>CM050888.1:46375621-51175621 GCA_027725995.1 Rhynchospora tenuis
ATCTTTTGGACGTGTCGTCTTTTAGTAGCCCAACATTCAGCGCCATACAACATCGCAGGTCTAATTGCCGTCCTGTAGAACTTTCCTTTTAGCTTCTGTGGGACTTTCTTGTCACATAACACTCCTGATGCTTGTCGCCATTTCATCCACCCTGCTCTTAGCCTATGACTAACATCTTCATCTATGTCGCCATCACTCTGCAACATTGACCCTAGATATCGAAAAGTGTTTTTCATAGGCACTACCTGTCTATCTAAACGAACATCTCCATCTTCTGGTCCTATCCCACTAAACTCACACCTCATATACTCTGTCTTAGTTCTACTAAGTCTAAACCCTTTCGACTCTAGAGTTTGTCTCCACAACTCTAATTTCCTATCGACACCTATCCTACTCTCATCGATTAGCACCACATCATCCGCAAAAAGCATACACCAAGGAATCTCTCCTTGTATGTCCCTCGTGATCTCATCCATCACCAAGGCAAAAATGTAAGGGCTCAATGCCGATCCCAATCGGATTTCACAACTAGAAAACACCAGCAATTATATAGATTAGATTGACAACAATAATGTAAGTTATTTCCAGCTATAGGCTCTCCTGTAAGTCGTAAACCTTCTTTACCAGTTACAGGGTCCAATATCCTGTAATAATAAAAAACACAATCAGATGGTTTCAAACAAATGCACATTTATTTTGAATTAGATAATCTAGATCAAACTTCATTTTTTGAAGTAAAAAATCAGAAATAACTAAAATGTATAAACATTAATCCAGTTAGACTGAATCTAGGCAGCACGAGCACTAAATCAAGATCAAAGGAAGTAATTACAATCCTGTTTTAATTCTATGGTTTGAATACTAACAAATATATATTGCTTGTAGACTGATATCCATCCACTATGAACCATACAGGTCAAATTTGAACACTTGGGAGTTGGGACAGCGATTTAAGACCTGAACAACAATAATAATAACGTGATTCAAAACCAATCTTATATAATTTAATTTGTCTATGTAGTTGTAAATGTATATAAGTGCGGTGGCATTTTAATTAGTATAAGCTGTCCTTGATAGCGATACTACTATTATTGTTCGCTCAAAGTGAACTACAGTTGCTCAGTTGGCAATACCAGTTTGCTATATTATCTTCCGTGTTAAACATAGCAATAGCAATTTCTTAGGTTTAGGTGGCTTTCAGCATTTCAGTTTCAAATTATTAGCATCTATGTTGTTTTTTTTTTTTTCCTTCTTTTCTTTTTTCTAGTTTAGATAATTGCCGACTTCAAATCATTTAAGTTTATATCGTTTCAACTTTCAAGCTCAGTTTGACTTTCTTGGTTTAGTAAATATTTGTATGTCATAATTTACTAAATTTTATGACGTTGCGCCATATCAAATTTAATTAATACAAAATATATATGACTTTTCTTTTTTCAATATAAATTAAGTTCCAAGCATAAATTTACTTGTGCATTTTTCTCATTTTGTATCTATTAGTATACTAAAGTTTCACATTATTTTCATGAAAATTGGGGCCAAAACATGAACAGCTATTGTAATTAATTAATAAATAACTTTCAGTGTCGTATGAACAGCTAGTACAAAAAAAAAATGTTAATTATGTTATCTTCATGTATAGAAATAATAAAAATTTGTCAAATATGCACATTAGAAAATATAAAAGATGCACGTTTCCAAGCATATTGTACGTACGGAAAAATTACTGTGTTAGAGCTAACACGTGCTAGCAAAAAATCATGCGCAATAAGAAATGCTGTATACTAATTTAATGAGCCAAAAATTCCTGATGCGATTGGGAAAAATTTTCCCGAGAAAATTTGCTGACAAGTGAAGTAAGCGACTTTAGATAAGCAACGACCCAAGACCGTACGCAACTTTTGGGTTGTCAAAATAGTGTAAAGGTGTATATACCATATAAAGATTTACATGGTCATACGTCGACATAGCAGTGTATACATTTGGGACCAGCTGCAATTTGTGCCTGTCGTGCCAACCGACTATGACCAGATAAGGGGATGTTTGGTACCGGGGGATAAGAACAAGAATAAGAACAAGGGCTTGTTCTTGTTCTTATTTCTTGTTCCAATATTTTCATAGAACAAGAACAAGGACCTCTTGTTCTCCCTTGTTCTTATTCCCGGAGGTGTTTGGTATCCTTTGAACAAGAACAAGGCCCCTTGTTGGTACAGGTACATAAATATGGTTGGTACCAGAATCCCTTTGTTAAATAAAATCATCACCCTTGATACTGTTATTGTCATTTTTTGTTGGGCGATGTGTGAGTGTGTTATTTGGGATATTTTGAAGGGATCCGTACCAAAAAGTAAGCAAGATACTATGGTACTTTTTTTTTTTTTTTTAGAATAGCCAAGATGCTCTGGTAAAAAAGTTAAAACAAACCAAGAAATTAGACTTTTACCTTGGTGAGAATTGGTAGCCGTGACTGCCTACGGCCTTTCGGAAAAAAAAAAAAAAATTTGGTAGCTGTGATTTGACTAATTAATAGCAGAGCAGGCACCGCACAATACATCGGGTATGTACTTTGTACTCTTAAATGCGTACGGGTAGATTATTATTATTTTTATTTTTTTTTTATTATTATTTTTTTTTTTATAGTCGCACTGTCGCAGTGATCCACCGACATGCTCTCTGTTTTCAATACCAGTGTAGATACTCTTATATTCTGAAACAGTTTTAAGTCCATGATTCAATAATCTTTGCTAGAGTTTGTCAAAAAAAAGAAAAAAAAGTCTACAGTTCGTCAGGTTTTCCATACAGGATAAACATATTCATCATTTCCTATATTCTGATTGAGCTGTATGTATTTATTCGTTATGTGTACTGATAAGTTTATATCGCTGTCCTTATTATAGTCTTTATTTTTTTTTTGTGAAATTTGCCTAAAAAGTCTATTATATAAGAAAAAATATATACATATGCTCTCTTTCTTATGTTAGAGTTTTTTTTTTTTCCTTTAAACTAATTTATATTTTGTGAACAAGGTGGGTCTCGCCTGCTTCTGCATACATTGATCAGGACCAACCAGCACTTAATTAGCATGTGGACGACGTTCGAATATTAAAGTATCACCATATTTATAATTATAAAAAAAAAATTTCTGTCTCGTCATCATCTATAACGGTGATCTGTTAATTAAAATACGTTCGCCTTCCTTTCATTCTAGTTCTAAATTGTGAGATTAATTGAGTTTTTGATCTACTTTTTATATCTTAATATATTTTATTCTTTTACATCCCAACAATTAATAATTGCAAATACGAATGTCACAATATTTCAGTCTTATTACTAATTTGTAATTGGATGTTTGTACTCTCTTAATTTATTCATGCGAACAATTTTAATAATTATCCCTCAATGAATTTCATGTCCTTAAAAATATAATTACAGTTGAGAAACAATCATGATATATACATGATTTGTAAAATTAGGTGCATCATGGGTAGGAATATGGGTGCCACGGGCTTTATAGACAACTGTCTTGAGAGTTGAGAGCCATGCCGCCATCGATCGGAACCAAGATAGCTTTAATAGCACTACGGCGCAAATGAAATCTTAGTACTGGTGTCATGAACGCCTCATACACTGTTGCTTTGTCCATGTTGTTACTATAATTTGTGTGGTTGGGAAGTTTTTTTTGGAAATACTTGGCTGCGGCAGCCAAGGTGTGTGGTTGGGGAGTAAGAATATAACAAAACTTTTGTCAATTACTTCTTTATTATGAAATAACATTATGTCCGCTAGCTTTCTGTCTGTTTATTGAAAATTCGTCTATTATAAAATTCACTCTTCTAACTCCGCTAATTTGGAAATTTGGAAACAACTTTATTATAAACTTCTGTCTGTCTGATGAAAATGAACAATTGGAAATGAGTTCTATTGAGGGCATCTTTGGAAAATATTTTCCCAAAGCATTGTATTCTCATTCAGTACTCTGTATTCAGTATTTAAATAACCAAAATAGATACATTTTTCTTCAAACAAAACCTCCTACTATTAGAAATATAATTCTCATTATTGTTTTTTTGATTAATTATAGGTTAAGAGGAGTGGAGTCTGAAGGACCAAGTGAAAAGAGGCTGTGAAGAATTTTGCTGCCTCAAGACTTAGTCGTGATTCCCATTAAGTATTTGAATCCTGTTATCGTATTTTAGTTACAATTAATCCTGCTGATCATAGTGTGATTGCTGTCTCAGCTGCACACTGAATCAGCCTTTTGTCGGATGTGCCATTCAAGATTTTTTAATTTGTTTTTCAATTCTTAAATCTGATTTACATAAGGCAGAAATATGTGCCATGCCTTTTTCTTCTTCTTCTTCTTCTTATTTTTTTTTTTTTTTTTTTTTTTAGGTTTTAAGATAAATATGGATCAAACCTTCAAAGTTTAAAATATCCATAAAAAAAAATGATCTTTAGTCAGATTTCAAATCCATAGCCTTCACTTGTAAATATTGCGGCTACATAAAAAGGCTAATACCACAGGTATTAGCTTTTACAAAATCAGCTAGCTAATGATGCAAAATGGGTGTGTCATGTGTGCAAGGATTTAATATTAAGCAGCCTATATATCAATTAGTTGTCATGCATGGTACCAACACTGGTACAAAGTAGTTGCATGAAATGTCGGTACAGCTTAAAAAGCCGATAAAGCAGTGTGCGTCATTGAATCTAGCTGTCTAGAGTTTTATTTTAAGGGTTTTAGCTTTTTTGTTTTTTAATAAATGTGTAGTTAGTATGTAAACTTGTGTTCCAGAAATTAATAGAACCGACAGAAAATGTCTTTTTCTTTGAAAGAGGAACAAAAACAACCACGTACGTACATGATTTCTTTGCACTGGATGTCATATATAGGCAGGCTATATATATGATAGTGATACACCAAAAATCTTGGGGTGATTTCGAATTTTTCATTTTTAGTTAAACGAACGCGCTACTATATTGAGTATCATAACATAGCCACCGTATATGGCTGTGTGAGATATGAATTTAAAGACCTGAATAAACCTTCACCCTTTTAGGAAAAATCAAATCCTCTTTTTTTTTGGATGATAAATTATCTTTCTACTTTCTCTTATAACATTAATTTGATACTCTAAATCATGTATGTTAGCAAAGAGAGACATATATCTTTCTCTTTTACACGTTATAATTAAAAATCATCCGACCGTATTTCAGATAAATTCAGCAGATCATTCAATTAAATTATGAGCTTGCCATTTTAGATACCTGTTTTCCCTGACAACGAAAGTGACCAGGTTGATTTTCATTTTGTAAATTCAGGAAATAAATTGAATTTCTTTCCAAAAATATATTGATAAATGAACTGAAATTTGTACATATGTTCAAGTTTATTTTCAAGATTTTATCCACAATTCTATGTTCATCCAGAAAATGGGATCAGGTTTCAGGTTTAATTAAGCCAACATGTAGGTGTGCAGCAATTATGAGATTCCTTCATTCAAATCTTACTCTGCATGGTATTTAAATCTCCATCAATATCTCCTTGAATGGAAACACCAAACATCATCCCTCCACATTTATTAAACACCGACCACGTACAATTGAAATGAATACACGAAAGTAATTAATATCTGCTACCCAATAACAAATTGACAAGGTGGTAATTCAATTCGCTTACTTTGTCGTACAATATGCATTAAAGCCAAACAACAGGTAGTCAGATGTTGTCTTTATCGAGAAAAACATGCAAACATTGTGGTATAATTGGTATCATAAAACTTTTTCGCACAGGATATATATAAGATGGTTATTTCTTGGTCAAATTAGTCATTTCCTCTTTCTGAAAAAAAAAATCCGACTGTTTAATCGGAAAAAGAATAACTTGACTGTAACACTTTTGTAATATAAATATCACAAATCCAAAAGTAAACAATAAAGCAAGCTATGACAGATTTGACCAGAAATACCATTTTATTTTTCGTTTCAAGAAAATTTTCTGATCGATATAATATAACGTGCGAATAAAATCTTACAATGCTAGAACCCACATACAGTCGTAGACGTAACCCTGTGCTGTATGCATGTCATCACAAGACCTTGACCACTGCCGGTATATCCACTGGATATCGGTGGATGGACGTCGACCAGGGGCCGTCGACTGGTGTTTTGACAGTCTTCAGGCACTTCCAGACGGCACTATTGCACTTGAACCCACTGCCAAAACCAATCATCCATACGCGGTCACCCTTCTTCATACGGCCCTTGGATTCGATGTAGTTCAACTCATACCAGAGTGAGCTGCTTGATGTGTTACCAAAACGATGTAGTGCCATGCGTGATGCCTCGACATGTTGGTCCGAGAGCTGGAGGTTCTTCTGTAACTCATCGATAACTGCTCTGCCTCCGGCATGAATGCAGAAGTGCTCAAATGCCAACCTGAAGTCTGGGATGTACGGCTTCCACTTCACCTTGAAAACCTACATATATATGTTGCGAACAAAAGTAGGAAACAAACTGCATCAGTAGTTCGACTATATATTATATAGACATGTTTGCAAACTAAGAGTAAACTTTTATAAGTGAATAAATATATTGTTCAATACATACAATTTTTGAAGAAATTTTGTTTTTTAAAGAAAATGTTCAATATCATGCATACAACTATTTTCATATCAACTTTTTCTCTTTTTAATTAATTTAACTTAATTTTATTAAGTGGTAGTTCAATTTTAATAAGAGCAACATATTAAAGAGTAGTGAGTGTCAACCTTGCGAGCAATGAGACAGAAAAGAAAGAGCAGTTGCTCAGAGGCCGGAAGCACTAGAGGCCCCATAGTCGTGATATTTGACTTGAGTGCATCGCCAGCTATAGCCATAAGGTCCTTTGACAAGTTTATTCCGGTTAGTCCCTCTGAGTCTTGCTCTTGAAACACACACCTGTACGCGGCATCATCTGCCCCTTTATGTGTCCTCACGACATGAGTCAGCCGGTACTTGGCCCGCCTCTTCTCACGGCGGCAGTTCGACAGAAGAACTGCTGCTGCACCCATCCGAAACAAACAGTTCGGAAGGAGCATTGCTCGCTCTTTCCCCAGATAGTAGTTTGGTGTGATTATTTCGGTCGACACTACAAGGGCATTGCTGTTGCCATGAGCCTGTAGCAGGTCGCGTGCTAGGTCTATGGAAATGAGGCCTGCACTGCAGCCCATGCCGGATAGGTTGAAGCTCAATATGTTGCTTCTTAGTTTGTACTTGTTTACAATCATGGCAGAGAGGGATGGGGTCGGGGAAAAGAGGCTGCAGTTCACTATGAGTATGTCTATGTTTTTGGGCCGCATACCAGTCTTGTTCAGAAGTTCGTCTATGGCAGAGAAAATGACCAATTCAGCCTCGGCACGAGCAGCTGCCATGCTGCATGTTGGTGGTATGTAGTGGTTAGCTGGTGGGAGGCATGTCTCCTCGCCTAGACCTGACCGCTCCAATATCTTTACCTATATATTCAACAGAGAACAAGTGGCCTGATTATACTTCTATCAATTTGTACAAAATTATAAGTGTTCTGCCAAGGTAGCGATCTCTTGAAAGTACTTTTTAAGCCAGACTTACATAAATTAACTTTACTAAAGCACTAGCTACAAAGTATGTAGTAATTATCTTAGTGTCGCCTTTTTCTTAAGAGAAACATTCACACTAATTAATAGATATATTTCAGAGATGTAAATAATGACGCTCATTTACTAAAATTTGGAAATGTTTGTTATTTCTAACCAAAAGAAATTTTCAAGTGCCAAAACTGATCTATCAGGAAGTAAATTATTGATACAAATTACCTGGAAGCGCACGGTCCTTTCGTCAAATTGGGGGACAAGGCGTGCGTGCTCCAGAAATGTGGAGAATGGTACACGGAAGTTGGGCTTAGGCCTAAAGCAGGCATAGTCCACAAGATACACCGGTCTTGGGCGAGACATGAAATACACCGTGCCGACTATGATGACAAGAAATAAGGTTGACATCACATATATTAGGTCAAGGTCATTTAGGAAGCGAACAAGAGAGAGGATCTCGTCCGGCCCGACGCGTGCCAGCTCGATAGATATCCCGACAATTATGGGGATAAGAATGAAGGTCAGTATGTGGTTGACTAGATATTGGTAGCCAAGCTTTACATACTTTAGTCGGACTGAGCTTGAGAACTGGGGCGATGGCTCGTTTGCCATTTTTGCAAAGATTTTCAATTCAAAACTAGAAGAAGAGATAGAGACGTAGGAGTTGGTCTGTGGGGTTTAATGAATCCGGGAGGGAGATGAGGTGGAGGGGAATTTATAAAGCCGGAAATGGGTGTGTCTAGACAAGTTTCTAGTTACATATATGTATCTTTTTGTGATTGCCGCAGCTAGATTTAGTCTGTATGTATTGATTTGATTCGGTTTGCATTAACTGATCAACTAACTAATTGCCTGTTATGAGGTTGGTTACGAAATTAAAAAAGTTTATTATAGCAAAATAAATATAATATCTTAACAATTGACTAATTGAGAGAGAGAGCTATTCCAAAAATAAAATAAAATAAAATAAAAATGAGGTAAAATTTATCATGATGAAGGTCGCCTTTTTTTCATTGATATAGGTCAGCAGTCTTAAATGTGAAAGAGAAACTGTGCGTTTACTGATCCAACTCACTGACGGGTTCCCGTATTATTTTGCTTAATTATAAAAACCACGGCCCATACAAGAAGGCCCATATAACAAAGCCCATCAGAACAAAATAAGAGGAAAAATTTTCTGTATATTATTTGTAATTAATTATAACAAAGCCCATATAACATTAGGGTTTAGGGATAACTTTGTTACATTTAAGAGTGTTATTTGTAATTTGTAAATTATTCCAATTCGAAATAAATTTTAATCCGAATTTGTTTTGATCATTTTTTACTCGAAATTAAGAGTTAATTTATAATAATCTCTTTTTTTTTTTTTTTGCATCCAAACTAACTTGGGAGGATAAGCCACGTCAGAACTTAAAAAGGTCCAATATTAATTGAGCTGATCTTCAAATTAGGTATGAAGTCGCTAGCACATCTATTTAATGCTTACCTTTTTCGCTAAATAAAGCCATAATTTTATCTGTAGATTAGGATCAAGAGAGTTAGTTTTATAGAGTAAATATAAGGTGATCGTTTAAGCTTGAGTTTTAATTTATGAACTTTTTAAGAATCATCATGCCAGTTTCAAACGATTGAGCTGTAATGATGCTCTCATGAATGGTGCATTTACAGGATCATAATCAAAATTTGATTAATTAACTGATCATCAAATTAAGTTATTTAGTCTTCATTATGAATCGTTGTCCCACATGATAAATAAATTAAAAGAAATTGTACTATGAACACTTGAGACACTCTTATCGTCTGGCATTGTCATCGGTGGGAGCTCATGATTCGAAACTAATATAACTGCTTCGCTATAAAGCACATTAAGATTTAGCAAGCTTAAGCTCGCTATGGTTTTCATTATACCGAAAGAATCGATGCAATTGAAAAATGTTCAAATTCACCGTGACAATTTTTTTGCACAACTATATATAGTTTTGTGTCATTGATATGTGGTCTCAGTATGATCATTTAATGATTACAGAGTGATTTTGTAAATCACTAGTTGTCCATCTCGATTTTGTCCATTCAATTATCTACCTACATACCTTATCTATTAATCATTAGTACCAATCTCTTAAAATTTAGTGTACAGAATGCTGTGCTCTCATTACAAAATTATATATGGGTCACTGGTCAGTGACTTATAAGCAGAACTTCACACTCCTATTTCTATCACAAAACAGGACTAAAAAAATATGGAGATTTGAGAGCATTTAATTGGGTCGATGGGTGGTAGTTCAAGGGGTGGGGCCATGGTGCATTGAAGGCCACCGAATGGTCTCATGTGGAACGTTAATTAGGGTTGCTGCCTTGAACTTCTTTTGCCACTGCTGAGCTATGCGGTTCCGTCTTCAGTCTGTATTAACTCTACAGTGGATCAATCAATGCAGAAGGCGACAACCCAGCAAGCATATATTCCACTTTTCTCTTGGATTTCATTTTGCTAATTGTAGAAGGATTCCGAATTATTATCAAGAGAAAGTATAGACTATCCAATCTTATTGACTCTCTCTTTTGCATTGCTTGCCTCTTGAGTCTTCATGTCTGGTTTATAGTTGCAAATATAAGATGATCAGTCGAAGCACCTCCAAAAGTAATAACAATTTGACACTAGTATATGTAGTGGGTCTAAGAGGATATACCATTATACCTTTTTCAAACAGTTTGACACAAAATACAATATATTATAATTGAAAAGGATTCGTGGCTCTATGCAGATTATGGTAATGTTTACTCTTATAATTTGTGGTATTTTTAATAATAAATATATTTCACTCAGAAATTTTAATAAGAAAAACGTTAATATTTTTTTAGAAAAATAGAAAAAGTTCTAACGCGGTCAAAAACCACGTAAGATTCCTTGCTCTTAACGCGGTCAACGACCGCGTTAGGATTGGTATTTTTTTCGAAAATTGAGATTTTACCGTTTTCTGCTTTTTTCCTTCGTCGTCTTCAATAGAGAGACAGAGAGAAAAATAACGAGACAGAGAAAGAAAGAAGAGAGAAAAGAGAGGGAAAAAAAGAAAGGAGAAGGAGAGAAAGAGGAGAGAAAGAAAAAGAGGGAGAAGGAGGAGAAAGGAGGAGAACGTCGGCGTGGAAGTTCCGGCGTGGGAGAAGACCGATTTCCGACGAGGAGAACGGCCGATTTCTGATGATTTCTATTGATTTCCGGCGATTTCTAGAGGTAAGTTTTTTAAATTTGATTTTTAAAATTTAATTAGAGTATTTTTGATATATTGTAATTGATTGGAAAATTTGTATAGAAATTTTCTGTAGGAATTGTGTAGAAATTTTTGTGTAGGAATTTGTGTGTAGAAATTTTCACTTTCTGGACGTAGGAGGTAATTTATGTGATGTATGTTATGGATTTTTATATATTGTGATGTATGTTATTATATTTTATATCATGGATGTGTAGTTTATGTTGGTTATTATTTTTTGTTGCTTGTCTGTTGCGACTTCTAGGCAATATTCGAAAACAATATTACGACACACGAGTAATATTACGAAAATAATATTACGACACACGAGTAATGGTTTTGGATTAGAAAATAAATATGAACAAATAAGCAATAACATCTCACGTATGAACGACATTAATAAGCAATAACATTTAATTAAAATATGACAAAATGCTTAAAATAACATTTAAAATCTTGGTCGTAAATATAAAATTGTGATGATTGGCACCCAACAAAACTTTGTTGCTTGTCTCCATTTTTCCAAATTGTTTCAAATTTAAAGAAGGTATGAACTTAAAAAATACCAATTTAAAAGGTAATCAAATGAACATTTTTCTTTTTGCACACAATGAACAACAATAGTTCTACATTAATATTACAATTTAGTTGTAAAATTACTGAATATATTCGATTTAACAAACTGCAATTAGAAGTAATTATTTATAAATTATGAAAACAAGAAAAGAAAACAGAAAAAAAACAAAACGGTTGTATTTTTGAATCCTCTCCTAACGCGGTCAACAAACGCGTTAGGTCTCTCTAACGCGGTCAACTAACGAGTTAGGAGCCAGAAATTTTACGTTGTTTCTGATCAAGTTAGGATTTTTTCCTTATTAAAAAAAATATTAACGTTTTTCTTATTAAAATTTCTGCAGAGTGAATATATTTATTATTAAAAATACCACGTTTAATTTAGAACCCGCAATTTGACAATGTTTTCATTAATTGTGCAATTAATTTACACTGTTTATTTATTCTTTTCAAATCAAACTAGGACTATGAATTCAACTCATCTTTTACTTGGATTTCACTTGAATTTGACTCGCGCGGTTGAAGTTGGAGCCTGAAAACTCTTTGATTGGCTCTCTTGTGCTCCATCTGAATATATTACGATATATCTATGATACTCAATTTGAACATCTAAGTGTACAAATATTTAAAATTCTGAACATCCATTTGAATAAAAATCTTTACATTCCTATTTCTATGATAACTCGATCGATCACTGACTTGGATCAAGTATATATATTCAAATGATAAAGAAATCAAACTATAATTGAGTTGCTTGCTCGAATTAAATCCATCGGGTCATGCTCGGCAAAAAGCCGGCATGTCATTGCGCCGTAAATGGGTAATCCGAATAATTCACCACTTCTGAATTAAATGTTTCTACATTAAATATTATATATTACTCGCATGATTGTTTGGATATAGGGACAGAATAGTAAATTAACTATAAAATAATTGTACTAATCGTTAGACTATGGAAATACGCCTGATCATGATAATAGTCATGATCAGCTTTGAAGGGGTCCTATTTATTTGAAAATCACAGCCTTCTTATGCAGAGATAAAGTTATTACTAAAAAGAGAAGTTGGGAAAAGTGATTAACTACCAAGTACTGAAAATTTTTCTTTAATTTATACTCATTAATTAATTAAAGCCGGTTAGGTAGGCTTTTCAATGCTAAAGGATTAACTTGTGGGTGGTAAGATTTGCAGGATATATGGGCTTAATATGGGATTGTGTGGGGGAGTTCTCATCCTCCCAGTATCTTTTTTTAGAAATACATCCTCCCAGTATCTGATGTCCAGTGACCACATGGGCAGTTCAACTCTTTCTTTTCTTGAATTCGGGCAAATTTAAACAGTCTGGCCAGAGAGAAAGTGTATACAAAACTTAACGTTTCAAGTACATATAATGTACACCTATTCATGTTATTGTTTACTAACCTTTGATTTTTTTTTTATTTATTTTTTTTTTTTTGAATGGGTGAGCTGGTCTGGCAAACGAAGTAAAGAAAGAAGTCAGACATTGAAGGCTGAAGTACAGCATCTTCCTTTGTATACATCAATAGGCTGATGAAGTGAAGAAGTCAGACATTGACAAGTCCTAATCTCAGATCCTGACCAGGCAATAGTGCCACATCAGTCTGGCACAATTCCAAACAGTATAAGGATCATTATGCGAAAGTATTTAAGATCATATGTGAAGGAAATTGTAGTCATTCAGGGGCTATTATGCATTGTACTGACAAACTATGTTTTCAATTGACTGTAGGCCATGTTTTAGGTTGCTTTGTTGTTGCTAATCACCAGTGTTTAGCGAGTGACTGGTATTCTCTTGAATACTGGTACAACGGCCAAGATAACTGAGTTATGTGATTTTGATGACTAATCAAAAACTGCTGATAAGAGCTCGGTTTCGCACAGTACAATACAAATATTCAGAACATAGGGTAAGTTTGGATGGCATGAGAATAAAATTAACATTAGTAATTATTCGGCAGTTTTTCGGCAAAAAAAGAAATTTATTCTTCGATGGTTGAGAATAGTTTTTTTAAGCTTAAGAGTGTTAGTTCTAAGTACTCAATCTGGAATATTTTTTTTTTTTTTGGGTGCGTTTGCATCATTTCTTAATTCAAATAAAAACTATGTTGGAATAAAATTTTAATCCGAATTAACAAAGATTAATAGAAATTCCAGATTTTCAGTTTCTGTGACGAATAGTGGAGAAGAAAATGCTGAAGTCTCCAGTTATTGTGTTTCCTTTCTATGACTAGAAGACAGTAGCCACAACCATAACTCACACTTGTTTTTTTTTTTTTTACAAAAAAAAAAAAAAAAAAAAACTCAATCATACTGTCAGGAAACTCATCGAACGGTCATGTTTTCCAAATAACAGACCTTCCCTTCAGCTTAATTACCTTGCCAGCTGTTTAATATACCTGATATGCAAAATTGAAAATTTAGATGGACTTATATTCCGGGAAATAAAATATACATCCGTGAAGCAATAATTAATTCAAATATTTTAGTTAAGACAACTATATTATACAACTAACCTTGCTTGCAAACATAAATGAAAAACTTGATTTGACCCCCGTTGTTTTATTTTCCCACCTGATTATATCATTCCATATTAGTATTTTCTTTTGCGTTTTGTCTACTAGCAGCAAAGCCCACCCAATATGTCGGTAAACTTCAATACGCGAAAATAATAGTATTTGGCATGGATATGTTGTCTATTTTCAATATTTAAGATGAACATTGTATTGTTATGTACAAAATTTGTTTCCCTTACAATTTTTTTTTTCCAAATGACAAATGTGTACTTAATTTTGCTTCACGTTAAAAATTATTATTCAAACATAGCATATTATCTAATTATTTAGAAAGTCATTTGATAAAATATTTTGTAAATATTATGGAATATCAATCAAAAGCTACAATATAATTAAACTAATTGAGAAAAATAATAAATATATAAGACAATAAAATATAATCATTTTTCCATTAATACAAACAATTAATATCGAATGAAATCCTACCTTCCAAAATTCCAAAATAACTATAATAAACTAACTACATCTTTTGGTGCTTACATTTAGGATAGTTGTTTAAGAATATTAACAAGTCTATTTTAGGTGAAGTTCCTTATTTTTGACACTATTAAACGTTTCATAGGACACTTAAACTAAGTCCAAAGCGTATCGAAGGAAAATATTAGAAAATGATACGACATACTCATATTAACACAAATTGAAACTCTTGAAATTATAAAGTTAATGCATCAGGATTGGAAATAAATCAAGGAATTGATATCAAATATTAATCGAAAATAAAATTTATGGCAATAGTTTTGTTAAAGATATTGCAAAACATCTAGTTTACAAAGTAAATTATGTTGGAGTTATGTCCTAGAAGTCAATATTTTAATGACTTAATTTAGTTTATGTTATGATTGATGATATTTGATCATTTGTTTCTAGAGTTTATTATTGACAGATCATTCAGGTTGAGGATCCGAATTGTGGATCTCTGTATTTCATTTTAATTAAATGATAATAAAAAATCTAAATCGTACATAATCTTGTAATTAACAAGAAACATTAATTATCATAAAAGATTAGTACGCAAGTTAAGTGATGATTAAGTTCTACAAATCATAGGTAAGGAGATACCAACTTAATTGCATATGTGTACGTTATTGGAACATAGCACAGGAGTTGACCCAATGAAATAAATATATGGATTGTGTTATGTGTCATTATTTATTTCATTAGTGTTTGATTCTATGTTTGAGATGGTTCAGCTTTTCCACATGAGAATTGGTTCTATAAATATCGTCTACTACTGATTCCTGATAGGAGCTGCTACACGGACTTTATTTATGTTCTCTTGAATTGTGCGGGGAAAAGTTTTTCATCAAGATAATCGTATGTCCCTCATTAGTATACTGTGAGTGATGATATCTATTGGGCCCCTTGATGGAGTTGGATCGTATGCATGCAAACTAGACGATCAACTCTAGATCAAGAAATGTATAATCTGTAAGAATAACACATTCCTATCTTGGATTATATAATGATAACATGTGATATAAGAATCAAAACAAGAAAATTATCTATTTCTTATGCAGGATTGAAATACTATAAAAGTATCGTATTTATTTATCTTAATTAGGAATCATAACGTGTTGCTAGATACCGCTTGTGATTATTGGAAATAAATAACGATTTAATTTTCATGGTCAACATGACATAAATCCTTGAGGGTCACACAAATAAAAGGCTCTTAATCAACAGTACATTGATATTAGTTTACTTGCATTGGAGAATGCAATATATGATAAGTTGATTAATTAATTATATACCGTTACGACCTATTATAGTTAATTATATCAAAGGAATCATATGAAACTAATTAATGTAAAATATAATCCTATAATAATTGTCAAATAGTTTATAATTAATTTTGTTCAACACAATTAATATGATTATAGGAATTATATTAGTTAAATGAGATATCTTTTGATTACCCGATATGAGCCCAACTTAAAGTGCAATTAAAGGAGAGTATTAAAGGGAGTTAAAGACCAATTAATATGGGCTTGAAAGTCCACCACGTTCTAATATGGTGTGGTCTTCAAGGATTAGGTTTGGATGGCTATATAAGGATCATCATTTGGAAGAAGCAAAACCTAGTTTGGATGGCTATATTAAGGTTTGGATAGCAGCCACATTTTCCTCTTTGAACCAAATTAGTTACTGCCATTAGAGCTCTCTTTATTGTATTTTCGTAGGGGTTCATGAATTGAATATTAGCTACCTTAATTAAATATCGATTTGATTGAATAAAGGTAGCATTGGATTAGGCGATTTCGCTTCTTTCGCTAGCACAAATCGTTGCGAAGTTGATTAATCCTTTTGTGGACCTAAGAAAGGAGAAGAAGGGGAGTAGACGAGCTTGCCACTACCTCATATGCCATGGTCGAGCATCTTCGTTACGATACGAAGAGAGGTTAAACGCTTATTCTCTATCTATTGCACTAAACTTGCTTATTCCACTGGATCTTACTTCGTGCTTGTTTAATTAGCTTAAATATGATTTAAAAATTAAAATTGGCACTTGGAATAAGTTCCTTCAAATTATCTCATTTTTCCAGTTTTTTTTTTTTTTTGGTTTTTTTCCACATTAATTCAAATTGACTAACTTTTGATTTTTACAAGAAGGAAGATCAAATCCAAGCTAAGAGTTAGGGTTAAACATAGAGCTATTTGAGAGTTTGGTCTCAAGTCCACATCGTGGCAGCGCCAAGTAGGTCATTTGCGACACCAACAGACGTGTTTGATAAGAGATTTCGACAAGCAAGAGTAATTGGTTGTATTTTTTCTATATTTTCATTTTCTCTCGTGTTTGTATGATGTCTCTTAGTTGTTGATTTATTTGTTCTGAGGCCATGGTAGTAAACCTTTAAGTTTATGATTGATAATATACTTTTAGTTTAATTTTTTGTTGCATATTGTATTTTATGCTTTGATTGAATTGCTTATGATTAATTGAATTGAATTGCTTAAGTTGAATTGCTTGCACCTGTTAAGTAAGAACTCGCTTAATTGCTAAATGGTTAATTCCAAACGTTCTTAGGTAATAAAATTCAATTATGATAAACACGAGAGTTAATGCCGAAAGGCTAGACTAGGATTAAGAAACGAAAGTTGAAGTCCTTTCCGATTACAAAAGTATAGAAAGTCGTAGGTCGTAAAGCATAAATTTGTATAACTTAGATCAAGAAATGAGAGTTGAAATCTAAGTTATATTCGAGGATATTTGGGTCAACTATAGGAAACCTGGCCTTAAACGAAAGTGAGATTGAGGAGCCTTAGTTAAAACACGTGTCATACACAAACCAACTTCTAAACATAACTAAAAGTTAACTTTGCGCTTAACCTAGCGGGTCGCAGGAAGAACCAGCAGGTTGTTTGTGGCCCCTGCATCCAGCGATCCACTTTGGAGTCAGCGACCTGAGTTCTCAGCTGGCCGCTATGCAAGTCTGTGGGCTGCTAGTTCTAAAGTAAATTGAAGAATAAAACTACCAAAAATCCTAGAATTACTAGACTTGTTGAATTTCTCTCGTTAATTCTTATTTAGACCTCGAAACTAGACTTAGGATTTGGACCCACCTGCAATTCTTGAATTCTTAAGAGTTGAATCGTCTAACTAATTTAGTAAAGTAAAAGACCGATATTCCAACACCGTCCCTATGAACTTGGTTTCATCTCGATCAAATTGGGACCGTTGCCGAAGACAGTTTGCTAGAATATTGATATTTTTCTTTAATAAATTTGTCTTAAATGCACTTATATTTTGAGGGAAATAGAATAAAAAAGTTACAAGATTTCGAGGGAGATGTGACAGACGCGTTTTTTTTTTTTTTTTGATAAACTACCCGTAGGCTAATCATTAAATAAAAATATAAGCAAGTACAGATCAGGTTCCAAATTTGAATTACCCCTAGCAATCTAAACATATAGCTAAAAAAGACAGAAAAAACATGAAAAAATAGAAAACATAGTTTTTAAGCATAAATAGAAGACTAAAAGGGGTGGGGGTAAAAAGAACAAAAAGGGAAAACATTAAGGTGGAGCCTCTTGAACTTGTTGAAAATAGCGAGTATCCAAATTCATCCCGATGTTGTACTGTGTCATGAGCAGAGCTACTGGTATTCCGTGGTAATTTGTGCCTATCCTCCTAGCATGATTAGCCAAATCGTGCACAGCTTTAAGAGCCTCCCTTCTTCCATATTGCACCTCAATTTTATTTCCTAGTTGAGCAAGGAGCCTTGCTATCTTTGCCATAGTATTCCTTGCTTTCCACGAAGGGAGATTGTCCACATCATGCTCCTCTATTGCATTGACCAAGTTTAGGCAGTCAGTGTAAATTTGAACCTTGTAATCATTGTGGTGTCTCATCAAAGCTAGAATGAAAGAAATTAAATGCAACATTACAAGATAAATGAAAAAAAAATAGTTAATTTCCTTTTAAATGAGAAAATTCCATATAGTTACCATTATATTACCATATATAGTAGCCCATTAAATTATTCATTCAAAAGTCGTGTCTGAAAATTTGTAAGGGCGTATAATTATCCATTATAACTTATAAGACACGGATGAAAATATATTCTATTTTAGATATCAGTTTTTTTTTATGTAATTAATTATATAATATTTACATTGGTGAACTTCGTAATCTTCCATTGGGGAAAAATTACCTTTAAAAAATTAATCAATCCAATCTATATATTGAAATCTCATAGCAAACAAAATTTTATATTTTTTGAAAATTATTTACTATTTTTTTGAATTTTTTAAAGCTTGCCATTTTTTACTACAAATTAGTGGTAGAATATTCCAAAAATAACAAGTTTTAAAAAAATTCGAAAAAATGTAAAATTTTGGTTGCTATGAGATTTCAATATATAGATTGGATTGGTTAATTTAGATTTGTTAATTTGTAAAATCACCAATCAAAACGATCATGGTGCACGAAACCCTCTATGCATCATGGTTCACAATAGAAACACACTCTCTCTCTCTATGTATATATATATATATACACATACATATATTCATTGGAGGCGTTTGGTTGTAGAATAAGTGATGGTATAATTTAAGGAGGTATAAATACTTATGTCAAGTTATGTAACATATGTTTGGATATGGAATAAAGAGGAATAACATAATATATTTTTAAAGACCAAAATGTCCTTGTCATCTTTGTAAAAAATCATATAATGAAAGGGTATTAATGGAAAGATTGCTAAGATTTCTTTCTTTTTCTATCATGGGACCCATTTACATAACTTATACCACCTAAATAGATGGTATAAATTCTTCCCCTTATGTAATGTTATTCCACTAGTGTTTGGCAACATAAAGTGGAATAAAATAGTTTTATGTCATCTTATTCCTCAAACAAACAAGGTCCGTTGTGTATGACTGTGCCTAAGCATGTACGATCTATTCTGGGTCGACGTGCACTTGACCGAAGCTATAATACTAATTATGGATGATGAGTTCAATGATCACAAATGCAACTAGCATTGCTTCTTAACATTTTACTGAAAACTAAGTTTCTTTGTCAACTTTTTTTTCCGAAGGGATAGTCGGCTAGGGCCTAGGTGCTTATAATATAAGAAAAGTTTTACAATTTTTAAAATATTACAAATTTCGTTGTCAACATAAATGAAAGCAATTAAATCTTCCAGCTAACATGTTTTTTCCACCTGACCACCTAATTGTATCATCACATAATCGGTACTTTGGTAGTGCATGCTTTATCTTCTTTATACACTTCAATTTCTGCGGGTATAATTGGTACAAGTTCAGTTGTTATATGCCGCACATCAACTGAACTAACGAAGAATCTATTTGGGCTGATCGTACACACCACGCGCGCCTTAGTGCTTTGTTATTTTTTATTTATTTATTTATTTGTTTATTTGTTTATTTGTTGTTATTATCAATACATAAATTTGGATCATCGTGACTTCCACGTGGGTTATTACACAGTAACTCGCGCGGATCCTCTGTGGCCACTCGGCTATAATTTCTATGGAGCATGATTTTTGTTTGGATTTTCTGTAGCAGCTTCCGTATAATATTTCAATAGTATTTTCAAGTTTTATCGCATTTTTAATATGGTGTTCTGAATTTCGTAAAAAAATATATATACACGATTTTTACTGTATAGTTATCAATCTTGACCACACGGTTACTCATTTCATTAGGAAACTATTTAACAACATATTTGTATAGGAATGAATCGCGCAACGCGCAAGATTAGCACGAGTTATTATTATTATAAAGTTAGCTTTGTACAGTCTTAATTTTGGTACACTAAATAAAAACATCATAGCTGAAGAAAAAACTTTTAAGATAGACCTGTGGAATTACAGAACTGCGTCAAAAACATTATCGGTTATGAAAGTTTACTATTTTTTTTCTCTTTATGCTGTTGATTATTGTACTCGTTAGAATATAAAAGCCCACGTGCAGTACCGAATCTTGCAATAACTCTCTGTTAATATTCAAAAAAAAAAAAAAAAAAAAACCTTTCTCTGTTTCAATGAAACAGTAACCTCTTTCCACTTTTTCAAAAAAATTATTAAAAGAATATATATAACAGATGGTCGTGCCTGAATAAATAAACTATCTGTCAATGAAACAGATTACAGATACCTTTGTCTGCTAGATTATTCAAAAAAATAAAATAATATATATTGAAATTCATTGTTGAGAGGTAATGGAGCTTAATGCTGGCATAGCGTTGTGCTCATGTTGCAGAAGCTAATTTGAATGTAATCCAAAATTAGAACATATAATTATGACAATTGGTTATTATTGAAACACGTGATGTAATGATTGTATTTTAGGAGCATCACATGTAATTGATGTTTCATAATTATATGCATGATGGATATTTTAGAAATAGATTTTTTTTACAAGAATAATTAGTCATATATATTTATTAGGCAAAATCGGATATAAACCTCTCAAATCTTTCTCATTTGGAAATAAACTCCTCTAATCATCAAAATCGGATATAACCCCCTCAAATCATAAAACAAAAGGATATAAACATTTTTTACTAATTCTGAGCATATTTGAACTTATAAAACTTTATTTTCAAAATTTCTACCCAATTTATCCTCCTCCCTGCTCATTGCCTCCGAAGAAGCAAGGAACCATTAACGAAAATTCTATTTGTCTTTATTTTTCTTACAGCCTCCTTCCACCGTCCAAAATCAGATATTGTTGAATTGCATGCATGTCTTCTATTTTTCTTAATTTTTTTTTGAGCGAAACTTCTTTTGTATTGATATTATCCCATGATGCACCCACGTAAGATAATCTTCTAGAAGCTAAAATTCAGTTTTTTCTTTTTAAAACTTGCACTTGTTATTTCTCTGATATGTAATATCCTTCAACGAATTAATTTCGCTCATATTATCCTGATGCATTAGACAACATTGGGCCAGCATTTCTGAATATAATCCAATATTACTTATTAGTAAGTAACAGAACAAAACAAATGGAAGGACAGACATTTCTACTGGTGGGGAACGAGGGAAGACGAAAGGTTTTTGAACAGTGAGCGAGCAGAGGGCAATTTAGTCATGAATTTTGAAAAAGAAATTTTAGGTATTAAAATATTCTTAGAATTAGTTAAAAGGGTTTATATCCTTATTAGATATGATTTGAGGGGGTTATATCCGAATTTGAAGATTAGAGGGGTTTATTTCCGAATGAGAAAGATTTGAGGGGTTTATATCCGATTTTGCCTATTTATTATAAGGAGCTTTTCTCCATGATAAAATATGCCACTAATCGTTATCGTCTCCTTGTTGTAGTTGTAAAATGGCTGATGGTTGGAATTTTTACTGGTCAGTAGGCTATTCCTCAATTTCAAATGTTTTATTTTGTTTTGTGTATCTTTTAGGTATTTCTTTTTGAAGTGCTTCCAACAAGTGATATCAGAGCATAAGAATTGTGCTTTGATTCGAACAAAGAAATTTAAAATTTCAGATTATCATGCTTGAATGAATAAATTTAGACAGCTTAAATTTAAGCAGCAAGATGCGTTAATTATACTAGTGCTTATCCATACATGACCGTGTGCAAATAGAAGGTGCTATGGTATCATACTATCATGAGTATATGATGCTTCATATCAATCCAAATATCCAATCATGATCAAATACATAATAGTTAGACAGTTGCACTGGTACAATACGAGGACATGACACCTGATATTGATCTGATCATGACCAACATACAAAACAGTTACACTGCTACAGTACGAGAAGTCGAGAATTACGACGCTTCATGTCGATCTGATAAGAGAAACTACCTTGATTAATTTTTTTGGGGGCCACAAACACCAATAATATATATATATATTATGAAAGACCGTAGTATAGGCACCTACTTTTATTAAATACATCATAAATAAAATGGGTTTTGTGTGGATGGGCTAGGAGGTGCCGTGGTTAGCAGTTGGGGTTGGGGTTGGTATTGATAGCAACAAGAAATTATTGCAGAAATTATGGTTATCAAAACAACAAAAACACTAGAAAATTATACCAAGTCGATGATATATGGTAGTTGATACTACGTATAAAGATTAAAGTGAGCAATGACTAGAGATCAAGTTCTTTTATTTTGTTTCAAAGAGAGTTTAGAGAGGGGGCGAGAGAGGAACACACAGTTTTCTTGTTAGAGGAAAAAGCCCAAATTCTGAGACGTCAAACCAGCAGAGAAGCCCAAATCTGGAATTAGGGTTGTTATTGTGATTTCTCTCAGTTGGATTGGGCCTTTAAAAGCAGAACCATATAATAAAATAAACCTAGCTTGCGATCTGATTTTGAAGTAGATGAATCTCAGGCTCTCAGATCGAGTTCTTTTTTTGTTAATGATTTGAAGCTGTGGCTGATCCATAAATTTTTTTAATAGAAATCAGTAGAGTAAAATATTCAATGGTTAATATTACATTAATGAATATAGAATATTATTTCCAAAGATATGGTTTTCTCAACTTTGTGTTCAATAAGGAAGTTTTAATCGTAATTTATGGGGTTCAAAAGCTACTTTCTTATGAAAATTGTCTATTTAGTCATAAAATTATATGTAAAAATGTTAATAGGGAAAAATTATGGGGGACATTGCACTCATTTATTTCTTTTTTAAATCTACCATTGATTTGAACTCAGCTAGAAATTGACTCAAATGAGTAAATTACGAGCAGTTCATACATCGAACTAATGACGCGTATGCCGTGAACTTTTTTTGTCAACCCTAATTCTTACATTAGGTGAAGCTAGAGCTACTTTTAACTTGGTAAGTAATATAGGTTAGTTCTAGCTATGGTAATTTGCTAAAATTTTAGCCTCGCTTTTTTTTCCCCCCTTCTTTTTTCCTGATCTGCGTGGGGTTGTTGCTTACGTTACATGTTGACGATGAAGCACTGCATTCAAGCAAGAAATAATAGCAGTTTTGAGATCTCAATGTTGATTATATGTCTCATTACCTTCATAACTTATTGATTTTTTTGAAAGATGCCTTAACTGATTTATTTCGAACCTTCTAACCAGGTTTCAAACTCGCGACCACCGGAAGTGTTTTACTCTTTGCCACTAGATTAAGGATTGGTTCTTTAGAACTTATTGATTTTGTATTTACTTGCTCAATTTTCATTATTGAATTTCTGTGTTCTGATTGCATTATCTTCTAATCAACTGTAAAAGTAACTATTTTGGGTGGGGAGGGGGCATGTCAGTAGTTAATTTCAACCAATTCCTGCTTAGAAATTTTATTTTTTTTCTTCCTTTTTATAAACAAAATAATTTCAAATTTAAATATTACTAATAATGAAAATTTAAAAGAATTATTAATTAAAGTAGAGTTTTAGTTACTTCGTATTAAATCCGTATACTTGACATCCGCATTTATTTTTTTAGACAGTTTCGACAGAGATCCGAAATTGCAATAAATCATGTTTTTATAATTGCAAATCCAGATATAACAACTGCAATTATAATTGTAAGAATATAAAATAATTATTACTTTTGAAAGATTGTTACATACGCGAGTGTATCATAAATAGTTATTGCAATCAGTAGTTGATTTGTTGTAATTGACAATTGCTGAGACGTAAAATTGACTTAAAATAGTATACTTTATATAAGGATAAAAGAGAGGTGCGCTATGTTGGGTACTGGTGTTTGATATTAACCATATATTAAATGAAGATTAACATCACCAGTCACCTTGTCTCGTAGATGATTTGGATAACTTTTTGTGTCTGGATTTCAACGCGTCAATAATTATTTTGGATTGATTGCAGGAAAGAGTAAGTATTTTCGAACTAAACATGGGTTCTATCGGGAAAAAAAAAAAAAAAAAAAAAAAAAAAAAAAAAAAAAAAAAAAAAAAAAACATGGGATTAACCTTTAAAAGTATTAGCTCACTGCACATGCGTATCGCTTTGTCTGGATCTACAAATGTGGTCCATCCCAATTAATTCAAGGGTCGCATCGTACTTGGTTTTTTTTCCTCTTTCATAACAGTGTTTTGAGCATATTAAAAACTATCAATAATATTCATAGTCGGAGTAGAATAGGGAATAAGTTCTTTATTTCTTATTCGGATGAAAACTAAACAACACAAGAATAAAGAATTTGAACTTATTCGGGTCCTTATTCATATTCTAACAAAATCTTAGTATTAGAATAAGGAATAAGGAATACTCTCATCCCTATTCAAATTCTCTATTCTCCTCCCATCCAAACACACCATGTTAACGGGTCGAATCAACTTGAAATTAATTAATATTATTTTGTAGGGAAATTCTTTTGTAGATATAAATTCTGAATCGGATTTTGATTGTAATTGTTCATTTTAAAAAAAAATCATTATAAAATATGAACGGTTGTGGTGAAAATTGGGTTCAAAATTTATAAACGGGTCATACACAACCCAAATACCCAATAGGTAAATGGGTCAACTTAGCCGACCTCTTTTTATATAAAAAAAAATTCTTAATTCGTTATATAATATAATTAAATTTTATAGAAAATTGTGGAAGCCTATTTTCTCGTGTAGTTTTTTCTTTTATTATTTTATTAAACTCATCAAAGTTCAAACTATATGTAAGAAGGTAAACCAATATGATTCGAGCAGACCCGTTCACTAAAAGGTCAAAAAATTGGATTCATATCCAAAAAAAACAAGGATAGAAATCATAGACATCCAACATTTTTAAATTAAAATGCGTGTGAAGGATGAATCGTCCGCCTCTTGGAGGTCAATCTGGTGCTCCTACATTGAGTTAGGGCCGTATATGAGCTGAGTTTGAGCGAGTTAGGGACAACTCAAACTCAGCTCGGCGGTAATTCGAGTTGAGCTGAGGTAAATTAGAAATACTTTCGAACTTCTTAAACTGGCTCAAACTCAGCTTGTTCCCAACTCGAGCTAGCTCGTGGGCTCATGAGCTAACTTGAAATAAACATATATACTTCAAATTTTATTTATTTAATTCATATATTATTCTAGTATTAAATTTTTTTGACATATACAATATTGTAAACAATAAAATTGTTGTCTTTTATATTCTTTCTAGATTAGAAACAAAATATGTCTTGAAACTCAATCTATCATGTGTAATATTAGTTAAAATAAAAATATATAAGAAGAAAATTTTTAGTAATAAAAATATTATTAATTTATAAATTTTTAGTACTTATAAATTATATTCATAATACATATCTCAAATATAATATATTGTGTCACGAGTTGGCTCATGAGCTACGAGCTGAGCTGATCTTAACTCAAACTCGACTCATCAACCAATCGAGTTAGTTTAGCTCGAGTTTTACCAACTCGAATTTTGTTGGCTCGAGTTACAATTGAGTTTTTGTAAGTCGAGTTCAAATTAGCTCACGAGTTACGAGTTTTTTGCCCACCCCTACATTGAGTTATAGACCGCGTGCGGATTCATGTCCAACTTATTTACCCATGAGTTGATCTTAAGCGGGTCAAGCCGAAAATTGACACCCCAGCATGAATGGAACCGCATGTGGATCCCATTTACACAACCAATGATTTATTAGATCTGCATGTTTATTGTAAAATGGGATCACTTAATATATAAATCTTCATTTAAATTCTGTTGTTGGATCCGGATATGAATCCATTAATCCAATAAAGAAAGTATATTGAGTAATGACCAATTTATGATTTATTTCTTTTCTATGTTTGAAATAATTTTAACTAAATTGCGTTCTTAAGATTAATGCTAATGGTACGAAATTATTATAAATTGATTCATGTTACGTATGTGCATGTTAATACAAGGTTTGGACTATGATTTGACCGAAATCCACTGCATAATAAACGAGGATTCAGATTTAGATAATTAAAATATTCATATCAAAAGACAATACATGAATCCGTAGATGGCTGCGCGCATGTATATCCACAGTTCTCCCGACAGTTCTTCCATCCAGGCCGTCCGTTCTGCTCCGTTCGATCCTGGTCATCTGATCTATCAGCTCCCCTTTCATCCCTCTGATGGCTTCTCTCTGGATATTTCTTTCTGATTGACATTTATCCCCTTTTTGCCATGCGCTCTCCACCTTTTCCCCCTTTCGCGACCTGCTCTCCGAGGACTAAGAGCCATCCTCCATGTGGTTTCTGTACGGGAAATGTCGAGTCCCTGCTCCTGGTGTGTGCGCCGCTGTGCTTTTCCTCTTCCTCCTCCTACTGTGCTGGTCTTTAGCGGTGTATTGTTTCGGCCCCTTTGCTTCCTGTCCTGGATTTCACACTGTTACTGCCTCCTGGACCGTGCATCTGTGAGGTGGGCCAACTCTTTTTGCGTTTTCTGCTCCGGGTCTTCCTATTTTCGTTGTTGTTGGCTTTGGCAACTGCTCCCATTGTGTCTTTCCGACAGTATGTTCCCTCCTACATGCCTCTCATCCTTGATTTTCCAACTGTTGTATGTCCAGTTTGTGATTTCCTCTACTTTGTTGTGGTGCTCTTTTCTTCTGCTCTTTGTATTGCGTTTCCTTTCTCTTTTTTTTTTCTCTCCTTCAAATCGGTTTTCTTTTTTCTCTTTTTAATTTGGTTATTTCTCATGTTCTGTGTTTTGCAGGTTTCCAGGCTGGTGTGGTCTACTGTGCTGCTGTCGGTCTCATTTGTTCTTCTTTCTTATTTGCCAGGTTTGTGTTCTTATCCGATTTCGTACATTTATGCATGGGATTGTTTGTTATGGTTTTCTTCATTTTCCTATTTGGGTTCTCAATGTATTGATTGTTCATTTCTATCTGTTCCGTGTGCATTATTATCCATATACTGTCATCTATGTCAGATTATTATGCCAGCATAAACTTCTGGTCAGTGCTATTTATTGTCTCCTTTATTCTGAAACTGCTGCTGTCTTAAGTTGTTATGTGTGTCATGATAATGTTCTGGTTGTTGCCTTTTTTTTCATCCTGTAGTCTGTGTGGTTCGCCACTGAATGGTTGGTTGTTCAAGTTCTGGTTCGGTATCTGTTCTGTATGCATGGTTCAATTTTTTTGTTCTATACATGAGTGTTGTCCTGGTCAATGTAGAATCACAAGACAAAATGTTCAATTTTTCTGGGATACGTTCTTCTTTCCAGTACTAACCTATTTTTCTAACTTTATTTCGCGCTACGGACAGGTTGGGTGCATTCTGGATAACATCGGTGTGTGCTGGGTACTGCTCTGTGATCTTTCATCTGTTGCCAAGTGAGTGTGCTTTTTTAAGAGACTTTTTTTATCTTTTGGGACTGTTTTCGTTTCCTATTCTAGTTTTTGTGCTGCATGCTAATTTTGTTTTGCTCAATTGTATCATTATTGTGGTTATGCTTATCATACATATAGTGTGTTCTCAATGATAGTGAGTGCAGCTTGCAATAGTCATTATATCGTCTTTTCTTCGTCAGATATAGTTATAGCGGTCGTTATTTTGTCCATTGTACATCGTTGGTCGCCAAGATTCTTTGGTTCTCTTTCGTCTCCTCTGCACTGCAGGCTGTCCTTTGCTAGCCATTCTATCCATTGTCATGCGTCGTAGCACAAGAATCTCGCTGGATTCACTTCATGCAGACAGCAGCATTCCAGATCCATCGTCAGATAGCACAGATGATGTTTCACCTCCGTTCTTGCATTTAGGTTGGACAATCTGCTTCTGTTTTTTTCCCTCATTCCTCACTTTCTTTCCACTCAGTGATTGTTGCGTAGTCTGATTTATAAATTGCCTCAGTTTTGTCGGGTGTGGTCTTTTGCTGTGCGATGGCTCATTCAATTTTTACCTACTGCGAATTACACTGCTGTTTTCTGCTGCGCATTTATTACCTACCCTTGCAGCTGCTCCTTCTCGCTATTGCTTCTTTATTCTTTGGTGTGGTCTTCTATTCTTCCTACTACTTTCTTCCTGTGCTTTTACTCTTCTGCACACTTGGTTCTTATTGCTTTACTCCTTTCCCTGTAAGGTCATCATCGCACAGCACAACGACGTAGGCTCATCAATGATGGTGGTATGTTTGTTTCATCGTCTAATGCTGATTCCTCATGGGATACAAATTCTGAAGGTCGTTTCCTGTCAATGCTTCGTTCTGTTTCTGCAATATGTTTTCTATGTGCGTTAGAATATTTCTTCTTTCTATCCAATAGGTGGTCACTTCGTTCATCATAGAATATCGCCGTCAGATGAAGATACATCAGCAACTGTTTCTACAGATTCATCAGTCTGGGGAATGACTCTGGCTGAATATCTTGGTCACAGTTGAGTAGTGCACTTCTGCCTATCAAAATTTCTCTTCTTTTTCTGTCCAATTCTTTGTTCTGTTTATCATCTCATCTTTTTTCTCTGTGATCTTTTCTGGATATTGCATGATGTTGTTCTATTTTTATCGCTCTTTTTGTGGTTCAAGACGATGCATGTCCATCATCATCAATCTCTGATCACCATTCATCTTCTTATGAGGCTTCAATTGGATTGTCCCCTATACCGCCAATATCACCTATCCCACAGACACCACCAGCTATTCCTGTTATGGGCATAGGTTTGTTTCTTTCTTCGTTTCCTTCATCATTTGCTGTTGGATCTAATCTTCTGATCGTATATATTTTCTGTGTTCCATCAAACTTATTGTTGATCTTTTCTACTCTCTATTCCTGTCTACTATTCTTATCCAGGCGAAAGGCCAGTATATGATGATTTTGGAGATCTCACTGAAATCTGTCCTAAATGTTATGCTCTTTACTGGTACGAAGAACGGTGTCGATCAGCCTCGCGAGTGGGCGCCCCTGTCTATAATCTTTGTTGTAGAGGTGGTCGTGTTGATCTACCATCTCTAGGACCAACACCATCGCCCCTTTCAAAGTTGCTTGATCCTTCGAATGGTCCAGACTCAAGGCATTTTCTTGAATCTATTCGAATTTACAATTCTATGTTTGCATTCACTTCGATGGGGGTTCAGCTTGATGAAAGAATCAATTCAGGTCGTGGCCCATACGTGTTCAGAGTATCAGGTCAAGTTTGTCATCTTATTGGTTCTTTGCTTCCTGCTGATGAACATCCATCACGATTTGCTCAATTGTACATGTACGACACAGAAAATGAGATAGTAAATCGTCTGAATTCCTTTCCTGCTGTTGATCATTCCTCTGTGCCCCGTCCACATATAGTACATGCGCTTAGAGAAATGCTTGACCAGCACAACCCATATGTGCAAGCATTCAGGTCTGTCCGTGAGCGCATTCTGAGTGATACTGGTGACACACTGCGGCTGAGAATCATTGCACAGAGATCTGGTGATGGCAGGCAGTATTCTGCTCCTGCTGCACCTGAGGTTGTCGGTCTCATAGTAGGCGACATCGACAATCAGCATTTGGACCGTGATCTCATTATGCAACGACGATCAGGAGCACTAGAACGAGTTAGTTCATTGCATCCTTCTTATATGCCATTCCAGTATCCTCTTCTCTTTGTTCGTGGGGAAGATAGTTTTAGACTTAATATACAATGTGCAAATCCTGATTCAACGAGGTCTTCAAGTCTTCGCCAGCATGTCACAATGAATGAATACTACTGCTATAGATTGCATGTCCGTGCTATGGGATCTAATATAATACTACAATCTAGACGGCTTCTCCAGCAAATTTCAGTTGACATGTTTGCATGTGTTGATCAGTCACGTCTTTGGTACATTCGCCAAAACCAGGCATCATTACGGTCTGACACATATGTGAATGTCAGGAATGTTGTCCTCAATCATGATGTCTTTGGGCAAAGCATAGGGAGGCGGATTATTCTACCACCGTCCCATGTTGGGGGCCCCCGATACATGCTCCAAAATTACCAAGATGCCATTGCCGTCTGTAGGCATCTTGGCCCTCCACATCTGTTTATCACTTTCACCTGTAATCCTGCGTGGCCGGAGATAACCCGGAATATCTTTCCAGGACAACAGCCAAGTGATCGACCAGATTTGGTCTGTCGTGTTTTCAGAATGAAACTCAACCAGATGATGCGTGATTTGCATAGTGGTCGTTTCTTTGGCCCTATTTCTGGATGTGAGTGCTCTTTCTAAAATATCATCTCTCCCTTCTTATTTCGTATGTATTCATTTTATTCTCATTGCAGACCAGCCAATCAAATTTCTTTCTCATTATACATGTGTTGTTGGTTCTAGTCTGTTGTCCATCTGCTAAGTCCTTTCTTTTGTTGTTTCTAATTCCACAGTGATACATTCAGTTGAGTTTCAAAAGAGAGGCCTACCACATGTCCATATAGTTGTCTGGCTTGCACAGCAAAATAGTTTGTGCAGTGGTCACAGCATTGATCAGGTCATTTCTGCTGAGTTACCTGATCCAATGTCTGACCCAGATGCATATGGTGTTGTTTCCCAATTCATGGTGCACGGACCATGTGGTGCAGCACGGCCCCACTCACCTTGCATGCAGAACAATAGTTGCAGTAAACGTTTCCCAAAATGTTTCCATGATGCAACATTGATGACAGAAGATGGTGTTGTTGTGTACAGGAGGAGAGACACAGGAGTAACTGTTGAGAAAAATGGAGTCACCTTAGATAACAGATATGTTGTCCCATATAACTTGAACCTTCTCTTTAAGTATCGTGCCCATATTAATGTCGAGCGATGTCACACATCAGTCATGATCAAATACCTTTTCAAGTATATTTGCAAAGGCAGAGATCGTGCTAGGGTTTCTCTCAGTACAGGCCAAAGTAATGCTGCACCCAACAGCAACCAACAAGGAGCCAGTACAAGTCAACAACCTCAGCCAGAACATATTGTTGATGAAATCCTTGACTACTTAGATTGTAGATACCTGACTCCTCATGAATCAATTTGGCGACTTTTCCAATATCATATCCATTATAGTCATCCTTCTGTCGAAAGACTTCCAATCCACCTTCCTTTTGAAAACAGTATTCTGTTCCATGATGCACAACCACTTGCACAAATTGCAAACAATCCTGTTAATTGACAGACAAAACTTACTGCATGGTTTGACCTCAATGCAAAGGACCCGATAGCTCGGACGCTCACGTACCCAGAAGTGACAAGGTTATACACATGGCATGATGATAATAAAATCTGGGAATTCAGACAGCAAGGCTATCGGTTGGCACGAATGAATTTTGTCCCGCCAGGAGTTGGTGAAATCTACTACCTCATAATGCTTTTTGGTATTGTTCGTGGTGCAACATGCTTTGAGGATCTGCGGACAGTCAATGGTGTTCTCCAATCAACATACAAAGAAGCTTGCAATCTTCTTGGTTTGTTGGATGATAACACTGAATGGCTGTCCACAATGCAGGAGGCAGCAGCTGTTGCTTCAAGCCAGCAGCTCCGACAGATTTTTATAGATATCTTGCTTTATTCTGAGGTGGCCGATGCACAGGACCTCTGGAATTCATGCTGGAGTTACATGGGAGATGACATAATCCAGAGGATAAGATATGATAATTCCAATTTTGAGATGGCAGTGGATCCTGAATTTCTTAAAGACCGCATACTGTATGAGTTGGAAGATATTTTACTGGTCCATGGATACTCATTGCAGTATGTACGACTTCCTCAGCCATCACAACCACGTCCAGCTTATTATCATAACAGGCTTCTAGCTGAACAATACTCATTCAATACAGTTGATCTCCAATTACGTATTCCCACTCTATTATCAGGTCTCAATCCTGAACAAAAACATATCTTTGATTCAATTGTAAATTCTGTTATGTCTCGCATTGGCAAATTCTACTTTGTGTATGGTCATGGTGGTACTGGAAAAACTTTCTTATGGAAAGCTCTAACAGCATACTTGAGATCAAAGGGCAAAATTGTCCTGACTGTCGCTTCATCTGGCCTCTCATCTCTGCTATTAGAAGGGGGTGTGACTGCGTATTATAGGTTTAAAATACCTGTCAAACTAAAAGAGGGCTCAACATGTGATATTAAAAAAAATACACAGCTTGCTCACCTTTTATTGCAAACCTCCTTGATAGTATGGGATGAGGCACCAATGAATAATAGGCTATGTTTTGAAGCCCTTGACCATTCTATGAGAGATATTTTTGCTGATCAATACCCACTCAATCAAGCAAAACCATTTGGAGGAATTACTGTTGTCCTTGGTGGAGACTTCAGACAGACTCTACCTGTTATTCCCCACGGCAATAGGTTTGACACTGTTGCAGCTTCAATCACAAATTCATATTTATGGTCATCATGCCACATTATGAGGCTTACCATCAACATGCGACTGTTGTCATCACCACATTCATCATCACAAGGACAACAGCTTGCATCATTTGCAGAGTGGCTTTTATCGGTTGGAGATGGCAGAGCAGAAAGCATGCAATTATATAACAGTACTGAACCAGAGTGGATTCAGATTCCAGATGAGTTTCTTATTCACACTGAAGCTGATCCAGAACAAGCGATTATTGATGCTGTGTATCCTGACTTTGCCCAGAACTTTCAGAATGAATCCTACCTGCAGCAGCGTGCTATCATAACACCCAAGAATAATGCTGTAAACAACCTAAATGATACCATCCTACAACATATCCCTGGCCAACAGCATGATTATTACAGCTCAGACAGCATACAGGGTTCAGCAAGTCTCCCTGCACACTTGCAAACTATGTTCACTCCTGAAATATTAAACACAATCACAACAGGATCTATGCCATGTCATAAACTCAGTCTGAAAGTAGGAGTCCCAATCATGTTACTTAGAAACATGGACCAAGTTAATGGACTTTGTAATGGTACTAGGATGATCATAATAGATTTAGGAACCCGAGTGCTGCATGCTAGGATCATGACAGGTCCTGGAAAAGGACGCAATGTGCAGATCCCTCACATACTATTTTCCCATGAAGATGGAAAGCTACCATTTGTAATGAAAAGAAAACAATTTCCTGTCAGAGTATGCTATGCTATGACCATAAACAAAAGCCAGGGTCAATCGCTTGATATTGTTGGTGTTTATCTCCCAGAACCAGTCTTCAGCCATGGTCAATTGTATGTTGCACTCTCAAGAACAACGTCGCCCACTGGACTTAAAATTCTCATAGTAAACAAGGATGACGAACACAAAAATCAGACAAAAAATATAGTATATAAAGAAATCTTTTCTGCACTACAGTCAATACCATCACAGAATGGTGATTCCATCTCTTATTCACATTTTATATTGACCATTCCTATCATTTCTCTTTTCCATTGCATATGAACTTTGCACCTCAATTTACATCTTCAAATTATACATGAATTTTATGTTTGCATCCACAAAATTAATTTTGAATTATTGTTCTTTTGCAACTAACAAGATCTCTTCTTCTACAGCAAACAATGGACCCTCCAATTCCAGTATCGGATCTGACAATCACAACTGACATTCAAAAGGCAAGAATCCATGCCAGGCCTGTTCGTATCTGGCCAGCTTCTGATCCGCGCCGTGGAAGAATCTGGAAACTGAGTTTCTTGCTTATTGACCATGTGGTATGTCATTTAATCTTTTATTTTTTTGTTGTTTTCTCCAGTATTTATGTCTCTGCAGTTAGCCATGAAATCAAAAAAAAAAAAATGCAACCCTCCCACAAAAAAATAAAAAAAAATTACCACATTATTGTCCATCTTGACCTACTACATCGTAACTGCACATCACTAATGATTTATATTGATGCACTTTCACTCTATTGAACAGGGTGGCAAAATACAAGGACTCATCGCCATGGCTGACTATGAAAGAGTCTCCAATGTGTTTTCTGAAGCTAACATAGTAGAGATATCTAGATTCACAATGGAAAGTTCAACAATAGAATACCAAGTTGTTCTCCATAAATACATCATCAAAATCACAAGAGAAACACAGATCCGGGTCTTATCTTCTGATATGTACCAAATACCAATATATCATTTTGATTTCAAACGGTTTGAGGATGTGGGCAGCGAAATCAAATATGAAAAAGCAGTTTTAGGTATGTCAATCAAGTTATCTGTGAATAAATAAAATTCCTATTTCAAATCTTTACAGTCTTCTATGCATATCTACATTCCTGTTTTGATAGACATTATCCTTATCTATGCAGACGTCATAGGCAGACTCACGGGCTTTAGCGATGTTAGGACTATCCCATCAACACAACCACCAGCAAGAGTTCAAACCATGTACTTGACTAATGAAAGGTTCTTCTCACAAACACTCAACATAATACTTGGAACAGTGACACTTTATACACATTGATTCATTACTGCAAGATTATTAGCTATGCTATCTCATTTTTCAATGACAGAGGTAAAGTCCTGGATGTTGCATTATGGGGAGATTTCATCAACAAATTTGATATTCCAAAATTGCATGAAGAATCTCAGTCTTCTCCAATTGTTCTTGCATGCAATGGTCTTCAAATAACAGAATACAAAAGTAAATTATCAAATGCATTTCGACTCCACAAAATAAAAAATTATCTATGTTGCTGCAGATTTTCATACTAATAGCCAAAACATTCAATACAACAGGGCTATATGGACTGAAGACATATGCTGGCACAAGATTCCATTTTGATAGTAGCATCAAAGAGATATCAGACTATTGTTAGGAAATGCTCATTTTTAATTTTTGGATCAATTACAACTAATTAATCACCATTAACAACAAGCAAGTCAAAAGATCTAGTGCTAAAGCAATCACACATCATGAGAAAAGGGATTGAACCATTACCTCTCCTTGAATCGTATCAAGGAGGTTAGATCCAATGCGTAGGAGTCGGTGGCGTACTTGCTCCGCCTCCTCCACCACCAATAGTCGCCTCTAGCCCACCAAGGACCCACCACCAAGCTCAAAGAGAATGCTAGTTCTCTTGAACCTCTTGCTAATCACCTTGCTTCTTCTAATTAACTATTTAATGGAGAGGAAGAGAGGTGGGATGCTCAACACATGAGCTTGTAAGAGAGAAAAGGGGGGCAGCTAGGAGGCGCATGGGATGGGAGAGAATGACGGCTAGGGTTTCCTCTTGGAGACCCCCTTTATATAGCCAACAACTCTCATCCACCTTTCATACTATTTACAAGTATGCCATCCACCCTAAGAGGCCACCTAATGGACTTTCTTGGGCCATCTTAATAAAAGGCCTTTATTCATTAATTCACCAATTAATGAATCCCTTTTAATTCTCTTTATTCTTCCTTAAATCGGGCCCTTAATTAACCAATTAAATAGAAGCCCAATTAGCTCAAACTAATTAAAGTAAGTTGAACATAATTAATTATTAACTCATTAATAATTAATCTATGATTAGCTAATGCATTAAATTGTTTCCATATGATCCTTTTAATTTAATTAATTATAACGGTTCATAACGGTATATAATTAATTAATTAACTTATCACATTTCACAATACACATTATTGTGAATAAACAATAAATGCACCAAGTGGTTAGAATCCTATTTGTGCGACCCTATTTGAGGATTTATACTATGTTGGCCATGGAAATAAATCGTTATTTATTTCCAATAATCATAAGCGGTATCTAGCAACACGTTATGATTCCCAATTCGTATAAATAATGTACCGTTACAATATCTCAATCCTGCATAAGAAATAAAAGTATTTCTTTGTTTGATTCTTATGTCACACGATATCTTTGTATAATCCAAGATAGGAATGTGTCATTCTTGCAGATTATACATTTCTTGATATAGAGTTAATTGTACAAGTTGCTAGCAAACAATTCAACTCCATCAAGGGGCCCAAACAGATATCATCACTCACTAGGTATACTAATAAGGGACATACGATTTTCTTGATGAACAACTTTTCCCCGCACAATTCAAGAGAACATAAATAAAGTCCTTATAGCAGCCTTTATCAGGAATCAACGCTAGACGATATTTATTGAACCTATCCTCATGTGGAAAAGGTGAACATCTCAAACTTAGAATCAAACTCATATGAAATAAACAATGACACATAACACAATCCATATGTTTATTTCATTGGGTCAAGTCCTGTACTATGTTCCAATAACATACACATATGCAATTAAGTTTGTAACTCCTTACCTATGATTTGTAGAACTTGATCATCACTTAACTTGCATACTAATCTTTTATGATAATTAATGTTCCTTGTTAATTATCAAGATTATGGACAATTTAGATTTATTATTGTCATTCTAATGAATGATCCACAGAGATCTACAATTCAGATCCTCAACCTGAATGATCTGTCGATAATAAACTCTAGGAACAAATGATCAAATATCATCATTAACATAAACTAAGAAAATAAGTCATTAAATATTGACTTCTAGGACATAACTCCAACAATCTCCCACTTGGCCTAGAGTCAATCAATAGTGACTTCTAGCTAGTGAAGAATTTAGAACAATGTTATATATCCATATATATACATGTCTCGAACCTCAAAATATTATACGCTTAAAGCAAGTTACTCATACGTCCATCACGTATGGATGCACAATTGCATCTCGTATATCGCTTAAGGTAGAGGTTTAGTTAGAGTGTTCGCTGTGTCCGCGAACCTATCCAATTTTGTTTGACCCTATATACATATATACTCCTATATATGTGTTCTTGATCATCATCACGTGAGATCAAGTGACATCGTCATAGATCTTAGTTGGATCACCAATTTAATATTGGGTTCTTCAAGTTTAAGCTATGGTTCGAGATGCACAGAACCATATTAGCTTGACTGAGAACTTCACGATCCTTACTACATTCTTTCATTGCTTCACAAATTGCTATATATATTTTGTTTTGGTGACGGAAACAGTTGTAATATCCCATTTAGAACATCTTCTAAATTTACAACACCACATTTAAACAAAATATGTAGCTCAATTGTATTTATATCAATCTTTCGAAAACTAGCATCAATATATCAATTTATATGAGCTTTCTTTTATCTTACCAGATGGAAAAACATATCACTCTTTCTCTTAAGATACTCGAGGACATCCTTGATTATTGTCCAAATGTGTTTTTCTTTGTATCCATTTGACAACTGATTGTCATACTCCTTGGGTACAACACATAGGGGCAGGTGCATAAGTATGGCGTACGTAATAAAACTCATGACAGAAGGATGCTCGAATTGTATCGTGCACTCTTCTCGAATTGAGTTGCAACACACCGAGTAGAACTCAAGTGTATGCCATACTACGTGGTTAGATATCCTTTCTAGGAGTCTATCTTTTCGTGTAACTATAACATCTTGTCATTATATACACATTTTGCTCAAACCTGACATCCATCATAATCTATCTCCATAGATTTTGTTTCCTTGGATTTAGGTGACTTACCCAAGTTCTCAATTGAGAAAAACATTCTCCAATGAGATCTTGACAATATTCATTTTCTTAATGTTATTCCCAATTAATGTCTTGTATCTTGTACAATACATGTAACACAATCATGCTCCCACTGAATATCTTGTCTATATAAGATACTTTTGACGAAGTGCAACTCCTTGACTTCCTTGTCAAAATGTTTATTCCAATTTCTACAGTACTTGCTTCAATCCATTAATGGATCATTGAAGCATATATATGTTTCCAACAATACAACAAATCCTTGGTTTGTGTCAAATACACAACAACTTCCTTCATTCAATCGAAGAAGGTGGTTTTGATGTATCTTTCCATATATCTATATATACGAAATATAACTATTGCTAGAATGATCTTTATTGACTTATACATAGCTACAAGCGAGAAGCCGTGCTTTGTACATGGTCAACTTGTTATTGACTTAGACATAGCATCAATCATGAAATTGTGCTTTGTACAGAGTCGACTTGCTATCCATATCTATCTTTCCTTTTAAAGATCTATATGTTCTAGATGGATTGCTCCTTCATGAACATCAATCAAGGTCTATACCTTGTTGTTATATATATGGATTGCACTTAAAGATCATATAGATTCAAACCATACTTGTGGAATCGGGTCTTTCTATCGCTTCTTTATTTATCAACGGATCCTCATATGTCAAGTATGAGGATGTTGTGAAACCTATGTACTTTTTAGTTTAGGCAATTCACTCTCATTGATCTTTGTAGGCTTGGTTCTTGAGGTCAATAAACTACTTCTACAACATCTTGTAGAATAAGTTCTTGAACCTAATGTATTGCACGAGTTTCTTCTAACATCATCCATTCATGAGATGTTTGAGTATTCTTTAGAAGCGAGCGTGCTTATAAACTTCTTCCTTTCACAACTGCTTGTGAGTTAAGTTCCGCTCAACTCCCACTAAGCACCATGTATGGAGTGACAAGTTTCCTATAAAGGTACTTCTTGTAGTGATGCATAAACTCCTTTAATGCTCACTTTACTCCCACTACTTCTTCTTGAGAATATCATTCTTTAAAATTGCGTTATGATGAGCAACAACTACCTTGTTCTTATCATGTTCATAGAAGTAGTACCTTTTGGCTAATCCTACAAAATAATAAGCGTCTTATTTGGGTCCAAGCTTATCAATCAATTGAACCTTGAAATAAGCTTCTCAACACCAAATCTTGAGAAACAATATACCTAGAGATCGAATCTCGTAAGATATCTTTCTCAATAGACTTCGATGGAATTTTTTTATTCAGTGTAAACAATGTTGTCCTCAAACATAAATCCCATACATGAGTCGAACAAGTCAATTTGATTTATTACCGATCGAACTATATCAAACAATGTTCGATACCTTCATCCTTGGATACATTTTTCAATGTTCCTCATGGAGCGAGTAGTGAAACGTCTTTCATACTCTATAGGCAATATATCAAACTATATGACTTAACTATTTACCATGATCCATCTTAAGACTTTTGCTTTTATTGAATAGTTTTTTCAACTTTACTCTTGAAATTCTTTTGGCCTTGTCAAAAGATTCATACTTATACCATATCAAATAGATATGTTAATATCTACAATGATCGTTGGTCAAGTGGTAAAGTATCAACAACCTTTCAATTGCACAAGTGCTTTTGATCTATATACATCAATATGTATTAGTTTTTAATCAAGTTACTTGTCCTTTAAACCTTCGTAGGTCAAAGGCGCTTTTGTCTTTTAACAAACACGATTCGCATGAATTTCAATTGATTTGCAATCAAATTGATTTACGAGCTCCACGTTACGTAGACTCTCATAATGCGATTCTTGTTTATATTCGACTAAGCAACTATTTTACATAATAGTCAAATACTTTATGTGAAGTCTTACATATATTTGTCATTCAAAATTTGTTTATCTATTTCAAGCAAATTCAATTAAGATGCATGAAATCTTATACACAAATTTATAACAATAAGAGAACAACATTTCTCTATTACAAAACATGATCATCCATCATCAAATATGAAACGGAGATAAGGTTTTATGAGATGTTTGGAATAAGGTATACAACCTCAAATTCCTAAACAAACTCTTTATTTAATAAAGATAACTCTACGTATTCAATGGTGGCGGCTTAGACGTATAAGCCATTTCCAAAACGGAGTTTACTTTACTTATCTCAAACTTTCTCTTATTCATCATTGCCTACACATTTCGTTAAATGCGAGCACATGAACTAACACCTAATTACTAGTGTGAATTAGAGATAGCGAGATAATTTGAACGATAAATATCTTAAGGTTTAGAACATCATGGTATTTCGGACAACCTTTCAAATGCCTCCCATAAATGGAAAATGAAACATCTCATGTGACACACGGTCACTAGTGAGGGTTTCAAAGATTCAACTCATATCTTGGTGAAGTATTCCTTTAATACTTAACCAACCAATTACTTTCAGCACTAACAAGTGTGCGAACAATATATCCTTTATCCATAGAAAGAGATTGTATGACAATATCAACAATCCTTGATATTGGAGATCTTAATATCTCTAGTTGTCAATTAGCTACTCAAATCTTTCGGTTCGCAAGCTAATGAAACATTTATCTTCTTATAAGAAGAGTCTCTTGGTTAACTCACATTCCATTACTCGATCATAAATGATTGAGTCTATCTTTACTTTCTCTAAGAACGTCTTCTTGAGTAAATGGATGAGAGTGTAGAAGTCTTAGTATAGTCCTTATGAATTCTCCAATTCAAAGGTCTAGAACTTCTAAAAGGATATAAGCATTCGCTTTATTGAATAATTTTCTTCGAAATTAATCAATCATAGCGAAGCTATTGTTTGGAAAGTCGAGGAACGTTTTTGGGATTAAAACTTGCTCAAGTTTCTCATTTCCAAGAACATGTCTTAGAAACCGGTATTTCTTCTCCAAGTAAATACCTTAGAAACGAGCTTGTCGTTTTCCAAAGATTGATCGCAACGAAATTAACATATTTAATATCTATAACAATTTCAATTTAAGGTCATTTAGTTTATGCAATGTTTTGTTTATGGAATGATAAACAAAACTCCCACTACATTTAATTAATGTCCCTAAATGTAATGGATTCCAAGATCCTCATTTTCGTCAAGTAGAGCCTGCTATGGCACGACACCCTACTTAACTAGACAAGGTAGGTTCTCCAACCAATCATATCAACCATATGATTCTTGGTTTGTGAATATCTAAGTATATTTACAAACTTCGCCCCGATGTCCAAGAAAACTTGTTGGGTCCATCGATAAGCAACCTCTCTCTATTTGCTCCTAACAAATCTTTTCATTTGTACCCCGACTATCAAGGTTGACAACCATGACGTCCGCTATGGCGGACCGCGCCATGATTGGCAATTGACGTGAGGGGGATAGAGAGAAGGAAGGCGGTCGACTTAATCAATTTAGTTTGGGACAAATAATATGTGACTCTTGCTTGGTGGTCGTGTAAGCATACACCCATACCTACCTATGACAATTCAAGGCATGCACAAACAATCACATAACTTAAGCATCTCAAATATTGCCGTGGGTTTGTATGGCTCCCGCTTGCATTAGTCTTCGTCGCATCTCCATGTAACGAGACTAATCTAATCAAACCCTCCCACTAATTACTAAGATCCTATCTAATAATTACGGGAAATAAATACATGTGATAAAATCCTAAAATCCCGCCTAGGCCTTAGGGGCATGCAAGCCTCACAAGTTACATCAAGAATTAACCAATTAATTATCAAGGCACCTTAGGCCACTTTACAAGCAATCACATGCATTCACAACATTTTACAACACACAAGGCATTGACATCTTGAGCCATATCAAACCCACATCCTCCTACAAAACAAAGTTAGCACATATACAATATACATGATTCACTTGCTCTTAATTAATTTCATTAATTAGAATCTTTGTGCATACTTGTTGCTCAAGTTTTTCGAATGCAAAGAAAGGCTTAACCTTAACAACTAATTGTTTAAACCTTTTTAAATTAAATTCAACCATCAAAACAGAAAGGAGGGTATTTAAGGAGTCTTCTAATTAACCTTTCAATAAATTGATTAATTAGAAACTATTTTAACTAATTAAAATACGAAATTCGGGGCCCGAAAAATTCAAAATAATTCGGTCTCCAAAAAATTCGAAATAAATCCAGAGAACTCCTTACAGAGATTTTGATTGCCTGTAAAAATATCAAGGAGAGATCAGTTACCATCAGGGAGAACCAAAAAAGACAAATCCTCAGATTGTGCGCGAAGCACCGTTAGAGAAAATTCTGTTATTGGTCTCAACCTTTTGGCCTGTATGATCATCCCCTTGATATTTTTCCAGCAAACAATTTACATAGAAAAATACTACATACAATAGACTATCAATCCATGAAAAGAAAAATCACAAGTTATATTCAAGATCAACGAGATAACAAGCATTTAAGCAAGGTGTCTTGTTCTGTAACAGACCGTCGACCAAAAAATTTTCACTCGGTTGAGGTAACCAATCTCAATGAAAATCTATGAAATTAATTTTCATAGATTCCAGACTTAAAGGAGAACATTTCCATTTCAATACTTTTCCATAAAAGTTTCTCAATTAGTACAGTTTTTCAAAACAATCGGTTTGTTTGAAAAACAGATCTGACAACTTCATCACTTTTCATCCTTGAACGCCCACATAAGATCCGAAATATGCAAAAAAATTTACATATCCAGAAAGAGCATCAAGTTTATATTAATCCTATCTTAAAGTTACAGGTACTTTGTATACAAACTTATTTGTTACCAACCACAACAACAGAACTGTGCAGCAGAATAACAGATCTGCGCACCGTTACCGTTTAAATCACTAAAAATTCATTTTACATCGAATTTCAATGATTCCAGTGGGAAAACAACCACAACTCAAAGGGCTACAACTCCAATAAGAAGGAAAAAATTTCAGACAGCTTTACACCACGAAAAACAAGCAACAAGACAGAAAAACAGCTTTTCTAGAACCAGCAAGTATGCACATCACTAATTAACTTAATTAATTACGAATTTCTCACTTAATTAAGTGTGAAAAACCTTAAGCACGACCATATCTCTGATACCACTGTTAGGAAATGCTCATTTTTAATTTTTAGATCAATTACAACTAATTAATCACCATTAACAACAAGCAAGTCAAAAGATCTAGTGCTAAAGCAATCACACATCATGAGAAAAGGATTGAACCATTACCTCTCCTTGAATCGTATCAAGGAGGTTAGATCCAATGCGTAGGAGTCGGTGGCGTGCTTGCTCCGCCTCCTCCACCACCAATAGTCGCCTCTAGCCCACCAAGGACCCACCACCAAGCTCAAAGAGAATGCTAGTTCTCTTGAACCTCTTGCTAATCACCTTGCTTCTTCTAATTAACTATTTAATGGAGAGGAAGAGAGGTGGGATGCTCAACACATGAGCTTGGAAGAGAGAAAAGGGGGGCAGCTAGGAGGCGCATGGGATGGGAGAGAATGACGGCTAGGGTTTCCTCTTGGAGACCCCTTTATATAGCCAACAACTCTCATCCACCTTTCATACTATTTACAAGTATGCCATCCACCCTAAGAGGCCACCTAATGGGCTTTCTTGGGCCATCTTAATAAAAGGCCTTTATTCATTAATTCACCAATTAATGAATCCCTTTTAATTCTTTATTCTTCCTTAAATCGGGCCCTTAATTAACTAATTAAATAGAAGCCCAATTAGCTCAAACTAATTAAAGTAAGTTGAACATAATTAATTATTAACTCATTAATAATTAATCTATGATTAGCTAATGCATTAAATTGTTTCCATATGATCCTTTTAATTTAATTAATTATAACGGTTCATAACGGTATATAATTAATTAATTAACTTATCACATTTCACAATACACATTATTGTGAATAAACAATAAATGCACCCAGTGGTTAGAATCCTATTTGTGCGACCCTATTTGAGGATTTATACTATGTTGGCCATGGAAATAAATCGTTATTTATTTCCAATAATAATAAGCGGTATCTAGCAACACGTTATGATTTCCAATTCGTATAAATAATGTACCGTTACAATATCTCAATCCTGCATAAGAAATAAAAGTATTTCTTTGTTTGATTCTTATGTCACACGATATCTTTGTATAATCCAAGATAGGAATGTGTCATTCTTGCAGATTATACATTTCTTGATATAGAGTTAATTGTACAAGTTGTTAGCAAACAATTCAACTCCATCAAGGGGCCCAAACAGATATCATCACTCACTAGGTATACTAATGAGGGACATACGATTTTCTTGATGAACGACTTTTCCCCGCACAATTCAAGAGAACATAAATAAAGTCCTTATAGCAGCCTTTATCAGGAATCAACGTTAGACGATATTTATTGAACCTATCCTCATGTGGAAAAGGTGAACATCTCAAACTTAGAATCAAACTCATATGAAATAAACAATGACACATAACACAATCCATATGTTTATTTCATTGGGTCAAGTCCTGTACTATGTTCCAATAACATACACATATGCAATTAAGTTTGTAACTCCTTACCTATGATTTGTAGAACTTAATCATCACTTAACTTGCATACTAATCTTTTATGATAATTAATGTTCCTTGTTAATTATCAAGATTATGGACAATTTAGATTTATTATTGTCATTCTAATGAATGATCCACAGAGATCTACAATTCAGATCCTCAACCTGAATGATCTGTCAATAATAAACTCTAGGAACAAATGATCAAATATCATCATTAACATAAACTAAGAAAACAAGTCATTAAATATTGACTTCTAGGACATAACTCCAACAACTATCTCCAAAAATACTGGTGCAATATTCTCCTTTCATTCTCTCTTTTCCTTTCCTTTATGGAAATGCACATTCATTATACCAATATTCACAGAAAAATAATACTCTGCTTTCTTTCCCAGCACACCGTATGATGGCCGTCCTCTGGTTCTGCACGCAACACCAGAAATGTTTGATCGTGTCCCGCAGGCACAGTCCTTGCTTCCTAAACGAGATCCCATCAATATAACTCTTGCAGAACTCAACAGCCTATACCTTGATAATTTTACTGTCAGTATCATTTTTCAAGCACTAAATTTTTATCCTAAAAAAAAAATTGGCTTTTCTCGGGCTTATAAATTCTTATCCCAAAACAAAGTCAAATCTCAATATATCTTTTTTATAATGTCACATGCAACCATGTTAATCAATTAATACAACCATACAGATCAGTCATGTTTAATTAATCGGATTTCTTTTTTCAGGAAACACTCTACCAATGCCCAGCAAGAATAGTACAAGTCACCAATCCTTTTGATTGGAACTATCTGGCATGTACTGAATGCCATAAAAACTAGAGGCCAGTGGCAAAGCACTTTACTGTTCAGAATGCAAAATGACTCGCCGCCACCATATCCCATGGTATGTACAATTCTTCACTCTATCATCATCGCCTCCACCATCATTACGTTAATCCATCATCTAAAGAAAAAAAGGCTCTATTATTTCTTTGAACCTCTGAACAAAAGAGCTACTACTCTCATATTAACATCGGCCACACTATATATATACATACACTAACTACGCAACGATACAAATAAGTCTATCTTCGACAGCTCATTTCTCATCCAACAAAAAAAAAAAATGACAAATAAAATGGCACCCGGCACAGAACAAAAAAACCAACAATACCCCCACTATTCATTCACGAGGTAACAAAAAACCAGCCCCACACTCCTTTATTTCATCTCCAAAAGACAAAAACCTCAATTCATTTTCATCACTGCATGTACTAATAAAAGAAAGATTCTCCACATGTGACACCAGATATCCAAAGAAGCAACAAACCACCAAACAAACAATCTTCTATTTCATCAATCCTATTATCCTATTTTTAGATTTCACCGAAACGATCACCCGCATCACAGACACCAGTGAACAATATCCATGACTCATAATAAAAAGACCACAAACCACCATCCAAGCACCCAAACTACATTCATATTCGTCCTACCAACTTATTTGTCCATCATGAAGACGCATAAGAACCATGCTTTTTTATTTTCGCACATTATTCAACTTTACATGAGATTTCGTATCCATTGTTATTGATATTGAAACCAAACATACAACAAAAAATAAAATTTGTTCATAAATTATCAAAGGAAAAGAATAGATCGCGCTACGCACGAACGACCACTAGTTGTACTTGAAGCAGCACTTGGATCTTCTAATACTTAGTAGATCCGCATTAAATCGTGCTGGGATCAATTTCATCGGCCCTAAACATATATACTCGGTAGAAGTTAGATCAAAGACGATATTTTGGGAATACACAAACATCGTGCTCTGTCACTTATAAACGATTGTCAATATTCTCCATAAATATTAATTTTATTTGCATAAAGTGTCAAATTTGTATATTTTTTATATACAAATTATAAAATAAAGTTAGTATTTGTATACAAAATTACTTGATTTCATTAGGGGGCCAGCAGAATCAATTAATACTGTAGATAATTACATAAATTCAAAAGAGAGGTGCAACTTTTAAATCAGAACAAACATATATTATTGTTCATCCTTAAAGTTGCATATTGATTTTATAACGCCTATTTAGTATACAATTTTTAAAATTTTGAAATATTTGACAATCATTCTTCAATCCAATAATTTAAGAACATATAACTTATTACGTGGAAGAGTTCAAAATCTGACAAAAAGAAATGATTTTCTCATAAATATTTGGAAGTTTAAAATTTTGATCTATATATTTATCTAAAAAAAAATTTCGAAATAGCATATAAAATACCCGACTACAAGTTGCATTCGCAGAATATATTTCTTTAAAGCTTGATGTTGTCAAATATATTTTTGACAATTTGGCAGTACAAAATGTTATATACTTTGCAACATAAAGGATCCTCTAGTATATAACTTTGTTAACTTTTGTATTTCTCTGGAATTAGAGAGTTAAAAGAAACAAAGAAAGTGTTGGAGGAGGTGAAGCATCTTCTCACTACAACCAACTGACCAACTGGTATCCCAAGCTAGAGAAACCGCGTCTTCTTTTTTCTTTTTTCTTTTTTTTTTTATCCAGAAGCTTCTCAAGCAGGAACCAACGATTTGCATTAATCAGATAAGATTGTACAACCAAAAATAAAATGCTGAGAGCAGGTGAGCACCACCAGAGAAATTACTCTCAGCGCCCACATACAAGTATTTCTGTATTAGTAGCAAAAGTAAAAACACTATAACAGCAACCACAAAAAGCAAACCAAAGTCAGTAAACTAATCTAGGAGATTAATATGGGTTGAGGAGGTGTCTTTAGGAGTGTCCATCCCTCAGCTCATCATTATCATCCCCCTGTTCTTTGCAGTTGAAGGCTGCCAACTGCCAAGTCTCTAAAACTGCTTTTCATTCCTGCACTTAAACATGTCTAGTTAGTGAAAAGATTAAAGGTTTGAAAGTAAAGAGAAATTGTGTCATTTTTCCTCGCCAATAGATGTGGTGGCTTTCTGATATTTGAGCCAACTATAACTGTTGTCTCCAGAGCTCCAGAGAGCATGGCTAATTAGTTCACCTCAAATTAATTCACAAGATCTTTATTGCTGATAGGTTTAATTTCTTTTTTTTTAATAAGAAAATATATATACGTCGAGTGAGATTATAAATTGTTTTCATCACAAATCAGACTTAAATTCAGATTATTAAAATGTTTTTTTTTTTTTTGCTTTCAGGCCATTATTTAAATTAATGATTACGAATTAAAAATTTTGAACAAAAATTATATTATTAGATGACACCTAAATTTCATGGTATTTGAACAACATATTGATTTTTTTAAAAAAAATTGAGAAAACAACGCACAAAATTTTTGCAATTAATGATCGTTTAGAAATTTTATCTGTGCCAAAATAAAATTAAAATATTACAATTTTCTATGCATATTTAGAAAAGTAAAACAAACCATATCTAACAGAGATTTTGTTATATGAGTTTAAAATTTTTATTTCGAAGCTTTAAAAATAAAAAGTACATATATTTTTGTGAATATTGTTTCTTTATCTTTTCTCAAGTAAAAACAACGGCAAAGGATTCAAATATTTAGAAAGTTGTTTTTCTTGCAATACGAATATAATTGACTGAGCTAGCAAATAAGTCATACGTTGATAAAAAAAAAAAAAGTCATATATACCATGGTTTTCCACTGACAAGAAAGTTAGACAAGAAAAAAAAAAAAAAAAACTAATGAATGCACTTGCAACAATAATAAGATATATAAAAGAAAATGAATTTATACGATGGTTGTGACATAACAAATAACAGTTTAAAATTTTTGTGACGTTCCTCATAATATTTACTTTGTTTACGAATTTTCCCTACAATTTGAATATTATCTTGATTTTTCAAAAGACGAAAATGTTAAGATTAATTTAAATATATGTATAATTGGTTGGTTGTGACTAATAAGTTCAATTTACATAAAAAAAATAAGCATAAACTTGTTTAATTTAAATATATTATTTTAGTATCTCTATATTGACTACTTTTTATCCTAAACTAATCCTGGTAGTCAATATATGTGTCGGTACCTAAAGATCGTTAGAGCTATACTTTTCTATTAAAAACTGTTGGACAAAGTAAACGATGCGTCCAATTAACTACCATTCAGCATGAATTTGGAATTTGTTAAACACATCCTAATCATTCCTAGACTTTTTATTTCAAAAATTTTGTTAATTTGACTCTGGCTGTTGCATTTTGATCAGGTGTATAGTGTCAAACTGTCAATGATGACACATGAGCTGTAACACTTTTATTTATGACCTTATCCATCCCACAAAATTAATTAGGTACTTTAAAGGACGGTGAAACAATATTATTTTTTTACCTTTATTAAATTAAAACTGACAAAATAATAATTTGATAAAATAAAGCACCGAAGATTGGTTTTCGAGAAACGCGTCCGGATGGGCCCCACTGAAACGACCAACCGTCTCGAATACGTGCATACAGCACACTGCATCAATAATCAATACAATACTACAAACAAAAGTATTAATTTTCTCCTGTTTTTCTATTTCCTCTGCCGTTCTTCGGGGTTCCTCTTCCTCGCCTGCGAATACTTCCACAACTCCGTTCCTCTCCAATTAAGCTAAAACGCGTTGGATACTTTCTACTGTATCCCAGCCGTTCAATTAGATCTGGAGGAACAGTATAGACATGTACAGAATCATATGTTCAACCAACCATATTGGATGCGCTCCTCAGTGGGACCCAAATAAAGCTGTTAACCAACGAGCGAGCTAGTAGAAACGTACTCAACAAGTGGTACCGACTACCGAGCAAGATATCCTTTTCGGACATGGTTTATGAAAATTACGCCATTTAATTTAAAAATAATTTCATTCAATTGAAAACAAAAAAGGTCTTCTAATAAAATATTTATGATAACTTATAATTATAAACCCACACCTCATTACTTCATTGATCTGTACTCCTGTCTCCTACAATCTCAAAAATATATATATATATATATATATATATATATATATATATATATATATATATATAATAATCTGAAATCTGACTTTATAAACAACAATATAAACCAGGTTATATATATAATATTATATTATATATATATTATAGAAAAGAAATCCAGCATAGACTAATGAGAATTTCTGAATCCATGTAACATTTGTTTATTCTCAGTCCCATCTGTCACCCGGGATTCTCTCTCTCTCACTAACAACATAACATGTTCTGACGTTGACATTTTTTCTCTCTCTCTTTCACTCTCCACCTCCTCTAACCTCTCCATGGCGACGCCGGCGGCGGTCTCAGACACCTCCGCCGCGGAGCTCTCCGACCTAATCAAAGACATCTCCACTACTTGTACAGCCGATCTGAGGCCTGAGTACCATCGTCTCGTGAGGAAGGTCTCTTTGCTCTCGCATTTGTTGGATGAGATCGATGAATTCTTCTCCCGATCGGAGGCTGGTGGTGGAGAAGGGTCTTCGGCGCAGCCCGTGGACCCCGCTGAGGGACTTGACCACCTGCTGGTGGCGCTCCAGGCAGCTAAGAGGTTCCTGTCTCTTGGCCGGGCCGCACGCACTTGTCAGGTGGCGGATTCGCACAATGTAGCTAATGTTAGTGTCTTCTGACTCTTTCTCTTTATCATTGCGCAAAAATGTAGTGAAGGGGATGCTAATATGGCTAAGATTAACTAATTCTGGAGCTAATTTTCAAAAATGTTATAGCGTTTATTGACTAATTGTGAATGTTAGAGAGGAGTTTCGCGTTCACATGGCAACTTTGCTGAACTGAGCACCTATCTCTTTTTTGCTTGAATGAAACGTGTTGTTATAAATATTATTTGGAATTTAATAAGCCCATTATTTGGAATTTAATAAGCCCCAGGTAGATAGTAGATTATATTAGCTTTTGATTGCTTGTCAATTTTAGTTGGTTGAATTGATCTTTCGTGATGTTTATTCATGCCATTTGTGATTGATAATTTGATATATATGGAGTGTACTTATTGATTGTGTTACAACTTACAAGAGCTAAAGGATGCATACCTATACTAATGCTGTTTAGCTACAATGTCGCATTATCCAATTGGATACGACAATGTCATCTTCTGACTCCAACTAATTCTACTATATCCCAATATGACAACAAATTTTGTGATTTTACAGAGATAAACATTATTAACTTGGTTTGATGTAGGTTAAGTTGAAATCTCCTTTCATCGTATTAATTTTATTACATATTCAGTTTTATTGCCAGCACTATTATGGCATGCTGAAAACCTGAATCAATCTTTTTCAGTATGATCTTGACTTATATTGGTTATGACACATGGTAAGCTGACAATTTGGAGAGCATATTTTCTTAAAATAGGAAACCTAATTCCTGGTACCAAGTCATTTTCAATCCTGCATTTTGTTTTATTTGTTCAAACATTTGAACCATCCATTAGTGAGATATTATTATTCATAATAATAAACTTGCATCAATGACGCATAAGTACAATGTTACTACTGTACCTGACTAGTCTGGTATCAACTTCAAGACCTGATTGAGCCTGGCTAGTTTGATACCCAATATTATCTTATTCTGTAATTTATTCCTAACACCAATTTAGACCAGGAGAAGTTTTCTTTATATTCCTAAGTAGTAATTGTATTTATTTGCAGAAAGGCTTAAAAATACGGCAACATGTACAAAATGGATATTTAACGTTCCTCTCTATATTGTACTTGCGTAGGAAAAAAAAATTGTTTTTTCACTAGGTTGCAGCACAATTTTGCAAATAGAAGCACATTATTTTTTTTTTCCCCTGAGCCATTATAATCTAAACATAAAAGGTTACTGCTTGCCTTGAGTCAGGGTAGGGCATATGCCTCACCCTGCACCAAGTATCTCTGCTCCTGATTGTTCGGTAAAAGTCTTTCCTCTAGACTCATCTTTTGCTAATTTATACAGGATGCTGTACCAGACAAAATAACAGTACAATTCAAATACCTGATGTGGCAACTGGAGAAAGCTCTAGAAAACTTCCCTTACAATTATTTTGGTATTTCAGAAGAAATCCAAGAACAGGTAGCTTAAAAATTAAACTCATTTCATTTAAATTCAATATTTTTACTTCTACCCAATTAAGCAAAAGTATCATTCAATTTGTGCCTTTCTGAAGGTTGAACTTGTGCGCGCTCAGATGAAGAGGGAAATTAAGAAAGAGAGCTCTGACATAAAACTATTTTCAGAACTTCATCATATAATAACATCTCGCCAAACTGGAGATCTTCAGTCCAAGTTAAGCAACTTACCAGATGAACACCATGAATTAAGGGAAACTGTTTTGCCTGTTCTGGAGATACATGATGTTCCTGATTCAGATGTAGAGAGAATAATGCGAGATTTGATCAACAGGCTTGATGAGATCAAGATTTCAAACTCATTGACGACCGAAGAGAAAAGTACTACAAGTGGGAAAAATGAGAGTGTGAAAAAGACCCAGGAGAAAGTCCAAAAAGGAGATGCCATAACTATTCCTGAGGATTTTCGATGCCCCATATCTCTTGAGCTCATGCGTGATCCTGTTATTGTGTCAACTGGACAGGTTGGTAAATGGGTAGCAATATATGAGTTCAATCAACTCTACCTGTACATAATTTTACTGGACCTGTCAAATACCTGCCAATACAGTTACTGGATGCCACTAGCACAGTATATATATTGCAATTACATTTTATATAATCGAAGTACAGATGTAGGTAGCAGAAAGTACATTCCAATATCAGAAATACTGTGCTGAAACGTTTTTACTACAATCTTTGCAAGAAGAACCTAACTTTGACATACTAACAACTGATGTTTTTTTTATAATGCATCTTAACAGACCTATGAACGAGCCTTCATCCAGAGGTGGATTGACAATGGAAACCGCACTTGCCCGAAAACCCAACAAAAGCTCCAAAACACAACACTAACCCCAAACTATGTCTTGCGCAGCCTGATTATGCAGTGGTGTGAAGAGCATGGCATTGACCCGCCAACTCGCTCCAAGTCTGATGGCTTCTCCCTTGAGGTTGGTGGTGATCGCACTGCAATTGAGGCCATTGTTCGCAGCCTTTCCAGCACCTCCCCTGACGATCGCAAGTCAGCTGCTGCTGAGATACGCTCTCTTGCCAAAAGAAGCACAGACAATCGCATCCTATTAGCTGAAGCTGGTGCTATACCAGCTCTAGTATCCCTTCTCTCTTCAAAGGATCAAAAAACCCAGGAGCATGCTGTCACTTCCCTTCTAAACCTCTCAATATATGACCATAACAAAGAGCTGATCGTCCTGGCTGGCGCTATAATCCCCATTGTTCAAGTTCTTCACATTGGGAGCATGGAGGCGAGAGAAAATGCAGCGGCAGCAATTTTTAGTTTGTCACTGGTCGATGAGAACAAAATCACTATTGGTAGCACGCCAGGGGCAATTGAGGCATTGGTGGAGCTGTTGCAAACAGGCAGCGCCAGAGGCCGCAAGGATGCAGCCACAGCATTGTTCAATCTTTGCATCTATCAGGCCAATAAGGTTCGTGCAGTTCGAGCTGGTATCTTGCTGCCATTGATCCAAATGTTGCAGGATTTATCCAACAATGGCACAATTGATGAGGCTCTGACAATTTTATCAGTGCTTGTCAGCCACCAGGAGTGTAAGTTAGCCATAGCTAAGGCGAACACAATACCAGTTCTGATTGATTTGTTGCGGTCTGGCCAACCAAGAAACAAAGAGAATGCCGCTGCCATTTTGCTCGCACTTTGTAAAAAGGATATTGAGAATCTTGCATGCATTGGTCGGCTTGGGGCGTTGATACCGTTAACTGAGCTGACCAAGACAGGTACTGACCGAGCCAAGCGCAAGGCTACTTCACTGCTCGAGCACCTCAGTAAGTTGAAGGTGATGTAACTCGAGTCAAATGAAGATCGAGGTGAAAATTCTGATTATTTATTTTCTTCTCCTTTTGGGGTGCGGAGTTTTGTGTATACCGGGATGAAAATCAAACTGTAATTTAACTTCTGAGAGGGTTGTTCAAATGTGTGTATACGGTAGATTAGAATTTTCATTTAATTTTTTTTTCCAGAACTGCATAATTCTCGAAACAACGCAATTGCGTAAGCTGATTGATTCGATGGTCTGTATTTGGTTCAACATTGGGAATAAAATGAGTTTCTTTTATTACATTTCATCTTTCATGTGACTGCTCATCCAGAGAATTTTTTTTCTTACCATAGGAGTTCTATTTTTTGGACGCCTAAAAAGGGTCATCAGAAATGCATTAGGAACATCACGTGCTTCTAAGTTCTAACTAAAATTGTTCCATTAATCCAATAGGCAATACCAAAAGATAAATAATTAAATAATTATTTCTGTAAACCGACTATGAGATGCTCAAACAAATAGTATTTAGGAAATCAGCGCGAAAAATATACCTCTGTGTTTTGTACTTTAAAAAAAAATACCTATTCGTTGTAGTAAAAGAAAATAATCAAAGTTTTATGTAAAGGATTTGCAACAGGCTTTAATTACAGGCCTTAGCCTGGGATAGGCTGGACTTTTCCAAAAAAATTATAACTAACCTTAATTAATTAAGGAATTTTAAAATAATCTTATTTTAATCCGAATTTTAAAATATGCTCGCAGTATCGGAATCCGGGATTCCAATACAAATTCAGCCTAGTATCGGATTCCGAGATCCCCATACTAGCTAGTATCGGGATCTCGGAATCCGATACTAGCAATCCCAAATTTTAATCGATTGCTAACTTTTAATCGGTAAAAATTTTATTTTATTCAATTCTGATAGCTAGGATCGGATTTTCAAAATCCGATCTTAGTGATGATCTCGAAAAACGAAGCACAAAGTTGGGTTTCATCACATTTTTATTGGAAAAATAATCCTTCTTGAAATACTATGGCGGTACAATGAGAAAGGCCAAATTACTTCGTGTCCTTATTCTATTATATGGGTGCTCAAAACATTGATAAATATATTAATTTGAAAATCTTAATAATTATCAAAATGAATTTTAAATATTTAGAAAAATCGATACTTGAAACACGGTCTACACTTTATATATATTATAGACGTAAACGTATGAACTTTTGGATACAAGTTTTTCATATTTCATCAAAAGAAATTTTATCTACAACAAGCTATTACATTTATTTTTCATCAAAAGATTCAGAATTTACAACGGTCTAGATGTAATAGCCGCCGAGAATATCAAATGATATTTTAATTGCATGGAATTTTTATATACAACAAATCTATGGCCAGAAACAAAATGTTGGATGTCATCAGAAACAAAACAATTAAGATAATTATTTTTGCTCCTTTTAACATTATTATGATTGGCTAAAAAGATGTCATTAGTTTTTTTTTTTATTTCAAGAATTTGTTTGTATTGATTTAAATATATATTGTCAAGATTATTAAGATAATTATTTTGCTCTTTTTATTAATTGGTTTCTTATCTCCATAAGAAAAAAAATGTTGGATATCATCGGATCAATAATTGTTCATTGAAATTGAGTTCAAGCTAGAAAATAAAAATTCAAAATTCGAGATTTCAAGGGTTCTAACTTTGTAACCTAACTAAAAATAAATAAAAATTGAAACAAATTACAATAAATGCAGTAATAGCTAGAATTCAATCTTTCTGTTTGATTTGAGAAGGAATGGATCTCTTTACTAGAAAATTATTGTCAAGCAAAAAAAAAATCGAGCTCACTAAGTCTCTGTTTTTGTTTTTGTCGTTTTTTTTTGTATTATTTTTATTCGGGTTATTTATTTATTTATTTACATTCTTATCACCAAAATTGCTTCAATTTTTTGTAGTACTATAATTGGACCACTCAACTTTATGGTCAGGGATTCTCATCAGCAAGAGTTTTATCAAAATAAAAATATAAGTTGTAAGCATTCATTTTTATTTGTTTATTTATTTTTTTGTCTTTAATAATATAGTGCAGTTGCAAAGTCTCGCATATGAGCAGTGGCGGAGCCAGAAAAATTACCAATGGGGTTCAATAAAATCATAATATTAATATGAGAGAATTTAAATCATTTTTTTAATCTAAAGACTAGAGAGTTGAAGGCTCTAATAAATTAGCAAAGATCAAAATATCAAAAAAATTCTTCCCAAATGGACAAAAAGACAAAAGAAAAAGGAAAAAAAATAGAATGGGTTTTGGTATAAAATTGCGCTCTCGTGAAAATGGAAAATGGGGAATGGGATGGCAAAAAATTAACTAATTTGACTATTTGTTCTTATTCGATATCTTTCCATATTTTTAAAACATTTCAAACTGCACCCAAAAAATTATCTTATACAAGTAGATCTATATATTTTTATTGGGGTTCAATCAATAAAATATTACTTATTTCTTGTGGGGTTCAAATTAGTGTGGCCATACAAAAATTCACGCTATAAGTATGATTTTGTATATACAAGACAACAAAATTTATTTTCAAATAGGGACAATTGACCCCCATTAGTTGAATATATCACCGGCACTGCATATGAGTTGCAGAGTTGTCAAAATTTTGCAAAGTCTCAACTTTTAGCATGTTAAATGCAATTCATGATATTTTTAGACAATTATTTTTGGGAATTTTGCAAATTTCATTGAAATTTTTTCCATAAGAGCCCATAGAATTTATACCATCAAAATTTATTATTCAATCAATTAAATTTTGATGGATACCCAACTGTCAATAAATAAAATCTAAAAAATAAAATGTTAAGATTAATTCAAACAAGTCGGTTGGATTCATCATTTGATAGAGTATACTTGATACAAAAGAACAAATACAGCTTGTGAAACATCATCATTTCGTTTTCTATGGCTACAGACTGGGTAAAAGGTGACAAAACAGCGGTGAGCTTATTTTTTATATAGTACAGCAGTGGCTTTGACTTTGGGACAAGACAAAAAAATGTAGTTTTGCCGATTAAAATTTGAGATTGCTAGTATCGGATTCTGAGATCCCGATGCTAGCTAGTATCGGATTTTCGGAATCCGATACGAGGCTGATTGTATCGGAATTCCAGATTCCGATACTGCGAGCATATTCTTAAAATTCAGATTAAAATTGAATCATTTTAAAATTCTTTAATTAATTAAGGTTAGTTATAATTTTTTCGGCTGGACTTTTTAAGTACACGACTTCATCCGAAAAAATTATAAATAACCTTAATTAATTAAGAAATTTTAAAATAATCTTAATTTAATCAAAAATTTAAAAATGACTTCGCAGTATCGGAATCTGAGATTCCGATACTAATTCTGCTTAGTATCGGAATCTGAGATTCCGATACAAGCTAATATCGGAATCTGAGATTCCGATACTAGCTAGTATCGGAATTTCGGATTCCGATACTAGAATACGCTGATTTTTAATGTATTTAATAAACTTTTATTATTATTTTATACACTTTTCCGCTATTTTTAGTTAGTATCGGAATCTAGAATTCCGATACTAACTAAAATTTCTCATAATCATATAAATTCATATAATTTTGAATTCATATAATATTTAATAAAGTATATATTACTTATATGATATTATTTTAACCATTGTAGGATATATATTATATGATATTACTTAGTATTACTTAGTATCGGAATCTAGAATTTTATACACTTTCATATTGCATTAGAAAATTCATTTTGTTCTTATATTTCATAGATTTTTATTGTTTGCACTAAAAATAGTGGTTTATATTTTTATGTATCCTTCATGGTATAGAGAAAAATATAATGGAATAAATATATCATCATATATAATAATTAGTCAATGTTAATTATAAAGAAAGCTCAATGCGTGAATAAAAAAGTAATGAGTAAAAAGTGAAAATGCATTATGTGCTAAAATTTATGTTAGTTTGACCCTCTTTTTCAAATCACAATGTTAGTTTGTAAAATTAATGTTTGTCCATGTCAACTCAATTATACATTAAAATTTCATTGTAAACTAAATTTGGGTTTGATAATTAACTAAATTGGATTTGATACATAGAATGCATTAGTTAACTAAATTTGTTGTTTAGATATGTATCAAAAATTGTGGCTTAATATATTAACCACATGATGTAAATTTAGTCCTTTTCAGTGCAAATTTAGATCAAGTGCAATATAGATTAATGATTAGGTCCTTTTCGGTGCAAATTTAGTCCTTTGCACTTATTTGTTAGAAATAATTTTATTTACTTTTACGAGTTAGGTGAAATGACGTTATTAGAGTGCCTTGTTTACATGTCGTTATTTTTTTTAAATTTTCTGTAAGTACAAAACTAAAGAAAATGAAAAGTATGAAATCTAAAAATCACAATATAGGAGATATAAATATCATAACAATATCAGAACAATGTCACAATGTCATAAAAATCACTGTAAGTACAAAACTAATTCCGTCCATCACGACGGTAATGCCCCTGAGCTTGAGAATAATCAATATATGCGCCTGGGGGCCATTGGGGCTGTCGGCCGCGAGCAAGTCCTGGTGGTGGTGGAGGCACAGGAACTGGAGTGGGATAACGAGGCGGTCTACTAGACGATGTCCCAGGATGACCAGCCTGTTGGAGTTATGTCCTAGAAGTCAATATTTAATGACTTAATTATTTAGTTTATGTTATTGATGATATTTGATCATTTGTTCCTAGATTTTATTATTGACAGTTCATTCAGGTTGAGGATCTGAATTGTGGAATACTGTATTTCATTTAATAGTAAATGACAATAATAAATCGAAACTGTCCATAGTCTTGATAATTAACAAGGAACATTAATTATCATATAAGACTAGTATGCAAGTTAAGCGATGATTAAGTTCTACAAATCATAAGTAAGGAGTTACTAACTTAATTGCATATGTATATGTTACTCGAACATAGTACAGGACATGACCCCGATGAAATAAATATATGGATTGTGTTAAGTGTCATTATTTATTTTATCAGTGTTTGATTCCAAGTTTGAGATGGTTCAGTTTTTCCACATGAGGATAGGTTCTATAAATATCGTCTACCGCTGATTCCTGAAAGGGCTGCTATACGGACTTTATTTATGTTCACTTGAATTGTGCGGGGAAAAACTGTTCATCAAGATAACCGTATGTCCCTCATTAGTTCACCTGATGAGCGATGATATCTACTGGGCCCCTTGATGGAGATGGATTGCTTGCTAGCAACTTGTGCAATCATCTCTAGATCAAGAAACGTATAATCTGCAAGAATGACACATTCCTATCTTGGATTATACAAGGATATCATGTGACATAGGAATCAAAACAATAAGATGCTCGTTTTCTTATGCAGGATTAAATGATTGTATTAGTACATTATTCATTTATGCGAATTGGGAATCATAACGTGTTGCTAGATACCGCTTATGATTATTGGAAATAAATAGCGATTTATTTTCATAGCCAACATAGCATAAATCCTCAAAGGGTCACACAAATAGAACTTTAACCATACGTGCATTATTTGTTTATTTGTAGTAGCGAGTACTGCGAAAATATGATAAGTTGATTAATTAATTATATACCGTTATGAACCGTTATAATTAATTAACTCAAATGGATCATATAGAAACAATATAATGCATATGCTAATTCCAAATTAATTATTAATATGTTAATAATTAAATTCGTTCAACATATATTTAAGACATTGAGCTAATTGGTCTTTTATTTAATTAGTTAATTAAAAGCCCGATTTAAGATTAATTAATGGAGTAGATTAATGGGCTAATAAAATATGTTTTATAGCCCGTAAACACCCATGAAATTTCAGCCCTAAAAGGATAATTTTGGCAAGTCCAAATTATGGGAAGAGAGCTTTGTTTGGAAACAATCAATTATGGCAGCGTCGTTTATGGAAACGACCAAACCCTAGCCTCTCCTCCCTTCCCTTTTTCTTCTGGCGCAAGGCACAAGAAAGAGCAGAAAATTTCGTGCTCCTTCTCTCCCTAGGTGCCTCCCTCTCTATCTTATGTGTTGAGCAATTTTTCGTGTGAGTTTAAGTGTTAATCGCGCGAAGAAACTAATAGGGAATTAGCTATCGTCTTAGAACAAGCTAGCACTTGTTCATAGACCTTGGTTAATCTTCTAGGTGGACTAGAGGCAACGAAGGTGTGCATCCATCGACTCCTAAGCAAAGGTCGAGCCTTCTAGTTACGATACTAGAAGAGGTATAATCTCCTACACGTTCTCTTTTATATATTAACTGCTTGAATAACTAGATCCGTTAATCGTGCATGTTAATTGCTTATTAAATATTAATAAAAATTAAAATTGCACAAGGACTTGAGTTCCTAACAGTGGTATCAGAGCGCTGGTCGTTATTCGAGTTTTTAATATTTTAAAATCGAGAAATTAGTTAATTAATTAAGTTAATTAGTGATGTGTATGCTTGCTGTTCTGGAAAAAGCTGTTTTTCTGCCTTGTTGCTTGTTTTTCGTATTGTAAAGTTTTCTGAAAAAATTTTATTTTTCATAGAGGTTGTAGATCTTTGAGTCGTGGTTCTTTCGGCACTGGTTTCACTATTTTCTAAGCAGTTATGAATTTTTAGTGATTTAAACGGTGACGGTGCGTAGATCTGGAATTCTGCTGCACAGTTCTGTTTGTATGGCAAAAAGGACGTATTTTATGAATTAACTACCTATATCTTTTTCGCTAGGGTTATTCTAAATTTGATGCTCTTTCTTGATATGTGTAATTTGTTACATATTTCGGATTTTTGGACGTTCAAATGTGGAAAGAATCGAAGTCGTTAAATCTGTCTTGCTGAACAAGTTAGTTGTTTTCGGGCAAACTGAATTTATTGAAGGACTTTTTTAGGAAAGTATTTAAATGGAATTGTTCTATTTCGAATTAGGATTCTGTGGAAATTAGTTTCATAATTTTTCAATAAAGTTTGATACTTCAACTGGGTCAATTAATTTCGGTCGTCAGTCTGTTTCAGAACAGGGCTTCTTGTTTATTTGCCTTTTAACTTGATGATCTTGAATAGACCTTAGTATTTTTCTTTCCATGGTTAGATAGCCAACTGCATATGCTATTTTTTCTGTGTAAATTGTTTGCATGAAAATCGCATGTAAGATGATCCTACAGACCAAAAGGTGGAGATGAAAAACAGAAAATCCGATATCGGTGCTTCACGCATGAAATCTGGATTTGTCTTTTTTGATTCTCCCGGATGGTAAGTGATCTCTTCCTGAAATTTTTACTGGTAGTTAGACTCATGATGAGGAGTTTGCATGATTTATTTCATAATTTTTGGAGACCGAAAATTTTGATTTTTCTCGAGTCCCGCTTAATATTTTAATTAGTTAAAATATTATTTCTAATTAATCAATTGGTTGAGATGTTAATTAGAATACTCCTTAAATAACCTCGTTTTCTGTTTTGGATTGTTGAATTAAATTTCAAAGGTTTAAACAAATAGTTGTAATGTTAAACTTCTTTGCATTTGGAAAAACGAACGACAAGCATACACAAAGATTCTAATTAATGAAATTAATTAAGAACAAGTGAACCATGTATATTGTATATGTGCTAACTCATTTTGTAGGAGGATCGTGGGTTTCGTATGGCTCAAGATTTCAATGCCTTGTGGTTTGTAATTGTATGCATGTGTGAATGTGTGTAATGCGGCATTTGGTGCCATTAATTAATTTTGATTAATTTTAATGTAACTTGTGAGGCTTGCATGCCCCTAAGGCCTAGGAGGGAATTAGGATTTTTCTACATGTATTTATTTCCATTAATTATAGGATATGATCAATATAATTAGTGGGAGGGTTTGATTTAGATTAGTCTTGCTACATGAAGATGCAGCGAAGACTGATATGCAAGCTGGAGCCATACAAACCCACAGCAATGCTTGTGTTTGAGATGCTAATTATGTGAATGTTTGTATGCTATGAAATGTCATAGGATAGGTATGGGTGTATGTTGACACGACCACCATACAAAGTCACATAATGATTGTCCCAATTAATTTGATTAAGCCGATCGCCCTCCTTCTCTCTATCCCTTTCACGCCGTTTGTCTTCTCATGGCGCGGTCCGCCATAGCGGACGTCATGGTTGCCACTCGAAAGTCGGGGTACAAATAAGATTTGTTAGGAGCAAATAGAGAGAAGTTGCTTATCGATGGACCCAACAAGTTTCTTGGACATCGGGGCGAAGTTCGCGTTGCGAACCAAGAATCATAAAGTTGTATGATTGGTTGGAGAACCTACCTTGTCTAGTTAAGTAGGGTGACGTGCCATAGCAGGCTCTACTTGATGAAAATGGGGATCTTGGAAAACCAACTACATTTGGGACTTTAAATAAATGTAGTGGGAGTTTTGTTTATCATTATAAACAAAACATTGCATAAACTAAAAGACCTTAAATTGAAATTGTTATAGATATCAAATGTGTTAATTTCATTGCGATCAATCTTTGAAAAGAACAAACTCGTTTCTGAAGATACTTACTTGGAGAAGTAGTACCGATTCCTAAGATATGTTCTTAGAGAAGAGAAACTGGAGCATGTTTATTCCCAAATTCTTCCTCGACCTCCCAAATAAAGCATCGTGTGATGATTGATAAACTTTTGTGAAAAGTTCTTCAATAATAAAGCGGATGCCGATATCCACATTTTAGGATCTTTTAGACCTTTGAATTAAAGAATTCACACGGACTAGATTGGCTCATATGCTCTCGTCCACTTACTCAAGAAGGAGTTCTTAGAGAAAGTAGATGTTGACTTAATCATTTATGATCAAGTTATAGAGCATGAATTGAGCAAGAGAGACTTCTTTCAAGAAGGTACATGAATGTTCCATTGGCTTGCGAACCAAAAGGTTTGAGTAGCTAATTGGCAACTAGAGATATTGAGATCTCCAATATCAAGGATTGTTGTTATTGTCATGTAATCTCTCCCTAAGTGATGAAGGATATAATGTTACCTTTCGCACACTTGTTGTGCAAAAAGGTGATTGGTTAAGTATTAAATGAATACTTGACTAAGGTATGAGCTGAAACTTCGAGACTCTCATGTGACAGTGTGTCACATGAGATGTCATTTGCCGTTTATGGAGGCATTTGAAGTCCAAAGAACCATGATTATCGTGTTGGAAATGTTATAACCCTTCGAGAGTATTTGTCGTTCGAATTATATCGCTCTCTCTAATTCAGACTAGTAACTTAGTACTAGTTCATGTGCTCGCATTTATTGAAATATGTAGACATTGAAGAATTAGATAAAGCTCAAGAGTAGTGAAGTAAACTCCGTATAGGAAATGTCTTGTTCGTCCAAGCCACTACCATTGGATACGTAGAGTTATCTTTACTAATAGTTTGTTTAGGAATCGTAGGTTGAATACCTCATTCCTTTATATCCCAAAACTTTATCTTCATTTCATATAGATGATGGATGATAATGTTTTTTAAAAGACAAGCGATGTTCTTTTATTGTGGATTTGTTTATATGATTTCATGCATATTACTTGAATTTGCTTGAAATAGATAAACGAGTTTTGAATGACAGACATGATGCGTAAGACTTTACATGAAGTGTTTTGACTTTCATGTGGATTAACCGCTTAGTCACATAAACAAGAATCACATCATAAGAGTCTATATAGAATAGAGCTCGTGGCTCAGTTCGATTGCGAATCAATTGAGATATGCGAATCATGTTTATTAAATGACAAAAGCGCCTTTGACCTATAAAGGTGGAAGGACGAGTAACTTGATTAGAACTTATACATGTCGATGTATATAGAACTATAAGTACTTGTGTAATGAAAGGTTATTGATACTTTACTACTTAACCAACGATCATAATAGATATTGACGCATCTATTTGATAAGGTATAAGTATGAAACCTTTTGACAAGTTCAAAGTTGTTCAATAGTAAAGTTGAAGAAATCTTTCTACAAAAGGTATAAAGTCTTACAATGGATCATGGTAAATATCTAAGTCATATGATTTGATGTATTATCTAATGAATGTGAAAATAGTTTCATAACTCACTCTATTAGGAACATTATATTAGTATAGTGTGTCCAAGAATGGAGGTATCGAACTTTATTTGATATAGTTCGATCAGTAATAAATCGAATTGACTTAATCGACTCATATTAGGGATTTGTGTTTGAGGACAATACTGTTTACACTGAATAATGTTCCATCGAAGTCCATTGAGAAAGATATCTTACGAGATTTGATCTCTAAGTACATTGTTTCTCAAGATTTGGTGTTAAGGAGCTTATTTCAAGTTTGTTGATTGATAAGCTTAGATCCAAATAAGGCACTTAATGTTTTGTAGGACATCTTGAACAGACCGAAAATTACTACTTATACAAACATGATAAGAACAAGGTAGTTGTTGCTCATCATGACGTAGTCTTGGAGAATAACTTTCTCAAGAAGAAGTAGTGGGAGTAAGGTGAGCATTAAAGGAGTTTATGCATCACTACAAGAAATACCTTATGGAAAACTTGTCACTCCATATATGGTGTTTAGTGGAAGTAGAGCAAAACTTTATTCACAAACTGTTGTGAAAGGAAGTGCGCTCCTTCCAATGAGGACTCAAATGTCTCACGAGTTGATGATATTCGAGAATCTCAAGATATAAATGAGGATCAAGAACTTATTCTACAAATCGTTGTAGAAATAGTTCATGAATCTCAAGCACTAATCCTACAAAAGTCAACGAGAGTAACTGCCTAACCGAAAGGTGCATAGGCTTCACAATGCCCTCATACTTGGCATACGAGGATACGTTAACAAATATTGAAGCGATGGAAGGACCCAATTCCATAGGTATGGTTTAAGTCCATATGATCTTTAAATATAATCCATATATACCAACAAGGTACAGACCTTGGTTGATGTTTATGAAGGAATAATCCATCAAGAACATTTAGATCTTTAATGAAAGATTGACATGGATGACAGGTCGACTATATACAATGCACAGCTTCTTGCTTGTAGCTATGTCTAAGTCGACAGCTAGTTGACTGTATACAAAGCACAACTCTTGGCTTGTAGCTATGTCTAAAGTCAATAAAGATCATTCTAGCAATTGGTATGTTTCATATATATTGATATATGGAAATGCACATCAAAAACCGCCTTCTTCGATTGAATGAAGAAAGAGGTTGTGTATACGATACAAACCGAAAGTTTTATGTTGATGTACTGCTGGAAACATATGTATGCTTCAAGGATTCATTAATGGATTGAAGCTAGTATTGTGGAATAAACATTTTGACAAGAAATCCAAGGAGTTGAATTTTGTCAAAAGCATCTTGTATAGACAAGAGATTCAGTGGGAGCATAATTGTGTTATTAATATTGTATAAGGTAACAAAATTGGAAATAACATTAAAGAAATGAATATTGTCAAGATCTCATTGAAGAATGTTTTCTTAATGAGAATTGGGCAAGATCGTCTAAATCCTAGGAAATAAAATCTATGGAGATAGATTATGATGGATGTTAGATTTGAGCTAATGTGCATAAAATGATATAGTGTTGTAGGAACATAAATGGTGGACTCCAAGAAAGGATGTCTAACCACGTTATATGGCATACACTTGAGTTCGACTCGGTGTGTTGCGTCTCAATTTGAGAAGAGTGCACGAAACAGTTCGAGCATCCTTCTATTATGAGTTTCATTATGTAAGCCATATTTATGCACATGCCCCGATGTGTTGTACCCAAGGAGTATGACAAGCAGTTGTCAACTGGATACAAGGAAAAATACATTTTGACAATAATCGGGAATATCCTCGAGTATCTTATGAGAAAGGGAGATATTTTTTCATCAGTTAAGAAAAAAAAAAAAAAAGCTCGTGTAAGTTGTTACACTGATTCTTATTTCAAAAGATTGATAAATCACATTTTGAGCTACCTATTTGCTTAAAGGTGGTGTCGTAAGTTTAGAAGGAGTTCTAAACAAGGTATTACAACCGTTTCCGTCACAAAAAGCAAAATATATAGCAACTTGTGAAGCAATGAAAATGATAGTTTGGATTAAGAAGTTCTCAGTCAAGCTAATATGGTTCTATGCATCTCGAACCATAGCTTAGTCTTAAAGAACCCAATATCGTATTGAAGGTCCAAATATGATCTATGACAATATCACTTGATCGCATATGATGATGATCAAGAACATATACGTAAGAATATATATATGTATTAGGTCAAACAACATGGATAATTTCGCGAACACAGCGAAGACTCTAACATAACCTCTACCTTAAGCAGTACACGAGATGAAATTGTTCATCCATACGTAATGGACGTATGAGTGGTTTGTTTTAAGTGTATTATTTTATGAGGTTCAAGACATGTATATATGTAGATATATGACATCGTTCTCAATTCTTCGTTGGCTAGAAGTCACTATTGATTGACTCTAGGCCAAGTGGGAGATTGTTGGAGTTATGTCCTAGAAGCCAATATTTAATGACTTAATTATTTAGTTTATGTTATTGATGATATTTGATCATTTGTTCCTAGATTTTATTATTGACAGTTCATTCAGGTTGAGGATCTGAATTGTGGAATACTGTATTTCATTTAATAGTAAATGACAATAATAAATCGAAACTGTCCATAGTCTTGATAATTAACAAGGAACATTAATTATCATATAAGACTAGTATGCAAGTTAAGCGGTGATTAAGTTCTACAAATCATAAGTAAGGAGTTACTAACTTAATTGCATATGTATATGTTACTCGAACATAGTACAGGACATGACCCCGATGAAATAAATATATGGATTGTGTTAAGTGTCATTATTTATTTTATCAGTGTTTGATTCCAAGTTTGAGATGGTTCAGTTTTTCCACATGAGGATAGGTTCTATAAATATCGTCTACCGCTGATTCCTGAAAGGGCTGCTATACGGACTTTATTTATGTTCACTTGAATTGTGCGGGGAAAAACTGTTCATCAAGATAACCGTATGTCCCTCATTAGTTCACCTGATGAGCGATGATATCTACTGGGCCCCTTGATGGAGATGGATTGCTTGCTAGCAACTTGTGCAATCATCTCTAGATCAAGAAACGTATAATCTGCAAGAATGACACATTCCTATCTTGGATTATACAAGGATATCATGTGACATAGGAATCAAAACAATAAGATGCTCGTTTTCTTATGCAGGATTAAATGATTGTATTAGTACATTATTCATTTATGCGAATTGGGAATCATAACGTGTTGCTAGATACCGCTTATGATTATTGGAAATAAATAGCGATTTATTTTCATAGCCAACATAGCATAAATCCTCAAAGGGTCACACAAATAGAACTTTAACCATACGTGCATTATTTGTTTATTTGTAGTAGCGAGTACTGCGAAAATATGATAAGTTGATTAATTAATTATATACCGTTATGAACCGTTATAATTAATTAACTCAAATGGATCATATAGAAACAATATAATGCATATGCTAATTCCAAATTAATTATTAATATGTTAATAATTAAATTCGTTCAACATATATTTAAGACATTGAGCTAATTGGTCTTTTATTTAATTAGTTAATTAAAAGCCCGATTTAAGATTAATTAATGGAGTAGATTAATGGGCTAATAAAATATGTTTTATAGCCCGTAAACACCCATGAAATTTCAGCCCTAAAAGGATAATTTTGGCAAGTCCAAATTATGGGAAGAGAGCTTTGTTTGGAAACAATCAATTATGGCAGCGTCGTTTATGGAAACGACCAAACCCTAGCCTCTCCTCCCTTCCCTTTTTCTTCTGGCGCAAGGCACAAGAAAGAGCAGAAAATTTCGTGCTCCTTCTCTCCCTAGGTGCCTCCCTCTCTATCTTATGTGTTGAGCAATTTTTCGTGTGAGTTTAAGTGTTAATCGCGCGAAGAAACTAATAGGGAATTAGCTATCGTCTTAGAACAAGCTAGCACTTGTTCATAGACCTTGGTTAATCTTCTAGGTGGACTAGAGGCAACGAAGGTGTGCATCCATCGACTCCTAAGCAAAGGTCGAGCCTTCTAGTTACGATACTAGAAGAGGTATAATCTCCTACACGTTCTCTTTTATATATTAACTGCTTGAATAACTAGATCCGTTAATCGTGCATGTTAATTGCTTATTAAATGTTAATAAAAATTAAAATTGCACAAGGACTTGAGTTCCTAACAGTGGTATCAGAGCGCTGGTCGTTATTTGAGTTTTTAATATTTTAAAATCGAGAAATTAGTTAATTAATTAAGTTAATTAGTGATGTGTATGCTTGCTGTTCTGGAAAAAGCTGTTTTTCTGCCTTGTTGCTTGTTTTTCGTATTGTAAAGTTTTCTGAAAAAATTTTATTTTTTATAGAGGTTGTAGATCTTTGAGTCGTGGTTCTTTCGGCACTGGTTTCACTATTTTCTAAGCAGTTATGAATTTTTAGTGATTTAAACGGTGACGGTGCGTAGATCTGGAATTCTGCTGCACAGTTCTGTTTGTATGGCAAAAAGGACGTATTTTATGAATTAACTACCTATATCTTTTTCGCTAGGGTTATTCTAAATTTGATGCTCTTTCTTGATATGTGTAATTTGTTACATATTTCGGATTTTTGGACGTTCAAATGTGGAAAGAATCGAAGTCGTTAAATCTGTCTTGCTGAACAAGTTAGTTGTTTTCGGGCAAACTGAATTTATTGAAGGACTTTTTTAGGAAAGTATTTAAATGGAATTGTTCTATTTCGAATTAGGATTCTGTGGAAATTAGTTTCATAATTTTTCAATAAAGTTTGATACTTCAACTGGGTCAATTAATTTCGGTCGTCAGTCTGTTTCAGAACAGGGCTTCTTGTTTATTTGCCTTTTAACTTGATGATCTTGAATAGACCTTAGTATTTTTCTTTCCATGGTTAGATAGCCAACTGCATATGCTATTTTTTCTGTGTAAATTGTTTGCATGAAAATCGCATGTAAGATGATCCTACAGACCAAAAGGTGGAGATGAAAAACAGAAAATCCGATATCGGTGCTTCACGCATGAAATCTGGATTTGTCTTTTTTGATTCTCCCGGATGGTAAGTGATCTCTTCCTGAAATTTTTACTGGTAGTTAGACTCATGATGAGGAGTTTGCATGATTTATTTCATAATTTTTGGAGACCGAAAATTTTGATTTTTCTCGAGTCCCGCTTAATATTTTAATTAGTTAAAATATTATTTCTAATTAATCAATTGGTTGAGATGTTAATTAGAATACTCCTTAAATAACCTCGTTTTCTGTTTTGGATTGTTGAATTAAATTTCAAAGGTTTAAACAAATAGTTGTAATATTAAACTTCTTTGCATTTGGAAAAACGAACGACAAGCATACACAAAGATTCTAATTAATGAAATTAATTAAGAACAAGTGAACCATGTATATTGTATATGTGCTAACTCATTTTGTAGGAGGATCGTGGGTTTCGTATGGCTCAAGATTTCAATGCCTTGTGGTTTGTAATTGTATGCATGTGTGAATGTGTGTAATGCGGCATTTGGTGCCATTAATTAATTTTGATTAATTTTAATGTAACTTGTGAGGCTTGCATGCCCCTAAGGCCTAGGAGGGAATTAGGATTTTTCTACATGTATTTATTTCCATTAATTATAGGATATGATCAATATAATTAGTGGGAGGGTTTGATTTAGATTAGTCTTGCTACATGAAGATGCAGCGAAGACTGATATGCAAGCTGGAGCCATACAAACCCACAGCAATGCTTGTGTTTGAGATGCTAATTATGTGAATGTTTGTATGCTATGAAATGTCATAGGATAGGTATGGGTGTATGTTGACACGACCACCATACAAAGTCACATAATGATTGTCCCAATTAATTTGATTAAGCCGATCGCCCTCCTTCTCTCTATCCCTTTCACGCCGTTTGTCTTCTCATGGCGCGGTCCGCCATAGCGGACGTCATGGTTGCCACTCGGAAGTCGGGGTACAAATAAGATTTGTTAGGAGCAAATAGAGAGAAGTTGCTTATCGATGGACCCAACAAGTTTCTTGGACATCGGGGCGAAGTTCGCGTTGCGAACCAAGAATCATAAAGTTGTATGATTGGTTGGAGAACCAACCTTGTCTAGTTAAGTAGGGTGACGTGCCATAGCAGGCTCTACTTGATGAAAATGGGGATCTTGGAAAACCAACTACATTTGGGACTTTAAATAAATGTAGTGGGAGTTTTGTTTATCATTATAAACAAAACATTGCATAAACTAAAAGACCTTAAATTGAAATTGTTATAGATATCAAATGTGTTAATTTCATTGCGATCAGGTATAGAGTCGATATCCGTCGGAAGACCTTTCGACTCCAACACTTGAGGTATCCGATGAGGCTCGCCGACGATATCCAATGTCGTGCTGCAACTAGTAAGCAACTTCTTCCCAACACGTCTGAATCCCTTCTTCACCGCCCATGCACATCCTCGAAGCACGTGTCTCAACGTATGTTTAACCTGTTTAACCAATGTTAGTCATCCAATTGTATTTAAAATCCGTTATTTTGAATGGTTATGGCATAAAAATTAACTCACCAAAGCCAAGTGTGCAGGACTGTCGCGAAGGTACGACATATCGGCAACCGGAGCTGTCTCTGTCTCCTCTGGAATCTGTACGACATGCGCACCCCCATGTACCCTTAGCCACTGTAGGTACGTGGCCTCGATAGCAGCGCTCCACGGCCGGTCCTCCATGACCTTGGCCCGAGCCATGTCACCCCACATGGCCACCTCAAACTCGAACAGCTGACGCCAGTCTCTGCCTCGATAAGTGGTCCCCATGTATGCCATCAGCTGCGACATCCTCCTCCAAGGCTGTTTTATTTATTTTACATGAGTTATAACAAAATGATATTGTGAGAATTAAAAAATATATGAAGTAAAAATTTTATTGTACCTCAGGTCGAGGTGGCGGCACTGTCTGGTATAGCATGAACTGGTGCATGACACGATCGACGCAGTGCCACATCACCATCCAGTAGTGAATGCACGAAATACGAACAATGAACAAACTCGGATTAACCTGAGCATAAATATATGAAATTAATATATCGTTTTTTTTTCTAAAATATGTATGAAAATTAATATGTATCTGATTGAAGAAGTAACAAGAATAATGATATTTGTTTCAAACCTGAGCATAAGGAGGCATGCGGGCCCTAATATGATTGTAAGACCTCCAGACGACGTGCTCGGGTCTGATCTTCATGAGAACGTCCCGAGCATAATCCATTCCCGATCTAGGCGGGCCTTTCAACTTCTTCGATTTGGCGCGTGTAGTTCACCTCCTGCAATATTTGAACATTTATGTTTAGAAAATACTTTTAGAATATTAATTTCAAATAGAATGAACATACCTCCCGTAAAGTTGACAGTATCAATAGACGGTAGACCCCAACCGGCAAAATCGTCCGTGATCGTCGGCCGACACAAAGTCAATCTGGCATACGACCACACCTGCAAGAGCAGCCACGGAGCCCCGATGTTGACACTGTTATTTATTGCTGCAGTGTCCAAGCCTCGGTATAGCGCAGCAAGTGTGGCCGCACCCCAATTGTACTTTTCCTGAGAGGGAGTAGTACGAAGATCCTACAAATATTTACAAATTTCATTAATGTCAGTGAGTCAATTATGGAAAAAAATGTACAAAATATAATTATTAACGAAACTCATAAATATTTTATAAAAACTACTAACCCGCAAAAGATCAAGATAAAAAGCCGGAACAGAGTCCCCCGTGGCATCCGGAAATAACGAGCAACCGATAAGCTCTAGCACGAAGGCCCGTGTGTATCTGTCAATCTGGTCTTGATCGTCTGGGATGAAGGCAACATCCTTCCACATCTTCCGAAGCTTCGTAAACCTAACAGCATGTTTTCTCCTGCATTTCAATTTTATTGTTAGAACTAAACATTAAGTTTAAAAAAATACACATTAAGTTTTATAATTTTCTTACTTTGTATTTTTTTCTCGGAAGCACTTTTCCACTTCCTCTTGCGATGTATCTCGCGGCAACGCATATGTTGCAAGAAGCTCGAGGTCATCAAAATTAGTACGACCCGTCACGACTCGGCCAGTCGTCGATAAACCATATAAAAATGCCACGCCCTGCATGATAGTTCAAATACTATTATTATACATATAAATCATAACACAATTAAGATTAAATTTACTTATAGAATGTCACGTACCTCTAGACTGACAGTCATCTCGCCAACATGCGGAAAGTGAAAGGTGTGTGTCTCCGGCCTCCAGAACAAGGCCAAACCCTTCACAAGCGTACGATCCACTGGCATATGACCAAGGTGAATGACGTGGATCAACCCAAGTGTCATCAGATGCTGGTCCACCTCAGCAGTCCTAGCCATCATCGGCTTGTGCGCCACTGGTTCCCAATTCTTTATAGATAAAAAAAATTAAAGACTATATTTGTGTGAAGTTGATTTCGAAATAATAATGAAAAAAATAAAATAACATACATCAGTGCCACAAAGCTGGGCTTGTTGCAAATGCAACAGACGATCATCAGCAGCAGCAGCAGGAGGAGGAGGAGGAGGAGGAGGGGGGAAGAAGAAGGGCCCGCTGAGGTAGAAGCGCCAGCATCAGCAACACCAGAAGAAACGACATCCATAGCCTCAGGCTCGTCTGAAGTAGAAGCCCGATGATCGGTCCGTAGCCTGGTAGATCTACGTGATGTATCAGGTGTTCTTCTTCTCGGTGACATTTTCACTTAATAAAAAAAAAAATCAATTTCCTAAATCTAACAAAATTTCGGCAGCATCTCCCCTGTACCGGGAGGGTTTTCGAAAATTTCTTCACCCAAATCCCCCCTAAATAGAGTTTTAAACCCATTTCAAACCAAGCAATCATATCAAATATTCTAAATTAGCATATCACAATCATATGACAATCATATTAAATATTCCAAATCATATCAAATAAGCGCATCACATCATAAACTATTAAATATTCTAACTTACGTACATAAATTATGCAAAATAAATAAATTAATGAATAAAAAATACTCACATCGATCGACAACAGTTGCTGAAATGTGAAATTTGATTCTTGGATCTTGTTAGATATTTTCTGTACATTTTAAAAAAATAATATCAACCTAAACAGATTATCCAATTTTTCTATTAATTATTCAAAATGTTCCAATATTTTTCCAATATTTTTTATTTTTTTCTAATATTAACCTAATTTTTTATGCAATTTTCTATTATTATATAATTTAAAAAAATAAAAAATTATATTATTATTATACATAACATATAATAGAATTTTTTCTTATTTTTTCAAATTTTTCCAATATTTTTTCTATTTTTTCTAATATTAACCTAATTTTTTATGCAATTTTCTATTATTATATCATGTCAAAAATTGTTAAATTTGCTAAAATATATTTAGCCTAATTAATAGAATTTAATCTGATTTTTTTATAATTTTTTTGAAATTTTTTAAATAGTTTTCCTATTTTTTTAATTATTAACCTAATATAACTAATTAAAATAAATTAATTAATTAAAAAATAAAAAATAAAAAAAATCATACTTGGTTTTGCTCTTCGGAGCGGGGAGAAGGAAATGAGACGCGGAGAGAGAAGGAGAGGGGCGCTGGCGCTTATATAATAGGCCTCATTCTAGTATTAGCTTGTATCGAAATTTCGGATTCCGATACTAAGCAGAATTAGTATCCGATACTGCGAAGTCATTTTTAAATTTTTGATTAAATTAGAATTATTTTAAAATTTCTTAATTAATTAAGGTTAGTTATAAATTTTTCGGCGACTTCATGCTTTCACCACTTGAATTCTTGAAACGGATATAGAGACGAATACGAGGCCGTATGCCTTTGAACAGTGGATAAACTTGGTCAAAAGTCATTACGGGCTGGGTTTTCAAAAGCAAGAATCCTTTCAGGTGCAGATCTCCAAGTGCATGCTGGATACATGTCATGCGAGTCAGGCCTGTATTACTGTTGATTAATTTGGGGATGGTTCCTCCACGCTGCCGCAGGCACGCTGTGAGCAAAAGCAATTTTACAACGCTATTCCGAGTAAACAAAGAGTCAAAAAGTGCCTAGTTTTATTCCATATTTCTATGGAAAGGAACAAAAATTGGGATATTTATCTGAGGCCGCAACTCAAGAAATTCCAGAAAGTTTTATAGAATATATTTCACTTGTTGAACTAAATTGGAATAAAACGAAGTCGTTGTAAATTCTCTATTTTCTTGTTCCAGTTTTACTACAAACAGTCCCTGAAAATTAATCTGTTTGCTTCATACTTGCAGAACCCTTTTAAGGATCTGACACAAATAAAACTGTATCAGTCCAAACTTTCTCAACTCGTTCCAACGAGTTCGACTCTCTATGGTTACAAAAAATCTTGAGCTAGAACTTGATAAGAGAACATTGTTTTTGATGCACATTAAAGCAGTTATGGCGAAGAGGCGGAGAGTGGCGCGCAATTTCTTCCAGGTTTTGACTGATTGCACCAAACCGTTCAGACCTGAAATTTCCCTATTGGTGCTTCGGCCGGTTGGTGTAGCACCCAAGTTAGAACAAAAAGCCTCAATTTCATGTTCTCGTTCAAACTATTAATTATAGGTCCATGTGGTTATAATCACGTGCAACAATATTTTCAACTGTTGCTCATTTGATAGCTCCTTCATGAGAAATGGCAACTGGCCTATTTAGTAGTACAAGTGAACAGCAATTCAAGGTTTTGAAGTGGATTGATGTCAGAAATATAAAAAATATGCTTTAAAGCAAGAGTAGTTGAGAACAAAAATGATGGTTGATGTATTTAGTTTCCGAGAATATTTTTATCTTGTGATACTCCAAAATAGACCAGGCGATATTTTAGTCAGCGAGTTATTTTTGAAATCGCTGACCCAAAGGTCAGGTTAGCACCGATAGTGGGTTGGTTGGACTTGATTTTGACACAATTTGTGTGCACTTTAATGCAATTTGACACTTGAATTGGAGTTTTGCTCCGATTTAATTAGCACATTGTAAATGTACACTATTTTTTTTTAAAAAAAAAGACCCTTCACAAATTCTTTTTAAAAACATCCTTTTAATTGGTTCCCAATACCTTTCGGGATAATTTAGAAAGAATGTAATGCTCTTTGATTTGGTAGAAAAAAAATAATTCAAATCCGTAAGAAATATGAGTTTACTAATTATTGCTTTGTTGAGATATTGAACTCAAAATTGGAAAAAAAAATATTATTTTGTAATGAGTCTAGCTGATTGATTAAAAGATATAGTACAGAGATGACAAAGTGAGGTGCATGAAAAATGTATTTTTGAGGGTCCCTTCTGTAAAGAATTCAAATTTGTACAAATGTATTCATGTTTATGAAAGCTGAACTTTGATATATAAGTTGGGTCCAAGTCCGTGGTTGGGACAAGTGACTTTTGACAGCAGTGTGACCTGATTTGCATTCTTTTGGCTTTAAATATATATGACTCCAAGTTTGCTTATGTCTTTATTTATAGTTAGTGTAAAGATCAGAGTGTCTACGGTTTTTTCTTCAAAGAAAAAAAAGTATAAAGATCAGAGTTGCAATGTCGGAGCAAGCTTATACTGAGAGAGTCTTTCCTTTGGCTAGCTAACAGAGTAACAGTATGGCTAGTGGTACCATCTACTGCGACTAAAGAAATGAGAGATGAATTAAGCGTAGTATTTAACTCACTACAGTACTTTTTTTTTTCCGGATCTTCAAATATAAGGCACTTTTATAATCTACTTTTGGTACTTTTAGTAAACAGGCAAAAATATTTGTCTAGTAAATATTAAGTGCAACAATGCAATACGAGTTTGTATAAAAATAATAATAACAATAATAATAATACTAAAAATAACAGCAACATGCAGTAATAATAACAATAAAATAAAATTTTAATTATTAATAAATTTCAACAAATCCAGGTAGGGTTAGATTGTCCGTTAATTGATCAGTCCTAAAGATGGCTAAAATATTTTCGAACCGTACGCAATTCTTCTCCTAAGATATTTTCAGTTGACCAATTCTGAGATGGTTAAATTGACAACTTTACCTATAATAAACTCACCAATCGGCGTTTCACAACCATCTTCAATTGAAAATTTGAAATAGCACACTATTCTACTACAACGGTTTTTTATTTTCTAACCAGGAAAAATAATATTTCACACAATTTAATGGCTCTTTAACCGACGTTAATTGGTTTTTTTTTTTAATCAGGAGCTAAATTAGCTGAAATACTTCTCCTCATCAGAAAAAAGCAATTACCGGCGCCTAAAGGGACAGCAGATCCAAAAGTTGGCCACATCACATGACCACTAGACATCATGTTTCATGCCTCCTATTTCTGTGTATTACATGTATATATGGAAGCAAACAGGTCAAATTAAAAAAACATATATATTATTAACCGGATTACACTGATCAACTCATGTTTCGTGCCTCCAATTTCAAATCATGTAGTATATATGTGTGTGTGTCAGCAGATAGGTTAAAGAAAATTTTATTAACCAGGTAACACTTAATTCTATCATGTTGATAGACGATATCATGTCTAATTAAATTGAGCATGACTGAATCAAGAGTTGACATTTTTATGAGATCTCACCATGTTGTCACTTTTAATGAGATTATGTACTCGCTTGATGATCACGGAATTATGCTTTCCTATGTAGTGTATAACGCTAGTTTGACAGGTACATGTTTACTTTGGAATAGTTTAACAAATAATTGTATATATATTCATTTCGCCTGCGTGAGTTGCGCATGATTCACTGTAGTAAGAACAATGATTTTAATTTTTTGTGACGATTTTCATGGTGCATGATTTTTTGTCTTGATTTTTTTGTGGCAGCTTCTGTATAATATTTCAATTGTATTTTTAATTTTTATGGTATTTTTTATATAGCATTCTGAATCTCGTAAAAAAAATTATATGCGTGATGTTCGCTCTTAGTTATCGACCTTGACCACACTGTCGCTCATTTTATTAAAAAAATATTTAATAACATATTCATATAGAAATGAATCGCGCAACGCGTGAGATTAGCACTAGTTGTACTAAAGTAGCACTAACACTGCAGACATCCATAGTGCTCTGGAAATGGCCAGGCATGATCTACCTACAGGCTACAACGATTTTTCGCTAGGACCAGGCATATATAGTAGTCGGTCGCTTCTATGATCTATCAAATATATACTGTATATTTTTTCCCCTTTTTTCTTTTAGTTACTCAAAAAAATTATACTTGTTCAAAATTTTGACGGTGTTTTAACAATAATGCTTATATTCATATCTGTAAAATGACAAGATGATTTAGTAGATAAGCATTTACCCGCCGCCTAAAGGAATTTCAGAAAGACAATTAAAAGCTATAGACATTTTGTTGTAAGAGTTAAATGAAGTTTATGCATCTGTATAACCACTAATATTTTTTTAGAGATACTTTGATATTCAGTTAAGTTTCTGTGTAGACAAGCTCGGCCGGAAGTTATTCATTCATTAAAAAAAGAGGATGGTTTTATTTAATATTATTAAAAAAATAATAAAGTTCAAACATTGAATCCAAATCGTTGATCTTGTTCAATTTAACGAGCGATGCATTTCTATATAAATTTTTTATAAATTTTCGAGTTCATTTGATACTTGATCAAGAAGCAAAAACATGAACGTATTAAAATTAATCTATCATTTTTAACAAGATTCATTCATTATTCAATCTCTTGATTGAGTATCAAATTAACTTGAAAATTTATAAAATTTATATATAAATGCATCGCTCGTTAAATTGAATAAAATCAACAATTTGGATTTAACGTTTGAACTTTAATTTTTTTTTTTAAATAATAATAAAGTGAGTTTAGGACATTTGGGGCATACAAAAAGTGGGCACTGGAACTTTTCTCGTAATATGAATATTATCGTAACTAAATATAATAATGAAGCAGTTAAATTGCTGACAAAATATTTAAATTAACTAACAAATCCTATACACAATAATACATATGCAGTCAAATTGGATGCGACTGTGTTAAACGTTCATATAATTGCTACGTACGCAATGAGTATTATTTTCGTTTATGCCCTTACATATTTAGAATTAGATCAGTATTATTTTCTATCCGTTACTTCAAAAATTGTCTATAGAATCTGATCATGTGCGGAAACAACAATCGTGTAGACCGTTTATGGCACTCACTAAGTTATTATGGCCGCAGATATTTTTTTCCGACATATAAACTTTTTTTCTTATCCCCAAAAAAAAAAAAGAAAAGCAAACGGATGCAATTCATAATTAGATGAGGGGAAAAAACGGCAGCTACGAATGAAATCCGAATCAAACATTTTATGGTGGAGCTCCTAAAAGAATGATCAGTCACACTTGAGTGCTGACAAAAAGTGTAAACAGAAAGGAACTACTTATACAAAGTACAAAACTGTAGCTATTTTTTCGCACTTTCTCATGTAAAATTCAATCATGAAAGATTTCAAGTATAAAAAGAGCTTTAGAAGCGTGCATCCACAAGTAATTGGCCGGGACCGACTAGTAAATGGTTCAGCACCTTTTTGTCTTCTTTGTTAATATTCAATCAAAACCCAATCAAATCAGGTGAAAAAGGAGATAGAGAAATAGCAAATCCAATCATCAAAAGGGGTTTCTAGTCCAATAAAAATGGAGAAAAGGAGTCCACAGAAGTTTACTACGGTTTGATGAGCCCCCATGTTTGATTTTTCTACATAATTCAGATATCTATCTTTTCGAATCTTAGTGAAACTGTGCAATATACATCAGAGTATGCGCCCCCCCCCCCCCCCCCCCCCCCCCCCCCCCCCCCCCCCTCAATTCAAGATTACGTTGTTAAGCACACTTGACATTTGCAGTTAGAATTTGAAACTAAATTAAGGCGAGATTTGTGCAATTTATTGAGATTTACACAATCTCCCTCCCCTAAATAAAATCGCGTGTAATGAATTTCTTTTAAAGCAGGAAAATTTGCCATTAATTTTCATTCAAAATATAAATATAACAAAGTAATTAAAAAATAACAGTACAGTTCGTACCAATGCCAAATCGGTATGCGACATTGGAAAAACAAAAAGAAAAAAAAATAATAGCACTAACAACACCATATCAGTACTCTTCACAGCACTGCATCCCGCCCTAAACAACTACTTTGTTTTTATTATTGTAATCCTAAACAGATACTTACATAGCCACTTTAGTCCGTGAAGAGAAATTCCGTATCGGACAACATAAGATAAATTATAAGTATTGACATAGCAAACTGCACGACACACTACCAGAAAAGGAGGCTTTTGCAACGGAGATTTAGTCACGGTATTTATAAATAACCATTATAAACCTTATAATAGGACAGAAAAATAGCAACGGGTTTTATAGTAAAACCGTTGCTCATTTCCCGGCTGAAAAAAAAAAAACTATTCGGCCCAAAGAGTGACGGATTTTATAAAAAACCGTTGTTATTTTTTTCATTTACCGACCTTTATTTTGAATTTTTTTTTTTGTTATAGCGCAAAGCGTCTACCCTCAATTTTCTACTAAGTATTCGAGACCCTCACTCAAACCCTCTCTCTCGATCTCCTCTCTCAAAGCCTTACTCTCGATTCAACCTTCACTCTCTCTACTTGACAGCCGTCGACAGCCACACCTCCCTCCACCCCCTCTTCCTCCGGAACGAGATCCTCCGGTCGACAGACCGGGTGGTCAGATCAATCTAGGCCATGTGATTTAATCTCAATGGTTATCGGATGGCTCGGATCGGACGCCGACCACCAGGTCATTTTTAACACGCCGACCAGAGGATCCGGATGCCTCTACCTCCAGTCACACCTCTCTCTACCTCTCTCACTACCTCTCTCTTCTCGACGGCCCCTCTGCCCCTCACCGCTTCTCGATCCGACAGCCCCTCGAAGCACCTCGACTCACTCTCCTCGACAGTCGCACCTCTGGTTTGCTTCCTTTTTTCATCCATATTTTTTGTATAGTTTGAATATTTCGGATTTTGGACTTTGATAGTTTGAATATTGATTGAATATAGAAATGTTGATTGAATATGGACAATTGTTGATTGTTGATTTACATAGAAATCTTTATTGAATATGGACAATTTATTGATTATTGATTTGAATATTAGAAATGATTGAATATAAACAAACATTTTAGGATTTTGGAGTTAAATTAATGTTTTGGTTTGCTTAATCAAATGCAGAAATTAAATCCGGTTGGAAAACCATATAGTAATGAAGAGATCGGAGTAGTGGTGAAAGAGATGATGGACTTCATGAAGAAGAAATTATTCAGAGTTAGAAGTTTGTATCGATGACTTGAATATTTTCTTTATTTGGACATGTACTAATTTTTGTAAATATTTGATACTCTTCAACTTTATTTTGCTATCTTAATGTGTGATTTTGGATTATTTATGTGTGTGATGTTGATATATATGTGAATGTGTGTGATTGCTAATTATTTGGTACATTGGTACCATATGGTACGGCTAGCAAAACTGGGCCAGCCACAAAAAACAGGCAAAAAAAATATTAGCAACGATTTTTATATCAAAACCGTAGTAAATTTTAAATGTATATTTTAATGTTGAATTTACGGTATCCAAATAGAGACGGTTTTTATGTTGATAACCGTCGTTATTTTTTGGGCTTACAATGGGCCTTTGTTTAAAACCGTCTCTAATTTTTATGTTTAAAGACGGATTTTATTTAAAAATCGTCTCTAATTTTACAAATATTTTTATCTAATTTGCTACAGGAGCTTCTGCAACGGACTGAATCCGTGACTATTTGAATTTATTAACCGTTGCACAATCCAAAAATGGCGTAGTGACAGGAGCCTCTGCCTCGTCTTTGACCTAGATAATCAAATAAAATTCTTATTCTTATAATGGTAATTTTGGGATTTTTTTTTTACATTCTTCACCTCCACTATGTAATGATCATAAAGTTTTTCCAAATTTTTTTTACTAGCAATGTTAGGCGAATTGCAAACTTTTCCAAATACTACAATATTCATCAATTTCACAAACTCAAAGTCTTTTGACCCAATAATTAGTGACAGGAGTGCATTCTTGTTAGGCATTTGCTTTGTGTTGTTGGTGTTGTGTCTGATGGATTATAATAATTAAGTTGAATAGATTGATCAGAATTAAGCCATTGATTTTATATTTTATGTGATTTGTGGTGTATTTGTTTGTCGGTGGATTGGATGATATTTTTGAAGTATTGAGGAGATGTTCTCTATTTATTTGGAAATAGGTGTACAACTAAATAAATAAAAGATGGCAGTTTGATAGGAAATACCTGACAATGAGATAAAAATCACGTCAAAATGAGGGACCAAATAGGATATGTTGGACAAAGCAAACAACTGAATTTGAATGGAACATATTCCTTTTTTGGAAAGGTAATGGGCATTTTTATTCTATCTTACGGGTTTATCTTGTCTACGTAATTGTCGATAGGACTGGCTTCTATGACAAGCTTAAACTATCAAAATCTTATATAAATTTTTTAATGTTTTTTAGTGTGTAGCACAGCTTAATTTGTCTACCAAGAAACTTTCTCTTGAAATTTGCCTACCATATTCTCTACTGTAGCATTTCCTACCACTGATAGCAATATCTACCTGCATTTATTGTTTTATGTACACATATTCTCATGTTGACATTCGCCTTAATTAGGTCCTAGAAATGCAATTCCATATTATGGACCTCACCTCACACATAATGACATAAATGATTTCCAATTTCAAATGAAGCTTTTCTTAATATTTTGAAAGTAATGCATGTGATGATGGGGAGCGCAAACGGATTAGTGCCTATCAAATAGTACCATTTTCAAATCCGGGTTTGGGATAATAGTTCCTTTATATATAAAAAGTATTTTGTATATATGATATATATATTCTCTATTCTCTTCCTCAAAAATTTGTCACACGTTGCACTATATTAAATATTCATACAAACTAAAGCATTCTAAACGTGAAAATTAGGAGTTCTAGTTAAAATATAACAGCGAATCCCATTAATATCGGATTATCAAATCACAGAAAATCCAAAATAGTAGTATTTCTGAATGCTGAAATGACCCTTTTCTTTGTTTCTTGTTTCTTCTTCTTCCTAGTTTTTTTCTTTTTAAAAAAAATATATATTTTGGAATGCTCTGGTTCTCCCACATGCAACAAGAGGAGTCAAAGGAGACAACACCCCTTTTTTGACAATGCGTGCTCCCTAATTAAAACATACACGGACGAAAAATGCCTCCCAATGGGGCTTTAATTGTCATGCTTTTACGACCTTGTTTGTCTTAGTAAGACCATAAGCAAGATTCCAAGAGGAAAAGGGTTTAATTAGTGCAGCTTCTCTTAATTTTTCTTTATTTTTTGTTGGGTTTAGTTAGGATGTACGGATTGAGAGCCACCAATCTCTCCCATTCTCTCCGTGCATCACGGGCTCTATATTCTCATGTGGCCCATATAATATTTTTTAGTGCTGTGTTATGATGCTTTATGATGATGGTTTGCACTTACAAATTTCATGTGTTTTAGCTTTGGATAAGGTAATCTATATAATGTTTGAATTTAACGTGTTTCTATGACTAATCTAGATGGTATCCCACTTCTCATATATCAATCACTATACTATAGTTTGGGTACTTCTAGATGCAATTGGTTTTTGCAATGCATTTATAATTTATTTAATATTTTAAAAATATTTTGTAAATAAAAAAAAAGTTGTAGATATGGTTACATACGTTGTTTACATATAGGATGTATCAAGTTTGGATTATATGAAATTTATTTAATCTTTTCATGAAATAATTCGTAAATACAAGAATTGGGGTTTAACAACTTTTTGATGGGTGTCTGAAAATATTTAAATTGATCTAAATTTGACTTATCTTACTAATAAACTAATTAAAACAAATATATGCACAAATTTTTAATTTGATCAAAAGTTTACTTACTGTTTCTTTTTTATTTTAAGTTATCCAAAAATTCATAACATTTTATGACTACATAGCAAGCTTTTAAAATGTGATTTGTGCGGTTTGGCGGTTGGGTGGTGATTTAGCGTTTATCAGTGATAAAACGGTGATAAAAAGAATAAAACAATAGTGTGGTATGAACAAAAACTAAGATAAAATGATGATAAAACAAAAAATGGAGTTTTTTTAAAGCTTCCTACATAGAATAAAAAAAAAAAGGACTCGTTTATCGGACCGGACCGTGATAACACGCCCAGGTTACATGGGCCGAGTTTATCAAGGATTTTGGCCAAGGTTTGGGAGTGGACCCGTATGGACCGGATCGCGATAACCTGTCAACCCGTGGAGGACCGGACCGTGATAAACCGTGAACCCGATGAAATTTGGACCGGACCTTATGATGAACACTACCCTCTAGGACCTGCACTTTGGTTCCGCCCTGCTCCCAAGTCCTAACGATTTCCTGTAATAAGTAATTTATTTCTCTTAAATAATATAATATTGTGCTTTTCGTTTTCTTAAATAGTTCAATTAATAGTTCAATATTTTCATTCTACACCAGAAAGAGTCTCACTGGTTTCATATCTGCACTTGAAAGAGAGAGAAATTTAGTTGGAGGGTCTTTATTCGTGTTCAAAACCGTGGAAATTACAATAAACAATGGCATTAATTAAGCATGTATCTATGGCTTCTACTTAGAGATTATAATAGATGACAATAAAACCGATCAAATTATATCAGATTCGTATTAGACTCCGGATCCACCTCATATCATTTACGACTAAAAGTCAATATAAAAATCATTAAATAAGTACAAGTAGTCTGATGGAAAACTTTATATCTCATTTTGTTCATATTTAAACTTTCTGGTGCAAATTGGGTAAATATCAGATATCAAATTGGAACTCATAATTAATAATACAAGTATAAGCAGTCTAAAATAAAAAACATAAAGCTTTGATCTGTTTTAGTCTAGTCATATTTAAAATTTCACGTGCAAATTGGGTGAATAGCAGATATTAAATTGCAAACTCAAATTAATATATTGACAGGAAGGTTCTCCTTTGGCATTTATGGTTTCCCTTTGTGCCGTCCTTTCTTCTACTATATATTATGGGCGCCCATATATAAATGGAGTCTTTGACAATCCTGTCTATTTGTTCTTGAGTCCTTTCTAGTTTACTTAAGTTATTTCAATTCCGTGCTATGTTTGATTACACCTTACATTATGATTTATGTTATTATCAGATGACAAATGTTTTTTCTTTTTTTTTTTGGGTATAAAATTCTCTGAGTCCTTACCAATTTCATTAATTCCACTTGAATTCCGACTTCGCTCATTCCGGCCGAAATTTGACCCTGTACAGTGTCAAGTTTGACAAATTATAATGGTAAAAATAATGATGTCGGCTTGCATTGGAACGGTTATCAGAACCTGGTTTTGGGTCGCTTGGTTTTGATCGTGACCACAAAAATCTGTTCATGATGTTTGAGTTCTGTGGTTATTTGTAACAGCGCGTGTTCACATCTATCCCTTGTAATTAACCGGAGGAGAATGCAAGCTCAATAAATAGTGAATAGCAACATTTTTTTTATTGTTATTAATGTGCATCGCATTACAGCTGGAATTGGTCTTGTGATGTGTTACTGATAATAAGAGTGTAAATGCAAAAATGACCACATCTATTCCTTGTAATTAACTGGATGACAATTCAACCCCAATAAATATTGAATGGCAACATTTTCTTGCTATTAATGTATACCGCATTATAGCTAGAAAAGGTCTTTTATGGTTTGTTAGTTGTTACTGATAGAATCATAGAGGTATAAACAGACCGAATACGGATCGTATCGGTATTAATATTTTTATATGAATCTAGATAAAAATAGTTAAATATATAGGTACAGATTGAATATTAAATGAATATAAATATATTTCAGACATTAAAATATAAATTATCTCATGTTATACAAAAAAAAAATGCACATGCTATGTATACATCTACAAATTAACGAATATTGTATTTTCATAACAAACTGTCAATTAAAAAATTAAAAATTAACTAATAAAAATGGACCTCTCAAGTATTATCATATTCATAGTCAAAATATAGTACGAAATTACAAATTTTAATAAATTTAAAATAAGAGAACATGTTATTGAGTAACTCTAATGATATTGATTCAATTAACTTATAAAATTGGATATTTACACTTTAAAATCTGAATTTGAAGTACATGAGCCTTGAAACGAATATCCGTCAATTGGAAAAATCTTGATTCAGATAACTACGTGTATTCATATCGGTGTTTGCTTCCGAATTGAAAATCATATGTCCATCTGAATTCACCAAGTTTATCCGTATATTTATCCGTATGTATCCAATAAATCACCATGCATGTCTGCCAAAAATCCATATAGGAACGATGTCATCTGATCCCATTTACACTCTTAACTTGCTGAATCATCCCACGTTCTTCTTCCATCAGACAAGCTCGGATTACTTTCCGGGGGAAAAAAAAAAAATCGAGTTCCAATGACACAATTATTTAATGTCACAAAAATTTTTATTTCATTAAAATTTTTAAAAATGGAACTCTGAAGTGAAATTACTGATCTTGTTTAATTTAATAAGTGATGTATTTTAATGTAATTTTAAAATTCATTTGATACTTAATCAAGAGAACATGAACGTATAGAATTAATTTGTATAGTTAACATGATTCGTTTATTTTCTGCATTTTGATCGAGTATCAAATTAATTAATAAATATGCAATATATATATATAGAGAGAGAGAAAGGCTAAAGTCCTATGGATAGGACTGAGTCCCTCTCCTATTCAGTTTTCTACCATCGGATCACGTTTAGATTGGTGTAGAGATTAAATCTGAAGGTTTATATTTTTTACGCTGTTGGAGCGATTCCTTCCGTTTCCTTTAATTTTTCTGTTTCGTCTCCTTCTCAAGTCCCTCAACTTCCGTCAAGCTCTCCATCCCATCTGAATCTTTGTCGCGTCTCTCCCAGTTTCCCTCCGCTCTCCCATTCGAATCGAAGAAAGAACCTAGACTGAGATGTCGCTGCCAGTATGTACTTCTCACCTTTTCTCCAACTTCTCAGAACTCCCTCTGGCATACACAGCTCGTGACCCTCTCTGCCTTCAATGAAACTGTCTTATCCCTCACAGCCTACCCTTCTTGTGAGAAAATCTAGCTTTGTGGGAAGTCAAAATCGGTGGTCAGAAGTACTTTCCCCTCCTTTCCCCCTCTTTTCCCCTCAATCATGTGTAATTTGTGCTTGATTGTTCAAAACATCGCCAATTTGTTCTATTCGGTGCCAATTTCATACCTAAAATTTCACTTCCCTAGTGTTTGATAACGGGCCAAGATAGTTATACCCTTCTTGCATTGGTTTTGTATGGGAAACATACCTAAACGGATACCAAACAAACGTTCTTTTGCCTACAATTCTGCTATCTCCTGTCGCAAGTATAATGAGGAAAGACAAAAAGTATCTATTTTGAACTTGCTCCGCTATTGCCTTCATCCCACCTTTAATTTAACTCTGAAATTCTACAATTTAAGGAAAAGAGGGATTATTTGTCTATAAATATCTGCCGAAGCAACAATCGAAGAGAGAGCTTGAGCTTACTTGAATCGCTAAAATTGAAGAGGGAAAAACTAAATACGAAAAGAAATTGAAAAAGGGAAGGGCAGTGCTTACTTGGATCGCCAAAGCGTTGGTGTTCATGATTTTAAGTGAGAGAGAGGGAAAGCTAGGTTCCACTAAATCAAACGAGAGAGATCGAGACAGAGGTCAGGACGAAGAGAAATCGAAGAGCATCGTCTTTCTAGGGTTGCTGCAGAGAAAGATGCTCAGGTGCGAGGTGGGTGAAGGAACAGAGATGGAGAGGTAACGGAGAGGGTAAGAGACGGAAACACACAAGTAACGGAAAAAATTAACGAATCGCTCTCTCTGTGCGCTAACATATGAACCGTCTGATCTCATCATCGCACGAATTTTAAAGCGATCTGACGGTAGAAAACTGAATAGGAGAGGGGCTCAGTCCTATCCATAGGACTTTAGCATTTCTATATATACACACACACACGCGCGCACACACGCGCACACATAGAGAATATTTATTGTGGACCATGGTTCATTTAGGGCTCCGTGAACCATGATCGTTTGAATGGTGATTTTGTAAATTGACAAATTTAAATTAACCATTACAATCTATATATTGAAATCTGATAGAAAATTAAATTTTATAATTTTTGAAATTTGTTACTACCTTTTTCGAATTTTTTTAAAGTTTGTCATTTTTGGACATTAATTAGTGAAAAGCTTTAAAAAATTCGAAAAAAATATAAAAAAATTTCAAAAATTGTAAAATTTGATTTCAATATAATATATGGCTTGACAATTTCGTTGAAATATTAAATTTTAAATTTTAAAATATAAATAAAATCGAGAAGTTACATCATTTATGCCATAAAAAAACTGTATTAATATCGGAACTCTCATATAACATAACCTGGTTAACCTGGTTCAGGTAGAGGAGTCGATTAAAAAAAAAAGTGTAGATCTAGGGTTCAAGTCCGTTAAATTTCTAAAGATATTATGATTATTTCATGATAACACTAATGTGTGTGTATATATATATATAACACTAATGTGTATGGATCATCTCCGTACACATGAGTCTTTTTTCGAGATCCAAAATTCAAACGGTCAATCCGAACCGTTCAAGTTGTTCTCCATATTGAAAAACCCTTGGAGACTAAATTTTATATTTTTTCGAATTTTTTTACTATATATTATGATATTTCCCAAAAAAATTACAATTGGAGTATTTCAGGCCCTCCAATTTGAAAATATCGTAATATATAGTAAAAAAATTGAAAAAATGTAAAATTTTGTCTCCAAGAGTTTTTCAATATGGAGAATAACTTGAACGATTCAGATTGACCGTTTAAATTTTGGATCTTGAAAAACGACTCATGTGTACGGAGACGATCCGTACACATTAGTGTATTTTATCCATTCACTATATATATATATATAGAGAGAGAGAGAATATCTATTGTGAACCATGATGCATAGAGAGCTCCGTGCACCATGACCATTTGATCGGTGATTTTGTAAATCGACAAATCTAAATTAACCAACTCAATCTATATATTGAATTCTCATAGAAAACAAAATTTTATAATTTTTGAAATTTTTTTACTATTTTTTCCGAATTTTTTAAACCTTGTCATTTTTGGACAATTAGTGAATTATAGTCCAAAAATGGCAAGGTTTAAAAAATTTGGAAAAATAGTAAAAAAATTTAAAAAATTGTAAAATTTTGTTTTCTATGAGATTTCAATATATAGATTGGGTTGGTTAATTTAGATTTGTCGATTTGTAAAACCACCGATCAAACAGTCATGGTGCACGAGAGCCTCTATGCATCATGGTTCATAATAGATATTATATATATACATATATATATATATATATATATATATATATATATATATATATATATATATATATATATTAATTAAACCGACTCAGAAATAAGATTCAGGAGTTTGGGAAATAATGTCCAAAAGGCTGGTTTGGATCAATCAGATTTAGATCAACTAGAGTTGGGTTACAAGTTGGCACGGGCCTGCGTGAGTTGTTCAAGTCTTGGTCGGATTTAAAATATTTATCTTTATCTTTACTTCTTATAAACGAACGGGTTCAAGAAGTGTTAACACGTTAGATCTAGCATGTAAATACGTATTTCGACGTTCGATCAATTTGATGTGTGGTTAGATGTCAATCGCCAGACGAAGAAACAAGATATATTGTTTTTCCATCTAATAAGGAAACAATTAAGCAACATATCATTTCTAGTAAATTGAACAACATATTTTGTTGTCTAACATTATTTTGTTTCTTTTTTTTCCACGTATGAGGACAAATTTTACTGGTTAAACTTCCTTTTGACCAGAGTCTAAGAACAACAGATTTTTATGACGGAGTCAAATTTTTAACTTACCTTTTTTACTGCTTACTAAAGACGAGAGTTTTTGGAAACAAATACTTCACATCTTTCCTTTATGGAACTTTAGTACACTCTATAATTAATTAAGAGGATCATTAGTGGCGCATGATGCTTAACGTGGGGCACAAATTATAGTGCGAGTAGATTTGAGGATAATGGGGACTACTACTAAAATGATGGCTGCTAATGACGGTACTCATAAGTCACATATACACCAATTTTTAGAAAGGAACGAAAGATGCTTTGCATTAAGAATTTCTACACAGTATATGTACTTTGAAAAAGAAATATTTAAATTCAGTGTTGTAAGAGATGATTAATAACTGATTAGTTAGAAACGACAGCTATATTCTAGAAATAGACAGTAGACATATTACGGTCTTCGGCGTCTAATTCCTGCTGAAGTTGATTAATCGACCCTCAACCTCAATTAGTTGCTTTTCAAAAATTGCCTCTTCCGGTTCAAGAACTCAAACAATATTAAAAGTTAACAATTGAGTTTTGTATAATTCAATACAGCAGCAGGTATCGATTTTATGTATGTACTAATAGTTCACGATATATCTTTCAACAAATTATTTTTTATTTTGTATATTAATTATTCTTGTTCTCAGTATAGTGAAATTGTGTTTGACATGTTTTTTACTGAATAAGACGATTATGCTATATCTAAATTATTTACATTATATTTATGTAGGAAAATACAAACAAACTCATAATTGTCCATAAAATTCTGTTTGATCGACGACATGACTATTAGTCACTTAATATGGGATATAACATCCAAAAATTGGTACATTTAGGAGTGCAGCCATGAAATCAAGAAAAATATTTTATTTGTTTTTTTGTTATATTTATGATATTCTAAAAACATTACAAAATTAGGTACATACTGTTAGTAAATAAAACGAATATGATATATTGATATATTCGGAATTTTCATTATTTACTGTAAACAACGATACAACTATTAAAAGAGATATATAAAATTATAATCACCAATCGAGTGTTCGTATAAAAATATTATTTTTTAAAAGTAAATTCACCAAATAAATCTGGCACCATACAATCTATATATCTCGACTATAATGAAGAAAAAAAATATTTTTTGTTAATAATTTTATAATAAAAATGTCGAATTAATTCATAGTCGATATAATATTTTTTAAATAAAAATAGATTTTTTTTTTTTCCCTTTTGCTTCTAAAATTTGCAGGCACTTTCATTTACGTACGTACGCACGTGTTTTTCTTTCCCCAAAATTGATATCAGGATTCCATTAATCCCTTGCAAGGAAATATAAGAGCAATGCCATTACCAACTGCCCTTTAGAGCAACGAAATTATTTGGATAGATCACACTTAAAGTACTAAACTGCCAAATCAGTGATCATAAAAGCCTCACTTATACCAAAAGAAGTCAGTACTACTGTATAAGATTGAAAAAATAAATTTAATGAAAGCTCTTCATTAGACTCCTCAACAGCCTTGCTTGAAATAAAGCAAAGCTGCCTCCAAAGTAGGTAACCTCCCCTCATAAGCAATTAAAACCCTATACGCAAAGAAGATGATCCTCATGAGGCACTTGTGATTATCATTCAATGTACAACTTAACCATTTATAGTCTAGAGGATTACCTGGTGATTGAAGCCATAAACTCTGTCACATTTGGGAAACGCGCGCACTAACATTAATTAAGTCCACATCATGTATATATCAAAGTACACAGCTTCCCTTCAAAGTTTAAATTAGGATTAACTTGTAAACAAAACAAGATTAACATTAACTTTCCCCGAAATTTAATGCTTGTTAAAGTCGGCATCATAGAAGAAATATCTTATGTCCTGATTAATGCCGACTTTAACTTAAGTGTTGTCTAATTATTCATACAATGAAGACGAAAATGTTAACAAATTTAATATTTGATGGGTCCTCTATATCTATCGTCAAATAAGCACTGCCTTAAGTGTTGTCTAATTATTCATACTATGAACGCAAAATTATTAATAAATTTAATATTTGATGGATGCTATCTATGTCGTTCAAATATGCATTTCTTGAAGCTATAATATTATACCAGATTATATAAAATTGGCGAGTGCTGCTCCAATTCAACTGGATTTAGTTCATTTTCTAATAAAATTATATCAGGTTATCTAGTAGCTAGTGGAGAGGATCAATCAAAAGTTGTCAATTTCATTCCTTTCAATTGGAAAGAAGGAACAAATGTCTGTATTACATTATTATATGAAATTACACTTTCAATCACAAAAAAGTACCTGTTAGGAACACTTGACATATTAATTGTCGGAAAAAAGTAATATTTAAATAATGCATCTTGTCCTAAAATACAGAATGCTCCGTTTCAACAAGAAAACTTAAAATAATCGTCGAGAAAAATCTAATAAGCTTGATATAAGCTAATTTAATGATTTCATTATTTAAATTCAAGCCGCAAAATGCTAATGATCACAACAAGTACACTCCAACACTATAAATCAATTTTCGATTTAGTAACTAAAGGATATTGCAGTTTGAGTAAAGATCGCGAATGAAATCTAACTAAATATCTCTTAGTATATATATAATTAGAAAACTTAATCATATTTACAGAATGTTCCATTTCAACGCAGGAACGAAATAACCGCCGAAACGAACGGATTAAGTTTGAGAGAAGCATTTCAAACCAAGCCGCCATGTGCTAAGGAGCTTCAAATGTACCCCACAGTGCATCAGCGCACAACAGTCTGAATGCTCCCCTCCGCAACAACCAAAGAAAGCAAACACACAAACGGACACATATAAATAATATGACCAAACACAAAACTACATCCAAGTCACCAACACACTAAAAACCACAAACCATTTATTGGGCGGGCCTGTGGGGTCTCCTCTATGTCCAAGGAAAAAGAAAAAAAAAAAATGAACCGTTAATCCTGGTGGCTGACCCGGAAGAGCCGATTAAAATTTAATGTAAATAATTCCGATTTTCTGAAGAAAAAAAAAATGAGAGAAGTAACTTATATTGTGGTTTTGCTGATCTGGGTGAAACTTGATCAGGTGTCATTGATTGAATAATGTCACATCAATAATTAACTGATTCTGATATGGATGGTGCAAAACAACTAGAATAAGTGATGTCAAAACAACACATGAACCAAATCAGGAAGCAACACAACACTCATTTTATCTCCATTTAGGAGTAATCTAAATGAGCTTTTTCCAAAATACAACACTCTGTTATGATGTCGTTGAGTAGGCAAAATCTGATAAATTTTTTTTGGCAAACAGTTGTTGGAAGGCAACTCAATCTTGACCTCGTCTTCTTATATTTATTTATACCGTCATTCCTCTTGGACTTTTGTTTTATTTATATTAATTTTTAAGAAATTGTTACTTTTGGTAGCATCTCAATTTTTGTACCATTTCAATTTATTATAGACTAGTAGTGGGTCTGGACAGAATGACTGGTTTTAGTCTTCCTATATAATTTTCCCACTTGGGTATTATAGCTTAATTTCAACGAGAATTAGGAACGCATAAAAAGGCTAATGACATGCCTTCTTTTATAACTAATTTTCTAATAAAAAAAATTAATAGATAATCATTCTCCTCTCAGATTCCGTTCCCTTGTTCCCCTTCACCCCCATCCTCCCTCATTTTTGACTCTCCTACCCACTCAATCTCCTCTTTACCCCCTTCCTTTATATTTCCCTCCCTTTTTCCTAGTTTTCCCCCACCACCTCCATATACTGCCAACAGAAGCCCAGAACTAGAACTCCACACAATTGTGACAATGGGAAACAGCATAGGTGGCAAGAAGCGCACAGCCAAGGTGATGAAAGTAGATGGCACCGCCTTCCGTCTAAAGCCTCCGGTCCAGGTGGCCGACGTTCTTCGGGACCACCCAGGTTTTACCATACTTGACGCCGAGCAGGTGAAACAACTAGGTGTTCGGGCTAACCCGCTTGCCAACGACATAGCTTTGAAAGCCGGGAAGCTATACTTTCTTGTGGAGCTTCCTAAGCTCCCAGACAAGCGCACGCCGAGACGTGCCTGGTCCGGAACGCTCCAGGTTGGAGCAAAGGAACGGCTTGAGAGTTTGATGCTCACGCGCCGCTCCACATCTGACTTGTCATTGGGCATGACATCCTCAGTGGATGAGGAATCTGATGGCACTGTTAGACTCAGGATGAAGTTGCCAAAGAAAGAGGTTGCCCGGCTCATGGAGGAGAGCAAGGATCCTCGGGAGGCGGCACAGAAGATCATGGAGCTCTGTAAGACAACCGGTACTACTCCTGTCGGGACGCCGATGATGACACCAATGAGGTCGCCGCTGAGGTCGCCTTTGTTGACTCCAGCAATGACCCCGAGGAGGTCACCATTGAGGTCTGCATTGGTAACACCCGTTAAAACGCCGATGAGAACACCAGAGAGGTGGCCGTCATTTACAAGGACGCCGGAGCTTCATATGCCTCGTACACCAGATGCAAAGTCTGATGGAAAAGAGGTATGTTTCATCCAAAATTTTAAATATTCCTAATTTTGCCATTAATTTGGTACATGGCATAAGTTAATACAACATTGGTTTTCAATTTCTTAAAATTTATTTTTATTTAATGTGCTTGAGGGACAAAGACACTTTCCTTAGGTAGAAATTTAATGAGCAGCACGAAGCTTCACAAACTGGGCTATTTTAACATTTCCCATTCTGTTAGTTGTTATCTGCCGTAAGCTATTCAAACAAAAATTGAAAAATATATATAGGTGCGTGTAAAATGATGTAAACTGGTTGAAAAGTAAATGGTTTCATATAGGCATTTGGATAGGCCAGCAAATCACTAATACTGTTCTAGATAAACACGGATAGCACATCTAGGACGACAGATAGGGATAGAAGATGTCAGTTAATTACTAGATGGGTAACGTGCTGGTGGCACCAGAGGAATGAAAAAAAAAATCTGAAAATTGAGACGGTGAAGAACTAGGCCGTAAAGACATTCGGCCCGTAAATTTGTAATATCTAACACTCCTCTAAAATATTGTGATTTAAAAAAGGTCATAACAGTATAAAATTTTCTCAAAACCAACCACAAAATTTGAGAGAAGTACAAAGTTTTTTTTATATTAAAATAGAGTTTGATCCCTATTATAAGTTCCTCGACGAATATAGGTAAATTTTGAACGGAAACTTTGAATAACCTAGTTTAATTGCTTATCATGAATATATCACACTGTGTTTAATTTATGATAAAATGATTTTTTTTTCCCATTTTGGAAAATATCAAAGGATGAAATTAATTAAATTGAGAGGTATTCAGTTATAAAGTTCTGGACTGATTGCTCACTACAAAATTCTACTCGAGCTAGACATATAACGTAGATTTTTATTTTATTTAAGATTCTTACCAAAAAAAGTTTGAATTTTGACTTTGCTTTGTGGATTTTTTTAGTTATATGTGTTCAATTCTTCAATTTGAAAACAGGTTTTTTCTTTGTGCTTTTACCATGTAGGTTTTTAACATAATGGATATGTCAATATGAAAGTTACAATATTGTATGTTTCTTACTTTTGACAAGACCAATTCAACTCTGTAAGTAGAAGTTTTAGTAAATGCTACGATGCTTTTATTTGATGCATCAAAAGTACCTTTCGGTGCTCATAGGTTCTAGAATGTCTAGTCAGATATTCAAATTAGAAATTTACATGACACTACCCATTGTCAAAGTTCAACTCCGAGAATTTTACGAAGTTCTTCATGTTGTTTAGGTGGCTATTTTGGTTGTTCAAGATTTTTCTGTAATCAATAGTGTTTGCAACCTACCCTTCAGGGATTACCATCCATAACCAAACTGTAGAGTTGTTGTTATCCAGTTAGTTATTTCATTAGTTTATTCCTTTTATAGTAACAAATTAAATTGACGGTGCAGGGGCGGAGCTACATGCACTCTAAACTGGGCATTGTCCCCCTGTGCCACACAAATTGTTTAATTTTTATGTGTATTTTATTTTACTTTTAGAAAAATTATGTATTTTGCCCCCTTAATTAAATGGAAATAGCAAATATGTCCCCCCTACATATAATTTCTGGCTCACGGTGTCAAATCAAAATGGTTGGCTCTCTGATACAGATGCTGATGCATACTAGTAACAGACTGCTTTTCACTTTCTAGAAAAAGAATAGAATGATACATATAACAAATTAAACTGGAAAAGCAACCGTAGAAAGAGGAAATCTGAAACATTTTCTTAATTATACAATCATGCTGTGCCGAATGTTTTCTTTCCCAACTAGTCTACTTCTTTTTTTGAAGCAAATTGTTGATTCTTTGACATCCTTGTTTTGATGTCCCTAAAGATTAAAATTGCATGATTAAGGTTGCTTTAAATAATTTTAGTTGTTCATGTTCTTTTTGTGAACATTTGACTTTGTTTTAAAGGAATATAGAGAGCATGTGCCAAGTAGACAGAAAGATTATTAGGTTAGTTGTATCAAGACAGCAAAGATGGTAGAAATAGTTATCTGATCATTGCATTCTTTAGAAAGATAAGTTAGGATATGTAACAACAACAGAATTCTCAGTTATTTCAAATGTCAAACCAGAACAACCACAACCATGTGCCTCTATTTAGAATTTCTATCTTTCTTCAAATTTGACTTCCTTTGCTTTCTGTTTTCACTAATAATTGATGCCATGTGATTCGAATTAATCAAAAGGCCTATACAAAAATAGGTTTTCCTATACTCCTTATTTTTAATACTCATCTATATTTGTTTGTATGATTATGTTGTTGCAGAGTCAAATTTATAAGCACCACCCTTTATGTATTTTTGTATTATAAATGCACAGTAATTATTCATATGGTATAATTGTGGTGTAAATATTATGTTAATTATAATTTTCATTTCTTTTTACCATGACATCTCATATTTTTAATTGCAAAATTGAATTTGGTATCATAAAATTCTAGATACAAAGTACCACAATTTTAAAATGCAATCACAGAATTGAAGTGAATACGCCGCGAAATGAAATCTGAATGTTTCTAATGCTTTTTATCTCTGAAACTGGAATTGCTGGAGTTAAATATTGGGTATGATTGTTTCCAGTATATCTGAGGCACATGCATATCTGACATAGATGTCTTAAAATATTTCCAGTATGATATTTTTGAATGATAAAACGCAATAACTCCCTGAGTTAATTCTGGGAAAGTAGTCCATACATGAATATACTAATTTCTTTCTTTTGTTTTCTCCTTATTTCAGAAAAGGGCCAGGTTTGTGGCATTGCCAGATGAGATAATTGCATGACAGTGAAGCCCTTCTGGTTTTTTTTTTTCTTTTAATTAGATTTATTAGAATAATGTCAACCCAGTTATTACAACCTGGTTCATCCTGCCTGATAGAGAGAGGTGCTAGAAGGAAAAGATTTACACATAGATGCTCATGTCTGGTCTTCAATGTCACGGCTGACGTAGCTTCTGTTCGACGTAAAATCAAGGATTCCTTATCTAGTTATCTTCTTTTCTTTCTTTTTTTTTCTCTTACTGTTTCATTAGATGATGATAGATAGTTCTCTCTTGTAAAATTCTCTCTCTGTGATTAGAAAAATTAGTGATATGGATATTTTGACTTTGATTTGTGAATATGTCATTTATTTTGTTTCGGTCATTCTGTATCTCTTGTGACTGGCATGGTGCTTGCAGTTATGTGATCATATTTTCACAAGACTTATTACTTGATAAGAAGAAATGATATATAAAAAGACAAAGCGACTCTCAATTCAAAATATAAAGAAATCTGTTTTGCGTCCTTATGCTTCATTCCAGTATATAGTTAAATGCTATATAATTTTGTTATCATTAAATTGTTTTTGGTAGAATCCTGCTATCTAGTTTGCAGCTGCCTTATGTAAGTTTGCACGTCCAATATGCATTACATACAACCAACCAGAATCTTTCTGTCACAAATGAATAAGGCGACCAATTGTTTACCACAAATGAATAATGCCATAAGAGTGATGGCATTGAAACTTTTTTCAAGCAAAACAGATGAATAATGTTATAAGAGTGATAGTTTGAAAAGCAATAAAACTATGATCTAAAAAAGAAAGAGAGAAGCAATAAAAAAGATCGATTATTTTTATTTGTCCTCAATAAACCGAATGAAAGTATCAAATAAGTATGTAACTAGCATCTTTAAATGGTCAAGGCCTGTCACATCGTTTCACTTCTTTGATCAGTGTAGTATTTTTATTTTTTTCAACCATCAAAATCTTAAAAAAAAATTATTTATATGAAACTTATTATTTTTTTTTTAGGGTCAGGTGGCGACTTTTTTTTTATTATTTATTATATTAATAGATTTTGGCCTCAAGACATTTAGTACGACTTCTTTCTTACGAGGACTCGTTTCCAAATCGGAGCTTATTCCTTAGACGAATGAAGTCCACCTAAGTTCAGATGAACAAAACAAATCAATTTTAAATTGTTTGTCAACCTTTTAATTTTTTTTCTTACGGCCGCCCATCAAAATTTGCTATCAAATAGACCTTGCAATGCATGTCAAATAAAATTCAGCCAAAGAAACGACACAATTACAGAGTATAAAGAAAATAATAAAGGAATTAAATAAGAAGTATAGTTTTTCCTTGTTTTTCTTAGTCACACGATGGCCGGCCAAGATATCATGCCAGATGCTCATTAAGTTGTGTGTTAAAAATATAATAATAAAAGAAAACTATGAAACCTTATGCGCTACACATAAAGGATACCTTGTTGGGTCATGATTCAATACACTTGACCAGCATAAACCAATGAAGAAATTAATTTCCTTGGCACGATATTTGACTGCCAATGTCACTTGGAATTGTTTTTTGGCGATTTCTTATTGGGATAGCCGAGACGGTTAGTTGGTACGGGGTGGCGGCAGCTTCCTGCAACCGTTATCAAAATATTCAACATTTCCAAAGTAACAAGCAACTACAAATGATATGTAGTTGTGCATGTTATGTGGTTATCATATTCAAAATTATATATGACGGTTCAACTTTGGGTTTGTTCTTGTGACTGTTTCTATCATGTACCAGTTTTACTTTTACCATTATTTTTCAAGGGTTTGATTTGAATGACAGTTGTAGTAGTATTTTGAGTTTAACATTTATGTTTAGTTGCACCTGACAGGGTTCACACAGCACGTAAGAATAATTGACCTGATCTATATGTCACTGTATACATTGACCGTGGTAGTTGGTGTTGCCTTTGTTACGAGCTTAATCAGAAGTTCTTTCCAGCACAATTTTTTTTTAATAAAAAAAAGAAGAAATATACCAATTTTTTTCGGCCTGAGACTCCTATTATAAATATATAATTCATAAAACAATTTAAGAATATTCAGAAAAATTTATAGGTAATAGTTTCCTACCATCATCACTAATTCTTTTAAGGTGGTTCTGGTTTGTCTTGGTGCAGACCAGCAAAGGTCAAGGGTCAATTTTCCCATCTTCTGATAAGCAAGTTACATTTTAAAATTGAAAGCCAGAACTTTATTAGATTGTGTAGTTAGTGCTTTTCTTTTAAGAAGAAGAACAAAAGTTATTTTCAATATAGTTGTTGGTAGGTATGTATATGTCCTATGTACAAACATGATGTGACACCAGTATACCTCAATATTATTTTTATTTTCTGAATTCGAGACACGTCTATGAAACCAAAACATTACTGTAATCATAAAATTAGTAATAATTCTTTTGACTCCAGGGTCGTTGAGATATGAATTGAAGTGCATGGAATTTTTTTAAATAAGTGGTGTCTGATGACACATTAATTGCAATGGTCATCGTACGAATTATCTATGAAAGTACACGAACCGTAATATAATACATAATTGACAATTCTAAAGCCCAGAAATACGGCCTACGGGAATTAAAATATAGGCCCATCAGGTCCCTAATTCTGAGAATAAAAAAAGGGAAATCGATTACTGTCATCTGCAATTTTGCCATCTCTTGTTATCGCTTGAACAAAGTGAACACATAATATAGGCAAGGTGAACATATAAATGATCAAAGTGAACATTTACAAACAAATGAGTATAATAAAAATAAGTTGAACATGCATATAAAAAACTGAACAAGAATGACAAAACTTATTTGTTTGTATATGTTCACTTTGTTTATTTATATGATCAGGTTGTTTGTTCATGTGTTCATTTTGTTCAAACGGTGGCAAGAGAGAATGGTACAGGAGGGCTTAGTCAGGATAGTCCCTATTTCCTTTATATAGGCTACTTAATGGGTTCATTAGTTAACAGGAATTGTTTTTATAAACTGCAAACTGCCGTTATCATTACTGAAAAAAAAAGCCTGGTCCCATCTGAAAGCCGTTAAAGTCTCTAATATAGAAGCTTACACATCAGCAATGTCACGCCTAATACAGTGATGAGAGTCTAAGATTTGATTAAAACTTGCTTGGGTTTCAGCCATATGCATAATAAATGACAACCGTTATTGGAACACAATATATATAAACTAGAGGGGCATATCGAGATTCGTTCAATGTAGATATCTATAATAAGAATATTTTTATTATGTTTTTATAGTTTAATTATGTTCATTTTTTATATATGGTTAAGATATATTTATCTTTAGAAATATAGTTTAGTTATTGTAGTAATTTGATTTGATTAAATTTAAAGAGTTTAATCAATTTAAATATAAAATTATATGTGTATAAATATAGTTATAGTTATCTGAAATAATATGATTAATATGATTTATATTATGTTGATATTATTCCTGAAATGTAATATGTTTATAAATGACTTAAATAAAAAAAATATATATTGTCAAAGATTTGATGTTTTTTCTATTTTCAATTGAATGAATTTAATTTATATTTTGTAAACCGAAATTAAGAATGGTGATGAAGAGAAATTAAGGTGGAGAGGGACTCTAAGAAACACAAAAGAGATGGAGACATGATGAAAATGAAAATAGGAAGGGGTCACAAAAATCAAAAACAAAATAATGTGTTATCAAATTATTATCTGATGGTGAACCGAGTCAGTTTTATGAGCAATAACACCCGACACATAATTAGTTACGAAATAAAAAAGAATGCTATTACACAACTTTACAATGCTTGAAGTGTCGGATGATATTTAACTAAATGATCACGACACCTACACATCTTTATTTATAATATTGATAACACATGCGTGTTCATTTTGATATATTCTCTATATTTTCAGTTGTGTACTTATAAAAGCATCCATGAAAAGATAATAAACAATTGCACCTAAAAGATGTAAACGGTTCTTATATCAATTATTATGGATCATTGATTTGTATAATTTGATTTTATCTGTGATCTATGTCTTAATTTTGGATAAAAGATCAGACTTTGTATTGGAATTTGGAAAAAAAAAATCAATCAAGTTGCTACTAAATTGTCTGTTTATTTAGAAATGAAAATACTAAATAATTAATTTTATCATATTTTTATTGTCTAACGTGTAAACTGTAAAGTACTATATAAAAAATTTTAAAAAAATAATATCAATTACTTTGTTTTTTTTTTTTAAATTGCCACGTATTGGGAGCATCTTTTCATAGTAATTAATAAAGCCTCTCCTTCTGGTTAAGAGGTAAACGATCGCAGATATTAGCTTGAGGGACAAGTTTAAAGCTGTCAAACGTACAAAATATTCAGAGTTAAAGGGTAGAATGACCAGATGTGTATAAAAGTTGTGAAAATTGAATAAAGATTCTCAAGTCCTCAAGTTACACCGACTGAAACCCATATACAGTTTTACACAATACAATCTATTAACCCAAAGACATCGATGTTAATATCCGATGTCCTTGGAACGTGTTTCCACGCTTGGCTTTGAAGTTACACGATTCAAGCCGTACAATTGAATCAACTAACCTAAACATACAAAAAGGAATCACGATTCCATTCCCGTGGTATTACCCTATGCAACCGTCTACAAAAAATGACTCTATAAAAACAAAAGAGTTACTTCAAGACGACCATTGGTCAGGCAATGTCAGGAAATACTTTGACATGGCCTTCCGAAACCTCTTCTTGTATTGTGAAGGAGAGATGACTGTTGGGAGGGTATTTTTTGGGCCACCTAGTAAGCCCGTGGTCTTAACCCAGGTCTCCAGCTGCTTGTCCCAAGTGTATTGTCTCAGATAGTCTATTATACCAATAACAAGCTCTTTCTTTTCTTCATCGATCCCTACCAGCAGCGAGTAGTCCATGACATCCACCGACTAAGAACAAAGGTTAAAGAGAATTAAGAAACATAGAACAACATTATAAACATTTGTTAATTTTTATTGGAAATGGAGTTCATTTTTAGATTAAAGTCTGTCCTGTACTAATCCCTTAAGTTCTGGTACATCATTTTAACTGCTGACCTGAAATTTTGGGGCCAATAACTACTCTAACCCATCCACAACATGTATTGCAAATAACAAAATATAATATTGAAAGGTATGTTAAAGGTCTAATATCTGTACCGCAAGGAAGGATGTATCATTCCAGACGGAGCGTTCCAGCCTTCGCTTCGCCTTAAACCCAAGAAAAATTGGCTTGGTGTGGAGATTTTCCAACAAATTCAAATCCAAGAGAACCTTGTTGTTGCCTGATGTGTCATGGTTATACCGGGAACGCAAGGACCCTTTCAGATCATAGATCCTAGATACATTCCTCCCGAAGAAGAGGTTCTCCATCACCATGAAATCCATCTTCATTTCCCTCCCACCTTTCAAATTCTTTGCAACCACCTAATATATCAGCAAGATAAAAATTATTATTTTGGACAACCCAACAATTCTGAAATGCATTATCAAAAATGACCTGAAATTTGATGACTAAAAGACTCAAAACCCTAATTCAAAAGGAAAAACTCAATACCACAATGCAAAACATAAACACCCAATCTTCTGTGCTCCATTGACATAAACATAAAGGCAGTTTATTATGATACCTGGTAGAGGCCAACAACTTTAGCTAGGCATGTGGGACTTCCAGTTTTCAGAGAGTCAGTCAAATACTTGAAATATTCAGCTGCGAAATCCTCAAAAGAGTCAAGCTCCGTCCTTGTCACCTGCTTCACAATGAACCTCTCATCTAGAGTCTTGGCAAAATATGCATTGCTCTTCCCTCCATATGCACTCCATTTCTTGCAACGACTAATGGACCGAATGAAATCCATCTCGCTTGGGCAGCATGTCTTACGAAGCACATCAAACTGCTTTGCAAAATAACAGGTGACAGAGTACCTCCCCTTGTCAGCTGGCGAAGAGGCATCATCATCAAATGAAACCCTAAAATGGGTCTCTTCTGTCAATGTACCAGTATTGTCATGATCTGACATGGAGGATATGAAGGTGTAATACTCTTGAGATGTCATAGCAGAGGCTATGATGCTGGTCAGTTCATCATCATGTATTGTAATAACCACATCAGTATTCGCATGAGTAAGCATGGCAACACGGGCACCTTCACCCATCACTGAGCATGATGCTTGTAACATGTGCATGGTTGGCTGCATAAGAGCCATGTTGGATGTATCATCTGCCTTTGGGGTTTTTTGTGAATAGGCCCTTCGAATGCTTGCAAACTGATCTCTTGATATGTTGGCAGTATTTAAAGATAAATCAGAGTATACCCTGGCCGGGGCCATTGCTTTTCTGAGTACAGGATTATCCATCAGTTTAAAGGACCCCAATGAATTGGCAGGAGTTTGATCTGTGGACCCAGTCCATGCCATGTCTATCCTCTCAGAAAGGCTGGAAGTAGATGAGGCCATACTTTCTGCAGATGTGTCTGAATTGGATCCAACTGCTATGGAATCCTCTTGCCGGATGCACTGGCCAGAGATCAAGCTGAGACCAGCAGGTCCTATATAACCTTCAGGATATTCAATGGATAAATCCATGTCAACAATATTGTTTGTGTTGCACTCCAGTACATGTGGGCTTATGTTCTCCTCCTGCCTCCTTGAAGATGTTTCAGATTGGTTGGCATCTGAATTTTGCTTTGCAAGATGGTTAATGACAGTCAGGCAGCGGTCCCACCTGTAAGCATCATCTAGAAGTCCCCGCCTCAGCCGGTTGAGCTCCAGAACATCTAGTAGTGGTTGATAAAGATTCACGCTTTCTGAAGTGACCAGCCTTAACGAAACATCATACTTATCCTTTTCAGATCTAACCACCTCCCTTAGATCAGATATCTCCTTAAGAATGCTTTCTTTCCATGCTTCATTTTGTGAATCAGGTACACTTCTCTCAATTTTGTTCAGCACATGGGAAATCTCAATATATAAGCAATTTGCTCTTGAGGATATCTAAAAAAGAAAAGTTAAATCTTAGCAAGCAATAAAAAAAGCAAATTTTGATCTAAAAGTGGTGTATTAAGAATGAATAATTTAATACCTCAGCCATCTGCTCTCTCACCCACTCGAGAGGAACCCGGTTTGAGAAATCCATAACTGAAGGTGGCACTTTGACAGATAGAATGTCCACCGGAGAATACCGAAACACAGCCACCATGCTTCCAAATCTGCAATATCAAAAATAGAGAAAATAACTTGATTAATTGAGGGAGAATTATTCAGTGGTATTCCCAAGTTTCTCTGAAATGAATTTTCTTAAAGGCATCATTGAAATGAATTAACTAAATATATTATGAGCTCATATATTATATGCTTTGCAAGTTTCTCTGAGGTCACTTGGCCCTGACTTTCTCGTGCGACTCAACCCCATGGCTTAGCTGATCAACCGAAACTTGTAAAACATCATAATGAAGCAACCTACCCATAAAAACGAAGACAGTCTCTTTGGAGAGAGTGACCGCAACCCGCAACCCGGTTAGCAGTGGTGTGATTTGAGAAACTGAGCTCAAGGAACTTTCCAAAAGAAAGGCCCCACGCTGCATTAGACATAACAACTCGAGGAGTAGCAGGTGGGACCACTTCAACAGAAGGACATCTGAGACAACGGTGCCACATCCATATCTTACCATCCCGCTCTCCAGGTAGCTTCACGTCAGAAGACAATCGTTTCACGCTAATTGTCAGAGTACCTTGTTGGTGGGTGTAGCATTTCACATGGTTCTCTGTCGGCTCGTTGCATGATGAACAGTATGGAGCCTGTTCAAAACAGAGCATAACAGTAATTATCGCTTTTTATATCCCAATATAAATAAAAAATAAACATATCCATGCAGGTAAGTACCCCTTCTGTTTTCTCTAGCATCTGCTTTATTTTGTGTCATTTAAATATTTCATATTACTTTTTTCTTTGCTCTTCTTTGCCATAAGATGCTTTGTTTCTTATGTTTTGGCTGGTACAGGTAAAATTACAAATCATTGTTACAGAATTATTACCAGACTACCTAAAATCTCAGATAGCATATAATTATGGGTACAATATGCATCCATGGGTATAATAAGGTAAAGGTAAGATGCAAATCAATACAATTACTACCTGACCAAAGAGATCCTCACGAAGGTATCTTCCAAGCGGTTTATCCAAACCACCATAAAATTTGATACGAAATAGCTGAGACTGTTCACAAACCGTACCAGACCCCTTCACTGCATACGTGCTAGACAAGGAAACTAGTATACTCTGCTGGTTCTCGTCAGCAGAAAATATATCAGTCGTCATCTCTCTGTGATCCTCAGACAGGTATACTCTCTTTTGTTCATTATCTGACTTCTCTTCTAAGGAGGATTCTTCTCTTGATTCATCTTGGTCAGTTTGGGAACGAGGAGAGGAATCAAATTCCTTTTGATCTGGGTTTTGAATCGGCAAATCTCCATTTAGAGATCCATTTGTGAGATATTTGTCCCCAGTGGTTTCAAATGGGGTGAGGAGTTTTGGAAGAGAGGCACCTTCATCGGCAAGAAACGAGGTCTCAAGGGATAGATGGTAGGCTGCAAAGACAGCAAATTGCACTGCGTGCTTGACCTTCTTTAGTTCTTCAAGGCTTTCACCCCGTAAAAGAATCTACATCATAGTTAATTTGCCTTCTTTTGTCAGTCCAGGAAGTTAGTCCAGGAAGTTGTAAAAATTAATACAAGGTAAAACTATTTTATGCATAAATAAGTGCAACTATAATAATGTTTTTTGTCTACAATTTGCATATTGCTTAAGACCATTTCAACAGGTTCATTTTCCTTGGTTATTTCTTGTAAGGCACACTTTAAAAAATACATAAAAGAAAATGCATGCTACGCACATACATTGAATTTCATAAGTCAACTTGGTTTTTTAAACTTTTATAAAAACCTATAACCTATTTCCCCTTGCCTTTCTTTGTTTGTCTTATTACAGTCCCAATTCGACAAAGCATATTTTCATTGAAGACACACGAGGCATTTTCAGGGAATTTTCAATTTTCTATACTACTCTCTATAGAATGAGATGTTCAAATTTTTTAAAGTAGCCATATTACATAAAAGTGAACACAATCAAACTTCAACCTTCCTATTCCAACTAATGACTATAATACACATTCAAAGTATCAACAGACACCTAATCAAATTAACAGGTAAATGTAAGGTTATAAGTTTAGTTACCGTGCATCCAAGCCGTTTTGGACATCCATCGAAGAACATCAAAGTCTTTGCAGCCTTTTTACCCACCAAAGTACCCTCCGCCAAAGACTCAGTGGTGACCTTTTCAGTGCGGAAGGTGCGGCAGTGGCCAAGCCTTGCTGAGCTGAGTGTTTCTGTGGAAGAGGCAATGCGAGATCCAGTACAGCTGGCAATCCTATCAAGAAGCTTGTGTTTGACATTGAGTACAAGCGAGATGTCCTTGGAGAGGATCTCCTGGGCATATAGTGAGGCACTCTTCTCCACCAGCAGCACATTAGGCCTCCGTGCCTCAATTGCTTCCACAATTCTCTTGAGATGCTCTTTCTCCTAACAATTCAAATTATAGAAGCTATTAATAGTAAATTACTTAACATTCACACTACTTAGTATATCAGATAGCAGTTAGTAAGACAATTGGTAAGAAGCAAATCAGGTAATTGCAGTTAGTATATCAGATAGCAGTTAGTATCAGATGTTTTATATATAATCTGATACTTTTTCTAACATCAAACGACAAAGAAGAAAGAAAAAGATATGCTTTTGTAACAGCTGTTAATGGAGTTGCTGGTAGATAAAAATCAAATTATTTTATTTTTAACATAAGTTTACCTGTTCAAGAACAGTGTCCAGGGATGCTAGTTTGTTCGGGGTCTTTTGGTACTCAAGTGCCCCTCCTAGTAGAAACAGTCTTGGATTCCTATGCTGCGACACCATTCGTTTGTGTTTTACATTTTTAGAACAAACCACACCCTTAACAAAAGTGCTGTAAAAAGAGAATCAAATAAATCAAAACCACCCAAATTATAATCGTACAGAAATAGCATGCACCAGAAGCACAAATTTATCCATCGTATACAAATGGGAAATTCATGTATCCCCTTCAAGACAGAAGGATGTCACCTTCAAACAATTCAAAAACAGATAACATCATTCTGCTTTCTCCAGTCCCATTTCAATTATCATTCCATTGATGAACATGAAATAAAACTATGAAAAAGAAAATAGAAAGAAATAAAATTATGCCAGATACCTGTCACTTGGGGTTCCTGAGGCAATGCACTTGACCTTGACATAACTAGCGGGGTCCATGCTCCCACCTCTTTGTGTATCAGGCTTTACAAAATTAGCGGCTTGCCATGCCAAAGATGCCAAAATCTCAAGCCAGTCGTCCCGGAAGCTTTCCTTTTCAATCCCAACCCCTTGGCCTTCCAACAACTGGGCCACAAGAGCCCGGAAGTGGCCATGCAAGGCACCCCTCAATACCTCCTTCTGGGTCAAATTTGAGTTGCCTTCCTCCCCCAGTCCAAATCCATCCTCATCAGACCCCGAATCCCCAAGGAACCCAGAATTACTATCTTCATCCTCATCAAGCTCGTAGAACCCGTTTTCAGTATCATCCCCCTCATCAGCCGGTGGTGGAGGGTGCCAGATGAGGCTGTTACCCTCCAAATTTACAGGGGGAGTTATTGGCCGACTTATTTCATCATCATTAAGAGAGATTTGACTATTTGATAAGTCCTGCAAAGAGCCAGGGTATGAGCGCTGCCTGGCATAGTTTGGAGAGTATGAGTCAAAGGGACCATTCCGTGGTCTTGAGGTTGGAGTAGCCTCACCACCCAGCTCAGGTGACCTGCGTGGGCTATTTCGGGGGCTTGAAATAATGGACGATTTGAAGCTGGGGAGTTCAGTTAAGGTGGTTGATTCACTATCAGAGGTGTTAGCAACAGAGAACGAACTTGATGGGGTCAAGAAGCTGCTGAACTCATCATCATCACAATCCATACTCCTAAATTAAGTATTTGAACAAGGCAATAAGTGAATTTGCTTGTCTTAACCAGATAAATCTTTCAGGTAAGCCATATTTACTATAAGAAGTAGGTGGCTACTTGCTATGCATGCAATAGTAAGATTAAAATTAAGTACTTAATGACAACAATTTGTATATGAATTTCAGTAACAAAGATGGTTAGGATGAAAGAGTTTTAATGAATTAATAATTCTATTTTTTGACGAGAATTAAGATTAAGAAGTGCCAGGACTAGTACTAAATCAATTTACTTGAACCAACTTCCCCGTCAACATATAAATTACAACCAAAAAATTAGTACAATAACAAAACCAGAAGTAAAACAAAAGCTAACAATAATAATAAATTACCTAGGAGAAGAATACGAATAATGAAGTGTCCGTCGAGAGAACTGCAGCTCATTAGCCAACTGTTCGATCTTTGCCCTATCAGATCCCAACTGGACAGGTCCAGTCGACTCATCCATGCGCTCCAAGGACAACAAGGAGCTATTTTTCTCCCCTCTTTCTTTTCCAAATCCATTACTGCCCAGACCACAGCAGTCGGCCGACCCGCATCGCGACGGCACACAACTCTCAGAGTCGAGGTCGCCGCAACTGTGGCACCTAGAACAGTCATCATCTGTCCCTTCCATTAAAGATCTAGAGAGGTTTTCAGGCAGGCAGTTGATCCACGACCGAACCTTTTGCGGCACCTTATCGATTGAGGTTTCTTCTACTCCCATGAAACAGAGGCAAGTACTCAGAGGATTCAGAACCCCTTCTTCTATGTGATTTAGCACCAGAAAGGGAGAAAATTTCACAGAGAAAAGAAGTTTGAAGGGAACTAAAAGGAAACCCTCACAACTTACTTTTATTTATCAATTTTTTTGGGGTTAAAACTTAAAACCCTTAATTAAAAGTTAAAATCAACACTCCTGAGAGACCAAAATTTCTCCAGAAGGTACAGTTAGTTCCTAGAAAAATTCTTCGTCTCTCTCTCTCTCTACTCCTATATACAATTTCGAGGTATATAATAAACCACAAAGCGAGCAAAACCTAGAAGGGATTCAACGAGCATCCTAGAGAGAGATTAAGATCTCTAAATGCAACTGAAGAACGCACTGAGACTTGCGCAAGACGAAAGTATCCCATGGTGAGATCAGGAAGGAGAAATCGATGGATTGAATGGAGAGATCTGGATTGGAGGTGGAAGGGGAAAGATATAGACCAAGCGATGAAAGCGAAAGGAAGACGAAGCTGCGATGGCGATGGACTTTGTCTTCTCTTTCTCTACATACTTTCTTTCTTTCTTTTTCCAAATATTTTATGGATTTGATTTGATTTGTTTATGAAGTCAAGGAGTTGAATACTTTATCCTTTGTGTGAAATACAAGGATTTATAATGGGATTATGGGAAGGTGGGTTTTGGTTTTAAAGGAAACAATGGAGTAATTAAGAAACAGATCGGAAGGAAATATTTAAAAAATAATGATAAACGGTAAAAAGATAATTTAAAACTTTAGATAGATATTTTTTTATACACACTGGTGGTCTGGTGCAGTATTAAGTTTAAGAACTTTTTGTTAATGAAAAGTGGGGCCCAACATTAATACACGATGTCCGTACTGTGTTAATTAAATTAGTAATGGTGGTGATACGGGTGCATTTATTTGTTAATCATGGAAATAGTTTTTAATTGACATTTAGGTTGAGTGTCGGAGATAGAAAAGTAAAAGTGCGGGACAGATGAAAAATTTTCATATAAACCCGGACCATAGATCTCTTGATATGCCTTCTCAATGAAACTGGGACCAACAAGAGAATCTCAAACCTGGTAATTAAAAAAATCTGCTCCGCGTGCAGAGAGTACTTTATTCGGATTATTGTAATATGTTGCTTACCGTTGTACAATTACAGAATCTTTACGTACAAAATTTATGAATAATGTGTGACGGGTCATATAAACGGTTTAAATGACCCGCTACATGAAGGTAACAGGAGACTATTGGAGATTAGATGAGATAGGTGCGGAATAGCTGTTGGGGTTGAAGTTATGACGTGTCGCTGCTGGGTTGGTGGATAAGGTTTGATGCGAGATACGGTAAGAGATCCTTTTCACCGGGACAGATCTTACACAAATATTGTGCAATTAATTCAGTGATGCCCCGTTTGGCGGGTTGTGGACTCTGAATCTGATTGGTGCTCCGTTCTAGCATTTATTGCGTGGACCGGTTTTGCATTAATAGCCATTAATAGTTTCATGGCACACAAGTCATGTTTATGTTTAAATAAATATGTTACATGTACGTGTCAATAATAAAAAAATTGTATCCACTTATTACAGTTGTATTACCGGGTTACCATGCTGGCCATTGGGTCTAGCTAAAAGCCATTATTAACTTTTTCACTTTTCAGGTTTTGATGATATCATTTCAAATGGCTTCTTGTAGGCCGATAAGTTTCAGAAAAAATTATTTTAGTTTAGAAAAAAGCAAAGTACTTCTACTTGGAAACATTTCATTGGTAATTTCTGGAAAATTGCACATTTGCGGGTCCCATCAACCAGTAAAATAAATCACGGGCAGCACCGCAGGCGTAACGGTCCAAAAATTGAAGGTCAGACCGGTCTGACCATCAATGTATTGTTTTTTTTTTCTGTGATAAAGTTTTAATAAAGTTTAAATTTAATAAAGTGTGTGGGAATAAGATGGGGACACATCATGGGACTAATTATTAAACCCGCCAAAATTCCCTTATGTCTATTTCAAGCTAAAAGGAAAAGAATAAATAAAAAATAAAATCAAAAGCATAAGACAAATAGCTAATTGCTTTTCTGCTCGTGTACCAAACTAAAAGCATGGGAGACGGTCAGACGGAATCATGTTATTATTGCAAAATTCTTTAGGATTTTGACATAAATTATGAAATAGCGGTATTTTCTGAGTGGATATAATTTGGATGGATAAGAAACTTGTTTGAATTTTGACGCAATTTTTATATAAAACATTAAATAAATAAGGTTATGGATCCTTTTAATATTTAGATAAATTATTTAAAATTGTTGTTTTGAAATGATTTAAATATCGATTATTTATTCATTTAAAGATCAATAGTTTAGCAACGTTGACATGTAATTGGGTTTTCCAATAAAAATTATTGAATTTGAAAAATAAACGATCTAAATTATTAGGAGTTGATATATAATATTTTTCTTTTAAAATTGTCAAGAAAATGACCAATGATTGTCGTTGTTATCCAAAAATTAAATATACATATCAGTAGTCATAATTATCAATATATGATTTACGCATACATAGTATCTTACTTTCAATTGCTTCCAAGAGATAAATGGTATTCTACTAATTAGTTGTATATTAATTGTTGACAGATTTCTGTAACGCCCATTCAGTAGTTTGAAAGTCTAGCAAGAAAGTTATCATTTATAAATTAATCACAAAAACACTATTCCGAATTTCCCACTGTCGTGATAGACACAATTTTGAAGTCTAAATGCGCGTTAGAATTTTTTAAAATTTTTGCGGCGAAACGTTAGGTGGTAAAAAAAAAAAATGCGTAGCAGTACGGTTTTGATCCGGCGATTAATTGTATCAGCGATATCATTTTCTATGTATATATATCACTTCTAAAAAAATATCGCACGTACACAGAAAGACTTCTTAACAAGGAAACGGAAGTATAATTTTGCAAATAAATTACCCAAAACTATAACCTTGATTTGCAACTATATTTGGATTTTTAAAGTCCATATCAGGTGAACCAATCAGACACGGAGGCACGTGCTAAGTCTTGGGACAATAGGGAAAGGTGTGCATTTATCGGATTAAAGCATGAATTTAAGATAAATTACGAGTTTATCCTTGAAATTATCAAGTAATCAGCATGAAACGATGAATTCAAATTGTCAATCTTATTATGTATTATTTTTTTATCAAGTGGGTTTAACTCGTAACACCACCGAATTCTGTTTGGGCAAATAATGCAACAAATTGTATGGACTATTGACACACAAAATGTGATTGAATGAGAATAGAATAGATGCAGCCATCTGGCTCATTTCCTTCAGAAAGTAATCTCGTTCTGGAATATGGACACACAAACTTTGTTTTTTTCTCTTTAATTTGATCTGGTTGTAAGTTGTAACCTTGATCCCCCGTGCTATGCTATGCTCCTCAAATCAAGATTATAGATCATCCTCTCTTTTTTTCTTTTTTTTTTTTGCTTTAATTTTTTACTCAAAATGTCGCATAATAAATTTTGAGAAAAAAAAAATAACTAAGTTAATCTTCTTCTCTTTTTTTTTTTTTTTTTTGAAGGACGGTAAACAATTTCCAAAGCTTTTACTTTTTTAAAAAAAATATAATTATATTTCATACACTTGTTTTCTTTATATAATTATTTTACCGAAGTCGTTTATTTTATTATTTTAAAGTATAATGTTTGTGAGTAGTATTATATGTAAATTACCCTTCTCAGATACATATTCCTATCTATATCTATCTCATTTTTCATTTCCTATATGTATATGTATTTAGAATAGAATACATTTTGAATCGTGATACTAAATTAATTTATTTCTTAAATAAATATGGAGATCAAAGTCATTTAATTTTGCTTTTTAAGTAAGATGCATATATATGCGAGAGTTGAGTTCTTGACCTTGTAAAATTCAATCTAGAAGACTGGTACTCTTATTATTAAGACTAATAGACCATATTCATGCAAAATTGATTACTGTCATCTACAATTTTATCATCCATTGTCATCGCTTAAACAAACTGAACACATAAAATAGATAAGTTAAACATATAAATGATCAAAGTGAACATTTACAAACAAATGAGTATAATAAAAATAAGTTGAACATGCATATAAAAATCTAAACAAGAATGACAAAACTTATTTGTTTGTATGTGTTCATTTTGATTATCTATATGTTCAGTTTGTATGTTCATGTATTCATTTTGTTCAAGCGATGTCAAGAGATGAAAAAACTACAGACGACAGATATCATTCCTGATATTCATGCATTGTGCATCTAATTTGATATATATTCATCTATATTTATTTTTACTCCCAAAATGCAGAAACAAAGATAAATATTAGTACTATCCATTTGGAATTAATTTCATTTACATCCCTAGCTCAATCCTACTTCTAACATCCAGTACTGACAGGAGTCATTCAGTGCACAATAGATTTTTAATGATTTATCTTCTGTACTTATTATATTCAACGGATTATTTCACAAACGAATGCTGAGAACTGAGAAGAAATCCAACACGAATCATATTCACTACAATTGGATTATGTCTGCACTAATTATTTTGCACTTAGGTCGTGCTAGTGGCATGACTTTGCTATGTGTAAATTGCCATCATCATCATCAACATTATCTTCGTCATTTTCATATCATAATTGCTACCATTGCAAGGCTGCAACTGCTAGGTGCCATGCCACAACCTCAACTATCATATATCATATCCATCATAATCATCATCATCATTTTTTTTTTTTTTTGTTGAAATGAAGGATGTTCAATGTATATTTCATTATTTAAAATTGCACTTCATCTTTTTGGATTTAGACAACAGGAATCAGTAAAATATATTTATGGCATGGTTTCACATGCATCTATAACAAAGTCCATCAAAAAAATGGAAAATTTATCTAGTTCACTGTGGGCTTGAAATAGCTGAGGTCAAATATGCAAGACAGTAACCCATGATTGCATTATTGTTTCCTTGTTGCACACTATCTATTGCATCAAAAAAGTATATTCCTTGTATTTCTTATCAAATAAATTTTGTTGATGCAATTATTTATTGTGGCCTATTTTCTTCCCTTATTTTTATGACAGAAGGAACCACTCCTGGCTGTCACCTTGTTTTGTCTCTTTCAGAAGATAAAATGGTAAATCAATTAAATTACATAAATCGTCACTGAAAGGTTACCCATTTCCTAGCACGAACCTTGAAATTATTCAATTTCTTCTTTTCATCTCCAAAAATTTGTACAGCCATACTGTCATTTTCAAGGAAAACTCGAGAAACTTTTTTTTTTTTGGGTAGAGCTGACGTGGAAAGTTTCATTTTTTTAGTTGGCATCTATCAGTCAAGGCATACTTAATTTTAAGCAATGGTAATTGAGAGACGTATATCTAATGACATGTATCTATCTTTCTACAACATATACCTGATGTCTTAAAATATACATAATAATTCAAACTAAAAAGTTAGTGGCAGATGCATTTCTCATTATCCGATATATATGACTTGGTATTGAATTTGAACTAACTCAAAGATTATTTATTTTCCAGCAAACGATTTCAAATTTTGAAAAATAGAATATCAATAACTTTCTAATGAATGATTAATGAAACACAGTTTTCTTTTTTTGTGAAATGAAACACGCCTGTTAATTTCTTTTAATTCGAGCAATATATTTTAACATATTGTACATAGTTAACTACAACAGAGAAACGTACTCTAAAATTATCTGAAACGACAATAATACGGTACAAACTTATGGCGTTATAATAGCTTCAAAAGTTGATATCAAATGGAATTATCAAATTTTAGTTTGGCATGAGATAACAAAATGCACTTTAATGCTATTGACTCCAACAAAAGTGCGTATGCATAGTGACATAGTATTTTCTACTTTGTAACGTTTAGATTCAATAATCAAATTTATACTCATGATACGAATTAAATTTTAAGACATCTTATTAATTACACCTTATGTATATCTTTATTCTCCCGACTTTATTTTAGTAAGAGTAATTAACTAAATTAAACTTATATTTAATTTTAAAAGGGTGTTCGTTCTCGTTCCCTGAAAGAGAGAAAAATTGTGATATCACAAACTAAATTTGGTTCGTTGGGACCCAAAGTGGTGATCAGCTGGGACCCGTCAAAGTTCCAAACTGAAATTCTAGGGATGCTCTACAATTCTAATTTCTGAAATCTAGTTATGTACCTTATTTTTTATATTTAAAGGAAGAAAGACAAAAATGAAATGCCGCACGACTTTTCTCTTTTTTAAATGCTAGAAAATCCATTATTTTATCCTATTGAAATGATTAAAATATATTGTTTTTTTGCATATTTTGGCTGTTTAGGAAAAAAAAATGCAATTCTTATAATCATCTACAGGAGCATGTTTCATTTTAACTAAAAAATATATAAGTATTTTTCTCGATATATTTCCTCTTCATTTTTATTAATACTAGAGGGCATATCGAGCTTCGCTCGATGTAGATATCTATAATAAGAATATTTTTATTATGTTTTTATAGTTTAATTATATTCATTTTTGGATATATGGTTAATATATATTTATCTTTAGAAATATAGTTTAGTTATTGTAGGTTTGATTTGATTAAATGACTGAAATAAAAAAATATATATCGTAAAAGATCTGATATTTTTTATATTTTCAAATGAATGAATTTAATTTATATTTTATAAACGGAAATTAAGAATGATGATGAAGAGAAATTAAGGTGGAGGGAGACTCTAAGCAACACAAAAGAGATGGCGACATGATGAAAATGAAAATAAGAAGGGGTCACAAACATATAAAACAAAACAATGTGTTGCCAACTTATTATTTGATGTTAAACCGAGTCAGTTTTGTGAGCAATAACACCCGACACACAATTAGTTACAAAGTATCACATTACAGAAATCAGAAAAAATGCTATTGCACAACTATTTCACAATGCTTGGAATGTTGGATGATATTTAATTAAAGGATCCCGACACCCACACATTTTTATTTATAATATTGATTTGTGTAAGAATTTTTGGCACGCAACAATTTTTACACTTAGTTATACCAAAAATTCAACCATAATTAATGAATTGCAACAATACATGTAAAAAGTAAAAAATTATGGGACCAAAAAGATAAACGTTCTAAAACCTTTGAGCATACCGATATAAAAACAATAAAATCTAACGACAACCAACTCAAAGGAAAAAAAAAAATGAACGAATGACAAGTAATTCTATCATAATAATTTCAGACGAGAGACACATCACTTTCCAAATGCTTTTTGGCAAAACCGACACAAGATGGATTGTTAGAATTATTGGATAAGAGATATAAAATCAGACGGCGCCGCCCCTAACTCTTTTTACTGTCAGAATAATTGTAGAACCATCGGGGAAAAAAAAAAGAACTTTTGTAGGACGCCTTTAGTTCTTGTTTAGTTTTTTTTACCCCCTTTTATTTAGTAATTATTTCTTTTTTATGAGTGGAATGAATAAAAAGGCACAAATTTAAGTTTTCGTCGATAAAAATAATATTCTCGAAAGGTATGACCTTCATCAAATATCTTGAGGAGGGTTACAGTCTTACAGAGCATGCATAAGGATATGGCTTTTTAAAACTACTCATGGTCACAAAACAAATACTACTCAATGTGCTTATGGGCTTGTACTAAAAGACAAAAATCTTCATTACTCTTTCATACGTCGTACATCCTACTATACACTGAACAATGTTAAGTATTGCCAGATTTATATTGTTTACGTATGCATTTTTTTTTATAAGGTCGAAGATAACACAAATTTCTTCATTCCAAATGTAATTACTTCCTTTATTTTTTTTGTTCAAAACTTTTTAAATTTTGTAATTCTAAATTCGATTTGGAATCGTTCCTCGCAGAAAGACAACATAAAATACTGGGCGATGCTTAATTATAAAAAAAATTAAAACCATCAATTAAACAAGACTTATATAATACTTTTCTATTATTTACGTATAACCAATTGTCAACACATGAGTAAAACAAAGCGACTAAAATACCTAAACAGGTATTTATATATATGTATGGGTTGATTTGTGAGGTTATCGAAGCTTTGTTAAATTTGCTTTCAATAAATAATAATAAAAAAAAAATTGACAAAGTAAAGATGTCATCCTAATTTGTCTTTCGAGAAGGTACCTATGCAAGTATTATATATTACATAAAAAATAATACATATATAACAAACATAAAGACATACTCGATTTAAACATGTTGCTATAACTGATATCCTTGTTATTTCAGTGTCATCAGAAACATGTTGAATAAATTATACTTCGATTAGGTAAGCGCATGCACAGAGCCAAGCACTGCTGTATCAGCATAGATCTCAGAATTATCTTCTATTATAAATAGGAAGAAAATAATAATCCCTCCCCATTTATTTCAAAATGGAGGTGTCCATTTCCTTTGAGGACGGAGGACCAGTCACTGGCATGTCAGATTGGTGGAAGGGTCAAATTAATTAGCACGTTAATTGGACCATTGATTGAAAAATGCAATAAATTTATACGAGCTTCTTATGAATATTTAGGATTATTCAAAAGTTATAAAATTAAATGTATGCGTTTAACACCTCATATAAACATATTAGATTATTTTTAGTTTTTTACAGAGTTTACCTAATACACATTTTATGATCCAAAATGGCAAAAAAAAAAAAAAAAAAAAAAAACAGATGTGATTTTCTATTATCATTCAAAATAGCGATTGTATGTAATAAATTGCATATACAATAATTCCACAATTCATTATATAAGATTGTTTAGGCCTAGAACCTACATCCATGAATGAAAACTAAATTGAACTCGGGAAAAACTTAACAATTGGGTATAATAAATTAAAACTCGTATCTACTTTTACAATGAATGATATTTTTTCTCTTGTTTAAATAGATCTAGTCTACAGTCAGATTCGCTTTTCATTATAATAGTTGATATATGATATTGTGAACTTCCAACTACAAAGGCAGTGTGTCCTGATTTTCAAATTTCAATAGAAATGGAGAAGGTCCAACTTGAACAGAACGATCGAATAAAAACAGAAAATAATGCACGGTGCTTGACAACCTAAGTTGCTCCACCACTTTTTGTTTTCTAGCTCATTTATTTTCTTTCAAAATTCTTATCCAATGGTCGTTAGCCTTCTCCAATTTTATCAAACTGGAGCCGTCATGTTTCTATACTTATTCATACTTTATTATACAACTAATTAATCGCATAAATTACAATGACTTCTGTGTAGTATTCATATCTGCTCTTTTCGCTTTGGTGCAAAGTAAATCATGATTATTTAATTTTAATAATGTTGGTAGAAGACTTGAAATATTTTTCACGCTTGCTGAAATTGGAGAGGATAACTCCTTATCCATAACCCTAAAATTGGTTGTTAGAACACAATGAGGGGTACCTTATGATTAGAGTATTATAATTATTATCATTATCATAGATGTCTTGTGCGTTGGCTATTGGCCACATCCTGATATTTGATACATCAACATAGATTTTGATGGGTATCTTATGATTAGAGTATTATAATTATTATCATTATCATAGATGTCTTGTGCGTTGGCTATTGGCCACATCCTGATATTTGATACATCAACATAGATTTTGATAGATAGAATGATATGCACGATACTAATATATATAAATTGTTGGTAATATTCGATGTTTTTTTTTATTTCACAAAAAGGGCATGTGACGAGAACATGTGGTGTGTTTATCACACATCTATCATTTTAAATCAGCAATAATATTAAAGCACTCGGATAATAGAGGAATTATATAAGGATTTGAATAGGATCCATTTTTTTCCCCTCATGTCTCTATTTTTCTAAAATCTTACTACCACAAAAAATTATAAAGAGAACATAAGTTGTAACTTAAGTGGCAAACTACCAAAATAATATAGAAAAAGAACTCCTGAGTTTATGTTTTAATTGACATAATTTGAAGAGAGATTTACGAGTCATCTTTATCACTTATAAGGATTTTTTTTTTTTTAAGGAAACAGAGAATCCCATGGGAGGGAAAGGTTCGGAATTGGGTACCCTCAGTTTGGTTGTTTCAACGAAAAGAATGATAAATTGGATAGATGATGTTCCAACAGATGGACGACCCAACAAATAGCAGAGCTTCAAAACAAAACAAAAAATATGTAAACATAATTTAAATCTCATGTAACAAAAATAAAATCACTAGATGTTCTCTATATAACTTTTTTCTAAAAGGATGTAATATTTTCTAGCATTATAATTTTATGTCGATGTGGATCGATAGATTTAAAATCAATTAATGTGGAGTTGTAGATGGTTTTTTACCATTAAAATCTCATGCTGCTAGTACCCATCACATAACTTATATTATGTTTCTGGAAAAAAAGCGAGGTATTGAATGATTTAATTCAGGTTTTAGGGTTTTACAACATGCAACCTTTCACTTAAAATCTATTATTCTTCGTCACTAGACTAAGAGCAATTTTTTTTTAATTATTTAGAAGTGGAAATAGAATAGATACAAAAAATATTAAAAAAAAAAGAGACCATATATAAGGTTTTGAATCCCATTCTCTGTAATAAGAATTCTATTTCTATATCAACTTCAACTATAGCAAGGAGGGTATACAAGTTGGTGACTTGTACATGTAACTCTTATCTACTAGGTGCCTGACTTTGATTAACCTAGAATAATATGATATTATTAGAGACATTAGATTTTGGGTCACATTCAGTACCACGTAGATATGGGAGTGACCAATTAGAACTTCAAATCGGCTTTTTATTTGAATCTCTCTTGCTGACTCGGATGGACTATTTTCATTTTGTCTTTTTTTTATGATTTGCATTTTTTTTTTTTTTTGCAAACTGTAAATCCATAACAAGAACAGATATAGTGCCCACTTTTATAAATTTTAAATTTCAAATTCAAACATCAAATTGAAATCGTTGATATTGTTCAATATCATGTTACTATAAAAAATTATATTTTTTGAAGTTGATTTGATGCTGATCGAGATCCGGAAAAAAAAAATCTAGTTAAGTATGATAGATTAAGTCTAATGCATTCTTTTTCAATTTCTCGATCTAGCATTAAATGAGGTCTAAAACTTATAAAATTTTATGGTAATGCATCTCTTGTGAAACTAATGCCCTGATCGGAATGATTTTTTAATAGAGTTCAATTCATTTCAATAGAATAGAGTTCAAAAGAAATGATTTTTAAAGTGAAATCCGGTGATCAGAATAAATAGAAAAAGAATTGAAGGGAATTCTATTTTGTGATCGGATAACAATAAAACTAAGAAAGAAATGATTTGATCTCCACGCTCTTGACAATTTTACCCTTGCTATCAAACCAATGAGAACTTGTTTGTTTCAGGCACTAAATACCTTGCTCTATGAATCGCTGGTGCCTTCTGCGTCAGAAGATGGAGAAAAGGGTTATGGGGTTGTTTTAGGTAGCGTATTTCCAATTTGGTAGGGGAACCATTGATTTGGTACGGCTTGGAAAGGGACTGGTACCATACACACCGAGAGCAATTAGCTGGTCTTGGATCGGTTGTCAGGGGTGTTATACTAATTTGATGTGTTTGTATGTTAATTGATATTAAATTCCCTAATTGACAATTCCTTCATGAAATTATACTTGCGATCACCTTGACAGTGCATTACTTTTGAATTTCGTTTTGTTTTGATTTTTTTTTTTTTTTTTTTTGTGTGCGCTATACGTGGTCAAGTTCATGGAAACGTGGATGGCTTCCTTTACTACAAACTTGTACAGCATGTGCTCAGTATGAGCTTCGATATGACTATGGTGACTACAGTTGGAAGGTCAAGGCAAACCGAACTATACCACATAAAAGCTTATTAAACTGATCATAACTTCAATAAAGAGAGATAAAACTGAAATCCTTACCAGAGACAATCACATGACCTCAAAAACTTTACAAAATGATAAGAGAAGCTTTATTAAAACTGAAGAAGGCAACAAAATTTAGGTGCATGAAACATTTTCATTGAGGTCCAGAAGATTTCATATATCACATTTCATTACTATTACTAATACAGTTAGGCTACTTATCCAAGATCCATGTTCGTTTCATATATTATTCTTTATTCATATTAGTCCTAATAAAATGTGAAATTCTAAGAATTGAGTACTTTCTGTACCTCCACGTGAGTTTGTTTCAGTCTGTACCAGCAAACTGAGTACAGCCAAAGCCAACACTCACAATCTAAAAATCATTAAACAAATACAATAGCAATAAATCAAGCACTCAAATAATTAATGGACAACAATAAATACTCTTTATTGACTATGAAAGGTTGCACATATCATAATATATAAAAGTTTATTTTTATTAGACTAAATTAATATTATCCATACTAATAAAATGATGCTACTTAAAGAGTTGCATCATTCCAAAATATCAAAATATTGTAATGATCAGACGACATTGAACCCATTTCGCTGCAGCCATCGTCCCTTGAGTTCATCTGGACAAGCAAAAAAAAGACCGACCTTCTTATTGTCGGACATGAGAAGATCTGCAGCATCAAGCATTATATCACCATTTATTCCAAGTTTCTTAAGTTCAGCAACAATTTCCTCAGGTGAATAAACTCTTGCATTTGATTTAATGAAATTCTCATTTGCCACTTGAAGTGCTCGAGCAATCTCAGACATTGAATTAGTCACCCTATTTAAGCCTTCCTCCATTTGATTACCTGGAGTCTTGGAATCAGTGTTGTTTATGTCAACATCTTGAAATTTTCTTTTAACACTCATTTTGGAGGACCTTTTTATAGATTTAGTAGATGGAGAAACACCATTAGTAGGATTCTCTATATTGTCAAGGATGACCACATTTTCTGCTTGGAGTCGGTCCACATCATCTATGGTAATAGTATCCTTTTCCAATTGTCGAAGCCTTTCCTTGCAAGTGGTAGATATTCCACCTTTTGCTCGGTCCACACCAAAAATATCACACAGAAGATCAAAGTTACATATTTCCTTATCTCGGATACGCTTCAGTTTGGGAATTTCCTAATTAAATGAAAAAGTTAGTACAATTAAAAGCAACCTATGGAAAAAGTATTATTATAGCTAAAAGTATTATTATGTCAACCCATAAACCTTTCTTGTATTATAGTTAAAAGCATTCGAAATCATTAATTTGATTACACATTTAGCTTATTACTGAATTGAATAATCACTATTGCAGGTATTCGTGTGTTTCATATTTCATTCAGGATGGGTATTAAATGCTTCATTATCTTACAAGTAGTTCTTTTCTGTACCTGATGTTTCTATTGCTCAAGTATTTCATTCAGGATGGGTATTGGCATGTTTCATATTCAATTATGAAGAAATTTAACAGTACCTTTATTAGGTCGTCCCATACTGTAGGGGCAGCTTGAACTTTATTTTCTTTAAATGATAAACCACTCTTGCCAAGTGCCAGTATCACAAGATGCATGTTCTCCTTCAATGTTTTTAATCGGTTGACGATCTTTTCCCTGGTGATTTTCATGTTGAATTTTGTATTGAGGGCTTTGACGGCTACTCTGTAAGCCTCTGGTTGGAAACTCCTATCATTTTTTAAACCCTTTAGCTGCTGCTCTCGAAGAACTTCAAGGAGAAATGTGTCCATCATCTTTGTCCATGTAAAGTAACCAGCATCCAACATTTTTTCACCAGCTTGCACTTCATCATGATGTTTCTCATTACTTACTTGTTCTTCTCCAAATGAGCCATCTGCTTCCATAGTTCTGTTCCAATAGAAATAAATGAAATATTTTTTCAAATGACTGAACAAAGTTTTAATATATCAATAAATACAATCTCAAAAACTCAAGATCAGTTACTAAAGCAAATGACAACATTCGTTATTTAGCGAATAGATTCACAAACAATACAATATTGATTAAGAAAATAATTAAGAAAACAATACAACATCAATAGCAAATTAACCTCCTTATTATCATACTGTAACTAGCATCTATTGACTATTGGCATCATAATCACGCCACATACTTGTAGCAATATTATTCCTAATTATTTCACCCTGTCTATGACGATTGTTTCTAGCCTCTAACACTGTGGTTGATTCTATATCGCTATGCATAATCTCATTTTCCACTTCAGCAATTAAAGCATTATCAGGATCTACTCCCATCAAATAGTTATGAAGGATACAACAAGCAAGAAATATATCCGTCACAGTGACCACGTCATAAGTTGGCTCAGTGCCGCTAGCTATGATTGGAAATCGCTTTTTTAGCACACCAATACTTCTCTCGACTGCATTTCGTAGGGATGAATGACGATGATTGAATAGTTCCTTTTCATCTTCAGGTGGATGATTTGAATACTCCTTAAGATGATATCTTACACCACGATAAGGAGTAATGAATGATGGTGACAAGGCATATCCCGCATCTGCTAGGTAATATCTACCTACATATTATAAAAATAATATATAAGAAGCATACTAATATTGCAGATCAAAGTTTAATATTTAAAAAAAGAGAATTATTGAAACTAAATATAAACTTGTAATGTTATAAGCTATTAATTGGTTAGTAATTTTACCATGGGGTATCTTCAACTTATCTTCTCGAGTTAGGGCATCTTGAAGTACAGTCGAGTCATGTGCTGAGCCCTCCCATCCAGCTAAAACATATGTAAATTTGAGATCGAAACTGCACGCAACTAAAATATTTTGCGTGGGAAATTGTTTTCTACTTCTATATCTTGTTGCATCATTCGCTCGAACTTTGACACGAATGTGAGTTCCGTCAATTGCGCCAACACATTTCTGCAAATATAGGCCACATTAGAAGTAAAAATATAGTTAAAAAAGACTAATTTACCTCGGTTTGAACAACAAAAAGTTAAAAGCACAATACCTTAAAATATGGATAAAATCTTCCTCCTCTTAGAATGATCTCATTAGGAATTGCACAATCATCTGCTGGTTGCACTAAAAATCTATCTTCGAGTGAAAGTAATGCTCTAAGAACCCTATGAAAGTGGCTACTAATTGTTCCAAGAGAGCGTCCAAAGTAAAATCTAAGAAGACGATTCCTCGAATTTTGGGATAAAACATGTAAAAATTTAGCCACTTGTTCCTCGACACAACTGTAATTGTTATCTCTAAGACGATTTGTCCCTCGAAGAATAGCACATAGTCTTGCAAAAGCCTCTGGTCCCATGCGTATGACGTTACGACACTCATCTACATTTCTTAATTTTTTCATTAACTTATCACGAACTTCTTTCCGTTCAATTTTAGCTTCATTCCTAATTTCTAAAATCTGATTCTTATAATTCTCAAAACGTAACAGAAGACTTAAATAACCTATGTATGCGCTCATTGCCGCAACAAACATTGTTCTATAAGCTTCAAAATCATTCATCCTTACCTAAAAGCAAAGCAGATCACAACATGTCACAACATCATTTATAATGATTTTTTAATATAATCAAACGAATGCCTTTCAATTAATTACCAAATTAAATTAGAAAATTAAAGAATTAGAATGATATTAGACAGATACAAACAAACCAAAAAAGTTAATGGAGCTTATCGTGGGAACCAGTAAACAACAAAAGAGCTTTGTTAGATTTTGGAAAAAGACAAATAAAAGACAAGTAAAAATTTCTGGTGCATATTATTAGTACTGATTGCTATAATTCTTTTCTTTTTTTTTTTAAAGAACACCAATAGGCAACGTTTCATTAAAATAAAATAGAAGTACATGAATTGGACTTGTACCAGTAAGCAACCAGCTAGTTGAAAACAGAAGTAAACACCTTATACAAACAACTAGTTGAAAATAATTAATCCGAGACACTAAAAAGTAAACAACCAAAAGTAATCTTAACATAGATCAAAATTAAAAATACCTAAACAACCATAATCGTGAAAGTAATTGTTGACAAACTAAATAGACAAATAGAAATTATGGTCCACTTCATTACTGCTACAAAAAAATTTACCAGTAACTCCTACCAGAAAATCGTGAGCTACAGCACCTTAAACAAAAATCTAAAGAACTTAAAATAAATAAGAGAATTCATCACAAAATCTGGTTATAAGAGACTACAAATAAGTAAGAAAACAAATCTATAGGACATAAAAAGTAGAAAATTAGACATGGCCAAACATTAGATTTTCATTCAGAGCACTCATGGTGGCTACTGTACGGGAAAAAGACATTTTTTTTTTAAAAAAAGGAGATACCTTTACGGAATGAAAAGGGGAGTTGGTCGTGTGCTTTGCTTGCCTCCAAATCAATTGTGTTGTGCTGCGCAGAGAAGAAAGACGCAAGGTTGGGTATTTATCGGAAGAGGGAGGCGGGAAGGGTAGAAGAGGCTAAAATTTTCCCGCGGCTTTTCGCCCAGCGAAATCGTGGGAAATTCCTTGCTTTTTCGCGCGATTTCGACAGCCCTAATTTTTCCTTCCAAATCGCGCTAAATGAACGGAAATCGCGGCCCTCTGGCCATTCCGATCAAGAAGATCTGTTTCCCGTCAATTCCGATTCGCGATTTCGCTCCTATTTTGCCATTCCGATCAGACCCTAAATGAGATCAACTATTTGAATTTAACATTTGAATTGAAAAATTGAAATATTAAATCAATAAATGAGTTTGTGGTACTTGGGACCTCCTCGTACATAAAAATACTTAAATGTTTTTTAGGCACGTCTCATCATTTACGTTATTTACCATTTGATCTTATTTCGCTCTCCTATCTTCTCCTGATGGGATTATTCGTTGTGCAACTGAACTTTTTACTTCGTGTTTGAATATATATGTAATTATATGATAAACCGAATTCTAATGGGAAAACCGTAATTTTAATAATTTACATAGATATATATCCATAGTCAATAATAATTGTAGGAAATTAAATGTGATAGATTGCATTAGATTGTATTTATGATATGATATCTGTGCTAATTTAGAATGTAATTTAGGGCATGTTTTGTATATATATACAAGGTTCTGTAACGTGGAACACACACAAGGAAATAAACTCATTCCAAAACTCTTCATTTTGTTCATGGTATCAGAGCAGCCGCCGCTGCAACATTTTTTCACACACTAATGGGGGATTCTAAAGGGACTAGTGATACTGTCAAAGATGTTCCACCTGTGAGATCAACTCTTGATAGTTCTTCTCCGTTTTATCTGAATGCCTCTGACAATCCAGGTATGACGATTACCTCGTGTGTTTTGAAAGATGGTAATTATGATATGTGGGTTAAAGCTGTGCGAAATGCGTTGCGGGCCAAGAATAAATTAGCGTTTATTGATGGTACTGTGGTAAAACCGACACCAGGGGGTAAAGATGCTAGTTTGTCTGATATGTGGGATATGTGCAACTCCATGATGGTTTCATGGCTTTTCAACTCTATTGATTCTGAACTTCAACCCAGCATAGCATATTGTGACACAGTTAAAGAATTGTGGGATGATTTGAAAGAAAGGTTCTTGTTGGTAATGCACCTCGTATTCATCAACTTAAATCTGAGATAGCAGCGGCAAAGCAACATGGTCGCTCCGTTGTAGCCTATTACACTCATCTCAAGGGCTTGTGGGATGAATTGAGTAGTCATACTCCTGTACCATCTTGTGTGTATGGGGGTTGTGCTTGTAATTTGACTGCCAAACTAATCAAAGACAGAGACGATGAGAAAATTCATCAATTTCTCATGGGTCTGGATGATTCTGTCTTTGGGAATGTTAGAACTCATATTCTTGGGATGGATCCACTGCCCTCTTTGAGCAAGGTTTACTCTATGATAGTGCAAGAGGAGAGGCATCGCTCGGTTGTGCGCACCCAAGACGAACGCCCTGATGCTGTTGGGTTTGCCGTGCGTATTCATAAAGGTGATACTGATCAAAAGAGTGCCTATGCAGAGAAGCCAACATGTACTAATTGTGGCAAACCAGGTCATGACATCACACGTTGCTATGAAATTATTGGATATCCAGCAGGATGGGTTCGTGGTGGTCGTGGATCTAGAGGAGGAGGTCGCAGTGGTACCAGGGGTAGAGGGCGCGGTCGCGCATCTGCTCATGCTGTTCAGACACACCAAGGGAGTGTGGAAATTGGATCAGGTGTTAGTGAGGTGAATCAACCGCAGATACCAGGTCTGAGTGATCATCAGATGAAACAGATTATGGCAATTATAGCTGGGTCAAATGGTAGCAGTACAAGCTGTGCAAGCGAAAAGCTACAAGGTAAAATTCTTAACACTCAACGGCTTCTTGATAGCGGCGCTTCGCATCATATGACTGGTTGTTTTGACCTCTTGGAAGATGTGTATACAATAAACCCTTCAACGGTAACTCTGCCTAATGGAGAGCATATTGTAACTAACCAAGAAGGTACTGTGAAACTTGAGAATGGAGTTGTCCTAAAGAGGGTGTTGTATGTGCCATGCTTAGATTGTAACCTGATTTCACTCAGTAAAATGATTGAAGAAAATCAGTGCTTTATTACCTTTGGTAACACTATGTGTGTTGTACAGGACCTCACTACGAAGATGGTGATTGGTGTGGGTAAAATGAGAGATGGTGTCTACTTCTATCATTCAATGATAGCAGCTAAAGCTAGTCATGTGAAGAAGGAGGACTGGATGCTATGGCATAAGAGAATGGGACATCCTTCACCTCAAATTCAATGGCCTTTTCCTGTTATTAAGAATGATAGTTGTGATTCTAAAAGTATGTGTGAAATTTGCTTGCAAGCTAAACAAACTAAAGATGTATTTCCTATCAGTATTAATAAAGCACTTGATTCATTTGATTTGATCCACTGTGATGTTTGGGGTCCTTATAAAACTGCATCTTACCGTGGAGCTCATTATTTTCTTACCATAGTTGATGATTATTCACGAGCTGTTTGGGTTTTCTTAATGGCCGAAAAGAAAGAGGCAACAACATTGTTGATTTCCTTTTGTACAATGGTGAAAAATCAATTTGGTAAATCAGTTAGATGCATTAGATCAGATAATGGACTTGAGTTTGCAAATAAAAAGGTTGTGGATTTTTGTGTTGAAAATGGAATATTGCATCAGAAGTCGTGTGCGTACACACCACAACAGAATGGCCGAGTTGAGAGAAAACATCGACATATACTCAATGTGGCTCGTGCCCTTCGATTTCAAACACATTTGCCTTTAAATTTTTGGGGTGAATGTGTTCTTGCTGCTGTGTATTTGATAAATCGAACACCTACACGTCTTTTGGACAACAAAACACCTTATGAATTGTTATATGAACCTGCACCAAATTATAATGCTGTCAAAACATTTGGATGTTTATGTTATATGTTACGCAAACGTCCTGGATTGGATAAGTTTGAGATGAGAGGTCAAAGGTGTGTTTTTGTTGGCTATCCATATGGTCAAAAAGGATGGAAAGTATATGACCTGAACACAAGAAAAATTGTTGTGACCAGAGACGTGGTGTTTGATGAAACAATTTTTCCATTTGGTGAAACCACTGCAGCTCCATGTCTAGTGTCTAATCAGAATCAGATAAGACATGACATATCTGAAGAGGATCAGTCTAGACATGGCATAGATGCGCTGATAGACAGGGGGAGTGATGGATGCGCTTCTGGCAGCCAGCACACTGGAAGTGATGCATTGCCAGAGATATCTCTCGAACAGTCAGCATCCACAGAGCAATTTCCTGATACTGCAGGAGAGGTGCTGATAGAGAATGAAGCGAATGATGGTGAACCGGATGATAGTGCACAAAATCAAGTGGTTGTGCGTGAAGAATAGGTACGAAGACCTCCAGCCAGATATGCAGATTACATCTGCTATACAGCTAGAGTTGAAGGTGAACCCGATGTTGTTGGGAGATCAGACCCAAGATATCAAATTGATCATTATGTGACATGTGATAAATTCTCTTGTGCACACAAAGTGTTCTTGAATGCCATCACAAAAGAGAAAGAGCCAGTTCATTTTGGAGAGGCAATTAAATGTGATAAATGGCGTGAAGCTATGAAATCTGAAATTGATGCACTCGAAAGAAATAACACATGGACAGTAGAGAATTTGCCACCTGGTAAGACTGCCATAGGTTGCAAATGGGTTTATCGGATTAAATATCATGCATATGGGAAAATTGAAAGATACAAAGCTCGTTTGGTTGCTCTTGGAAATCGACAGATACAGGGAGTCGATTATGCAGAAACGTTCGCACCAGTTGCAAAGATGGTGAGTGTTCGAACATTTCTAGCAGTGGCAGCCATAAAAGGATGGGCATTGCACCAAATGGACGTGCATAATGCATTTCTGCATGGAGATTTGCACGAGGAGGTATTTATGCGCTTGCCGCCAGGGTTCTCAAGCTCAAAGTCAGGAAAGGTTTGTAGACTTCGGAAGTCAATCTATGGACTGCGACAGGCACCTCGTATGTGGTTCTTCAAGCTGACCACTACACTTGAAACATATGGATTTGTGCAATCAAAGGCTGATTATTCACTTTTCACGTATCACAAAGGAAAAGTTTTTATGGCAATTTTGATTTATGTTGATGACCTGGTGATAGCAGGAAATGATGGTGAAGCAATTTGTGATTTTAAGAAATACATGAGTACTGTGTTTCATATGAAGGATTTAGGAACACTTAAATATTTTTTGGGTATAGAAATAGCAAGAGGAGCAGAAGGTGTGTTTCTGTCACAACGAAAATATACATTGGTTCTGTTGGGCGAGTGTGGCTTGTTGGCAGCGAAACCTGCTTGTACACCTCTTGAGCAAAACCATAGGTTGGCTGAATGCAAAGGTAAAACATTGAAAGACCCAGAAAAATACAGACGTTTGGTTGGCAAATTGATATATTTGACCATCACAAGACCAGAGTTGAGCTACTCAGTTCATACACTGGCTCAGTTTATGGGAGAACCGCTTGAAGTTCATTATGAAGCAGCACTCAGGGTCATGTATTATTTGAAAAACAATCCAGGTCAGGGAATTCTGCTTAGGACTGATAGTGAGTTGCAGTTGAATGCATACTGTGATTCGGACTGGGCTAGTTGTCCTATGACTCGAAGATCAGTCACTGGGTATTTTGTGATGGTAGGAGAATCGCCTGTATCTTGGAAGACAAAGAAACAGCCCACTGTATCACGTTCCTCGGCTGAGGCAGAATATAGATCAATGGCAAATGTTGTGTGCGAATTGATTTGGTTAAAATCATTTCTTCAGTCCTTAAATATTGAACACATCAAGCCAATGAAACTGCATTGTGACAGTCAGGCAGCTATTCACATAGCTACCAATCCAGTATTTCATGAAAGGACAAAACATATCGAATTGGATTGTCATTTTGTGCGTGATCAAATCAAGAATGGGTCAGTAATTGCTCAGTATACACGGTCATCTGAACAGCGAGCTGATATCTTTACCAAGGCGTTAGGCAAGAAACAGTTTGCTTATTTGATGAGCAAGTTGGGCATTTCTAATTTACATGCTCCAACTTGAGGGGGAGTGTAGGAAATTAAATGTGATAGATTGCATTAGATTGTATTTATGATATGATATCTGTGCTAATTTAGAATGTAATTTAGGGCATGTTTTGTATATATATACAAGGTTATGTAACGTGGAACACACACAAGGAAATAAACTCATTCCAAAACTCTTCATTTTGTTCAATAATTGTGATAATTTATGTTACGGAAGAACTCATGACACTAAAACATGCATTTTGTTTACTGTCATAATTTTTAAGTGATGAACTACGCGAGCCTAAACCAAGGGCCGAAAAACGCATATCCTATCTGCACAGAAAACATTTGAGACCAAATTAAAAAAATAACAATAAAATAATAATAATTTATTTGTAGAAAGCTGATAAGTAAAGTTAATTTTCTAACACCTTTTCTGAATCACAACTGACCACTCCGTACTTTTCATTTAATTATCAAGGTAAAATAGGATTATTCGACGTACGGCTTAAAAATGGAGCATACATTTCACGCGTCGCATGATACAAAAGGATATATAGTTTGCTAAATGAGGGAAGTTAAGTGCTGCAAAAATAAAATATTCAAAGCAAAGCAATTGGTATGTGTAAAGTTATGCATATCCAAGGGTCGGTACAATGCCAAAAAAGGAAAACGAAGTTGCATATGTCGCGACGAATCCAAATCAGGTGTAGCGCTACACCATGTAGCGCAGGCATCTTTACCGTCCGATTTATAATGGGTGCTCTGTGAATAATACCAGATTGATAGGTCCGAAAAAAATTAATCGTCGAGATCAAATCGAACTCGGATCCTGCGCTACATGTTGTAGCGCTACACCAGAATTGGATCCATGTGGCGAATGGCGAGCAGATGCAAAAAAAGATTCCCTTTTGATTGAATACTTTTTAGGCCTTTTGGGAATTGGGACGAGGTCTCTTTTCTAATCTTCAAGAGCGAGAGAGTTCGCAAAGTTTTTTTTAAGCTAGCTGTAAAGTAATCGTGTAAAATTAAATGGGAAATTGCTACTGATTTAGGGGGCGTTTGTTTATGTAGCAAGGGGTTGCATAATGTCTAAGTGTTTATGTAGTGTTATGTAATGGATGTTTGATTGTGTAGTAAGGATGAGTAACTTAATGCATGCATATATTCGTGTCAAAAGACTAAAATGCCCTTACATTTGAATTAATATTATGTATTAATAAGACATTGTGATCTAATTATTATTAATTATTAATTATAAACGATAATAATAATCATTTTTATTATTATGATATATTAATAATCACTTTTAATTAAATATTATAAACATTATTAATTATTTAACAATAAAAAATTATTATTGATTAATTATTTTTAATTAATTCTTATTATTTAATTGTTATTGATAATAATTAATATTACTTTTTAAATATTATTAATTATTATTATTTAATTATTAATTATAATAATTAATATTTATTATTAATTACGATTTTTTAATAATTATTATTACTTATTAAATATTATTAATTATTATAAAAATTAATTATATATGATAATAATACATCATTTTTGTTATTATGAAATATTAATAATTACTTTTAATTAAATATTATAGGGTAATTCTATGGTGGACTGAAATTTCAAACCGGGCTTAAATCTGGATCGTTCATTTAAAATTATGAAGGGATTTGGTTGATCACGATTCAAGCCCGGTTTGAAATTTCAGTCCACCATAGAATTACCCAATATTATAAATATTATTAATTATTTAATGATAAAAATGTATTATTGATTAATTATTTTAATTATGATTAGTAATTATGTTTTTTTAATAATTATTGTTACTTATTAAATATTATTAAATATTATGATTAATTATTTCTAAGGGGTATTGTTAAAAATTAAAGAGGATGGTGCATAACTGCGTCTTATGTAACGGATGTTTGGTGACTTAAAGATGCATAACTTAAGCGATGCACCCTTTTAAGTCACAAACAAACGCCCCCTTAGTTCACGAAGCTTCTCAAATATCTTATTTTAGTTTTTTCTGGTAAGATAACTTTAATCATTAATTAAACCGATAGCGTTCACAAGTTATATATACAAAATTATGTTCATAACGATTTAAATTTTTTTCCCGGAGAAGTCATTATATAACTTATTATTTTATTTACTATATATGTTTCACTTTTTTTAATTAAATATATTTATATATCTTTAAAGTTGAGGATGTTTACCGGTGCTCCATTTTTTAGATGCCACAAATATCCCAACTTCATTTTTTTTTTTTTTTTTTACTTGGAATCAATATAAGAATGATCGTGTAGTAAAATGAATTTTAGAATACGAACTATGTACAATATTGGATTTAGCGGTTAAATAAAAATTGTCAGACTGAACCATGTATAATTTTGAGTAAAGAAAAAAGTGAATCGCGTACAAAGACGAATTTGGAACCGAAGTAAAAATTATAAGAGTCAACCATGGACGATTTGATTCTTTAAAGTTGAGTTTTGTATATTTATTTCTGTCAAAAATATATCATGTACACATTTAATTTAAAAATTAGTCATGTGCTAATTTGTATTCAGAAGAAGTAAAACATGTACTCATTTGATCTGAATACTCATTCGCGTGCCGCATATAAATCAACACAGGTATAATTGACATCAATGCTCGTATTTTTACAGTCATAAATCATAATAAATCTTTATTAATAAAGAGTGGGTATTTTTTTAAAATTGATTCTTTGAAGACCGGTGTTCTTTTTTACTTCAAAATTTTAGAAATAAAATAAATGAGGCACGAATGGATTTAGAGAAATGATAACGGATGAACTCGACTTCGCTGGAACCATATAGCATTTGGCAAAAGGAATTTTTTTCCGAAGTAAATTACAAAACTTCTTCATCACCGAAAGGTAATATCAACTACTTATTTGAATTGTAAATTAGATGTTAGATAAAAGTGAAATAAAAAATAGAATATAAAACTCTTTTTAGTGTATTACAGCTCATTTTTGACAAAGTTTACTGAACTTAACTCCAAATTGAATAAAATATAATTTCACCCTTGTCGGTTCCATAGAGTTGTCCAATTTTCTAGCCCCCCCCCCCCCCCCCCCCCCCCCCCCCCAACACACACACACAGGGAAAAAAACCCACTAAAAAAAAGACCGTCTCCCGATCTGTCAACGAGATTATATGCTTAAAGGAATGATATAAAGAGAAAAAAGAGGGAAATTATGTGCAAAGTAAGAGGATTCCATCGGAAAATTTTCATTCTATATATACACTCGTTCTATTAAAAAAAAAAAAAAAAAAAAAAGAGGTTGCAATACCACAGTTCTTTTTTTTTTTGCACCACAAGTTTCCACAACACATCTCTTTTTTATTATTACTTCAAAATTTAAATTGAAATATCTAATTCAAACCGTTGATCTTGCTAACAATATGTTTACCGTATAAATTTTATAATTTATTTGATGGTCGATCAAGAGTTTAAAAATTATATGTATTAGAATTTATATATTACATTAACAAAGTTCAATTTTGAACTCTTTGATCAAGTATTAAAAATTCTAAAATTTACAAAATTTATATGATAACGCATTCCTCGTTATATTGAATAACATCAACATTTCAGATTTATCTTTTAAATTTTAATTAATTTCCTATTCCAAAATATCCTAACAACTATTAGGCTACCAATACCTCTCATGAATGATTAATGCAGCATTAGTGAGGAAGTAAATAAAAACCTGTGCTAAACGATGCTATTTCGATTGCCATTATGTAGCTAGTAAATAGATTTGAATTTTAAAATAGTATTTAATTCAGATTAATGACTATTTTTCATATATCCACACATATTTCTGGAGAAATAAGAGAACTTACGAGGATAACAACAAGCATGATAGAAATAAATATATATGTAAGAACTAAGAACTATAAGAAAGGATGTTTTTGAAGAAGATATAGTTGTGCAGAAGAATTAATGTAGAAGTGGATCGATTAAGAATATGATAAAACTAATATAATAAAAATGGCAAAACAAATTCAAAATGTGAAAAGTACAGACGATACAGAAGTCGTCACAAACCGAGGTGGAATTAAGGCGTAATTGGATGGTTTGACTCCACAATCTTTTTTGGTCTTTGATGGCAATTGCGGTTTGGCCGAAAAAGGTGAATAGGAAATGTAGAGGAGTTGGACCGGATAGTTGTGCGTATTAACACGGCACGATGTCTTGTCATTTTCATTTTTATCTTTATTACAACATGAATATATTATATATCTCGACAGAAACATAACATGGTTTTTAAGTGTGCTACAAATTCCAAAATAAAAATGGCAATTAAGGAATTGGAAAAATACTTGAATAATTTTGGTAAAAAAACAATAACGCGAGTAATAGTCATGAAATTGTAGTGAATCAAATGTACTAAACGAATAAAAATATGTATAGACCACAGTGCATTGACATTAGTTTGGCAATCCGACACTTAAAATCTTTTGTATAATTTATTTTAGTAAGAGTGGGATATAAACGAATAAAATTTCCCAATGCTCTATAAATATGCACTTTGTTATAATTTACTAAATTTTAAATTGTATCTTTCAATTTACAAAACAAGTTACTTCGATCCCTTTTCTAGAAACAAAAGAGCTGTTTTAATGCTGATAATAGATCCACATAAGCGGAAAAAAGAAAAAGTAATATTCACATCAGCAAGACATTATCCAGATTAAAAAATTGAGAATGTTAGAAAAAAGTACTGCTTATGTCATCACACAATTAGTTTTAGGGATTATACGGATGCAGTGATATAATGAAAACAAATGAAAAATTTAATGACGAGAAAATGAGATATTTAGTGGAATAGCAAATAGACAGCTCAATACTGTTACAATGCATGTTGACGACGAGAAAAATAGAGAGAAAGAGAGAACAGTGCAAGAAAGGAAAAGTGGTGACCAAAAGGAAACAGAAGTGATCCCTCTAATCTCTATCAATGGAACAGACGAGGGCAACATAGTAGGAAGAAAGATACAAAGACTAAACTAGTCCAAATTTAATCACCAATACTTCTCTCCTGTCATGCCAAAGAAATTCATTAATTCCACCACATCTTACGTGTAAAGTAGCCCTTTAGATAGATGCACATTACCCAATAATTGGAAAACTCCATTGCCAAGCATTTTACATGTCACTTCATGTTCTTATCACATGTACTGATGTACATAATTCTTCTTCTGATTTTCTTTTTTTTTTTTGGGGGACACTTTAGACCAAAAGTTGTCGTGTTTGTGTCGTATAGTGGTGGCAAAAGGACTCGCCTTTTGTAGGAAGAAGAAATCTATTTATAGGTATATTTGATTAGAAGATAATGAATCATTTAGAAAAAAGAAACCATTTACTCCTGTTGATGTTATTGGACTGCTTTAATTTTATTATAAACCAATCTTTGCATTAAAGTAGTTTTAAGGCCAGGTTTTGAGTATGATTATGATTAATGTTTACTAAAGGAAGTTCAGAAAAGTGCAAAAAGCATTTTAAAAAAAGTAATGCTTTGGAGAATCCAAAAGATAAAAGCTAATCTTTTACCAAATATACCACTAAATCTTCATACAGCGTTTGCAACTGTTCCCTTTTTTATTCACCAAATTGTTCAGAGACATACACTTGCTTTCTTTATTTACTTTGCATCTAACCCACTGTCGAAACCCATGGATTTCTTATTACATCACAAATTATTTTATTCATTCAGTTTTTTTTTTACTTCTAGATCGTGGCAGCAAGGCTTCTGCTGATGTCACAAGGACCTGAGAACTCGTAAAGGACAAAGAGAAAACCCAGGTTATATAATAATCAATATAACAAAAAAGAAAAAGAAAAAAAAAATGTGACTCTTCTGTAAACCTTGTTTATACTTTTCCGGCTGATCCAAAGAGGTGCATTTTCTCTGAAATAACCACTTTCATAGCTTCCTTTGCCGAGGCCATCACTTGCACCAAATCCTTTTGTGGCTTCTTCAGAGATTCCATATAAGCACTTCTAACCTCAGTATTCACATTAAATTTCCTCACTCCCAAGTTTATGCATTCCTGGCAAGACAAGCAAATTAGATTGAGCTACAAATGCAAAATTAGCCAATCAACTTTTGTAGAGAGAGAAGTGCACCTTAACAAGATCCTGAGAAAGACCAGAGGCTCCATGAAGAACTAAGCTGACCCCCTTTTTCATGGTTAACTCACGAAGCTCCTGTTAAAATCACTAATAGATATAAGAAAACTAAAAGTTTACCTAGTATCCTTTGGAAAAATTCAAATTTCTCGACCTTTAATAAATCAAGCCTCAGATTTGGGCCTCCAGGTGGGTATTTTCCATGGACATTTCCAATACACACAGCCAGAGCATCAATTTTCGTCTCATCCATGAATTTTGCAGCCTTCATGGCATATTAAAAAGTACTAGATGTTAAATCAACAAAATCACAGTCCATATCATTACTAGTTAACGGAGAAATATGACAATTTATTCCAGTTTTAGCACTCAAGCAGTATGCAACCATAAAATCAGTGTGTACCAGTGCATGTAGCAAAATTAACTTACGACAACCTGAGCTACATCAGTCAACTTCGATTCGTACTCTTCAACTGTCAATCCATCCTCAGTTCCTGACAAGCGGCCTAGCTCAGCCTCAACCAGTATTCCTTTTTCACAAGCCAAAGACGATATGAATTTGGTGTACATTATGTTTTCATCCAATGGGAGGTGGGACCCATCTGCCATGACTGAATCAAATCCCTGCAAAAGGTCACAGCAATTAGTTAGGCCTACAATGTGAGACCACCATACCTGGCTTTCAAATTTGATATTTTCAGTATCCACCAGCTCAAGAGCATCAAGCAGGTCTGACTTCGAGCTGCCATGGTCAAAATGCACTGTAATTGGCACCTGAAACGGTAGAAAATGAAATTAAATGTAATTAACAACATGCAACAAAGCATCATTATTTTACTGACATCACCATATTAAATATTAATATCACAAAAGAAGCTCACTCGGGCCCGATCAGCGGCAGAAAGGCAGCATGAAATTAAGGGAAGACCTCCCTCTTTCAATGAACCAGGGTGAATCTACAACAATCAAATTTACTTTAAATATAAAATATTTATTAGAAAAAAAAACTTTAAGAGTTGATGAGTATGATTTTCTGGCGTGCCACCTGTAAGATGGCAGGGCTGCTTTCAGCCTCGGCTGCTGAAATGACAGCCTCAACACCCTCCATGTTATACACATTGAAAGCACCAATTGCATACCCACCCTTCTCTGCATTCTTTTGAAATAAAACAAAACTTTTTAAGTAATCTTTAAATGGAAAAATAAAGGGCAATATCAGTTATATTCCTACAATTTCTCAAGATAACAAATATTGCAAAATGAGAAACATTCTGTACATTCTGAAGAACATATCAGTATAATGTATGTCCCAGTCAAAAAAAATAATAATAATAAAGTAGGTCATATCCCACCCTTCTTCATTTAGCACAAAAAAGGCCCAAAAAAGCCCAATGTACCTCGCCTTGTTCACCTAATTATTCTACAAATAGAAAAGTAAAGAGTATTTGTGCATTTTCAAAGAAATTAGAAGTAGTTGTGCTTGTGCATGTGGATTTTAGATGGTTAGGGAGTTAAGTCAATTATTTCTCACTTTGCAGGGGTAGAAATAATATTTTCATTTAATATAAGGGTGTACAAGATAATAATCGTCAAATTAACTAACCAAAACCACACAATCTTACATCAAGAAGCTGCTTTGTAGAACATCTAGGAGGCTGTGCCCAGGTTTCGGCTACTTTGGCTAGTGCCTCATTATCACCAACATTTCCTGTTATCAAAGTGACTATCATTAGTCAAATGGATAATTCAGCGATTAAGTGATAAAAAGAAGAGATAAATTTGACTATTAACTACCCTGTAAAGCAATAGAAACAAGAGCTAGTATAACTTATAATTACCGGGGAAAACAATATAAGGAACACTGGGGTGTTTACTTTCCGGTCCAAGCTGCCAGAGAGGCACTCCAGGTAAAGCCTGACCAATTACAGTGGCAGATTTTGCTTTTAGTGCTTTTGTGGCGACATCTGATGATGTAATTCCTCCCTGCATATTAAAACTACTATAAAAAAAAATTTATTGGTATGGATCTAAGATACTTAATGTCTGTATGACCGTTTATAGCAGTACTGGTTTCCCAAAAGCACAATTGAGACATTTTATCAAACAATTAAAGCCCCAATTTCACTCAATTTGTAGCCAGTAACACATACAGCAAGACTGGATTTAACCCAAACTTGTGTCAACTTGCTCTCAATTAGGCACCTGTGCATCAATCTAATCCAAATTTGCCTTCATCGGCCCTTGATTGTGCAATTTTTCAGTTACTGCTCAATAAGAGTAAGGTTGCCTCAAAATCAACAACCCATCCCTGTGAATTGCATTTTCAACCTGCATATGCTTCAACTCAAATTAACAGGGGCCAAATTTGCTGTGCAGTTACATATATATTCAAACCTAAATTTTAAAAATAAATTATTCTCACTTCACCTAGAATTGCAGAATTGTGTCAATGAAATTAAAAAAATTAACAAAAATAATCCAAACCAGCTAAAACTGGTAGTTTACAACTTCTTTTCTTTCAATCCCTTTTCATTTCAGATTAATTACCTTAGCAATGATATAACGAGGCCGTGTATCAATTCTTCTAACTATGTCTACCAGAGCAGAGCTGACTTTGTAATTTATGTCTAAACTTTCTTCAGGAGCTGGAAAGAGAAAAAGAGCACACTAAATATGTTTTCTTTTCCTAAAAATAAGGATGATCAAAAGTTCAAATGTGTCATATTATGAAATTCCAAAACTAACTTTTCCCAGTAATGAGCTTTCGGCTGGTGATTATGAGCGTGTCCTTGAATGCTCTAATAGATGCGTTGGCCATCTCAGAAGCTCGGCAAATCTCTCCCTCTCTTTCTTCTAATGACTTCATTGAGACTTTATCAACAGACATCTGTAGATATGCATGAAATCAAGAAAATTCAGAATTTATCATACAGAGAAGGGTTGCATATTAAGAAAGAAAATTACCTCTATAACTTTTAGATTGGCACCAAATTGTGATAGAAGCTCTTCAACCTAACAATAAATTTTAAAAAAAAAATCAAGGCATCCATTTTCTCGAAAAAGCAGTAAATAAATGAAATAAAACTAAATTCACTCTTCCAAGCAATTCAGATATCTTTCAATTTTTGATCTCTCTGTACAATTTTTTTCCCCACAAAATAAATACACAGGTTACCTTACTGATGCAGGATGCTAATGCACACAGAATCGTATTAGTAATTTCAAAAGATTTTTTTTTTTTTTTTTTTTTTTTTTTTTTTTGCTTAATTGGGGGGCTTCTTAACCAGCTGATTGTTGACAGACATGTATGGTCCTTACTGATAACCCACAGTGAAAGTAAAGAGAAATATGAACCTGTTTTGTTGTTTTTGGAACATAAGAGCCTACAACTATGAGGCCTCCACAAGAATCTCTTTTAATTCCCAGGTCCTTTGGTTGCAATGGTGGTTTTGGTATGATAGCAATTCTTGCACTGACGAAGCTAGCTGCAGTTCGGCACAGAAACCGCTTCCCTTTTCTTTCAGCCTATGAAGTTAATAACTCATCAGTAAATAATAAAATATTAAACTTTTCCAAGTAGGAAGGAAAAAGATTTAGCAAAGGTCTTGTACCTCTATCATTCCAGCAGCAAAAACTGCCATGTCTCTGTCGCTTGCAGCATTAACAATGCAAACTGATCCCTGCAAAATTGTCCATCTAACATAGTCAAATTGACTAAACTTAAAAAAATAAAAAAAAAAGAAATTCTTGTATTACTTATATCATGCAAAATGTCAGGACATTGCATCCCTAAGAAAATACAAAATATCATCTACATGAGTACCCCGAAAACTGGGTACCTCTCCCGCTCTCTCCCAGTTACTTAAAAGCCAGAGTAGCATTTCTTAGTAAAATTAGTGAGGTAGAAAGGGGGATTATTTGGATTCATTGCATCAATCAGAACGTGCGGGGTATGTGTGATTCAGCATCTTTTAAGGGGAATATGAGATATTTCTATTAGCCCTACTTCTTACTATACGATTTTTTTTTTTTTTCCAGGTGACTTGGTCACTTTTATTGGGTTTCTTTTCTAGCCTACCCCAACTTGTTTGGGATGAAAGGCTTAGTTGTTGTCGTTGATGAGATATTTCTAGTTTTTCAATGTTAGACATAATAATCTTATAAGCTGTCTGTATGAATGTCATTCTGAACAAATAAATATCACATAATGCTAAAAGCACCAGATTACAAAAGATATCACAGTCCGTTTCAATAAATTTTACTCTTGTCAACAATTATAATCATTCATTATGCGAATATCTCAAGAAAAGTCTGCTATTACGAATAATGTAAATATTGTGCGCAACTTCAATGGCGAGAGCGGGGGGGGGGGGGGGGGGGGGGGGTTACCTTTTTTAAATTGCAGAGATGTTTACAAACTGAATCAGGCCCTTCTCGACGTAAATGATCAATTGAAATAGATGAAACACTGCTCGCTGGAATGCGCCCCTTGGTTTTCTCTTCAACCCACTATTCATTTATGAGTAAGACTTTTCCATCGTTAATAAGATAAAAGGTTCTTTACTTAAGGGATGAAATGATATGTGAACAATTAAAGAGGTACCTCCTTGAGATTAGAAGATTTATATCCAAAAGATGCATCCTTGGCGAACTCAGTTTCACCAGCTGGGATTAATCTGAAAAAAGGACAAAACGAAAGAGCTACACTTTAGTGATCACTTCAAGGCTTAGTGTACTAAACAGTACTAAGAAAGCAATGTAAAAAGCAAGAACAACGTGAAGAAACATTTGCATTAGATCCAATGACTACCTAAATGTCATATGACCTACTAGCAACAGTAAATGGTGGTACTAACCTATCTGAATCGGCAACATAATGGACATCATTAATTGTGTATCTCCCTCCTTGAAGGAAAAATGGGCATATGATCCATGCATCCATCTCTCCTAATACCGAAACAGCTGCATCAGCTTCCTAAAAGTAAAAAAAAATGGAGTCCAGTATTCTCAGAGGTGAAGAAATCATAAATATTACAGGAATTGAGTTGAAAAGGATGAAAAACTTTTACCTCAGGAAAATGACCACGAAGGGTTGAATCACCACGTAAAACCACAGTAAAACTAGTTCCATCCACTTGCTTTGCTGCAGCTTCCAGATTTTTACAGATTTCTTTTGTTAGAGAAACAGCCTGTATATTTCAGATCATGCAGAAAAAGAGCTTTATATGAAAGTAACAAGCAAGTGCATTATTATACTTATAATATGGTCAAGTATCATTTATACCTTATCAGAACTCAATGCCCTTGAGTTCGTCAAAATGAAAAAACAAGTAGGTTTCTTCTGAAATTGCTCAACCAAAGTCTCTGTACTCCTATATTAAAAAAATATAACTTTGTAAAAACCATTGTACAATTTTTTTAACTAGAGGCTAATGCATTTACGACATATAAATAAAAACAGGGCTCTCAGCATTTTTAGAGCTGAAAACAAAAAGAGAAGGATTTATTATTGTACAATGCTCGTTTATAGTGACACAGAGCTGACTAACACCGTGACAGTGCCAATATGTACTGAAACAGGGCTGATCAGCATTGCACCTCCCCTCTCTACCATTAGTTAAAAAGACTCAATTCAAGAGTGCACTGTGCAAAAGCCCTAACTTAACAATAGATTATACTGTGGTCGCACGTGGTTTAGTGGCTCAGTGGTAAGAGCATTAGACTGACTTCAAAAAGATCAAGGGTTCAAGCCCCGCATGAACCTTTGATTTCAGAAAAAGTTGGATGGGAAAAACCTCCCTCTTTCTTCAAAAAAAAAAAGAAAAAAGATTATACTGTGGTCAAGCTGGAAAATACAAATCGGTAGAGTACCATTTTCTGTTAGTGTACATTATATTTTTCTAAGGCCGTGTTTGGAATGGTACGCGAACAGCGGCTGTTCAGGTGAACCAAACTTTCCCTGAACTAGCGGGAACTGCGAACAACCCCCCTGTTCCCTGTTCCCCCATTTTTCGCAAACTGCGAACAGAGAACTCTTGTTCGCGCATCCCTGTTCACATCCTGTTCACACTTACCCAAACACACCCTAAATTAAAGGGGCTGAGGAGGGGATGAGGGGTGTTTAAGTGTATACCATTCAGTTAAAACTTGAATGTCATGAACAGTCTGTGTCCCGGTTGGGTCGTCATCTAGCACAACTAACACTTTTGAATTAAGATTTCCAATAATGTCTTGATTTTCCATTGGATTCTCCCCAAATTCATCGGGTAAAGATTTTAGTACATCTTCTGTACTCAGGATAGCATGCTTTCCTTCAACTTTGACCCCAGTCAATGTCTCATAAACCTGAATATGAATTCAAATTGAGAGATACAAAACCTGTCATGGTGTTAAGGTGATGTATATTTCAGAAATTAAATTCTCAGACCTTAACTACAGCAGAATCATCATATCGTCCCCAACCAGAGGCAGAACCTATTTCAAATACGGCACAATTAATGAAAATTTAATATATCCAGAGTTCACAGGAAACAAAGAAAAATACCTATATATTCACAGGATACAAAAGCTTAAAAAAATAACAGCAATCAGGTAGAACCATGCTTGTCTGATGTAACAACAATACCTGAGATAAATAATTGATGAGCAATGACGGAAACATGCACCGGTATTTTCATCTTCGAGCTCTCATTACAAACAATTCCCTGAAGGACATTTTGAAATCAAATCTGCTGAAGTAATCCTATCAATCCTTGGATGTTAAAACAAACAAAAAGTTAAAGAGATAATAATCATGCGTACAAGATCTTTGACAAAGATGTCTATGGCAGAATAGGGTTGGTAATCACTCTCTAGCATGTGTGGCACCCGGTTACCAAACATCCTGAAATGACAGATGTTAGTCAAGGTACAGAACCTGTACACAAATATTACAAATTTCATGAATTTTGATTGGTATATTTATTCTGAATTATGCAACATTTTCAAGGTATTAGCAGAGAGCACACAGACAAAGAGTTGAAAGGAGGAACTTGTAAATACTAGTGACGTCAAGTACAAAACAAATACTGACTGACTGAATGGGTATAGTGACGGAGAGTAGCAAGGATTAATAGTGACCAATAAACATGCTTAAGATAAATCATGCAAAAACATCATTTCTTAAACCTCCCCCCCTTCTAGAATGACCAATAATGCTTCTCTCCTGCTTCATTATGGCAGTATTAAATAGTGACAGGGAGTTGCAAAAACGACCTTTAATGTGAACAGGAAAGTTGGGTACAGATGTTTAGGAGTACACTTGAAAATAAAACATATTGCAAGGTATGCATCAAATTACACTATTAAAAATAATAGACAAGAAAGGAGAATGTACCATGAATAACCTCTTGAATGTTGAATAATTTCAAACAACTTTCTTGTCTTAATACCTATTCGAGCCCCAAAAGCAATTGCCTCAGCAGATGATGCTATGTGGACCCCAGCAAGCAGCTGGTTCACCATCTTCACAGAACTAATTTCACAGAAAAAAAAAAAAACAATTTCAGTATTTGTACAAGGGTGCATTTCACTTGAATTCATGTAATAGAGATTCACAGATCACCATTTTTTATCCTTATTTTAATAAAGCACTTGATTTTTGCATTTGCAGAAAGTAAATTAGCCCCTTCCATTATGTTTGCATAAATTTAATGTTTTTTTTTAAGGGAAAAGGAAGAGAGAAAAAAACGTTTTTTGATCTAACATTAATAAAATGCTTAGAAATTTATTTAGGTTTATGAAATTAAGGCTGTAGTGACCATTCTTCAGATACCCAATCAGTGTTGAAGTTAGTCATTGAATACCATAAATCATGGAAATTTTTGCAAGTGCTAATATATACTTATAGGTGTTTTGGATGAAAGTAAATTTGAGTTCTCTTTATTTTACCTAGCAGCTCCACATCCACCTTTTATGATGTAAAGCTTCTCGCTTAGTGCTGTACTTCATGTGAATTATTGGTTATTTACAATCCATGGTATAAAACTACTCAGTTAAATAAATAAATAAATAAAATAACTTCTCATTACCAGAGAGAACCGAGCCAGCGCCCTGAAGTGCTTCATTTGTGCCTGATGCCATTATCTATCAAAGGATAAATAAAATATCTTTTATTAAAAAGACACTGATTCCTTTAAAACAATTACTCTCAGAAAAACACTTTTGCAAGTTTAAGCAGAAATCGTACGGTCAGGGTTCCCTCAGCTGCCCTTATGACACCGCCAGATACTGGTGCATCGACCAACTTCAAATCCTTGCTTCCATCTGCATTAATTTGTATGCAAGCAAGTTGAGGGGTTTATTTGAAAATTGAAACAAATGAGTATAAAGCTGGATAAAACGAAAACTAAATGCAAAAGCAGAAATAAATACACAAAATAATGGCTCACCTTTTAATCTTTGTTCAAGCTCAGTTACATACCCAGGAGAGACGGTGGAACAAAGTATAATAGATGCACCATCTGGAAGGGCTGTTGCCAAAACAAACAAGTGGGAAAACATTTGAGATAAGAAGAAATGAGGGAACTTAATTTAAGAAAAAAAAATATAAAACTACAAAGGAAATAAGAAGATTTAAGATTTTGGTATCTCATTCATTACCTGATAACGCACCATTGTCGCCATATAGAACACTTTCAGCTTGTGCCTCAGTTGCAACCATTATTAAGAGCACCTCTACTTCTGCAAAGAGAATAAAAAAATATATATATATTATTTGAAGGGATAAATTTTATTGATAACAAATTTGACAACTGTCACAACTGATCAAAATGATTATCAAAATCCAAGAAAGTAAAATTACAGATATCTTCTTTGTAGTTTGATAAGCTGTGTATCAAAATTGGTTGCAATTTGAAATCTGATTGGTCTTATATTGAGTGATTTGCAAAATTAACGCTCCAGTTTTACTGTCACGTGATTGATGACCAGACCATTTCCCATTGCATCAAATTTAGTACGCAACCTATCAAGCTAGAGAGAACACATCTATAAATTTTAATTTTATTATTTTGATTGCCATGTTCTTGGTTTTTGTTGCTGCTGTCAAATTAAACGGGTTGTCAATATACCATCCCCTTCTGTTAATGTGATCAGAACCATTACTGCAACATTCTTGCTTCTTCTACCAGAAGCTTGTTCATAGTTTAGGCCAGGTTCATATTTGGCCGTAACAATTCTTTTCTTTTCTTGGTGCAGTGGGTGGTTTTTAAAGCAGAACAGTAGATCAATGAAAGCATAAAAATAATATTGAGCACCGCTATACTTCAAATTGTAAGGTACCTTGGGATATTTCCTGAGGAGAGGTCCCAATTAAGCCACCTAATTCAGAAAATTTTACTAATGTCGGCTTATACACCTGTAAGACCAATATATGTATATCTTGTTCTTAGAAAAAAAAATATATATGAAAAAGAAAGTCAGAACAGAATGAGCTAAAAGGTGCCCAAGCGAGCTGTTGTGCATATTGTTTAGGAGAAATTGCATAAGAATACTGCAAACATAATCTAGAGGCTCTTTTGCTGTTTCTTGATGACCGAAAGCCTTTTCACAAATTTCTTATACAAAGAGCTGATGCAAAGTTTCAAAACTATTATTGAATAATAATCGAGTAGATTCAAAGGCCACTTGAGAAATCATATTCTAAAGACAACAGATACTATAGCTCGTTATACTGGCGGAAGAGTAACTTAAATATTCAACATCTAACAGTGCAATCTTTTTCTCAAATTTGTTGATTAGGTAGGGACCTCACTAAAGTATTCAACATCTAACAGTGATTAAACTTGTCATTGGAACTTTAAAAGTATAAAAAATACAAATATGATCTTACATCATATGCAACAACAGAGAAGCCTGATTTTAGTAAATGTGAAGCCATGCCGAAGCCCATGGCACCAAGGCCAATAAATCCAATTTTCTTAACACTCTCTGCTGTCGCAGTCAGCTCCCGGGCCAATTCACTAGGGTCATATGATGGCTGGTTTGTTGCATCTCTGATGTTCATGCCAAACATTTTCTCATAAACCTATAAGTTAAGTTCCTCAGATTGTAACGGAAAATAGAAATAAAAGGAAGCACTAAATCTAAAGATCTTAGCATATTTGTATTGATTTATTTTTATTAATAGTTTGTCTTTATCAATCTTGTGTCTTGGGATAAGAATGAAAGCAGCACAACCAGCTCTTTAAGATGCCATTGTTTTTTTCTAAAATTAAAGAACTAGACCTTTGTTGGTGAAGGAGAGAGTTCACCCTCGACCTTCATGAAGCAACCTGAACAAATGATTATTAGTAGAGTGTTGGATTTCCCAATTTGCATACATTGCATATCGTCTCTTCTAAACAATGATTTATGGATCAACAATCATCATATCAACAAGAAATGGTTATGGTACTAGAGCTGGTCATACAGCATTGTTCTGGTACAAGATTGAGTAGATGTCTAACTGTCTAAGACCAGACCCGTACAGTTTGAATAAATTATTGGTCTAGTAGGGTGCAGTGCACTAACAAATATTAAAGCCAGTTTTGCACCAGAGTAACATTGCATATGGAATGACACCCATGCAAGGTATTTGGCCTTATTTTCACTTAGAACTACCGTTTATTAATTGCTGGTATGCCACAGCAAGCAGAGGAAGAGGAAATGTGACAGCCTTTGCTGCATCCATCACAGATTTCTGCCAATAGACCAAGTAAAAATATATAAAAAACAAAAGACAATGATAGCGCAACTACAGAGCTGGTTAACTTTTTTTTCTTTTTTTGGAAAAGGGATGGTATAATTTTACCACATGTTTTCATTATTGGAAACATCTCTTCTACAGTGTATCTCAACAGAACAAAAGAAACACTCCCTTCCCCAAATATGCCCCGAAAATAACCCTCTACAAATAACATAAAAGTCATACAAAAATATCCAGATTCATGCAAGACAGACTATACAGTAAATAAAAGAACACAATAGCTAATCAATCAAATTTAAGATGTATTTTTCTCCCATCGAACCAGTTTGGGGGGGGGATCCTTTGCCCATTCAGACATTTAGTTTACTGTATAGTTTTGAGGTCAATGAGCAATTGCCTAACTGAAGTTACAAACAAGGGAAAAAAACTGCTAACATATATATAGACTGATTATACAATAGACTATATAAGATAATCAACAGTTGTATCTAAGTTTTAGACTCTCACCGCATCTTTCAGCAAGGAATTGACATAATTTATTAGCAGGGAATCATCAGTTAGAAGTTTTGGGATCATCTCCACAAAAATTCTGAAAATTATTACAAACAAAGCTAGCTCAGAATGCTCAGAAAAAAAAAATATACCTTTGGCAGGATATGAGGAGAAGATTTAAGAAAAATAATGTCACCTAGAGCTACCAGCAGCATTGGAGATGATGTCATAGAGAATTGACGGATGTAGACCAGCTCGGGCACCAAGAAATGTTGCTTCAACAGATGCCACCAAGTGAATACTCTCCAGTAAATCATTAACCCACTTAAATTTACTATGAGAAGAATGACGAAATGTAATTCAGAAGAAAAATATACATAAATCAAGATTTGAATTACAAATTACAAATAATACCCAGGATTTTAATCATACTTGTAGGTAACAACCAACTTGGTTGGCAACTACACCCCCTTCTCTCAACCAAATAAATAATATTTTGTAACATATCAACCAAGCAACTTCTCTATGGCTTCTCCACAAAAACAAAAAAAAACAATTTATTGGTTTGATTTTACATTTAATTTGGGTTAGGGGCATGTATCTTATTTAAACCTAGAAAGATGGCATGCATAAAAAGAAGTTGTTCACTTTCCATTAAATTCATGGAACAGCTTAGGTATTTTTTAGCACATATACCAATAAAACAGTGCTAAAAGCAAACATCAGACTAAGAAGTACAAGATTTAAATGTGCTTAGTGCATAAGATGTACCTTCCAACCCCAACTTCATTCTCGAAGTAGTGAACCTTGTCGGTTAAAGCTTCACGGAAGAAGTATAAAAATCATTAATCATTCAAGTTAACAGCCATAGAAGTACAATAAGGCATGTACGGTTTTTCTTTCCAACATTTCTTTTTGCTTCACTAGAAAGATAGCAAACAGTAGTTCAAATTCATCCTACCTGATAAACATGGTCCAGCCCTTTCCAATGCAGGCTTCTTGCCAGATGCAATAACCTGAAACAACAAAAAATAAGAAGTTCACACAACATATAACATTAAAGTAATACACAAATGGAAACAACATTCCATTAATTTCTCACGATGATATCTCGATCCATAGTTTCAGCATATCCTTCAAAAATATATGCATCAACAAGAGCCACATCTTCTTTCTCTGAATAGCAAAATAAAAATCAGGGAAAGCAAAATCAAAGCAAAAGTAGTACAATCTTCTTTTAATGATAGTACTTGAAAATGATTACCTGATATGTTCTTTTCAATCTTCTGCACTTGACCAGGAGACAGCTGGGATTGAATAATGACAACAGTACCCTTATCCATACCTGTACATTAGTCAGAGGAGGAAGAATATCCACTTTATGGAAAGGGAAAATCCAGAATATTTAAACACTTCAAAGGTAATAGGTACAATAACAGGACTCTAGTTTTGTACCTTCAATTGCGCTTAATATATACGCAATATCATCACCGTCATTTGCAATAATTGCAACAGAAGCATCTACAAAAAAATATAAGTGAAATATTCATAGTAGATGAGCAAGTTGTGCACTGTTGAGTTTAACTTTCGGTCAGTAAATATACTAGTACAGACCGTCTAGTACTGAGTTACCTCTTGTTGCATCTACTGGGCTTTGACATCTTGCCCCGCCTAAATCACAGAATTCCTTTAGAAAAGAACCATCTTCCTGCATCAAAAATTATATCCCAACTTTATCAGTATACCTGTCCGTCCTAAACCAGTATCATTGATAAACCAACACAAACTGATGTATTTAGCTTAATTACAATCATGGCCAACATTTATTTGATTTTTCAACTGACATTTTACGTGGTTCGGTTACTTGCAAAAGAAACACCCGAATTCTTCATAACATTGCATTAACTAAACCAAATCGCTTCACAACATGCACATACTAACTTGAAACAAGCATCTGAATTGACTTGGGTTGATTTGAGTAAACTGTTGGACTGAAGGAACAACATGCTTGTTATGGTAAGAACAAAGTTGCAGAAATTAATGAGATTTTTTTCCATTCACAGAATAAATTGCCAGCGTATCAGTGACAGATATCGCGATAAATAGGCATTAGTAAAAGAACATGCGAATGCTGGGTGTTATGCAAAAGAAAAAGGAGAAACAAGTTTGATGCCCCCCCCCCCCCAAAAAAAAAAAAATAAATAAATAAATAAATAAAAATAAGAAGTATTGTACCAGTTAAACTTAGTACAACCAGTTCAGGCTTGTCCATTCCATTACAACCAGAATATGTACCAGTATAAATTTAGTACCACTCTAGTAGACCTCTGGTCTAGCCCCACAAATTAACTGAATTCGGAACAAATTTATGTTCATAATTTACACAGAATATCATTAAAACATCTGCCTAACACGAACTAAACTAGAATAGTATGCGAAATGATCATAAAACAAAGACGAGAAGAGAGAGAGAGAGAGAGAGACCTGGTAAGCTTGTACACGGTAGCCTGATCGGATCAACGAAAAAGCGATTTTGAGACTGAGCTTGTCGAGACCAACGAATCCCACCACTACTGTTCGATTCTCCATGTTTGCTGATTAGTTATTTTGCTTCTACAGCTTTTTCGGAGAGAGAGAAGACAACTGTTGACTGTTGAGTTTCCTAGTTAAGTGATGGAGTGAGCAATAGTTAGCGAGATTGGATCGGAATATAAACAGTGTTTTTGTATTAAAAACTATATCTAACAATATAATAATCTATAACAGTTAAATATTCTTAATCTCGTTGGATGGATGAGTATGCCAAACACTATCAGGTCTTAATTCCGAGCTACAAGTAACGATCTTAATCATTCATTGTGTTTTTAATATTGAAATTTCCTTGGTGATTAAATTTTATATGTTTTTCAATTGTTATTATTTTTTAAGATTGTTTTAGAAAATCACCGCTATTTGATGATTCATTTTTTTTTATGAAGAGATTTTCTAAAAATTCTTAAATAATAGTAAAAAAATAAAAAGTATCTATAAAATTTAACACCCAATGAAACTCTAATATGAATAACGCAATGAACATTTTATTTTTATCTTGAGATTTGTGATGTAATCATTTTTTTGACAAGCACAAGAGTCAAACGTGTTTGACTATAACATTATTTTTCAAAAATTAAATTATTCTTGTTACTTTTTGTAAAATATGAATTAGATTGAAAAGGTTTACATTACTGTACAAAATAGATTGAATCTATCATGTATTCGCATCTGTGATAAATATAAAAAATCGATGATAGCAATTGAATGTAATCTTTTACTTTTTATTCGGACAATAGAATCGACGATTGAGAATTAATTTGTTTTAAACTTCGAGTTATCTAATTTTGAGCAGATAATTTATGTCATAATAATAAATTCGTTGTTATTGATTTTATAATAGTGGATGTAACTGATGTAAGATTGGAACAACAGAGTGACATTTTATAACGCAAGTGCAATTCAGGAACAAATGTTTGGGGCTCCTAGACGCTTTGACAGCATTGTAGCATGCATATGCGTATATTTAGACAAGGTACACATTTTTTGAGATAAAATTTACCCCCTTTTTTTTTCTCTCATTTAGAACACAGCCATGCAGTTAACACGACAATACCAATGCAAAATAAAACCATTATCTGTAATTTTAAAGTAGCGTGTACGCTTCTATAAACTAATAAATACGTCCTTAAAATTGGAATGCATGCTCGGTACTTTTACTAAAATTGACCTGTTTTCATTATTGTAAGAAAGAGAGAGTGACACTGTTTTTTTTTTTTTTTTGGGCCAAATCACGTGGGACGGTGTAGTAAGTTGGATCAGAAAATAGAGAGATGAGTATATTATCTAAAATAGAAGGACCGATCAAACCTAAAATAGAAGAGCTATGATTAAATCCGACATCAAATTATTAATGTCGTTCAAATTGTTCAATTTGATGAGCAATATATTTTCATTTCAATTTTGTAAATTTAGATTGCACATGATCAAGAAGTTGAAAAATGAATGAATTTTATTAGTTATGAAAGATTATTTTTAATACATTCATATTTTGACCTTTTGATCGAGTATCAAATGAACCAAACACAAATTCATCGTTGTAATTCGAAATTTCAACCAAATCAAGCTAAGCCTAGTTCGATTTAGAAACCAAACCAAACTCAAACTTTTGTTAGCTACAGTGCTAAATTGGTGATCGTCACTAGGGCTGTCAAATGTCTGAAACAGGCACGAAACATGCATGTTCCTTTTCCATTCCGTTTCAGTCAATGAAACAAAACACGTGTTTCGTTTTTATTTTCGTTCCGTTTCGGTAAACGACGCATTTTTCTGTTTCATTTTCTGTTTTGTCCTTCATTTCCCACTGATGTCAGCCCATTTTTATGTTCTGTTTCGTTCCATTTCAAGTAACATTTAAAAATATTTTATTTTTTTTTGTTCTATTTTCAGAAATGAAACTGATTTTCTTTTCGTTTTCTGTTCCGTTTGGACAGAACGGAACATAAATGTTTGAAACGGATGATTATTAACAGCCCTAATAGCCACTGCTAAGTGAAGTAGCAATTACCGGGCCTAGAAAAAAGAAAAAAGACACAGCATCCACGGGCCTCACTCTTCAAACATTGTGCTTAAACCAGAGACGATATTTGAACCGTGCTCTGCACTCATTGGGCTCTCAAAATTAATACGCCGAAAGAATTTTACAATGTTAGAAGAAATCTACAAGTTTGCATGAATTTAAGTCCGCTAAAACAATTCAAAGGTTCGCTTTAAAAGGTAATTTATAAGTTTTGAGCCTATGATCTGAATTTACTTGAAGGAGTCAAGCTTTTAATATTCAAAATATCTAATAGTTTTTTTATGAGATAATGAGATAGAAGATTATTCTAGTTAGACGCATGAAATGAATTCGGGGCCGTCAAATTTCATTTATCAGTGAGGATATTAAAATATCCGGATCTTCGTCTGTTTAGAGTTATTTAAAAATTAAGACATTTATAAAATTATTAATAAAAGTAGCATATAATTTAATCTGCAGTCTAATTTTCTGTCTCCCACAGTGGCATATTTTCATTCACGTGCCTGGTTCCACTTGAACATTTTTTATTTTACGGGAATAAATGTTACATTAATTTTCGTGGAGCATTTCTTCCGTTTATAATGACTATGTAGGTGTAGAGAGCTAATTGGTTTCACCGAATATATATTTGAAATTATCATATAATATGGAAAATAAGAAAAATATCTCTATTAATCAATAATCAGATATTATGTGCAATCCACCTTTTTCTGCTACCGATACGCACATCTCTCGAGTAAATATATTTTAAAAAAAGAAAAGAAAAGGAAAATGTGAAATGATGAATGCACGTTTAATTAAAAACTGTGGGCGCCGAGGTGGGTCCTTTTTATCATCAACAATTATTGCGTGTGATTGCAGTTTTCTGTGACATGCCAAAAAAATACAAATCCAATAATAATAAAAGAGAATATCAGAATCCAACGTGCCAAGTGGAATTTTAAAATGGTCGAGGTCAGACTTCAAAATACTCATTAAATTTGCTGCTCACGAGTCCAAGTACATAACAGAGCATGAGCGTGTTTTCACACAGTAAAAATTTATGGTTAAGTTATGAAAATTCTCAAACGATAATTTTGCATATTAATTAGGCAAATTTTATAGTGTATTAATTTTTCTATATGGGCTGTTGCAACCCCTGATTTCAATTTTCCCTACACTAACAATACTAATTTTGATAATATCATATACATAATAAGTAATTTGCTTCCCTAAACACTGAAACTTGCGATTTTGCGCCCCCAGATATTTATTACTGGCTCCCCCACTGATAATGACCATTATGATTAATAGAGCTCGATTACTCGGACATGAAAAATTGATCCACGGTAGAATTTTCTTATTAATTATATTGCCATTGTTACAATGTTATTGCAAGTGGCAGCCTGATTAAATCAAATGATCCAAATTGGTAGTAAACTTCACCTTTGAAAAGTTCGAGCATTAAAAATTACGATATAGTTTTGGACATATAATAACTTTACGACACTAATTGATCGTTCAGTAATAGTCGGTTTACTGATTTTTACAACAATAGCTTAACGTAGTAATGGAGTCAAGATTCCTATATTCCAGTATCAATAGTAAAATTACTCTCTCTTGTTAAAAATCTTGCATGTGAGGTTTCCGTGAACAATGCCCATCTGATAAGAATATAAAAATTACACACAATTGGTAATCTCAAAATGAGATTAAGCCTTCCAAATTAAATATTCAAAACAAAATCTACAAGTAAATTTTGAACTTGCATCTCTTACATTGTCCTTACTATATTTGTTCTCAAAACTTTTTAATTTATAACCTTATATTTCTAATACAATTGAAATTTTAATTTTAACTTATATCAAATTACGATTAATGAAACTTCATTAGTCTATTTGCTTCCGTCCTTGCATATAATTGTAAATGATTACAAATTGTTGGAATATGATGCCGCAGATGACGTACCCAGGATCGGATGCATGGCACGGATAGACACGGGTTGTGCTATATAAGATCGTGTTCTGGATTTGATGCATGGCATCGACATAAAAGGACAGTTCTGATCTAATTTGGAGGTATTTCAGAGAAGAGGAAAGAATCCTTAGAAGTATCTCAAAAAGGAAAGAATATACACAAGGAAGATGATGATTGATTGACAAGAATCTGAATTAATTATCTGACGATGTGTTTTGATATTTTTCCTTCTTACCTAATTGTATCTTAGGAAAGAAGTTATTCTTTTTCTATTTATTCATCTTCTCTCATTGTGTTGTATCAACTCAGACTTTTACAGAAAATAATAAAAAATAGTGTGCGTGTGTGTGGAGGATGTAGGCACCAAGTTGGTGCTGAACCTCATTAAATCTTGTGTCCACTTTATTTGTGTGTTTTATTGATTTCTGAGTTCACTGTATCAAGATTCTAAAGGGCACGGTTCATGTGCAGATGCCTCTCCACACCCGATCTGTTGAAGGATTATTTCCGCTACGACGACCGACGATATTTTAACATGGTATCAGAGCGTGGTTCGATCTACTATCGCCAATTAGATGTTTGTATATGCGAGATTGCTTCGACAAGGTTTGACTTGTGATGTGACTTGAGTGCGGTGTTTGACCATATGATGAGCCACGACGGTGAGATGGTGTTTTAATTTAGATCCTTGCAATGTATAATGAAAGGTCAGTGAATCGTAACCCCTTGAGCAAGTCGTAGTACGTGATGCATGGGTCATCCGCACCAAGAGGTTAAGTTGCCGATTTCTTTTTTCTATAGAATCAGATTTTTATCTGAATTTCATGGCTCCTTGTCGACTCGAAGAAAATTTCAACTTTGGTGTTGAGTTGATTGATTTTTTTGCGTTATGTGAGTTGGCATATCTTAGACACATTTAATTAATTCGGGTATGTGATTTGTAAGCCGAAATCTAATTGCTCCATTAAAGTATGTTGCAACTTATGGCCATTTTCAAGGGCACTACGTATAAGGAACAATATCAAAAAAAAAAAAAAAAAAGGAACAATATCAATGCTATTTTTTATGGAAAGTTGTTTTTAATGGCAACATGTGCCAAATATTTGTCCTTCACGAATATTTTCAATTTAGACCAATGTGCTATGATAATCTGTTAACTCAAGAAAATGATATTGGTTGATTATGGGTGATTTGGTGATTCGAAGGATTTGATTGTTGGCACAATTTATTGAAGCATAATGATATTATAATTTTACGTGGTGAGAATCATTTTTATGTGGCGATTTTTGAGGCAACTAGGATGAATCGGAGATGACCCAGATCGGGTCAGGATCGGGGTCCAAATCGGGTTCAAGAATATGTCCTAGGTTGGGTCATATGTGTCGAAGAATTGATGCCTTCAACTTGTGAACATTTGAGGTCAAGAAATATTTGTGTTTGCAAGTCACCAAATATTCCTCTCACGGGAGAGTCGATGTGAGAGGAACATTTGGTGTCAACATAGAGAATATGATCCAAGTCGGGTCATGTGGTTTGAAAGAAAGACTTCTTGATTGATGTGGTGCACGGGCCATGTCAGGATGGGCACGGACCGGGCATGTGTGGGCCGGTAGTGTTACCGGTTTGGAACAAAAACTTGAGACTGACATGTGTCGGTTTTTGGCAGCAGTATGTGTCGTTGCTTTGGACCATGAGTGAGTGCTTGTGATTTTTCCTGTGTAAGTTACCGCACAGTTGACCTAGTTGGCGGGGTGGATCGTCAATAAGTCCGTCGAGATGATTCGGCAGAGGTTGCACTAGCTTGTGCAGCTATTGGGCTGGTCAATTGATCAGTTTTGAACTTCATCACTTTGTAGGGAGTCGTATGAAATCTGCTCGTTCTGGATCTGGAGTTGAGGGAGTTGCGTATCTAGTGGAGAATGGTTACTCTCTTGAAGACATGATTTGGAGTCGCTTGATAGAGGAGTCAAGATAGCGAGTGTAGGATTCAACGACAAACTGGCAAGTTGTCGTGACAAGACTGTGCATGTCAACTTGAGGGGGAGTGTTGGAATATGATGTCGCAGATGATCGTACCCGGGATCGAATGCATGGCATGGATAGACACGGGTTGTGCTACATAAGATCATGTCCTGGATCTGATGCATGGCATCGACATAAAAGGACAGTTCTGACCTAATTTGGAGGTATTTCAGAGAAGAGGAAAGAATCCTTAGAAGTATCTCAAGAAAAGGAAAGAATATACACAAGGAAGATGATGATTGATTGACAAGAATCTGAATTAATTATCTGACGATGTGTTTAGATATTTTCCCTTCTTACCTAATTGTATCTTAGGAAAGAAGTTATTTTTTTTCTATTTATTCATCTTCTCTCCTTGTGTTGTATCAACTCAGACTTTTACAGAAAGTAATAAAAAATAGTGTGCGTGTGTGTGGAGGACGTAGGCACCAAGTTGGTGCTGAATCTCGTTAAATCTAGTGTCCACTTTATTTGTGTGTTTTATTGATTTCTGAGTTCGCTATATCAAGATTCTAAGGGGCAGGGTTCATGTGCAGATGCACTAGGATCGTGCCTCTCCACACCCGATCTGTTGAAGAATTATTTCCGCTACGACGACCTACGATATTTTAACACAAACAATAATTTTAGCACAAGCAAATATTATTGATATTTAAAAATTGACACAGAGACGATTAGTTTAGTACTTTTCCAACCTCTTCTCTGTTTTGTTTAAGCTTGTTGGTTGCTTGTAGAGTCAGATCAGAAAGCAAATATATCATCATATAAGACCTAAGTTAAACCTATTTTCTCTAACATGTGATTTCGTACCGTTTTCTGTCGTATAATGCATCCTCCAGTCTATATGTACACATAAATTATAAATATACATCGCACCGAGCTTAAATTTCTCGCTATTATTTGGTCGGAAATAAGACAAAATAGACCGTACAAGCAAGGTTGGTTTTTCATTTAAAAATAGGTAGGATATATACCACCACGCCTGAAGTGAACATTTTCTAGAGAGAATATTTGACCTGAAACTACAAGAACCCTTGGATTCTAAATGTATTCACAATTTTTATAGGATGACAACAAAAGTCCCGAGCTCTTAGATCGCTCGTCTTTAAACTCATAATTGCTTGTAATTATTTTATTTTGGCTAATTTTCAGTTGTTGAGAAATCAAAATACCAAATTATCTTAGTCTACTGGTAAAGAGTAATGCATCCTGAGTGAGAGGTCGTAAGTTCGAAATCCGGTTGGAGAGTATTTCATAGACATTTAATTTAAAAATAAGTTGAGAGAATTTACTCCAATTTACCTAAAAAAAAAACCAAATTATCGAGATTGAAACACTGACGAACTAAAGACAAACTCGACCCAGCTTATCCAAAAGTAGTTTTGCAAAGTGAGTTAACTCGATTTGTACATCTATCTTTATTACATTTTTTATTTGACATGAATTAAGTCGGTGCAATCAATTTAATTTTATATCTAAAAGAAAAGAACAAATTCAGCCTTTTGATTTTTTCTATTTTAATCTCAAATGTTGCTCAACTTTTAATTCAATCTAACATTAATCTATATAATATCTGATTCAATAGTTACTCGAAAAAGTTATCTCGATTTATTATATATAAATCAAACTCAAGTCATCTTACAAGCTTGAAAATATATTTTGATTTGAACTAGTTTGATTCGATAAAATGATAAATCAACCTGAAACCAGGTAACTTGTTCGAGTATGATTCGTTTACACTCTATGCGTAAAGCTTCATCTATATATATATTTTTTTCATATAATTCTTCAACCGCACTTACTGATTTATAATATATTTTCTTGCTAACTTTCTTGCTCACAAGCATAAATACTCACAAGTTGCAAAAGACGCGCATTGTTTATATTAGTAGGTAGTGCTTCGCATTCACCACTAGGTTTTGCACACAGGTATTAAATCTAACTAACTTTTTCTGATGTTACTTTGGTATTATTTCATATGCTTATCCGAACCACTAAAAAGATCCAACAAATTGTGCAACTTGTGTATTATTACTATTATGATATTTCCATTGGTAAGCGTTTCAAACCAAAATCTAGGTGTTATAGCACATGTTGTTCACACTTCACTTGTCAGAATATATTGCTTTTAGTACAAAAATAAATATATGGACCTTGGTTTTTTGCGGCCTTCCTCTGAGGCAATTTTGTGTCAGCATTGGGTCTGGCATTTTGGGATTCGTCAAGTTCAATTGTAATTGTCTTGATACGGTCGCACTATTTTTAAGTAAAAATGACAAAAGACATTACATTTCTTTTAGTTTATTTTTTTAGTTGGAAGCATTTTTCCAGGTGCAAACTCAATTGTCAATTTTATAGACAAATTAATTATCATGAAGTGTGAATTATATATATATATTATATTTAAAATTTATGCACGATTGATATGTACGGGGATTTTGAGATAGTTATGGATAAATTGAGAGGTGACGTGACACACTTTTATTGATGGACTAGAGGGCTAATCGAGCTTCGCTCGATATTTGACATAGTAATAAAAATTAAATATGTTATCATTTAATAAATGTTGATTGTAATTAGGTTGTTATGTTTGTAATTAATTTAAAGTGTAATAACTGGTATGATAAAAATAATAAATTATATCTCTATACGTTGAAATGTTTTATAATTAACTATCACAAATAAAAAATGTTGTTCCATCATTTCTCATAGAAGCAACTAAGAGAGAGGTTGGAATAAATTATATGACAAAAATGATGCACTATAATCAAAATGGATCTCAAAAATGCAACATAAAGGGAACACAGCTCTAAGCAATACATATGACAACACAATAAGTAACACATAAAAGATTAACATACATCTAAAGGAACGGATCAGATTAAGTCGGAGCAGAAAAATCAAAGATCTTGATGGCGTGTCGCACTAATACTAACTAAAATATGGACCGACACCCACACATCTTTATTTATAATATTGATGATGTGAAAATGAAATGTCTTCGACAACTTAGTATTTTTGTTTGGCCAAATTAGAACTTTCTTTTAATCTCCCTTGTATAAAGAGAGACTTGTTTGAAAGCAACTACACCGACTACTACACAAATGCAAGTTTAGCCTAATTAAACTATAACACAAGTTGTGCCCAACCAAAAATTTGAAATTCTTAAAGTCGTTTGAAAATGAGGAACAGCTCGAAATATCAGACAATAATCACGCTGTCCTGCTAATCATGCACTCAAACCGAAAGATTCTTAGGCATTAACACTCATTATTTTTATCACTAATATAGTCCTATACATTGCACCTAGTCCAAAGGGGAGTGTGTCACACATACAACATATACTATATGTTGATTCTTCCCGATCTTAACTTTGCTTTGGTAGTATTTATTAGGAATGATCAATCATTTTGTAATGCTTAAAGCTAAGAAAGACATATATAAATAGGTGTAGTAGATGTTAAGTACCTTTTAAATGGAGTCAAAATTGGTATAGGGTCCTTGGGCTCGCTTGTATTGCGGTTCATCGTTACAAAAATAGAAAAATGATTTTTATGTGTGGAACATTATTAAAGAGTACAATAAGACCAAAACATGTTTAAATATCGGGCTTGCTTTGTTGGTAAAATCAGGGGAAGTTTTGATTTTAAAAAATTTTAAGAGATAAAGGTGAATGTTTGAATTTTGCAACTATTATACGTTGTTTCAAATCGTAACCTTTTTCTTCAAATTTCGAATAAGGATTGATCAGGTAGTCGAGAGGTTCGGTGGAAACCTCACACTTCTAATTAACGTTCAATTTGAGTTCATAAATTTGAGAACTGCAAACACTTACATTTAAGTACTCAAGACCGTTGGCCTTCAAAAAAAGTACTTAAGACCGTTCATCAAACGGCTAAGTTGTCCCTCCGCTATTATATCGAGTGGAATTTAGAAGTAGAGGCTATGTTTGAATTGACAAGGGATGTCACTAATTGAGATTAGTGATTATTTTGAAACATTATTCGGCATTTGGATAAGTGGTTGGCTATCATAATCGTTGCTAACTTTGTTGTCATCCTATTCTAACCAAAAAGTGAGTTAGAAATTATTTCCAAAATCTTAGTCATTGGTAAATCTTGTTAATCAAACTTAAGATCCAAACTTATCCAGAATGTTCCTTAACATGTTTAGTTCAATGTAAAAATTATCATATCCATGCACATTGCAAGTTTGGAGCCTTGAGGTTCTAGATCGATCTGATTCCAGTTATTTGTCTTTCAAAATTTTCTTTAGTCATTGAGAACGTTGGGCCCAGCATAAATGGTGAAATCCTCACTTTTCTTTATAAGATACGGCTTAAAATTTAGAGAGATATATATAAAATAATAAAATAATTATTATAATTATTATAATCTCAAACACCGGATTTACTGACCTCATTCGCACTTCTCGTAAAATCATCAATTCAAGAGTATATTTAATTAGATTATAGATATATCTATTCATTTATATCTAATATAGATCATTGATTTTTTATAATTTGATTTAATTTGTGGTGCAGATATAAGTGAAAGTAGTTATTGACTTTTCATTTATTAAAAAAAAGGAGAAAAAAATAGATATTGAAGTTTTTTCTAGTATCACTATTTCTTTATTTGTCTGAACAGTGACAGAGGCAAAAGGGGTGCAGGGGTGGGCTGTTGCACCACTGTGATTTTAATTTTTCCTATATTTATTCGTACTAATTTTGATAATATTATATAAACTAATTTGCCTCCTGAACATTGAAAATAACAATTTTGACCCCCAAATATTAATTCATGGTTCTGCCACCATTACCAAATATGTGCCTTTTTTATTTTTTTAAGTCAGATTTATATTAACATTTAAGCACCAGAAAATATAAAATATCCTTTTCATGAAATTATTTTTTTTCTGTTATTTTTTGTGTTTATTAAAATATAACAATATATTTTCAAATAAAAAAATTGTCCAGACATTGATAGATCTATCATAACTTGCTACTCTTCCTACTTTGGTACTTCCGTTAAGCCTTTCAGGCCGTTGGTCCGGTCGTTTGAATCGGATCTAAATTTCCCATTCCAGCTTATGCGTTCCTTGGTTTTGGTTTACCGTTTTCATGGCTTAGCCGAAGTATACCAGTGCACCTGAAATTCCCATATATACCAAACGTTTGCAATCTCCGATAGGCTAATAAGTATCCAATTAATTAAAGCAACATGGAAACTTAGAAAAAGAAGAAAATAATTTTTGTTCCACTAATGCCCAAGTGGACAATTTTTGGCATATTTTAGGAGGTGGACATTTTAAAGTAGGTATTTTAGCTTAAACGTGCGAAAGAGGTCTCATTATGTGATCTGTAGAATATAAAATACAGTGGGTGGGTTGGCATGTTGCTAATGTAATTCTTTTAATATTATATTATTCTTTAGAATATCAATTACTTCACAGTGCTTCTTGATGGATACAATATTAAATTCTTAATCAGATAATAATGAATTTTGAGTTTTGAAGAAACTTCAAGTTTTCCACACAATCGATCTATTTTATTTTTTAAAATTAATATTCCAGTTCGTTTGGACCTTAATTAAAATTGGAATATATGGACAAATATTCACCGTTGTTTCCATCTGTTTATGTTTACTAGTGTTAAATGTAGTTATATTATGACAGGATATGAGCGTATTGAGAAAGAGAAACACATTCTGTTAAAAAATAATGGGTTCAATGTATTCTGACATCATTAAATGATTGTAATGCCTTCCTTTGTTTCGTCAAATGAAAGCTCTAGATTAAGTTTAAATAAAAAAAATTTCTGCTAATTGTTACGTCCGAATGTTCAACATTTTTGTCAATATTATTAAACTATATATAAGACACCTGATATTTCAAAAGAAAATTATTTGTGCCGTCCAGTTTTTCATCGCTTTAGTCACCAGCTCTCTAATTGACTAGGCTGTCGTTTGGATACACTAGGAATAGGCCAATTCCAGAATATTCCTAGCGTAAATTTTTCATCCAAACGCAATTACCAATTTCAGAAATAACACTATTTTCAATAACACTCTTTCCAACAACACTTTTCTCTCTACTTTTCATCCTAATAACACTCTTCCCAACGCTATTCCTAATTCACCATCCAAACAACATTCCTATTCCCGAAATAGCACTCTTCCCACGCTTCCCGAAATCTCACTTTTTCCTTAAATTTAGTCCCGGAATTGTTATTCCTAGCCTATTCCCCACCCATCCAAACGACCCCTAGTATTTATAGTTTGTTACTTATACATATTTTCCTTGTATCAAGATTGGCACATGATATTTGCAATTTTATAAACTAATAGTCTGGATTAGGGGATAATTTAGTCGACACATTCGTCAGGATGGTATGTATACCTACCGATGGTTAAACACTTTGTTATATCAGAATAGACACTTCATGTCAAGTTACGTATGACTTTTGGAAGATGCGTTAACGGCGACAGTTAGCAGTCTTTTAAAACAAACAAACGTATCTATGCAAGATCCTTGAAAACAATAAACATAAGCAGGTTAATAGCAAGAAAATTGCCTTGCCGGCCTCGGGAGCACAACAACTATATATTCACAATAAGAAATTTTCATAGGAATGCACTGCACACCTCAGAATTGGAAAATGATCTTTGAAATGCAATGTTTACCCGAATGAGTACACACAAAGATTTAAACATTTCAGTCATAATATCATAATTTTTTTTCTTAAAGTTAGTTGCCGAGAGTAAACCGACGGAATTTTATTAAAAAAATTAAAAGATTATAATTACAAGTAATTCAAATAAATAAAATAAAAGTTACATAATGATATCTAAAAGACATCTATAATGACCTATACAGAATAGGATAGTCAGTTCAACAATTAACGAACCACTGTCGTGATAAGTGATTATATCGCTAACTAGTCTACCACGTGTCAAAGAGCATTTGTTGAAGATTCTAGCATTTCTCTCATTACAGATGAGGCAACATCCTGCTATCCATGTCAAATCCCAAATAACAAGGATTCGATCTACTTGTGAAATTGATGTTGTTCACTAGATATATATTATCATGTTGTATAGGATTATTCGACCACATTAGTTCAAGTTATCTTGATTTTGCAAAATTACAGTCCATAAAATAAGTACCTCGTGTCCTTGAGCAACATCCAAATGCATAATTTGACCTTAGTTAGAGTTTTAATCTTTCATATAATATCATGAAACCAAATCAGGAGAATTTATTTCACAGTATACATGTTGAGGTTTGCAGATAAAAAGAGAGCCTACATGATTAAAGGAAAGGTACGAGTTATTTTGCTTGTCAAATGCTATATTTTAACAAAATGTTATATTTTCTCTTACTATTTATTTAAAAGTTCACCATTATAGTCATATTAACAATCTGCTTAATTTACAATAATAATTAATTCATTGTACAATTTATTTAAAGACCAATTTTATTGCTAAGACTAAAAATGGATAAATTGTAAGCTCACGTGAGATATACTTTACGTACTTGAGAATAATTTCAAGTAGAAAATAAGACTCATAGGAATTGTTCTTATTTAAATGTGACAAATGAAGGTATAATCATTTATTAAGAGTTATTTCTATATCTCTTCATTATATCTCATATTTATATTTACTAAATTTGTAAGTTGAGCTTCCTTGATGATATTGAATTTTATTGTAAATAATATATGAAAAATTGTATCTGTAATTTTTTTTAAGTCGATAGATGATTTTGAATAAATATTTTTAATGGAAAGATATTTATTATTTTTAAAATATATTTAATATATAAGACAATTTGATAAACTGATATTTTTTCATCACGAAAGAAAAGTAATAATTTTAAAATTGTAAATTCAATAGTGAAAAGTGAATAGTAAAATGGAAACAATAATGCATTTAGTCCATTATATTTTACACGCTCTATTGTTCATTTTATGGTATACAATTTAAAAAATTCTTTAAATGTAAAAAATGAAATTTATGAAAACTTTACCTTGCTATTAGATAGAATAAAATTCATACCCATTACATTTTTCATCTTCAAATCGATTGCACGCTAAATTTTTGTGGGCCACGTATGTATCACGTCAAAATTTCTATTCGAGAGTGATGTGATATCTATCATGTTTTCTATTTTGTAAATGAAAAAATATTGATCAAAAATTCAATAAGGGATGTACTGTATATAAATAATATGTTGCCATCTTTTGGTAGAAGATGTATTCACACAATTGCATCATTCGACAATAAATCTGTTAAATGGCATCCTATGGTCTCTATGTTAAGATATCCACCCTTTCGATCGCAAAGTGATAAAATATATGTTCTACGATAGCCTCCTCTAATATGTTTCGATGTTGAACCATCAAATCTCGCATATGGCACCTTCTATAAAATTATTTTGGACCCGTTGATAATATCCAATATCAACGACACCTTGTATAGCACCTCTCTATATACCAAAATAAATTGTCTTTTAGTAAAGAAATTGAATACTTTGTCAATATTATTGTTGAAGGTAAAAGATTTTAATATTTTTCTATATATGTCATAAAGTTATGGGTCTAAATGCATAAATATGAAAAATGCGATGGCAACAAATTCTTATTACATTTATTGAAAATTTGAAATAGAAAAACAATATAAGAATTTTAGTTTGGTATAAAATTTTAAATTTTTTTTCTAAGAAATCATAAAAATTACAAATAATATTATTGTACTATCAAGTAGGATGAAATTCATGCCCATTTATTTTTCATCTTTGAATATGTTGTAAGCCAAATTTTCATGATCTGTGCTCGTATGACGTATAGATTTTTTATTTGAGGGTGATGTGATATCTACTATGTTTGCCATTTTTTTTTTTGTAAATGCCAAATGTTTGATGAAATTTGAAATAGGAAATACTATTTATACATAAAATGTTGACACCCTTTGGTGGAGGAGGCATTCAATCGGTTGCACCCTTTGGCGAGACTTTCATTAAATGACACCATTTGATTTCTATGTCAAAATATGCACATTTTTTATTACACCCTTTAAAGCATTTATTTGATTGCACCCTTTGGGAAAACATTCTTTGAATGACATCGTATGTCTCTATATTTAAATAGCACATTGTCATTCATATTTTTTGGAGTCATATATCCACGCAACTTTATTATATATAAGATGTGAGATCTAAGATTAATGATGTTTAACATTTGTTGTTTCGTCCTCTTAACAAATATAACCAAGAGGTATAATAATGTTTTGGATGTTATGGGTAAACAAAAATGTATCCAATCCAATTTGCGTTTCGTGGGAATTTCTTAATCAAAATAAAATAAACCCAACCTGTTATTCTAATCTATGACCAACACATGAGAGCACCTCGAACTGCGTCTATATTTTATCTTCAGCCAGATGGATCTATCGATCTCGGGAGTTTTCTTCTTTGTGGACTTGGTGCATAAACGATTGCGCATCGACCGCATCAACGGTCTCGTGCTGAATGAATTCCGAGCACGAGTTATTAACCTCCAGGTGCATATATATAATAACTTAGTCCTATTATTATTATTTTGATTGAAAGCTTGATTGATTAAATTTATGCCTGTCAGACCCGGGTCCGGATCCTCTGGTCGGCGCGATAAAAACGAGCACGTGGTCGGCGTCCGATCCGAGCTGCCCGATTTAATCTGAACGGTTTATTTTTTCGGGCCAATATTTTTTTCGGGAGTGGTAGACTTCACGGACTCCCTTTTAGCCATTGAGATTAAATAAGACGGTCCGGATCGTGCCGACCAGAGGATCTGGTTCCTGTCAGACCCACCATTACGGAGTTCGTTTATAGTGCAATAGTGCATGAAACTTTTGTAAAGAGTTCCAGGAGAGTCGTAATAAATTTATTTACATTAGAGTTGTCTTGAGAATAGATCTTTTAATAAGCAATTGACGAATCATAACGCAGGAAATTTTTACGTACATTGCTAGAGAAAATAAATAATCCATTAATGTCGATATTTTGCTACAAATTAATTGAATATGCACCTTGCGCCTATACGACAGTGCGGAAGATGTGAAATCGATATCAAGGGACCTTATGTTGAAGATGTGAGGTGACATATAATGTTAACATGAAGATTAAAAAGATTATATTGAGCATAAGCTTGTTTCAACGGTGTTAGCTGATTGTTATAATTAGTAAACTTATATATATTTCTTTTCGTTTAGATAAATTGTGTATGTACAAATTTTAGTATAATTTGAAAAAAAATAATTAGTCATCCATCAACAAAGTAGTTTTAAAGAATTTAATAATTTTAAATATACAACGCATCTAACTATACTTCCTATACATCAATTAAAATAATATACAATGCGTCTTAAGCTATTAAAAAATATATATATAACAAATAATCTATTTTCTCGAAACTAATGCAAACATGAGCTATTTATATAGAGCAATTTGCTTATTCCTCAAAAGTGAGTCAAAACTAATTAAAGATGCTATATCCTACTACACTATAGACCATCTTGAAATTGTGTGAGAAAATTTCTTAATATGATACTTCTATTGGGCGGACTGGACTATTGAGAAATATGTATTTATTTTATTAACACGAGATAAAAATCAACATTCTTATAAAAATAAAATGTCAAACCTATGAAACTAGTTTTTAGTTTAATAATAATTTTTCACGCTAATATTGATTTCTTCTTATCTTAATTATACTACATTTGCTAATAATTTTAATTATATACCGAACTTGAATTGAATCAAGAAAGATCTTACCTTCATAATACTTTTTTATCATTAGAAAATCATATGTACTTTGAATCTAATAAAAATAAATATTTCAATATTTTATTAGAGTCGATTATTGTTTGATTAGCTGTTAGAAAATAATAATACATTACATCAATTATTTTCGTACTATATTTTTTAATACAAACGCAAAAACCAAAACATAAAAAAAGAAAGAAAGAAAGCTGTTCAAGCGCCGGCCCTCGGTCAAACACCAAAAATATAAAATAGGAAAAGTTTCGGGTCCATTGAGCAATTTAATTTCTTGATTTCTGCTCGAGTGCTCGTACAGCAGCGCAGGAAAAACACTGGCGAGTGCTGGCACTCATACATTAACCGTTCCGCTCTCCAGTAGCCACTATTTCCTCCCACGTGCCACGTGGGAGGTGACCGGGACTAGCCGGTAAATCGTCAGGTGTACGGTTTCTGGGTCCCACCTAATCTAACGAGCCTTGCATCACCTCCACCCTGGGCCCCACCCAGTTTTCTGCGCAGACCTCTTTTAAAGAGAGAGGGAGGGAGAGAGAGAGAGACTCCTCCGTTCACATTTTGCGAAGGAAGCGGAGATACGATACCATTACCAGGGGTGTTTTGGTGTATCTCTAAAATGGAGAGGGACTTTTTGGGAATTAACGCGAAAGTAGAGATGGAATCACCTCCGCCTAGAGACGAAGCGAAAGCTCCGAATTCAGGTTCGGAATTTTTGATTTGATTTGATTTCGCTATCAGGTGTGTGTGTGTGCATGTGTGAGAATTTAGTGGTTATGGTTGACTTTCCTTTTTAGATGTGATTTGATTGGGGAAGATTTAGTTTAGATTGGCTAAATTTGATTTATGATGCTTCTTATTAAGTAAGTTTATTTGTGTTTAGTCTATTTAGGGAAAAATTGAGATGGAATCACCTCCGCCTAGGTAGTTTTTGTTCTTGTGTTAAGTCTATTAAGCTACGTCGGAGGCTGTTATCTGGTGCTGAAGCTATAAACTAATAGGGTCATTAATTTGAAAATCGTATAATCAAGAGAGATAGCTATTACAATTAACAAGTATGATCTGAATTATTGTAAAGCTACTCATGATCAGTTGTAGTAGAGCTCAGAACAATTTGGATTATTCAAAGTTCTGATCAGAGACAAATCTGAAGTAACAAGATTCTGAATCCCGGTATTACCTGACAAGCCTGCGAAAACAAAAACATTTTGTCAGATGTGTGCCTTTCGTGATGATCCCACAACTAGGGGTCATTCGAGCAAATAGTGATAAATATCAGTATTTTGCGGCCTGTAAGAACGGGTACTGGTGGTTATGTGATTATGTCGTTTTTCTTAGGAATGATCTTATGCGAATAAATTCAGATGTAAAGTAGTTGTATTAATTTTTTTTTTCACTTTCTGACCCATCAAATCTTCCAATTATAGCGACTTATGGAAACACGGGGTCGCAGTGGCATTTCACAAATAAGGAACAACCTCGTCATTTCCTGTCCTTCACAAGACGACAAGAAGGACAATCGAGTCAGTTCTCTCCATTGGCCTTTCAGGTACAAATAGATCTGCACCTTTTAGCTCTAAAGATTATTGAGTGATGATTTAAAAAATTGTCTTTAAGTTCTTTATTAATAATGCCAAGTGATTAACTGTACTTGTGGATAAAAGCAGCATATCTCATATTTGCAATATCATCAGTTGTTTTGAGATATCTATGCATGACATCGTGCACTTATTTTCCAATGATGGCTAATGATGGGGCTTATGATTTGTAAAAAGAAAAAAAAAAAATAAGGGAACACCAGACTAAGAATTTGAAGGGTATTGAATAACAAAAATGTTTTAGATGTGTTTACTTGACATGATAATAAAGCTTTGTCATGGTACACTGAAATATCAGAATGCTATTGTGAACAATTCTTTATTTCAGAGTTCTTTGCTATTTTATGCATTTTAACTAGACCACCTGCATTGCAGCGATCACTTGTTTTGGATACTGACCAATCACACCAATCTCAAAGCTCCACTCAGTACGTAACTGAAACTAGGCCCCCCTATGCGAACCTCAGGCCCTTTGGAAGTGCATCAAGCTCCTTGACACCTAGAACTGGCCCCTTTGTTGGTCTCTACCATGCTAGGTAACTTTATTTTTTTTTCCTTCTTTTTCTCCCTTTTGTATACCAGTTTAATACTTTAATCTATTTAAAGTGTATAACTGAAATTTGTTACTTTCCCCCCTTTGTTTTCATAGGGAGGTGCCTAAGCATCTGCCGCAACAGCTTACAATATTTTACGGTGGTTCTGTGAGCGTTTTTGATAATGTACCACTTGATAAGGTATTCATTTATTATTTTATTTGAGAAATTAAGATGATGCATAGAAGAGTCTAATGGTATGAAAAGCAATTGTTTCTTGTGAAGTAACTGGCATTAATGTTCTCATGGCAATACTCTCTCAAGCCCATGTATGCCCAATAATAATTAGATTCCCAATCTTATCCTTTCATCTATATTCTTTTGAATATGGAATAAATAAGAAAAATGAAGTAAAAGAAAACAGGAGCAAAGAAAATTAAAATTTCAGCTTCATCCTTCTGTAACTTCCCTCAAAAAAATGCACTTGCTAACAAGGCGAGGTACATACAGCTGCTTACTCAAAAAAATGCAAAATTAAACATTAAATTACTTTCTGTGGTGAAATTGAGCCATAATTCAATCAAATTTTCCTGAATCAACCCTCAATTAAACTTTCTTCTTTGTTTTTTAAGGCTAAAGAAATAATGTCACTTGCTAACAAGGCATCGAGTACTCCATGCACCCCAACTCCAGCCTTACAGCAACCAACTAAAATACTCTCCAAGTCTTCTTCCTTTTCTGGCGGCATAGTTTCTGGTCCCATGCCTAAACCAACTCAAAAACCAGACCATGTTTTTGAACCAGTCATGCTTCCTCCACCAGTTTCTACCCAAATTTCAATAACACCACATGCATCACCTGGGTCGTCACCAATGAGTGTGGTAACTACCGAAAGCCTGAAAAGCGGGCCTTCCTCTGATGCTCCGGTAACTATCGCCGTGACGGTGTCTACTGCTGCCCCGACTGTTCCTCGAGGTTCCTATTACTCTTCAAACTTATTTAAATTAGTTATTGTTATTTTTCATGACTGAATCTTGGAGACTAGTTGTTGAAAGTAGAAAATTGATTAGTGTGAAATGTTAACACAGCTATACCTCAAGCTCGAAAGGCATCTCTGGCCCGATTCCTGGAAAAGCGCAAGGAGAGGTACTAATTTGTTTGTTTGTCTATTAACTTACAAGTACTTCTGTTTATATTTTGTTTTATGCTCCTAAGAAGCAACTTTGCATTTCACTTTCAAATTAGAAATTACAGTGTCAAAATATCACATATGCACTCCCAAACTAAAATAACGATCGTACTGCAAATAAGAGCTACTTACTTCAGTTCTTTTCTTCCTAATCACCTCTAAAGACTCTTGAGGAAAAAAAGGGTTTTGGGCAGTATTTGATCCATTTGATTTTCAATCTTCAAGAGGGTATGTGTGGATGCATGGTTTGACAATTTGTATGCATATACAACTTTTTCCTCTAACCACCTCTTGAATGGTATTAGGATGAGATGTGTGTTAACCTACGCACGTATGTTTACATAACAAGTGTGAATTGGTTGAATTATCATATAGCAACTTATAATCTGAAACCTTTTTGGCTCACAATATTTCTTTCAGAGTAATAGCTGCCAATCCATATCCAAGCACCACAAAATCGGCAGAAGATCTCCCGTCAAAATCTTCATCTACAGACCTCACCTTTTCAAGTAACAACGACAAGTCGTTGTGTGCAGGCCCACCTAAAATTAATTGCTATAGGGAAGAATATCCTAGCACTAAACTGGAGATTTAGGTGACAGGTCTTGCAATCTTGTTTTTTTGGTCCTGAAATAATTTTATCAGTAGTTAATTTTTAAACTTGAGAATGATGTCTCTGTTCAGTCAAAGTATATATGTGATTTGTACATTGGCTGGCTAAGAGGTTATATTAGTGAATATGTGGCAGCTCACGCAACGAGAGAGCTGTGGTACAATATTTTGGCCTCTGTTCTTGTGACATAAAGTGAATAATATGGCAATAGATTGTTAGTTTTGACTCCAGAATAATGTAGGTTCATATTTATTTACATGAAGATAGGTTCGGTATAAAAGCTATGTAGTTTTTTTAAATGAACTTGCTATAAATGCTTCCCAGTCTGTCCTGCTGTGTCTATGGTTAACTTTAATGCGTAAATTGTAATAGCATCAGGGATTACAGAAATTCTTTATTCGTATATGTTTTCGTACCTTTGTTGAGAAATCGAGTCATATAGATTTGTCAAAAAGAATTTCATAGATAATGTTGTCTGAGCAAAGCCAGACATTTGTGAAGTCTTTTTTTTTTTTTTTTTTTTTTTGAAACTAGTGGTTTACCCACCGCTTTTCCATTAATACCATGAGAAAAGCACAACAAACAAGTTTGTACAATTACAAAAACCAACTCATCGCTAGCCCTGATACAGAACTGGTACCCATATCTACTGATACCAGCAACTCTAAAAGTGCTAATTAACTAGCAAAACCAATCAATAAAACCCGAAACCAACAATCTTAACAGATATACAAACAAAATATCCAAGCAATACAATTAATCACAAGTATTAGCCAGCAGCCATGCCCCTCTCTGTGCCAGATAGTTGCAGTGGCAGCTCCTCAAGCCTTGGCAGCATCTCCAACACCTGGTACTTCAGCACAGGGTCCCACATATCTTCCCAATATCTCACTAGAGCTTGTATTTTTGCGCCCAAAGCCCTTAGGGAGCAGGGATCCTGATTCTGAAAGCAACAATCGTTTCTAGTGAGCCAAATCATCCAAAGTATAGCAGACCAACAGATTTTGATAGCCTGGTGTCTCTTTTTATCTATCAGAGGCAATATTTCAAACAGATCCCTCACATTTAAAGGTATTACTTCTATGTTAAATTGATATAAAAACCAGCCCCAAATAGGTTTAACTTGATTACATCTAAAAAAGGCATGGTCTATCGTTTCTAATGAGGGACAATACACATATGAAACATCTCCCTCCCAGCCTCTCACTGCCAGGTTATCTCTAGTAAGCAACCTGTCTTTGCACAGTAGCCAGCAGAAAATCTGTATTTTGTTGGGGATTTTAATTTGCCAAATATGTGCAAAAGACTGATCTATTACCCCTCTACAGTCCAACCAATTGTACAACTGTTTAACAGAAATACCCTTAGAAGAACCATCCCACACTATCTCATCAGGGGAAGTTCTCAAAGTGATGCAATTCACTATAAAGTACATCTCATTAAGATCAATGATATGTCTTTCAGACAATTGTCTAGCAAAACTCAAATGAGCAATACCTTTAGCTATTATCTGTGCCACAGTATAGTTTTTGTCTAAACAAATCTTATACAAAGCATGGTATTGAATAGAAAATGCACAGTCTCCATGCCATGTATCCTCCCAAAATCTGACACTATGGCCATTTCCTAATCTAAAACTACAGTGTATGTTCACTATCGGTTCCAATCTCTTGATATTCCTCCAAAATGGGGACCATTTCTGATAGTTGTTATTTTGTGCATATTTAATTATGACTATTTCTTTCCACCAACCAGAATACAAGGGATCTTTAATTTTCCAAACCCACTTGCATAATAAAGCATCATTCATGGTCAGTAAATTTTTAATGCCTAAGCCCCCTTCATCTTTAGGCCTACAGACCACATCCCATCTAACTAAATGATATTTCATTTTATTCCCAGCATGCCATAAGAAATTTGCCCTAATTTTATCTATTTGTTTTAGCACACTCTTAGGAATAGGATGAAAGGATAACATATATAGCACCAAGGCAGTGAGAACACTATTTATTAATGTCACTTTGCCACCATAGGACAACATGTTTCCTTTCCATCCCTGCAATTTAGTTTGGAACTTGTCCAAGACATAACTCCAATCAGATTTTCTTAACTTCTTCCAATGTATTGGTACCCCTAAGTATCTAAGGGGAAAAGTCTCTAATTTGCACCCAAAAACATCTGCTAGTTCCTGTGCTGTATCATCTGACATATTAATGGGGTACAATTCACATTTGGAAAAAATTATCTTCATACCTGCCACAGCTTCAAAAGCAATGAAAGCCCATTTGATGGCCTGCACAACCTCTCTTTCAGCAGTACAAAAGATCACTGTATCATCTGCATAATTAAGATGAGTTATCTGATGACCACTTTGTAAGTAGGGACCCAACCCTCTAATATAACCCATATCTCTTCCTTTGCTAATCATTTGATTTAAAGAATCAGCCACCAAATTAAACAACAAAGGAGAAATTGGGTCACCCTGTTTAAGACCCCTTCTCACTTTGAAATATGGTGTAGGCTGACCATTTATATTGATGCAGATTTCACCATCTATCAAAATTGATTTTATCCATCTAATCCATTTGTCTGGGAAACCTCTAGCCTGTAGCATTTCAAACAAGAAATCCCAATCTACTCTATCATATGCCTTCTCTAAATCTATTTTCAACACAATCCCCTGTTGCTTATTTATTTTAGTGTGATGAATTATTTCACTAGCACAGATAACATTATCCAAAATGTATCTTCCTTGCAAAAAAGCAGCCTGGGATTGATCCACCAATCTATTGACAATTGGGCCAAGTCTAGTAGTCAGCACTTTGGTAAACAGCTTGAAAATGCAATTTAATAGGCTTATTGGTCTGTAGTGCTTAATCTCATTGGCATCAATTTTTTTTGGGATCAAACAGACCAAAGCCTTATTAATCCTACTAATATCCAAAGTATGATCAAAGAAGGCCTGAAACATTGACATAAAATCTTCCCTAACTAGTTCCCAATTTTTTTGATAGAAGGCAAAAGAAATACCATCTGGGCCTGGTGCTTTGGTAGCTCCAGAACTGAACAGTGCTGCTTTTATCTCATCTTCACTGAATGGCTGAGTAAGGGCTATGTTATCATTCTCATTAACCATCTGATGAGGGCTCCATAATTCATCTCCTAAACAGGCCATCTTAAACCCTACATCACCATATAACAATTTATAAAATTCAGTAATATGACTGACAATCTGATCCTTATCAGTAACAAAATCTCCATCAATATCTAAACCCAGAATTAGATTTCTTCTCTTTTTATTAGTAGCTATGGTATGATAATATCTAGTGTTCTTATCACCATAAAGCAGCCATTTAACTTTGGATCTGACCTGCCAATATTGTTGTTCATCATCATAAATTTTATCTAAGGAGCAGTTTAGATCAATAAACTCCAACTGTTCATCAATAGACCAATCTCTGTTTTCTTGTATCTTTTGTAGGTCATGTATCTGTTGTAATAAGTCCCTCTTATCCTTTTTAGTCTTCCCATACACATTTTTTGCCCATCCCCTCATTTTATGTCTAAGAGATTTAATGTTTTTATTCCAACTAACAGCTAAGTTAGAATTGTGATCTAACCTTTGCCACCATCTAGGGACAAGTCTGCAAAAATCTTCATGACTGCACCACTCCTCTTCAAATCTGAAAAGAGGAGTTTGCATTATATCTTTTCTACCAGTGGATAACAAAACAGGATGATGATCTGACTTATATTTAGGCAGACAAGTGACAATTACATCATGCAAGCAATCCTCCCAATCTTGAGAACATAAAAATCTATCTAAAAGAGCAAAAGTTGGTCTATCCCTCATATTAGACCAAGTATATTTTTGACCTGAAATGGGATATTCCATTAATTGCAACTCAGAAATCAGATTGTTAAACATTTTGGACCCTCTACTATTAAAGTTTGGCCCAGTTTTTTCATGTCTGAATCTGATCATATTAAAATCACCAAACAAAAGCCAAGGCCCCTCCCACATGGACCTTAAACTTCTAATCTCTTCAATAAAAAACTGTTTTAATCGATAGCTAACAGGAGCATAGACCACAGTAATCCCAAACTGGATCTGATCACTTTTGTTTAGCAGAATCAGCGAAATCCCAAAAGTTGTTTTAAGTACATGGAGAATATCTAATTTTTCTATATTAATCCCTACAAACACCCCTCCTGCTGTATTATTTGCAGGAAGGAAAATATGCTCAAATTTACTAGGCAAAAAGGATTGAATAAATCTTTTGGAGAAAAATATTTTTTTTGTCTCCTGAATACCTACTATATCAATTTTATTATCTAACAGAATTTCTTTTAACCTAGTTCTATTGATCTTTTTCCTAAAGCCTTTAATATTCCAAGACAAGATATTCAACATAAGGAACTAGTTAACACCCTATTCAGTATATGAATATACTGAGTATGCTTATCTCTATCTTTCTTACTAAACTTGGCCCCATACAATTTTTTGAAGTGTATCTCTTCCCACATGGAAGCAAACTGTTTTTTGGACAGTGATCTCAAGAAACGCACTGCTTCTAAGCTATCTTGCTCAGAATCAGCCAACTTAACATCATAACAATGGAATAAATCCATCACTTGAGTATCCGAAAAGTCAGGGAAAGGAAACTGATCAGGAAGGGAAATCTGATTCATACCTGAAAGTTCCAGATTTGTTACTTGCTTTCTAAGAGCAGCTTTCTCCTGAACATTCTTATCTGCTTCATGGAGTTTTTGTCTCAAACTCTGACGTGTCAGCATAGCTGGCATCACCTTCATCTGAGCTATGTCCTGCTCGGTCATGTCAGAGGCAGTCAAGTTCTGCTCCCTAGCTTGTTTTGCTCCCTCATCAGTAGCATTCAACTGAGAAGCATCAAAAACCACTATGCTGAGATCAGAGCTAGAATGCTGCACTACCCCACTTCCTACAACAGGCACATCCTCCATCAATATTTCTTCATCAATGTGTTCCTGATCCCCTTCTTCAAACTGCTGTTCAGACTCAGCCTGACCTACCCACTCCTCATCATCGCCTCCATCATAATCCACCAATTCCTCATCTTCTTCTCCTTCCTCAGGGATTGGAGCTGCACTAGAAGAGGAGGGGTCACTAGGTTTCTTACCAGATTTCTTGACCCAGACTCGACGACGCTTGTTGCGTGATGGTGCAGGCTCAATCGGCGTATCAATGATGAACTTCACTCTCTTCCATCGCTGCTCCTCACCTACCGGAAAGATCATCTCTTTGAATGCAGGGATCTTGCGTGGATCTGGCACCCCCAACCGAAGCTTGGCCTCACATAGATCAGTTCTTTCCAAAGTACTACGATCAATCTTTAGAATCACGCCAAATCCTTTCACAAGCTTCACAAACTCATCTGGTGACCAAAACTTGCGTGGGAAATCCACAACACGCACCCATACACTCTTCAGCTTGAATCCTCCATTGATGTAGTCATTCCAAGATCTAGCCTCCAACCATTGGTCTTCAATCTTGACTAGTTCTTTATGCAACACCTTCTCTTTCCACCACCCTGGACCATCCACTAACACCTCTCCATCCCTTAACTTCGCTGCTCGCCAAAGAAATTGGGGAGAAATAGGTCTGAGAGCAGCCAAGACTCGATCTCTTCCGATCTGCTCGGGGTCGCGAAGCACAATACTCTGCTTGAATCCCTCCTCAAGAGATCGTGACAGCGGAGAATCTTCAAAGTGCAAGAGCTCAGTCGCCATGGCTTCAGTCTGAGAAATTTCTTGGCTAGAGTTTGTGATTTGGGGAGAAACTGTTCTTGCAGGAGGGTAAAGGTGAGCTTTTATAGGGGGCTGGGGTTCAAGAACCTCCTTGCATTGGTACGATCTATGGCCCACCTTGCCACACGCAAAACACACCAAGCAGTCGGGGCAGTTACCGGCGAGGTGGCCAATGTCACCGCACCGAAAACACCCACGCTTATTAGGCTTCGAATTTTGTCTTAAACGAGCAATTTTGGTTTGTGCTTTGCGCTTGGCTTCATCTCCAGTACGAGGCACATCTACACCTCCATGGTAGGCTTAGTGCTGGGACCCACCACCTTAGCAACCGTGTCTCCAGTTTTCCATGCGCCGAACTCTCCATTGCCATTAATGTGCGGTCCCTGCACAATAGTCTCCGTAGCGCTAACAGGAACATTGTTATCCGTCGGCGAAGGGGTCCCGCTTACGGATGGGATGAGTTCTTGCAATTTAATTGCAAGGGTGGACAAAGTCGCCTGAATTGCTCCTATCAACTCCGGGGGAACAACAACACCCAGTCCTTCAGACGCCATTTTCCTACTCACTGTTGTTTTCAACACATTTGTGAAGTCTTTCGAAAATTAAATCAGTGATTATGATTAAGCTTTTTAAACAAACTTAACGAGACTAATCATGATAATAAAACCCGCTTTTTCTAACATTTTCCATTTTTCCTTATGGCACAATTGATGCTGGGAAGCACATTCCTAAGCTTGTTCCCGTCGCTCCCGAGTTGCGACTTGTGAAGCCCGAAGTATATATAGAAGGTTGGACCATATGGGCCGAATGCCGATATTTGTTCCGTCATACCATACGGTCCTTGTGTTGCGCTATACGGCAGATCTAAATATCAGAATAAAAATAATATATAAGTACAACCAAGTTTTTGAACAATCAAGCAATCAGAATTTATAAATGAAAAGAAACGCGCTGCCAAAAAAAAAAACACGCTAGTGTCCCGTTCTGTTCCCACGCGCCTCCCCTTCGCTTACCCTCCCTTTTGTTCCCACGCGCCTCGTTCTTTCTCCTACTGATTTCCCTTCGCGCCTCCCTGTGCCCTCTCGTGCCTCCTGCATCTTCCTTCTCTCCTTCGCACCTCCATGTCCCATCGTTCCTTCTTTTGTTTCCTTCGCGCCTCTCTTTGCTCCTCCATGCATCCCTACGCCCCTTCATGTCTCCATATCTTATTTTCGTGTATCCATCAAGCAACCATGTAAGATACTTCTTTATACATGTTATTTACTCCATTTCTTATATTTAGTTACTCCCCAATAAAGTTACACAAAGAGTTATTACTTCTCCCTTATTCTTGATAAATACTTCCTACTATTTTAGTTACTCTCACGTATTTATTATTTACTCCCTTTATTGTGTTTAATTACTCCCTAATAAAAAGTACACAAAAACTCAAAAAGTTATTACTTACTCCCTTATTCTTGATAAATACTCTATTTTATCATTTTAGTTACTCCTAAATATTCTTTATTTACTCCACTTATTGTGTTTAATTACTTTCTAATAAAGTTACACAAAGAATTATTACATACTCCCTTATTCTTGATAAATACTCCTTCTTACTATTTTACTTACTCCTTTGTATTTATTATTTACTCCCTTATTGTTATTTATTTACTTCCATACCGTAGCAGAACTATATCTAAATATGTTTTCTCGATCTCCAATTTTTTCTTTTCAACACCAGATCTGATCGTCTTCCTTCTTTCTCTCTACTCATAAGGTAAGTATATGATTGGATTGATATATGAAGTTGTGCCAAATTGAGAGATGAGAAGGTAGAGGGAAGAGAAAGAGTGGTTGAGATGATTGGCCATAGAATCGCCAAGCACGAAGAGGTGCGAGGCGAAGAGAGGTGCTGCGGCAGTCGGAGAGGCGGTTGAGATGATCTCTCCTTCGCTTCTCCAACTCTTCTTTTTTTCTTCTCTTTTGATTTGAGCAGAGGAAAAAACGGAAGGAAATATCGATTTAAAGGAGAGATAAAGATCGGGAGTAAAGAGGGGTGAAACGAAGACGTGAGAGGAGGAGAATTAGACTCGCGTGAGGGGTAAGGATGAGAACCCGCTGATTGTTTGATTGCTTAAGACTCTGATTTTCTTAAGAAATTCCAAATAATACCATGTTCAAATCAGAATCGGCACTTGTCACCAAAAAAATAAAATAAAAATAAATACAGGAGGCCCAAAACCGATTGAAATCGCTACGAGATAGAGAATAATGGACAAAATGCTGGAAGAATGCGCCATTGAATAAAACCAATTGAACAAACATTTAACATTTTATAAAGTTAATCTGCGATCATTCTTATCTTTCATAGAATAGAACAAAAATAAGTTTCTCCATATGTATTTTGTGAATATGAAACTAGATTCTCTTTCGAGTTCCAAGAATCACAAGATCCCTTCTAGTGTTTCATAATGCAACTCTTGAATAGTAGCTAAAATTACATCCATAAACTTGAGTACTACTCTAGAATATTTTTTAATCACCTTAGAGAAAAAAATGGATATTCACATCCAACTAAAATTTTTGGCATCACAATCCTGTTGGGAAATATTAAATTGTTTTTAATTATCACCATACTTTCACTTATGTTTCTTGGTATGAGAATATATCGATATGGAGTTTGACATATCAAAAAAATCCAACTCATAACTAGAAAAGTTTCATAATAAATCATCAACACAGCCTTTTTCCCTTGGATAAAATAAGATTAAATTCAAACAAAATCTAGAAACTAACTAGAATCTACAATAATAGTATAATTGAGGCCAATTAAAACATTGATTAGACTTGAAAAAAAATGAGTTTCATCAAACCTAATTTTAAAGTCTGTCAATGAAAACTTAATAATGAGAATGATTTTGCTAGCAAGAAAACCTAAGAATAAGATACATATATTTTCAGAAAGAAAATTGAGTTATTTTGAATGCCTCAATTTTTTTTATATGTTTATGTGTTTGTAGTTTGTAGTTTGTACAATAATATTTTCTTTTATTCTAATTCCTAGAAACTTGGCCAAAATCTAGTTCCCAGTTATGTCCTTAATTATAAAATATATACCTTTCTATAATCAATAACTAGTATTTATATAATATACAATAATAAAATATATAGTCTCTCAAATTTTTCTTAAATATATTTGTTCTCTATATTATATTGATTTCCTCTAATAACTTACTAAAAAATTTGTTTGCCTCTTTAAATCACTTGGAATGAGATATATAATATTTCAGACTTTTCTTAAAGATTTTTGTTTTCTATGTGGTATATAATATTGATTCCTCTAATAACTTATCAAAAAAAAAAATTTTGTCTCTTTTAACCACTTGGAATGAGATGGAACCTAAGACTCGATTCAAACTAACATATAATGTTGCTGCTTGCGCTTATTTATTTGCAATTTCAAGGTCATGATTTCTAACACTCGAACCACCAAGTTTCACGCAGGTGGACTGTTAACCATCGACCTATCAATTAGATGCATGGAGAAATCGCGGACTCATCACATTTATATTGTTCTTAATAGACAGATTTGGTTTTCATCGTACAAGAAGTGAAATCATGCGTTTATTGAAGAAGCTAGAACGGTACAAAAAGGAAAACAACTCCAGCATGCTTTTTTTTTTTTTGGTAATGAGACGCTGATTCTGTAGCAGGATTCCTTTCCTTTTTTTTTTTTTTTTTTTTGTTATCCTTTATTTATTACTATTATTATCTGATCGCCACTTATACGGTTCTACTCATCCCTTTCAACTGTAAAGATTTTGCCCAATTACCAACCATTTTCAGTTGTACACCATGGATAATCCCCTTGAGAAGGTTAGTGTAAGCAGGCTTTCCATCATTAGTTGCTGCTTTCTTATAAACTATTTTTATTTGTAATTCCCGTTTTCATCGTCATTCGTTTGTCTACTTCTCACTAGCAACGGTAGCAGGGTTAGCTCTAACATTCGTCTCTTCTGTATATTATATTATTACTGGTATAATGAACGTGTGGGAACGGGATTCAAAAAAAAAAAAAAAGAAAAAAATAAAAGAAAAGCAAAGACAAACACGTACTTTACCAAATCCTAACAAACACTCAATATTAATGATCCTATTGCAAAAGTTGAAAAAAGAAGAAGAGAATATACTTTACAGAACTATACAAATAAACTAAATAGCACGAACGTCTCATGATCATGATTTTAACACTGAGAAGCAACAGTTCACTAACACTCAGATTGCTTCAGCCTTTCCAGTTCAACCACTGTGAAATGAACTCCTTGTAAAAAAAAAATATAAAGTTCACCTTACTTTGCAGAAAAGAGCACATACAACAACTTAGCTTAAGGGCTACTAGGCAGTTCTAGAGTGCTTGATCAACCAATCAATAACCGCATCTATGTTGATTGAATCCTTGCAAGAGATCATGTAGCAAGAAACTTCCCTATCTTTCATATACTCCAAACCTCTGCACGCACAAATTGAGCAAAATTATTATACCGGCAAGATACCTTATTGGCGAAGACTTATTGGTAGTAATCGAGAGAGAGAGAGAGAGATACCTAAGTACTGCTTGGTACAATTTAATTGGTACTGTAAAAAAATTAATAAGCGAAAAGTCAAAAACTTACAGCTGGTCAACCAAAGCCTGCTTGGAAAGAGCTTCAGATTTGTCAATCTTGTTTCCGAGAACAAGCAGTGGGATCCCCTTTAGTGACGGTTTGGCAAGAAGGTCATGGAGTTCGCTCTTAGCTACCGGCACACTGTCTCTGTCTGAAGCATCCACAACATATCTGGAGAGAAAAGAAACGTGAATGAAGCACTTTGGAGATAAAACCGAAGAAGGGTTAATTAGCAATTTTAAGCAAACATTTTTTTTGGTTTTATATATTATATTGTATAACCAGCTTGTGTAGAATCTCTACCAGACTAACAGATAAAAGCTGAGAACAATAACAATGTGTTTTACATGGTAGGGGTGTAAGGAGATGAATGTCTGTAATACACTATTTGGAACTGTACCAATTTGTATATATTTTTACATGTAGCCAACTCAATCTCGATGCACAAGGTTAGTAATTCAAGAATTCATACAACACGAAGAAACCAACATTAACCAAATCCTAGCAGAAAACATATTGTGACACAAAAGGCGCAGCAATAAAATTAGGCTATAAAATGTTTGGAATGGAGGAATGATGAATTACAGGATAGCAGAGACACCACGGCAGTACCGCTCCCACATGGTACGGAATCTCCTTTGACCACCCAAATCCCAGAGCTTTATGGTTACATTACCTTTTGTTACCTTCCGCATGTTGAAGCCCACCTAGTTTATTTTGCAAAGAATAATACAGTATCAGTTTGAGAGATCAATTTTAGTCTGTAAAAGAACCAGAGGGAAAAGTGGCTTATCCATAAATATAAGAAACTGCCAAATAAGAGGAACAAGTATGTAAAGAGATGATAACATAGTTGTGAAATTTGAAGCTTGATTTTGTTTTCATTTTTTGTTATAAACCTTTTGTAAACCTTTTTTTTATTATTAATGAAAATTGTCGGCATTTGTCGACCCTCAAAAAAAAACATAGTTGTGAAAAATTATAAGTTATTGGGCCAGAATTGCATGCTTTGGGTTTGCTTAATCTAGAGCCAAATAGGACTTAAAAAAGAAAACAAAAGAACAAAATATTTGGGGGAGGGGGGGGGGGGGGGATTACGGTGGGAATCATGTCTTCACTGTAACCGCCAGTCTGAAAATTTAAAAAGAAGAAAAATAAAACATTAAATTCAGGATAGGCAAGACAATGAATAGAAGAACTCAGAAGAGATGGAATTGCACTCACTGCAATTGCATTAACCAGCGAGGTCTTTCCAGCATTTTGTAAGCCAACAAGAGAGAGCTCCATTTCCTGTTTAAAGAACAAGCTGGAAAAAGAGCAAACAAAATTATATTCAAAGAAGAAGCTGGCCAGGAAACAAATTAAATCTTGCTAATTGCCATGACAAGAGCAATAGCACAGTACATATGTTGCAGTACATACTGGTACTGGACCTAACAAGTACAACATTTAATTGCTCAATTGCGATTTGCGATTCTCTTTAGTCAGAACTAAATTTGGAACTCCCATTCTACCTAAATCATGCCTCAATCAGAGACAATCAGGCCTCAATCCAACCCAATTCTCCTATACATACACATACTATTAATTTTAATAATAGAATCTAGATCTAGCCTCTAAAAACTAATCCCAACAAACAAAACTAAACAAACTTTAATTACACACAACCAACAAAGAAATTAGGTGAATCTAATATACCTGCGAAGCCAATTGAGAAGAGAATCGAAGAGGCCCATCGTTGCCTCGAGACAAGAGGTGGAGGTAGAAGAAGCGTAGGAATCCTAGGCTTGGATTGGATTTGTACGAGAAGTAATAGAGAAGGCGACAAAGAGAATTAGCGGCGAGTAGAGATTAGAGAGAGAGAGAGAGAGAGAGAGATGGAAAGGGAAGGTATTTCCCGCTGGAGAAAGGCCAAAGGCAGTACAGAGTTCTAAGCGAAGGAGGCTTTTTGGTACAGATTTACGGAAAGTATTGATTTTGGCTGTAAACTGTGCATATATATACCTAGCTATTGTGTGGTATATTTTATAACGGGTCGAATCAGAATTAGCTGCTATATAGGGCTATTTATTTGTAAAAGATGTTAAAGGATATTACTATATTTTAATAGAAATAAAATAAAATTATATATTGTGTCATGTTCTCAGATTGTCTTATTTGTTAAAAACTTAAAATTAATGTATCCTATTATCTCAGATAGTTATATACCAATGTCGGTTAAGTTTAATGCTAGCTACTTTTAGTTGGAAATTATGTAAAACGGATACAATTAAAAACATTGTCATGTGATGTTTTTGTCCAACATGAAATCACATTTTTGTTCCATTATAAAGTACTATTAAAATATGTTGCATCATGTCCATTTTCTGTTTGATAAATGTAGTTTTATATGTAGTTCACAGTACATACATTGAAAACATTTTTTTTAAGACCTCCAGAATCAAAATCATCAGTAAATGTTAATAAATTCTGACAACTTCCCGAATTAATTTAGAGATAGAAACTAAAGTAATATTTATAATTCTATTTGTTCCAAATCGGGTCTTGTATATAAAAATTAATAGTTTCTGAACTTTTTTTTTTGAAAATAATTAAATTAGAATTTTTCAATTTATTCTATTAAAGTCGTAAATCACAACATTGAGTGGTCGACTTTGTAAGTGCCAAAAATCGGTCCGATCTATTCATGGTATAGCGGTGAAGAGAAGCTGTTGTAATTTTCTTTTATTGACCTCTTATTGTAAAACATTTTGTTCAATGAAGAATATGCCTATGGTTTTCCTGCCTTCCTGCCAAAAACAAAAAACAAAAAGAAAAAAAACAAAAAACAACAACAACATTGTAACTTTGTAAGTGCCCAAAATATGTTTGAGATTCCGCTTTTAGTCTTTTCTTTATAAGGGCAATAAATATAAATCTATATATATAAGCAAATACACAAATCATGAATTCATGATTGATATTTTGAAAAATTTATGAGTGGTACAGATAAAAAAATAAATCAATTCCTATAATCTTATCCAGTTACGGATTTATGTGTCCTTTCCTTCGAGTATCATCTATCCGTTTTATTTTTGTTAATGGTGTTATTTTATGTTATTGAGAAACAATTGATAAATAAATAGAATGGATCTCAACACCTGGTATGGCCCCATCGACAAGTCATCGCTGGAAAGTGGCCTACACATCCGGGCTAAGAATTGCCTTATAAGCCCATCACTGTCAGAAATAACTAGCAATCCTAATTTTAATTTATAATATATAAGATAAGAATATACTTATATACAATACGAACGACAAACTTTTTTGACCATTGCAACAATTATTATTTATTTATTATGATCACAAAACTACAATTGCAGACATATTTTTTATATAATATAAGCTGTGTATCAAATTTGATGCAAGCAGTTTGAAAAGATTAACGCTTGGATTTTATTTTATTTTTTTTATCGCCATTTGATTGGCGACCAGACGATTTCTAGATACCGGTATGGAATTAATGAGAATAAAATTTGTTGGTATACTGACATTTTTGTTAATACATATAGAAACATATTCAAACTCGGACGTACACGAGAGATAATTTGGTGTGAGAGATCAAATTATGCCTTTCTTAAGAAAAAGAAACCTATATATATATATATATAAAATCTCATTCGTGATTCACTTTGAGGAGAGCCATAAAATTCATAAAGTAACTCTTTGAAATAGCACGAATTTTATTATAGCTTTGTTCAGAATGGTTTACACATGAAATTTGATTTGATTTATTTGAATCTAATAACACAATACTTCCGATCAAATAGAACATCTATTCCGATAAAATAATTTAAAAACATAAGAAGTTCCCATTAAAAAAACAACTAATTCAGATCATAACCTAAAATTTAATGACCCGCGGAGCTAAAAACTCATATTTCATTAAACTAGACATAAAGATTTGCAATTATATAGCCTCGAAAAGTTTCATAAAAGTTCCTCATGAATTATCAGTTTATAACTCATCCTAGCCTAGAAGTGGGCCATGTGCCCATATGCATACAGGTATCGTGACTTTCAAAAGAATCACAACCTTTTCTAATTTTCTTAAAAAAGAAGAAGAAAAGATTCATGATTGGAATTTGGAACTCTAAGCGGACACAAACGACAAAAGATACACATGGTGAATCTCCTGCTCATTTTTGTTTAAAAATTTAAATACACTGAAGACAATGTGCCAAACTATTTATATACAGCAAGCTAACTGCACGTCTAATTATCTGCAAGTTAATGTAAATAAATCCATTTGAGATTTAGTAGGAGAAGCCAATTAAAGAAATTATTCAAAATTTTATTCACCTTGTTGTATTCATTGTTTCAATTACCACCCAAAAGTGCGGGAAAATATACACAATAATAAGCCCTTACCCAGTTACCGTCGCTTCCTAAACTCTACACACAATTGATAGAAATCGGACCCTCAATCATTAACCACAATTATCAAAATATTTTTGTAGAATTCTGCATAATGTTGGATTTGTTGTTAAATAGTCCCGTTGCATTTTATTTTCCCTTATAAAGCAACGACAGGAATATAAAAACGTTATTTCCATCCAGTCTGACATCTCCGATTCATTTGCACAGGCAGTCCTCAAGAAAGACATGCCTAACAAAATATTGTAATTGCAATAACAATTGACTATAGCACAATTGCTGTAGTTTAGTTGTCAAACGCTTTAAAACTGTATGTTGGTAGTGGTAGACAATAGTATAAAGGTGTTGACTTCGTACCTAGCGAGAGGTTCTTTGGAAACAAAGTCATGATAAAAGATGAGATCCAGGTCGCCAGGTCTAAAGAAGAATATAAGGCCGACTTATGTTTTTAGAATACTGTGTTACGGCTCATGGACCATTACAGCCTGGCCCACTGTGGATTCTGTGTAGAGAATCTCTCTACTTGTGTCCAAATGAAGAAGCACAAAATATGGAGCAAAAATGAAATTAGGCCCGTCTCTATTCGTTCACATGCCTATTGGAGAATAGCGGGTTTAATTTCGTTTGCTCAGTGAGCAATAAGGTTAACGGGTTTAATTTGTCGGATTTTGATTAATTCAAGATGATATGATGCGTTTTCCTCTTTCTTTATTTTTAATGTAATAATACGGGCTAATAAGAATTCTTTTGTTAATGGTTGTAGTATCGTTTTCTTTTTAAAAAATATTATTTTGAAGTTCGAGTTTTGAGAGGCGCACTAACAATTATTAAAAAGATATTTAAAAAAATTTCTAAATATTAAAAGAAAAATAAAACTTACAAAATTTATAGCAATTTTTGTGCCCACTAAACATAAAGAAAGAAAAAACAAAGACGCTGCCAATCCTAGAACATTTGTGTTAATGAAAAAAAATTCTTATATTGCGGTTGTTTGAAAGAGTCCAAACAAAACACTGTCCATATTAAATTTTAGAAGCACGACTTTCCACGCTAGGAGTGTATTCATTTTGTTAAGCCAAAAATTTTTCAATATCGGTGTGCCAAAAGAAGACGTTAATATTGAAGTGTATTTGAACGATCCTATAGAGCTGACGTGTGAAACTATAAAGAATGAATAAATGCTTCATGGTTTCAATAGGTTATCATAATTTCTTTTAAGTATATTATTTCCTTTTGAGTTTTGTAGATCTGATTGTTGAGGGATAATGTGATTTTGCTAATTGAAAGTGTTGTTTGCTAGAGTCATATTATAGTCAGACCCATTTCAATTTCGGGTTTGGATTGGGTTCACACTCAACGGATCCTTTTTACTTTCGGATTGGGTCACTTCTTCTAAATGCTGACATTACATATTACACAGCACCGCCCCATGCAAGAAAAATAATTATTGCTTGACAAAGCAAGATCTCATATCACAACGCACACTTGCACTATTTGGTAATCCAAATCTCTTTCTTTTCCCCATCTTTTGCAGTTCCACTAACACCTGTGTTAGGATTGCAATCATTGCATGGATTGTGACACACTTTTTCTTGATCCAAATGCTTCTATTTATTTATTTTTTAAGCAACCATGGTCGTCGTGCACTTTATTTTTCGTGGTTCAGTTTCAGTCTTTCAGATCATGTAAAACGAGAGGGGACATGTCTTTTTATTTTTTGTTTGTGGGACTAAAAAGGTGGGACCGGTTTTTTCTTAAAAAAGTGTTTTGGGGAAGAAACCTTCATGCTTTTCATCTCATCTCGAGTTTAAAAAAGAAAAGGATGCGTGAAAGCATTAGCAAAAGAAAAGGTTAAAACTTGATCATTGTTACTAGTTCGTCGGTCAGAATGTTAGTCTTTATATAAGAGAAGCACTAATTGATTAAAATAACTTATAATTTATTTATTTAATATACTAATTACTAGAAAGTAAGGAAAAAAGTTGTTAGGATATTATGTTGAGTTCTCTATTTTAAATAGATGCATGAACTATGAATAAATGCATTTCAAAATAGGTGGTTGTATGTTGCTAAATGGAGATGAACCAATACAGAGTATATATAAGAGTATAATTATTTCAAAATATTTTCTGTAAAAAAATAACGATCGATGCACTTCCCCAAGGAGAAATAGCGACCAAACTTGCATAAATTTACCCTATTTTTAAGGTCCCTATAAAATTTGATATCATCTAACAAACCGAGAATATGTGTATTTTTCTTATTACCTCAGATGGCGAGATTTCACTTTCAAATTTGGTTTTTTTAATAAAAAAAATTCATGTGCTTGATATAATATAAAACAGTTAGAACGGAATGATTAGCGCAAAAACTTTGATAAAGACTCGCAAGAATATTCCTGAGTTCATGCCAGATAATAAGACGAAGCCGAAGATTTTATCTACCAAATTGGCCAAAAGAAAATAATAAATAAATGAATTTACCATCAGGTCATGAAAGCTGACAAGGAGTCAATCCATTACTATCAGAGAAAGCAGAAAGGAAAAAATTATATACTTCATTTCATGTACCACATGAAAGGACATTAGAAAGCAGCCCCTCAAAAAAAAAGAAAAATTCAAACTCCTAGTTACCTAGAGGCTAGAGCAGATAATTCCTGATGAGAAGTTTCCTAAACTTCTCAGTAACTGCACAAAAACTAAGAACACAACTGAATCAATTTCAAGGCTCCCTCTGATCAAATACAGAGATTTTCATCAAAATCATTAGAGAAGAAGTCCAAACCCTTGAACTCATCCATCTCCAAAAGCCACATTGGCTCGTCCCAATCTATTGCCGGCGCTTCGATTGTCGGTACCTCTATAATCTCATCTTTGACAAGAGAAGTCAAATTCGAAGAAGACGATGAAACTGAAGAGGAAGAAACAGAGGAGCTTGCGAGGCTTTTCTCAGAGTCAGAACAGAGACTATCAACAGGAGTCTTTTCTTCCTCTTCTTCTCCATGGCTCTCGTCAGAGGGATTCTCGGAGGGATTCTCAGACGGAGAAATGGGTTTGTGGGTTATCGGGTCGATGCCCATTTTGGCGAGCTTTTTCTTGATGTGGGTATTCCAGATGTTCTTGACATCATTGTCAGTTCGACCGGGCAATTGCGCCGCTATCTTCGACCACCTACAAAGAAATCAAACACTAATTCATAACACTGAAACAGAGTTGCTCTATTTCAAATGAGAGAAAGAAAGAAAGAAAGAAACAAAGAAATAAAGAAAGAAACCTGTTTCCGAGCTGAGCATGGAGATCAATGACAAGTTTCTCTTCAGATTCAGACAACAAACCTCTCTTCAAATCAGGTCTGAGATAGTTTAGCCACCTCAATCTACAACTCTTCCCACACCTCAGCAAACCTACACCAAGCAGCGATCAACATAGAACTCGAGAGACAACAATAAAAAAAAAGAAAGGAGATAAATATAACAATTGAAGTAATTAAAAATTACCAGCGAGTTTGGGGACAAGGCGCCAACAGCAGAGGGGATTGTTGAGTAAGAAATCGAGCAGCTTTTTATCCTCTTCTGGGCTCCAAGGACCTTTCTTTAACCCCACCTTTGCACAGCACGGTTGCCTCCCCATTTTTAGTACTGTACCTCTCTCTCTTTCTCTCTGTTTCAGAACTCTTGGGAAAGAAAGGGTGGTGAGAGAGAAGGATCTAGAAGAAGAAGTAGAAGAGAGGGAAGAGAGTAAAGAAAAGAGGTGGGGCTTTATAAGAGAAGGAGAGAAAGAGGTCAGGTGGCGAGATGAGAGAGCATGCATACGCGTCGGTGTGAGAGGGAACTACGGCTGGACGTGGGAACGGTACATTTTACTTGGGTTTAGTAGTGGCGTTGTTACAATGTGTTGCATTACGTAATGAGTTGTCTCTGATCTGATCAGTTCATTTTCTTCAGTCTTTAGAGCAGGAAATAATTAATAGCAGGGTACAGAAAAGTTGAGGAATAGACAGCCAGATTTCTACAGTTGTATTGTATTGTTCGGATTAGGATTGCGTTCTGAATATAAAGGAGAAGAAATAAATTTAATTCAATTCAGTAGAGTTCACACTTCACAGAAATTAAGAATATGCTTCATAACTGAAAATTGAAGAGGAGATGAAAAGTGAATCTTAATATTTTTTTAAAATATTTAGAAATTCGAAAGAAACAAAAGTAACGGCAATGAAAGAAAAAAATTTCACTTTCTTTCGGTAGATTATTATCCTTTCCAAATCGAGGTGTAAAACTTATCCCTTCCAAGCATATATCTGAAAAATTACAAAAAAAAAAAAAAAAAAATTCCTTACTCTCTCAATCTTTTTTCCTCCCCTCCCCTTCTTTTATTATAAAATTCTGAATCACATTCTAAAAGATTTCGAAAAATAATTTTGTTGATAGGAAGGAAGAGGGGAAAAAGAGTTTTATTTAAATGTGATCAGTGTTTTATTGGATGTCGTTGTGACTTTTTCGTACCGTAACATTTCTTTGTTCCAGAGAAAAATTTAAACGCAAGTTATCAACATAATTTTTTTGTCAAAATGTTTCTTTTCCGCTTTCCTTCTCCTTCATATCAAATATTTTTTTAAAAAGACAAATTCTAAATTGTGTTTTCCGCTTCCGATTTGGTTCTGATCAACGTGTTAGACTATCAGTCTTTTAAATAGAATCGAAACTTCAGATCTTGTGGATTTTATCATATCTGACCGTATTAATTATTTTTATAGTTGTTCTGATTGATTTTATTAATTTGAGTAAAATTCTAGTACCATCACTTCATGGTGCAACCAAATGTCACAATTTTTTTAAATTAATATTTTAAGTTGTAAACAACGAATCTTAACCATTGATTTTATTTGATTTAACAAGCGATATTTTTCATATAAATTTTATAAAATTTAGAGTTCATTTAATACTTGATCAAGATGTCAAAAGATGAACATAAAAATTCGATAACTGTAAAAATCGATCAATCAATTATTAGAAGTTAAAAGATAAAAATGTAAATATATTCTTTAGATATTATAATGTGTGTAAAATCTGGTGCATTTCAAAAATTGATTGATCGTCAGCCTAGCGTGCTACATAGAAATATTTATGCAGCATGAACTTATCCATCTTAAAAAGAACTTTACTACGAGAATACATTAGATACCTTAGGTCGATACATGAAGTATCAAAATTTGAGCTGCTAACATTTTGGCTGGTTTGTTAGCAAAATTCTCATTTGTTTCATCAGTCACAAGTAATTTTGAATTGTTCAAATGCGTGCGATGTTTGTCACAGAAGCCTCACAGTCATGACTCCAATTTAAACAAATAAACTAGCACATAAACTCTTTCAATCAGAATAAATATTTCTTACGACTACAATGTTCATTCAATATATTTTAGTTGGCCGTTAACAATTTTGTAATCTTGAAATGAACATCTTCTAGCTGTAATATAAACACCATTATGGAATAATACACTTTCTGGAACTAAAGTAGACACATCTGTATATTAATTGTTTTATTCAAGCTTGGGTCAAAACACATAAAAATCTTTTTAGAAGCGAGGAAGTTCGAAGCGAGTACCATTATATAATTACATAGATATAATGTTATATCCGATTTAAATAATTTAATATCAAAGAGAATTACAAATAAACTATTGCAATAATAATAACTGATGAGCAATTGATTAAATTATTCGGACAGTTAAGAGTAAAATTGAACGGTTTACATTTTCTATTATAATAGTTTGGTGATACGACCGTATCTAAAGAATCTTGTTCACTGTACATACCGATATGGCGCACAACCACGCCCTTAATATAGATTATAGGTGACATATCTATGCAATTCGCATAAATTAAGATGTACGTGGAAAATAGTTGATTGTCTTTGTAAATATTATACAGTTTGTACTGCTATTGGGGCAAAGAAATGCACAAATGGCAAAGCATATCTAATATAAATATATTTACAAGATACAGTATGTAAATAAACATGTGAAATGAATCAATCCTGTATATCTTATTCATGTTTAAGTACCTTCAAAAGTGTTTATAGTTTTGAAAATGTTTATATCTAATTACATGTCTTTTTGCGTAGTAGATGCAAATACTTTTAAAATAAAATGAACTATAGTTCAATAAATGTACCTACACAATGTGTTAATTGGACTTCACTCCAATATAAATCCATTTGATGGTCAGAGAGGTACCTTATTAATATAATATTTTAAACCTCTATTGATTGGGGTTATTTTTCTGATTATAATTTCACGAAATAAGCGAGAGATTGGTTGTGTTAAAATATGCCCGTATTCTAGGAGGACACATTAAGTGTTAAATTTCAGGTCGAAAGATCGTGGCAACTTATCCGTCCCAATGTGAGCAAAGTTAATAATTCATGCAATCTTTACCCAAGAATATTTTCGACAGATTCTTTATCAATAAATTCAAACTGACATACTGAAGCTCCTCATCTGTCAGACTGTCACGTACTTTAGCAAACTATTAAAGTTCCGAAAAGAAGTCAGACTATATTAAACTCTTATAAAATAAAGAAGTGGTATTTAGTTGATGTCAAATAATGTTAAGAGAATGTGGTGGTTGATTGACCAGCTCCAGTGTACTAAAGATCCGATAAGATTAAGTTGCACAATTTAATCGGTCAATCCACATGCAATGTTATGCTGGTACAAACTTGAGGGTAAGTGGATCTCCACACTTTGTTACTTACTCGACCAAGCTAGGATTCCTAGCTATTTTGATTAATAAATAATAAATACACAAGTTTACAACAGGAATGTTGCAGGACACAACCCTTCCATGCCAGCCAGTGGCACATAAACCTTAAATTCTATCTAATGGTACAACTAGTATACATAAATTCCATGCTAGCCAGCGGCACATAAACCTTAAATTCTATCTAATGGCACAACTCGTATACATAAAACACGCACCTATTTTAAGTGGGGTTTTGAACTATTTTGGGATGGTTAGCTGCATAAACAGATGAGTTGGGGTCCGGTCTCAGGTGGGATAGCAGATGCATCACATCAGGCCTCAGTAGGTCCAATACCTTGCTACAGAGAGTCAAGCTCTCAAGCTTGGGCTTGCTGGTGCTCTGCACGGGCCCCCCTTGTCCCTCGTACATGACTGCATGGTGCCTGATCACAAAAGATTGAAGTGCAGTCAGATTTATGTTTTGGTATGAAATTAACTTGTTTGCAGTAAAAAAAAGATTTGTAAAGAGTCTTAAGTTATGAGGATGTTTTCACAACAAATGCTTTTTTTCAGTATTTGTAAAATAATCTGGACAAAGTTAAGAAATTAGCAATTAACTTTAAAACGTAACCCTACTTTTCAACTCTACCATACATAGTTAACAAGTCAACTCTACAATATATTCTCTATTATTTTTTTTCTTATTTTAGTTTAAGGATATAATTATCATTTCATTCAACCATATCACTTATGTAGCACCCTAACATGTTTAAGTACTACTTGTGTTAAAAAAATGGGGGTAACCATGATATAGAATATAAAACAAGTAAATATCGTAAAAAAATGACAAAGGCCGTATTTGCGCTATTATAGTAGAGTTCATATTTTTTTTTTTTGTCCCCTTCACAATTTTTGTAAAGACAGCAAGCAACTTACAGAAAATCAATGATATCAGTTATCTCTGATGCCTCAGTTGGAGATGATGGTTGTGAGTTCTTTCCAAACACATCAGCCAGTGCATTAAATAGTAGAGCTAAAGTCTACAAAGTTTCCAACAAAAAAAAAGATAATATAGCCAATAAATTATAAGGATTGCATCCTAGCACTGGCACAGGCTGGATTCTTTTGGTCAAGGGTTGACACCTAGATAGATACAGTGCTGTGTTAAGACAACAACTGATCAAGTGCACCTATACCGAGTAATCTGCATGGCATGATAACCTTACCTCGTTTTCATACTGGACTATATATCTAGTTTTACTTTCCACCTTTCATTTAGGCTCTTTTCATGACAATTTGCATAAAAAATTAAGTCCTGGAATTTGGGATAAAAAAAATGAAGAATGAAATTTCCTGTTACTATTTTAGCTTTGACTGTTCAGTACTGTGTTGTGCCAGTTAATAATCATGGTACAGTTCTCTAAACAAAAAAAATAAATAAATTGGCTTATTTTATATTATTTCATACTTTGTTTGTCTTTGTTTAATCTGTGCTTAGGGTCAATAATGACAATCCTGTATATACAGCAACAGAGACCACAAGCCAAAAGAGTACCTTCATAAATAGAGGACGAGCAAATGCCAGACGAGGTAGCAACGGGCCCAAGATGCGAAAAGAAATCCTCAGCATGGCCACAGAAGTTACTGGACGCAAGTGCTTGACAACAGTGTGTGATGACTCCAGCCACTCTTGCGGTAGGTTGATGTAGAAAGCATGCAGCAGTGCTATTATGTTCCCTGCATTAAATTTGAACAAAAGCAAGTTAGCAATTTTCAGATTCCATAATGTGTCTCTTTTCTTTGGATATAAACAGGAAGACCTTTTCATTCATTCATTCTTTCTTTCTCTCTCTCTTTTTTCAAAGAATCTCTGAAACCCAATATCATTTTGAGAAAACTCATCCCTAGGTAGCTTTCAGATGTAAAGCAATTCTTATATGAACTTGACAAATTACAGGGTTGGCTCAAATTAGAATCCGTCTCTTATTGCTCAAGGTGGATCAAATTAGGTCGGATCTACTTTCAAATTAGACTGTCCCTTACAAGTATTATTACTCAGATTCTAGTCCTGTTTAGGTAAGAGGTACTAACTTGGATATATAACACCGGGGGGGGGGGGGGGGGGGGGGGGGGGGGGGGGGATAAGAAAGGGAAACATTATACCTATGGCAGTGGAAGTATTGTCTTGAGAGGCCCAAGTGGGGTCCAGCAATGCATAACCCACTGCAGAATCCAGATCCTTAAGTGGGCGGCTGCCATCAGCAAGCCACCAACATTCCTTTATCACACGTGCTGCCTCTGAGTAGAGCTGCATGTGGAATTCTTGTGGCAGCTGAGCCAACAACAAACCACACGCCTGGATCATCAAGCATGACAACTGCTGGCTCGAGTACCCACTTTTGGAAACAAACCCTGCAGAGTTGAACCCACTGCCAGTTCCTCCTCCCATCTGCTCGGCTGCACCTGCTGCTGCAGAATTTGTCACCCCCGCAGTTTGACCGCTGGATTGTATCAGCGATGGTTGGATGTGGACCACAATTTGAACGAGGGAGGATACAATCTGAGCAGGTGATGCAGGAAGAGAGAGGATTTCTATTGCAGCTGTTTCCAAAACAAGCTGGGTGTACGAACCAGGGTCTTGGTTCTGGTAGAATGCCCTCTGGCTGTCTGATATGTTTATCGAGCCAGGTTGAGTTGGCACCTGAGGCTTGGCACTGCTGCGGCTTGAGGACTCAGCAGATTCGGATCTGGACTTGGTGCTCAGAGCAGGTATAACATTGATGACTAGGCCTAAAAGAAGATTTGCATAGTAGTCTTGAGGAGGTGTTACAGGGCTTTGTGAGGTCACCAGCTGTACAAATGACTCTGAGAATGGAATCTGACAGATAAAAACCCAGTTCAAGCACACAGGTATATTAAGTAAGAAATAAAAGCAATTAATATCTTTCCGTGTCAAAATTGGTGTATTTCATGTGATTTGATCCTAGTTTTTCATCAAGACTAGCCCTTTTGCATCTGTTAATAAGTACTTAAAAATTTTATTATGTAAGGAACCTTAGAATTACCAGTATTGCAAAGAGGGAGGAACAGGGTCAAGTTTGAAAATACATAAAGAAAAGGTTCTTAATTTGGAAAAATGACAGGGAATTACCTTGGAGGAGTAGCCGAGGACTTTGAGTATACGAAGAATCAGCTTGCTTGGAAGGTGGCCATAAAAATATGCAAGGATATCTCTGACAAAAGTAAACTTCAAAGGGTGGAAAGCAAGACATGAAGAGTAATAAGCAAGGACACGATCTGCTATGTCAGTCAAATCATTCTCTATAAGTCGGTAAATAATTAATGGGATAACTGGTAGAATACGAGCCGCGATATCATCAAAGAATGGTGGATTTCTGCATATTGCACATGAAATACACAAACAAATGAATAAATATATAAACATTATACATAAGTAAAAACACAGAAAATAAATAAATAAATAGAAAGGATGGCAATGGTAAATGACTTGTCATACCGGTCCTTAAAAGAAAGATGATTCCCGAGAGCTTTCTGAAGTTCGACTCTCTTTGGTAGTTGATTGTTCATCCAGTGCTCTGGGGCCCGATTGGAGTAAAACATCTTGACCCTTTGTTGAAGCTCAGGCCTCTCCAACAGACTTATCTGTAACTCAATAATTTTAATAGATTTGTATCTTTCTTAAATATTTTGTACAAAAAATTTCAATAATTGTACTTAAATGACAACATGAACAATTCATACCACTATGCGAAGGGCATAGAGATCATCATCCCTGTCAGTCAGAGCAAGTAGGAGAATATCCAGTGGAAGCAACTCATGATTCCAGATGAAAAAAGAAAGGTTACCAACTGCTTTTGCCAGAAGATCCTGATAAAGGATAATAATAGTAAATAAATGTACTAAAATGCTCATAAAATAAAATTTACAAAAAAAAGGCACAAACCTGAGCAGAATGCCCATGCTGCTGAACCTGGATTTGATGGAGAAGAACATCCACCATGGTGTAGATGTTAGAGGTTACTTCCTCTGGTGAAAGCTCTCTTAGAACCCGTCCCTGCATTTACACCAATCTTATCAGAACCATGCCACACACAAAGATAAGAGGAGATGAAACGACTTACCAGATTTCCACTGTTGATGCTGTCAGGATGGCCACTAATGAGCATCCAGGCACCAGCACAGAGGTACTGTCGGTGTTGAGGGAAACTGTGGTTCAGATAGGTCGAAACATAGCTGGGATCGGCTGTTGGTAGGAGAAGCTGAGTACATTGATTGATTACAGTTGCTTCGACCTGAAAATCGCATATCATGAGGCAAACTTATAATTTTTATTCTTAATTCCCGGAAATAGTAAACCCAATCATTTTGGAGAAAAAAAAAGCGAACGAGCTCATGTTGAATTTTTTGTTGTAAATTTGGTACATATGCAACAACAATTGCTTCGATACTGATGGTGTAAAACATGCACAAAATCAGAACCCTTTGTTTTTTTTTTTATTACTTTTGATCAATAATTAGTGACGGATGAAATCACGAGAGACATACAAGGAGAGATTCCTTGGTGCATGCTCTTTGATGATGATGTGGTGCTAATTGATAACAAACTAGAGTTATGGAGACTAACTTTAGAATCAAAAGGTTTTAATCTTAGTAGAACTAACACAGAGTATACAAAGCGTGTGAGTTCAGTGGAGTCAGATCGGATGATGGCGATGTTTGCCTAGACGGACAAGTAGTGCCCACGAAGGACATTTTTTGATACTTGGGTTCGATGTTGCAAAGTGATGGTGAGATAGACGAAGATGTCTGTCACAGGATAAGAGCAAGGTGGGTGAAATGGCGACAAGCATCCGACATTTTTATGTGACAAGAAAGTTCCACAGAAGCTAAAAGGAAAATCGTATAGAATGGCGATTAGATTTGCGATGTTGTATGGTGAAAAATGTTAGGCTACTAAAATACGACGCATCCAGAAGATGAGCGTAGCAGAAATGCATATGTTGCGGTGGATATGTGGTTATATTAGGAGGGACCAGATTAAAATGATGACATACAAGATATGGTCGGAGTTGCACCGATAGAGGAGAAGTTGATCCAACATCATTTGAGATGGTTTGGACGTATCCAACGAAGACCTTTTGAGGCACCGGTCAAGACTGAAATTCTCAACAGTTTCGAAAACACAACGAGAGACAGAGGTAGACCGAGATTGACATGGGAGGAAGAAGTAAAAAGAGACTTCAAAGAATGGGATGTCTTCAACGAGTAGGCATTGGATAGAAACACATGGAAGTTGGCGATCCACGTACCGGAGCTGTAACTTAGGACTTTAGAGGGCGGTAGTAATGTCATAGGTTTTTATGTTATAGTTTTTAGCTTTCGGTGAGGATGTAGTAGTAGTAGTATTACTTTTCATTACTATCTTTTTATTCTTTGGTGACCTTCTTCTTGCCGGGTTTCATTTCTAGCCTACCTGACTTGTTTGGGACAGAAGGCTTGTTGTTGTACTTTTGACCAATGATTGAAGCAGTTCATATCATCTTAGCTGTGACAAATACTCAGTAATTTAATAGAAGAAACCTCTCCGGAACAGTAGGACAAAGTTCATGAGAAAGGTATCCAATGTACAATTGAAACACGCTAACAAAGGCATTAGCTATCAAGAAATGTTACCTGTTGCCAAGCTTGGATAGCTTGTCCTCTTTTATCCATTCTCCCTTTCAGACTCTCACGAATGAGAGGAGGGAAGTACCGCATAGTTTTCTCAGACCATGTGTGCTGGCTTGTAGACATGATTTGCTCTAGCAACGGTTGAAGGTAAAGCATGTGCTCCACTTCGGCAATTCCCCGTGTTTTAATGGTGATTGCAAGGCTAATTATTGTTATCCTGTTAAGTGTTTCTGTAAATTCAGTTGGACCCTAAAATGTGAGAGATCATAAGCATTAGTTACACTTAAAAGGGATCGTTTTTATGTAAATACAGTCTACAAAGGAAAAAATACATATATACACCTGATTCCCCCTCCTTTCCCATTTCTCTAAAATGAATGTCCAAAAATTTTCAAGAAATAAGGCCTTAGGAATATTTCACAACCCCGGAATATCCCAATATCATAGGTCCATATAAGATACTTCAACAGGTAGTTCCCACAATTCTAAGGGAAAATATCTTCAAATTTGAATGAAAGAAAAGAAAATGAACTCCTAAAGTTGCTGATAGGGCACCTTTAATTCTTTCTTAACCAAAAAGAAGTCTCTTAGGGAGAGTATCAAATTCATGCACAAGTTCTCAGCCAATCTAAGCAGTCGATGCTCCCCTCGTTTCCCCCTTATCATGGAAATAATCTTGGTGACATCATACATCAAGGCCTTGCTTTTTCCATGGTACCTGGAAAGATAGCTTACTCTATTATCATGAGAAAAACATATACGAAGCCTTAGAAAGTAACTAGACAATTCCAGATTTTCTGCACTGAATTATCACTGAAAGTCCTTTTAAATTAACAAAACCTTGCGGCTTCAAGCCCCCATAAGAAAAATATATGACTGTAGTTCTAAGCTCTTTTATGATGACAACAAATTTGAAACGAGGCAATAGGAGTCTATGAACCTGTATAATGGCAATAATCTATAATTTAACATCTCAAGGAGAAGCAATGAGACACCAGATTTGCTCAGAATGGAGGGAGATCTTTGAGTTAAACTCTGCCAAACAAGATAAAAGTTTTTAATTAAAAAAACCGAAAACAAATATTGAAAGTAAAAATATTGAGACTATATACAAGGGAATCTAAAATAGGTGATTGAAGTAGCCCATGAAGTACCGTAAAGTGTGGCCGAAATAAGGAATGAGGTGCAATGAGTAGTAGTCTAACATAAGTCTCTACCATAGCAATACTAGGTACAGCCTAAAACACAAACCAAAAAAAATTAGAACAACGTTATACAATAATAAAGGATAATCCAAAGTGACCGTCCCAAACAATACTGGGTATGAACTTTATCTAGCATCAGTTTGTCGCAATCTCAAAAAAACAAATAAGGAGACTTGTTAGGAGGGTTATGTCAATATAATAATTTAAGACGATGAAATTGCCAACATCAAAGGATGATAAGTCAGATGACCAGGGCAACAAAATTATGATTGCTAAGTTCGGACAGGAATAATATTCTAATATCACTATTTTTCTATTTCTACTTAATAAAGGGTTTAGGTCTTACAATTTAAACCTGGATTAGTAACCAGAATGAACCACCCAAATTACAATTCTAAGAATTAAGCATGCAACTTACCTGACCAAGAAAAATGGCTCCTTCAAGCTGGTAAGCAAGCTTTATACACATGTTGAAAGACAGACCAGAGAGAAATGTCATAGAGAGCGGGGAGGTTTCACGCATTATGGTGATTTTGTCGTTGATATGCATGTTGGGGCCCTGTAGCAGATCGGTCTCACCAGTTGAGGTGAACCAGTTCATCACAGCCTCACATGCTGGCTGAGCCATGGTAAATGACAGCACCCAGAACATTCCCATTGTTCGTTCATCCATGTTTGCAAAATCAATCCTCTCTGAAAGATGCCAATAAAATTAATAATGACTCGAAACAGGAGTGTGTAGTATAAGTTTGCAACAATCATGCTAGTCCGTCGTATTCGTAGAAATATATATATATATATATATGAGAGGGTTAAAGATCAAAAGAAATAAGCTTACATTTCAATATGGAAAATTAAACAATAGTACAATTGGAGTTCTGCCAGATGCCAGCCATTCTTGAATGCTACAGAAAGTTTTTTTTTTTTTATGGTAATGTATGGATATATCCTCCTTTTGAGGGCTCTATGGGATATCTTTCAATTGACAGGGGCATTACAGGAAAAAATGTAAAATAGAAATGCTGACCCTCTTGGCATCAATATTACCTTTGTTTAGTTGTTTCCACCATTCATCAATCTGCCTCCCCTTTTGAAGTTGATCGGTATTTAGAAGTTCCCTGACAGAGGGATTGAAAGAACAAATGCGTAAGGTCTGGCTGGCACTAATAAAATCGAGAAGTACGCCTTGCGGAGTAATGTTAGCTGAGTCTAGACCTTTTTCCTCTTTATGAAATGAAATGATCTTTTTAGTTGTTTCAATCTATAAGAAAAGGAAAAACATATCAGAATTAATTAAGATACTGAGAAGTTTAATCATAATAATGGAACTGCTATATAACTTAAAGGTCAACCTTAGAAACAACAATTTTTGTTCCATATACCAACTTGGAATCAGGCTTCTCTGTTGTTGTTGTTGTAAAACCTTATGAAAGGTGCAACTAAACCTAAGATAAAACATCATCAAGGTGGCTCATATAAGAACAGAAGCAATCTTGAATTGTATGCTGATTACCTTATAGACATTGTGATAAATCAGTCAATTATAAAATTTACCTGACCATACAATAATATAAAAAGTAAAAGGGCCTTCCCTAGCATGGAAACTGAGCAAAAATTTATTATTGAAGCAAGTAAGCAAAACATTAAATAAAAGCACTGCAACAGACAACCTTGCGAGAATCTGAACCCAAGGTATTCATCACAATCTCAATGCGTAAGATCTGGGCAACCAACCAGGTGATATGGTTACTCCGAAGAACCTGCGGGTCACTCCTCATTCTAGAGGCCAGTTTGTCCACAAAATCAAGAAAATCAATGCAACCACTCTTCATGAGAAAGAAAAATATATCCGCAAACAAAAGCCAATCTGGCCAGAACATTGATTCTGCATTGGGTAGACACCAGGATTACAGACTTGTTTAATCAAAACATCGATAATTTGTGGCTATATAACGGCACCAACATAGTGAAGTGGAATTGTGTGATTTTAGCACTAATTTAAGTCTCTATTATTGGTAACAAACAAAGAGGATATAAAAATGGTGGGTGGTAACTCAATGCACTTTTTTTTTGCCCATCTCCATCATTCATTCCCCTCCCTACCAAAATGAACAACAAGAAATGGAACACATAAATAAAATTGAAAAATGGATTCTGTTTTTTTTTTTTACCTGTGTTGGTCATCTTAAGAAGTTCCAAAGTTCTGTCAGCAACAGCCTCACCAATCATATCTGGAGAGAACACAGCACCAGGCGTAGATACATGCTGTTGTGCAGTCGGTCTATAGCATGGTGCAACGAGAAGCACACGTCTCCACCAATCAGGTGATGGGGTTGCACGAAGAGCATGCCTCAAGCAACGCATAGCCCTTTCCCAATCCAAACTTCCTTTTGGAATAGAGCTTGCAAGATCCTAGTTAAACTTTAACTTCATCATCTCCTCAAAACCTATTTCTAATATTGTGTTGGCTTTAAAATTGGACCAGATATTTGAAAATTTTTTCTTGGTTTCTCATCTGTTATGTGAACCAATCTCAAAAAAACTTTGGTTAAATGAAAATAAAGACAGACCAAGTATATATACTGTACAGGTATGGAGAGTACAACACTGTTAGAATAGTACTTGCAATTGTACCTCAAGTGCAGAAATATTAGTTTGACAGAATCAATTGATGCTGAAATTTTATTGGTTCCGAAGGTGGTGATTCTGTCTTATCAATTAAGTAATACAGAAGTAATTAGATACTTACCTCGCCATGTAATGGTTCTCCCAACACACTGGGGTAAGTGATGGGTGAGTATCTCAGGTTAGCAATTGGCTCACCAGCTATACTGGGGTAAGACTGAGACAAGAATCGGTGTGTGGCAAAAGTGGGGCAGTGCAAGTGCTGGTCCAACATTTGCATGTGCATTGCTACCATGTCCCTCCTCCTATGTATTTCCATAATAATGCTAAACATTGCCTCATCATTTGGTATATTCTCCATGTATTGTAAGCTACTCCTTAAGAGCTCATAGAACGGGACCCGACATTTATCTTCATCAACCAAGATCCAAACAACGTCGAGGCAGAGATGCATCCACTCATGTAATGGCGTGTCCAGTCCCCATGACCTGAGGCTGTCAATGGTCTCCTCAATTCCTGATGGTCTCTGATTCCAGTTGACCAACCAGTCAATCATGTTTTGAAATATGACACCATGGGTCAACGGTTTAAGGTTGGTCTCGAGTGCAGATAATATAATCTTACAACATAGCTGGCGCAGTGAGCCAAGGCACGGTTGACTAGCCCTAGGTGTACCAGTACCAGTACCGTTGCTGGTACCAACAATGTCAGGGGGTTTGGCTGGAGATGCATGTGTGATCGTTGATTGGTCTATGGTGGATGACTGAGTCGGCGATCCGATCTGATTTATTGCTGATAGAGGTGATGTTGGATTTGCAACATGAAAATTAGAGGTTGTTGGAGTTGCTGATGTGGATGATGTGGGACCTGCTGATGAGCTGGCTTGGGAATCTGTATTTGAGACTGAGGATAGAAGAGAAGGGAGAAGAGAGTCCCATTTGAGGTAGCCAATGCCACAAAGACTCTTTGTGGCAAACAAAAGGAATTCAGATTGTGGGGCATGGCTGCTACACTGGATTATGAGTGTTATGAGAATTGATTCAGTGACGGATTGAACTTGCTCCTGGTCCTGAAAGGAAAAATGCGAGATAAATCATTGGATTTACGAGTATCATTTTCAAGTAGTTAATTGATTATCTGAAAGTTATAAAAAAGAGGGAAGAATCAGAAATGCAACAAAAGGAGGCACCAAACTGGAAATTGAGCTCGCAGCTGGTCAAAATCAATGATAAACTGTTCATCTCGAGGAGGAAGCTCTCTAAATGGAGCTGAAATCCTCTTTTGCATCTTATTCCTGAAAATTTAAGATGATTAGTAAAAAAATAACTGATTTATCAGAAAATGCAATTCCATGTCTTGTACAAAATTGGAACAGAAGCTTTTCCCATAAAAGGTTTTTGTACCAAAAGAAAGAAACTATGTTAGATAGATTGGTCGCAGTTCAGTGAAATTCAGTATGATTACACTGGTATTGCTCAGACATTAATGAAGAAAAACATATCCAATGAAAAAGTGAACCGAGTTTCGCAAAGCAAAAGAAAAGGAAAAAGAGAAGGAAACTAATTAAATCACTTACGAGGTTTCTCGGCTGGGATCATCTGATCTCTGACGTGAATTTCTCTGCAACAACAGAATTAAATAACAAGCTTAACTCGGGAGGAAAGAAGGGTCCGTAAGTGAGTAAAGAGATAGAGAGAGAGAGAGAATACCCCGAGATAGAGATTGAAGAGGTCGACAATGGCGGGTCTGGCAGGATGGTTCTGGAGCGGCCTCAGAGCTCTCTGGCTCTGCTCCATCCCTCGTCTCTCTCTCTCTCTCTCTCTTTTTCTCTCCTTTCTCTTCTTCCCACTCCCGCGCGCTTTAATTACTCTCCTATGATCTCTCTCTCTCTCTCTCTCTCTCTCTCTCTCTCTCCGTCACTTTCTCCCTCTCTTTCCCTTGCACGTTGGAGGTTCTCCTGTAAATTTTAGTTCTATTGGATCTTCGTGAAAAAGGTTTACCAAACGAGCCTCGGTTGCGGAGGGTATAGTCAAATTATTCAGATTTTAGGAGGGGTTTTGGGAGAAGGTTTTTTTTGACAACGTTAATTAGTCCAGGGTTATATTCGGAACCTGTTATTATTAGTGGGGAGCAGGAGCATAAGTACTTATTCTGTACCGAAAATGAAAAGGGTTTTGCGTCAAGTGAAGTCTACGGGTTGACTTGTCCTTCGGGCCGTTCGATATCCATCTGACGGTTCACGATAAATCAGTGTACTGCACTTGACAGCGTTGGATTAAAGGAGTTATTAGTCTTCTGATATTGTTTTTCCCAATGACCAACAATAAAATTACATTGAGGTGTAAGTTTAAAATCAAAATTTGAACGTTTTGTTGATTTTATTAATTCTAAGTATATCGCCTCGTTGAGTAAAGAGATTTCTTTTTTGGATTAAATGGTTAATTCCTCATCATTATGCATTAGCATCATAGAAAAAAAATTATCGAGACAGGAGCAGAGCCAAAATTATGATTTGAGCGAATTCGATAGACTGAAATTTTAAGGAAAAAAAATAAGTGAGATTTTATATTACACTTGCATATTTTGTCAAATTTTGATTAAAAACATCTTTATTAAGTTAAATTTAACTCTATTACTTTCTTATAAGTTAAACAATTCAATAAATTCCTTAGTGTAGTTGAACACTTCATATGTGCCTTGGTGGCTTGATGCGCGAGTCTCAAGCGCAATATAGTCTCGGGTAGTTGGTCTTTTTCTTATTTTTCTTCCAATAACAGAGTTTGAGATGTTTTTGGATTAAATCCACAGAATATGGTGCTAAAAGTTTGAAGCAACAAACTAAACTCATTTAATTTGAATTGAACTACAGTATTTCTTTTTTCTTCTCTCTCTCTTTTTTTTTTTTAACAAAACCTAGGTATGTTTTCTCCATCTGTATTGAAAATACATCAATATGACCCAATAAAACGCCACAACAACTATAAACCGAACAAAATTAATAATCACAAGCCAAACTTTTTTTCTGTCTTTGATTTTCTACATTGATCATCCCATGATATCACAGTGGTGCCGGTGTCGGTGCAGAGAGAAGATGTGGTGCAGATGCCAGACCGGGGCCTGGAGCTGGCGCAGGAGAACCGCCTGTCAATGCATTAAGATCTGCAAACATTTTATTGGCAATTATCTCATTGGCAGCGTCCGATGTATGGTAAGCGTCCCAGAATACGAAATCTCGGCGGTTGGCGCAGAGTCGGGAGTTGGGTAGGCACATGCCACCAACAGTCGAATCAACGTTACAACATGATGTGTTTGAAATTTTAAACCCTACAAGGTAAACAATATTAAAAAAAATCAATAAATTAAATTGAACCAGTATAACTCTTTTGTTTTGAGATTAGAATGGAATCAAGTCTCATTTCAATACATTCACAAAGATTTTTTTTTTTTATTATTCGGTTTCAATTGTTTAACTAAATTGTTTACTGGCTTACTGCGTTTGAGTTTTAGATGAGCAATTTTTTATGAAAATCTCCATTCAGATATGTCGGCCTTACCATATTTTTGAGGATTTTCAATTAGTTCCATGACGACAGGATATGAATCGGCAAGAACCATTTGTGCTCCAGGCAGTGCGACGTTTAAGGCGGCGAGTAGCTTGGTCACTTGTGCATTGAATTCCTTGACATACTCGTTGACATGGTGGAGGCATTGGCCAGTGCCTGATTTAACTCTTTGTGAAGGGATGCAACCCAAGGGACCAATTCCATTGAATACTATCTTCCTAGCCCCAAGATCATATAGCCTCTGTTATCATGATTCAAGGGAAAGAAGGAAATTAGCCTAAAAGTGTTGGTTTTCATTAGTTGCTATACAGAAGGTTGTGACGTGTTGTTTTCATTTTCTGGGTTAATGAGGTATTTTTGTAACAAAGAAATTTCCTAAAACTGAACATGAACCCAGAAATGGCCGGTGATCTGATACTCCATCTGATAACTAAAATAGGTTTCAAGCACTCAACAAATTGGTGATGGAAAATATATTTGAGCTTAATTACCCTGAGTTGGGTGTCTAATGTAGAATTGAGGAGCATGACGAACTCGTCGTGCGTGTACTCTTGTCCATCAGCCATGAATGGTTGTAAGTAGTTGTTTATATAGTCGTTGCTTCCTATAAATATAACAAATTTATTTTAAAATGGAAATGGAAGTTGCTTCTGGAAGGGGGAAAAAAAAAGAAAGAAAGAAAGAAAGGAAGTATTGATATTAAAGAGCTTAATTGACATTTTCGTACCAAGGCCAATCAAGTACAGTGCATCATTGCACAATTTCTCAGCCTCTGCTTCTCCGATTCTGAACTTGATTGCTTCTTTTGTTTTTTCAAAGTAACTTATCTGAGTATTAAAGGAGAGATATTGAACCTGCATTGTGCATCATTTCATCAGGTCAAAAAATTTAGATTAATTTACATAACTTGTGTATCTTATATAATGAATTGTGATAGTTGTTTAAGATTGGTTCATCAAATAAGATCGGTGCGTACAAAGTAGCTCCCTGTCTCATCGAGAATGCCGGCACCACCAGATGCGAAGTTAATGCCTTCCAAAATTGCATCATCACTCATCGACAAAGATAGATAAGGTGGTGGTGGAGGAACTCCAAACCTAGCCGCTAAATTGAAGTGGAAGTAAGTATTAGTTTAATCAATCGAAAACTTTAATAAACTTTACGCTAAATGATAAATATATATGTGAAAGCACAAGTTATCTACGCTTGTTAATTAAAAGGTGAGTCCGGACAATTCAAAGTGTTAGCCTTGGGTATGCAGCTTCAACAGATTGAAAACAGAGTGTGGTACGTTTTAGTCCCAAAAAGAATATATATCGCATTGTTTATTATTTTAATGTTTAGAACATGCAACTTCAATTCTCATGATGTTTATGCAGTGTAAAATTATCAACTTGGTGTAGATTTGCACACTTGACTGGAGCTAATTCATAAAAATTGTTTCAATATTAGGATAATATAGGACTTGATTGCAAAAATTCCTATTGAAACTTACACATAACATCTCCGATGGTTCTTCCGTTGGTGAATCTCCCAGTAGGTTGCTTGGTGGAGTAGTCAACCCCATACCATGGATAGTTTGCCTTTGCAAGGGACTGAGGGAAGTAGTTGTTATTTCCTACATCTGCCATAGAATCACCAAATATGTACGTCACTGGCCCGGCCGCAACGCCTGAATTCGCAATTGAAACCATGTAAGCAAAGGCAATGGTATGGATTGCAAGAACAGCAGCCATTATACTGGATAGTGTTTTTGGTAGTTATGGTACCTAGTTATGATCTGAATGCATGATTTGTGATATATTTATAGTGCATGGTATGCAGAGAAGTCATGCCCTTTTTTGTAAGTTTGGGTTGTCGTGTGGTGGGTTTTAATTCGTATAAGAAAAAGAGAGGGAAGATTGTGTTACACTAGTGTAAAGTGTCATGAGAAGGTTGGTATGGTGGTTATGAATTCCGTTATATTTTTGTCTAAATTTTCTAACAATATGAACCGAAAGGGTTTAATTGCCTCAAGGGTTATCAAAGATCCCAGCAAAATTTTAGCCGGAGTTTGAACTTCGCTAAAGAAAGAATGCGTTTGGAAATGTCTTTCAGTTTTCTTGTTCGATACCTTTTTTATGTTTTTCCCCAAGAGATGAGAAATGTGACCAAATTTTTTCTAAAATTTGAACATTATTTCTATGAAACATTTATCTCCGTAAAGAGGGTCTGCCTTCATTTTTTAGTGAGCGCAAGAACCCTTTTTTTTTATTTGCTATATTCATTTCCGAGCAATTTTAGAATTATTTCATTAGGCGAGCGGACAGGTTATTATTTCATGGCAAAAAGAGAGAAAGTTTATGTTATTGCCACAAATGTCAAATCAAAATAAAACAAAAATATCTTATTTTAATAATTAGTGTACATATTCATAATACTAACTGCCATGACCCTTGTAATTTTGTACTCATTGTATCATTGGTTTGTTTAAAATGGATAATAAATTTAAATTTAGAGGAGCATGCCTTGAACCAGTCATGCATAGATTTTCTTTTCGTTTCTTTTCTTTTTGGGAAATGGATAGTATGATTTTTTTTTTTTAACAAAAGTAAGGTCAAGCCCTTATATCTTTTTATTGGAATAAAATTATAAGTTTCTAATCACAGGGAATTTAAAAACTTCAAAAAAAAAAAATGCCAGTGCATAAACAACCTAACTGAAACGAAAAACTAAAACGAAAAGCTAAAATAGAATTCAGTCCAGTACCAGTATAATCTAAAGGAAACCAATCCAGAAAGAAAAATGGATAGTACGATTTTACCATAATAACATTTTATTTTGTAAAGTTATAGAACTAACTCATACAGTACAGATGTAAGTTTCTTGTAAAGCCAAGTCTAATTTGTACCGAATATATATGGCAAGAAGGAAAACTGAAGTAGTCCTTTATCGATCTAAAAAGAGCAAACAAATATATATTTTTGGTTTAGTGAACATTTTTAGCTAATGTTCAGCTTGAGCACAAACGTTCTCAGTTATGCAGAACATTTCATTAATTATTTATTTTTATTTTTTTTTTGAAGGTAGGGAGAAAGAATCTCTCCTACAATTTCATTGAACGAAGATTATTCGTACAAGTTAAAGTAAAGAATTTCATTAATTATTTAATCGACTAATCAATGCGCAACCTCGATAAAAATAAAAATCAATCTTGTGGCAAGTTTTTCCCTCGACATACAGCTTATTTCCCGCTCATATGCAAATGAAAATCATTCATTTGCATATGAGACTTGGAGGGCTTGAAATTTTGAGTCAGTTGTTAGCCGTCAAGTATTGATTACTTGATTAGCTCACGCTCTAATTATTAGAAATGGAATTGAAAGAAATTATTGAACAGCTTTCAATCAAGATATATATATGGAGCAAATGCAAGTGGCTCGTTAGATGGTAAATGGAACTTAATTAGTATATCTTGAACACCACAAAGATTGCTAGCTAGTATTCTAAACAAAATGAAAATTTAATCCCATTAATTTGTATAAATTGTATATTCAGCAACGAACAAAAATAATAATAAAGATCTCGACCCCCATAAGAAAATTCCTAAACAAAATTCCCTCTCAAATTCACTTATGCGGTGCTGGGGCTGGAGCAGTTGCATGAACAGGAGCTGAAGAAGGTTTAGGAGCAACACCGTCCACTATGGCTTTCAGATCGTCAAACATTTTGTCAGCGATGACCTGATTGGCTGCATCAGATGTATGGTATGCGTCCCAAAAGACATAATCCTTTCGGTTGGCACAGACATGCGCATTGGGTAGGCAGAGGCCCCCGACAGTTGTGTCAACATTACAACATGAAGTGGTTGAAATCTTGAACCCTAGTCATATATCAAAAAATGTTTTAAAATTTTGCAAGGGTAACTGTGTAAGTAGGAAGTTTTCATACTTGAGGATATTGAATTATTTTTAAATATTCCTGTATAGAACATATATGTTTTTCTTGTTAAATTATTACCGTATTTTTCTGGGTGATCAATGAGGTCCATGACAACAGAGTAACTATCAGCAAACACCACGTGGGCCCCAGGGAGCTCTTCGTTTAGCCTGTCGAGCATTTTCTTTGCCGCTGCGTTGAACACCAACACGTACTCATTCAACTGAGTAAGGCACTTGCCAGTTCCTGTCAAGACCCTCTGTGATGGGATGCACCCCATTGGAGCGAGACCGTTGAACACAATTTTTCGAGCCCCGAGACTGTATAATCTCTGATTTAAAAAATTTACACAAAATATTAGATATTGATGTGCATCTAATTCGGGATAAGGTTGTATGGGCGATAAAGTACCTTGAGTTGTTTGCTCAATGTGGTGGTCAAGAGAACTACAAATTCATCATGAGTGTAGACTATGCCATCTGCCATGAAAGGCCGCATGAAATTGTTTACATAGTCGTTGCTTCCTACATAGAAACAAAAGTTGAAAACAATAAGCTCAATCAAACCATGTGGGAAGATGTTGCTGGACCACTTTAGGTGGAATTTAGATTTTCTTCTCTTCAAAACTCCAACTAGTTTTGGAGGGAATCAGCGTGTACATTAATGTTCAGCTAACCAGTATTTTGGGGATAAACAAAAAATTGGAAGCAAATTTGGTACCAAGTCCAATCAAGAAGAGTGCTTCATTGGCTAATTTCTCAGCAGCAGCATCGCCAATCTTGGCTTTGGTAGCTTCTTTTACTGTCTCATATGCATCTATTTGAGCATCAAAGGAGAGATACTGAACCTGCAATGCAAATCAGCACAATGTTGTCAGTTTTGTACAATATTTTTTCTGAGAATTTCCTGCAAATTAATTGCAACGAAATATGGATACAGAAAACAATTCTTACGAAGTAAATTCCGGTCTCATTGAGAATGCCGGCCCCACCAGAAGCGAAATTGACTCCTTGAAGTATCGCATCATCGGTCATGTACAGAGAGAGGTAAGGTGGCTGAGAAGGAACTCCAAACTTGGCAGCTGTACATTACAAAATACAATGTCAGGTACTAATCAGTCGCCTTCTAGGCAAGAGTAGCAACATAAATAATAGAAATAACTCTATTCACTGTACATATTATGCATGTTAACTTACACATGACATCACCGATAGTTCTTCCATTGGTGAATCTCCCGGTAGGCCAGCCAGTGTAATAATCGATCCCATACCATGGATAGTCGGACTTGGCAACGGACAAAGGGAGGTAGTTATTGTTCCCTACATCTGACATAGAGTCACCAAACACGTACACTACCGGTCCTTTAGGTTTTCCTGCTGCTCCGGCAGCCGCTGCCACATCAAACATTGACATGGCAAAAGTAACAGCTATAGCGAGGATGGCTGCCAAAAATGCCATTCTGATGCTATTACCTGATGCTTAGTTGATTTCTCTGATAAGTGTTTGTTGGCTGTGGAGTTGGGTTTTGAATGCTTTACTTGAAGGGGTTTTATAGTTTTTAAAATGTGTTGTAGTCATGAAGGCTTTTATTGCAAGTTTTGGCTCTTTGTTTGTGTGGGTAATTTAACCACCACTCTCTTTTCTTCCAAGAATCATTTCCGGTACAAAGGAAACCAAGTGAGCATTAATTTCAGAAGCTAGAGTGTCTTAAGGAATATATTGTTTCCGATCGTTTATTAAAGTTAATCTATGTTTCCTTAATCTGCCTGTTTGTAATAATTTGGAGGTAAAGTTCACCTTCAAAAAGATCAAATCAACTGCTTTCCCTTTGTCGTATATTCTTACTCCTCAACAAAATGATAAAAACAGCTACTTCAGAGAGTACATGTGGCATTGTTCTAAATAACCTACGATCCTAAAAAAAATAAAATTAACTTTTCCTTTCCGATTACCCTCTGAACCATTGCACGTATACTTAATAAAACAAGATTTTGTTCGTTTACAGAATATTGCATAAGTAAATTCGTTTTTTTTTTTAAAAAAAAAAAAAAAAAAACTAATTCAGACTCATTTAGGTACAACTAGCGTTGTATACGCGCTTCGCGCGTGAAGGTGTTATTGATGTCTGGCCAGTTAAGTTTGGAGGTGGGAAAGTGGAAAATAATACACGAAGGATGAACTTGATTAACATGATACATCTATCAATGAATATCATTTAAATTATGTAAATATTGATAGATAAATTAATATATTAAAACTCTAAAAAATATTAATTTATTTACGTAATTTTTGAAGACAATCCACAAAATTTAATACAAACAAATCTAGAAAAATCTTATAAACAACTAAACAAAAGTGGAAAGAAATGTATAAAAGAAAAACCTATATCACTTTGATTTCATATAATTTTTATTGATTCATATAATATCATAAGAATATATTATTATAAGATAATTATAATTACTAATAGTCATATTTAAATATTTCAGGAAAAATGTTGTGTTAAAAATAATTTGTGTCTCGAAATAGAAAAAAAATAAAATATTTACAATTTAGATGAAAAAAATTAGCATTTTGTTACGCGCTTCGCGCGTGATGTTTTGTTATGTTAATTAAGGAGGAGTAAAAAAATTAGATTGGTTTTCTTACGTATATAAAATTTTATAAATCAACAAATTTTGGAAAGGTTTAGAAACAATGAAAATCAAATTATATTTATGAAACAATAGAATTGAATAATCAGATTTAGAAATTTGACAAAAATATGTTAGAACTCTTTAACTATGAAATTTTATATTGCAGGGTATTTCATTTTTTTTTATGAAGGATATAAAATTTTATGGTCAATTGAATTAATAAATGTCCTCAAATAATTTTAAAAGCACCAACCATATTCCATATTTCATAAAATTATATGATTAAATTAAAAATAGCTCAATGGCACGATTGAATTTGTTATAATCTTCACATCATTTATATAAAATTTCATACACTAATAAAGTTGTAAATATCTTAGAATAATTAAAAACCTAATGACATTTATGAAATTACGAAAATTCAATTTTTGTGAGATTCAAAAAATTATTTAAAATATTTATAGGTTTGTAACTTTAAAATTTTACATCAATTAATTGTTCATATATTTTTGAGCAAGTACATAAATTTTCATAGTCAAATAATTTATTCAAGGCCTCCAAACAATTTTAGAAACTTTTATGCATATTAAATTTTATGAGATTCATAAAATTATTTAAAATATTTTCTAAGTCTATAATTAAAAAATTTACATCTTTAAATCCTTTACATTTTTATGAGCACACACATAATTTTTCATAGTCAAATAAATTTTTAAATGTAGCTAAACAATTTAAAAACTAAACCGGCTCATTCTTCAACAGGCACGCGGTCAGAGATTATTTTCTCCTCCCACTGCTTGGGAGCTCACGGTTTCATGTTCTATTTCACTCCCCGGGGGGTTCTTTTCACCTTTCCCTCACGGTACTACTTCGCTATCGATCACCCAGGAGTATTTAGCCTTGCAAGGTGGTCCTTTAATCTGAAATTTCTGAAATGGAGGTGTCCATTGTTTTTTCAAAATGGAGATATGACTTCATCCAAAGTTACTGTAGATAATGTACCCAACATTGTAGTATTGTTTGATGATTTGATAGTATTAAAAAATTGACAAATCTTTAGATTTTATTTTTTTGCATGTACACAGGTGATTCATGTGGCGTCAAAAAAATATACAAACTTACAAAGTAATATTTTCATAATGCATTTACACGCTACATGCGTGAATAAACATAAAAATCAATTTAGGCCGTTCCATACTAAAAAATAAATCAAAGTTGGCATACAATCAGTAAACACCATTAGCTATTTGAACATATATAAGTTCAGTTATACTAATTTTAAAATCACACCAAAATTTTTGCAAAAGAAATCTGCTATATAATATTTGTTATATATTAATTGCATATGCGTACCATATTCTTAATTACTTTAGGCCCAATTTAAGATTCTAAAGTTACCAACTTTTAAAGATCATCTTTAAATTTAATCAAATAATCAGGTATAAGTTCTTTTGTTCTATTTCTAAAAGTTCAATTGATATGCAATGAAATGCCGAAAAATTCATTTAGCAAGCCTCGTACTTGTAGTTAAATTATTAAACAAATTGTATTCTATTTCAAATTCTATTCACAGAACTTGGTAGATAATCTATATATTTCGTCACGTACAATCACAAATTTTTTTTTTCCTAAATAAAAGGAATATACCAAAATATTATGCATAAAAGCATGCTATAATAATTTCTGGCACAGACATTGTATTTTTTTTAAGAAGTTTATAAACGTTTTGATCAATTAATGCATCGTTTCAAGTCATAACATCATTAAAGTTGTCATTTGTTAACAAAATGTCATCAATTGCTGAAAAAAATGCAATTAGCGATTACCACTCCTAGGGGATACTGAATCTTGGTTGTTGAGAAAATTCAGTTACTTTACTTATATTAATTATACGAACTTTTGGATTAATAGAAAAAGAGTTTGCTAAGTTTCACATGAAAGATTAGCAGACAAATAGGTTTGAGTGACTTGCGGTTAAGCAACTTTTCCAAAGATTTGTAAATGAAATTTGACCATGATGCGGAACAACATTTCTGAAATTTTTATCAACATCGGTTATACCTGAATAGAATTTCATGTATTTTATTGAATCGTCATAACTCATATAATCATAATATGCTGTTTTGCAATTGAAAACTTTAGAGAATAATTATGATAATGATCTGCTGTTTGTTTTAACATTATAGACCGACAAAAGAAACCTATAAACATGCATAGCTTGAAAGCTAGTCTAGAATGTTCTCTTCTTTTTAGCCTACGGACAACATCAACATATATATATAATTAAATAATAAAAAATGCAACAGAATGTTCTCTTTCTTTTTCTCCCATTTATTCAGTGTACATCAATCAGGCTTGATTTAGACCCAGGAACTAACCCAAATATCATTTGGGTTTACTTTAAGCCCAATTAGGCAATTAGACAAATCTGGCCCAATATAATTAAATGAAATGATAGAAAAGAGATATTTCGGTGCACACTTGCAAGTTTGTTGCTTCAAGAGTGTGCCATTAATGGCAGCGGAGGTTTTACTGGTGAGAAGCTTGTCATGCTCTCTCCTTCCTTCTCCTTCTTCTCCATATATTCCCTCCAGTTCTAACCAGATGAAAACTTCACCTTGTCGTTGCGTTCTCCGACGTGGCGCTCCATTGAGCGGATTCTTTGGCTGTCGTCTCACCAATTCTAGCTCTACCATCAATCTCTTCTCTACTAAGGTTCTAATCCACGGATAATCTTCTGATGATAATCTTCTGATTTTTTCTTATTTTTCAGTGGATTTCATTGTGGTTATTTGAACTTTCCCAAGTACATCTGCTAGAGATAGCAAAATTATGAGCATGTGGATATTCAATAAAATTTATTTTTTCGGTTTTTAAATTATTCTCTTTTTTATGTTTTCAAGGAGGAATTGAGTGCATATGCCCCACAAGTAAGATGGAAACACACAGGAGGTCGGAACATCAGGTTTGCTTCACCTCATAATTTCGAATTCTATAATTAGGGTATTTAGAAAGTTCTCATACTTTTTAATTGGTATATTTTTCATGTAATGGACTTGACATCTAAATATTGCTATTGTACCTGTAGCAATATGTCATTTTATTGGATCACTTGGCCTCAATAAATGTTCCATCACTAAATTTATTTCTGAGATCTATATGAAACTCAAATACTAACTGAAAACCCAAAAATGATGAATGAATATAAAAGTACTCGGTGTCACCACTAAATTTATTTCTGAGATCTATATGAAACTCAAATACTAAGGCCCTGATCAGAATCCCTTTTTTTTAACGTGGGATTTCAATTCATTTCATTTCATTGGAAAATTCTTGATCACAATGAGCGGATTTTATGGCATTTGGTTGAAATTCTTATGTAATTAGGTCTAACGAAATCCTATGAAATCCTACAAAATCAATTCAAATGAATTGAAATCCCGAGTAAAAATCATTTTGATCAGGGCTGAAAACCCAAAAATGATGAATGAATATAAAAGTACTTGGTGTCACCTCAGTACCAGGTGTTACATGACCTGATTGGTATGCATCAAAATCTGGATTTGATTTTTTTAGTTATGTTTTCTAATTATCTATGCTTGGACTACTGAGCATTGACACATCTTGTTTTCTAATTGTCTCTCCTTATGGCAAGTGGTACGGTCATCAAATGTAACTACCCTCAAAATGCCGATTTGCCACGTTATTACTCAAAGAAAGAGAAGAAGCCATTTCCCGTACCAATAGTGGAGCTAAGGCGAGCTGCAAGAGAAAGAATAAAAAATGCAAAAGGAAAACCTAGAATTCCGACTTTGCCCCCTAGAAATGGAATGCTTGTCAAGAGCCTGATACCAGTGGCATACCAGGTAATGAATGCAAGGGTCATGCTTATTAATAACTTGAAGCGGCTTCTGAAGGTGGTGCCAGTACAAGCATGCAAGTAACCTCTCTTTTGCATTTGTTTTCCTTATCATATCAGATATGTGTACCTTATTGTGTCAACATGGTTTTGGGGCTTATTATTCGTATTTAAGTTCAAGTTCAATAATTTTTTTCTTTTTTCATAAAACAGGTAGCCTTGTGCTAGTATATAACGATAATTATAATAATTCTCGACGCTTGTTAATATCAGTACCATACCTTTAGGTCAATAAATTTCAGTAGTCAGTAGCTTGTTCCCTAGCTTTGACAGTATTTCCTAATTGCAGTGTGGCAACTTGTAAACGTATGTGAAGATGTTTTTAATTGATTTTGAAGTTGTAAATATTTCTTCTTTCTTTCATGTTGTATCATAAGCTCCTTTTGATGTGGATAATGCAAACAAAATGTAGGTATTGCAATGAGATCCATGTGGGATCCGTTGGCCACCCATTCAAATCATGCAGGGGGCTTTACTGTAACCGGCGAAATGGGACTCATGATTGGACCCGAACTTTCTCGACAGAGGACGTTTTTGTGTCTTTGGAGTGCTTCCACCTCTCTGACCGCCTGGGCCCTCGTATAACACACCAAGAGCGCTTCTCTGTACCCCGAGTTCCAGCATTAGTCGAGCTCTGCATCCAGGCTGGTGTTGACCTGCCCGACCTTCCTATCAAGCGGCGCCGCAAACCCGTAATCCGTGTCGGCAGGAAAGAAACTATTGATGCGAATGAGGATGACTTGCCAGAACCAAAACCCAATAAGCATGAAGTCCCAATACTTGATATATTGCCCGATGAGGATGTTGTGGCCCCATTAAGCTCTGAAGAGACTGCTCAGTTGGCAGATGAGACAATGGAGGCTTGGGAGATGGTGAGGCAAGGAGCTGAGAGACTGATGAGGAAGTATACTGTGAGGGTCTGTGGGTACTGTCCTGAGGTGCATGTGGGACCAATAGGGCATAAAGCACAGAACTGTGGAGCCCATAAGCATCAGCAGAGAAATGGGCAGCATGGTTGGCAGGCAGCAGTGCTTGACGATCTGGTAATGTTGTGTTGTCCAACCAGTACTTGTTTAGCTTAAGCTGATTAAAGAATGCACTTTATCATTGCGTAAATTACATAAAATAATTCTTAAAATATCACTCATTTCCCATTCCCAGTTAGGTTCATGAAGTTTCAAAAATATCATTTCAGCCCTGAAGTTTTACCAAATTGGTTCTATTGTTATTACTGGTCAAAAAGTTTGTGAAAATTCACATCGGTATCCATGATAAGATGCAAGTAGATACTAATTTTTAGTTAATTTCTGAAGACGCAAACATCAGCTTCACTATCCATTTAATCCATATGTGATACTGTAGATAATAATATTAGTAGTTACGTCATCTTTATTACTAGTGCAGCCATATCAACACTATTTGCAATGCTAGACTTATGTCAGGATAAATAAGAAAGTACTTTCTAGTAAATGCTGAGAGTAAGACCATTTTGATATGAATTAACTGAAATGATGCTTTTAAAACTTCAAGAGATAGTTTTTTTTTTCTTTAATTTATGTGCATCTAATAACTATAATATGCTGATAGGCAGAAATTAATGACATAAATTTAATTCACAATATATTGACACTGTTTTAACAGAGTTCCTGTCAAAAACTCATAGAACTCTGATTGAATAATAGAATTTCAGCTAATTAATTGTTTTAAATCATGAGGTTATCCACAATAGCAATTAAATAATTTGTTTTCTTCACAGTTTCCACCAAGATATGTGTGGCATATGCCGGAGTCAGGGGAGGAATTGAAGAGGGAGTTGAAAAATTTCTATGGACAGGCTCCAGCAGTGGTAGAGATGTGCGCACAGGCTGGATGCACAACTATACCTGATAAGTATAAGAGCACTATGAGGCTGAATGTGGGGATACCAGCGAGCTTGAAAGAGGCTGAGATGGTTGTATAATTGGGCAGTTTAGAGGAATATCGAGTTCAAACATTGTTTCATATTTTTTTTTCTGTGTATTTTTATTTGTCCTTTTCTGCCCCTATATTTTGGTTACTGTGCTTTTGTTTGCTTGATGGTTGACCAAATCTTATGTTTGCATTTCCCGACATCGAGGAAAATGGACGGATAATATATAGATTGGATAAGAATTTCAGAAAGTAATAGATTTTAAGAATTTAAGAACTTACACACCCAAGGCCAGAATAAAGCTCTGTACCGTTTAGTTGTGTATAATTTTTACCAATTGACAGGTTACACACACTGCGCTAATTAAAGAAGTAGAATACAAAGTTCCACACGTGTGCAATAATTGAGATGACAAATTGTTTTTCCCTGCTATTAATTGCCTTACGATATGTATATGCAATTAAGGCAAGTTAGACGTCTAGGAACACCGAACACAGAGGATTGTAGTTTTAATCCATAACCCTATTCTGTTAAAGAAGGCTCGGTACAGAAGAAGAAGAAATCAATCTTAAAGATGAAGTGCCAAATAAGGAAAAAGAAAACCAAAGAAAGAGAACACAATAGTTCCATGACACTAATGATGACATGCAATTTACAAATTACCAGTAATAGTCTCTTGGACTATCACCGAATGTGTCAAATAAAAAGCTACAGCTAATTCCTTTTCAGCACATGTTTTGCATTTTTAACAAAGTGATCAGCAAACATTGTGTAATTGGTCCAGGTCAATGTGCCAGTGGCTCGACGGCTGTCCTGAAGAGGAGTATGTAGACCTTGTCTATAGAGAAGTATAAGAAACCCCCCAATGAATGAGTTACATATGAGCCGAAACTGGTCCCCACTATGCAGTGCCACGCAGGTCCATATGCCGTATCAAACTCCTGTTAACAAAATTACCAGTAAAACTATGTCAATAGCAGAATTCAGTGCTAAAATGTAGATGTTACCCATGTGGAGACAAAGAAATTCAGTGTAGTTCTATTTGCGTGGGTAAAAATTTTGAGATTTATCCTTGAGCGGATAAAATAAATTTCAGGAATATAAAGTTATTCCTAGTGAAGGAAGTCTATACTACAAGCAAAAGTGCAGGCTAGGGTTAGGATTGTCCACAAGGACGTACTCCCCACATTGTTTGTTACAAATCTTCCAGCCAAAAAATCTCTCAAAGATCTGAGCAGGATTCCTTTATGTCATTCCATTCCTGACAGTATAATTTCTTTGTAATTATTTCTAAGGACAATGGAGTGAAGAAAATTTGTCAATTAAATTCAAGGTGCAATATGCAGTTCTGAACATCTTCTGATCCTATGATGAAGCTACTTACACTTAAATTTAACATTCTGTCAGACTTTCAGAATAGCAGAACAGAAACATTAAACAGAACTAATCAACTAACTACAAGTTTATAGTTTGGAGAAAAAAATCAGCTACAAGTTGAACCTCAGAAGAAACTTCTACAGACGCATTTAAAAGCGAAAGAAGCCCATGTAGCAAAGCTATAATTAGAAATAGACTATGCCAATCTCCAATTAATCACAACAGATCAGCAAGTATCCAAATTTAAGCATTAGAACAAAATATTGGCTGACCTTAACAATGTCCAACAAGTAAATTTATCTACCTGTTTCTTGATATAAAGCATTCTCTACTTATAAACGCCCCTCTAAGAGCAAAACCAATGAAATATAAGACATCACATCATCACCAATATACGCCATTATTTCAGTGATAAAGAAAAATTGAGGGTCAAAAAGTTTTCATTGTCAAAAACCAGTTTCCTAAAAAGGGTAAAACAAACTAATGTATCAGACACCATTACTGATGCACTCCCACTTGTACAATTTCAGAATTAATGACAGCACCATAAGTTTACTCCACCATCATTCGTGTAACTAATTATTCCAAATTAGCGCAACAAGGTATTTTCAAGCTAATTAATCAAATAACAAACTCCTAATAACCAGCAAGCAAACAGAAGTATGAAATACCTTCTTCAGAGCCAGAGCAAGGCGCTTGCTCTCTAGTTTAGGCATTGTATCAAACACCTCCCGGGCACACCTAAAGGCTCGCCTCTGTAAAGCCGGCGCCATGTCAGCAGCTCTAACCCTGATCTTCTTCATAAACTCCTTCTCGCCTTCATCTCCTTCTCCTCCAACCAGCTCTCCTCTCCTATCCTCCTCCTTCACCTTCTCCTTCTCCTTCTCCTTCCTCTTCCTCGGTTCCTTCGTCGCCTCTTCTTGGTCACTCTCTGCTTTAATCTTCGTGCGCTCGATTAGAGAACTGAGGTACTTGCTCCGCCTCTCCAGCTCCTCCGACGCCGCATCCACTCGCTTCTTCTTCTCTTCCTTCTCTCTCATTTTTTTAACCTCTAACTAAGAAGCATTCAATGAACTAAAGTAAACTAAACTAAAGTACTTGCTCGGGAGATGAGGTGGGTTCTCTAGTTTGGATGGATGGTGGAAGTCGGATTAGAGGTTTTGTTGTTTGTTTTTTTGAGAAAACAGTTTAAGTTTGGATTTTCTCCTTCGGGGTTGGAATTTTGGCTCGTCGGACGTGGAAAATTGGGGAAACGGGGACCGGCGGAGGCATTGTGTTTTATTTTTTGCTATTTATTTTACTCTCCAATGCTCCCGACGGCCTTTCTTTCTCCTCCTCTCCAGTGATGGAACAGGAGGTGTCCCTTTTCTTTCAATTGTTGGTCCTTTTAAGCATTGTCAACCAATTTTTTTTCAATATTTTACCAAAAGAAAAAAAAATTGCTGCAGATGCTGGTAAGTCTAAATATGATACGTTCTTTTGAAATTTTATATTTTTTACTATCCTGATTGATTTGTAATTTTTGTTAGTGAATTATGTCAGAATGATATATGATTGATAATAACGGTATATGTAATGACAGTATAGATATATTAATGTTAAATTTCAATGGTAACTATTCAATCATCCTGACAGAAGTTTTATTGTAACTTTTCTTATCTCTATGTAATTGTAATTGCATGATTATATGAGACAGTTGTGTGCCATTTTTACATAATTAATATTACAAGATATATCTGCGCATTGATCAACATATCTACTTTTTTTATGTTACCTTATTGCAAAGTTAAGTATCAATGATTCAATGGCGGTTCAGATCTAACGGAGAAGAAAAAGACATCTTAAGATGATTTAATATGGGCTGTGATATTTAAATTCTCATATTTCAAACGCCATATTTGAAAACTTAATATAATATAATAATTGGACGACAATTATTCAAAGATTTGGTCATAGCACCAAAAAGGACAACATGAACATGTCAGGTTTATCTTCAGACAATAGTGTTGCACAATTCTTTGTCCGTTACTTTTATAACAAAAATACATGATTAATTAATTTATTCAAACGATGTGGCAGAGCAATAGATTCTTGAAGCAGGAAGGTGTGGAAGGAGGGTTCCAGTTTTGTTTAAAAAATGGAGATGTTTTTTAACTCAACTTTTTGCTTTTGATTGCTTCTAAATTTTTCTTTCACTTTTGCTGGGAGTGTGCGGAAGACCCGGTAACATCACCTATAAAATTGTCAAATTTTTAGGCCCATGACCATGATTACAAGCATGGATTGGTAGTTGATAATGATACATCAACACCTGTAAGGTACAAATGATGATTGATTTCAAAGATGTTTTAGCGTTGAATACATATGAATTTCTCTACAAGTCCCTATCAGCCAAATGTGTTTATGCATTGAATGATTAATTAACGTTCTGCACTTCTGCTCGTTTCAATTTATACGCATGAGTCGTTGTCCGAATTACACTGTTGAGTTGTTCATTGTATAATTCTTTTTTTTTTTTTTGGTTAAGGTCCCCCTGACCGTTGATTAAATGATATATCACTGTTAGGGTCCATGCAATTTCAGTGACCTAATTTTAGTTGAGAATTTGGTATAGATGTACTAAAGAAATCTGATGCAGACGAGAAAAGAAATTGTCTTCTATGATTTGAAATTCTACCATTAACATACTTTTAAAGTGAAAAATAAGACGAAATAATTAAAGTATTTTTTGTGTGAATTGACCTGCAATATGCAATACGAGTTAGTTGATAATAATTAGTTGTTGAGTGAGGGCACTCTAAATTCACCGCGACAAGTAATATAAATCTCAAAATTAGTTGTTATTTTTTATTGTTGCAAGAAAAATCTCATGATTATATTTTCGAAGCAATGTATTGAACGAATGTTGTATTTCACTAAAAAAAGCAAAAAGAAACAATTCACTAAAATCCAGCTACCGGAGTGGGATTGAATTTAATTCTCATATCTCCGGAGTCCAGACACATCATCATCATCTATATTGTAAATATTATCGTAACCAATTTTATTTGTGCAATTATGACGGTTCGATCGTCAACTATTTATATAATTTAGAAAACATTAGCTTTAGAATTAAAACAGAGATGATATGTAAAAGAAATAAATATAAAGAGAAAATAAACAAAATTTAATAACTTTTTAGATCATGATTTTGAATAATAATCCATTTGCGCTCTCCTACTGTTATAAATTATTGCATCTATAAGTTAAATAAGTAAACAAAATAAAATAAACAAATACAAAGTTTCAATTTTTTATCTACCGATAGTTCATTCTTCTTTTATTCAAACTCAATAAGATTTTTATTGTACAGTAAGTTATTTATGTAATTATTTGTTTATTTTTAAATTGGTATTATTGACATCAAAAACAACTAACTTGACTAGATATATTCAAATTAACAACCATCAGATATTCAATTTGTTTTGATAACATATTTTCTTTTTCAGAGAATAAATTGATGCACGTGGTGTAGGACGAGATGAGCAAGTTAAGACTAGTTATATTTATTCCTCATTTATTTGGATTGAATTATTTAAATAGTTATCAACTTTTACGACAATCGATGTCCCATATCGAGGCGTTGTTGTGGCTTTCAATAGTTCTCTCCAATATCTTATAAACGGTGCAAACTTCATAGAAGTATCTAAATCTATATTGTTGCGGTGATATTATATTATGAAAAAATATGCATAGATAACTATAATCACAATAAAAATATTAAATAAAATATTTGTGAAATAAAACTTTATATTTTAAATAATTATAAGTATGTGTTTTATTTTGGATTTTTACATGCTTCTAAATTGTATCGTAACTCCTTGTAATATTTATCGATGAGAAAACGATGAAATCTTGTGTTCTATTGTTGCTTTTGTTATAAGGTAAAGCAAATTTACATATAAATAGTTGTGTCCGCATGTGGTGATCATGCCAAAGTAGCTAATGTTAATTCAGTTTGTGTGAACTTTGTCAAAATTTTGATTGTACCTTCAATCATGATTAAGGGATGAATGAAAAACAAAAGAAAAGGAAAATCAAAAGAAAGTCATCCATAAAATAAAAGAATGAAACATTATTTTATATCGTGATTGATTGTTATTGATACTAGATTCCTTCGTCGTGGTTCTGCAGGATGCAGCTATAGTCATTTTTAATATTTCTATTGTTAGATTTTTTTCGTAGTAATTGGATCAATTGCAATTAATTATTACAAGTACAACTTTAATCTTCTTAATTTTTGTCGATTGATGTTGTTAAATGAACTTATCGTGGAGTTCACCCGATATATATATATTTTTTTGACCAATTAAACGCCCGTAGGCTAGTTCACCCGATATCATCAATTATATTCTTGGATATATATATTTTTATTGCTAAGGTTTTCTTATGTAACGCCTTATAATTAATAATTATGCTTTGTTTTTTTTTCACTGTCACTATCATTAGCTTGATCTACAAAATTACGTCTTAGAAAAAAAAAATTAAGTAACTAACTAACTAAATGTCATTCAGTTGCTCACGGAAATTTAGCCACAATAAATCCATACATATCGGGCCTCTATAAAGCACACGATGATACTATTATTCATTTTCTCATTGAAAATCTATATGCTTCTAATTTGTCTCTGACGATATTAATTTTGCGGGATCTGTTGATTTCATTTATTTCATAAAATTTTAGAGGAGAGAGGATCCATAAGCAGATATACATTAGGGACTATTTAAACTCGAAAGAAGAACTTCTGGGACAAAAATAATATTTCCAACATATTCCATAACGTTTCTAGAATTTTCAAGTATAATCCCCATTGCACATCTCGTAACGAATATTAAATAAGTTCATATCCTATGTAGTATTGGTGTGATGCGAAAGGCTAACAAAATTGACTATAATTTATAAATAATTAAAAAAAAAGAAAAAAGCATTTCTAAATTAATACTGAATAATTTAGATTCGTCAACGCTGAATCCTCGGCCGGACGTAAATTTCGTGTAAAGTGCACTCAACTCAAACATAGATTGCGCGATGTTAAGTTCACCGTAAGGTAATCAGACCTGAAACACAGCTTTTCACGCCTCGGATTCCGAAAGTGTAAAAATTACGGCCTCGCTTTAACCAACATCCCGGGTCGGCCCCAGGCTACGCGGATCCAATTTAGTAATTCCAGATCGGACGGCTGAAACTGGTCCGAGAGCTTTGACCACACGTAAAGACAAACACCGGATCTGGAAATAACGCCAGAAGGGTGCAATGTCAGGTGGCATGCTGATTAGGATCGGATTTAATAATGGATTTTGGGATGTCATCTGTCACTTCACCCATTAAATAAATTAATAATGTGAATCTATCGAGTGAGTGAGATAAGAGGCGGGGAGAGAAGCCCAATATTCGCGGGCCCCATTCTTGACGATTCTCTGTGGTTTTCGTTCTAAGCGCATGAGGAAATGAAATCCTAAAAGGTGAGCAGGTTGCTTACCTTAGATCCGAACCGTCCGATCAATGATGGTGTCCGTAAATAATACCAGATTGATAGGCCCGAAAAAAATATAACCGTCGTGATTAAATCGAACAGCTCGGATTGAAAGTAGGCACCGTGCTCACCTTAGAGGTGAGCAGAGGATACTGGTCCTAAGCGCATCGTGTGTTGGATCTCTCTTGGGCCTTCTCATATTAAAATTTAAAGGCTTAAACTAATATTGGGCCTAAAAGCTCCTTACAGTTTGGTGTCAACAAATGGGCCTGATACTGGTAGTTCTCTTCACAGTTTCAAAGCGGAGATAACTGAAATAAAAAAGAGAAAGGAAATCAATTGAAACCCTATTTCCAATCTCAATCGTAGCGAGTTCTCAGAGAAGATTTTTTATCAGATCTCATGGTTTATATCGAGTCTTGGGATGAGTTTGTGGAGAGATCTGTGCAACTCTTTCGCGCCGATCCCCATTCTGTAATTTTCGTCTCTTCCCTTTTATTATTCATTTGATCTGTTTTCGATCGTCGTTCTTCTGATTGTTTAGTTTGTTTGTTTCTTTTTAATTTGATTAAGGTAGACTCGGTATGTGACCAAGTATCGCCACTGCGATGGGAAGCTTGTGCTCAAAGTCACTGACAATCGTGAGGTTTGGTTTAATTTAGTGCTTATTTGCATTTATAAGGCCAGTTCTTCCTGTAATTCTAGCTACAATTTTATAATTAGGATCAGTTTTCTTTTATGCATTGGGAGTTCTGTTCATCCAAACGCACCCTTAGTGTTAATTCCTATGCTTGATGGTTTAGTAGTTCTATAATTTGGGTTTTTTGGTTTAATTAGATATCTTGATAGTGTATATATTACATTGCATTGGATTAGGAATCAGATTAATCTCCATCCGCTTTGCAACATATTGAATTTCCAATCACCCACACTGCAAACCTGACCTCAGTACTGAAATTCTCCAATTATAAGAGTCGTGACTACTAGTATGCCATTGTGGTGATTTGCAATATTCTTTATTGATTCCCATTGTTACATATCTGTCCAATTACAAACAAATTCATAATGTATTGAACCAGATGTGTAATGTGGTTTCTTATAATTCTGTTAATATGAGACCTGTGCATGTTGCAGTGCCTCAAGTTTAAGACAGACCAGGCCCAAGATGCTAAAAAGATGGAGAAGCTGAATAATATCTTCTTCACCCTCATGTCAAGAGGGCCTGATGGTAATTTTACCTTCTTAATTTTAACAAATATATGTTAAGTTGTATGCAGGGTAATCATAAACCCCTCACACATGCAAAAAGGCGCTTCCAAAGTTCAGCAAGCAAAAGAAAAAGGCCTACTAACCTATATTGAAGTATGTTACATGAATAAGGCATATAGTGGTATACTGGGAGAGCACTGTATTAAGAACAGGATGAAAGTTAGCAGTGATCATTTTGGGGGTCAAATCATTTTTCTTTCATGATTGACAATGTCAATGAATGTCAACCATGATCATATTTTTGTTCTGTCGAGCTGCAAAATCATCTTATTTTATGATTGATAATGTCAAAGCCATTGATCTTTTCTCTTTGTCCTTTTTGTTTTGTTTCTCAGCTGACATTACAGAAGCTTCTGGCAAGGAGCAAGCAGAACAGCAGCCGGCGAAGAAAGGCAGGGGCAGGAGGCAGTAGTTTGTCTCTAAATAAAATTCTGAATTTTATCTAATCTGAATTAATGTTGTTCTGTTAGGTATTTTTGTTGAACTTCCAAGTGATATTTAATGTTGTTAGTTTTCATTATGATTTTCCAGTCTTCAAGATATCTCCATGTGCATGCCTACTTCCTTTTTCCGTTTATGCTTGGTACAAATTATGTTGAATGATAATACTATTATTTCAATGATGTGTAGAACATGTGTGGTTAGAAGGTTGAAAGGAAAGGGGGGTTAAAGAGGAAAGGCAAGGGAATGAAGCGGAAATAGTTGATCATCTTTCTCTTTTTCCTTTTTTGGTTGGTAGCTAAATTCTTGGCTTCCATTGCACTCCAGTTTGGGGAAGAGAGAGATATATCTTTTGATTGTCAAATGAGGCTGATGATGAAGCTCTCAACACTAGCCTCCTATTAGAAGTTAAAAGCAAAATAATATAAATTGACTTTTATCCTCTCCATCCATTTCGTCTGTACCCGCTATTTAAGCACTATGTTATTTTGATAAATTTTCCTTTTGTTCATGACTTTGGTAGAGTAAAATTCTAAAGTCAGAAGATTAAAGCAGACGAAATGGATGGACCAAACAATTTAGAATGAAATATAGATATTTCATGACTTTGGTAGAGTAAAATTCTAAATCGTTTGGTCCATCCGCATGACCGTTTATTTTGATAATTTTTCCGTTTTTTCTATTTTAGTGAGGACAGTTCATTCTTGAACTGGTAAAAGCCACATATTTCATAGAAAGTTACCGGTTTAAGAATGGCATACTATTCCATGATAAGTGGAAAGTGTAAAATTCTGTCTATAAGGCAGAAGCCAACAATGTTGCTGTTAGGAAGTGCTCAATTTTTATTTTAGAACAACAATTAGCATAAAACAACAATCAAGCACATATAAATTTAGGCTTAAGGTCATTCACATGCAATTTCATGAGAAAAGGTAGGAGAATCGTTTTTACCTCTCATAAATAGTTCTTGTGAGGTAATCCAAATCAATGGAAGTCGGTGGCGTGCTCTCCTTCGCCCCTTTTTCTTCTTGGATGGCGCCGGCCTCGAGTCTACCAAGAAGATTAGTCACAAAGTTCAAGAGTTGTGCTAGCAACTCAAAGCTTGAGTCTAATCCCTATAGCTTCCTCCTTCTTGTAACACAAATCTATTTATTTGGTGGAGAAGATGGAAGCTCAACACATGAGCAAGATGGAGAGAAGAGATGGTGGTGGCGGCTAGGAGAGGGAAGAGAGAGAACCTTAGGGTTTGAGCTCCAATGGGTCCCTATATATGCTCAATCTCTAGGGAGCACTTTCACCTATTTACAAGTTTGTCATCCACCTACCCTAGCCGAAATTACTTGGGCTTTATGGCCTCTTCTCAATTTATTTTGGATATTTAATTCCTTTAATTAAAACTCATTTTCATTGCTCTTCAATTGAACTATTCATTTGCTATGAAATGACGGCCCAATTAATTAATATAACTATTTATATTAATATGTATTGATTCTAAAATAATTATTAATTCATTAATAACTATTTTGGGATTAGATAATGCATTAATCTATTTCTATGTGATCCCTTTGACTCAATTAATTATAACGGTTCATAACGGTATACGATTAATTAGTCAACTTATCATATTTCCGCAATACTCACTGTTGCGAATAAATAGATAATACACTGTGTGACCAAAGCTTTATTTGTGTGACCCTTTGAGGATTTATACTATGTTGGCCATGAAAATAAATCATCATTTATTTTCAATAATCATAAGCGGTATCTAGCAACACGTTATGACTCCCAATTCATATAAATAATGTACCGTTACAATATCTCAATCCTGCATAAGAAATAATAGTATTTTCTTGTCTGATTCTTATGTCACATGATATCATTATATAATCCAAGATAGGGATGTGTCATTCTTGCAGATTATACATTTCTTGATCTAGAGTTGATTGTACAAGTTGGCCAAACAATCCAAACTCCATCAAGGGGCCCAAACAGATATCATCACTCATTAAGTATATTAATGAGGGACATACGATTTTCTTGATGAACAACTTTTCCCCAAGAGAGCATAAATAAAGTCCGTATAACAGCCTTTATCAGGAATTAACGTTAGACGATATTTATTGAACCTGTCCTCATGTGGAAAAGTTGAACATCTCAAACTTAGAATCAAACTCATATGAAATAAACAATGACACTTAACACAAACCATATGTTTATTTCATTGGGTCAAGTCTTGTACTATGTTCCATAATATATACATATGCAATTAAGTTGGTAATTCATTACCTATGATTTGCAGAACTTAATCATCACTTAATTTGCATACTAATTTTATCCGATAATTAATGTTCCTTGTTAATTATCAAGATTATGAACAATTTAGATTTATTATTGTCATTTAATTATAAATGAGGTATAGAGATCTACAATTCAGATCCTCAACCTAAATGATCTATCAATAAATAAATCTAGGAACAAATGATAAAATATTATCAATAACATAAATTATAGAAGTAACCAGATAATGATTGGCTTCTAGGACATAACTCCAACATTTGTTTGGGGAAAATTGGCTGAAGTTATTCTGGCTTAAATCTCAAAATTTTACACTATTTTGATTGTAAATTTAACTGTTTTCACATTGCAAATTCCACCTCAAATTCTTCCTTAATCAGAGCAAATTGCAAGCTCTATCTTCAATTATTTCTCAACAAGAGCAAATTTTGTGGTCCCAAACAATAATTTAGTCGCAACTGTTCACCATTATTTGAAGACATGTGGCACTTCAGTTTTGAAATATACGGATTGAATAAACGTTTTGTTTTGCTCCCCTCCATTCCTGTCTCCTTGCTTCATTATTTTCCCTCTTTCATTTTCTTTAATCAATAATGGAAATATGGCATTGGAGGAGAGGAAGAATCGAGATGTCTGTATTGGAAGGGGAAGTATTGAGAGAGATGGACAAAAAGAGAAAAATGGAAAGAAAAAGTCATGCGCATTTTACATATTTGACACTTGACAGCAAAAGACACTCCGTCCCATGCCGAGTGCAGCAAGGTATTGTTTGGCAATATGGAGAGTAGTGCCAGACAAATGATAGTTAGAAAATGTACTATGGAAGAGTGATAAAAGAGTTCTATCTGGAGTAATATTTAGTGCTTGGGAACAAAAAAATAAAAATATAACGGAAAGAGTCTCTTGTATTATTTCAAGTTCTCTATGGGATAGCAGAAAAATTTTAGTATTAATTTGCATTTGGTAATAATCTTTCTGCTGAATAACTCTTCAATTAAAAATAAGGCTAGATTTGAGGGGTTGCCCTAGTTTTCCTCAAACGTTTAGCAACTTATTAATAAAATTAGTTGAACAAGCCAATCTGACACCGAGTTACAGCTTACTATCTATGCAATATGCATTAGTATTTCTCCCCAGTTATGCGTCTAAATCTTTGATATAGTCTCTTGCTGTCACTGTGAAATTCATATAATTGCAAGTTAATTTTTTGTGCTAGCTTTGCAGCGCAAGTTGGTTTTTAAAAATAGATGTTGGTTTCAAAGGAATAAATAGTAAATCCACCGTCTGAGGCAGCTCGGATAAGTACAGATCTATCCATATACTGTTAGTCCATGATCGTTTGTTTGCTGTCTGTTGTTGCGTTTTCTTGCATTTGGAATTTGTTGGATTGCATTGATTGCTTGCTTAATCTGGAAATGGCCATGTGGATGCCATGTTAGTTTGACAAGCATGTTACTATATTTGAATTTGGAATAAACAAATTAAAAAGTTCATGATAGCTGAACGATGAGAGTGTGCTCCTGTTTATTAATTAATTCTTTTGCATTTTGCAGTAACAAGGAATTTACGCACGGTGTTATTTCATGTCACCAATGGAGCTCTTTAACAGCCCTTTGTTCATTGAATGATTCACTTTTACTCTTTCTAACCGTGTGTGTTATTAGCACCTTAGCAATCATTCTTTGGCGAGTCTAAACAGTTCAAACGAAGCCTTTGTGTTGTTGTATTATTGAGGAATTTGGTCCCCTAGCTTTTCTTTTGCAAAGGAAAAACAGTTAAAAAAGCAACATGAGAAGTTGCTTTTTGCTAAAACCTTTAACAAGTAATAATTAACATCTCCAAGCATGCATTCTAAGATGAGATTTACAACATTTTTGTATGAAATTAATGCATGGCAAGATTATTTTTTTCATAAATTTTAGTAAATATCGTTAATCAACAGTTTGACACCATCGTAAAATTATTGGTCCCCAGCACTGATCCTTATGTAGAATCTAGAAGAAGCATTTCCCAATTTATGATTGGGAGGTCAGAATAACCAAAGGACCATTTACCTAAATTTATCATATCCAACCCAGGCCCAGTGAAATTTCTACATGGAACTCAGTGACACTCACTGACCCTACAAGAGATAACCCACTCTTAAAATAGCAAAACAAAAAGAGAAAGCCATCCTGATCAAAGTAAGTTGCATTGTAAGGTAATCCTATTAAAATAGTAATTTCATTTATGCTGCATTTTCCAAAAGCAGTATCAACTCTCAACCGTCAGTACTAAAACAACTCGTAACATCAGCCGTTAGATTTTAGATAATCCAATACTGCAAGTCTGAACAGTTTACGCTAGCATAACAAGTTACTCTGCCCCAATTTACTCCAGCAGAGGAGGAATAGAATAGAGAAGCGGTTAAGCCAGTTATGTTATGGTACGGCGGTACGCACAGGCACAAGAGTACCATCGAGAATCCGCCAAAAATAACGGCTCTTGCCTCTAGAGTCTACACCTACTGCCTCTATCTCTACACCTATGACCTATTCCCCTGCCTCCAACGGCCACATTTATTCATTCATTCATTCCCAAATTAACCCTCGTCTCTCCGCCAGTCATGGCTAATAGTAATGGCTATCCTTGTCCCTCTCCAATCTCCATAAATCTCACATCATTAACTACCCTCACGTGATGGCCCCACACCGTCCCTCCCTTCCCTTGCCTTTTTCACTCTCTTATAAGTTATAACTTATAACTCTTGACCGGTCACATCCGGTCAGATTACCGGTCAACACTCTCTCGGTTCCCGTGCCAACTCCACCTGGCACTCTCCCATTCGCCTCTCTCTGTTAAAAGGAATCCTATGCTATGCACCTCTCTAGTCCCTTCCCTAGTTCCCTCCATCTATACATACATCCACTCTATCATTCCTCGTTTGTGGCCCCACCTCTCCATGCCGTTGCTGCTCTGCCCCACATGCGCTTTTATCCCTTTCTTCTCTCTCACTCTCTCTCCCTCTCCTTATATAAATAACTAAACATATCTTGGATCCTTGTACTCAGACGGAGAGAGAGAGAGAGACAAACCATTTAGGCCAATAGGAGAGTCAAGGAGACCAGACCACTCCACTCCACTCCAGTGAGATACCCATAATGGCATTTTGGTTATTTCCGCTCTTTCTCCTCGTCCTTGCCTCGCCATTCCCACCTTCCCTCGCCGTAATACATGACTATGGCGATGCATTGCACAAGAGCATTCTTTTTTTCGAGGGGCAGCGATCGGGAAAGCTTCCTGCCGATCAACGGCTCGCGTGGCGCCGTGACTCCGCCTTACATGATGGCTCCACCGAAGGGGTAAGCAAAAAAAACAAATTATTCATAATGTATGTATTTAAATCCCCTTTTGATGATCCTTTGATAATGATTGATAGGTTGATCTAACGGGAGGATACTATGATGCCGGCGACAACATCAAGTTCGGTTTCCCGATGGCATTCACAACGACGCTGATGTCATGGAGCATCATCGACTTTGGCAAGAGCATGGGGCCCCACCAGGAAGAGGCCAAGCGTGCCGTGCGGTGGGCCACTGATTACCTCCTCAAAGCGACTGCGAAGCCGGACGTGGTCTACGTGCAAGTCGGGGATGCCTTTCGCGACCACGCATGCTGGGAGCGGCCCGAAGACATGGACACGCCGCGAACGGTTTACAAGGTGGACCCCTCTCACCCCGGATCGGATGTGGCGGCTGAGACTGCGGCTGCATTGGCTGCCGCTTCGATTGTCTTTCGGTCAAGTGATCCGGGTTATTCACAGCTCCTCCTTGACCGTGCAGTGAGAGTAAGATAAAACATAAATAAATAAATAAAACTGCCAGTTGAAACTTTTCTTGGTTTTGGTAAATTAATCGGGTACAAATGTTTGATTAATTGTGTATTTTCTAAATGGTATTTATTTATTTATATAATTTGGTAGGTTTTTGAGTTTGCGGATAGGCATAGGGGACCGTATAGTTCCAGTTTGCCAAATGTTGTTTGCCCATTCTACTGTGATGTCTCAGGTTACCAGGTGAGATTTCATTTTTGTCTTATTTATTTGTTCTTTCTGTTTGAGGAAATGTGGATGATCTTTAATTGTGTGATTAATGAATAATTAATACTATTATGTGTGGGGGGCATGATATACTTAAATAAAAATAATTTCAGGACGAGCTGCTATGGGGCGCCGCATGGCTACACAAGGCGTCAAGGAGGAGGGAGTACAGAGAGTACATTAAAAAGAATGAGGTGGTGCTTGGTGCAAGTGAGAATGCAAACGAATTTGGCTGGGAAAATAAGCACGCCGGTATCAATGTCCTTATTTCAAAGGTAATTAATTAATTAATTACTAACCTCATTTGTAAAACACTAAAACTGTTCATGAATTGAATGAAGAACCGTTACAAAAACCATGTTTTAGGACTATAGTGTTCAGTGTATTTTGTGTTTGTTTGTATCCAATATCCATGTGAAATGAAAAGTGTGCTTGGTGTCATATGTTATTGGGCTGTGTGTGTGTGAGTGTGTCTCGGGCCACACACAGCCTCGATCCGAGAAGAGACAGAGGTCACTAACCACTGGCAGTGCTTTTGACCGTTGTGTGGGTGCGTTACTGTTACTGCGTAACTGCTGGCCAATGACAGCGAGTGGCTACAGCGTTACGGTTTATTATCTTTTTTTGGAAATGACGATTTTGCCCCTCCTTTAATTGCGTGGCTGTGTTTTGGCAGGAGGTGCTCATGGGCAAAGACGAGTATTTCGAGTCGTTTAGAGCGAATGCCGATAACTTTATCTGCACCCTCCTGCCTGGCATCTCTAATCACCCTCAGATCCAGTACTCTCCAGGTTGCTTACTCCTTCCTTCCTCCATTACAATATTACTATATTATTGTGTATATATTAAGCCATTTATTTTATAAGTTTATCAATATACTATATTAAATATTAATACCAATATACTTATGGATGTCAATAATGAAATCATTTTCATATATTTTAGGGAATTAAATATATGTGTGTGTGTGTAGCACTAAAATATACATATATTTATATTTTATTCTACTTAATAAATGTAGGACAGTATCTAGATCATAAACATTAATTTGTTGTTTCTTAAAGCAAAGTCTCTTGAAATAACCATGATGCATAGGATAAAATGGTGCTTGTAAGTTCTTATCTTTCAAGTTGCATTATATTACAAACTAAATTTTTACTTAAACAAAAAAATTATAGTGAAGTTATATTTGCATATTTAAAATTCAATTAATTTCTGACGGTGATTTTGATCTGTGTGGTGATAAATGAAGGGGGGCTGCTGTTTAAGGTTGGAGGAAGCAACATGCAGCACGTGACATCACTCTCGTTCCTGTTACTGGCATACTCCAATTACCTCAGCCACGCCAATGGTCACGTGCAGTGTGGCACCTCGGCAGCCTCGCCAGCCCAGCTCAAGCGTGTTGCCAAGCGCCAGGTAAAACAAAAGCCCCCCCTTAAAGGCCCAAAATTCAATAAGCCTTCTCCTATTACTTTTAGTTTTCAACTGGACCCTTTCATTTTGGACCACTTGTCAGATGTCTTGTGAACCAAGAATGTTTTTTAATTAGTAAACTAGATCCATGACCCAAAGATTTCTTATCATTTTTTGTTTTATTTTTGAGTTCTTTCACTAGACTCCAAATCTTATATTATTCTGTGCTGAATGAAAGAGAGTACAAAATGGCAGAGGGTTTTGGACCACTTATCAATTGTCATGTCTCTGCTGATAGTGACAAGCTTTTTGTTTAGTATAACGTACGCTTGGTACCTAATTGGCGCTAGTGCTGTCTTCATTAAACGGATTATGCCAAAATAATTCCCATTCTCTATATATTCATATCCATTATATTTATGTTCAAGTGTGTTAAGTATGATTCAAAATGAAAAACATTTCAGTTAAGTTTACTATGAGCGTACTAAAACCTCTATGATTGCTAAATTTCAGGTGGATTACATTTTGGGAGATAATCCCTTGGGCATGTCATACATGGTCGGTTACGGGTCCCACTACCCGCGAAGGATCCACCATCGAGGAAGCTCCATACCATCTATGGCGGCTCATCCTGCACATATCAGTTGCAAGGAAGGCACATCCTACTACATGAACCCAAATCCCAACCCAAATGTACTCATCGGTGCTGTAGTCGGTGGGCCCACCAATATAAGTGATGCATTTCCCGATGCCCGGCCAATCTTTCAACAGTCAGAGCCGACGACATACATTAATGCACCTTTATTTGGTCTCTTGGGTTATTTCTCGGCGCACCCGAATCCATCTGACTGGAACGATGATTAATAGGTTGCCTGTACAAATGGAGAGGTGATTAGATAGTTCTTAGTTTGTTAATTGTTAAATGTGAAGCTATTAGTCAGTGGGTTGTTTTCTTATTTTCAGTCCTGTATTGGTCGATGTATTCTGTTCATTCCCTCTGAAAAAGAAAAGGAGGTGAAATGATGGATTTCAGGATTTGCATTTGCTTGCACTTTTTAGACATTCAAGAGCCAATTTTGATTGCTGAATATTCCTTGCAAAGTTACTTTTCTAAATATTATATGCAAGTTCGTTTATTTTTTAAATTCTCTTGTGGGGTATGAATCTTTTTGACTGATAAGTTCAGAATAATTGCATAAACTACAAACAGAAATCGAAGATAACAAAAAAAAATAGTAAATATACAGTCCTTTCACTTTGAAACGAACAGAAAACAAAAGATGAAAAAATAGTAAATATATTAACAATCCCCTTGAAAATATATTAACAATCCCCTTGAACTTTATAGGTATAATAATACTTGAGGTTATAAATCTAAATCTGCCAACACACTGTCCAAAATATCCGGGATATGTTGCTTTTGTAGGATCAATATTGCAAAGATCCCTTGAAGCTTTGCCAGTTTGATTCCATGAAAGTGTGGAAGGGGATGTGGGAGACTGAGAAAGGCAGTGCCTCAATCACATGCTTCTGCTCTGAAACACCTCCAGAAAAAGTCCAAAAAGTGGACCAATGAGAAATGGGTTTCATGTCTGAGTGTGTATACTGAGGGCTTCTATAAAAAAAAAAAAAAAAAAAAAAAAAAAAAAAAAATGTGTATACCGAGTGATATTTTCTTTTTATCTTTTGAAGCAGAACATATAGTGAGCAATCAATTGGTATTGTTTAGTTGAGCACCGCGTGATTTATGATAGGCTGTTGGCCAGCTCTTTTGAGTACTTTTCTAGCTAGAATTGGATTGTGCTAATTTACTAGCTAAAAATATTAGGTAACGATGAAATGCAGTCCTCTTTTCTGGTAAAGTGATAGAGCTCTGCTCCATATATTGAAGACAGTGCCATACTGCATGCAATGCTGATTGAAAATGATGGCCTGCCTAGGGACTGATCCAATATGACAAAAATAACCAGTGTTGCAACAGATTTTCTTCACTCGCTAAAAGGTCTTAGTCCAGTTATAATTTATCATTATTTTTACTTGTATCTTTACTTGAGGTTTTTTAATTTAGTTGAGTTTCATTTATGTTAGAATATATCAAGGCATGTGTTAAAAAGCAAAATATAATTTTCTTTCCCTTTTTTGGGTACTTACCTCTTTCAATGACCCTTTGAGTTTTATGTTTTATTTCTTTTCAAAGGAAAGGTAGCATATATAACTACAATGCTACGTTTCTTTTGGAACTTCTATACTAAATATTGTGTGGGAAAAAATGCAAAAAAACTGTAGTAATGCCAGAGCTACTTTTGTCAAAATTTAAAGTACTGTAGGTCAGTAGCAGTGCTGCAATTTATTTCAAATCTTATAAAATAAAGTCATCGTATTATAATTTTATTGACAAACTGTAGCAAAACTTTCTCCTGTGAATAAAGATTAAAGTGTGATCATTTGGACTCGGTCTAATTACTCAAAAAGGATGAAGTAGAGTGAGAGGCCCAGAAAAAAGAACAGGGCGACTGAAGGATGGAGCCCACGTTGTCAGGTTACAAATGGAGACCATTGGCATCTTGTAGAGATCCTCAGTAAAGTAAAGTGCAAACACAACATGTTTCAACCATTTAATCGTTTCGTTTTAACTCTTTGAAACGGTTAACGAAACTATTTTTCTGTTTCATATGTTAAATGAAACTGTCAACAAAATTGGTCTCTTTCGTTCTTTTATTTTCATTTTTAACTATTTTATGTCATTTTTATGTATTTTATTTGTGAACAAACTTTGATGAACCGGGAATATGCAATATCGAACCGATCAGTTATGCATGTGAATAGAAAACATGTATATAAATTAATTGTCAAAGCAACAAATCGAATACAGTCACGCACTATGGACACTGCCGGGCCAAGAGGCCTTGTCGATCTTTTGCACATTGTAAATTACTTTTATAAAAAAAAATTGATCGTTTAGATCGTCTTTTGAAACGAAACGATTAACCAAATAATTTATTCTTCCGACGTCATTTGATCTGAAATACAATTATCAATATTTAAGCTCACCATATGATCTAAAATACAATTCATACCCTATGTATTCAAACTATCATGTCATACATAGAATTCTCAAAAAAAATCATGTCATACATAGAGAAATGTTCATATAATGTGCAAATCAAAATTATTTGGTGAATGTGTTGAGCATTTCATGCGATTCGTGATACATCTGACGTCATTTTATAACAATAATATATATTTAATAACTTTATATGGTCAAGAATGTATAATTCAGATCTAATTTATTCAAAATATTGCGATATACATAAATAAATACTCATATGATGTTCTGATAAAGCTTATTTTGAGCTTCACTCTAGTATTTTAAGCGATTCTTGTTTGATTTAATGTCAATTGATCATAATAATTTATATTTAAGAATTTTTATGGTCTAAAATACGATTCAAAACTTATTCAAAATAATACGCTACAAATAAACAAATACGCATATAGTGTGTAACTGAAGCTTATTTAGAGCTTCAATTCCGTATTTAAAGAGATTCATGATTCATTAGACGTCAATCAACCACAATAATCTATATTTGATGTTTTTATATTGTATGTATAATATTTTTCAGAAATTACTTGCTCAAAATATTGTGTTATACACAAAAATATTCATATAATGTGAAAAATAAAGCTTATTTTAAAACGTCAATTGAGTATTTTTAAGCCATACTTTATTCATTTGACTTAAATTGTTAATATTATCGGTATTTGATCTCCTTATATGGCCTAGAATGAAATTCACATCTTATTTAATAAAACTATCGTGTTATACATGATGAAATATAAATATAACTAGACATGATAATCGCAGCTTCGCTGCGCTATGTAAAATATAAAATATCTGTCGTAAAATACTTGTTAAAATTTATAGACAAAAATTTTTTAAGTTCAAAATTAGTAATTTCTTCCATAGAAAGTCGATATATAAACTTGGCATAAATTTTTTGTCCAAAAAAAATTCTTGCTAATATTAATGATTGGTACGACTATTTTTAATTTATTTTACTATACAAAAATAATAAATAATAAAAAAAATCTATTTGTGGCCGCTTTTCATAGCGGCCACGACTTTTAATTATATAATGTACTTTAGATGTGCTAATGAAGCCTATTTGGAGATTCAGTTGAGTATTTTAAATGATTCTCGATTCATTTGATGACAATTGATCACAATATTATATATATGTAAGTTCTTGATACGGCCCATAATATAATTCAGATCTTAATTATATAAAATAATGCATTAAACATGAAAAAAATATACATATATAAAAATGAACTGTTTCTGGAGCTTTGGTTAAACATTTTATGTGATTCTTGATCCATCCGACATTATTTAATTACGATAATCTATATTTAAGCTCTTTATATGGTCTAGAATATAACTACTATCATATTTATTCAAATATTATGTCATACACAAGAAATATGCATATAATGTGGAAAAGAAGATTATTTGGACCATGTATTGATCTTTTTATGCGATTCTTGATTCATCCAACGTATTTGCTAATAATAATCTATATATAAGCACTTTATATGGTCTGGAATATAATTAAGATCTATCTTATTCAAAATATTGCATCATACATAAAGAAATCTGCATATAATGTGCAAATTGAGTTTGTTTGGAGCTCCAATTGAGCATTTTAAGCTATTCTTGACTGCTTTGACATCAATTGATCACAATAATGTATATTTAAATACTTCATATGGCATAGAATATAATATAGACCACTTATTCAAAATATTGTGTTGTGCATAAAGAATTGTGCATATAATATTCAAATAAAGCTTATTTGAGCTTCACTTGAGCATTTTAAGAGATTCTTGAATCTATCGACGTCAATTGATCTCCATTATCTACATTTAAGCATTTTATTTTAAATAAAAAGTTCTTAAATATAAATCTTCAAATGGTCTAGAATATAATTCAGAACTTATTTAAAATATAAATTTCTTAAATATAAATCTTCAATTGCTCTAGAAGGTAATTCAGAACTTACTTATTTAAAAATAGTACGTTACAAGAAAAGAAATGTGCAATGTGCAAATGGAGCTTATTTGGAGTTTTTTTTTTTAGATAGCTTGACAGCGGCTGTCAAGGGAAGCTTATTTGGAGTTTTAGTTCAACATTTAAAGTGATTCATGATTCTTTAGATATCACTTGATCACAATCTATATTAGAGCTCTTTATATGGTCTAGAATATAATTCATATCTTATTTATTCAAATTATTGTGTCATACATTATGAAATATTCATGATGCGTAAATAAAGCTTATTTAAAACATCAGTTAGATATTTAAAGCTATACTTGATTAGTTTGACGTCGGATTATCACAATAATTAATAATAAACTCTTTACATAGTCTAAATTATAATTCAGATATTAATTATTAAAAATATTGTGTTATACATAAATAAATGAGCATATATACGCAAATAATGCTTATATGCAGCTTCAGTTAAGCATTTTAAGCAATTATTGATTCATTTAACGTCAATTGATCATCATAATTTACACTTTAGCATTTTATATGGTGTAGAATATAATTCAAATCTAACTTATTCAAGAAATTGCATCATCGTACATAACGAAAAATATGCATCTGATGCACAAATAAAGCTTATCTGGAGCTTCATTTGAGCACTTTAGGCGATTCTTAATTCATTAGACATCAATTAATAATTATAAGCTATATTTAAGCACTTTATATGGTCTAAAATATAATTCAGATCTTACTTATTCAAAATATTGTGTTATATATAAAAAAATTTTTCATATAATGTGAAAATAAAACTTATTCAAAACATCAGTTTAGTATTTTAAGCCACACTTTATTCATTCGACGTCAATTTATCACAATAATTTATATTTGGACTCTTATATAGTCTAGAATGTATTTCAGATCTTACATATTAATATTGCGTTATACATAATAAAATATGCATATAATATGCTAATGAAGCTTATTTAGAGGTTCAATTGAGCATTTTAAATGATTCTTCGTATATTCTATATTTAACCTTTTGATAAGGTCCAAAATATAATTTAGGTCTTACTAATTCAAAATATTTCATTAAACATGATTAATCTACACAAAAAGAAAAAGACAGAATCTACACAAAAGAGATGAGACTAATGGGCTGCTGAACCGAAACGTAGTAAATAAGTAAGACTGGCGCGGGCGGAGTGTTTACTTTCACGAGCATTTTGCACATTTCTTAGATAGGGAAACAAGCAACACTTTTGAGATCTCGTCAGAAAGAGGTTTTAGACCCAAGCTTCTGATCTAGGAGTTTTAGGAAAACAAAGGGCAGGACGAATATGTATGACATAATATTTTGAATCGTAGGATATGAATTATATTCTAGATCATATAGCAAGCTTAAATATTGATTATCATGATCAAATGACGTCGAAAGAATAAAAAAACATATGAAATGGCCAACTGAAGCTCCTGAAGAACTTCACTTGCATATTTCATCATGTTTAATGAAATATTTTGAATTAGTAAGATTTAAATTCTATTCTGGACCGTATCAAAAGGTTAAGTATAAATGTTGTGATCAATTGATGTTAAATGGATCAAGAATCGTTTAAAATGCTCAACTGAACATCCAAATAAGCTTCATTAGCACATTAGATGCATATTTTATTATGTATAACGCATTATTTTTAATATGAAAGATCTGAATTATATTAAAGACCCTCGAAAGACCTCAAATATAGATTACTGTGATTAAATAGAGTCTAATAAATGATGAATCGCTTTAAATGCAGAATTGAAGCTCCAAAAAATCTTTAGTTGTCTTATATGCATGTTTGTTTATGTATAATGCAATATTTTTAATAAATATGTTCTGAATTATATTATAGACCATATAAAGTGCTTAAATATAGAGTATTGTGATCAAATGATGTCGCATGAATCAGAAATAGTCAAATATTCTCTAGTGAACTCGAAATAAGCTTTATTTGCACACCAAATGCATATTTCTTATATTCTACACAATATAAAATGATCAAATATCGATTATAGTGATAAGTTGACGTTAAAGTAATCAACAAACGCTTAAAATACTTAACTGATGCTCCAAATAAGCTTCAGTTGCGTATTATATGCTTATTTGTTTATAACGCATCTTTTTTGAATAAGTAAGTTCTGGATTATATATTTTAGACCATATAATGTGCTAAAAAATATATCTTATCGTGATCAATTGATCGAATGAATTAAGAATCGCCTAAAATGCTCAAATGAAGCTCCAAATAAGCTTTATTTGCACATCATATGCATATTTTTTCATTATGTATAATGCAATTTTTTTAATAGGTTAGATCTGAATTATATTCTATACCATATAAAATGTGAAAATATATTTTATAGTGATCAATTGACATTAAATAAATGAAGAATTGCTTAAAATGCTCAACTGAAACTCCATATGAGCATTATTTGCATATAATATGCTTATTTGTTTATGCATAACGTTATATATTTAATAAGCGACATCTAATTATATTTAGACCATATGAAGAGCTTAATTATTAATTATTGTGATAATCCGATGTCGAGCTAACAAGTGTAGCTTAAAATACCCAACTGATATTTTAAATAAGTTTTACATTATGCGAATATTACATTATTCTTCTAAAATGACGTCGGACATATCAAGAATCGCATAAAATGCTCAACCAAAGTTCCAAATAGCGGCCATAGTGGGCCGCAATAGCGGTGCTATTTGGTACACTGCTACAACGCTACAGATTTAGCAGTCCGTCTGATAGCGCGATATAGCGGTGAAATAGCGGTGAAATAGCGGCAAATAGCAGTGCTATAGCGGTATAATAGCGGAAATAGTGGTGTAGTTCGTAATTTTCTTATATAAAAGTAGTATTTTAGACCATACAAAATTCTTAAATATAAATTATTATGATCAAATGATGTGGAATGATTGAAGAATCGCTTAAAATGCTCAAGTGAAGCTCAAAATAAGCTTTTTGTGAACATCATATGCATGTTTCTTTAATGTGCAACGCAATATTTTGATTAAGTTTGATCTATATTATATTCTAGACCATATGAAGTGCTTAAATAAACATTATTGTGTTCAATTAACGTCGAAGGAATCAAGAACAGCCAAAATGCTCAAGTGAAGCTCCAAATAAGCTTAATTTGCATATTACGTGCAGATTTCATTATGTATAATGCAATATTTTGAATGGGATTGATTTGAGTTGTATTATAGACCATATAAAGTGCTTAAATATAGATTATTATTACTAAATGACGTCGCACGAATCAAGAATTACATAAAATGCTCGACAGATGCTCCAAATAATCCTTGTTTGCACATTATATGCATATTTCTTCATATATGACAGAATATTTGAATAAATAGGATATGAATTATTGTGATCAAATAATGTTGGATGAATCAAGAATCACATAAAAATGCTTCACCTAACTTTCTGAAACACTTCATTTACATGTTATATGCATATGTTTTATTGTTTAATGCAATATTTTATATAAGTAGGATCTGAATTATATTATAGGCGATATCAAGAGTTTATTGTGATCAATTGTCGTCAAACAAATAAAAAATCATTCAAATGCTCAACTGAATCTCCAAATAGGCTTTATTAGCACATTATATTTATATTTCATCATGTATAACGCAATAGTTTTATTAAAAAAGATCTGAATTTCATTCTAGACCATTTAAGGAGATCAGATATAGATAATATTAACAATCGAAATCGAATGAATAAAGTTTGGCTTGAAATACTCAATTGATATATTAAAATAAGCTTCATTTTCCACATTATATTGTAGACAATATAAAGAGCTCAAATATGGATTATTGTGATTGAATGACATCTATAGAATCATGAATCACATTAAATGCGGAATTGAATCACATTATATGCATTTTTTTTTATGTATAATGCATTATTTTGAATAAGTACGTTTTGAATAAAGTGCTTAAATATAAATTATTATGATCAATTGACGTCGAATGAAACGAGAATTACTTAAAATGCTCAACTGAAGCTGCATATAAGCATTATTTGCTTATAATATGCTCATTTATTTATGTATAACACAATATTTTTAATAATTAATATCTGAATTATAATTTTGACTATGTAAAGAGTTTATTATTAATTATTGTGATAATCCGACGTCAAACTAATCAAGTATAGCTTAAAATATCTAACTGATGTTTTAAATAAGCTTTATTTACGCATCATGAATATTTCATAATGTATAACACAATAATTTGAATAAATAAGATATCAATTATATTCTAGACCATATAAAGAGCTCTAATATAGATTATGATCAAGTGATATCTAAGGAATCATGAATCACTTTAAATGTTGAACTAAAACTCCAAATAAGCTCCATTTTCACATTATATGCACATTTCTTTTCTTGTAACGTATTATTTTGAACAAGTAAGTTCTGAATTACCTTCTAGAGTAATTGAAGATTTATATTTAAGAACTTTTATATTTTAAATAAGTAAGTTCTGAATTATATTCTAGACCATTTGAAGATTTATATTTAAGAACTTTATATTTTAAATAAAATGCTTAAATGTAGATCAATTGACATCGATAGATACAAGAATCTCTTAAAATGCTCAAGTGAAGCTCAAATAAGCTTTATTTGAATATTATATGCACAATTCTTTATGTACAACACAATATTTTGAATAAGTGAATCTATATTATATTCTATACCATATGAAGTACTTAAATATACATTATTGTGATCAATTGACGTCAAAGCAGTCAAGAATAGCTTAGAATGCTCAATTGAAGCTCCAAACAAATTTAATTTGCATGTATATGCAGATTTCTTTATGTATGATGCAATATTTTGAATAAGATAGATCTTAATCATATAAAGTGCTTATATATAGATTATTATTAGCAAATACGTTGGATGAATCAAAAATCGCATAAAAAGATCAATACATGGTCCAAATAATCTTCTTTTCCACATTATATGCATATTTCTCGTGTATGACATAATATTTGAATAAATATGATATTAATTATATTCTAGACCATATAAAGAGCTTAAATATAGATTATCGTAATCAAGTAATGTCGGATGGATCAAGAATCATATAAAATGTTTAACCAAAGCTCCCGAAACAGTTCATTTACATATATATGCATATTTTTTTCATGTTTAATGCATTATTTTATATAATTAAGATCTGAATTATATTATGGGCCGTATCAAGAACTTACATATATATAGTATTGTGATCAATTGTCGTCAAATGAATCGAGAATCATTTAAAATACTCAACTGAATCTCCAAATAGGCTTCATTAGCACATTATATTTATATTTCATCATGTATAACACAATAGTTTTATTAAATAAGATATGAATTTCATTCTAGGTCATATAAGGAGATCATATACTGATAACATTAACAATTTAAGTCAAATGAATAAAGTATGACTTAAAAATACTTAATTGATGTTTTAAAATAAGCTTTATTTTTCACATTATATGAATATATTTGTGTATAACACAATATTTTGAGTAAGTAATATCTGAAATATATTATACATACAATATAAAAACATCAAAAATAGATTATTGTGGTTGATTGACGTCTAATGAATCATGAATCTCTTTAAATACGGAATTGAAGCTCTAAATAAGCTTCAGTTACACATTATATGCGTATTTGTTTATGTATAGCGTATTATTTTGAATAACTAAGTTTTGAATCATAATTTAGACCATACAAAGTTCTTAAATATAAATTATTATGATCAATTGACATTGAATCATACAAGAATCGCTTAAAATACTAAAGTGAAGCTCAAAATAAGCTTTATCAGAACATCATATGAGTATTTATTTATGTATATCGCAATATTTTGAATAAATTAGATCTGAATTATGTATTCTTGACCATATAAAGTTATTAAATATATATTATTGTTATAAAATGACGTCATATGTATCACAAATCGCATGAAATGCTCAACACATTCACCAAATAATGTTGATTTGCACATTATATGAACATTTCTCTATGTATGACATAATAGTTTGAATACGTAGGATATGAATTGTATTTTATATCATATGGTGAGCTTAAATATTGATAATTGTGATCAAATGACATCAGAAGAATCAAGAAACACATGAAATGCTCAACTGAAGCCCCAAAAGAACTTCACTTGCACATTATATGCATATTTCACCATGTTTAATGCAATATTTTAAATTAGTAAGACCTATATTATATTCTGGATCATATCAATATTGTGATCAATATTGTGAGCTTAAATCAGTAAGACCAAATGGTTAAATATAGAGAATTTTGTGATCAATTGACGTTAAATGAATCAAGAATCGTTTGAAATGCTCAACAGAATCTCCAAGCTTCTTTAACACATTATATGCATATTTTATTATGTATAAGTATAACACAATATTTTTAATATGTAAGATCTGAATTTCATTCTGGACCATATAAGAATTTAAACATAGATCATTGTTATAAATTGACGCCGAATGAATAAAGTATGTCTTAAAATACTATACTGATATTTTAAATAAGTTTTATTTTCACATTATATGAAAAATTATTTATATATGACACAATATTTTGAATAAGTAAGATCTGAATAATATTTTAGAACATAGAAAGAGCTCAAATATAAATTATTTTGATTAAGCGGCGTCTAATAAATGATGAATCGCTTTAAATACGGAACTAAAGATCCAAAAAAGCTACAGTTGTATATTATATGTAAATTTGTTTAAGTGTAATGCAATTTTTTTAATATGTATGTTCTGAAATATATTGTAGATCTTATTAAATAATTAAATATAGATTATTGTGATCAATTGATGTCGAATGAATCATGAATCGTCAAAATTCTCAAGTGAAGCTCGAAATAAGCTTTATTTGTTTGTACACCAAGTGCAAATTTCTTATATTCTGGACGATATAAAATGCTTAAATATCGATTATACTGATCAGTTGATGTTAAAGTAATCGATAAAAACTTAAAATGCTTAAATGAAGCTCCAAATAATCTTCAGTTGCATATCATATGCTTATTTGTTTAAATATAATACGGTTTTTCGAATAAGTAAGTTCTGAATTGTATATTTTTGACTATATAAAGTGCTTAAATATGGATTATTGTGATCAATTGATCTCGAATGAATTAAGAATTGACAAAAATGCTCAAAGGAAGCTCCAGATAAGCTATATTTTCACATCATATGCATATTTTTCATTATGTATAATGAAATTTTTTGAATAATTTAGATCTGAATTATATTCCACACCATATAAAATGATAAAATATAAATTATGGTGATCAATTGACATTAAATATATCAAGAATAGCTTGAAGTGCTCAACTGGAGCTCCATATAAGCATTATTTGCATATAATATGCTTGTTTATTTATGTATAGCACAATATTTTTGATAATTAAGATCTGAAATATAATTTAGACCATATGAAGAGCTTAATTATAAATTATTGTGATAATTCGACATCGAACTAATCAAGTATAGCTTAAAATATAAAACTGATGTTTTAAATAAGCTTTATTTACACATTTCATGAATATTTCATTATTGAAAACACAATATTTTTGAATAAATAAGATATGAATTATATTCCAGACCATATAAAGAACTCTAATATAGATTTATTGTGATCAAATGATATCTAAGGAATCATGAATCACTTTAAATGCTAAACTGAAGCTCCAAACAAGCATCACCTGAACATTATATGCATATATTTCTTTTCGTGTAACGTAATATTATAAATAATTATTTTTTAATTATATTCTAAACCATATAAAGTGCTTAAATATAGATAATGGTGATCAATTGACGTCGATTGATTCAAAAATCGCTTAAAATGCTCAAGTGAAGCTCAAAATAAGTTTTATTTGAACATTATGTGCACATTTCTTTATGTACAACGCAATATTTTGAATAAGTTTGATCTATATTATATTCTAGACCATATGAAGTGCTTAAATATACATTATTGTGATCAATTGGCGTCGAAGGAATCAAGAATAGCTTAAAATGGTCAAGTAAAGCTCCAACCAAATAAGCTTACTTTGCACTTTATATGCAGATTTCTTTTATGTATAATGTAATATATTAAATAGGATAGATCTTAATTATATTCTAGACCATATAAAGTGCTTAAATATAGATTATTATTAGAAAATGATATTGGATGCATCAAGAATCACATAAAACTATCAACATGCTCCAAATAATCTTCTTTTGCGCATTATATGCATATTTCTTCATGTATGACAAAATATTTTGAATAAATATGACATTAATTATATTCTAGACCGTATAAAGAGCTTAAATACAGATTATTGTGATTAAATAACGTCGGATGGATCAAGAATCACATAAAATGCAATATTGTATGTGAATTATATAAAGAGCTTAACCAAAGCTTCAGAAACACTTCATTTACATATATGCATATTTTTTCATATTTAATGCAATATTTTATATAACTAGGGTCTGAATTATATTATGGGCCATATCAAGAACTTAAATACAGAGTATTGTGGTCATTTGATGTCAAATGAATCAAGAATAATTTACAATGCTCATCTGAATCTCCAAATATGCTTCATTAGCATATTATATGTATATTTCATAATGTATAACACAATAATTTTAAAAAAAGAAGATATCAATTTCATTCTAGGCCATATAAGGAGATGAAGATATAGATGATGTTAACACTTAAAGTCGAATGAATAAATTATGGCTTAAAATACTCAATTTTTGTTTTAAATAAGCTTTATTTTCCACATTATATGAATACTTTTTTATGTATAACACAATACTTCGAATAAGTAATATCTGAATTATATTATAGACAAAATAAAGAGCACAGATATAGATTATTGTGATCGAATGACGTCAAACGAATCACAAATCACTTTAAATGCGGAATTGAATCTCTAAATAAGATTTAGATACACATTAAATGCATATTTGTTTATGTGCAACACAATATTTTATTTGCATATTATATACATATTTCTGTATGCACAATATTTTGAATAAGTTAGATTTGAATTATATTCTAGAGTATATAAAATGCTAAAATATAGATTTTGGTGATCAATTGAAGTTAAATGAAACAAGAATCACTTAAAATGCTCAACTGAAGCTTCATATAAGCTTCATTTGCATATTATATGCTTATTTGCTTACGTGTAATGGAATATTTTTAGGTCATATATAGGGCTTAAATTTTAATTATCGTAATAACTTGACGTCAAACTAATCAAGCATAGCTTAAAATACCCAATTGATGTTTTAAATAGGTTTTATTGCACATGATATGGATTTTTTTTTTTTTGTGTATAACAAAATATTTTGAATATATAAGATCCGAAATATATTCTAGACCATATTAAGAGCTCTAATATTGATTATTGTGATCAAGTGATATCTGATGAATTATGAATTACTTTAAAAGCTGAACTGAAACTCCAAATAATCTTCATCTCCACATTATATGCATATTTCTTTTTGTGCAGTGCAATATTTTGAGTAAGTAAGTTCTTAATTATATTTTAGACCATATAAAGTGCTTAAATAAAGATATTGGTGACCAAATAACGTCAAATGAATCAAGAATCGCTTAAAATGCTCATGTGAAGCTCCATATGCATATTTCCCTCTTTCTTTATATATAACACAATATTTTGAATAAGTTAGATTTGAATTATATTATAGACCATATAAAGTTCTCAAATATAGATTGTTGTGACCAATTGATGTTGAAGGAATCAAGAATCGCTTAAAATGCCAAAGTGAAGCGCCAAATAAGCTTAATTTACTCATTATATGCATATTTTTTTGTATAATGTAATATCTTAAATAAATTAGATTTCAATTATATTTTAGACCATACAAAGTGATTAAATATAGATTATTATTTTCAAATGACGTCGGACGAATCAAGAATCACATAAAATACTCAACACATGGTCGAAGTATTCTTTTTTTGCACATTATATGCATATTTTCTTTTGTATATCATACTATTTTGTATGGCAAGGATATGAATTATATTCTAGACCAAATAAAGAGTTTCAATATAATTTGTGATCAAATGACGTAGGGTGAACTAAGAATCACATAAAATGCTCAGCCGAAGCTTTAGAAAAAGTTTTAAAAATATTTGAAAAATAATAACAAAATTCAGAAAATTGTAAAATTCGGTATTGTACTAGATTTCAATATAAAAATCACATTAAACAGTTTGGATCGATCATCTAAGACTCAAAATCTAAGTACGAGTGCATTGGACAGATGACCACACTCTAATGTGCTGGACTTTAGCGTTGTTAACAAAAATCTCTATAAAAATTGAACAAATGAATATTTTATCTTGTTTGTTAGGATTTCAATTTGTCGTGCAACTAGGCAAGATTTTAAATAATAGATGTACATGTATTTTCTTGTTGTTGTAGTGGTTAAATCAAATTAAGAAACATTTTGCCTTATTCCAATTTATCCTTTACCTTGTTATCGTCATTGGCAGAAGCTATCCAAAATTAAGCTTCAAAATTCTTCATTATTTCTGAAAATTCGTTCTGAGATGCCAACGAATATTGAATTCTAGGTCCAAACTAAGCCTCGTTTTGTTGTTGGGCCTAACCCCGGCTTTCAGGCACATGACTCTGTCAAGATCCATATCTTCAATGACTAATTTACTAATCACAGCCTCACAGGAATTCATAAAACTCCAGAATCTATAAAATATTAAAATCTCGGGGAATGAAATTTTAATCGTATATTGTGAATTCGTGAATGATCAACACTTGATGCGGAAATGCAAAGGACGATACAGCGACTTAAGAGAACAAAATACAGTTTAGTCTTAGAACTTAAAAAGCAACCGAATGAAATATATATGTGTGTGTGTGTGTGTTTTTTGTTTTTGTTATTTTTTTTTTTAAACGACTGAATCAATTTGTGCGGGCTTGTGCGTGGCAGCTAAGCAGAAAAAAGAAAAAAAAAAAAAACAATTTGGAGCAGTAAATATCGTTCGATATGCAGTGTACATCTCGTGTCTTTTTGATATATGTTATTTTCTATATTCCGGTTTACAATTTTACCATCATCTTTTTTTTTTTAATGTTGACGAATTTATTATATTTATTTTCTGAATGTATCTGTTTACAATAATATTTAAACGAATGTTGAAAAATATTCATCCACTAAACACTTTTATTTTATCAAATTATGAAACTAGAAAATTTTGACGGTATACATTTTAAAAAAATCAAGAAAATCTGATGTTGTCTCCTATAATTGAAATAATATACCTGAATAGAACAAATGCACTTTTTATATGTTTTATGAACACAAGTGAGGTGAAAATTTTGTGCTAATATAAAAAAATAGAAACACCTAATGCATAAAGACCACAAATAAATGCATTCAGAAAATATATATAGAGTTGAAAATGATTTAAAAGCAACGAAAGGTGTTGTTATTCCTTTCAAACACCCGAGCTAGAAAAAAAAAAATCGTTATTTTTCCATAACATTTAATTTATCGCCCCGATTATTTTCACAAAAAACTTCATTTTTAGAATACTTTCTCAGTTCAAAATTTCGGACGTAGAAAACTTGATATCAGCCAATTATAATATAATACGATAATAAAAAACAAGCAACTCACCCATTTAAAGAAGAAATAAAACTTTTAAAAATATTTCAAAATTAATTCTAAATAAAAAGGAAGAAAATAATTCAACTATCTTTCTCCTCCACTGCAAATTCCGGTAATCAATACCGGAAACCGCACAAGCGACGAAATCTCGGCCGCTTTCTTCCTCCTCTCAACCGTTACCATCGTTCCATTAGAAGGAGGCAAAACCCTTCCATTCTCAAACAATCTCCCTTCATCTCTCGACACGGCCTCGCCACCGAACCCGAAATCGGCCTCTATGAATACCCCGGCGGCATTATTGATCCTTCTCTCCACCTCGAGAAACTCCCCAAGTTTCTTCGGACCCGCCGTGTCGTCGCGACACAGCCTCCACCACCCACTCCGTCCCCTCCTTCTCCGTCGGCGCCTCCGGTGACTTGCCGGAGTTGTTGGTTGTTCAATGGCGGATGTAAGTGGCGCACGAGGTCTGATGGAATGGGATGGGTTAGGGTTTATTGTGACGCCCATGAGTGTGCCTAGTGTGGTGCTTCGATCGGGGAAGAAGGAACCAGTCGACTGGAGTAATTAAAAAGAAAACAGTGCATGTAATTAGTGAGAAATAGAGGGATTGGAGTGTAATAGAGAGAGAAGAGAGGGAAATGGTGGTTACCTCTGTGTCGAGATCGGAGGAGGAAGGGGAGGAGTTGGTAGGAGAAGAAAGGATCTGATCATCGTCGATCTCCATTTGTGCAATTAGTTGCGATGGAGAGAGAGAGAGAGAGAGAGAGAGAGGTGGGAGGGAAAAAGAGATTTCTGTTGTGCAGTTGTGCAGTGAAGTGACCTGGTTTATTCCGGGCAAGACACGTGGCAGTGGGCTCTTTACTGGGATTTGCTGCGGTTTGAAAATGGGAGTGTCAGAGAAATAAAGAAAGAGAGGATTATTTTTTTATATATATATATTTTTTGTTTCAGTTTCTTCTCAATAAGACACCTTACTAAATTATTTTATAAGTTTATGCATTTTTCAATTTTTCAAAAAATTGGGTCTTTGCAAATTGACTTTTGTTGTTATCCAATTATTGTCAAGCATTGTCAGTTAAATACATGCGATGTGTTGTCTCCTTGTTCCTTTTTGATGGTCTCTTGTCGGATCTCGTTTCCTGGACTTGCATGTGATCTATTATTCTATTAATCAAACAAAAGAAAAAGGATTGTAGCATCTATAGAATAATAGAAGATAGAATCATGTAAATACCAAAATGCCACTTCCAGTTAATGATTATTTTCTTATCGTTGTATGCTAGTTTTGTTATATTGGTTCTGCATATAGTGCCTCTGTTATTGGATGAAGATATGATCCCAACGCCAAGTTTATTGCTATTGCAATTTGATTGATTATTCGCTCATTATTCAAGCTATGACTTGTCTCACTTCTAAACAGGTCAAGTTTGACTGGGATACTAAGAGACAAACATCAATGAAGTTAAGGCTTAATGATCGTAATACACATCTCTAAACTCGCATTTAATACGCATCTACTAATGGAATCAACCTTGCTTCCGATACTGTACCAGGCAGTTCGCCATCACTATTTTGAATAGGTACCTCCCAATAATTACGATCTATAAATGATTAATGTTATTTTCCAAGGTGATGTTTGGATACAAGGAAGAGAAAAGGAGAAATAATGAAGGGTGCACGCGGAAGACAAGTTCAATTAGTAGTATAATGCTAGGTCAAAAACTGTGTTAATTCATCATTTTTTTTGGCAAAAAATAGTTTATAATTCTGATGGATTTATAACTATGATTTTTCAACTTCTTTGTATAATTCGAGTTAAAAATTAGTTGCTAGATCAACCGTCCAAAATTTTAGAAGAGAAAAATATAACAAAAGTATAATTCTGTCATGGTTACTATTTTTTACATGGCCTAAATCTAAACCATTTATTCAGAATGATGAATGGTTGTGATATAATTAGAAGTTAAATGAAAAGTCTAAATTGAACCCGTGTATCCATGGCAGAATTACCTAAAGAAAATATAAAAACCAGTTTCTCTGCCTGCACCTTTTTAATTGTATTATAATTTCTACGATATATATATATATATTTTTTTTGTGAAAGAACTTATACTGGATGATAGGAGTGTGTTAAACAGATGATTTAACTTGCAGCAACAGATCATTCATTCGTAGGACAATCTGAGTTTTAATGTATTCTCAACTTGCATATCATTAAATAATCATATAGCCGGATGCAAAAATTAATTATGTCTGTGTAAATATATAAGATTAGATCGTTTAGTGTTTGTAAAATTGCGATATCTTATATTTTATCAAAAATATAGGGGAAAATAGGCAGTAGATTCCAGTTTGTTACTGCTATAAAAATGCAACATGTTGCCTGGCGACATCTAAAAATTAAAATATTGAAAAATTAAAAAGCAAAACCAAAATCGGCTGTATGTATGAACATAGACAAGTACGAATGGTCGCCATCTGGTGACCTTAATACATCCAAGTGTATACGAATCTCAGCATTAACTAGTAAAATAGCTCCAAGAGAACCATGCTGGCGTGCTTAGTGCCTTAGTGCAGAGATAATTGCATTCACAATACCAGACAGAGGAGCATCGTTAGGAGAATGATAGAGGCTGGTCCACATCTGGAGGAATGCATGGAGCATCTCTCCTATGTTTATCATTTTTTTAAAACACTTTTTGAACCATAACTTTAGTCTTTAGTTAAGACAATAATCATTATAATGTCTTTTTTTTTTTTTGAATGAAACCCGTAGGCAAGATAGAAAAATCATACAATTTTGAATGAAAAATCATTTATAATGTCAAGATAGAAAATTTTTCAAAACTGTCCATTTTTAATATAAATAAACTGAAAATTATTTAAAGTTTAAAAAATTATAATTAATTAAAAAAATGATATGTGAGATTATATACTTCTTTTGAATATAAAATATTTACTAAAAAAAAAATGATATGTGAGATTATATACTTCTTTTGAATATAAAATATTTACTAAAAAAAAATGATATGTGAGATTATATACTTCTTTTGAATATAAAATATTTACTCAAAAAAAAATGATATGTGAGATTATACACTTCTTTTGAATATAAAATATTTACTCAAATGTCATCAGGAAAGTGCTCGAGAAATGAAATAGCAGTATGTATGAACATAAATTCATAAACAACTGTGGAAAATGATAATATTTATTCTAACTAATTTGAAAATTCTTCCAAATTTTAAAAGAATACAATTTACTTTTTCTAAAATGATTGCTGAGATGATATACTTTCTGTGTAAAATGGAAGAAAACTCAACCCTTCTAGTCTAGGCCCCAGTTTCATGGGAACAAAATCAGTTGATCTAGTTAAAGTTCATTGCTGTCCCTTATTTTCTCCTAGTTATTTTCTTTAGTGGAGTAGACCCTAGTGTGAACATCTCGCTTCAAAAATTAATTAAGTACTTTAATGAAGATTTAGTAATGCGAATCCTTGCTAAAATCATGTATTGAAAATATCACCAATTAAGGCTATAAATTGAGGACGTAATTACCTATAGCAACGTTTCACAATACGATACCCGTAATTAATTATATGACCTTTAATTCAATATAAAAAATGGAATTATAAATGCATAAAGTGATTAATTTTTCAAGTTCATTACTCGCGCCATATCACTTGTGTCCTCATTCATTCCATCTTGATCCGACGCTTGTCATATTTTTTTTTATTTAAAAATTTATTGTGTTTGGTACAACAAAACTCATCATGTATCATTATGCATAAGTTTTTGTGAAACTTATTCCATTATTTGTGAAACTCTTTTTTTTTTTTTTTTTTGAATGTGTATCATAGCCCGTAGGCATTTGTGAAACTCATCTATTGGTCTTCAAAATTTACAAACAAGGATAATCTCATAATTAATAATTTATTTTAAAATTTTTTAGTTTTCTATAATAGAATCCGAAGATCAACTCTAGTCAATACAGATATTAAAAAAAAAATAGTATAATACAACATTTTAAAAAAATCTAGTATAATAAAAAACTGTAACTCTCATTCTCTGTAGAAGACACGGGAAAGGGGAAACAGAAAAATGCGCCAGTGAAACTTGAAAGAAAGTCATTGATTCAACTATTAATTGGCTGCTTTTTCATTAGCTCGATCGTATGATCTATTAAACATTTTGTTAGTGAAATTTCCCAAGGGCACATATAAAAATTCCATATACTTAAAAATAAATGAAATTTGAATTTAATCTTGTGACCCTTGTCAACTTTCTTAGTTAGATTCTGTCGCCGCATATAATATTGTTGCATTGTCACATGCTTCTATCTTACCAGATTTCTTTACCTTTCTGTATTGAAAAATGAACACTCTACCTGAATTTTTTATATTTCAGATAAAATGACCTTATGTCATCTCTGGCAGAAAAGCCAAGCGGTACCCTACAAAAGGTACCAGCCATACCAGAAAAAGATTTTATATGCTTTACGTCTTCCCATTCCAGTGGCCGTGTAACTTGGTTTTATTTGTCCCCACACTTGAAAAACTGTCGGTTACTCTATGGAAAGAATCGCTTCTTCTTCTGTTCAATGCTGCAACAAACCTTCAATTTTTATCTTTAGACTCAGTTTTTTTTTTGCATTTAGATGGTGAGTGCACAACATAAAGGTATAATAAGGAAGTTGTTCAATAATTAGGCTGAAGAATCAATTTCATTATTTTCTTTTTTCATTTTTGAGCTAGAAAGGTTGAAGCATGACCACGTGAACTTGAGTGAAAGTTGGTAAAGGTTGATTTTCTCTCCATATGTTATCTTGGCACAGTGGGACTGCCACACTCTGGCAATGAATGTGTTTTTCCTTCGAAGAAAACAGAAAGGAAAGTTGATACTTTTCTTTGTCGGGTTCATTACTCATTTTTCTTTTACATAAAACTTTCTAAAGACAATAATGAAACAGTCTATATAACTATTGGTTGATGCACTTTTATTGAAAGTTTGGAACCGAGAACATGACTTCATGATTAGAAAGTTTCAGGATTACACCAGGATTAGGCACTTTTATTGAAAGTTTGGAGTAGGCAGTTTCAGGATTACACCAGTATCCGTAATAGGCTTCTCAAGACTTATAAGGAAAAAATAATCAGGTATTAATCCCTGAATTCGCTCAAAAAAAGAAGTAAGTCTAACAGTTGCATTTGTATCAACTTTTTTTTAAAAATAAATGCTAGGAACCTAGGACCAACTTGACTGTTGTAACAAAAAGTTTTATAGGGACCGAAACGATCAAAACAGCAAGACTACTTAAGACCCTTTAAGCGTCAAGCACAATATAAATCATGTATTTGTGGCAAGCAACGATCCAACAATAAATTACAAATTCACTTATAAATTAAATATAAAATAATCAACTAATGTTTTATTTAAACTTTTTTTTTTTAAAAAAAAAGAAACGTATTGATACATTCCGTGCAGATTCTCATTTTGTACAGCACCTGATGGTGCAAACTATAAAAAGAAACTCATAAAGAGAGAAAAAATATTTACCGCCGAGCAAATAACTCTCAACACGACAACAGCAACAATGGACAAATACCAGTATCACTCCACAACAATGTCTTTCTTCAACTTCAACCTGCCAGAAGAATTTTTGACAAACAGTTTCTCCACCAGATCATCCCAGTTAGTTTGTCCTGATTTAACTCCAGAAGTTGAGGCAACATCGGATTCTTCTTCATCAGGGTCGATGGCATGTGGTACTTGTAGAGTCACAGCCTTTTCTAATGCTATCCGGTGCTCTTGCTTTAGGCTCTCCTTTCTCGACATTCTTTTCTCTAGTTGTTGAGTGTCGCTTCTACCTGCTTGCCTCATAAGCTGTAAAATCCACCCTCAATTAAGTGCCTCGGTTATTGTATTGAAAATACCACTAAAATTAACATCTTCACAAGAATAGTTTTGGGCCCTTTGTGCCTGAAGTACACAGAAATGTGCAATAAGGGAAAATGAAGTATAAGGGGACTGGTACAACTAGATTTTAGTACCAGTGACAGTTTTTCTTTCCAAAAAAATGAAGAAGCTTTAAACTTTTATGAGATAATAAAGCCCAAAAAAGATCTACCATTGGGCCAGGCTACCCTTTTCAATCGATAATGTATAATACTACTCTTATAGACATAACTGACCGAAAAAATTATAACTAACCTTAATTAATTAAGAAATTTTAAAATAATCCGTTTTTAATCAACAATTTAAAAATGACTGCGCAGTTTCGGAATCTTAAATTCCGAAACTAATTCTGCTTAGTTTCGGAATCTGGAATTCCGAAACTAGCAATCTTAAATTTTTGCCGATCAAACATTTTGTCCTATTCAATTTTGCTTTAATTTTGCTTTGATCGGATTTTGAAAATCCGATCTTAGCACATATATGTCAGAATTTTGAGCTTCAAATTGTCTCATTGTTTTGTCTTCAAGCTAGGTTGAGCTACCGCCTGAAAATGAAAATTTGTCATTTCTGTTGCACCCATGTGCAATGATTTGTTGTTTGGACAGATTACAACAGGATCAATAAATTAGAAGAAATAGTGCTGCTCATGACCACACCAAAAGAAGGTATATAAAAATTGAAAATTTCCAAGGTACATATTAATGATCTAAGGAGACTGTATTTAATTTTATACCAAAATAAGGTACACAAATAATGGGCGTCTCTATAAATAATGCCTCAAATTTGTACTCGTTCCTATAATCAATAATTATGCCATTTAACACAAGCATCTGATGTAAAGTTGTACTGATTGCTAATTATACCCCACTCATTAATCCACAGTTATGGGGGACCATCTCTTGATTTTCTTCATTTATACTTTGAAATATATATAAAATTGAAAAATATATATATATATGTAGTACCTATATCACGCTGTTTTCTTGGTTAAGTTCTTAAAAAGTATTTGTATTATGTTCCATATCACTATATATGTGACTCCTTCCATTAAAACTATATATGTCCCTTTATTTCTTTTTGTCCCTCCAAACTAGTAAGGATGCTGTTCAAAAGTAATTATTACATGAAATGTAAGATTTGGGTTAAATTAACGTTGGAAATGAAAGCGACAAATTAATGACTATATGCATACGAGAACCTTGACAACAACAAAAAATATTCTCCAAATGAAAAAATATACTTATATCATGCACTTGATTGCTTGCAATCGATGCTGATTAATATACTGCTATAGAAAAATATATTCTTATAATAGTAACTAATAAATGTGATATTAAAAAATTTTCAAGAAAAGCTTGTAATAAAAGTTGTTAGATCCCAGAATATTAAACAATAGAATCAATTTTATAAAATTAAGAAAATTTTAAAAAATCTAAAATAGAAGAAAATAAATCACTGTACTTATTGGTTTATTTTTTTCAAAACATCCATAATATTTGATGCAAAAAATAATTTTCAAAAAACTTGTAAACAATTAAATAAAAGATCTATAATTCCTAAAATTGTTGATTATATAATGAAAGAATGCATATGGAGCTAAATAATAAAGAACAAAGGAAATGGCATGATGTTTCCTAAGGTACATGAGCTACTTTATTTTTTACTATGGGATTGTCATGTACTATTAGACCATTGATACTCTTGAAAATACTTTTAATTTCTTTTTCTTTTCCTTTCTATCGCCATTAATGTTTTGATGCTTTGAAAGATGATGTACTCGAAAAACAAATATTTTGTAGACCATATACAAACAATCAAAATGCACACGCTTTTACATGAATAGGACAAAATGTTTGATCGGATTTTAACAAACAAACAATCAAAATTATGACATATATGTTTGATCGGATTTTGAAAATCCGATCAAAGCAAAATTGAATAGGACAAAATGTTTGATCGGCAAAAATTTAAGATTGTTAGTTTCGGAATCTCAAATTCCGAAACTAGCTAGTTTCAGAATTCCAGATTCCGAAACTAAGCAAAATTAGTTTCGGAATTTCAGATTCCGAAACTGCACAGTCATTTTTAAATTTTTTATTAAAAACGGATTATTTTAAAATTTCTTAATTAATTAAGGTTAGTTATAATTTTTTCGGCATAACTGATACTCTCTAACATGATATTTAAGCCCCACCCATAGCCCACTTAGTCCCTCCGGGCCCAACCCATAAAACCCACCTTTTTCTTTTAACAGTTCACTTCTATACAAAGGAATCTTTTGTGAGCGGGTTTAATCATGAGAACCATTACAATATCTAAACTGTACGGAGTATATTCTAACAACAGCATTAAAAAAAAACTATCATATGGGCTTTGCTTACCTCTAGGGCCTTCTTTGCTTCTCTTTCAATCCAAAGAATGGCATGATCTGATGTGGCATTGCACGATAAGACAATATGTTCAAATCTTCCTTCCACTGGAATTGCGGTCTTTACCTCAGGAGGGAACCTTCCGCATCTACACAATTCAATCCACTTAAAGTAATCTTTTTGAAAATTTACACCTAAGACATCAAAAGAGAAATCTAATCCACTCCTCTGATGCAAGGATTGTAGCTTTGACCTTGCATATTTGTAGGTAACCAAAATTTTCTGACTCTGGTTACTTTTAAAACTATTTGCAGTGCTCTTAGGATAGGATTCAATGAAATTTTCAACCATGCCAACCAGTGAGAAAATAAACTTTTCTTAAATTTTAAGTAATAATTCAATGACATCTAAACATCATACCGGCAAAATTTTCTCTCCACAATATGATACATTCGACCAGGAGCATACAACCGCCGTGGGTCCCTGAGCTTCCTCTTGTCTTGCTTCAATGTGTCTCTCAAGCAAGTGAAGAAAAGCAAACAAGGCAAACTGTCCAAAGCAGAAACACCTGGTGTAATGTAAATATAATGTTGCATATGCAGTAGTCCATACCAAAAATGGAAAACTCTCTTCCAAACAGCTACACACCGAGGGGAAAATATGCAAAACATATCAAAGGGAATGCTTACCAGAAGATGGATCCAAAAATATGCTCCAAAGGAGTAGGTGTTCTTGGCAGAAAGTCGTCCTGAAATAGTTAGACTCGCTGTTAGCCAAATTTACCATTTACATACAAGAGTTTTCCAGGAATGGCAGAGAATATTTATTTGCATAAGCAATCTAAATGCAAAAGGGATGCTTGATTTTAATTATTACAATGCTATTAGTAAGGTTGTTTTCTGCTTTTCTTTTAATAAAAGAGAAGTGGTAGGGTAACTCCCTACTTATTTCCAAAAAAAAAGGGATGCACATTAATAGTTTTTTGCTCCATTACAGACATGACACTAGGTCACTAATGCAACCAACTCACTGGATACGACCTATACAGCTCTCTATTAGTTAGATGTGCATTATAGGTTTTCAGTACATAAACAAATATTTTATTTGATTTCTTTTCAATATTCTGAAATTGACAAAAGAATCATTGATACTGATACCATCAATCGTCATTTCCACAACCAAATAGTCAATTCCATGCTCATTGTCCAAATTGATCATAAAATGCATTATTGCTGAATTAATTTGAAGACAGAAAAAATATCTAATTTCAAGACAAAGGTAAGAAGGAAAAAAAGCATCACCTGAAGGATGACTGAATTAATAACATCAGCATATTTGACCGCAAGATTGAGCGACATGCACCTAGCTGGGGCGACAGCGTAGCAACGCACCTGACTCCTGGGGATGTTACCAAACTCATCAAGATGGTTCACGACAATAATTGTCATGAGTGCAGCTATGCCGGAGCCTAACGAGTGGCCTGCAAATACCAGGCTGTAGTCATGCCCCAACTCGTCCAATAAATTCCTCAATGTCTCCCCCTCCCGCTTCAACATCCATGTGGCAGCCTTGAGTAGTCCGTGATGCACAAATCCCCCGTCGAACATTTGCATCCCCAGTCGATTGTCCAGTAGCACCTATATTGGTTTCAATTGTTGAAATGTCAAGAAATTTTATCATATTGATAATTACAATTACTAGTATAGATAATTAATTCATCTTAGATGATAGCAAACAAAAACTCAGGTTCTGTATTCATTCCATGAGCTGAATGAGGTTCTGAATGACTACCAAAGTCTAGCATTTTAGAAGGAAAGAATATATAGCTGAATGTACTTGACATTCAATTGACATTATTGTACAAAGTAATCCAGCACAATGTACAAATTTTGTTATTCAACCACTATTCCATTAGTAGAAAAAAATAACCAAACAACCGAAGAATACTATTCCATTGCCTAAAATAGTTTGTCATTATTTCAGCTGTTGCTCTATTTCTCATCTAAAAAAAACAGTCATATAATATGCAAAATTAATTCATAACAAGACCAATTACCTAAACCCAACATTAAAACCAGATCACACAGCTACCTAATAATCCTTCATCCCTCTTTCTCTCATTCCAACCACACGCAACCCAATAACCAACCATTTAATTACCTTATAATCACTATCCCGAACGAGATTCAATCCACGAATGGCGAGCACAATCTCCTTGTGATCTCTATCCGCATAAATCAGGTACGGAGGCGACTTCTTTTCAGTCTCCTCGTAGCTGACCCGTTTGACGACCCACTCGGGCTTGGCCTTGTACGCGTCAGGCGGGGCGAACTTGGGATTGTTGAGGTCGGGCTCGTAGACGGCGAGGATGATGCCGCATATGCGCGGGATGGGCTCGAACTCGTCCGACGTGGCAGGCGGCCAGTTCTCGCTGTCGTATGCGCCTATGTAGGTGCACCGCTTCCATGCCCACCGTGTGCAGCCGAAGCATACCACGCACTCCAGCCCACATGCCACCGACATTACCCTCTAGAGGCTAGAGCTCTTTCAGTCGTTTATTGGTTTGGAGAGATTTTAGTTTTACCGATACCAATTACAATTAGGAGTGGTTGGGAGGAGAGGAAGGTGCCTGAGGAAGGAGGTCACAGTACTAGCACTGAGATTCGATGAGTTGTTTTATTCGTTTTGTTGTTTTATTATTTTTTTAAGTGAATCTGGGACTGACGCGGTAAGTTACTATTTTATAGTATTATGGGATTTCATTTTCAAACAAAAAAGAATTTTGATTTGAATTGAAAAAAGTTCGGTTCCGAGTAAAAAAACTAGTATAGATATCATATATTTTGTGATATCGAAGCATCCGGTCAGATGTTAACTGTTAATTGAGAACGTATAATTAGAGGTGGAGCTGGCAGTGACGCGGTACGTCACTATCGTGAGATCTTATTTAAATCGAAGAAAATTCGGTTCCGCTTACCAAAATAGTTTGTAAATACTTATAATATCGATATGACAAGGATGCATCCAGAACGCGCGTTCAGGTTAAAATTTCAGAATTTTAAATTAAAAAAAAATGAAATATAGTAGTTCAGGTTAGGAACTATAGGATGCGTTTAACTGATGCGTTCCTGTGAGGTCTAATTTCAGAACACATCAGCTAATGTGTAATGTGACTTTTGATATTTTAAAGTATTTATTAAGAAAATAATTACAACAAGTATAAATAATTACATTAAATTTACTTCGAATAAGAGTTCCCATTATTAGAAATGACAACCAGCGAGGTTCAGTGAATCAATGATGAATTAACAAATAACAGAATTTCTCCGTGCTCTGACGAGACAAGGAATTGATTTGTTGGGTCCAATTTAGTTAAATGGAGAAGAGCCAACTTTTGTACACGGATAAAATAAATTTCGGTCAAAGAGATCGGTGAAGCTTTTCTACTTTGCAGATGCAAACATTTTTATTTATTATTTTTTTTTTTGGCATTTTGGGTGAAAAGGTTAATTGCTTGTCATTTCTTCACTGGTTCCCTTTTGGTTTGTTGTAGTACTGGACGAAGCATAGATAACAACTTCACAGTTATCCTCTTAAAAATCCCTCTTAGAAGTTCTTAAACATTATTATCCTTTTTGTATCCATGTGACAAGCACTAATGACAACTGGAATAGTGCGGATTAGTCGGTTTTATCAAATTAATAAACAATTAAGATGATTTAGTTTTTATAATACTTTTCTTAAGGTTTAAGTTAGCGTAACTAGGATGTAAGGGTATCTAACAAAGCAATGATCATGTAGGTGGAAATAAAAAGGTAGTTTAAGCCCATTATTGTCATGTCGAGCGAAGAATTATTTTTGGAATAACTTTTCAGATGTTACTTACATCCAGGAATATATAGGCGCTCCAGCTAGGACCTTCACTAGATGACTAAGATGAGCAATTAACCAGATGTAACATAACATACAACTATGAAAGGATGAACACTGAACAAGTAAAAAGCTTGGTGGGTGGTATTTAAGGAGTCCTTTTTTTTTTTCTCGTGGTTATCCTCCGTAGATGTCAATGATTGATTTAAATCATATGATTTCATGCATGAATATATTTTCCCGAGACCAACTGCTTGTTTTTTGTTTTTAACGTCAGTAAAAATGGTTCGTATGTTATCCATTTTGATAACAGCATTCTAGAGGATGAAGGTCATATCTGAGTCTCATACAACTGAAATTATGTGAAAGTCAGCTCCATGAATGTCAGTCTAAAGTTCTAAACTACATCAACCAGGAGCTATCAAATTCTCAAAAATTCATTACTAATATGCATATATCAAAAGTAATATGCATATATCAAAAGTGCGAATCTATACAAACCAATTGGTAAACAATGTTACTTGTGTTAGAAACATCCCATGCCGTTGAAGCGTCGTTATGAGCGATAATGGATTGGGTGTGCATTTATTAATTGCATTCACTAAAGCAATAAGATATTAGTCCTCAATATTTAAACATGCATACATTGTGGTCATTTACTCTACACGTACCGTATTCGATAAGACGGGTACAAGTAAGGCTTCATTTTTGTTAGGCTATCAAGTATTAATACATAGGTAAAGAAAATTTTTTGTTAATTCATTGGATAAAGGTACGAGTAAGAGTTATTTTGTACCCGTCATCTAATGAATAATTTTTACAAATATATACGTATATATAATCATGTTATTATTATAGTTCGTAAGGTACGATACTTGATCTTCATTAGAATATATGTGTGTTGATGAAAAAGATGATTTGCACTCTATTCCATTTGATAATGCATAATTTATAAGTGTGATATTATGGTACATCATGCTGTGTAGATCAATTTGTCCATCATGAGTGTATTTCTCATCTATATAATTTATATGTTGAAATTCCATAAGAAACTAGATTTATATTTTTTTTGAAATTTTTTTATTATTTTTCTATTATTTTTTTCAATATTGTCATGTTTGGTATATTTTGTATCCAAAACTGATATTTTTTAAAAATTTTTTGAAAAATAGTAAAAAGTTTGAAAACATGTAAAATTAGATTTGTTATGACATTTCAATATGTAAATTAAGGTTGTTAAATTTTATTAATTATTTAATTTATTATTTTGAAATATATGTAAAAAATAATTTCATGACTCACAAAAGTGTATGTGTACCATGATACAGTTAGTTATTCCCAATTTTACAATCAGTTATATATAATTTTTGAATGATAATCAGAACACATTGTATAATTTTTATTATATCTACAGTTTACTTATCCATATCATATAATTTTTTTCATTGAATTATTATTATTATTATTATTACCCATTATCCACTTTTATCCTGCCGTTATTGTTAATTCTCAATGGGTAAAGTAGAACACGGATAAAATTAATTTTTAATGTATAAAAAACAAAAATGAAATAAAAAATATCTGTACCATACCCTACTCTATTCATCATCAACAACACTATAATTACTTAAGTGTTCCTAAAACGGGGTTCACATAATGTCGACTTGTACCATTTATATGTAGTTAGTCAAAGTCAAATAGATCCGTTATAATGCACTTTTTTTTTTAATTGCCTTGTTTTTTCTTGATATTATATATGTATACAGTAGTTAAATGGGAGATTAACCTCTTAATTTTTTTTAAAAAAAATGAATAAACAACAACGCTAGCTAGGCCGCCAGGTTAAGCTGACACGCTAGTGGAAGAGACATACTATTACTAACTAGGACAGCAGCCATTTATTGGACGAGTCAAACTTGTCAGAGTCTTCATCAAAGAAATATCAACTTGGTAATTTCTTTTAAAAAAAAGAAATTCAATTTGTATACATTTCAGTCAAGCGCCAATTATCAACGTGTTTATTAATCCAACATGTTTGACGTCCCTTTTAAGGCTTTTATTGGATGAAGCAAACAAATAAAAAGAAATTATATAGTGTTAATGCGCTCCCCACTATGCCTTGCACTCTTATCTTTTGACGTCGTCGTCGTCGTTAAAGGCAAAGTTGTAAAGTTTCAAATTTATGGAAGTTTATATTAACATGATAATGTCGGATATGATCACTTGATACCCTTTGCAATTTATCATTAATTGTTGCAGGACTGATGACAAGCTAGTTAGCTAGATTCATGGTTGGACCAGATTAAGGTTGACCTTGGTTATGAAATATCAATAATGATTATCTGATTTTGATTGATCCGCCTGCATCAGATTAATTGTGATCTAGAAATTCCATGAAGTCAACTATAACAGATCATTTTTTTTGCCGAAGAAGATGACATTATTTGATAAGAGAAATATGTCATTTTGTGTGGTTCTAAATAACAGAATAAGCGTCTGCCAATATTTAAAAAAATTAAATATATAAATAACAAAAAATAAGCGTATACGCGTTATTATTAGTCATAACTCATAAAAATTGTTCACCTTCTTTCCGACTTCCGAGAAATCTAAGAACAAAATACGGGGAAAAAAAAACCTCCGTTCATTAATTTTCCATTGTTCTTCATTGATTGTACTCAGGCAACTAAACGGAAAACATTGTTTATTTTCCATGTAACAAAGTTAAATTATTGAATTTTAATTAATTTGGCCTATTATAATTCTAAAATGAAGAAAAAAAGCAATACATAGATACAATTAATTAGTTAATTACCTTGTAATTATGGCCATGCTTCAGATTCAACCCCCGCATCGACAACACGACCTCTTTATGCTCCTTATCGACGTAAATCATGTACGGCGGGGTATTCTTCTCAGTCTCCTTGTAACTGACCCACTTGACAACGCATTCAGGCGGGAACCTGTACTCCTCAGGCGGTGCATACTTGGGGTTGCCGAGGTCTTTTTCATAAACTGCCAGGAGGCCGCCACATATTCGTGGTATCGGGCTAAAGTCTTCCTCCGAGGCGGGAGTCCAGTTCTCGCTGTCGTAGGCGCCGATGTAGGTGCACCGCTTCCATACCCAGTGCACACAACCGAAGCAGGCAGCACATTCAAGCCCCAAACAAACCGACATTGCCGGTTCTTATTGGTCTTTTTTCGGTTTCAAGTTTTGAGCTGTTTGTTGTTTGACGAGTTTTAAAAGGAGGAAGGTGCTTAAGAGGATTAGGTGTAGGTCTGAGGGAGGATGCACTAGGGAGGGATTGATCATTTTTTTAATTAATTTCAGTTACCATGGGATTCGTCTGTTGATATTGTTTTGAAATTATCTAGACTAGGGAAGAGCTTTTGGGTTTTGACCACTCAGAATGAGAAGGATGGAACTTGGAAGCGACTCAAAACAACGGGGAACGCGGGAAGTTGTTAGAGAGTGTAGTTTTACCGTCTCCAATTTTGAAGAAAGACGAATTAATGACCAAAAAAACAAAAGGAAAAAATTTGTAGAAAGACAGCGGTCCGGTCTCTTTTTAGGCTTATACTTGCATTTTTTTTTTTTTTAATCTGGTTTGCAGTATATTTGATGTTAGGAGTTTGTAAGCAGGGAAAGGAGGTGTGTGTGTGTAGATGCATGATATGAATTGTGATACAACTGTAATTTAATAATTTTAAGGGAATTCCTGGTGGACTAAAACTGTCTTAAATGGACTTGAACTCTGATCCATCACAGTCGTTTATAAATTTGATGAAAGAACAATCTGAATTTCAACCATTTAAAAAATTTAATATACTACAAAATTTGCCTAGCTAGTTTTAATAGTAAAGTGTAAATAAGTCATTTTATTAAAAAAAACAAAAATAAATTAATAATTAATAAATGTAAGGTCATTTAACTTTTGATAAAATCAAATTGCTAATCACTAGTATTGTAAATTGTAAATTTATAATACAAATGACATACTACTTAAGGTAATTATGCTGATAATGAGACGAGTCTAGGTTTAGACTCGATCCAATTAGAAACTGAAATCCAATTATCCAATAAGGCCTCGATCAAAATGTTTTTTAGGCGGGATTTTATTTCCTCAATCAAAATGTTTTTTAGGCGGGATTTTATTTCGTTTCGTTTAGTTTCATTTCATGTTAATTGATTTCTCAAAATTTCATTAGAGCTAATAACATGGAAATTCCAAACAAATGACATCAGATTTATTTATTTTGTTCAGAAATTTTCTAATGAAATGAAATCCCATATTAAAAAAAGGGATTTTGATCGGGGCTTAAATTAATTTTATAATTTGCATATTTAGTTAATTGAATATATTCTAGAATCACGTCTTATATTTATTTTGATAGGATACGGATCATCACCAGATCTAAACCGCGCATTTGAATAAAATTAGTACCTATATCCCCAATTTATTATTATTATAATTTAATAAACCGGAGAATAAAGTCGTTGTGATCCTTAATACAATAAGGTATTTTAATCATTGTTAAGAAAATAATAATATTTATAATATACTTTTAATTGTCCTTAACCAGGTTGGAGGCGTATCCATCAAAGCAATCACAACGATGATGGCGGAAATTAAAGAAAAGAAAGCTAACTGAAATAGGCCAATACTGATGTGTTGCGTAACTAATATCTTATTTATTTAATAAATTACAAATGTTAGTTAAATCACGATAGCTTGCACCAGCTTGAACTTGGCAGGATTAGCACTAAATTAAATATGGAATCTTTTAAATTCAAACTGAAAATGATTATAATATGCTTCGAAATTTGTTTTTAAAGAAAAATAGCTGTCTATTAAACTTTAAACGAAGACATCATGAAAAGGCATATAATGATATTAAAATAAAGTGAAACTGAGAATTAAATTCTTGACTAGAGGATCCAAAAAATAAAATCTGTATTAGATAATTCTTCGCTGCTTGTGCTTGAGGAGTTCAGGTCTGTTATAAATGTGATAATATAAAAAGGAAAACGGATTAATCCGTATGAATTTTGGAGGGTAATTACTTCTTGTCATCCATGCCATCCAAATTATTCTATATTCTTCTTTCAGTGTGATTTGTCCCTCCATTCCTTCCGCGTCTCATCTCCTACCCGCCCCTCCGAGATCTCGCTTCCGTCCCTCCCATACCTCTCTCCCTTTAATTTTGTTCTTCTCCATCTTCATATTTTCTATGTGTTTCCTACTGCCTAAATGTTCAGTTTGTTTTAATAAGAAAATGTCTAATATACGTAAATGTTCAATTAGTTATAATAATAAGTATCTAATATATATTCAGTCAGCAATACTAAAGTAGTATCAGTAGGTGTAGCTGTTCACTTTGTATGTGTATATGTTCATTTTATTATTTTTAGATGACATTTTGTTGGATGACGGTTATCATTTCTGTTTTTGGAGTGCTTATAGAAATTGATTCTCATCCGATGTTCTAAGCCTGCTTACAGCCTGTCTATTACTTGTTTATTAACACACATTAGGAGGCCCATTAGACTTTTGACGTGAGCGACCTCGGCCATGTACTGGAAACATCCAGTTCCTCGAGCCGACGACTCACTCACACGTGGGACCCAAATGTCAGATACTCTTTTTTGTTCTCGTGCAATAATTTGAGTAGATGCTTTTTTCATAATCTATCCTCGTCAAGGTCGTCTCCTCTTCCTCTTCAAGCTCTTTTCAGAATTCCCTTTTCTTTCCACCTCAAAATCCCATGGAGCTGTCTCTCTTTGAACCCCGATAAAGTCGCTTTGAATCGTGTTGTTCCTTAAGGCGAGCTTTGATTCTGCGCTTGTGAACTACTCTCCTCCTCTCGCTCTTTCCGTGCATACCTCTAAACCCTAGAAATCTCCCGCTCGATTTCGGGGGAACTTCTTTCTCGCGCTTCTTCGATTTTTCTGGAGGTTTTTGCTCGGATCCTGTTCGACTGAAGCATTGATTTCGTCCCGATTGCTGGTCAAACTCTCTCCTTCTCCTTGTTCAGGTATTTATCTGATGTTAAACTTGGATTAGTCTCTGATTTGTTTTCTTTTGTCATTATTTCTTGAAGTAGGCCGTTCTTACTGTAGAAAATTTAAAGTTAATTAGTAAATTGTAGTTGCTATTAGTAGCTTTTTTCTTGACAACCTCGTACGGGCTGTTGTTCACTCAGTAGGTATTTTGAGAAAATTTGGCACTTCTTGAGACTTGAATTCAATATTTGTTCAATTATTTGTTAATATTTCATCTTATTTATCCATTTTTTGTATGGTCACCAGCCTTGGCAAGAAAGCGCTAACCTTTAACTTTTGTTCTCTTTGAAATGCAGAGGCCCTGTGTTCTGGATAAATCCATACTAGGCGTTTGTATTTCACAACTGAAGAATACAAAATGGCACTAGGTAATGTAATGAGGGGCAGAAGGGAAGTTGGAAGGGGTTCTAGAGGACGAGGCATGGTTCGTGGCCAAGGCCGTGGTATGGGCCGTGCACCTAGTTCAGGAACATATCGTGGACCTGGAGCGGCACTGCCTTCTAGAAGGATTCTTGGAGTTGATACTCGACCCTCTGCGATAAAAATTGCCAAGGCAAGCAAGGATAACTTCCTATTTTGAGTATTTAAGGGAAACTATGGTATAAATATGAGCACAAGGCGAGAGCTTATGAGATTCATGGACTTTTAGTAGGGGTTACCATGAAAGTAACTTCCTTTTGAAATCTAACTTGGATAGTTGGAGCATGCTGTGACGACATGCTACTGTGGGAAAACTAATGCATGCATCTCTACAAAAATTCCAATTAGGGTTCGGGAATGCCGCATGCTCTTGTTAAAGCAATATGTTGGCCAATATAATACTGGTTTAACGGGAGGTGGTTTAGTAAGGCAATGGTTTTGTTGTGCATCACGAGATGTTGCAGTGTTTCAAGACTGTGAGCTGTACATTGTGGTGTGAAGATTGCCGATAGAGTGTATTGATCCATTCAGATAAGGGTGGCAGAGCATGGTTTTTGTTTGATTTCTTCTTCTCTCTCCTTGTCACCTCTACAAGTCGTATTTAGTGCCTCTTTTCCAGAATTTTTTACTCTACTCTGCGTTGTAGCCCTTACTTTTAATCTGAACGCCAATGGTAGGTAGAGGCTAGAAAGCCTGAATTGTCCTGAAAACTCAGCAGATACATTCCCATATCTTATACTTTGAAAACCAATGATCCAGACCCTACTGAATACAATCTATGGGCTGAGCCTAACCTGACACAGTAATGAAAACAATTTTCTCTCAAAAAGTAATAAATCAAAAGCTACAAGTTCTGATCTGAACCCAAGTGGCCGAAAACCTGAACCAAATAATACTGATCAGGTCAGAGTATTATTTGACTCAATCCAGGTCATCCTGTTTAATATAGTAACCTCGTAGGCCCAACTGTAATTGAGAAAACCAAATTTTATGAGGCCTCAAACCAATCCTACCTGAACCACCATGAAGGACTATGCCTGAGATGATATCAGCTGAAAGCCTGAAACTGATCCCCCCAATTTGTGTGCCACCTCTAACTAGATGGATGGCTTACTAAACCTTATATTTCACTCGCCTGTGCTCTTGCTAGATGGCTTTAAAAACCATGCTAATGAATAATTACTTACAACTGGGCATTTTTGGCATATCATTCAGTCTTTCGAGAGAACCAGTGGCATGGCATGGAGGCATGATCTGTTTGAGGATAGTGTGGCAGCAGTGAGCAGTCATCCTGGAGCACAAGATGGTGGTGCAAAGCTGTACATTTCAAACCTCGATGCCAGGGTCTCTAATGATGATATTAAGGTAGTTTGAGCTCCCTGGAGTGCTGCAGCCATTTGAAAAATTGAAAGTTGGTTCATGTGAGAGTTATACTTTGAGCTAATCTTAAAAAAAATTCCTTGACTCTGCTTTATTAGGAGCTCTTCTCTGAGTTTGGTGAACTGAAGCGTTATGGAGTTCATTACGATAATCACGGCCGCTCCAATGTGAGTTGATCGTATATATATTTGTTGTTATTGCTGTTTGCTTAATTTGAGAGTCTCTTCACAGCCAAAACGTCACAATTAGTAAACTATGATAACTAGTTTGACAATTGACAAGTTAAATACGTGTAATGTAAGATAAAAGGTCTTGTAATTTTGAAAAATTGTTATTTATATGATGAGTTTCTTTAGATAAAAAGGGAAAAAAAAAAGATGTAGATGTAAACTGTTTTAGCACTTTTTTGCCTCACTACTAGTTCAGTGGTAAACTTATAATCAATCATGATAATGGATTTCACTGGAAAAACTATTCTTAGTCAAAAAGGGTGTATCATTAATCACTGGTAGACATGAATATAGAAATTTCATGTATATTATTTTCTAACTACATACAATTTCCCAACATAAGAACTTGAACTTGCTATTTGATCAATTTAGTTATTTGGTAAGTATTTGAAAAAATGCTGTTTTTCGTTGTAAATTGGGTCAGATACATGATTGTTTCCATCACCAGTAAGGATTAGATAGATCGATTAAAAATGTAGAAATGAGATGGAAATTAAGAAAAGTGTCTAGGTGTTTTTTATATTAAAAAATTCTGATTAATTTCCCCCCTCATTTTGACGTGACTTCATATCCAGGGTTCAGCAGAAGTGGTATTTATCCGAAGGAGTGATGCTGTGGCCGCACTTAAGAAGTATAACAATGTCCAGCTTGATGGTAAGCCTATGAAGATTGAGATAATTGGCACAAATGCTGGTCTTCCAGTGATGCCCCATTTTAATGTTGTCGCCAGTGCTGATGGCAGAGGGAAGAGAACTGTTGTTATGATGTACGTCCTTCTGTTCCTTTGTCTCTCCATCTCTATATGCACATCTCTCTCTTTCTAGAATTTTATGTACAAGGATTGGAATTATCTGTCCCATTAGAAAGCTTATGCTCATCAACCTTTGCTTTTGCCCTTGCTCTTTATGAAATGAATGAGTGAGGTGCAAGGTAAATCTGAAATGCGTGGAGGTAAAGATGGAGGGTCTTGGAGAATGTTTGCTTAAATGAAACATTTCAGAGATATACAACGGGTATTTCTGTATCGTGTAGACATGAAAGAGTTGTTTGTTGTTAAGTCAGTTTGCTCTTTTTGAGACTCTGGTTAGGGTCAACTTGTTTGTGTATTGAAATATGCAAAGACTAATTGTGTACGAAGAAGAATAAGGCAAAATTGAGGCTGATAGATTGAAATCAAATCTGATTTGTTCTGAATTAATTATTTTGGAACATATTTTGGTCCAATTTGCTGCAGAAATTTGGTTAGATAATTAGCTAGGTGATCAATAAAGCCCTCTTTGATCCTGCCTGCGATTTTAATATATATAGAACTTCTATTTCTTCCTGATCTGCAGATGAATTAATAACTGACCAAGTTACATCTATTCTATTAGAGTAACTTCCACAATGGTCCTTACAAAATCACTCGTTTGCCATTCGGTCTTTGAAATTTTGAAGTATCCATTTTGGACTAAAGTTTTCATTTATGTAATAAATCGTCCTTTGCCAAATTATGTAAAAAAAAAGGATGGATAGAATGTCATCTTTGTTAATGATGTGGATGCTAACTTTTGGGGATGCACTACATTTTTTATTTTCCAAATCTGTCCTTTGGCCAAATTATGTAAAAGAAGCCATGGATGGAATGCCATCTTTGTTAATGATGTGGAGGCTCTTAACTTTCATCCTCGTAGCACCTACATCATGAAAATAGTGCACTGATGTCATGATTCCATAAACTTTCATACTCTTTTAAACAAATGTTGATGGTATGATCAATTTGGTACAATTGATAACTTTTGGCTAAAATGGGTAAGAGCTGTAATTTCGAGTACTGTTTGTGTAATTGACTTGTATCTTTACTTCAACAGTATAGTACAAAGAATTGGTGGATCATACTGAAATAATACACCAATCTTTTGATTTTCGTTGGCTGGTAAATTGGGTTATATCATAATTAACTCCAAATAATGGATGGATCCTCTTTTGTTCTATGTTATTTCTTTAACATGGTTTTTTTATAAATGTTGTCTTCGTATATTTTTTATACTTATTAGCATGAAACCTATTGTAAAAAAAGTCAGAACTTGCTAACACAAGTAATATTTCGAGTTAAAACACTGTTGAACTGGTGCTCTTATGATGGACCGAGCTTAAATATTGCAATTGTATTATACGTACATATGTTAGCACTCCGAAATTTTTGTTTGATTTATTACACCAATTTGTGGTCACTTAGTGACGTGATAGTTTTTTGTTGCTTTTTTTTAATCTCAGGTCTCAAACCAATCGACATGGTGCTGGTCCATCTAATCGTGTCGCAAGGTAACTCTACTAAAACCTAGAGATAATACATGCTTGATCTTTTATTAGGGCTATCAGTTTTCTCCTTATGAAATGTGTTAGCTTAGTGAAGAGATAGTACTTGTTTTCATTTAAAGTAATGAATAGCTGCATTTGGTCAATAGCCCCTAAAAAAGGATGATATCATTAACATACGGTGATTTCATGAATTGTATTTGAGTAGTTTTCATGTGTCTAAAACTTTCATAGTGGAAGTAGGCGAAGCCATGGTGCTTTCCAAGGACACATGAATGGTAATGGTATCGTCCGTGGCCGTAGCCGTAGCCGTGGCCGGGGTCGGGGCCCCAGCCGCGGTAGTGGCCGTGGCGGCAGCCGTGGCCGTGGTGGACGTGGATCTTGGAGGCGGGTGAACAAGTCAGCTGCAGAGTTGGATAAGGAGCTTGACAAGTACCATGCTCAGGGAATGGATACTTCTTAATATGTTTGTGGCTGTTTGTGAATCTCTTACCTTTAGTTTCTTATCCTTGTTTTCACCGGATATGCAATGTTTAGTATGCAAACTTTTTTTTATTTGTTTGGGTTTAGTTGGAGAGCTTGTCTCTACCTCAGGCTAGATTTGGAAGGAAGGACGTTGGGTTCAACTTTAAGTAGCTGTTTGCGTTTGCAGAGAGATATAATGTTTTAAGCTGTTTGCCTTATTAGGTTATGGGTAGAACTTACATATCCACCCAACTACCCTAGTGACTGTTGAAGTGCTTTCCTTTCACGGAAGCTGTTATGGGTAAAATGTGACCGTTTAAGAATGTTATATGCAAATTGCCAATGCATGTATTTTTTAAAAAATTGAAGGATGTATGCGAATGTCGTTTCATAAAAATTGACTGTCTGCGAATGTTGTGAACACGCAAGTGTATCTTTTAGGATTTCAAGCTGCCTTATACGTGTTTGGGACCTCAAACTAGAGACTTGTTCGCATTATGACAATTGTTGAATAGGCCCACATGAGGCTCTGTCCAGCTGATTTCTATTTTTCTGTAGTACAATCTATACATGTTAATGAAATGAAAAAAATACCATAGAGTAAAGCTTGTATTTTGTGACAAGGTAATCTAGTGCGAAATATGGATCACGCGAGGTTCTATGTAGCTGACTTGTATTTTGTATACAATCCTTTTTTTTTGTTTTTTTTTTTTTTTTGATAGAAAGTCTCCCAAAAAGGGAGGCCTGAGAGAGAGGGAAGAGAGTTGCATTATAAAGTTCAAACAATACAAACCAAAGAAAAAAGAAGAAAAACCCTGCGAAGCCTAAGTTCCCATCCCAGAGAAATAAGTCCCTGCTAACCCCCTAAACAAAACTAAAACAATCCAGGTAATAACCAAAAAAGAACAAAACATCCAGTTCAAACATTACCAGTCCTGAAACACAAAAGAATAAGAAACCAAATTTCCCAACAAATCTTCATCAGACCCATTTATTTTTTTGTAGTATAATCTGTACATGTTAATGTAATGAAAAAGTATCATAGACTAATGCTTGTATTTCATGGCATGTTAATGTAGTGCGAAATATGTATCATAAAAATAGCCCATCATAATAAGAAATACACCTTGGGATGTATACGACACCAAGTATAACACTTGAATATATGTTCAGAAATCTATTATGTAAATTTTGGAACCAAGATTTACCTCAAGCAATAATACAAGTTTCAAAGAACCAATTGAGAGAAACATGGCCTGTAGTTTCTGGGGAATGAAACCAGGCGCAGCCGATGTCAAGTCATTAGAAAACAACAAACAAAAATTTACACAACTAACAGTTTTACCCAAACAAATAGTTTATCAAATTCTTCCACACACTGTTAATCCCGAATGACAATTATTCAGGTGATATTTTTATGGACCAATTCTTCAAAACACTTCTCTGCCTCACCTCTCAAGAATCTTCATCAGTCAGACCTGACTGTGCATCCAAATCATCTTCAAAATCCAAAGACTGGAAAGCAGTCTCGTCTGCAATCTTGGTCAATGCAGCTGTCTTGCTGGCTCTCTGAGATCTCATTGATGCCAGACTGGGGGTCACTGCGACCTGATTTGTTGATGGGCCATCCAAATTTCTAGTGCCACCATTGTTTGTATCACTGTCTTCGTCTTCGCTGGAATGCCGCCTGCGTCTTGGTCTTGCCCTGGACGGAGGTGCTTTTGCTGAAGGTGGCACTGGTGTTGGTGGCACCACATTGTTATCCCACTGAATGCCTCCTTGAATGCCTAGTTTCTCTGAGGAAAACAGAAAAGTAAAATAATGTGTGTTAAAGATTAGATGAATAATGATAAGTAACAGAGAAAAAGTGAATCAATATTAATATTGAGGCTTCTTTAGATTGTGAGTAGATGAAGATGAAAGTTCGGGTTTGCTGGTTGAACCTAGTCTGATTATTTTTTTATATTAAGATCATGATCTCTTGTTTGAAGCTGCCAACTGTACTCAAAATTTATTCACTTTTTGCCACCCCTCATTTCTTGACCATGGTATGCTTTTATAGGATTGAACATAGAACCAAAGGATAAAATATTTGCTCATCTAAATCAACTTCTTGACGCACAAATATAAAAAATTACAAAGGCTAAATATGACGTGTTCACTCTTGTGGGGCTGCAACGTGATATAGCAAATGCAACCTTTTTGTGGTTTTGCATTAATTCAATTTTTACATCTCATACCTAATAGAGCTATAACTTCTTCATCTGGAATATCCTCATTGGGGCATTCATCTAACATCTTGAGCACTGTGCTCATTTTGGTTAGATCTCTAACAAGATCCCTGTCAGAATAAACACGACAGATAAGTACATTTATCATCCCTCTTAGACATTTGATTGCCTTCTGTTCAGAAGCCCTGAATCGTAGGATGATGAGCATTTTGCATAAGGCTGAGACGTATGCTTTCGCAGCAGCTGTTTTCTCTTGACAGCAGGCCACCTACAGAAAGAAAGGAACTAGCTTAAGAGCAGTCGCAAAAACCTAAGTACCTTCTGTCTTGTTATGTTTTCCTCTCAGGAAGGGGCAGGGATGGAGGGGCTAGGAAAAGGAAAAAATGCAGGACAGATTGCATGCACATACTTCTACAAAAAAGGAATATCATGTAGAAGCATCCAAGGTATCTCTTTTGCCCCTCCAAAGCACCAAAAACTTATCACGTAAATTCAGTACACCTTTTCCTCTCCTCATTTGCATATAATTAACCAAGGAAAGAGACACACTCAGGGTTTGTTTTGTTGGCATGGGGAGCAGGTTAAATGAGATGCCTCTCGTGTCTTAAAGAGCAGATATGCCATTGTTATACTTTCTAGTAGGTTGATTAGTTTGTTTTGCAGGAAAGTACTCTATGACATTTTACAAGATGACTGTTTTAAAAAAAAAAGAATAACCATTGAAAGATACCTCAACGGCAATACGAATGGCAAGACCTTCCTCCCTGCAATCAAGGCCATCTCCTGAATGTTCTTCATTATCTTTTGATAAGAGAGGAGTTTGCATCATTTGTATCATGAAACGAGCTGCCAAGGCAGCTCTTTTCCTTAATTTAGACACAACTACGGAGCTCCCCCCGATGTTCCCAAACATCCCAGGCCACGTGCTCCTCATAACTGGAATGAATGCACAGGAGAGGGACCTCTGTAGAGAAAAAAAAAGGAAGGACACAAAAAGACCAACAAATAAACATCGAAGTATTTGTGACCTTGTATTATTGAATAAAGAAAAAAAAACATTACTTGCCTTGTTGTCACATGAGAGCGCTGGAAAATGCTCAAAGAAGACGGATAAACACTGTCTCAACCTAGTATTAAATGGATGAGAATTAGCCTCTAAAGTTCTGTAGTAGAAAGACTATCAATGTGCAGTCTCATGCATGCCAAAAATGTAAAAAAAAAAAAAAAAAAAGAAAAAGAAAAAAAAAAGAAGGAATGAAAAGGGAAAAAGTTAGTCCTTTATCCATATGGCCTGCTACACTTGGGTACCTAATGATAAGCACCTTTAGTTCTGGTCAACAGTTTAGCAAGTAATACTGTGTATTCAAAATCAAAATGCCAAAAAGGTAAAATAATCTTGCATACTATACAAAACTTCTAATCCAAAGTCCAAAAACTAGTGATCCAGAAACTACCTTTGAAGTTCTTCACTTTCCTCAGAGAAGTACAGGGTTATGAGCTTCAATAAGATCACAGGACGCAGCTCCAAAGGAAGACTTGGGCAATTGTCACTCAAAAGAAGGATCTTTGCAAATCCCTCTCCAAGCACAGTGACAATGCTTTCCTCAACATCATCTTCAATCTCTAATTCTGATTTATCTCTGGCAAATCCTGAATACAACAAATCAAGCACATCTATACAAGCATCTTCTCCATAGTCAGATGTGTCTACCAAACTGAAAGAAGTTTTTGTAACTTTGGAATTCAAGCCAATGGCTTTGTTTAGCTCATTAGGCCCATGCCATGTGACAAGATCGAGTAGTGCCTTACATGCCATGGCACAGACTGGAGGAGAGCCCTTTATGAACGATTGATAGAGTTGCCGCACTACTTCTGAACTTGGTCCCTTTTCCAATATTCCGAAGAGACCAAGATATCGCACTGCAGCTCTCTGTACATCCATGGCAGTTTGTTTCGCCTAGATGCACATAAATTTAGACAGCTCAGCAACAAGTATTCAGTATTTATGCAAAAAAGGCAGGTGTGCACCAGCACCTGTTTTTGTTATATGTGCAATTGTGTTTGAAAAGCAGGTTAGGCAAGGATGCAAGTTGGCTGAGGGGAAGCTACATATATAGTTTATATAGAATTTTCATTCAGTTCCTACTGCATCAGGTGCTATACCAGCAATGGTCCTGTTTTTGATGGCCAGAAGTTTTGAGAAAATATTAACTGACGTATAGGTATCTCTGATGAGGTAGTGTTGAGCGTCTGAGACGAACCTGCTTGAGGGTTTTGTTTTGGGGTCTTTCACATTCTCAAATTTTCTAGTTAATGCAGGTTGTAATTTATTTCATTTTTAATGAAACAGGCAGAAAGCCTTTTCCAACATAAATACATTCATAAAAGACAAATTGTTTAGCTTTAGGCCTTTTACTAGACTGGACCTGACATAACCCAGACATAGGTGACACGACGACCTTAATGTATGGAGCAGTCATGATCATTAAGATTTATTGACAAACAGGCTCACCTAATCAGTCCAATTCAACCAGATTGTGCAAATTTAAAACTTTTTTTTGGCTAGAATATAGTCCTTAATATCTATTTATGTGTAAGTCCACAAAGACATCTTTATGAAAAAAGCAAAATTCATGTATTGAAAACTGAACAAGCATGACATTTTGGCAATGCCAAAGCCAGGCATCCGAGTTGGTAAGTTTTGCTTTTTGGTAATCTTCAGACATTCAGACAGGCCCAACCTGAAATTAATTATTAAAATTTAAAAATGCCGTTCCAACCTCAAATCCTGCAGTGCCACCGCCACCTCCCCCCCCCCCCGATGATGCCACTTATACCAAAACTTAAAACACTTACCGCAGGAAGCAGCAACGAATTAAGCAACTCAGAAGCTCCAATAGCTTTGCCTCGCAACATCCATAACCCATCAATGTTCTCTAGGAGAAACCCAATAAGAGAGAGGCAATGCATCCACTCAGTGAAATTGGCTGTTCTCTCTCCGCAGGGGCGAGCCCGGTCCTCAATGATACCAGTTAACACCTCCTCAAATTCCCCAGTCGAGGCATGCACCTTCTTCGCCAGCTCTGACATGGCCCGGGCCCACTCCCTGTCACCTCCCAAGGTAAGCCCATCACCTACTGATATTTCATTTCCCAATTCATCTGTCTCAGATTCTGGAGGCACAAGTAACAGCTCGCGAAGAAATGCTGTTGCGGTCTTACGATTGTTGCTGTCTGAGTAGTCAAGCAGTGTACCAAGCAGTAATAGCTGGCGTGAGACAAAGTGGTAATTTGGTCCTGGTGGAGAGAAAATATATTAAAGAAAATGTATGCCAGGTAATATGTCAAAAGATAGTGCTTCAGATTTTTTTTCTTCATCTGAGTATTGATTTGAAATGTCCTGATTTGCATAAAACTGGAGTATGTACAAAACAACCAGACAAAAATGAAAAATTTGACTTCTTATTGGTACCAGCTAATTTACAAACATACATTATCAGTGTAAGATACGCTCCCAGTCTATGTACATGGGAATGAGCTTCCTACTGAACAAGAGCATTTAATCTTGACCAAAAACATACATCATTTAACTGAGTTATAGCAAATTTAGCAATTCCCCTTTCCCAATTGGGGTTAAAAATGTTATAGTCTGATTCCTTTTCCAACAAAAGCCGGCATCTTTCATAATGCCTCCACAGAAGAGTGTGTTATTAAGGTCTTAATCCTGAGAAAACCTTATTTACTTTCCAAATTTGAAAAACTTTTCTTTTCACTGTACTCTAACAGCTTGATTAACTTTACTGAGTACAAGATTATTGTGCTTACCAGAAGAAAGATGCGCTTTGACCAAAGCAACATAATCAGAGATAGAACCAGGAAGTACTCCCTCAAGTAGGTCATTTTTATCTGATGCTTCTGATGCATACACTGCAGCTTCTGTCCCAGTAGTAGTTGCAGCATCAGTGCCTTTAGCCTGCATAGGATGTTCCATTCATAATAGTTAAAAAGAAGGTAGGCTAAGCAAACAATTATAATTAAAATAGTCTGCCCAGCATGTGACAAGAATTGGATATATAGTTTAAAGTACATAGAATAAAGAAGGATAGCATCAGTAAGTCTATTCTGGTAGAAGCAACAGAGGAAAAAAATAATCCTGAAAATCAAATAAAAATGTTGTTTACTTGAGCTTCAGCATGCAGATGCTTGCACACAACCTTCCAGTAAAGAGCAGCTTCTGGGCTGATTAATTGAACAGTTGGGGTGCCTTCTGCTGCATTTTGGAATTAAGAAAATTCAATAAGGAAAACACAAGAACCCAATGAACACTGTCAGCACTCAGCACTAATTGGTACCCAAATAAATCCAGAAGTTACACAACTTTAATTTTTTTATGTGGCCCTATCCCACTATAGACATAATAGACTTGCAGTAGAGAGTAATATTGGAGAAGCAAGTTTCTAAAACCAGCACAATTGTGGAGCCAGCAAAACAAGTAAAATTTAAATAAATTTTACCAGCAGACGAGCTCAACTGACATGTTTGAGGACTATAATCTACCCCATGTCCCTAAAACAAGAGACAACTCAACAGATGTTTCCAGTAGAACCTGAAAATTGTTCATTCAGAAATATGTGAATTTTTGTTTACCTTCAGATGTATTTTCTAAAGATATGTACTCCCTTATACTCTGGCTTTCCTGTATATGCATCACACCATCATTTAAAAGAGTCTCCAGCACAGCCTCTCCAATTGACTCGTATGTCTCAACGTCAAAAAACTTTAACAAAGCTACTGGATCACCTCCACAGCACTTCGTAAGCCACTCCTCCTTCAGCATCCTGACACACTCCTTCGCCACTGGAGAAGATCTGTCCTTAAGCCCCCTCTTGAGGAGTGTGGTCCGATGCTTGATACTGAAAACAAATAAGACGATAACTTTATTAATCCAGCCAGCTAAAATTTGGGTGATCAATTTTACTTATCATTTAAAATTATTAACTTTCTTCCTTATAGAATATTCAAAAGTTAAATCGATGCTAACACATTCAGGAATGGCCAGTAATAATACTATGTCTAAGAACCTAATATCATTAAAAAAAAAAACTGCACAGTTCAAAATTTTGATCGCAGCAGGGTATTCCCTGTAATTTCAATCACTGTCAAATAAGTGCTCACGACATTTCTGCTCTCTGTTCAGAAGCTAAGAAATCAAAGTCTTGTTTAATAAGAGCAAGTACAGAATGTGGGATGACCTGCTCAACGCTCCCTCACCACCCCTCGATGCTATTGATGCAGATGACCTATTGGATTATGAGAAAGGTTTTATAAGATTGACACCGTACTGTACTGTGGCCAGCCTAGTAAATTCCAGTTTTTAACTAAATTAATGGCTACGAGCTAAGATTATAATCTTTCTGGAATAGGTGAAGCTACATTTAGTGAACAGGAGATAATTGGGTCAATTGAAGAAATGGATCTGTACAGATTCAATAATTTACCAATTTTTTTTTTCTAAAGGGATTTGCCTTGTTTGCTACTATTATACTATTATGAAATCTTCAATTGATTGCCTAAACTGCAGAAAGATTGCACTATCACTGCTTGATGTTTGTTTCCAACATCCAAATGGCCACACAAAGCCTAACAATAATGAACAAACCCATGGAGGCATGGCATACTAATAAACAGTTTGTTGCATGATAAAGGAGTTCACCTAAGAGCTTGAAGTGGAAATTTGCTCGCTAAGACACAATAAGCAGCCCTACGTACCAAGGCACTAACATCAAGTGTGGCCTCGACAATGGCTTCCAGTGTGGCACTTGATGGGGGCAGAGACAAGATGATTGCCTTCCTCACATCCTGCCATGTTTCAAAATTAACAAAGAGTTAAGACTTAAGACATTTAATTACATTCTCTCTGATTCCAAATTCAGTGAGAAATTAAAACCTTCTGATTCCTAAAACAGAAACAAAGATTTTTTTGAACCAGTTTATCGTGAGCATATGTCCATATAGGCACCCACTGCTATATTTGAAACACTGCAGCACCAATCAGATTATGTTCATTATTGTTGTTGTTCTTTTTCTCAGGAATTATTATGCTAACATCAGGTAGTAATTCTGTTAATCTACAGGTATTGTGCATACAAACCCTGCTAAGTATGTACTGATAACTGACGACATTCATGAAAATTAGGTAGATCCAAAATAGCATCAATAGCAAACACACTCATCATCTAGAAAAAGAAATTTACTGGATTTTGTTCCCTGGGAAGAACTTCTAGAAAAAGATCCAAAATATCACTCTCATCATCAGCAAATCGCGATAAAGCTCTCACAGCGAACACTCGGATACCTGGGATTTTATCTCCAACCCGCGCCTTCATGCCTTCAATTACATCATCCCACACTTCATCACTGACCTCAGCATCATCTGGCAATCGAATAATAATCTGCAAACATTTTACTGATGTTAAAATTGTGAGCTCAATAGAGATAAACTAATCAAAAGCAGTACAGATTTACCTCTGAGATGATCTGGCAAGAGCGGAACCTAGCTGGCCGATGCGCAGAGCAAGCACCTGAGAGAAGAAGCCGAAGGAACTGCTCGAGGAAAGAGATCTCGGTATCAACGGCGCCACCACCGCCACTCCCATCGACAATGGAGGCGAAGGAGGCCGCAAAACGGACGGTGCGCTCGGCGCTGATTGTTCTCCGGGGAAAGTCGAAAAGCGGCGCTAGGGCTCCGACAAAGGCCTGAAAGAAGAGGTCAGGAGGAGAGGAGCGATGGAGAGAGACGAGCTCTTTGAGTTTACGATTGTGTAAGGCTTGGGATTGGCGTGATTCGTCGAGGATACGGCGGATCTCGCCGGAGAGGCGTTGCTCCGCCTCGCTCTCAGCCACCTCCGCCATTTTCGTTTTGAAATGGAAATCCACTAGGGAGAGGACTGAGGAGTGACAAATTTGGAGTTTGACGGGCGGGAAAATTTTATTATTATTGGAGAATTCGGAAGGCTTTTTTAGTTTCTCGGGTCGGCCCTATTTTCAGGGCAAATGCAAACATGGGCCGGTTTCTTTTAGGCTTTTGCAGGAATTTAAGAATTTAGGCTGTGTGCCTGTGGACCAGGATCCTCGGCAGTCAAAAAAATGACTGCCGAGAGCAGTCCTTTAGTTTTTTTTTTATAATATTTAACAATTTTAAAATTCAATTGTCCAATTCAAACCGTTGATTTTGTTCAATTTTATGGGCGATGCATTTTCATATAAGTTTTATAAAATTTTGAGTTGATTTGATACTCGATTAAGTGCTCAACAAATGAACGTATTAGAATTAATCAAACCAGGTTCGTTCATTTGTTGAGCACTTAATCGAGTATCAAATCAACTCAAAATTTTATAAAACTTATATGAAAATGCATCGCCCATAAAATTGAACAAAATCAACGGTTTGGATTGGACAATTAAATTTTAAAATTGTTAAATATTATGAAAAAACCAAAGGACTGCTCTCGGCAGTCATTTTTTATGACTGCCGAGAGGATCCTGGTTGGTGTGCCTGTATGTTCTGGTGGAATCGAATGGAAGGAGAAAAGGAATCGGATGGAAGGGAAAAAAAATGGAAAAGGAATGAAAACTCTCTTGCACCTCAATTTTGGAGGGTAAAATCTATTTATTTGAAGGAAAATGTTTGAGGAGATGAAGTATTTCCATTCCATTCCATTTCACATAGGACCTTATCAGAATCCTATTTTTTCAACGTGGGATTTCAATTCATTTCATTTCATTGAAAAATTCTAGATCAAAATGAGCGGATTTGGTGTCTTTTGGTTGGAATTCCTATGTAATTAGATCTAACGAAATCCTACGAAATCAATTCAAATGAAATGAAATCTCGAGTAAAAATCATTTTGATCGGGCCTATATGATCTAATAAAACAAGTAACTAATAATGTTTATTTTCCTTCATCTTCCGTTCTCTCTAATTATTTTATTTCTTTGATGGTGTTCTGGAGCAAAATCTTAGGTCAAGTTCTTTCTACGGAATTTTCAAAGAAAAAATTGCTAAGTGCATGAAAACATAAACTCTGGCAATCAACTTGTTAAAATTTTTATTTTTTATAAATCGTATTCGTTCATTATATAAATTTTACACTAACATAATTTAACATAAAATGAAGACAATAATCATCATGTTACCAATGGGATTAAAAAAAGATAAGCAAGAAGTACATTTCCAGTTCTGCATTAATGAGAAATCGCCATATATTTGAAATACTTTCTTAAAAAATCTAAAAAAAATAAAATTTTCATAAAGAGCTTGCACAATTTTTTCACCAAAAGCTTAGACAAGCCGCAGTTAAAAAGAAACAATTACACAAACAATTTACATTTGGATTTTTTTTTTAAAAAAAAAGAACCCGAAACCCTCCATTACTCGATCGAATGGAGAGAAACCTTTCCCCGCCAATCCAGGCATTTTTTCTTAATAATCCTAAATTAAAATGGAAATCTCACTTCCGGCCTAACACTACTAAATAATATCACAAGTGGCCTAAATCTGGCCGCCACTTCAGTTGGCGGCCTGGTTTGCCACCTGGACGCGCCACGCGGGACGCCACCTCAGCAAGGTCTGAAAATATGAATTTTTTTCTTCCTTGGCCGCCATTTGAGATGGCGGCCAGCATTTTCTGCGCACTGTTTCGTATTTTAAGTGTATCTTTCTCATACGATGTCCGATTTGGATGATTCAAATTGCGTTGGAAACTTAAAAAAGAGATCTATAACTTTTATGTTTTGAGTATCTTTCAATTCGAAATTTATAATAATCAAAACTTTAAGTAAACATGAGACGTACGTTCTCTCCAACACTTACAACCACTTTTCAATCATCATTCATTACGAATTGGAAGATTCTCAAAATATAAGAGTTGTAGACATTTTTATTAAGATTTTAACAAAATTTGAATCATATTAATCGAGTATAGTATGAGAAAAATACACTTAAAATAAGAATACAATACGTGATAGATTGAAAACAATGAATAATTCAATTGAAATACAATACATAATAAACAAATAGTCTTATGCCAATTTAGGTAATTAGTATCTAAATAAAAAATATAATAATTTTTTTATAATACATATATAATATTCATATATATCTGAGATCTGCGCCATAGACCAGACCAAAAGAATTCATTTTCTAGCACTCAACATTGGATATGTTGCACAGTTTTTCTCATGCTGAAAATGACTTTCTTGATATTTTTTTCGCAACCTATTGTGTAAAACGGCTTGTCAAAAAAATTTAAAATTTTAGAATATGAAAATAGATATGCCAATGTTCATTATGTAATTTTTTGAGATTTGTTTGACTTGTCCTTCTTGGTTTTCTAGTGCCAAACTTTTGTTACCTACTATAGTTTTTTCGTCTGAAAATGAACTATTTAGGTGTATTGTGCAATTTATTGTGATGCAACGATTTATTAAAAAAATTTCAAATTTTAGTATATGAAAATAGGTATACCAATGTGCATTACGTATGTTTTTTTAGATTATTTCGAAATTTACTTCTCGGTTTTATAGCGCCTTACTTTTGTTACCTAGCACAGTTTTTTCATTTGAAAATGAACTGTCTTGGTGTATTGTGTAATTTATTATGAAAAAATAGTTTGATAAAAAATTTCCGAATTTTAGTATATGAAAATATGTATGCCAATGTACATTGTATAAGTTTTTGAGATTTTTTATAACCTTCCTTTTCGTTTATCTAGAGCCCAACATTTGGTACCCAACACAGTTTTTTTCGTTTGAAAATGAACTATCTTGGTGTATTGTGTAATTTATTGTGATAAAATGACTTGTCCAAAAAATTTCAAATTTTAAAATATAAAAATATGTATGTAAATGTGCATTGTATAAGTTTTTGAAATTTTTTAAAATCTTCCTTCTCGGTTTTCTAGAGTCCAACATTTGATACCCAACACAGTTTTTTCGTTTGAAATGAACTATCTTAGCGTTTTCTGCAATTTATTTTGATAAAATGGCTTGTTCAAAATTTTTAAAATTTTAGTATATGAATTAAATTATGTCAATGTGCATTGTATAAATTATTTAGATTTTTTAACCTTCGTTTTTTTGATTTTCTAATGCCCAACATTCGGGACCCATCATAGTTTTTGTATGAAAATGAACTATCTTAATGTTTTGTGAAATTTGTGTTGATAAAATTGCTTGTCCAAAAATTTGATGTACATACTTATAACATTTCGTTGCTTTCATAGGTTTAATTAATTTATTTCTGTGATAAAGACTGTGTGAGTCATTTTTTGTATTCAATTTTATTTAGTTTGAAACTAAGCTTACTGTAACAGTCTAGATATAATCATGCTTCTTTTCCGACCAAAAATATTTGTAATATATTGAATTAAATGTTCTTTGGCCTGGTGTAACAACCGTGGAAATTTTGGTTCGGTATTTGTTTCTATTTGTTTCATCAATCGACATTTTTACTTTTTGTTTTCATTTGGCTAATTTAATTTATGTGTGAGTTGGAACCAATCATCTCTCGGTCACTGGTGTTATTTCCAATTTTTTCTTTAATCCCTTGCCATGCGCCCCTCTGTAAGTTTATTAATATGTATATATTATGACATGATTAACTTATATTATGTGGATAATATAAGTTTCACATGAGTCCTGACCAAGTTATGTAATAGAGCAAACATTCAAACTATATATTCAAAAGAAAAATCAAGGATTGGAAATCAACTTCATTAGGATGGTAGCTATAATAAAATTTCAAATGAAAATGCTATATGGTGACAAATAGGAAAAATGAAGAGATAAAAAAAATATGATTCTTGGAAAATAATTTGATAAAAAAAAGAATGAAACAAACAACCATGTGACACTCTTAATATATCCCAAAAGTGACTCAGAATGTGACAATAAAAAAATATCAACTATAAACAACCATCAAATAACAATAAGTAGGTACATAAAATTTTTGGACAAGCCATTTTATCAAAATAAATTTTACAAAACACTAAGATAATTTATTTTCATACAAAAACTATGCTGGGTTCCGAATGTTGGGCATTAGAAAACCGAGAAGGAAGGTTAAAAAAAAAATCTAAAGAACTTATACAATGCACATTGACATAATTATTTTTATATCCTAAAATTTCAAAAACTTTGGACAAGCCATTTTGTCAAAATAAATTGCACAATATACCAGGATAGTTCATTTTCAAACGAAAAAACTGTGTTGGTTACCGAATGTTGGGCTCTAGAAAACCGAGAAGGAAGATTTAAAAAAAATCTCAAAAACTTATACAATTCACATTCGCATACGTATTTCATATACTAAAATTTGAAAATTTTTGGTCAAGCCATTTTATCACAATAAATTACACAATACACCAAGATAGTTCATTTTCAAACGAAAAAACTGTGTTGAGTAAATGTTGGGCTCTAGAAAAACGAGAAGGATTGTAGTTCATTGTATAAATCTAAATAATTTATACAATGCACATTGACATAATTTAATTCATATACTAAAATTTTAAAAATTTTGGACAAGCCATTTTATCAAAATAAATTGCAGAAAACGCTAAGATAGTTCATTTTCAAACGAAAAAACTGTGTTGGGTATCAAATGTTGGACTCTAGAAAACCGAGAAGGAAGATTTTAAAAAATCTCAAAAACTTATACAATGCACATTTACATACATATTTTTATATACTAAAATTTGAAATTTTTTGGACAAGTCATTTTATCACAATGAATTACACAATACACCAAGATAGTTCATTTTCAAACGAAAAAAACAGTGTTGGGTACCAAATGTTGGGATCTAGATAAACGAAAAGGAAGGTTATAAAAAAATCTCAAAAACTTATACAATGTACATTGGCATACATATTTTCATATACTAAAATTCAGAAATTTTTTATCAAAGCCATTTTTTCATAATAAATTACACAATACACCAAGACAGTTTATTTTCAAATGAAAAAACTGTGCTAGGTAACAAAAGTAAGGCGCTATAAAACCGAGAAGTAAATTTCGAAACAATCTAAAAAAACATACGTAATGCACATTGGTATACCTATTTTCATATACTAAAATTTGAAATTTTTTTAATAAATCGTTGCATCACAATAAATTGCACAATACACCTAAATAGTTCATTTTCAGACGAAAAAACTATAGTAGGTAACAAAAGTTTGGCACTAGAAAACCAAGAAGGACAAGTCAAACAAATCTAAAAAAATTACATAATGAACATTGGCATATCTATTTTCATATTCTAAAATTTTAAAATTTTTTGACAAGCCGTTTTATCAAAATAAATTGCAGAAAATGCTAAGATAGTTCATTTTCAAACGAAAAAACTGTGTTGGGTATCAAATATTGGACTCTAGAAAACCGAGAAGGAAGATTTTAAAAAATCTCAAAAACTTATACAATGCACATTTACATACATATTTTTATATACTAAAATTTAAAATTTTTTGGACAAGTCATTTTATCACAATAAATTACACAATACACCAAGATAGTTCATTTTCAAACGAAAAAAACTGTGTTGGGTACCAAATGTTGGGCTCTGGATAAACGAAAAAGAAGGTTATAAAAAATCTCAAAAACTTATACAATGTACATTGGCATACATATTTTCATATACTAAAATTCAGAAATTTTTTATCAAGCCATTTTTTCATAATAAATTACACAATACACCAAGACAGTTCATTTTCAAATGAAAAAACTGTGCTAGGTAACAAAAGTAAGGCGCTATAAAATCGAGAAGTAAATTTCGAAACAATCTAAAAAAACATACGTAATGCACATTGGTATACCTATTTTCATATACTAAAATTTGAAATTTTTTTAATAAATCGTTGCATCACAATAAATTGCACAATACACCTAAATAGTTCATTTTCAGACGAAAAAACTATAGTAGGTAACAAAAGTTTGGCACTAGAAAACCAAGAAGGACAAGTCAAACAAATCTCAAAAAATTACATAATGAACATTGGCATATCTATTTTCATATCCTAAATTTTTAAAATTTTTGGATAAGCCGTTTTACACAATAGGTTGCAAAAAAAACACCAAGAAAGTCATTTTCAGCATGAGAAAAACTGTGCGACATATCCAATGTTAAGTGCAAGAAAATGGATTCTTTTGGTCTGGTCTATGGCGCAGATCTCAGATATATATGAATATTATATATGTATTATAAAAAAATTATTATATTTTTTATTTAGATACTAATTATCTAAATTGGAATAAGACTATTTGTAGATTATGTATTGTATTTCAATTGAATTATTCATTGTTTTCAATTTATCACGTATTGTATTCTTATTTTAAATGTATTTTTCTCATACTATACTCGATTAATATGATTCAAATTTTGTTAAAATCTTAATAAAAATGTCTACAACTCTTATATTTTGAGAATCTTCCAATTCGTAATGAATGATGATTGAAAAGTGGTTGTAAGTGTTGGAGAGAACGTACGTCTCATGTTTACTTAAAGTTTTGATTATTATAAATTTCGAATTGAAAGATACTCAAAACATAAAAGTTATAGATCTCTTTTTTAAGTTTCCAACGCAATTTGAATCATCCAAATCGGACATCGTATGAGAAAGATACACTTAAAATACGAAACAGTGCGCAGAAAATGCTGGCCGCCATCTCAAATGGCGGCCAAGGAAGAAAAAAATTCATATTTTCAGACCTTGCTGAGGTGGCGTCCCGCGTGGCGCGTCCAGATGGCAAACCAGGCCGCCAACTGAAGTGGCGGCCAGATTTAGGCCACTTGTGATATTATTTAGTAGTGTTAGGCCGGAAGTGAGATTTCCATTTTAATTTAGGATTATTAAGAAAAAATTCCCCAATCCACCCTTTCCTCATACTCTAGCACACAATCCTTCCGAACTAGCTCGGCCGCGACCCGCGACTCTACTTCTCTCCACTTCCACTGTTCCACATTCTCTCCTTCAAATTCAAACAGCAATGCTCGCCTCCTCGGCCTCCAAGCCATTTCTCTCCACCGCCTCCCTCCGCCTCCTCAGCCTAACCCGCCGCCGCTCTCTCACGTGCTTCGCGAATCGCTTAGTCGCGCACCCACCCGACCTCCTCCGATGGGTGCGCCGGGAAGGCGGCTCAGTCCACCCCAACCTCACCATCTCCGATGACTCCGACCTAGGCCTCGGCGTCTTCTCCACTGGCGAAATCTCAGCTGGGTCTGAGCTCATCGACCTCCCCAGCCACCTCCCTCTACGGTGGAACCGACCAGCGGGCCCCACCTCTGACAAGGATGATTCTGTGCTAGCGCAAATGGCCGAGCAAATTCCCGGTATTGAATTTTCTCACATTTATTGCTTAATTAGTTAATTTGCAATCAACTACTTACAGCTTTCTTCTCAGTGAATATATATCTGTACGCCCATACCAGTATCTCATTATCTCATATTCATTTTTTTAGAGGAAATGAAATGGACGAAATACTTTTAAACAAATTATTTTTAGTCCAATTAATTTAGTTGTAGTGAATTAAAATTAGACCCTATGGGTAGAATGTGACAGAGGAACTGTGGGCTATGAGGCTGGGCTTGAGGCTGCTTCAGGAAAGGGCTAAAGATGACTCCTTCTGGTGGCCATACGTGAGCAATTTGCCGGAAACATTTACGGTTCCCATCTTCTTCTCTGGCGAGGATATTAAGAACTTGCAATATGCTCCTCTTCTCCACCAGGTCTAATTTGCTTGATTAATCATGATACCAGTAAATAGATTATGTTGTCATGTACTACTGCAAAATGCTACCTTATCTTTTTTTCTCTTACAAAACTGACATCACCTTCAAAGAGGTTTTTTTTTTTGTTGGTGTGATCCTAGCAGATTAACATTTGTGTTTATTTATAAATGTAGTTATAATCACTCTTTCCAAATAGTATTATAGCTTCGTGGTTGGCCATTTACATGGCAGTCCTTTCCTTCATAAAAGCCAAAACCTCCCACAGGGTAGTTTTAAAAAGATGGATAAGTTTTGAATCTATTTTTGAGCTGTTTCTTGATTGAATTCTGATGCAAATGTTTTTCCAGGTCAATTTAAGATGTCGTTTTCTCTTTAATTTTGAGAAACAAGTCAAAACTCTGCTCAATGATATATCACAAATGGACCACCCTTTTGGGGGTCAAGATGTTAATTCAGCTTCACTTGGGTGGGCCATGTCTGCAGTTTCTTCTAGAGCTTTCCGATTGCATGGCAAGGCTCTTCCCAATGGAAGGCACGAAGAGGTGCCGATGCTGCTCCCTCTAATAGACATGTGCAACCATAGCTTCACACCTAATGCGAGTATTGTTCAAGAGAGAGATGCAAGTAGCCCAAACATGTCAGTCAAGGTATGTGTACTTAAGTATTGTCTCATCTGAACTCGTGGTGAGCAGTTTAATTAAGAATAAGCAGGCTGAGATTTCTTTTAAGTTTTGATTCATTCCCCTACTTGCCATCTATCAGTTGATAACAAAAAAATGCCTTGACATTCAATATTGCAAGAAAATAAATGCTTTTTCCATTTTTTATTTTATTATTTCTTGGCAATTAAAGTCCTAAGTTGTGTAAAAGTTCAGAATTTAGTTTCTAATACTTACTATTACACATTTGTAAAGATAAATGCCAAAAATGACATTTACAAGATGATTCTTTAAATAAATTGAGCAATAGATAAAGTTAGATTTCAAAGGCCTATCTTGCAATATTTTTGTCATTTATATATGTATAAACAGGGAATATGTCACTCCTTTCTATATAAGCAATATCTTACGTCTGTCTGTGCTAAGTCTAGATTTTTTGTGGGTTATTTTTTAATATATTTAAACTAGTTTGGAACATATAGATGTTCTAATATTACAAGAACTTGCTTTTTTTTTTTTTTTTTTTTTTTGTGAAGTAAGTGGATTTTAATGCACTGCTTCCATAAAAGAAGCAAAAAGAATACAGAGTTTAAGGAAATGATCCACAACACCTACCTCTCAGGCTAACCAAGCTATGTACTGGTACAGTCTGTCTCTGTACCAGTGCACCATTACTATCCCCAACATATCTCCCATTTAAAATCCCTCATAAACAAACAAACAATACAACATTTTAGAGTTATTACGAGCCAAAGCAATAGAAAAACAATAAAGCAGAAAATCAAAATTTGTAGGATGAAAGCTATAATCAAACACCATCCATGACTAATAGAGCACACCATATCTAGAAGTGTAAAATATCAAACATTAAGGCCAGCATAGGACCCCCTCCATTTGGTGATGAGCCATCTCATCTCCTCCAAAGCTCTCACTTAGCTGCATCTCACTTGCACCATTGAGTTCTTCGGCCTACTTCACATCTGCCATATGGGTCATTACCACTTGCTCATATTTTTAATCCATGGCCAAACAGGTTGTGGTAGATAAAGAAATTGAGCAAAACACACCAGTTACACTTAACTACGGTTGCCTGAGCAACGACCTCTTTCTTCTCGATTATGGGTTCGTGGTCCCATCGAATCCTTATGACCAGGTTGAACTGAGATATGATGGAACACTTCTCGATGCGGCTAGCATGGCAGCTGGAGTTTCTTCCCCAAACTGCTCCTCTCCCACCAAATGGCAGCAAGATATTTTGTCCAAACTTAATCTTCTTGGAGATAAGGCACTCCTCAAGGTTTGTAATCTAATATTTTTCCACCAACAAGTCTAATTTTATTTGCATTGTGTCCGTTCAAAATTATATTGATTTTTTTTTTTCAGGTTACTTTAGGAGGGCCTGAGCTGATAGATGGCCGGCTATTAGCAGCTCTAAGAGTACTTATCTCATCTGACAAGGAGTTGGCGCAGAAACACAGTTTGGATACCCTAATGGTTCTAGGAGATGGAGATCCTCCCTTAGGTGCTTCAGTTGAAGCAGCTGCACTCAGAACTGTCATAGCATTGTGTGTCATATCACTGGAGCACTTCCCCACAAAGATAATGCAGGACGAGTCGGTAATAAAAGCTGATGTTTCTCCTGCCACACAGTTGGCAGTGCAGTTTCGGATGCAGAAGAAACTGATGCTTGTGGATCTCACCAGAAAGCTCTCTCAGAGAGTTAAGATGCTTTCTAAAGAAAAGTCCACTGCATAAGTTTTAGATTCTTAGAGATGCTTTTGTAGGTTATCTCGCAATCAAATTTGTATTTTAATAATTTTGTGCCTGTTTTCTGCGTTGAATTTTCTCGTAGTTTGAAGTTTGTTCTCCCAAAACGGGCCTTTGAAATTGACAATGAATGTGCTCAAATAACACTATCTCCTTCTTAAATAGGCCCATATATATATAGCCTCTCAGGCTCTACGAGATTTCTGACTCGCTTCAGCTTTCCATTCTTTCGCTAATGGTCTAGCCCAGGAACTGTATCTTCCTTTTAGTCTCTAAAGTCCCTTTCTACACACACACACACACACACACACACATAACATATAATAATGATTTCGCTTTGTCAGGGGTGCAGCTACTAAATTGTGTACCATTGTATGTACACTACGTCATCCAAAGGCATGCAGCATGGGCCTCATGGCTTTTGTGAATAAACAAATCTGCTTTCCAGTTTGTATTTAAATCAATTGTTGTATCTACTTACAATTAAAGTCCCTTAGAATGTCTTCTTTTTATAATGTATTTGCAAATAATTAAGTCAAATTTTGGTGTGATAAATACAAGATTTCATCATCTGATGTTTTCTTTCTATAATGTTTAATATACAATTCAAAATTTAGAATTAAACAATATATATGAATCCACATATAAATTCGTTTATGGTGTCATGTACTAGATGTGCTGTACAGTCTTTTTCGCATGTTTATTCAAAATTTTATTCTAAAATATTCACCATCTCGGGCGAGTCGGAGGGAGGATGCTCGTCTCTCGTAAATGAAAAAGTAAAGCTATTTCTAAACCAGAGAGAAGATAAAAATTAAAGTAAGAATGAAAAGCGAAATAGAAACTTCTGTAAGACTAGGCGATATGCACGTGTAAAGAAAAACATCATAAAAGAAGTACACGATGTTGAAATATATGAGGTCTACATGTGTGTGTATAGACCGAATTATGTAGCGTGAGGTTCGTATGAAGAAAACAGATCAACACAGGAATGATTTCGGTGCGAAATGGTTGTATTTCGGACCGAAATGGTATGCCGACCTAGCATATTTGGTAAGATATTTGTGAGATTTGGCAAGAAACGAAGGATGGTGTATTTCCATATTGAAGAGGATCTGATGTGTGTCAGAAGAGAAGGAAATAAGAAGAATAAAGACAAGATTGTGTGAATTAATTTTATTACCAAAAAGGCTAGTTGCCTTATGTAATTTTCTTAATGTTTATTTATTCTTCTCTTCTCCCTCAAACAATGTATCTCAGAAATTATTAGAAAATAAATAAAAAGAGAGAGTGTGCGTGTGTGTGGAGGACGTAGGCACCAAGTTGGTGCTGAACCTCGTTAAATATCGTGTTCTCTTTGTATCTAATTGTGTGATTGTTTATTCTGAGATCCTCGTGCTGTGTAAACCCTAAGGGGCACGGTTCTTGTGCAGTTGCACTTGGATCGTGCCTCCTCAAACCTAAACTCAACTTCCGTTGCTTGAATTCCAAAACTCAAATTCTTAACATGGTATCAGAGCGTGGTTTAGAGATGGGAGGACAAAACGAATGCGATGGAAGGCAAATAACGACTCGAGGCAAGTGCAAGGCAGGTGTTTCTTCAACCAAAAGGTCCATGGAGATAGGCAACCATTCGAGTAGCTTTCTACATCGGCTTTGGAGCACGAGCAGGGGCATCGACTACATCAAGTAGGTGTTGTCGAATTGCATGAAGTTGTCATGGAGGTATCGTTCAAGTCGAGCGATTGATGGCAGGTGCATGGTTCGAAGGTATTTGAAAAAACTTGAAAAAGGAAAAAAAATGAGAAGAAAAAAAAAATTCATGGTAAAAAAAATAAATGAAAAGAAAAATAAGGAAAGAAAAAAATTTTCCGTGGAAAAAAAAAAGAAGAAAAAAAAAAAGACGTGATTCACGTAAAAGAAAAGGAAGAAAAAAAAAGGAAAGAAAAAATTGCCGAAAAAAAAAAACTTTGGTGTGGATTTGGTAATGTTCCTTTTTTCCATAATTGGATTTGTGACCAATTAATCATTATTCGGAGCATGATGTATTTTGGAAACGTGAAATTGGTTTTTTGGCATAAAATTTAATTTGCCATTTTTTGGGAAAGCCGAGATGTTTTGGTTTTTTGGAAGTTTATTTCCATGTTATTGATGGTGTGTATCATGTATGTATAAGAAAAAAAAAAAATTTCGGGTGAAAAAAAAGAAAAAAAAAAAAAACTTATGGTAACCCGAGTCGGGTCCAAGTAAGTCATATGAAGTTGTCGCAGAGGTGTTGCTCGAGTTGTGTGACTCATGAGCGGTGATTGGAGCCTAACCACAGCCATAAAGAAGGAGACGTCAAGCCACAACAAAATAAGGTATATGTTTTATGTTCTAGGAGATTAAATCAACAAAGTTTGATGGTTGTGTGACCATGATCTGTCTAGAATACCAAAATAATTGTCTGTGAAGTTTGTATACAGGTCAAGCATCATCTGGAAATCAAATCATGTGAAAAATCAAAAGAATTCAGTATGGAATCAGGGTAATTCGGTCCGAACTGAGGTTGTTTCGGTCCGAAATTAAGGGAGTTCGGTCCGAAATTGAAGGTAATTTGGTCCGAAATCATAGTTTGGAGACTGTTTTTTATGCTAAAATAAAAGAAAAAAAAAATATGGTGATTCAGATAGGTGTAGTGCAGTATAGCAGACAATTAATGGTGTAATGTTGTGGTGACTTGTTTAGAAATTTTTTGATTATGTGGTAAAATTGTGATTTTGGGTATGATAAATGCGACAATAAATGAATTTCAAATGGCCCAAGTTGGGTTATGAAGGAGGCCCAAGTCAAGTCTAAGGAAATGATCAAAGTCGGGTCCAAGGAAAAGGCCCAAGTCGGGTCCAACAATGTGGCCCTAATCGGGTTAAAATAAGCAATTTGCATGTGTAACCAAATATCTCTCTCAAGGGGAGAGCAAAATTGAGAGAGATCTTTGGTATCAATCAAGACGTGGCCCATGGCGGGTCAAGAAAAGAGGCTCAAGTCGAGTCTGAAAGATTCTTCGAGTAGAGGAGCAAGATGTCTTCAAGTCGAGGGCATGTGAAGTCAAGAGTTGTAACCGAGTATGCAAGCCACCAAATATCCCTCTCAGGGGGAGTGTTGAAGTGAGAGAAATATTTGGTGTCCAAGGTGGATATCAAGAGTATAAGGATGAGAGAATATAATCAATGTGAGACAAGTGGCTCTAGTCATGTCATATGGTCCAAGTTGGGTCAAGTGGTCAAGGCGAGTCAAGACTTAGACCTTAATCCAAAAGAAGAAGATCATGAGTAATCTATTTGGTGTAAGGTTAGTAATTAAAACAATATCTCTCATGTGTGACGGTATGAAATGTGAAGGTGGCTTGAGGTAAAGGATTACTTGACTTATGTGCACGGGGCGTGCCAAGAAGGCACGGATCTGGCAAGATGTGTTTGATGCAAGGCGCTAGGGTCTAGCACAAGTTGTGTGACCCGTGCCAATAAAAGAATTTGGTCCATGTGACGGTGTGTGTCGTCGTCGTGTGTACGACTCATGGATGATTTGAAATAAGAACTTTGTGGCATGTGTGTACCAATGAAGACAAAAGGTGTGTGCCTTAAAAGACAGTGTGTACCGGTGTGCAGCACTCCACGCAAGTGAGACATGACGAGTCGTACATGTCCACTTGAGGGGGAGTGTGAGAAGTGCTGCATAAGATCATGCTCTAGATTGAATGCATGACACTTAACAAAAAAGAGCAATGTTGATCAAAGTTAGAAAATAAGGAAAAGAACCAATCACGGATACCAAGCCCAACAAGTAATTTGGCAAGTTGACATTTCCAAGTGTGTACATGTCAACTTGAGGGAGAGTGTTGAAATATATGAGGTCTACATGTGTGTGTATAGACCGAATTATGTAGCGTGAGGTTCGTATGAAGAAAACAGATCAACACAGGAATGATTTCGGTGCAAAATGGTTGTATTTCGGACCGAAATGGTATGCCGACCTAGCATATTTGGTAAGATATTTGTGAGATTTGGCAAGAAACGAAGGATGGTGTATTTCCATATTGAAGAGGATCTGATGTGTGTCAGAAGAGAAGGAAATAAGAAGAATAAAGACAAGATTGTGTGAATTAATTTTATTACCAAAAAGGCTAGTTGCCTTATGTAATTTTCTTAATGTTTATTTATTCTTCTCTTCTCCCTCAAACAATGTATCTCAGAAATTATTAGAAAATAAATAAAAAGAGAGAGTGTGCGTGTGTGTGGAGGACGTAGGCACCAAGTTGGTGCTGAACCTCGTTAAATATCGTGTTCTCTTTGTATCTAATTGTGTGATTGTTTATTCTGAGATCCTCGTGCTGTGTAAACCCTAAGGAGCACGGTTCTTGTGCAGTTGCACTTGGATCGTGCCTCCTCAAACCTAAACTCAACTTCCGTTGCTTGAATTCCAAAACTCAAATTCTTAACACACGACAATCTATAAAAGATAAAACCAGAAGCGTTGCGCCGTTGCGCATGCATGGTACCATCTTTAGAAAAATGAAAAATCGGACAATAAGGAAAAGTACCATCTTCGAGGCTTCGAGTTAAAAGAAGATAAGTTCGTATACTTCTCAACGCATTTAGGTGCACGCTGCAGGCATCACAATTATACAACACAATTAAAAGAAGATTAGGTGTCTATTGTCGACTACAGCAAACTAAGTAGGCGCAGTAAAGTGGATTTGATAATTTGAATAGTTCTGGAAGACACCAAAATGAGAATTGTACAAAGATTTGACGATTAGTTTGATGAAGATTTGTTCCATTATTATTATTTTTTTGGGTTGAACTACTCAACAAGAACCCATCTAAGAATCAACATAATTTACAATTATTTTGAAATAAGTATAAGTTTACATTTTCTTTTTCAATAGAAAGTTACGTTATATTATTATTTGTACAATGCATTAGGTATGTTATTAAAATTTTGCATTAATGAATAAAAACTTTGAAACATAATCGTAGAACAAGATGTAAGATTTTAAATGATTGTAATATTTAATTAATCATTTATGGATTAAAAATATCTAACACGACAAACATGAATCTAGTTAAAAATCTACCAATAATGTGATGTGTTTACTCTTTTGTGAAAAAGCTTTAGCCACTTTACTACTTAATTACTAGAAATAGAGCACGATAAAGATGTCAAATGTTAGAATATGATCAAATTAAGAAACGTGCAAAGTGTTTGTTCTTCCCGTTCTATACGTGATTTGAATTTCACCTCCGCTCATAGGTTGACCATTTTAATTTAAAAGGAAAAAACCAAGCGTTGACCTCTAAAAGTGTCTAGCATCCAAGTGGGTAGGTGTATAAGAAACTAAGAAAGAAGCTTTAAAGTAAGTCAATTAATTTGGAGAGCTGCTTTCAAAGTTAACATGCTTACTCCTTTCGTATTATTAAGACTAGAATCTTCTAGATGAGTTTTTAGTGCAAATCGGTAAAGTAAAAGATTATCAGTCCAGTTAACTAACTAAATTAAAATTAATTATTTTAAAACCTGAAACCCTTTATGTGGCATTATATTATGTAGGGATTGAGTTTTCTGCTCATTATCATGCTAAAATCATGGTAATTATATATTAAAAGATCTCGGAACAATATCCCTATAGCATTTTCGTCTTTGTCAACTAATGTGCATGCATTATGTTTTCTTAATTTTATCGGTAAATATAAACTCTACAAATTAAAATTTAAAATAGTATTTGAACTTAGAAAATTCTACTTTTGACGGGAACTGTCAAGTGCCAATATGAGTAAACCTAACGATAAAAATCATAAGAAAGAAGCATTTCCCAAATGCACCATAGAGTTCTACTTTTGACTGATGACTGATCTATGAGCTCACAAAAGAAATGCTGACTTCCTTTGGCGCGTTTCACCACATTGGCACAAAAAAGAAGAATATTGAACTAAAAACTAAAAAGTTAGGACTTAGGAGAGACTCCAAAAGTAGAAGGCACCAGTGAATGAGTGACACTTGGATGATCAATACCTGGATTATTAATCTTTGGATAGGATACAGCTGACCTGGTCAAAACGTGGGTTATGTCCAATTCTTCTGCAACGTGTATCTCACGAGTCACCATTCTAAAATCTGGAACGTTTGGTTTGGTGTTCAAAATCTGTTGCCGACCGATTGATTCACAATTTGTTGACAAATATATTTATGCACGTGGTATATATACGCTAATTATGAATCAATCGGTCGGCAACAGATTTTGAGCACCAAATTAGCTTAATTAGATTAGAACTAGTAATGTTGAGTATAATTTAACAACCACTCATTTTTTTTTTTGTGATATGTAAATAAAAAAAAACATGAAATAGTTTAAAAGTAAAATTATTTGCATTGTTACTGAAAGTAAAAATTATTTACAAAAGAGACGAAGTTGTAAAAATTGTTAAAAAATATTAAATAAAAATTCGAAATTAATTAAAATTGATTTCGTACAAGTTTTCACTTTATTTACCATTATGACAATAAAAAAATTAAGATTTATAATGTTAGTATTTTTTAATCGAAATGCCCAAGTGAGTATATAAACTAAATCAACATTTGTTGAGCAACTCCAGTTGACGAGAAATTATTTTATAAAAATTTCACATATTATGTCATAATGGATCCCCCCGTCCAACAACACTATGACGTTACACTGTACGCCTCAAAGTATCACCAAAAGTGGATAAAATAAAATAAAAGAAAATAGTGCAGAAAACATTTGCCTAGTCAGCTAACTTGCATCTTTGGGCACCTTTTCCATAAATTCTATTTATTTTGTTGTAGACCAGACAAGTATGGGCACAAAATTAAAGATGTATACATATTTCTTTCTTGTTAGATTTCAAGCTTATAAATTTATAGCAATCCCTTTAAGTTTCTTGTTTTCAAGCAATGAACCGATGCCTCGGCTTGAATGCTCTGACTCTCTGACATGTTCCGCACATCTCCAGCCGGTCCATCGGGCAGGACCCTAACTTGGCCTGAACCTAACCCCGTCCGTCTTCCTGGCTTCCACTATCTATATATAATTTCCCCGTCATTTTCTATTTCTTTATTCTATTTTGCCATCGAATCAATTGTCGTTTGAAAAAAAGAAAAACGAGAAAATTTAACACTATTCTATCTTCCACATCTTGGCATCGGTCTAGATATAGTTTTGTTGGCATTTATATCTTATCAAAAAATTATTGAAACAAAATTTTGTTTCTATTAAATTTGATTAAATAATAAAATATAAAGATAACGAAAAAAAAGTGCCCGCACACTTCAGCTCATTAAAACAAAATGAAATTCTAAAAATTTTAGTAATTAGTACTAGATTGATTAACTACATGCGCACAATTTACCAACCTCCGCTTTCATCCTCATCCTCACCCTCATTCTCTATTGCTTCCATACTCTTGACCTTTCTCTTGCCCCTTTTCCTCAGTGTTTTTAATATCGGACCGGTAGGCCTGTCAAAACGGCCCAAAAAAACGTGATGCCGTTCCGTTTTTAGAAACAAAACAGAATGTGGCATCAATTTACCATGTCGTTTCAGAAAACGAAACGAAAACGAAATGGATAATTATACCGTTTTACCGAAATGGAACACCGAAATGAGAAATTATAATGGAAAATAAAAATGAAACGGAATGTGGCACCAATTTTCCTTACCGTTTCAAAAACGGAACGGAAACGAAACAGAGATTTCGTTCCGTTTGCCGAAACGGCACGAAAACGGAATGGGACATTTCCATGTGCATTTGGCACGTTTGCCTGCCCTACGGACCGGATACTAGAAAAATCGGGCTCCGGATTCAGATTCGGTAGGAAATGGCCCAAATATCGACCTGAACAGGAAAAAACCGGCCTAAATTCCGATAAATCGGAAATTTTCAATCTGAATTGGGCGGTATTTTTTGACCAACCATTGGACAGAGTGAAATGAGTTAAAAAATCATGGGCGGTATTTTTTGACCAACCATTGGACGGAGTGAAATAAGTTAAAAAATCAACATACGTAGGTGTGAATTGAACCTGCATCAATGCTCTGGCAGGCCAGCGCCCTCTCCACTGGGCCATTTCTCATTGTTGATAAGTTCAACTCATTACATAAATATATCATATCTTAAAGAAGGTAAAACTGGTAATAACCGGTAGTACCGGTAATACCGCTTACTAGCAACCTCACCGGTAAGTGGCCGGTACGGTATTCAAAACACTGCTTTTCCTCACTCCTTTACTCCGTCGACCACCTCTCACCATCCTCCCTCGCCACTTCTTCACCCCTCCACGGCCCAGCCTCCTCCTTCTATCGCTCCCTCTCCCTTATCAGATCTTTCTAATTGTCAACCTTTATATTCTTTTATATTTAAATTGTCCACTTTCATATTCTGTTATATTTTAATTGTCGACCTTCATATTTAAATTCTAATTGTCTAAATTGTTATACTATAATTATCCAACTGTTGTGTGGGTGAGGGTGTGTCACACCCCGACCGATTGGACGTGACGTCCCTTCCGCCACGAGAGCGACGAATCCCGTAAGGCTACAGACAGATAGTGTAAATTTTTTTTCATTTTATATTTCATTTTCTTGATTTTGGCCCAAGGAATACACAACTAACGGATAAATTAAATTATTTGATTTCAGATGAGTATAATCGTAGCAATACATTTTAAGCTGGGAATCTTGTCTTTCAGTTGAAAGCATCCTTTCGTTCCTAAAGATTTAGATCTCCCCATCTCTCACTTACCTGGAACCCCCAACCGTTGAGGAATACATGCAAAACAAATATACGGATGAGGATGAATCTCAGTGCGGGTTTTAGTTCCAGTACGCAGATCTTGGTACAAACCGATAACGGAATTAATACCCTTTTGTTAAATTCTTTTGAGAGTTCAGTTTTCTTAATGTACATAACTTCTTTTACAAAAGTTTCGTATTGCAGAAAACCTTTTGATTAAATGAACACAAATCAATTTTCAAGATTCTTCCGAAAAATATTTGAAATCCCAGATGAACTTCAGTATCATTCTGAATGCATAGAAATCCTTTATCAAAAGTTTATATTACAGAAAACATTTTGAAATCCAAATGAATTCCAGTACCTTAAGCATCAAGCAAAATGGTCCAATTTTTGACATTTTTCAATATGCCAATATGCAACATATTCAAAAGCATAACTATCAGTGGTTCAATACACTCAGGTTCTTTACGGCCTGTCAGATTCAGAATCAGAAAGAACCCTTCCCACACCTAGGTCCAACCCTAGGTACAGATCCTCAGAGGAAAATCCAGTAATTAAAAGCGCTAATAATTCCGGCCGGGTAGGTAGATCAGTCCCACTCCGGTGAGTGCCACAGTTCAGTTTATTGTTATGCTATGCAGACTGAATAAGAATGGTCCGATTTAATTCAAGTCTGATTCTTCTATCACAAAAGAAGATCATGCAACCAAGTCAGTTTACGGAAACCATTCTAGTCCTTTGATAAGTCTGACGGTCCAAATCAATTAACAAACGTATGTCAATGTCAGACTTATTATATTTAACTGGTCAAAACGGACAGTTTGATTCAACATGCAGTTTATTCATTTAGGGCTTCTATTGTCTATATGCACAAATAGAATGCATTGCCAAAGATTGGTCAACATGCTATGCATAAATTTAAAAATACCGAAATCCGTGTTCTAACAAAGAAACCGCGTATCCGCATCTTCAGTCGTTACCCGCTCTCCACTCCTGTTTACAATTTATAGGTCAAGTACCGTTAATATTTATTTAACAGGTTCCTTTAATCTGACGGTAAACCGTAACTAACAAGGTCTGGTAATGTAACGGTAACTAGACTGTTCAGTTTGGTTCCAAGTCCCGTACTTAATTACTATGTGATAATATTTAGTTAATTATATTTAGTTACTTCTCCAATCATCAGAAACAATATTTATTTACGTTTCCTAATATCGAGATCAGAATCAGAAATCAGAGATAGCAGACAGAAAAATTAGGAAACGTTTAAACTCAATAAAACGCATCAGAAATATCAAAATATAAATCAAAAAATTATTTGTTTATTTTGCGGGATCAGAAGTCTGAATTAATTGCCTCAGTATCTATTCTTTATAAAGATCAGACTCAGAATCATCATTTCCCTAAAATCCGTCAATTGAATGTTAGACTAATTAGATTGGAAATTCCAAGTCATTTAGTCTAACGGATCATCAAGCTCAACAGAATCACCAGCCCACTTAATTTTGTTGATTAAGCTCTAATCCTAAAACTCAATTATTAATGAAGCCTACAATTAGTCTGCATTTTATTTTATTTTCTTTAGCCTACGGAACAACTTAACCCAGCATAACAATCCATCTTAATTGTTTCTGAAAATCCCAACTTCACCCAAATTACAAGCCCAACAGTACAAGCCTAGAAAACCCAACGGCACCAATCAAGATCCGATCCAACAAATCCACGCCACAATTTCACAGAAGCCCGCAAAAATATTATAAGCCCTTCTGATTTTCAACAAGACCCGCAACTTTTAGTGTAACCCTCTCAGAAATTGATTTTATTGGTTTTTCGTCCCTGGGCCTATCAATCCTTCGACAGAGCATACCAGATTTCATTTTTGTTATAATGCATGCTTCATAATATCTGAGCATAAAATTTTATCAGAATACATCATATATGCACGGCCTAACAAAGAACATGTATTTGAAGGTTAGATTTAACCTAAATTAGCAAGTATATAGAACAATTATATATGCCCACCTTTTAACAGACTTAAGCACTACTGTACATGCACTGGTTTCATATAAATCATGTTAAAAATGCACATTTATACCATCAGTCCTTCTAAAATATATCATAATATAACTTGCAGAAAATAAATGATGCTCAACTAAATGCATATAAGCATTACCCATAGACCTAAAGTATTCACATGATAGTACTGCCCATATATTCATATTTATATATTACTCTGTGACCCAGTTTCACTATTATTGGACTATCAAAGTACCCAATCACAACTATGGTTCTAAAATCATATAGCAATCAGTCCAACTTCCTCTTATCAAAATATAATTATCATTTTAGAACATATGTACTTTGTAGTATATAAAATGATTATTTATATCATTGGTCCATTTTATACAATTGATACCAGAGAATAAATAACATGCCTCTTACTACACATACAATATCAGTTGCATGGTATACTTATATATATATAGAATATATAGATGATGACACCTTTAGCTTTAGCTTATATAAAGGGAGGTGGTGGGTATTCTTCTTTCAGGGCAACAGATTGAATAGCTGCCAGTCAGCTAAGTATCCAGTTTCGAAATCAGATTGAAAGGCTTTCTCTTTGCTTTATCGTTTCTATGTGACCTTATATAAGGTCCATTTTTCCTCATAATCGACTAGGAGGATGAGAGTGGCATTGGCTTTAGGGGTTGTTGCTGGCTCTATAGTAATTGGATCGATCGGTACCCTAACTGTTTTGAATATTGTTATATGTTTTATGCCTCAGATTACTCCATGAAGCCTAATATGCACACAAAGGTATAACTCTTCTGTTATAAATGCTTATACAATATCTTTATACATCATATAATAATATAGAAGCTTAAAACAATGACCACAAGTCCACTACTCAAGTACTTAACTTCTGTTTCCACAAAATCTTAATTATCAAAATAGTAACATGCTTAGAATCATACAAATATGCATATACACCTTTTATTAAATGCAAAACCCCTATAACTCTAGACATTTGTACTCTAAACCGTATGTACGTGCCTATACACTTAATAAATACTTAAATATTTACTCTATTGAACTCAGACTTCACAGTTCCCGAATAAAATATAACAGACCCCTACTACTCATATAATCCAGAGGTATAATGTACTTATATAAGATGTATACAGAGTATATAAATCATGAATACTCCTAAACACATGTCCATAATGTCAATCACAGAATAACTATATAAGCAATAAATTTCATGCTTAAATGCCTCTGATATGAACTAGTGAGTAACTTCAATCAAGTAATATTCATGTCCACTGTTTATATACTCACAATATACTACTAATGTTATGATTATATGTTCTCCCCACACAGTGCAACTACTCTTTATTTATACTTAGAGCCTACTCAGCCTTAACCCACCTAATTAAATACTCTTAACTATACTTATGCAACAGAAACATATATATGATATATGTGCATAGTCAAACTATTACTAACTAATTTCCACCACAGATTAGATCAACCACTGTCAATTAACTAGTATAAGAAGAACTTACACAGATGCACACGTATGTGACCCATTAAGCTTATGTCCGTAATCTCAATTTATACAACTCACTAGTTTAACCCTACTAACATAATAAATCGATAGGGCTTATACCTTGTTCTTGTGACTGGAGAGAATGCTTCAAGAAGTCTAACACAACCAGTGAGAAGGTGAATATGAAGCTAATTAAAAACAAATCTCTCAAAACACCAGCTCAACTCCTAACAGAATCACAATCCCAGCACGAATTAGTACACGGTTTAATACACACAATTAAGGCCAAAAGAATAGATAATCACGAAATTGAGAAAGAAGGAAATTGAAGAAGAAGAAGTGAGATAAGGCAAGGGAGATGAGGCCACGTAGAGGCTCCATCAATATCTGACAGCACACCCTCGAGAAGAGGTAAGGGAAATGGTTTTCGGCGTGCTACCACAAGGAGGAAATGTGAGGTGGCAGTAGATCAGAGGCCAGCCTAGAGGCAGCCGTAAGGATGACCAATGTGAGAACGACAGAGAGAGAGTAGGAAGAGAAGCTCGAGAGAACTTCCCGAGAACAAACAAACGAAAGAGGAAAGCCAGCTCAGCGAGAGAGATGAGTTTCTCACTCTCTCTCTTGTCCTCTTTTATTAAAGATGGCCTAGATCGTTTGTGGCAGAAACCGTGTAGCTAATTGAGTAGTGACTGACTGACAATCCCCTTTTAATTTAACTATTTCCTTATATAATTAAATTAGACCCAATCAGAAGTCAGATTGACGTGGCAATTATACAGATAAATTCTATAAAATACGAGGAATATTTCTATGTCCTCCGATCAGAAATTTTCGCAAAATTTACTGTTGCAATTATTCATTTCCTTTATTTCTTGACCATACCGTTAATATAATTTTATAAAAACTATTACAGGACTAATTGGGACTTGGTTTACCATACGACAGTCACTAGTGTTACAGGGTGAAGGAGGAGGATGCTGGACAAGTGGACATTGGGTGCTTATTTTTAATTGACCAATAATTGCAAGGGTGAGGGTGAGAAACGGAACGAGTGTGAGGGAGAAGAACTTTGGGCACTCATTCTTTTTTAGACTAGCGATTATATTCCTTTTATAGTAATGGATTAAGCAAATTACTTAATAAGGATTGTTGTTATCAAATCTGAATTAATATGAGCTCTCGATCTAGTGGTAAAACATAATACTGAATGTCAAATGTTCAGATATTAGTGTGGTGACAAAAGGTAATGCACCTTGAATGGTGATCGTAGATTTAAAATTTGATGGTACTTCCTTGTAAAATCCCGTAAAATACTAAACACTTTAAATTTCAAAATTGTGTTACTTAAATTAAACTTCAAGCAAACAAATAAAATTTCAATTTCAAAAATGCTAATTAATTTCTAAACCAATTAAAATTTGTTATAAAATGACTTTCGATCTGAAATTAACAGAGAAATTCTCAGAAATCATAACTTAAATTAAATTGTACGGATTTCTGGCCGTTAGATCTGAAATTTGTCTTAGAATTAATCTCATCCAATTAATCTGAGTGTTTGATTTGTTTCATCTAATTTATTCCTTGGTTGCCACAATTAATCACGGATTTGAAAGAGTCAATTTCACTTCCAATTTACCCATTTTCCGCGTCCGATTCTACGGACAAATCCTTCAGATAACCTTCGCCTCACTTCCTCTCCATTTTTCTTCCCCACCGATCCCTCTCTTTCTCTTTTCTCTTTTACTCGCGCCTGTCTCTCTTTCTCTCTCGCTCACAACACCATAGAAGAGAACCCACCCCTCTCGCCCTCGTTCACTCCGCCTCACCAATCTCTCTCTCTCTCTCGCCCAACTCCGATCACCCCTCCCTCCTCCTTCTCGCCTCCGATGACTCGCCCCTCGAAGCACCCTTCTCCCTCACTCCCTCACTCACTGCCTTTACCCCTCTCCCGCACCTCTCCTCTGCCGTGAGCTAACCCGAACCCCACCTCACTCCCCCTCCTTGCCCTCTTCACTGACCTAAGCTTCGATCGAGCTTCTCCACTGCCTCCCCCTCTCACTCACCTCACCTTTCTCAGCCCCACTGATTCCATCCCTCCCTCACCAATCCACTCACACACACTCCTCTCAATCTCTCTTTCTTGGAATTGGCTGTCAATGGAGATCGTGCTGACGGCTTGGTGACTGGTGGTGGCCCAACCTAGGTGCTGATGGCAACCAACAACCGTTGAAATCCCTCTCCTCTTTCCCTTGCTTTTGTCTCGGTTTGTAAGCACTCTCCCTTTCCTTTGTGTTTTGTGTTTGTTTGGATGAAATTGTTGAGGCATGCACTTTTTGAAACTGAGCTTTGCAACTGCTTGAATTAAGGAGCCGATTGATTGAGTATGTGATGTGCATTGCCTCCCTTCGATCTGATTTTCTCAATGTGTTTGCTATTGACTTGATTTGATCTGTTTCCTTTGATGGCATGTATGCTGTGTTGATTGTTTGAGATAAAATGTGTGCACTGCCTCTATCGAGTTGCATGCTTGATTTTGGCTTGATGAAACTGTGTGTGGCCTTGATGAAATGTTATAGGATTAATTTGCTTGATTTTGGCTCAATCTGATCTGTTATGTGCTTACAGATGCTCGAATGAGGCTTTGGTTTTTCTGAAAATTGTTGTAGCTGTGTTATTTCGATTCCTTGGCTTCTGTTAGTTCAAATGGTGGGATAGTTAGCTTGTAGAATTAAATTAGAGTAGTTAAGTTTGTTGTTTATGCTTTCTGAGTACATGCATGCTATTCTTTGGACTGGTACAAGCTGGGTCAGGCTTGGTACCAGTCGTTTTCCTCTCCCTTTCACTTACTGGTACGAGTTCAGGGGCTTAGATGTGAAGTTTTCCGATTTTAGGACCCATTTGTAAATGTTTTTGAACTATTTTAGGACTTCTATGTGAATAAATTTGTTATTAGGGTCTGTTTTGCAAATGTTCAGGTAAATAAAATAGATCTAGGGTCCTTTGTGTAAAAATCAGAGTTATTGGGTCGGGTTCGGATTTGATCCCCGAAACCCGAAGGTCCTTTCTGGGCTCTGCCCATTTTATTTTCCTTTAGGGCCGTGTTTTTCCTCTTGGCCTACGTGGCTTGTTGTTTCCTGTTGGGCTTGACTGTTGAGCCCAATTCCTTTTGCTGAAATTATTTTTCTGGACTGGGCCAGGTCCGAAAAATTATGAAGGATTAAAATATGGGCTTAATTAAATAAGTTAATTAAAATAGTTAACTTAATTTTGAGATTAGCTAAGTGGACCGAGAATAAGGTATTGGACCCATAAATAATTTGTTGCCTAAATAAATCAGATTAATACTTAAACTTAAAGATGGGAGATGATTTCAAATAGTCCAGAAATATTTTAAAAATACAGATACGATGGAAAAACTAATCTGGACTTGTATGATCCCAAACACATTAAAACACCAACACGTTAAAACATCAACATACTGATTATAATTAATACGTTTATTATTATTCATTAATTATCAATTGTTATTTACTAGCTATTTTAACACTAATTATATTTAACACAACTTACATTTGAGTTTGATTTCTTTATATTTTGTTTATCTAATTTCTATGAGTTTCTCTTTATTAAAAAGATAAAAGTGTTAACACATTATTTATTTGTCAAAAGGTTCTAAATTCACAACTAAATTTGCAACGACTCAAACGTGTAGATTGAACTGATAGGATAACGTCAAAACGTCTTCCTTCACATCTATTTTATAGACGGAACTCTGCCAAAATTTTTATAAAGTATTTTCTTAAATAAAGTAATATATTTTAATACCGAGTCCTCTTTCAGAAAATCTGAATCCTTTATCCTAGTAGCTCAAACCTAAATCTAAATAGAGGGTTAACTTAGTGATCTTTAGTTTGAGTGTTTCTAGTCTTAGTGTCTGTTCTGATTAGTCGGTTTTCCAACAGGTGAGCAGCAGGACTACTCAGGACCAGTAGAGGACTACTACTACCCCGAGTACGAGACAGGAGAGGCTGATCAGGACTTCACCGACCATCCGGAGGAGTAGTCTCCTAGTCACCGACTTTCCAGGTGTGGATGCCTTAGGTTTTGTTTATTCTTTAGTCTAGGATTAGATCAATAATTAACTGTAAGCACTGCATAAACACTTAATTGCATGTCATTAACTCAAAACTAGACTATACTTATAGGACACGCATTGCATATTAACAAAGTGATTAATAAACTTAAAAGTGTCTTTAATCAACACTTGCATCTGGTGCGGATCAGGATAGCGAGACCGAGTGTGATAAGTTCGTTTTTCCTGGGGTTTCCATGATCGGAAGATTGCACCCAAGCTAAATGCCGGTGGTCTCCTTATGATAGAGATCGTGGGTAACGCGATCTGATGACTACTCAGCAGACCGACCGTCAGGCGGTACAGCGGTCACTTTATGGTTATTGTGTAGCTTTGTAGTATTATGTTCCTTTGACTTGACTTAAGTTATGAGTGTGTGTGCCATATATATATATCAGACTATCTTTCGACCTCCATGAGTCAGTATTCCGGTACCGTGTTTTACTGCCCACACCTTTAGCGGGGTTGTGGGGTTAGGAGCTTACGCGTGTCGAGTTTATGCATAGGTAGATATGTAGGCACAGTTCATATTGGGATTTGTGAGATTGATTCTGGATTTTATATGACTTATTATATGACCATTGAGTGCGGGTGCTTGATTCTCGTATTGTTATACTTATTAACCGTACTATATTATATTACTATTATTATCCGTTTCTCCAGATATTTTCAAATTTATTTGGGCATGCCATAACTTGTAGATTAGTTTCTCATTTCATTAAACTTACATTTAGATGTTGCATTATAGGATTTAAAAGTCTTAAGTATGGTTTAGTCCTAGCTAGAGTTAACCAGGACCGTAGGCTCACTCTATCACCACACTGAGTATTAATATACTCATCCCACAATACTTTGATTTGTGGAGACAGGTTCAGGTTTGGTAGACTCAGCAGAGGAGATTGTATCAGAAGACCAAGCCGAGCTGGAATAGTCATCTTCCGTTGTTGTTATTATTATCTTATTGTATGTTGGCTGGAATTTTGATATTGTATATATTTATTACCAGCCCTTTGATGTATGAACAACTACGCCTTTATTATGTGATTATCTGTTTGTGATTATTTGTTTCTGTGACACTGTTTTATAGCCTTACGTGTGTACAGTAGCGTGTACATGCGTGGCGGGGCTGTCATCTCCAGATTGCGGCTTGGTTTGGAGTGTGACATTCCTTGTGAGTAATTAGATTTTAAAAAAAAATGTGAGGTTTTGACCCATTTTTTCTTCGAAGAAAAAAATAGACGTTTTTGTTGTTGATCAAGGAACATGCTTCATCTTCAAAAACTAGAAGTATAAATTGTTGATTAAGTGCATCATTTAGTTGGGATTTTTTTTTTTTTTTTTTTTTTGGTAAAAAAGATATAGTAGGAATTGGTCACCATGCTCACTTCATAAATTAATATGAAATTCTACCGTATAATGATCCATTGCTCAAATTTGCAGTATAAATTATATGCCCACAAATTATTAAAGGAACTAATGATCCATCATCCATCGGATAAATATTCGCTACAAACCTGCCACACCAGGTGCTGTCGCAAAAGAGAGCACCTAATAACCGGCCGCTAAATTAATTAGCATGCCCCAGAAACTGAATCAAGGTGAAACAGAGCGCTAAGATAATTTTCTCTGACACCAGATCAAGCTCAAGTGACGATCCTTGAGGAGACAACCGAACCAAATATAAGACTTTTCTCGGTAATTTACATGGGGAAAAAAATAGAGGATGGAAATAAAGAGGTGAGCTTCAAGATTTTATGTTAAAATGACATGTTCTAGATAATTCTAGCGAAACAAGAAGGCGAGTTAGCTTATTCAAGAGAAGCAAAACGTGCAATGACTTGAGATGAAGTGTTACTTGGGAAAACTAATTAAATTGTTGACTCTAAGAATTTCAATTTAGATTAATAAGAACTTGGCAAATTACAGTCATATTTGAAAAACAACAAATTTATCCTTACTAAATTTTTATTTTTAATTGCTTGCGTGATTGTGAGGAAATGATGATTATGATTATCAGCTTGACAGTAGGGTTCTCCAATCGCGCGTGTCGTGTCGTGTCGTGTCAAACACTATCGTGTTAGAGTCTCGTGTCGTGTCGTGTTGACACGAACTACTTTTTTAATCGTGTCGTGTCGTGTCGTGTTAAATGGTGAGGATAAGTAATACGACACGCATTTTGACACGACACGACTAACACGATCGTGTCGTGTCGTGTTGACACGTCGTGTTAGTCGTGTTAAATCGTGTCAGATTATTTATTATTTTTAAAATTAAAAAAATATTAAAAAATTAAAGTAAAGGGAAAAAATTACTAAATATTAATTAAATTAGAACAATATGAGTCAAAGGATGGTAAATAATATGATATAGTATTATAAATTGAATTTAAATTATTAATTTTATTTAATTAATTAACATTAATAATTAAATTTGTATTAATGTGTCGTGTTAATTTGTGTTCGTGTCGTGTTCGTGTCGTGTTGCGTGTCAAATCGTGTCGTGTTGGATCGTGTTAAACTTTCTAATATCCCAACACGACACGATAACACGATCGTGTCGTGTCAATTTTATATTCGTGTCGTGTCGTGTCGTGTCAACACGCACACCGTGTCGTGCCAACACGATCGTGTCGTGTTATTTTGGAGAACACTAGCTTGACTACTTGAGAAAATTTAACATTCTGTTGGTGACAAGCTATATATCATTTCCTAGCAACTATGTAAAGACTGTAGAGGCAGCCTCTGTTTTCTTCTTCGGCGTCTTTTTGTGTGAGCACCTCTCAAAAAGAGTCTACATAGGCTGCCTTTGCTCCTTTTTTTCAATTCACGTGCTTTACCTTAGTCTCTAAATATAGTTATCTTGATTCTAAACATAAAAATAAAATAATTTACCTACTTCTAACCTCTCTGTTTGTTTCTAACTGCCTCCGACACACCTGTTGACAAACTTTACATAAAAACAAACACATAAATACAAGTCTGCATTCCATAATAAACAATAGATGAATGCGTATTTTGGAGATAGTTTGAACTATGAGTGATGATATATATAACAAGTTATATAACTGAATTATAAATATGTATGCACCAGACAGAACTCGAGTATACATTATACAGTGCGTGAGTGTGCATTTGAATCCAAAGGTAAACAAACATAAAGAAAAAAAAAAAAACATTTTTGGCTTGTTTAAATTGGCCAAAACATACGACGGACAGAAACGGTTGTGTTTAACTAAAACAAACGATTATACATCAGATAGTAAACGAGTTTGTATACAATAGATTATTCTACATTAGACAGGAGCGAAGCATGCATTTTGTGGTTTGTAAGGAATTATAATATTGAAATTAAGGATTTAGAAGGTTCTTTTTTAATGGATTTTCCTGCCAGTGTGGTGATCGCCACCCGACCCTCAAAATGAAAGAATTTAGGAGGTGGATTTATGAAGGTTGTTGAGTTCATAATTGCCGATAGCATGTCATAGAATCTACGGAATTTGATGATGTTATAGGACTAAAAAGTGAATTTCATCGATTTCTAAAAAAAAAGAAAAGGAAAGAAAGGGGTGAATTTTAAACCCCTTGACATGCGCCTCCCTTCCCTCTCTACAAATTAATGCTGCTATCTGCATAATATTATTTATGAACTGTAGTATTCTGTAAGTTAGAACGCACAAGTTCAGAGTGAAACAGATCGTTTCAGTCAATACGATGCACTTGGACAGAATGCTGTGAACATCGCACCCTTTCATTAAACATTGCAATTTGCATCTTCTGAGCGTTTTGAACCCTCTATTTATATATCTCTATGATGGAGAGAGTATAGCAGAGGACTTCTTTCAGTTCTAACCTTAGTTTAGACAAGAGAGAGAAAATTAGGAATTTCTTGAGGGAACGAGTCAAGGCCGACTAACCCCTGTTAAACACCATCAGTTGGGGTGATTACGTAGGCTTTGTAGTGATTCTCTCCCTGCAGGATATGGAGAAGATCATAGACGAAGGAGACACGCTAGGCTTGCTGGTTACAAGTTCATCCACTCAATATTCGATTTCAATTAGCGATGGCACAAGGCATTTTACGATTCTGGGTTATTTCCACATTCTAGAATTGATGTAGCACTTACATAATGAAGATTAGTAAAGTAGTAGGATAAATTTGGCTATGTCTGGATCGACAAATCTTTTTAGTAACAAGGAAAAAAAAAAAAATTTCCGATATCATTGAATATTTTCATAACTTTGGTAGTAATCGGGATTTTTTTTTTTAACCTAGTGGTTAACAATAATTTTTAGGAAGGTGTCATGAATTCAAAATCCGACTAAAACTCAATTATTGATATTTAAAGCTAAAAATTCTTAACTCTCATCATTATTAAGGGGAAAAAAAATACTAGAACGGTTAGAAGGGTTGGTGGAAAACGAGCTAGCACATTCTTAAACAAACATTTCAAGATGATGTTTGGATAGTATTCTACGGATGTTTCCCCCTATGTCCTTTAAATAGACAATGTGGATTTATAGGAAAAATTTTGTGTAAATCATAAACAAATATTGCAAGATTCATGATGCTACGGCACCGAGAGCTTATGATATACAACATACATAATACAATATAAGTCAACCTATTCATTTTACATGAGATATCTTATCGTCTTTTCCATACATGAGAACTCCGTATAAATATATTTAAGACATTGTAAAACCGTCTACGACTAACTTTCATTGTTTATGAAATCAATGACAAAATAATAATTAATTACCCTGTAGTTTTCTTCCGATTGCTTCCATGGCTGATCTAGCAGCATTGATTTCTTAAAGGCCTAAATTGGACTTTGCTTGACAATGACATGCCAATACGTTATTACCAAAAAAAAAAAAAAGGATTCATCCTATTATAGGATCCAGAGAAAACTATTTAATTATCTGTCTGAATAAATGTGAAATAACGAGACCCAACACCAAGCAATTAATTGATCAGAGTGATGACGTGGAGTAAATTTGAAATACAAACACCTATTAATCATTTCACTGGGTTGCTCACATGTCATTTTCATGTATGACAAGTGGGAAAGAGATTGGTGGTCTTTTTCTTTGAGGTGATCCACAAGTGGCCCTTTAGCCAACGATGTGACGCTCGAGTAATTTTGTGTTCTTCAACAAGAGATGATTATCAGGTGGGATATTACAACAGCAACATCATAATTACTGCACTACCGATATGTCATACTGTGGTCTAGGCCGTCTGGTTATGTGGCAAGTTTTGGTTGATGCCCTAATTAATTGATCATTGTGCGAATTATCGTCCGTGTGATGCTGTCATTAGACGAGACAATGAGGTCACTTAAGGATTATCAATAAATTAACAGCAATAACGGTAGAGGCGATTTAAAAAAAAAGCTTAATCGGAAATCTAATATTATATTAAATCATCAGTATAATGTTTATAACAATAATATAAATAGTAAGTATATATATAATCAAAGAATTATCTTTTTTTTTTTCATTTTTAATACAAGTAAAATATTTGTTTAAAAAATATTACTAAAAAAATTATATAAGTGTATATAACTAATACATATATAGTGAATGGATAAAATACACTCATGTGTACGGATCGTCCCCGTACACATGAGTCATTTTTCAAGATTCAAAATTTAAATGGTCAATCCGAACCATTCAAGTTTTTTTCCATATTGAAAAATCCTTGGAGACCAAATTTTATATTTTTTTACTATATATTATGATATTTTCAAATTGAAGGGTCTGAAATACTCCAATTGTAGTGTGATAAGCGGTTTTTATACATATAAATACCGCTTGTTTAGGAGTTGATTTCATTGAATTATATGTATTCCTAACGTTTTAATTGTTAATTTAGGTTAGAAGCAAGGTACTGCTATGGCTACTTTTATTTTGTTCAGAATTTGTTTGATTTTGCCACTTTAGACGCGAGAAGACCGATATCTGATCATGATTGGCGACCCGCCGAGGACTTTGGCGACCCACAGAGAGCACAACGGGTAGCAGATGAGACTGGAGACACAGAAGACTTTCAGCGGGACGCTAGAAAGGAGAAACCGACAGCAAAGAATAGCTCAGTCATTTCTGCATCCATCTCTACACCGCCTTTTCTATTTTTAGCGCCTCAACCTCCACGTTCTCGACATAATTGGAGCCATCCCACGCCTATATGAACAACAGAGCGCAACAGAAAGGAGGGTTCGTGAGTTGAGAGTTATTTTCTTCTACTTGAGAGCGCAACCAAGGATTTCCAGCGGGTCGCCAGGAGCATCAGCGGACCGCTGAAAGAGTGGTAGAGAGAGCAAAAAGGGAGATTCTGGATTCCATATGTTGTAATCTGATTTCTTTCCTAGTTTCCTTATGTTTTCTTATTATTCAGATACCTTTGATTGTTTTGTGATGTATACTCCTGAGTAGTCGTTTATTAGGGGCCATAGTAGTGAACTTTTTTAGTTTATGATTGATAATATGCTTTGAGATTATTTTACTTGTTTGCATGTTGTGTTTTATGCTTTGATTGAATTGTTTAGATTACTTTAACTGAATTGCTTGGATTGAATTGCTTGCATCCGTTAAGAGAGACGTCTTTTGATTGTTAGGTGGTTAAATCCAAAAGTTTTCAAGTAACTAAGTAAAAGTATGGTTAACACGAAAGTTAGACTAGGGTCAAGAAACGAAAGTTGAAGCCCTTTCTGATTACGAATGTATAGAAAGTCATAGGTCGTAAAGCATAAAAACTTGTATAACTTAGAGCAAGAAACGGAAGTTGAAATCTAGGTTGTATTCGAGGGAATTAAGGTTGACTATAGAAAATCTGGCCTTAAATTGTCACATCCTAACCTGGGATGCTGACGTCTTCTCCGCCATGAGAATGACGAGTCACTCCCGTAAGGCTACAGACAGATAGCGGAAAATTTTTCTCCAATTTATTATTCTATTTTCTTGATTTCGGCCCAGAAATCACACAACATATAGATGAACAAACCAAGTCTCACTTTATTACACACATAATATTATACAAAGTTTTTAACACACTAAGAAAAGAAAAAGGCACGCTCGTGCTTAGGCTTCTTATTTTTACTACTACCTAAGGCTGGTTCACTCGTTTCACTCTATTTACATATGTACATATTTTACAACCACCCTACTTACCACTTGCTGCCATTAACCACAAGCCCGATTAAAGCATAACATAAGACAAAACCAGTCATAAGACACAAATTCCAACAGACAAGACCCATCACAAGACACAACTTCAACAACACTAACATTCCCCGCGTTTACACTTCTGCGGAGTGATCCTCGGACTCTGGTTCAACCTCCATCTCACGCGGCGGACTCGGAGGAGGAATCTCAAGATACAAATACGCCAATACATCGGAAAGTTCATCTAGATATAGAGCTAAAGTAGCATTGCAATTCAAACTCGGGATATGAACATCGAACTGTAAACAAGAACACTCAACTGTAGTAATAGACCGTCTTCTAGCACCGTTTCTACGCTCCTGGAACCCTCAAAATGAGGCAATACAAAATTTCGGATGAGAATTTAATCTCAGTGCAGGTTTTAGTTCCAGTACGCGGATTCTTGGTACGAACCGGTAACGGAATTAATTCCCTTTTCTTTTATTTAGAAATAACTTTTGGAAATCAATTTTCATTTTTCAAATCATTTTTCAAAGCGTATTTAATCATAAATCATAAATGATTGATACCGTAGGCACAAGCCGCAACGGTCCGATAACAGGCATACTGCAATATGAAATATGCATAATTTCAAATCAAGCATAACTCATTAATCACAGAATTTAGTATACACTCAAGTTCTTTATGGGCCCAACAGAATCAGAAAGAATTCTTCCCACACCATAGGTCCAACCCTAGGTATAGATTCCAGAGAGAATTTCCAGTAATTAAAATTGCTAATAATTCCGGCCGGGCAGGTGGCCAAACCATACTCCGGAGAGCGATTGATGAAGGTTTTAAGACCTAAGTATCAAATAAATTTGTACCTAGAACCTGACTTCACTAGTCGTTCGGAGTAAGGTTTAGGGTCGAACCCAAGGGACGGATTAATGAGTACCGGACTTACTGGTTCTCAAAAGCTAGACAAGTAAAAAGGGATGTTTTTGAATGAAATAAAGAACTAAATGTAAAGTGCAAGAATGTAGATATTTTTGGGTGTTTTGGACTTTAATAACAAAACTCAAACAATTAAACAAACACAGGGTAAATTTGTGGTTTTTCTAAAGATAAAAAGGCGTCCTAGGGATCAGATTTCACTAGGTTTAGCCTCTAGAAAAATCGAAATCAATTACTTTCATAATTAACTCGAAGTCCTAGAAATCCTGCCTTCAGTTCGGTCCGAACCAGACCAGTTCGGTCCGAACTGAAAGCGTGGATCTGAGTTGTTGATTGGTACACTTGACTTTGACAATGCCACGACTTTAGACTGGCTGTAGCTATAATCCCTAGTCCTCAACTTTCGCCTTTTGGGCCAGAAACTAGCACATGACTCTACTAAACTTGCTCAAGTTCACTAGACCTAAACTTTCGTGTTGGTACAAGTTTACAAGAGTTTAACTATTTGTTTTCTTTGGTTATCTAAACACTCTTTCAAGCAGTTCAGAAGTTCAACCTTTCGGCACAACTAACCCATCCTTTCAGATCTGGGGCTTAACCTAAACACTTAACTTGCAACTATTGTTCATTTAAATTCGTAACTTAACCAAACCCGGCCGTAGATTCGGAAGCAAGACAAATCAAACAACAGCAATAAACTAAGCAACAATTAATTCCAAATAGATAAATAGCATGTCAAGTATCAAGCATATCATAACAACAACATCAAACTAAACCTAAGCTACATCTTACCCTAAGACTAAAGTAAACTACTCGGACATCGTAGTAAAATAACACATAACAACAGTAATAAAGCAGTAGAGATACAAGCCCATGAAAAATAAAGATAAAAGCATCAAAAGAATAAACCAAAATACTCCTTTGAAAGCTAACACTTCGTCTCCTAGGCAGTGGATGGTGGATGAGCGTGAGATCTAGTGCTAGTCGCTGCCGTTGCCTCGAAAACAATAGAAAGAGCACAGGAATCGATGAAGAACTCCAAGGAGGTATGCAAAATCGTCTAGAGCCCAGAGAGTCTGCCGCCAGGGCAGAGGAGACCTTATATAGGAGCTTCAGGTACTTGGGGAGCAAGCTAGGTCGTCCAGAGCATCAAATCTCGCCAGAAATCATCTTCCTAATTCAGAAAAACATGCCATATGCATCACTTCGGGGCCAGATAGAGGTCAGTTCGACCTGGAGTGAGAGGACTGGCTGCAAAGATCACAGTTCGACCCGAACAGGAGAGGGTTCGGTCCGAACTGGCCATGGAGAAGTGGAAAATGTGCTAAGTCCGGTGCAGAGCTTGGTTCGGTCCGAACTGGAGATGTTCGACCCGAACTGAAGCCTAGACTTAGCGTCTAAGGTGGCATGTGGCCCGCATGATGGTCTGGATCGTGTGCCTAGCGCCAGGAATGAGTCGTCTGGCCTAAAAGCAAGCATCCTGAGCTTCTCTGAGTCCGTTTTCCTCTTGTTTTTCATCAAAACCTGTATACAAAGAGAGAGAGCGACGGCAAAGCCGAATCCTGGAAAAACACAAGGAAATGTCAAATAATAACAAGGTTTGGGTCAAATTTAGGTGCCAAGTACGGTCCAAATACCAACAAATAAATGAGATATCAGCGATACTATCACAGTTATACTATGCAAACTGAATAAGAATGGTCCGATTTAATTCAAGTCTGATCCTTCTATCACAAAAAGGATATCATGCAATCAAGTCAGTTTACGGAAACCATTCCAGTCTTTAATTATAGTCCGACTTATTCAAATAATTAACAATCGGGATTCTATGTCAGACTATATTTAATTTATTGGATCAAACGAACAATTTGAGTCAACATGAGTTTAGCATAATTGGGGGTCCCTATTGTCTATATGCATAAGGAAAATGCTTTTATCAAAGAATGATCAACATGCAATGCATGAATTTAAAAGTATCGAAATCCGAGTTCTAACAAAGATTCCACGTATCCGCACCTTCGTTCGATTCAATGATCCGGGGGCACTTCAGTATCCGTTCCTGTTTACACATTACAGATCAAATACCGTTAATATATGTTTAACGGGTCCTTTAAATCCGTTTGGTAAACCACGATTAATTAAGTCTGGTAATTTATCGGTAACTAGAATGTACGTTTTTTGTTCCAAGTCCCCTTTAATTAATATTTAATTACAACTTTAATTATTAATCTAACCATCAGAATTTATGTTTAATTGTACGTTTCCTAATATCGAGAATCAATGCTTATAAATCAGAAAAGGTAGAAATATTATACAGAAATTTAGGAAACTCAATTAAAACATAACAGAGAAATATAAATCAGAAATTATTCATTTAATTTTGCGGGATCAGATAGTCTGAATGATTTGCCACGTATCCGTTCTTTTAAAAAGTCAGACTAAATCTCATCATCTCCCTAAAAGCCCACGATCGTTAGTTAAACTAAGTATATTGTTTCCAAGTCATTTAGTTTAACAGAAATCCGTCATTAGCTTTATCTAAATCCGAAAGCTAATCAAAATCCGAAATTAATTCCGAAATTCAAGCCCACATTTCATCTCGGCCAACAGGCTTTATTATTATTTTTTTTTTCTTTTCGGCCCATAAGGCTAAAATCCGACCTCGGCCCACAACAGAAAACAAAACAGCCCACAAATTATCGGACTCAACCCAGTCAACCTGACCCAGTTGACTGGATCGACGCGTAACGGGTCCGCCAGAGATCCAATTCGGATCCGAAATCCTACAGTCAGCAAACCCAAACCGTTAAGCCTAGGTTTTAATCAATTAAGTCCACAGAAAATTCTAAACCCTTATAATTTACATCAAAGCCCTTAAATTTTCACCATCCTTTCCTATGTTACAAAACAACCCCTAGAATTTTGCAGAAAAGCCCAAAATAAGTTTTTCCTTCACAGAATCATCCCTCTTCTATGCAAACAGTTACCAGAATGGTACCAACTCCCTGTACCTCTATCAATTCACTTTTAAATGCAATTTAAAAGCCTCAGTTTCTTTCCCAAATCATACTATGTTCAAATCTAAGCATATAACCCGATGTCACATGCATATGATATGTATATATATTTTCAAAATTATACAAATCCCAAACCATGCAGCATCCAAAACCCATCATTTCATCTAATTACTCAAATATGCAAGCCCTCACCATCAGGTTCTCCTACTATAAGGAGTTTATAAACAACACATGCTAAAAACATGCAAGTATGCAAAGTCCAGGCTCCACAAAATCTTTAAACATATACTTCCCCAAAATCGTATAAGTTATAACTTATATCCAAAATCCCATTTTTCTTAGCCAGTCAAGTATATTGCCTTCCCATAAAAGATTTATAAATACATTTATATGTAAACATATATTACAATATGCATATAAGTATATAAAACATAGTTTTGAAAATATATCAGCCAGAAATCATGCAACACCTCAAAATCCAATGTTTCTTTTAATCAGTCAAGCCTATAACTCTTAATATCATGCTTACTCAGTAGAAAAAGTGTATAAACAGGTTTATATATGAATATATATACTTAAAACATGCAAGCATGCTAGTTCAAACTTATATACTATAGCTATATGCATACATTAGATTATATACTCAATGTCTTTTTCCAGAAATCATCACGGCACCTAAGATTGAGTATATAGTGCCTAAAATTATCTAATTACTCAAATTACTTATAAATCCAAACTGTATTGCACTGCCACAAACATATATATACAATATGCACTATGAAACTCAAATGCTTTCACATATGCAAATGAATGAATTGCATCATCACAGTAACATCTATATAGTTCTTAATTATGCTTCCTATACTCCATAACAGATAACTAAGCATGTTACTGCACAGAACAAGATTATACACAAAACCCTAGCACAAGCACAACACTAGCAACAATATGTCATTCATAGACTCAAATCTTACCAGCAAACATTCTACTATCAGTTCCCCCTTTTTATTAAGTATCAGTAACCCCTAACAGTGAAGTATCATCCCAAATAACCCTAATTAGATCTCAATTAGCATAACAGAAGTGCAATTAGCACATCACAACTTCAATTAGCCTACTCAGTCAGTCACATATCACATCATAAGCAGTATACACAACATAGCATACCTAATTAACTATTAATTACACAAATTAATCGAACCACAGGGAGGATATACCTTGCTCGTGATCTTTGAGGAATCTCCTCAGGAATTCAAGCACAACCAACGCAAAGATGAGTGTCAAACTAATCAAGAACAGCGCCAATTCTATACACCTAACTCCTAATCAGTAAAACCCTAGAAATTAGGGATCAACAAATTAACTTAACGAATCAATGAAATTGAGACAGAGAGAGAATGTCGTTACCTCCTCAAGCTCCAACCTACCTCCCTTTCTCCTCCGCCGTACTCAAATCCGAAACCCTACCCCATCTATAAATAGGGAAACTTACTTTACTAGCAGACAAGAAGGAGAAAAGGAAGAGAGGCAGAAGGGGCTTTGAGGAGATGAGGCCACGTCGATGGCTCCATTAAAGCCATCTAACAGCCCGCCATCGAGAGAGGAGACGAGCCGACTGCCTTCCCGTGCAAGCACAAGGAAGAAGCAGAAGGTGTCACTTGGACAAGAAGGTAGCCCAACGGCGCCTCTCACTTCGACCACTCAGAGAACAACAACGCACCAAGAAGAGATGGCCTCGAGCACATCTCGAGAGAAAGAGAAGAAGACAGAGGCGATCGAATCGGAGAGACAGAAAGAAAGAGACGAAGAAGTCACTTTCTCTCTCTCGTCTTCTTCTTTTATTAAAACAACCTCAGATCCTCTGTGGCCAAATCTATATGGCTATGTGTGTAATGACTGATAAATAGCTGAATTTTGTAAATTAGCTATTTCCTCAATTAATTAAATTAAGCATTTCTAATTACCAATTTCTCGTGGCAATCATACAGAAAAATTCTAATATTCAGACTAATTATTTATAAATTTTGAGACAGAATTTTTCCGCAAAATTTACTGTCAGATCTAATTTAATTCATAAAATACCAAATATAATATTCTTAATCTAGTTATTGGACACTTTCGGGACTTGATTTACCACACGTCAGTTACTAATGTTACATAAACGGAAGTGAGATTGAGGAGACTTAGTTAGAATTCGTTCCCTACACAAAGTAATATCTAAAATAACAAAAAAAGTTGAGCCTGCGCTTAATCTAGCGGGTTGTCTGTGCCCCCTGCCCTCAGCGACCCACTTAGGAGACATTGACCTGAGTTTCAGCAGGCCACTGATTCTGGAGTAAACTGAAAAGTATTAGCTGCTAATTAAATTCTTAATTCTTAATTAGTATTTTAAACACTTTTAACTCATTGAACTGATAATTTAGGATTTTTACTTAACTACAACATTTACTTTTGATCTGTTCCAAATATTATTCTTTTGTATTTCAAATCTAATTAACCAAAGTTTAATAAACTTAATTAATTGAATATTCGTCCCTGTGGTTCGACCCCGATAATACTTAGACGATTGTTGTACGCTTGCAACTGATTTTTAGGTATAATTGGGTATAAATTTAAGAGTGAAATTATCACATCATAGTGTTTTTTGAAAATATCATAATATATAGCAAAAAAATTTGAAAAAAATATAAAATTTGGTATCCAAGGGTTTTTCAATATGGAGAACAACTTGAACGATTAGGATTGATCGTTTGAATTTTGGATCTCGAAAAATGACTCATGTGTATGGAGACGATCTGTGCACATTAGTGTTCTATATCTATTCTCTTTGTATATATATATTAAAAACATGTATGTTACTAAGAATATTATATAAGTGCTTAAATATATATATCAAAGAAGGGGTGGGACACTGACCCCATTTATACGGGTTGCTAGATTCGAGGGGTGCGAAAAACAGACTTATTTTCTAAGGATAAATAATACAAAAAGTAGTAGTGATGAATCCTTAGTTCTCTCTTAAAGCGCTAAACAAAGGCAAAAAGATTTTTTTTTTTTTTTTTTAAAAAAAGGGAGAAAGAAGACGAATGAGCATTTCTCGTGTTTCAACTTTCTGGAGTATTAAAAGAAAGTACATATGACATCGTTAAAAGTAATAACTTTGAATGAATTGATAATCCGTGCCATTCAAGTTATGACATTAAATCTTTTTCATTATCAGTTTTATCTATAAGAAATTTTAATTTGAAAGTTGATCTATAAGTTCGTTTTCATCAGAGACTAATGAATAATGAGAAAGAAAATATATTGTCAACTATATTAATTTAAAATCTGAAAAATAAAAATAGAGTTGCAAATATGTGATCCATAGTTTATAAGATTTATATTAAATTTAATTTAGTTTGCAAAAGAGGAAAGTTCTAGTTTCATCACTTTATGATACAAATATACTTGTACATTAAACATAGAATAAAAAAAATCTTGTTAACTATGACAAATTGATTCTAATACGTTAATATTTTGACATCTTGATCGAGTATCAAATGAACTTTAAATTTCACAAAATTTATATGAAAATTCATCGCTCATTATATTAAACAAGATCAATGGTTTGATTCATTGTTTGATTAATTATAAAATATTAATAATTAAGAAAATTATGATATTTGATGGCACTATAAACTAAAATGATGTCGCTATAACCCATAACCAATATTAAGTTCACATAAAATTAAAGATTTCCATATTTCAACTCATGAAAAACACTTACATGTTACTCACTCATTTTAATAGAAAATAATCTCTAGAAGCATTGTGATTATAAAAATTACCAACAAATTATACTATGGGCTTCACGAGGCATAAAGTCAACTATAATATTTTAGATATGTAGCTACTTATCTTTCATTACGCAATTGGAACCATTGATATTACATTCAACACAATTCAGTCTGGTGTCATTTCAGAATTGAACCAAAGAGATGTATATAGTATTGCAATTTCTCTATTTGGCAAATTGCAACAAAACCACAGATATCTCCATCCAATGTTTGGCTCAATTGGTACTCTATGAGCGCCGCAATATCGATATGAGACAATTTATTGCTTGTTTTTCTAGAAAAATAAAGAGAAATTATAAAGCGATTTTTTCAATAAAAAAAATAAAGCAATTTTTTCCTTTAATATTATTATAAAGCAATGTTATCAGCTTTACCTAGGTCAAGTCAACTAATGGCAAACAAAAGAACAGTGGAGAAATGGAATATTACTCTTTAACGATAAGAGATGCATCACTTTCCTGATATTGATTCGCTCCTCAGATTTTGGAATTTTTTTTTTTTTTGAAGAAAAAATGAGGGTCCAGCCCCCACCTTTTTATATTAAATAAATAAATAGTTTAAAAATATTAAAAATTATTTCGGAACAATTATTATCAGATCCTATTATCAAAGTAGTGTTATAATGTTTCTTTATAGTTCATCATGTAGAGGTACGCAATGCAAATACAGATATCTTATCGAGAGACTGGTAATATTTTTTTGTTTTTAACTTGTCTTAAAAAAAAAAAAAATTCATTTTGTGTTTCATTTTATTTGTCCGGAAAAATTGACTTTACACCTGTTTTGATAATATGAAGAGGTTCGGGTGTCCATTTTTTTATACTAAACAGAATTATCAATTATGTGATTAACTTTTAGCTTGCGGTTTTTAAGGGGAAAAAAAGAGATAAAACTCGTTAGTCGTCATCAATGATACTGGACCACAGTTGTTATAACTTTATTCCTATTCGCCCAGACAAAACTCCAAACTAAAAAAAGACTTTAATTTGTTGGACTTAAGAGTTCTAAGGATGATCGAGACATGTCGGCACTGTCGAAGCTAAAAAAAAAAAAAGAAAATAAATCCTTCAATGCGCAAACTAAAATTACCAATACCTGTTATTTAATTATGATAACTAAAAATTATTAAATTAATATTTAATTATGTAGACCTACTTTTACACTTTTTTTTTTATTTTTCTGAAAGGAGACCTACTTTGTACTTGTCTATATTTTATTTATATACAAGAAAATAAAAAAAAAACTTAAGATTATTAGTTGTGGGGAACAGAACCATGTTAATCAATAACCATTTTATATTGAACTTCGGCCGACCAAATTTAATGACCATTAGTTGTAATTCAAAGCACCAACTTGTCCCACGACCTTTTTGAGGCTTCATGGATGGTGTCAAAACGTACTGATTTTCCTTTACCGACGTTGGATTCAATTGCATCTCAATAAAAATTTAACATGTCAAAGTATTGTGTTGTTATATTTTTATTATCTAGTGTCCCTGCCATGTAGTCATTGATAAATTAAACATCGAATGATACTTTGTTCAATACATTATTGCGTATCAGCTTGGAGAAAAATTCGGACGATGGTTTACCCATTTCCTGGAAACAATGCGTTGCTTTTGATAATTTGATCAGACGGAAATATAAAAATCCTGCACAAAATTTAAAGTTTTAATACTTATAAAACAAGTCATATCATCAAATATTTACTATCGACGTCAGATCAATCATGAGATATAGTCTGGCTAATAGTAGAGCAGGAATTAATTATTTTCAAAATTAATATTGACAATCTCAGTTTAATTTACCATTGTAGGTATGCGTATAGATCGCTTGAGAATAAAATTAGGACAATTAATCAGAGTAAAAAAAAATATTCCTAAATAATCAAAAGTAATTTTTAGAAGATTTAGAATGTTATTTCTAAGTGGTCCAACGCCAAAAAAAAATATTCATAGTATGTTTGGATTATCTTTTTTAATCCGGATTAAAAAGTGGTCCCAATAACTTCTTAATTTGCATTAAGAAGATTATTCAAACTCACTGGGAATAAAAATTTTACTCCGGATGTTAGACCACTTAAAATGACACTTTAAATTATGAAAAAACTTATTCTTGTTCATTTAGGAATAATATTTTTACTCTGTATAATTAATCATAATTTTATTCTTAAATGATCCAAACACACCTATAATTTTCTAGTGAAAAGAATATTAGTGTCATGAACATTTAAGGTCACATGTTATATATATTTTTCTTATTTATTTTGCATAATGTTTAGGAACTCAAATGTGATGTGTAATATTTTAGAAGAAAAGAATTGAGACGAGAAAAAGAGAATGTGAGAAGAGAGTCACAAAATGCGATGTGTCCATTTTCTTCTTAGAATTATTATCTAATAAACGATTTTAATACACTGAAATGATCTGAGATATTTTTTTTATAGATGAATTGACAGTGGCTGTCAAAGTATAATGATCTAAATATCTCTTCATATATATCAGCTATTCATGGGCATTGAATTGACCAGAATTGATCTTTTGTATCGGCTATATACACCTCTGATCGGGAGGTGGGACCACGTTCAAAATAAAAACCTCGTTTATCCGATCTAATCGTTTGTGGTAAAGCTTGAGGGTCGAATCCACAGGGACGGTGTTGGAATATCGGTCTTTTACTTTGCTAAATTAGTTTTGACGATTCAACTCTTAAGAATTTAAGAATTGCAAGTGGTCTCAAATCCTAAGTCTAATTTCGAGATCAAAACAAGAATTAATGAGAGAAATTCAACAAGTCATGTAATTCTAGAATTTTGGTTGTTTTATTCTTCAGTTTACTCCAGAATCAGTGGCCTACAGATCAACTCAGCGGCCCGCTGAAACTCAGGTCGCTGACTCCTAAGTGGGTCGCTGAAGGCAGGGGGCACAGACAACCCGCTGGATCTTCCTGCAGCCTGCTAGAATTAGCGCAGACTCAACTTTTTGGTTATTTTAGATGTTACTTTGTGTAGGGAACAAATTCTAACTTAGGCTCCTCAATCCCACTTCCGTTTAAGGCCAGGTTTCCTATAGTTAACCTTAATTCCCTCGAATACAACCTAGATTTCAACTTCCGTTTTTTGGTCTAAGTTATACAAGTTTATGTTTTTCGACCTACGACTCCCTATACTAGGGCTTCAACTTCCGTTTCTTGACCATAGTCTAACCTTCCGGTATCAACTCTCGTGTTAACCATATTTTAACTTAGTTACTTGAAAACATTTGGATTTAACCATCTAACGATTAAGCGACGTCTAACTTAACGGGTGCAAGCAATTTAATCCAAGCAATTCAATTAAAGTAATCTAGACAATTAAACCAAAGCATAAAACACAACATGCCAACAAAGAAAATAATCTCAAAGCATATTATCAAACATAAACTAGAAGGTTTACTACCATGGCCCTAGAACAAACAAATCAACAACTAAGAGACATCATACAAACATAAGAGAAAAAAAAACAAAGAAAGATTACAACCAATTGCTCTTGCGTGTCGAAACCTCCTATCAAACACGTCTATTGCTGTCGTAATCGACTTGCTCGGCGCTGCCACGATCTGGACTTGAGACTAAACTCTCAAATAACTCTATGTCTAACCCTAACTTTGACCTTGGATTTGATCCCTCTTGTTGTATATATCAAAATCTCCTCAAACTGGACTTAAATAGGCATTGGAAAGGTGTAGAAACGCTGGAAATAATTGAAGACACGTTCTAGATGCACCTGGAGTCGGTAGAAACCGTCTTCCCAACATAGAAATGCTAAATCGGACAATTCTGGTATTTCTGGCGGTTCCAGGACCGGCGGGCCGCTGGAAAAATCCAGCACTGCGTCCTGTCAATATTTTGGTCATATCTCCTTCATCCGGACTCTGTTTGAGGTGATTCAAAAACTATTGGAAAGCTTGGAACGATCTCTACAACTTCATGGATTCATCCAAGTCATGTTTTTGTCCAAAATCTGCATTAAATTAGAAACTATGGTAGTAACTCATTCTTTGACACAAAACCCTAATTAAACTAACCTAAATTATCTAAACTATCTAAACTCAAAGCAAATTGGTTTAGTTTGGAGTCAAAATCCTATCAAAATATATATATATATAATCTACTCATCAACCTCCTCTGATTGGATCGTTTCAATGCGATTATGTCATGACTCGCGTAGCACATTTAACTAGCTTTATATATTTGTTTCATTTCTTTTAAAGATTTAGGCAGCTAGCTAATTACTTAGTTGATTGGGCCGCCAAGACTATGGTCTAATTATAATGATACAACTTCCAATCAGAAATATTTGTAATCAAATTCTAAGTTGCTAACAAACACTGCGTTTTTATTAAGAGAGAGTAGTGACGATAATTGGGATAAAATCAACATTTTACCACTAAGACTCCAATTTGGCCAAGCAGACTCCTGACAAAGATCCTAACAAGCGGTTAAGCAAAGTTTTCTAATTTTGTTGTAGTATATAATTAATTTATAAGTTTAAAATATTTCTTAAATTAAAACAGATCAACCCAACAGGCCCAAGGTAGGTTGAATCATTTGTATTTCGATGTTGTCTTTGATTTGGTCCTGCCTAACAGCCTAAATGGTAGGTTGAGTACGTCCGGTGTGTTTGATTCGGTCCCGCCTGATTAAGCTGAACATTAAGATATCCTAATTCGGTTTAGTATTTTTGCACACCTAGCAGCCAATCAAAAGAAAGATCATGTAATTTCCACAAAAAAAAAAGGAAAAAAAAATGAAGAGTTCATTTAATGCATATATAACACATTCTTTGATATCCTAAGTTATTATTCAAAAGTAAGATCAGATTTAAACGCAAACAACATTACGCTATCTTATTTAAATTCTAAATACTTTTCTATACAAAAAATTACATTTGATTGGAGCAATTTCACAATCAGATGTAGAGTTTTTGGTGAGGGAACAGTATGTACGTAGATGCTTTCCCAATCAGTAAACGGTGTAATTTTAAACGTAATTCGTGATAGGTCTGGCAAAACTTATCCAAACTTTTCCACGCTGTTATATATTAAGAAAATACTGTTAATGTGTATGATTGAAAATACATGTTACCAAATGACAAGTGTACACCTTAAAATAGAAAACTAAAATTATCATCACTCTCTTGACTATGATGCTTTTGGCGCCATAATGAAATAGCATAAAATTCAATTGCTTCACTGATAGTTGGCCCTGCAGATGTCATTTTCATTTCCATTTAACCACGGTTTATTAATCAGTATTGATCAAGTTTGGTTGGCTGATGCAGATCTAACCATAAAACAGTCGTATCTGTGACATTAAAGTATTGAAGTAATTTCTTAGTTATTGTCCTTTTTCCCTTTCTTCATTATTATAGTTTCCTGATCATCAAGTCTTTACATAGCTCCCTACTTATTATTTTAATTTTTAAAAATATGACTAAATAGACAAGAGTTTTATTGAACCATTAGAGTATTCATTTCTTGATGCAAAAATTTAGGCTAGTGGTTATTTTAGAGCGATTCAATGATAAATTTATAAAACAGTAAGTATATATTTTGATTCAGAAAAGTTTCTATATCGAGTTACACAAGTAGTTGTTTCATTTTAAACAGGTATGCAGTTTGAGAGATTCGAATCATAAATCTGAAAGTTAGCCTGAGGTGCGCGCCAAAATTGTTTCAAACCAGAAATGCAAGCATTATGGCATTATTTGATATATTTAAATGTATATTTTATTTTTAATAATAGACCTTTTTCTTACATGAAAATTACAGATAAACACGACGATTCTAGATAAATGAATCAAAAATTGTGGCTGAAAATCAAATTGAAAAAACAATATCTAATTGAGATTATTCTTGGGATTTTGAAAAGAATCAAAATCTAGTCAATCCGAACTTTCCGCAGAAGGCAGTGTTTGTGTAAAATGACTATAAATCTGACAAAAATATGCTTATGAAATAATTGGAAAATAAAATGAGCTTGCGAGATAATTGGAAAATAAAACGAGCTTGCGAGATAATTGGAAAATTGCGCATGCAACAGTAAAAGCGGGATTTCTATTTTGTTCTCTTTTGCCTAAACGTGTTTATTGATTTCACATTTTCTTGACAATTCTTTTCGAACACGTTTAAGAAAAGATGGAAAAAATATGGATACCCCTATTTTTGTTAAAATATATATATATACATACCCCTATGAAATTGACATGTACCGCTGATTTCCATTGTAAAAGAGGGAATCAAATAGTTCGAATTTTGTAACAAAATCCTTTTGTTTAAGAAAATAATCGTAGCTGTTGGAAACAGTCCGAACTATCAGATTTAGTTGGATGATTTGGAATAGCAATGAAATACTCAATGTCTGGATTTCTTTTTTTTTAAATAAAAAGTGCAAAAAAAATTATAATCGTATGAACTTTATTCAAACTAGCAAAAATATTCGGCGCTTAGCGTGATTAAATTTTTATATATTTTTAAACAAAAAATGGCAAAAATATCACTGGAACTTTTATAATTGTAAGAACTTCTATAAAACTTCATGCAAAAATAATTTAGAAGGCTCTTAAATAGTTGAAATAAAAATAACTAAAATCTTGAAATGAGTTGGTTAAAGATGTAAAAGTTCATTTTTTATAAGATTCAATATATTTTAAATGAGTTGATTAAATTATATTTTTCATTCTAAAAAATATGAAAAATAAACTCATAATGCACAAAATGATAGCATTACTTCATTACAGTTTTTTTTTAAATATCATAATATATAAGAAAAAACTGAAAAAAAATATAAAATTTGATTTTCCTATGAGATTTCAATATATGCAAGTTCGGATTGACTATTTGAATAATAATATTTCAATTTGATTTTCTAGAAAATTTCGAATAGAGACCAACTTTAGCCAAAATCACTCTTTCTCTCTTTATACGTACTAGAGGGGCTCATCGAGCTTTGCTCAATACATGTATTTTTATTATATTAATTTTTATTTATTTCTTATAATTAAGTTATATATAAAATGAAGATAAATAAATTTAATATGATGGGGCTAGATTGACGAGAAAAAAAATACATGAGGATGAAACAATACTACCGGGAGAGGATGAGGAGAAAAGAAAAGTGGAGAGAGATTCCGAGCAGCACATAAGAGAGATGGAGATATGATGAAAATGAAAATAAAAAGGGGCTGCAAAAATCAGAAACAAAACAATGCGCTGCCAAATTATTGTCTACTGGTGAATAGGGTCAGTGTTATGAGTAATTATACCCGGTACACACATATTCATAGAGTATTACGTTATAGAAATTGAAAAAAAATACTATTTCATAACGCTTGGAGTGTCAGACTACATTTAACTAAACGATCCTGACACGCACACATCTTTATTTATATTTTTATTTTTAATATATTGTGAGTCTCAAACTTCCTCAGATCCACAAAAGAGAATAGTTAAACGGTATTTATCTCTATAACTATACAAATTTAAATCTTCATTTTTGTCTTATTTTATTCAAATTTATAATTTTAAATGCACAAAATATTAATGATTCTTTGAAAACAATATTATTTATATAGGCAGACATGAAATTTTATCTCTTTCACTCCCAGTAAACATTGAATTTGTTCTCTCTAGAAAAACAATGGAGTCACAATTCCTCTGTGTGTGCCCCACTTAAAAAAATATTCAAAAAAAAAATTCGAATCAAAATTTTATTTCAAATTAAAAAATAACTTAAAATTAATGGGTGTTATAAGTGCAATCACCTCATTTATCATCCGTACCATCCCATCAACAAATGGAAATGACGCTGGGAGCACTCTTTCCATTTTTGGCGCTCCGCTATGTCCCCCCTCTCCCCTCTCCTCTCCTCTATCCCGTGATTCTCATTTCTCTCATTTGTATTCAATACATTTATATTAAGATGACCCCTTCTTACAACTAATTGAGCATTTATGTTTATAAGTTGATTCCTTATTACATCTTATAAATGCATAATAATGTAATATTTTGTTACACCTAATTGAACATTTATTGCTGTAAAATGATCATTTATTATATATGATAAAACTTTTTAAGATGATTCCTTATTATAACAATCTGATCATGTTCAATTATAAGATGATCCCTTATCGTATCTAATATATGCACTTATAAGATGATTCTTTGTTGCGACAAACTGATCATGTCCGCTTATTAGTTAATCACTTATTACAACAGCTTTAGGACTAGAAAACAGAGAAGACATGAGAAGTACACGATCATAACGGGAAAGAGGGAGGAGAGAGAGAATCACATGAGGGAGGGAGGATCACATGAGGGGGGAAGGAGAGGGACTTTCGCTGCAGGGAGGGAGGGAAGGAGAGAGGAAAGTGCGAGTCGGTGAAAAGAGAGGAAGGACAAAAGAGACAATGTGAGTCGGAGAGAAGAGAGGAAGAACTTTCGCTGGAGAGAGGGAGGGAGGGAGGGAGGCCGGATGCACTAGATGAGAAGGGAGAGAATTACGGAAGGAAGGAAAAAGGGAGAGAGCGACGCGAAAAGTGGATGGTACGGATAATCTTTAGAAGAATGTTCTCAAGCAATTCCCCAAAACTAACTCCTAACAAAATCATTTTTGACCACTTTAAAATAATATATTTATCCTAAATAATTAATTATAATATTCTTATTTCAAACGATCCACACGCACCCTACCCAAAGGATATATCAAAATTATATTTAGCTGTCATAGTTAGGCATGATCGAAATAGTTACTGCTCGCAGCATAAGATAACTGCCAAAAGCGAAGATAAATTAACACCTTTCCATTTTGTTTGTTTATTCTCGTGCCATCCAGCTGCTTCCGGTTTCCATTAATTTGGCAATTTCTTTGTTTCCTTTTTTTTTGTTTGTTTTGAGCTCATTAATTTGCGGTCGGACTAATCAACCTTGCGGTTCAGGATCTTCTGCATCGTTAGCTTTCAGCTCTAATGATTTTGCGTACACTTTTGGAAGTTCACTTATATTATTATTAAATATAGGAAAAAATCGAAGGTACCACGAAGTAAAAAAAATAAATAAGACATCTGAATTGTCCTAGCATCATGTTAGATAGCAAGGTAAGCATTTTAGATTAATATTATATCGTGCGATTTACAAATACAATACAATTTGTATAAATACACTTTGGAGCCATTTAATAGTCAGGACAATTATTCTCCTCAGCACACTATTCGAAGTGCATTCATATGTATCCGATTTTACAACGGTCAAATTTAGTATAAATTAATATGTGATAATATAAATTTCAGCACATCCAAATCTTTTACGTACTGTATAAAAATAGGCGATGTGTTTTTTTTTCTTTAAGGAATTTTATGTATGATTATAGTAAACAATTACACAAATTTTGAATCGATGTTCATTTTATTTATTAATTTTTAATTTCTTCAGGAGGAGCATGAGTTTCTACCTTTTGGGATTCTGATCTAAAAAAATGCAGGAACCGTAACAACTTAAAAATTCATCTAGAAAGAACTTGGAAGTTAATCACGAGTTCACAACGGAAATAATGTCAAAGTTCCTACAGCCGAAAGATGATTCCATTTCGATCAACCCTCATGTTGTTGGTTGTTCCACCGTTGGAGTCGGTCCTGATCTTTCTCTGTTTCTCGCGAATCACAGTTAACTTACAAGGGTTAGGATGGATGTTGATGTATGAGGCGCGGAAGAATTAATCATCCAAAACTGTTGTGAAACAGTTCAACAGATTGAGACGGATCGTGTGAGAGGCAGAAAAATCCATCAAAAGTTGCTTGCAGTGAGGATCATGATCATCAGCCATCACCCGTGTTGGCCTGTTTGTTGTTTCTAGCTGTCAATACTCGGATACTTACCTTCAATCCAAATTCTAACGGTTAGGAGCAAAAGTGACGTGTTTGGACTTTAATCGCATATCCAGAAAACTCCTTTAGATTGGTTTTGTATGGCCACTCCCAAAAAACAAAAAATTGATTTGTATGAAATTTATTTATTTTGCTATGTTTTTTTTTAGGTGGGCTGACGCTAACAACAGTTATACGTTGCATTTAAATCATCAAATGACATATAATAAATTTAATTTAAAAAACAATAAAATCAGTTTTTAAATATATTTTTTTAAACTATTAATTTGGATCTAATTTACAAATTAGCTATTTGTTCCTAAACTATGCAGTATGCCAATTTTTGATATTAACCTTTTTCAATAAAAATATGTAAACGGAAAACGGCTACTACAATTGATTTCAAATTAGATTGACAAGCTGGTTATATTTATTTTTGTTTATTTTTATTATTATCATAAAGATAATCAAAGTATATTATTTTTTATATTTATTTAAATTAAAAAAACTTTCTACCTTGTGAATTATTACATTGCATTGTATGACACCAATTAATACGATCCGAACTGTCCGATTTCATCCGTCTACAAGAGATGTACAATGCCGGAAAGGATAGGACTCCGGTCCGTGCTGAACATGGTAGTAGTACATACAGACCCACTGATCCCGGTTCTGTTTCCCAATAAAACATCAGAACTTATCCTCATCCAACAACATGCATTTCCTCCAGTAAACACATCCCCACAATAATAACGCCAACGCTTACAACAAACCCAGCCGACTTCTCCATAAATACAATAAATACAAAGTCGTATTTTTCGTATTTTTTTATAAGAAAGATACAAAGTCGCATTGAATGATGTGGAATCCTGATGAAACCAACCCCGACTAGTCGACTACCCAACAAAATCATCACCATTATTTAACTAATTTCGACAGGCTTCTTTCAGTTCAGACGCTATGCACACCAAGTATATTTTATAAAATATAAACAGAAAAAGAAAAAAATATTAAAAAAATAACGCGCCTGAAGTCGCACTCACCGCGGATGTGGCGCCGTTAACATTCCCCAAAAGAAAGCACGGCGAAAGGACGGCTCCGCTTCCCAACGCGCTTAATTACTAACGCCTCTCTCTTTTATTCATCTCCCGTCTCTTACTCTTATCTTATCCCTATATAACCAACCCCTTCACAAGCTCTCGCCACTCCCATTCTAGCAAACTAACAATTTCTTGCATCTCCTTCCCAATCCGCTCTTAAATCCTTTAAGTCTTTTTCTGATTTCTAATTTCGGAACATACCTGCTCTGTTTTCTCTATTTCTACTTTGACATCTTCGTGTCTGGAACCGGAATTGGTTTTCTATTTAACACGAACCATTTCCATTTTGTAAGAGGAAGCAATTAAAAATGGTCTGCATGGTATCTCGTCAAGGCAGAGAGCTCCAGCGCTACAACAAGGCTGGCGGCCGGGTTGTTGTCGGGTTAGTACTCAATACCTACATATAACTGGAAAATTCATTCACAATTTGTAGAAATCGGGATAAATTTGTGCAATTGTGCTTATGTTTATTGGTTTTTGCTTGGTAACAGATGCATCCCTTACAAGCTCAAAGAAGACATACCAATCGGAAGCCGCATTGATCAAGCCATTGAGGTACTCGTTATCACCTCGCAAAAGGGGCACGGCATGATGTTCCCTAAGGTAAACATCCTCAAAGAAAATTGAAATCTTTCATAATTGACTTCCATTAATTCATAATCCAATTTGTCTAAATTAGACTGTTAATGAATTTCAGGGAGGTTGGGAATTGGACGAAACAATAGATGAAGCCGTCACGCGTGAAGCAATGGAAGAAGCCGGTGTCCTTGGAACCCTGCAAGGGGAACTCGGCATCTGGAATTACATCAGCAAGAGGTACAATGTTGTTTATGAGGGGAAGATGTATGCCCTCAAAGTCACAAACGAGCTGTGCCAGTGGCCCGAGATGCATGTGAGGAATAGGAAGTGGGTCTCGGTCGCTGAGGCGAGGGAAGGATGCCAGCACAAGTGGATGGCAGATGCACTTGAAAAGCTCGTCTCGCAGCTCAGTATGCGGTATATGCAAGAGACGGCTTAGGCGTCGGAGTAGGCATAGACAATCTGTTCTGTTCGTTCGTTGTTGGCAATTTGGGCTGCTGTTTAATTCACCTGCTTTTCGCTTCGGCTACAAGGAATTTAACGACAATTATGAAGATCCGATCCGAATTGAAGGCGCTAAGTTCTTTGTTCTAACTGATGATCCAAACATACCTTTGGTGAAACTTGGTGAATATGTGTGCAAGTTCTGTTACACTTGGAGAGTTGGAGGTGCAGTGGACTTGGAAGTGTTTAGTTGCAAGTCGAGTTGCAGCCTCTGGTTTGATATGGGATGATAGCTTTGGATTTGATTCAAATTCAAATTTATCTGCAGAGCAGTTGGAAAAAAGGGGAAAACCGGAAAACCATATCTTGAGGTTTGCCAAGAGAAGGGAAAAAGTAATTGTTCTTTAGAAAAATTTCGTCTTGAGTAAGTTTGTAGTGTGATGATTGAAGCTCCTCAGCTTGCTCGAGAAATTGTGGGCTAGGTGTTGACGTTGACTTAGAGCTGATAATAGGATGTAAATATGATGTTCATTGAGTTGGAATAACTCAATTGTATTGTTGTCGTGTAGTAATCTTCAATTGGCCAAATTGTTTCATTAATTTTTGCCTTGTTTTGTGCGGATCATTTGGATGAGAATATACTTGCTTTCTTACATCTCGTTCATAATTCTTTTTTGGAAATTTTGTTATCAAGTATTCGTTGTATTTGCTTTTCATCCGAAGGAAGAACAATCTATCAGAAAAAGTAGACCAAACACGCGCGCACAATGAAAATCTAAGCTTTTGATGCTAAGAAGAATCTGAATATTCGAAGTGAAGAATCTAGAAGCAGTGGAAAATGTTTTTGCTGAAAAAAGGCTAAAGCAAGTAGATTCGAGTTGTTTTTTTTTTTTTTTTTTTTTTTTTTTTTTTTTGACACATCCCAGTATGCATCCCAATAGCTCTATTGGTTTTTTTTTTTGCGAGCGTCTACAAATGATATGTTTTTGGAGAAAGTCGATGTAAAACCAAAATATTATACTTCGGTACAGTAATATTGAATAACTTGATGTTTTACTCATTACATGTCCTTGATTAATAATTTGATTAATGGTATTGATTTACTGTTTAATTAGGTGTTTTCTTAGGCAAATATCATTTTATGGGTAATCATATGTTGGACAAAAATTTCAAATCAAGTTTAAGCCTGATCATTCATTAATTCATGTTTGTTATTTTAAATAAACTATATAGCTTTAATTCATGTTACAAAATTTAGCCCATTATAGAATTTGCTCTAGTTTTTTACCGTAAATCGGATATTAGATAGTTTCTGCTATAATCATCGTCATCTGATCTATCTTATGGAAATCACACTATTATGAAAAGCCAACTGCTAGTCTGCTACTTAAATATGGATTGAGAATTTGAGATTAATTATTACAGTAGCTTTAATTAACTCGGAAAATTTGACACATTATAAAGTGTGTATATATATATATAATATTTAGTCAGCCTATAGATTCGTTGTAGATTAAATTTCATGTAATTCATGATAACGTTGTGTATTAAATTTCATGAAATTGATAAGGATAGTTAATATGGACAGTTATAAGCTCCAAGCCCTTAAAGGTAGAAGGCATATAAAATTTCATTATAAAATATTACATGTCCAGTGATTTCATGAATTGCCAAATTAATGTACTATTAACGGATCCCTGACCTTGGGATATTGCTCTGGTGTATAAGCCAGCAAGAATATGGTCGCTGTCGTTAATTTCTTATCACATAAGTATTATCGGCTTGATTATTGATGAGCTGATCAACAAAATTAGAAGTGTTACACATGTACAAATTTATATTTACATAAAAAGTGTTTCACATAAATCTCAAAATTGAATTTGTACAGAGTTAACATTTGGCACACTGGCACTAATAAGTTTGCAGCTTCTTCATTTTGTTAGCATATCTTAGTTTAGTTGGATTTAAATTATTAGAGAATCTAGACTCTAGGCCATATCATTAACTTGGTAGTTAAGAGTTATTCTGTTAGGTGCAACACCAAATGCAGGTGTTGTGTACCATTCCATTAATTGGATTCCAAACCCAACTGAAAATTATTTTTATGCTTGTTACTTATTGCGAAGGCTTAAAAAAAAGAGAGGAGAAAACTAGAATATACTCTCAATAAAAACAAGTATAGTGCAGTCGTACTCATGCCTGACCCTACATGAATCCAAGGGGCGCTCAATGACAAGAGAGAGTTTGTGGCAGGATATAAAACATTTGTGGCCGATATCTCGGGCGTGTTTAACGCATTAACAAAATATTCCTGAACAAAAATGTCAAATAACTTGATCGCGACTTGCAATCATGCTATTAATAAAAGCAATCTCTTGAGAATGGTACCGATTCAATTTGACTCAATGGCCTTGTTTGTTTGAGGAATAAGATGACATAAAACTATTTTATTCTACTTTATGTTGCCAAACACTAGTGGAATAACATTACATAAGAGGAAGAATTTATACCATCTATTTAGGTGGTATAAGTTATGTAAATGGGCTCCATGATAGAAAAAGAAAGAAATCTTAGCGATCTTTCCATTAATACCCTTTCATTATATGATTTTTTGCAAAGATGACAAGGACATTTTGGTCTTTTAAAATATATTATGTTATTCCTCTTTATTCCATAACCAAACATATGTTACATAACTTGACATAAGTATTTATACCTCCTTAAATTATACCATCACATATTCCACAACTAAACGCCTCCAATATATATATAGAAAACAATGCAAAACATTACATAAAATAATCTCGATGACAACTTTTCTAAAAAAAAGTTGATTTTTTCAGTTGTGGACGAATAATCTTGCACAAGGACAGAAGTCACAGAACTTTAGCCATTCAAGTAGCAGCAATCCTTCAAAAAAATTCTTTGGAGCCTATTATACACTTAGAAGAAAATTAAAGTACTATATAATTAATATAATATTAAAACTATTTGAATTTGCATTTCATCTTAGAAAACTCTCTAGATTTGCCTTTGAAAATTGCTAATTATTGAGACAATTCAATAGTGTAATACAAACTCTACAAAAGAACTGCAGGACCAAGTCTGCCACTCATACTACACCGAGATACTAGTAAGTACATGTGGATTAAAAAGCATGAGACATTGTTCAATTTTAGCTTAATGCTTCCGATGCAAGAACTTCGTTTCATAACTAGCAAAGAACAAAAAGAAAGGAATGAAGAAAGAGTGATGAGGATCCCTAACAATTATTACATATTACAATCAATTAAAAATATTTAAACAACGTGAAAAAGTTGATTTAGATATTCTTGGCTCTTTATAGATTGGTTATGTATCAAATTTTATGCAATTTATATACCATTCAATATTTCATCCAAAGCAATACTCATATTAAATTTACATCAGATTTTTATCACTTTATACGTGCGTGGTATGTAGAAAGTATAAATCACTATGTAAATTCCGGACTCTGAAATTTAGAATTTTTTTTCCACGATTTGCAAAAATGTTCAAATTTGTAAAAATTTATGAATTGTCGAAGGATTCTTGCTGCTAAGAAAAAGCATCTAATGAAACAAGTAAGAAATAAAATATAGCACGGCAATGGTTGTTGAAGGACCTCCAACGTATGTTGCTGAGTTATTTATATTACATTAAAATGTTAACATACATAGAATCTGTACTCGCCAATCATATTTTATTTTAATTTTTTTTCCTGTTTCAACTGCGCAAGTGATTCTCCATGCATGTTGATGTCATTTGACATGTTTTTATTTTTTTTTTTTTTTAAAACTTATTTTCTAAAGGAGCCAGAACTGAATTTGGAGCATGAAAAAAATTTATAGTTTGGATTGAATAAAAATGTTAATAAAATTAAATTTCATGAAAATTTATAAAATGAAAAACCTCCTAACTAACATTTCAACTACAGTAGTTGCTCTTGACAGAATGTGGGACGCTGGGACTCCAGTCGGATGGTTAAGTGATTTACTTGTTTTCTTTTGAATAAATTTTAATTTTTGCTCAGCTAAATAGCCTCTATCTAGATTTAATTATCGAAAAATATTTGATTTTTTGCTAAATAAATAATCTCTTCAATAATAAAAAAAGAGTGATTTAGATTTATGCCACTGCATATATTTGAAATTAGAAATATGCCATCACTAAATGACAAATTATTTTTTTCCACTATAAAATAATAGAAATTATATTTTTGCCATCGGACAATTATATGACAATTTTACCCTTTTAAATATGTCACTATAAAACATAAAAAATAGTAATATGCCATCACAAAAGATATAACTGATTTTATGCCATTATAAATCATTAACAATTAGTTTTATACTATTGTAAATTTCAGAAATGAAAATTTTAAATGAAAATTCAGAAATCAAAAATAATAAATTTTTATTTTTGAGTTCAAACATTAACTTAATACAAATTATTGCAAATTCTTATTAGCAATATATTGTTAGTTTTCTGTGAAAGAAACAAATAACCATTACTATAGTGATGTTTTTTTTTTTTTTTTAATTTAAAGTAACACTCTGTCAAGTATATGCATTCCAATATAAGAAGTCACCCGGATTCATACAAATTTGAAATCAACAAGAAAGAAAAACTTATTACCATATTAAATTTGGTAATTATGAACTTTGACATCTCGTGGAGCCAAAGATAAATATCACGGCAGCAAACTTTATTTAAAGAATCTTTTCATGTTCATAAAATTTTTCTTGAATCTGTAGAATAATGGGTTCCATGTCATCTATTCGTACAATAATTTTCTTGAATCGCACATAGCATTGTCTGTTTTTTTATTTTTATTTTTTTAGGGTTTGTTTAAAATGAGGGGTAATTTTGTCATTAAAAAAAATAATGACAAATTTGGTAATGACATTTTTAGAATCTAGTATGTTTTTGAAGAAATAGTTGCATAAAACTAATTTTAATAATTCTATGATGGCATTAATTAGTAATTTAAGAATGACATTTTCCTAATTAACAAAATTCAGGGTGGCATAAAACTAATTATCTCTAAAAAAAATTGAATGCGCTGAACGCACTCCAACGCACCGTTCCTTTTTTTTTTTTTTTTTTTTTTTTTTTTTTTTGTTGAAACGGGCCGACGCACCGTTATCCTATTTTTACCTTTTTAAGATTACAAGTTACATATATTTCATCCTTTTTTTTTCCTCCTTTTGAATACCCACGCCCTAAGGCCGCATATATTTCATCTACTTTGTTCCGTGCTGGTGCGATAATCGGATAGAAGCTCAGTTCAACATATATATCATAAAAGGTTTGGAGCATGTTTGCATGGCTTTAAACAAGGATTTTGTTCAAAGTTTTTTTTTTTACCCCTTACTGTATGCTTAAAATTAATAAGGATCATGCGTGATTGATGATAATAATACAGTAACTGCAATGTAAGCAAAATTGGAAAAAAAAAAAATGTTGCTCACTCAAACTTATTAGAGATCCAAATTTCTAGATTTACGATAAAAATCAGGATCTTTTATTCGAAATTGCTTGGATTTTGATACGCTAACTAGTTTAATCTGGGCTACCATTGCCAAACAAATTTACTCATTTCCTGTGAGATGCATTGGCACTTTTAATTATAATAGTTCTCTCATACATCCCTGCTGATAATTCTCCTCAGGAAACTGGTCAATTTGGAACTGCATCTTGGCTTGGACGTGTCTGCTGCCTGCCTAACCAAACGCTTATTATAACAAGGTCTCAACTCCATAAGAAACTCAAATATCATGTTCTTGCATGACTATAAACATGGCCATTGCACTGTTTGCACATGTCATCAGTTGCTCACATGCATAGAAAATGTGCTTCAGCCTCTACCCAAATTTGATTGGCCAACCTACTCTAGCCATTGCATGTTGGCTTATGTCATCATCTAAACTATTTGCATAAAAAAAATACTATAGCCTACTTTGCTGAAATTGCATGCGACTTCCAACTGACCATACTTACGTGTCAGTACTGCCAATTGTAGTAATTTAATTCGTTTAATAGACGTACTGCAACCCACATATACAGTGATCTTTAGACTACGAACAAGGTTTTTATATAAACAAATGGGAAAGGATCCTAAACCCAACAGTTATTTAAAATTCTGAAAATTTAAGCTGAGATAGATAAGACTAAAATGCTAAGACCAATTCTTGAAGAAACAAGAAAGGGCTATATGAAAATTTAAGCGGGCTGATCATGTCAATTAACGGGCTCATTAAGTCCATTTACAAAGGTAAATTGAGCCCATAGATTTTTTCTAGACCTATCCAGGCCCGTATTGTTTAGAAGGCAACTCAAAGCCTTCTCAATCATTCAACATTTTCGCAAATTCTGTTTTCAAACTTTTCATGAAGTATTCAACAAAGCCAACAAACCGGTACTTTATTTGTAGTGGTTTTACGCAAAACCATATTTCTTGACAATTTTTCTGGTAGAATTAATGCCTCTGCAAACCTTAGAAAAAAAAAAAAAGACTCCACAAAACAAATCCCAACATCCATTCTTATATTTGGCAAAATGAATAAAACATATGAAAGAGTAAGAGTAAAATGGTCCGATTGTAAACTATTTTTTTATTCTAAAATATATAATTCCATTAGGCTTTTGATCTACCTCGTTGAGAATATAATACAATTAGAAGTATACTATGTTTCTTGTGTAACTTTTCTTATCCAAATTAGAAGATAGTGATATACTGATACTATATATTTCAATTCCAAGTGGCATCCCATGCTTACTCCATGGCAGCTCTCCCTCTCCGCTCCTATCCCTTTCCTCCCACGCAAAACCCAACAACCAAAACCCATTCTCTCCCCAACTCCAAGTCAATCCCTCTTCATTCCACAACCACACCCAATCGCCAAAGCTTGAGTTTCGACCAAGCACCACCCAGTTTCCGCCACCACCTCCTCTCTCTTCGCTCCTCCGCAATGGCCACGGCGACGTCCGACGGAGGTTTCGACCGAGCGGCGGCCGTGAAGCAGTTCGACGAGTCCCGTACCGGCGTCAAGGGGCTCGTTGATGTTGGTATTGACGAAATTCCTCCAATGTTTCGTCACAACCCCGACCCGTTGCCTCCTGCCCCGACTGGTTCGGTGTCAGTCCCGACGATTGACCTCTCCCTGCCACGTGGCGTTGTCGTTGACCTCATAAGAGCTGCTTCCCACGAGTGGGGATTCTTTCAGGTAAATGCTATTTCTTATAATCTTCAGGAATTTCTGTGAATTTTGAACTGTGGGTGATCTGGTTCAGTCAATTTGTAATAGTGTCTAATTTAAGAGTATATTAGGAGTAGATGGTAAATGTAACCTTGTTTCTATAACTAAAAGGACTGTCAAGCCTTTTTTTTTTTCAAAATAGTGTCTAATTTCAAGTAATTGGGAGTACTGGAAGAATTAGTTGAGTATTGTACCTGTAATTCATAATATATGACGAACTATACCTTAATCTGAGTAATTGTGTGGACTACTGTACACTAGTGCAATTTTAAATTTTTAATAGGAATAGCTTAAAAAAATCCACCATTGACAATGAGAAAGGCTTAGAACAAATTTCAGTAACCTTTACTATGCAGAATTTCTTTTAATCCTGAATACAATGATCAAATTTACAGTAAGAATATGGTACAGGTGATCAACCATGGGATCCCTGTCAGTGTAATTGATGGGACCCTCTCAGCCATTCGGTCCTTCAATGAGCTGCCTCCCTCTGATCGGTCTCCCTATTACTCCCGTTCCTTGACAGGTGGGGTCTCCTACTCTTCCAATGTCGATCTGTACAAGTCTTCTGCTGCCAGCTGGCGCGACACAATTCAGGTTTTGATGGGCCCAGCTCGGCCGGACCCTGATCGAATCCCACCTGTCTGCCGGCAGGAGATTCTTGCATGGGATGAGAATGTCTCACAGGTGCTTAATCTACTAAAAGCTAATTGTTATTCTCTTTTAAACTGGTGACAGAATGTTCTAGAAGGCTAGCACTACTTGTTTGCTTATCCTGAGTTTAATTTGTTGATGTTAGCTTGTTGCTTTTGTTCCTTCTGCTAGTAACACACTGCTCGGTACACTAAATATAATAACAGGTGCACTAATCCTTATGCTGTCTGTAACATTTTCCATGGCAATACTTAAATCTTGAATAGTATAGAAAAGTTTTAGGGTATCTTATATTTCTATAGTCAGTAATGCAGTTACGCTCACAAGTTCTTCTCCATATGTTGCCCAAAAGGGCACAAACTCATGAGTCATGACCTCTTAGTATTCATTCTAATACATTACAACATGAGCTACTCGTTCAATTAAATATGCGCTAGGCCTGATATTAAGCAGACTAATTTCTTGCTTAAAGCACCCCCCCCACCCAGGAAAATGATCTGATCTTGGCAAAAGCTAGTTCTTCATATTACCATAAAGTTTATCCTTTCTATGGATTGCAAACACTTGTCAGAGATGCGGATCATATGTTTATAATGTGAGTTACTTTCTAATAAGAATTTACCATAGTTTGAGCACGCATTACTGGCATAGTACTGTTGCCATGTGTAAGCTCTTCCCTAGGCCAAAGTGTACCATCCTTTTTTGTTCCTTTGGTTAAATTTTTTCTTTGCTTAATGAAAATGTAAAAAGAACAATAGTAAAGAGAATGTAACAATAGAGTGCTAAATGAAAAAGTAAGACGAACAATGGTAAAGAGCATGTACAATAGAGAAGATGCTTTCTTCCTTACCTTGGAGGCTTCGATTTAACATAGATTGAACCAACAAATTACAGGTCGGTCGAGCCTTGCTAGAACTAATGTCAGAGGGGCTTGGGGTTGGGCCACATCGACTGAAGGAATTAACAATAGGCGATGGTAAGGTTATGGTTTGCCACTACTACCCACCATGCCCTGAGCCTGATGCCACCATGGGTGTCGTGACACACACAGATCCTGGGGCTCTCACTGTCCTGGTGCAGGATAGCACAGGTGGTCTGCAGGTGAAGCACGTCAGAGAGGATGGCGAGTGCTATTGGGTTGATGTTGAGCCTGTTCCCGGTGCACTTGTGATCAATGTTGGTGATCTCCTTCAGGTATGTTGTTAAGCATGTACCCCATAAAAAATCTATTTTATTGATATTTCATCTTTATTTTACATTACTAGTATTTCTGATTTAATCTTTCCTGTACCAGATAATCAGCAATGATGAGTATAAAAGTGTGGAGCATCGTGCTGTCGTGCGTTCTCGAGACAAGTCCAGGGTTTCAATAGCTGTCTTCTTTAATCCTTCAAAAAGGGGGGACACTGATTTTTATGGCCCGTTGCCTGAACTGATATCAGATGAGAAACCTGCTCATTACCGAAATTTCACCATGACAGAGTTTATGGGTACTTTCTTCAGTAAGCAGCTCTCCAGCAAAGCGCTTGTTGATCATTTCAAATTGTAGAGGTTCAAGTTGGGGATCATATTTGTATAAATATTTATTTCATGTGAAAATAAATAATCCCTGTGTAAATTATATGTTTTTTTCACACATTTCACAATCTTTCATGTTTATATGTGAAAAGGAAACAATGGAAATTTTAACGGCGTTGATTAGTTGGTTGAATTTACATTAGGTTGACATATGCTGGACACAATTGTTCATGTATCTCGCATTCTCGCTGGTTCACTAGCACACTAGAAGGGTTCTATCAATGCATTTGTTGATAAAATTGTAAAGAACCTTACTGAAAGATGAACTATGTCCATATAAATAATATGCTGAAAATTTTGCCTCGCCCGAAACAAAATACAAATCAACAGTTCAGCACTCATGTTACTGTGGAGTAGAAATCACTGGGAATAGAAGTTTCTTTCCGGGCCTTGTGGCTTTATGTTCAGACATAGTGGGCTTAGTGCACATTTAACAATTCTAAGAAATCTCTACCCAGCATGTTTATTTTTATTTTTTTATTTTTTGATTTATGCCCGTAGGCCACACCCACACACCCATCATCCCACCCCAGTGGGACTCGAACCCCAGCACTCCCAGAGGGAATGCTTGTGCCTCAACCACTGCGCTAGCGCAGCGTTGGCCCCAGCATGTTTATCCAAAACAATGCATCAGCACAAGATGCCATTGCAATTTCTCCACAAGCTACAAACAAAAAGAGCAAGCCATCCTCAGAGAAAAAAAGAAAAGAAGAAACAGCAAGCGAGTCGTGCAGGTAACAGTCACATGGTTTTTGTTTTTTCTGGGGCAGGTTACCAACCTAGATTACCTCACACAAAATTTGTCTCAACAGATTTCAGTTTTCTTGTAGGTCTTTCCTACTGGAAGTCTAAAATAAGTGGCATGATCCAAGATCACCATGTACAGTTTGCATACCAATTTAGGGATTTTTGCTTTGTAACTATGGTAAACTGCTTCATCAAGAATTTAATTACCTTTGGTAGGAATGACAGGGAGGTGGTGGGAAAATCTTTTAAACGTCTATTGTAGATTTTATTAGAAGTTTACAATTATATTTCATCTCAATTAGGGGTGCTTTACTGCGCATTCTGACTTCCAGATCTAATTTTATTCAATTTCTAAATCCAATAAAATTCTTGCAAATCTGTTACCCGCTGTCCGTTGGCTCATCATAACCAGTTGTCTGTACTGACAGGCAGGATTACAGTGCATGCCAGTCTCTTTGTTCTTTCTCTTCTACGTATGTGGATAGAAATTTAAAATAACAAGCCCATTAATTGCGTATATATATGTTCAGCCTACTACTGAAATGTCGTCCACGTATTCTATTCAATATTCAGCCAGTTTAATTTATTGCATGCCGTTTTTCTTTTCTTTTTTTTTTCTGAAAAAAAAACGAAAAAAATGTACAAGTTGCCGGTGTGAACATTGTTGCAATTTGCAAAAGTCATAGAGAGCAGCAAGGGTTGGTCACATGATTTTGTTTTTTCTTCACCAGACTAACGAGTACCAGCCTAGAGACCATGAACGAGGTTTTTGTCTTTCCCCTCAAAAAAATAAAAAGATTTACTGCAAAAATATTAAATATAAGATAAAAAATGTTTTTGTAATAGTTATGACCTTGTATGAAGCAAAGGAACAGAACAAAAGAAGCATAACTGATCATAGTATGGAAAGAGAACAAAAAGTAGCAGAACTCTTTGTGCAAAGTAGCCTCATTGCATATCTTATTTAAAAATAAATAATTTTCGTTTCCGGATAATATAGTTTCCATTTTAAATAATCATTTTATTTTGTTCTCCTGTTGAATTCTAACAAGCATGGGTGAATGGATGTCATGTCCCGCACCGACAGGTCACGGGACGCGAGGTGAAAAGGTATCTTCTGCATCCATCCGACGGTCCATCAACCTACGTCGCAACAGATAAACAAACAGAGTCAGGTACAAACCTCAGTAACCGGTTATTTCTTCTCTATACTTAATTAATATATAACAAATATCAATAAGATTGGATTAATCCACGATTAAAAAAAAGACTGGATTAATCCACAGATAATTATTCAATGCAATCAAGTCAATTTGAACCGCGAATCACCTTCTCTGAGGGTTACCAACGGTTTACTATCACACCGCGAATCACCTTCGACGAGGGTTGCCAACGGTTGATAGCACAATTCAGATACCAATCACAATTGCACTAAATAACTTCAATCAACATCAAACGATAAATCAATCAATCAATCAATCAATACGAAATTAAATACATAGAAGTTCGGTTATCTGATTTAACGATCCAGAAATCACAAACAAATCAAAACGACTATCCAATCGACGACGACGTAGGAATTCTAATCGGCCGACAACTCAAAATAATCAAACAATTGATCGTGTTTCTTGGTTTCAATAAGAGAATCGGAAATAGTAGCTATAAAATAGTAAATTAAAGGATAAAAGCTTGGACTGGTGAAAGGTCTTGGAATGAAAATAAAGTCATCTCCTTATATTCGGTTTCATTTCAACAATCAAAGTTTACACGTGGGTAACAATTAGAAAAGAAACAAGGAATGAGTGCCGCGATAACTAAAGGTAAAAGACAGGTGTAACATTTTCAAACAACTATGGTCAAACGCGGTGCAAAGCTATGGGCTGTGCGGTGGGTGTCGACGGTATAACGTTTTACGTTTACCGTGCACGTTCCGTGCCAACGGAACGGTTGGCGAAATAATATTCCATTTCGGGGTATGTAATGGAACGGAAAACGGTATGATCTCTGGTATCGTTGAAATGAACGGAACGTGAAACGGAATGGTATATTTCGTGCACGTTTCAATTCGTTTCGTCCAGAATTCTACAGATCTACAATAAGCTATTGCAGGGGTTAATATTAAGTTAAGATAAAAAAAAAACAAATCTGTCTCCTCTCTCCCACCATCTTCTCTCCGCTCTCTATCCTCATCTCTCGTCTCTCTCCACCCATGAGGATGCACTCTGTTTCGCTCTGAGTAACCACCTCTCTCAACCCACCACAACCCACCACCGCCACCTCACCTCCATCAATACTTCTGATCTCCACGACCTCTCCTCCTCCCACCACCTCCTCTCCACTCTCTCTCCTCATCTCGCCTGACCTTTTCCCTTCGCCGCTATCTCACTCTAGCTCAGCCATGGCCGGAGCTCCTCGACCCTTCCTCCATCTCTCCTCGCCTCGACTCGTTTCCCTCCACCATCCACCATCTCCGGCACAACCTCTCCTACTTCCGCCTTAACCTACCACCGCTTTCGGCTCAGCCACCTCTTTCAACGTTATGTGAACGTCATCAACGTTTAGAAAAACGGAACGACAGCGACTCAAAATATTCAAACCGTCATTTAAACGAAACGTTTTACGGAAAAAAAAATTATACCGTTTATTGAACGGCACGAATAACGAATATGTATAATTTCGTTGCCATTGTAAAGTGTAAACGTTAAACAGGTCTAGCTGTGCCCAAAAATTTTCATTCCTTCGTTCGGTCAACTAACAAACAAAAAGCATTGACCGGTCAAAGTCAAATCTGGTCAACTAAACGGTCAACTGCCAAAGATAAAGATAGGTTTTCAGCATATAACAGATCCTCTTCCAAAAAATAAATCATAGTAAATTAGCATGGTTCTTGTAATGTTTGTATTATTTAAGTCTGAATGTGGATGTGCAAATGTCAATTTCCTTTTAGTGACCTCGGCTCTATAAAATTTATTTAATTGTTCTATTATATAATGAAGGAAATCTCGGGAAATAAATTAATTTGTCTTTCATTTAAATAAATAAATAATATAAAAAGTATTCTGATGGCGTCGAAGGTAGGTCATGATATTAGATAATGTTGAGCTTCTAACTTATGTTGCATGTGCTAAAAATATTCCTTCATTATTCTTTATTAGTTTCTATGTTGTGGAACTCCAATTATAACTTATATTTATCAATGATCGTGTTTCATGCCACACCAATTTTAATTTAAGTTTATCATTACATGAAATATGGTCAGAATAATTTTCTGGTCAGTTAGAAGCCCTCAAATTACATGGTACACCAAAATAAAACTATTGAATTATCGAAGCCTAATTAAATTGATAGTTCCAATATAGAAATGGCTGCCTATTTGCCGAAACGGATTTTCAGAAGTATGGTGAAGAGCTACCGGAAAAAAAAAAAAAAAAAAAAAAACGACACTACTACTGCAATCATACAATTTTAGTAGTACGAAATTGTGAAGTGCCACATGACAATCACAGACAGCTTCCGAATCTGAGGAAAATTGTAAATTTTAACATGTGGAATTTTTTAGAATCAAAATGGGATGGAAGAAGGTAATTCCCATTAATATATTTTTTTTTTCAAAATTATTTATCATAATCACATCTTTTCTATCATTATCGTCATCTTCAGTTCACTTTTCGTTCATCTACCTCCTTATCGGCTTATCCCCATCCCAGCGACTCTCCCGCTGAACCTACCTCCTCTTGTTCCCGATCCCAACGTCTCTCTCGCTTGCGAAATTTGGACAAGCGAGATCTGAACAACTGAACAAGCAGTACGAAAGTAATAAAACGTGATTAGCTTATGATAACGTGACGATAAAGATCGTTATCAACCTTTTTTTTTTTTTTCATTTCTACGTACTGATAATAATTTTGCTCTGTTTGGCTCGGTTGAGATAATAATGGTTGCCCCATAAAATACCAACTCCTGGTCAACATCTAAAATGTAAGAATATCTTCTCACAAAGTGTCTCATGCTCAATTTTAAATGTTATGACCTTGATGCCAACCAGCCAACCTCACATGCAAGATTCTCGTATTTAGCACCCCCGCACATCTCTAGTTGACTTGCCAGGGAAAAAAAATTCTCTCGTTGTACATGTTTTATTAAAGAATTAGAACAAATATAAATCGGATCGTTCAGGTAGAAGTTTGATGTTTTACAGACAAATCAGACGCCAGTACAAATTCTGAATAATCCGACTTGAATTCAACGGATCATTTTTTTTTTTTTTTTTTTTTTTACTTTTAGACAAACCTTGAGAGTACTCCACTCTTATTCAAATACAAGATGCATCTGGCCAAACCCTTCTGGAACAAAAACCGTTGTCTTTGAGGATTCTTTTTTTTTTTTGTGTCAATTACTTTAAGGAATTTAGGTCAAACAATGAATAAAAAAAACAAAATACTCATTTTACGTTTTCTAAGATTTGTTAACTAAAATTGGATCCAAATATGTAAGATATCTCTTTCATCCAACCATAGCACGTGAACTTTTTTTTATAGTGTTAAGACAACTGGACCTAATTAGCGAGCATAAGAATATATTTTAAAATTGTCATTTGCCGAATATTTTCAGAAACGGCGCCACTTGCTCAGCAATTAGCTTTTACTCAAGTAGGAGTTAGCATGTGCAATACCATCGGCTGAATTTAATTTACATTATACGAGGATATGATATCTTTTGCGACTCCATTAAATTAGCTCTGTATTGAGTATCAAATTCGTTATGATGTTTTAGGCATTTTCCAACTTTCTTGTATGAATCTATTCATTATAACTTTTATAATTACCTTTTAAGAAAGATAATGTCATATTTTTCTAACTTTTAAGTTTTATTTATCCACAAACAATCTTATGGTTAGATGTTGAACTTAAAACTTCCACTCAAAATGTGTCGTCCTTATCGAGTGGACTATAGGCTGACGTTCTATGTTTAGTAAATAATAATAACAACAACAATAATAATAACGACGATGACAATATTATTATTACCATGCCCAATTATAAATTTCAAAGTTTGATTAGATTGATTTACCCACATTTTTGTCACCCATAGTAAAAAGTTACTATTCTTTTCTTGAAAAATAGCGCTAGATGCCTAGATAAATCAACAGCAAAAGTTGTTCATTTTAAGGGGAAACAGAGTCAAGCCTTTCAATTTTAAATTTTAAATATGCAATAGGTTCCTGATTTAAAATAAAAAATCTCTATTTAAAAAGCTTTATTCTTTACCACTTCATTACTACACTAAAGACTAGTTTTTACATTTTAGTTCGTTATAAACTCTTTTCGTTCTAGTTATACGTACTTTTATCCCCTTCTTTTACACAAACGAGCTTGTAGAGAGACAACGCGTGTCATTCGGGCACTTTATGTCAATATAGAAAAATGTTCATCCTAAAAATCTCAATATACAGGCAGGCATTGCGGATATTAGAATGCACATATTTAGATGCTTTTTTGAAAGCAAAATATATAAAGAAAATCAAAGGAGAGTTCATTCCCTGCTTTGTTAGCAAACATTTCTAACGGTCCACATTTCAAATGACCAAATGTTTTTTCCATAAGAAGTCCTAATGACCAAATGACTCTCCTTTCTTTTCGCTAGTAATTTCTTATCTAATATTAGGTTACATCTGACAGGGTTTCCCAAATATTTCACTATAACTAAACTTATATAAAACAACTTGAGCGGAGCACACGCCAAAGTGCCAGTTAAAAACCAAATTACTGTCTCTATATAAATACTGTGACACCATATTATCAGCTGAGAAAAAGCAGAAAAAAAAAAAAAAAAAAAACAGAAAAACAGCAATGCGTCTCCACACACTCTCCATCTTTCTGTACGGTTTCTACTTTCAAACCGATAATTTTTTATACAAATTTATATGTGGTGTCTCTATTCAAAACGCTTTCCCATTCTTTTTATTTTTATTCCAGATTCCTTTGTGTTTTCACTGCCCTTCCTCTGTGTCTGGGAAGGGTTCATGGCGTGACATCACCCTCAAAAAATGGTATGTGTGATTTCTCTTGTTGATGAATGCATAATTTTCCTTTATTCCCATGAGTAACATATTTGTAATGGGGAGAAGTTATATATCTAAATTTTGGCATTTACAGATCATTCTCATTTTGGAGTGAAAAAATTTGATGTTTTATTTTATATATTAAATATTTAGCCTATGTAAAAGGGTCTGGAGATCTAAAAACCGCCAATGCCACCAATATGACAGCACTTCAAATGCATTCATCATTCTTCGATAGAAGCAAAGATGGGATCATAACCATCAAGGAAACATATCAAGGTGATTCATAATTTTTCTTTATATAATTATGTACTTTTCTATATTGGTTATATCGAACATTGAATTTGAGGTTTGTTATGCTTTCACTATTTGACTGTTTGTAAGCTTAATTGAGATTAAATTACTCTTTTTAGGCATGCGTGCATTGGGTTTCAGTTATCCCATTTCTGTAGCAGGCGCAATCTTCATCAATGGTGCTCTTAGCCGCAAAACAAGGCCCCCTGTACTCTCTCTCTCTCTCTCTGAAATATTATAATTAATTTTAAGAAAATATTATTATAACCAAAATTTGTGAACCTGCAGGGGACTCCACCAACGATCACTCTACCTATTTATATTAAAAACATCAAAAAGGGAAAGCATGGTAGTGATACTAATGCGTATGATTCTAAAGGAAGGTATGCAAACTGTTGTTGATTGCTAATTTTGTAATTCAGGAAAAGAGCTTTTGGGTTTGTTAACTATTTTTGGTATTAGTGATGGTAATGTGCTCAATTTCGCTCTTTAAGTGTTACAACGTGGGAATTAGGGAAAGGTTAAATGGTTTGATATGAGCATGTTCTAAATGTGCACAAGAGCAAGGTTTCGCATTGAATTTTGAATGGCAAAATAACAGAGAAAAAAAAAAAGAAAGACATTTTTACTGCATGATTATGGTTGTGCAGTTTTGGTCAAGAAGTTAGCTGTATGATAGAGTAATCATTTTGAATTTGCAAAAATTGGCAGTGTACAAAAATAATGATTCTATTTGTCGGTTTGTTAGGTAGCTTGAACTATTGCCTGAAACAAATAAATTTCTGGGAAGTTCCTCAATCATTCCAATAGCCTTACTTGATTCTGAATTGTAGGTTTGTTCCAAAAAAGTTCGAAAAGATATTCAAAAAATATGCAAAAACAAATCCGAATGCGCTCACAAAAACTGAGTTGGATATGATGCTTCAAGGATACAAGGACATGGGTGACATCAAGGGACAGTAAGTATAATTGCCTCTTGAAGAAATTCAATTCTATGTTGTTGTTATTGTGTGCAAAGAGGCTCTAAAATGAAAAGAAATGAAAGAACTCAATCTTGGAATTTATCTTAGCAATTAATCGGAACTAAATTTCCATTACAAAAAAAAATCGATATGTAGTAGTAGAGTGCAATTTTGTTATATTTAGTTTTTTAATTTTCATGTTTGACGTTTGACAGGATTGCTGCGCAGAGTGAATGGAAGCTCCTGTACTTTATTGCCAAGGATAAAGATGGACTTCTTCAGAAGGACATTGTAAGAGGTGTATATGATGGCAGTCTGTTTTTTAAATTGGAGCAGAAGAGATTATCTTCCAAAAATAAAAAAACATAGTTAATTCATGTTGTTCTGGATATGCCCATGTCAGTAGCTATTTACCGACTCGTATGCCTCCATTTGAGAGCATGATAGCTTGAGAAATAATAAGGAATAAAGTTTCTTTTTAGGGTTATTAAGGGATAAGTTATTTACTGTCAGAGGTGGAGATAATTAGATTATGACGAATGATTTGTTTGTTGTATAGTGAAATTAATAATAAAATTAGATTATAATTTTTGCAGTTAAGATTATAATTTCTCGTACTTCTGTCTGAAAGCTAGAAAGTGCTTGTTAGAGAAGTTTGGCTTTTATCTCTATAAAGTTAAATTTACGTCTGCGTTAGTTGAGACATTGTATATTCTTGGGGCAACAATGCAGCTTCAATTTCAAATTCGCTCGTGTGTGTACACATGCGCGCAACGAGGGAAATCACAAACAAGACCCATTAATTATATTACACATCGAGATTGATGTATAATGTTAAATATAAGAAATTTGAAATCGTAATAGAAATGGATTTTAATAAATAATAAATTAATGACTTCATTAATTATACTGAGTAAACTATTTTATTATGTTCGTATTTAGGTCAAAATACAAATGGTTGAAATCATGTTTCTTTCTTTTTGTGTGTGTGTGTGTGTGTGTGTGTGTGCACGGTTAGAACGGTTGACATAAAGCTTCCATTAGGGTCAACATATTAAAATTTTATAGGACACTAAATTGTAATTTTTCGAATGATTTTTTTATTTTTTTTATTATTTTAGAGCTATTTTTATTTAATTTTGAATAAGAGTTAAAACGAATAATAAGGACAGTAAAAATGTAATATCTTTAAGATTTAAATATAGAAATAATGTATTGGATGTTATGAATTGACCGTTTTGATTTTAAAGTAAAATACATTTTAAACCATTCGTACTTTCGTCGAAATGCAAATATCGTACAATAAACCTAACACATCTATAATTGAATGCTGCTTTCCCGACTGGAATTGCTGATGATTTATTGTTTTCCTGGCATAATTCTGTTTCACCATTTACTTCTAATAATTTAGAGTAATTTTTGTTGACTTCTTGTGTTTTACTTTTTTATTTCTGTTTTAGCATCTTGCTAAATCATGTATATTTGTAACATTGATTTTATTAATTCAAAAGATAGGAACTTGACCCCTTATCTTTCCCATCGAATGAAAAAATTTATGGGAATATTTTTCTTAAAGCAAACAAACATGGAAATTAAAAAGAAAATTCATTCTCTACTTGTAGCAAATCTTCTTTAGCTTCATTCCAAAATGACCAAATCTTTTTCAAATCGCCGTCCTTATAAGCAAATATAGACTTTCCTTATTGTTTTCAGCAGCAAATCTTTTTCCCTTTATTTATCTAATATTAGGTTGTACCTGGACAGATTTACCAAACACCAGACATTAACCAAAAACAAAACTTACCTATCATTGCAAGCTGAGCACACGCCTAAAGACAAGTTGCCTTTATAACTATCTGTCTCTATATAAGGAAGTGAACTGACCCCATATTATTAGGTGAGAAAACCAGAAACAAACAAAAGAAAACAGCAATGTGCCTCCAGAGACTCTCCACCTTCCTGTGCGCTTTCACATTCGTTTGAATTAAGATTTTTTATTTTTAATTTTTTTTTTTGTAGTCCTCATTTAACTTCTTCCTATCTGATCTCTCTGTTCTAACGCTTGCCCTTGTTCTTTTTCCTTTTATTCTAGCTTTCTGTGTGTTTTCACTGCTTTTGCTCTGGGAAGAGCTAATGGCGAGGCATCTCCCTCACAAAATGGTATGTAGGAATTCTTGTTGATCCTTGGTAACTTTTATTTATATTTTGCTTCAATTCACCATAACTAATCCTTTCTTCCAACAATTAATATACTTGTAATGGGAAAAGGGAATCCTCATATTGGGTATTTACAGATCATTGTCATTTTGGAGGTGTATGAAATTTTCTCTGTTTTATTTAATACATTGAAATTTTGTTTACATGTAAAGGGACTGGAGATTCGAAAGCCACTGATGTGACACCTCTTCAAATGCATGCATCATTCTTTGACAGGAACAAAGATGGGATCGTCACCCTCAAGGAAACCTATGAAGGTGATTCACAATTTCTCGCCAATTTAGTTATGTTCTTTTCTTTCTCATTTTTGTTGGAAGCTCAATTTGTGGGTTGTTATGCTTACAACATTTGTAAGCTTAATTGAGGTTCAATTATCCATTTCAGGCATGCGTGCAATTGGTTGTAGTGTTCCTGTGTCTGCAGGAGGCGCACTCTTCATCAATGGTTTACTCAGCCCCAAAACGAGGCCTCCTGTACTCCTCTCTCTCTATATCGCTCTAGCCTTATATTAATTTTGAGAAACAATCATTATGAACCAATATTTGTGAAATTGTAGGGGAAATCAGCGTCGGCATCTCTACCTATTTATATTGAAAACATCAGCAAGGGGAAACATGGCAGCGATACTGATTCCTATGATTCTCAGGGAAGGTACGAAACTGTTGCTGATTGCTTAGTTTGTAGATTCAGAAAAAACAGCTTTTTGGGTCGTTAGCTATTTTTAGCATTAGTCGTGATATTGTGCTCAATTTAATTATTTGAATGTTCCTACACGGAAATCGGGGAAAGGTTAACGGTTTCTGAAAGAGCATGTTCCAAATAAATCCTAATGCGAGCAAGAGCATGATTTATCATTGTATTGTAAATAGTTTAATTTGAAATCTCTGAAATGATCAGAGCAAGGGAATAAAATGTAAGTGGCAAAGAAAAGAGAAAGAAATAAGAAAAAAAGGATAACATCTATACAGCCTGATTACGGTTGTACAAATTTGATAATGTTAGCTCTATGATAGAAGCAATTATTTTTGCAAAGACTGTTGACTTGGCAGTATAAAGTTTAAAGATTATTTAAAAGTTTGCTATACAAAGACATGTTAGTTTCTTAAATATATTCTAGCGTGTGATGCTTTCAGATTTGCTTACTTTTACTGATCCATGTGACAAGTCCATGCAATACTTTCAGGGTTGCTTGTACCAATGCCGACAAAAAGTCAATTTTTGGAGAACTCTCTTCATTATTTCATCTAGCCTCACCTGATTCTGAAATTGTAGGTTCGTTCCAGAAAAGTTTGAACAGATATTCATAAAATATGCAAAAACAAATCCGAATGCTCTCACCTCAAAAGAGTTGGATGACATGCTTCAAGCGAACAAGGACTCGGGTGACACTAAGGGACAGTAAGTATTTGCTTACTGATGAAGAAACTCAATTTTGTATTTTGTTATTTGTGCAAAGAGGCTGGTGGCCTTGTTCCTAAAAAGGAACGTAAGAAAGAAAGAATTCAATCTTGGAATCTATCTTGCACCTTGGTCCTAAAATTTCCTTAGAAACTTTCGAGCTGTGGCAGTAGAGTTTAATTTTGTTATATAAGCTTTTATTTTTCATGTTTGACTTTGACAGGATTGCTGCCCAGGGTGAATGGAAGCTCTTGTATGATCTGGCCAAGGATAAAGATGGATTTCTTCAGAAGGATACCATAAGAGGGGTGTATGATGGCAGTCTGTTTTATAAATTGGAGCAAGCGAGATCATCTTCTAAAAATGAAAAATCATAGTTCATCAATGTCATTATTATGACTGTGGATATGACCATGTCAGTAGCTATTTACAATTTTCCATGACTCTGTTTGGGAGCAAGATAATTAATTTTGGGAATAATTAAATGATAAAAGTTATTTCCTGTGAGAGATGGAGATATTTTATTCCCTAGTTATCTTTCTTCCAAACATGAACTATAAAGATAGTTTCATATGTTATACAGAGCAATCAAATAATAAAGTAATTTTACAATTTATTTACTTAACGTACCACGGCAGATCTCCAAATTAATATTTGTTGGCTCTTTGTGTGCTAATAGACTATGATGAGTAAAAAGATGGAGCACAATGTGAGAGGTATCTAAAATAAATAGAACACTGTCATCCCCTGAAAATATATTGCATTGTTATTTATGCTCTCAAATTTGATATTTCTTAGATCGGGCGCATCATCGCAATAACTAAATAAAAAAAATTACATTTCACAATTTACCACATTAGCCAACGTTTCCTTTCATTTAATAGCCAAATATATACGTTTCCTGTAACTTTTGTGTTAGAAAATCGTGGGTAAACACATACCGCAGCGGAAATCGATTTTCCAGGATCTCTTGCGATTCCTTTCACGGCATGACACGCTAAGCCCTTCCACGTCTTCACGACCACCGTCTTCATACGCTAGTGGACAACAACCACGATTGGAAGTCAAGTTCCAACGAGTTCTGTCACACTATCCACAGTCACGGTGCCAGACGGACTGCCACGCGCCAACCTCTCGAATAGGTTGCGGTGTTTCACTCTCCATTGAGTGCTCCTACTTATTAACAAGTAGAAGAGAAGTGGATCTCTCTCTCCCTCTATTCTCTGTCTCTCTCTGTCTAAACAGAATGAGTCTCAACCACACAGAAATTAATCTGTTCAGAAAATATATAGAGATAGGGACTCTGTCACCAAAAGGTGCGAATTGCCCAACGGCCCGCTGGAATTTCCAGCAACCCGCTGAAAATGTCTCCACTTCAAAATTCTAACATCTCCCTCTTGGAGACATTTGTTGAAAGCAGTCATTGTCTTCATACGGCACATAGACCGTGCGACTAGCGCATATACCTGCATGCGGGAGCTACAATAATACACTTTAACATAAAGTTAAGCCACTCAGGAGCCTCGACCTTTTTCTAAAAAAAATAAGCAGTTTATATGTATATACTCATACCCTAGATTATTTCAAGATCAAGCACTAGACATACACATCGCCAACTGCACTTACGTGGCCACTATGTGTTATCCCTTTCAATCTAATTTGCTCAAATGTTCCCAATTATGTCCATATGACAAAAATTGGTGGGCCCGAACACAAGCAAATTTCCTTGTGCGATCTGAAATTAATCTTCCTTTTGCACTCATGTCAATCCAAGTAAAATCAACCGCTTTCCGAGTAATGCATCGGTAGACCGAATCATACATAGCCATGGGTAACATACCACAGTAGACAGAACATTGACCTACTCTTCATGACATAGTCAATAGTCATGAGGGTACGTATTTGGAACTCACACAATGAGGAGATAGCGGTATTAGTCCTGAGACTACTCAACTCATTTTCCAACGTCGCCAAGCACATGTGGTATGAACACGTGCTACAATGAATTATCTATCTAACAGACGTATGTTAGTTCATTGTACGAGCCTAGGTCTGGTTGCAAACCAAAGCGTCTATGGTCTAGACCGCATACATTGCAACTCACCTTGAAAGTCTCTACAAGTCCGCTACATCGAGCGACAAGGAAACTCTCACCTCGGCTAGCTATAGGCTACATGAATTGTGGGGGGCAATTCATGTCGACTCGCCTAAAAGAAAAATCTCATCTTAGTCTCAACACTAAGGCGACAACGAGTTTCGTCTGCCATAAACAGCTCCTTAGTCCTCCTTGACTAAGCGCACATAGCTCGATAAAGTCTCATCTCTGCCCACCCCAGCTGTCAGAGGCGATTGGTCGTGTGAGCGACCCCAATCTTAGCCTATTAACATACTACCATATAGTGCTAATATATACTTGAAGAACAATAAAGTCATCTTTATGTTCAAAGTTCAAGTACATATCCAGGCGAGGATCTGATCTCTAAACGGATTGTCTGAAACAAAACGTATAACATCTCTAGAAAAATCTCAGAGAATATTATATATCCTAAAACGGTCGATTAGCATCCTAACGAACCATTCCATATAGGAATACACTCATATCAGATCAACTCCGTGCTATTATGTCTCTAATCAATATCTGAATGTTTGGTTTAGTCCATGTCCCCACAATATGCATCACAAACATACTGTTACAATGAATTGTTATCGACTCCCTCGAAGTCACAGCAACTGCCAATTGTATAGACTATCTCAACCAAACTCCCTCTGACATAAATATCCATCATGTCAAATTGCTCAATCTCACAAATGAGAGAGCATGTATAACCACTCAAACATACTATTGACTCAATCTCCACAACAAGAGAGTCGTACTCCATCTTTAAACCGAAAGAGTATATGATTTACTCAAATCTCCACAACGAGATAGTAAACTTGTTTCTTGTCATAAAGAAACAATATTTTATCAAGTTAACTTTATCCACAAAGTATACTTGCACTTATATGAATTACCTAACCAGAGGCAAATCAATTACAAGTATTTAAACTTGATACTTAGCATGTCACTTGTTATACTATTCAGATATATATAACTCACATACCTACACAAATAGGTATTTTGTATTTGGCTCAATTTAATGTCAAACTTCTAGTAAAACTAGAGTGACTTATCTCAATCATGTATGAGGGAAACATCTAATTATAGGAATTGCATTTTGGATGACAATGTGCCACTACGCACAATTTCCAATAATGTTCATCAAACCCTTTATCATACAGATATCTTGGTAGCTTTCTTTATGGACTTATATCAAAAACTTATTACAAGCTTTTATCTCACTATTAAACAAGAGTCTCTCAACTTATTCATCCAGCCAATAGTCACTACTACAAAAACGATTTTTGGAAACACTCTATTAGAAACGATTTTTAAAAAATTCGTTTCTAAAAATAGTCAGTGGCATTTTGGAAATTGTCAGAGGTTATTTTTAGAAACGGTTTTCTAAAAAACCGTTTCTAAACTTTTTACAAAAAAAAGAAGAAAATGCGATTCATTTTTAGAAACGGTTTGCATAAAAAACCGTTTCTAATAATCACATTTTTAGAAACGGTTTTTAGTAAAAAACTGTTTCTAATAATGAATATTTTTAGCAATGGTTTTTTACTAAAAACCGTTTCTAAAAATGTGATTATTAGAAATGGTTTTTTACTAAAAAATGAACCGCGTTTTCTTTTTTTTTGCAACTTATTAAAAACCGTTTTTTATAAAAAACAGTTTCTAAAAATCAATTTGGTTTTTTGAAAAAAATAAATTATTTATATTTTATAGTATTTTAAATAAAAATATCAGAAAGGAAAAAAATTAAGTATTTTGTATTAATTAAATTAAATTCTACATTGTTCATATATTTCAATTATATGTATATTAATTCAATTTTGACTATTACCTAAAAATATGATTGTGTGGCGTTTAAGGATAGGAAACAAAGAGTAAGGAGAGGAGTTGTATGCAATATTAATTAAATTTTGATTGCACTACTTTATTCAAAAAATATTTCAGATATATATGTTTTTAATTCAAAAAATATTATATTGTGACTAGTTCGTCCATTTTCCTAGTTCATATATTATATCAGATTTATATCATATGTATATTGGAAAATATATCAGAGAAAATAACTAGAAAAATCACACAATACATACTTTTGAATTCTAGAACTTCAAAAAGAATTAACTTTTAATAGGAATATCCATTTGAAATGTATGACCATAATTCAGAAAGCTCGCGATGAGATCACCGAGGTTTACTTTATAATAACAATTTTCATGACAAAAAAATATCATTGTAACCACTGAAATTGACTTTTTTTTTGGATATTTCATAGAATTATTTTCTTTTTTATGATCTAATAGAATTTTAGAAAAAAGAACAAAAAAAACAGCAAGGAAAAACCATAAAAAAATCAAAATTAATTTTTAGAAACGATTTTTTACCAAAAAACTGTTTTTATATATTATGATTAATTCTGCAAAAAATAATTTAAGTTTTTTTTTCTTTTTAAGATATTTAATAGATTATTTAGAATTATATGACATATATAAAAATTATTTTAATATATATATTTATATGTATTAAAAATAATAAACTTTTATGATATATTTTCTTGATATTTAATAGAATTATTTTCGTTTTTTTTCTGATTTTTAATAGAATTCTAGAAAAAAAAACGAAAAAACAGCAAGAAAAAAAGCAAAAAAAATCAAAATTGATGTTTTTAAATAAAAAATGAATAAAAAATAATAATATATATATATATATTATTTTATATGTTATTGTAACAATACTGTCTGATTAGTCGGTAATTAAAAGTTCCAAATTATCTGTATAAGTTAATTAATGACATAATTTACGAAATAAATTAAAGTAATAGTAAAATCTGATAGAAAATTTAATCTGAGGACATGGAAATGTTCTTTATAATTTTCTGAGTATTTTTGTATATTTGCCACAATTTTCTGACTTCTGAAATTAATTTAATTAATTTTTATAAGAAATAGCTAATTTAGAAAGGGAGATGTCAGTAATCTGTTGCACCAAAGCCACACTGATTTGTTCACAAATGATCCCGACCTATTTTAATAAAAATAAGTCGACGAGGATTTCGCTCCTTCTGCTTCGTCTCCTCCGTCTGACTTGTTCTCTCTTCTCCTCTGTTTCCTTCTGGGTTACTTGAGCTTGTGCTCTGGATTAGGTGGATCAATGGGATTGGTTGGCGGAGAGGTTGTCTCTGAGGTGCCCCGTGTAGAGGATGCCACCTCTGTTACACCTCGTGCGCCTTCACGCAGCCATCTCGTGCGACAGACTTCTCTATCCGCTTCTCTGTGTGTTGGCTTGGTTTGATTGGTTGAGGGAATTGGTACGACGTGGCATCATCTCCATCTGAGCCTTGAACCGCCTCTCTCTTCCTCTTCTTCTCTGTGAAGGTAAGTATTTATATTAGGGTTCGGATTTGGGGAAAATTTTTGGGGCTAAGAGAAGAGGAAAGGAAGGAGGAGAAGGCCAGAGGAGGTAATCGCCTACCCCTAATTCTTAGTTTTTGCTGTTAATTTGATGAATTGTGACTCGATTTAATTCCTAGGGTTTGTTCTCTGTTGACAATAAATTGCATGGAACTAGCCTTGTTTCTCATAAGCATTACTTTGATCTTAGCCCTAGTTGTTCTTGAGTTTTTGAGGCGATTTGTGAAGGATCAAGAGAAAGGTATATCTCTTCCTATCGATTTGTTTTTGTATTGGATACTTGATTTTTGTTATCTGTTAGTTACTAACTGTGGTTGGGATACTTGATAATTTGTGTTAGTATTTAACTGATATGCTAATTCTTTCTATTATTGATGTTGCTGGCTTCTGTGGGACTTTGATTTGATTCTTGAGGGGTATTATCTGACTGTTGAAGGGTTATATCTGTCATATGGAGCATATACATGAATTGTAGCATTTATTTAGTTGTTTCAGTGACTAAGAATGAGCATATGCATCTCATATGTTGCATATATGAGTAGTAGCATTTCTGGGAAGGCTAATATGTGCATGTTTCTATATTATACATCATATATGGGAAAGAATTGGAACTAAAATGATGACTAATGGTTTATATCAGTAATTGAATACTTGATATGCTCAGTCTGTAATGGAGTTGTTAATAGCAGTAAGCATATATATTGCATAAACTTGTGTCTTTGATTCAGATACAACTCTGTTTGATGTTATAACATATATATTTGGTTTGATAGATATGCATATAAGATAGTATGTTATTCCAGATTGTGAAATTATGCATAAATTTGTGTTCTTTGCTTTATATAAAGTTAGGTTTGATGACATGATAAGTATACTGTTATAATAGGCATGTTATATATGAATAAAACTAGAACTATTGATTAATTGGAGGCTATATCAGTACTAAAACTGATGGTTGTTGGATTAAGTATGTGCATTCTGGTTCATGTCTTAGGGTATTACATGCATAAATTGCATGTTGGACTATTGTCTGTGGGTATATTGTTGCATAACTACAAACATGAATGCATTTTAGTTCTGTTGGCACTTGTATTTCTGTGGGGAATGACTAATCTGAGTATTTGTGACTTGGTACCAGTCACTGGTACACTAACTGTGGGGGAAATCGATGTTCTGGCAAGACTTGAGTGCTCTGGGATGTTAACTGCGATTTCTGGAACTTTGTGGACTTGGTTGCAAATTTCTAAGGGCTTGAATATAAATTTCTGAGGGCTTGTTTGTGACATATGAGGCATTAATAAGTTTCGGTGGACTTATGTGAATTTTCGGAGGGCTGAAAGATTGTTATGGGCTGGATTGAAAAAGTTGGGGGCTTATCGGATCTAAATGAGTTCTGTCGGACCTGTTACGGTTAGACCCAGTCGACTGGGTCAGGTCGACTAAGTCCGACCTGTTGGCTTTGGGTTGTCGCTGGATTTTTGGATCTGGGCTTGATTTTGTGGGCTTGGCCGAAGGAAAAGAAAAAGAAAAGAAAAAAAATGTGGGCTTTCCGAATTTCTGTGGGCTGAGATTATTTTATATTTGTGGGCTATGTAATAAAGATGATTTGGATTATAATTAAGTTTCGGATTTAAGACTTAATTATGATTAGTAGGCTAATAATTTCTGTTGAGCTTGGTTAAGACTAAACGACTTGGAAACAATGTACTTAGTCTAAATTTCGGATTTGGGATTTTAGGGAAATGATGAAACGTCTGACATAACTGAACGGATACTGTGGCAAATACTCAGACACTCTGATTCCATAAAATGATAAAATAAATTTCTGATTTATGTTTTCTCTGAGTTTAATTAATATTTCTGTTATTTCTGAAAACTCTGGAAAGAAAATCTGATTCTGATTTCTGATTTCTGATTTCTGACTTCTGACTTCGATATTAGAAGTAATAAGTAAAAATAATTTATTTACGATAACTGAAATAATAAAAGTGTTAACATCTGTTAAAAAGAATTTGAAACTATTACCGTCAGTCAGGTGGGATTAGTTCAACCAGACTTTAATTCTGTCAAGTGGATTATAGAACCCCGTTAAATAAATATTAACGGATCTTTATCTATTATTGAACAGGAACAGCCGACCACTCACACGCCCCAGACGAGTGTGAAGGTGCGGATACGCGGTTTCTTGATTAAAATTCGGAATTCGGTACTTTTAAATTCATGCATAGCATGTTGGAACTTCTTTGATGATGCATTCTAATTTCATTTAGAAATAGAAGCCCAAAAATAATCAAACAAATGCATGTTGATTATATCACCGTTTTGATAATGATTGTTGTACAGTCTGAATCTGAAATCCGTTTGATACTGAGTAAAAATCAGACTGTTGGATAGATGACTGGAATAGTTTCCGTAATATTCTGATCACTTGATCATATTTTGTGATAGAAGAATCAGACTTTAATTGTACCATTTCCAGTATTTGAAAAAAATCCGATAAGCATATTTATGTTTATAAACTCTTGCACTCTCCGGTGATTATCGGTTTGGCCACCGGCCCGACCAGGTTATTAGCGCTACTATCTCTGGATTTATTCCCTTTGTCCGGTCTGTACCAAATGGTTTCTACCTTTGGTTTTGGGAAAAGTTCTTTCTGTATCTGTCAGGCCTTAAGAACTTGAGTGTATAATTTTTATCTGAAAGATAAATGCTTATGTTTGTGATTCATCTTTCTGTTGTTGCATGTCATCTGGCAGATGCCGGTATTAGGACCTTTCTGACTAGTACCTACGGTACATAAAATCTGTATATCTGTGTTAAATAAATTTATCGGGATTTTAGTCTGATGCACGGATTTGTATTAAGATCCGCGTACTAGAACTAAAATCCGCACGGAGGATTTATTCTCACTCTGTTTGTTTGTTTTGCATGTGCCTCGTTGGGACGGGGGTTCCAGGCCAGGCAGAGGCTTTTTAGGCCCCGAGCAGTCACTACCACCGAGTGTTCTTTTGTGAGGCTTGAAGTTTACGTGCCAGGGTTACAGTGTAATGTTGTGTTTCTGCTCAGTTTCGATGACTTACCGAAAATTTCTGCGTATGTGTATTTTGAGTTATTTGGTGATGGTCCTCCGCCTGACGGTGTGGTTCCCGAGTGGGACCCATCGCAACCAGTCACGAAAGAGGAAATTTGATAAGTTGTAGGATGACTCATCACCGTGTCCTGGTTTTGTGCTTGTTTCTTGTCAGTGTGGTTAAGCCTTTCTGTAAATATTTTATGTAAGATATATAATGTAAGCCCGACATTAGGATAGATGGTTTGGACCGTCAGTTAGAACACTTATTTGTTTAATAAATTAACCGAGTCACTAGAGTTAGAGGTATGAAATAAGCCGGGCATGTAAATTATGTAAATTTGTGTAAAATATTATATGTGCTTGCAATAAATTTTACTTGTGTATTTTGTCTGCTGGGACCGAAATCAAGAAAATGGAATAGTTAATTTTGAAAAAAAATTTTACTGTCTGTCCGTTAGCCTTACAAGAGTATTAATTACTATTGTGGCGGAACCTGATGTCATGCCTAGCTTCCGGGGTGTGACAGTTATATATATCAAAAATAATAAAATCATCTTATATATTATGATTAATTTTGCAAAAAATAATTAATTTTTTTTTCTTTTTAAGATATTTAATAGATTGTTTAGAATTATATGACATATATAAAAATTATCTTAATATATATATTAAAAATAATAAACTTTTATGATATATTTTCTTGATATTTAATAAAATTATTTTCGTGTTTTCTGTTTTTTAATAGAATTCTAGAAAAAAAAAACGAAAAAACATCAAGAAAAAAAGCCAAAAAACTCAAAATTGATTTTTAGAAATGGTTTTTTAAATAAAAAATGAATCAAAAATAATAATATATATATATATATATATTATTTTATATGTTATATATATTAAAAATAATAAAATCATCTTATGTATTATGATTAATTTTGCAAAAAATAATTAATTTTTTTTCTTTTTAAGATATTTAATAGATTGTTTACAATTACATGACATATATAAAAATTATCTTAATATATATATTAAAATAATAAACTTTTATGATATATTTTCCTGATATTTAATGAAATTATTTTCGTTTTTTATGTTTTTTAATAGAATTCTAGAAAAAAAATGAAAAAACAGCAAGAAAAAAAGCAAAAAAAAATAAAAATTGATTTTTAGAAACTGTTTTTTACTAAAAAACCGTTTCCAACAATCAATTTTGATTTTTTTAAATAAAAATTGAATAAAAAAGAATAATATATATATATATATATATATATATATTATTTTATATGTTATATGTATTAAAAACAATAAAATCATCTTATATATTATGATTAATTCTGCAAAAAATAATTTAAGTTTTTTTTTCTTTTTAAGATATTTAATAGAATTATTTTCGTTTTTTATGATTTTTAATAGAATTCTAGAAAAAAAATGTAAAAACTGCAAGAAAAAAAGCAAAAAAAATCAAAATCGATTTTTAGAAACGGTTTTTTACTAAAAAACCGTTTCTAAAAATCAATTTTGATTTTTTTTTAAATAAAAAATGAATCAAAAAGAATAATATATATATATATATATATATTATTTTATATATTATATATATTAAAAACAATAAAATCATCTTATATATTATGATTAATTCTGCAAAAAATAATTTAAGTTTTTTTTCTTTTTAAGATATTTAATAGATTGTTTAGAATTATATGACACATATAAAAATTATTTTAATATATATATTTATATATATTAAAAATAATAAACTTTTATGATATATTTTCTTGATATTTAATAGAATTATTTTCGTATTTTATGATTTTTAATAGAATCCTAGAAAAAAAAACGAAAAAATAGCAAGAAAAAAAGCAAAAAAAATCAAAATTTATTTTTAGAAACAGTTTTTTTAGTAAAAAAAAACCGTTTCTAAAAATTAATTATGATTTTTTTAATATAAAAAAATGAAAAAAAAATAAATTATTAAGATTTTTTAGTATTATATATATAAATCAGAAGGAAAAAATAGAATAAAAAAAATATGTATTTTGTATTATTAAAAAAAGCCAAAAAAAATAGAAAGGAAAAAGAAAACAAAAGGAAAAACCTAGTGTATTTTAAGAAATGGTTTTTTAGTAAAAAAATCGTTTCTAAAAATCAAACCAGATTTTTTATTTTTAGAAACGATTTTTTACTAAAAACTGTTTCTAAAAATGAATTTCGGTTTTTTTTAATATAAAAAAATGAAAAAAAATAAATTATTAAGATTTTATAGTATTTTATATATAAATCAGTAGGAAAAAATAGAATAAAAATATGTATTTTGTATTATTAAAAAAAAGCCAAAAATCGGAAAGGAAAAAGAAAACAAAAGAAAAAACCTAGTATATTTTTAGAAACGGTTTTTTAGTAAAAAACTGTTTCTAAAAATCAAACCCGCGATATCTCAACCATACTTCGATGAAAAATTGTGTTCCATATATCACTGGAAAGCACACTCAATGCTCTATCTAATCATGGCAATCATAAATTTTCAATAATTTCAGAAGTATGAAAAATATCCTTTGGAAATCAGATCCAAAACACCAAGTTCTGATTCTTACTAGAACAGACCCGACTTGCGAGTGCGATTTCTCACTCACCGTTTATCCAAAAATTGTAAACTTAGACTTTCTGGAAAGATCTCCAAAAGCTCTATCTTCAGTCCAAATTTGACATAAAAATGAATTACGATGTGATCCCAAATCCACTCGCACTACAGAAAGGTCAGAAATTTCAGAAACCAGACAGACTGATATCCTCTGATTGCGAGACCATTATCTCTCTGAATACTTTCTTGTTTTTCGAGTTCTTTGACTCTCTGGAAACTAGACTTCAAGCCCGTTCCAACACCACAAGTTTCACTTGAAATAAGTTAACAGATCTCGAGATATACCTCCGCGAATTCAGTCAATCAAATCTGAAATTCTGTTTCTGGACAGAACTTAGGGTTTCCCCTAATTCTCCCTCAAAATCACGAAATTAGACACACAAAATCACTCAATAACAACCAGAAATCACAGAGAAGAGGCTTAGGTATCAATCCCTACCGAAAAGAAACCTAACGGTCTGATGCCACTGTTAGAAAATCATGGGTAAACACATACCGCAGCGGAAATCGATTTTCCAGGATCTCTTGCGATTTCTTTCACGGCATGACACGCTAAGCCCTTCCACGTCTTCACGACCACCGTCTTCATACGCTAGTGGACAACAACCACGATTGAAAGTCGAGTTCCAATGAGTTCTGCCACACTATCCACAGCCACGGTGGCAGACGGACTGCCACGCGCCAACCTCTCGAATAGGTTGCGGTGTTTCACTCTCCATTGAGTGCTCCTACTTATTAACAAGTAGAAGAGAAGTGGATCTCTCTCTCCCTCTATTCTGTCTCTCTCTCTCTGTCTAAACAGAATGAGTCTCAACCACACAGAAATTAATCTGTTCAGAGAATATATAGAGATATGGACTCTGTCACCAAAAGGTGCGAATTACCCAGCGGCCCGCTAGGATTTCCAGCGACTCACTGAAAATGTCTCCACTTCAAAATTCCAACATTTTGAAACATGACGACTTTGATCAAAATGTTTGTTTACGAGGGATATCATTTCATTTGATTCCTGATCAGGATTTCGATGATCTAATTATATGGAGTTTCCAATCAAATAATACAAAATCCGTTCATTTAAATCACAAAATTTCTAATGAAATGAAATCCCGCGTTTAAAAAATTAAGTTTTTGATAGGGCCGACATCGTACAGCGCAAAAGGTTGACTCAGTCCTTCGAAAGCAAGAGGAGGGAACTTGTGCGTTTTATAAATTATTTTTGAAATAAAAGCAACCCAAGCAGAACTACAGGGGTAGTACTTTGGGCACCTGAATTTTTGCTTGGAGCAACATAATTTTTTAAAAATTTGTGATGTTCAAGGGTTGTCAAAGTAATTGAATGTTAACTAAGTTGGGTATGTGAGGCGAGTTCAGTATGCACATGTGATTGTTAGTCATAAAGTTTGTTAAGCTAAATTAGTATGTACAGTAGGTAAATAAAAATAGACAGAGCATGTTTAGACTCAAATTTCATAGAGAATAATTTCAATTTTGAGTTAACACTGTGATTAAACACAGTATTTGCGTGTACTGGTAACATAGGAGAAATTATGATTAAGTGTATTAGTACATGGTACTCATGTGTACATGGAACGTACTTAGTTAGATATTACATCTTCATAGTACTCTATTTAATGTCTAAACAACAATTGTATAGTACAGAATGATTAGAAATTGGGAGATTCAAACTTTAATTTAACAAATATCTAAAGAAATCAAAGTAAAACACGTAGAAGAGGGAAGACGTGGTAAGAGAGAAGGGATGGAGAAAGGGGAGGTTGTGGTGGTGGTGAAGTGAGGTCTGGGAGAAGGGCCGAGGTTTAATCAGTGGAGAGGGAGGAGAGTACAGAGGTTTATTCGACAGAAGAATAGCGCATTTATGATATTATGGAAGGGTAATTCGGTCATTTAGACAATAATTACGTTGCTCGTAGAAAAAACTAGGTTGCCCAAAGCCCGGGTTACCAGGTTCTTGCGTTTTATAAATTATAATCGGTCTTTCATTGTGGGATATGAATTTTGACTATATCAAATTCTTGCTAAATTTAGAGACAATGGCGCAATCAATTATACATCTTAGAGAAGATAACGGAGGAAGGATAGGCTTGGGAGTTGACAGTTAAAAAAAAAGCACAAAATTCGGATACCAATCGCTGTAATTTATAATTTTGGAAAGTGTCAAGTTCCGCATTACACTTATATAAACTGATATTTGGGATCATTACAATAAAATAGCGAAAGAAAAAAAAAAAAAAAAAACTAAGAAAACTTGCATCCGTTTAATTGTATCTTTCAATTTACATAGATATAGATTTGTTATCATATATAAAAAAAAAAAAAAGGAAAGGGAGAAGAAGTCTTCGTTTTGTTAAAGAATCCTCAGGTACCAACTCTTCTGCCTTTATTTTTCCAAGTAATTATGTTTATCTTGATATATTATCAGTACTTTAGTTAGTTTTAATACACATTAAAAAGACTAAACAGCACCAAATTTTTTTAAAAAAATTGCCTTCCATGAATTTTCTCTATTTTATCCATTTTCTAAGTTCCATCGCTCCTTTTGAAACTATCAATTCATGTACTACATACTTGATGTGGTTGTGTTAACTATTATATGTAATCTGCGAGGTTTTGCCATCATGGAATTTTTGGACAACAAATTGCCGAAATTTTCATGTATTTGCTCTATACATTATACTTTTGGAAACCGTTAAATTCATGAATTTCTATATTTTCTATACTTTATGTGGCTGTGTTAGTTATCATAATTTTATTATATGAGAAGGCTTTCGATATCACAGAGTTTTTGGAAAACAAATTGCCAAAATTTTCTTCCAAAACAATCCTTCAGTATCCTAAATGAACAATAAAATCTGGATTTCGTTTTATTTAAATTTTCATGATGCTTGCACTTTAAAAGATTTTGTTTTCAAAAGCGTTCTACTACAAGGCATAGTTTAAAAAATTAGACTCACCCAAATTTACTTAATTTTGCAAAATTGAAAAATGTTGATTACTGAGCAAACGCTAAGAAAACAAAATATATATAAGTATTTGCTATATTATAATTATTTGTTGGTCCATTTGTAGAAAGAAGTGATCCTATATATCTGATGGCTGGAGTAACCAGAAAGGAAAGGAAGCAAACAACCATGCGCCTCTACACGCTCTCAAACTACATGTTGCCATTTGACTTCCTTATCGTTCCTTTTTCATGATTTTAACCTACTGACATCCTTTTCTAAATGCTTGTTCCTTTCTCTATTCTGCTAGCGTCCTCTGTGTTTTCTGTGTACTTCATCTGGAAAAGGCTGTTGATGCTCATGCTACAACTTCTAATTCAACCAGTGGTATGTAGCATTTTTTAAATGCATTCCTATTTTTCATATTTGTTTTATTTTTCTCCTTATTTTTTATATTGACTCAAATTACTATTTCATTATCTCACAACAGGTATCTATTTTTTATATTCTTCTCATTTTGCAGTGTTTATGTAAACTTGTATCAACCTAATGGGAAGATAAAATTCGTTTTGCAGGGATATATGCAAATTATGACAATCTGACACCATTGCAAAAGCATATAGCGTTCTTTGACAGAGACAAAGACGGGCTCGTATACCCAGCCGAGGCCATTGAAGGTTGTATCTTCAAATTCTCGTTCGAGTTAATTACATCCTGGGGCTTTTATATAGTTTTGGATAGATTGATTATTGAATTATTTAACAATTTTGACAAAATTTCTCAAATAAATTAGAAAAACAACTCAAAGGAATTTCATATATAGTAAATTAAATATCATTCATGGAGTAATGTTCATTCGCCCGGTTGAAAAGTACAAACATTTGATGAATGACAAATTATGAATTATTTTCTTTTATGTATATTAGTGATATAAATATCATGTCTAAGATGTAACAGAACTTCGGTTTCAGGAATGACGGCAATTGGTTTTGGCATAGGATTGGCCACATATGCCGCGGGGCTCATTGTTGGCGGTCTCAACGTTGCAACGGCCCCTTCTGTACTCTCTCTCTCTCTCTGTGAAAAATTAACTTAATATAAATTTGATTAGAACATAGTAAATATTTTTTAAAAAAATTGCAGGGAACAATACCAGGAGTATTTAACCCAGTCTATGTGGAAAACATAAAAAAAGGGATACATCGTAGCCATAGTGGTGCCTATGACAAAGAGGGAAGGTATATGCCAATTATTTGCAGAGGGTGTTACGTATTTTATTTTAGACTTAAGAATATACATTGAGTCATTAACAAATGGGAATTTAACCAAACAGATTCTTTAATGAAATATATATTTGCCATCATCATCATCAAATAATAATGATGATGATGATGATAATGATGATGATGATGATGCAATATGGTTCACCAAATGTTGCAATATATTGCATGATGCAAGGTATCGAAATTATTCAAACTATTTTTCGCCAAAAAATACTGTAGTTCATAGTGATGATCGGAGTGAGGGATGAAGGTAACAGAGAAAATAAATCAGAAAGTAGAATGAAACACATATGGTTGTGCAGCTCTGTGAATTTTACTTAATTGCACTAATATACTGCACGTGCGTGATTTGATAATATGACAAGGATCAATGGTTTTTTTTTTTTTTTTTTCCTTTTCCTATTTATTCTAGGTAGCAGTTAAATAGTTCCATAGATAAATTTTAGTGAGGCTTTGACATTAGCCTTTTTTTTTTGTTCTGTTCTGCTCATCTACGTTCATGTAATTAAGCCTCACGTTTGTTCATATATTTTAGCAATTAGTTAGTTATTAATCTGAAAAGCTACTGTCTTTTTTTTTTTTTTTTGAAGGTTGGTTTGAACTAAAAAGCTACTGTCAAACAAAGCACATGGATAACCTTTTTAATCTTTTTTTCTGACATCTCCTTCTGAAATTTCAGGTTTGTTCTTGAGAAGTTTGAACAAGTATTTACAAAATTTGGAAAAACAAAACCTAATGCGCTCACATTACCAGAGATAGATCAGTTGATTGAAGGACACAAAGAACCTAATGACCCCCTGGGACCGTAAGTATTTGCCTCTTGATGAAATTTGGGGAATTTTCTTGTTGAGAAATAGGATGGTACCATATTTTGTTCTCCACAAGAATGTAACTTCAATTTCAAATTTATCATTGCATCTTGATACTATATTAATCCCTTCTAAAATTATGAACTGTGACAGCTTATCCGAGACAGTTGAATGGAAACTCCTGTACATCGCCGCTAAGGATAAAGATGGGTTTCTTAACAAGGACACCGCAATAGGTGCGTTTGATGGTAGTCTCTGGGATAAAATGGCGAAGCAGAAATCGTCTCCAACAAATTAATCCTAGAAAATCAATACGATCTTGGTAATTAATATGCAGAGTATGATGGTGCGACTGTATCAGTTCAGTTGCCACGTACTCTTTTGTACATTATTCTTGATTTGAATTTTTTTTCCCCTTTTTTCAGTGATGGAGAAAGCTCATAAATTTCTCTTTATAAGCTGAATCTCTGACATTATGAATGTCATCCTAATAGCTTATTATGTGATACATTGATTAATTATTGATTTGATTTTTCCGATGCATAATTATAAAATTGCATAAGTATTTTACAAAATATGAGCCATAGACCTTCAAGGACTAAGAGAGAGATGATCGAAAACGAGATTGGCATTGCCTAATTCTTGAGTCCAACTCTGCAATATGAACGGCAATTACTTGATGAATTGTTCTTGTTTCTAATAGAGATAAAAGTACATACATGCATGTTGAAGGATATTTAGCTAGGGATAAATACAAAGCAAAACTTATGACATTAATATATATTTTTTTAATGAAGAAAAAAGAGAATGGGAATAAAATTTGTGTGTGCACGCCCGAATGCATGTGTGTGTATTTCAACCTTCATATTTAAAAATCGCCCTGCACTCAAACCTGTCATTGTCCATGTTCTGGTTTCTCTATCTTTCACCGTTCGAGGAAGCATTTCATCAAACACCTTGCATGCTCCCCTTAAGATTGTTTCCCTCTAATTCTTTATAACGAAATATGAAAATTGTTGAAATCTTCTTTCTCATGATTTTTCCAGAAAGAATCAATTTAAATCACAAGCCTCTACTTTTTTGATACCAAAGATAGTTTTGAACTGGTAACAAAATAATCTAGAAACTTGGAGCAGTCCTTATCTTGACGTAATTTTTCAAACATGTCAATGGATGCTTAAAGTTTTTGGGTCAACGAATCTTGAAACAACCAGTTCCAACTAATTAAGCCCACTATTTACTCTGTAATTTATAGTTAACTTTGTAATAAATTTTTTTATTAATGCTTTTGCTGTCGGCCCCTGGCCGTCCAGCCATCGAAAAAAATTAAGCCCGCTATAAAAAAAAGGCCTAGTAGCCCGATCAACAGAACTCTTTGATTTTATTCGGAATTGCTCTGTGCGAGTGCGACCCAACCTATCCGCAAGACTGCAATCATGCAATCATGGGTCATGGCTAATTTAAGATCAACCCTTCCGTCTATCAACCTGTTATTATTATTATTATTTTTTTTTTTTGGACAACTCTTCCTCCTGTAAAAAATTGATTTTGCAGGATTTTGTTCGGTCTAATGATATAGAAATTTTGATCAAATGGCATCAAATTCATTCATTTTGATAAAAAAAAAAATCCTTATTGAAATGAATTTTCGTGTTAAAAAAAAGTGATTCTGATCAAGGACTTAGTCTAAATGTCCAGTTTATTTAGTCTGGATGGCCATTTATTATATTTAGTCTAAATGCACAGTTATTTAAATATGCATTAATTTGTATACTCTAAATGTGTAGTTTTATTTAGTAAAAATATAAATTTATTTGATAAGCTTGTACGATTGTTTTATTAGTTCTTTTTGTCAAGCCTTGTCAATAGTTTTTCAACTCAATAAATGTGCATATATTTAAATTAAGGGAATAAACTTAGATGTTGTTTTATATAGTTTTGTTGAGTCTTATTTTTCTTAATTGTAAAATATATTCGTTTTGATGAATTTGAAAAAAAAAAAAATTGTGCCAATAGTTTGGTTTGTTGGTGTAATGTTGAACTTAAATTTTCAAAATGTAACTTTCAGTATTGTATTTTTTTTATGTCTATTTGTCAAAAGTTTCTGAAAGTATATTTATTAAGTGAAAAATAGTGGAGTCTACTAAGTACTAAGTCTTCGCTCATTGATTTTTTATCATATATAGGCGTGAATAAACAGCCTTGACAGCTCTTGAGAACGCTGGGTTAAAAAAAAAAAAAAAAATCCATTACCAGCCGAATTTATTTCATTTCGATTTTATAACCAGTTGTAAATATTTTTTCCTTAAATTATCATAATACGATAAATCATGATGACAATAGTGTCGCCTATATTATGTATTTTTATTCCATGCTTTTGTAGAGAATAGGACTTGTTCTTACTCACGTGTTGTATGAATCGAGAAAATATCAGTAACGATGGGTCAGTGGACCTCTATTCCATGCATTCAAACAAGTAAAATTATAATATTTTTTATGTATAAATGATTTTATTAATTTAGAAAGATATTTTTAAACGAAACTGATAAGTGTTGGATTATTTCTAGATCATGCGCAGATTTAGAAATAATCTAGAAGGTGGGCTAATTCTGGCTTAGTAATTCTGCTAATTATGAATATTGTTAAGTATGGTAATATGCTAAACGTGACTGTATTAGAAAAGTATGGTTTTGTACAAAAGATGTGTTGCCTTTAATAGGTGGTTAATTTAGGAAAGTCATGTTCTATATTTGTGATGGATGAATATAGAATATGAGTGCATGCCAAGTTACCTTGGCTTATATATATGGGATTGGTCTCCAAGGGACGAGACATCCACGAATTCTGCTACATACATGTGTTGATAGCAGCAATTCTGCCTCTCTCCCTAATACTTCCATCAATTAGAGAGAGATAGTGCTTTTGTTTAGGCTAAAGGCATCAAAGGGCAAGTCTTGAACTCTTGGAAGACCTTCTCCCCACCTTGGTGGCTTTCTCACGACATCAAGGATCTCAACAATCAAGCAAGACGTGCTCTACATCAAGATCCTGGCCATAGCAATGGATTAAGGTATGCTTCCGCTCAAGAATTTAGTTTTGATGTTTTGGAACGGTTTGTTCCACTGCTGGTTCTACGAGTTCTTTAGTTATTTTTCTGTTTGCTATTTGATTTGTTAGAATTGTTATTTCTTTGGATTTAAAGCAAACCCAACAAGTGGTATCAGAGCCACTCGTCATGAGCCAGTAGAATAAACACAAATTTTGGTTTTGATTATTTGATTTGGTGATTTTTTGGATTGATCGAAAATTATTTTTTTTTAAAAAAAAACTATTTTCGATTCGTTTTGTTTCAAATTGATTTCAAATTAGTTATTTTAAGAGATTTTGAAAATTAAGTTAAAGCTTTAAAGAATTTCAAAATCATTTTGTTTCAAATTGTTTTGAAATTAGTTATTTGGAGAGATTTTGAAAATATAGTTAAAGCTTTATGGAATTTCAAAATCGTTTTGTTTCAAATCGATTTGATATTGCATTTTTTTTTTTTTTTTTTGTCTAAAAAAAAAAAAAATATTTGCATATTTGGATTCTAAAATTGAACCTTCAATTTTAGTGTTTATTTTTGGCATGGTAAATAGTTATTGATTTCGATCTTTTTTGTATTTTTTTTTTTTTTTACCATGTATTATTTTTTAATAAGCTATTTTTTGTACGGTTAAAATTAAGTTAGCTTATTAAAGTATTTAAGTAAATATTTGATTATATTTTAGTATTTCTATTTTTGGCATTTAACCCTTTATACTATATGGTTAATTATGATTGGAAATTTTAATATAATCAATATTTAAATTTGGATATAATTGACATGGTTGGTTATTTATGGATTTGGTAACTAAGAAGATCGAAATACCAATCATTAAAAATCTGATCTACTAAAATTGGATGATTTAGAATTAGAGTAGATTATTTGGTTAGGAGAGAAATCTTTAGGGTTTCTCGATTTAGATTAGGACGTTTTCTTCTACTCTATCTACGGTCCATCAACGATTATGTTTCACTCCGAGACAATCGTTCTACTTCAGTTTTGGTTGCAAACTTTTAGGTTATGACCAGAATCGAGTTGAGGGCCTACTAGATGCCATAGTGGCCCGCTAGGAAAGATTTGTATGGTTTTGTTAGAAACTGACCAAAATTCGGTTTAACAACCCTCTTAGATGGTATGTACAGGTTTTGTACATTCCGTTTTTATCCAGTTTTCTCTCCTCTTCTTATCTCTGCCATGGTTTTCATTAGTAAGAGCTGTAAGCGTTGGATTACTCCATGTTGTCATGAGGACAAGTTCTGTCGCAGAAAATAAGGTCGGCGCCTAAGTGTCCATATGACCCTGACCTTTTCTGGGAATCTTGCCTGGATGTGGTGTAATTTTAATGGCTGCTGGCTGAAGAGAAAACCATCGCTTTCTTTTCTTACCTTAATGTAATGCATACTAGTTTGTATGGTTACATATTTCTATGGTTCTCTTTCTGGTCTCTTTAGGCAGTTTGTTACTTACCAAAACAAACTACATAAGGTTTAGTAGTCTATATAAGTACTATATGGTCTATTGTATGTATACCTTCAGGTTTCGCAACCGAGTCTTAAGTCTAAATCATCCTAGGTCAGTATTTAGTTAGGCTTTTCATATTAGGATTGATGTGCATAATGAAAAGTCTAGGTTAAGGTATATTTTAAATCGAATATAAAGGTAACTTTAGTTGTATTTGAGAAGTTGGGCCAGCCCTAATGTCATCCCACTAATGGGCTCTCACATTAACGGTTGTCTCAAAGGCCCAAATACAAGTGTATTAAGGTGCATGTGACTTTTAAATTATGGATCGGCCCAAAGGAAGGACATAATTTAAAAGGCTACATGTACAATGTTTGGGTAGAATCAAATGGGTAATGATTGTGAGGTTTTACATATAATTAATTAATCGGCCCAAAGGAAGGTTAATTGATTGATATGTTATAAATCATTACATTTGATACTACACCTAGTCGATTGAAGTTTGTAAGAAGACTCCAAAGAGCACTTGCAAATGGATAAAGACTAGTAGATGGGATTTGGACCTTTATATTGTGATTTATTGTTATACAATTAAAGATTAATGTAAGTGCATATCTAGCATCTTTAAAGTTCCAACTTAAAATTTAAAGATTCTCAAGTTGGTTTGATCTTGACCATGTGTTAAGGACCAATAATCCCATTGAGGTCAAAACAAATAATCTTATGATCATTTAGTAAAAACCGTTCTTGAGACATTTAAGAGGCATTGTTTCTAATTTCATTGAGGCTAAAGAATTCATATGAGGAAATTTGTTTTGCATGAATGTGAGTAATTAATTGAAATCTGTAAGGAGACTCCAAAGAGCACTTATAGATGGATAGTGGTTACATTGATGTTTTTCATGGCAAAACGCTTAAGTCCTTCAATATAGTTAAGAATTCTTGGAGAAAGTTTAGAAAATGTATCTGTTAAGAATAAGTAGGTATTTGAAATCTGTAAGAAGACTCCAAAGAACACTTACAGATGAACAATAGTTACATTTGGACATTCATTACAGATACACTTCAGGAATTTAAATATAAAATCAACATAAGGGAGTACATTTGGAGATGTCATTTTGTACTTCAAAATTATAAGCACTAAAATGTATCGTAAGATAATAAGGTTATTTAGTGCTTATTTTTCTTCCTATTTTGCTCAAGATGAGTTATGTAATCCTCAACTTGAATATGGTGAAGGAAGAAAATAAATTGAAGGTCAGAAATATGGTACTTAAAGTTGGTTTTGACTCCAAGAATATAAGGAAATTAGAAACATAAAATTTAAGAATAAAACTGCAAATTTGGAATCATAAAGAAACCCAATAAAGTTAAAGTTTAGAAACTGATTGAAAAGTCAGAATCTAGAGGGTTATTCTTCTATGAAAACAAGAGCATTTAAGGAAATATTGTACTTGGGGGTGCCAAGAATAATATTATACTTCTTGCTAACATTTAGGCATAAGTTATTTTAGTATCAATATACACATAGTGGATTGATTCGGATGATCAACCTACATATGTATTTCTAGAATTTTCCTTTTGATTGTCAAAAGTCAAATGATGGTGAAAGATACATCCTTATAGTGGTGACAACAAGACAATCAATTTTAGAAGCTATAATATCCATAGGTTGTATTTTAGTAATGGATCGATCATATTGGACTTACATGAGACATTTATAATTTCATTTTAATGAAGTTTCAACTCTATCTCAAATCAACAAATATGGATTTATTTGTTCTTTTAAGAATAGAAATTTGGTTTTGTCTCATAGTCCAAAATAAGGTAGATCCATTTCTTCTTCAGTTTATAACGACCTTGTATGGAAATAATAGCTTATATAAGGAAAACATGTAATTGGATACTAAAATTTTATGCATAAATTAACTATTGAGAATTCATGAATACTTTGGCACAAAAGCTTAAGTTATATCTCTTAAGGAGAAAATATATTTTGTGCAAAGTTATAATTTCTCAATTCATTAAGAAAAGCAGTTTATATTCTTAAAGAAAGTATCAACTAAAACAATTACAATAAAATCTCATATAAAATGTAGACTGAAAAGTCCACATATTATATTTGGGATATCTAACAAAACTCGGCTTTATAAGCCACAAGAGAAATAGTTAGATGAAAGGATAATTGATTGTTTAGTTGGTTATGCTAAAAGATCAAAAGAGTACCCAAATTATTATGTCCCACAATTTAAGATTAAGTTTTTAGAGACAAATTAAGATAAGTTCTTTGAGGAAGTTTTGGTTGAGAGGGGAGAGATGACACATATTTGGATATTATCTTCAAGGTGATACCACATGCGTTAATTCTCAAAGAAACTATTTCAGGACTAAAATAGACCATTTGAGAATCAACACATAACATAAGGGCTGAATCTGAGTCAGAGATGGACTTTTTGAGGACTCAAATGGACCATTCCAATTATAAAAATCGAAACAGACTATTTGAGGACTCAATAGACTGTTGTTTGACTCGGGTCCTAAATCTGAGCTAGAGATAAACTGGTTGGGGACCCAAACGGATTGCTCAAACTCAGAAAAGTCAAATTGGTTGCTTAAGGACTTAAGAAAACTGATTGACTCAAAATTAGACTTTGCTATGGATTTATGGAATTAGATCCTGGTAATAATTAAATTGAAGATAATGTTGTCATTACACAACTGCAAATACCTCAAGAACTCGTACTTACAAGATCCACTAGGAAGAAAAGACAAACAATATTGGACGATTATGTTGTCTATCTTTAAGAACATGAGTTTAAAACTCAAAGAAGTGGATTAATGCCATAAATAAAGAGATAAAGTTCATTTGTGATAATGATATTTGGGACTTAGTAACATTACCTAAAGGAAAGAAACTCATTGGTTGCAAATGGACATTTAATACCAAAGGGATTTTATAGGAAATGTGAAAAGACATAAGGCACATCTTATCACCAAGTGTTTCACCTAAAATGAATAAATTACCATAAAGAGATTTTCCCTTTAGTTCTTATTGAAAGACTCTTTTAGGGTAATTATGGCAATTTTAGTACAATTTTCAATCTCGAGTTTTATTAAATAGATGTTAAGACTGTTCTTCAATGGAAACATTGGTGAAACATTCTATATGGTGCAACCATTCTATTTTTGAATCGGATGATACAAATAAAATAGTTGCAAATTTAAAATCTATTTATGAACTCAAAATAAGTGTCTCAGCAGTGATATTACAAATTTTATCAAGTCATTATCTCATTTGGTTTCGAGATTAACTTGATTAATAATTGTATATATCACAGGTTCAGTGGGAGTAATATTTTGCATTAGGATGATTTACTACTTGAAATGATATTATTGTATGTTTTGGGCCTCAAGGTTCTTGGGCCTTTTAAACAAATAATAAAACGTCAATTAGGCTCTCAAGTAGTATGATAAGATAAAAATGCAAACTATTGGATAACTTATGATTGAGGCATATATTTTTGTCTTCAATATATTTCATATATATTGATTAAGTAAAGTTGGAAATAAAGCATTCCTTGTGATTTGGTTATAAGGAATTTAATCTTAAGTTTGTATACATGTGGATACTGTATACATAATAAAGATGCAAAGTCAATATCTACACAAAGTGTAGAATTTTGGATGGCAGCCAAATTTAGTTGTTTAGTATTTACAGAAATAACTATGCACTTACAGTTCGAATGTCAGAAATAAGTTGAGGTCATTTTAGTGTTCTGACTTCAATTTTAGTGAATGCCATGATAACATGATAAAGAATGATTTCATTTTATGAAGAATGCTAAACATGTGTGTGTTAGCATCTTTCATAATGAAAATAAGGTTATAGTATGTTATAAAGCATTCAAATTTGGGGAGTATGATCATGAATTTTGTCACTAGGCTGCACATGATGGATGTTGCTAAAACATCACTACGGATATATCGTGACAATAATCATATACTCCAATAACAGAAACTTCAATAAGTTAAGGCACATAAAACTTTAAGTTTCTAGTTGTAAATAAAAGAGTTGAGAATGACGAATTGTCAAAACAAGCACATTGGAACAAACTCAATAATAATGGATCCACTCACTAAAGCATTAATACCCAAGCAGTTTCTGAAAGATGTAACTAGTATGGGTGTAATTTCAGTTAAGGATTTTAGGCTTTAGTGGGAGTTTTGTTCAGTGGGAGTGCTAGATTTGACAATGGTTTTGGTTTATTCAGTTATTCAGTTTATTTAGTGAATTTCTGCAGAAATGAATAAAGTTTCAGTTTTCAGTTTTCAGTTTCAGTTTTCATTCTCAATCTATTTAAGTTGACCTCACTTCAGTTTCGGGTGACCAATAAAGTTGGAAAATGGACACGTTACAGTCACATTTACGTGTATTTTCCACACCACTTATACACATTTAAATTCAATGTCATTCATTTATTGTGATATTGAGATCATTGTGGGTTGAGTTACGACGGCTTTACAGGATTAGAAACCTGTAATGGCTATAATGTGACAAAAGCTTCCTTGGTCCTTTATCATTATGAATGATGGACGGAATTGGAGTACAAAATTTATTACCATAAATCAGGAGCTCATTTAAATTAAGCATAATTAGATAACACTAAGCATAATTGCCCAAGTGGGAGATTGTTGGATTATTTCTAGATCATGCACAGATTTAGAAATAATCTAGAAGGTGGGCTAATTCTGGCTTAGTAATTCTGCTAATTATGAATATTGTTAAGTATGGTAATATGCTAAACGTGACTGTATTAGAAAAGTATGGTTTTGTACAAAAGATGTGTTGCCTTTAATAGGTGGTTAATTTAGGAAAGTCATGTTCTATATTTGTGATGGATGAATATAGAATATGAGTGCATGCCAAGTTACCTTGGCTTATATATATGGGATTGGTCTCCAAGGGACGAGACATCCACGAATTCTGCTACATACATGTGTTGATAGCAGCAATTCTGCCTCTCTCCCTAATACTTCCATCAATTAGAGAGAGATAGTGCTTTTGTTTAGGCTAAAGGCATCAAAGGGCAAGTCTTGAACTCTTGGAAGACCTTCTCCCCACCTTGGTGGCTTTCTCACGACATCAAGGATCTCAACAATCAAGCAAGACGTGCTCTACATCAAGATCCTGGCCATAGCAATGGATTAAGGTATGCTTCCGCTCAAGAATTTAGTTTTGATGTTTTGGAACGGTTTGTTCCACTGCTGGTTCTACGAGTTCTTTAGTTATTTTTCTGTTTGCTATTTGATTTGTTAGAATTGTTATTTCTTTGGATTTAAAGCAAACCCAACAATAAGTACCACTTCCTTCCGGATGACCAGCCGAAGTATTTTTCTTAATTCTCATGATAATGCTATACACTTGTACTAATAATTTATATTAATTTTGTCATATATAACAGTTGTATTTGATAGTTTATAAACATTATCTTAAATATGTCTAAATGTTCTTTTAATTGTCCTAGTAACGTCGTACGGTTGTTGTAATAATCCATATTAATTGTCAGTGTAAGCTGGCCGTATGCACTAGGTAATTAAGCGTTGAGCAAGAGATAGAGTGAGGGTAACTAAAAATCATTGGATTAGATGCGCGTATGAGGCTTAGAACGCGATGATGGTAAGTAATTCTAATTTTTAAATCTTTCAATTATTTTGCAGCGGATAAGAAAATATAATTAGACAATTATAATCATTTGTCTACCGTTAGAACTGGCACAGTGGCACATGACAAACAACAACAAAATTTCAATTCAATTTATGTCACTAGAAAATTTCTAATCAAAATGGATTGATTTGATGTCACTTGATCGACATTTTCATGTTATTAGATCCATTGAAATCTCGAAAAATCAATTCCAATGAAATGAAATGAAATAAATTCCCACCTAAAAGTCATTTTGATCAAACCTCAGAAAAGTATAGCTTTAAGTGTATAACACGCCTCTTTTTATTGGATTTCTTATAACAACTTGTGCATTTTATTAATTGTTACTGATATTGGTATACAAACCTTTTAGAAATTTAAGCAATAGATAGAACTCTGGAAAAATAAATAAAATTTAGGCTTAATTTTGTTTAGTGCAAAAGCAATGGTTGCTTAGGAAATGTTACCATAAAAAAACTAAAAAATAGTTCAAAATAGTTATATTATAATTTTACAGTTCATCTTGCTCATATTAGATCATGCCATAAACATTAGCATATCATCATGTAATCGGAAATTGATGCCTCAATTGCTTCTTTAAGCTTAAGCCAAACAATTTACTTTTTAGAAGGAAATTAAAGGGTCCTCACGTCACGTGCATCGCACGACGTCCAACCTTTAGGCCCTGATCACAATAATTTTTACTCGGGATTTCATTTCATTTCATTTCATTTGAATTGATTTTATAAGATTTCATAGGATTTCGTTAGGCTTAATTATATAAGAATTCTAATCAAATGACATCAAATCCGTTCATTGTGATCAAGAATTTTCCAATAAAATGAAATGAATTGAAATCCCACGTTAAAAAAGAGGATTCTGATCAGGGCCTTAATTTCCCATTTGCTCTCCTTCGCCTCCGGTGTAGCGATCAAGTGAGTGGTAAAGCTGTAATTCTGAAGTGCTTCAGACGCATTTCTATGGTGATTACAAATGAACCCTTGATGCACATGCACTGGTTCCCATCCCAATTCCATGCTAAGATGGAAACGATGACACGTACATTCCAGGTGTCCCACAGTTCCAAAGGTGACGATTCTAATCAGATGCAACAAACTCTTGTCAAAATACTCGGGCACGATAAACGCAACTTCTTTGACCACAGAGTTTTATTTATCGAATGAATATTAAAAGTACTATTAATGAACCCTATGATAAGCGCAACTTCTTCAAGAGTTCACACATGTTTAGGACACGTGAAATTGTTTGCATATGAACCTATGGGCGTTCAAATATTGATTTCTGTTTACCACAGTCGGAAGAAACAATAGCTTTTGACTTTAAAATTTGACGCAACACAAGCTTGTCCCCATTCCCCAATTTTTTTACAAGGAAATAAAAGTTTTTATAAATTAGTTATAGGTTTTACAGAAAAGACGCTCATAAAATAAAATACAAATTTAAATGAAAACGCATGTGATTTTTTTAAATTCCAAATATGGGTTTGATTGTTCTCTAATATACTCATAAATTTCTATATATAATTGCAGACGAAACAAAAAAGCCGACTGATTTAACTTATGAGAGGCATCTTTAACCATATCATATATGCGCGCAATTGATCTACCACCTTTAAAGAATAGCTCCCGACTTCAATTAAAATTTGACACAAGCTTGTCCAGTTGTCCCAATCCCCATTCTTTTATGAGGAAATTAAAATTTTACAAAATAGTATAGGTTTGTCAGAGCGACGCTTATAAAATGATATATAATTTAATTTAAAACACAGATGGTTTTTTAATACAAAATATAGGTCTGATTGTTCTCTTACTATAATCATATATAAACACACATATAAGTCATGTAGAGGAAACAAGAGCTGACTTGGCTGATTTAATGATATGCTTCTTTAAGCAACTTCATCCTCCCGTTCCTCGCTAAGGCTATTTTGGAATTTAACCATATCAATATTATAAATAAATTTGCGTGGGTATCCGTGCCTGTGCTATGAATTTTTTTCACGCGACACGCGTCGATCTGCTTGGTTTATTTACCTATTTCTTCTTATTTTTGTTTTTTTATGGCTGTCTTTTATGCTATACATCGTGTTGCTTTGCATATGTAACACAAATCAGACCCGTTCCATTTTTTCCTTCTAATTTCTGCTACAAATGATATACTTTTTTAAGGTTTCTCCTAATTCACCCATCCTCTAATTCCTCCGCCTCTCTCCTTCGTAGCATGCTACCAAAAAGAAACCATACACGCACTGCAGATCTCATGAACGCCTTCTACCGCTGGCGCTCAATGATGTGGTGACAGATCGCGCAATTCCTCCCATTATGCCAGCCTAGCAATTCCCTCGCGTTAGGTATTTTACTTCTCCCCAATCGTAACCCCTAAATTAATTCAGCAATTTGCCGCTTCAATTTTTTCTTAATTTATTGAATTTCAGGATTATTTGATATACTTTTGCCTGATTTTCTTTTCATTCTCCCCAATGATCATCATCTTTTTAATAAATTTGTTTAATATATATGCAATGTCTTCTGTGTTGTGTTGTTTAATATGTTTAGGAGAAGCTCCGTACATTTCCAACATTAGTTATTTGATGATCTTAATAGTTTGCGTTTTTTTAAGTTTATTGGGTGGATTTAAAGTACAATCCAATTCCTTTAAACAAACGCAAAATGATATAAGGAAAATCATTCCATGCCAAGGGCATTACTTTCTTATTATAGAGTCAACAGAAAAAGAGAGAATAACTAATTTGAATACATTAAATATAATCTGATAAAAATTACTAAATAAGATGCTTTCTGATAAAAATTCTAGATGTTGTTGAAATTGCAGAAATATTGATCTTATTTAATGGCACAATTGGTTGTTTCTCTTTAAGTTTATTAATATTTCCAATCATTTAAGATTAATTTATAGCAAAAACTAACCAGCTGTGCTAGTTGATCAAGATTGAGTGTGCAACTGTGCATACCTTGATTTAGATTCTGCAAGCTGTTGCCAAAAATAGGGGGAGGTGAATAATAAAATAAAATGTGTACCAGGGTTTAAATTAATAAGATGAAATGAGAATGTGACTTAATATTGAGTTTCCATTTCTTAAAATAAGCTAAACCGATATTTCGATTTGCTATGCAATCAATATGTTAATTTAAATTGAAATTCTTCAATTATTCATACTAATTTGTATTTCTTCTATTATAGAAAACAGTACCGGAGGCAATAGCAGCTATACTAGAAGACGGCCTACATGGATGAGAAAATGCTACCACACTGGTATGGACAGTAATCAATCATGGTGAGAAAAGAGTTTGAATTTGAGTTGATTAAGGCAAACAACTTTTTCCAATATATGGTATATGCACACAGTCATTTCACTGATCTAGGTAACCATAGCAAGGTTAATGTAAATTAAAATAAGGAACAATTGTACTTATAAACATTCTAATTACATCTTTCAACTCTCAGCTTTTGCTTTGAGATTTCACTAAAAAGCTAAAGCAAGTTGAATTTTTTGAATACATAATTTATACCTCTCATATTTTCGATGATGTTTGCATGTCAAAAAATAGAAGGCTAATTGCATTTGAAAAGTGTTTGTTTTATCTAAAAATGTAGAATAAAAGAGATAGTTCGACGGCAGAATTTAAAGGCAGGAGATGGTTGTGATGTGAAGTTCATTTGGCGTGGTGATGTTTATAGTCTCACCAAGATAGAAAGGTACTGTGTGAATGTTAGGAAGTGTTTAATTCTATTTTTGTGCCATCAAATAGCAAGAAATCACAACTAAACACCATAGATCTAGTGCTAGAAGCATTCACACATCAAAACAATGAGAACAAGTAGGAGAAAGTTATACCTCTCATGAAATCGCATTCATGAGGCTCGAATCCAAGGCATGGGAGTCGATGGGGTGCGTGCTCCACCACCTCCACCATCTAAGGCGCCTCAAGCCCACCAAGGAGCTAACCACGAGCTCCATGAAAGTGCTAGCTTTCATGAGCTCCTAGCTAATCCCCTCTATGAACCTCTTCATCCTATTAACTATTTTAATGGAGGAGAAGAAGGAATGATGCTCAACACATGAGCAAGAGAAGGGAGGAAGATGGGTGGCGGCTAGGAAGAGAGGAGAGAGAAAGTGGATGGAGGCTAGGGCTTTCCCAAGAGGTGACCCCTTTATATAGCCAACAACTCTCATCCTCTCTTTGAACTATTTACAAGTATGCCACTATGGCTCTAGCTGAAATTAATAGGGCCATTTTGGGCTACATCAAATGTTGCAATGACCCAATAAACCATCCCATTAATTACTCCTTCATCCTTCCTCAAATCGGGTCTTTAATTAATTAAATAACTAGAAGCCCAAATAACTCAAACTATTTAAAGTGTGTTGAATATAATTAATTATTAACGCATTAATAATTAATTTAGGATTAGCTAATGCATTAAATTGTTTCCATATGATCCTTTTGACTTAATTAATTATAACGGTTCATAACGGTATATAATTAATTAATCAACTTATCATATTTCACAATACTAACTGTTGCGAATAAACAATTAATGCACCGTGTGGTTAGAGTCCTATTTGTGCGACCCTATTGAGGATTTATGCTATGTTGGCCATGAAAATAAATCGTTATTTATTTCCAATAATCATAAGCGGTATCTAGCAACACGTTATGATTCCCAATTTGCATAAATAATGTATCGTTACAATATCTTAATCCTGCACAAGAAATATAAGTATTTCCTTGTCTGATTCTTATGTCACATGATATCATTGTATAATCCAAGATAGGAATGTGTCATTCTTGCAGATTATACATTTCTTGATCTAGAGTTGATCGTCTAGTTTGCATGCATACGATCCAACTCCATCAAGGGGCCCAAACAGATATCATCACTCACTAGGTATACTAATGAGGGACATACGGTTTTCTTGATGAACAACTTTTCCCCGCAAGATTCAAGAGAACATAAATAAAGTCCTTATAGCAGCCTTTATCAGGAATCAACGTTAGATGATATTTATTGAACCTATCCTCATGTGGAAAAGGTGAACATCTCAAACTTAGAATCAAACTCATATGAAATAAACAATGATACTTAACACAATCCATATGTTTATTTCATTGGGTCAAGTCCTGTACTATGTTCTAATAACATACACATATGCAATTAAGTTGGTAACTCCTTACCTATGATTTGTAGAACTTGATCATCACTTAACTTGCATACTAATCTTTTATGATAATTAATGTTCCGTGTTAATTATCAAGATTATGGACGATTTAGATTTATTATTGTCATTCTAATGAATGATCCACAGAGATCTACAATTCAGATCCTCAACCTGAATGATCTGTCAATAATAAACTCTAGGAACAAATGATCAAATATCATCATTAACATAAACTAAGAAAATAAGTCATTAAATATTGACTTCTAGGACATAACTCCAACAATCTCCCACTTGGCCTAGAGTCAATTAATAGTGACTTCTAAACAGTGAAGAATTTAGAACAATGTCATATATCTATATATATACATGTCTCGAATCTCAAAAGATATTATACACTTAAAGCAAGTTACTCATACGTCCATCACGCATGGATGCACAACTGCATCTCGTATACCGCTTAAGGTAGAGGTTAAGTTAGAGTGTTCGCTGTGTCCGCAAACCTATCTAATTTTGTTTGACCCTATATACATATATACTCCTATATATGTGTTATTGATCATCATCATGTGAGATCAAGTGACATCGTCATAGATCTTAGTTGGATCACCAATTTAATATTGGGTTCTTCAAGTTTAAGCTATGGTTCGAGATGCATAGAACCATATTAGCTTGACTGAGAACTTCTCGATCCATACTACCTTCTTTCATTGCTTCACAAGTTGCTATATATATTTTGTTTTTGGTGACGGAAACGGTTTTAATATCCCATTTAGAACACCTTCTAAATTTACAACACCACATTTAAACAAAATACGTAGCTCAATTGTATTCATATCAATCTTTCGAAAACTAGCATCAATGTATCAATTTATATGAGCTTTCTTTCATCAGATGAAATATATCATTCTTTCTCATAAGATACTCGAATATATTCTCGATTATTGTCCAAACGTATTTTTCTTTGTATCCAGTTGACAACTGCTTGTCATACTCCTTGGGTACAACACATAGGGACATGTGCATAAGTATGGCGTACGTAATGAAACTCATAACAGAAGGATGCTCGAATTGTATCGTGCACTCTTCTCGAATTGAATTGCAACACACCGAGTCGAACTCAAGTGTATGCCATACAACGTGGTTAGACATCCTTTTTAGGAGTCTATCTTTTCGTGTAACTATAACACCTTGTCATTATATGCACATTTTGCTCAAACCTAACATCCATCATAATCTATCTCCATAGATTTTGTTTCCTTGGATTAGGTGACTTGCCCAAATTCTCTATTGAGAAAAACATTCTCTAATGAGATCTTGACAATAATCATTTCCTTAATTTTATTCCCAATTAATGTCTTGTATCTTGTACAATACATGTAACACAATCATGCTCCCACTGAATATCTTGTCTATATAAGATACTTTTGACGAAGTGCAACTCCTTGACTTCCTTGTCAAAATGTTTATTCCAATTTCCATAATACTTGCTTCAATCCATTAATGGATCATTGAAGCATATGTATGTTTCTAACAATACAACAAATCCTCGGTTTGTGTCAAATACACAACAACTTCCTTCATTCAATCGAAGAAGACGGTTTTGATGTATCTTTCCATATATCTATATATACGAAATATAACTATTGTTAGAATGATCTTTTATTGACTTATACACAGCAACAAGCGAGAAGCCGTGCTTTGTACATGGTCAACTTGTTATCGACTTAGACATAGCATCAATCATGAAATTGTGCTTTGTACATAGTTGACTTGCTATCCAAATGTTCTCGATGGATCGCTCCTTCTTGAACATCAATCAAGGTCTATACCTTGTTGTCATATATATGGATTGCACTTAAAATATCATATAGATTCAAACCATACTTGTGGAATCGGATCTTTCCATCGCTTCTTTATTTATCAACGGATCCTCATATGTCAAGTACGAGGATGTTGTGAAACCTATGTACTTTTCAGTTTAGGCAATTCACTCTCGTTGATCTTTGTAGGATTGGTGCTTGAGGTCTATGAACTACTTCTACAACAACTTGTAGAATAAGTTCTTGATCCTAATATATTGCACGAGTTTCTCGAACATCATCCATTTGTGAGATGTTTGAGTACTCTTTAGAAGCGAGCGTGCTTATAAACTTCTTCCTTTCACAACTGCTTGTGAATTAAGTTCCGCTCAACTCCCACTAAGCACCATGTATGGAGTGACAAGTTTCCTATAAAGGTACTTCTTGTAGTGACGCATAAACTCCTTTAATGTTCACTTTACTCCCACTACTTCTTCTTGAGAATATCATTCTTCAAGATTACGTTATGATGAGCAACAACTACTTTGTTCTTATCATGTTCGTTGAAGTAGTACCTTTTGGTTAGTTCAAGATATCCTACATAATATTAAGCGTCTTATTTGGGTCCAAGCTTATCAATCAATCGAACATTGAAATAAGCTTCTCAACACCAAATCTTGAGAAACAATATACCTAGAGATCGAATCTCGTAAGATATCTTTCTCAATAGACTTCGATGGAATTTTTATTCAGTGTAAACAATATTGTCCTCAAACACAAATCCCTTACATGAGTCGAACAAGTCAATTTGATTTATTACCGATCGAACTATATCAAACAATGTTCGATACCTTCATCCTTGGATACATTTTTCAATGTTCCTCATGGAGCGAGTAGTGAAACGTATTTCATACTCTTTAGGTAATATATCAAACTATATGACTTAACTATTTACCATGATCCATCTTAAAACTTTTGCTTTTATTAAATAGTTTTTCAACTTTACTCTTGAAATCATTTTGATCTTGTCAAAAGATTCATACTTATACCATATCAAATAGATACATTAATATCTACAATGATCATTGGTCAAGTGGTAAAGTATCAACAACCTTTCAATTGCACAACTCCTATAGGTCTATATACATCAATATGTATAAGTCTTAATAAAGTTACTTGTCCTTTAAACCTTCGTAGTTCAAAGGCGCTTTTGTCTTTTAACAAACACGATTCGCATGAATTTCAATTGATTTGCAATCGAATTGATTTACGAGCTCCACGTTACGTAGACTCTCATAATGCGATTCTTGTTTATATTCGACTAAGCGACTATTTTACATAAAAGTCAAATACTTTATGTGAAGTCTTACACATTTGTCATTCAAAATTTGTTTATCTATTTCAAGCAAATTCAATCAAGATGCATGAAATCTTATACACAAATTCATAACAATAAGAGAACAATATTTCTCTATTACAAAACATGATCATCCATCATCAAATATGAAACGGAGATAAGGTTTTATGAGATGTTTGGAATAAGGTATACAACCTCAAATTCCTAAACAAACTCTTTATTTAGTAAAGATAACTCCACGTATTCAATGGTAGCGGCTTAAACGTATAAGCCATTTTCAAAACGGAGTTTACTTTACTTGTCTCGAACTCTCTTATTCATCATTGCCTACACATTTCGTTAAATGTGAGCACATGAACTAGCACCTAATTACTAGTGTGAATTAGAGATAGTGAGATAATTTGAACGACAAATATCTTAAGGTTTAGAACATCATGGTATTTCGGACAACCTTTCAAATGCCTCCCATAGATGGCAAATGAAACATCTCATGTGACACACGGTCACAAGTGAGGGTCTCAAAGTTTCAACTCATATCTTGGTGAAGTATTCCTTTAATACTTAACCAATTACTTTTAGCACTAACAAGTGTGCGAACAATATATCCTTTATTCATAGAAAGAGATTGTATGACAATATCAACAATCCTTGATATTGGAGATCTTAATATCTCTAGTTGTCAATTAGCTTCTCAAACCTTTCGGTTCGCAAGCTAATGAAATATTTATCTTCTTATAAGAAGAGTCTCTTGGTTAACTCACACTCCATTACTCGATCATAAATGATTGAGTCTATATTTACTTTCTCTAAGAACGTCTTCTGGAGTAAATTGATGAGAGTGTAAAAGTTTAGTCTAGTTCTTATAAATTCTCCAATTCAAAAGTCTAGAACTTCTAAAAGGATATAGGCATTCGCTTTATTGAATAATTTTCGTCGAAACTAATCAATCATTGCGAAGCTATGTTCGGGAAGTCGAGGAATGTTTTTGGGATTAAACTTGCTCAAGTTTCTCCTTTCCAAGAACATGTCTTAGAAATCGGTGTTACTTCTCCAAGTAAATACCTTAGAAACGAGCTTGTTGTTTTCAAAGATTGATCACAACGAAATTAACATATTAATATCTATAACAATTTCAATTTAAGGTCATTTAGTTTATGCAATGTTTTATTTATAATGATAAACAAAACTCCCACTACATTTATTTAAAGTCCCTAATGTAGTCGGTTTCCAAGATCCTCATTTTCGTTGAAATAGGGGACAGCGTCGGCATGACACCTAAAACAACTAGATAAGGTAGGTTCTCCAACCAATCATATCTTGTCCATATGATTCTTGGTTTGTGAGATATCATAAGTATATCCACAAACTTCGTCCCAATGTCCAATCTGATTAGGGTCCATTGATAAGCAACCTCTCTCTATTTGCTCCTTGTAAATCTGATTTACACCCCGACTACAATGATGGAGTACGATGTCCGCGTCGGCGGAATGCATCAATAAACAATCAATTGCATTGAAGGGGATAGAGAAAAGGAGGACGAATCGACTTAATCGAGTTAATTTGGGACAAAATCAATTACGTGACTTTGTTTGGTGGTCGTGTAAGCATACACCCATACCTACCTATGACAATTCAAGGCATTCACAAACAATCACATAACATAAGCATCTCAAACATTGTCGTGGGTTTGTATGGCTCCCGCTTGCATTAGTCTTCGTCGCATCTCCATGTAACGAAACTAATCTAATCAAACCCTCCCACTAATTACTAAGATCCTATCTAATAATTAAGGGAAATAAATACATGTGATAAAATCTTAAAACCCGCCTAGGCCTTAGGGGCATGCAAGCTTCACAGGTTACATCAAGAATTAATCAATTATTAATTATCAAGGCACCTTAGGCCACATTACAAGCAATCACATGCATTCACAACATTTTACAACACACAAGGCATTGAAATCTTGAGCCATATCAAACCCACATCCTCCTACAAAAATAAGTTAGCACAATATATAAATATATGTCTAAGTTGTTCATAACTAGTGAGCTATTAAGTATCTTTTGCGTATTGTTTGCTACTTCGTGTTTTTCCATGCAAAGAGAGTTTAACATTCAAACAACTAATTGCTTAAACTCTTTGATAAAATCAACATTCAAAAAATCCAATGGATGACAGCAAGGAGAGTTCTAATCAACTTATCAACTAATTGATTAATTAGAACGAACACCTTTCATTTAACGGGACCCAAAAAAATCAAGAAATTTTTCGGTCTCCAAAAAATCCAGAAAAAATCATGAGCAATCCTTATCAAGAGACAAACTACCTGTTCAAATTTCAGGAAGAAATCATTTACCAATCGGGACAACCAAAATTATCAAACTTCAGGTTGTGTATTAAAACACCGGTTTGAAGTTTCAGGTTTTGGCCTCAACCTTTTGGACTGTTTGACCATCTTTCAAAAACTTTTAATGCAAAACAATTTTACAGTAAACAATCACAAGTACAAGGCTAGTAACCATGAAAAATTTACAATTTTACTCATTCAAAATCATCAAGTTTAAGGAGTTTGAATACAAGTCCCCTGTTCTGGAACAGCACGTCGACGAAATTGATTTTGAGTGTTTGAGGTACCAAAACTGGTCCGATTTACATGAAATCAATTTTCATGGATTCAGGACTTCAAAAGGAAATTTTCTAATTAAACACTTTTTCTATAAAAAATCTCAATCAATACCAGTTTTCAAAACAATCCAATCGGTACAGAAAACCAACAGGACCATTCTTGTCTTTCATCAATTTGGTATGGAAGGAAGTACACCAAGTATACTTCATTCCTAGCCAATAAAATTAGGGCCTCTTTATCAAGATAACTAAGATAATGCCCACAAAACCAGATCTGGTCGCACAGGAATCAGTCCTGCGCACCGTCACGGAAAAATTCATTAAAAATCCATAGTAACTCGGATAAAATGAAACCAGTGGGGAAATGCTCACAATTCATCCCTCTTTCAAATCCATCAAAAGGAAAAATCGAAATAAAATCTTTGCTATGCGAAAAACACAGAAAACCTAGGAAAAAAAAGAGTTCCAGAGTGCAAACAAAGGCAGCAACTTAATTACTCAACTAATTACACATTTCTCATCTAATTAATGTGAAAAATAGCTTAAGCACGACCTGGTTCTCTGATATCACTGTTAGGAAGTGTTTAATTCTATTTTTGTGCCATCAAATAGCAAGAAATCACAACTAAACACCATAGATCTAGTGCTAGAAGCATTCACACATCAAAACAATGAGAACAAGTAGGAGAAAGTTATACCTCTCATGAAATCGCATTCATTAGGCTCGAATCCAAGGCATGGGAGTCGATGGGGTGCGTGCTCCACCACCTCCACCATCTAAGGCGCCTCAAGCCCACCAAGGAGCTAACCACGAGCTCCATGAAAGTGCTAGCTTTCATGAGCTCCTAGCTAATCCCCTCTATGAACCTCTTCATCCTATTAACTATTTTAATAGAGGAGAAGAAGGAATGGTGCTCAACACATGAGCAAGAGAAGGGAGGAAGATGGGTGGCGGCTAGGAAGAGAGGAGAGAGAAAGTGGATGGAGGCTAGGGCTTTCTCAAGAGGTGACCCCTTTATATAGCCAACAACTCTCATCCTCTCTTTGAACTATTTACAAGTTTGCCACTATGGCTCTCGCTGAAATTAATAGGGCCATTTTGGGCTACATCAAATGTTGCAATGGCCCAATAAACCATCCCATTAATTACTCCTTCATCCTTCCTCAAATCGGGTCTTTAATTAATTAAATAACTAGAAGCCCAAATAACTCAAACTATTTAAAGTGTGTTGAACATAATTAATTATTAACTCATTAATAATTAATTTAGGATTAGCTAATGCATTAAATTGTTTCCATATGATCCTTTTGACTTAATTAATTATAACGGTTCATAACGGTATATAATTAATTAATCAACTTATCATATTTCACAATACTAACTGTTGTGAGTAAACATTTAATGCACCGTGTGGTTAGAGTCCTATTTGTGCGACCCTATTGAGGATTTATGCTATGTTGGCCATGAAAATAAATCGTTATTTATTTCCAATAATCATAAGCGGTATCCAGCAACACGTTATGATTCCCAATTCGCATAAATAATGTACCGTTACAATATCTTAATCCTGCACAAGAAATATAAGTATTTCCTTGTCTGATTCTTATGTCACATGATATCATTGTATAATCCAAGATAGGAATGTGTCATTCTTGCAGATTATACATTTCTTGATCTAGAGTTGATCGTCTAGTTTGCATGCATACGATCCAACTCCATCAAGGGGCCCAAACAGATATCATCACTCACTAGGTATACTAATGAGGGACATACGGTTTTCTTGATGAATAACTTTTCCCCGCAAGATTCAAGAGAACATAAATAAAGTCCTTATAGCAGCCTTTATCAGGAATCAACGTTAGACGATATTTATTGAACCTATCCTCATGTGGAAAAGGTGAACATCTCAAACTTAGAATCAAACTCATATGAAATAAACAATGACACTTAACACAATCCATATGTTTATTTCATTGGGTCAAGTCCTGTACTATGTTCTAATAACATACACATATGCAATTAAGTTGGTAACTCCTTACCTATGATTTGTAGAACTTGATCATCACTTAACTTGCATACTAATATTTTATGATAATTAATTTTCCTTGTTAATTATCAAGATTATGGACGATTTAGATTTATTATTGTCATTCTAATGAATGATCCACAGAGATCTACAATTCAGATCCTCAACCTGAATGATCTGTCAATAATAAACTCTAGGAATAAATGATCAAATATCATCATTAACATAAACTAAGAAAATAAGTCATTAAATATTGACTTCTAGGACATAACTCCAACAGTGAAGGCTTGATTTACTAATTTTTCTTTTCAAATTGTAATTACTAGCACCTCATACTAGAATTGTTATGGTATGAGTTGGGACAACTGTTTTTTTATTATTTTGGTATGTCCAGTCCAACCAGGCTTATAAAATGATACTAATAGAAATCTGAGCCCGGTACAGAGATGTGCATGGGAATGGTGTAGGTACGATGTATGTCTCGGAATAGGTAGAGGAAATCTCAACATGATCAAGAAAGAATGTATTGGCTCCCTAAAGTTCTATTGCATTGGCCCTATCAATTACTTGATTTGGAGAATACTACCTAACTATGATACGAGAAAAATGAATACACAAAGACTGACATACTTCGGATTGCACACCGAGCTTGCTGTAGTCACCGTCTTTCCCTTCAGTGCTGCTGTGAATAAGAATGTGCGTCTGTCCTCCCATGCATATAGAAGAGTCCTTACCTTTTCAAATTAATTCATGTCTTAATAACTTTGTTGTTACCTAATGATATTTGCTCAAATGATCATGACGTATGCATTGTATATAACTACGTATAAATAATCTTAGCTGCTATAAATTTTTATTTTCAGCTTTTTCGATATGGATTTTAATATCGGACTTTGCTTACTATGTATAAATACACCATGTTTTGGATATAACACTTATTAAGGTTAGCAATATTCTACTCTAATTTATAAAAATATTTTCAATTCAAATTAGTTTATGGTTTTTAAAACATCAAATCTTTGATACTCATTTTACAACCATCCACAAATTTAGACAAATTTTTTTAGTCTATTGCAAATAAATAAAATTTAATTGCACAACTAAAAAATATAAAAAAATAAATTACAACTAAATTTGTTATAAAAACAAAATAAAATTTAATTTAAAAAAAATCAAGTATCGAGCGAAGCTCGATATGCCCCTCTAGTATATATCATATTGCGCATGATTGATCTACCACAGTCGGAAGAAATAATAGCTTTTGACTTTAAATTTTGACACAAGCTTGTTCCCTTTTTTTACAAGGAAATTAAAATTTTACAAATTAATTAGAGGATTTACAGAAATAATGAAAATATGGCTGAAATTTTAATACAAAATATAGTTCTGATTGTTCTCCTAATATATTCATATAATACTTAGTGTTGCATAAATTTGCAGAGGAAACAAGAGGTGACTGATTTAACTAATGAAAAACATCTGTAAGACTGTAACCATATCGTATTGCGCATAATCGATCAATTTGGAGCTATATATTTGTCTTTTACCTCTTTTTCGTAGTTTATTAAGATGCTATAGCTTTATCATTGGCTGGTAAGACGAGCAAAAGCATAGTGCTGAACCACATTGGTATCGTGGACAATTAAATATGGGTACACCGCTTTTCTCAATGTCTTAATAGAACAAATAGTACGAGTCATAAAATATAGTCGCATCAATCAAATATTCAAATTCCATGTGGATCTATTCCTTAAATTAATAATTTTGCCTATATTTAAACCAACGAATTGAACTTATATCTTATATATCGTAGAGTTTGCACTGGGTGGATTCGAAAGATAACATAGCAGACTAACGAATTGAACTTATATCTTATATATCGTAGAGTTTGCACTGGGTGGATTCGAAAGATAACATAGCAGACTAATACTAACATAAACAATAAACATTACTATATTAGAGAAGGTACTCTGACGCTTCAATTAATGCTTACTAAATGCACGGTACGATGTTTCCTACTCGAAATCTCCCAAAACTTATTACTTGTGAGTTGTGAACTAGTGCAAATTAACACATGGTGGTTGTATATCTCAATCCTTCCTCGTTACCATGCAATAGAATTCTTAACCTTTATATAATTGCAATAATTAGTGGTCCATAAATTCAATTGACCTATATTCATAGTAAAATAAAATCATATGGAACGACTGTGCACGACACAAACATGTATTATCAATTAGTCCTATGTTGACCGTCATAGAAAAACATTTTTGCAACGCTGTCCCAACTCCCGAACCCAAATGGAATCTTTACCGGTCAATCCGCTTAATTTTTTTTTTTTCTTTTTTTTTCAAAATCTGAAGCTTGGCTGTTCAATAACGAGACGGAAAAAAAAAACGAGTCTTGGAGAAGGCACCTTTTGCAAATAAATATCCTCTTATACAAAATACATTTTTTAATAAAAGTAATCAAACTTTATCGATCTATTAGCAAATCTGAGGTGGCATTCTGACAGGGATCCGAGCACCTAATGCCTTAATCGCTTTATAAACAAGCGACTATCTCATGTCAATTGCGCACAAGCATCTTTTTGCTCAGACTTAATTCGCGAGAGAAAGTGATCCCTTGTATCTGTGATTGCGAAGAGTGAAGCAAGCAACCCAAAAAGGAGGATATAAAGCGGCGCGTGGGGGCACGCGCTCTCTCCATTCTTCCTTTTGTTGTTCATTTCCCATTACTTTTGTTGCTTTCCCTTCATCTCTCTTTCTCTTTCTCTCTATCTAAATAAACCCTTCTTCAAGTTCGATTTTCGTCAAGCTTTCTCTACCTTTCTTCTCCAAAAGGGTTACTAACATGGCGTCTTCTTCTAAAAGTGGTGAATGGATTTCCTTTTCTCTTTTCTTGGTTTCTATTTTTAGATTCTTTTTTTTTTTTTTTTTTGAAGGTTGGTTTGAAACCAACGATTTTGGAATAAGAAATTTGAAAATAAATGCTCTATCCGTGAATCGAACCAAGGACCACCTGGTTGGTGGAATAGAGCGAAACCACTAGGCCAAACAACCCAGCTTATTTTTAGATTCTTTTTTTGTTCTGTACTGTGTGCAAAGTGTTGTCCATTTCCTATTTATAGTGAAAACAGGGGAGTAACTTTTGATATGTTTGTGATAGTACTATTTAATATCTGTAACTGATGTTTTGTACTTTGTCTGAAATTATTTGTTGCATGTAGAAGGAAAGAAGTCTGAGGGAGATTTGAAGTATGAAGAGATGACTCCGTTGCAAAAGCATGTTGCATTCTTTGATAGGAACAAGGATGGACTCATTTACCCATGGGAGACATTTCAAGGTCTCTTTCTTTGGTCTCCCTTTCAATTTGAGTACAATTTAAAGACGACCGTATATATTTCCTTTCTGGGTTTATATTTTGTAACAATAATGTCAAGTCTAATTGAGGTTTAATCGCGGTCTCGATCAGGCATGCGTGCAATTGGTGCTGGTATTGGCTTGGCCACAGTGTCAGCTGTGTTCATCAATGGTGCTCTAGGACCCAAAACTTCCCCGGTACTCTTATCTGTCTGTCTTTTCATCTTTGTTTTGCATGATTGGAATCGATGATTTGTTTTGTAAATTGAAGCTTTTTTTTTTAAAATGCAGGGAAAATTTCCATCACTACTTTTCCCTATACATGTGGAGAATATCAGCAAAGGGAAGCATGGTAGCGATTCTGGTGTCTATGATTCAGAAGGAAGGTATATGCTAGTTTATATTATTTATTCTGATTTCTTGCATCTTAGGATAGAATATTGACAGCTAAGTCGTCCAAATTGAAATGTTTCATAATTTGTTCTATTTCCATTATCGATGTACTTAAATTGGGTGTTGGTGATGTTGAGGATACAGAGAATAATTTTCTTTTCATGTGGTATTAAATTCATGTGTTTACAGGAGCTATTGTTTATGTTGTATGTGTTTAATTTTGAAAAAATTCGTCATTTGTTATGAACAGAGAGGGGATAAATATATGAAAGATTAATGGGAGACAGAGACAAAGACAGCATAATTATAGTTGGCCTTTGTTTATCTCAATGATAGGAGCACATTTGCTTTTTCTGAAATTATGATTTGGCATCTCGACGATCATTACTCTCCTTTTGTTTGTTTTTTCTAATTAAATTATTTTATTTTGAAACAGTATAGCTTTTTACATTACAGCTGTTGAAATGAAAATTTTCTTCCTTTATCTTGATGACTTGACCAATGTTCAAGTAAATTTATATGAAATTAGCAATTAGTTCTTTAATAATCTGACAATATATAATAAATACAAAAGGTGCATTTCTGAAGGAATTTTAGCAAGTTCTTATAGCCTAACCTACTTATGAAATTTAGGTTTGTTCCTGAAAAATTTGAAGAAATATTCAAGAAATATGCTAAGACAAAAACGGATGCGCTCTCAGGAAAAGAGTTGGATGACATGCTTCAAGGAAACAAAGAACCAAAAGATTCCAAAGGACAGTAAGTTTTTGCCTCTTGAACAGATCCAATCATGGATTTTGTTCCTCATACAAAGTAGACTAGTTGTGAACCTAACTACAGAAGATAGAACATTCATTTGATTTTATCCTATATTAATATATCTTATATTTCTGTCTTTAATATTGCACTGATTAAATGAGTTCTATTGATGCTTATTTGAGGCTTGACCAATAGTGACCAATGATGTAAAATAATACCTGCCATTCTCTCCTTTCAGTCGGTAATTGTCTAGCTTGAAAGAGACTTGAACGGTGACAACTTCGATTTCACAATTTGATTATATATTAATTGTTTTTGGCAGTTTTGCTGGAAAGACTGAGTGGAAAGTTCTATATCTACTGGCCAAAGATAAAGATGGGTTTCTTAGCAAAGATGCCATTAAGGGTGTGTATGATGGCAGTCTCTTTACAAAAATGGAGCAGGAGAGATCCTCTTCCCAAAAGAAATCATAAAAGAATAGTCATGATAATGTTCATGATAGTGTGGTGGATGTGTACTTTTCTCTTTGTTGTTGCATGAATTTCTTTTGTAATGATTGATTTTATTGTTCCGGTGTATTATGCTTAAGATTTGTACAGCTGCTTACCAAACTGTCAAACAACAGATCTTCAAGGGACCCGTATCCTCTGGTCGGCAGACCAGGTGGTCTGTTTAGATCCGAGCCGTTCGATTTAATCTCAACGGTTAATTTTTTTCGAGCCTATCGATCTGGTATAATTCACGGGGCATTTCTATCCATTGAGATTAAATCAGACGGTCCAGATCAAACAGACCACCTGGTCTGCAGACCAGACGATTTCGTTCCGATCTTCAAGGCCTAAGGGAGTCTGTACCTAGATGTCTACACTCATTGTGAGTTTATCAATAGTTTTCAGTTGATATGTTATGTAGTTTCTTAGTGGTTCAAATATTTTATACAATTTGCAATTTCCGCCAGCTTCGTTGTCATCTATTTGGTATTTCGTATAGGCATGAGATGGGTGATGTGATGAAAGTGCATTTTTTTTAAGGCTAATTCTGCAGCAAATCACTTTTTAATTTTTATATCAATTGAAAACAAATCGTTTTTTTTTTTTAACATTATGAACAGTTGTAATTGATTTGTTTTTTTTTTTTTTTACCCAAATTGATTGAACAAAAAGTTAGTCCACAACAGAAAGTCTTCCGTGTAATAACCATATACGTTACAAGTGTTCATCTTCACAATTATATTAAACTTGGTAGCCACTGCAAGATTCTCTAAAAATATCTTTAGAATTATTTTAATTTGATGTACATACTGTCTTTTATTTATTTTGTTATTTATTTATTATTATAAGTAATTTATGACAGCTGCATACTGTCCTATTAGTAGTCTCTGCTCTCCACTAACACTCCGCCAGCCATGCTGCTGGCCGACTGGACTCGTATTCTTTTGCACCGGCTAACGAATGCGCACACATTTCAGGTGTCAGCTGCGTTAAAATTTTGTCGACACGAATCTCAAGGCATACATAGAGGATTTTTTTTTTTTTCTTAAGATAAGGATAGTGACAAAGAATAGGTCTTAATTATTTATTAGTTTATTACTTTTCAGTATCTGTCCGGACAACAAATTTAACGGACGTTCAGCATACTATTCATATTATTCTGAAATATTATGGATTTTGTGATTAATATGTGCATTTTTGTTTGTCGAACATATTAACTTTTTATCTTTTTATCTAAAAGTGTCGATATTTTAATATATAATTATTTGCATTATAAGCTGTATAGGCAACTTGGAAATTTAAATCAAAGTTTTTGAGTTGAAAATATAGAACTAAATTACCGGTTTATTCATGCTATATACAATACACTATCATTATTTTCAAGTGAAGTTTTCATTAAATATTATTTATTTCATCTGTGCTGGATTTTGTTTTTTTTTTCAGTAGCTGACAGAATTGAAATTTGAGAAAGACGGATGTGAAACCTTTCACCTGAAAATGGAAATCAACCTATCCCTTTTTGGGGAATAGTTTACAAGCAGATATTTTGAGGGCGTGATGCGCTTATTATTCAATAAAAGGCCAACTTAGTTGAATATTGTTAGCCTACGGGCTGTTTCAATCTCAAAAAAAAAAAAAAAGCTGAATATTGTTTACTTCAAAACGCAGCATCGGTGCGCTGAGTTGGTTGGCTCTTCAAAAGGATGAAATCAAAAGTTGGATTCATCTTTTGTCGACTAACGTCGAAATAATAGAAGTAAGAAGTTTGGATGATTTGGGAGCTTAAATTATTAGTTTGTAATATATATTTATACAGAAGACCTTGTTAGTCTTACCGCTCTTTCGTTATTGCTCCACTTGGTTCCTGAATGGAGAGTCCAGACAAAACAGCTCATGATTAAAATAATTAATGAAAAGGTTTGATTTTTGGGATTTTATCATTTAGATAGATGAAGGATATATTCACAACCATTTTTTTTTTTTACTGTGATGGTCACAACCACCGATAAATAATAATTAGAAAAGAATGAAATTTTAGAAATATTTTCTAAACGACAATAAAATTGATGAAATTTTAAATTTGTTTTGTATAAAACAAAGTCATTAATGATCCTACGCAAACTACTCGATGGATGATCCACAAATTTAAATTACACTGCAGTAGATCATGTGATACACGACATAACTAAATTCCGATGGTTGTCATGATTATCAAATATATTTATTGTCAACATAACCAAACCAAAATGTTATAAGAAGACTTTGGTTAATAAATGGCAAGAAAAAAAAAACAAAAAAAAGATTATAATAATTCATCTTTTTTCGCTTAAAGTTGCAAAAAAACATTTACGAAACAAAATTCTTTTTTTTTTTTTTTTGTTCATTTCCCCCTAAATGGGAAAAGATGATAGACTTCTATGATTTTGTACTTTTGTAGTTAACATACCTCCCTAACTCTAAACAATCTTAGGTGGAATTCCCAGAATATTTCGTGGTTGCATTAAGTTTTGTATTTAATGTTATTTAAAGAGTTGATTTTAAGATGATGGTCTGATTTCTTCAATTAACTGAAGGGGTTACTATGACATACTTACAGCTCACCAGCATGGGTCAATCTAAAATATTGTATTCAAATGATATTATCAAAATATTTAGTCTAATTTAGCTTACAAGCGAATGAATGTATAAAATTTATTCAATCTGAATACACAAATCAAGGGGTGAGAAAGCTAAAAATAAATAAAAAGAATTTAGGTTGTAGTCTGTAGTGCACAAAATACACTTCCAACATCTTGATCGAAAAAATGTTTCAAATTAACTGAAGATTAGCAGTGCAAAGTTATGATTTTTAATATATAAAAAAAATTGCAGTCGAGTTGAATATTAACACCTTGTTATGCTTAAGCTCTCTGTAATTCAACTACTAATGCATATTCTCCATTTGATATCTCATTCCTTAATAATTTCAACAAGAAGGAAAACTGAGGAAATAATATGTTGGAATTCGTTATTTTTAAAGCATCTCAGTGAATAACGATAATACTTCTTTTGTATGTTACAGATGTAGTTTGAATTTTAAGTTTCTGATTATGCTAGCTGGACTATTATGTAAAAATGTTGTAGGTTTTTCACGGAGGTTGCTTGTTTTCGAACTGAGCTCACGGGCCTTTCTGCTCTATTTAATTATGCGCTACAATTTCTTATGGGCTTTGGTAGGCCTACCTGCGCACACTTCATTCCCCGTGCCGAAAAAATTATAACTAACCTTAATTAATTAAGAAATTTTCAAATAATTCATTTTTAATCAAAATTTTAAAAATGACTTCGAAGTATCAGAATCTGAGATTCCGAAACTAATTCTGCTTAGTTTCGGAATCTCAGATTCCTAAACTAGCTAGTTTCGGAATTTTGGATTCCGAAACTAAACTTCATCCACTTTTTGAGCGAAAATATATTTTTAATTTTTTTTAATTAGTATCGGAATTTAGAATTCCGATACTAGTGATTTCACCTCGTACTTGGTGTGATTTTATATATCTCGTATTGTGATTTTTATATTTCATATTTTTCATTTCTTTAGTTTTATGCTTAAAAAAAATTCAAAAAAAAATAAAGTCATGTAAACAAAAAAAATACAAATCGTAAAATAAATAATATATGAATTAATTGCACGTCATGTGAAAAAAAATAAAGTCATGTAAAAAATAACGTGATCCAAAAAAATAACGTCATGTAAAATAATATGATTTTATAAGTTGATTGATGACATGTAAAATAATCTGCATTAGCATATGGCACGCCTGGTGGGTAGTTGAGGATCAGTTGGTTGGTAAGCTCGTCTGATTAAAACTTTGTACTTCCACGTTACACCGGACTCAGATTTCTAGTAGGGCACTTGAGCTTCGAATTCCCCACGCATTTGATCAATAGGCACAACGTTTACTCCCACTGTAAATATGAATTTATATGATTATACAATTATTTTAAAAATAAAATTTAAATAATAATTATTAGTAATTAAATTTGGTACCTGCTTTTAGAGTACGCTTGGTCAACTTTTCTTGAATTGTTTTTGGCCAACGCTCTCCCTCTGCATTTCTCTCAAATGATAGGAGTTTTCTCTCATTAAACCACGAGACCGTTTTGTACCAAGTCCCTTCGACCAGTCCAACAACTGGGAGTCTTATCTCAGCCTTGTATCTACTGTTGAGACTCTCTGATCCATTACTAGTCATAAGCCCCCAACGAGGACCACTGTCATGCGTCTGTGCCCACCTTTCAGGCTTGGCAGGCTCGTTGTCATCATGTTCATGCTCTTTCCCACACTTTGTCAGGTATGAAACACTGTTTAAACAGTGAAATAATTGATGATTTGTGCAAACATGCTAGTATCGGAATCCAAGAATCCGATAGAACAAAAAAATAAATAATAAAAACGCAGAAAAGTAGGTGAAATGTAGGTGAAATCACTAGTATCGGAATTTACTAATTAAAAAAAATTTTAAAATATATTTTCGCTCAAAAAGTGGATGAAGTTTAGTTTCGGAATCCGAAATTCCGAAACTAAGCAGAATTAGTTTCGAAATCTCAGATTCCGATACAGCGAAGTCATTTTTAAATTTTTGATTAAAAACGGATTATTTTAAAATTTCTTAATTAATTAAGGTTAGTTATAATTTTTTCGGTTCCCCGTGTTTGTAGCAAGCGCTCATGAATTACATTTTTCTCTTTATATTATAAACTATATTTTGGAAGATGAATGACAAATGAAGCCCATATCCACTCTTTTTGAACTAAGTACCAGGTATGTTACTAAGAGAGCAATGCAAATAGGTTACGAATAGCATGGGTTCCAGATTAAAGCATGTGCTGACCTCCACCAGATCTCAATTTTGAGATCTCTTTTTCAATGGGTGGCTTAAAGAGTTTATAATTCGGATTTAATGCAATGTGACTTGTTTCTTCAACCCAGCCTAACTAGTGCGCATCATGAAATTGACGCGTTAACACATGAAAAGGTTTGAAAGAAAAAGAAAGAAAGATGCAAGTTACTTAGCCAACTAAATAGTCTAAATTTAACAATGTTCAATACACAATAATGCCTTTTAACTTAACCAATTTAAAACCCATCACTTAATGCTCCCCTGTTTCACACTTTCACTAGTAGCTCCACTATCTCTAGTGTCTAGTTCTCCACTCACTCGATCCCCCCTCCCCCAAACCCCCAACACCAAACCGCAGCAAACTTCAAAGAACTTGAAAATATACCATGTTTGTGGGCAACTTGTTTCTCCTCTCTCTCTTCTTAATCATCTCTATGTGCACTTTATATGCCAAGGCTGATGAAGACTTCAACGGGTTTGTCTATGCCGGCTGCTCTCAGCCACACTACGACCCGGGCTCTTCGTATGAATCATCAGTAAATTCAGTTCTTACATCACTCTCCAACGCGGCCAGCTACACGACCTATACCAATATCACTGCACCTACCACCACACCCTTTGTTTGCGGCCTATTTCAATGCCGCTCTGACCTCCCTGTATCATTTTGTGAATCATGTATCCATGATGCCATATCAAGGCTCTCTACACTTTGTCCCTCAGCAACAGGTGCGGCAGTGCAGCTGCGTGCGTGTTTTGTAAAGTACGCGAACGATTCATTCCTGGGGAAGCCTGACAATACTGTTTTGTATAAGACTTGCGGGACACCAGAACCCAACGGTGGGTATAATGATGCTGAATTACCAGGGATGCGTGATGCTGCATTAGGTGCACTGGTTGCTGCAGCAGCGCCGCCATCTGGTGGAGCCTATCGTATTGGTGGCGCAGGTTACGTGCAGGTATGGCTAAGTTCAATTTTTGTTGGGCATTTTCTGAATTAGAATATACTTTCCCATGCGTTTTTCTTACTTGCATAGTATGTCCTGATCAATTGCTCTTAAGACCAACTTTAAATGTGAAATTTTTTCTTATTTTATTTGTTGTAGTTTCCTATTTGCAAAGGAAATTAATTTAAAATTTTAAACCGAAGGATAAAGCTGGACAGAAATTATGTGCCGGATACGAACTCTGCAAGTATATATTATACAAAAACTATCTATTGTAAATTAAGTTCATCATTAACTTTTTTGGTTAATATTTTCCATCAGTAATAAATCATGTCAGACATTATAAATTTAGTGACAATTTTGACAATCAGAATCGCAAAAAAACACAATTCCTGAAATAATGCAAAGTTCCCTATTTATGGTCTAATTTATCTAATCCTCCAATCTGTATTACAGGCAATGTCACAATGCGTGGGTGACCTCAGTGCAAATGAATGCACTGATTGTGTCCGAGTGGCGGTGGAACAGCTGAAGGCAGAGTGCAACTTAGCATCAGCAGGACAGATTTACCTTGGGAAGTGCTATGCAAGGTTTTGGGCTACAAATACGAATTCGAATTCAGCTTCGACATATACACCTTCTATTTTCCCTTACCGTACATCTCACGGTATGCTACTGCTTATGTTCATATGGCTCAAATTTTTTTACATGATTTAAGATCTTTGTTGGCGTCGGCTTGATGAATGTGTATTCTATGGTGTAAATTTGCATCTTTTTCTTCCCTCAATTGTGCTATATTGTAGAATTATACAATAATATTAAGCCAATGGTTTGATTCATGCTTCTTTCATTTTGTTATATATATAGTGGAGATCCTAGTATTATATCTCACAGCAAATTCAGTACTTAAAATCAAATGTAGATTTAGAATATCATAATGCGTATAGTTAAAGGTGACAAATTAATTGTTAAATGTGCAGAACTACGAAAATGTGCCCAAACCAAACTGCAAACTAAGAACAGAACTTTAATTTTATATTAATCAGTGCTCGATAAACGATAAAAAGGGAATTGCAAAAGCTGACTTCCCTTAGTGCTAGTGTTTTTCTGCTCTGGACTATCTCTTTTTTTTTCATTGAAAGAATTTTTTTCCTTCATTGGTAAGCAATGAGTATATATAGTCCTTTTATGTACAAGTAGCTCAGATAATCGAAATTTACGCAGCGGTTTTGTTGTACACGGTTTAGCTAAATTAAGTTTTTCCATTACATGCACAAGTAGATCAACATAAAGATACAATCTCTATATATCGTCAACAAATAATAAGAAAATAATTGGGCAAAGAAAGAAAAGTAGACAGTGCATTAGTGCATGCATATTTGTACTGCACTGTCGCTTTATTATTTAATTAACTCATGATCAAATTAGGTTTCTGCTTATGTACACAAGCTTAAATTAGGTGCTAGCCTGAACAATGGAATAAATTTTATTTCAGGCTTTAAATATTTTAATCAGGATAATGCAATTTCTACAATCAATTCCATTATTAAGTTGGGAGCAATGTCCAAAAGAAAAGTTTGTGAACCAACCAAATTTCCTTTATTTCTCTCCGGCAAAAAAAAAAAAAAAAAAAAAAAAAAAATCCTTGATTTACCAACTCTACAAACAGACAGCTTTTTTCCTTTGCTAGTCCTTGTAGGCTTTTATGCTAAAAGACACTAAAAAGCATAAAGAAGTTAAAGAAAGTCATTCCTTATTATTTTACTTTTTTGTCCATAATCTTTGTGTTGGAGCCAACTTTTCCCAAGTATATTCATACTACAACTTTGCATTAACTTTTTGTATATTCATATATTCATAGTTTTATACCATGACTTTGCATTAACTTTGTATATTCTCAAGTTACCTTTCATCATGCAGCTGTTAAATACACGCAACTGTTATTAAAACTTCTGTACTTCAAAAGGAATATAAGAAAGGAAAAAACTTTACTCTGCTTGGTCTGCGAATTTCCTTTTATTTCTAGTATATAAATGCAAATAACACGAAATTGATATAACTAGTGATAATTATGGTTTTGCAGGAGGTGAATCTGGTAAAAAACTAGCAATCATAATAGGAGTCTTTATAGCTCTTGCTATAGTAATTGTCGCTTGTTCTTTCATAAGAAGAAATGGACTTGGTACGTTTCCATTTTCATTTTTTAGTACAATACATTCCAAGAATATTTAACTAATTAAATTAGTTCCTTGTAATACTGTTATGTATTTTTACAGGTCCACGTAAATGCTAATCAGACTATGGTAGCTTTTGCTTTTAGCGCTTTTGGGTTCAAGTGTAAGCTTTTGCTTTTATCACTTTTTTTTTTTTCCTCCTTGGAGTTTTCTTTATTAAACCAAAAAAGAAGAGACGCCTTTTCTGAAAGGGTGAAAGGATAGAAAGGAGAACATTATAAATGAATTGAAGATTCGAGCGTGCATGGCTTGGTGGGTATCACTTATCATTGTAAAATTTAGTTAAATACATACATATTATTTCTTACAATTAGTTCATGCTATTATTGATTTGTCATCATCAATTGAGAAAAATAATGTGATTCTCAATTCCTTTTTTTTTTTTTTTTTTGTCAACCTGTTGTCGGTCTATGACGAATAATTTTTAAGAAATGGTTTTATAAATTTATGTTCTCCGCAACAAGAGTTTTGGTCCAACCATACATGCATCTATATAGCAACTACGCAAATTCAATAACAAAAATGAAATATCAGGCTTCATCTTGATCCTATTCTGCCCACATTTCACTGAATAGTCCATATATATATTCCGTACAACTGGATAGCAATAATGAAATATCATGCCACTAGGCTTGTTTTCTTGATAAGTTCTCTATAATTAAAATCGTCTATTAGCTAGTAATATGTAATGTAGAAACTATTTTATATTCTCCGCAGATGAAGGTACAAATGATCATGAACTTTTCCTTCGAATCGTTTAAATAATTCCGTTACACCCTGCGTCATTATTATCACCAGAGGGGCATATCGAGCTTCGCTCGATGTAGATATCTGTAATAAGAGTATTTTTATTATGTTTCTATAGTTTAATTATGTTCATTTTTGGATATATGGTTAAGATATATTTATAGAAATATAGTTTAGTTATTGTAGGTAATTTAATTTGATTAAATTTGAAGAGTTTGATTAATTTATAAAAAAAATTATATGCGTGTAAATATAGTTATAGTTATCTGAAATAATATGATTAATATGATTTATATTATGTTATATTATTCATGAAATCTAATATGTTTATAAATGACTTAAATAAAAATAATATATTGTAAAATATCTGATGTTTTTTCTATTTTCAATTGAATGAATTTAATTTATATTTTGTCAACCGAAATTAAGAATGGTGATGAAGAGAAATTAAGGTGGAGAGGGACTCTAAGCAACACAAAAGAAATGGAGACATGATGAAAATGAAAATATGAAGGGGTCACAAAAATCAGAAACAAAATAATGTGTTGTCAAATTATTATCTGATGTTGAATCGAGTCAGTTTTATGAGCAATAACACCCGACACACAATTAGTTACAAAGTATCACATTATAGAAATCAGAAAAAATGCTATTGCACAACTATTTCACAATGCTTGGAGTGTCGGATGATATTTAAATAAAGGATCCCGACACCCACACATCTTTATTTATAATATTGATATTGATATTGATATGGTTTAACCAATTATAAAATGATTAGAAAAAAAACATGAAATACCTTGAGTCGGGTGAACTTTATTGTAACTAACATATATAATTCGTTTATTGTTGTATTATCATTATGATTTCCTATTTATTCTTGTATTTTTCTTTCCCCTACTAGTATGTTCGTACTTTCGAAATCTCAATTTTCATCACAAATAGAAATTTTCATCCTTTCACTAAGACATATGTAAATTAATATTTACTAACGGTGTAGTTCTCTAAATACGTCTATTAATATATCCTTTAGCGACTATGTAGTATTAAGAATCAGGAAAAAGTATTTGTCAGCGTTTCAGTGTCTTGCATCTTTTTTTTTTATTTCTGAATATATCTCTACATATGATGAGGATTTTTAACGTTACTTTATAACTGCAACTCTTTAGTCACAAGCATGTTATTTTGTTTTTCCTTTTGTGACACAATCTGGCATGCGTGCTTGGATAATAATATTGCATCAGACATCTTTCATAATTAAACAAAGAACGAGAGATCTGATGGAAAAGAGTGTGCAAACAGCATTAAATTATCGCACGTTATATATAGGCCGGGGAAAAAAGAAAAGAAAAAAAATTAGCAAATAGTATTGAATTTTAATAAGAACGTCTCAAATTTTAGATGGTACTATAGATCTTAAATTTTTCATTGAGATATTAAAGAAAATTAACAAATTTATAAACACTAGCGCTAATCTCGCGCGTTGCGCGATTCATTCCTATACGAATATGTTATTAAATGGTTGCGTGATTTATTTTATACTATATAAAAAAAATGCCATAAAAAATTGAAAATACTATTCAAATATTATATGAAAACTGCCACAAAAAATTCTAAATACCATTTTTGCCACAAAAGATCACGCGCCACAGAAAATCGAGAGCACTGTGCTAACCACAGTGCTCCCACGTGCATCTCACGACACCCCAGCTTTATATATGTATAATACCTAAAAACGAAAACCTGCTTATCAATAATATGTATGATCTATATTGCCCTTCCATCACCAACTTTTTTCATTTGGTCATTTTATAGTTAAGCCAATTAATGTCTTGTTTTAGTTGTGTTAGTGAATACAAGACTTATAATTTATTTCAAAAATAACAAAATGAAAATGGTTATCATGACTATGGTTGGAGGTGTATCACAAATAGCAAAAGATATCCTACAATATGCATATTTACCATCTGGGCTAGTAAATAAACTAAATAAAGTATTTTCTTTATCTTTTTTACAATTGTCACCTACAATTTCATTGAACGAAAAGAATTCATACAAGTATAAAGAAAACCAAAAAAAATCACAAAGGAAACTGTACAGAGACCTATTTACACACTAATAATAGTAAAGAAGAAATTAACAATGAATTATCCACACTCCAATATCTTGGATCATCTTACTAACAGTTTCCTGTATAGTTTTCCGCTTGTCATCGAAGACGACAGAATTGCGCATTTTTCAGATATTCCACATGACAGCCATCCAAACCGTATCCTGATTGTTCTTGTACGTCGTCTTTGTCAGGAGTCTGTTTCGTATCCAGAATTCTCCTTAATCATAGTATTTTCTTTATTACTAGAGTGGATTGGGATTTGAAAAATATAGAAAAATCATCTAAATAAAGATAGATTTTCAAGTCTTCCAAGCAATTGATCCACACATGATAATGGAAAGTGATTCTTGTGTGTCGCCGCATTGACCTTACAGTAGTCAATACACATCCGCGTACCGATCAAAACTCGAGATTGGGTCATTTCTTCCAAAAAATTATTAAAATTTTGTATTTAATCTTTGATAACTAATTTACACATTTACACTTACAAATATAGATTTATTCTTTGTTTTTGTGTTTGGTTGGTCCTTGGATAAGGAATTTGGATAGGCATGTATTCTTTATTCCAATTCCAACATTTTGGAGACATTAGAATTGGACCGGAAATAAGCCATTATTCTTTATTCTAGCTCCGTTTTGGGACACCACTGAATTAGGAATTTCACCTTTATTCCTTTTTTTCAATTCTCTCTATTTTTTACATTACATTTAACAATATATTTGCCTTCATATATAGAGCAGCTTATGAATGATTTTCTTCATAAATCAAGATAACCCAAAATATAGAACTTATTGGATAAGCTCGGTCTTTCATTTTTTCCCCCCCTTATAATCTGAGTATTTAGGTTCTAAATTTTATTACTTATACTTTTCTACGATCTGAGCAATTCTCACAATACTCCGAAAGATGTTCACCTTATGTGCTAGCTTTTCAATAATTGAGAATGAGTTCTTAAGTTTTAAAAACTTTTCCTTCTAATTTATTGTTCGTAATCCAACCGTTCAAATAATTGAGAAGGTTAAATTCTAAAAAAAATGTTAGAAAATTCTTTCTGCTTTTTTTGTTTATTTTAAGCTTAAATGTGTGTTAGTTAGGGTTGCATAACGGCTAAAACGATCACGAAATTGATCAGTTGCGTTAACCGTTTTGTTTTGAAAATGAAATTTATTACCATTTGCGTTAACTGTTTCGTTTTGGACGAAATGATTGAAATCACGAAAATACCAGAAAAATACATATGGACGAAACCGTTTCTAGCTTTCGATAATCGTTTCGTTTTTGAAACGCAACTAAAATCTTTAACTGTTTCGTTTCATTTTGGACGAAAGAACGGTTAAAACAGTAACCGTTTTCACTGGTAATTATTTCTTGTCATCCATCCAAATGTCATCCATGCCATCCAAATTCTTCTTTATTCTTCTTTCAACGTGATTTGTCCCTCCATTCCTTTCGCGTCTCATCTCCCTCCCGTCCCTGCTTCTCTTTAGCGCTCTCGCCTCCCTCCCCCCTCCCCTCCCTCTCTCCCTTAGTCATGTTTATCTTCATCTCCATCTTTTATGTGTGCTTCTTACCTCCTAAATGTTCAGTTTGTTTTAGTAAGGGAATGTCTAATATATGTAAATGTTCAGTTAGCTATAACAAGAAGTATTTAGTATTTATTTAGTCGGCAATACTAAAGTAAAATCCAATTTGAGTATATGTTCACTTTGTATGCGTATATGTTCACTTTATTTTTATTTTTTTTTTATGACAGAGATGACATTTTATTGGATGACGGTTATCATTCCCGATTTTCACCACTATGTATAGTAATGAAAAATCACTCTGGCCCGATATAGGACAGTTCCGTCCAACCCAGACCAAATGTTAGCTAGCCCTGGACCCCGATCTGGTGTTGCGCTACACGGCGTGTAGCGCACCCACGAGTCATTCGATTTTGATCGGGCGGTTCATTTTTTTCGGGCCTAGGAATCTGGTTACTTTCACGGGGCTCCCTCATCCATCAGATCAAAATCGGACGGCCCATGATTGCGCTACACCGTGTGTAGCGTAACACAGGATTTGAATTCAGCTAGCCCTATCATACATGCACATTGGAAAGTGAACGCTTTAGTTCAAGATAAAAACTGTCATTCAAAAAGAAAAAAGTTTTAAGATAAAAACTTCATATCCACCGCCTTTATTATTGTATTATAAATATAAATAAGAGGCTTTTTCCTATCGAATACGATCAAAGTAAAACGAACGCATAGATCCTATTTCAACAACCACGTAGATTAATTTTCAAAAAAAAAAAAAAAAAAAACCCACGTAGTTTGTAATCCGTCCGTTTCATATCGATCGGACCTGATTGTACGAGCATGGCGCTTTATTGCGGCAAGGAAATAGCAGTTATGATAGAATTTTAAACAGGTTGGGGTAGTACCTAAACTTCTCGAAGCTTCCACTAACGCCTTGATCTTATCACTGTCTCGCGCACTCTCTAGAACGATCCTTCCTCTCAATTTGTATACACAGCTCTAATTTATTACCAGTAATCAGCAACGCCTTGTCTATCTTCTTGCGCTACTCTTTTTAAATAAACCCAACTGCTCGCAATCCGTTACCAAATTAAATCCGTCTTTGAGTAGAAATCATGGCTGATCTCTTCCTTGGTAGTCCTTTCAGGCGATTTCTGTGGGGCCCAACGGCGCTCCGCGAATGGCAAGGCTCCTCTGCTGGTGCCTTGGATTGGATCGAAACCCCTTCCTCTCATGTTCTCAAATTCAGTGTCCCTGGTACAATATACAATCCTTTCTATCACTTCTCTGAACCAATTCCTTTTTTTTTTTTTAACACTTCTGTTTGAGTAACTGAAGTTGGATTAAAAACAGGGTATGGAAAGGATCAGATAAAAGTTCAACTGGAGGAGGACAATGTGCTGAGCATAAGAGGCGAGGGTTTCGGTGGGAAAGAGGAGCAGCTGCCGAAGGATTCAGTGTGGCATGTGAGTGAGAGAGGGAAGGGAGAATTTGCGAGGCAGATTGTTTTGCCGGAGAGTGTCAGAGCCGACCAGATCAAGGCGCAAGTGGAGAACGGTGTTCTTACTATTGTGTTGCCGAAGGAGCCTGCGCCGGCCAAGCCGAAAACTAGAGCTATTCCTGTTTCAAGCAAGCTTTGAAGCTTTTGAGTGGAATGGCTATATTTTTGTGTAAGATTGGAAATGTTAAAAAGGATATGAGAAGAGATTACAGAGAAAAATAAAGTAATGAAATGTTTACCGGTTGTGGAAATAAAGCAATGAACATATTTGGTTAAATCTGCTGAATTTCCTGTGAGAAATTTTGATATTATCTAATCTAATAAAACAAAACAAAACAAAACAAAAAAACTATAGCTTTCATTTAATATTAACACTCTTTTTTTTATTGATGTCAAGCCTGAAGCCTGGATTCTAAAAAAAAAAATGGCTTAATATTTCCGTAGTCATAAGGCGGTACCGGTACAACATGTGCCCTGAAATTTATTGGGTAAAGCTTCACTCCTGACAAACATATGAGAGGCATATTTGTATACTTAATTAACTAATGGCACTTATTAAAACATAAAAAATTGCCGCTATTTAAAAAATATATATATATATTTGTCTTAGAGTGGTTGGATGTATAATTGGATTTAGATTATCTCGCTTTTTTGAATGAGAATTGGTACCTATCATCCTCTAATTTTCTATTCAAACCATCCACAGGCTCTAAACAGCCCAATCTGAACCCAAGAATTGACCCAGTCTATTTATATCCTTTGAACCTCTTCTTCTAAATCCTAGCCGCTGCAACCAGAAACAAGAGCCACAGAGAGGGAGGCGAAAAATAGACTAAGGCTTCCGATCCAGACGAGGAGATGCCACCTGCCACCGAAGCCCTCACCTCCGTTGTCGCCACCGTCTCCGACGACTGAGGCGGCGCAGCCATCGGATATTCATCTCTTTTGCGTCGATCTACATCTTTCCGATCATCTTTCGTCATTCAGGTATTGTTTTCCGATCATTCGCCGTGGGTTTCTTTTTTCGCTGCAATTTTTCTACGATAATTGAAGCATGCAATTTAATCTCAAGTCTCCCTGAGACTTGAGATTTCGGATTTAGATCTGTGAAAAGTTTTGGTGAATTGGAAATTAGTTTCTAATTCTGAGTTTGGCTCCAAATTTTGGGATTAAAGAGGTTCGCTCGATGATAGACATAAAAAAAAATTCATCCATTTGTGATTGATTTTTTTTTTTTCTAATTCGGATTTCTGTTTTTTTTTTTCTTTTGACCGAAATGATTGAATTTACAGGATTTGCTAGCATGAATTTATTTAATTTAAGCATCTCAACTATCACATTGATAGACATCTTGTTTGTTCTTTCTGACATTTTATACTTTATAATAAACAGGATAATTCGATGTGAACTAAGAAATCAGTCAAGATGGTGAAGTTCACAGTAGATGAGCTCCGCCGTATTATGCACCTGAAACATAACATCATGAAAATCAGTCAAGATGGTGACGGCAAAAGAACTTAGAAGAACAAAGCAATTCATTTTTTTTATCCGATTCAATTGATTGTGTTTCTTATTTCTTAATTAAAGGATGTGAATTTCAGTTTGGTTTGTGTAATTTTGAGGATTATGGTTATTATAAGTGTTCGTCTTGTAAGGGTTATGTTTAATTTCTTTTTTGTTTGTGTTTTTTATAAGTGTTCAATTAGTGAGAAGAATTGTTCAGTTTGTTGCAATAATGGATATTATTCTTAATAACTGATCAATGTTCACTTCATTGCATGGTCATTAAAACGTGTTTGATCACAACTAACTGAACACATAAATAATATTAATTGATCCCTTAACTAGTTTAATTGAACACAAAAATTAGGAAATTAAATTTCTGCTGCAACTAACTAAACACATAAACATTTAAATTAATCCTTTAACGTGTTTAACCGAGCACAAAAAACTACAAAATCAAAATTCTATTGCAACTAACTGAACACATAAAGTTTTAAATTCATCCTTTGAAGTGTTAAACTGAACACAAAAATGCGAAAATTCGATTTTAAGATGCAACTAACTGAACACATAAAATTTTAAGTTCATCCCTTAACATCTTTAACTGAAAAAAAAAATATGAAAATTCGATTTTAAGATGCAACTAATTGAACACATAACACATGTAACTCATCCCTTGACGCATCTAACTGAACACACAAATCAGTCTATTTGATGACATCAACGCGAAAAATTTTGAAAAAAAAATGATGACGTCATCACGCGATTTTGATGACATCACCACGCAAAAAATCATGACTGAAGTCCAATTTGGCCTGTCCAGGCCTGTTGGATGGTACGGATGAGAAAATATTAGATGGTGTATATCACCCTGCTCCAAAGGCTCATGCGCTTACAAATTTGATCCAACGGCTTTCACTTTCGTCCGATGATGTCTTGGTCCAATTAGGGGTGTCAAACGTTAAAAAACGGAACGGAACACCCCTGTTTCGTTTTCGTTCCGTTTCAGTGGACGAAACAGAAACTGTTTCGTTTTCGTTCCGCTTTTCCTTAAACGGAACGGAAATTCCGTTCCGTTTCGATTTTACATGTATTTTTCATGGTATATCCCTGAAACGTAACAAAAACCCTTCCATTTCCGTTCCGTTTCTCAAAAATGAAACCAAAAATCCTTCCGTTTCCGTTCCGTTTCGGACGGAACGGAACGAAAACGTTCGAAACGGCACCAAGTTGACAGCGCTAGGTCCAATATCATTGACCCCTGACTCCCAAAAAGGCTGGTCTTCTCGTAGCACCTCAGTACCCACGTGTCCCTAGTTCCCTGCCACGTGTCTTTCACTTAGACCCATACAATGCCACCTCCGTTCTAATCCTCTACTGTAACTCTATAAGAAAGGCTCAATCTATCAAATAATACAAATAAGAAGCGTTAAAATCTTTAAATTCTTTCCCTATCAAGTCGATCCACTCTTGCTCGATCGGTAAACTTATAAGTGCTCCGGAAAAAGAAGTTTAATGGCATTGGAGTGGATAGTCTTGGGCACAGCAGCGGGTGCAGAGGCGATCATGATTCTCCTCCTAACCATGCCCGGCTTAGATGGTCTTCGACAAGGCCTCCTATCGGCCGTGCGCACTGCCTTGCGGCCTTTGCTTGCTGTAATTCCATTTTGCCTCTTTCTCTTGATGGACATCTATTGGAAGTACGAGACCAGGCCGACGTGCGAACACGGGTCCCATGCTTGCACGGCAGCTGAGCACCTCCGGCACCAGAAATCAATCATGAAGAGCCAACGCAATGCACTTTTGATCGCTGCAACATTGCTCTTTTACTGGTTGTTGTTTACTGTTACATCTCTTGTGGCGCGGCTTGAGCAGCTCAAACAGCGTACCAACAAGCTTGACCGCCAGGATTAGTACGTGCAGTTAACAGTAGGATAGAGTCGGGTCTGTATCTTAATAATTGTTACCCTTTGTTTATTTTTTTTACTTTTTACACAAAATGTATGGATCGTTTGTAGCCTTTGCTTTGATGTTAGATCCTGAGTTGTGTTTTATGACTTTATCTGTTGCTGACAAACAGGAAGTGTGATATATTTTTAGTGCAATTTGTGGGACAAGCTGACAGTTAATAGTCATCATGTTTATTCAACGATGTCTCTTTTGTCTATGCCCAGAGAAGGGAAAACAAACCCACAAAAAGTACATACATACAAACAAAAAATTGGCCAATATACGATCGTAATTAAAAAAAAATGTCTATTATGTAATAAAGTCCGCTGGAGTCCGAATTGAGAATATATTTTGCATTTTTCTGAAGCACAAAGTATAAAAAAAAAAAAGCAGCTTTTGACCCTTTAAAAACAAAAAGAGCAGCTTTTATGTGAAATGCTTTCAAGTGACATGTAAATGTACTGAATTTTTAAGGACCGGATCCATAAATTTTGCCAAATTTAAAATATTATTTTGAAAAGGGATTTTGAAACTATAATATATTAAGAGCAATTTCAATGTGCTGATCGCATCCTGATAATTATATGCGTGCGGAAACTATATACGTAAATACAAATCGTTATGTAAATGTTGGAAAATTCAATCAATCTTACAACGTTAATTTGTTTAAAATCTTCTTAAGCGTTTTCAGTATTTCACTATTTCTAGTTTTCGAATTCTTATTTGGTTTTGGAAGTTTCCCATATCATCTCCTTGTATTGTTATTGTTACATTAGTATAAGACAACAAGAGAAATGAGAACTATTCTTGTAAAATTTGCAAAATCCAAATTACAATTTAACTTTTACATTTATAGAAATTTACTTTCTATATTTGCTAAAAAAAACAAGGAACATACATAGTATTTCTCCTAAATGTGTGAAATCCAAATTCAATAATAGTTATATATATACAAAAAGAAAAAAGAGATTAGAATTTCGGTGGAGGAAACCCTTTCTTTCTTCCAAGAGACCCAGAAATCCGATTCTGGTGCCGCGCGGCAACCATGCCGTGCAGAGATCCGAGCCGTCTGATTTGATCTTAGCGGTTCATTTTTTCGGGCCTATCAATCTGGTATTTTTTACGGTCCATTCATCATCTATCCAACGGTGGAGATCGTGTGCGACACCCTTGCCGCACGGCACCTGATTTCGTTTCCCAGAATTAGGCATTCTCTTCTCAGTTCTCAGTTCTCACCAACCTTTCCAAGTCGAACCCGTAAAAAGACTCAATAAACATGAAACAAAGGGAATTGCTTTCCATCATCCTATGATTCCCATCATCCCATCATCCCTGGAATCCTCATTAATTAATCCACCGCCCTCATTAATAGATGACCAGGGGATGATAAGGATGATAGAATTCAGGAAATAAAATCCAACATAATTAACTTGTTTTCTATTTTTGTCTATCATCCCACATTCCCTGCATACGTTGTACCATTTTCTAACTGTTATAGTTAATATTTATAAATGTTGAAGTTAATATATATAACTGTTATATTTATATCTATTAAATGCTCTAGTTAATATATATATAAATGTTGAAGTTAATATCGTAATTGTTCTAGTTATATACATTAACTGTTATAGTTAATATATATAACTGTTGACGTTAATATATATAAATGTTGAAATTAATATATAAATGTTGAAGTTAGTATGTAAATGTTGAAGTTAATATATAACTGTTGAAATTAATATGAAACTGTTGAAGTTAATATCGTAATTGTTGAAGTTAATATCATAACTGTTGAAGGGAGCGAAACAGAAGGACGAAAAATGAGAGCGTTAGATTTCCAAAAATGGAAACAGAGGGAGTAAATAGCGCTGGGATGATGAGATTCACGCATTTTCTGTCATTAATGAAGTATTATCGTCATTAATGACTGTTATTCTCAGGATGATCCTTATCAGCCTGTAAAACAAAATATAAGACAATAAAAAAGAAAATTTTTTATACTGCCAACTGCCAAGGCACCAAGGGATCTCTCCCGTTCCCGCTACCAGAACCGGTAGCGAACTCCGACCCGCTCCTACCCTTGAACCCTCCAACAAAAAACCCAACCCAGGCCAGCAATGAATTTCTTGAACCGAGCGCGATCGCCTGCCTCCTCCCTCTTCTCCCGTCGCACCACCGTCGTCGCGTCCAGTCTCACCTCCATTTCCAAAACCCCAATCCCTCCCCGTTTCCACCCCTCCCGTATTCACTCCTACACCTCCTCCATTCCGTCCAAGGCGCACCGATCCCACCACCGAAGTGGGTCCCGCTGGTACCACAATCGGCGCAATGTAACCATTGCCACTGTCGGTGCCATTGTCGGAATATATTTGGAGAATCTCGAGGTGGTGCCGTACACGAAAAGAACCCACTTTGTGTTTCTCTCGTCTGAACTGGAGCGCAAGCTTGGTGATTTAATGTGGAGGCACACCAAAAGAGACTTTGGGGAGTATATACTGCCTCCATCTGACCCTTACAGTGTGCGTGTCGAGGCTATTTCTTCTCGTATGATCGAAGCGCTGAAGCATAACCTCGAGCATAACAAACTCCGCTGGTTTGTCTTTTCTTTTTATTATTATTAGTCTCTCATTAAAATTCTTCTGCTTGTCTTTTTATTATTTGTTTTGTTTTTCTGTTCTGTCAACAGTGACACGCATTGCTCCTCTGAAAAGGATCTCCAAGGCTGGAGACCCCAAATCAACATGAGTTTCCTAAAGGAGATCAAGTGGGAGGTGATAGTAGTTAGGGATAATAGAATTAATGCACACTGTATGCCCGGCGGCAAGATCATGGTTTACACGGGAATGCTCGACTATTTGTCAGATGAAGAAGAGTTTGCTGCTATTTTTGGTCATGAGGTCCAATCCGATCTTTCTCCTTTAGTTTTGTCTAATTCTTTGGGGGGGGGGGGGGGGGGGGGGGGGGGTTAATTATCTGATCAATTAATTAATGGTTAAATAGCAGATGTGGCCTAGTATAATGTCTTTGAAATAGCCCCACTGGTTGTTGCTATACCAGTAACTGCAAACATACAGCAGCTTTAAAAAAAATTGCAAACAGACAACTATTCTTTATTAATATATATTCAACAAAATAAAATATAGCTAATTTATAAAATAGTTTAGTGAGAAAATGAAGTGAAGCTGAATCTCATTTCCAATAAAATTGAAGATATAACTTTGTCTTTCTATCACAACAGATGGGCCATGCCATTGCAAGACACACTGCAGAATTGATCACATTTGACCTGGCTTATGTAGTTCTACAGCTGTTAGTGTTGTTGGTTTTTGACATTACAAGGCTCATGCACCCCATATCGGACCTCCTCAGTCACCTTCCTATCTCTCGGAAGTAGGATTCATCTTCTTTTACCAGTATCAATTGACTCCACCCAGGTCTAGTGTTTAGAATGAATATCACATTGCTAATTGGCCATTTAAATTGTTTGTAGTAAAGAAGGCCTTATATGAGCTCTTATTTGTAGAATGAATATCACATTGCTAATTGGCCTTATATGAGCTCTTATTGGTAGATTCATATGAGATAACTGAAAGTAGATGGAAATAATAGACAGAGTGAAACTAACTTTTTTGGAATACGAATTAGATATTCCTTAGAGCAGGAAGGAACGATAGCAAGTCCTAGTTTAAAATATTGAAAATTATTTTTACTCGTGTAACTGACCTTATTGTACTGCAATTTTAACAATTTATGATCACAAAACCATAGTAATAGAAGTGCGAAAAGTAATTTGGGTCTTTGGAAATATTTTTTTAATGACATATTCTAATAAAGTACTTGTGACAGGATGGAGACTGAGGCAGATCATATCGGTCTTATGCTTCTTGCGGCAGCAGGATTTGACCCATGCATCGCCCCACAGGTTCAACAAAAGTTAGGAAAATTGGAAGTAGAAGAACACTTCTTTTCTACACATCCTTCAGGCAAGAAAAGAGCAGAGCTGATGTCACGGCCCCATGTCATGGATGAAGCACTGAAACTGTACAGAGAAGCCATTGCTGGCAGTGGAGTTTTGGGCACCTTTATGAACTAGCGGAAGAAGTGAAAAATCTTTTGGTGGCTATTATTGACATGGTTTTGGTCCCGTGTTACCTTGTCGGTTATTTGCTCTAGAATTATGTAGTTCTTGTTTATATATTCATCCAAGACGGGTACCCTTTCAAACCGGCACTTCCTGGTAAAGGAGGTGTGAAATTTATAGGAAATAGGTCAGTTTTCTGACTGTAGGTCTTATTTCTTCCGTATAAATTAACAACAATATATTGCGTTTACAATTTACATCCATGGAGTGTAAATAAATAAAAAAAAATGTGTTTGATCGTGGGAATTAGGTGCATATTTAAGTGTTGATAGAGATGCATATTTTCCGGTGTGCTGTTAAGCATGGTGCAGAGAGAGATTATAAAGTTCAAACGCAACCTTTTGGGTTGCGATAAAAGAAGGAGAGCTCGAGGGAAAACAATAAAAAGATAACTAGAGGAAAAATAAAAAGTAATGATTATACTATTTATTTTTACTAGAGGAAAAATAAAAAGTAAAAAGTAAAAATATGTATAATCATTGCGATAAAAGTAAAAAGATACTCGGGAAAAATAAAAGTAAAAAGTAAAACTTTTTATTTTTTATTTTTTTATTTTTTGTTATAGACAGAAGGAGAAAAAAAAAAAGATGACCTCTAATTCTAATTTCCTTATATCAATAAAGTCCACTTGTTAGTCAATGTAATGTAAAAAAATAATAATAATAAAAAGAAAAAAACAAGCATTAAACCTATTGCTAAAGGTAAGAATCATGTTGGAAGCAACAAAAAAACGCATGTTTTTTTTTATTTGTACCCAATTAAATATAACAAATTTGATAATGAAATTTAGAAAATCTTACATGTATTGTTTAATAGAAACTTAGAAAGCAACTTTATCTATAACCTCCTAAGCGAACCTTTCTATAGAAAAGTAGCAATTTGAAATGCAAGCCTCTTCTTAATGTTTGTGGTCGAATCTTGGGCTAGCTTTGTTCTTGGCCCCATCCATATAAATTATCGAACGGTCTAAAATAAATAAATTTGATTTACCAATTGGAAGAAAGAGCTCACAAATTTGAAATTCCTAGCACTCTATCAGTGAGAATTTGGAAATAGTCAAACAAGAATTCAGATCAGTTGTTGCGCGGCACAGAGTGTAGCGCGGGCTGTGGGCCGTCTGATCTGAATCTAATGGATAAAGGAGCCCCGTGAATCTAATAGGCCCGAAAAAAATGAACCGCCCGATCAAAATCGAACAGCTCGTGGGGTGCGCTACACGCGTGCCTCGCGACACAGGATCCGGATCCGTCAAACAGGGCCTTACAAAGTTGCAGACAGTCTAAGTATCTTGCTTAAGGAGTTAAGTCTTGAGGGCCCACCGATCTTCTCCTCCAAGTTTCATTTTTTTTTCCTTTTCCCAGAGAAGAATTAATCAATTAATCAATTAATCAATTAAGTACAATAAAAAATAAAAAAAAGGAAGCGCCATCAAGAGCGCCAAGCCGAATGCCACCTCCGTCTCTCTCTCCACCTGACCCGGTGTCCGGTTCCTCCCCACTCAAATCCTGATCCCACAACGATGAATTTCTTCAATCGACTGCGATCGCCTATTTCCTCTCTCCTCTCCCGTCGAGCCGCCACAGCCTCCTCCAGTCTCCGCTCCATTCCCAAACCCCTCTCTCCTATCCGTTCCCCTCTGATCCCTCCCAATTTCCATCCCACTCGCACCTACTCCTTCTACAGACCCCGGTCCCAGCCAGAGGTGTACCATTTTAGCCGCCGACGTCAGTACCGCTGGTACCACGACCCGCGCAATGTCGTGGTTGCCGTCGTGGTCACTGGCGGTGCCATTACAGTAATCTATTTTGGAAATATTGAGACGGTGCCGTACACTAAAAGGAGACACCTTGTGTTGCTCAGTTCCAGCATGGAGCGCCAGCTCGGTGAGACGGAGTTCGAGAAGGTAAAGGCCTCGTTTAAGGGGAGGATACTGCCGCCGTTGCATCCTGATAGTGTTCGTGTCCGGATGATCTCGTCGCAGATCATACAGGCAGTACAGCATGGGCTGAAGCATGATGAAATCAAGTGGTATGACTATGTAGGATCTTGCTTTGGGTTGTATCAACCTTATTGGTTAATGTAAATGGTGTGTAAGCCTTAAAGCTTATAAGGTGTTGGTCTTGAAAAATTAAGGTATTACCAGTTTAGCTTCAAACTGGTACCTGTTAGGTGTAGCTTCAAGTGATATGTTAAATTGTTATTAAATTAAGGCTTATGTGAATAACCTGGATGAAATAAGTGCTAAAAAAAAAGATGATGGCCTTAAATCACTAGTCCAATTAGAAAAGACAAGTAAAGTCATAACAAGTTCCAACCAAATTTGCTGTATATTTAAAAATAAAGGGAGGAATTCTTGTATCTACATGAATTTAACCATACATTCATTCTCAGTCACAGCACCATTTTTCACATTAACCTTCAAAGGCCACGACTATTGAGAATTTGAGACTTCTAGTTCAATTTTGTCTCTCTCCATTCTCAGGAGTGACCCTGATTACTCTGAGCACGTTATGAATGAGCCATCCTCAGAATTCAAGGACAAAGCGGCTCTGCAACTCCACGACTCGGTGAAGAAGGAAGTTGACTTAAACGAAAGATGGAAAGCTGAGGAGATTTTGGATGACAAGTGGGTTCAGGAGAGCAGAAAGGCAAGAGAAGGACGTGGACGCGAGGTTGCAACAAAACACCTGGAGGGCCTCAACTGGGAGGTCGTAGTTGTCGTGGATGATGCAGTAAATGCATTCTGTATGCCGGGTGGCAAGATCGTGGTAAACACAGGTTTACTTCACCATTTCAGAACCGACGCAGAGATTGCTACTGTGATTGGTCATGAGGTATAGTTTCTCCCGGCTTGTTGTTTGCTCAGTTGATTGATTGAGGCTAATTAAAGGGTCAATGTTAATTAAACATCAAATGCGACTAACTAAGATCTTCTATTAGGTACAACCCAGCAGTACCAAACAGACTTTGTCTTAGTTTTAAAATAGAAGTTCTGAGTGGAGTAAATGTATACTCCTGACTGTACTTCACCAAATTGCATGTCGATATTCATTTTGCTTAATGTATGTGCATATTCGCTAGTAGCATTGAGGAAACACAATTTCGTTAAGCCAGGTAGGAAATGTACATTGATTCTTCTGGGTTGTGGTTTTCAACAAAGACTATATATTTATTTATATAATTTTTTTGAACACTGATAAAGACTATATATTTGGATCTAAGAAGATTGTGGCCTTGTGGGCTTCAGCATCTAAGTTATCTAGCTTATTACTCATTGTGGAATTAGTTACCTCCTGATTTCTGATAAGTTTTTGGATTATAATGTACCATTAAAATTGGTAGAGTTGGAAATGAACTTTGCTGGCGTTTATCTAATTTTTAACAAAACATTGCCAAAAGAAGTTCCTTCATTAATTCCTTGGATACTCAGCCAATCTTATATGTGTAGACGCAACAGTTTCATGCCTGTATGATATTTGTCTTTTGGTTCTCCTGTATGCTTAATTGAGGATTTACTAGAACTGAAATTCCCAATGGAGAATTATAACTTAGATATGTACCTAAAAAAACAATAATTAGCTATACCTGACCGAAAAGAGGTTGTACTATCTGAAAATTCAAAACCCTTGTCAAATCATCAAATATTAATCAACAACAGCGTTGTCTCCTCATGTCCATAATTGCTTAATTACTTCACTTGTATATCTTTTTCTAACAGGTGGGCCATGCCATTGCAAGACATGTTGCAGAGACGATTACAAAAAGACTGTGGTTTACTGCTATGCAGTTGATAGTTTTACAGTTTGTTTACATGCCAGATCTCATTAGCACCTTATCAAATCTCCTCCTTCACCTTCCTTTTTCAAGAAGGTATGCTTCATGTCCTGGTACCAAAGTCTATCACTGTCAACCAAGGCTTATATAGAATGCATATAATATGGTTAATGCAAACTTTAGTGTAAATCAGACACTTATAAGGAATGGGTTTATAAGTAATTTACCATTGAATTGGTGAAGTCCCAAGTAACCCAAAATATATATCTATTTAAAAAAACAAAGGGAAAAAGAATGCATGCGAGCAACTGAGCATCAGTTTAATCAATTTTTGCTAACTAAGACTCAATTGAGCCCTAATTTCAGTTGAAGACTGTGTTGACCAGAAAAGAAGGGCTAAATTGTATTTTGGCTAATTTGTTATGATGTGTTAGTCAGCTTGGATTTATTTCCTGAAAATTGATGGTGACAGGATGGAGGTTGAGGCCGATCACATTGGTATTATGCTTCTTGCTGCAGCAGGATATGACCCACGCATTGCCCCAAGAGTATATGAAAAGCTAGGAAAATTAACTGGAGATTCGGTTTTGCAAAATTACATTTCGACCCATCCTTCCAGCAAGAAAAGAGCAGAGCTGCTATCGCGTTCCCAGGTTATGGATGAGGCATTGGCATTGTATAGAGATGCTATTGCGGGCAGTCGAGCAGAGGGCTTCCTGTAGAACTTAAATGGAGGAGATGAAGAAATGAAACTATCTTTTGGTGAATGGTACAATTACAAATATGGCTTGTCTCGTTCAAGTGATTTGACTTCTGAATTTTTTTTTTAATTGAAATCTGATATTATGGTCAAGAAGATAGGAAATTGATTTCCTTTTCTGTTCGTAGATACTTTTTTTGGTTTTAGAAAATTGGTCTCATTTTTTGTACGTAGATCCATGCATTTTCAATTAGAATCGCAAAAGAATCATCTGACAAAAGACTAATTCTAGTATTTAATGCGTCATGTTACAGAATTATTTAGTCGTATTTTATGTTATTTTCTCATGGATAGTATATTTTTCTGATGATAGGACATCAATGTTTAATTGTCAAGAGAGTATATATTACGGTGTGAGTAAAATTATTAATTGTCAATGGTTGTATTGCTAAACTTGGCTTGAGCAGTAAAATTATTTATTAAGTTCTCTATGTGATTCCTAGGTCACCTTCAATTAAACTAAAAAGTGATAACTAGTGCACACCAACTTTTGTTTGTCTTTTAATAACTTCATATTTTTATTAACATGTGCTTGATGAATGATGATTCAAAAGATTGGCAGGATAGATTCATGGACTGACATGCAACTTGGATCCCCTCGTAAATGCAAATGTTGGAAAAGTGTGCCTTTATCAATCCTGAAGAAGGGATCATTCTTCCACCACTCCTAGGGAATAGCTTTATTTTGTTTCTCCATTTTAATAGGTTCCACTTACTAGAAATAGAGAAAAGAATTTTTTTTTTTCCCTAAATAAATGAGAACCGATGTTTTCTTTAAATTGTGATGGTTTTAGAGATAAAGAATGACTTGCGTATGGTAGCAATAATATTAATAATACCATTTTCGTTGCTTAGCTCCTTTGTCGGATTTGGCTGGTGCTATCCAAAAAAGGTTCAATTGAGTCGATTTCCATCGAAAGAAAAGCTGGTTGATGGAACTCCCATTTGGCTAATCTCTGAGTTAAATATTCATATAGTCAGTATATAGGATTCCAACTACCTTTTTTTTTTCCAGCATAAGTGACTAGTAAGAAGCATGTACCACCTATCACTTGATAGCTGCTGTCAAGGTTTGGAAGAAAAAAGAAGCATGTACTTACCAATAAGTAGACGTACAAATTTTGGTAATAAAAGGGGACCCCTAAATAATACACTTAAACTCGCAATCGTTATCAGCATTATAACTATATAAATCTCCCACGCATGAGCAGCGCGTGATTTACTTAAAATAACTCGCGCGATTAAGTAACCCGCGCGATCTTATGTGGCCAAGCTGCTGGATTTTTGGTGCGGCGTGATTTTTTGGTCTGGATTTTTTGTAGCAGTTTCCGTATAATGTTTCAATAGTATTCTCAATTTTTATGACATTTTTTATATAGTGTTATGAATTTCGTAAAAAAAAAAAATCATATGCCGAATGTTCACTCTATAGTTATCAATCTTGACCACAAGGTTGCTGATTTCATTAAGAAACAATTTAATAACATATTCATATAGGAATGAATCGCGCAAGGCCCTAGATAAGAGCTAGTTTGTATAATTGACCAATCGAATATCATTAATACATTTTTCTTCAATTACAATGATCATAATCGCTGACACAAAAATATAGTTCTGAAATTTCCTAATCAGAGTTTGCAGGTCTGTTGTTCCTTAATACTGGAGAGGATTAAACGACCCAATGTTTCTAGTAATTTGTTTGGACTTTTTTTTTTTTTTTGAAATATGACTTTTTAAAGCGATGGTGAGGATGATGAAGATATCACTTCTCCCTTTATTTATTTATTTTTTTTTTTTTTTACGACAGCCACGAGGATATGACTTAAACTTTAACCTTATCAAACAAAACGACCGTACATCCGATCTCAATGTATGGCTGTGTATGTACTTTCTCCTTCCCTCGGAAAGTCTGGTGGGTTGTGACTTGTGAGTTCATATGCCTTTATGGCATCACACGTGTAAACCAGCAAGTCCATGCATGTGGCACTCTGTCAGCTACCCTCGCCAAGTGCCAAATAATTTCCGTCACCATCAATCCTTTTATCTCTTCTTTCGATGTGCCTTTTTGGAACTAGCAGGGCATTTGTGCACTAATAACAACTGAGAAACCTTATTAAAGGCTATCTTTATTGTACATGAAAACCGTTTTTTTTTTTTTTTTGATAAATATGAAAACCGTTTGTATTTAGCTAGGAACGCTGGAGCGGCGGGAGTACCGCCAGATATTTAAGATCTGTTATTTGAACATATTATTGCTGGATACCCCCATCGTTTTGCTTATGAACAGTAGCATTTTTTTTTTTCGGTTTCAATTTCCGGTTTAATTCTGGTGGAAAGTCAGCGCTCCTTCCAGACTTCTTCTACGCACACCGTCTCTTCCGTATTCAGTTTGGATAACATGGATTTATTTTTTTTGATGCAAAGGCCCCGTGGGGCATAACTTAAAACATAACAAATATCTTAATACAAGGAGGTTCTAGAGAAAGTTAACAAAACAACCCTTCGTACCTACCGAATAATAAAGAAGTAATAAAGGAAGCCATCTTCCACCTACCATCCACAACCTCTCCACTACCGCTCAAAAAGTCAGAAAAAGAAAGGAAAAAAAGAAAAAACTGAAAGCAAAGAAAAATGGGAGATGGAGGTGATATTGAGCGAACAACCAAGTAAAGCATCTCCCCAAGTTTATTAGTGAAGTCTCTTCCAAGCCCGACTGGAGTGTGAGAGTAAGACTTTCATTCTACCCAGCTGCTGAGCCGTTGGATACCCGTCACAGCTCGAGCCATGTCTTTTGGACTCAGTTGCTAAATGATGCGCCGGCCGGACCACAGAACGATCTGCAAGTTTGATTTGCACCTTTCTTCTATTGGCTCCATAAAGCTGCTTGATTTGGGAAAAATCAGGTAAAAGGCTACCCCATAACACTTCATTCGTTATTACCTGATTAAGTTGCGATTCCAGTTCCTTGCAATCAGTAACTATGCACCACTTTGTCAGAGAAGCTTGAGGAGAGAGGATGGCATGAATCAAAGCTCGGTGAACAGCTTTAAGCTCCATGTGGAGGGAGTCAACCCCTTTGTCAGGTGCAGCATACACATACGCAGGTTGGTCGGACAGATCAAGAGCCAAAAAAGCGATAGCAGCACTGTCGACCGTCCATGACCCATCAGTCAGAATAATCCTGGTATGGGAATCAATCTCAAAAGAGTTAAGATTAGTCTGTGAGGAGATATGGTTAGAAACAGTTTCTGGAACACAAAGTTTAGCATAAGCAGACGCAATAATCGATTTAATATTTTCCTGCTTAGCTTTGAATAAAAAGTTATTTCTAGACTCCCAGATAGAATCCAAAATACAACAAAAAAGTGCTGATTTGTTTGTATCATTCAAATCCAATTGGTTTTCAATAACAGTGGCAACAGAGAGATCACCAGAAAACATAAACACCGTTGGTACCAGTATCTTCCAAACCAGTTTTGAAATGTTGCAACCAAAAAAAAACATGCTGTGAATCTTCATTCACTTCATGACACCTGCCACAAATAGAAGAAATATTAGAAATACTCCTATGTAATCTGTCAGCAGTGGGCAATGCATTCTGTATGATTCTCCACATGAAAATTTTAATCCTGGAACTTAAAGCTTTGAGTAGCCAAATTTTGTGCCAATTAAAATTAATGTCAGACTGGTTTTGAACTCGAGGGTAGTAATCATTAGAAATCCACCTATAACCCTCTTTAACAGTGTATATTCTCCTTTTTGAAGGTAACCAGCACAAGGAATCTTCTTTTGAACTATCAAAGTAATCTCGGTTGAGAGCAGCAATTTGTGAGACAGCAGACGAAGGGAGTACTGTTTTAATGAGCTGTGAGTTCCATGATTGAGTACTGTTGCATACTTGGCAGGTGGCATGAAGGCACACGACAAAACTTATCTGAAGAATTGGACCCCTGCAGATGCGGACATGATTTTTGTTCAATTTCTACTGGCTCAGGAATAGGACAAACTAGAGGAGAGACCATGAACCTTCCTGATACAGAAAGGCCACTATTTTGGTAGGTTTACTTATTCTACATAGGTGTAGTCCTAATGCAAAATAAATTACATGTACTAATACAAAACCAAAAAGTCTATCCTTGACAAACTAATTAATTTATCAAGTGGTCAATTCACAAGTCCATTTGCTTGTACATTTTAGTTTATTTGTAAACAGTGTCTTCTTTTCCTCAATTTTTCATCTCTCTTTTATTTTTGCATGAATTATTACATTTATGTTATTCCATGGCTGGTGTTTATAGGAAAGTATATTGCTTATTGAGAGAAAAGGGCTGATAGTGTCTATATTTGGATGAATTATCTACCATCTTTTTTTATCATAAAAGCAATTGGCCAAATGCTCAAATTAGTTTGTATTTTTTATCGACTTTTCATCATCAAATTTGCAAAAAAATAATAATAAAATTTTGCTTACCATTTTTAGTTTAGAACAGTAATTTTTTTTTTTCAGAGTTTGTTGTTATTTTGATAGTATGTGTTAGTTTAGTAAGAGTAGTCCAGGGTACATCTTCAAGTACTTTCAAAATTTTTTTCTTTAGCAGGATTATAAGAGAGGAAATGATGTCAAGACAGCTCGCTCTTATGTAAGCACTGATTGTAATAGATTTCTCGCACACATAATAATTGGCATTGTCGATCTTCAAGTTGATGCGAATGAGGTAACACTGTTTTCTAGGGAATTAGATTCTTGCCAGACTAATCTAATCAAATTTATTTTCTACAGGTGTGCATCATATCCTTTTTTAATTTTGAAGATTGCAATTTTTCGAAAATAAATTGCTGGTTATGTTCCGTATAGCTAGAAAACCATCTATAATTTGTTTTAAAATGACTTCTTACCAGAATCAACTAACACACCAGTATAATTGACTGGATGTAAGTTGTAATCTCATAATTAGCAGTGAGGATAATATATCCTCAGTAGTAGAAAAAAGAAAAACAGTAAACTTTGAGTCTAATAATATTTTTAATGTGCAATCTTGCAAAAAAAAAAATCGAGTTGAGTTCACGATGATATGCCAAACTTCATTATGATTGAGAAAATGGTGTACTAATTGATATAAGCCAGTAACCAGGCTTTGTTATAGTAAGGGTCGCATTAGCATAATGCCTACATTTTGTTATGCATGAACCATATTCTTAACTAACAAGAATTGCTGCACAGAGAGGAACAATATATTGAGAAAAATGGAGAGGGAGGCGAAGGAGCTTGCATTTGACACCAGCACCGCAAGGTCGATGTCGTTTATAATGTGCAGTGTGAGGAGGTTTTCTTTCTACGATCTACGGCTCATCGTCAGTGGCACAACTGTGGACCGAGTGAAGAATGGGAGGTAGTGACACAAATTTATCTGCGTCTCTCTTTGGCTTTGTAGTCAGATTGTGATTAGGTGCAAGTGTATGTGTTAATTACTATATGTATTGTGTTAATGTGAGTTAAGATAACAAAGTGATATCTATAACAATCTACCAGGTTCAACTAACTAAAAAGGTGATGTCAAAAAAAATAATAAATAATTAATATGGTAAGAGTTAGTTTGTTGTGTTGGTTTCAATGTGAATTCAATTTCTTTTGTTTAATATTGGATTAATAAAGTGAAAAGAATCATCAGCAGAAACAAGTGGCTTTCGAAGGGAATCTGTTTTTACTAACAGAGTAATAACTGATAAAATATAAGATATAAGGGTTGGTCGCCGTGACAACATGGCCTGCTATTCTATCTTAATTCTTAATTTTTTTTTTTTTTTTGAAAGGATCTTAATTCTCAATTGAACCACAATTGTTGCGAACAGATCAAATCAGTCAATTATATCCACTTTCGTTAATAAAAATATATACAATATGAGGGTGGTTGCGGCGAAGCCGCAACAACAGAGTAAGCTAGTTCAGTTTCATGTATGGATGCTCAATTCATTTGATAACAGCACAACCATATCTTTTATGGAGATTAGCACCCCAGTACACCGTCCTATTTTTTTTTCCCAATTGAACAAAGTGCAATCTTTTCATATAATATATTGTTGGCGCACTTAAAAATAATATGAAAAATGAAACTCAAAAAATTGGGTACCAGCCAAGATAAATGAGACCATTTATTAAAACACTAGAACTAAAATCAGTCCTGTAAAAATCACAGAAATACCATAGCATTTCAATAACATTACCGTCGGACAAATTATTCTAAAGTACAGGTGGGCCCAAAGACAAGGGAAACAATCAACTATGTAAATATTAAGCGATTTCTAAAATCCACTTGCCCAGACAAGACAGTAAATAATAGATACTACTTGGACCAGATTGACAAATTGACAAATCCCCAACACAATGCAAAACCAACCCAATTCAAATCAAATCCCCACAGAGAGAACCACTCAAACTTTAGAAATTTAAGGTTTGAAGAGGATCGTGGTCTCGGCAATCTTGGAGGTGACAACATAAGGATCCATGTTTGAAGCGGGCCTCCTGTCCTCGAAATAACCTAACATGACAAATATTAAATATTACTTAGTAAAATCAAACTGAGAATCTTAATAGTTGCTAATACATGCAAATGTAAAAATTAACAAACAAACCTTTGCCGTCCTTCTCAGTGTCACGTCCCACACGAACAGATGCACCACGGTTGGCAACACCCTGCAATACAAAAATCCAACGAGTATTATCGCACCAAATTCCAGATATTCATCTTTTCCATACAGACATAACTAATTTTTCAAGGTTAAGACACTCATCATACAGTAAAATTCCAGTATTATACAAGAATCTGAATCCACTTAATATTTATTTAAAACATACCCAGCTGAAAGTGTTTATATCAGCAGTCTCATGGCGACCGGTGAGGCGGCGCTCATTACCTTCACCATAGGCAGCAATGTGCTCCTTGTGCTTCAACTTGAGTTTCTCAATCGCTGCCTTAATTACCTCATACCCTCCATCCTCTCTCATTGACTTCGTGCTGAAATAGTTCCAACACAAAATCAAAAAGAGAACTATATATAACAATACCACCAAATTAAAGGTGTTGTACATAATTATCAATCATGTTGTCAATTACCTGTAGTTGGTGTGGGCACCAGCACCATTCCAGTCACCCTAGAGCATCATAGAGCATGAATTGTTCGTCAAATTAGGCACAACATTGCAACTAAGTGAATTGACAATTATAAGGATGCAGAAATACAGAAAACAAAAGAATACAAACCGGAATGGGTTTAGGGTCAAAGGTGAGAACGACGCCAGCAATCTCAGTGATCCTCTGTACAAAGGAGGAAATAAAAAAAAAAAAGGTTTGTTAAGAAAAACTATTTTTTTTTTTAATAGTAAAGGATTTATCAAGCCTCAACTCAACCACAGATAAGTTAGGTACAATTTACAAAGAACTGCTATACGGGTAAAGCACAGGTAAGTGCTTTGTGAGTTATGACAGTCTGAAATTGGTGATAAGAACAAAGTACCTCAAGGATGTAACGGGCAACCCAGATTTGGTCGCCAGCAGCGATGCCAACACTAGGTCCGACTTGGAACTCCCACTGAAATTTACATGATACTGAATTAATCATCAAGATAATTTTAACACGGCCAAAATTTATTCTTAAGAAAAATGAAAAAACGAAAAGCCATCGTTTAGTTTTATTTTGAATTTTCTGTTTACCTGGCCAGGCATGACCTCTCCATTGATACCACTAATGTTAATGCCAGCATATAGGCAAGCCTTGTAGTGAGCATCGACAATGTCACGGCCAAAGGACTTGTCAGCACCAGCACTGCAGTAGTACGGACCCTGAAAAATAAAACAAATTTACCAAAAATCAAATTAAGAACATAAACAGAAGGAAGGAAACAAAACTAGTAAATAAGAAAATTCTATTTGCCTGTGGGCCAGGGAAGCCACCAACGGGCCATCCGAGGGGCCACTTGACGTCCTTTTGGAGGAGAGTGTACTCCTGCTCTATCCCGTACCTGTTAGTGGACATTTGAAAATTATTTATTTAAGATAATATTCCATAAACTGTAGCATCTTTAAATTTCAATTTGATATCCATTTAATTGAATAACAATTGAAATGTTGACCAGACCATGGCTCTTCAGCAGCAACAGCAGGGTCTGCGAAGATCTTAGCAGCATGGTATCTCTTGTTGGTGGGAATGGGTTCTCCTTGTGGGGTGTAACAATCACACATTACCTGTTATTTTTCATAAGAAGATTAATTTAATGATGTCAAATAGTAAGATTAAGAAGTATCTTGTTACGGTAGGCATTGTATAAAATCAACCAAATAGACGCAGCAAACATAAGGAGTTGATCGTCATAACTCTATATTTGTTATGAATAGCTTAGATCTTTTAGGTAAACCAATATCTTGACATAAAAGTTCATAGCAAACCAAAACTGTCCCACCAAGTGTGTAAGATGATGACAATTAAACAAAACGCAATCATTAATGGTTGTACAGCAATTATTAAGCACCGTCTACAAGTAAATACCCCTTTACAAATGTAAAGGTCAAACAAAACTCACAGTCCACCGAACCAATTGGAAGGTAGCGTAGTTTGTACAACTCCAACTTGTTACAATAGGATAATACCAAGATAGACAATACCAACAAAAATAAATGAACAAAATTAACTTTTTTTTATATCTAAACAAATTAACAAGAGAAACTTACAAGGATGTTGTTGCCCTTCCTAAACGGATCCTTGAAAATAGCTTGGGGACTAAACAAAAGAGGGAAAATATTAATTGATCACGCACATTGACTTCCACTTATTTACAAAAAGAACCCTTTAGTTTTTAAAAATTGTGACACTTACTACAAGATCACTTCACTGTCTTCGCCAGGGGCTTGACCTGTGCTTGAGCCGTCATAGTTCCACTTGGGAAGTTGGATTACGTCAGTGATCGGGCCTTTGAGTGTCTGTTTTAGTCAGATAATTTTAATTTGTTAGGAAAAAAAGAGATATATTTGTTATTTTTAATTTATTTTATTGACTAGATTGTTGATAATTTAAAGAATAAACATTACCCTTGCTTTGCTCCTAAGATCCATGCCAGATCCACCAATCCTGTCACAAAACAGAGGAAGAAGTTACTTTTTAGGAAAAACGGAGCAAAAAAGAAATGATACTGAAAGGGTGTGACTTTATAGATAAATCAGAAAATTCAGAAATGATCCGAGAAAAACAAATATTAGATTTGTAACGGAAGCTTTTCCTTTGGGCCTTTTGATCGAAATCACTTTAAAAACGCTCAAAATTACTAGGCGTTGGTTTCAAAATTTAGGGAAAAGGTGATTTACAAATTTATTTTTTCTAATCCACATGCAAAATTAATATAAAAAAACTGCGATCGAGCACGAGATCAAAAAGATCAAGCCATTTTTTCACATGAAACTAACAAATAACCAAAGAATAAAAATGTCAATAAACATAGGTGAGACACTTGAGAAAGTACACAAATAAAGTACAAAGACAGATGAAAAACGCACCATATGTACTCAGCTATGATCTTATCGGTGGTTTCGGAGAGGTCTAGATTGATGAGATCTGAGAGTAGAGACATGGTGGCAAGATAGAGACAGACGCAAGAGAGAGAGAGAGAGAGAGATGAGAGAAAAATAGAACAGACTACGGATGGGAAGGAGACCAAGAGGGGTGTCTATATAAAGCAGCGAGTAGTGGGTTCTGAACAATGGGCTATTTTAGGGGTTTATCGTTTATATTTTATGATTTTTTTTAGTATATGGTTTATTTTTGGGATTTCGGATTTGGATAAATATATTTGGCAATATTGTTATAACTGATCATTCAATAAGAGTTCCACAGCTGTTTTCAATTTGGTTTACTAAAATATATTTTTGGTTCTTTTTCAAAAAAACCTTTGGTTTTTATTATATTAGGTAAAATTGATAAATTAAAAAAATGTAGACGCCTTTTACACGCTGTGTATTCATTATTTAAGGAATCTGCAGCAGGGACGATTGAATCGGATGCGGCTTTGAGGGTTAGGTGGAGATGTCCTTTTTTTCTAATAAAATAAGTTTCAGATATAGACCTGGGAGTTTAATATTTTTAGGTCTACTGTTATGAGTTTATAAAACTAAATATAATAAACTCAGTAATTAGGTATCAGTCTATCCGTAACTTACAATTCTTTCACAGTTTCTTACTATCCAGATAAGCAAGGTGTTGGTAGGTATCTGAGTTGAACCTTTGGCAAAGAAAAAATGTTGGTCTATTGAGATACAGAGCAATAGGATATCAAAAATAAAAGGAAAATAAAAATTAGGAATTTTATTTTGACGGTAGTAGTTAGGGAAAGTTAAATAATACCTGTATTTCTAATTGTTTTGCAATAATATACCATCTTATTTGAAAAAAAAAAATTATGCTAGTAAAATATGCTGTGCATTTTTCATATGTTTTTCTACTCTATAATCCACGGTAACAGTTAAGAAAAAATTTTAAAAAAATTGCTTGTAATTGATATTTGTTGAATCATTTCTCATCTTATTAAAAATATATTTTATGCTAGCAAATACGATGAAGATGATCATACATGCATTTTTCGTTTTTTTTTTCCGCTATTCTGCAAGTTGTTCTGACTTTTATTTTTGGATTTACGTGACGACATAAACTTTCAGAGGACCGTTTCAATATTTTGCATTTAATTTTCTCCTAATTCCCACTGATCTTGGCTTGTCAATTTTCTTTTCTTTTTTTTTTCTGTTTGTAATCCCCGACCCCCGTAGGCAAAATTTCCCGGTTTTACCAACTCTCAACCGGTCTAATCCGTTCCCTCGTTGATACTTTGGGTGGGACCATAATAGGTATGTAGGCGCTCAAAGAGTCATTTTCTTGCCATTTTTAGTTTTTACCTCTAAAACATTTGACCCCAAAAATAAGGGGAAAATAATTTTAGCGTTGATGACTCGATGTTATCGTAATTAAGAGCTCACGTAGGTTCCAGTGAATCAGAATCTTAATTTTAATGAGAATCTTTTATCGATTAAGAATATTCATATGAATATTGAAGAGTATATCCGGAACAAAAAGAGCAAGTAAATTCGAAATTCTGTAAGCAGAGAATCTACATCTGTATTCTATAAAAATTATAACAAATTCAAGCTTATTAGAATGAAAACCTTATTATGAGAATCTTTGTCGGCGTAGAATCTTGGTTTTAAAGAGAATCTTTATTAGCTTGAAATCTTTCAATATAAATACTAAAGAGTGTATCCGAATAAAAAGAGAAAGTAAATTTAAATCTTATAGGCAGAATCTACATCTGTATTTTATATAAAAATAATAATTCAAGCTTCTTAAAACTTTTTTCAATAATTATTATCTATCGTTCGTTCTGCAATATGATCTATGCATAATATTAATTGAATGGTTAAAAAATATTTTGTTTAATTGAAAATGCTAATGACAGAACTTGTGCATTATTTTATGCACTGGACGCCGAAAATAATCACCGACCAAAAAAAAAAAGCCATGCTCCTTTTTGTTGTGTGAACGAAGGAGTTCAAAATTATTCGACTTTGTTTTTTTTTAAAAAAAAAAATAAGTACATCCGGAATTTTAATCATCGACGTTTTAAAGATCAATTTAGTGCTTCTATCATTTGATTACTATGATGCATGCAAGCCGAATTTTTGTTACAATAAAAAAAATGATATTTAAACCGACGAATGAAAATTCCTTCTATCCACTTGGTGGACAAACATCACGAAAGGTTTTGAATTCTCTCCCAATATTTGAAGTATCGCCATACTTTAGTTGGCAATTAAAATCGTCAATTTTTAATTAAGCATTTATCGACTGTCATATATGAACAGTGACCAGTCAGGTTAATGCTGTTTTTAAAGTTCCTTTAGAGGCTTGCAATAATTAGTAAAAAATAGCGTGTTTTGACTTTTGAGTACGCCACACAATAAAACCAGGCGCATGGAAGCAGATTTAGCACATATTTCTTGGCGCTAAAAATTAATCCGATTAAAATCAAAATGACTGGAATATTAAAATTTAAGCCTCTTTTTATTTTTGTTTTAATCGAGATATGCGGTTCTTCATTAATACTTTATTGATGTGGACCGGCAGAGTGCCAACTTTCGATCCGAACCGTCCGATTTAATCTCGACGGTTAATTTTTTTTCAAATCTATCAATCTAATATTATTCACGGGACATTCATCATTGATCATACGATTTAGATCACAGGTTAGCACCTTCAGCGGATTTCATTCTCTATCGATGTTATCAGCCAAATGTATAGACCCATTCTTACTGCATTACTAAAAAGAACAAGTTATTACAAAAATTTCACCAATTCTACCCCTGGACTAGGGCTGTATATGAGCTGAGTTTGAGCGAGTTAGGGACAACTCAAACTCAGCTCGGCAGTAATTCGAGTTGAGTTGAGCTGAGTTAGAAATACTTTCGAGCTTCTTAAGCTGGCTCAAACTCAGCTTGTTCCCAACTCGAGCTAGCTCGTGGGCTCATGAGCTAACTTGAAATAAACATATATACTTCAAATTTTATTTATTTTATTTATATATTATTCTAGTATTAAATTTTTTTTGACATATACAATATTGTAAACAATAAAATTGTTGTCTTTTATATTCTTTCTATTGATTAAAAACAAAATATGTCTTGAAACTCAATCTATCATGTGTAATATTAGTTAAAATAAAAATATATAAGAAGAAAATTCTTATTATTAATTTATAAATTTTTAGTACTCATAAATTACATTCATAATACATATCTCAAATATAAATTTATTGTGTCACGAGTTGGCTCACGAGCTACGAGCTGAGCTGTCCTTAACTCAAACTCAACTCGTCAACTAATCGAGTTAGTTTAGCTCGAGTTTTACCAACTCGAGTTTTGTTGGCTCGAGTCACAATTGAGTTTTTGTGAGTTGAGTTCGAATTAGCTCACGAGTTACGAGTTTTTTGCTCATCCCTACCCTGGACCCAGTAAATTGAATTTCACAATTATCCAAAAAAAAAAAATGAATTTCACAATTATCCAAAAAAAAAAAATGAATTTCACGGATGCATGCGCAGGATGCATCAAATTCTATGACACTTGGTTTCGAATGCTGGGTTTACCGTCTTGGAAATATCCCACGTGGTGTCTGTCAAGGATAGAGAGATAAAGCTCGTAAAGAGTGGCTTTTTGTTTGTATTTGTGAGTTTTTTTTTCAATTAATAATAAACATTTTTTAAAGGTGAAGTAAAAAAATGGTATTTGATTGCTACGCCCAAAAAAACAAAAATAAAGAAAATTAGTTTTAAATTGACTCATGAAGACAGAATAAAAAAAATCGCCGTGATTTTTATTGGTGAAGTAAATAGAAAAGCTAAGTTAACTGTGGCTCGTCGTAATTAATTATTATTTTTTTTTTTAAAAAAAGAAAACATCATTTGATCACAGTGCGCAGTAGTTGGAACTTGGAAAAATGATACCCTCTCTCGCTGCTCTTCCTCATGTAAATTTTATGATTAGATACAAAATCTTTTCAAATTTTTCTTTGGGGCGGACTTAGTTCAGCAATTATTCTCATTAATGATAAAGGTTCTGCTAGCATCAGGCCGTTAGGTATGGGCGAATTCACACGCACAGAAATGAGGACCATGCATAATGCATTGTAGCTCTCAATAAAATATGCTTTCGAATTGGTATTTGCGGGTCCAGTGGCGAAAAGACTGACAACTTAACAAGCAGCAAGACGTACCAAAAGCATAATTTTATTAGTCTGCGGAATTCATTAATGGCTAAAGATTCACTAATAATTATAGCGATAATTATAATAATTTAAAAATAAAGGCTATATGATTTGGTACCCTTTTTAATTCGCAATGGCATGATTTATATACACTGTTAAAATTATACGTACAATAATAATTATAAGACTTGGTCCATTTTTTTAGGCCTTTATCAAGTTAATTTATTTTTCAACAGTACGAAATTAATAATTTTTAATATATCATTAAGAAATACTCTAATTATATATAATTTAATTCATAGTCCTTTTATACATTCAATATATCTATAATTATATTTTTAAGTTTTATTCTAATTGAATTAATTTTTAGAAAAAATATTATCTCAGTTGCAAAGTCATCCCTCTTCACTAAAATCCAATTTAAATCAAACAATTCAAAAATCTCATATAAATATGATAGATAAGGCATATAATTTCAATCTGTCAACCTCTATAAAACAAATCTATCGCCTATGTCAAAAGAAAAAAGAAAAATAAGAAAAGAGGATCATATGTCAAAGGATTTCGTATCGAATTAATAATGTTACAAATTAAATCTCAATAATAATCTTTAAATTTATAAATTGCTTGTTAAGATAGTACCTTATGCATATCATAAAAGATAAAAGAACATAACAAACAGAGGATAATCGTAGATAATATGATATAATTTTAAAAATTTTTAAAAAATTCTCAATATATTTGGACATGTATTACTAAACCATGCAATTTATAAGAGAAGAGTTATAGTGTCATCATTTTTTGGTGTCAGTAAATGCTGCAATTTCATAATTCATTAATATTTTGAAATTTTAAAATAAAAATATTGAATCCAAACTATTGATCTTATTCAATTTAATTAGTGATATGTTTCTATATAAGTTTTATAAAATTTAAAATTGATTCGATACTTGATCAAGAGGTTAAACAAATGGACTAATCTGATTAAATCTGATAGATAAAAATTAACATGTTGATTGAGTATCAAATTAACTGTAAATTTCATAAAAATTAATATAGATACACTTCAACATTTGAATTTTGAAATTTAGATATAAAAAAATAATATTCTGACGTTTGTCGACTAAAAATAAATTGATGTTCCGGAACCTACTGATTTTATGAACACCCAATCGGAAGAGGGTTAATTACTTCTCTAGTTTCCTCAGAAGTCAGAATTAGTGCAAGCGACTGCCACCAACCGAAGCGAGGTAGTGTGGCTCTGGGGACTTGTATCAGATAGCAAAAAAGCTTGAAAGCAACGTGGGCAGTTCCACTGCCTCTTAAAAACCAGTCAACAGTCAACAAGTCGAAATGCCAATTTTTCTCCCGAATTGAATAGCCAACTAATAAAGTCTTAACCTCCAAAATTTTGAATCCAAGTGCATGCGAGTTTGTGATTCTTTGTGATTCAAGAATCGGACCCGGAGCGAGATATGGCGTCACGGCATAGTCGGTTTTCTACTTTTGTGTTATTAATTTTCTTATTGTTTCGGCGTTCTGTACGGAATTAATGTTTTTTTTTTTTTCTCTCACTATCTGGGCAGTGAAAGGTCCCATGCATTTTTTTTTAATTATTGTTTTGAACAAACATCACCTAAATTAAATGCTAAGACTAAGAGGATTGTCACCATCACTTGTTTATATAGCTGCGTCAGTGCATCATCAAAACAATCTCACACACACAGCCTACGCGTCTTCCACAGTACCATATTATCAGATCTGATTGCATTATATATTATATTTTTAGATTGGCACATACGCAGATCAAACATGTTTGATTAAATATTATAAAAATATCGCAAACCAGTAAATCAATATTAAAGACGGATTGTGAAAGCAAGCAAAAGTTCAAGTTAATAAATTATATATAGTTGTTCTGCGGACTTCATTCTGAAAAGAAAAAATAAGTGCTGTTAAAAAGTTTTGTATGTTAAAAAATGAAAACTTTTATTTATAAATAAATTTTGGATAAGAAAAAATCTATTGACACGGAATCACAGAAAAATAATTTTTCTGAGCAGAATGGTTATAACAATAACAATATGATTAGTCCCACGATAATTCATAAAAGCATCAAGGAAAAATTGTATTAGCTTATAAACTGTACTGAGAATCAGCTCTTAGTTTAGTGACAAAGAGTAATGTAACTTAAGTCAAAAGTTGCAGGTTCGAAACCAGTTGGGATCTTTTCATAAATATTTAGTTTAAAAATAAGTTGGGAGGCTTGGCTCCCAATTTATCTTAAAAAATTTTTATAAAATGTATTATAAGTTAAGTGCATCAAATCGCATTATTTTCGGAAAAATAAACAAAACTTGACACATGAGTGACGACTTACGAAATTAAGATTTCTAAAGTATACTGGCTTTATGCGTTTTTCTAGATTAGTTATCCGTTGTTAGGACTCCTTAGAGGCATTTGATAATCAATTATAGAGATTCTACTTGCATAATTTATCCTTACAACATTATGTTAAATATCGTTTTGACATACAACTTTTTTTTTTAGGGCCTTGTTTGATGGTGTAACCTTTTAAAATGAACTCTACAGCCAAAAGGAATCTTCTCATATTTTTTTGGAAGAAAGATCACTTATTTTAACTTTTAAGAGATTACGACCCACTATATAAAGTATGCAATTTATTTTTCTTCCATTTAGGGAAATTGAAACCGTTTCCTCTAGAAAAATATTGTTTTCATTAACATTTTTTTAGGACTCGTTTGATATTGTAACTTTTTTAATTGAACATTGGCATCTACTGCCGAATTTTTCTTTAAAAAAAAATCTCTCTCTTTTTTTTAAACAATGTCACTTATTTAAAAGGACTATGCCACTGTGAAATATGCAGTTTATCTCTTTTCTGTTTTTCACGGGAGTTGAACATGTTTTCTCTAAAATTAAATAAATAACTTTTTTTTAAATTTGAATTATTGATCGCTATAAATATCTTTAATGTTAATAATACCGTGTCCATTTGATTCTGGCTGGTGACGCGAAATTGAGCATATAAAAAATTCATCAACCGAAATTAATAAAATATCGTAACTTTTATTCATCGAACCTGATACTAGGTGATATAGTGATCCGTCCTTAAAAATCCCACATCTTCGTGGCTATCACTAACATTTTTATTTTTATTTTATTTATTTATTTATTTATTTTGCTCTGGCCTGTATAACACTCCGTCAGGATTATGTTTTTGAAGGAGCTGATTTTTAAGCGTGTCCTTTGGATAAGGAAAAATCTGCATTATAAATTATTGAACTTTTTTTACTTAACCAGAGTTGAGTATGTTTTTCTCATTATAATATGTTTATGATTTGACCTCTTGATCAAATATCAAATTAACTTTAAATTTTATAAAACTTATAAGAAACATATCAACAGTATGGATTTAACATTTAAATTTTAAAAAATTTAAGATTGAGATTTAATTATTGATGAAAAGTAAAATCGTGATATTTGATATCACTCTAAAGTTGTGGCACGACATTCTTTAATATTATGGATGTATCGCGGAGAGGCGGAGACCAAGTTTAGGTGGAATTCAGATCTGCTGTTGCGCGGCACAACGTGTAGCGCGGGCTATGAGCCGTCCGATCTGAATCTGATGGATATGGGAGCCCCGTGTATGTAACCAGATTGATAGGCTCGAAAAAATGAACCGCCTGATCAAAATCAAACGGCTTGTGGGGTGCGATTTACGCGTGCCGCGCGACACAGGATCAAGATCCAGTTTAGGTGTGGTCGCAACATATGATGTCGTCAAGTTAACCTTTTGTAAAAAATTTTATTTTCGCTATCTTATCTATTAGTTGTTTTCTTGCGAATTAATTTTTTAATTTATCTTAAACTTTTATTTATGTTGACTGGTAAGCCCTAAAAAATAATAATCCATTCCTACTACTACAGTGACTTATTAACATAAACAATGCTTGATTTGGTCAAACAGTGGATTAATTTTCTGCGAGCTATCTGAATTGCAATTAACTTTATGCCTGTGCACAAACTACGAAGGTTTCGCAGGTGTTACTCTGATAGGTTGTTAATTGATGACGGCTTAAATTATCTACATATAATTAGCGGTAACCCTTTATAGCTCAATAGAAAAATGGTATATTCTAAGGTAAATATACCTTGACAACTATCAACTTAGTTTTTTTTAACAAGCATGATAAATGAATTTGAATATCCTAATGCAACATTTAATGTGATCTACACTACGTATATATATTATGTGTTCCCATGAAATATACTTTACTGTAAGTATTATAATTTATCAAAAGACTTACATTTACAACAGTCAACAGTCTAGCTAGAGTTAAAGGTTTTTATAAGATAACATATGATACTTAAATTACATAAAATTTGATACAAAATTAAATGTAAATGTGCGTCCAATTAGTTTTCTCTGTATTCGTATATCCACTCTGTAATCGGAAACAGATGTGGATACTAGCATTATTTAACTTTATATGTTCGGAATTTGTTATGTTTACATGATACATAACCAATTTATAAGCCAACAACGTATATATAAGTTTTTTAATATAAATATTTGTCAACTCGATTTGAAAAAATAATATCAACACTATCCATCCCTAATTTGTTTTGTTTATATCCCTGCACTGCTGCACATAACCCATTCATAAGTCAACATGTCAACAATTTATTAAATATAAAAGTTTATAAACTCAATTCGGTAATTATTATTAAATATGTTAATTTATGTCAATAGATCTTCACTTCATAAAAATGCCTTTCGCTTTAAACTTCTATGAAAATGACTAGTTTTATGGATTTTCACGTCAATACATAATATGACGTCTTTTGCTTTAAATTTGTGTGAAAAGGACTATTTAAAGTATTTTTAATGCTAATGCATCTTAACTGGAATCAGATTTTTGTATCTCATGGAACACTACGTAGCTAGTCGCGGATTCTTAAAGCCAGTGCATCTTGACTGGGATAAATTTTTTGCACCCTATGGCACGCTATCTGCTCACAACGACGTTGATGGTGATGAACTGATGATGCAATTTCATTTTCTTCCTTTCTTTCTATTTTTCGGCATACAATCAGATTATGAAGACTACTTCGCCGATTTGGATTTTAAACTTGTCATCTGATTAAATTCTCTTGCTGGTAGAATTGATGAATTCGGTGGAAATTATCTATGGATTGTAGAATACTAACCCCCCCCCCCCCCCCCCTTTTTTTTTTTAACCCGTATTCAAATTTATTACTCCGAAAACCGTGTGTGTAGTTTATCATTTAGGTACAAAATGTTATACATAAATTTGATCTTATTTATTGAAATATTATTTGATCAATTTAAATATAATTCAAACGAAATAATATCTTATTCGAAAAAAAAAGTCCTGATGAGGAATGAACAAATTTCAAAGTCGTATCAAAATTACAACGTATTTCATAATCTTATCGCAGTAAATGTTTATATAAGATCATTACGTTGATTGTTACGATTATTAAATAAAAAAATTAATGTCGATATAATTTTATTCCGGTCAAATTGAAATTGCTACATATAAGCTCGAACTTCGAAATTCAAATGACAATAAGGATACAGGATAGATGAGCACAAATTGGTGTATATCGTGATTTGTAAATCATCACGGAATATAGGAAGAATTAATGGTTTTCAGATGTCATCAGGCTTTATTTCATTCCTTGGGGGGTAATGTTTAACAAGTTGATTAATATGCTAAAAAAATCAAAATCAACGAGAAGGTGCTACCATTATCATTCAGGCTTTTGCATCAGCTTATTTAAATAGAAGAAAACAAATAATCACAATTAATTTTTTTATAAGTTTGTTGTTGTTTTTTGTGAATACTCCCGATATCCAGGTCCAAATCAGTGGTATCAGTAAAGGGAAAAAAAAAAAAAAGGTATATATTGTTTTACCCCCTATCAGGTTAATTTTTCCTTAACCCTTTTTAATATTTGTATAAGGTACCTTGGTTCGTGTGCATTGCTTTGTTAGGATTAGGAAGAATTTAGCGACAAAACGTTACGTTGACATCATTTGCATGTGCAGTTGTTTTTCAACCCTTGGTTTCTTGTCAAAGCACATCTCTTTCCCCGATTCTTTGTCTCATCCCTTAAATTTTCTAATTAGATGTTTAATACTTCAAGGAATTTCTTTTCAGTCACCGGATTCCTATTGGTTCCTTTTTTTGTTCTTACTCATATGGCTTCCACAATTTACAAAATTTAGGAGGAGCGTTTCGCTGCCCCCAGTTTGGAATGCCTCCAAATGCCACCAATCTATAGCCGTTAGATCAAAACTTGATAAGTGGCTCTGATTCAAAATGTTGAAAGCCATAAAAAATATTAAAATAATATCATCTCTCCCAGCTCCCAAGTTCTCTTTTCCATCTAGCCTTAGGAATGCTTTTGCCCTCACGTTTGTGGTCTGCCTCTAACCGAAATCTGAAGGCACTGAAAATTTCTTCTCTTCTCTCCGTGACTTCTCTGTATCTCAAATTGTTCTTCCAAGAAGTAAATTTCCCAAAGCACTAGAATCTCTTCTCCAATTTTTCCCTCGCATGCAATCTCTCCATGTCCTTTTTTCAAAGAAATCTGTTTGGGATTGCTTCAGATTTCAATTCGCAATAAAGAGATATGCTTAACTTTTCTTTCATTTTTTTTAAGATAAATTGGGGGTCACTTTTCTTTCATTAATCATCCAAATTTCAATCTTTATCGATTGAAGCTTGTCCGAAATCTTTTCACATTTTATTATGTGTCATCGACTTGTAGCCTTGAACATAAACTTCAGGAAGAGTGAAAAAAAAATTATGAAAAAATTCTAATCGTAATTCTTGAGATCCATTTATTGGCATGTACTTGCTAGAAAAAAATGTGGATTACATCTCCTATTAACCTTCAAGTTAATAACTGAAAAGTTATGTGCAAAAAGAAATGAAAATTATCTCACCTTGAGCAATTGTTTATTTCAAGACTAATATTTTTTTGTGAAATATTTGAAGCTGTTGAACTTGGGTCAATCTGTCCAAATTCGAGTTTTTGTCCACTAATTTGAACCATCGGAAAGGGTATAGCAAGCGAAAGACAGATTGAACGCAATGGATCGCATCTAGAGTTGGAGAGAAGCGACATGCCATGTCTAAGATTTAGATGCATGGTATTGGTAGCAAACCAGAGGTGAAGTTCCAAAGAAGAGGTATAGCGCGAGACAAAAAAAATGGGTTGGGATTTGGACTTGGGAGAGAGCGCTTGAGAGTTAAGGAGAGATGATATTAATTTAATATTTTTTTCTTTGTCTGTAAATATATTCAATCAGAGCCGCTCATCAATTTTTGATCTAATGGCTGCAGATTTGTGGCATTCAGGGGCATTTCAAACGAATTCACATCCACAGCCGCACCGCGATTGGCAGCGGTGCGGCCTCAACCGTTTGATCTGAATCTGATGGATAAGAGAGTTCGTGAATCTAATAGGTCCGAAAAAAATTAACCGTCCGATCAAATCTGAACGGCTCGAAAAAATTCGCTGCCAGCAGCACTGCTGCAGAGGATTTTGGTCCCATTTCAAACTGGGGGCAGCGGAACGCTGCTCTTTACTAATATGCATCCTTTTATGATATGACACAGACATTTTGACAGAATCAACTATTTGGATAGCAAATTTCAAAATACATAAATAAATAAAATCACATATCAACCAGTTCATGACATCGGTATCTACACAACAGACAGATTCACCTCAAAAAAAAAAAAAAAAAAAAAAGACAGATTTGCTTATGATTCTCAACGGGTCTAAATCAGCTTACAACTCCGGGTTAATTTTTTTAATGTGAAAATTTATGTTATTATTAGGATGTTGCTTTAATTACGAAAATTCTACATTATATCAGGTTTGCTATTCGTTTACGTTACTCTCTCTCCAAAAATATATGTATAATTTTATATATGTGATAAATAAATAATCATATAAAAGAAGTTTAAAAAAGATTGACATTGATTTTTTTTTTTCAAAAATAATATGACATCTGCATATGACAAGTAAAAAGCTAGTTTTTTAATTCTATAAATAGATTATTTTTGGTTCATCAGTTTAAAATAAATAGATTAGATTATTATGATGACACGATGTCTTTTTTTTTTTATATAACCCAAATAAATAGTAACATTGTTTCATAACCTAAATTCGCACTACAAGTACACAAAAAACAAAAAATAGTTTACTCATCTCATGGCCTAAAAATCCCACTTTACAACTAGTAGTTTTTTATTTCCCGAAAACTAGTTATATGATAAAAGTTAAATTCCATTTGACTGCAAAAATCCATGCGTTGTTTATTGGTAGCGTACCTCGAAGTTGGGAAGCTTGCTCTATATTTGTTAAGTGCCCCTCGAGAATTTCACATATCCATTGGAAGGTCCCGCACTAGTTGCTTAGATTAATAAATACTTAAATCAAATTTTTCCATTTACTCATTTTACGGAAAATAATAATAATAATAAGTTAAAATAATTCAACCAGCTTACCGAGGATCCTCTGGACTTCTTTAGAAGAAGTCCAGTGGTCTTCTTTGATCCGAGCCGTCCGATTTGATCAGAACGGTTGAATTTTTTCGGGCCTATCAATCTGGTACTATTCACGGGGCTCCCTTATAGCCGTTGAGATTAAATCAGACGGCTCAGATCTTCCGAAGTCCAGTGGTCTTCTCTTTTAGGAAGACCAGAGGATACGGATTCGCTTACCGAGTGTCCAAGTCATCCGCCCGTTCCACTAATCAGGTGCAAAAGTACAGTTTAGGTATTCTTTTCAACCAACATGACAAATTGTCAACAAAAGCAGCATCTCACCGAGTGACCCAGCCACTTGTTGTCAGTTCAGAACAATATCCAAAATTTTTTAGATACTGGATTTTTTTCTGACTTTTTTTTTATTGAATAGATGGATTCGACATTTTATCTCAGTATTTGATTCTGAGACAATATTCACATTAAAAAGAACTATCTAAAACATTGAACTGGACACGATCCTCTTTGTTGATTTTTTGTAACATACACAAATTCCATTCATCTCATTCCGTATGGCTTTCAGGTTGAAAGAAAATTTTAATACAAAAAGTTAAAAAGTGTTGAGTGCGTAGTTATAACTTTTGAGTTCTAATTAATTAATTCCTTGTTGACGGGAAAAGCGAGTCTTTGATAATGGATTCCACGATGTGAACAAAAGAAATACCAACTGTGTTCTGGAAGAATTTGAAAAATTGGACTACTATTTTTTTTATGGCGATTCAAATTTTTTTTGGAGATAATTAATATTAATGTTTCAATTTTTTTAAGACATGGCAGGAACTATAGATCTTTATAGTTTTCTAAAGAAACCAAAGAAAAGTTGATGTTTTCATTTTTTTTTGTCGTATCATATCACAGATGCGGAGAAAAATAAATACTAAACCATAATTTTCAAAGGTTCATATGAAAATTTAAAATGTCAGAAGTTCCTTCCTTAGTCCTAGCTACTAATTAGAAATGAAATAATCATACTGATTGTAAGAAAATAATCTTGTATTATAAAAAAATATTATTTAAGTTGAAACAGAGAAAACAGAGTATATTTTAAGGATAAGAAAAGTTAAATTTTCTTAAGTAAAGTTTTATTTTATTTTAATTTCTTTTCCGCCAGGGTTGGTTTGTACTTTGTAGCATAGCACTCAATATAAAACTAGTGCTAATCTCGCGTGTTACGCGATTCACTCCTATACGAATATGTTATTAAATGGTTTTTATATAGGAATATGTTATTAAATGGTTTCTTAATAAAATGAGCAACCATGTGGTCAAAATTGATAACTATAAAGTGAACATCCCACGTTGCGCGACGTGTTCATATAATTTTTTTACGAAATTCAAAACACTATGGGTGTGTTTGGCACCATCCCCGAACTAGCTGTTCGCGAACATCGCTAGTTCGCGAGAACCAAACAACCCACGAACAACATGAACAAGGAACTTGACCCCTTGTTCTTAATTCTAGGATTTTGGAGAACAAAAATTGCGAACAAGAACTGCCTCCGGATTCGTGCTGTTCACCCCTTGTTCTTGTTCACACTTGTTCACACCTAGTTCCAAACATAGCCTATATAAAAAATGTCATCAAAATTGAGAATACTATAGAAATATTATACGGAAGCTGTCATAGAAAATACTAAATATTGTTTTTTCCACAAAGAATCATGGACCACATAAAATCCAGACAAAAAAAAAAATCATACCGCATAAAAAATTCACCCGGTTGGCCACATAAAATCCACCGCGAGTTCGCGGAGCACAACCGCCCAAGTTTATATTATTAGTATGTTTGGTTTCGCTGCTGAATAGATTGTCCGAATAGGGATGGACGGGTTTCTCTCTCCTCAATCCCATGTGCGTTATTCATTTTTCTTATTCGTCCAATTCTCCAAAAAGGAGGAACAAGAATAGAACTTGTTCGAATTACTTGTTCGGTGTTTTGTTTCGACCTGAATAAGCTTGTTCTGGAACAAGACTTATTCGGTGAGTTCCAAACACACCAAAATTAGAATTTCGATCTAGACAAAGAAGCACGACTTCCCATTAAAACTGACTCAGCAAGGGGTGGATTTAGACAAAGAACCAACTTTTTTTTAAGATGGTTGGGTGTTACAACTTGCAACTTACAATGCAGCATCGTCTGATTGACGGATAACATATTCTCACTTCTCAATTGTAGCGCACATCTGGTGCCGTTTCCATCTCCGTTTTCGCCCCATGATCCATGCAAGTACGAATCTTGACGTTGCAAACAATTGAGAATTTGAGATTTTGCCATGTAATAATGCGTGCGATAGATGCTATTAACTCACGTGAACACTTTGAAATTATATCGCCATTCGCCATTGTGATAATGATATATTTTGGTATGATATATTAAAGTGCTCGTTTTATGGTAAAAGCAGGATATACTTGTGGCATGCTTATTCAATATTGATGCATATACTACAAAAAATATGGCGTGCAAGTTCTTTCTTAATGCTTTTACGTAATGTAAATCATGTGTAAAGGCCCTCAAATTTCGTGGATTTTGATTCCAATACCAATAATTCTAGTTGTTTATCGCCCCCCCCCCCCCCCCCCCCCCTCCAGAATACATGATTTAAAATGTCTTATAGTGTTAACATATTTGTTAGTATTTATGGAAAAACACAGCTAAATTTTTTATTATAAATTCATAAAAACCTCGGTACCGATAGTAGAATTGATTAATAACACTGCTAATTTTTTTATTGCAAATTCGCAAGTATGCTTAAAAATAACTGTCATAAGACGTGCCATATTCTATTTACGCTATACTGTGGAATCACTCCAAAATAATTCAGGATCGTCATCCTTGAGGAACATTTTTAGAAGCGACGGACAATGTACTCCACCACATCGAACCACAATGGGATGACAAATTGAAATGATTTTAAATTGGTAGAGTACGGATTCATGTCAGTACGCTGCTCATAGTTTTTTTTTTTTTGAAAAAAAAGGAACACAGATGAGCAATTTATTGATGAGTTGTGGATAACCATTACTCAAGTGAAAAGGTAGAAAGTTGTGGATAATATTGCGGAAAGTTATTTTATTATTATTTCTTTTAAAAAAAAATTGCTGGTGGCAATCAAACAAGTGGTGAGTTGTCAAATCGCTAATCTAATTAATTATGTACCGTTCAAAAACAACAGTTTTTAAAAATCCGAAAAAAATATCTAAAAATTTCGAAAAAATATAAATTTTGGTTGGCAAAGAGATTTCAATATGAAGATCGTATTGGACGGTTTGGATCGGTCATTTTGAATCAGATCTAACAATTTTGATCGCAACTCACGGAAGGCTCTGTGAGTTGCAACTCACCATAGCAAAACTCATATATATATATTAGGAATGCTAAGGTCCTACGCGTAGGACGGATGTGGTCCGTCATACATGATCGTATTTGCGTAATCAAATTTCAAATCACCGATCCAAATCGTTAGATTGAATCTTCACATTGAAACTTGTATGAAACCAAATTTTATATTTTTCCAAAATTTTTTACTATTTATTTTTTATTTTTTAAAAAATCGCTCATAGAACTAGGGGTGTCAATGAAACCCGTTTACCCAACCCGTACAGCTTTCGATAAGGCGGGTATGGGTAAGGTTTTATTTTCGTTAGACTAACGGGTACGGGTACGGGTAAAGAAAAAATTTCGTTAACTTATTGGGTACGGGTACGGGTAAGGGCTATTTCGTACCCATTATCAAACGGGTAAAATTTTACAAAAATATATGTATATATAATCATGTTATTAGCATATTTCATAAGATATGTTATTAGTTCCGATCTTCATCCAAATTAATTTATGTTGATGAAAAATTAATTTGTACTCTATTATATTATAATTTATAATTAGTTATATAGATATCTTTCAATTCCATTGATATGGGAATAAATTTCATGATATTTTTTATATCTAAAGTATTATCTAAATGTTGTACTTTATCCGTATATTTATTTGATATTATTTATTTAACACATGATATATTTTTTTTATTAAATTCATAATATTATTATTACCCATTATGTACCGTTACCGTACCCTTACCGTTAATTCCTAACGGGTACGGGTAAAGCTATTTTTAACGGGTATGGATAAAGAAAATCTTAGCGGGTGCGGATATGAAAATACCTTCTACCGTACCCATTGACAGCCTACATAGAACTTATATGGAACGTCTAATAACAACGGGTTTTAAAAATACAAAATAAATAGTAAATTTATGAAAAATGTAAAATTTTGTTTCATACAAGTTTTCAATACGAAGGTTCAATCTAACGATTTGAATCGATAATTTGAAATTTGATTACGCGGAATAAGATAATGTAGGACCTTAGTATTCTCTCTTCTCTCTATACATATCAATTCTAACAATTTCTTTATCCAAAATTTTGATCCAGTTTCGACACTAATTTGAACTGGAGTTGTGCTACGAGAGGCAACACCGCTAATATTATCCATAAATTTAGGGCAAGCGATGATATTTTATAATATTAACAGCAGCCAATATTTAAGGGAGGAAAAGAAATCAGAGTTTACCACTTTGGATTGACTTGACCTACTCCAAAGTGAACACAATCTCGTCCTGTACGGAATAGTACCGGTATAGTACGATCAAACCCATCTTTTCCTGATATATTCCTCGCACATGACAATTTTTTAAAAAAATTTGATTGTAAGTTTATTTCTGTATGGCACGTATGATGTTAGTAGGATTAGTGGTGTAAGGTTAGTACTTTTTGGGATTTTCGAAGTATTTTTTAGAATTTCGAGGTAGAATAATGAGAGACGAGATTTCGAGGGAATCCAACTAAATTCGTTAAACTCGCTAAACTCGCTAACCCCGCTCCCCAAACACACCCAAACTTCTTTCAATATTAACCACCAATCAACAACCCACTAGCCCAATTGTTTGACATCAAATCTAATTGGATCTGTTATTTGTTATCTCTTTAATTTCATGCCACTACAGTGTGGTACCAATGTCCCTATGGCCAGAGAATTTCTCAAACCAATCGACCTTTGGAAAGGAGACATTAATTACTTTTCCAATTTAGACTCGGACATCTCGTTTGAGCCACTAATGCATTTGATTTTGGGGGGATAAAGCCAAAAAGTTGTGTTCCTAATTCAACTTCTTCTAAGAGAAATGTACAAGTGTACAACTCGTGGAGGAAAACAAAAGAACCTCTGTTTCCACTTATTTTTATCATCTACCATTGCGAGTTGTGATTTTCCACTACAGTCACTCTCTCTCTCTCACACACAAAATATTTGTAATTCAAGTTTGTATAAATCGGAATAGATTTATACCACTATAAAACGATGCATTACCACTTATTTTTATCATCTACCATTGTGAGTTGTGATTTTCCACAACAATCAATCTCTCTCTCACACACACAAAATATTTGTAATTCAAGTTTGTATAAATCGGAATAGATTTATACCACTATAAAACGATGCATTACCACAACTCAATATTAAACTTTTTTACACTGTCCGTCCTATATATCCATATATTTATTTGTAACGCATATGCAAAAAGTTGAATTTTTATTTTTGACAAGAGTGTTTCCCAAAAAAAAATAAGGTTATTTTAACAGAAACATGATAAGAAATGCCTACGGACTTTCTTTTTTTTTTTAAAAAAAAATGAAAATGATAAGCTCTCTGCCTCTCTCTTTATACCACAACAAAGTAGAACTATAGAAGAAAAGCTCAAATAAGCCCAAACATAACAAATACGGGCTGAAAACACAAGTTAGTATTAAAACCCAACAGGCCAGGCCAGACAGTAATATCACTTTTTCTCCACCGACGCAAAATCCTAAACGGGCGAAATTAAACTAAACCCGATCCACATCTGAAATTGGTCCAATGGTCCGGCCTTGAAAGAACTAATCGAACCATAGAGAGACAAAACCCTAAACCAGGGAGGGAGAAAGCAAACGGTCCTATTTGAAGTCTGAAAAAGAGAGAGGCGATGGGGAAGAGGATGCGTCGCGGCGGAGGACGGTCGCCGTCGGCCGGCTTGTCCGGAGGATCCCGTATACTCCGTCAGCGCATCGTCGACGCAAAGTTGGAGGCCTCTGTCGACCCCGAGTCAGTTGCCATGAGCCTCCGCAACCGCCACCCGGAGTATCGCCGCCTCAAGCTTCAACCATTCTCTCATCAGGTTTGTTTGAATGTCCTCTTGCTTGTGTAATTGGCGAAATTTTATATACTAGCATTTTGCTCAGGTTGGTGATTAGGTGTATTACCTGGTGCTAACATGAATTTTGGCAAAACGGCTATTTTTTGAGAGATATAAGCTGACTAGCAGTTACCTAGAGATGCATCTCTGAATTAGTTTGGATTCTTATAAAATGTACTGCACTTGACTGGTGGAGTTTAATTACAGTATTTAATTTTTCACTGGACTAAACTGGGTAGTGTTTTTGATGTACCCAATTTGTCTTAAGAGAAGTAAGGCCGTCATGGTACCTAAATAAGAAATAAAATTTAGAAGTCTTGTCCATACAATGTTGGGAGAACAAGATAATATTAATATAATAGATTCTGAACTTAAGTAAGTTTCTTAAATCATCAAGCTAAATAATAAGACTTGTCCATATATTGTTATCCTGGTTTGGTTCTTTGTCTGGCGAACAGTAAGTAGGGTTCAGATCCTTATATTGAGACCTGAACTCAAGTGAAACTAAGAAGACAAAGAATGTGAATAATTTAGATCACAAGTAAATAAGAAAAAAAGATTGTCTGTGTGCAGTACTGGAATCTGATATTTGCCAATTGCTAGTTTTTTATATTATTTAAATATTTCAACAAATGATCTCTCTAGGTTAGCCAAGCCCTATCATTCCTTCGCCACCCTCCTACCACTGCCGTCTCTTCGCATGATAATGCCTCTGACAGTGACGACAGCGATGAAGGGGACAACTCTGCCTCCCCCAGTACACACAAGCGTCAGAGCCGTCGTCCCTCTCTCTCTGTATCAGAATCTCGCCTCCTCCAGCTAGAATCTAACCATCTTGACCGCCACTTTCGTCTCAACTTGTCTGAAGAAGAATCTGAAGGAACCCAATCAACCTCTACCTCAGAAGGTGACGGTCCTGATCCTGAACCTGCTTTTGATGTCACCAAAGTTATTCTCAGAGACAATTACCTAAAAAAATCAACACCAAAGCAACCAGTCAAACGAGTTCAGGATCGTCCTCGGCCACAGGTGTCAGATGAGTCTGCCTCAGCCAAATCCAAATCATTGAAAAATAGAGAGGAGGATAATATGGAAATTGATGTGGCAACAGAAAAGCCGAAGGTTATGGCAACGAGTAATGGGCCTGTTAGTGAAGGAGTAGATGAGGGCTACAATGGTAATGGTGGGGGACAGGAAGGGAAGGCCGGGCCAAGGTTTGCAGATTTGGGAGGGATGAAAGGGGTGATAGAGGAGCTAATGATGGAGGTGATTGTGCCCTTGTGCCATCCTCAGCTGCCAAGGTTCCTTGGTGTCAGGCCAATGGCAGGGTTGTTGTTGCATGGCCCACCTGGATGCGGTAAGACCACTTTGGCACATGCAATTGCAAATGAGACGGGGGTCCCATTTTATAAGATATCTGCACCAGAGATTGTCTCTGGCGTTTCAGGTATGCATCTCAATTTTGTTAGTTTTGATAATGTTATGCTGATTGTACTCTCTTTTTACCTCTCTTTAGTAAAGTAGACTTCATTCGGTGTCTAAGATTTTGAAGGATGTTAATAGTTTTTAAACAACTATACTGAGGCTTTCTTCTTCTTTCTCTTTGAAAGGAGGATTGTTATATTAATTTAGATGCACCTTACATGGCATGTCCTCTTAGTATAGAAACACCACAATGTTTATTATTGTGCTCTAGTAAAAAAAGTAAAGTCTCCTTCATGATATCTCCTCATTGCGTTCAGTGCAAATTTTCATTTACACCTTGTCTGGATGGAGGGAAGGATAGGGAAATTAAATTTCATTGAATTATGTTTTTTCTTTGAATTGGAGGGTAAAGGTTGCTCTTTGAACCTTCTTTAACCTTGCGAAACCAGTTTGTAACAGAGGGAAACAATATTAACCAATCAGTGAATGGAAAATATGGTAATCTCCCTTTTGGTCTCTTTATATTCGCTCCTACTCAAGGTCCTACTTCTACTGTTCATGTCCCTTCCCCTTCATCTCCTGTGAACCAAATGGGATGTTAAGGTGTGGTAACTGGTCAAATGTATTTTTTTGTTTTATCTTTAGCTTTTTCCATAAACTTTATAAAGATGATGATGTTTGAACTTGCTGAGCTTATTTAAGTTGCAAATGTTAAGCGGATAAACTGGTAGCATAATTTTTGTTTCTTTTGTGCTTTTATATCAGGTGCATCTGAAGAGAACATAAGAAGCTTATTTAAAAAGGCATACCGCACTGCACCTTCGATAGTCTTCATAGACGAAATAGATGCCATTGCATCTAAGAGAGAGAACCTTCAGAGAGAGATGGAACGGCGAATTGTGACTCAGCTGATGACCTGTATGGACCAGTTTCACCAGGCTGTGGAAAATCAGGAGTCAGAGCTATCACGGGATAAACCACCTGGTTATGTGCTTGTAATTGGAGCAACAAATAGACCTGATTCGGTTGACCAGGCACTGAGACGCCCAGGAAGGTTTGACCGGGAGATAGCACTGGGTGTACCAGATGAGGCTGCACGTGCAGAAATATTGTCTATGCTGACACAAAGGTAACTCTTAGTTGTCCTAACAGTACCTGCCAAACACGTTCTGTACCTGTTTGTTCGAGTGTTTTGAAACAGCTCGTGAGAGAAGTGTCTGATATTCGTGCTTTTGTCAATGATGTTTAAACCTGGCAATGATATATTTACAGAGGTGGAAGTACGACTTGGGATTATACATAATTGTACTGTATATATTAAGTTGGCAACTGGACAATAATGTGTATGTGGGGTACAAGTTAGCCTGCCCTGTCAATTTCTGTACTTGACCAAACAAGCTAGTTCAGGCTTGTGTAATCTCATAAAATTATACAATTGACGTGCTGTATGTGCAGGCTGAGATTGGATGGTAAATTTGACCTTTTCAAGATTGCAAGGTCAACACCTGGGTTTGTTGGTGCTGATCTGAAATGTCTGGTGGATAAAGCTGGGAATCTGGCCATGAAGAGGATAATTGATAAGAGAAAATCCAGTTTGAACCTGGAAGATTGGTGGAGGCGGCCTTGGGATGAAGCTGAGATGGAGAGCCTTAGCATCACTATGGTTGACTTTGAGGTAAATTGTTTTTTCTTTGACACGAACAGCTTTTTATTTAGAAATTATAAAAAAATTTCCAAATCCACTCTTTTTTTCTGCTGCTTGTTTCTGTAATATAATGATATTTAAAGATGGATTTTGTGATCATTTGACATATTAAATTAAGGGGCTTTGCAGGGTTAAAGGCCTAATGGCTACTTATGTCATTTTGATATTGTTTAGCTTTTTTTTTTAAAAAGAAAGTAAAAATTGGAAGTTTCTATTTCTGTGTTTTGTGGTTATTCCTTCATCTACCCTAAAAAGCTACAGATTTTATTTTTCTTATGTGCCTAAAATTCTTCCCACTTCCTGTATGATCGATAGACGATAGTAATTCAATCATTATACTTTCTTACTGACGATATATTTTTTAATTTGAAAAGGATTTTGTGTATACTTTTAATATATTATTATAGCAGATGTTACCATTCTGCTTAAGGCTCTGATCGGAAAGAAATTTTGAGTTGATTTGATTGGAATTGATTTCTGTGGAATAGAAATGATTTGATTTTAAAATGAAATCCATTGATCGGATGAGGGACAAGAAGAATTGACGGGAATTCATCTGTAACCATAGGGATTTTAACCAAATCAATTCCAACCAAATTTCTTCCTTTTAGATGGGATTTCAAGATGGGATTTGAGGAGAGTGAACTCCCATCAATTGAACTCCCACGATTAAATTTTCTTATTTCCTATCAGCGGATTTGGAAAGAATCGGAATTCCAATACCAAATCTGTTCTTAAATACAACTTTCCGATCAGGGCCTAAGTGATACTGGCCATTACTTGTAATAGTTACTGCTCAAAATTTGTATCTGGATTTCTACCAACTTTGCATTTATTTCTGATGTTTTAGAATCTTTGTCAAACATTTTGCAGGATGCAGCTAAAATTGTACAACCTTCTTTGAGAAGGGAAGGATTTTCATCAATACCTAATGTGACATGGAATGATGTTGGAGGCCTCAATTTAATAAGAAAGGTGTTTGAGCGGTACATTGTCCAACGAATCAAACATCCTGAAGATTATGAGGTAAACTTGTTTGTTGTTAGAATGTTTAAGTTCTCCTTTATAGTGTTATAACATTCATTATTTTATTTATTTTAAAGGAGCTGGGAATAAATTTGGAAGCAGGATTTTTGCTTTTTGGCCCTCCTGGCTGTGGCAAAACTCTTATTGCAAAAGCAGTTGCAAACGAGGCAGGTGCTAATTTCATACACATAAAGGTACTATTAGTTTGTCATTTCTGAGCGTTACCTTATCTGCCTTTAAAATTTGTTTCCTTGATATTTTCAGTGTTGGGTTTTACTATATGTCAGGAATTAACTGATTTAGGAGTTTTTTTTTTTCGTCACATTAGCTTTCTAGATATGTTTTAGCTCTTTCCTTCTCAAAGTACTTGTTGAAAATGCAGTAACAAATTTTTTTTATTTCCAATTAAAAGCTTTATATGTTTGTTTTAATACTTTTTGTTAATTCATATATCGGGATGTGTTTCATCATTTCTTGAACGTTTTTTTTTTTTTTTTTTCCCTCTAGAATTGAATTTTTGTGTTTGTTTCAGGGGCCAGAGCTATTGAATAAGTATGTAGGTGAAAGTGAATCAGAAGTTAGGAAGATATTTATGCGTGCACGTACCAATTCCCCTTGCATTCTCTTCTTTGATGAGGTAATGCATTTATGGTTTTAAATTATGACTATGGGACTCATATTTTGCATGGTGGTAATTAATTGCTCATCGGCAACTTAAGTGTAGCATAACAAATATGTAAAGATATATAATGGAAAGCATTTTCTTTCTACATCAAGCCACATAATATTAAGTATAAAGATATATAATGGAAAGCATTTTCTTTCTACATCAAGCCACATAATATTAAGTATTTTCTTCTCCTTGATATTTTTCGTTGTAGTGGTTAATTGTTCGTTGGCAACTTAAGTGTAGCATGACAAAGTTACAGATATATAATGGAAAGCATTTTCTTTCTACATCAAGCCACATAATATTAAGTATTTTATTTTCTTCTTTTACTTTCTGTCATCTTTAATCTTTCATTGACCTTTCTCAGGTAGATGCTCTTACTACAAGGAGAGGCAAAGAGGGAGGATGGGTAGTAGAACGTCTGTTGAACCAGGTACACTTTATATTACCTACAATACTCTCTCACCCTCTGTCACTAATTTATCTTTATTTTCATCTGTTTATTTAATCTGGTTATCAGCTTCTGATCGAGCTATCTTTATTTTCATCTGTTTATTTAATTTGGTTATCAGCTTCTGATCGAGCTTGATGGGGCTGATGACCGTCACGGTGTTTATGTCATTGGAGCGACGAACAGGTATTGCAGTCTTAATTGCGATATCTGATACGTTACATACTTAGTATATTCATAGTACTGGCACATATTGGTGGTTCTATCGTCACTCGAAAACTATTGTTGATCTCGCTTTTCATATTAGTTATGCGTTCATAATAGTAAGAGTCATAACAAAATACTATTGTGGTTTTGGTTAATAATTTCTAGTATTTTCTGCTACTTCCTGTTGCATGTCTTACTAAGATAATGGAAATGACTGCACTGGGTGTACATAATTCATTACTTCTGTCAGAATGATAGGATCATTTTGTTTTTCCATTTTTCTATTTTTCTGATATGACCATGACACGAATCTAATTGGTTTTAGTTTGGGCAATGACAACCTACAACCTACACAGCATAACATGCATAATGACCTTGATTATATTACATAAAAGCTGGATAAGATTTTTTTGAGTCCACAGAAAATTAAAACTGTTAGCACCTATCTTAGGTACTTTTGTCATGTTTCAGAGTAGAGGTGATGGATCCAGCTGTATTGAGACCAGGAAGATTTGGGAAGATAATTTATGTTCCACTTCCTGGCGCAGACGAGCGAGTGGCCATCATGAAAGCCCATGCAAGAAATAAGCCAATTGATGCTGATGTGGACCTTGATGCTCTCGCTCGATCAGAACGGTGCAACAACCTAACGGGTGCTGACCTTGCCTCTCTGGTAAAATGCTTCCCTTCCTCGCTCTCTCTCACTGTCATTTTTTTATTTTATTTTATTTTATGCAATTATGCAATATAAGATCATTACATGTATGTTAGTTTGTAGATAGTCATGAGCTTCTTTCAGTGGCGGAGCTAAATAGAATCAACCCTGGGCAAGTGCCCAGGCTTAACTTTTGAAAATTAATGACCAAGTGTTTTATTTCTATGTTAAAAAATATGGTGCTGCCTAGGCTTCAATTTAGGTTGTGCCTGGGCTTGAAGTTTGTATTATTTGACAAACACATAATGCCCCCCATTTATTTTTCGTTTCCATTCCTGAGCACTCTCTCCTCAGTTTCCCATTATACTATTACCAATAATAATAAATTAATAAATACAATTCATTATTCTCTCTCCTTAATTAGTTCTTTCCGCATAAGTCATAACATCAGCTCCATATATATTTTTTTTCCATATATGGAGCAGAGTTGTTTTTATTTATTTATTTTTAATTTCTGTCCTTCTCTTTCGTTATGGTTGTATGATTGTATGAGAAATAATAATGACAGCTAATGACTTTGGCCTTGCTTAATATCTCGAGAAATGGTCTATATGTATTATATTATGTAACAAGTTCTATGGAAGCTTCTTATTTGACATTATTACAAATTTTATTGCCAACAGAAAATTTAACAAATACTAAAAGTATGTAACTTTTCCACGAATGTGAATGGAAATTGACCGTATAATGGGAAATTTATACTTGAAAAAGCAACCTCTATATATATATTTTGCGTAATCAGAAAATATTTGTATTTTGTAATCCAATTTGTCAACATTACCCGAGTCAGCTTGAAATTTATATATTTTTTAAGTATTTGTATGAGTTGATTAGATTGTTTTTTTTCTTTTGTACTTTTAGGCACAAGATATATCGATTAAAAAAAAATGATTAGGTTTATGAAAAACTATGTATTTTGTAGTACAATCGATTAATTTTGCAAAAATAATATTTGTATGCTGAAAATTATTATTTGTTATAATTTTTATATTAAATAATTTTTTTTATTAAGTAGTGTGCCCGGGCTTAAAATTTGTCTGGATCCGCCCCTGGCTTCTTTAGAGATGATTTATGCTAAAATGTACTTCCTAGTATGTGTAGAGCGCTTTGGACAATGTGTAGATCAGAATGTATTGCCAGTCAATTATTTTAGCTCCATTCGCTTGCCATTTTCCTGTTCAAAACAAAACCTTGCTTTCTTCTGGAAAAAGAGAAAGAAAGTTAATGGTATTATCTATCAAGGCCAAAACATCGATCAGACAAGACTTGACATGCTAACACTATTGCTATTTTTCACCCGTTTTGTTTTTTCTTGCTTGAAGATGAATGAAGCTGCTATGGCTACACTAGAAGAGAGACTAGACTTGGCCAATGAAACTAGCATTTCATATACATGCTCTATTAAGCAATGTCATTTTGAGCGTGCTTTATCTAAAGTAACCCCATCAGTCACTGACAAGGTTTGTTCTTTGCCATTCCTTATTTCAATGTCTTTTTTTTTTGTTTTTTTTTTGTTTTTTTTTTTTGGGGGGGGAGGGGGGGGGGGGGGGTTGTTTTCCTCTCGTGGTGTGTTTTTTTTCCTTTGGGATACCATGCTTATGTTCTCATTACCTGTATTTTATGGTTTATTCTTTTTTTTCAGCAAAGAGAATACTACGAGGCCTTGTCAAACAAATATCAAGCCACGTGATAGTTGATGTTATTTACAATAGATGGTATGCAGTAGAAATGATGTATTTCATTTCGACAATTTTGGCTTAAATTTTTTTATTTTTTATTAAATGTTGCTTTGTATCTGAGTTGAGTTGAAGTGATAGATGAATGTATGCGAGGAAATAAATATTGTGGATCTTTTTGTTATAATATAGTATTGATGCTATGGATTATGTAACTCTTTGAATGCTGGCATATGTAATGCTCTTCTATTAGATGGATCTCAAGTAGTACAAAAGCTACATTCTGCCTCCTGCAAAATTGCATGGTTACTTATCAGAGTAAGGTGGGATCGAACAAGCTGCTTACGACCTCCGTTTCTATTGTGTAGATTCGGTAAGAACAAGCATATGGTTTAACTACAGCGAATGCAAACTTAGACGAACCATGTATGTAGTCTTCAACCTGTTTAACAGTATGTCACACCCTTAGTTCAATTGAGCTCAATTAATGAACAATGGCGATGTGAAAGGATGAATTCCGATAGAATAGAAGGGAAATTGAGAGAGAAATTGGGAAGAGAAAGGGTAGATCAGAGCTGAGAAGAGAGGAAGGAAGAAGAGATAACAGAAGGGAGAGAGAAAAAGGATAAATTTTCTATTATTCATTCTGTCCAATTTGTATACAATATCTCCTATTTATACTCAGATTATTACAGCGAATTATTACCAATCAGTTCAGTAACAAACAAACTAACTAAATATTACGTCAGCGGTTGTTACTCAGCTGGGCTGCGTATGAGCGTATCATACATTTTATTAAATATATGGGCCTTAATTTATTGACGGCCTGCTACCCATCTAAGAGTCCATCTTCTACTGACTGCTTCCACCAGTCAGTGTTTCATCACACTCCATTGCCACTCTCGAGCTCAAGTCAGCCATGTCAGTAGCAGTACCTGCAAGAAAAGGATTTCTTAAGCAGTACTGAAGCTATCGGAAGGCATTCCTTTAGGATGTAAATAAAAATTTTGATTAGTTATTCAGAATAAAAATTTCATTTCCAATGATGGTGAATTCGTTTATTTGGATTCATTTTCCAACACATTCGGATTAAAGTTTATTTTGAATTTAGAATCAGTTAAGAATAACACTTGTAATAAATAAATATTTTCCACTGTTTAATTTTTTTTTCCGAACAACTAATTTAATTTTTATTCTCCGACTATCCACACGCCCCATTTAATTTGATATATAATATCGGGCAGTAGCCTATTAATATGTTATCTGTTGGTCTTCACGGGCTATTAGCAAAGTTCTCTGTGCAACAGTGCAAGACTCCAAGTCTCCAAGTGGGGGTCTTTTTTTATTTTGGCAAAAGCGTGTTTCTTTTTTAGTTAGTTTTTCTTTTTAATAAAGAATCCGTAAGCATCAAAAGCGTGTTTCTATCTTTCTCGTTGTCTCCTTTTTGAGGTGCGCTCCCAGTCGCTTGACTTTTGAGAAATGAACCGGTACAGGACGTCGCCGCAAAAAAATTTGGCTAAATTATTTATTCATTTATTTTTGTGGCAGAGGGAATCCGAACCTACTTCAGTGGTCATTTTTATATATTTTTATTCATAAGAGAGGCAATTTCATATTTCACATACCATGACCATGAATATTGAAATACTGTGCTTCGGGTACTAAGCACCAACGTCTAAAAACTGTTCATATGTTTCTCTTCATCTCAAGTATATTAGTGAAAAAGTTCCTCTACTTACATTATTTTTTATTGATAATTGTTTTTGTATCTGTATTAAAGTTGTAAATATTGAACACAATGATAAAATGAATAAATTATTTTTTAATACGAGATTACATCATCTGTTCATATTATTAGCAAATATTTAAATCCTAAAGTGTAAAAAATATAATTATATTACAGCATTAAAAACTAAAGTGTTATATTCACTCTGTATATTCAGATTGAAGGTTGCTACATATAAAGATGCAGATGTAAATCCAGAACAGAGAGCTTGTAGCCTCTGTTAAGATTTTCAAAATAAAAAGAAGGATATGCAGATGCAGATGTTGAAGTGCTCCAAGTAATTTCCTAAAAATAATAAACAAAGTACCAATATCCACATGTTCCGCTGTTCGGAATCCGAAATATAGTGGTTTACAAAGGGCTTACAATAGATGTAGCAGGTCAATTTCAAGAAGTTTTCATTCACATCCCAGTTATACAAACCTCAACACCAATGACCACACATTTACTACCAAAGACAATCTCGATGTCTTTTCACCCCCATCAAATCACTACTCCCCCAACTAGTGAAACAAAGATTGGAGAGAGAGAGAGAGAGAGAGGTTCAGATGGATCTACGGCTTCACCAGGCCTTCTTCTCCGCCGTCCGATCGGGCGACGTGGACGCAGTGAGAGCCGTCGTCGACGGCGCGGATGAATCGGCTTCTCTCGCCGCGGCGCAGGCGGAAGGAGGCGAGACGGCGCTTTATATAGCAGCAGAGGGAAACATGGAGGAGCTTTTTCGCTATCTCCTTCCCATATATACTCTTGAAACTGCCACCATCCGATCGCGCCTTGATCTAGATGCCTTCCACGTGGCAGCAAAATCTGGCCACACTGGTACTATTCCAGCTCCTTTTGCCCTCTAACCAGTAGTTGATGTTGTTTTTTTTTTGGGTATTATTGTAAAGTCTATTATGTTTTTGGAGAGTATAATTAATTGTGAATCTAAGCTGGCACATCGTTGGCTTAAATTTTGTTAATTTTGTATATTTGTCTCAATTGGTGTAGACAAGTCAGCTAATTATAGAAACGACCCTCATTAATATGGAATAAATTACCCTACAAAAAAATAATATGGAATAAATTATAGTTTCTGATCTCCTCAAAAGAATCCTGAGATAATTATACTATCCAAGTCATGATCCTGAAGGCATGTTCTTTGTCAAAAGTTATTTATGGAAGTAGCAAAAGAAAGAAAAACAGCTATAATGACAGCTTTTTTTGTAACTTTTGCTTTTTCAGGGATTGTGAGAGAAATTCTGAACAAATGGCCTGAAGCATGCAAAAATTGTGACTTATCAAACACCAGTCCTCTTTACTCAGCCGCAGCAAAGGATCACTTAGACATTGTTAATGCTATCCTTGACATAGATGAATCCAACGCCAGAATAGTCCGCAAGAATGGCAAAACATCTTTGCACCATGTCTCGCGTATTGGGTACTACCAGATTGTAAAAACTCTGATCCAACGGGACCCGGAAGTGGTCACTGTCATTGACAAGAAGGGGCAGAGTGCCCTTCACATGGCCGTGAAGGGAAAAAATCCTGATGTGGTGGAGGAGCTGCTGATGGCAGATGTGTCGATCTTGAACTTGCGTGACAAGAAAGGGAACACTGCTCTTCACATTGCCACGAGAAAATGGCGGCCCCAGGTAGGCATAGGTTAAGGCATAGTTTTGCAAATACTACTCAAATCTTCTGATCGTATAGACATGCTATGGTCAACTTGGATCAGTATGAAGTAGATTTGGCATATGTATGAGCATAATTTATTTCATTAATTGATTTGAGCTTTGAATTCATATGTTTCTATTCTTAGTAAGTTCCACCAACAATCTGAAATGACGGACTCTCATTTTTCCCAGATGGTACAGCTCTTACTCACTTATGAGTCGATCGAAGTGAATGCTATCAATAACCAAAAAGAAACAGCACTTGATCTGGCCGAGAAAATGCCATATGGTGAATCTCAAAAGGAAATCATTGAGAGTCTCTTGGAGCATGGTGCAAAGAAAGCCTGTAATGTGGGAAAGGTTGATGAGAATTCTGAGCTACGGAGAACTGTCAGCGACATTAAGCATAATGTGCAGGAGCAACTCATTCAGAATGCAAAAACAAACAAACGGGTCAGCAACATCAAAAAAGAGTTGAAGAAACTCCACAGAGAGGCTGTACAAAATACCATCAACTCAGTCACCATGGTGGCGGTTTTGATTGCTTCCATAGCTTTTATTGGGATTTTCAATTTGCCGGGTCAGTATCAACAGGATGGACCTGACGCAGGGAAAGCGTACATAGCTGACCGTACTGGGTTTCGGGCCTTCTGCTTGTTAAACGCAACTGCATTGTTTATTTCTCTTGCAGTCGTGGTGGTGCAGATCACTCTAGTTGCATGGGATACTGGTGCGCAAAAGCTGATTATAAGTATTGTAAACAAGATGATGTGGTCTGCTTGTCTAAGTACATGTGGCGCATTTCTTTCTCTGGCATATGTTGTGGTGGGTAAGCAGCAGTGGATGGCTATAGCTGTCACAGCAGTTGGTGGTCCTATCATGGCATCTACTCTGTTGTTTTTGGGGTATTTGGTGCTGAGACAGAGGTTCAAGTTTGGGGAAGATAAAGAGAGGCGCATTAAGAGAGCAAGCGGGAGCAAATCGTTCTCTTGGTCCCTTCACTCAGATCAAGCTTCCGACATAGACGCATTCTCTGATAATGACAAGAAGATCTATGCACTTTAGTTTTCGCAATTGTTTGTCATGTGTACATAAGTTTGTTAAGCTGTAAATTAGCATGAGGTGGTTGTTTCCCTGATGAGGAAATGAAAAAAGAGAACATTACACAGGAACATTCCCAAATCACCGCTCGTTTATTGTGGTGATTAGTGTAAGAGAGGATTTAGACTCTAGAGGCATGTATTTGTAAAATTGACTGTTATTGCGCATCCATATAGTGTGACATGCAATGATCTAACGACTTGTGAAGTTGTTTGTGTGAACTATGTGAGCAGTAATTGTATCACCATGTTCTAATCCTTTCCTTTGTTGCAAATGCATAACAAATGAGGCATCAGGTCGGCATTGTGTTTAATGTGAAAAATTGGGTAATTTTGTAGCCTATGTCTCATGGGCATTTCAGCCCAAAATAGATAAAAGATTGTGCGGCTAATGTGTGGTGCATCATGCATGTAGCGTGAACCTGTGAATGCGATCCTCTTTTTACTCTAAAAAACACGCATTGAATTTTTTTTTTTTTTTTTGAAACAAGTAGGTACAGACACTTAATCAGAAGCAAAAGTTGTGTACAAAATCTAAACGCCCCTACAAGCTTGCAGCCTTGCACTGGTACCAACCTGGTACTAGTGCACCAATGCTATCTATGGCCTAAAGAATGTAATATAAGCAACAAACTAAAAACAAGGCTGAATAATTGCCAGCCCCTCCCCACAATATAAGTCCCCCAAACTTTATTACATCCACAATAAAAACGCTTATTACAACAAACAGAGTTCCAAAACAAGCATTGATTGGTTTCTTGGAGCACATTTAAGTGGGAATTAGTGTGATCAAACTTATGCACGAGTTTATTTACATGTTTTTTTTTATTAACATAATATAATCCCATTTTTACTTCTTATCTCTTTTACTCCGCATCAATAAGCCCAAAAACAAAGTTGACTAGAGCACCTTTTTCGTTTGCAAAATTGATAAACAACATTGACTTCTGAAATTTGTCGACCACGCTTCCTATTCGACAGGTGGCCCGTCTCCGGATCCGTCTCCCACCTTCGCAGCACGCTACACGGACCGACCCAAACCAAACCGCCTCAGCCTCAACCACTCAGACCGCGCCACAAAATCGCTACCCTCCTCTCCAAGTTTCCTTCCCAATTTTATACCCTCGACCTCACATATTCACCTCCATTCCCCTTTTCCTCTATATTTTTTTCTCTAATCAATTTCTCCTGACAACAACCATAGAGCAACACCACCACCCCAATTCGCCCCTCCCGCCTCCCGAAATTCCACCTCCGACCGGGTCGACCTTACCCGCACGACAAATCGCTATGCGACCCGACCGTCAGAGCACCACCACATCCAACCGCCGCGTTTGGCTCCCACGCGGCTCTGGCTCCGTTGAAACCCCACCTCCCTTAAATCCCATCCCTACCCCAGCCCATCCTGCCTCCGCTCCCTCTCGACCGTCCGATCAACCTCACAACAATCCGCCCAACCCTAATCATAATCATGCCCCTCGCCATCGCTACCACCATCCCCACACCCGACCCCGCTACAACCGCAATCACAACCATCCATCTCAACAATCCGCCCCTCCTCCTCCTGCTCCTTCTGGGTCGACAACTGATGTCTCGTCCGCCCCTGTCGAGGGGGTCCCACAGCTGGTTCAGGAGATCCAGGACAAGCTGTCGCGTGGGACTGTGGAGTGCATGATCTGCTATGACATGGTGCGCCGGACTGCGCCCGTTTGGTCTTGTACAAGCTGCTTCTCTATTTTCCATCTTCAATGTGCGCGGAAATGGGCCCGGTCCCCATCCTCCCTGGCTGATCCTATTACTGGCGGCTGGCGCTGCCCGGGCTGTCAGTCTGTTCAATCTGTTCCCTCGAAGGAGCTCTCGTATACTTGCTTCTGTGGCCGGCGCCGGGACCCGCCGAATGATCTGTATCTCACTCCTCATTCCTGTGGTGAACCTTGTGGTAAGCCTCTTGACAGAACACAAAATACCAGTGAGGAAGGTATTAGAGATAAGGAAGTAGAGGAGGCATTGAAATGCCCTCATGTATGTGTGCTCCAGTGCCACCCTGGACCATGCCCGCCTTGTAAGGCATTCGCCCCAAGACGGCTGTGCCCTTGTGGCAAGAATATCCTGGCCCGACGGTGCTCTGATCGGACAAGTCCTCTTTCATGTGGCCAGCAGTGTGGCCGTTTACTGGAATGTGGTCGGCACTCGTGTGAGAATGTGTGCCACACAGGTCCTTGTGAATCTTGCACTGTCCTTGTTGCAGCCTCCTGTTTCTGTCAGAAGAAAACTGAGATGGTTCTTTGTGGTGAGATGGCTATCAAAGGTGAACTAAAGGGGAATGAGGGGGTCTTCTTCTGTGATTTGGTTTGTGGCAGGAAGCTTGCTTGTGGGAACCACACTTGCAGTGACAGCTGCCACCCTGGTCCTTGTGGTGAGTGTGAATTGGTTCCAACAAAGATCAAAACCTGCCATTGTGGAAAGACGCCCTTGGAGAAGAAACGTGAGAGCTGCCTAGACCCCATCCCAACATGTTCAGAAGTTTGTGCCAAGCCACTTCCTTGTGGGACCCATTTCTGTAAGGACGCTTGCCATGAAGGGGATTGTCCTCCTTGCCTGGTCAAAGTTGAGCAGAGGTGCCGTTGTGGATCATCTACCCGCACTATCGAGTGCTTCAAAGTCTCTGAAGCAAAGGAGGTTTTTCTGTGCCCCAAGCAATGTGGCCGCAAGAAGAATTGTGGTAGGCACCGCTGCAATGAATCATGCTGCCCCTTGTCAAGAAACTCGGGTCAAATGGATTTTGTTGACTGGGACCCGCACCTATGCTCTATGCCATGTGGTAAGAAGCTCAGGTGTGGACAACACTCTTGCCAGCTTTTGTGCCACAGTGGTCACTGCCCGCCTTGTCTTGAAACCATATTCACTGACTTGACATGTGCCTGTGGAAAGACATCCATACCACCTCCAGTCCCTTGTGGGACCCCTCCCCCTTCATGCACCCACCCTTGCATTGTTCCCCAACCTTGCGGCCACTCAGCAACCCACACTTGCCACTTTGGAGCTTGTCCTCCTTGCATTGTCCCAGTGCCTAAGGAGTGTATTGGCGGCCATGTTTTGTTGAAGAACATTCCATGTGGCTCAAAAGAAATCCGGTGTAATCATCTGTGTGGTAAGACGCGTCGCTGCGGGTTACATGCATGCGCCAAACCTTGCCATGCCCCTCCATGTGATGCCATGTCTCCGGATTCTAGTTCTGGCTCAGAATTAGATGAGGTGAAGTCTTGTGGCCAAGTGTGTGGTGCCCCTAGGATGGATTGCAAGCATACATGTCATGCCCCATGCCACCCTGAGACGCCTTGTCCTGACCTCATGTGTCAATTCCGTGTCTCAATTACTTGTCTCTGTGGCAGAATTAGTGCCTCTGTACCGTGCTGTGCTGGTGGAAGCAGTGAAGTTTCCTCTTTTGAATTGAACTTTATTCAAAAGCTTCCAGTACCTCTCCATCCCCTCGAAGCAAACGGGAAGCGTGTCCCACTTGGTCAGAGAAAACTTGCCTGTGATGAAGAGTGTGCGAAGCTGGAGAGGAGAAAGGTTCTTGCTGATGCATTTGACATAACACCTCCTAACCTAGAAGGTCTCAACATAGGTGACAACTCATCAGCCATGTCAGAGTTGATCTCGGATTTCATGAGAAGAGATGCCAAGTGGGTTATTTCCATAGAGGAGAGATGCAAGGCTTTAGTTCTTGGGAAGTCCAAGGGAGCCAGCTCAGCTAGTGGTAGTAGCTCCATGCGAGTGCATGTCTTTTGCAACATGGTGAAGGAAAAGAGGGATGTGCTGAGGGTTATAGCTGAGAGGTGGAAGCTCTCTGTTCATGCAGCTGGGTGGGAGCCGAAAAGGTTTCTGGTGGTTCATGCTACTCCGAAATCAAAGGCACCACAAAGGATTTTGGGGTTGCGACCAGGTATGCCAGTGACAGCTCATGCGCCGGCTTTTGACCCAATGGTTGATATGGACCCCCGGTTGGTTGTGGCAATGTTGGACCTTCCACGTGAAGCTGATGTTAGTTCACTGGTGCTGAGATTTGGCGGTGAGTGTGAATTGGTCTGGCTAACTGACAGGAATGCCCTTGCCATTTTTAATGACCCAGCTCGGGCTGCTACTGCTCTTAGGCGGCTGGATTATGGGTCTGCTTACCATGGAGCAGTGGTGGTTGTGCCGACTAGCGCAGGGTTATCAGGGTCAGGTACAGGCATGGGTATGGGAGGGACTGGTGTTGGAAGGAGTGTGACTAATCCGTGGAAAAAGGCTCTTGTTTCTGAACCGAATGCATGGGGTGACAATGGAACAATGGTTGATTCAATTGGTGATGTGGCAAAGCCAGCTCGACATGTGAATGAAGCGCCTCCTATGACAACTTTGAGTAACAGGTGGAAAGTTCTTGGTTCAGATTTGGGTCCAAACACTGGAACCCATGATTTGGTTGTGGACCATAAGATGGATATTGGGCCTGAGATTGAAGTGAAGAATGATGAAGGGAGTTCTTCGAGGTCTGAAGGAAAACATGAGGCTGGTGAAGTCGCGGATGATTGGGAGAAGGCATGTGAAGAAGAATTAAGGATATGACAGTTTCTTTTTTTTTTTTTTTGTTTCTTTCTGAGATTTGAAAATGTAATAGGGTTGTCATCAATCTTGCCAAGTTTGCAATATGTCTATGTACTTGGCTACAGTGATGATTTTTGGTACCCCTGTTGAAGAATTTTGCTGGTACTTGGAATTTTAGCATGATGTTTCAAGAAATATAGAGCTGCTTATTTTCATGCAGCCTGAAAAAAAAAATATTGTAGTGCATTTCCTAGCTGTTGAAGTCAGAAACTTTTTTGTTTGCTTGTATGTGTTTTTGACCTGCATTTTAATTTAGTTGATACTGTAGAACACACTTTTTTACTGCAATCTCACGGGGAAGCTCATCAATTTTGCTAGCGAAAACAGGTTGATACCACTATGGGTTTTAATGTCGTACTGGGATGGTATTTTGATTATGCTCTAAGAGTTGATTAAATAACCTCATCATGTCTCTTGGGGTACCTCAATGCTGCCTCTTTACATGGTTTCTATATTAGTGAATATCTGAGTGGTTTCTATATTAGCCAATACTAGCAACAGTGCCCGCTCAATGTACGGGAATTTTTTATTTGACATATTTCACAAAAGTTAAAGAGTTTAGTATATATTCTCTTTTGTTCCTAAAGAATTGCACTACACATGATCTAATAAGTATTTGATTATCAAATGATTGGTGGACGCCTCGACAGCTCGGCCTAAGTATTAAAGGAAAAAAATGAAGCACCAAAGTACTTGAGAAATCCATAATAACTCCCTCAAATCGGATGAAATTAGTAATATTATAGCTAATAACTCCCTCCAATCGGATGAAATTAGTAATAGTTGACTGATAATTAGTAATAACTTTGATTGTAAAATTTTGATTGTTTTTTTTTTTTTTCCAGAAACAATATCCTTCTCTTATATGATAATACGGTGCCACTTATTACCATAATTATTCCTTAGCGTCAATTAGCTTCAGCCCATTTCTCTCTCTCTTTAATTAGGCACATAACAAATATTGATTAAAACAGATTTGCTGGTTGCAAATATTTGTATGAGAAATATTTGCATGAGACAAATTGGAAACAAGTTGCCAAAATATGTCATTGATTGGTAACGTTAACGTGCCATCATTTACCTTTATGGGTTGGCGTACTTTAGTATGTATCAATTAATAAATGGAGGGTCATGGTATGGAACTTATATGGAGCAATTGATAACGTCTCCAAATGTCTCATTATAATCTACATACATGTGCGCATATATGTAGATTAGGCAATAATTTAAATGTACAGATTGGCTATATATGCTGCATATATATATAATAGCAATTAACACTATATAGCAACAAATTGTTCGTTCATCTAGATATATTTTTTTTTATTTGCAAACAAGAAAATTAGCATTAAATTCTATTCACCAAAAGGAAAACCACACATCAGTTTCCATATATGTTTTTTTTTTTAAGAGGAAACATATATTTCCTCTTAATACAGCCCCTAAAACCAGAAAAATTTCCAAATCGGTTCCTGGTGCCATAATGTCGTAACAGTAAGTGAGACAGAGGCAAACCAGACTGGTACCGAACTCATACCAGTCCCTAATAACTTCTCAAGCGATATACAACCAACATAGATAAGAGAGAGATGGAGAACAAGCCAAAATCACGCAAATCTATTCAATTTCAGATTCTACAACTACTTTACATAACAAATCAAAGCAGAACTCAAGCATTCAATTCAATCAAGCAAGCAATTGACAGTTCCATAAGTATCAGGATCTAGCATTCTGTTCTTAAAAAACAATTTAAACCTAATAGAATAATTAATGGTTCTCTGAAGCTATTTTAAGACAAAGTTGAACTTTTCAAATATATAAAAGCCAACACTACAAACTAAACCAAATTAATAAACTAACTAAAACAAATTAACTACACTAATTCCATAATTTCATTAAATTATGGATAAAACAATTTAAGCCAAATTCAATCGGCAACCCTCAAGTCGTCCCTGCGCTTCTTGTACTTTTAAGTCGCACATGGCTTGTCGTACATGTTGCTGGGGTTGCAACTATATCCTGTTCTCTGTTTACACTTACTGGTATGGTGTACCTAGCCTTATTAGAAGGAAGATATATAGACATTCTTTTAAGAAAGGGAATTTTTTAAAATTGGATTGTATCTGCTCAAAGATTTTATAATATTTTGAGCCATTCCTAACATGGCTGAAGCTTTTCTTTCTCTGCCTTGGCATAATCAAGTCCTTTAGTGAGGATACTCTTTGCATCCTTTACATACATTTTGAGAAGAAGTATAGGGGGCAAGATTCCTGACAAAATTCCTTACCAGACTTTTATTCACTGGACCACCAAAATTAAATAAATAATACAATTTTGCATCAAATTATCTAAGAATTATAAGCAGTACCTTCATGAAATGTAACCTCAGATCAGCCGGTTTAACCTTCTCCAATGCATTCCATTGCAAACTGAGAATAGTGGATCAACACATCAGCAGTGACTTGTTTCTTCTGATCTGTCTATGTAAAATTTCAAATATTTGTTTTTTCCTTATCAGTAGTTTGAAAATGGTACTGGTGTTCTTGTAAGCTGCTATGTCTGATTTATGTTAATATAGAGTTTGAGGCGGGGGTATACAAATATTTGTTTATCATTATTTTAGTTTGATCCAATCTTCCTTTTAGATTGGACCATTTTGCTTCAGTTTCTTATTGCACTCAATCTAAATACCTGGTTTTTTCTTAGGTAACAAATATGCAAATCTGCATGTCTTAAAGCCTGAAATCTGAGGTTGCCACTTCTACAATGCAAACTCACCCTCACAAGTTCCCCTGATGAAGAAAAAGGTACAAGTCACATTCCAATTTTTATAACTTATATATGAAAAAGGTACAAGTCCCATTCCAATTTTTGATCCAATATAACTAGACCCGTATCACCTCAGGCAGACACAGACTCTGAACAATCTTCCCACTAATCTAGATACTTGGCTATTTTGAATTACAAGTTTAGTTGCTCATTTTTTTTTTCTTTTTTTGCTTTTTATTTTTACCTTGTATCTTAATTTTTCCTTTTCCTGAGATATAAACTTACTTCTTTTTTTTTTGCTTCATTTTTACCTTATATCTTATAATTTTCCTTTTCCTGAGATAAAAAGAAAAGAATGAATAAGATCACCTCCAGAGGGCTTAGAAATCAGCACCACGACTAAATGTCATCTCTATGCGGAATCTCTTTGGATCTTCTATTGGCACCTGAATTTTTTTGGCAACATTATTAGTTTAGTTTTGATTTTCATCTTTTAATTAGATAAATAGCAAGGGTCTTTACCTCGGTATTTTCAAACATTCTTAAGACAATGTAACTCATGTAATCAACTGGGTTTTGAATTCTAGAGCATTCTGTGAAACAAGTCCCTCTTCTCCATGTAATGACTCATCCAGGGTACAATACCTCAGTACATTCATCAGTGAGTGTATATGTGATTCCTGTATGTCAAAAGAAACAAGACCATCATGCTCTCAGCTTTGAGTTGTTTTTGTTCCAAAATAAAGTTTGAGAACTAAACTAGATATATATGCACTTACTGAAGTGAAGTAAAGCCTTGTACGGACTTGTCTTTCAGGTGATTTCACGTCATTTGCATACCTCAAAAAAGAATGATACCCACGCAAGCAAAATATGGAGCCACTAGGCTTTTCTACACGAGCAAATATGAAGGAACACTAGGCTTTTCTAGGAATACATTATTAACAATTTCAATTTCAGTTCAAGCAATAATTTTGAAAAGCAATGAAGTGTAAGCATGCATTAACACCAGAGAATAAACAGAGTAAACTACTAGCACTAACATGCACAAAAAGATTGCTTTCACTTTAAAGGGAAACTTCACCAAATTCTTCCCAAAACTAATGAAAAAATTACAAAGCTGGAAAGGTTTCTTCAGACTGAAACCAAAAAGTTGCAGCATAAGAAAACAACAAACACTCGTGAAACTTGTAACTGGACCAATCTTAACATTAGCTATAAACTAAATAATAGTAACTTCACGGATACTGATGAAAGCTCTAAAAATGACTATCAAGAACGTCTACAAGCTTCACAATATTGGTTCACTATGTACATGGCGAGAAGCTTTGTATCTTCCTATTAAAATCAGATATTCATGGAGTGTCAGAGCCCTTGAGAATGTTGTACTTGCAAAGGGGGCACGTGGCATGGATCCGAAGCCACTTGATAATGCATGTAGAATGGAAGTGATGATTACATGGAAGTGCACAAAGCTCTGTGCCATCTTCATAGGTTGCGAGACAAATGCAACATTCCTACAGAGACCAATAGAAAATGAATAGGGGCTAACTAGTTAATTATAATATGCACAGAAAAAGGACCAATATCTGAAAATAGAAAGAAAATTTACCGCGTCTTCTCGTAGAAGAATACGTTCACTAGTTGAAGTACCACTGTTATTTAGAACTGGAACCATTATCCCTTCATCAGAAGATTTTTCTCCAGTCTCAGAAGATTCAGTGTACTTGTATCTTGGAAGTATGGTAAGGTCAGCATCTGATGCAGCATCCTGCCATTTCAGAACAGGAAAAAAAAAAGAAAAAAAAAAAAGAAGATCAAATATTAAAGAACAGTTATGAATTTTATATTCCTGGTTTTGACAGGTATCACATGCTTGCTGAACGATGATTGGCAGGTAAACTTAACATTTGTTTTTCATTTCACATTTTAGTTCTTTTTAGCTAATCTCCAGGTTATGCTAAGGCCTAATAAAAGCAAAGAAAAAGAAGAGCTAGTGTTTGATAGCAACAAAGGATGGTACAGCCTGGTAATTGTATGTACTTCGTTTGTACAGGTAGATGATAATATACTCGATCTGGACAGCAACACTCCTACCTGACCAGCAAAAGCATAAAGAAGGGCGATAACACAAGGCAGACAGCAACAGAGGGCAATCCCAATAAAGCACGCGAGTGCCACACAAAATATAGCAAAGAATACATCAAATGCTAGAAAAATAACTGTGACCCTGTCAGAGATCAGATATAAATCATAATCACTCAAATTTGAAGAAGTTTCCAAAAAAGTACGCAATTTACCAATCCATTAAAGCCAATGGGAGAAGTTGTGCAGAATAGCTTGGATAAACTCAGGGATCCCCACTAAGAAAAAGTGATAACTTTTCATGCCCAAGTTATCCACCTCCCAAACATCAACAAGAATTTCAATTCAGATATGTTCCAGAATTTTGATCTAATATATGTAGTAGGTACAACCAGAACATGGTACAGTACTAAAACTGTTAATCTAGTAACAAGAAATACAATTATGCCATTTCACCATGAGAAAATGATTTGGACCATACAAAGTACTGGAATTGGGTAGAACTAATACATAATCTTGGGCATTAGTAAAGGAATGATATAGAATTGAGATTCATGGTATGATTTTATTGACTTAGGTCCTAGAGCTGAAGTAACAGAAATTTTAATCCCTGGCTCGAAAAAAATAATATTTTACATGTCTACCCAGCTCTTAACTCTGGCACTGTAAAAACACTTCAAAAATATACTCTTTCTGAAAACTGAGTTTAAATCAACAAGAAAAAGAGAAAAAAAATAATAATAATAACACCCTAATGCAGCTTTACTGAAACCTGGATTAAGAGGTCAAGGAAGAAAGGTTAAGTTGTACTCAATGCTCCTAGCTTTGAAGGTACTTTTCAAGGTGCTTGGTACAACCTTCTTTCCTTTTTTTTTAATGTCCATATTGTTTAACATTTTGCTTTTCCAAAGTAGAGCATCGTTTCAGATAATTTTGAGTTTTAATAAGGAAATTCAGTTAATATTGTTTTTGTTTTGATTTATTTTCCATCCCAGATAAAAGAAACCAACTCATTTAGTTCCTGGTACTATCTAGAACATGGCTACATGCGTGAACCACAACAAATCCTGTTGGTATGCTCTGAACTGTAAGAGTCTTACCAGTAAAGCCTAGGCGCACTTTGCATGAGCTGATCCCCACCAGATACAATCCAATAAAAGCCGATAACCCACCAAAAGAATGACACCATCGTGTTCACTGACTCGCATTTTTTCACAAAACTGTACAACCAAACCAACATTAGGTCACATTTCTAAATGCATCAATAGCAAAAATATATGCAACAGTACGATCTTTTCCCCCTTCTATATGTATTAATTCTCAGTCCTCTTTAGATTAAACTCATACATATCAAACTATAACCTCTTTCATCAACTAGTGCTGATGGTCATAAGCATGCTACTCTAATGGCATTTCCAAATTTCTAGCCATAAGAAAATCAAATAATTTCTCACAAAAGTAGATACAATGAAATAAAGAATAATAATGATAACAATAAAAAACTACCTGCGGGATTCGGGTTCCTCCTCTTCACTACTGTCCTCATCCTCGGAATCGTCTCTCATTCTCTCTTCCAAACCTGGCCGTCCCCGACTTCTCCGCCGCCTAAAACCGGTCCACACCAGCACCACATGCACCAGGCACTGAATCCCATACCCCGCAATCCAAATCCTAATCGGCGTCTCAGGCTTCTCATCTCCAGCCACCGCCAGCACAGCAACAGCGACCGCCACAAACGCCACGTTCCAGGCTATGTCAAGCGCCACCACAGGCCGAGAGTGGGCCCAGTCGGATCGTCTCCTCTCGAGCTGTTGGGCCGCCGTTTCCCGGACAAGCATCGATGGGCCACGCCGACCAGAGGCCCGGCCTAGTAACTCTGCCAACCGAGTCGGTCGTGCTGGTTGGGGAGTGGTTCGGTTCGACCGGAGAAGCGACCCGGTCGAAGAATCTTCGTCTGACATCGGGAAACGGAGGGATCGTCGGTGGGGAGTTGGGTTCGAAATGGCTTCTTAGAACGCGAGTAGCCGTGTAAATAGGAGATAATTGTAGGGGTCGAAGTGCAAAGTTGAAAGGTAGATTGGAACTGGAACTTGAGCTGGAGCTTGTTCTCTTTTCAGGTTTTAAAGAGTTTGACTGCTCGAGTTCGTTTTGTTCCAATTCGAGTCGAGAAGTCGCTGAAGGGTGGATGGACGTGGAAACTAAATTCTTTGTTGCGAGTTGGTGTATAGTAGTCTCTGTTACGAGTCACTGAGGGTGCGCTCCAGAATTTTTGTGTAGTGGAAAGGGATGTAATAGAATGGGATGGAGGATAAAGGAAGGAGAGGATACAAATGTTTATTTGCTCCAGAACTTGATGGGAGTTAAAATCTATCACCCAAATCTTAAGCTATAAGTTTTGTGTGGGGTCCACGGATCATACAATTAGTTCCCCGTTGCCACTCTCTACACCCCGATTTTGGGGATTTCAATTTATCTCCCAGACCCCACTTTTTGTGCCACCCCTTCCCATCCGTTCATCTTCAAACCAATTGTGGAGCAGATTAAAATTTGTCTCTTCCATTACATTCCATCCGTTGCCCTCTTCTGGAGCATACCCTGAGAGGAGAATTAACTAGCTAGGTGAAAGTATAGCAGAGGATCAAATTGCTCCAGAAGGGTGTAATCGGAGCTAAGGAAAGGGAGAGGAACTGAGATACCCTGCTCCTATGGCTGCCGCTGGTTGAATCGACGGAAACTCCTAAACCACAGTCTCCAAATAGCCAATTTACGGAGAAGACCGATTACCCCCAAAATCTGGGTGTAACGAAGAAGCACGCGAGAACCAAATTTTTCTGCCGAAATTGTCCTTCCGATTTTCTTTCTCTGGCATCGGACCCCACCAAATTCATCGTTCCCTCCCAAATATTGGTGAACTGTCGATGTTCCCTCCCAAATTTTGTTGTTCTCCCGCTAAATTGGCAACTTTTTGGGGTAAATAAAAGCATCTCTTTCCTTTGTGTGCAGATTGTTTTCTTCTTTGTGCGCAGGTCTGACATTTCCTTTTCAATCTCCTTCTTTGTTGCTCATCAAAAAGAAAGAAACTACATATTGTTTTCCGATTTGTGCACATGACATTTCCTTTTCATTAAATTTTCTATAAGAATTTCTTTTCTCCTATTATCAATATTCTGTTTCCAATTTAACTTGTTCTTTTCTATATATGTTTGCCTTTTTTTTTGTTATTTTGTTCACCTTCGTGATTAGGCAGAAAGGATATTATGTCAATATTACCTTCGTGATTTTTTCTATTATCAATATCCAGTATAGATGTACAATATTGAAGCTCATCTATTGGCAAATAATGCCAGGATTAATTCTCTATCTACTTTTGGATTTACTTACCCATTGTTTAGATTTTAGGCTTTGCTGGTTTTAGTTAAGGTTTGAACGTCTATACTGGTTTTAGTTACTGGTAATTATGAAATAGTGTTCTGGTAATTATGAAATAATGTTATCAACTGTCACTTTGTCTACATATTTATCTTTCTTTGTGCTTATGAATTTGGAAGGTTTACTTTGTGCACACCAAATCTTTCTTTGTGCTATCTTACTTTGCTTACTGGTACGATTCTTTGTGCTTACTGATCAATAGAAATGGCTTCTTTGTATGTGTAATTGAAACACAACTTGAAATCCAGATGCTTTATTTCCAAATATACAAACTGCTAGAAATATTTGAGTAATAATAATTGTCATTTTTTCTCTTGTACAAATATTACATAGGTTGTACAAGGAAATTAATAATTGTGATTGAATGCTCTAAAAGGTAAGAAGATAGCAGTCAAATAAACAATTAGTAGGTCCAGCTATATGCACATCAGATAGCAAGAACAATAGCGCTGAATAACTTGCTGTGTTTGGCGCTAGGTAGATACTGGTAAATCAATCTGGTAGATCATTCTTCACAGATTGTGACAAGGGTTCTCTATTTGGACAAGATTTGAATAAAGGGTAAAATTGTCCTTATATTAAATAGAAGGTTGCTACTAGTAACTTCTATACATTCTTTTTGAAAGCTGGAGCAAGTAACTATAGATCATCTTGTCTTTCCATAAGCTTCCTTCACCTTCCTTGTCTTTCCATACCTTTCCTTAGCTTTGGTTAAACTCTTCTGGAGCAGGCCCTAAAGAGGTTTCCGGCGCCTCCGTTTTTTCGCTGCCTCAAATGCCACGGATCGTGAGCCGTTCAACTAATATTGGATAAACGGTCCAGATCAAATTTCGTTTTAATACATCGCTGTGTAAAAAGTGAAAACATATAAAAGAAAGAAGGAGAAACCAGAAGCTTCGACAGCCATCGCTCTCGGCCGACGCCGCTCGAGCTACCGTCTCCTCTCCGTCGCTCGATCTCTCCTTGGCTCTAGCGTCTTTGGCTCTCCCCCTCCCCCTCGCCGAGCACTCCTCTCCATCCATCGCTCGAGCTCTCCTATCTCTTCCCGTCGCTCGTTCCCCTCCCTCTCCGCATCGCTCGAGCTAAATCATCTGCTATCGACAAACAGAATTCAATCTTTGTATCCATCTCCAAATGCTTTTGTTCAAGAGCTGTGCAAATGTTTGACCCAAAAATATTATGTCAAAATGCATGAAATAATTAACTCATTGTTCAAAAATCCACGAAAAATACCAAACAAACTCCAAAAAATTCCCAAAAAATACCCAAAAATACCTTAAGAATTATGATGAATTATCATGATTTCAAAATGCCAAAAATATCAACAGAAACTCTCCATTTTGCAAAGAAACCCACAAAACCTATAAAAAAATTACCAAAATAAATCCATGGGAAATTTCACAAAACCCTTTGAACCATTAAATTTTTAATATTTTTCTGAGTTTACCTATAAAATTTCATTCAAAAATACCCAAGGGAAGGTTCCCAAATGATTTATTTTGATTTGGCAGCAATTAATAGACAAAAATTTAAATGAAATACTGAGAAATTCCCAGAAAAATCCATAGATTTATCGCGTCCAACCCATTCGAGATGATCCCAGGGGGCGGGGTGTGTCGCTGCCCCAGCTAAATTTACCACGTTGTGTGGAAATTTCGGGTGCACCCATTCCCCGTGAACCATGCACACAGGTGAATTAGATGAGAATTGACTCACGAAATATCAAGTCCACCTATTTCTCTGTCCCTCATTTAACCCGACATGCGGGCCCCCACCTGTCAGAACCATCCCCTTCGCTGTGTAAAAAAAAAAAGAAGGAAACACGCGATTTTTACCGCGCGACGCCGGTGAAAATGTGAAACCGTGCGTACTTCGTCGACGTGGCCACCTCTAGCTCCACAAATTCGAAAACCAGACTACCCAGCCCCTGGTTTTGTAAACCCAAACCCTAGGCGCAACCAATCCTTGACCGTTGATGGGGATTGAAGGTTGGTGATTTCTTTCGGCCATCGAAACGGAACCCTAGACCCTAGGCCTATATAAACCGTAATTTAAGCAGTAGAAGGAAGGGGGGAGCCACCACAAGTTCAGGCTAGGTCTAGTTTATTATCAGTGTGTTCAATTAGACTAAGTAAAAAACTCGAGTTGTAAGAGACATTAGATCGAACAGTTGTAAAAGAGAAAGAGATGAAGGTAAAGGGATGAGTTTCAATCTGTAACTGTGTTTGTATCAATGAAATAAATTGGTTTTAAGTATCAAGTTGATGGTTTTCTATTTCTCTTCCCTTAATTCGATCACCAAGTAATGGTGAATCTGACCTACAAAATCACAGCTCCTATGAGCCATGGCCTGAAGCGCAGCATCAGCCATGGCCATAAGGAAGCTCATTTAAGATACTTCATGAAGCTTTGGAGCCTGACTCCTTGCTTCATGGAGTATTCTAGTGTTACAAGCCAGAAATGATATGGGCTACCACTAGAGGGTTTGTAGCCTAGCTCAATCCTCTAGTGGTGGCCTTAACTTGACTTGGCATAGATCCATAGCTTAGCTTTGGTCCAGCCATGTTCAAAGGACCAAAAAAATATACCAAAATAATAAAAGAAATGAATTAGAGGCACATCCATCCCAATCAACCCTTTTTTTTCTGCAAGGTAATAAATTAGTCGCGTTTAACAGCTCCTATTGACCCTCTGCAAGTGATTTTTCTGCATCTTAGCAACTCAAACAAAATGTCAATAAAAACAGTGACATAATCGATAAAAATAAAAATCTGAAAATGGAGAAAAACGTAATTGGACTTGCTCTTGCTTCCTGTGGTGTTTTGAACACTCAAAATACATCTAATTATGTCTAATTTGAACATTGAATCAACCCCTCTTGCTGTAAATGGACTTGCATGCAAGCTGAAATTGAACAAAAATACAAAAATCCGGTGCTTTCTGCCCTTTGCTTCATACATCAAATAGAGATGCTTCAAATAAATAGTTTTGGATTTAGATATACTTAGATTTTCTCAATTGTGCCCCCGTCAATTAGGTCTGGTGTCATCAATTAAGCCTTGTCTAAACCAAAAGAAATAAATTGCTTGTTAAATACCAAAAATCATTTAAACAACGACTTTTCTAGCCTATTACATTTAATTTCTTGAATCTCTTAATCAGAGGTTCTCGTGGGAAACCACGGGGTAATTAACAATAGGGGCTTGCGCCTATTGGAAAGAAAGGATCCACAAATTAATAAACCCTCATGAGAATGGATTCTAGTCGATGTTCCCTGGTCGTTAAGAGGCATCAGCACTTGAACCCAGGCTCGTGAGGGGTGAATCTAAGACTTATTCCCGTTCTTGAGGAAACTCAATCGTTCTTCGAGAAATGACGAAAAAGTCCACACAGCAAACTAGTATATTCTAACTCTGCGTGCCAGTTTATTTTCATATTTTTCATTTTGTACCAGTATATATCATTTTCTACTTTACTAGTCTAAATTTTTTATACATTCTAAACTTCTATTAATTTCTTTTAAGTAATGATAAATTTTTGCTAGCTAGGCCAATGTGATTCGATTAATGAGACAAATATAACATGTGACATAGGTTGAAGAAAAAAAATCAATTCATTTATTCCCTTCAATAGAAATATTCACTAAACACTACATGAACGTGACAATCTAGATTGAAGAAAAAAAAAAACCAAGAAAGTCATTTATAAAGCAAAGAATTCACAAAAAAATAATTAATTTTTTTACTAAGATGTGTGATTCATTTAGAAATAAAGAATTCATTACATGTTACAAGCAACTTTGTTCTTTTACTACACTTTTGTACCAACTCATATATACCTCCACCTACTTGTATCTCCTTTTTGTTATTATACCCTCTATGTCATATATACATCTCCCTAATCACTGAATCAACAAAAAGTAATTAAATCATACAAATTGATATAAGAATTTCTAAAACATAAAATAAAATTGCACATATATAAAGGAAGTCCCTAAGAATTGTAATATAGTGCTCTAAGCCATCAAATTATCTAATTCACTTGTCCCTTCATCTTGGTTCAGGTAAAGAAGTTGTTCCACTATTTTTTTTCCAGCGCCATCCTGCATGTTTCCTCAATTGTCCCTGACAAATATTCAAGTACACTTTCAATTAGTATAAGCACACCTCAATTATTTTGATAGCTTAGTTTTTGAAAATAACAGTATTTTGTTGCACATAAGTATGATATTCACCCAAGTTCCAACCAGTAACACTCCTATTTAGCAAATGCACATCCAATAAAGATACGATTAATTGCTTCTCTTTGGCAACACAGATGTTTCCCTAAATACAATCCTTGACTTTACAGAGTACTTATAATAGACCTGAGAAGAGAATTATAATCACACTTCTTAACTACCCAGCTAACCATCTACTTGAATAATCTAACCAATCTTGATTACACTAGTAACAAAATCACATTAATTTAACCATAACAGAACCCATCTACACTATGTACTACTCGTTACCAGTAGTAATTTTATTCCTGTCAATACTAACTCAGTATCTAACAACACATAGAGGTCACTAAAAATTTTAATTGAATAGAATTTTATGCTTATTTGCTGATGAAAAAATGAACAATCATCATTTCTAAGATTAAATTGCTTTCAGATAGCAAATTAAAGTATACCTCGTCATAATCATGGCTAACTGTATTTGGAGACATCCCCAATCGCTAACTGTAGAGCAAAAGAATTTGGAGATGGATAAAGAGCATGAATTTTGTGTGTGTCGATGGCAGAGGAGATCGCTCGAGCAATGCAGAGAGAGAGAAGAGAACGAACGACGGGAAGTGATAGAAGGATGGAGGGGAGAGCTCGGCGAGGGGGAGGGGGAGAGCCAAAGAGGCTAGAGCCAAGGAGAGATTGAACAACGGGGAGGAGACGGTAGCTCGAGCGGCGACGGCAGAGAGCGGTGGCTGTGGAGGGTTGTGAGTTTTCTCCTTTCTTTTATGTTTTCACACAGCGATGTATTAAAACGAAATTTGATCTGGACCATTTATTCAATTATAATTGGACGGCTCACGATCTGTGGCATTTGAGGCAGTGAAAAAATATAGGCACCGGAACCGTGCTCATGTAGAGCATAAATATCGTTTGGCTATTCTCCGATTGTGGAATGGAATTTCTTCCTAGATTAGATTTTGCAACTTAGGATTTAGTATGTTAGTTTTATTGGGAATTCTTACGGACAATCCTTAGGATTGTAATCCCCGCAATCCCCGTATCATCCTTCCCCTCACTGGCTCCCTCCGATCTATAACAATCAAATTCTCTCTCCCTCTCCCTCCGATGTATAACACATAGACTCCCTCTCCCTCTCCCTCCCCCTCCCTCACCCTCCATATAAATGATCAGATTGTTAAAATAAGGGATCATCTTATGAATATAAATGATCAGATCATATTATTATGATAAGAGATCATCTTAAAATCATAAATGATCAGATTGTTATAATAAATGATCATCTTACAAAATAATTGATCGGATGACAATCTTACGACAAGTGATCATCTTATTGAAGGATTTCATGATGCGAATCAGGTAATTTTAAAATTTTATTAACCGATAACATCTAGGATCGTTCTTATTATTGCTAACTTTCTTTATTTTATTTGCATCGCAATCAAATATATTCCTATAAGAAGGATTGTAGAACCATACCTATGGTCTTTAACGACGCTCTATTCCTCTTCGGTTCACCTTGAATCCGAAACAAGAATGACAGTCGAATCCGTGCTAGCGAACTCCCCGTCAACACCTAGCTCCGTCGCCCGTATCTTAATCGATTGCTTAGTCGATAGAATATTTTAACAAGTATTTGGAAGAAAAGAAGAACAAAGCTTCAACACATGAAGACTTACTTGTACTCTCTATTTTCTCATCTGCTTTACCTTTAAAACACAAGAAGAAACCTTTCAATTTCATATAGCATTTAAAGCCACTAACCAGAAATTAAAACAGCACTTTAATTTCTGACGTTGCAGCACTAAAACCTTGATAACTCTCTGTAGGAAACTCCAAACGTCCTGAAACTTGGACCATTGGATTCTACACTTCAAGGGCTACAATTTTCATATATCATTTGCCCAAAATGGTTATCATTTGCTATACTAATTTTCTGTTTAAAGTTGGCTCAAATTCTGATCCGAATTTAAGGCCTTCTTTCTTTCTTCATTTGTTAAAATAATTGGGCTTGGGCTTCAAATAAATTTATACATTTCATAATAATATTCATATATTATTATAATATATGAAACTTATATTATCCTCATAATATGGACATATTAATAAATTTATTCTTTGCTAGTTAATCACGTCATGTGATATAATTTTCTATTTGTACTTTATTTCATGCAACATGAAACCTTGTACATAGAAAATATATTTCTTGTTTCCTATTCAGTTGGTGTGACCTATGTTGAGTATCCATATTATGTTGGCAATGGAATAAATATTTTATTCCATAAACTATAAGCGGTACTCTAGCATACATTACAGTTACCCAAATAATATAGATGTTTAGCAAATCCTTTTACGAAACACGATCCTTCTAGTAATGTTATTAACATTACTTGTGTCTATTCCTTACCATATGATATTATGATTATTATACAAAGTAGGACTGTGTCATCCTCGTATTATAATCTTTTCTTGGTCTCTAACAAGTAGGATTATATAATTATAACTGCACTTCAGTTATATTGGATCCATTTATAATCTCACTTTACCAAGGGGCCCTTTATAATATCATTCCTCAATTAATGAGTGGCAATTAGCTATTGATATATATATTTTCCTCCTACACAAGTTACATACAAAGAACTATTAGTTTTATCACCACTTACTTCAAATGGCTTTTAATAATAATTACGTTGCATATTTCTTATGTGAAAAATATATCATATCAATCTTAGAATTAATGACACGATAAAAATATTAATGACACAAACACAATCCATATAATATTTTTATCAATTAGGTCTGTTCAATATATGAAACTTTTCATATACTCGTGTTATTAAATGATAATCCTTTATCAATGTTTACAGAACTACAACGTACTTTTAATCAACACGACAGTCTTATATGACATATTAGTGTTCCTGCTAATATTCAAGACCTGTGAACATTTTAGATATAAATATTTATTTTATTTAGAGTTCTGCGGTTCAAGACCAAGAGCATCTTCTTGAACACTTCTAAATACAAATATAAACTCATGGAACAAAATGTAATAACATCCAATTCATAAATATAACATATAAAAGTAATCATCATAAGATAACTTTTAGAACACAATTCTAACAATCTCCCGCTTGTTCTTAAAGTTACTTCTTATACATTCTTATGTATTAACTCTAAGACTAGGGTTGCCTTATGACTCATTCTGTTATCTCTATCCACTCTCCATGCATCTTCAAACACGTGGAATCAAAGTGGACTTTGCCATTGGCTTGAGAATAAGGCTTTGTTGGTGGATATGTTGTGTTATTATCCGTATTCACCTTTAATAATTTTAATCTATCTTCTTTAATGAAGTATTGAATGACAAATTATTTTTCTATCTATATGTTTGATCTTGTGGTGTAAACCACGTCAAGTTCTTCAATGAACTCTTTGATCAAACATTTACTTTGTTGGCTTTAACAACAACCATCATTTCTGATTGGATGATTGAGTCAGCTGTTTGCTAATTGTTTGAATCTTTTCAAACTAACAGCACCCCCATTCAGAATGAATACATATCCAAATTTCCATCTTTTATCATTATAATCAGTTGCAAAACTCGCATCGGTGTAGCCTTCTACAACGAGTTTTCTTTTCCCTCCATACACAAGAAATTTATCCTTACTTCTATTAAGATACTTTAGGATATTCTTGACTACACTCCAATGTGCAGAACCTGCATGGGCTTGATGACAACTTGTCATACTTAGAGCATACGCAACATTAGATCGTATACACACCATAGCATACATGATAGAACCAATTGCAGAAGCATATTCTTCATGATTTTAATGTATTTACGTGTCACAACACGTGGAGACTTGCTAAGTGTTACACCTTGACTCATTGGTACATTTCTTTCTTGAAATTTTGCATGTCGAATCGTTTCAACACTTTGTCAATGTATGTCCATTAACTTAAGCCAATGAGTCTACGTGACATGTCTCTACATATCTTGATTCCCAAGATATATTGGGCTTCACCCAAGTCTTTCATTGAGAAAATCTCTTTCAATGAAGTTTTTGTTTGATCCATTAAGGGAATAAAGTTGCCTTATCAATAGTATGTCATCAACATACAAAACCAAGAAAAGTATATGGCTCCCACTGACTATCTTGTATACACAAGTATCTTCCTTACTTTGAATAAATCCAAGGCGTTTAACCTCTTCATCAAAGCACTTATTCCAAGTCCTTAATGCTTGCTTCAGTCCATATATAGACCTTCGAAGTTTGCATACTTTACTACCATGAAGGTTGTACTATGTACACATCCTCTTTCAAATTCCCATTAAGGAATGTTGTTTTGACATCCATTTGCCATATTTCATAATCATAAAATACGACAATGGCTAGTAATATCCGAATTGACTTAAACATTGCAACAGGCGAGAAAGTTTCGTCATAATCAATTCCTTGAACTTGACTAAACCCTTTCGCTACAAGCCTTGCCTTGTATGTTGTCATGTTTCCATCCATGTCCATCTTCCTCTTGAGAACCCATTTGTTTTGAACAGCTTTCTTTCCTTGAGGAAGATCTACCAAGTTCCACACTTGGTTATCATACATGGATTGCATTTCAGATTTTATGGCTTCATACCATGATTTTGAGTCTTCTCTTTTCATTGCTTCTTCAAAGGTCTTTGGATCATCCGTATCCGTTACCAAGATCTCATGAAGTCATAGATATATATCAGGTTTCTTTCTAGATCTCGTTGACCTTCTTAGTTCTTGTAGCTCTTTATGCTCATCTTGAGTATCTTGAACTTCTTGCACAATTTCTTGTGGAATTAGTTCAATACTCTATTGAACACTATGTGGTGATGTGTGAACCTCTTCCTCAATAGGTTGAGGAACCTGTACACTAATGCTCCCACTAGCCGTCGGAACTATGGTTGGGTTATTTCGATCTACATGTGTGTCATCCATGACTTGATCGAGGTCTTGTAATGTTTCTTGAGTTTCCTCAAGCGTTACACTACTCCCATTACTTTTGATTCTTTCGAGAAACTCTTTCTCTAAGAAAATTGCACCCCTTTCAACTAATATTCTATTTGTTGACTTGTGCTAAAAGTAGTATCCTTTTGTTTCTTTCGGATAACCTATAAAAAAATATTTTTCCGCTTGGGGTTCTAGTTTGGTTGACATCAATCGTTTAATGTAAGCCTCACATCCCCAAATTTGAGAAAAGATAATTCAGGAGTTTTTCCTGTCCACAACTCGTATGGAGTTTTCTCGACAGATTTGGATGGAACAATATTCAGTGTGTAAGTCGCAATTAGCAATGCATGTCCCCAAAAATAAAGAGGCAATTCTGTTTGGCACATTATTGATCGAACCATATCAATCAATGTTCTGTTTCTCCTCTCAGATACACCATTCCACTGAGGTGTTCCTAGTGGAGTCAATTGTGGTATGATACCACACTCTTTCAGATATGTATCAAATTCATTACTCAAGTATTCTCCTCCACGATCAGTTCGTAAAATCTTAATTCTCTTATTAAGTTGATTTTCGACTTCATTCTTGAATTCTTTGAACTTTTCAAAAGATTCACTCTTGTTCTTCATTAGATAAACATAGCCAAAACGACTATAGTCATCTATGAACGTAATGAAGTACCTAAAACCATCTCGTGCACTTGTTCTCATTGGACCACATACATCAGAATGTATCAATTCCAACAAGTCTTTTACCCTTGAACCTTTCTTCTTGAAAGGTTTCTTAGTCTTACCAACTAAACAAGATTCATATGTCTCTATTGCATCGCAATCCATGAGACCAAGAAGATTAATATCTTGTAATTTCTTAATGCGTTTCTCGTTTATATGACCAAGACGATAGTGCCATAAGAGAGTATTATTTTCATGAGATATTTTGAGTATTTTGTTATTGACATTTAGAACATGTTTATCATTCACTTCTAGCAAATATAAACCATCATAAATAGTAGCATTTACATAGAAAATTCCATCTTTTGTAATACTCATACATGAGTTTGAAATAGTAAATACATAACCATCTTTGTCCAAACACGACACAGATATAATGTTCTTACATATAGACGGAACATAATAAACATTATTCAAATTAATTATTAAACCACTAGATAAAAGAAGGTTTATTGAACCAATGGCCATCGCCGAGATACTAACACCATTGCCCACCTTCAAAATGACTTCTCCTCTCTTGAGATGTCTTCTATTCATTAGTGCCTGCATATTTGCACAAATATGAGCACATGATCCAGTATCAATTACCCAATCATGAATAGATGTGGTTAAATTAATTTCAATAACATAAATACCTTTTGGAACCTTGGGACGCTTCCGCTCTATTTTGCCTGAGTCTAAGTCAGCCTTGTACTTTGGACAATTCGCCTTGAAATGTCCTAACTCATGACAATAATAGCACTCGGTTTGCGGAGTTGGCGAGTTTTTCTTTTTGCCTTTGGAGGTGCTCGCTTGAGTTTCTCCCTTCCCCTTGTTCTTTTTAGATATCTTCTTTTTGCATTTTCCCTTTTGAGCTTTCTTGCTATTATGTGATATTGTAAGAACATTCTTCTCTCCCTTGTGCCTGTTCATATCGGCCTCAGCTTGCTTCAAAGTCTGATGGATCTCATCCAAGGTCATTGCCTTTTCACGCAAGTGAAGATGCATGACTACATCTCTGTAAGATGGAGGCAACGAACCAAGGATTATATCCTCAGCAGAATCAGCATGCATTGGAGCATTAAGCTTCTCCAATTTCTCAAGGTAACCCAACATTTTCAACATATGTTGGTTGACAGAAGATCCTTCTGCCATGTTACACCTTGTGAAAGCTAAGGTGATCTTTGAACGCTCTTTACGAGCATTCTCCAGGAACATCTTGGAGAGACGTTCGATTATCTCTTTTGGAGTATTGTTAATGAATTTTCTAGTAAGTTCAGTAGCCATACTTGCCAACATGAGATCTTGAACGCTCAGTTCGTCCTTGCGGTACTTTTCAGATTTGGCCTTTGCTTCATCAGAGGGATCTTTATCTAGTACTGGAGCATCTTCCTCCAACACATTGACAAGATCCTCCGACCTGATGATAAGTTGGAGTTTCAATTCCCAATCAAGGAAATTGGAACCATCATTCTCCAACGGAAACTTTTCGAGTATGGATCGGATAATTACGTTGTTTGTCATTCTATAAGATAAATCAAAGGATTTCATGTTAATATTTATGTAAAACTTCATACCACATCTTTAATAATTGTCCATTATGCAGTATATTCAAGATCCTATCATAAATAAAGCGAACTCATCCGAATTATAAAATCAAGGTAAGTAATCTTTTACTAATCATAACCTTTTAGAAAAACTTTTGCAATTGTTTGCAATTTTCTAAACTTTATGACTCTTGTTGTTTATTAAGAACCTTTTTCTTACTAAACGATTTTTCCGAGACTTCAAGCCTAGATCTTGAATTCCCTTTAAGCAAACTTATTTTATTGGTCAATATGTTTGGCTAATTATCTCCATAAAATAAATGTACCAAATGCCTCACATTTAATCCATTTATCAATGGCCAGATAATATGTCCTAACCAAGCTTTTAAATTTCGGTTTTTTCGGTATGACGGTCCGAGGTTGATATAACGGTGCGGTGTTATTTCGGTGATATAACGGCGATATAACGGTAGCTATATATGAACATCTGTGTCAATCACTGAAACTCTATCTACATTACTGCCATACGGTCATACCAAATTTGATATACCAATATTGAATAATTGTACCAATCTCTAAACTATAAAAAACACAAAATAAAATACATAGTAATAGCAGCTTGTACCAATCTCTATTAGTAGCATAATATCATTACAAATTGCTAATAATAGCATTACAAATTGATACTGCCTAATTGTTAAAGAAGTAAAAAAAACCCAAGATGTCAAATTTCAGCCTCTAAATTGAGCAACTTAACATTCATCAATTGGAGCCATACTACATAATAAGTACTGCCTAAATGAAATAAAACAACAAAAAAGAATAGATTTCACAATAATCTCTGAGACTACTGCCTACATAAATTGGAGTCATGCATCAATTGGAGTTGGAGCCACGTATCAACAATCTAATAACCTACTGCCTACAACAAAAAGACAACAAAAACCAAGATGCAACTTATGGTACTAGCAACTAAAAATGAAATAAAATGTGCAATAATTAAACCTTGATAATAGAACTTGTAAGAATGAAAAATTCAGCAAAAATCTTACATCAAAAGAAGATAGAAAGAGGACAGTTCATTCCATTGGCACACCATTTTCTTCATCTGAACTCTTAGAGATTGAATCATCCATCTCAACGTTTGTGTCATCTTCTTCCTCTAATGAAGATGATGAATCAGATTCTTCCTCCTCCACTTGAATAATCTTTCTATTCTTCTTGGCAGACCTACTAGTAGATGTGCCACTAGTACCACTTTCTCTCACTTTTCTTTTCCCTAAAATTATGGCTCTAGCTTCTGCCATACTTAGCTCAACATCATTTTCTGCACTGGCCTCAACATCAGCTTCTGCACCAGTATCTTTAGCCTTTTTCTTCTTTTTGTTAACCCAATCATTATTTTCATCCAAAGTAATATTAACATGCTTTGCCTCAATTGGATCTCTACTTGGATCAACAGATTTTTCAAGAAGTCTTGAGTTGAACTTGACAAACACAAGGTCATTTAACCTCCAATGAAGCAGTCTGGCCCTTTTCTTTGTATGCACCTAATTTATTTAATAAAAGAAAAGTTAATCAGATTTTGGCACCTTTTCTTTGTATGCACCTAATTTATTTAATAAAAGAAAAGTTAATCAGATTTTGGTGCACATGTGCCAGCATCAGACTTTACAAGTTAATAGTTTTTGCTATTTAAAAATTTCATTGATATATGATAACTTACTTGATCAAATGTGCTCCAATTTCTCTCGCAACCAGACGAGCTACATGCCAAACTCAATATTCTCATCGCCAATCGTTGCAGATGAGGTGCACTGCTACCATGATTAGCCCAACATGTTGCTACCATTTAAAAATTAAAGTACAGATTACCAACTAATTAAAAAGTACACACTAATTAGTAAAATTTTTAATTTTAATTTGTGAAGGAGTTCAACATTGATACCTGGATGAAAGTTCCTTTTGGTATGCTGTCTTTTAGCAGTGCTAATTGCAAATGAACCTCTACTGTTTCGATAAATGTCAAGTTCCTCTTGTAGAATCTTATCTTGTGCTTCATCATCAAGACCCATGGTTGCCATACAAGTGGTCAGACTGCCCCTAAAAATGGTATTTCTCTCCATCTCTGACTTATTTGAATGGTAGAAGTATGGATTCAAATAATAACCTGCCAAATGCAATGGAGTCTTAAGCTTGTCATCCCACCTCTTATCAATTATTTCCAAAGCAATTTTGTACTTCTTCTTCTCCTTTTCATCAAATCTCGATGCAATTTCTTGTTTAGCATTTAGCAAATCACCATATAAGAATCCCATGGCTGGTGTATCACCATCTACTCTTCTTAACACCTGAACTAAGGGTTCAAAAATCTTGACAGCATCCTCTACCCCTTGCCAGAACTTATCAGACCTAACAATTCTATCAGCTCTCTTTCCCTTCACTGGTTTTAAGTACCCCCAATCATTCATCTCATCAGACCTGAATAATTTTTTCAATTCATCTTTCTTTTCCGAGAGACTTTTCAAATTCAGATAAGCTGTTGCAAAACGAGTAACACCAGCACGAACCAGATCCTTGCCAAGGTGCTCTCTCATTAAACTTAAGACACGGTTATGAGCATAAAGAAACACAGTGATCACCTTTGCATCATCAATTGTGCTTTTCACGCTTGGTAAGCCACCTATATCTTCAAGCATGAGATCAATGCAATGAGCAGCGCATCCTGTCCAATAGATACGCGGCCATCTGGTCTTTAATAAGGCTCCCATTGTCTGGTTAGGCCTAGCGGTGTCGGTGACAACTTGAATCACAACTTGAATCACATTCTTCTCACCTATCTCCTCAATGCATCTATCAACCATATCAAAAATATATGCTCCATTCTTCTTTTTTGATGAAGCATCAATTGATTTGAGAAAACAAACACCAGCTTCACTATGAACCACAAGATTCATGATTCCTCTACCATTTTTATCAGTCCAACCATCGGTCATAATCGAACAGCCAGTTTGCTCCCATGTCTCTCTCTGTTTCATAATTGCTTCTTGTACTTTCTTCTTGCGCTTCTGTAACAAAGGCCCACTAAGTTCATAAGGGGTTGGTCCTTTTAAACCTCGACCATATTCTCCTATAGCTTCCAACATACGGTCAAAACTAGGGAGTGTAACCGTGTTATGTGGAATACCAGCCTCATAAAACCATTGCGCAATGTATTCACAAGCACGACCCCTCCTTTCTTCTTTTTTTTGTGTGGTTACTGCAGATTGAGGTTTTTCCCTAACACCTTGTTTTCTTGCTTCTTCAGGAGTTAGCTTACAGAAGCTATCTAGAGGCCCAACCCCAACAGATTTCTTTCTCACCACTTTAATTGCATTGACTTGAGCCCCATCATCATCTGATTCTTCTCCTTCTGAGTGGCTTAAATTTACTGTCGCCCTCAATTGAATTGCTTCTTCTACTCTTTGCTCCTTCACCTTTTCTTTGTCAGTCACAACACCATGAATGAGCTTTCTCACATCATTAGGGACATTCTGGCAGGGAGCAACATCTTTTGGAATTCCTGCAAGATGATTCTTCACTCGAGTAATCCCATGTAGTACCTTTCCACAGTAATTGCAAGTGATCTTGTAATGGTTTCCTGGAGTTGCACAAAAGCAATGGTTCTATGCTATATCTTTGGACTTTGGCTTAATTGATGTTGATGCAGAGGTTGACATCTTAATAACAAATCTACAATAAAAGAAAAGAAATACGTTACTTGGTTAATAATGCAAACAATTGGAAGTTGAATGAGATACTAGAGAGTACATGACAGAAAAAATTAAAACTTAAATTGAAACAGTTAATTATAGAAAATTGAAATTATATGTTATTCTCATGTCTACAGAAAAATTGCACAAATATGTTAGCACAAATACAGTTTAAGGTTTGATGAGCACAGCCACAAATACAATTTATACTAACGGAACTGAAGTTTTCAAATTAAGTTGTACTCTTTGGTGCTCCAGAAGTAACTGTAACAAATAATTAAATAAAATAATATCATTTAGACATTTACATTTGGAAACAAACTTGATACAGAATCTCACACAATGTTATTTTTCTAAACGAAATCGCTCACTAGCTTGATTCTTTTACCATGTCAACTATTAATCTAATACTCTATGATATTTCTGAGAGAATGGGAGTCCATACGCATGAGCAAAAAAAGCATGAGCAAAAAAAGTAAAGTCAAACAATAAAAAGAGGAGTGTGCCGATATTGTACCTGTAACTCTATGAATCTATCAAGCCACTGCGTGAGACTCAGGAGAAGTACAGAGAAAACTGTCGAGGCTCAATCTGCACACCAAACAATAGAATAGTAATAGAGCGAAAGAAAAATAAAATTGAGTGGACTAAGACAAAATCGAAAAGGGAAAAGAGGTGCATCATCGGAAAAGTATAGAGAAAAAATTTGGTACCAATTTTTTTCGCTGCCAGTAGAGGAGGAGAGATCGAGTAGTGTAGAGGAGGAGACATCAGAGTAGAGAAGGAGAGATCGGAGTAGAGGAGGAGATCGAGAGCACCAGCTTTATCTTCTCTTCTGCGATACACGGAGGAGGACAGATCGAGGGTATCGCCGGACAGGCCGAGAGAGAGAGAGAGAGAGAGAGAGAGAGAGAGAGAGAGAGATTTGTGTTGATTTGTGTTGGGCGGGTGGGGCGCTAGGGTTTTGGGTCGGACATTGTTTTTTTTTTTTACCAGTTTTCCGTTAATACGCCGCTAAACGAAATTTATGTTACGATATATCGGCGAAAAAACAGAATTTTCGCGTTACGTCATTTTATCAAATAAATCTGTAACGTTCGTGCGTTCTGATCCAGAATACCGCTATTTCCGAAATTTCGCCGTTATTTCGCCGAAATTTAAAAGCTTGGTCCTAACACATTTCACGATTTCTAAAGATTAGAAATTACACTCATGCATCTTAATAATCTTTAGCTTAAAGTGGATAAAATAAGAAGGAAAAATACTTAATTTTTTATTGGATATTTCAAATGTGACTATAGTTTGGTAGGTCCTGTTTTCATACACCCATACCTATCCTAACATATCATTCACATATAATCATAAAGCACATAACATAACACAATCACAAAATATTTGCGAGTTTGTATGCCTCTTGCGCTTCTCTTCATCCACCGTTTTGTCTTCTTGCACCTTTGGATGAAAAATTGCATAAAAATAAATATGCTGCCCAAATTTTATTATGAATCCTTTCAAAAAAATAAAATTTGCTAAGTGCAAGTATTAGGAACCCATCTCATTCTCACAATGCATATGATGTAAAAAATAAATAAAGGCATCCAATACATAAATTGCCTTTTGTGCCTAATTAATAAACACTTATTAAAATTGCTTACAATCAAACATGCACATCACATAAAATTTACATCACACAAGGCATTGGAATGAGACATACAAACTCGATTCCCTGCAAAACATTATAATAGGAATTGCATACCGATGCACTATTTTGTACCTTTTAATTAATTTTCATTTCTTAAGTAATTGCGGTTCTCTAAATTATTTAAATCCCTAAAATGATTTATAATTCTCTGTTACAATTTGCATCATAGTTTGAAAAATAATCTTTTAATCGTTTAAAAGAAAATACAAACCGTTATTGTGTTTTGTCACAGAAAAACTGCGCACTGTTGCTGTTTTGCCTTTGTGACGAAATTCCATAAAACTTTTGTATAGGAAAATTTTATTATTTCAAAACTAGACTTCAATATCTAAATTTAAAAACTGGTTTCATCAAAATATGTTAATCCATTTGAGAGAAAACGTTATTTTGATTTCAGCAAAAACTGCTACTGCTGCTGCAAAATTCCAGCAGCGCACTATTTTCTTTATTTTTGTTTAATCTCATAGATCTGTCCAAAAACCTTGATCTATATAATTATCGTATTCTAAACTTCTTCTACTGTAGTAAGAATTTTAGAAAATACAAAAATAATTTACCAGTAATCTTATTACAATATTGCAAAATGTGTAACAAAAATTCAGCACAAATTTAGAACCGCAAAACAAAAGAACAATTAACTAAGCACTTATGTAATTAAAATTACATAATAAAATAGACTAATTAGCAATAATAAAGAACCTATGCTCTGATACCAATTGAAGGATTTCATGATGCGAATCGGGTAATTTTAAAATTTTATTAACCGATAACATCTAGGATCGTTCTTATTATTGCTAACTTTCTTTATTTTATTTGCATCGCAATCAAATATATTTCTATAAGAAGGATTGTAGAACCATACCTATGGTCTTTAACGAAGCTCTATTCCTCTTCGGTTCACCTTGAATCCGAAACAAGAATGACAGTCGAATCTGTGCTAGCGAACTCCCCGTCAACACCTAGCTCCGTCGCCCGTATCTTAATCGATTGCTTAATCGATAGAATATTTTAACAAGTATTTGGAAGAAAAGAAGAACAAAACTTCAACACATGAAGACTTACTTGTACTCTCTATTTTCTCATCTGCTTTACCTTTAAAACACAAGAAGAAACCTTTCAATTTCATATAGCATTTAAAGCCACTAACCAGAAATTAAAACAGCACTTTAATTTCTGATGTTGCAGCACTAAAACCTTGATAACTCTCTGTAGGAAACTCCAAACGTCCTGAAACTTGGACCATTGGATTCTACACTTCAAGGGCTATAATTTTCATATATCATTTGCCCAAAATGGTTATCGTTTGCTATACTAATTTTCTGTTTAAAGTTGGCTCAAATTCTGATCCGAATTTAAGGCCTTCTTTCTTTCTTCATTTGTTAAAATAATTGGGCTTGGGCTTCAAATAAATTTATACATTTCATAATAATATTCATATATTATTATAATATATGAAACTTATATTTGTTGGAGTTATGTCCTAGAAGTCAATATTTAATGACTTATTTTCTTAGTTTATGTTAATGATGATATTTGATCATTTGTTCCTAGAGTTTATTATTGACAGATCATTCAGGTTGAGGATCTGAATTGTAGATCTCTGTGGATCATTCATTAGAATGACAATAATAAATCTAAATCGTCCGTAATCTTGATAATTAACAAGGAACATTAATTATCATAAAAGATTAGTATGTAAGTTAAGTGATGATTAAGTTCTACAAATCATAGGTAAGGAGTTACCAACTTAATTGCATATGTGTATGTTATTGGAACATAGTACAGGACTTGACCCAATGAAATAAACATATGGATTGTGTTATGTGTCATTGTTTATTTCATATGTTGTTGATTCTAAGTTTGAGATGCTCAGCTTTTCCACATGAGGATAGGTTCAATAAATATCGTCTAACGTTGATTCCTGATAAAGGCTGCTATAAGGACTTTATTTATGTTCTCTTGAATTGTGCGGGGAAAAGTTGTTCATCAAGAAAACCGTATGTCCCTCATTAATATACTTAATGAGTGATGATATCTGTTTGGGCCCCTTGATGGAGTTTGGATTGTTTGGCCAACTTGTACAATCAACTCTAGATCAAGAAATGTGTAATCTGCAAGAATGACACATTCCTATCTTGGATTATACAAGGATATCATGTGACATAAGAATCAGACAAAGAAATACTTTTATTTCTTATGCAGGATTGAGATATTGTAACGGTACACTATTTATACGAATTGGGAATCATAACGTGTTGCTAGATACCGCTTATGATTATTGGAATTAAATAAGCGATTTAATTCCATGGCCAACATAGTATAAATCCTCAAAGGGTCGCACAAATAGAACCTGAACCACACGTGTATTATTTATTTGTATTGGAGAATACAAAACATGATGGGTTGATTAATTAATTATATACCGTTATGAACCGTTATAATTAATTATATCAAGGAGATCATGTTAGAATAAATTAATGCATAAACCAACCTATTGTTAATTATCATCAATTTGATAATTAATAGTCTCAACTACATTTAATATAATTGTTAGAATTATATTGAATATATAGGCTTTAAATAGCTAAGTCTAATTAAGCCCAATTAACAAATAATTAAAAGGCCCATTAGTTAATAGAATTAATGAGCTAATGAGAGATGAATTTGCCATTTGGTAAATTGGGCTAAAAGCCCATATAGGTGGCGCCTAGGGCATGGTGGCATGCTTGTAATTTGTTTGAAGTTTGGAAGAGGAATGAGAGCTCTATAAATAGACCCCAAGGGGTGGCCTCTCATCCAACTTTCTCTCTCCTCTCTTCCCTCTTCTCCTAGCCGCCACCTATCTCCTCCTTTGGAGATTTTCGAAATCTCCATTAGAGGAGCTCTCATCCTTTGTTTATTAGGGCCCATGTGTTGGGATTAGCTACATAATTAAGGTGTTAATTGTGATTAAGTGTTGGTTGCTCTAAAAGCTTGCTAGCACAAGCTTTTGAGAGGTGGTGAAGCTTCTTGGTGGATTAGAGGAAGGAGAAGAAGGCGCGGAGTGCACCCCATCGATTCTCATGCCATGGATTCGAGCCTCATGAATGCGATTTCATGAGAGGTACAATTTCTCCTACCTTCTCTCTTGATTGGATGTGTGATTGCTTAAGCACTAGATCTATTGATTTGCTTGTTGTTAATGGTGATTAATTAGTTGTAATTAATCTAAAATTAAAATATGAGCATTTCCTAACAGTGGTATCAGAGCTATGGTCGTGCTTAAGGTTTTTCACACTTAATTAAGTGAGAATTCGTAATTAATTAAGTTAATTAGTGATGTGCATGCTTGCTGGCCCTGGAAAGGCTGTTTTCTGTTTTGTTGCTTGTTTTTCGTGGTGTAAAGCTCTCTGAAATTTTTTCCTTCTTATTGGATGTTGTAGCCCTTTGAGTTGTGGTTGTTTTTCCACTGGAATCATTGAAATTCGATGTAAAATGAATTTTTAGCGATTTAAACGGTAACGGTGCGCAGATCTGTTATTCTGCTGCACAGTTCTGTTATTGTGGTTGGTAACAAATAAGTTTGTATACAAAGTACCTGTAACTTTTAGATAGGATCAATCTAAACTTGATGCTCTTTCTGGATATGTAAATTTTGTTGCATATTTCGGATATTATGTGGGCGTTCAAGGATGAAAAGTGATGAAGTTGTCAGATCTGTTTTTTCAAACAAACTGATTGTTTTGAAAAACTGTACTTATTGAGAAACTTTTATGGAAAAGTGTTGAAATGGAAATATTCTCCTTTAAGTCTGGAATCTGTGAAAATTAATTTCATAGATTTTCATTGAGATTTGATACCTCAACCGAGTGAAACCTTTTTGGTCGACGGTCTGTTCCAGAACAGGATACCTTGCTTAAATGCTTGTTATCTCGTTGATCTTGATTATAACTTGTGGATTTTCTTTTCATGGAATGATAGCCTATTGTATGTAGTATTTTTCCATGTAAATTGTTTGCTGGAAAAATATGAAGGGGATGATCATACAGATCAAAAGGTTGAGACCCATAACAGAATTTTCTCTAACGGTGCTTCGCGCACAATCTGAGGATTTGTCTTTTTTGGTTCTCCCTGATGGTAATTGATCTCTCCTTGAGATTTTTACAGGTAATCACAATCTTTGTAAGGAGTTCTCTGGATTTATTTCGGATTTTTTGGAGACCGAATTATTTTGAATTTTTTCGGGCCCCGAATTTCGTATTTTAATTAGTTAAAATAATTTCTAATTAATCAATTTGATGAAAGGTTAATTAGAAGACTCCTTAAATACCCTCCTTTTCAGTTTTGATGGTTGGATTTAATTTAAAAGGGCTTAAACAATTAGTTGTTAAGGTTAAGCCTTCTTTGCATTCGAAAAACTTGAGCAACAAGTATGCACAAATATTCTAATTAATGAAATTAATTAAGAACAAGTGAATCATGTATATTGTATATGTGCTAACTTTGTTTTGTAGGAGGATGTGGGTTTGATATGGCTCAAGATGTCAATGCCTTGTGTGTTGTAAAATGTTGTGAATGCATGTGATTGCTTGTAAAGTGGCCTAAGGTGCCTTGATAATTAATTGGTTAATTTTGATGTAACTTGTGAGGCTTGCATGCCCCTAAGGCCTAGGCGGGTTTTAGAATTTTATCACATGTATTTATTTCCCTTAATTATTAGATAGGATCTTAGTAATTAGTGGGAGGGCTTGATTAGATTAGTTTCGTTACATGGAGATGCGACGAAGACTAATGCAAGCGGGAGCCATACAAACCCACGGCAATGTTTGAGATGCTTATTATTATGTGATTTTTTGTGAATGCCTTGAATTATCATAGGTAGGTATGGGTGTATGCTTACACGACCACCAAACAAAGTCACGTAATTGCTTATGTCCCAAATTAACTTGATTTAGCCAAATCGTCCTCCTTCTCTCTATCCCCTTCAATACAATTGATTGTCTATTGATGCATTCCTGCCGACGCGGACATCGTAGTCCATCATTATAGTCGGGGTGTAAATCGGATTTACTAGGAGCAAATAGAGAGAAGTTGCTTTACAACGGACCCACTCGGATTGGACGTTGGGACGAAGTTTGTAGATATACTTATGATATCTCACAAACCAAAGAATCATATGGACAAGATATGATTGGTTGGAGAACCTACCTTATCTAGTTGTTTTAGGTGTCATGCCGACGCTGGCCCCTATTTCAACGAAAATGAGGATCTTGGAATCCATTACATTTAGGGACATTAATTAAATGTAGTGGGAGTTTTGTTTATCATTCCATAAACAAAACATTGCATAAACTAAATGATCTTAAATTGAAATTGTTATAGATATTAAATATGTTAATTTCGTTACGATCAATCTTTGGAAAACGACAAGCTCGTTTCTAAAGGTATTTACTTGGAGAAGAAATACCGATTCTTAAGACATGTTCTTGGAAATGAGAAACTTGAGCAAGTTTAATCCAAAAAACGTTCCTCAACTTCCCGAAAATAGCTTCGCAATGATTGATTAGTTTTGACGAAAATTATTCAATAAAGCGAATGCTTATATCCTTTTAGAAGTTCTAGACTTTTGAATTGGAGAATTCATAAGGACTAGACTAGACTTCTATACTCTCATCCACTTACTCAAGAAGACGTTCTTAGAGAAAGTAAAAGATAGACTCAATCATTTATGATCGAGAAATGGAGTATGAATTAACCAAGAGACTCTTCTTATAAGAAGATAAATATTTCATTAGCTTGCGAACCGAAAGGTTTGAGAAACTAATTGACAACTAGAGATATTAAGATCTCCAATATCAAGGATTGTTGATATTGTCATACAATCTCTTTCTATGGATAAAGGATATATTGTTCGCACACTTGTTAGTGCTTAAAATGATTGGTTAAGTATTAAAGGAATACTCTACCAATATATGAGTTGAGACTTCGAGACCCTCACTAGTGACCGTGTGTCACATGAGATGTTTCATTTACCATTTATGGGAGACATTTGAAAAGATGTCCAAAATACCATGATGTTCTAAACCTTAAGATATTTGTCGTTCAAATTATCTCACTATCTCTAATTCACACTAGTAATTAGGTGCTAGTTCATGTGCTCGCATTTAACGAAATGTGTAGGCAATGATGAATAAGAGAAAGTTCGAGATAAGTAAAGTAAACTCCGTTTTGGAAATGGCTTATACGTCTAAGCCGCTACCATTGAATACGTAGAGTTATCTTTACTAAATAAAGAGTTTGTTTAGGAATTTGAGGTTGTATACCTTATTCCAAACATCTCATAAAACCTTATCTCCGTTTCAAATTTGATGATGGATGATCATGTTTTGTAATAGAGAAATGTCGTTCTCTTATTGTTATGAATTTGTGTATAAGATTTCACGCATCTTGATTGAATTTGCTTGAAATAGATAAACAAATTTTGAATGACAAATATGTAAGACTTGACATAAAGTATTTGACTTTTATGTAAAATAGTCGCTTAGTCGAATATAAACAAGAATCGCATTATGAGAGTCTACGTAACGTGGAGCTCGTAAATCAATTTGATTGCAAATCAATTGAAATTCATGCGAATCGTGTTTGTTAAATGACAAAAGCGCCTTTGAATTACGAAGGTTTAAAGGACAAGTAACCTTATTAAGACTTATACATATTGATGTATATAGACCTACAGGTACTTGTGCAATTGAAAGGTTGTTGAAACTTTACCACTTGACCAACAATCATTGTAGATATTAACGTATCTATTTGATATGGTATAAGTATGAATCTTTTGACAAGATCAAAAGGATTTCAAGAGTAAAGTTGAAAAACTATTCAATAAAAGCAAAAGTCTTAAGATGGATCATGGTAAATAGTTAAGTCATATAGTTTGATATATTACCTAAAGAGTATGAAATACGTTTCACTACTCGCTCCATGAGGAACATTAAAAAATGTATCCAAGGATGAAGGTATCGAACATAGTTTGATATAGTTCGATCGGTAATAAATCAAATTGACTTGTTCGACTCATGTAAGGGATTTGTGTTTGAGGACAATATTGTTTACACTGAATAAAAATTCCATCGAAGTCTATTGAGAAAGATATCTTACGAGATTCGATCTCTAGGTATATTGTTTCTCAAGATTTGGTATTGAGAAGCTTATTTCAAAGTTCGATTGATTGATAAGCTTGGACCCAAATAAGACGTTTAATATGATGTAGGATATCTTGAACTAACCGAAAGGTACTACTTCAACGAACATGATAAGAACAAAGTAGTTGTTGCTCATCATAACGTAATCTTGAAGAATGATATTCTCAAGAAGAAGTAGTGGGAGTAAAGTGAGCATTAAAGGAGTTTATGCGTCACTACAAGAAGTACATTTATAGGAAACTTGTCACTCCATACATGGTGCTTAGTGGGAGTTGAGCGGAACTTTATTCACAAGTAGTTGTGAAAGGAAGAAGTTTATAAACACGCTCGCTTCTAAAGAGTACTCAAACATCTCACGAATGGATGATGTTCGAGAAACTCATGCAATATATTAGGATCAAGAACTTACTCTACAAGATGTTGTAGAAGTAGTTTATTGACCTCAAGCACCAATCCTACAAAGATCAACGAGAGTGAATTGCCTAAACTGAAAGGTACATAGGCTTCACAACATCCTCGTACTTGAGATATGAGGATCCGTTGATAAATACAGAAGCGATGGAAAGACCCGATTCCACAAGTATGGTTTGAATTTGTATGATCTTTAAGTGCAATCCATATATATAACAACAAGGTATAGACCTTGATTGATGTTCAAGAAGGAGCGATCCATCTAGAACATTTAGATCTTTAAAAGGAAAGATAGATATGGATAGCAAGTCGACTATGTACAAAGCACAATTTCATGATTGATGCTATGTGTAAGTCAATAACCAGTTGACCATGTACAAAGCACGGCTTCTCGCTTGTAGCTGTGTATAAATCAATAAAGATCATTCTAACAATAATTATATTTCGTATATATAGATATATGAAAAATACATCAAAACCGCCTTCTTCGATTGAATGAAGGAAGTTATTGTGTATTTGACAAAAACCAAGGATTTGTTGTATTGTTGAAAACATATATATGCTTCAATGATCCATTAATGGATTGAAGCAAGTATTGTGGAAATTGGAATAAATATTTTGACAAGTAAGTCAAGGAGTTGAACTTCGTCAAAAGTATCTTGTATAGACAAGATATTCAGTGGGAGCATTATTATGTTACATGTATTGTACAAGATACAAGACATTAATTGGGAATAAAATTAAAGAAAGGAATATTGTCAAGATCTCATTGGAGAATGTTTTCTCAATTGAGAACTTGGGTAAGTCACATAAATCCAAGGAAACAAAATCTATGGAGATAGATTATGATGGATGTCAGGTTTGAGCAAAATGTGCATATAATGACAAGGTGTTATAGTTACACGAAAAGATAGACTCCTAGAAAGGATGTCTAACCATGTTGTATGGCATACACTTGAGTTCTACTCGGTGTATTGCAACTCAATTCGAGAAGAGTGCACGATACAATTCAAGCATCCTTCTGTCATGAGTTTCATTACGTACGCCATACTTATGCACATGCCCCTATGTATTGTACCCAAGGAGTATGACAAGCAGTTGTCAACTGGATACAAAGAAAAATACATTTGGACAATAATCAAGAATATCCTCGAGTATCTTATGAGAAAGGGTGATATGTTTTTCATCTGACAAGATGAAAGAAATCTCATATAAATTGTTATATTGATGCTAGTTTTCGAAAGATTGATATAAATGCAATTGAGCTACATATTTTGTTTAATGTGGTGTTGTAAATTTAGAAGGTGTTCTAAATGGGATATTACAACCGTTTCCGTCACCAAAACAAAAATATATAGCAACTTGTGAAACAATGAAAGAATGTAGTATGGATCATGAAGTTCTCAGTCAAGCTAATATAGTTCTAAGCATCTCGAACCATAGCTCAAACTTGAAGAACCCAATATTAAATTGGTGATCCAACTAAGATCTATGACGATGTCACTTGATCTCACATGATGATGATCAAGAACACATATATAGGAGTATATATGTATATAGGGTCAAATAAAATTGGATAGGTTCGCGGACACAGCGAACACTCTAACTTAACCTCTACCTTAAGCGGTATACGAGATGCAATTGTGCATCCATGCGTGATGGACGTATGAGTAACTTGCTTTAAGTGTATTACATCTTTTGAGGTTCGAGACATGTATATATATAGATATATGACATTGTTCTAAGTTCTTCACTGGCTATAAGTCACTATTGATTGATTCTAGGCCAAGTGGGAGATTGTTGGAGTTATGTCCTAGAAGTCAATATTTAATGACTTATTTTCTTAGTTTATGTTAATGATGATATTTGATCATTTGTTCCTAGAGTTTATTATTGACAGATCATTCAGGTTGAGGATCTGAATTGTAGATCTCTGTGGATCATTCATTAGAATGACAATAATAAATCTAAATCGTCCGTAATCTTGATAATTAACAAGGAACATTAATTATCATAAAAGATTAGTATGTAAGTTAAGTGATGATTAAGTTCTACAAATCATAGGTAAGGAGTTACCAACTTAATTGCATATGTGTATGTTATTGGAACATAGTACAGGACTTGACCCAATGAAATAAACATATGGATTGTGTTATGTGTCATTGTTTATTTCATATGTTGTTGATTCTAAGTTTGAGATGCTCAGCTTTTCCACATGAGGATAGGTTCAATAAATATCGTCTAACGTTGATTCCTGATAAAGGCTGCTATAAGGACTTTATTTATGTTCTCTTGAATTGTGCGGGGAAAAGTTGTTCATCAAGAAAACCGTATGTCCCTCATTAATATACTTAATGAGTGATGATATCTGTTTGGGCCCCTTGATGGAGTTTGGATTGTTTGGCCAACTTGTACAATCAACTCTAGATCAAGAAATGTGTAATCTGCAAGAATGACACATTCCTATCTTGGATTATACAAGGATATCATGTGACATAAGAATCAGACAAAGAAATACTTTTATTTCTTATGCAGGATTGAGATATTGTAACGGTACACTATTTATACGAATTGGGAATCATAACGTGTTGCTAGATACCGCTTATGATTATTGGAATTAAATAAGCGATTTAATTCCATGGCCAACATAGTATAAATCCTCAAAGGGTCGCACAAATAGAACCTGAACCACACGTGTATTATTTATTTGTATTGGAGAATACAAAACATGATGGGTTGATTAATTAATTATATACCGTTATGAACCGTTATAATTAATTATATCAAGGAGATCATGTTAGAATAAATTAATGCATAAACCAACCTATTGTTAATTATCATCAATTTGATAATTAATAGTCTCAACTACATTTAATATAATTGTTAGAATTATATTGAATATATAGGCTTTAAATAGCTAAGTCTAATTAAGCCCAATTAACAAATAATTAAAAGGCCCATTAGTTAATAGAATTAATGAGCTAATGAGAGATGAATTTGCCATTTGGTAAATTGGGCTAAAAGCCCATATAGGTGGCGCCTAGGGCATGGTGGCATGCTTGTAATTTGTTTGAAGTTTGGAAGAGGAATGAGAGCTCTATAAATAGACCCCAAGGGGTGGCCTCTCATCCAACTTTCTCTCTCCTCTCTTCCCTCTTCTCCTAGCCGCCACCTATCTCCTCCTTTGGAGATTTTCGAAATCTCCATTAGAGGAGCTCTCATCCTTTGTTTATTAGGGCCCATGTGTTGGGATTAGCTACATAATTAAGGTGTTAATTGTGATTAAGTGTTGGTTGCTCTAAAAGCTTGCTAGCACAAGCTTTTGAGAGGTGGTGAAGCTTCTTGGTGGATTAGAGGAAGGAGAAGAAGGCGCGGAGTGCACCCCATCGATTCCCATGCCATGGATTTGAGCCTCATGAATGCGATTTCATGAGAGGTACAATTTCTCCTACCTTCTCTCTTGATTGGATGTGTGATTGCTTAAGCACTAGATCTATTGATTTGCTTGTTGTTAATGGTGATTAATTAGTTGTAATTAATCTAAAATTAAAATATGAGCATTTCCTAACAATATTATCCTCATAATATGCACATATTAATAAATTTATTCTTTGCTAGTTAATCACGTCATGTGATATAATTTTCTATTTGTACTTTATTTCATGCAACATGAAACCTTGTACATAGAAAATATATTTCTTGTTTCTAATTCAGTTGGTGTGACCTATGTTGAGGATCCATATTATGCTGGCAATGGAATAAATATTTTATTCCATAAACTATAAGCGGTACTCTAGCATACATTACAGTTACCCAAATAATATAGATGTTTAGCAAATCCTTTTACGAAACACGATCCTTCTAGTAATGTTATTAACATTACTTGTGTCTATTCCTTGCCATATGATATTATGATTATTATACAAAGTAGGACTGTGTCATCCTCGTATTATAATCTTTTCTTGGTCTCTAACAAGTAGGATTATATAATTATAACTGCACTTCAGTTATATTGGATCCATTTATAATCTCACTTTACCAAGGGGCCCTTTATAATATCATTCCTCAATTAATGAGTGGCAATTAGCTATTGATATATATATTTTCCTCCTACACAAGTTACATACAAAGAACTATTACTTTTATCACCACTTACTTCAAATGGCTTTTAATAATAATTACGTTGCATATTTCTTATGTGAAAAATATATCATATCAATCTTAGAATTAATGACACGATAAAAATATTAATGACACAAACACAATCCATATAATATTTTTATCAATTAGGTCTGTTCAATATATGAAACTTTTCATATACTCGTGTTATTAAATGATAATCCTTTATCAACGTTTACAGAACTACAACGTACTTTTAATCAACACGAAAGTCTTATATGACATATTAGTGTTCCTGCTAATATTCAAGACCTGTGAACATTTTAGATATAAATATTTATTTTATTTAGAGTTCTGCGGTTCAAGACCAAGAACATCTTCTTGAATACTTCTAAATACAAATATAAACTCATGGAACAAAATGTAATAACATCCAATTCATAAATATAACATATAAAAGTAATCATCATAAGATAACTTTTAGAACACAATTCCAACACTTATAACTATAAATAATCGAATTGTTATAATAAGGGATCGTCTTGTAAGCGTAAATGATTAGTTTGTTATAAATGATCGGATTGTTATAATAAGGAATCGTATTGTAAGCGTAAATGATTAGTTTGTTATAAATAATCGGATTGTTATAATAAGGGGTCATAAAGTAAGCGTAATTGTTAGGTTTATTGTAATAAGGGATCGTCTTTATATAAGTGGACGATGTGGAGACAAGATTCTGTAATGGAGTAATCGAAGGGAGAGAAGGAAAGGTGGAAGAGAGATGAGGGGGTGAGACCAGAGTGGAGGGTAGGGGAGAAAGGATGAGAGTCAGGAGAGGAGAAGGAAAAAAGACGTAAGGGAAAAGATCGAGAGTGAGGGAAGGGGAGGGAAATGAGACGGAAGGGGAGGCGGAAACTCTTGTTTCCGTTTTTGGCTCTGGGGGATTAGCGAAAACTTTCAAAAATAGAAGGGATTACAAGGATGATAAATATTGGGATTGCACTTATCACATCCCAGTTTTATTTGCTTCATTCCGTTTGGATTTTGGAGTATTTCAAAAATGTCTTTTCATTTTAAGAAAAATTTTGGCAGAACTACAAATGAAGAAGATTTGAGGGTGTTATATCCAATTTTCTCTATTTTAAAATAGTTAGGTACTAAATTATCAAAGTTACTATTTTGATAATATATTCGTGAACTATCATGTAAAATCCATAAAATAATTTGTCATAATTTTTATAGCTATCAAAATTCATTAATGGTATGCAGAAAGATATGTTGTGTGTTATGTTTTATGGTTTAATTTTGAAAGGTCTATATCATTTTACTAATTAAATTTTTGTGATGACTTATGTTTATTTTTGTTAATTATCCTAATTTTGTAAACAAATTCGCCCGCAAGAAAAATTGGAAGCCAACGTCAATTTAACACCTACCTGGAATGCTCATTAAATCATGAACATAAGCAAATAAATTGTCAGACCAAGTCATTTTTGCTGACAATAATCTTAAGATTTTTCTCAATGCATTCTATTATTAAGTTGTATGAACTAATTAAACTTTCAAAGGTCTTACTCTTAATGAAATGAATTAAAGCCCTGATCAAAATGATTTTTACGTGAGATTTCTTTTCATTTCATTTCATTTGAATTGATTTTATAAGATTTCGTTGGATCTAATTACATAGGAATTCCAATCAAATGACACTAAATCCTTTCATTTTGATCAAGAATTTTCTAACCAAATGAAATGAAATGAAATACCATGTTAAAAAAAAGGGAATTTGATGAGGGCCTAAAATATCATCATAATTAAAGTAACACCAAAATTAAGTGCGGCATTCCTTCCACTTTTGGGAAAAAATGGAGACAAACACCGAGTACATTTTGCTGGTTTCTCAAAGTTTAAAATGCACAAAGGATCAATCTGCCATTGACCATACAAATGCAATTATGCAGATATTCTTGAAAGGGACTGCGGACTGCCCATCAAGTTCATCGGGGTAAATTTACTTATTTATACACTTATTTTTTTTCCCGATGCTTTATAAACATTTTTTAAACTACCATAATTAGCCGAATAAGACCTGTGATCAAGTTACATCCAGACACGTATGAAATAATATGTCTCGAGACTTTTCCAACTTTTGTTAATTTTTAACAGGCCAACTTTTTTATCATAAAAGCCCATAGACCTACCCAGTCCATTTGAAAACATAAAATTCCGATTTTGAGAGGCCAGATGTAAATCCCACCGAGTCTACCACTTCAGCAATTTCGCCAGAATGTAGTTGGATGTTTCACATTATCAATGTCATCAATTTATCATTATTGCTCTCAACTATTTTGTTCAGTTAATAGTTCTATCTATCTGATAATATTTTTAAAATATATATATATTTTTTTTTAATCTCATGTGACTTTCGGCAATGCTTTCACAAAATAAGTGGTAAACTCGGTGGGATTCCCATCATATGTTAAAATCAATTTGGACTTGATGTGCTAGGATTCGCTCAAGGCACACAAGTATCCGGCTTAAAGTTATATATCTCTATGCAAATTTCAACTCAAGTTATATAAGAATTCAACATATTTGTATAACAATTCAGATTAGTTATAAAAGGATTCATCCATTTCATTAAACAGGTATTTAATTTTTTTTGTTATAGATTCATCTCGGAGGCAAGATCGAAATTACTAATAGGTCTTACTTGTACTAGTTTATCATTTACTTGAGGCACGTTAAAATTCATCTTGCTTGTCTTACTGACAGGAGATTAACCGAAAGTTTGTAAGAGCTCTGGTAGAAGTTTGTCAAAGTACAGCCATGTCGCATATCACCGTCTTAAATTTGTTGGAGGCTATGCAAAATAGAGAATTTAATCATCCACAACACTGATAAGACAAAATAATATAATAATTGGTCAAACAATTTGATAGTAAGGATATAGACAATTTGATGTCCATATGATATTTCTTTGTCCATGTACTACTACAACTTTCAAACCCAGGCAAATTTTGAAAGAAATTATATATTTTTATTTTCTAATATTCTCATAGATCAACAGTCTGACTCTTTCGTTTTTACAGTTTGTCGAAAACGATTCATCCTGGGTGTTTAAAAATGGAATCAAACTGGAGCAAATGTTCATAGCTAATGAAGAACAAAACTGTACAGTTGAAATTTGAGAGCTCAAGTTTCAACAAAATCAATGGTTCATAGTCAGTTTCCATGTGTTTTAAAAGTGGCCATCTGCATTCATTTAATAAGTTGGGAAAAATAAATAAAACAGGAACTTCAGAACCTAAGTGGAAAATCTAAATGCAGGACCTAAACCTGTAAGGATCTATCAAACCATTTGAGTCCCTCGGTGTTGCCAGCTCAAGCATCAGCATATGCTAGGTGGAGTCCGGGAATAACATGCTCGCATGGCGGAACAAAGTTCTGCAAAAACACTTTTTCATTTGGTTGCATAAAAGACACTAAATTATAATTTGTCACCAGAAGCCCTTTCAACCCCAGAAGCTTATGGACAAGGTTCCGGGGAATCAATCGCTTCTCTAAGCCGTATGTGAGAAGACAAGAATTAGTAACCATCTGCAACTAATCACAACACGCTTCCTATTGGATATCGGGTTCAGATTTGGGTTCAAACACCCGTAATTTGGTTGTGGACCGTAAGATGGATATCGGGCCTGAGATTGAAGTGAAGAATGGTGAAGGGAGTTCTTCGAGGTTTGAAAGAAAACATGAAGCAGACGAAGAAGTGTTGGATGACTGGGAGAAGGCACGTGGAGAAGAATGAAAGATATGACAGTTTTTTTTTTTTTTTCCGTTTCTTTTTTTCTTAGATTTGAGAATGTAAGTAGGGTTGTCACCAATCTGGCCAAGTTTGCAATAGTTGGCTACAGTGACAATCTTTGGTATCCCCTCCTAAAGAATTTTGCTGGTACTTGGAATTTTAGCATGATGCTTTAAGAAGTATAGAGCTGCTTATTTTCTTGCAGCCTGAAAAAAAAAATATTTACAGTGCATTTCTAGCAGTTGAAGATAAAATTTTGTTTTGCTCGTACGTGTTTCGACATGCATTGTTATTTAGGTGGTACTGTAGAACACACTTGTTATCTCATATAAAGCATCTGTTCATTAATCTTGCGAGTGAAAACAGGTTGATGCCACTTTGCTGCCTCTTTACATTGTTTCTATGTTAGCGAATAACTGAGTGGTTTCTATATTAGCCGATATATGACTGGTGTAACGCTAAACCCACGAGCAAATATGAAGAAATACTAGGCTTCTCTTGGAATACAATATCAACATTTTATATTCGGGCAACAATTTTAGAAAGCAATGAAGTGCGAGCATGCATTAACACCAAAAAAATAATCAGAGCAAACTAGTAGCACAAACATGACAAAAAAATTGCTTTCACCTTAAATGCCATCACTAAAAAGTTCTTGTCAAAACCAATGAAAAAATTACAAAGCTGGAAAGGTTTCTTCAGACTGAAACAAAAAAGTTAATAGCATAGAAGAAAACAACAAACATTCAAGAAACCTGTGTTGGATTGGACCAATTTTAACATTATCTATAAACTAAATAATAGTAACTTCACGGATGCTGATGAAAGCTCTAAAAATGACTATCAAGAAGATGCTGGTACAAGCTTCACAATATTGATTCACTATGTACATGGCGAGAAGCTGTATCTTCCTATAAATTCATGGAGTATCAGAGCCCTTGAAAATGTTGTACTTGCAAAGTGGGCATGTGGCATGTATCCGAAGCCACTTGAAAATACAGGTAGAATGGAAGTGATGGTTACATGGAAGTGCACAAAGCTCCGTGCCATCTTCATAGGTTGTGAGACAAATGCAACATTCCTGCAAAGACCAAAAGAAATTGAAAAGGGGCTAACTAGTTAATTATGACATGCAAAAATAAAAGATTAAAGTCCAGAAATAGAAAGAAAAGTTTACCGCATCTTCTCGTAGAAGAATACACTCACTAGTTGAAGTACCGCTGTTATTTAGAACAGGAACCATTATCCCTTCATCAGATGATTTTTCTCCAGTCTCGGAAGATTCAGTGTACTTGTATCTTGGAAGTACGGTAAGGTCAGCATCTGATGCAGCATCCTGCATTTCAGAACAGGGGGGAAAAAACATTAAAGAACAGTTTCATGAATTTTTTTTTCCTGGTTTTGGCAGGTATCACGCTTGCTGAACCATGATCAGGAGGTAAACTTAGCATTTATTTTTTTATTTTTCTTCTGGCTCTGTTTTAGCTAATCTCCAGGTTATGCTAATAAAATCAAAGAAAAAGAAGAGCTAGTTTGACAGCAACAAAAGATGGTACAGTGCTGTACAGCCTGGTAATTTTATGTGCTTGGTTTGTACAGGTAGATGATAATATACTCAATCTGGACAACAACACTCCTACCTGACCAGCAAAAGCATAAGGTAGGGCGATAATACAAGGCAGACAGCAACAGAGGGCAATCCCAATAAAGAACACGATTCCCACACAAAATGTAGCAAAGAATACATCAAATGCTAGAAAAATAACCGTGACCCTGTCATAGATCAGATATAAATCATAATCATGCAATTTGAAAAACTTTCCAAAACAGTACGCACTTACCAATACATTAAAGCAAATGGAAAAAGTAGTACATAATAGCTTGAATAATCCTAACAGCAGTCTTTAGTGGCACGTTGACTAGCGTACAACCCAGTGATGAAATTTTCCCCACTAAGAAAAAGTGATTAACTTTTCATACCCCAGTTATCCACCTCCCAAACACCTCCAAAAAGAATTTCATTTCAGATATGCTCCAGGATTTCGATCTAATATGTATAGTAGGTATAACCAGGACATGTAACAGTATTAAAACTGTTAATCTAGTAACAAGACGTACAATTATGCAACTTCATGATGAGAAAAATGACTTGGACCATACAAAATACTGGAATGGTCAGAGCCACTACATAATAATATAATATCAGCTTCAGTAAAGGAATGGTGTAGAGTTGAGATTCATGGTGTGATTAAATCAATTTAGGTCCTACAACTAAAATAACAGAAAATTTTAATCCCCAGCTCTAAAAAATAATATTTTACCCAGCTCATACCTCTGGCACTGTAAAAACACTTCAAAAATATACTCACTTTCTTAAAACTGAGTTTAAATCCACAAGAAAAAGAGAATAAAATATAACAATAACACCGTAATGCAGCTTTACTGAGAACTGGATGAAGAGGTCAAGGAAGAAAGATTATGCTGTACTCAATACTGCTAGCTTTGAAGGTAGTTTCAAGGTGCTTGGCACAACTTTCTTTCCTTTGTTTTATTGTGCATATTGCATAACACTTCTATGTTTTTTTTTTTTTTTCAGTTCTTTTGTTCTAACCATGGCGATACTCATTTGTTTATTCAGTGTGGCTTCTCATTGAGAGCTGGTGATCATGCAAGCACAAAAAAAAAAAAAGGTCTGATACAGTTTGATTCTACAAAAGTGGGCTAACCATTCACCATTTCTATAACTATAGGACCCAAATCGATTCAACCTCTCAGTAAGGTAGAGCACCATTTCAGAAAACTTTTGAATTTTAATATGGAAATTCAGCTAACATAGTTTTTGTTTTCCTTTGATTTTTTTTTTTTTCTTTTCATCCCAGATAAAAGAAAATCATTTAGTTCCTGGTACGATCTAGTACATGGCTACATGCTTTTACCTCAAAAAATCCTGTTGGCATGCTCTGAACTGTAAGAGTCTTACCAGTAAAGCCTAGGGGCGCTTTGCATGAGCTGATCCCTATTTGAAGTCCAATAAAAGCCGATAACCCAACAAAAGAATGACACCATCGTGTTCACTGACTCGCACTTTTCCACAAAACTGTATAACCAAACCAACATTAGGTCAAATTTCTAAATGTATCAATAGCAAACATAAATGCTACAGTATTTTTCCTCTATGTATATAAATTCTCAGCACTCTGTAGGGGTAAACTCATACATATCAAACTACAAGCTCTTTCATCAACTCGATATCATAAGCTTGCTACTGTCAATGCATTTGCAAATTTTTCTAGCTACAAAAAGTACTTTCTCACAAAAGTAGATACAATGAAATAAAGTATATAAAAAAAAAACTACCTGTGGGATTCGGGTTCCTCCTCTTCACTGTCCTCATCCTCGGAATCGTCTCTCATTCGCTCCTCCAAACGCAACCATCCTCGACTCCTCCACGATCCTCTACTCCTCCGTTGCCTGAAATCGGTCAACTCTCTCACTCCCTCCTCCAAATCCGGCCGTCCCTGACTCCTCCGTCGCCTGAATTCGGTCCACACCAGCACCACATGCACCAGGCACTGAATCCCATACCCCGCAATCCAAACCCTTATCGGCGTCTCAGGCTTCTCATCTCCAGACACCGCCAGCACAACCATGGCAATCGCCACAAACACCACGTTCCCGGCTATGTCAAGCGCCACCACACGCCCAGAGTTGGCCCAGTCGAATCGTCTCCTCTCCAGTTGTTGGGCCGCCGTTTCTCATCTGCCAGAGGCTTCGCCCAGCAACTCCACGCACCGAGTCAGTAGAAATGGTTGGGGAGTGGTTCGGTTCGAACCGGACCCGGTCGAAGAATCTTCGTCTGACATCAGGAAGCGGAGAGATCGTCGGTGGGGAGTTGGGTTCGAAATGGCTTCTCAGAGGAGTAGCCGTGTAAATTGGAGATAATTGTAGGAGTCGAAGTGCAAAGTTGAAAGGTAGATTGAAACTGGAGCTGGAAACTGGAGTTCGAGTTTGTTCTCTTTTCAGGTTTTAAAGAGTTTGACTGCTCGAGTTCATTTTGTTCCAATTCGAGTCGAGAAGTCGTTGAAGTGTGGATGGATGTGGAAACTAAATTCTTTGTTGCGAGTTTCTCTATAGCAGTCTCTGTTACGAGTCACTGAGAGGAGAATTAACTAGGTGAAAAAAGTATAGCAGAGGATCGAACTCGCTAAAGTCAGTAAGATATGTTTTGATGTTCTTCGGCCGTGGTTTCTACTTCTAGATCTGTATGTGTAAATAGCTTTTGGCTATTCTCCGCTTGTGGAATGGAATGCTCTTCCCAGATTTGATTTTACAACTTAGGATTTAGTATGTTAGTTTTATTTGCTTCATTTCGTTTGGATTTTGGAGTATTTCAAAATTGTCTTTTCATTTTAAGAAAAATTTGGCAGAGCTACTAATGTGTAAAAAGAGAGCATTTTAAAATAGTTAGGTATTAAATTATCAAAATTACTATTTTGATAATATATTCGTGAACTATCATGAGCAAATAAATTGTCAGACCAAGTCATTTTTGCTGACAACAACCTTAAGATTTTTTTAATGCATTCTATTATACAGTTGTATGAACTAATTAAACTTTCAAAGATCTTAATGAAATGAATTAAAATATCATCATAATTAAATAACACCAAAATTAAGGGGCGGCGTTCCTTCTTCTTTTGGGAAAAAATGGAGACAAACACCGAGTACATGTTGCTGGTTTCTCAAAGTTAAAAATGCACAAAGGATCAATCTGCCATTTATTATTTATACCATACAAATGCAATTATGCAAATATTCTTGAAAGGGACTGCCCATCAAGTTCAGCGGGGTAAATTTATTACTTTTTTAAACTACCATAATTAGCCGAATAAGACCTGTGATCAAGTTACTTCCAGACACGTATGAAACATTGAAATATGTCTCGAGACTCTTCCAACTTTGGTTAATTTTTAACAGGCCAACTTTTATATCATAAAAGCCCATAGACCTGCTTAGTCCATTTGAAAACATAAAATTCTGATTTTGAGAGGCCAGAGGTACCTTCAGAGTTGTGTATGTTTAACATTATCAATGACTCAATGTTATCAATTTATCATTATTGCTCTCAACTATTTTGTTCAGTTAATATTTCTATCTATCTGATAATATTTTTTAAAGTTTTCTTTTAATCTCATGTAACTTTCGGCAATGCTTTCACAAAATAAGTGGTAGACTCGGTGGGATTTACATCTCTTGTTAAAATCAATTTGGACTTGATGTGCTAGGATTCGCTCAAAACACGTACGTATTCAGCAACAGCATATACACGTTTGTAAGAGCTCTGGTAGAAGTTTGTCAAAGCACCGCATGTCGCATATCACCATCTTAAATTTGTTGGAGGCTATGCAAAATAGAGAATTTAATCATCCACAACATTGATTAGACAAAATAATATAGTAATTGGTCAAACAATTTGATAGTAAGGATATAGACAATTTGATGTCCATATGATATTTCTTTGTCCATGTACTACTACAACTTTCAAACCCAGGCAAATTTTGTAAGAAATTATATATTTTTATTTTCTAATATTCTCATAGATCAACAGTCTGACTCTGTCGATTTTACAGTTTATCGAAAACAATTCATCCTGCGTGTTTAAAAATGGAATCGAACTGGAGCAAATGTTCATAGCCAATTTAAAAGTGGCCATCTGCATTCATTTAACAAGTTGGGAAAAATAAATAAAACAGGAAATTTCAGAACCTACGATAAAAACCTAAATGCAGGACCTAAACGGCTAAACCTGTAAGGATCTACCAAACCATTCGAGTCCCTCAGTGTTGCCAGCACAAGCATCAGCATATGCTCGGTGGAGTCCGGGAATAGCATGCTCGTATGGCAGAACAAACTTCTCCAAAAACACCTTTTCACTTGGTTGCATAAAAGACACTAATTTATAATTTGTCACCAGAAGCCCTTTCAACCCCAGAAGCTTATGAACAAGGTTCCGGGGAATCAGTCGCTTCTCTAGGCCATATGCGAGAAGACAAGGATTAGTAACCACCTGCAACTTATCACAACACGCTTCCTTCATCAGAAACCCTATTTTACGACCAATCACCTCTTCTCGTAGCTTCAATAAATGAGGGAATTTTCTGACAATAGTTATTACCTCCGAATGTGAAAACCCAAGACTTGTCAAGTTACTCAGCTTTGCATCTATTTTGCGTTGGTTCAAAGAACAAACAACAATCAATGCATACACAAACATCGGGGATCGACGTCTGAACCCCAATTCCTCAGCTCTTTTAGCTTGAATCTTCAGAAATTCAGGGCTAAATGTGATCGCTCTAGGAGCCAACTTAGTCAGCTGAACAATTTGACGAACAGATAAACCGCAATGCTCCTGGAGGAAAGATTTGTTGGGTATGGCAGAATTTTCAAGGTTTACTGTTAATAGAAAATAATTCTGTTTCAGGACCAGCAGTAGTTTTTCCACAGAACCAAAAATTGACATCCAGAACAGGATCTTTTGGGGCAATGTGACATGTGAGAATGCGTTTGGGCAAAGTGAAAGGAGAAGGGAGATGTCAGAAGGAGAGAATCCAAGATCTAGCAACTCGGCCATCTGGGGCTTGAAGCACTTCTCCACATTGTACACAAGGAATGACGCGTCGCGCAAAAGAGCGGCTCTGATGTGGGGTTCGGCCACACCGGATTGTCTCAGAAATTGAAGTACAGCATCTGGTTTTTCAGGGGATTTGAGATGGGGAAGATACCTAGCTGCTCGGAGTGCCTTGTCGGACGGGAGGCCGCACGAGCTTGTGAGGTATTGGATCGCAAATTCGGAGGTGGGAGATGGCGATTTGGAGGTTGGAGTGGAGAGGAGGCGATAGAATAGGGAGGAGGTGGAGACGGTGGCGAGAGAAGAGAGGCGCGGAGTGAGATTCTTGCGAAATATCACCATGGCATTTCTCTAGGATTAGGGTTTTGGGATAGTGGAGCGAACTGAAACTGAGAGGAAAGGAAGAGAAGTAAATTAAAGCTGACGCAGTTTCAATTTAGATTTGGTTTCTTTCTTATCGGATCGCTCACTTATTCACCCAATTAGAGAACGGATCCGAAATTATTTCCGAGTAGCGGACTCTGCTCTGAGCAGGGAGCCTGAACTCTTGGCAAATGGCAGATTGGCAAAATGGCAACTTGACAACTGAACTGGTCCAAGTTTATACAAGAGAGAATATTTTATCTAATATAAAAAAAAAGATAAAATTTTCGGATTTAGCCCCTTGCTTTAGATGAAAATATTGGGGTTTCCTGTGCTTCTAGAAATCCACTGACCACTGTGATCAAAACCATGCGAGCCCCTCAATTAATTTTATTTCATGTATTTGTTGTGGCTTGGTATTATGTACCCTTGTCGAGGAAAAAATATGTTAACAATTACATAAATTTATTTGACAAATAAATTGAGGGAACACAAAAATCATCACAGTAGAAGTGTAAACATCGTTTTATATGTTTCGTGCAGATTTGGTATAATTTGAAAACCAAAAATTATTCATCAAGCGATTTGATAAATAAACAGTTCAACTCTGTCAGCACTAGATTGATGACCAAATGAATAAATTGAATTAAGTTAAATATGATATGCAACTCTTACAATCTAAATTTAAAAAAATATATATCTATAATTATACTTTTTTGTTGCTGTAAAAAAAATGTAGTTATTAATATATCCTTTACGCAATAAGAAAACATGACCGAGCAATACTTTGCTTCCAGTATTTCTTAGCGAAATTACTTGTATTGGATGTTCTTTTTCTTTAAATTGGCTAATTTATGTTAAAATATGAAATCAAGCTGATTTGTCGCCAAAACAGTAAAATAGACAGAACAAATTACAATCTGTTATCCGAATGATGTGATAAATTAAAACGACTAATAGAAGTTCTTTTTTTTTTTTAAGGCTCATTTGCAACTTCAAATGTCAACACTAGCAAATCTAACATTATGCTCTACAAAGAGACTAGAGAGGATGGAAAAAAAATTGCTTAAAGAAGATATGAAGAAATATTTTTTTTCCGAAGTCTTGACAGAAGCTGTCAAGGTAAGGTACGAAGAAATCTTACATCCCGTATTTAATTTAGATACAAAATAGACAAATTTCCCCATAGAATAATTTCCTCTTTTCTTCTTCTCTTTTTTTCTCTCCCTTTCAAACTTTTATTTTCAAAAGTAATAAAAGTTAAATAGATTCGACCATTCTCTCGAAAAAAGATAATCCTAGAAACTCAACAAAAATCAGAGAAACACTTCCCAAGAATAATTGCTCGTTGAACCCGGTTAATTATATTTTTCTCAATACTATGAAAATGAGAAGCCAGAAGAGTATAACATGTTTACATGAAAATCAGAATGTTTAAAAATTAAAAAAATCATATATATTATCTACGATTTTGGTGAGTTCTCAAATGTTGTCCAAGTAACAGTGGTGAATGCAGAGGATTGCAAACGGAATAAAAGAAAAAGATAAAACTAACTTTTTTTTTTTACCAAAGTAACACAAAACTAACTACTTTTCACCATATCAAAGCAACAGAAAACTAATGTTTCAATAGTTCCGAATGCAACCTACGACTTCACTATATTAAAATCAAAATAACGCAAAACTAACTAATTTTATACACAATCAATAATCGTAAGATTTACCCCCCTTTTCTTCTATTTACCCTCGTGGTAGCTATTTACTTCAATTGAATCATCCTAGGTCTAAACTCTAAACCCAATATCACCTCTCTTACCGCGGATATTGCTAGGTGTCTCCATAACTGCCTCCCGAAAAGATCCACACAACGACATGGCATGGCGCCCGAAGCTAGATCCAAACCCTAACCCCTTCCTCCGACCATTCTTCCTCCCAGTCCCCATCCAACGGCGATCGCCGGATTCGACGCTTGACACCGACGCGGAGAAGGAAGAAGAAGAGGAGGAAGAGGAGCTGATTAGGCGCTCGAGCTGCGTCGTGATCCACTCGACCTCGTACACATCGAGAAGCGTGATCGCTGGGGAAGACGGGGGTGTTTTCTTAGGCGAGGCGGCGGCGCTGGATCCGACGAGGTGGCTGGAGGAACGTGGCGATGGCGGCGGCGCTCCTCCGGTGGCGTGTTTGTACCAAGCTAGCGCCGCTGCTTTTACGAGAGGGTTTGGGCTGGAGTTGGATTCCATTTCTTGAAAGAGAAGGTGCGAAAGATAAGATGGAGACGGTGGAATTTGAAAGTGTTGGGATTAAGGCTATATAAAGCTGAGATTAGCATGTATTTCAGCGGGAGATTTGGTTAAGTAGTTTGATTAATTATGATTTATGATGAGTGGGCATGAACCGTATGGTTTTGATTTATTTTGAATAAAATATTTAGGCGCCCAGGGATTGCGATTCGGTGGGGACCAACATCTTTGACCGGTCAAAGTTGCGGGGCCCAGTTTCAGTGGATATATTTGATGCACCGGAGGAGTTCTAAGTGTAGACATCATTTCGTGAGTACTGACTACGGCTACGCGCCGATTCGTCCAATGTAGCTAATCGGAATTAAAGCTGTTCTTTGACTCGCTTTATATTTTTACTTTTTTTTTTTTTTTGCAGAATCGGAAAATTGGTCTGCAGGATTCCCTCTAAAAAAACAAAAAAAAAAGGAGAAAAGAAAAGAAAAGAAAAGGAAAGGAAATAGCCAAATAGGTAGGCAGGATTTTCTCCTTTTCTCAGATTGAATATTTCCATTGTCGAAATAATTTGCTGCCTTCCACTCTGGCATCCTCGATAATATAATAGACGACATGGTTGGCGCCCTAAGATTATTATATTTGGATAACATTATGTTTGTTTATTAATTATTTTTCGGGTCGAATAATTTTTAATTTCTATGGACTTAACTCTTAATTTATCTTGCACAACTTTTTCACGCAACATAATATATTTTTTTGTTTCACAACAATTGAATATATTATTATGGAAAATTTAAAATTGGATAGTAAAGATTCTATAGTTGTCGTAGTAATGGCTCATGATGAGTCATAAACTTATACCACAACAAATTAATAATCAAGCTAGCAAGAGCAGTTATTAAGTTTGTTGTCAATTAGATAAGTATGACATAAAGATACCACATAAGCTGATAAGCATCAACCTGGCAGAGTTATTTCTTGGGTCTTGACTTCCGGCAAAAATGCCTACCACATTTGGACTTCTCATATAAAGCACTTAGCTCTCAAAACTCAAAATGTCAATTTTGGATTAAATAAAGTTCAATTGTTATATTGTTAATGTTAGATGTCGGCAATAATTGTTATGAACGATAAAATATTAAGCAATTATTTTAAAAAAAATATAATTAATTAATATGCAACAATTTCTATGAAGTTTATTAGTGTTGAATCTAATATGAAGGGACCACAACCCCTGCAAATCCTCTACCCGCCCATGGATATTATTCCAGATCTAATTAAGTTTCAAGTCGATAAGCTCAAGAATTGCATGTTCATTTTTTTTTTTTTTACTAAGTTGGCATCCTTCTCAAGCATAGTTTGATAATTCAATTTTTTTTTTTTTTTTGACTAGTAAAGCACCCCGTAGGGTAGTTTGATAATTCAATTAGTAAAGTTGGTACGTAGCAATCTACCGCTTTGTTTATAGTTTATACTGTAACACTTCTCGGGAAAAATGATTACTTAATAAGGTTTCTCAATTAAGTATTGACAACGTGTGCGTCGCTAATAACCCAACAGGCTGGCTTTATGACTGATTTTATAATTAACAATAATTAATGTAACTATCATTCGATCATGCTTGGTACTGTTTACATTATTACATACATGATTTAAGAATCGAAGCCTTTGACTCGGGAGAAACGTGGAAATAAAAGGAAATGATGGATGAGTGGATGACAGGTGCACACCAGGACTAAACAATGGACGATCATTAAGCTAAGCATTGCCTAATCTAAAATCGACAAATATGATTAGAAGTTAAGCTGTATCCTTTAGAAAAAATCAATTAGAATCATATATTTGATTGCGAAGTAAATGGAAAATAAATTTTAGGAGGTCATGTATTGGATCTAAGAATCATGCCACAGAAAATCCCATCAATCAAGATGACAATCAAGAGAACTCCAACGGTCTAATTACTGTTGCTTAACTGAGTTTGTTATTTTGTTAATTCTGGGTACAACTTAGGGACGTTTTGTGTTTAATTACTGCGCTGATATGGGTCTATAAATATCAGTAGCTTTCTGTAACTGAGATTATGATTCAATATCAAAATTACATTTTCTGTTAATCACCTCTCTCTCCACCTATCTTCTTCTAACTTCCACCTTCGTTACAAACTGCCTGTTTGCTATTTTGGTATCAGAGCCAATGGCCTCCACCACCCCTGATCCTGCGACTACCAATAATGGTGGCACCAATCCACCTCCTCTCGTCCCCACCCCACCTCCCAATCCGATCATCTTTCCCAATCAATCAACTCCTGTCTCTACCATCAACATTCCAGTCTCCACCAAACTCACAAAATCCAATTACCTCACTTGGAAATCTCAACTTCTTCCCATCATTCATGGTCACAATTTACTCTCCTTTCTCAATTCCTTACCGCCAAGTCCAACTGTTGTAAATTCGACTGGGCAAGTTCAATACAATTCTGATTACCTACCTTGGATCCGTCAAGATCAACTCTTGCTTGGCTGGATGCGTTCTACTCTCACCGAGCAAGTTCAAGCGCAAGTCATTGCGTGCACCACCTCTGCTGAACTTTGGATTGCTCTTGAAAAACAGTTCTCTGCCACCTCTCGCTCCAGAATGACACAGCTCAAGCGCCAACTTCAAACAGCAACAAAGGGTTCAAGCTCGTGTTCTGAGTTTCTTGATCGAATTCGCACCATTGCCGATGAACTTACATTTATTGGCGCTCCATTGACGGAAGATGAGATATCTCAGGCTGTACTCAACGGTCTTGGTACCGATTTCAACACTTTCTTTGCTGCCATACAAGCCACCAGTCGTAGAGAACCCCTTTACTTTGATGATATTCATGGCATGCTTTTGAATTTTGAGAGTCTTGTCACTGCTCAACAAACTTCCGCGATGACCTCTAACCCAAATGCCTTCTACTCTAACGCCATGGCTGCCTCAAATCGCAACAACCTAGCTCAGAAAGGGAAAGCTCAAGTTGTTTTTCCTCCCAGAAACAACTATGGGCCTCGACCCACTCAATTCAATCCACCCAACTTTACAAATGGGCCAAGAGCTTCTGGACCCCAATTTCCACAAAAAATGTCTCAGCCAGGCGCTACTCCTTCAGCAAATAAACAGAACCAATCTGATTCACTGTGTCAGATTTGCAAGAAACCTAGGCACAGTGCCAAGAATTGCAAGTATCGCTACACGGAGGATCCCAATTACAAGCCATACAATGCGCCATATCAAGCTTATGTAGCTCAACCGTCTAGCAATGTCACACCATCCGATTGGATCTTAGACTCGGGTGCCACTCATCACGTCACCAATGACATCAACAACTTCGCATCTTTCTTCAACTACAATGGAGGTGATAACCTTCAAATTGGAGATGGTTCGGGTTTGAACATTAACAATATTGGTATAGTACCTATCTCTATCTCAAACAATCTCATCTACCTTAAAGATACCCTTCATGTGTCAAAATTTTCGCGTAACCTTATTAGCCTTTCCAAATTGATTTTACACAACCCTTTCTTACTTGTCACTTTTTCAAATTCTTCTTGTGTTTTTAAAGACCTCCGCACCAAGATGGTACTTCTTGAGATTCCTTGTACCAATGGCCTTTTTATCATTCATTCCACTTGCTTACCACCTTCACCAAAAGCCTTCATTGGTGTTCGCACTTCCGCAAATGTTTGGCACTCCCGACTTGGACATCCTTCCAATGAACTCACCTTAAAAATTGTGAAGGATTATGGACTTTCTTGTAGTTCCCTTAGTTTAGATCTTTGTAGTAATTGTTGTATGGCTAAATCTCATAAATTGCCTTTTAGTTCTTCTTCTTCTTGTACTACTTCTCCTCTAGAACTTATCCATTCGGATGTTTGGGGACCCTCCCCGTTTGTATCTTGTAATGGTCATAGATATTATGTGGTTTTCATTGATGACTTTTCTCGTTTTACATGGATTTTCTTTATGGCTAATAAGGGTGATGTTCTCAACATTTTTACTCGTTTTAAACTTCAAGTTGAGAATCTCTTTAATGCGACTATTAAGACATTGCGTACCGATGGAGGTACGGAATACAAACCCATTGCCACAACTTTTCCCCAAATTATTCACCAAACCACTTGCCCTCATACTCCTCAACAAAACGGTGTTTCCGAGCGAAAACATCGTCATATTGTGGAACTAGCTATTGCAACCATGACTAATGCTTCAATTCCAAATGAACATTGGGATGAAATTTTCTCAAGCATTGTCTATCTCATCAATAGACTCCCTTCCAAAACCAACTCCATTCCATTTACAACACTTTTCCACAAGCCACCCGACTACAATTTTCTTCGTGTCCTTGGTTGTTTATGCTTCCCTTATGTCAAACCTTACAATAACAACAAACTCGAACCTCGAGCTACACCTTGTGTGTTCATGGGATATGCAACAAATCAAAAAGGGTACCGATGTTTACATCTACCTACAGGCCGGGTATTCATATCTCGTCATGTTCAATTCGACGAAATGAAATTTCCCTTCCAAAATTATGCTGCTGGCTCTTCTCTGGACACGTCTCAGACTAACAACCACCTCAATAATTTCTCGGCCCATTCATTTCTTCAAATACTTGACAACTCGGGCCAACAAATTGGTCCCATCACTACCTCAACAAACAACAGCCCATCGGCAACCTTCTCGGCCCAACATCAACTGGAGACAAGCCCAGTTAATTCTCCGCACATTTCCACTAACCAGCCTCAGTCCTCCACTGGAGATGGCCCACATGACGATAACTCATCATTACTCAATTCCCACATGCTTCCGCAACAGCAGATCCCAGAACCTCAGTTGAATTCAAACTCTTTGCGCGCCTCTGATCCCGAGTCCTCTGTTTTTCCTCCTGAAAATGTTATCATCTCTGCTTCCTCTGCAGAGCCACATCCTGACATCCCTTCCTCCACTACTGATCAACTTACATCCCGACACCACATGACAACTCGTTCTCGTGACAATACACGAAAACCTCGCCATTTCCCCGATCATGTTGCTCTAATAACCTCTCTTCACAAAGAACCCACAACCTTCAATCAAGCTAATCCTCATCCCGAGTGGAGAAGAGCAATGGCACTCGAAATAGATGCTCTTGCACTTAATAACACATGGACCTTGGTTCCACCATCTCCCAACCAGCGGGTCATAGGATGCAAATGGGTTTTCAAAATTAAACGGAAGTCCGATGGCTCCATTGATCGCTACAAAGCTAGGTTGGTTGCAAAGGGGTTTCATCAACAAGAAGGAGTTGACTTCTTCGACACCTTTAGCCCCGTCGTCCGACCCATGACAATTCGAGTTGTTCTATCCATAGCCATCTCTCAACAATGGATCATTCGACAACTTGATGTTCACAACGCCTTCTTGCATGGAGATCTTGAGGAACAAGTATTTATGTCTCAACCTCCCGGGTTCATCGATCAAACTAGACCTTCCCATGTTTGTCTTCTATCTATATCTCTCTATGGTCTTAAGCAATCCCCTAGGGCTTGGTTTCAAAAACTTTGTTCTACCTTACTTGATCTTGGTTTCCAAGAATCTCATTATGATCCCTCTCTTTTTATTTCTCATACTCATGGTCACACCATCATTATTTTGGTATATGTTGATGACATACTTGTTACTGGTAGTAACCAAGACCTTGTATCCAAAATTATCTCTCATTTGCATACTTGTTTTGCTCTCAAAGATCTCGGTGATGTACACTATTTCCTTGGTATTGAATTTACAACTAGCCCAACCGGTTTACACTTGAACCAAACCAAATATATATATGATCTTTTAGAGCGCACAAAGATGGTCAATGCCAAGCATTCATCCACTCCCATGGCTGCTGGTTCTCCTCTCTCGAAGGATGACAGTTCACAATTTGATAACCCTCATCTCTATCGAAGCACGGTTGGGGCTCTTCAATATGCCACACTAACTCGACCCGACATCTCATTTGCCGTCAATCGGGTGTCACAATTCATGCAAAACCCAACCGAAAACCATTGGGCAGCAGTTAAGCGAATTCTTCGCTATCTTGCTGGCACCATTCATCATGGGCTGCACTTCAAAGCCGCCACCTCTCTTCAACTACATGCCTATTGTGATGCCGATTGGGCGGGATGCCCCGATGATCGCCGTTCTACAACCGGATTCTCCATCTTTTTGGGCAGCAACCTTGTTTCTTGGAGTGCAAAGAAGCAACCCACCGTGTCTCGTTCTAGCACCGAGGCCGAATATCGAAGTTTAGCAATCACTTGTGCCGAACTACTTTGGTTGCGTTTCCTACTAACCGAGCTTCATGTTACACTTTCTGACACACCGACCCTTTGGTGTGACAATATTGGTGCAACCTTTCTTGCCTCTAATCCTATGTTCCACGCACGGACTAAGCACATCGAAATTGACTACCATTTTGTTCGAGAGCGTCTCGCCAACAAAGAACTTCAAGTTAAATTTCTCTGCACCAGTGATCAACTGGCTGACATACTCACTAAACCTCTCCATAAAACTCGTTTTCATTCTCTGAGACACAAGCTCTCAGTATTACCTAATCCTTCGGCTTGTGGGGGGGGGTATTGGATCTAAGAATCATGCCACAGAAAATCCCATCAATCAAGATGACAATCAAGAGAACTCTAATGGTCTAATTACTGTTGCTTAACTGAGTTTGTTATTTTGTTAATTCTGGGTACAACTTAGGGACGTTTTGTGTTTAATTACTGCGCTGATATGGGTCTATAAATATCAGTAGCTTTCTGTAACTGAGATTATGATTCAATATCAAAATTACATTTTCTGTTAATCACCTCTCTCTCCACCTATCTTCTTCTAACTTCCACCTTCGTTACAAACTGCCTGTTTGCTATTTTCATGTTTGATTAAAAGTTTAAGACTTAACTCCTGGAATAAATTGAGTAAGCATTTCACTCACTCTACTCTTTCAAAATTAATTCATAAGTATGAAATTAAAAAACTACTCAAAAGTAAGATAATATTTATTATTATAATTATTATTATATGAGTTGTTAATTATAAAAGACTAAAATGCTCATTGCTTAATGTTTATTTGAAAGACAATATGATTCTAAGAAGGGACAAAAAGGTAAATGGTGATAATTTCTTAAGTTACTCTGCCCGAGTAATAAAATAATATATTTGAGAAGCATTGTAAGCATCTTTCTTTGCCAAATGGAATTCTGGTTATCATTTGAGTAGCCTTACTTTTTTTTAGGACGTGTTTAGCAACTTAACTATGATTTAATGCGTTAGGTGGAGTAAGAAGAGAATGAGAAGAAAATTTTAATGATATGAAATTATTATAACCATTAATTATTATTATTATTATTAATATGGTAATAATAATAATAATTATTAATAATAACACAACAATCATGACAATAAGTGAATGCAACTTCTTATTAACTTTTACGGTGACAAAAAGTAAAGAAAAATATATATTCCTTCCTTCTATGTTTCAATCGTGCAGTTCCAGAAGTTTGGACTTTGGACAAGTCCCGTCCGACACTTCATATTTTGACTAGGTTTCTAGTTTTACTATTACCGATATATCTAATATCAAACTTCGTTACTATAAGCTGTAAGGAACTTGTAAACAAATAAAAAGAGTACATATACCAATCAAGCACTGCAGGTCTGCAGCCAGAAAGCCTTCTAGTGCGTTGACTTCTCTGTAACCCAGTCAAATCCACGTAGCAGGACAAAATTAATTTGGGTCATTTAATTTTAGATCGAGATATAAAACAGCTCAGCAAACCAATACAATCGGTATTTACGCTGTTTTTCTATTGTTTTTCTTGGCCAACAAACCATCATTGCATCAATGAATAATACAGTGTGCTGCTCGTGGGTAGCAGCAGGGAGCGTGAACATCGCGTCAGGTCGCTTATGCGCCATGTCGTAACAATCTAAATTATATAATTGCATGCAAAATTTTCATTTGGTGCTCCTGCCTATTATTGCTGTTAACTATGGAGCAGTAATTAGTAGCTTTTACTCCCTATAAAACCAATAATAACTTGGGCACATGTGCTAGGCTGCTAGCTACGCGGTAACTGGTAACCGGTAAGTAAATGCGCTGTGATCCGGAGGAATTTAGGAAGAAAAGGAAGGAACAAAATAATAGGGAGTAAAAATAAATAGAATAGATATATTGAATAACCCATCAGGCATCAGCCCTTCCTACAGATCATACGTATGAAGATAAATGGGACTGTCCTTCAAGGCGTCAAGCCGTCAACGTATCCTGAAGTCGGGTGAGTACGCAATTAGCATGAACCATTATGCATCGACGAGGAATAGCGATAATTTAGATAGCGACTCTTTCAAAACATTCTTTAGAATTTGGATGGGTGTATAGCTCTTCAAAATAACCACTAATTCAAATGAAAAATTGACATAACAACTATTTTAACGATCGCAATTAGCAGGTCTCAGTATAAGTTCATGACATGAGCAGTCAATATTTATTGATAAAAAATAGCACGACATGTACCTGGTAGTCTCTACCCGGTTTATCCAAAAAAAAAAATAGCACGACAACCTTCCTAATTAATTTAATTATAAAGTAATGAGCTGAATGAGTTCCTTTTGGGGTTATTTGCATCTGGCCGACCGCCTACTTGTTCTTTTCCAAGAAAATGAAGGCCCAAATTGGCATACACTTCTTATTTTCAAGATGGACATATCCAATCAAATGTTGGCCTATTTATCCAATCCAACCAACCCCAACCTAAATAACTCCATTTCTATACTATAATGTTCTCCTAAACAAAGTCGTGTATATATGCTTTCAATTTCCATGGCATATATCCTTGCAGGTGTTATGTTAGTTTCATATGTTACAAAATCGCTATTCATGATACTCCAACATTTTCTTATAATATGCAATTAATTTTTTTTTTTGAAGAAAGGTGGGAGCGCCACCCGTTCCATTTCTTAGAAGAAAATGAAACAATTACAGAAATAATATGCAATTAATATTGATCAAAACTATGGATCAATGGTGTTTACCGATGAAGAAAGATTAGGAACAATGAAGTATTCCGGCGAATGAAAGATTGGAATCGCCAGCTTATTTTTTGCTTAGGAATAATGATATATACCGGCAAACAAAAGGATTTAATTGCTAGTTTAATTTTCACTTGCAAATGGTAGTGCATGCCGACAAACGAAAGGGTCAAATTGCTAGCTTAATGTTTTGCTTAGAAATAATGATGTACATCAGCAAACAAAAGGATTGAATTGCTAGTTTAATGTTTGCTTAAAAGTCAATGATGTATGCCTGGCAAGGGTTGAATTGCTAGCTGAATGTTCGGTTAGTTTCAAACTTTCAATGACATATGCTGGCGAACAGAAGGGTTGGATTGTTAGTTTAACATTCGTTTAGGAATGATGTATACCGTCGAGCTATAAATTGTTGAATTGCTTGTCGTTTATAAACAATCACCGCTTGCGCAACCATTGCAAAATGTATATGTTGTTGTTGGTCGTTACATAGGCAAAATATACAAGGAACCTTTTATAATTCGGTTCGCTGGCCTCTTGTAAGGATAGGGATAGCGTGTTACTGTATTTGGTTCAGCTAACGAGGGATGCATTGGATTCCTGGTCAAGTGGTGGCGTGAAGTCTGTTTCAGAAAAAAAGTGGAGAATAACTGAACAAGCAACTGAAAGGAAGGAGAATCCCAACTCAAAAAGGGCAAGAAAGAGGGGTCTGGCTCCTCTCCTGTTGTGTGAAATTTATGGAGGGTGTGCTAAATAGATCAGGACCGTCCAATTTAGATCTGATAACTTTAATTGGGTCCAAACCAAAGAGATTTTTTTTTTTTGGTTAAATGTAGATGGCCAAACCTGATATGAACCGTCTGATCAAAACTGCATGGTGGAAATTTGTCTGTGACCATTTGATCAATTCTGTATATATGGAGAGGAGCTGAAGCGCTGAACTTAAATGGCATTGAACTAGCATGCTTGTAGTTCGGAGACCTTTTTTTTTTTTTTTTTTTGAAGAGTATATAAGAACAGGCTTTGTCAACTGTCAAGCATGATGCTCAAATTTTGTGACGTAACCAGTATCTTCCCATACCTCTAATAATTATTTATTTATTAGTTAGTTGTTGTGTTTAGAAAAGATTTCGGAATTTTTCTCAGCAACTGCCCGTACCTACAATATGTGAATGTTAGTGTTTTGAAAAGATAAATATCCTATTTTACAAGTTTAAACAAAGAATATGTAATTTTGATGTTTTAGAATGGCTTATATGAAATTCCACCTTTTAGTATTTTTATGCTACTGCTGATATATCTTTTTCAACCAATTTATCAATTATTATTTTAAAAAGTCACTTTAACATGTTGATGAAAAGAACAACAGGACTTCAAGTTCCTCTAGATTTTGTACATTATTAAAGGAGGGAAAAAGAATTTTAAATATCACATAGATAGTAATTGGCCAACAAATTAAACAGACCAAAATTGAGAAAAAAAATATTAATTGCTAGCCTTCAAAAGAAAAAAAATATAGTATAGTATAAAGTATTACGTATCCATATTAGAATTACAAAATATCACTTTAATGTAACAATATAAAGGGTAAATTGGATATAACCCCTTTAATCTTCTCCATTTGAATATAACCCCCTACAATCATTGAAATTGGAAATAACCTCCTCTAATCATCTTCTTTAAGGATATAACCCCTTTTCAATAATGTTTATTTTTTTTATTTGAAAAAATTCAGCAGCATAAAATTATGACCAAATTGCCCTTCCTGCAAAAAAAACGCTTCATCTTCCTTCCATTTCTAAACCTTTGTTCTCTCTCTGCCAAAAAAAAAAAGTGCAGACAAATAAATCAATTAATCAAACGAGGGCCCTTCTACATTCTTGACAAATCAACGAGTAGTTTCTCAAAAAAATATTTCATTCAACCTTATTGATGAGAAGAAATGGGTATAAAAAACATGAAGTTCGTAGGCAAAAGAAGTTAAATTCAGCGAGACAAGGCCCAAGCCACAAGGGGACTGATTATTAAACTCAAATTAGCCACTCATTTTCGAATCTGAAAAAAAAAGAAGGTTAAGAATCAATAATAAGATTAAATTTAAAATTGAGGCTTCAATCCTAAACAGCACGGTACTTTAAACTTTCGTGACTTTTTTTTTTTTTCATTTCTTCTTATCTCCAAATTTTGATAAGGTTCTTCACTTGTGAATGAAATTTCTTTTCGAGAACTTGCTTGTCAAATAGTAGCCGTCATTTGATTTGAGAGACCAGCGATTTAGAAGCACAAGGAAGATGAAATGATTTTTGAAGGAAGGACAATTTGGTCATAAAATTATATTGTTAATTTTTCTGTAATTAAAAAAATATTAAAATTAGTGAAAAGGAGTTATATCCTTAAAGAAGATGATTAGAGGGAGTTATTTCCAATTTCAATGATCACAGGGGTTATATCCAAACGGAGAAGATTAGATTTAAGATTAATTAATTACCATATTACATGATAGTTCTGACACCAGTTGTGAGACTGATCAGATCATCACACATATTTAATGTCGTCTGCCAACTCAAAATTATTGCTGAGTGCTGACATTATCGTGCTATAGTAAGGTATTGTTGTGTTTGGAGAAGCGGGATTAGCGAGTTTAGTTGGATTCTCTTACACCACTAACTCTACTAACTTCATGCGTGCCAAACACACCAACGTTAATTTTAATATCTCTATATTATCAACTCTTGTGAAACCTCTGAACAACTGGCAGATTCATTTCAAAAGCTAAAACATTGTTAATTTTATTAAACCAACAGGCAGTTTGATACTTCAACACCACTAATACATCCATTTCCCAATGTAACTGTGACGGTAACGAATAGTTGATGAATTGGTAAGGTGTAAAACTGTAAATGGAGAACAGTGAACTGAGACCATCTCAGTGCATGAGTATTTAATATTTTTATGTCAGGCTTGAGTGCGCGCTGTTGGAAAACCGTTACACATGTGGAGCCATTTAGGTCCTGACAGCAGATGATTTTTATTTCTTTTTATGGAGGGGCCATATTTTTTAATTTCTGACATTGCCAGATGTACTCATAGTATATGTCGCGGATTATTTGAGCAAAACAATTGTGCGGTGCTTTATAATGTTTTTTTTTTTTTTTGAGAAAAAAGGATAATCAATATCGTACATTAATTATCCATCGTTTAATAAAAAACTTATTTTTATCGTATGGAATTAAAAATACTGAATTTATTACATGAGGTGGATTTAACGATTCTTGACATCTACAGGCTACAGCTTGATGCAATTTGAGTTGAATATCTCTATATATTTAATCACATTTAATAATTGCAAATTATGCAATCAATAATATAGAATGTCGTGCTATATACGGTAAAAATATAATTTGAACATCTAATATTGTTATTATATGGAAGTATTTTATTTTCGAAAATAATCAAATGTCGCAAAAAGTATATCATTCTCTGATGATCGTGCACGATGCATCTATCTTTTGGATTCTTGAAATTCTAGTCAGAAACTGTGGAGCATATTAAAAATACAAGTACAAACTTTGCTGACATAAATATTCACTAGCTTCTGCTCTATTTGGTTTGTTGGTTTCTATTTGTCGAAATCGAATCATAAACTAAAAATCAAACAGCTATAATTTTTAAATGAAAGCAAACAAAATAAACCAAACAATCGAATTACTTTATCCAAAATAAATATGATTCAACTAAAACCCTAAAAGGGGAGCCATTTGAACCCTACTCGAAGTGAAACAGAGGATAACTTGCTTGAACTCTTAGGACTTAGGAGCTATTAGTCATTAACCGCAAACAATCGCCATGGTTCATGATTTATGAGATAAATATCTCCTTTGCTGCGTGTTCTCAATTCAAGCCGGTCAAAAAGATATCTCGGACTCTGGCGTCTTAAAGAACGGCTGGACAAGTGGGACCGATGTGGGTCCCTTCGTTATGTGATCTGGTAAACAAATTTTTTCAAAGTCCTTTTTACCCCGTCTAGTTTCTAAAAGAACTGCTAGAGTCTAATATATTAGACGGATGGAGTCGTCAAATACGATTGTTTTCATATTTTTAAATTTCAAATGATCGATCCGAATCTTTCAATATGTTCTCCATACTGAAAACTTGTAAGAAACCAATTTTTACATTTTTTTCGAATTTTTTTATTATTTTTTTGGTATTTTTAGAAAATCGTTGTTATTGGACGATTCAGAACTTTTATATCATGAATTTTCTAAAATACTAAAAAATAAGTAAAAAAAATTCAAAAAAATGTGAAAATTATTTTTTTTATAAGTTTTCAATATGAAGAGCATATTGAACGGTTCGGATCAATCGTTTGAAATTTTAAAATGTAAAAACGATCGTATTGGACGGACCCATCCGTCCAATACGTTGGACACTAGCATTTCTCAGTTTCTTAATATGATAAAATCTACTTTAATATTAAAGGGACAGAATTATTTTATTATATATAATTGCAATTTCTTGAATGCTTATTATTTATGGAACTTTGATGAAACGAAAAACGTGGGAAAAAATAATTAGAGTCAGTTCAGTTTTGTGATTGTGTAACCCATAGTTTTCGAGATTTCTAAATTTATAAGATTTTAAGAACTTTTTGTTTTATAACGGAAACCTTAATTTTTTGACAATCTATCTAATTTATAAGAAATCTGATAATTGCTTGTTTCACGCGGTTCTTCTTATACAGAAATCAAGAGTTTACACCGTAATTAGAAAAATGAGGTTGTAGTGCTACTACATTGGGTGTAATTAAATACTACAACTTTATTTTTCATTGATATTGTATAACTTAAACTCAAATAACGAATCTAATTCGTTGATATTGTTCAATTTAACGAGCGATACGTTTCTAACTTTCTATATAAATTTTATAAAATTTGAAATTGCTTTATACCTAATAACATGTCAACAAACAAACGATTCTAGTTAACTATGAACATATTAGAATAATATGTTCATAGTTTGACCTTTTCATTGGGAATCAAATCAGCTCCAAATCTTATAAAATTAATATGAAAATATATCGCTAATTAAAATGAACAAATAGTCAAAAACAATAGTTTGAATTCGACATTTCAATATTAAAATATTTATTATTAATAAAAGATGAATCTGTGATATTTGGTCGTCAAAATAAAAATGATCGCATTGGAATCCGTTAGGAATGCACCAAAAATTTTGCCCAAAACCACGATGATCATGTATAAAACTCAAAATAAGTATTCCACACACAAAATGTTAAAGGGGACATTTATTATTTATTTCTTTTTTCTTTTTTCTTTCCCAGTAACTGGAGCAGCAGGAGGGAACACGTGAGTGAAAGAAAAATCGAGGGGAGATAACATTTCGAAGCAAGAGTAATTTGTTTTATAATTTAACAAAAAGAATAAAAATGGTAAAATTCTGTGATTTAATCTGATGCAGCCGTGTCTCTGGCAGGCAACCAGAACATCAGTTTTTTATTTTTATTTTTCCTTTATAATTTTTTTTGGCAGGACTTTGTGAATTATTTGGCTAAATTATCAGAATGATTTTTTTTTATCACCAAAAGTAAGTGGGAAAAAAAATTTTATGTGGCCTTAAAGGACTATATGTTAGATGTTCATTCTTAGAATAAATAAAACTTCCATGGTTCGTTGGAAACCAATTCAATTATTTGTGATATTAGGTGTCGTTTGGATGGGTTAGGAATAGAGTAGGAATAACATAAATTTAGGAAAAAACACTATTGACAGGAATTGTGGAAATTGGTTATTCCGGGAATTGAAAATGTTGTTTGGATGGTGAGTTTAGGAATAGCGTTGGGAAGTGTGAAAAGTAGAGAGAAAAATGTTATTGGGAAGAGTGTTATTGAAAATTGTGTTAGGAATGGAAGTGGCTATTCCAAAACCGTTTGGATGAAAAATTGAGGAATGAAATTGCCAATTTCGAAAATTGGCCAATTCTCATGCATCCCAAACGACACCTTAGATCATTAATTTTCGACCAACTCGAGTCTTCAAATCGAAATTATCTCGGTCGACTTGCTCGGTTTTGATTTGAAATACCTCCATATGTAATACGCTTTGTTATCTGTAGTAACTAGCTTTGACGACATAATATGCTTAATGTTTTAATTATAACTTTCAATTCCTTAAGAGTTTCATTACAAAATTAATTATTGAGTATTTTAAATATAATATTTAAAAATAATGTTAATTTTTTGCACTTTAATAATCGGGCTAATTAGATTTATCCCTTAAAAAATAAAATAAATGCGAAAGGTTGTTATAACTGAGTTTGTCAGCCCATGGGCTGTGTTCACAACTAAACAAAAAAGGTAATAATTGAGTTTGTGCAGAATTCAAACTCAAATCGTGTTCGAATTAGTTTGAGCTCGATAGTTTAATTAATTTTCAGGTACAGCTCATTAGCTCAACTTGCCTTAATTTATAATAACAAATTTAAATTAGAACTAAGATCAACGCGACTTCATTTATCAACTGTGCTAGTTGGTCCATCTTTGTTTTTTATTAAATTAAAATTACATTATCTGAACCCTGAAGTGGTTGTCACTGATAGCCCACGCACACATTGGCCGTACAATCAATAGTACTTGAATCATGCAAAAATTTAGGAGGTCCCATCACTCAAATGATTTGCATGTTGCACCTCCGTCGTCTCTATCTACTTATGAATCTGTATTCATGTAATTGAGCATAATATATTGTACTTTTTGGTGCACCATTCTCTGATATCATTGCCGGTGTACAATATAGTTTATTCATACTGACTGATCAAATTGTATTGCAAGCTTTTTTTCCCCCTTCAGTTTAAATCGAGGTTTACTTGGAACTAGAATTAGAGTAGAGTATAGGGTAGGCCGAATCATCGAGATATGACCTCAATTGAATTTTAGTAGCTCGAATTTCAGTATTAGAGTAGACTAAAAACATTAAATAACCATATTAGCACTATATATTTTTTAAATACTTCATACTAAAAAAAAAAATTCTCGACATAAGCCGGGTCTATGCCATCCCCACTGGATCTGCCCTGCTTGTCATCCGCATAACGACGATTGATTATTAACGGCAAAGAATGTGATCTCCACCCTTAAAAATATAAATGTTTGAGTTTTTAAAAATTTGACAACACTATTTATAACTTCTAAATACATTGTTTAGTAGTTTTAACTCTCGTATTCAGAGCATACAAAACCAACAAAGCATTTAGTCCCAAACAAGTTGGGATATGCTATAAATGAAATCCAATAAAGTGAAGACACGAAAGAAAAAAATTGAGTATCATTGAAAACATAATGCGAAAAATTTGCAAGTATCAGGAAGAAGATATGCATGAACATACGCGTAAGGACTTGTGTTTCATCTCGAGCTTTTAAAAAATTATTTCATATTCTGTATATTTGCATTGTTGAATTCATAAACATTGTATTATAAAAAATGTTGGAATTTGAAATATTATTATTATCTCTTAAAAATTGCAGAGACTAGAAAAAAAATATAAAAATTAAATATGGGTTATAGATTAAGATCCTCCTGCTTTTACCGTGAGAATTGGGTTCCTTTTGAGATTTATAAAAGGCGGCCGTGTTCTATAACACAAGAAAATCGTGTCCATTGAATTTAGTCAGGTCTAATTATTAGTAGATAATGCGTCTTAATCTTTTAGTTATACATCGTATTACAACCTCCGTAGAACCATAGAATTATCGCTTTTCGGTAGCTAGAACTTTTCATCCTGATAATAAACCCCTAGATTCATTGATTGCAAAAACGTGATTGGTCTTTTGCCTAGTATAGACATTTTATTTAATACTTCAAAATACGAAAATTTGTAATTTAAGAAGGAATTATTAGTTTTGTACTTCTCCATGTGGTTTTATAGCGTACAAGGTACTGTGGCAGTGGCAGGACCGCAGTAGATGCGAGATAACTTTGACCAACGTGGGGACCACATGCCAGCTTCTCCCTCCTATACAAAATGCTGCGCCGGGTCCATCTAGCTTTTCGTAGTACGGATAGGTTTTGGCGGTGCCCTGATCCTGTTAAACCGGCTCTATTCAAAATGCAAAGTCCAGTCCACACTTCAGTGTACTAGTAAATTATTAAATATTAATCCTGACAATTATTAGTAAGAAGCTATCTTCATTTATGTAATTGTAAAGTAATATATAAACAAATTTAGTAATTATTATTTATTAAAATTAATATTATTTTATTATTATTTTTAAAATTATGGGACCTATACAAATCCACATAGATGAAGATTTATCAACACTTGACAAATTTTTTTCAAAAAGAGACATGATAGTTCTTTAAAAAATTATTAATCTAATAAGTATTGAAAATTATCATATTTTATAATACCTACAGAAATTATCACAGTAATTAATACTTCTCATTACTTTTCAAATGAGACAATTATGCTTTTGAGTTCTCACTTCTCACTAAACAAAACTCTAATAAAATATACTCCTATCCTTTCAGACTGTCAAGTTGCCACTCCTGTTCTAACCCAACCCCCTCGCTCACTCTCAATTTAAAAAATCTCTCTACTAGAAAACAACAAAAAGAGCAAAAAAGAAAAGGTTGATTCGAAGATTAGGGTTTGCCTTTTCCTTCCCGCATTTTCTCGCATTTCCCTTCCTCCCATGCGATTCGCCAAGCATTCAAAACCCTAGTCGTTTCTCATCTGAATCGGAGCTTGGGTCGGAGGAGCACAGTGTAGATCTGAAAATGGCTGATACTAGTGGAGCAGGAGGTATGGAGGAAGGCACAGGTGGAGCAAGCGGAGGCAATGCGGCGATTCTCTCGTCGTCAGTGTCGTTTAAGGGGGCCTCGAGGCGGCGGACGGCTCCCGCGATCCGGCCCAGCTTGGATGCCGACGAGTTTATCAACCTTCTTCACGGCTCCGATCCGGTCAAGGTCGAGCTTAATCGACTGGAGAATGAAGTTAGAGGTGCTGATGCATTTTACTCAGAAAAGGGATCTCTCTCGATTTGGCTTGGTTTTGTTTTGTAATTTGTTGTTGTTTATTATGTGCAGATAAAGATAGGGAACTTGGAGAGGCTCAGGCGGAGATAAGAGCGCTCAGATTGTCCGACCGCGCCAGAGAGAAAGCTGTTGAAGAGGTTTTTGTGAATATTGCATTTTTCTTATATTTGTTTCTATATTTTTTTTTGGGGAAATTTTTTTCATAGCTCATGACGAATTTCTGAGATTGATTTTCAAGGAGAATGTAGATATTGAAACTTGAGTGTAGTCAAATCTGATTGGCTGATTCTGATACATTATTGCATGCATTGTTTGTTTTTTTCTTGATTTCAGCTTACAGATGAACTGGAAAAGCTGTACGAGAAGCTGAAATTGACTGAGTCTCAACTGGATACCAGAGTGAGTGTGCTGTTTATTCAGTTTAATGTTAATGTTATTTCCTGATTTCTATCTAATTGGGCCTTTTATATAACAAAATTGCAGAATCTAGAGATCAAGAAAATAAATGATGAGAAAAAAGCCGCCATGGCTGCTCAATTTGCGGCAGAAGCGACACTCAGGAGAGTACATGCTGCGCAGAAGGATGATGACATGCCGCCGATTGAAGCCATTCTAGCACCATTAGAAGCAGAGTTGAAGCTTGCTCGCCAAGAGGTAACCATAGTGTTAAATTAATATTAGTCTACAAAATTATTTCTTTGATGTATCACCATACCTACTCTGTTGTTGACTGTTTAATGGTCCAATTGGGAATTAATTTTCTGGAGTGTGGTTGTCCCTCCATTTTGTATGTGCAATTTTCTGTAAGTGTGTCATCTGCGAATTGACATTCCTTTTTCTATTGGTAGCACTTGTGTATTGAATATCTGAAATTTTGAATGAAAAGTTAAATCGTGTTTGTGTTCTAGCTAGAGAACTAGCCTTTTTTTTTAAAAAAAAAGAAAGCAAAAGAAACTGAGGATGTCAATGTAAATTATGGAGAAGTTGTATTTGTTTTCTCAAGTTGGGTTGGGTGAATGGTTGTCAGAAACCCAGAGAGATAACCTGCAAGACATCTAGTGCAATGTTTGTGTATGTGCTCCTAAACTATTACTATTTTTGGTAAACTAAAATGGCCAGTTCTATTTTAAAGTTTTAACTGCTGGGTATGTTTAATTTTGTGTCGATGTCAAGTAACTTGAAGCATTTTGACGAGAGTAAGAAGAGTAGGGCAGGTTCATGCTTGCAGCATACCACTGACAAAGTTTATTGCATTTTAATGTTAGCAAAGAGGGTTCTGAGTACCTATGTAACCATTGAACCATTTATTCTACTTTTTTGTTGTCCAAAATCCTTTTTGTCTTTTAAAATGAGGAGGATGTTTTATCCTTTAAAAATATATTGTTTATTGTTGTATTATGGATGCCCTACAATCAAGATCCATAGTAAAGCATGGGGAATTCATATTCCTCCATCACGTATCCACCGTTTCAACCCTTAATTATAAATATAATGAACGTCAAATTATAAAATAGAACTGATAGATGTGATCTATGTTACTTTTCTACACACACTTAAAAGGTTATGGTTTTTCAAATTTGAAATTCAATGGGAAACAACTACTTAAAAAGTTCATGTAAGAAGGCCACCTCAATGGATTTTTGCAAACTCCTGTTATTATAGTTTTAAACGGAGGCACAGAAGAGGAACTAAAAGTGGAGATTTTTTATCCTTCTACATAAGAAACTATTATGGACTGAAGAAGGCTTCATTTTTTTTTTTTTTTTTTTGTATTTTTGTAGATTGCTAAGCTGCAGGAAGATAACAAGGCTTTGGATCGTCTAACCAAGTCAAAGGAGGCTGCCTTACTTGAGGCAGAAAGAACAGTTGAGATTGCTCTAGCGAAAGCTGCCATGGTAGATGACCTACAGAATAAGAACCAAGAGCTGACAAAGCAGATTGAGATCTGCCAGGTAGTTTTTATTCTTTTTTCGTAATGCAATGAGATAGTTTATGTCTTAAATAATTCTCTTGCTTAAAAATGCAGGAAGAAAACAGGATATTGGATAGGTTGCATAGGCAAAAAGTGGGTGAGGTAGAGAAGCTTAGTCAGACTGTCAGAGAATTAGAGGAGGCTGTATTAGCTGGTGGAGCAGCTGCTAATGCTGTTAGGGATTACCAACGCAAATTCCAGGAAATGAATGTAAATCTCCATCTTATACTTATACGAACATATTGTTTAATTTTCAAAGAAAGTTTGTTGCTTTTGAATGAGCTGATCAGCCTGATATTGCATCCTGAAGGATTGTGACACACCAATACTATGTTGCTTAAATTCAGGAGCTATTGCTGGACAATTTGGTTAACCTGTAGACTCTTTTGAAGTTTGGTTGTTCATTAACACAAGTACGGTTGCAGAACGTGGGGCATAGTTCACCATTTATGGTGGCAGATACTAATAACAACGAAGCCTTCCACTGCTAATTTTCATCCACAGTTGTAAAACTTGCCTGTTGATTAATTATGATAATTGTATTCATAGGAAGAAAGAAAAACTCTCGATCGTGAGCTTGCACGTGCCAAAGTAACTGCAAATAGAGTGGCTGTGGTGGTTGCAAATGAATGGAAAGATGCAAATGATAAAGTAATGCCAGTGAGACAGTGGCTTGAAGAAAGAAGATTTATGCAAGTAAGAACTCAGAAAACTAAGTAACTGATATAAGTTTTACACATTGCCAGATTTTAACTTACATTTGTAATGCATTTTACAGGGAGAAATGCAGCAACTTCGTGACAAGCTTGCAATAGCAGAACGGACTGCAAGATCTGAAGCTCAACTGAAGGTAAGGATTTTTTTTTTATTATTATTTTTGTAATTATTGTCCACAAAAAGACTTGTTACCTTCAACTAAGCTAACAAGTTCCTAAATAAGCTGTTATTTTATTTCTCAGGAAAAGTACCAGCTACGGCTGAAGGTGCTAGAAGATGGCTTGAGGATGCCCTCATCAAGTGGGTCCACTCGCAGTGCTGAACCAAAAGCTTTAAGCAATGGCCCATCATCCCGTAGGCTGTCCCTTGGTGGTGCAGACAATCTATCGAAGTTATCTCCAAATGGTGTTTTCTCAAGGAGATCGCCATCATTCCAAATGAGATCCTCCCTCTCTGCTAGCAGTATGGTATTAAAGCATGCAAAAGGAACCTCAAAATCCTTTGATGGTGGTACAAGGTCACTTGACAGGGGTAAGGTGTTAGGTAATGGAACGGGACATTTGCTTAATAGATCGACTGATGCTGTTAGAGATGTCAACACAAATGATACTTGGAAACCAAATTCTGAGGAGAAACCCAGTGATGTTACGACAACAAACAGTGAGTCAAGTGACATGGTCTCTGGATTGTTGTATGATATGCTACAGAAGGAAGTCGTTACTTTGAGAAAGGCTTGCAATGAGAAAGATCAAAGCTTGAAGGACAAGGATGATGCAATTGAGGTAGAGCAGGAATATTATATTTTAATTTATATCTTCTCAAATTCTTTGTAACTTGCAGGTGAACCTTCAATTTGGTTAATTTATCTGTTTATTTCTTGTGTAATTGAAGATGTTAGCCAAGAAAGTAGATACATTGACAAAGGCGATGGAGGTGGAGGCCAAAAAGATGAGGAGAGAGGTCGCAGCAATGGAAAAGGAGGTTGCTGCCATGCGTGGAGAGAAGGATGAATCAAGGACTAGGCGGATTGGTGCTTCCAAGGCTCCTGCCAATAGTTCGCATGCAATTTCGTCCAGGTAAACCCCGGCACACTTCCCTTGAGGCACCAAGCATTTTTACAGTAAAATTGTTTCGAAGAGACCAGTGTTTTTGGATAAAAGAAATCAGCTGAGAAAGTATAAAGAGGTGATATGCATGAGGAGGTCATAAATATTGTTTTCATGCTTATTACACATCATCTATTTGTATCCAAAAGGACATTTAAAGGATATGGTACTTCTTATGTTAAAAATGTAATATGTTGTTTATGAAAAAGCTGTTAACGAGGTTTACTGAAAGAATTGCACTTGTTGCCCAAGGAAATTTCTCCCAGATTTAACTTACTGATATGCTTGTGCCACCTCAGTGAACCATGCACTGACGTGGCGCATGCTCATTAGTTGGGGAAATCTGGATGCTGGCTCCCAAGCAAAAATAAGCATTCCGCTTAATTAAACTACCTTGGACCAAACAAATGCCATCTTCTAATTATCTGATGTCTGTAAAAGCAGTGCAAAATCCTTCTGTTCTAATTTACAATGAACCTGTTTCACATCTCAAAGATTAAATTCATGTTATCATCCTTTTATATAAATTGTGATCAGGAAATCTAGGTTTCTTCTTCATTATGAAACCATGGCCTGCTTCCTTTTAAGTACTGATTTGAATTCCTAATTTCTAATATTATCAGAAGTTTCCCAAAGAGTGGCTTGATGCGCAACCATCAATGACATCAATAGCGGGGCCTTTGGCTCTCTCTCTCTCTCTAACTCGGGAGGTGCATATGGTTCTTGCATAGTTGCTTGTGTTTTGTTTTATTTCAGTTCCATCTTAATTTTAAGATTAAGATGGCACGGGCAATCATGCACAATGTTAACTTCTGAAGATGAGATGGGTCGGGACACAGTGTACGATTTTACTTGTGACAGTGAGTCATAGTGGGAGTTGGAGACGGGTACACATTGTGCAACTTTTGTGCAAGTCAAAGTTTCTCAGGGTTTGTATATGTTTAAAAGATCTTGCATCAGATGTATTATTTAGTGAAAACCCCATGGCCTTGTTGTTTTCCAGGTTGTGAATATTCTTGTAATCTTACTTGTTTACCAAGCTATTTTATTTATCTTGCAAGTGCTTGGTTCCTTTTTATTTAATATATCAACTTCTTTCACTCTGATTTCATTAGTCCTGTAATCCAGTTTTCTTAATGTTGAGAGCTGATTTCGTTTTGAATGTTTGATGTAAAGTAGGACACTTATAACACGTTGACTAAAACGTAATTGACCCCTGCAATTTTAGCCACATTTATTCGGGATTGTTTATTTATTTAATTTTGAGAAATGCTAGTGTCCAATGTATTGGACGGATGGGTCCGTCCAATACGATTATTTTCACATTTTTAAATTTTAAATGACCAATCCGAATCATTCAATATGTTCTTCATATTGAAAACTTATACGAAACCAAATTTTTTTTTTTTTCGAATTTTTTTTACTTATTTTTTAGTATTTTAGAAAATTCATGATATAAAAGTTCAGGATAGTTCAATAACAACGATTTTCTAAAACAACACTGCCACATGCTAATATACCTTTACAATACTGCCACATGCTATAATTATTTATTGGAGGATTATGAAAAATACTGCTTGTTTAAGCGTAAATCATAAGTTTTTCTTCTCAACTCGAAAAGTTCTTTTTTTTTTTTTTATAAATTTGAACAACTCCTTGCCCAGAGATATCAGGCGCGTTCATTGTTTAACATGCAAAAAATTTGTTCTAAACTTCTAATCGAATAATATCACAAATGCATATTAACAAATATTTAGATTATATGCAACTGATGACATCGCGCATAGCAAAAATTTATGTTTAGGCAAATTCTAATGTGAATCAATTTATTTTATGTCGACTAAAAAAAATTGTTCTTTTAAAGTTGTAGACAAATGTGATTACTCCCTCGCAGAACTTCCCGGTATGTTTATATCTAGAACTAGAATAGTCCCGATATTGGATTCCAACGGGCATTAAATGCACATAAATTCCTAGGCTATAGGTTTGGGGTTGCACTGTTGGTCTGCTGCAGCAACCAGCAATCCTCGGCTTTTTCATTGATGATCATATCACCACTCTGCTTTTTACCCATGACACACAAGACACTTTGGTCCATTGTCTTGGACCTACAAGTCAGTGACAGATATCCATTAGTTATGGTCTACGTGAACTTTTATTCTTTTGTTAAAAACAAAACTGAAAAAGAGAAAAGCCTCCCAATTATCATGTCACCTTACTAATTCGCTTGTCTCTCTCCTCTCTCTTCACTGTTCCTCTTCCAATAATGGAGAGGTTTTGATCTTCCCCTCCCCATTTGATGAAACCTAGTCGCTTCAATCTTTCTCCTTCTGAGTGTTGCTTCCGTCTGCTAAAGCGACTGAGATTTTACTGTTGCTAAGGTACTTTTCCCATTTTGAGTTATCTCTTTTGGTTAACTGTTACAACTTACAAACAAGTTTTGTGGGTTTATTTCTTCGAAATTCATGATAAGGTCGGCATATGTCCTGCAGGGTTCAGTCTCTTCGATCACATTTCACGGTCTATATTTACTCAATTTTCTTCTATAAATGCTCCCTTACAGTGATACTATGATAGTCATTCTTTCCACGATTCCTTTCTTTAAATTGTATCGCAAAATATCACTTTTATGAAATTTTTTTGTATGGCACTTTGTTGGGCGAAAGGTTTTGTGTATAAATATCTTTTCTAGAAGAGACAATCCAAATTGTTGTGTCGTATGGAAACGTAATTTTGATTTTAATTCCCTCATATCTCTAATTATAATGGTGAAATGTTAAACCATAATTAACCAAAAAAAAATATGTTAACTGCACTGTACTTTTTGCCTCCTTCTTACACAAAAAAGTCAGAAATAGAAATAGCCAAAAACAGAGGGAAAAATCAATGATAGTAATTTTTGGATTAAGTACTGGCACTGCAATTGATTTTTTATTTTTATTTTTTTTACTGACCACCTTAACCCATCTTTTCAACTGATTTCTATTTTTCAATCCCCCCCAAACCCAAATTTCTTCTAACAGGAATTAAGACTTTCTCCTTTAGATTGAGAATGGTGGGGAAGACTGTTTGTATTTTTGGATTCTCACTCAATATCAATGCTAAAACTTTAAAAGAACACCTGGAAAATTTCTTGGGCACTGGGTCTATTTATGCGCTTAAAGTTCGACACCGTGAAAACATAAATTCAAGATCAACGGCTTATGCGGTTATTCAACTCCAAACTGAAAGACATGCTCAACAAATGTTCAACAAGTGGCCTCACGAAATCAGGTACATGAGGCATGACATTGTACCTAAACCACATACTTTTGCGTTTGAAGTAGAAGAAGCAATTCTGTACGTGGGATGCTTGGTTTCGAAGAGAAGCATGAAAGTTTTTCAAAGATTCTTACCCGTGCGAGTTAGTTTTGGTTTGAACTTGAGAAAGATACACTTCATTGGTCTATCTCAGGGAAGCAACCACTACAAGCTTGAACTTTCATATGAGAGTATATGGGAGATCCAGTTACATCGTTCCTCGGTTCAGTCATCACAATTCCTCTTGATCCAGGTTTGCTTATACAAATATATAAATTAATAAAGTGAAGATGTTTAAGTGGATCAAGTGATGTTTCAGGTGTTTTTATAAGAGATAAATTTGTATCTGTGAGCATCATACCTTTAATGAGGTACAAATTATGTAATTCGAGCTGGAACCACCATCATACCTTGATAGATGGCTGTGAGCATTATTGCGAGTTGTAAGAAGGCACTACATTTTTTAGATGATTACAGCTAGATCATTTTGAAGCTCATTTTGCGATGAGTGTTGACTATATGGCCACAAGTCTAATTAGTTCATTTTATAGTGAGGGCATAATGAACAAAAGTCAAGAAAAGCAAATTGAGTTGTAGGTTTCGGAAGTGTAATTAAGGGTGCCAAATCTGGGCCGATTTTGGGACATAAATATTATTGTAAACGAAATATATGTTAAATCAGTCATGGTGCTTTATGATATATATAACATTTTCCTTTCTTAATTTTTTTTTTATATTTTATGCTAGATACAAGCTGCCCCAAAAATATATGAACTATCCCAGTGCAACTCACAGGAAATGTGGGAAAACCCCGATTATAACTATTTCAGAGAAATGCAAGATGACAAATGGATAAGATCAACTGACTTCTCTCCATCAAGTAGCATTGGCCAGTCAAGCATCCTCTGTTTGCAGTTCCCCTACGATTACAGTCTACCGAATATTCATGAACATTTTGTTTACTATGAAGAATTTGATGGCTATTTCGACATACAACATGGCTCTTCTTACTGTAGAAACACTGATCTAGTGCCAATTGTACAACCCCATTGGAGGATTCCTTATGAGATATTATTCAAAGTAAATCGCATGGTGCAAAATGGCACACTTAGTGGGCCTACACTTGATCAGAAGTTTTTTTCTTTGGTGACACCAGGCTCAACTTTGCATGTTCGGCACATAGAGCATGCCTTAGAAACAATGTCTCATTCCAAGAAGACTTGTTTGGATCCATCTGTTTGGCTATCAAAACATTATTCAAGTTTGAGAAAATCAGTTCATTTGCCGAAGTCATCCCAGATTTCACTAGAAGATGGTTTGGTTTACGTGCACCGTTTGCTAATTACTCCATCTAGGGTTTACTTTTGTGGGCCTGAGGTAAATGTTTCTAACCGTGTACTACGTAGCTTCAAATATGACTTGAACAATTTTTTGAGAGTCTCCTTTGTGGATGAGGATTTGGAGAAGCTGCACTCCAATGATTTATCTTCCAAATCAGATCCAGTAAAGCACACATCTCTTTACAAAAGAATTATCTCAGTTTTGACACACGGCATTTCAATTGGAGACAAGAAGCATTTTGAATTTCTGGCATTTTCATCTAGCCAGTTGCGTGAAAACTCTGTATGGATGTTTTCACCCAGAAGAGGACTAACAGCACCAGGTATAAGAAGTTTGCTCGGTGAGTTTGAAGATATTAGAAATGTTGCCAAGTATGCGGCTCGGCTCGGCCAATCCTTTAGCTCCTCTACCGAAACCCTGACTGTTCAACATGACGAGGTGGATCTCATACCGGATATAACTAATGGCACTGCTTATGTGTTCTCCGATGGTATCGGCAAGATTTCCTTTGAATTTGCCACAAGGGTTGCAAAGAAATGCAGGCTAAAGGGTTTCACCCCAACGGCCTTCCAAATCCGATACGGTGGCTACAAAGGTGTGGTTGCTGTAGACCCAGCTTCATCAAAGAAGCTTTCTCTAAGAAGAAGCATGTCAAAGTTTGAGTCTGAGAATACTACATTAGATGTATTGGCCTACACAAAGTATCAGCCATGCTTTTTGAACCGACAATTAATTACTCTTCTTTCAACACTTGGGGTAAGAGACAATGTCTTTGAATTGAAGCAAAAGGAGGGTGTAGATCAACTAAACCAGATATTGACTGACCCAAAAAAGGCCTATGAGGCAGTTGAGTTGATGTCACCGGGCGAAACCACTAGCCTGATTAAAGAACTTCTACTATGCGGTTACAAACCTGATTGTGAGCCTTTCCTGTCAATGATGCTTCATGCATTTTGGGCTACAAGAATGTTTGAGTTGAGAACTAAATCAAGGATTTTCGTGCCAAAAGGGAGGGCTTTGATGGGGTGTTTGGATGAAACAAGCTTGTTAGAGTATGGCGAGGTGTTTGTTCAAGTATCTAAAGCAGGATGTGGATCTCATTTTACTGCGAGTGTGGTGACCGGTAGGGTTGTAGTTGCAAAGAACCCTTGTCTCCATCCAGGAGACGTTAGGGTTTTACAAGCCATTGATATTCCTGATTTACATCACATGGTTGATTGTGTCGTTTTTCCACAAAAAGGTAAAAGGTAAGTTGAATCCTTTTTCCCTTGTATTTGCCTTATTAGAGATTTTTACAAGAAACATTGATATATGAACTGTCAGAAAAGTGACAAATTCTTTTTTTTTTTCTTTAATAGTCTTAATGAACTAAAATAAGGCCAACACAAATCTGAATTATAGGTTCCAAGCTTGAATAACAAGCTACTAAGTGATTTTGTTATTAAGATGGCCAGCTTGTGCTCATTTAACTGAATAAATGCTGATTTTAGTTGCAGGATATTAACTTCATAATGTTAATTTCTATCTAATATTTTGAAAACAGCACTGGATGGCAGGACTGTTTTAACCGCAAACTGGTTGACAGGCCAGTCCAATTGGTCACCAATGTCGTCTGTTAGAACCAGTAAAACTCAGCTAGTGCGATCCGTTCTCTGGTCGAACCCGTGAATCGGACTGGCCGGTTTAACCTATTATTTTTTTTTTCCTGCATGTTAGTGCTTTCATACGAGGCAGTTCAATTTCTCCACTTGGCAATAATTTTGCATGGGGAAGTAGTGAGGCTTGTCTTGGATGAAAGATACAAGGTTAAACAGGGAATTGACAGGAAAATGGAAAATTATTTTGAACTTTTGACCACATTAGTACTCACATTTGTCCCCGAATTAATTTCGATGGATGAAAGAGACAAGGATTATTTGCATGAGAGCCATCTTCTTTAGCAATTACAAAAGAACTTTTTTGAATTTCTGTTGCACATATGTATTTCGTTAAAAATTATATACGGTAACTATGACATCATCTGGTTTGCCAGTCCAACCGGTTTTTCTAAAGATTGTATCTAAAAAAGATGTTAATACTGGGTGCAGCATTGGAAACTCTTTTCTGCCGGTATTTGAATAATTATGTAACTGTTGGTAATCTTTTTTTTTTTTTCTTTGTGCAATTCCAGACCTCATCCAAATGAGTGCTCAGGAAGTGATTTGGATGGTGATATATATTTTGTAAGTTGGGATCCTGACATTATTCCAGCTCGGGTGGTTGAACCGATGGATTACACTCCTCCTCCAACTGTGAACTTAGATCATGATGTCACTATGGATGTAAGTGCAACATAAACAACTGACTTTTTTTGTTGCACTTCTTTTGAATAATTTCTTATATACAACTTCAAATGATCAAACCACATTCATGTTCGTGCAAACGAGCCCAGCATTTTCATAAAATGTCTAAAGTACTAAGTTACCCATGCTTCCTGCTCTCTTCTTAACTTTAGTAAGATGTAAAAGTTGACTGAGAAATTTTCAAATTTAAATATTAAGGACATACTCATGAGTTGCTGGAAAAGTTTTCTACAGAGCAAGTAGATTTGTTGGAATATATTTTCAAAGATTTATTTAACAACATGTGATGTATGCAAGAATATATATGAAAATATTCTTTAGTTTTTCCTTTCATGAGTTCACTGGATCCTGCACTTTTCCATCTCTTTACCTTTAAATTTCATCTTATTTTGAAGATTGGTTACCTCATCAATCCCAGAATTTACCAACGGGTTCATTTAATGTAAAATTAATTTGTTCATCACAACACAGGAAGTAATAGAGTACTTCGCTAACTACATGGTAAACGACAACCTGGGTAAAATTGCAAATGCACACATCGTCTTTGCTGACAGAGAACTAGAAAAGGCCGAGAGCAAGCCCTGCCTTGAGCTGGCTCGCCTTTTTTCCTTGGCAGTTGACATCCCGAAAACTGGTGTCCCTGTTGAGATCCCCCAACATCTCTATGTGCAAGAGTACCCTGACTTTATGGAGAAGGTGGATAAGTTAACCTATGAATCCAAGGGTGTCATTGGAAAACTATACGGAGCCATAAAAAAATACATGTCCCAACCAGGGCATATCCAGCAGTTCACCAAGAACGTTGCGAGGAAGGGTTATGACCCTGATATGGAGGTGGATGGTTTCAGGGATTTTATAAAGGAGGCCCGTCGGTGTAAGGAGGATTACGATCTTAAACTTGGCAAATTAATGGATCATTATGAGATTGAAACCGAGGCTGAGTTAGTAACTGGGTATATTACAAAGACAGAAAAAATCTTTACCAAGTACAACGATGGAGAGGCTATTCTGCTGGCTGTGAGGTCTCTAAGAAAAGAGGCAAGATCATGGTTTAGTGAAAAGAGCACGGATTATGATGAAATTGGGGAAGAAGATGAGATGTTGTATGCTAAGGCTTCGGCTTGGTACCATGTTGCATACCACCCCAACTATTGGGGATGTTATAACAAGGGGTTGAATCAGCCGCACTTCATCAGCTTTCCATGGTGTGTATATGATAAGTTGACGATTATTAAAAGGAGGAGGATGGCAGAGAGGACACTGAAGTGAACTCGATTATGCAAAACTTTGGGGATGGCCTTAATATATTTTAGGAGTATGGTAATGATGCTATGATAACATTATGCAAATTTTATGTAAAGAGTAGTAAGGCGTGGAGTTTTTTCATTCTAGCTTATGAACTTATGAGTCTTTCTTGTGTAATGAATACTTAATCTATGCTATGTAATTACCGTAGCAAAACTATGGCTATATATTCAAAGGGACCTAGAGTGCCCATTTGCATTCTTTCCCATGTCCAATCCACTTGATGATCATGTAAAAGACATTGACAAAAAGCTCCATTTACCAGAGAATCAGGGAGGGCTCCGTGCCTATTTGATACCTTGATGTGAAGGAGTCTGAGGTGCAAGCTCGGGTTTTATTCCTTTATTTATCTTGCAAGTGGTTGGGTTCCTATTTATTTAGTATCAACTTTTTTCACTCTGATTCCATTAGTTACTGGCTTATTGAGCTTAAATCATAGAACGTCCTTTGTGAACATTTCTTGCTTCTTAATTTCATCCTGTCCTGTTCTCTTACTGCTGTGAGCTGATATATATTTTCGGAGTGTTGACGTAAGTGGCAGTTGTAACGTATTGACATGATCGACCCCTGTAATTTAGTCACATCTTTCACTTTTGTTATGTCAAAATGTTACCACGCAGTTTTCAGTAGGTGTGTATGGTTCGTGACATTAAATTGGTTGCTGTATGTTATGTTAGGTGAGTACAGGATTTCCAGGCTAGACATTTAGGCCTTATTATAAGGCTTCATGAATAGTATTTCGTAATAAAATGCTAATTCATAAAAATGCGAAGCGATCCGCACATGACGATCCAATCGACTGTAACACAAATACACAAGCATATATAGTCATAACCTCAAATTCTACTGGGTCAATAATTCTCTCTGACTCTCTCCGTGCATCACTTTTGACTAAATGACCCGAAGTTTATACTCAATTAATTATAACCTAATATTGTTATGAATACAATCCCAACTTGATTGTATTCGGAAGGATCACTGGAACGCAAAAACAAACTACCCCATAAAGATAATAATATAAACTAAACCGAATGGTATAAAGCCTTATATAATTCGAAAGTGATCAACTCCTAAACGAAGCAACCTAGACTAGTAGAATTGATTCGAAACTCGAAAGCGACCAACTCCTAACCCAACAACTCAAATAATGTTAACCCAAAGTCGATCTAGGTATGATTTGCCTCCGATTTGAAAGGATCAATATAAATTATCAAATCCCAAGCTTAATAGACAGGCACAATGCATTGTAGTTGCTGACAAAAAGAAGAAGAAGAAAGATGCACTATAGCAGTTAAAGAGTGATTTATACCTCATATTGTTTTTTTAATTTTTGCGAAAAGTGAAAACAGTAAAATTTTGACAATTGACCTTCAAATTATTTTACAAAATACACAAATAATTAATTATCTTCTTTTTTTTTAGACAAAATAAATTAATATAATGGATTTATGATATTGATGTGTAACGCAAAACTCGTAATACTGAGGTTCTCGCTAGATACCCCCCATACCGGTACACTGTGAGAAAAAAAATATATCAAATGGCTACATTTGATCAATTCCAAATTCCAAGACGTTGAACAATAGTGGTGAAGCCCCGACCCCGTGACCAGAAAATTCGATTAACCAAAGGTACAAGCGTGAATAGATATAACTCCAATACAAAAGATAAGGACATAAGCGCGTCGTTTTCAGTGGGGTTTTTAATATTTTGTTTACTTGACTTGTTGACTTGTGAAGTCTTTAATCGTTCCTTTTTGGAAAGGTTGCAGATTTAAAGGAGAAATATGAATGCAGTTTTTACTACTTTTTTGTCTACAATATTTAGTTGTAATGTTGTATGGATAATTTTTTATTAAATTGATATAATATTAATTATTTAATTTAATTATTCCAGTGACCTCTATTATTTCAGCTCCGTCTCTGTTTGGAATATTGGTCATGCAGTCATGCTCCTTATAAGATATGAATGCATATTGATGGCACAATTATTGCAAGATTATGGCAATCTATATTGTTCAGCTTAAATCCTAACTTTTGCTAGTTTACTCGAGAAAATATTTTCTTTGTACGTGGACAAATCACAATCGAACTACTTGCAACTAGATATCAGCTATGTTCATTGTTAAGAGTACAAAAATTGTTCCTAAAAGGATTTAATTATCACAAATGCATGGCAATTTTGCCTTTGTCTATATATATAGAATTTTGTTACGGTGAGTTGCAACTCACGGAGCCTTCCGTGAGTTGCGATCAAAACTGTTAGATCTGATTCGAAATAACCGATCCAATATGATCTCCATATTGAAATCTCCATGCAGGCCAAATTTTATATTTTTTTTGAAAATTTTAAGTATTTTTTCGTTTTTTAAAAATTGATTGGATTCCTAATTTTGTTGGATTTCTAAAATTGATTGGATTCCTGATTTTGTTTCCTAGCCGACAATCTACATGCATTAAAAATAAAAATCTATTCCTAGGTTAGGTGTTGGCTATTAATATTGGGGAATCCTTCCTTTCTACTTTTTCATTTTCTATTTCTTTTTGCCAATAGGCATCCTTCCTTTTTGCATCAATTATCAATCCCACCCTCTCTGCTTTTTTCCCACGACAGAGGAAGACCTTTTGGTTCATGCGTTGGGCCCACAAGTCAGTGACCACTTGTCCTTTCGTTAAAAACAAAAAATATAAAAAACATCTCATTTCTTATAACACTTCACTGATTCCCTCCTCTGTACTCTCTCTCTTCCCTTTCCTCTTCCAATAATGGAGCGGTTTTGATCATTTCCTTTCCCTTCGATAAACCCTAGTCGCTTGAATCTCTCTCTCTCTCTCTCTCCGACTGTTCTTTCCATCGGCTTCGGCGACTGATAGTTGTTTAGCAAAGACGAGGGATCGTTGTGTTTCAAGGTGATTTTTTTTCCCCCTTTTGTGATTTGTTTCGCTATACTCTTTGTTTCTTTAGTAAGAAATTGGTACTATTTGTTGAGTTATCTGTGCTTGTGAGTTGTTACGAACAAAGATATATGAGTTTATTTCTTCAAAATAAGTTCATGACGAGGTCAACATAAGTCTTACAGGAGTCAACGCTCTCTTTGTCGCTTTCGGTCCCATTTTTTCATTACCAATTTTTAGTCAATTTCTGCAAGTGTTCCCTTCTAGTGGTACTGTGATATCCATTTTACCACTATTTCTGTAAATCGTATTGCATTATAGACATGCTGAGCTGGCGCATTATTGCGTCATCTTCCCTCTTAAATTTTTTTTTTATGAAACGTTTCTTTAGTCTAAACAATTTTCCTTTATGGAAATTTGTGGGGATGTTTTTGCGTGTAAAAATCTTTTCTAGAAGCGTAATCCACATTGTTGTGTTGTTTGGAAAAGTAATTTTTCGGTTCCAGTCATTCATAGTGCTAATTTTTAGTGGTGAAATTCTAAACCATAATTAACCAAACAACTAAGTTAATAACTAGAGCCATCGATGATGGAGATGCAGGACTAATGTAATGTGTTTTAGTTACTTAAAACCCTGCTTGTTTTTTTTTTTTAAAAAAAAAGTAAATAACATTGTACTTTTTGCATTCTTGTTGTACAAAAATATAAGAAAATAGAAATAATAAAAACCGAGAAAAATGTAGTAGTATGTGTGGGAATTGGGATAAACTATTCTCGTACGGTAATGTGATTGTTTTTACCGACCTTATTTTTCTCTTAATCAACTGACCCCTTTTTGCATTTTTTTTTCTTCAAATTATTTCTCTTGTATGAATTATGAATTTCTGCTTCAGATAAGAAAATGGTGCGAAAGACAATTCAGCTCTCCGGCTTCTCACTTAACTCCAATGCTGAAACTGTAAAAAACCTCCTAGAAATTATTACTGGCACAGGATCAATTTATGCTCTCAAATTCCGACATCCCAAAAGCATAAATGCAAGATCAAAAGCTTTTGTGGTAGTGCAGTTTCAAAGCGAAAGGCATGCACAAGAAGTGTTCAACCTAGCTGAAAGAGGCTCGTTACCTGGTAGCGGTTGTAATTTGAAAGCCAGGTACATGGAGCGTGACATTGTACCTAAACCACGGACTTTTGCATTTGAAGTCGAAGATACAAAACTACATGTGGGTTGTTTGGTTTCAAAAAGAAGTATGAATGTTCTTTGGAGCATTTCATCTGTGCAAGTTAAATTTGGTTTTAACTTGAGAAAGATATATTTCAACCTATCCTGGAGAAATAACCCCTACAAGCTTGAACTTTCATATGAGAGCATATGGGAGATCCAGTTACATCGCTCATCAGTTCAGTCATCACAGTTTCTCTTGATCCAGGTTAGCTTTAGAATTTATAATTAGTTAAATTTTGCATCAATGGAAGGTGTTCAAGTATAAATGAAGTTTCAAGACTATTTTTAAGAGATAGATTTATTTTTGTAAGCATAATATCTTATCTTTAATGAGGTACAGATATGTTATTTGAACTGGGATCACACCATTATACCTTGATAGTTGGATTTGAGCATTACTGTTCTGAAACAACCGATTCCTTCATTTTTTTTTTTTTTTTTGCATTAGAAAGCATCTCACATCTACTAACCTCATTTTAAATTAAGTGCATACCCAACTTAGTCAAGCAAAGCAAATTAAACTATAGGTTTCAGATGTATACATTTTCTTTGGTTACTATGAAAAGCTTAAGGGCATTTCAGTCATTTTTTTTTGCTTGATGTAATATTTGTAGCTGGGTATTATTTTGCAAATAAGATGGGATGCTAGCTGCAAAAATGAATAATGATGGGTGCTGTTTGCAAATATGGTGAATCTTTTGGTGTATTTTGCATACGGAATATATGTTAAATCAGTTATAGTGCTTTATGATATATTTAACAATTTAGTTTCTTATTATTATTTTTTTATATTTTTTGCTAGATACAAGCTGCCCCAAAAATATATGAACAATCCCAGTGCAACTCACGGGAAATGTGGGAAAACCCTGATTATAACTACTTCAGTGAAATACAAGATGACAAATGGATAAGATCAACTGACTTCTCTCCATCAAGTAGCATTGGTCAATCGAGCATCCTCTGTTTGCAATTTCCCTACAATTACAGTCTTCCGAATATTCGTGAATATTTTGTTTACTATGAAGAATTTGATGGCTATTTCGATGTACAGCATGGTTCTTCTTACTGTAGAAACACTGATCTAGTGCCAATTGTGCAGCCCCTTCGGAGGATTCCTTACGAGATATTATTCAAAGTAAATCACATGGTGCAAAATGGTACACTTAGTGGGCCTACACTTGACGAGAAGTTCTTTTATTTGGTGACACCGGGCTCAACTTTGCCTGTTCAGCACATAGAGCATGCCTTAGAAACGATGTCTCATTCCAAGAAGACTTGTTTGGATCCATCTCTTTGGCTATCAAAACATTATTCAAGTTTGCGAAAATCAGTTTATGTGCCAAAGTCGGCCCAGATATCACTAGAAGATGGTCTGGTTTATGTGCATCGTGTGCAAATTACTCCTTCTAAGGTCTACTTCTATGGGCCTGAGATAAATGTCTCTAACCGTGTACTGCGTCACTACAAAGATGATTTGAACAATTTCTTAAGAATCTCCTTTGTGGATGAGGATTGTGAGAAGTTGCACTCTACTGATTTATCTTCCAAATCAGACCCCAGAAAGCAGACGTCTCTTTACAAAAGAGTTCTATCAGTTTTGATGAATGGCATTACAATTGGAGACAAGAAGTTTGAATTTCTTGCATTTTCATCTAGCCAGTTGCGTGAAAACTCTGCATGGATGTTTGCGCCCTGTAGAGGTCTAACAGCATCAAGTATAAGAAACTGGCTTGGTGAGTTTCTCCATATTAGAAATGTTGCCAAGTATGCAGCTCGGCTTGGCCAATCCCTAAGCGCCTCTACCGAAACCCTAACGGTTCAACGTGATGAGGTGGATCTCATACCTGATATAACTAATGGCACTGATTATACTTTCTCTGATGGCATCGGTAAGATCTCCTTGGAATTTGCCACAAGGGTTGCAAAGAAATGCAGGCTAAAGGGTTTCACCCCATCGGCCTTCCAAATCCGATATGGTGGCTACAAAGGTGTGGTTGCTGTTGACCCAACTTCATCAAAGAAGCTTTCTCTAAGGAAAAGCATGTCAAAGTTTCAGTCTGAAAATATTACATTGGATGTATTGGCCTATACAAAGTATCAGCCATGCTTTTTGAACCGACAATTAATTACTCTTCTTTCAACACTTGGGGTGAGAGATGTTGTCTTTGAATTAAAGCAAGAGGAGGCTGTAGATCAACTAAACCAGGTTTTGACTGACCCAAAAAAGGCCTATGAGGCAGTTGAGCTAATGTCACCTGGAGAAACCACTAACCTGCTTAAAGAGCTTCTACTATGCGGGTATAAACCTGATAGCGAGCCTTTCCTGTCAATGATGCTTCATGCGTTTTGGGCTACAAGAATGTTTGAGTTGAGAACTAAATCAAGGATTTTTGTGCCAAAAGGGAGGGCTTTGATGGGGTGTTTGGATGAAACAAGGTCTTTAGAGTATGGAGAGGTGTTTGTACAAGTATCTACAGCAGGATGTGGATCTCATTTTAATGCGAGTGTGGTGACCGGTATGGTAGTAGTTGCAAAGAACCCTTGTCTTCACCCAGGAGATGTTAAGGTTTTACGAGCCATTGATGTTCCTGATTTACACCACATGGTTGACTGTGTCGTTTTCCCACAAAAAGGGAAAAGGTTAGTTGTTTCCTTTTTTGTCGTTACTTATAATTGCATTGTTAGGCTTCTTTACAAGCAAAACTGAGGTACGAACTGTCAAAAACCGACAAATTCATTTTTTACCTTTAAATAATGCCTAATTGAACTAAAATAAAGCCAAAAAAATATCTGAGTTATAGGTCCCAAGCTTGAATAGTAAGCTATCAACTGTGAAGTGATTTTCTTATTCTGATGGCCAGGTTAAAATTATTTCACTTGAATCAATGCTGGTTTTAACTTTTAATTGCAGGATGTTAACTTAATATGTTAAGCTTTTTATCTTCATAAAATAAAAAACACTGGGTGTAGCCACCTATAGAAACCTTTTTCAACTTAGGTGTTTGAATAATTATGTAACTGAAGCTGATCTTTTCTTATTATTTTTTTCTTTTTTTATGTACAATTCCAGACCTCATCCAAACGAATGTTCAGGAAGTGATTTAGATGGTGATATATATTTTGTAAGTTGGGATCATCGCCTTATTCCAACTCGGGTGGTTGAACCAATGGATTATACTCCTGCTCCAGCTGTGACCTTAGATCATGATGTCACGATGGATGTAAGTGCAACATGAACAACTGAACTTTTTATGCACTGCTTTAGAATAATTTTCATGCACATCTACAAATGATCAAATCACTTACATGTCCTGCCAAATGGGCCTCCCAATTAATAAGCTATTTGAAATACTAAGTTATCCTGTTTGTGGCTTTCTTCCTTACTTTCTCAAGTGATATATGACCACCATGGAATTTTCAAGTTTAAGGTGATATTCTAATAATCAGCTGGAATATATTGCCTGCAGAGAAGTTGTTTTTGCTTGGTACTTATCGCTATGCAGGTGAAAAATGTGGTATTTGACATTTGCAAGAATATATATGAAATTATTCTTTAATTTTACTTTTCATGAGTTCAAGGGCCCTGTACTTTTCTATCATTGACTTTAAACTAACCAGAACCAGATATACCAATATTAACACTCACTAAATGGCTACTCCATTGAACATTTAATAATTTTCTACCTTCATTTTGTTACCCTCAAGGCCTCAACCCAAGCTTAGAAATCACATGTAGCACCAAAGATGAAATTGTAAATACATAGTTAATTAATTTTTCTTAATAGGTTACGTCAGCAATAAAATAATTTACGATAAGGTTCATTTTAGTAAAATTCTTTTTTTTTTGGGTCACAATACAGGAAGTTAAAGAGTACTTTGCGAACTACATAGTAAATGACAGCTTGGGTATTATTGCAAATGCGCATACTGTCTTTGCCGACAGAGAACTACAGAAGGCAGAGAGCAAGCCCTGCCTTGAACTGGCACGCCTTTTCTCCATAGCAGTCGACTTCCCAAAGACTGGTGTTCCAGCTGAGATCCCGCAAGATCTTTATGTGAAAGAGTACCCAGACTTTATGGAGAAGCTGGACAAGGTCACGTACGAATCCAAAGGTGTTATTGGAAAACTCTACCGGGCCATCAAAGAAGACATGTCCCAACCAGGGCATATCCGTCACTTTACCAAGGAGGTTGCGAGGCAGCGTTATGACCCTGATTTGGAGGTCGATGGTTTCAGAGATTTCATAGAGGAGGCTGGATGGTACAAGGAGGATTATGATTTTAAACTTGGTAACTTGATGGATCATTATGGTATTAAAACTGAGGCCGAGTTAGTTACTGGGTATATTGCAAAGATGTCGAAGACCTTCACCAAGTACAAAGACGGAGAGGCGATTCGGCTGGCTGTAAGGTCTCTAAGGAAAGAGGCAAGGTCATGGTTTAGTGAGAATAGCACAGATAATGATGATGATAGGGAAGGAGATGAGATGTCATATGCTAAGGCTTCAGCTTGGTACCATGTTGCATACCACCCCAACTATTGGGGGTGTTATAATGAGGGGTTGAATCGGCCACACTTCATCAGTTTTCCATGGTGTGTTTATGATAAACTAACAACTATTAAAAGGAGGAGGATGGCACAGAGAAGGATAGATGCTGCTGATGTGGAGGCGATTGTGCAAAATTTTGGGCGCGGCCTTAATATATTTTAAGAGTACTGGAATCATGTTATGATTACGTTATCAGCAAATATTCTGTAAATAGTGTTTAGGTGTGGAGAGTTGCATCATAAGAGCTTATGAATCTATGGGCCTGTTGTGTAAGGAGTACTTTATCTTGTATGTTGTTTTACCGTAGCAAAACTAAATGCCTATATCTAAGTAAATGGGACCGGGGTTCCTGTTTTAGTAAATAAGACATAACAAAAAGCAAGCTTTAGTTTTGTTGCGTTTTAAATTTTGTTAAATATAAGAAGCTGATACAAAAATGCATTATAAACTTCTCAAAAGAAGAAATAATACTATTTTATAGCTGCTTTGGTACTAGTACAGTAGTACTTATTAAGTTATTATTATTATTATTATTATTTTTTTCTGAAACTAGTCGGGTCAAGCCCCAACATTTTCTATTAACAAGAAAGCAGTACAAAAGCAAACAGATCTATCTTACAAAAACGAGATAACAACAAAAACGAGATAACACGAGTCCCCCCATCTCTACTTTCCTTGTTGAACTGCACTGGTGCCACCCTATCAGTTAGTATTGGTGCAGTCGAATGAGGAAACTGGATCTTTGTTTGTGACACTATTAGTTGGTACCAGAGCAGTATAGATATTCATATACTAGAATAAATGCTTTTATGTTAGTGCAATGGGAATCAATCTCACATTCCCATAAAAGAATTACTGCAAGAAAGCTGTTGTAAATACCAAAACTGTACAATTTGGATGGAATTAAACACAATCAAGAAACTGGTGTAAGGAGTGAGAACTTCACATGCAACATGATCTTTCCTTTCTCCACATCCAGCTTTGCGCCTGTGACTAACCAATAGCCCGGGCTATCTTGTGGGCCCATTGTGATCTGTGATGTGTCAACAAACTTAAGCAACTTTACAGTTGCCACTGGCACAGGTGGGTTAATGTTGAAAACACCTGAATCCACATGAGCAACCTGATTTGCATTCTTTTCCCTGTCCAATCCACTTGATGATCCTGTAAATGACATCGACAAAAAGCTCGATTTGCCAGAGAAACGGGAAGGGCTCCGGGCCCACTTTGATTGGCTAATGGTGTAACCATGCACCTCGGTGTACAGAAGCCTGAGGTGCAACACGTTTGTGGAGCCAAAGGATTGCACGTTCAATTGCGCCCCAGTTACAATAAATGCTGCCTTGCCTGTGTCTGTGGACCAACTTGGGTCATACTTAACCGGCATTGTGCATGCATGTGCAAACTTCTTCCACTGGACTGGCTCATAGTATCTTTCATCTGAGATTGTATCAGTTCCCCTCCATTGTGGTGGCTTATCAGTTCTCACTGTTATAAATTCAGGGGTGTGGGATAAATGCTGGAGATGAATAGCTAATCTGTTGTTCCTTTTCCCCTCTAGGTAGAGCCTCATCCCTGTGACAGGCCATCTTTGTGTAGTAACCTAAGATTTGTTATCAATTAATTTGACCATAAAACAAATCTCATAAAATCAGTCTTCAAAGTTTCAAATGCAGAAACAGTAAGTGGTACCTGGCTTCTGCTGATGTGGAGTTTTGGGCTCATAGGGCTGAAATATAAGGCAGGAGTTTCAGCCACCCGGTTTGAAGTTGGGCCTAGAGGATGGTCATTTAGTGCTGGAGCCCATATTTTTTGATGTTGAAAATCTAAGAAATACTTCAATTCTGATAAAGGAGGTTTATCTATACATAAAAAGAACTTCATTATTAGGTTGGTAGTAACATCAGTTGAACAGTTCAATTTGTATTTCATAGAAGCGTACATCTTAAGTAGAGATTGATGGCATGGGAAAGGAATCCGGTGCCAGGAATGCCCTTGAGAAGGGAGGTGATGGGTACAAATGCGAAATTGATTGCGTCAGGAAGTGTTGGTACGGTTAGGACCCACTCACAGTGGTTACTAACAGATGGGTCCCCTCCCCTCTTTGAGTATATTACTGTAACACCCTGTATTCAATTAAAATCCGTTTTGTTACTTTTTTTTTTTTTGTTCACCAATTCATTATTTCGTATCTGATGGACTGCAATTGTTTCCTATTTTACCTCTTTATATGAGACTGGAGGAAGCCCTTCTATGCTTGGCTGTGTGTCAAACACGTTGAAAGCCCCGGAAACCTATAAAAATTTTGTATCAATAGGCTTGCACAAAATGAAATAATGGCGATATTAAATAGAATAATGGTAACTCAGATGATTGCATCCCCCCCCCCCCCCCCCCCCCCAAAAAAAAAAAATATAAAAAATAAAAAATAAAAAATAAAGATAAAGATAAAAAAGAAAGAATTAAATTAAATAGAATAATGGCGATATTAACCTTGGATTTGTTTTCTTTGGATTTCCTTTGTTGGAGGGGAAGCGTGCATGTACCAGTAAATAGCTGGTCTCCTAATTTATCCAAGTTATGTTTGATTTCACATAGTGGTAACTCAGATGATTTATCCTGTTTCACATAAACCACATCTTGACCTCCCATGCTAAGACCCACTACTACGTGAGTCCCATAGTTCTCGATAAAACTATCATCAAATTCAACATAAGACTCAGGTAAATAAATGCAAATGATGTGTTAAGTGAAGTCAATAAAGTAATATAGGTAAGACTGGTACATGATGTGTTCACAGGCAGGATATAGGAAAAAGAAGAAAAAGCCAATGTGAATGTTAAAAAGAAAGTATGCATGTAATAGTGCCGTACATCATTTCTTAGTCATCTTGTACGTACAGATGGCTGGTCAACTCTAGTTGGTTGTAAAAGCTAAAAAATCAATTTCTTTAATTAAAGATCAACTAACTAAGAAGAGAGGAAAAGCTTCTTATCCCGGAGAACTGACTCAGTCAAATCATAGTAGTTTTGATTATTATTATTATTATTTTTTTTTGGTTCGGGCGGGGGTGGGGTGGGTGGAGGGGGGAGTGACACCGTTCTCATGAAATTTGACTTTTCAACCTTCTTTATAAAATCTAAGTTCAATAATATGTTAACTTCGTGTATTTCAAATGAAAGTTGAGTAAGCATTGTTATGGTCTACTGATCCTCTTGTCACAATCAACTATAGACTAAAATGAATATAGATTCTTCTGCAATACATCAAACAATGCTGTAAACGTATTGATAACATGATTAATTATGTGAGAAAAGAACCTGTCGACCAAACAAGTACTGCTAGGGGTGGGTAACGTGGATAACGGAAGCGGAATGGGCCGTTCCGTTTTCCGTTCCGTTTCAATAAACGGTATGACCGAAATGATTCGTATTCGTTCCGTTTCAACGAAATTCCGCGGAACGGCTATATTTACACTGTATTTCACACAAATGAATCACGAAACGCATTCCGTTTACCGTTCCGTTTGCGAAACGGAATGAAATTTCATTCCATAATATGTTCCGTATGGACGGAACGGAACAGTTTCGCGTATAAACGGTATACCGCGCCCACCCCTAAGTACTGCCCTGTGTTTCAATCATACTGGTCAAGTCAAGAGTACCAAGTGGTGACGAGTACTTCTCAACAACAAGGCAGTTATGGATATACAAAGACACAAAAAAGACAAATAGTTACTATATACCTTTTAGTGGATTCAACTTTTGTTGAAAAGGCTTTTCAATTTTATATTTTATCATATTTCAACTATTTTTTTCGATTTAATTTAAGATAAACCTATGACATAAACTTTGGTCTAAGCATCAAACTTTTGTGAGTAGAATTAACCAAGACTGCAGTTAAAAACCACCTCCGAAAGTATGTGTGTACCTTGCAACAGCTGATGGGTCCCATGTGGCAGGGACAGCATCAACTACATGAGGTGCTAGACAGAGGGGGTGGCATTCGAGATGGAGGTTGAAGAGAGAGATGAAGTATCCATCCATGGCCAAGCACTTGGTCATGGCTGCATCTGGGCCCCATGAGCCTCCATCAAAATCAAATGCTGCATTAAATAGACCCGACGGTATTTTACCAGCTAGGTTGCTCCTTTGATTAAACAATTCTGACATCTGCACATAAATTATAATTGATTGAAGATGAATATTGCACGAAAATTAAGTGACATCTCAATTTTTGACAGGTATTTACTTGTTTATTTAATATTGACAGAAAATCTGGAGAAATATGCATAATTTTTTATGACCATTGACTATCATCAGTCTTCTTGCCTTAAATCTTTGCACTTGTCTAATTTTAAAAACGTTAAGTTTTACCACGATAAACCCAAATATATGGACCAAGTCAGTAGTGGTTGGTGAAAGTGAAGTGAATTGCAAACTAATAGATGTCCCTTTGCCTCTACTCACTACCATAATTATTATTAAAGTCATTATTGTTTGCATGAAGATTGAACAGAATGCCACCAAGAGCTAATTTTCTAATAATTGATTCAGAGTTCAACAAACTTCTCAAAGTATAGTTTACTGGCATTTCTGATTGCAGCCTTAATAATATTTTTGGACATTTAGCAAGAAAAATTGTGGTAGCTTTAGAAAATACAAAAATATTTGTTGACTTTTCAATGGCTTAATATGAATGCAATTAATTAGTAGACAGCCGCCAGATGGACCTAGACAAACTGAGATTTTTAATAATTGTGCAACTTTGATTTCGGTATTCAATCAAAGATATTTCAATACCAGAATCTTGACTTAAGACCATCAACTTGAAGTATAATTTCTCAGAGAACATCTGTGGTTCTTTGTTAGGCTTAATTTGTTTGTCTTCTGTTCTAACAGGTAACAAATAAATGTTCACTTTCACTTAGTCGAAAGAGGCAAATTGAATAAAAGAAAAGTTTACTATTATATGAATACAATTTTACAAATAAATAAAACTATTAAGTGCATTCATATCTCAAACCGTTAGATTGATTCTTCATATTGAAAACTTGTATGAAACCAAATTTAACATTTTTCTGAATTTTTTACTATTTATTTCGTATTTTTAAAAACCGTTGTTACTGGACGTTCCATATAAGTTCTAGGAGTGGCTTTTTAAAAATACGAAATAAATAATAAAAAGTTTTGGAAAAATGTAAAATTTGATTTCATACAAGTTTTCAATATGAAGAATCAATCTAACCGTTTAGATCGGTGGTTTAAAATTTGATTACGCGAATACGATCATGTTGGACGGACCGCATTTGTCATACATGTAGGACCTTAGCATTCCTCACACACACACACACACGAGGCCCATTTGTTGAAGAAGATGATGAATTATACAGGCTTCAGATGCTGACAGTCAAACATTACATGGAAAAACTATTTCCTTTTTTTTTTTTTATTTGTCAATTTCTTTTGAGAAGTGCCACTCAAAAAGAATAAAAAATGTCGTCTTTTTTTAAATTAAAAAAATAACGTTCTGATTTGTACAGATTAGGAATATGTTAGAGCTGGTCAATTTAGACGATTCTGATCGTCTGATTAAAATCACGTACATACCTGGGTTCGTAGCTTTGAGAATCATAATAGATGGTCCGAATCCTGACCAACTCGTTGAATTATTCAGTAAACCAAAACTTTCCAGAACCATGATTCCTTGCATCATAGTTTCCAATTTTTCAATATAATCGATAAGTCACTGTTTCCAAATTTTCAATAGATTTGAAAAAAATGATTTGTAAGATCTGTGGGTTTTTCGGAGTATGACAAGTCTGATAATGAAAACTGCAGTCAATTCAGGTTAACTTCCCAAAGAGAAACTTGGGGCTACCTCACTAGACCTTGACTGATAATGAGTAACACTAAAGATTATTTTCTTTTGTTTGCATACTTTGTGATGAGATAATTGCATCATCATGATGTTAATCAAGAAAATGCTATACGTTTAGAACTGAAATTTCCTTCCTTTGGATAGCCAGGTGCAGAGAAAAAATAATCTACAGAGAACTTTCAGTGCAGTGTTCTAGATCAGTTGAAATAGGAAAACATGAGTTTCTGAATTGCAACTTTTGTGTTATTTTGGACCTCAGAACAACAAATTTAATTTTAATTGCCTGTACCTGATAGAAACTAAACATATTAATTGCTCATCTTTTGCAATCGTATTCCCATATTTGTAGTTAAAACTGAAAACAAATATACCTTCGTCCCACTCTAAAAATGAAATGATCCTTTGAAACTCTGTGAACTTGCCTAACTTGATCAAAGAATGTCTAAATTGGTATTAAACATGCCAGATGCTTGAAATCGCACAGTTCTGAAAAGTTTGGTCATTTTCTGTTAAAAAGTCAGATTAAGCATTGTCATCATTGACTTAAAAAACAGCGAGCATTGTCAAACACTCAAAATCTAATGGCTATAATGACAAGTTTAATTTCCAGAAAACCCAGTGCTCTTATGAATTACTTACATGGTTTCAACTTTCAAGCATCAGTCTTGCACTTTAGCATAAGGTTATGTATCTTTACTAAAACAAATTACACACCAAATTAAGCCTTTGCTCACTTCTTTTAGCAGAGTGTGATCAATTTTGCGATTTGGTTATGGGATAAGATGGTTGTCACAATTTTACTCTAGATATTTGACAGTTTAAACATGAGCAATAAAAATGTTCTTATCAATTCTAACAAGTGCTTGTGCAACAGGAATGAAAACAAAAGGAATTTCTGAGTCAGTTGATCTAGTTATGCATATAACATAACTAACTTTATGACAAAAATCAACTGAATATGTATGTTTAATAGAAGGGGATTCAAAATTGAGGTTGCTTCTGCTGAGTACCAAAGATGGAGTGCTACAAAATGGCTAGGATTGATGTATTAATATAATAGTTCAGGTCCTAATTTATTCCTAATTCCCTATCGTTGGTGTGCTGAAATGGAAAATGCTTAATTCAAATCACACTGCTAAAATTTGAACAGCGGAATCCTACTGGTTTGTTTCCAAATCTTCTTACAGAAGTATTACACTGCTTAATAGCACGTTTGTTAGTTACTAACTTATGATCAGTGATGTTTTAAAGTTCATTAGAAACTCTTATAATTTTTTTCCATAGATTATGTCGGCAATGCTCTCTCTCTTATGTTCCAATGCTAAATACTCACTCATTGCAAAATTTGTTACCCCACTTCTACCCTTTTTTCCCCTCTAGAATGTCATTAACGAAATAATTCGGCAGGTAGTTAGCCTTAGTTTCTGAAGTAATCGTCTATTTTAGAAAGTTTGAACTATTTCATGTTTTCTTCAGTTCTTATGCTCATGTTCATGTGATGCATTTAGATAACCGATGCCCAGTGACGATCAGAGATAAGGAACAAGTACAAAGTTAATCAAATACAAGAAAATACAGCTCAGAAGGGGAAAAAACCTATAAAATTTAGGAATACGTAAAAAAAAAAAGTGAAAGAGAGTTCTAAAAATCATCTTTTGTTTCCTTAAAAAAGAGGGAAGAGCAAAAGAAGTCAACAATTCAACATACCTGATTGAATTCAAGCGTGTCTGTTTGGAACCGAATTCGATCCCCTTTGTCGCACTTCACTTCCACTGGCACATCCTTGAAAGTTCCAATACCTGGCAAGAAGAGTTCCTTCTTCGCACCTTTCATGGAAACAATGCATTCATTCCCTTTACAATACTTGAGCCGAAAATCGTTTGTCACGTCAAATCCTCTCCCGAGACACTTCAACGCCTTCTCTACAGCTGAGCAATTGCTACTCATCTTCTCTTTCTTTTGCTGAACAATCGAATATCTTGAATCTTTCTCCTTGAATAGACGTATTTCATCAAGTTGTATTTTGTTTAGCCATGTACAAAAAATTCCAATGAAGAAGAGGAAGAAGCAGAGAAGAAGAATGTATTAGAAAGTTCTTTCCATATTCTATTTTGTTTTCCATACATAGAGGTTGGTGTTTCGCATTGAATTTTAAGGATATGTAGAAATTATATAAGGCATGAAGTTAGAGAGAGGGATGGGAAGGTGGGAATAGAGGAAGGTTTGGCATGTTGGAAATCGTTGACTGACACTTTCTAATATATGACGTGTTGTTTTTCGTTAATTACATAATGAAACGGTGCTTGGCAAATGACGCTTATAACCTTGACAAGTAATTGATTGTACGTAGTTAGGGAAGGAAAGGTAGGTTGAAAGGTAACGATTGAGGAAAGACGAGAGATAAGGGGTTATAAATAAAAATAAAGGGTTGGGATCGATCAAAAGTTGCTCGATTTATTTAGTCATCGAGTTCGTTAGGATTGAGTCTGCAATTGACGCCGAACACACGAATTTCTTTTCTTCGTTTTTCTATTTTGCTTTTTGGATGGATGGTATGATATCCTCTTCAATTATTATTATTATTTTGGTTCCCTAATTCTTTTTAGATATCCTCATCAATTTAGTTGATTCCCTAATTAATTTTCTCACTTAATCAGTTAGGAGTTGTTCTTAATGAATACAATTATTATATCTGTGACCTTATCATATTATTGACTTTTATATTATATTAAAGCTACTACGCTCCGACAGCTCACCTTATTTTTAATTGTTATTTAAAAAAAATGCATGAGGAAAGGGCCTATTTTAAAAGCAATAGCCTGTCATCTACTGGACCAACTTTCTTTTTTCATAAAAAAGAGATATCATATCTGAGACAAATATCGATTCATTAAAACTACATTTTTATTGTTTATTTTTCTTTTTGTGAAACCACCATTTAATTTTCTAACTAATTTTCGTGCTTGTTTTGTTGATGAATTTTCAACACTCATAAGCTGTTCAACTCAAATATATATGGTTATTATAGCAGTTCAGTACCAAATGGTTTGTTGGATGATAATATTTTATTAAAGGTGCAGTCAAATTAATGCGTCGAATTTTTTTGAACTTTTTTTATCCTTACTGTTTAACTTTCTAACGCGGCACATGGGGACAATTTTGGTCTTTTTATTAGATTCTAATTTATCTACCTATCTAGCTTTTATTTTATTTATTACTAATGCTAGAAATTGATTTAACAGCTACTCCGCTTTAACTTGATGCCTAATGCTCTCTTAAGCAATAAACATATATTATTGTTTGTTTTTTATTTGAAATACTTGCCTATTATATTATGTATTATATTCTTCCTTATACCAATTTCTCATGATCAAATCCTATGTTAAAAGTTCTTAAATATACTTCTATAGAAAAATTTTGTCATAAAATTGCTATTTGTACGGTCTGTTAGTGCCTCCTAATGGGGGTGAAAAGGTGCCTCTAAGTTATGCCACATTCAATTTAAAAGTTAAATTAATGGTTTTAGCGTAACAAGTTTAAATCAAGCATTATAATGGGTTAATGTAACTTGCTCTATTCTTAAATAGCTAGAGCGAACCCAAAAAAAAAAGGAAATTCAAAAGGAGGATACTTCCCAACGAAGTTTATGCATCATGTGGGCAAATTAATAGTGTGTGTATATATGGGTGTGTTTGGATGAGAGTAGAATAGGGAATAAGCTCCTTATTCTTTATTCGGGTGAAAATCAAACAACACAAAAATAAAGAATTTGGGCTTATTCGGGCTCTTATTCATATTCTAACAAAATCTTGGTATCAGAATAAGGAATAAGGAATATACTCATTTCTATTCAAATTTCCTATTTTCCTCCCACCCAATATATATATACACATCTTTTTATTTTGTGATTTCTAATGAAGTACCTATTGTGTGCATTAATGTTATGCAAGCTCATATAGATATTTTCAAATTTTAGGAATTTCTAATGAAGAATATTTTTTGTGTATTTATTTGTAGTTCATTGCTGTTAATTTTGGGCAGTATATTGTGTTGTTTATTTATATATTTATCATTTTGTAGTGTTTACTTACAAAGTTTTAGGCATCACTATTAGCGCTGTCAACTTGGTGCCGTTTTGAACGTTTTCGTTCCGTTCCGTCCGAAACGGAACGGAAACGGAAGGATTTTTGGTTTCGTTTTTGAGAAACAGAACGGAAACGGAAGGGTTTTTGTTACGTTTCAGGGATATACCATGGAAAATACATGTAAAATCGAAACGGAACGGAATTTCCGTTCCGTTTAAGGAAAAACGGAACGAAAACTGTTTCGTCCACTGAAACGGAACGAAAACGAAACAGAGGTGTTCCGTTCCGTTTTTTAACGTTTGACACCCCTAGATTCACTATAGTATTCACCAATAGCAAGCAAGCTACTAGACTCTTTATTTTGTGGATATTAAATAAGGACGGGTTTATAGTAATCAATAATTGACATAATTATCAAATAATTAAACTTAATAATCAGACTGGAAGGACAGTTTGGTCTTTTTAGTATTGCCGTACGCGTCACTCCAGAAGATAAAACAAATAAACTTTCACATAATCGCATCTCAGTCTCCTCTTTAATGCTGAATTAATGTTATTGTTATAGTTATCTTCAAATACACGATATATTGATTAGTTAACTGTTAGTGGCGATTGCTATAAACAGAAATGTACGGTCAACTATCGAGGGTGTACTCTTTCAGATAAAGTATATTTTGACTCTTCAAATTGACTTATTATATATCAAAACTAGGGATTTACAAATTATGTAGACTTGCTCTTGCCACGATGCAATAAAATTTGAAATATTTTATATCGCCACTGGCTTCGTCGCGCGCCATGAATCGCCAGGAGAATCCTTCCATGTACACTTTTTCTCTTTGATAGTTGCAATTTTTTTTTTTGAAGAAATTAAGATGATTACGTCATTTTTTAAATGAAACAATATAAAAGCACTACCGTTTCTTCGAAAATTTTTCTTAGCATATAAAAAATAGCTTAACAACTCTAAGGGGAATTGCATCAATTTATATTTCTTTGAAAAACTAGAAAAAATACAAAAAAAAAGGCAGTTGTATCGAACGATACAGTTCCTTTATTTTTTATCATAACATGAAGAAATTGAAATCATATATCTCATCAATTCCATAAAAAAAAAAAATTTGAGTTATAAAAATAAAAAATTTCCACGCAACACCCCACGTGGACAGTGGACTGCACGATGGATACACTTTGGTACGCACAATTTGATTAAACACCTGGACTTTTTATTATTATATATAAAATATATTGCGGTTATTGACGGAATGTTAAAAAAAATTTACTTGTGTTTTTTTTAAATTTAATAGTATTCTTTTAATACTCAATTTAACAGTCAAAATTCAATGTGTATAATCAAATTGACTTCAGAAGATTAATTTTCTAATTTAAAATGTCCACTAACAATTGAATAAATTTATTGCAATTTGGATACAGTTTATAGTTCAAGAAATGATCGTTATTGATTTTGAAATTTTCTTTTAGTTGATAAAATATTTTTCTGACAAAATATTATTATAATTATACATCTATCTTAATATTTGGTGAGAATAAGAAATGATTAAACAAGAAGTATTTATTTTTCCCATTCTATTTAAGTGTAAGGAAAAGGTTTTTAATAATCTCTCAATTATAACGATTTTATTAAATTTTGTTGTAAAAAAATTAATCGAACAATCAAAATTAATTTCAATTATTTTTTGAATAAAAAATGATGCATTAATGAAATAAAAAACGGAGATTTGCTTCAATGTTTTGATTTCAAGTTCTCACGGGGCCACCAGATTAACTTCTCCCTAATATTTCCGAATTAGATCAGACATCTATACTTCAAGCGGATTATAAAATTATATAGTACTAAGAATGTTTCTTATGCATATTTCAGCTCTTGCATTACGTGAACAACTAATGTCAACTTTTAGTATTTCAACCAAAATAAATAAACTAGTCTCCACATGTAAATTATCTCGATAAAATTTTTGCAATAATAGTTAATTAAAAAATATAAGTTTGACATTGACTAAATATAAAACACCTTATTATGGACATGTAATTGGATATCCTGGTCAAACCTCTAAATTATTTTTGCTGAGCACAATAGACTCTTTATTTTTCTTATGAATATATATTCTCTTGCAACTGACGTATGATACACATAATAACTAATAAGGTCAGAGTAAAACTAGTTAAACATATTCCCCGGTCAATGTTTTCGAGCTTTAGACCTCGTATTTGATTTTCCTTCCTTTTTTTAAAAAATAAAAATAAAAGAACCTTTCAATGCCAAGAGGTCAGTGAAAAATCGATGCGGTCTACCTTTTCCTTCTGTATAATATAATATTATTTTTTGCCTCTAAAGGAAAGTCTGCGTAGTCCAATATCCATAAATTGCAGAAGAATTATATTGTTGGAACATATAGTTCGATGTTGATTTAATCAATCTCTGATTTATAAACACCGTATCTATCCAATGAACGATCAAGAATCAATGAATCGAGGAATCGATGAATGAATATGCTAATAAATGCTCAAATCTATCACTCTAAACAGACATGATTTAAGGTGTCAAAATGACACGAATTTTGTATTTTTAAGGTGTCAAGATCTAACTCAATTAAAAGGTAGTATAGTTAATTTAACACGATTTGAGACAGATATTTAGTTAATTTTGAGGTAGTATAGTTAGAAATTTGTTCACAACTCGATGTAGATATTTAATTACTAGCAAAACTGCAGGTCGGCTGCCTTTCTTTTTCCAAATAAAAACTGCATACATCTCTTCCATTGTATAAACATTCTTTTTTTTTAAGAAAAATAGGGGTCAAGCCCCTATCTTAATTAATATTGTATAAATATTTATTCCATATGACATACGACTTCAGTTATTCTTAAAAAAAATATGAAGAGAGTCTCTGTGGTACTATGCATAGTAATGATTAGGTAGTATGACGAATTCAGCTTTCCTTACAACCGATTCGAGCTGTTTAATTGAATCTGCACATTTACATTTTTTTTATATTCTTAAAAGGAAGTCTAGAATTTTAAAATCAATAGTTTTCTTTTTTTGTTAAAAAATAATAAAAAAATAATTTTCAACGAGATTCGCTATGTAAATTGAATTTATCGACTTAGATGGACTATTCAAAGTTTCAAACATCCAAAATTAGAGTTTGAAACCATATCACTAGTCCAATGGTATATTGACTCTCTACTACGGAGAATCACATAATCAAATTTTGAAAATGAACTACTATGGCTCAAATTTGAGGCTGAATACAGTAAATATCTACAGCTATGGTGTATTAATAAATAAATAAATAAATAAATAGATAAATAAATAAAAACAAAGAACAATTCAATGTAAAACCTCGGCGGTCTTTGAAGTTTGAGGCCACTTTTTAAATTTTTCTTAAAGAAAAAAAAGAGAAAATATATCAAAAGAATGTAAAGCTAATCTGTTAGCAACGTTCGTAGCCGCATAACACTTTCACTTTCAAGTCTTCCCTACTTAGACCATATTTCCGCGTTTAAGAACTATTAGTTAAACCGATAAAACAAGAGGAGGAATTACCAACAGAGTGAACGGACCCACAGTGAGACTAATAAATGTGAATCTGATTGGAAAAATGGGAGGCTGAGGCTCCATCAAAGAGTCACTTTCTCATGAGACTTATGCAAACAAGGTAATTCTTAAAGACCCTGCGGTAGATACAATGTAAAATTAGAAAGTTAATGAGAACATGACTTGGGGTCAATTTACCCTAGTAATGGGTTAGACGGACACAGACTATACATCCTGAGATGTCTATACTTAAAACATCTCATCTCTTAAGCATCATAGCAGTTTCACTCTAGTATGTCCCATAATATAATGATAGAAAAATACACATCTTGAAACTAGTGACGTATAGCTATTGTTACTTTTGCGAATTTTACTAACAATATTTATATGGGAAAATATTGTTACCAACTTGTGCTAAAATTACTAGTGAAATTTACAACTTTTGTTTGCTTTTCTAAAGTATCAATACATTTTGATGTATTAGGTCAAATTATTTTCGATTTATTAATTTATTACTATTTGATTTTAAGAAAATCGTATACTAGATGACGCTAAATGTGTGATATGTTTTTAAGGTGAGCATGCATGATACTAAATGTTGTCAATCATTAGGAGCTAATTTAGGACCATATTTATGTGTGAGACTAGTTTCTTTTCGGATTCTAGCCGGAAGACAAGATGGCAGTATGGCACTATCAGACCTTTTTTTTTTTTTTTTCTATTTTGTGAATGAATATTAGACCATGTTCGGATGGCTGGGATTGAAAATTTGGAATAGATGGGAATTTGAAGGAATTATTGGGCACTGGGTTTTATTATCTTGAGTTGTTCGGCGTGATTTGTGTGGGTTTTTATTTTTATCCCCCATGGATTCTGATTGATTTTTTTTTTCTATTTTAGTTCCCAAAAGGCCAAAACTAGTATATGTGCATGGAAATAGAAAATAATTCAACAAAGCTTCCCTCTCCCTCTCCCCCTCTCCCCCTCCCTCCCTACCTCCCTCATGGGCAGTAGTATGTACGGCCGAAATTTTGTTTCTAATGAAAATCCAAGAGGGCACTAGAAGTTTCTTTGTGCGTTATTAATTTTGTAACCCAATTTTTTTTTTCCCAATATCATTGAATTGGTTAATATACCGCATTACTAGTACCAGAATAGGTAAAAGTCCAGCTTATAGAATTTTATTTTATTTTTTCCTATGATATTTCATTAAAATGATATCAATAATTAATAAGAAAATATTTTTTTTATATCTAGCCTTTCAAAAATAAAATTATGATTCTTTACCATAAGAATTTTAGGAGGGAAGCTGATTTCTTCTTTTGGCGATTATTATTTGTCGGAACTACTGGCCTACTGGGGAATCAAAGCGAGCCATTTAAATTGTTGGAGCACTGTAAAAGAGAGAGATTGCGACCACCTGAACTTCGTGGAATTTCAATTATCTCAAGTCTTTCTGTCAGTCGTACAATGGTATGACGAATTTCAATGAGTCAGGCCAATGTGAAAATGTTAAATGTTTAGAAATTCTCGACCAGATCCATAGTTGCATGTACCACAAATTAGAATTTTGAACTTAAAAATGTTTTTTATACATCGAAGAGAATGAAGAATGTCTTTATAGTAAAGTAGAGCAAAGAAAAAGAAAAATGTCTGTATAGCTTATTAACAATCATAATACAAGATGTTCACTTGGTTATTCGGCATTAACAATTCTATCAGGAAACAAGAGTAGAAAAAGGATTGAGATTAAACGGTGCAGTTCAGTTAGAAACCATACTCTCAGACTCCTTGACAAACCCATCCCCTGTCCAGTCCTTGTCGGACTGGAGGCCTTTTCTGGTAGCCTTTCTCTGTTTGATGGCCTCTTGCTGTCTCTTCACCAGATCAGTATGAGTAGTGAAATATGGAAGCGATGCCCTGAAAATAAAAGAAAAGTCACTTAAGAAGCATGAAATAAAAGCGAAGAGGAGGAAGAAAGATGAATTATGTGGATTATTTTCTCTTTTTATCCAGTTACATTTTTTAATATCAGCATATAATCTAAGCTGTCGAAATCAACATATGACAACTGTTCAGTGGAATACCAGAATATGTTAAAAAATAATTTCTAAGCTACAGTCTGGCAGGAGAAAAGAGAATCAACATTAAATCAATTTAAGAGGCTGTGAATTTTATATAATTCGTTTCAATTACAAATCATCATTTGTTTGAAAGTAGGAAACAGAAACTGAAGAAATATGGCATAATTTCATACCCCCTGAACTCTTCAATGGAGGAGAAATTATGCTTCCTCATGAAATCCTTGAGCTCCTCGCAGAGCTTTTTCACAAGAGGGTAACCATGCATCATCACTCCTGTGCATACCTATCACAGCCAGATAAAGATAAGTTGTTTAATTATATAATATCCCCGAGAAAATATAACAGAGATCAGATAAGGAGAGAATTTTCAGATTTAGGATTTACCTGAACTGTATTTGCACCAAGTAGAAGAAACTCGGCCGCATCGTTGCCGGTTTCAACCCCTCCGATTCCAGAAAGAGATTGCCCCTCATTATACTCTTCTTTCATCATCCTTGCAATCTGCATTACTTTACCGAGTGCAATTGGATGTACTGCTCTTGCAGAATATCCACCAGGTGTGGAGTATCTGAAAGGGGAAAATTTAGATGTTATATATGGATAATATGTTAACATCCTTGATTAAAATAAAAATCCTATGTGATAATGATCATCCAATAGATTGACTGCAAGTTCTGCCCAGGAAAGTGGGACGATTCCTGGTTTTATTTTATTATTCTCGTGTTGTTTTACCTTGTCAGTTTTTACTTGGTGATGAGGTGCTAGAAATAAAAGGTTTTGGTTTAGAGTTATGTTGGTTCTACTAAGTCTGAAGCCCGTACAGATGTGGTACCATGTAGTGGAGTAGAGTTTGAGAATTTTTGTTTTCTGGTCACTTAGAATAAATGTACAGGTTATAGCTCCAGAAAGGGATGTATGGAGTAACGTTTGACTTTTGTTTTGTTTTTGTTCTTTCACTTTTGTATTTGTTTCATACTCTTTAAAGAAATGAAACGGGTGGCGCTCCCACCTATATTCAAAAAAAAAAAAAAAGATTGACTGCAAGTTTTTGCACTAGAGTTACAGTTTTTCATGTCTTCTTCTTGTACTTTGATTGAGAATTTACCATTTTAGTCGATTTCGAATATTTATTTCATGCTTTTATTATTTCAGATGATATTAGTAGGGATTCGAGGATTAATTGTGGCTTGAAAACAAAAATATAGCAAAAATCTCAATGACCACATGCCAATGTAAATATTTTAGTATTTTATAAGATATTATCAAATTCAGTACAAGACTTCTAGTACTAGCTGAAATAAAATCCTGTGATCTTGAGAGAAGTAGAACTAACCCTTCAACACAAGGTTCAGGTCTTAAAGTGTCGAGATTGATCCCCATGACACTCATGATGGTGTTAATAGCAGCAACGCCTTCACATCCTGACTTTAGAGCGACCCTTGCTGGCTAAACAACAGAATAAATAAACCACACAATCAGGAAACCAGAATGCAAAACCCAACCACAGATATATAAACCGTTTTCTAGAAAAATCTCAAAAATGAAATTCTTATTCTTACCTGTGTAATATCAGTTATGTTCGGGGTCATCTTTGCCCAGACTGGTATGGTGGCTTTCTCATTAATCCAACCGCATATTTCCTCTAATAAATCACAGTCTTGCCCCACTGCGGCACCCATTTTCCTCTCAGGCATGCCATGTGGACATGAGAAATTTATCTCAAAAGCATCCTGGTCACATACAAATAATTTTAATTAGCATAGTATTTTTGTCAAATGTTTCTAATGATTTGTATCAGAACTATTTATTTCAGATTGGTCGAAACAAATGATTTGTCAGCTCCCTTCTGTAATTCCTTTGGAGAATTTTTTTTCCTTCTTTGAAGGGAAATTTCGTTTTTAGTAGGATTTACAATTCATGAGAAAGACAAGCAAGAATTTAAAAGATAACGCAAAAAGAAAAATTTACCACTCCAGTTTCTTCAACTCTTTCAATGAGCTCTTGCCAAGCAGCTTTATTATACTCCTCCATTATAGAAGCTATCAATATCCTGTCTGGATACTCTTCCTTCAACCTTTTAAAATCATTTAACATAGTCTCAAAGGGTCGGTCACTGATTAGTTCGATATTCTCCCAGCCAATAATGGGTCCCTTGGCTGACCCATTTGACCCAGCAGCACGCAGCCGTGCATACCGCGGCGTCACATTGATTACTTTCGCAGCATCTAATGACACCTATGACAACATAGAATAATTTAAGTAACAATTTTTGCAAAATAATTATATTTTTACAATTTCCAGCTGTGACAAAATATTCTCAATGTTTTACCAACCAGATCACAAGATAAAGCTAGATACTGACAAATTTGCATCTAAAAAAAGAGAATTGGATCTAGATGCAACAGTACCCTCCCAAATAGTTAATGAGACCCAATTGGCATGAAAAAGGCAGACATCAGTTTACCTTTTGGATATTTCCACTGAGAACAAAGTCTAAAATAATAAATAAATATACAAAATTCATATTAAAAACTAAAAGCCGATAAAGAAATTGTACAGTTTTAGCGATGACAGCGCCCCATCCTTCATCAAAGGCTCTTTTCATGACAGTATAGTTGGTCCCCGGTGGACCCGATCCGATAACAAACGGATTCGGCATCTCCAACCCGTTAACCTTGACGCTCAGGTCTGGTTCTCCAGCCTGAGCCATAACGCGTAGAGAGGCCGACCTCCGGCGCCGGAATCCGGCGAGGCGCGGCCGCGCCACCTCGAAGACTGAACCTCCTAGCAACAACGAATCCATGAGATGCGATCGGATGACACTCTACGAAAGAAGAAAGAAGAGAATTGTGGTTCGGATTTGGCGAGGCAACTTGAAATTGAGTTTGTTTATAGCTGAGGCCTGAGGAAGAGAGAGAGAGAGAGTAGTGTGATCTGTTCATATTAAAATATTGTGATATTTATATCTTTTCATTTTTGAGTCGGACGTGGCATGGAGACTCACAGAAGAAATGCTATAGTACACCGAGTGTATCCTTGTTCTTGTATAAACTTTATCATGTTTTATTTATTTTATTTTAAGCCACATTTTGCATTAAATAATCCTGAATCGTTCTGTTCTCAACATATTCTATTTTTGGATTTCATATGTGAACAAAAATTACTAGAAATGTCACGAACGGTGATTCATTTTATATTTATTCATAATTTTTTATGTGACAAATAGTTAGCTTAACTAATGTCATTTTGTTATACACTCTTGTTATTTCCTTTTAATGATCTGTTTTCTCTATATTTTTCCGATTTGATGATGTATTAAGATACGTAGCTAGAACATAATATTTTAGATTTTTCTACAAATAGTTTAGTATCTCGTTCTTAGGCAAATTGTATAGTGCTATATAGCCAATCATAATTAAATTCATAATATATAGATCAATATAAAATTTAAGAAATTCTCCGAAATACTAGACTGCCAGAATATACTTATATTATATCCAAATCATCTTAATAATTGTGAGATTATGTTATAATAATGTGACTTAAATAATACTTCTAATGTAAAACCTGTTAATATTTTTTTTTGCTGACAAAAATGATCTGTAAGGGGGTGTTATATGATGACCTGTAGCAATGTAAGAGTGAAGAAGGATAAGGAGTTTGGATTAGTTAGAACTCCAGCTGGCAGCGAATAATCCACCTCAGTAGGATCTCTTGCTGTACAACCGTTCTTTCACAATTGAAAGGCCCTTTCAAACGCAGAAGATCCCGAAAGGAAAGAAGTCCCCACAAGTATCTTCCAGCTTTCTCAATGACTCCAAATTCTCTGTAACAATTCCCTTGTAGTTATATGTTACAGGTCACTGTGAAATAAGTCCCATAAATAAATGAACTCTGCCATCTGACCTCGGTGACCTGTCACACGAATAGTTTCTTTGATTATGTAACAGAGGATTTTTTCCATCAACGAGTGCCAGTATTTTAGTCAATACAAAGTGCTCCTAATCATAAAAAATACAAAGTGCTCCTGAATTAATTTTGTATTCAAGAAGTAATACATGATTTAAGTCAATACAGGACAACAGCTTGGTTCAATATTTTATCAATATAATCCAATCATCTGGCTTAACTTACCGTCTACAAATACAAAAAGTCTTTTTTATGCTTCGAACGAACTTCATTATTTATTTTTTTTTTCTGCCATTCGGTTTCTACAGAGAACATCGATATATGATTTTAAAAAATAATAAAATAATGTATATTTTTAAAAAATAATAAAAAATTCTATATTTTAAATATACATTTAAAAAATGCCGTCCGAAATCATGCAGTTAATCTTTAGAGATTAACGTTATTTGAATGCATACCTTCAATATCCAAATATATGCAGTCATAAGTTATTTGTATCAATTTTATTATTTTTTATAAATTAAATTTTTTATTCATATCCTTAATTTTTTGTAAACTTTAGATAGTAAAAAAAATTTTCTGCTTCAGCGCGCATACCAAAAGACCAGCAGTAATGTTAATAGTTTTAAATCATACGTGACAAAAACTATTCATGAATGAATGAAGAATATACACTTTGAGATTCTGACTCACTAGAATCTTTTATGGATATCTATCGACCAATGATATCACCTCTTGTTATGTCGACAGATTCAAACAAACTCAGGGAATAAAGAAAATTTTTTTCTAATGGTTGCTATTTTTTTTGTTCTTCCTTTTCGTTTCTGGCTTGTTCCAGTGAATTTTTATTATTTCCTTTTTCCTGGCGCAGATAGAAGCTTAAACGTTATTTAACTTTTATAAGATGTATCAATCAATCTTCGGCTTACTACAAAAGTGAAAATCAGAGATGAAAGCAGCAAGTATGTTGAAGGTCCAAGAACTGTGATACCACCTCATACGGGTCTCCATGCCCATAATTGCTCAGTGTAATTTCCTAATAAGTAATCCCATCTATCCTAGTAAAATAGAAACCTCCAACATATATTTCATTTTATCAAATCAAAACCAGGCAAATCCTATCCACAAATAGTGAAAAAAAAAAAAGTGATCATCAGGTGACCACCTGAAACTGCCCCTAGGTCTACAATATTTGAAACACAAATATTATGAAGATTGTGTTCGTCTTCAATCACGCTTTAAAACCTTGGCTAGTTGTGTCCTGGCTATCACTACAGCAAGATAAGAAGCAAATGTGACACAAATACCACCAGCTAGAACAAGGCGGTCATACAATGCATTCTCCACTTTATACACTCTTAAACCGATGGTATTCCAATAACTCTCGGTCCATACTGGATCTACAGATTCCATTGGATCTGATGGATTGGCAGGAAGCACATTCCAAATATTATTCTCGTACTTCAGCCTGGTCGAATAAGCAGGAACATACCTGAAAAGTGATCAATATTCAATACCAATAATCTTATATCCGAACAGTAGTAAAATAAAACTGGAAAATGAACCAATATAACAGCAGCAGATCACAATTTTTCCTAAGGGCTTGCTCTAGAATGTGGTAACGTGAAAGGAAAGGAAGAGGAACCGATGTTCCTTGCTCCAAGCTGTGTTGCTGGGTGAATCGGGGAGAAAGGAAGGAAACCAACATCACTTAAAAGCTTATTTATAGAGAAACGCTGGTTACCTCCCAAAATCAAGGCTTAACAAAGAAAACCTAGGCTGTGTTTGGAAGTTGTTAGAACTAGGAACGAATAAGCAGTTCCCTTGTTCCCTTGTTCGTTCCCTAGTTCCATGGTTTCGTGGGAAGGAACAAGGAACAAGGGCCGAACAAATTATTCGTCTGATTCACATTTTGTTTGGGAGCTATCAATAAGCTGTATTTGCGAACAGCTTATTCGAACGGCGTACCAAACACAGCCTCTAGTGAATCAAATTACTTTACCTATAATGCCCTCTGTTTATAAATTTGTCATTTCCCTTCCAATTGAAAATAGAAGGGCAATATCGTCTATCTATATATTAGAGAGAAGGTTACCACCATTAATTTAAATGTATGTTTATTGAAATCTGGAGCAAGGTACCTCCATTGTCTTACACCTCCTTAGCCTTTCTTCCCTTCCCTCTTTCTGGAGCAAAGCCTAAAGGTAACTTAAACCCAGATCCATATAAAGAGGGAAGCAGGGCATCATTGGTACTTGCTGTAACACTATGGTCTGTGTTGGTAGTTGGTGCCACCGTCCAGTACATGAACCTTATTCAGCTTATGACAAAAGCATACCTGGTAGTAGAGATGACACATACACCACCACCTTCAATTTCAGCACCAATGCACATGTCACCGACATTACTACACTCCCCGGTACATGATCCTGTACCATCTCTCGACTCAGAGGTCATATCAGCCAGGAAATTCCACAGAAAACGAGAAGTATCATCCACGTATGATGGTTTCTGTGCGGCAGATGGTGCGTCCTGAAAGACACCAACATAATGGCTTGGGCAGTCGCCAGAACTTGGGGATATATATTTCCTAACTAATTCGCAAGACAGACCCGGCTCACAGGTCACAAGGCACCCAATCAACTCTTCAACCAAGGAGACATTCACTTTTATGTCATTTAGTGCCATCAGATCTAGTGTGGCATCACCATTGGCAATAATGTACAACGCACGTGCTACCAAGATAGCTGCTGCTGCCACAGATGAACTCTTGATGTTGGCTGTAGCAGAACAAAGGATGACTTGGTAAAAATGCAGATGCAACATATTTTTAATCTTTTTTTTTAAAAAAAAAAAACATTTTTGACTTACACGCATCGTCCAGATGACTGTGGTAAAATTTGTTAGAGAAAGCGGAATCAAAGTCCCCGAGAACAACACCAGAAGCCGATGTGTTCTGGCAAGATTGAAGAGGTCCATTTTTGTGAATACAATGCTTGGAACAAACTTAAAGGAAGAACAAAAAAGAAGTAAAAGAACATTACTGATGCCAACCTTTCTTAAAAATGTCATAAGGGAAGAAGGTGGGATGCCTGGATTCATTCTAGATGCCTTTGTCACTTTGACATTGTCTGAGCCAAGCGACTCACTGGCATCCTCCAATGCTTTTAAAATTCCTTCTGTACCAGAGGATTGCTGAAATGAAGAGAATAGGTAAAAATTTCATGAAGAGGGGACCAGCAACTCAGTCAGAAGTTTATTTACTAATTAAAAAGTACAAGTACAACAGGGGATACAACAACAGAAAACTCACCCCTCCTGCATGAGCATAAAACAATGTGCCACCTTTACCTAAGTTTTGCCCGACAGAACCGATCTCTACTATCTGAGGAACAAAACAATACAAATATTTTATGAGGCAATAAATTATCTGAAAAGTATATTTAAGTAGATTTAACAAAGTCTGGTGAATATAGAGTCTTTTTAATATATAATAATTAAGGTTTACATTACACTTTATGAGAGAGACAAAAGGAAATACATAAATGAAAAAAGTTAACAACTAATACAGTACATATAGTGTCGAATTTTGTAATATAGGAACTTGTTCCCCTTGCCAAAGAGATTTAAACAAGAAATGTTGTATTCCATTTAAAAAATGTTGTGAACAGAAGCTTTGCTAGTTGACTTATGAGTCAAGATAAATAAAACATCATCAAGCTTCAAATTTTCACATCAAAAAGTCATCATATTAATGAAGCATCTATTATCATAGGCCTCCAACTGGAGTAATACAAAATCAATGTCAGAACAAATGAAAAATAGAGGCCAAAAAACTACATAAAATAGTAATACCACATGGAACGCCTTCAATTGCAAGAAGATAAATAAAAAGGTTAAACTGATTGTTACCTGTTCAATCATTGAGCTGCTAAGGCCTTGAACAGAATCAGAGCCCAAATCTAGTTCCTGTAAGAACTTTCTGCTGCCGAGGTAACCCCAAGCCTCACCAGTGAGAGCAGCAAAAATAAGCTGAGCATAAAACAAAAATAAATGTCAGGAGAAAACAGGGGAATATCTGAAAATATATCTAAAAACAAATAACAATTCTCCATATTAGCTTGACACTTTGTTAGGCTATTTCACACTAACCGCTTCCATCAGTAATGAGAACAACCAATACATATTTCTTTTAAACATGGAAGATTCAGTGTCATATCTGGTTAGCACATGGTCTATGCCAGTTTTAATACCCTATAATAAGGTTTACTGTGGCTTAGCTGGCTGCAGGAGTTTCAAATAAAAGAAAACATATCACAATGGTGCATACCTGTTTTTTAAGATTCTTTAAATGATTAACATGGGAAAGAGCATCCACTGCAGTCAGTAATGCAATTAATCCCTACATAACACCAACAGTATTTGTTATTAATTCTCAAGATATACACTATATATTAATAGAGAGTTATTAAGATATAAAACAACATACAGATATAGGAGAATCAGCACCAAGGCTTCGGTCACGAAAAAAGGAGGCAGAGTCAAAAGATGCAACAGCCAAAACTATTGGCTTGGTGGGTATAGACGATATGTTTATTGGTGGTAGCGAAGACCATACACTGCCCTTCACACATGGGAATCAGAAAAGATAATTTAAATCTCAGAAAAGCTAAAGTTTCATGACATAAATCTCTTATAAATGCATGACATATGATGTTATGCACCGATGTACAGAAACACAAATCATTATATTAAGGAAAAGGTCCAACCTGTATCCACCTAATGGAAGGCATGTCTGCTCTTTGAGACAAGTCTCTGAATCATGGGTTCCAAGTTTTGTTGTCTGAGATACGAATAAGAAGCATCACTTAGAACTTAATCACATAGTCACTCTTTTTCCCTAGTAATCTCACAAAAATATACAAATTTACTTGGAGGAAACAAGAAGAAAAACCTGCATGACCAAGTCAAACTCTGCAACATTCTTTGTGCTTGCCTCATTTGTCTCACTGACAATCTGCAAGGAATATGGCATAAATGTGATAAATCTGACCAAGTTATCATTCTCGACTTCTGACAAGTAAGAAATGAAAATGATACCTCTTTAAGGGTTGAAACACTCTCTTCTGCAAGCAAAAATACCGGAAAATCGTATTTGTTCCACATGATACTAGAGCCCTGCAGAATCACAGAATCAGAAAAATGAAGCTTCTTCCATCCCCTAAAGTTATGATATCAGAATTTCTTTAGAACTTACAGGGAGATTCCATTCATAACTTGTATTGCTGTATGGTGCAAAAGCTGATTGTGGGAACTTATCAGCTGGAGAAAAGCCTTCATAGTTGGTAACAAAAAGATTATTAGGATTATGAAAGAACTTAACAAAGTTCAATGGCACTAATTAAATAAGCATGAAACAAAAGTGACCTGATGACATGTTTACTGTTTCAGTCGGTTCCACCAATACTCCGGCAACATTCTTGGAGAATTCCAAATCGCTGGAAACCCTGAATGAATAGTTACAGTTCCTCAGATATATATATTGAACCTTCTTGAATGAAGGTAACAAAATACTACTATTATTATTATTCTCTCTTTTCATATAAAGGAATTATAAGAAGTAAAAACATGGAAAAACAAATAAATTCACAGAGACCTACAAATCTGGCCATAGTTTAAGGGCAAATAGTTCAAGTATCCTTTCCTTGAAGTCATTTGTGAAAATAAACAAGTGGTACTTTCCACAATATAAGTTGTCTTTTTTTGATGCAGGAGAGTAATAGACAATGGAAAGTAATGAATAGGGTGTCAAAAAAAAAGAAATGTCACACCTCAGAAAGAAATCTTGCATTTCTCCCGACTGTAGCAGTACTGTAGATGGATGAGCCAGATGACTGGTGCTACTCTTTAGTCTAACAATTGGTGCACTAATTTTATCATTACCTGGATCTGACAGAAATTTTTTCAATATTAACAATTTCATCATCACCGAAGATTCTTGTACAATACTATATAGTCTGTTGAATTTCAGTCCGTCAATACTAGCACAGGATGTAACAATATTGCACCTTAGAAGCAATGTCGCTGGTATGGTAATGCTTTTGATAATACCATTAGATTTAAAAAATCTCAAAGAAAATGTGATACCATTAAAGAGACTTACTAGAGCAGCCGATTTCACCAGAGAGATTCAAGAGCCTCACACAAGGATAGCTCTTTAAATTCAAGTACATCGCCTTCTCCAGATCTGGAACTGACTCCAATACGCTGTCCGATCCTAAGAACAACAAAAGGGGGATGTCAGGGCGTCCAGTTGGATCAAATTAAATAAACAATGTCAAACCCAAACAACTGTCTACTGATCACCGATTTGCAAACAAACTTTGCTGCAATGTTTCCTGGGTAGTAGTAGATGAAACTATTTTCAACGAAACAGCATCAATTGAGGCACCTACCTCTAAGTTTAGGACTTTCGGCACAAGTAACTTTATTGGTTGTTGAATTTGTAACAAAAATTGAGTGTCAATAACCAATAAGCCAATACTCCTAGTTCAAAATCTAAGCCCATACTTCCATTCTTTTCTCAAAATGCATTTAAATGCTACTGATTTCGGAAACAAAACGAACTTAAAGCTCAATCAGAGAACTAACCATTGTCTGCGCCATATATAGGCGAAGCAGTGAAGAGAAGGAACAGTACGGCGAGAAAAACCCTAGCCCGAGCCATGGAAAATGAAAATGGGATACGACCTCGCTCCGATTGGAACCAGAGCTGTTTAGTCCGATTGGAAATGGAGACTCGGCGCGACTTTTGACAATCGAGGAAAAGACGCTTATTCCGTTTCCATGATTTACTTTTTCTTAATTTTCCTTTAATTTGTTGGGCTTTGATATTTGTTCACCACAGAACAAAATTAAAGAATCTAAATTCCAGTTATGGACTATTGGGCTTTCATTTACTAAGAAACCGGAGTACGAATCCTCAGCCTCAGGTATAATGCGAGTCATGAGTCATGACTAGGGGTGAAAACGGAGCGGATACGGATCGGATAGTGGTGAAACCATATCCGTATCCATATTTTTTATCGGATACGGATACGAATACGGATATGTTCGGATACGGATACGGTTCGAATGTTATCGGATACGGATTCGAATACGAATATATTTCGGATATTAAAACGGATATTTATAAATTAACAAACTAATGGAAATAAAAATAAACAAGATAGAATATCCATATCAAATGTCATCATATATCAAAATACTATATTAATCATATGTAATCATCATGATTAGAAAAAAATTAATTTTAATGTTGTTATCATATACAATTATCTTGATAATAGAAAATAAAATTAATTTTATATTACTAGTCTAAATAAAAATATTATTGTAAGAGAATTTATTTAATAAAAGTTAAGTATTATCTAATAAAATTATTCTCTAAAGTAGATAAGTAATTATATCAATCATCTTGTGTCGTTAAAAATACGGATAAACGGATTAATATTTATCGGATACGGATAATATCCATATTTTTTTTGTTGGATACGGATACGGATCGGATAGTGTCAAAACCATATCCGTATCCATATTTTTTTGTCGGATACGGATACGAATACGGATATGTGCGGATTCGGATACGGTTCGAATATTTTGTGCATTTTCCGAATTCGGATACGGTTCGGAGCGGAGTTTATCCGCTCCGTTTTCATCCCTAGTCATGACTCGTGAGGCAAGTTCCTCTAGTTTTCCAGATTAGCCATTTTGTTTTATTTTCTTTGTTATGTTAGTTTTGTTTATTATTACATGCCGAATAGCAAAATTCCAGAATAATTAGAATTCTTTTTACTTTCATTTTTCTTTTGTCTGTCTAAGCTTATGTACATGGGCAGATATAGGCATTTAAAATTTGATTTAATATCTTCTATTATTTTTTTTTCCCGTTGAATGAAAAAAACATAATTGAATGCCAAATTGTCCTTATTGTTTTATTGTTGATCCTTATTAACTACCAAATATACTTTTTATGATATTAGTATGAATTTTACTGACCTCCAATTAGAAAATGTTTTGACGCAGGAGCTTAAACAATTCTCACCATAAGGCAACTTCTCAAAGGTAAATATAGCATGAAATGACTCATCTTAGTAGTGTACGTGCTATTAGATGTGCTAATTATATCCATTATATCCACTCCTTTTACTCGCAGCAAGCAACAACAAACTTTTACGAATTTTAAACCCCTTTTTGCACAGTTATGTTATAAAGTGAACAAAAAGAAATGGAAAAATCAATAATAAAAATTAGTCAGAATAGTACTTCAGATATATCAGGATTAAATCAATGATAGATAATACAAGCATCTTATGTCAAACACAAAAAGTTCGTTTGAGCTACTAAAGTTAAACAGCACCAAATGATCTTTATCTTACATTATCACTAGCTATTCCCATACATCACTAATACTAAGTGCACCACTCGAAATTTTTTTTATTTTTGTATAGCTGTCTCACATCAACAGCTTTGCTTGTGCCGAGTTGAGCCCCTTGTAACTCCTCTCTTTCCTGTTTTTCGTTTGGTGGCTCCTGAGAACACTGAAGCCCACATCGAATTACTATAACCAAGCATTTTTAACATTCTCTGTTGCACATGTGTCACAATCATTTACAGAGACCACGTTCTTATCAATTAAGAAGATGAACATACTGTCAAAAATGCTACAATTTGAGCAATTAAATTTCCCTCAATTAATCAGCAATTGCAACTGACAATCCATGCGAGCAAAATTGGCAGGCAGTTGGGAACTTCTCTACTTTCTAGGAGCACTGCAATAAAAGAAACTTATTAGAGAGTTTTGTGCTTCCTTTCTTTTCTTTTTGAGGCAATATATACCATCACTTCATCGCATTCAAAATGTACCCATCAATTATTCACACCAGCATTAATTACAGATATATTGGAAAAGGAAAAGTCCAACCATCACAAAAAAAATAAGTCAGCAAAGGATTACAAAGCACTCCTCAAAATCAACGTGGCATTTAGATGAGTTTTGCTTAATTTAGTTTTAAATGTATAAAAGAAGCCCAACACCCATTTTCATACTATAAATATTCTTAGAGCATGTTTAGATTAACAAAAATTGGAAAGCATTTACAAGAAATTAGAAAACATACTTCATTAGGCAAAGTCTCTCTCAGCCCGATTTAAAGTACGAGTCACCAAAGTATAAAATTCTGGTTCTTCTTCCTTTATATGGTCAAGGTCAGTTGACTCATGTGCGTCAGCCTGAAATAAGCAACAACATTATTTTAAAGGAAGGAATAAAACAGTAAGGTCTCTCATAGAAGAACTTCTACATTTGAATGATGAAACAGCTCATCGGAATGTAGAAGTAAAATCAACCTTTCTAATATTATGTACATTCTCTCATTTTCAGTTCTTTGTCAATCTCAACGAGCACTACTTAAGGTAAAATGGTGTATAATAAATTGATACCTCAGAGAACTTAAGAAGTATCAAGTTCGAAACAGTGGCCGGTTTAGATTGATCCCACCTGGAAAGGATCAAAATATTAAAAAAAATATATAAAAAAGTTCAGCATGAGCATAATTGGAAAAAAAAAAAAAAAAAAAACTAGGTAAGAAGAATGCAAAAAGGCGTAGCTTGCTAAGTGCCTTCGAAAGGGAGCACCATAATTTACAATATCATGAAATTGTGTTAATAGCATTTTTAATTCAAAATTTTAAGCCCTAGATTCCTACTTGATCAAGAGCATCGAGATACTTTCATGAAGATGTAGACCAAGAATTTAACCTAATTTTGGCAAAGGACACTTACCCAAAAAAATGGAAAAAAATCCTTTTAAATATAAAAGGCATTTTCTGATAAAGAAAACATTTACCTAACAAGCATCAATTCATTGACAGACCTCCACATTTTACGGCCAACATCCTTCTGATTTTGATCTCTGGCACTTCTCCCATGCCACAATTCTTTGACAATGTATACAATTTCTTCAACATCTACCTAAAATCATGCTTCAATTCTCAATGCCTGCAGAACAATAGAAAAAAAACTAAAAGGAAGCCAAGGAGAGTAACACCGTACCAGTACTTCATCAGCTGATCCATACAATATCTCCTCATGCTCAATTAGGCGCTGGTGAAGGATGCGATAGTGGTCTAAATCCAGATTGACCACTGGTTCAGTTTGAAGTGAAAATTCTGCCAGTTGGGTTGCCACATAAGTGGCCATTACTTGCCCAAAAATTGCAGGAATGGTACCCAATACCGGTATTATACGGACCCTGAAACCTGGCACAATCTGAAATTCACAATGACGTTAGAATTCTTAGTACAGGAACTCATACTATGTAATCATATCAAAACTGAGCAGTTTGCATTTGACTATTACTAACAACCTATCATTAGATAGTGAATAAGATGCATCAACAACATCGAAAAATAAGGACAAATTTTTTTTTTTTTAAGGATCAAAGAGACAAACCTGGTAATCTAGTGGATTTTCTTCCTCTTTTGAAGTTTGGAAAGGGAGAAGCTTTACTTTGGGCTTCTCTAAAGAAAATACTACTGGAAACCCACCATCAATTCCATGATCTTTTCTCAAGCGATATCTAACCTACAACAGCATAATTGGAGAATTGGAGAAAAGGCGAAGGATCAAGATAAAGATTACGAATTCTGCTAAAATATGAAATAAATAAGAGGACAAAATGTAAAATACTGCACGAGAGAGGGGGTCATTGGTAGATTCTCTCAAATCTGCAATACGAATTCTTGTGGGGTCTGCCCTAGCACCAGCTCCCATGGCAGATAGCACCTTCAAGCCTCTCCGTACACATGCAGCAAGAAGTGCCACCTGATTAAAAAGATTATAAGTCAGAGAAAAATCAATAAGAGTATGTTTAAACAGCTAAAAATAAATATAATATAATAGGATATATCAGATACTAGTTTTTAAAGCTTCACTGCTTCAGTAAAGGAAAAAAAAAATGCATGTCAAAATATGTTTCTTTTAAACTCCAAACTGGTGTTTCGTACTGTCAAGTTTTACAAACAAATAATGAAATTTAAAGCAGACGAGCAAGCTATGATCATAGTGACAATAATGGCACATCGTGTAACTCATGCAATATACCTTTGTGTCGATATTATCTATGCAATCAAGGACAAAGTCAGGATTTCCAGAAAGAATCTCTTCCTCGGATGAAGAATCATACAGCTGCACTCTAGCTTCTATTTGGCACTCAGGATAAATCAAAGAAAAATGTTTTTTGAGGCACAAGGCCTTAGGAGTCCCCACATCTTCTCTAGTGGCCACAGCATGCCGGTTTAGGGATGAGAGAGATACCTTTCATATATCAAGAGTTTCCATTAAGCTGCAAGTATGATATACATTGGATATAATTGCCAGGCTGTAAAACCCTCAATCATACTTCGCACCTTCAGCTAAAAAGATCACTACTGAACCTACTGGTATGGTCCCATTTCCTGTCTGGAACATTTCTTTTTCCCTTTTTCTAAGCAAGTCCAGGACTTAATCAATTAAAATATTCAAGATCAATGAAGTTACAATTGGGAATTATTTGAGATTGACACAGGTAAAATCGGTTAATCAAGCTTTATCACAGTTTCCATCATAATTGGAATTATTAGGCATAATTTCAACAGCTGAAGGGAACCACTAAAATCAGTAAGACTCTGAGGCCTGTAAAATTGGTCAAGTTATAGTGTACAAACTGATATGTACAGTTTACCCTTTTACGGACTATAGTTACTAATCATCAGATTGAAAAAAAAACAATAATCAAAATTGACAAATCAATAACATAAATTTTGAACATACCTGATCAAAATCCACAAGTAGAAGCCGGCCAACTCCTGATCGTAACAGCATTGAAGCAGCATGACTACCAACACCTCCAAGTCCAATGATTACCACAAATGATTGGGTCACTTTTCTCTGTGACTCTAAGCCAAAAAACTGGATATTCCTGGTGCAGAAAAAAACGTCAGATAGAAAACATTGTAGCTCATATAGTATTACAATTACCCAATATGAAAAATTGAGATAAATAGGTCACCCATAATCATTACTAATTTGTTAACTGTAGGAAGCTACATTATACCTTGTAAGCTGCTCAGAGACGATCTCATCTGCCAACATATCAGAACCAACAAAATTTCTTGCCAGACCCTCATTGCTAGCTTTACCTATTCAAGCATAATCATTCATAATTTTGGAATTTCAGAAACAATAAAAACTCAATCAACAGTCCAAAAGGTTACAAATACCAAGCTAATAGTAGACACTAGACAGCCACGTCCAGGACCTGTCAGCCTGTGGTTAAACCATACAAGTTACTCTAGAAGTGACCCCAACTTTGTCTTTTGCATGTCTAATTAGCTTTTTTTTATCTGTTTTATTTTCTTTTCCTTTACTTTTCAATGAATTTCACAGATGAAATTACCATTAGTGCCATCTTCAGCTAAAGCCCCATTTGACATGCTTTTCCCATGCCGCTTCACATAATACCTAATCAAGTTTGCAACATCAATTAGTAACAAACTAATGTTATTACAGAAAGTAACATGAAATGGCCAGAGGGGGGAGGGGGATAGGGTTTTAGAGAAGAACATATGGGAGAGTTTGAGCAAAGCTAGAGTGGAGATAGAGCCAAAGACTGCGCCAGCGCCAATAAGAAGCCATTGCTTAGATCTGTCGCCCATCTCCTTCCCTTTTCTCACTCTTCTCTGAAAACAAATTCAGAGTTCGCGGACGCCAAGAGGCGGAAAGTCGGAGAAGGAACGTAGGGGCGTGCAGTCGCCCGCAGTGGTGGCGGTGGATCAAGCGCGAAATTCTGTTTATCTAATGGGCTGGGTGGGAAATTTGTTTTGATGATTTCTTAGTTAGGCCCTGATCACAATGAATTTTACTCGGGATTTCATTTCATTTGAATTGATTTCGTAAGATTTCATAGAATTCCGTTAGACCTAATTACATAGGAATCCCAATCAAATGACACCAAATCTGCTCATTGTGATCAAGAATTTTCCAATGAAATAAAATGAATTGAAATCCTACGTTAAAAAAAAAAAAATTCTGATCAGGGCCTTACATTTTTCAAATTATGAGCGCATGTAAATCGGCCCATAAGAGTACTGTGTTTAGGACTGCAAATGCAACTCATTTTAATCGTTGATAGTTTTGTTTCGTCTCCTTTGAAATAGTTAATGAAATTATTTTGTTGTTTCGTTTGTTAAATGAAACGGTTAACAAAACTAGTCGCTTTTGTTTTGTTTATTTTTGTTTAACCATTTTATGTCATTTTTTATGTATTTTTAAGTATTTAGAAACAAATTTTGATTAACTAGACATATTGCAATGTCAAATCAGTTAGTTATGCACGAGATATAAAAAAAAACATATATATAAATTAATAGTCAAAGCAACAAATCGAACACAATTACACGCTTTGACCATTTCAAAATAGAAAAACATGTATAAAAATTAATTTTATGTTAATTGATCGTCTTTTGAAACAAACACGTTAACGCAAATTAATTTTTATTTCGTATCATAAAAGAAACGGTTAACGAAAATAGATTATTTTGTGATCGTTTCGTTGCATTTGACGTTTGCAGTCCTATCTGTGTTTTTTTTTTTTTTTTCCCTCTCTTAGGCTTTGCTTAGAAGAGGATAAACGATTCAAAAGGAGGGAAAGAGAGATGTCTAACACCTGTCAAGAGTTTTCCTTGTTCTAAACTTAAAAAAATAAAAAAAAAAGAATGTAAACGAAGGAGAAGGGAGGATAATTAATGCTATGTACAAATCATTTAATTTTTTGCTCTTCAATTTATATGTTCGTATTTTTCTCTTCCTACCTTTTCCATTCTTTTTCTTTTTCTTTTCATGGAGTTTTTCTGGAGCATGACCTTGAGGTAGTGGCCATTTTTTCCCCAAAAAATAAGTCTTTTTTTTTGTCGTTCATTGTGAATTTGTGATGGTTCTAGTCTTGTAATTATCATTAACCAATTTTATTTATTGGAAAAATCAATAAATAATTATTTATCACGGTAAGTTTCAAAATTTTCAACAAGAAATTTTAATTGAAAATGAACATTACAGTCATGATCTATAATCTACAACATAATATATATGAATGTGCATGTCATTACAAAATGATGAACTTGATGCATATTTTACCATTTTAAATAATTTAAATTTTCAACGGTACGAAATCAAAAGTTCTTGATACATTACTAGATGATATTTTAGTCGTACAAAGTTTTGTTGCTACAAATCTATTTGTCCGATTATATCCTTTATACATTTTAATTGTTGAGCTTGATGTCCATTTAAATAATTTGAAACATTACTAAATTTATTAATAAAAAATATAAATAAATATCAAGTAATCCTTATCTTTTTATTTATTTAGTTTCATTTTTTGAGTGTGTATATACGTGTACGAAATAAACCTGTATTAAAGAAGCAAGATTAGATTAGGTATTGTCACCATAAGAAAAGACAAAATATACTGGTATCCACGTGGTTGCAAATCAACTTTTTGGCTACCTGAAAAAAGCATCAAACCGAAGTTCGTTCTCATGATCTCATCTCGGGAACATTCCAGGTTCTGACCATATTTATGCACTGCACCCCTTCATGAAATGATAAGGGGGGTGTATGTCGCATTCGCCCATTCATGAATGGATGAGAAAGGTTCATGTGGCACCGATCTCTGACATGTGTACGCACCTGATCTGTTTATCCATCCACCTAGCTAAGAAGTAAGAAGTAAAATATTGGAAACAATATATATATTTTGCTGTAATTTAAGTTTTAAATTGAAAGTGGAGTATTAATTTAAATTGGTGATTATTTCGAAATATTATTCGACATGAGTGGATAAGCGGCCATTTATAAATACTAAATGGTCCCTAACTTTATTATTTTGCTACTTAAAAAGAAATAATTAGTAATTGTTTCAAAACCTTAAGTTAATGCGCATATTACTAATTTGAGATCAACTTTGATCTAGTGGCAAAAAGTAATATATCTTGAGTGAAAAATCACAAATTTGAAATCCTTGGCTAGATATTCTTTTATAGAAATTTAATTAAAAAAAATAAGTTGAAAGACTTGATCTCTAATATATCTTCAAACTAATATTACTAACTTTAACTTATAAAATACACTATTTAAAAAATTTTAGTCTTCTTATTTACTTTATAAAACTCTTCACAGTATCCCCCCTTTTTAGCGAGGACCAAAATCATTTCAATATACTGGAATTGATTCTCGTGTTTAAACCATCTTGGTCAAATGCTTAAGACAGCTTCTTTCCTAAATTAAGCTTTCTTTGTTCATCTTGCCATTGAATTGCCTAAAAAAAGGTCTATTTCTTTCCCTTCTTTTTATCGTATTACCTAATACCACTTTATTAATACAAACTAAAATTTTATATTTCCTCTGCCAAAAAGTCCCATCAACCTTTTTTTAAATTGAAAGTCCAACAAGTGGGATTAACTTCAATTGAGTTAACTAGTGGATACCGTCCAATGAATGGCTTATAAAATGCAAAATCGTGGCTTTAAGAGTTGTCAACGGAAATTGAAAGAGGATTCGGGTCAATATTTGCCCATTTGCTAGGCTACAAAATTGAAATATTGAATGCATGTCAATCAACCTGACCTCATAATTAATGCATTGTGGTTTGATTAAAAGTACTGTCACTATCAATTATTTTTCATAGCTAGTGTCAACTTTAACTTTCCAATTTTATTTCTATTTAATCGATCAATATAGTCGACGAGAGAACTTCCACAAACATTACTTTTTGATCGAATATGCATCAATGAAAGGCGACAGTTCTTATCATACATTTTAGAATTTAAATCCACCAACCACAGCTAAAAAAGAAAAAAGATAGGAAAATATTTTACCAATATTCATGGGGGCCCACAAATATCAAGGCCTGCTCAGTGGAATAAATGGAATCTCCACAGAATGGCTCTAGCTTGGTTTAACTAGTTATTTTCTAACTTTTCTTACTTTTAATTTAAAAACATTTTACTCACTCCAATTCTTACCTCTCAAATACAGCCAACCATATATATATTTTTTTTAGAAAATTAATATGTATATGTTTTATGAGATCTAAAGTGTGCATTAGACAATAAGAAAGTTTGAATTTAAACAAGTTTCTGAACGAAGTGTATATTAGTGTACAATACTCAATAGTTCATTATTTAATAACCAAGTTGTATTTAAAGAAATTGAGATAATGAGACAAAAATTAAGGACAATAGTTCACAACTATTAAGTTGCATTTTAAGTAAGTGATAATTATCAACAGTTGTGTCTAAACGACAAATAAGCATATATGCATTCTTTAATTAGTTGTAGAATTCAAATAAGCTGGCATGATGCTAAAGAAGAGGGATTTATAGTGAAGATAAATAACAGGAGAGAAAACTGGGTAGGAAAAATTGTGGGAAAATGTTGGACATCTCCCTTCGCTTCTGGACTCCTGCAGTCCTACCAAAATCAATTTCACATGACGCACGTGAGTTCTCTTTGCAAATAAAACTTTGTGTAGGAGCGTCTGAGCAGGAAGGGTAAAGAGTAGGAGATGAAACAATCCGAACCATCGATTTTATTGGACGGCTGCGATTGCGAAAAAGCAGAATCTTTTTTTTTTTTTTTATCTTGGAATAACAGCAGATAATAACATCTTCTATATCGTTAAAGCTGTGTTTGATTTCTTTTTGGTAACATCAAAATGATATAGTTTTTATATACTTTCCAAAAAGTTTATATGGTAATAGATGGTGACATTTTTTAATTAAGCAATTTTGATTTCTTTTTCCTTGAGTCGAAATCATCTACTTAATCTTCCTCATTTTTTTTAATTGGTAAAATTGATCTCTTGGTACAAATAATAAATTCTAGAGAAGATTCAAGGCAATGTGTCATCGGATAATGCGCTGTGTGCCTTTCTTTTTCCAATCAATGCTTCAGTACATATCTCTTGTTCAATACTTCAATTTTAATGGCTATACTACGCTTAAACTGCTTCATGGTGGCGGCTTAAAGAGTTGTCAACGTTTAGAATTATGCTTGGGTTAGAGAAGAAAGGAAATATACAATGATATCACTTTTTAATTGACAACTAGATTGATAATGCGTAAATGATTATCTAAAATTAAAATAGTCAAATGATATATAGATATCTTTTCTGTTATTTAGAAAATATTTATGTATCAATTATTATTGTTATCATTCAGTTACCAATAAATTATAATAAAATTGTACTGTTAATTTTAATTCGCATACAGATACCGATCAATTGTCTAAAATATATAAAAATATATATATATTTTTTTTGTGATTTATAAATTAGATAATCAATTTGTTGTAATGTCAAATTTCTCATCAATGTAATTATGTAACACGTTCCTTCACTAAAAGAACAGATATTAATTATTACAGCGACTATCGAGTTTGTATATTTTCTCCCCTCTCTATGTATATATACTCAGCTACTTAGACTATGCACACTAGAAAATTCGAGTGGAAAAAACATATTCATTTTAAAAATCTCCTCCTTTGCTTATTTACTTAATGTGAAATCTCCTCTTCCCATTCATTAATTGTAAAAATTGCTTCTTTGCTTATTTGAAATATTTGACAAATGCTATCATTTTTTTAAATTTTTTAATTTTTTTTAAATCGCGGAGCAACTAACTACCATTATATATATATATATATATATATATATTATTCTCCTCCTTATTACTCTTCTAAGCACAAACCGTTAGTAGATAAGAAGCAATTCTACAAAAATATATATATATATTATCATATTGCATCATTGAAAGCCGACTGTTATCAAATTTTTCTGAATTTCACATTTATAAGTTAAGCAGACTTCAATCAACCACATACATAATTTATAATTTACGCGAACTATATACAAAACATATCAATTGCATAAGCTCCCATTCTCCCACGTTTCCACGCAAAGTAGGTCCAGTTTGTCATTTGTTAACATCTGGAGAGTCAGGATATCGGTTATATTGGGCCGAAGTATAAATAATTACGTTATGATTTTTCAAATCGTACGGTTGATCTAAGGGATCCAAAATATAGTTTCATATTGAAAATTTATAGGACACGATATTTTATCATTTTCAAGGAATAACTATTTTTAAATTTTTTTTTGAAAACGATGACATGCAAAAACTATTTATCTCACGAGATTTTAATAATGAAGAATACATAAGAAATTTTAGATCAACTGTCCGACATAAAACAAGCGTGGTTTGGACCTTTGTAGTTTGCCTGAAATACAAATCTCTGTACAATAATCAGGGCGAAGCTAGGATTTCGTGTCAGCAGGGTCCGTAATTTTTTTTTCTGAAAATATATGTTTGATGTAGCGTCTAATATAAACGTATTATAATAATAATTTTTAATTAAGTAACTCTACAATAATGCAACATAAAGAATTCATGAGAAATCAAATATATATTATAATAACAATATAAAATCTAAAATAATATATCCATCATAAAAGTTGAGACAATAAAAAATACAACAATTTGCTATGAATTTTTATTTTTCATAATTTTGCATAATAGGTCCATTAGAAATCTTATTGAACACTTCTTTTTCTATATTATAAATATATAAAGATGTGATGCATACTAAGTAGTTCAACCACTATATTCAAACCATAGTATTTCAAATTTTTCGTGCTGCTCGGAAATTTTTTGACAGGTGTTTAGAATTTTTAGTTCATGTTTTTACATAATATCCGAATAGTGTTTTTAATCTTCTGTGATAACTTTTGTTTATTATGTTCTAAAGTTTACGAAATATTAAATAGACGAATCACGCATTGCATGAGATTAACGCTAGTGTATATATATTCTATAAATGATCATTCATCCAAACATATTTCATTTTATTCTAAATTTTGTCTTAATAAGATTCATTGCGGAAGAAGAATGAAGGCGATTCATCAGGTACAAATGCAACCTGGGTCCTATGTAATTTTTTCATGAGTCGTTATGTAATTCAAATCAAACACGACATGTTCAGCTGGGTCCTTCAAAATTTTGAGATGGATTCATGACTTCTTGTATATATATATTTTTTTACATAAATGTGTAATGTCTAAGTATTTTTTTTTTTTGAGGTGGGTCCATGGACCCACCAAAATGCACATAGTTTCGCCTCTGACAATAATATATCCTGCTCGTTTCTCTTAATAGCTAGCTTCTCTTAACGAGATAAAACAACTATCTTCTCACTGCAGCTATATGCGACAAATCCTTACAAAATTGCATCGCGAAAAAAAAAATCTTAATTATTAATTAGATATCTAACTGAGTTGCCAAAAAATTACCCTCAATTTGGACAATATATAATTTCGAATATCAACCTATTATTATTATTATTATTATTATTATTATTATTATTTGTTGTTGTTGTTGTTAAAATAATAATACAAATACAATTCAGCATAACACAAGTACATGTTCTTTGCATCGAAGTCTTAAAAATTGGTATCATATTATCTTGTCGTACTCTTATATTAATTTTGCCGATCTACAACAAACGGACCAAATCTATGTGTCATGATATGTTTTTAAGACATTAATTGGACATGATATGGATCCATATCAGAGGAATCAGATGTAAAATTTAAATTTTACTTTTCGAAACGTGAAAAGCCACTACAAGTATCCCTAGACAGGTTAACATGAAGTAGAAGCCACGAATATTGCTGGTATATTAATTAGCAAATCAAAGCATTGTTACGTACTGATCCCAATAAAAATAGTATCTACATATTAGGCCTGAACGTTTTGTTAATTAGGGCAATGCAAGGTCCAAGACCCTTTAATTTGGTCATTGTTATATACAGTGATTTATGAAATATAAAATGATTATAGTTCTAGTTGAAATATAAAAATAAAAATCAAAATATTATAGTTCTAGCTGAAATATAAAAATAAAAATCAAAAGCTACAGTGACACATGCATTTGCATTAAGAATCATAAATAATTTAAAAGGAATTTTCAGTAGAATGCCTGATTCAGAATCACACTTAATTAGTTAATTCGCAGTCGATTCACTGCTTACGTGGAAACGTGCTTTGGAATGTAGAAAATATCTAACCGTACAGCTTTGCGTATCTGGAACACAGTGGAGTATGATTATGGAACTTCCATTCGCTCAAAGGTTATGCTCCATCAAATAAACTACTCTCCTTTTTTTTTTTAATGTAAAGTTGGTTTGCTATATACAAAAATACAATTGATGAATTGAACATGGAGCATTAACTGGTTCAGATTTTTGGTGTGCAGAAAGCACCTGTAAATCTGTAATATATCCTCTTATTAGGAATTCACATCCTCTGCCGCACCGCGATTGGCAGCGATGCGGCGCCAACCGTCTTATCTAAATCTGATGGATAATGGAGCCCCGTGAATCTAATAGGCCCGAAAAAAATTAACCGTCCGATCAAATCTGAACGGCTCGAAAAAAATCGCTGCTGGCAGCGCGCGGCAGAGGATCCGGTTCCCTCTTATTAGACCCTTATCAGAGAACTTTATTATTATTATTTTTTGGATGGAATATTGGATATCTCATTGACCGTACAAAAATTCTGAAAACCACTGTTTAGAGTCAGAGAATCTCTCTGGCTATTAATGAAGTTCAAATTAGTTCAACTTTTGGCATAGGGATTTCAAAAACGGCGACATATATCATATAAGTGTTCTAAATCTCTATAAAAAAAGATTCTCGAGTACTTTAGCACAAGGACCATATATGAAGGGATCCCAACTTTTACTTTAATTTTATTATAAGTTCGAAAGGCCATTATGCATTTAATTAAGCTAAATGGATTTATACAATTCACTCTTGATTGAATAAATGGATAGAAAATAAATGGATAAAAAATTAATCTTATTTTGTAGTTTTTCCTTCCGTGCAAAATTGTATGCTTGTGTAGTGAACAGCTCTAATATAGCTCTCCTACTAATTAAACCTGGATTTTCATTTGGTCAAAGAATGTGTTAAGCTGTCTTGTCAATATTCCAGCAATGGAACCACTACTATTTTAAACAGAAAGTAATTTCGGATTTATACATTAGGGACACCAATGCTACTTTTTAAGTTTGAAATCTAAGGTTCACAAGGAACAGTAATGGAAAATCCTAGGAAAAGTGACTAATCACAGGGAACAAAATTGAATTTGGTTCTGATGATCCAACAAAACTTAGCCAACCGAAAAAGACCACCTCCAAATAATCCGATTGGATGTACTTAATGATGTTTAAATCCAACTGAAATGCATGGCAAGTGCACAATTGCCTGCACTTTTCCCATTTATGCACTATAGAGACCGAAAATGACTCAGCCAAGAGCACTAGCCACTAGTTTTTTCTCCCACTGTTTTCTTTCACAAAAAACTTTTAACGATTGTGCTTTGCCTTTCCTTTTTATACACTTGGACTAAGAAGCACGATTATTCTGTCTTTAGCACTTTTAAGTGATGCAAAATTTCAATTACTTGGCAATTATATAGTGCTCTGAAATAGATATAAATGAAATTGTGCTAGCTTATGCACAAAAGAAAACAAAACAAATCTAAAAAGAAAAGAAAACAAAGCTAAGGATGCGCTCTTAGCTTCTAAAACTATCCTTACCTCATTAGGAGGGACCTAAAAACTTTACCTTATCTCTATCATGATGAAAAAGCTAAGTTATTTAATAATTCCGGACAATATTTTATTTATTTATTTATTTATTTATTGCTGGTGTAGTGGATCTTATGATAGGCACGGTGATTGATTAGTGTTACATTTTGATAAGGGCATTTAACACAAGAATTATAATTTATTGTCAAAATTTATTTTTGACAACCTTTCCCGTTTCAAATCAAGCCAAAATTAAATTTTTTTTTCAAACTATAAAAAAGTACGTAGACATGATGTTAATCTTATATATTGTTTAACGATAATCCATATTAATTGTCAAACTAGGTAATTGTTAATGAATCTCACCATTAACACAAGATATATATTGAACACTGGTGCAAGCATTAAAGGTTTATGTAGGCTCTGGAATCAGGATATTTATTCTACCTTAATTTGCCTTATAAGGCGTTTGACTCTACCAGAAGTGTGTTAAATACTGGATGCTTAATACAAAATATATTCTACTTCAAGGAATGAATTTGGCTAAAAAGTATTTATGCTTCTTAGTTTTAATAAAATTCAATTCAACCTGATCTGCCTACAACTGTATCACTTTTCCAACCTGATCTGCCTATAGATTTATGCAGTGTATTTTTATAAAAAAAAAAATGCTGGAGGTTTTATCAACCATTGTTTTCTATTGTCCAAGAGAATATCAGAGTATATCCTTTGTGTCTGTGGAAGAGGAAAAAGGGGAAAATATAAATTAGTGGAAAATGAAATTCAAAAGATTGGAAAAATAATTTTAAATAAAAACAAAGAAATGGACAATATCGATCGTTAATTCTATGTTGCTCCTTTTCTTTTGATGTAATTAAGTTTTGTAATTTCTAACTGTCAACAAACAATCACTCTAGTTTGATCAATTTTTAAATTTAAAATTAGTATCAAGTTCCCAAGTTTTTAGGTTATTCATATTTAATGTAATTTTAAACGTTCAAAATCCACTGCTTGCAACTGGAAATGATTTGAGGTTTTTTGATCCTCTCATGCAAAACATTTTATATAATTAGCTTGTTATGAAATTGTCCACTATGTTTACTTTGATATTGCCTTTTGCAATAACTTCCTCGGAGAATGTTCAAGATTTCAGTTATTATTCTTTCTTTGTTTTGTTTGTCCTTTTTTTTTTTTTTTTTTTTTTTTTTTTTTCTTTCTTTCTTTCTTTCTTTCTTTCTTTCTTTCTTTCTTTCTTTCTTTCTTTGAAGTTGTTCGAGCGGTTATTTTCAAACTTTTATTTATCTAATAATGCTATACCATCACATGCACTTTAAAATTACAAATCATCTGTATCGAATTAAATTAACATGGTATGTATTTAACAAATTTCATTATAAATGGAAACATGTTAAAGAAATTTCAGAAAGCAAATCTCATTATTAAATAATATAACCTTACAATGTTATTATATTAACTGTTTTTTAAATGTGAAATCAATCGATAGTTGGTTGAAGAACTTGGGGACGGAAATGGCAGAGAGCGAACCATTGCTCATTTCCTACGTAGAATGCTTTTGATATTTTGTCTTTTTTTGACAACTTTTTTTTGTTTTCTTTTGACATGCACCAATGTGAAGCACAACGTTTTGTATGAAAACAGGGGTATATTCACCTCTACTCTTAATGGGCAAAAGAAGAGAAACCTGAGCCCGGCCCTTCATAGCTTGAAATTATATCTACTGGAAAGAAAAGAAACACAACAAATTGAAAAAAAAAAGATATAGATGCTATTTAATTTTTTTCGATAGTTTCAATTTATTTAATAAAACTAATTAATTTATAGATCACAATATTAACTTTTCTATATGATTTAACTTTTCCACTATAAAGTGACAATCACACTTACAATTTATTACTTGTAATTAGCATCTCGTAAGACCATACGAATTAATATTATTTTTTTATTGAAATAAGATTATTTATTTATAGAGGCATAGCCCACTATGTTAAATATTATTTTATCTCTCTTCTTCGCCTAGTGAGAATTGAATCCGTTAACTTTAAGATAATGACGGAGTCACTAACCATCTATGCTGGACACCCACGTTCAAGAATCAAGACCATCCAAATTATAAGTCGAGTATTGTAGGATCTTAGACTGGATTGATTAAAGAAATCAAACCATCCGCTCAAAGTAAAAATAATTTTTAAAGAGCATGGAACGTTGAAATTTGTATTTAAAATTGTACTTGTAATTAGCACCTCGTTTTAATGATTTATTAAATGCCGTATATATATATACTTCAGTAAAGTACCTTCTCTAATTGTACGAATTTAATTAGAAAAGTACATCAATTTTGACGTTTTACAAACAAATGTCAAGCAAGTATATACTCAAAGTCAATTTAATTTTGTAATTTATTATTGATGGAAATTGTAATTTGTAAAGGAGAAAATTATATGAAAATTAATAGTCCCCTTAAAAAAAGACATTATCGTGTATATGGCGCCATTCGTTTTACCGGTCGCCGGTCGGCATGATTCGGATACCTAATTTCACTGAAAAAGATGGCCCACAACCCCGCCAAAGTATAAGCACCAAAAATTAGAGTCCTAACCCCATTCAGCCATTCTATGATTACTGAAATCTCCGTAGAACTTTCATTGGTTGCCCCAAGCCCGGTCCCACAAGCAGCGGCCCAGAACCAGAAGCCTCCGTTCTTTCCCTGTGAATCTAATAAATGTAGGGATAAATTAATTTAACATTAATCCTCCATTTCATCTCCCCTGTTATTTTGCGTCATTGCGTCAATGACGCCAAATTGCGTTGAGAAGTGAGAACTGGATTTCTCCTGTTTTAAAAACTGGAGAGAATAAAGACCTTATCTATTCTTCTTCAAAGGTCCCCACGGTTATTTCCCAATTTGATCTCTCTATAAAACCTCCTCTCCACACCCCATTTCAAAAAATGGAGAAAGGATAACAGTAAAGAGAAAAAAAAACAAAAAATCCAAACTTAACGCGCCTTCTCAAATCCTTCTCCTCTACCACTGCACCATCTTCTAAACCCCGCCACACCTCGTCTCCTCGGCTCTTGCAACGGCATTACAAGGGATTGATCATCGAGGCGCATCCATCTGACGGTGATGTGTAACGGAGTGAGTAAGAAGGAAGAGGAGAGAAATGACGATTCACCAGAGTATCTCGTTGAAGATTTGGATGAGAGGATCGAAGGATCGAATGGAAGCCGGCTTCAATTGCTCAGGTCACAACTCGGATTCGGTTTGTTCAGGCGTCGATCAAGCTATGATCGTTTCCCACATGGTTTCGTGATTCGTCCTGATAACAGGTGTGCATTCAATCTCTTCTCATAATCTCAGTAACTACTTTATTGTTTTGTTCCATTGGACTGGATTTCGCGTTGATCGATTTTCTTTTTTCAGAATTTTTTTGTGTAGTTATACTCGTGTAATTTTGTTCTCAACTGAACGAGCGGAATAACTTGCTCCAGAACATGGGAAATTTATATACGCTAACTAGACTAAATAGTTTAAAATTTGAAATTTGAGTGATTGAAATTGGGTGCAACTTAGTTGATTACATCATGTACACTCATCTTTCTTCTCCATAGTGCGGTACTGCCTTCAGGCGCATGACAAAGGCGTTGAGATAATTAATGGTAACACTTTCTTTTTTATTTGTTAATAGTAGTTGTAAGTTGTAACTTGAAAGTGGGAAATGAAGGGTCAGAGGTTTGGTCTAAGGTTGATATTTAACGGACTAAACATAGTTTGATACGCATCTGTGTATCTTAATTTGGACTACTGGAGGATGATTAGGCAAATAAAATAAAAGTTGTAGGTGTCCTTAACAGCAAAAAGACAAAATAAGTTTTTAGCGAGCCAGCTATTTCCTCTTTGCTCTGATTGGCTCATCAAGCTTGCTGTCAGGAGGGAGGAATAAGAATAACAATGAAACCTCTTTGGACAAACAATAAATATTAGAATTAAAAAGTAAAAATAAAACATGAATCTCTTCCGAGTCTTCTCTGTATAGCCAGCCTGGCTGATGATGACGATCCCAGTCCTGATTCTATGCGCCTTTGACCTTTGGAGTTTCTTTCGTGTGGTGTCACTTTATTATTATAATAATTTCGTTAAGTAAATCTTCTTAAGCTCATGTGTTGAATGCGTGGAAAATTCTATGGATTACCAGTATTAAATAATAGGTGATATTCTTTGTCTTACAATTGTTAAGAGGAGATGATGAAGGCAAATTAAACGTACACAAGTTTTCTCTAAAAAAAATTGATGGTGATTTATATGTTTACATGCGTGTGGTCCAAAATTATTTGTTGATAATTATACAAGTTAGTTTTATGTTCGAGTTAAATTCTCCTTAGAATAAGGCTTTTTTGTCCTATTTTGTAACTAGTTTTAACTTATAAAAGAAGCCAACGGTAAATTGGAAAATAACCATCAAATTTTATCTAAATAGAATAGAATGAAACAAGAAACTGATTGTATTATTTAAATATGTGGAGGAAAAAGTGGCATAGAAAAAAATTGATACAGAAAAAGATTTTATAAGCTAAATTGATTTAAAAATATAGGTTAGAGAACGTATCAAGTTTTGTTTGTATGTTTTATTCCTTCTCTTTGTCTTTCAGTTTTAACTTTTTTTTAAAAAAAAAAGTTCAGAAACCAACAGCTAATTCTCCAGCTGATCAGCCCACACCTCTGTTCCAGCTATTACAGAGTCAATGATGTTTCCTCAAAACTTTCCTAATTGTCCCTATTAAGACTTCTTAGAATCATTTGTGGATTCTCTTCTAGGAACTAGGAACTATTTCTTATCAGGAATAGTTGGCAAACGAAGACTACAGTATTATATTAATAAAATTAATGATTAACAAAATTACAAATGGAATTTATAGGAGCTGCTTTGAATTGTCTAGTCATAATCCCCTCTTAATTTTATTCATACAAATTGATTAGCAGATTATTTTTTTTTGTTTGCTCCTTGTGAGCTTGTCCCTTAGAAAAGAAAAGAAAACAATATGTAAATCCAAACCGTCTGATTGATCAAATAGTTTGCTCAAGTTTTTATAATTGCCCAAATTAATTGCTCTTTACTTAAAACTGAGCTGGCTTATCAATTAAGATAGTTGGTCTGAATAGTTGGATCTGCTATTTAGGGATAAATATTTCTGGAAGAGCTCATTCGCAGAACTTAGAATTAAATTGTAATATTTTGCCACAGCTTTTACAAGTATTTAAATCAACTTTATTCTATTGGAGGTACTTAGTATCATAGTATGTAATGTAAACATCGGATACACTAAGCAGCGCATGTTTCCTTCTGTTGAAAACTTGAAATGAGATCTTCGGCTCTGAGCCTCCTACCTGTCCCCATACGGTACGTGATTGGATCCACTGGGACCTCGCTTTGTTTCAGCCACGTGAACTGGGAGTATTTTAAAGAGGTGGGCCCCAGTTCCTTAGGAAAAGACATGTCAACCAATTGAAATCTAGGCCATGGGCCCAATATTACAACAATTAATAGTGATGAAATGACAAGTAGGCCTGTTTGGGCCTGATATCAGAATTCCTTTGCCATAAAGCGAACAATATACATTTTGTCACCACAAATAGCATGTTTTAACTTTTCAGCATATATGTATTTGTTGCACCCACATAGTTGTCATTTGAAATGTTGCATGTATTTCATTCAAAGGAAAAATGTGGTATGCTTTCTTCCCATATGTTGGCCAGATGGCAATTATAGATGGCTCTGAATGCATGTAAGCTTTATCTTTTATTACAGTTTCTTTCAGAGTCTGGTCTTGTTGCATTAGATCAGCTTTATCTTTTATTACAGTTTCTTTCAGAGTCTGGTCTTGTTGCATTAGGATATGATCTAAGAGAGATTACAGGGTTGAAACATAAGGAAGAGTTGTGCACGCTGATTTGTGCATGTATTTTATCCAATGGGCTGCACCACCATCACCATGTTTTAGCATGACTAGGAGACTTTTTTGTTACAAAACTCTAAGAAAAGTCCGTGCTTACAAGTAGTCTATCCTGCATATCTGTATAATGTTTGCCATAGTCCTATCTGTATAACTTGAGCAACAGTTTGTTCCTTTACTTCTACATGTAATCTTCTATCACTTGAGTACACAACTACACATGTAGTCTTTTTTAATTTCTTAATTACTTCTGTTATGATTCCAATTATGGATGTCACCCCATAGAGAGCACAAGGTGAAATTTAATCTCAAACTCAAGTGCAACTAACTCTTCTCTACTCAACACATAATAAGCCTTCACAATCAAGAACAGAAAATTTTCTTCCTATTGTACTTGCATTTAATGTTGTATTACACGGTGATGATGCAGATGGTACCAGCTGTGGACCAAGTTCATTCTGGTATGGGCAGTGTACTCTTCGTTCTTTACACCGATGGAATTTGGGTTCTTCAGAGGACTCCCGGAAAAGCTATTCCTTCTCGACATTGCTGGTCAGGCGGCCTTCATGATAGACATTTTAGTCAATTTTTTTGTTGCATATCGTGACTCTGATACCTATCGCATGATTTACAACCGTAACTCCATCGCTCTTAGGTACTAGTTCTCCCCTTTCCTGCAAGATTTTATTGTACCCAGGCTAGCATTCTAGATTTGGGTTTCGAAATTCTATTGATCACATTTGGTACTTCATTGAGCTAAAATGAACATGTTCATTTTTGTGGCTTGTTCATGATTCATTTATTATATTTCTCCACTTAAAATATGTAATGGCTCAAATTATGTATCCAATGCAGTAATGTAGGTACCATAACAAAAATAAGGCATTTTGTTGTCAAATGGTTGTTACTGCTTTTATCTGGCTCTAATTACTGAATTTGTAAACTCTTTATTTCTATTTCTTCCTTTTATTTCTAATTTCATAATGTCATTTATCACAGGTACTTGAAGTCAACCTTTCTTCTTGATTTCATGGCTTGCATGCCATGGGATGTCATCTATAAGGTACTTAATTTAATTATCACTATCTGAAGAGGTACGATACATACATTCATTTTATCAGTGAGAGGTATCATACTTGCATTCTGACTAATTGATGCTAAAAACAGGCTTGTGGCAGAAAAGAGGAAGTGAGGTATCTCCTGTGGTTACGGCTAACACGAGTTTTAAAAGTCACAGATTTCTTCAAGTCACTTGAGAAGGACATACGCATTAATTACCTTTTTACAAGAATAGTAAAACTCTTAGTTGTAGAGTTATATTGCACACACACTGCTGCTTGTATATTCTATTATTTGGCTACAACGGTCCCTGAATCGAGGGAAGGCTATACATGGATTGGGAGTTTGCAACTTGGCGATTTTAGCTATTCAAATTTTAGAGAGATTGATCTTGGGAAACGTTATTGGACTTCTTTGTACTTCGCTATTGTCACCATGGCTACAGTTGGTAATTGAAAATTTCCCTTCTTATTTCCAAAATAAGTACAGTCAAAGTACCTCTATAAGTGAAGCAATATATATCGATTTCATTAATATTTATCGAAAGTACTTTGTTTTGATCAAACAAGCCATATTTGTATGGCGCATACATTTAAAGTACTTAAGCCCCAACCCAACTAAGTTAGGACTAATTCTGGTGCTTATGCTGTTAATTTCTCTTAATAACTTTATTTTTAGTGGGTTTTCATCGGTAATTTCACTCTTATTTAGATGACTTTTTAAGGTTGATAATTATTGATTTTACAGAAACATGTTTTCTTATTGACAGGCTATGGAGATATACATGCAGTTAATATTAGGGAAATGATCTTCATAATGATTTATGTATCATTCGACATGATTCTCAGTGCCTACCTCATCGGTAACATGACTGCACTGATTGTCAAAGGATCAAAGACCGAGAGATTTAGAGATAAAATGAAAGATGTGATAAAGTACATGAACAGGAATAAACTTGGCAGGGACATAAGAGACCAGATGAAAGGCCATCTTCGGCTGCAGCATGAAAGCAGTTACACAGAAGCCTCTGTTCTAGAAGATATCCCTGTTTCTATACGCTCTAAGGTCTCCCCAATATACTACATTGTTCTCAAATTTATTTACCTTTTTTTTTTTAAAAAAAAAGAAGCTAAATATAATTTTTTTTTCCTTGTAATTTTGCAGATTTCACAAACCCTTTATAAACCGTATATAGAAAATGTTAATCTTTTAAAAGGATGTTCAGCTGAGTTCATTCAACAGATTGTAAGTTCATTTTGTTCATCGAAGAGGCCCATTCTTATATTTAAAAACTAGAATATTTGAGAACCTTTTTTTTTTAAAAAAAAAAACAATTCTCTGAAGGTTAATTAAACTTGGTGAATAGGTCATAAGGCTAAAAGAAGAATTTTTCCTCCCTGGAGAAGTGATCTTGGAACAGGGCACTGCAGTTGACCAGCTTTACTTTGTCTGCCATGGTTTGCTGGTAAGTTCGACTTTCTTATATTTTGCTAATATTTTAATCTTCTTATTATTTTCTTACAATTTTGTAATTTACAATTAAGAAATTTTTTTTTATTTTATAGGCTTTGAAAATGACTATGAACTACTCGAGTCATGATTCTTGCTTTCTTAATTTTAGGAAGCTATTGGAATTGGTGAAGATGGGACAGAGGATACAATTTTGCAGTTCGAGCCAAATAGCTCATTTGGAGAAATTTCGATTCTTTGCAATATTCCTCAGCCTTACACAGTTCGAGCATGTGAGCTCAGTAGGCTCTTGCGACTTGACAAACAATCTTTCACAAACATCTTAGAGATATATTTTGTTGATGGCAGAACCATCCTGACAAATCTTTCTGAGGCATGATTATTATTCTTAAAAGCAACTATATATATCCATTCTTAAGATAATTCAATTCTGTGTTGCAGCAAACATAACATATGCTGATATATATGCATTTATTGTATTGAAGGGAAGTGAAGCTGGTTCAAGAATAAAGCAACTGGAGTCAGACATAACATTTCATATTGGGAAGCAAGAAGCTGAGCTCGCTTTGAGGGTAAATTCTGCAGCTTTCTATGGGGACCTGTATCAGTTAAAGAGTTTGATTAGAGCAGGAGCAGACCCTAAGAAGACCGACTATGACGGCCGCTCTCCCCTGGTATTGGTCTTATCATTTTCTATACCTGTCAAATTTAAAGAGTGCGAACAAATATGTGCTGGGAAATGAACAATTGCTTGATCGAAAGATGTCCTAAGTTGTAGATTATTTCTTTTTGAAATTAAGTTAAATAAAATTAACAATTTAACGATAAAAAAATATAAGCTAGTTACGTTTAATCATTATAATTTATAACAAGCTAATAACTCATTAGAACTTCTGTTAAAGCACCTTGCAGCGATGAAGGGGAATGAAGATATCGTCTTTTTCCTCATTAATGAAGGTGCAGACGTGAATCTTACAGGTATTTTCACCAACAGCTTCCTTTTTTCTCCTCTTTTACTCCAAGTGCACAACTATATATAGAATCGATAATCACTCTGTTCTAAAATCCTGTTTCATAATCAAATTTCAGATAAATTTGGGAATACACCATTGATGGAGGCGGTCAGGCAATCCCATGACAGAGTCGCAACTCTACTATTTTCAAACGGTGCAATATTGAATCTTAAGGATGCTGGCAGCCATTTGTGTACAGCCGTAGCGCGAGGAGATTCTGATTTTGTTAGAAGGCTTATATCATATGGTGCAGATCCAAATTCGAAGGACTATGATCACCGGACCCCACTCCATATAGCTGCAGCAGAAGGGCTATATTTGATTGCTAAAATGCTTATAGATGCTGGTGCTAGTGTCTTCGCTACTGATAGGTACATTCTTTTTACTAGCATAAGATGCCCTCATATGTGGGCAAATAAAGAAATAAAATAATGTGAGACAATAAAAATATGTTTCTTAATTTATCAGCGTTACAAATAGATGTGCTATTCAATTTGTTTCTATATTAGATGAGAAACCAATCCATAGTATTTATTCGTCTGGCGATTCACATCCAACCACAGATCAAACCGATCGAACGGTAGAGGAAAAAAATTACAATCTCACAGCCTGACCTTTTATATGAATGTTTAACTCTTTTTATATGAATGTTTAAAACCTTTCGCTGGGTGCATTTATAAGTAGTAGAGATAGAAGTGTGTTTCCTTTCTTTTTTTTTTGTTTATTTAACTGGTCTTCTTCACATAAAGCTTTTGAAAAGCAACCGTGCTTTTGGTAAAATTAGTCATATTTTACTGTGCATGTTTGAGCTTGTCAAGTCAAATCAGCTGAGCCTTAATCCTCAGTTCCATTATAATGAGCCTTAGATTTGTTACGGTGCTGACAGCTGAAAGTTTAAGAAATTGGTCAAAATTAATCATAATAATATCAAGATCGATAATTGGAAATTCTACAGATGGGGAACTACTCCTATAGATGAAAGCCGAAAATGTGGCAGCAAGTCTCTGATGTTATTGTTGGAAAAGGCCAAAGCTGAAGAACTCTCTAAATTCCCATCCCGTGCTGAAGAAATTCACGGTAAATTAAATGACATCCTTTCAAAGCATGAAATTAACTAGGTTGTAAGCTTGATACATTTTTGTCAACTTTGAATGATCTTTTTGGTTCAGATAAAATGCATCCGAGGCGTTGTTCAGTGTTTCCGTTCCATCCCTGGGACCCCAAAGATAAAAGGAAAGAAGGGGTCGTGCTATGGATTCCACATACAATTGAAGATCTGATCAGGTCCAGTGAGGAGCAGCTTAATTGCTCTGGTTCCCGCTTGTTGTCAGAAGATGGTGCCCGCATTGTTGATGTTGACATGATTTCTGATGGCCAGAAGCTTTACCTTGTTCCTGCCACTGAAATGCCAGATAAACTGGAACAAACAAATTAATTATTTTTTAATCAGGAAGCATAAGAATTAGCATTCAATATGACTTGTAGATTCATGTGTTGCATGTGCTATTTTTTCTTTGCATGCATGCTGTAGATACACAGTAAAATCCACAGATCAGTAGGCTACAAGCTACTATCAACACATCAGAAAAGAAAAGTTCAAATACGCAGAAAAGTACCAACCAAAACGACATGACCGATGTGGGACCTGTATCAATTTCTGAAAATCTCACACAAATCCAGGTATCTTCGCTTGTTTGCCTATAGTTGGAGTCCATACGGAAGTTTGAAGCTCAAGGCATGAAATAAGTTGGTCTCTTTGAGCATATCCCTCAAGAAAAAGAAATCTAATAGGAGCTATTCTTTCAATGAGGGGCTAGGAGAAACTGTCATTGTTTGTGCTATGTAGCTTCTGCTTGTAATGTTTAGTTTACACACTGATGTTTTTTCTTGCTATCGTTAGAGATTGTAATTAGGACAACTCATCCTATCTATTAATTATGGATTTTTGCCTATGGGATTAGATCTATTGGAAAAAAAAGGAGGATAGAACATATAAAATTGTAAACCTCAACTGCTCAGGTCATCTCTGACAGCACGGATTGGTGTCCTTGTGTATTCGTATCTAATACAATTTAGGATTATCTGTCTTTTTTTTTTTCTCATGAGAGAATGTATGTTCTTTTATTTTTCGTTTTTATGTATCTATTAGATATCTTCGCTTGAGAATATTTGCATGTTCCTGGTTATAAAACTGTGGAAATGTTATTAAGTATGTTGACAATGAAGATCAATATGAGGTAGGGGTATTTAATTTGTAGCAAACTAATTACTCCAAATTGACCATGAAGGTGCTGCTTATGTACAGCTCTGGTATTACCTGGGCTGCTGGGCATTTAATGGCAACGACATTTTTTCCCCCCTCCCATTTTTTTTTTGAAACAAATGGGATATCCCACCACTTTTCCATTATCAAAATGAGAAAAGCATATACAACAATCCAAACAGATTACAAACACACGACCCTGCACAAATCTAAAACGACAAGTGTACTGGTAACAAACTGTACCAGTGCAACACTAATTATCTATGCGCAACCAAATACAACCAGATATAACAACCAAAACAAAAGATACACTGAAGCACAGCCACAGTACAAGACTAAAACAGCAACAATCCTTCTTCAGACCCCACATATGCCATCCAACAGTTGCAACTTCAATCATCAACCTGGTTGTTCCCTTCCATATATAGCCAGCTGCAAAGGTAAACTTTCAACTTTAGGCATGACCTCCATCACCTCTTTCTTCAAAGCTGGGTCCCACATATCTGCCCAATAGTTCACCAACGCATGAATTTTTTCCCCCCTCCCATGAATTCTTTTCTTATATTCTCTTTATATTAAGGAGTATACTCCATTTCGTATACAGATCTGTTGTTCCTTACTGGGAAAGGAACACATTTTTAAATTTGAGGATATGCCCTCGAGTCACGAGTGCTTGTGATCTTAAACGGTGCTTTGGTTCTTAGTGGGATAAAAAAAAATGGGAATGTCACAGCAAGAACCTCAACTAGTGACAGAAAAAATGGTAGAAGAAATAAAGATTGCATTAAATTTAGTTCAGTAATTGGGCTGCATGGGCTCAATTTAGGCTATTAAAGCCGATTGCATAGGCTCAAATTTTGCGATCTTCTGTATAGGCATAACGAGCTCCAAAATTTTCGATTTCATTTCAGTTAACATCTGCTTACACTCTAATGGATTAAATCCGGTTACTTAAAAATCCATGAAAGCATTAAAAAAAAAACTATATATGAAGGCTTCCATCGTAAAAAGGAGGGTAGTTCCTCTTATTTACTGTAGTGATTGCGCTCACCAGTCACCTCACCTCTCTACAAATACTAGCTAGGGCGAGAGAGATACAGATTTGGTTTCTATTATTTTGAAACCAGAATTATAGCGTCCTAAATATTATATTTTGAAAAGTAGTGCCCTCAAAGGGAGCATTATTTCCTTTATTTTATCTCTTATATTAACCACCACAATACCACATCCACTTTTTATGAAACCATATAAGGGTAATAAGTTCATACAAAACAAGGACCCGTCCCTAATAACAATCCAATCCTATTCGCACATATATACTGTATATTGTCAATACTTGCTTCCTCATTTGGGGGGAAAAAAATCATAAAGCATATTGTACTTCAATTTGTTTGGATTAATTAGAAGTTCCTCATCTGAACCCCACTAATAATGTAAAAATAAAGTTATAAATTTAATTAAAAGTGGTATTGATGCACTCCCAGTACACGTGCCTGAAAACGATTTTGCGTCCTCGTTGCCTCGATAGCAAGCAAATCGAACATCTACTTTTCTATGAAATTTCTTACTATATATTAAACTGCTTTTATTATTATTATTATTATTTTTGTGAAGGAGGATTCCTGTCAAGAACTTGGACTAAGTTAATTAAATTACCTAAAGCGGAGGGGAATAGGTCCCTATTTTACTATATATTTTTCGCCCCGTTTGTTTGTGATTTAAATAGTGCATAATTTAAGTTATGCATGTTGGTGCAAATTCAAATAAAATGGATAATCGGATAATATGAAAACGAATAAAAGGAACAAAAGGAACAAAGTTACCCGAATCGCGCTAGGCGCTGTCCTTAAGCGTATTCCGTCTCAACGTACGACATGAACCGCAACCAAGATAAGACGAGTTTGTCACCTTTTAGGACATCACCATGAAAGTGACTGATGAAAGCCTCCAAAAATATCTAGTAGAATAACGAAATGGAATCGAGATTTGTAAAGAATTGAGAATATATTGATATTATCAAGGATTAGATTATTGATCAGTATTTGGTATTGTTTTTACGAATAGAAATGATCAAGTGTATAAGTATACTGGAACTTGAACCATATCTCAAACGAAATGGATGTGCTCATTATATAGAGATCATTCAATAAAACGGCTAATACAATATGTAATTGCTAGGTTTAATTCCGTTTAATTACAACAATTAATAGGCCAAATCTAACGGTACATGAATTTATTAATATCTTTATGTATTGGGGTAAGTGAATGATCAACAGCGGAAAGAAAATTGATTGAAATAAATATTGCAAAACTGACGGAAATGAATTTCATGATTTAATATTTATTTATATTGATCAAACGAATTTTCATGGAATATGATTTAATGAATTTTGATTTTTCCAAATTATGTCTCCCGATGGAATTTACTCCTCCAAGTCCTCATATAAACAGTTCATTTCTGCTGGGAAAATATTCGCACCAATAGCGTGGATTTGGAAGTTAAAAGTTCCACCAAAAGTAAAGCTTTTTGGGGTCCTACTGGTGCAGAGAAAACTTTTGACACAGCAAGTACTCCTAAATAGGAACATTCAAGTCCACCCAGGATGTGTGTTATGCTCGGAGAATTTGGTGGAGGATGACCTCCATCTCTTTTTCCAGTGCCCGTTCTCTAGATCACTTTGGAGTCACATACAAAACCTCACTGCCTTACGTGTACTCCCAGAAAAGGATACTGTGATGAATACTGTTTTGGAGGTCTATCAATCTTTACATGGAAGGTATAGAGATAAGCAGAGTTCTTTGATGTTTACTGCTTTGTGGATGCTTTGGAGGGAGCGGAATAATCGAAGATTCCGACTTGAAGAGGTGCAGGTCCACGTGCTGGCGCGTAGAATAGTGCAAGAGAGCGAGATCTTCTTTAGGAAAAGCTAGAACTTGAGATGTCCTTTCCTAGGATAACTCGATTGGATTTGTTTTCTGTTTCTTTTTCTTTGCTCACTTGACAGCTGCTGTCAAGGTTTCGAAAAAAAAAAAAAAACAATCCCCCACAAAACTCAAAATTTATCAAATGAGAATGACTCGCAAATTAGGGATTTTATATAACCAAATGATGAATTTTAAAGAAACAAAGTTGAATTTCATACAATTAAATGATGAAACAAATAACTGGATATTTATATTATGCATCATGAAGTAGTTTACAAACCTTGAATTTCACTTAGCAATGGTGCATCGAATTTGGAGGAGCAAGAGAGAACTTATGTTTTGAACTCGTTCCTTGAACCCAAATTCTATGACACCAAACACATAATACAAAGAAAGTCATCGCGGGGTGCGCATTAATGGCCATACCCATATTCTTGGATTTTTCATGAGAGTTTTAAGGGCTTACCCATGCCCCGCACCGCGACCGTATACAGATACTCTCATATAGGTGAGTCCCTGCCAAGGATGGGGTTTTTTTCCGAAAGGGCCCAAATTCCATATGAAATATCAGAAAGGGCGCCGAACATTTTAATTTTTTCCAAAAGGACCAATGGTTCACCGAATCTCCATGCACCTATCCTAATATCTTTCCAAATTAAATGTCTCTTATATTTGCGAAAAATATTACCATGCAGTAATTAACTTTTAATTAATTTATTGCCGAACACTTTTAAGTAAAAACATGTTATCACCAATCAAATTTAATTTTCCAGTTTTTCGCCTCCTAAATAATATAAATCTATTTTGACAATTATTAATTTTATTCGGTTCCCAAGTACGAACTAATTATTAGTTTCTAGTTTCCTTACACTACAGAAATAATTAACCAAATTAATAATGAAATGGAAGTGATTGTAAATGGAAAAAAAATTAAATAATTGTTGTAATTTTTTTTAATTCAAAAAATAAAATAAAAAAATCCGTTTATAAAAATTAAAATAATTTCTGACACGTTTAACACGTCATGTCGTATTGTGTTAGTCAATTTTTTTACTTGACATGACACGATACGTTCAAAATATTCACTCATGTCAATACGACACGATACGAGTTCTAATTTCTTTCTCAAAATAAATGCCAGTAAAGTATTTTTAGTCACTTTTTTTACATTAAAACTTAATTTGCTGAATATGACGGCATTTTTATCCAACTAGGGTTGGACATCGAGTTTCGCTCGATACAATATATTTTACATAATTTAAAGTGTGATTTTTATTATATAAATTTTTATATATGTAAAAAAGTGAATATATAATTAAAATATCAACATCAATATGCTTTAAGGAATGATAAAATCAGTTACACACTACGTAACAGAAAGTTGGTAATTTTTGTTTTATGCAAATGTAAGAGACGGTTAATTTGTAAAGACAAAAGATAGGATAGGTGCGGTGCATGGAGATCCGGTGAAATATTGACCCTTTTGGAAAAATTTAAATGGTCGGCGCCCTTTGTGATAGTTCAATAGGAATTTAGGCCCTTTCGGAAAAAAATCCCAAGGATGTGTGTAGATGCACATCCCACAGAAATTGCTGCTTTTGTCCTCATTAAGAGCTAATATGCTCAACCTTATATCTACATAGAGCACACTCACCATAGGGATGGGGTTGAAGTCTCTGCTCCTAATAATTGTGTGCTATTTGGCCAACTTGTCAATTTGTTATTACCCATTGAATCTCTTTCCAGGGGTCACCCTTTCAGAGATTGGGTTGCCCCCGCAAGTGGCCCTTTAGGGCTAAATCCTTCCCCTCGATGAAATATGAACTCCTCACTAAGTTCATCACAATTTCATTTTATTTTATGTTTATATTCTCATGCCGACTAATCGCTTTAATACTTAGAGCTCAATTTTCTTTTCCTTGCAAAGAAAACTCCAAACAAAATTCTCCAAAATTTTGATTAGTAATAAGCTTGTTGAAAAGCTTTCAATTTCATAAAATAATTAGGCTCGAAATATGCTAAAATTAACTACATGTACCATTCACATATATTAGCACATTTAATATATTTTAAATAATAATTTGAGCCCCGAATTGCATTTCTTTTAACACAAATCATCTGAATTAATAATCAGATAAACTATTTCAATAATATTGATCACTACTATCCGATCTGTTTCAATTTATACCCCCACATTTCCCATAACTATTTTTTTTTTCTTTTTTATGATATTAACGATCAAGAAAACTCTCTTTGATTAATGATCAATGAATGGAATAATCAAAACCGACAAATATTTAATTATAATATTCTTGTCTATTACGATTAAACAAATTTGAAAAATAATAATCTCTGAGTAATAAATCAGCAATCGGATATTGTCTATGGGATGTCTAAATTTGAACTTCCAAGATATAGTACTTGAGCAAGTTACAAATCACGAATGACTCATTTATTCCAAGTAGCAATGGTTGTTTTTGTAAGTACTTTAGGGGATAATGCGGAAAATAAATCCCAGGAGCCTTAATTACCTCCAGCCATTGCCGTCGCTTGATTGCCGACTAGATGATGTCGTAGGATTGGTTCTCCGACAGATTGGAGATTGAGAGACAACCACTAAGCCGAGTTTTCTTCCCTTGAATTGATGGCAAACTCCAGGATATCGGCCCAGACTAGTCTCCCCATGTGTTCTCTATGTTCTTCTCTCATGTACTGACCATATGAGGGATAGAGATCATCTACACACTGCTCTCCATCAGAACATGGGTAAATATAGGGCAGGAGGTCACTAAATAGGCGCAACTAGTGGATGCAAATAAGAGATGATGAGATCAGATCGTTCTGTCCAGATTCAATGTATAGTCCAAACGGGTCCGTTTGATTTCAAACGGGTCCGTTTGAAATCAACCCGAGAGCACTGCACCTTTCGTCCATTCCGAACGGATCCGTTTGGATTTCTCTGGACAGAATATTACATTCTCCCACTTGAGCTCAGCATCCAAAATAACTTAATAGCCTATTAACCGAATATAAAAATAAAGTAACAAAATATATGAACCATGGAAGTAAGTCAGCTTTAAGCGCATATTACTTCTCATAATCACGATACACTTTGAAACTTTCAAATTTACCCTTAATGTGACCTACTGTTGCATTATGAATAAACCTGATGTTTATTCCAAGTCTATAACTTAATGATGTCATTCTATACCATATGATTAATCCGTATAAACAAATCAACTTAATGCGCAAACAACATGAATAACATCTAATCTTTATCGAAGAGATTCACTTATACAATCGTACGATTGATTTACTTCATAATAGGACCAATTCCTATTTATTGCTGCACGATCCTTGATTTCCTTAATATGAATTTAATCAAGGGATCAGTTAGCATCACATCTGTATGGTTATACTTAATGACCACTTAATTCTCCTTAATGTATTCTTTTAAACCAAACTTTTAATGTCAATCAACTTAATATGACTTTCATTTCTTAGTTAGAAAGACTGCGAGAGAATTACCACACAGATTACCTTAATTGTTTAGATATAATACTCAAAATTCTAAACCTCCAAGTAAAACTCTTCTGCCATCATGGGAATCAATCTCAAATACACAACGAATTATTCTTTATAGTTGAAGTAGCAATCAGTGCCTATCTGATACTTCTTTATATAGTTCCATTGGCTAACATAAAATATGTTCTCTTAATTCGATTCCTAAAATCAATACAGCCAATCTATATAACTTAATATCTTCAACTTGTCATTCGTTGAAACATAAGCATATTATCTTTAATACCTTAAAGATGTTTCTTTACTTTCTTAGCTATTTTCTAGTGGTCTATCCCCATGATTTCAATGATATCAATGATATCAACACAACATTCTAATCGACAAAGCTATATCAGATTTTGTGTACAAATCTGATCATTCAATATGCTTTCAACTTGTCGAAAAATACATAATGTTAACCAAATGTTCCTTTTTCTAAGTTGTTATGAGAATATCAATTCGAACTATATCTATTATCTATTCTAAATAGATGCTAAACTTGATAAATAATTTTCTATCCAGAATCTTTCTAACACTTAATTGATATATGCTTGATAAGATAAACTTAAAATTCCTTAATGTTTATCTTTATGGATCTGTAATCCAATACGAAATATGGCTTTACCCATATTAATATCAATTTTAGAAAGAAATTATTTCAACTTATATAATAGTCATTTATCAATACTTGCAAGCAGAATATCATCTAAAATAAGAAAACAAACACGACTCCCACTGACCTTGTGGTATATACAATAGTTCATGATACTTTTCAAAACTGTATGAAAAATATGCCTCATGAAACTATAAATACCTATAGCAGGATACTTGTTTTAATCCTTATGTGATTTTCTTAAAACTTGCACACTCAATGATTACTATTACCAAAGAGAAACTTATGGTTATTTCATATAACCTCTTATACATTATTACAGTTTTCGCATCCATCCTATATAACTCGAAACTAAAATGAGTTACTAATGTCAAGATCATACGAAGTGAATCCACTAGTGACAAGTCTGATATATCTTTAATGTTACAAATAAAATCCTTATTGGTTTTATGAATATAACCAATATGTTATAAAACCATCAAGTAACTTAACAAATTTCAGACTTCACTATATGTCACTAATTTCGTTGATTTTTCATGACATTATACTATAATATGGATATATTGTAATTATCCAATTGTTCAACATTAATAACTACATTAGAGTCTCGTATACTTAGCATCAGGAGCAACCAACTTTATACTTAATTAGATCACTAAAATATTGAACACAATTGTTCAACTTGATCTATATTTATAAAATTAGTCAATTGTGGAATGTTTCTTCTTTCATCCAGCGGTTCGATTGGAGATCAAACGGTCCGTTTGAACTTGATGGAATATGACTAAATGGATTCACTACATTTTTCAAACGGTCCGGTTAGACCTTAAATGGTCCGTTTGAACTAAATGAAATGTTATCCAATTTTACATTAGAGGAAGTTACTATAATGATCATCAATCTGATCGCTCTCACTAACTTGATCATTTTCCAGAAACTTACATATTTAGATTCCACTATCCTAGTCATATTTCTAAAATTTCTTTTATCTAACCTTACAATCTTCATTTGCCTACCGCATTGTGTCTCTACTTTCTCTTATGTAGAGATACATATATTGTAAGTAATCACCAACAAAAGAGATCAAAGCAAGCTTTGTACTTGATGCAAATATTCTTTATATAAGCCATCACAAAATGTGACCTTTCAACCTCATGCTTATTTAATTAATCGCTTAGCTTACTTATTAAAATTTTCCTTGTTATCAAGTATTTCAACTGCATGAACACATTCAGATTAGTCCATAACATAATCTATTATCATCCTTAATTAACACATATGGTCATTGGTTCATTGATTGACCATTTCTCTGTATATGTGTTTTAACTTAATAAGAGATTCTTAATAGACTATTCTTGATTGGTCTAGTGTTCAAAATGAAATGTATAAGAAAATGACTTAGAAATATCAAATGCTAGACTCTTTAATTGAACAACCATATAAACTTAATTTTCACTACGTGCTCTTGCACATCTATAATGGTAGTAAGACTAATAGATAAATGATATAATGAGCATTATTATATTTGCCTTATCAAACAAGACAATATGCTCATTTATTACCTAAATAAGGACTTTACATTATTTTGCTCATCAACTGAACCACAAATTATTGAGAAAACTCGCTCTTTATGTACATATCACGCAAGTTTATCCTTAATAATTTATTTATGCTAGTTGTTTCTTCCAAATGCAAAATCAATATCCTTTTGCTTAATGAAGAATAACACATCCTTCTAAACCTTATAATTCTCATCCACAACTCCGGAACACTAATACCTTTCATTTCTAAATGGGGATCAACTATTCATTATGGAAGTAAATCGAAACATGCTTATACTTAATATTGAGACTAGAACTTTATACTTAATTTACCAAATGTAAATAAAGTGTAAAACCTCATGAATCAATTCCTGTACAATATTACATGTGGGCTAAATATTATACTTTGACTCTATACACATCAAAATAGTATATGCTTTTATGAATCAAATTCCTTCGTAGTATTACCCGCAGGCTCAATACACGTTTTGATTCCATATACTTTATATATGTATATATCTATATCCGTATGATATAACTAGTTAACTACATGCTTAATCTTAATCCCTGTGGGCAAATTAAGATATTATAATTAACTATTATATCCTGATAAATTATATCAATTTCAGTCAATAGTCCTGTGGGACGATATTAACTTTGTTAATATAATTTATCACAATTTATGTCTTTATAACTAAATGTGACTTTGTAAACTATACGTATATATACCCTTAATATAATTGAAGATGCTGTGGCTACTCAACAACTATACTAAAATATACTCATCACTAGACATAATACTTTATTGTCTGTCCTAATTCAAACGGGTCTGTTTGAATTTCAAACGGTCCGATTGAAAACCAACCGACAGACACAAATTACCTGTCACCAAAAGAAACGGTCCGTTCGGATTCCAAGCGGTCCGTTCAAAACTTTCTGACAAATACTTAATATGTTTGTCAACTATCTTAATATAGACACAAGCCAAGATGTCTACCTTAGTAGAAGAGCTAGTTATACAAGCAAGTTGACTTAACATAACCTAATAGATTATTTAGTTATTACTATCTATATCTGAATAATTACCATATGCACAATTTCCACTATATCCTTTATAAATACAATTTGTGTAATATCACTATACCATATGTATAGTAATTCATATTAGTCTAATTAATGCTTGTAGTACTAATACTAATAGAGTATTCCTAAATGTATGATGGTCTGTGGACTGCATCAATACTTAACTACCATAGTATTATACAATAATAGCATTATCGACTAATATGTCTCCAACAAAGATGCCATCAAACTACACAAATTCCGTATTATAGCAAATTGTGACTATTCTATAGACTTCTATAATAATTAACTAATCTTTCAACCCTCTTTAAACAATGGAGAACCATTATTGATCTAATTATACCTTAATTTTCGTGTAAAACCTAAGCTGGATCATATCCAATTCAAACGGGTCGTTTGAACTCCAAACGGATCCGTTTGAATTCAAACGGGTCGTTTCAAATATGAAACGTTGCATCCAAAATTTTCTGACAGACTGCATACCTTCTGGTAAAATACCATTAACTTTTTCTATACTTGTTCGTTTTCTGCGTTCTTGGTCATTCCAGAAACTAGACTCAATGCTCTTTCCAACAACGCAAGTTTCAACAAAAACAAGTTTCTAGATCAAAAGTTAAGCCCCTCGAAATTCAGACATTTACTGGTAATTTCAGACAGACAGTCCGACCTATCTTGTAAATAGCAAAACTCACTCATACTTAATCAGAATTTTGCAAATTCAGATTCTTTTGATAGATCTCTGAACGGACTATATACCAATAAAATTTCATATGCATCCGAATTACAGAATGAGAATAAACGGGTCCGTACTCCAGAAAGGTCAGAAATTTCAGAACAAAAACAGACTGACATCCTTTGATTGCGACCACAATATCTCACTGTATACTTACTTGATTTCGATGATCTTGATCTCTGTGGAAAGTAGACTCAATAATATTTCCAAATCCGAAAACCTCAATCGAATCGGATACACGAATCATGAGATATCACTTCACGAAATCAGACAATCAAAAACAGATTCTGTTTTTCTTAATAAAATTAGGGTTTTCCCTAATTCTTTCCTTAATCACGAAATTAATCAGAAAAAAGACCAATAATCAATTATTAACAGTCATCTAATTGATCAAAATGACAATCCTAATGGCAAGACAGAGGCGTAAACTTGGCTCTGATACCAACTGTAAGTACTTTAGGGGATAATGCGGAAAATAAATCCAGGAACCTTAATTACCTCCAGCCATTGCTGTCGCTTGATTGCCGACTAGATGATGTCGTAGGATTGGTTCTCCGACAGATTGGAGATTGAGAGACAACCACTAAGCCGAGTTTTCTTCCCTTGAATTGATGACAAACTCCAGGATATCGGCCCAGACTAGTCTCCCCATGTGTTCTCTATGTTCTTCTCTCATGTACTGACCATATGAGGGATAGAGATCATCTACACACTGCTCTCCATCAGAACATGGGTAAATATAGGGCAGGAGGTCACTAAATAGCCGCAACTAGTGGATGCAAACAAGAGATGATGAGATCAGATCGTTCTGTCCAGATTCAATGTATAGTCCTAACGGGTCCGTTTGAAATCAACCCGAGAGCACTGCACCTTTCGTCCATTCCGAACGGATCCGTTTGAATCCAAACGGATCCGTTTGGATTTCTCTGGACAGAATACTACAGTTTTGACAATAGAGGTCACATGGAATATTAATTTCTTACACAATTGATATTCAAAGATTAACAACAGTTAAAGAAATTTAATCAAGAGGGAATCACGATATGTATAAGAATTGTTAAATTTCCTAACAATCAAGTTAGACAAATTCACTAACAATTTAAGATCTCTGTTAGATTTAATTAAATTAATCTACTGCATTGGAACCAATATATATAATCTGCCAACAAGTTTTATTCAGATTTTATTTCTAAAAAGTCCAATAACTTATTAGTTCCAATAGTCTACAATTTAATCCCAAATCAAAATTGTCTAAGAGGAAATATAATATTTTTACTATCCGAATGACGGAATATACGCTTAAGATTGTTGGTGCAAATTCAAATAAAATGGATAATCGGATAATATGAAAATGAATAAAAGAAACAAAAGGAACAAAGTTATCCGAATCGCGCTAGGCGCTGTCCTTAAGCGTATTCCGTCTCAACGTGCGACAGGAACTGCAACTAAGATAAGACGGATTTGTCACCTTTTAGGGCACGACCATGAAGGTGACTGATGAAAGCCTCCAAGAATATTCAGCAGAATAACGAAACGGAATCGGGATTTGTAAAAAATTGAGAATATATTGATATTATCAAGGATTAGATTATTGATCAGTATTTGGTATTATTTTTACGAATAGAAATGATCAAGTGTATAAGTATACTAGAACTTGGACCATATCTCAAACGAAATGGATGTGCTTATTATATAGAGATTCAATAAAACGGCTAATACCGGCCCTCAAAAAAATAAAACGGCTAATACAATATGTAATTGCTAGGTTTAATTCCCTTTAATTACAGAAATTAATAGGCCAAATCTAACGGTACATGAATTTATTAATATCTTTATGTATTGGGGTAAGTGAATGATCAACAACGGAAAGGAAATTGATTGAAATAAATGGTTATTGCAAAACTAAAACTTGACGGAAATGAATTTCATGATTTAATATTTATTTATATTGATCAAACGAATTTTCATGGAATATAATTTAATGAATTTTGAGTTTTCCAAATTATATCTTCAACAATGCATCCTTAAGTCACCAAACACCCGTTAAATATGATGACTTAAGGGTGCATAACTTATGAACCAGTCCACTTTAATATTTTTTTCCAACAATACCCCTTAGAAATAATTATTGATAATTAATAATAATATTTAATAATTAACAAAATTATTAAAAAATCATAATTAATAATAATAATGATTAATTATTATAATTAAATCAATAATAAATTTTCATTATTAAACAATTAATAATATTTATAATATTTAAAATGTTTAATTAAAAGTAATTATTAATATTTCATAATAACAAAAATAATTTATTATTATCATATATAATTCATTTTTATAATAATTAATAATGAAAAAAAGAATTAGTAATTAATAATTAGAAAATAATTAATAATAAAGAATAAATAATAATATTTAATAAGTAACAATAATTATTAAATAATCATAATTAATAATAAAGATTAATTATTATAATTAATAATTAAATATTAATAATTATTAATATTAACAATTAAGTAATAATGATTAATTAATCAATAATATTTTTTTATTGTTAAATGAGTCGTAATGTTTTATAAAATTTAATTAAAAGTAATTATTAATATTTCATAATAATAAAAATAATTTATTATTATCATTAATAATTAATTTTTATGACAATTAATAATTAAGAATAATCAGGTCACAATGTCTTATTAATACATAATACTAATTCAAATTAAATAATTGAGATTTAAGAATATTTTAATCTTTTGACATGAATATATACATGTATTAAATTACTTATTCTTACTACACAACCAAACATCCGTTACATAACATTACATAAACACTTAGACATCCTTAACTTATACAATCCCTTACTATACAACCAAATACCCCTTCAGGAATAGTAAGCGCTAAGATCCTCTCTACATTAGAGGTATTCCTAAATAGTCCTAGGCGAATCTACATTTTTTGTTTTTATCCAGCAGTGAGATTGTCAGCACACAGTATAGTAGTTCATCGTCCATTCAGAGATGGACGGTCTAGATATGCTAGTTATCAAATAAATTATGTACAAAGCAAAAGAGCTGATCACTGGGTTTGTAATGTTTTAATTTGTTAAATTTCTTAGCCAAACTTTTTATCAAACAATTAGGCCTTACTGGAGCCTTACGGTGTAATTTTCCTTTTTAATTGCTGATTCCCTTCCCGCGACACCCCCCCCCCAACTTTTTTTTATTGAATGGTGAGGTCGATTAGGTGATGATCCTGAAATAGCACTTTATGCTTTTATTTCTCTTTTCGAATTAAATGGAAGTTATTTTTAACTAAAAGCTATGAAAATGATTCGGTACGTCTAAGAACATGCAAAGGTCACCTATCATTTGACTCGCACAAACAAAACATAACTTTGACCTAGCAATACCTAAAACACATTCAAGCAAGTCAAAATCCAGCTGTCCATCAACACTTGGCCACAGAAGAGAATCACAGCTTCGTTTATTCAAATTTTCATGAAGTCCAAACATACCATGTGTTTCAAGTAACTTAGAGGTCTGTAACCACTTAATTTCCTCGTTATGCAAAATGTGGAAGAGAAAGTATACGGTAATTTAAAGGAGAGTTTCAGTCGCACTTCATTACATGCATACATCTAGTAAATATTTTATTATAGAAGGAACTTGTATAATTTGTTAGATGTATTAAGGTAAAAGTTTATAATGAAATTATGATGTATAGATTTTTTTTTTACGCATCATGTTTTTATTCTTTGGTATGTTTACAAGTTGACAAATCTGATTTAAATAATTCAATCCATTTATATTGAAATCGCATAGAAATCCAAATTTAATATTTTAAAGGTTTTTGGGGATTTTTAAGACAACATTTTTTTTATTGAAAGTAATGCTAAGAAAATTTCAAAAATAGTAAGTTTAAAAATATCTGAGAAAATTGTAAAAATTTTAAGAATATAAATTTGGATTTGCTATGAGATTTTAACATATAAATTGAATTGGTTAAATTAGTTCTTGTTGAGGTTACGTACATTTGATACGCCTATTTTTGTGCCAATACATCAAGACCTTAATTTGGAAGTACCAGCATAAGATGCCCTTATATGTGGACAAATAAAGAAACAAAATAATGTTAGACAATAAAAATATGTTGCTTAATTTACTAGCGATACAAATAGACGTGTTATTCAATTTGTTTCTATATTAGATGGAAAATCAAATAATAGTGTTGCTTCTTCTAGCGATTCACATCCAACCACGGTAGCACCCACATGTTTACTATTTAGACCTAGAGTGTAATATCTTTTCCATCCGTACATTTATTAGTAGTAGAGATACCGGGGACAAGTTATACTAAGTCAACAACTCAACATACATGTCATGCTCAACAAAGAAGACGAGAAAACTAATCCCAATTCAGGACCAGTCGAGATGCAAAAGCCACTTACAACAACAAATAAAATATACACATAACAAATAATTAAACCAGCGTGTACGATTAAAATGACACCAGCAAAATATAATTAATGTACCAAAAGTTTTGTATTACAAAAGGAATATATATCAAGGAAATAAAAAAATCATAAAAACCAATAAGAGATGATTTTGATAATGTATCTTAGGAGTGCAACAAAAAATCATGAATCATGGGGCCGTATAATAAGGATGGAAATTAAGAAAACCGTTACATTAGAGAGAACGCGCTTTGCACACTGAATAGTATTACCTCTTACAGGTAAGGCACGTTCTTTCATTTACCAACCAATGTGATAAAATATTAACAAATAAATTCAACAAGTATTTATGCTTCGACTTTGAATTCAATTCAAGATTTAAGCTCAGTTGCTCATTAATTAGTCCATTATACACTGAGAGAAATGTTATATCAAACACAAAATTCTCCTAGAAGGAACTCTTTAACACAAAATGAAAATGGAGTTGACTTGTGGAAGTTTCCATGCAATTAAATTCAGGGAAAAGATTGGAACTTTCTCCAAAATTCTCCTATATATAGACCTCCATGCTCCAGTGATTCAGTACAGAATTACAAAATACATTATTTGTTGTGAACAAGGGAGCCAACTAATTATTGAGATTCATATTAGATCAAAATGGTGAAGAGAGTGATGCTAGTGCAAGTTGCTGTGCTAGTTCTGGTAATCTCATGCAGCTTGGTGATGTGCACAGCACGGCCTTTGAATGAGAAGTTGTCCCAGGCACACAGCCTCCTTCTGCAGATCCTCCCGAAAGGGAGCCCATCATCTGGACCCAGTAATTGCAGTAGCAGTCGGTCTGGCGGGTTTTGCCCGCCACACTGAAGATGATCAGCAGATGTTACTGAAACCTAAATAAAAAAATTTTTAGGTCATACGTATATCAAGAATGATTGCATTAATTTGTTGAACTCTAGTACAATAAATTTGGTATATGATTTTCATTAGACCACACAGGTTATAGATGCATATTATTTAATTATGTCTTTTTTAAACAAATGATGTCTTATTATTTTATTTTATTTTTTATTTCATGCGTTGTAATGTTTCAGTGTGTAATGTATAACAATGAAGCAATAATATGTTCTTCTTGAGTTGTAATGCTTAATACTGATGAACAAAGTTTTTCTTTTGATGAAATAAATTCAAAATAGCCCGTACATGTCTACATGAGCATTTCCTAATGTTGATTCTCTCGTAGCATATTACAGTTTGGCTATATGCACTCAAGTTTAAAAGAATTTTATGGTCTCATGCATCCTTTTTAGTGGAAGTACATCATTCTAAAAGCTTGAAAAATACATAACTCCTTCAAAACCGCAAATGTCATGTTTTTATTCTAAAGGGGTATGTATTATCAGTGTTTTGTTGGAAGTACATCTACTTAGCTCATGTATGTATTCTCAGTTCTTTTATTGGCGATATATGAAAATACCTAGGGGTAATTAACAGAAAATAAATAGTTTATTAAAAAAAAGAAAAAAAATGGTCAAATTACGTGCATGTCTTGTTCAACAGTGGAGATGCGAACAACAACCAGATGTCAAAATCAGAATTAGTCTACGTGCAAAGCCAAATGCCTTGCATCGCACGCAGACACAAATACGCAAAACTTTTACCCCACATATCACAATGTTTAATTAGAAACATCAGCAAAAGATAATAAAAGAAAATTGTACATGGGGATACGAATATATATAATAGAAAACGATATGTATAATTAAAGAGGTTGATTTCTTTATTTTGAATTTCCTGTATCATATATAAGTTGTCATGAATACTTTTTCTTTCACTATAATATTTGCACTAATCTACGGACAGAGACTTGTTGTACTTTTCATCTGGTATCAATTGTCGTTTTCTGAAAATGAGTTTGTGGTTGTCTGTAACTCTGTATTTTTTTTTTCTCTATTAAAAATTTCTAAGTGTACTGTTGGTACACAACGGTAGGCCAGGTACTAGGTACCAAACAACAACTTAGCTTGTATCAACGGTTAAGTACCAAACATCAACTTACCTTATAAAACAGTAAATTTGATATTTCTATTAGAAAATTATTATTTATATTTTGTTTTTATTCACTATTTTCATTTTTTTTTAACATCATCTGACTCAGTCAACTCAATTATAATCCATAAAAATACTTAAAGACCGTAAATCCGTAATGTAGTACCGTGGAAAGAAAACCTATTTTATCATAAAAACACGCTTTGCACCAAGTAGGATCCATTGCAAGAAAAGCACGACAATAAAATGTAGATAGCTAAAGTTTAACAGATTTTTATGACCCGACTTTGAATTCTTTCAATTCAATTCTCGAACTGGCTTGCGTAATAGTTAGTTTCTTACCGTATAGAACGTTTCGAAGGTACTTTTAACATGATTTGACGTGTGGATTTTCAGTGCAAATAAATTCAAGGCCCCAAATTGACAATTTCTCCCAAACTCTTCTATATATACACATCCATACTCCAAAGCTTAGCGTATAATTACAACATACATTATTTCTTGCTTGCACCAAATTGACCTTCAGATTTCAGAATATATAGACAAAAAGGAGCAATTAAACCAAAATTAATTCAGATCATAGAAATGGTGAAAAGAGTGATTTTAGTGCAAGTTGTTATGCTGGTTTTGGTGATCTCATGCAGCTTGGTGATCTGCACAGCACGGCCTCTAAATGAGCAGAAGTGGGCCCAGGCACGAAGCCTGCTACTGGAGGTCCTCCCGAAAGGAAGCCCGTCGTCTGAACACAGCAATTGCAGTAGCAGCCAATCCAGTGGGTCTTGCCCACCACCCTGAAGATGATCAGAACATGTAATTAATGTAATTAATGAAAACATAGATTTTAGAATGAGTTATAGAGATCCAGTCCTCGTTTAATTGGCACAATTATATCCTTATTAGAGGGGCATATCGAGCTTCGCTCGATGTAGATATCTATAATAATTAATAAGTATATTTTTATTATGTTTCTATAGTTTAATTATGTTCATTTTTGGATATATGGTTAATATATATTTATCTTTAGAAATATAGTTTAGTTATCGTAGGTAATTTGATTTGATTAAATTTAAAGAAAAAATTATATGTGTGTAAATATAGTTATAGTTATCTGAAATAATATGATTAATATGATTTATATTATGTTGATATTATTCATGAAATGTAATATGTTTATAAATGACTTAAATAAAAAAATATATATCGTAAAAGATCTGATATTTTTTTTTCTATTTTCAATTGAATGAATTTAATTTATACTTGTAAACCGAAATTAAGAATGGTGATGAAAAGAAACTAAGGTGGAGAGGGACTCTAAGCAACACAAAAGAGATGAAGACATAACGAAAATGAAAATAGGAAGGGGTCACAAAATCAGAAACAAAACAATATGTTTCCAAATTATTATCTGATATTGAACCGAGTCAATTTTATGAGCAATAAAACCCGACACATTATTAGTTACAAAGTATCACATTACAGAAATTAAAAAATGCTATTGCACAACTATTTCACAATGCTTGGAGTGTCGGATGATATTTAACTAAAGGATTCCGACACCCACACATCTTTATTTATAATATTGATATTGATGATCGATGAACTTAATGTAGCGTAGCTCAGAGTATATTCAAGAATAATTGTATTAATTTGTTGAATACTAGTAAAATAAATTTGGTATATGACTTCAGCATACCATACAAGGTTATCGATGCTAATAATTTATTATATTTCTTTCTTTCTTTGTTTATTTATTTATTTTATTTTACTTCCATGTGTATTGTATAATGAATAACAATCAATGAAGCAATAATATATATTTTGTCCGTGGAGTTAACAGGGAGCGTAACATATATAGCTTTTTTTATTTAATGAAAATTCAAAGTAGCTAGCTATACATGATTTTTTTGCATAATATTGATTCCTCCTGGCATTATATTACGTATACATTTTGACTAAAATGGTCTCATTTTTTCGGTAAAATATCAAGTACACCGTCCGACGCATACATTTCGGCCTTATTTTGGAAAAATATGGTCAACGGGCCGTCCGCTATCAAAAAAAAAAAAACCTTATAAAATCTTAAAATTCATAATTACTCCCTCAAAATTGCAAATTCCATTGTTTTTCATCGTTGAATTATGTATTTCTTATTTGTTAGACATATATACTGCATTGAAAAGCAAAACAAATATGGTCGGCTTATGTGAATTAAATTTGTACTCTTTGACTTTGATCGAGTGGATCACAAAACTTTAAAAGTACGTGAAAAATAGGTGCGATCGCTACAAGGATCTGAAAACTTCTTGGCACCTTCGTGATCTGAAATACTCCGTACGTACTAGCATTATTCGCCCTTTCTGATGTGTTGTTTAATCAGCAAACTTTTCCTAGCCCAATAATATAAATTTAGTCAAAAATTCAATCTAATTTCAAGCGCACATTCATATCATAATATTAAGGAAGATTTTGGAAGTAGTACTAGTACCGATTACCTACCAATTATCAATAGTTATGAATGTGGGATTCAACAGGGATGACCAGTGACTTCGCCGAGGCAACGGATTTAAATTCTTTTTGGAACGAAAGTTATCAATAGTTCATTGTGTATTTCACACAATGAACTATGTCTTTCTAAGGAAATGTGATTTTATTTAGAAAAATATCAATAATGACGATGACGTTAATTTAAAAATATACAATCAAAATCTAAAAGATGCTGCTTTTGATCAATAAGTACGCAATCTAATTAAACAGATTGGATTTTGTAGATTGCAATCTGAACCGCGAAATGCATATTGTATATATGATATAAAAGGCGAGTTTGCCAATTTTGAAATTCATGCATGTTAATTATGTATCATATACAAGTAATCATAATTATTTGCATTTAAGTTTTGCAAGAATCCAAGGACCGGTTCATTGTTATTCCCATCTGGCCATTTGTATCGTCCGACTCGTGCAACACATGTTCCGAAGAATACCAAGACCGTTGTGGAGTACCGTGGAAAGAAAACTATTTTACCATAGAAACTCAAACACGCTTTTCACCGTGTAGATTTCGTGCTTGAAATGAAGGTCATTAATTCATTTATACTAACAACTGTAAGTAGCAAATGAGTTCAACGGATATATATGCAGTTTGAATTTGAATTTTTTTCATCAATGCAAATATTGAGTTGATTTGCATTTAATTAGACAGTCCCGTTACCGTACAGAAAATTAAGATTGAACCCTTTAACACACAAAACGTACGGGGTTGACTTGTGGAAATTTCCGTGCAAATAAATTTAAAGGAATAGATTGAAATTTTCTGCCGAGCTTTCCTATATATACACATCCATGCTTCAGAACTTCAGTATAGAGTTACAAAATACATTACTAATTAGTTTCTTGCTTGCACCAAATTAATCTTCAGGAAGAGACAAAAGGGAACAAACTATATATATCAAAGTTCAATAAGATCATAGAAATGATGAAGAGAGTGATGCTAGTAGAAGTTGCCGTGCTAGTTCTGGTGATCTCATGCAGCTTGATGATGTGCAAGGCACGGCCTCTGAATGAGTAGAAGTGGGCCCAGGCTCACAGCCTGCTTCTGGATATCCTCCAGAAAGGAAGCCCATCGTCTGCAGCCAGTAACTACAATAGTAGCCAAATACCTGGCGGGGTTTGCCCATCACCACCCGGAAGGTGATCAGGAGATATACTGAAACCTAAATCTGCAATGTAGGTCACACATATATAGTATACTAGAGTTTAATTGGAATAATTAGTTGATGACTAGTAGATTGAGCAAGGATAATTTGGGATGATTTATTATATCATATGTATACAGGTTATCTAGAAGCATAGTCTCTATGTTTTATTTCTTCATGCATTGTAACATTTTTCTAAAATAATGACAATAAAGCAATAATAATATGTTTTTGGACTTCTATTTCTATAAGCTGATATATGATTAATGTCTGGTCTAGTTCCTTGCAAGAGCCCTATGGTCCACAATACATCAATACATTGCTGTCAAACCATCCTATCTCCTATAGCTTGAAGGAGATTTGGCATGTCTAACGTCCACAACGGATATGGAAATATATGTTTCCGTTATCTGTTCCATTTCAGAAACGGTACATATCATAATTTTCGTTAACCTTTCCTTTTCGAAGGAACGATTAAATTTCAACTAAATTTCACATAAACATATGATGGAACACGTTCGGTTTACCATTTCGTTTTAGAAACAAAATGAAAATTTGTATCACAGCCACGAAAAACGGATGACGAATATTCTGTCCTCAAGGCCTAAAGGATCTGTCTTTCTATCTCTCATTGGTTACAGAGTTACATTAATTTTGATCATAATAACGGATAGAGGGATGACAAGGACATTCTTCTCCACTAGTGCATACAGACATTACTTCACAGTGCAATCTGGATGGCCTTATCTCTGCACTTGAACCTGAAACTTATGTTTCAACTGGAATTCCCTACATCAATTCTGGTAACTAATAGACTTCCTGCAACGGAAAAACATAGAAGCCTCTAGTATATCATCTGTTTTGTGGGATTATAGGAGCTGTGGAAGGTAAAAAAAAATATTAAAAATGTTCTCTGATTGGGCACCAATTAATCTAGTTGAGACTATCACGCAGATAAGATGGATTTCTACTATATATGCTGAAAGAAAATATCTTAACAAGGCACTGTTTCATTTTTTTTACCATATAAGTTTTGTTCTTTGAAACCTCAAATTGTTATTGCCATAAACTGTTCATTTTTTTTACCATATAAGTTTTGTTCTTTGAAACTTCATTATCTTATAAATTCTGCTTGTTTGACTTGTCGACAATAGCCTGAAACAAAATTTATATAGCAACAGCCTTTTATTGATATTTTGATTATAAAAGTTACAAATAACAAAAGTTAGATGCCAAATTTTTTTTTTTTAAAAAAAAACATAGCCTTTTTATTCTTCTTCATAAGTAATGTACCCACAATAAAATTTTGTGCATCTGCCAAAAAAGATTAAAATTTTTTTTTAAAAATAAAAAAAATCATACTTTTCTTGTGTATTAATTGCAGATCGAAGATCGGAGTTGCACTAAGGTTATTAATTCAGTTAAGTAGATATGTATATTATGAACTTTTACGTGGAAATATTGTTAAGAAAATCGATTCATTTGAATTTATTGTTTGATTTTTAATTTAAATATTAGTAAAGATAGTGACAAGGGACTTTATGTCTTTATCTGAGATTAGTTTTCTGAATATTCAACGGCGGAGACTTAGCAACGTCACCGAAAGACAAAAGTTGTTAGATGAATAATTAACTTTAGGAACTTTTTGCATTTATGGAAGATCAAAACTAACTATTATTTAATTTGATATCCTGTTGCTGTGAGAACTACAGAGTAGTCCCCTGATCCCCTCAGTTACTCTGTGAATCAGGGGACTTTGACCTAGCTTAGCTAGCTATACCTGTTGATTTAGTCAAAAAAAGAAAAGGGACGAATTAGTCAAAGTACGTAACGTCTTCCATGTTTGGAAGAAGAATATCAAAGAAAATATTACTTCTCACAACCTAGCAAAGTTATAACTTCAACCAGAAGGCATAATTATTAACAAATAGTTCAATACTACATCACATAAAAGTTAAAAGTGCTTTATTACAATTTAAGGTACCTGACTACCTATAAGGCATAAAAAATGGTCGCAAATTAAGTTGTACAATAAGATAAATAAAAAAAGATGGACAATTAGATCAATAATTATTTGAATAATTACAAAATGAAGAATTGATCTGGCTTTCTGATGAATTGTTGATTGACAAGTAAAAGAACCCAATTTGTACGGATTGACTTGAGAACAGAGTACAGACTTGGTTATTTCTCTACTGTCGTGTCATGCAACTCACCGAATACAAATTCACTAAAAACCGTAAGACCCGTAACATAATCTAGTAGAGAGACCAATTAATTACACATATACAATACGCGCTTAGCTATTTCTGATTCCTAACTTGTGGTTCAACCTCTTATTTAAGGGTAAACACCTGTTTAATCAATTCCTAATGACCAAATGAGTTCAATCAATTTACACAATTGGACCTTGAATTCAATTCAAAGTCATGAGTTCTTTAGATAAAAGCAAGTTCTGTTGCATAGAAAAAATATGATTTTATTTAGATAAAAGGAAAACTGACTAGCACAAGTTACTTTCCATCTATATTCCACGAATCAGACTTGAAACTGCAAGCAAATTTCCATCTATATTCAACGAAACAGATTTGAATGTCCAAAATATAATATATATACACATCCTTACAACAATCCTTGGCAGACTCAGGGTGCGCTATAGTGAAAGATCAAATAAGAACAGAAAAATGGCAAAGAAAGAGTTCTTACTGCAAGTTGCTATTATAGCTCTGGTGATCTCAAATTGTAGCTCGGTTATGTGCATGGCAAGGCCTCTTAGCGAGCAGAAGTGGGCCGTGGACCGTAGCCTATTTCTGGAGGCACTGCCCCAGGGCACTCCTTCATCAACGAGAAATGGATGTAGCAGCAGCCGACCAGGCGACTTTTGTGCGCCACCCCATTGATGATGTCTGTGGATATATGGATGCAATATACAGTTTGATTATTACTATATATATATACGATGATAGACATGAATTTTTGTAATTGTATATAGTTCATAATTTAAGAAAATTTCCATTCAAAGAATTAATTGGACAATGATCTACTTCAGTGTTCCTAACTTCCTATAAGCCTATGTCGGAATTAATACTATTCATTTATCTTGAATAAATTTACTTAAATAGATGAGGTTGTCTTAATGCAACAAATTTGCTTAAAATTAAGACCTTTTCTGTTGTAGTGACAGTGTATTAATTTGATCCGTGTTGAATTCAGTTCAATGTAAGTCTTCAGTAGAATTACCCACAAAGCTTCTTACAATGACAGCAACACCATGAATTGAATGAAAGCAACCTTATAAAATAGGAAAAATACTCTTTAATGCATGACCTGTGGGAATTTCCTTGTAAAACCAAGACTAGGTCCAATTAAAAGTAAACGGAGTGGAATTTTCCAAATTCCTCCCATGTACATGTCCCCCATACTTAATACATGGTGGCAAACCATCTCCTATATATATATCCCACAAAAATCTTGAGAGAAGTGAAAAAGAGAGCAGTGCCAGAGAGGAAAACATGATGGTGAAGAGAATATCTCTATTTGAAGTTACTCTAATTGTTCTAGTAATCTCATGTTGCTGGGCTATGTGCACGGCTCGTCCTCTGAGTGAGCAGAAATGGACTGTTGTGCGGGGCCTACTTCTCGAAGTGCTGCCGAAAGGAGGCAACCCGCCATCGATACCTAATCAATGCAGCCATTCCGTGCCTGGCAAACAATGCGCAGGGAACGGAAGAGGATGAATAATTAACTTTTGAGTATTTGAGAGGTCCATCAAGATGATATGTATGTAGTTGGATAATTAGATAGTTATTCTTATTACCAAAATTTTATTTGTTAGCAAGTAGAACTTAAGTATTTCATTGTAAAAACACACTGACGAAATAATTATTTGATTTTTCATTTATTTTTCATTCTCAACTATGATTCTGTTAATCTATTTAAATTTATCTATTTGTTACTTGATACATTTTAAATACACATCAAATAAAAAACTAAAATTATATAGACAATAACCGTTTAATCCGTTTATTGACAATAACCATAGAAATCTACTTAAAAAAATTTTAATCCGTTTAATAGTCATACGCATAATCTGTGTATAAAAATTCAGAATCGGTACCTATCATCCACTATTTTTCTATCCAGAATTGGTATTGACCATCCATGGTTTTCCCATCCAGCACCATCCAAACTCAGATTTTCCGCATGCTGACGTCAGCAAAAAAATTTTGACTAATTTTCAAAAATTTTTTGATGCTGACGTCATCAAATATGCTGATTTAAAGGTTCTGTTAAATATTTTAAGGGTTGAATTAAAGTCTATAAGTGTTCAGTTAGATGCACCAATAATTTATTTCACTTTGTATGTTGAATATGATCATTTATTTCTTACTCAGGCAATTTGTATATATGTTCAGTTAATTATTGTAAATGTTCATATTGTTATTGTAAATGTTTGTTATGTTTGTTGTATCTGTTCATTTTCCCATCCAGCGCCATCCAACAGGCCTGGACAGGCCAAAAATAACATTTCCGCCTGCTGACGTCAGCAAGACGCGTGTATTAAACTGAACACAAAAATACGAAAATTCTATTTTCAGATGCAACTAACTGAACAAATAAAACTTTTAGTTCAACCTTTGCCGTATTAAACTGAACACAAAAATACGAAAAATTTCATTTTCAGATGCAGCTAACTGAACACTTACGATTTTAATTCAACCCTTATGGCATCTAACTGAACAAATAAACCAGTACATTTGATGACGTCAGAATCCAAAAATTTTCGAAAAAATTCTGAAAAATTTTCGCTGACGTCAGCGAGCGCCTTGCTGACGTTAGCGCACGAAAAAATGAGGCTGAGGTCCATTTCTGACCTGTGGATGGGATGGATGGGAAAATTGTGGATGGTGTGTATCACACCTGTTTTTCTATCCGACCATCCAATAACTTCTACTGGACCGGAGTGAGGTCCAAACATTGGCCCAGTTTATTTAAATCTCCTCTCTTCTCACTGCAAACCCTAGCCACCATCGCGTATCTGAAGAACCATCTCCTTCTCTCGCTGGTCCGCCCCTGACTACGAGTCGCTCGTTCTTCGTCTCTCTCAGACTCACATCGCGCGCACAAAAGCCTCGCCTCTCTCGTCTGCCTTGGTGCCTCTGACAGCGTCGCTTCTCTAGTCGCTATCTCCCTCTCCATTTCTCTCTCTAACCTTCACGACTTTTTTTTTACAAATAAGTACAAGGCGAAGAAACTTTTAGACACAGCTACATCTGTAAACCTCCGTCCTTTCAAAGGTTCTCTAATTTACATTTTTTGTAGTTTCATCTCGAACAAGAGTGATCTTTTGCACTTTGTTTATCAAATGTTTCAAGATTTAATTGAACGAAGAAGCTGAATGCATTGCTCATTAATCGTATTGTTTTGTTGCTCAATCTTGAATTTCAATGGCTCTAGACTAATTGTCAGTTACAGGAGCTTTCTAGATCTTTAGCTCATCTTAGAGTAATTGTGTTCTGTTGATTATCAGTTTACTTATATTCGTGGTCTTTTGTGTTTGTAATTTCTGTAGAGATTGTGAAGGAGTTGAATGAAGGGAATAGAATAGCAGATAAAATCAAGGTAATTTCTGTAGAGATTGGTATTTTGTTATTAAAAATTAAGTGCAAAACATACTGATCAAGGGAGTTTTTGTAAGTAATACGTGATGTTTTTAGGATTTGCAATTTGTATAAATTAGGATTATATTGGCAACTAGCAATCAACTTGGGACTTGATTCAATTTATTTTTCAAATTACGGATAGTATACTATATTACATTACAGTGATTTTAATATTGTTTCAGCCCACTAGTTTATCCTTTGATAGTATACTTTAAATCTGAATTGTTGTCTTGACCAATTACCTGAATTTTGGTGGATATTTACCAATGCTGTAATAGAGTAATTAGTTTTTGGTAACTATGAAATTTTCATTTAATTATGTGAATAAAGCATATTTGTACCAGTAATTAGTTTTTTGAGTTCCATTATTAAGGTTTTAATCTATCGAATTGATCGTTTCTTTTGTGCACAGATTGGTCCAGCACAAGCCAACGCAGCATCTGAGCATTCGACTTCAAGTTACATTTATTATATGTGTTCCGTTAGTTTTTGTAAAGGAGTAGGTAGTCATCATATGTGTTCAGTTAGTTTCTGTGCTTGTTTGTGGCGTTAAAACTGATGAATTATGACGTTGTGGTATGAATAGATGTAAATTGTTCACTTTGTTTATTGTAAATGTTAACTATATTGTTATATGTGTTCACTTTGTATATTGAATATTGAATGTGTTTCACTTTGTTTATTGTAAATGTTAACTATATTGTTATATGAGTTTACTTTCTATATTGTAAATGTTAACTACGAAATCAAATTTCTACTACAACTAACTGAACACATAAACGTTTTAAATTCATCCCTTAACGTGTTTAACTGAACACAAAAATTCACAAAATTATATTTCTGTTGCAACTAACTGAACACGTATACAATTTAAATTCATCCCTTAACGTATTAAACTGAACACAAAAATGTGAAAAATTCAATTTTTAGATGCAACTAATTGAACACATAAAACTTTAAGTTCATCCCTTAACGTGTTTAGCTGAACAAAAAAATACGAAAATTTATTTTTAAGACGCAACTAACTGAACACATAATAAGATTAACTCATCCCTTGATGCATCTAACTGAACATAAAAATCGCTCCATTTGATGACGTCAGCGCGAAAAAAAAAATTCGAAATTTTTTTTAAAAAAATTTCGCTGACGTCAGCGAGCGCCTGGTTGACGTCAGCACGCGAAAAATTGATGCTGAGGCCCATTTCTGGCATATGGATGGTGTGGATGGGATAATGGTGGATGGTGTATATCACCCTGATAAAAATTAGATAAGTCAGGTTATTTACATTTAATCCAATAATATAATTAGATTATATTTATATTTTAAACAAAATCCGTCAATCCTTCATTCACAGGCCCATACAGCGGTACTTCTTTCAACATACAATTGGACCTGATGGGCCGCTGCTCAATTCACTGAATGTAGGAAAAGCCCATTGTGGTTTACCATATAAAATCCCTACCAGGCCATCCTACAAACACCTAAGAGGTTTATTTTATATCGAGGTGTGATACACACCATCCACCATTTTCCCATCCATCCCATCTACAGGTCAGAAATGGGCCTCAACCTCATTTTTCGCGCGCTGATGTCAGCAAGGCGCTTGCTGACGTCAGCGAAAATTTTTCGAAAATTTCTGGATGCTGACGTCATCAAATGTACTGGTTTATTTGTTCAGTTAGATGCCATAAGGGTTGAATTAAAAGTCGTAAGTGTTCAGTTAGATGCATTTGAAAATGGAATTTTCGTACTTTTGTGTTCAGTTAAATACGTTAAAAGTTGAATTAAAATTTTTATGTGTTCAGTTAGTTGCATCTGAAAATGGAATTTTCGTATTTTTTGTTTTCAGTTTAATACGACAAAGGTTGAACTAAAAGTTTTATTTGTTCAGTTAGTTGCATCTGAAAATAGAATTTCCGTACTTTTGTGTTCAGTTAAATACGTTAAAGGTTCAAATAAAAGTTTTACATGTTCAGTTAGTTGCAGCAGAAATTTGATTTCGTAGTTAGCATTTACAATACACAAAGTGAACACATAGAACAATATAGTTAACATTTACAATAAACTAAGTGAACACATCCAATATTCATTATACAAAAGTGAACACATATAACAATATAGTTAGCATTTACAATAAACAAATTTAACACATATGATGACTAACTAATTATTTACAAAAATATAATTCATCACTAACAACTCTGTTCCAGGTGTGACATCTTTTCGAAGAAGAAGGAACGAAGAAGAAACCTGAGCCGAATCTACTCAGAACGAGAATGAGCACCTACTAACAATTAATAAGAATCCTCAGATATAAATTTCAGGGCATGAGTATACATAATTCAGAACATTGTTAGAATGAAAAAGGTAAAATTCAAGAACAATTGTGGAATAAGCGTGATTGCATGAGCAGGTGATCAATTGTAGACTTGAGCCACGATTAAGCAGTGTAATGAAGTTAATTAGTTACAGTAGCACGATTTCATGGAAAAAAAAGAAGAAAAACCATGGATAATAACATAAATTGAACACAGGCTGGCGGATCTGATAGGATCCAAACAGTATCTGAGCATCTACATTCAATCATTGATTCATAGGTTCAATTAAGAAAATTGAAAAGAACAGAAGAGATTTCTTTGCACATCAAGTGAAGAATCTGATCCTGATCCTCTAAAACATGCTCAGATCGGAGAATTGATTGAAAAATGCTCATAATCAGTGAAATTGCACGATTTTGTGAACTAATCATAATCAGTGTCAGTGAAGAGAATAAACTTACTGAATCAAGAACTTACAGGTGTTGAGAATGGCACAATGGCGTGCTCTCAGCTTGTATTTCTTCAAGAAAGGAGGAGCTCTAGCTGCTCCTCGAAGAAAGACGAAGGAGACGAAGGAGATCTGATCTATCTGATCTATCTGATCTCAAAGAAAGGAGGAAGAGGAGATCTGATCGATCTGGTACATAGCGCGAAGAAAGACTAAGGAGATCTGATCGATCGATCCAGGCAGAGGAGCAAAAGAGAGAACTGGCCACAGCGTGAAGAGAGGCAGAGGCCAGAGAGGACACCAGAGGCAGCGGCCACAGCACGAAGAGAGGCAGCGGAGGTGGCGCCGAGATCCAACAGAGATTTTCGACTCTTGAGTGTAGGGTTTGGGGGTGAGAGAGGAGGTTTAGAGATATAAATAGAGTGGGCCAGTTGCTGGATTCATAAAAGTTTGTTTGTAGCCTGTGGATGGGATGGATGGGAAAAGAGGGGATGATAGTAACCAATTCTGTTTTACATCTGATGGTGATGGATTCTTGTTGAGACTGCAAACGGTCGTTGCACATTTGCAAAAGGAAGCCCATCGTCTGAACACAGTAATTGCAGTAGCAGCCAATCCGGTGGATCTTGCCCACCACCCTGAAGATGATCAGAAGATGTAATTAATGTAATTAATGATTAAAGATATATCTAGAATGAGTTAGAGAGATCAAAAGTATAACTATCAAACCTATATTAGCCATTCTTTTCTCAAGAGCTATAGCGGCAGTGATGAGTACAGGGTATCACCAGCACCATCATCAAAGGAATATTTCTGATCTGTGTCCTCGTTTAATTAGCACAATTATATCCTTATGAACTTAATGTGGCGTAGCTCAGAGTATATTCAACAATATTGTATTAATTTGTTGAATACTAGTAAAATAAATTTGGTATATGACTTCAGCATACCTTACCACTTTACAAGGTTATAGATGCTAATAATTTATTATATGTTTCTTTGTTTGTTTATTTATTTTACTTCCATGTGATATGTGTATTGTATGATGAATAACAATCAATGAAGCAATAATATATATTTTGTCCGTGGAGTTAACAGGGAGCGTAACATATATAGTTTTTTTTTTTTCTAAATGAAAATTCAAAGTAGCCTGTACATGATATTTTGCATAATATTGATTCCTCCTGGCATTATATTACGTATACATATTTTGACTAAAATGGTCTCATCTTTTCGGTAAAATATCAAGTACACCGTCCTATTGACGCATACATTTTGACCGTATTTTGGAAAAATATGGTCAACGGCCGGTCCGATATAAAAAAAAAAACACTTAAAAATTCATAATTACTCCCTCAAAATTGCAAATGTCATTGTTTTTCATCGTTGAATTATGTATTTCTTATTTGTTAGACATATATATATAGTACGTTGAAAAGCAAAATAAATATGGTCGGCTTATCTGAATTAAATTTGTACTCTTTGACTTTGATCGAGTGGATCACAAACTTAAAAAGTGAAAAATAGGTGCGATCTCTACAAGAACTTCTTGGCACCTTCGTGATCTGAAATACTCTGTACTAGCTTTATTCGCTCTTTCTGATGTGTTGTTTAATTAGCAAACTTTTCCTAGCCCAACAATATAAATTTTAGTCAAAATACAATCTAATTTCAAGCGCACATTCATATCATAATATTAAGGAAGATTTTGGAAGTAGAACCAATTACCTACCACTACCAATTATCAATAGTTATGAACTAGAAAGCTTTGACGCTGCGGCGTTGTCGCAACATTTCTTCCTATTTGATCTAGCAAATCAACTTTGTTTATAATTAATTATCAAATGCTAAAATAAAATAACACCGCAATATTTCTTCCTATTTGATCCAGCAAATGAACTTTGTAATTAACTCCCCCATGCTGAAATAAAATATGGCTAGTTTGTTGTTTCTGCTGCAGCTGAAATTTTGAATTTAATTTTACCTAGAAATGAGAACATTTTTTTCACACATGACACCTGTAAAATTACAAACACAAATTATCATACATGACCAGCAACTTTAACCGAAACTGCTTATTCTAATTTTAGTGCCAAGCATAATTAAAAAAAATTAATAAAGTAAACAATTACTATCACTTAGTTTGATGGTATAATTCATTTAGAGAGTATATATGCTCTATGAATCGATTGGATAAAAGTTCATTTTGGATTTTGCAAAATATGAAGAAGATAAAAGTTCATTTTGGATTTTGCAAAATATGAAGAAGAGGCAGCGTATGGGTTCAATAAAAGAAGGGACTTAATAAACAAAAGAGGACACGTGTAAACTCAAGCATGAGGTGTCTAGCTTTCTTTTTAGGGTTCAGGTAATAACTATTCATGGGACCCACCTAGGCAGATCATAAGATCTTATGGATGCTTATGTGAAAAGTTTGGTGCGTTGAGTAAACCAAAGCTATCAAAAAACTGATATAATGTATTGCCACACATTTAGCTACACAACTGTGCACTGATCATCCTGCTCACCTGTGGAAATACATTTTTATCACGGAACTGACTATTGATGGACGATTCGAATGCAGAGGTTCAGATAATTCAACGGGAAAGAGAGAAAAGTTACTGTTCGTAGGCGTGAATTTTAAAGAACCGGGTATCAAACTTTAGTAAGAGTATAATGTGGGATCCAACAGGATGACCAGTGACTTAGGCAACGGATTTAAATTCTTTAGGAACGAAAATTATCAATAGTTCATTGTGTATTTCAGACAATGATGTATGTCTTTCTAAAGAAATGATATTATTTAGAAAAAAAAAATATCAATAATGACGATAACGATAATATTAAAAATACAACCAAAATCTAAGAGATGCAGCTTTTGATCTAAAAGGACGCAATCTAATTAAACAGATTGGATTTTGTAGAATGAAACCTGAACTGCGAAATGAAAATTGTATATATGATATAAAAGGTGAGTTAAACAATTTTGAAATTCATGCATATTATTTATCATATACAAGTTATCGTAATTATTTGCTTTTAGGTTTTGCAAGAATCCAAGGACGGTTCATTATTATTCCCATCTGGCCATTTGTATCGTCCGACTCGTGCAACACATTTCCGTACGACCGTACAATACCAAGACCATTTATGGAGTACAGTGGAAAGAAAACTATTTTACCTTAGAAACACGCTTTTCACAGTGTAGATTTCGCGCTTGAAATGAAGGTCATTAATTAATTCATTTATGCTAAGTTGCTAACAACTGTAAAAGTAGCAAAGGAGTTCAACGGATATACATATGTTTGACTTTGAATTTTTTTCATCAATTCAAATATTGAGCTGATCCGGGTTGATTTGTGGAAATTTTCGTCCAAATAATTTCAAAGGAACAGATTGAAATTTTCTGCCGAGCTCTCCTATATATACACATCCATGCTCCAGAACTTCAGTATAGAATTAGAAAATACATTATTAATTAGTTACTTGCTTGCACCAAATTAATCTTCAGGGAAGAGACAAAAGGGAACAAACTAAATCAAAGTTCAATAAGACCATAGAAATGATGAAGAGAGTGATGCTAGTGGAAGTTGCTGTGCTAGTTCTGGTGATCTCATGCAGCTTGATGATGTGCACGGCACGGCCTCTGAATGAGCAGAAGTGGGCCCAGGCTCGCAGCCTTCTTCTGGAGATCCTCCCGAAAGGAAGCCCATCGTCTGGAGCCAGTGACTGCAATAGTAAGCAATTACCTGGCAGCGGCAGCAGGGTTTGCCCGCCACCCGGAAGGTGATAATTAAGGAGATATACTGAAACCTTAATCTGCAATGTAGGTCACATATATATAGTATACTCGAGTTTAATTGGAATAATTAGTTGAAGACAGTAGATTGAGCAAGGATAATTTGCGATGATTTATTATATCATATGTATACTGGTTATCTAGAAGCATAGTCTTTATGTTTAATTTATTTCTTCATGCGTTGTAACATTTTTCTAAAATAATGACAATAAAGCAATAATAATATGTTTTTGGACTTATATTTCTATAAGGTGATATATGATTAATGTCTGGTCTAGTTCCTTGCATGCAAGAGCTCTGTGGCCCACAACCACAATACATCAATACATTACTGTCAAACCATCCTATAGCTTGAAGGAGATTAGGCATCTCTAACGTCCACAACGGATATGGAAATATATATTTCCGTTATCCATTCCATTTCAGAAACAGTACATACCATAATTTTCATTAGTCGTTCCGTTTCGATGGAACGCGATGGAACAATTAAATAATTAAATTTCAACTGTATTTCGCATAAACGTATGATGGAACATGTTCAGTTTACCATTTCTTTTTAGATACAAAATGAAAATTTGTACCGTTATCTCTTCTGTTGGAACGGAACGACCACGAAAAAGGTATGACAAATATTCCGTCGTCACGCCTAAAGGAGATTCCTCCCTCTCTCTCTCTTTCATTGGATACAGACTTGCATTAATTTTTATCATAACAACGGATAGAGGACATGGCAAGGACATTCTTCTCCACTGGTGTCTAGTGCATACAGACAATCTGGCCTTAATTATTGCACTGTGATTTTGCAAGTGCAATCTGGATTGCCTTATCTCTGCACTTGAAATTGGGATTCCCTACATCAATTCTGGTAACTAATAGACTTCCTGCAACGGAAAAGATATAGAAGCCTCTAGGATATCATCTGTTTTGTGGGATCATAAGAGGTGTGGAAGACAAAAAATGTTCTCTAATAGGGCACCAATTAATCTAGTTGAGACTATAACGCTGATAAGATGGATTTTAACTATGTACGCTGAAAGAAAATATCTTAACAACTAACAAGGCACTGTTTCATTTTTTTTGTACCATATAATTTTTGTTCTTTGAAACCTCAAATTGTTATTGCCATAAAATGTACTTGCATGTAGTATTTAACTTTATTATCTTATAAAATTCTACTATTGTTTGTCTTGTCGACAAACAGCCTGAAAAAAAAAATTATAAAGCAACAGCCTTTTATTGATATTTTGATTTTAAAAAATACAAATAACAAAAGTTAGTTGCCAAATAAAAAAAAACATAGCCTTTTAATTCGTCTTCATAAGCAATGTACCCATAATAAAATTTTGTACATCTGCCAAAAAGGGAAACAAATCTCACTTTTCTTGTGTATTAAATGCGGATCGAAGATCGGAGTTGCACTAAGGTTATTAATTCAGTTAAATAGATATATACATTATAAACTTTTAAGTGGAAATATTGTTAAGAAGATCGATTAATTTGAATTTATTGTTTGATTTTAAATTTAAATATTAGTAAAGATAGTGACAAGGGACTTTACGTCTTTATCTGAGATTAGTTTTCTTGATATTCAACGGCGGAGACTTAGCAACGTCACCGAAAGACAAAAGTTGTTAGACGAATAATTAACTTCAGAACTTTTTGCATTGATGGAAGTTCAAAGCTAACTATTATTTAATTTGATTTCCCGTTGCTGTGAGAACTACAGAGTAGTCCCCTGATCCCCTCAGTTACTCTGTGAAACAGGGGACTTTGACCTAGCTTAGCTAGCTATACCTGTTGATTTAGTCAAAAAAAAAAGGACGAATTAGTCAAAGTACGTAACGTCTTCCTTGTTTGGAAAAGAATATTAAAAGAAAATATTACATCTCACAACCTAGCAAAGTTATATTTTCAACCAGAAGGAAAAATTATTAACAAATAGTTCAGTACTACATCAAATAAAGTTAAAAGTGCTTTATTACAATTTATGGTACCTAACTACCTAGAATGCATAAAGAATGGTCGTACATTAAGTTGTACAATAAGATAAATTAAAAAAAAGATGGACAATTAGATCAATAATTAATTATTTCAATAATTACAAAATGAAGAAACGATCTGGCTTTCTGATGAATTGATGATTGACAAGTTAAGAACCCAATTTGTACGGATTGACTTGAGAACAGAGAACAGACTTGGTTATTTCTCTAGTGTCGTGTCATTCAACTCACGCAATACAAATTCAATAAAGACCGTAAGACCCGTAACATAATCTAGTAGAGAGACCAATTAATTACACATATACAATACGCGCTGTCTCTGATTCCTAACTTGTGGTTCAACCTCTTATTAAGGGTAAACACATGTTTAATCAATTCCTACTAACCAAATGAGCTCAATGAATTAACACAATTGGACCTTGGATTCAATTCAAGTCATGAGTTCTTTAGATAAAAGCAAGTTCTGTTGCATAGATAAAATATGATTTTGTAGATAAAAGAAAAACTGACTAGCACAAGTTAATTTCCACCTATATTCCACGAATCAGATTTGAAACTGTGCAAGCTAAGTTCCATCTATATTCCACGAAACATATTTGAAACTGTCCAAAATATTAATATATATGCACCTTCTTACAATAACAAAATCTTCGCAGACTCAAGTGCGCTAGTGAAAAAGCAGATAAGAATAGAAAATGGCAAAGAAAGAGATTTTACTGCAAGTTGCTATTATAGCACTGGTGATCTCAAATTGTAGCTCGGTCATGTGCATGGCAAGGCCTCTTAGCGAGCAGAAGTGGACCATGGACCATAGCCTTTTTCTGGAGGCGCTTCCCCAGGGCACTCCTCCGTCAACAAAAAATGGATGTAGCAGCAGCCAACCAGGCAATATTTGTGCGCCGCCCCATTGATGCCGGTGGATATATGGATGCAATATACAGTTTGATTATTACTATATATGACGATAGACATGAATCTTTGTAATTGTATATAGTTCATAATTTAAGAAAATTTCCGTTCAAAGAATTAATTGGACAATGATCTACTTCAGTGTTCCGAACTTCCTATATATAAGAGCCTATGTCGGAATACTATTCATTTATCTTGCATAATTTTACTTAACTAGATCAGGTTATCTTAATGCAATAAATTTAGACAGTGTATTAATTTGATCCGTGTTGAGTTCAGTTCAATGCAAGTCTTCAGTAGAATTACCCAAAAAGCTTCTTACAATGACAGCAACACAATGAATTGAATGAAAGCAACCTTATATAAAATAGGAAAAATACTTAAAACTCATGACCTGCGGGAATTTCCTTGTAAAAACCAAGACTAGGTCCAATTAAGAGTAAACGGAGTGGAATTTTCCAAATTCCTCCCATATACATGTCCCCCATATTTAGCATAAGGTGGCAAATCATCTCCTATATATCCCACAAAATTCTTAAGAGAAGTGAAAAACAGAGCAGTGCCAGACAGGAAAACAAGATGGTGAAGAGAATTTCTCTATTTCAAGTTACTCTAATTGTTCTAGTATTCTCATGTTGGTGGGCTATGTGCATGGCTCGGCCTCTGAGCGAGCAGAAATGGTCCGTCGTGCTGGACCTACTTCTCGAAGTGCTGCCGAAAGGAAGCCCACCGTCAATACCTAATCAATGCAGCCATTCCGTTCGTGGCAAACTATGCACGGGGAACGGAAGAGGATGAATAATTGACTTGAGTATTTGGGAGGTCCATTGAGATGATATGTATGTAGTTGGATAATTAGATAGTTATTCTTATTAGCAAAATAATATTAGTTAATTAGTCAAGTGGAACTTACGTATTTCATTGTAAAAACTCACGGACGAAATAATTATTTGATTTTTCATTTTTTTTTTCTCAATTATGATTCTGTTAATCTATTTAAATTTGTGGTGATTGCCACCTGACCCTCAAAAAAAATAATGATCTATTTAAAGTTATCTATTTGCTAGTTCAAACATTTTAAATATACATCAAATAAAAAACTAAAATAATATAGACAATAACCGTTTAATCCGTTTATTGACAATAACCTCAGAAAGCTACTAAAAAATTTAAATCCGTTTAATCGCCATCGGCATAATCCGTGTATAAAAATAAGACAAGTCAGGTGATTTACAGGTGGATCTCTCAAAAAATATATTCAATCCAATAATATAATTAGATTAGATTTAAATTTTAAACAAAATCCGTCATTCCTTCCTTCACAGGCCCATACAGCGGTACTTATTTCAACAAACAATTGAGCCTGATGGGCCGCTACTCAATTCACTGAATATAGGAAAAGCCCGTTATGGTTTGCCATATAGAATCCCTAACTGACCATCCTACAAACACGAAGGTGGTTATTTTATATCTGATGGATTCTCGAAGGGCCTGCGAACGGTTGTTGCACATTTGCAACACTTATGGACCGTTTGATCTTTAAAGGAGGTTTCTAATGAAACTTGACTCAAAACTTGATCTTATTTCTTACGCTAATTAATCAAACCAACTACCTTGAGACAATGAGATCCGAAACAAACAATTCAACAATAGATGACAAAACAAATCTACAATAGATCAAACTTTAAGTGTATTTTTGAATCATAAATAATCTTTTCCATTTTTCAAAAAAAAATCTATAACAAATTTATAATGGATTTTGTTTTATTTACTTGAAGGACTAAGTGTCCCCTAAGAAAAATATAATATTTATAATTTTTTTAATAGTGTCTTCACTACGACATTTCGGTTAACCTTGAATAATAAACGACATTATCTATAGAACCTATGACCGTTCACTCCACTTTAATTGCTAAAAACATTTTTCTGAAATAAAGTCTTCTTAAAGTCTATCAGGGACCCTAATAGTAATTAGTCTTGGTTGTATTTCTATTACCCAACATGTAGAAATACGCCAAAATCCTGTCACTGTAGATCATAGATCCGAGCTTGGTTGTGTGTGGTTCTGATGTAAGAGGTGTGACTCGACACCGTCACACACCTCTAGTCCATCAAAATCGTATGACCTATTCAAAACTCAAAAGTATGTTTTTGTCTTTACAAAAATAGGTCCTGTCAAGATTTTTTGCATTCTAAAGAAGTAAAGCTCATGGCCAGAAATCCAAGTTAATTTCTTAAGATGAGAATATCTATTGTGAACCATGGATCACAATAAATATTTTCATATAAGATAATGTATTTTCTTCAAAAAAAAAATATTCTTCAAAACATATAAGATAATGCATAAATTTTAGAAAAACATAAAGATCGTCCAAATACAACAAATAAATGCTAATTCGCCTAAATCTTTAGTATTTATGTTTTTGTTTATGTGTAATTAAGAGATGGGCAATGGAATCAATGTGGCCAACGAAAAGCACTGATAAAAATAAAATCCGACCTATCGGTTCTAGTCAATAATTAGTTAGATTACATTTTTTTTAGGGCTAATTAGTTAGATTACATTACCCGTAAAGCTTCTTACCATGGGAGCAAAATTGTACGAAGATATTGATAAAGAATCGTAATACTTTTAAGTTTTAATTAATTTACTGACTTGTGAAACATTCAATTTCGTGTTAATCGATGCAGAAGACTATTTTACTGAGTAAACGGCTTGGAACTTTCTAAGTCTTCCCATATGTATCTTCCTGGATTAACTTCCAGTAAAAAAAAAAAAAACGAACACACCCACTTTCTAGCTAGGAACCAAATCCTGACAGTTACTTTTGTATCTTATAATCTCAAAACGCATATGTACAAGTTATGAATCTCTAAATAAAATGAAGCTACATGAGTCACAGAGTTATCTATGATCATCACATCTAAACTGTGTTTTTTTTTATTTTTTTATTTACAGTACGTGGTAGATATCTTGTTTCTGAATTTCGCTTACAAAACATAGCTATTTATTTAGGGAGCGTTTGGATCATTAGAGGATAAACTTAGGATTAATTATTTAGGATTAAAAATTTATTCTTACGCTGTTAAGAATAAGCTTATTCGGTGAATAAGATTGTTTGTTTGGATAGAGCCAGGAAGGAGAAAAGAGGAAGAGAGAGAAAGGATTGTCGGTTATTTAATCAGAGCGATTTACTTTTTTCTTTCGGATTTTAATCTGAGCTTCTAGTAGGATTAATTAATCCATCCCTCGAATAGAATAATTAACTACTTCCAGTCTGTTTGGATCTTGTTTTAATCATGAATAGCATTTTAATTGGGAAAGAAGCTTATTCCGTTGGATCCAAACGCCCCCTTAAAGAATAATTCAAATTTTTAAATCATTTATGCAAAAAAAAAAATCTAAAATTAGCGAATTTTGAATAAAAATAAAAATATATTTTATATAATGAAAATATATAATTAACATGACCAGTCACGCAAAAAATGCGAGCAGTCAGTAGAGGAACATTTAGGAAATATTTTTCTTTCAAGTTCTTTGTTCTAAGTTCTAACTTAAGCACATGAAACATACTATCTCAGAAGTATTAAAAAAAAAAAAAAAAAAAAAAAAAAAAAAAAAACACATGAGCCATCCAATTGGAAGAACAAGGTGAAGGTAACAAAAAAAAAAAAAAAAAAAAAAAAAATCAACAGACATGCACAATATAAAAGTTTAAAACTCAACCCTTATATATTTATAATTTAAAAATCAGAACTGAATAGGGGCAGACCTTTATATGTATGTCAAGATTTGATACGTGTCCAGACTTTAATTCTAAAATTAACTACACAATGTTGTAAATTATTTTTTTTATCTGAATGTTCAGGTACCTAATCGTGTACCACAACGAAGGAAGATACAAATTTCCCTCCTTCGTAAACATTAAATGTACATAAAATTACACTTTGATACAGAGAGTTTTGTCCAATTGTATAATACAATATTGACTAAGTCAAGATTCTCTGAAAAATAAATAATAATATATCTCTCTGAGAAAAATAAGAAAAAGGATAGCAGGCAGGCCCAACCAAATGTTACAAAACTAGATCGGTACGACGAAAAGAAGTAGATATATAATGTGTGCTAACTGAAAAACCAATGTATTATAAATTTATAATTAAAATAAATTAGACAAATTAGCTAGCTATATTAAGGCAAATTTCTCAGAAGAGGGAATTTTATTCGGCGATATGACATCTAATGTAGATTTGATCATTTCTTCTACACTTTTCTATATATGAGTATTTTACGCACTCCGCCTATATTTATTTGGGATGGATATTTATTTTAAATAGATTAAATCGAAATACAATTTGGAATATAGTATGGATCTAATGGAAAGGTTGAAACTCACTGTATCTTCTACGGAGACAGAGGAGCTGTCGGGTATTTTCTGTGAATATTTTTTGTAGTCATTCGTAGTGTAGATATGAACAGTAACTCCTCATTGGTTAAAATATATATATGATGTATGATTAGTCTTATTTTTCTCAATTTTTCTCTTCCTTTTCTATTTATTTGGAAAAAAAATATATATCTTCAAAAAACCTATATGTCGAGTCTGTGTCCGTAGACCAGAGACTAGAGCTTGGCCTCGCCTTTGATCAAGTCCATGAAAACCATAAGACCCGTAATGCGATATGCCGATATCATTAGAAAAAAAAAAAAAAAAAAAAAAAAACACATTTCTTACGCTAGATAACAACACGCTTCGCTTCCGACCAGTAATACAATCTCTCTTACTGGTAAAGCACGTATGACAGGTACAATAATTCCTGTAGCCCAAAAAATCCCAATCTTGTACTAGTCTAGTAATTACTGGTAAATCACGCTTACTTCTGACTTCGTCAATCAACTTCTTGTTCAGTTACCCACAAAATTTCTTACAATGACAGAAATATTTTATACAAATGAGAACATAATCTCCAAATTGTACACATGTCACACCAATTGACTTGTGGACAATTCCGTGTAAAACCAGTGGTAACTAAGTCCACTGAGTAAACCCATTGGAATTGTCCGAAATTCTCTTGTATAAATATGTTCCCCAGATTTAGTACATCAAGTGCATTAAATAATTTGTCCAAAATCTTTAGAAGAGACAAAAAAAACAAAAAGATGGTGAAGAAAGAGAGTTTAGTACAAGTTGCACTGATAGCATTGATGCTCTCATTCACCTTGACAATGTGTGTGGCACGGCCATTGAGCGAGCAGAAGTGGGCTCCGGCATGGGGCACCCTTCTGGGTGCCCTACCGAAAAATATGAGTCCGAAAAAACCTCAACCAAACCAGTGCAGCCATTACGTGTCTGGCGCATTCTGCATACATGGAGGAAGATGAAGGTGCGAGAATCTGATCAAAGAGAATGTCATTGATGTTTGGATCATGCTTTGAGAATTCAAAAGTGGCTATTGGTTAATTATGAGTATTAATGGCGTATGTTAGTCAGTATGTTTGTTCTTAATTCCCCTATTAACTGGTGACTGTAAACGTTACATATATTATTCCTTCTTCCTGTATTCATATATTATACGTGTATATAAATACATATTGTTACTAATTGTTCTTGTTGGTGCTAATAGTGTCATTATGTGTTACCCAACTATTCATAGGCTTATAAATGTTGGTAACTTTTTAATTATTATTAATACAACCAGACGAATTCCTATTCATTGTGGTTAAAGATAACGACGAACATGAAAAACACTAGAAATAAATTAAGATCATGTCCTACTTGATTTCAATAAAATATTTGCATAATCCGTTTCAAAGACGGAAACATTTAACGCCGTTAAGCTTGTTTTGTCTTTACCTCAGACGTCATTTGTTCTCTTTTTAAAAAACTCGTGTGGATGAGAAGGTTAGTCAACCTTTCTTGCCAAAACCAAACGGCCAGATCAGACAAATTTCTGATCCCAACATTTTCTAAAATAAATTTGATGTTCGTTGGCCTAATTTGTATGTTGAAGAAGGCTACTTATTTAGACAGGATATATTTTATTTCAATTTTTATTTTTCAGATCTGTTCTTCATATATATTTGACTCAGCTCCTTTTTCTTTAGCGTTGGCTCACTCATGTAAGTGGATGTGGGAATAAAATTGTTTCAAAAATACTGTACAATGTTGTTAATCAAAGGAAAAAAGGTTGACAGATTGACGACTGGTTATTAAACTATTATAAATATTATGGAATTTGTGCCGAAACATTTTTCTGGTGCCATGCATCTGCCTCAGATAACAAAGTTGTTTAGTTCATTTGAACGATCCTGTGGAAACTACACTAGCATACTAGATTAAGATATACATTTTCCTATTTAATTAATTAATTCATATGGAGCATTTTCAAATTAAATCGACGTACTTCGGTCCACACTCGAATCTTTGACAATTTGATTGGACTTTGGAACTGATTTGCGTAGTATTTTAAAATATATATCACACATCTCTTAATATGTACAAGAACGAGCTGGACAAAAAAAAAATGACGAGGACGATGATGATTATATAATAATATAATAATAATTGATGATGTTACTGCTGCTAATATCATTAATGTTACTATTTTATTTGTTTTTTAATCAATACTCTTGTTACATTAATTTATCTCTTTCTAAAAGTGAATTATATTATACTTTTCGCTGGCATTGTTTAATCTTCTTTGACATTTCCTAGCATGTATATCTTTCCGTCTGAAAAATTAGAATTGTGTTTTATACTTTTATATTTTGGCATATTCTCTTCAGCCCACAACTTTTTCTGATTCACTTTTTATCTAACCAGATGGAGGCTGGGAGATCTGTTTGGCCACTTACCATCTCTTTTCTGACTTGGAAAGCAAGTTCCTCTTAAAACAAAATTATAAACCTTCCTCCACGTGCCACAAAATGCACAATTCTCTCCTCCTTTTCTCAAACCAAAAAGGAAAGAGAATTTGGTTGAAATTCATTTGTATAAATTGACCCAAGTTTTTCATGCGCGTTGACTTGGCCAGTAGTGGGTCAATTGCGTGAAGATGGAGATATCCAGAACTTGTCATAACTGGAGAGGATTTATCTTTGTAGTCTTTGCATGCGACCAAGTCCAAGGTCGTCCCTGCCTGACTGGAGACCTGTCTTTGTTCAGATTTATTACTTGATCTAGTTTTTGAACGTACCAAAGAAGATAAATCAAAGTTACATACTTTTACGCTGACCTGACCTTATGACCTTGTATATCAGTACTATTCAGTTCTTCTCCTCTGAAAAAAGAGAAGAATAAAGACCCAGTATACTAGTCTCTATTCCAATTTCCAAGTAGTGTGAGCCAAGTAAGAGAGGGCTAGCTAGACTGTGCGGCGGGTCAATAAAATATGTTAAAAAATATTTAATTAATGAATTAACTTCGTAGGAGTTGTAACGTAACTATATAATTGTTCTAATCTTTTAAAGTATTCCCCCTCTGTACATTGTAAACTTCTTTATTTCAATATAAAAGTTTTGGGCTTGACCCTTGCTTTCTTCAAAAAAAAAAAAATAAATAAATAAAAATAAAAATTTAAAAGTATACTTGTTAGTAAGTGCCATATTTCAAATTAGTTGTGTGTGTGTGTCTGTGTGTCATACTCCAATAAATTTGGATTCTCTGACGAATCGTTTCTTTGAATAATTTGAATACTCAAGCACCATTGGGTAATGGAAAATCTACACAAAAACACAAGAAAAAGGTCTTATCGCTTACTAATTCAACATAGGAAATTTGAAGTCTCAATTTCACAAAGATAAAGATGTCATTGTCATCCATATATGTACGTAGAATTATTTCGTAAGTTGCAAGTGTCTAGATGTCAATGAATATTTGGTGCAATAATGACGACATAGTAGTAATAGATGTATAGTAGCGAATTTTTAGTGAACAATTTTTTCTAGGCTTCTTAATTAAAATAAAGAGATCCAAGATCTTCAATTTTAATATCATCCCAAAATAATCTAACCGGCCAGCCTTAGAGATACGCCGTTGAAAGCAGTGACGGAACAAAAAGTTTTTAAATAGATGTCAATATCATTCAAGTATTGATATCGATATAATAATGATCACATAATCACATTAAAATCATAAAATTGTAATTATGGGGCTATTAATAAAAATATTTTCATATTTAACAATTTAAGTGAAGATCACAATAAATAGACGACACTAAAAGTGTTGTATAGACATGCATGACAGCATGAGTAAGAAAATGGGAGAAATTATTCTCTCATAAACTGTTACTGAACCTGCCTATGTTTCAAAAAAGAAAAAGAAAACAATACATTCACCAAGTTGGGGCCCCATATATATATTGCTTCAATTTTTTTTAATTAATTACATAATAAAGAAAAAATATATACTTAGAACTGATGATTAACAAACAAAAATATCAAATTTTTTTTTTTGGCAATTACATAAATCTACATGCAGGAGATAAACCCTTGAACAAATATACATATAGAGGTTTGATATAGTACACTTGGGTGTATGGATTGTCCCCTATACACTCGAGTCGTTTTCGAAATTCATAATTAAAATGCTCAATCCGAACTGTTCAAATTGTTCTTCACATTGAAACAAAAAATTCTTGAAGACCAAATTTTATTTTTTCGAATTTTTTTTGCTAATTATTATGATAAGTTTAAAAAATACTATAATTGGAGTATTTCAGGCTAGCAAAAAAGTCGAAAAAAATGTAAAATTTGGTCTCCAAAGATTTTTCAATATGGAGAATAACTCTAATGGTTCGGATTGATTGTTTGATTATGGATTTCAAAAAGAGTCGGGTGTACGGAGACCGGAGTGTATTTTATCCATCACTAAGTATATATATACGTACGCCGCTCTTCTAGCTAGACATTTACAGATCTAAAACTCTTCATGGATGTGACTACGCTCTAATCAAGTATACAAAAACTTTGGATAAGAAATGAAAAATGACAAACAGAACAATTATCTATAATGGGTTTATTTTCAAAAAAAAAAAAGAGGTATACAAATATCAAATATGTATATGAATGTGTGGTAAGTAATTTGTACAAATTTAGGTCAATACTCGAAAAAAAAAAAAAGAATCCAAAATTTTCTACGTATTTCTAAGCTAATCAAAAGACCTCTTTAACCCCTTAAAATCTACAGTTTCGATGCACTCAACGCTTCCTCTGGACCCGTTTAACATTTTGAGTAGCTCGCTCGCTCTCTCTTTTGTTACTCCATTGCATCCGACTTGCAACAAAAGCAACAGCTTCTGAAATGCACCTACTTGAACTGCCTCAACGATGCAATTCTTCTTGCATCCCTTGCAAATCCTCCAAAGAGCTGAGACGGAGAATTCGGTCGCCATGTCGGATACTCTCAACATCTTTTTCACAAGAACGGGTACCACGAGAGCATGTTCGCATCCCCTTTCTCTTCCTTTTTCGCATTGGAATAACCCCTCTAGCACCGCTAATGCCTTCTCACACCTGCTTTTGTCACAATCTACTAAGGTGTCGAGTAGCAATGAAACTAGACCCAAATTGACGAATCGTGATGCAGCCCGTTCATTTGAAGAAATCAGGTAAAAGATCGTGACAAGTGAAGTTTTTGTTGCTAGAGGCGAGATCGGCTTCTCTACAAGTAATGTTAAAGCCTCAGCTAACCCATTTGTTTTCGAGACAGATTCTAAGCTTGCATTATCCAAAGTAGATACAACTTCTCTCAGTACTAGAAGTGTGCTAAGCCTCCCCGATAAATCGCCATATTTCAATATCAACACCATTGATTTTAGGGAGCCAGGAGATATTATCCACCTTTTCGCTTCAATGTCTAGAGGGAAGAAAACAACCAGTGCAGATAAAATCTTCTCCAAATCTCCCAATGCCTTTGAGTTTTCAGATGATTCACCGGCTAATTGGCTAAATGATGCTGAGAGTATACGTGCTGCACCCGCAGCCGCAATACACCTCCTGTCCCGTTCAGTCTCTTTTCCAATTTCCTTCAGCTTCATTGCCAAATTGCCACATTTGTACCTATCACCTCTTCGGCTAGCCAAAGAAACTTGTGACAAGATCTCTGAGGCTTCCAATGGGGAAATCGGAATACGAGGAGTCGGGATTCTCTCTACTCCCAGAGCACGGTTTTGGACACACCATTCTTGGATCAGCTTTCTTGTCGAGTGGTTTGGTATGAGTTCATGGATGTCAATCGGCTTACTAGTTACAGGACAATTGAGATTCCCTCGCTCGAGCCATGACTCAATGCTCTGTCTATCATAGGTGATACCCGTCGAGGCTGTCACCGGGTCTCGCATTAAATCAAGCGAAATTGGGCATCGGAAATGATCCGGCACTGGTGTATCTAAACTGGGATCATTAAGTTGTATCCTCTTAACTGCCGGGATTGGACCAGGTCTCTTGGATCTAGATAGAGATGTCATCTTAGAAGCGTTCTTCCACTATATGTTTTCCTTGCTCTGTTTCTTGTTATATGACTGCGAACTATATATGGAGCTTTATTAGGAGTATTCTTCTTGTTGTATGAGTGCGAGATTGGAGCTTTGGGAGAAGATGTGAATGAGAGATTTGAGTTATATAGATTGTTGTTTTAGAGAGAGAGAGAAGAGGAGTGGGGAAGGGGAAGAGGTAGGGAGTAAAGAGTTTGTAGGCGTGGGGGAGAGTGGTTCAGAGGTAAGACTTGGAGAGTTTTGAATGTTGACCGTTGAAAGTTTGAATATTAGCCGCGGAAATGAACCGGTATTAGTTTTTTGAGGTATTTAATCTTGACTTGACAACTTTTGGCGTTTTGATCCTCTAGTATCTTGTATTTTTATGTTTGTTCTCTATGACATATGTAGTACTTGTTAATATAAGACAAGATTGAAATGCGGCTCATGGCAAAATAAAAAAGCGGCACTATATATGGTGATGTTAATTATAATTTAACTTCTTCATTATCTTTATGGGAAAAAAATAGAATCGTTTATTATAATTGGCTTTAATTTTGGGATCTAGTGCACGAAGAATAAAGCATTAAAATAAAATTTTATGTTACGCATACATTATATTAAGATTCGACCTAATGTTTCAGTTTAGATTTTGGTACAATTTTATTCAATCTCATTATTTCCTTCATAAGTTTAGCTAAAAGAGTCAAACAAAATTTATGAACATGACTAACTAATAAGAACAGTAATCTGCTTTGAGGGTTCGCATGTTAAATTAAAAGTTGTTGGACTTATTCGCTAATTCGCAAGTATTATAATTTTTTAAATAAAGGACCGGTAGCATAGGATCCATGGACCAAGCTGGCCATGCTGACGACTTTTTAGTTTCTAACGCGTCGGTGGTCTTTTGATCTTCGCTCAATCCTCTCCAGTCCTCAAGCACTGCTCATCTTCAGCCATTAAAAGTATCGGTTTGTCCATCGAGATGGAAGCGTTATTATTAATTACTTTCGGCGAACGTGTGTGTAGTTTCTTAACACTGGAGATAACGAGTCGGCGGTTGATTTTGACAATAAAAAATTTTCAGGTAGGTCCTTCCGTTCTCACGGTATATTCCCATTTCCCAACGTCTACAACATGGTAGTTCCATTCCATGTTTCAACAAAAATAAAGAAAAAAAATTAAAAATAATGGAAGGGAATAGGACCAAGTCTGCCTCAATTTTTTTGCTAATAACAGGAACATTGCTTAAATTTATATCAGACCAAGAAAGTAACCTTGCTCTTAAAGTAGCGTCACCTTATTCTTTAATGTACTTGCAAGTTTTTCCCTTTTTTTTTTTGGAAATAGTGACAAACCAATTTGCTTACAGCATCCACCTTGTTTAAATATTAAACTCTAATTTCTAAATAAACCATCCAACACCAGTCTGTCAGTTAATACTTATTAAACTTTTTATTCATTTCAATTAGAACATATCGTCATCCTTTGATTCAAATCTAAGTATGAACATCACTGCATGTCCACGTTTGTTAATTTTTCTTAATCAATGAAACAGAATTTCTTGATATAAAAAATTATTCACGTCAATCGTCAGTATGAACTAATTTAAAATTTAAAGATCTGGTGACTTTACGAGGACAAATTAAAATTCATCAATCAAATCATTAATTTTTGAAACAGCGAGAAAATAAATACACGTGTTAAATGATGTACTTAATGGGGCTTAAATGGGAGCTTTTAGGGAAACTCTTGTAAAGTATTGAGTTGATAGAAAAAGTACTAAACTTTGCAAAGTTGGTGTAGTTTATGTCATGTTGGGGGAAAAGAAGCCTAACTGCGTGTCTCAGCATCGCAGTACGCAGTTGGACCCACCTGATGTCATCACATATAAAATGTTGTAGTTATTTGGCAATACTTTTTTAAATTTAAAAAATAATTAGTTGTAAATAAAATTTATGTAGTTTAAATGTCATTTGAGATTCTGTAAGACATCATTACATCTTAATCATTATAAAATTCAAATTTTTTGATAAACTATACAACTTGAATGAGTTCCATTTTTTTTTCATGATGGAGTATACATGTTTGAATGTTAGATTTAAAAATAAGAATTTATTTTAATTATTACTGAGATTGTTAAATTAATAAAATTAATTATTACTAAGAATTAATTTCATGATAGAGCCTCAGCTGCTTTTCTAAATTGATGACTTGGTCTGAGACAGGTCTTTTCTTTTTGTAATTAAAATCGAACACTGTACACACTGCAATACGTTATGCAAAAATTTATTGGAGTTCCTAGAACCATCAAGCTTATTAGTTAATTAATGATTGATGTGATTTTTCCTTGCAACAGATAGTTGATTTGTGATACTTACAGATTTCATTTTCATTACCCAACTGGCTAAGGTTGTAATATTATTGCTAAAGAAAAATATAATATTCTTATACTCATTATTTCTTACGTAGCAAGAGAATTCATCTGATGATTATTTGTGCGTTCATTTACTCATTTACTCATACTAAATTAAGAAGAACATTAAAAAATATATTAGGAAGGTAGTTGATCCAATTTCGTAGACTAAGAGCAATTGCAAGGTGATCGACATGAAATATAGTAGATTATGTCTGTGATTAAGCTGTCTCTTAGGAAGTCAGAATATTGATATACAACCAAATTTTCTTTGAAATAGCTGGCACTGTAACTATGAAGTCAGACTATCGGCACAACCAAAGCTGCCTCTAAAATAGCTGGCAGTACAACAATCTAGTATTTGAATATAAAAAATCTACATTATTCAGCATCACACAGGGCGGACCCAAGTGAGGTCAAGGAGAGACACTTGTCATATCTATTAAAAACAATATTTTTAAAGTATGCTTATAGTATGTTTTTTTTTTTAATTCTAAACATTTGTTTGTGAAGAATTATATAATTATTATGGCCCACTTTGAATTTTTGTCCTACCATGTATGGTTCAGCCCGTAGTGTTTTTAAAATTATACCGGCACCCTACCGGCTAGGTAGCTGTAATCCTATATTTTTCGGTATTTTCTGGTATTTTTTCTCGCAATACCATAAATCTTCTTTTCGATTACTGTTCCGGTTCATGGTATTATAGGAATTCTTTGGTATCCGGTCCGATGTAGAAAACGCTATTCGTAACAGAAGAAGTTTGAATCTGCGACTCCAGCACTAGAAAACGATCACAGTTCCATATTTTTAGTTTTGTTCCAATACTTGTTAGTAAAAAGCTAAACAAGTAACTAAACAAAATTGAAAAGAGAACATGATTTTTGTATAGGGACTGGCTGTCAAATATCAGAAAGAATCACTCACACCAAGCAGAACTGCTACACAACTAGTTAGAGGAATTGCAATAGAGAATCAGAACATGTTTCCAATATGTGAATCTATATCACACAAGAACAGCCAAAATTATTGTTGTGCATTATGATCAAGGCCTAATAAATCCTGATTTAATTGCAAAATGCTTTATGCCTGATAGGGCTGTTAGTGGGTAGGGTACGATACGGTAGAGGCATTTTTCATACCCGTACCCGTTAAAATTTTCTTTACCCATACCCTACCCTTACCCGTTAAAATTGACATTACCCGTACCCTACCCTTACCCATTAAAAATTCACGGTAAGGGTACGGTAGCGGTAGAAAATAGATAATGATGTTAATAACTCATGAAAAAATATTGTACAATATGGTTAAATAAATAATATCAGATATATATATTAATAAAGTGCAACATTGAATAATATTTTAAATATAATAAAATCATACAATTTCTTCTCATTTCAATTGTCACAAGAAAAATATAACTATATAATTACTAATTATATTTTTTTTCTCAAACGACAACGAAGAAGAAGGTATCTTTTGAAACAATTTAGCGTTTTGTTTAATGTAGGCGCGTAAAATGAACGATATAGCATGTGAATAAAAATAAAAAAAAATTAATTAACATATCAATTGAATCTTACCATCATATCTTTTCAATTTGATATAATATTATCTCAATCAAATCTAGCAATTTAATTGTCTAATTTAATTATTAATGCATCAATTAAATATTACAATCATATCTTTCCGATTTAATTTGTTATTAACTGAATCTTACAATTATATCTTTCCGATTATGATAATGATTATAAACTATATATATAACGGTACGGGTAATTAACGAATACGAATTACGAAATAGCCTTACCCATACCCAATAAATTAACGAAAAATTTTTTTTACCCATACCCATACCCGATAACTTAACGAAAATAAAATCTTACCCATACCCGTCTTATCGAATACGATACGGGTTAGATAAACAGGTAATAGGATACCATAGACAGCCCTAATGTCTGGAAACCTTCTGAGCACTGAGCTTCATCTTATCGTCTAACAGCAGGGACCAAAATGTGTCCAATACATCAAAACAGTACCAATAAGAAATGTAAACAGAATATCAAGCATGGATCCCTCTGGACTATATGACCGTCCTTTAGTTGCATGTTTCAAAATGCAACTACTGAAAACTTGATTAAATAGAAGCATTCTGATAATTAAGGTTGCTCCGGTAACAAGTATAATGTACAAAAGTACAAATTGGCGAATAAAAACATAAAGAAAGCTGTGAGTGAAGTCAAGGGTCGGGCTTTTGAAGATCTATACCAGAAGTTAAGTACGAAAGAAGGTGAGAAGGACGTCTATAAGATAGGTAGAATTAGAGATAGAAAAACGAGAGACTTAAATCAAGTGAGTGCATCAAGGATGAGACCGATAGGCTTCTAGTGAAGGACGATGAGATCAAGACCAGGTGGAGGGAATACTTCGATAAGTTATTCAATGGATAAGATGACATCATAGTGATTGAGCTGGACGACCCTTTTGATGATACCAATAGACGATTCATTAGAAGAATTCGAGAGTCCGTGGTGAAAGAAGCCTTAAAACCTATGTTATTTGGGTACGGGTGCGGGTGTGGAGATACGCCATTTTTTAAAAAAAAACTAGAATACGGCAGTATATATAAAATAAGTAAAATAATATATTTTATAATTAAAAATTTAATTTTTATACTTTATTAATATAATTTTATCAACATTATATTATAATATTTAAATTTATATTATAATATTTAAATTTATATTAAAAAATTTAACGATTAATAATATAGTATTAACAATATAATTAACATATTGTATGGTTTTGACTTCTGAGGTGACACAATCCAATATTAGAAGAGAGGTCATCGGTCCAAAGCTAATTATCAAATATCACACGGTCCAATTCAGTCGGTCCAGCATGTATTTATTTTGTCCGGTTTGAGGTGCCATATTAGTCCCACAAAATATTTTGAAGCTATATTTTATGCTTGGAAGGTCGACTATGGAGGTCATTTTTTTGATAAGGCAGGTTATGGAGAGATATCGGAAGCAGAAGAAGGATTTTCATATGGTTTTCATTGATCTGAAAAAGTCATATGATAAAGTACCAAGGAAAGTCATGTGGTGGGCACTGCAAAAGAAGAAAGTCATCACCAAGTACGTTACCCTCATCAAGGACATGTACGATGGAGTTGTCACTTGCATCAGGACATGTGATAGTGTGACTAGTGACTTCCATATTAAAATAGGATTACATCGGGAATCAGCATTGAGCCCTTACATTTTTGCCTTAGTGATGGATGAGATCACGAGGGACATACAAGGAGAGATTACTTTGTGTATGCTCTTTGTGGATGATGTAGTGCTAATCGATGAGAGTAGGATAGGTGTCGATAGAAAATTAAAGTTGTGGAGACAAACTCTAGATAAAGATAAATTTAGTCTTAGTAGAACTAAGATGGAGCATATGAGGTGTGAATTCAGTGGGGCAGGGCTAAAACATGGAGATATCCGTTTAGATGGGCAGGTAGTGCCTATGAAAGAACACTTTTCAATATCTGGGGTCGATACTATAGAGTGATGGTGACATAAATGAAGATGTTAGTCATAGGATAAGAGCAAGGCGGGTGAAATAGCAGCAAGCATCAGGAGTGTTCTGTGATAAGAAAGTCCTCCATAAGCTAAAAGGCAAGTTCTATAGGACGGCGGTTAGACCTACGATGTTGTATGGCGTAGAATGTAAGGCTACTAAAAGACGACACGTCCAAAAGATGAGTGTAGCAGAGATGCGCATGTTGTGGTGGATGTGTGGTCATACGAAGAGGGACCAGATTGGAAATGATGACATACGAGATATAGATGGGATTGCACTGATAGAGGAGAAGTTGGTCCAACGTCGTTTGAGATGGTTTAGGCATGTCCAACGTAGGCCCCCGGAGGCACCAGTGCATAATGAAATTCTCAACCGTTTTGAAAACACAAGGAGAGTCAGAGGAATACCAAGATTGACATAGAAGGAAGCAGTAAAAAGGGGACTTTAAAGAATGGAACGTTTTCAAAAAGTTGGCGTTGATAGGACCGCATGGAAGGTAGCAATTCACGTGCCGAAGCCATGAGATACGAATTTAGGAGACGAGTGTTGTCTTAGGTTTGTAGGTTACACTATTAGCTCACAACTGAGATGTAGGTATTACTACTACTATTATTATTATTACTACTACTACTCTTTTTTTTTCGTATTATTATTTTTTTTAGTATTATTAGACCTACTTTTTACATATAAGTTTTTATTTTCCGATGACTTGGTGATTTTTGTTGAGTTTCTTTTTTAGTCTATCCAATTTGTTTGGGACAAAAGATTTGACAGTTGTTGTTGTAGTAGTTTGTGAGTTGCAAATTTTTGTGTCAGGTTCACTCCTAAGCCCAAAATAGCTCCAATGTCAATCAATCTCGTAAGATGGATTTAGTAGTTGACCAGCAGGCACAGAACAAAAATAATGAATAGTTCAAAGGAAAAACAGAACGGTTAAAAAAAATAATAAAAAAAGGATTTTAACTCATACAATTTCTTTAAATTTAAAACAGGGAACGAACCACTCATTCATTTTTTTTAAGCAAACAAACATAACCTAGGTAACTATTGTTTACACTAGAGATGCTGTTTGTTCCTACTTCTAGTCCTAACCCCCCAGCCCAACTCCTGATTCTCATTTTCTGGAGGCTTCAACTGGAGCTCTTTTACGAAATTCATGAAGTTGGCAATGATCTTCTTTCCTTCAGTACTGATTATACTCTCAGGGTGAAACTGGACTCCCTGAAACCAATTGAATTTAACAATGCTACTATTAGGTTTCAAACATTATCAAGTGCCTGAAATGTTCTTGTGAAGTAAATAAAAAGTTCTATATGCATACCTGGACATGATTGTATTTTTTATGTCTGGCAGCCATCACTAGCCCATCTTCATTCCATGCTGTTATCTCCAGAGCATCTCTTGGAAAACTTTCGTTTTCTATCACAAGGCTATGGTATCTCCCAGCCTTGAAAGGACTACACAAAACCAAACCATATATCAATTTAGGTGCGGTTGCTTAAGAAGTATTACATGAGGATCTCCATACCAGTTTGATCTGGTCTGATATTATATTAATAATGGTCCACAATTTATACAGGATTTTCATTGAAAGGTTTGGGATTATTATAGATGCTTGTGAATACTAAAACTCACCAGGCCTTCATTACCATTTATGCAAGGCCTAAAATGATCATAATGGTCAGACATATATCCTAAACCTTTATTTTCTTCCTAATTAAACAATCTGAAACAAATGCCAAAATTGATGCCTTTTTCAGATCTTTTGCTGCTGTTTCATTGTCATATGTGGATTTCTTACTGACTTCTGTTGCCCACAACAATATTAATAACTTTTTCCTTATAGAAATTACAACAAAACAAGAAAGGTGTCAATTTGAATAAGAAACTGCTGTTAATCAGTGTAATTGCAAATTAAATGGTTAACAAATTGAGTGGTTGAACATTAGTAACTACTTCATTTCAACATGCAAGCTACTGCGTTGGTGTACCATGAGGGGGAGTTTAGGACAGTCATCATGTCATAAAATCCAACTTTGTAAATTAAAGCAAAAACAAGTGTATCAGTACAAAAAACCCTAGATCAGAGAAGGATAACAAATAGAGGATGATTGAAGCAACTCTCAACTCTACCTCTAGCAGTACAGAAAAACCTGTAGATCAGATAAGAAATTAAAAAACCCTAGATCGGAAAAGGACTTGCCTGTTGCTTCAATGTGTGGAGATCAAAAGCAGAGCTGAGCTAGAGAAAAATAGATGATAAAACTTGTCTCTATATAAGTCTTTGAGTCAAGCTGCCGAGCAGCGGAAGCGAGAGGGTAAACAGGTGAGAATGGCACCACAAAGAGAGACGGGGACAATCAAGTTTCTGTCTTTCTGAGAAAAACGGCGAGACACAGAGAGACAGAGAGAGGGGGGTATCTTTCAGGTTTGACTTAGGGTTTAGATATATTTATAGATGAGCTGGTAAGTAGTTGGGCTTGGAAAAGTATCCAGAATTCAGAAGGATCAAAATTTAATTGGGCCTATATATATGTCGGTAAAAACCGAGCTAGTCCAGTCCGCAAGTTGGTTCCGAACAAGCTCAATCCAGCTCGAAATCGCATGAACAATTTGATTCTGCCAGTTCAACTGCCAGCAACTCGAAATTGATTGAATGAGCTTTGCAACCAATGAGAAAATTAAACTCAAACGAGCCAATTTTTTTTGCCAGCTTATTGAAGACTGAGGGTTACTGTTGCCTATACTGCTTAGCAACAATAAGTTCTTATGTACACTTCATTTCCTTTCCTTAGCACATCATTATCCAATAGTTTAACCTAAAGACATCTTGGTATGCCTCTCTCTCAATTTGCTGCTCTGAAGCAGTCCTGCACCTCCTCCTTTTTTCGCCCCGACTAATACACACCATCAGGCCCCACCACTTCTCCCTCTACATTCCTTACTCCAAACTCTCGGTCTCCATGAACCAACATTAATTAGAAGTTTCCTTTTAAGGGTTTTATAATTGTAAGTTTGTAACAATAAAATATTGTTCATAGAATTTAGTAAGTATTGGCATTTATAATTGAAAACTTTCATGGTTCCTTTACATAACTACTGAAGGTATCTTGGTCTTTTACAAATTTTAATTCCTAATCTCATTCCTCTTATACTCTGCCCAAAACAACACTAATCATAAGAGAATATGAGAATAGTATTGTTCTTAGGGATGTAAAAGTCTTACACAGAACCGTTTATTGTTTTTTTCAGTTTATTTGGGTCACTGTGCAGTTTATTTGTTCCACTCATTATGATACCCAATTCACGTTTTCAATGGTAACTTTCAACAAACTTTGTTCTTATTACTTCTAGTTCTTTCTACTAGTTCTTTCTATAGTATAGATATTGATGCAAGATTGAAACAACGCTTACTCAAATTACAGTTAGAATCAGCATACCAGTTGATTGTATACCTAAATGTTTTTTTTTTTTTTTTCAAAAATCCCAATGGATTTTTTTTTCTAATTTTGCTGATACTTACTATACCTATATCATATTGATTTTTGGTTTATTATAGGCAATCATCCATTTCAAATTAAATGTTGTCAAATAATGAATAAGTACCAACTTTGAATGACTTCTCTTCTTAATTTGTTGATTTATTGAGAGAGTAGTAATAACAATGGATAGGGGATCATTTCATACTAGGTTCTCCTTTTGGATTTTGATCATGATTATTGGAGTTGAAGATTTTGCATCCCATAAGTAGTTCCTTGAAGTTATTGGTTGAACCACGGAAAACAAATACGTTATTTTGGTTTGATAGTTTATTTAATGATGCTTCATCTACAAAACATTCATAAAGTTTGAAGGAAGTATTGGAATGTTACTGGAAGATATAGCGCAAATGGATTTTGCGAAATTGATGGCTTTGATATCCTTACTACTACGAATAGTCAGATGCATGTTGGCTACTCTTCAAATTTTGGAATACTAAACAATTATGGAAATCTAACATAGAGATCAAAGTAATGTCAGAAAGATGTGAACTCACTTTGATAAACCTAGAAACAACCTAGCCTCCAGCTTCTCATCGTAGTAAACAAGGGAGCCCTTGCCATGTACGACACCAGTTGGAGCACGCACAATTTTCCCTGTAAATCAAACAGAAAGCATTGCCATTTAACATAACACAAACTTATATTCTTGAGAAGAACAAAATGCAAAATTCAACAGAGCTTGTGCTATAGTATTTTATAAGAAAGACAAATTGTTTACCTCCATATGCCTCTCCAATGCATTGTAAACCCATACAAATGCCGAATATGGGTATTGTGGGCCCAAGCTCCACAACAGTCTGGAGGGATATGCCCGAATCTCTAGGTGCACCTGAATTTAAAATACAACTAACAACTATTAAGCTACCATACTTCATCAAATTAAATGATCATAAAAGCTGGAAGAACACTTACCAGGCCCAGGTGAGATCAATATCCCCATCGGATTCATTCTAAAATTGACAAAATAAAAAAAAAAAAGAAGTCAAGGTTTAATTTTCCATACAACAAACCCACTTTTTGGGGTAAATTTTAGGAGTGAAAATGTTGTCATATCATTTTGTAATAAGTTATACCTTCTTATATCTTCCACAGTCCGCTCATCATTTCGATAAACTTCAAAATTTGCTCCCAGCTCTGCCATGTACTTCAGACATAGAAAAGAAATAATGAAAATATTAGACAAAATGGAATATTTGATATAGGGTTTCAAAGTAAAATTTAACACAACTCAAATACAGTTGATGCTGGCATACTTCTCAGTACATGATACAACTGGTATGTGGACAGAAATCTCAATTACTAGCAACTGGTATGTCTCTCCCTAATTATTGTATGATTGAATTTCTTGCAATTAAATTTGGCCTGAAATTGTTAACTGACGCACTCTGAAATTACACTAAATGCAGTCGCTAATTCTGATCCAGGATGCACAAAATAATAAAAAATAAAAAAATAAACCACATTAAGACTAACTATACTCCAATGAGGTCGAAAAAATTGGACCTTTTGATCTTCTAATTGAGGCTCGATTTTTTGCATTTCAACAGTATAAACCAAAAATCAGAGGATAAAAATTAGACCTAAACTATTAAAATGTACCTGGCACAGGTTATAAGTGAAGCTATCGTAATTGTCGATGACAATTATGGGTTTGTCATCTCTCTTAATTTCGGTGATCATGGTCCCGTTTGGAGCAGTTTTTGACAGAGAAGCCGTCACCGCTCGGTTTCGCCTGACAGCTAAGATCCCTTTCTTCAACGATCCTGAAACCACGCAACAAAAAAATCAAACATAAATTAATAAATTGAGAAAAAAAATTATGAAAAAGAACAAGGAACCGCAAAATGCGAGAATCTTACTCGAATTGGGAAGAGGTAAGGTGGTGAGAGAGCGAGAGCGAGCGTCGATCGTGAGCTTGGAAGGAGCAGAGGAGAGATGAGAGGCCGACATTTCTGAGCTTGAAGGAGGAGATTAGTTCGTCGGAGTGGAGTGGCACTGTGAAATTGGAAAATTTCCTTGAATTACGGCGAGGGGTTTGAGCTTGCGTTTGCGTTGTGGTTTTCCTTTTCAGGTTCGGTATTTATTCAAAATCGAGTGAGGGCTCCACCGCGTGATGTGGACAGGGATGACTAAAATACCCCCTGTATGGCGTACTCTCAACTCTTCAGACCTGCTCGCCTCCTCTCGCCAACTGGATTCACACCTCCTTGCGAGTTGACACGCAGAGGACAGATGTCGGGAATACCTTTTGACAAAAGGATTTTTTTTCTGTTCGCAACGTTATATTTTTTTCAAATGACTAAACTGCCCTTTAACTAGTCTAATTTTGCAAAACAACTTCGTTCTCCTCTCCACGACTCCACGTCTCCACCCAATATTTCAGATTTAACGTCCCTATTCCCTTCACTTCATATATAGCTTCTCTCTTCTTTTATTGTCTCCTGATATATAGTTTCTCTCTTCTTTTATTGTCTCCACTTCCATCTCTCCATCCCTCATAATTAATCAGAGATTTTCTGATTCCACACCTTTATAATTGACGCCACAGTTGAGCTTGACAAATTATAGTAACTATAGCTATTTGTTCTGTAATTAACCACTCATAAGTCATGATGACAAAAAAAATCTAAAATGAAGTATAGCATCGTTCAAAGCAACAACAAACAACACTGCATAAACGAAACAACAATACTGGTTTACAAATTATTTATCTCTGTCTCCACGAAAAGTAGAAATTAGTCATAATTTAATTGCAAATCCATTTTAATACTTTTTTTCATTTAGATTTTTTGGCTGCTGGCTAAAATTTTTTTTATTGACTTAATTTTTAATGGAAAGGTGGGGGCTTTGAAGTGTGTTTGAACCCCATTTTTATTACTTAAAAAAAAATGCAAATCCCGAAATTCCAAGAAGAAAGGATTGACGACACGGTTATTGCAAATATCAAATTTTTAAAACAAAAGAATACTATTAGAGGAAATTTAAAAGAAAAAGAAAATATAATTAAGGAAGTAAATCAGGGTAAACTTAAGAAGAAGGGAAAATCAGCAGTATATCCCTCAAATCTTAGCTAATTGGAAATATACCCTCTAATTTTCGAAATTGAAAATATCCCCTCAAATCATATTGTCTTTGGATATTTATCCTTTTATCACTTTTTCAATTAAAAAAAATTATTTTTTAAAATTTCAGACCAAAATACCCATCAGCCCTGACGATTCATCTTTTGTTTTGTTTAGTAGGAAAGAAATCTTTCTGCTCCCTTTTTCAATCATTTATCTTCTAAGATCAGATATTTAATCATAAAGAAATATATAATACTTTAAGCGATTTTGTTTCTCTTTCATTTGCATAGCTTTACGAAAGAAATACACAGTACTTTCGTGCTTGAAAACCTATTGTATACAGTATCATAGATACTTAAATTAAGAAATCCCTTGTGCTGACACTACTCTAATTACATTCAAGCATTCAGCTTAGGTCCTAGCTTATTATATAAAGTTTCAAATCGGTCACATCTAATTCAACTAGTCAGTAAAATACTATTGCTCTTTTTTTACCAGTATCATGACAGACACAAGGGACATAACTGAAATTAATCAACGTAAAAATCTTTGCAAAATAATAGTTGAAAGAAATATGCATAATATATTAAATTTTGACAAAGTATCCATTTGGTACTAAACAAAATTACAATGATTCGCCTTAATTTTTCATATAAGCCCCCACTTCATCACCATTGCATTCCTTATATTCTCCTTGTCAGTATGCTCGCATTGGCCACATTTCCAACCTTCTTCTTGTTGCAATATCCTGAATATGCTTGGCGGGCACGCCTTTTTTTTTATCTACTGCCACAACCAATTGCACCCGTAAAATTAGTGAAAATAACTAATAAATATCTTGATCAATGAAATATGAAAACTTAACTAACCTTTTAGGCTACGTTTGGCAACCCAAGTTTAGAGGGGTTAGAGGGATTTTGGGGTTAGTTGGAGCTACCTCGAAAATCCCATCCCCTCACTATTCTACCTCGAAATTCCAAAAAGTACCTCGAAAATCCCAAAAAGTACTAACCTTACACCACTAAACCCACTAACCTCACCCATGCCAAAAGTGCCCTTAGATTTCATCTGTCGTGTTTGAGAAGCACCTCTACTTTCTTGTACTGGAACAGGATTTGTACATGTGTTAATAGATGAAAAAGATAATAAAATAATAATAGTACCCAGGGGCGGATCCAATGTAGCACATCCCATGGCAAGTGCCTGGGGTAAATTTTTTAAAATTGAAGGCTCGTATATGTAAACTTAGGTTGTGCCCGGGCTAAAAAAAGGTTAGTGCCTGGGTGTTTTGTGAAAATAGAATAATTCTGGACTTAAGATTTGACCTAAGACAAATTGTGCCTAGGCTAAAAATAAATCCTGGATCCGCCCCTGATAGTACCTAGCGATGAGATCAGACACGATTACTTCCAAGAGAGTTTGTTTAGGGAGGTATAGAAGCATTCTTAGCAATTTTATGGAGAAATAAGGATTTGCTTATCACGGTGGCCTAGGAAGAGAAATGGTTATAAGAGGAAAGAGAAAGATTTCTTTCGTGCTAAACATAACGGAAGATGAATTGTCTGGACAGAGGGGTATTTTGGTCTGAAGTTTTTAAAAATGATTTTTTTTTTTTAATTGAAAAAGTGATAGAAGGGTAAATATTCAAAAACGTATGATTTGAGGAGGATATTTCCAATTTCAAAAATTAGAGGGGATATTTTCAATTAACTAAGATTTGAGGGTACGCACCTAATCTCGTCATCAATGGCCGCCTAGATTCCTGGAATCATGTTGTGAGGATTTGGATGAAAATAAAAAGAAGAGAAGGGCCTTGATGAAAAATTATCATCCCCTTCGAAGGAATATGACGTCAGTGTCTCTGTCATGTCATCGTCACGTCAGCGCCAACTTAACGACAGATCAGGCCTATGTCAGCGCTAATTCAGCCCAACCTGACGACCTAGCCCAATTAGAAAATTCCAATTAAGCTGAAACTTTAGAAAATCGTTAAAAATAGTAGGAAACTTATAAAAATTTAAATAAAATATTCATAAAAATCCTAAAAATATGTAAAAACCAAATTCACTGCTATTTTGATGTAAAAATCTGCCAAAATATTAATCTTTTATAGTTTTGAAGTATTTTCGTTATAAAAATAATAAACACAACAAACCTTAGATAAATATTTTATAAAATTTAAAAAATAAAATCTAAGTAATTTCAAAACTAAAACAAATTCAAAGGGACTATTTTCCAGTGAAGTACTTTCAAATAAGTATTTTAAAAAAAACATGTATAAAGACTTTGAAGCTTAGATCTTTGAAACTAAAAATCGATAAAAATAATAAAATCAAGTTTTAAATATTGTCAAGTAAGTCTATGTTCTCAATTGGGTCCCGTGAATGAGGTCTGGTACCATCAATTGAGTCTAATTTAAGCCCAAATAAATAAACCCTATATAGACACAAAAATCATTTTTACGACTTTATTTCCTAGTCTGGTTTAGTAAATACATGTCGTTAGAATTAAAAATAAAATATGATCAACTTAAAAATAATCCTTATATTTTTAAAAAAGGAAATCGTAAATCAAGTTGAACATATAATCACGTATATATAGCTTGGCAAATATTGTTAGGAACTCAAGTCCTTGTGCAATTTTAATTTTTATTAACATTTAATAAGCAATTAACATGCACGATTAACGGATCTAGTTATTCAAGCAGTTAATATATAAAAGAGAACGTGTAGGAGATTATACCTCTTCTAGTATCGTAACTAGAAGGCTCGACCTTTGCTTAGGAGTCGATGGATGCACACCTTCGTTGCCTCTAGTCCACCTAGAAGATTAACCAAGGTCTATGAACAAGTGCTAGCTTGTTCTAAGACGATAGCTAATTCCCTATTAGTTTCTTCGCGCGATTAACACTTAAACTCACACGAAAAATTGCTCAACACATAAGATAGAGAGGGAGGCACCTAGGGAGAGAAGGAGCACGAAATTTTCTGCTCTTTCTTGTGCCTTGCGCTGGAAGAAAAAGGGAAGGGAGTGTTAGAAAATGCTCATATTTTAATTTTAGATTAATTACAACTAATTAATCACCATTAACAACAAGCAAATCAAGAGATCTAGTGCAAAGGCAATCACACACATGAGAAAAGAGTTTGTAGGAAGAATTGTACCTCTCATGAAATTGTATTCATGAGGCTCGAATCCATGGCATGGGAGTCGATGGGGTGCGTGCTCCACCATCTCCACCACCAAAAGTCGCCTCTAGCCCACCAAGGACCCACCACCAAGCTCAAAGAGAATGCTAGTTCTCTTGAACCTCTTGCTAATCACCTTGCTTCTCTTAATTAACTATTTAATGGAGAGGAAGAGAGGTGGGATGCTCAACACATGAGCTAAGAGAGGAAGGGAAGAGCCATGGAGAAGAGAGAAAAATCTCTCTTCTAGGTGGAGGCGCAAGGGAGGGGAGAGGAAGAGAGATGACGGCTAGGGTTTTCTCCCAAAGAGACCCCTTTATATAGCCAACCACTCTCATCCAATTTTCATACTATTTACAAGTATGCCATCCACCCTAAGAGGCCACCTAATGGGCTCTCTTGGGCCATCTTAATAAAAGGCCTTTATTCATTAATTCACCAATTAATGAATCTCCTTTAATTGTCTCTTCATTCTTCCTTAAATCGGGCCTTTAATTAACCAATTAAATAGAAGCCCAATTAGCTCAAACTAATTAAAGTAAGTTGAACATAATTAATTATTAACTCATTAATAATTAATCTATGATTAGCTAATGCATTATATTGTTTCCATATGATCCTTTTAATTTAATTAATTATAACGGTTCATAACGGTATATAATTAATTAATTAACTTATCACATTTCACAATACACATTATTGTGAATAAACAATAAATGCACCAAGTGGTTAGAATCCTATTTGTGCGACCCTATTTGAGGATTTATACTATGTTGACCATGGAAATAAATCGTTATTTATTTCCAATAATCATAAGCGGTATCTAGCAACACGTTATGACTCCCAATTCGTATAAATAATGTACCGTTACAATATCTCAATCCTGCATAAGAAAAAGTATTTCTTTGTTTGATTCTTATGTCACACGATATCTTTATATAATCCAAGATAGGAATGTGTCATTCTTGCAGATTATACATTTCTTGATCTAGAGTTGATCGTCTAGTTTGCATGCATACGATCCAACTCCATCAAGGGGCCCAAACAGATATCATCACTCACTAGGTATACTAATGAGGGACATACGGTTTTCTTGATGAACAACTTTTCCCCGCACAATTCAAGAGAACATAAATAAAGTCCTTATAGCAGCCTTTATCAGGAATCAACGTTAGACGATATTTATTGAACCTATCCTCATGTGGAAAAGGTGAACATCTCAAACTTAGAATCAAACTCATATGAAATAAACAATGACACATAACACAATCCATATGTTTATTTCATTGGGTCAAGTCCTGTACTATGTTCCAATAACATACACATATGCAATTAAGTTGGTAACTCCTTACCTATGATTTGTAGAACTTAATCATCACTTAACTTACATACTAATCTTTTATGATAATTAATGTTCCTTGTTAATTATCAAGATTATGGACGATTTAGATTTATTATTGTCATTCTAATGAATGATCCACAGAGATCTACAATTCAGATCCTCAACCTGAATGATCTGTCAATAATAAACTCTAGGAACAAATGATCAAATATCATCATTAACATAAACTAAGAAAATAAGTCATTAAATATTGACTTCTAGGACATAACTCCAACAATCTCCCACTTGGCCTAGAATCAATCAATAGTGACTTCTAGCCAGTGAAGAACTTAGAACAATGTCATATATCTATATATATACATGTCTCGAACCTCAAAAGATGTAATACACTTAAAGCAAGTTACTCATACGTCCATCACGCATGGATGCACAATTGCATCTCGTATACCGCTTAAGGTAGAGGTTAAGTTAGAGTGTTCGCTGTGTCCGCGAACCTATCCAATTTTATTTGACCCTATATACATATATACTCCTATATATGTGTTCTTGATCATCATCATGTGAGATCAAGTGACATCGTCATAGATCTTAGTTGGATCACCAATTTAATATTGGGTTCTTCAAGTTTAAGCTATGGTTCGAGATGCTTAGAACTATATTAGCTTGACTGAGAACTTCATGATCCATACTACATTCTTTCATTGCTTCACAAGTTGCTATATATTTTTGTTTTGGTGACGGAAACGGTTGTAATATCCCATTTAGAACACCTTCTAAATTTACAACACCACATTAAACAAAATATGTAGCTCAATTGCATTTATATCAATCTTTCGAAAACTAGCATCAATATATCAATTTATATGAGCTTTCTTTCATCTTATCAGATGGAAAAACATATCACTCTTTCTCATAAGATACTCGAGGACATTCTTGATTATTGTCCAAATGTGTTTTTTCTTTGTATCCATTTGACAACTGATTGTCATACTCCTTGGGTACAACACATAGGGGTATGTGCATAAGTATGGCGTACGTAATGAAACTCATAACAGAAGGATGCTCGAATTGTATCGTGCATTCTTCTCGAATTGAGTTGCAACACACCGAGTAGAACTCAAGTGTATGCCATACAACATGGTTAGACATCCTTTCTAGGAGTCAATCTTTTCGTGTAACTATAACACCTTGTCATTATATGCACATTTTGCTCAAACCTGACATCCATCATAATCTATCTCCATAGATTTTGTTTCCTTGGATTTAGGTGACTTACCCAAGTTCTCAATTGAGAAAACATTCTCCAATGAGATCTTGACAATATTCATTTTCTTAATGTTATTCCCAATTAATGTCTTGTATCTTGTACAATACATGTAATACAATCATGCTCCCACTGAATAACTTGTCTATATAAGATACTTTTGACGAAGTGCAACTCCTTGACTTCTTTGTCAAAAAGTTTATTCCAATTTCCACAGTACTTGCTTCAATCCATTAATGGATCATTGAAGCATATATATGTTTCCAACAATACAACAAATCCTTGGTTTGTGTCAAATACACAACAACTTCCTTCATTCAATCGAAGAAGGCGGTTTTGACGTATCTTTCCATATATCTATATATACGAAATATAACTATTGCTAGAATGATCTTTATTGACTTATACATAGCTACAAGCGAGAAGCCGTGCTTTGTACATGGTCAACTTGTTATCGACTTAGACATAGCATCAATCATGAAATTGTGCTTTGTATAGAGTCGACTTGTTATCCATATCTATCTTTCCTTTTAAAGATCTATATGTTCTAGATGGATTGCTCCTTCATGAACATCAATCAAGGTCTATACCTTGTTGTTATATATATGGATTGCACTTTAAAGATCATATAGATTCAAATCATACTTGTGGAATCGGGTCTTTCCATCGCTTCTTTATTTATCAACGGATCCTCATATGTCAAGTACAAGGATGTTGTGAAACCTATGTACTTTTCAGTTTAGGCAATTCACTCTCGTTGATCTTTGTAGGATTGGTGCTTGAGGTCTATGAACTACTCCTACAACATCTTGTAGAGTAAGTTCTTGATCCTAATATATTGCATGAGTTTCTCGAACATCATCCATTCGTGAGATGTTTGAGCACTCTTTAGAAGCGAGCGTGCTTATGAACTTCTTCCTTTCACAACTGCTTGTGAATTAAGTTCCGCTCAACTCCCACTAAGCACCATGTATGGAGTGACAAGTTTCCTATAAATGTACTTCTTGTAGTGACGCATAAACTCCTTTAATGCTCACGTTACTCCCACTACTTCTTCTTGAGAATATCATTCTTCAAGATTACGTTATGATGAGCAATAACTACTTTGTTCTTATCATGTTCGTTGAAGTAGTACCTTTTGGTTAGTTCAAGATATCCTACATAATATTAAGCGTCTTATTTGGGTCCAAGCTTATCAATCAATCGAACCTTGAAATAAGCTTCTCAACACCAAATCTTGAGAAACAATATACCTAGAGATCGAATCTCGTAAGATATCTTTCTCAATAGACTTCGATGGAATTTTTATTCAGTGTAAACAATATTGTCCTCAAAACACAAATCCCTTACATGAGTCGAACAAGTCAATTTGATTTATTACCGATCGAACTATATCAAACAATGTTCGATACCTTCATCTTTGGATACATTTTTCAATGTTCCTCCTGGAGCGAGTAGTGAAACGTCTTTCATACTCTTTAGGCAATATATCAAACTATATGACTTAACTATTTACCATGATCCATCTTAAGACTTTTGCTTTTATTGAATAGTTTTTCAACTTTACTCTTGAGATCATTTTGATCTTGTCAAAAGATTCATACTTATACCATATCAAATAGATACGTTAATATCTACAATGATCGTTGGTCAAGTGGTAAAGTGTCAACAACCTTTCAATTGCACAAGTCCTATAAGTCTATATACATCAATATGTATAAGTCTTAATAAGGTTACTTGTCCTTTAAACCTTCGTAGGTCAAAGGCGCTTTTGTCTTTTAACAAACACGATTCGCATGAATTTCAATTGATTTGCAATCCAATTGATTTACGAGCTCCACGTTACGTAGACTCTCATAATGCGATTCTTTGCAATCGAATTGATTTACGAGCTCCACGTTACGTAGACTCTCATAATGCGATTCTTGTTTATATTCGACTAAGCAACTATTTTACATAAAAGTCAAATACTTTATGCGAAGTCTTACATATTTGTCATTCAAAATTTGTTAATCTATTTCAAGCAAATTCAATTAAGATGCATGAAATCTTATACACAAATTTATAAAAACAAGAGAACAACATTTCTCTATTACAAAACATGATCATCCATCATCAAATATGAAATGGAGATAAGGTTTTATGAGATGTTTGGAATAAGGTATACAACCTCAAATTCCTAAACAAACTCTTTATTTAGTAAAGATAACTCTACGTATTCAATGGTAGCGGCTTAGACGTACAAGCCATTTCCAAAACGGAGTTTACTTTACTTATCTCGAACTTTCTCTTATTCATCATTGTCTACACATTTCGTTAAATGCGAGCACATGAACTAGCACCTAATTACTAGTGTGAATTAGAGATAGTGAGATAATTTGAACGACAAATATCTTAAGGTTTAGAACATCATGATATTTCGGACAACCTTTCAAATGCCTCCCATAAATGGCAAATGAAACATCTCATGTGACACACGGTCACTAGTGAGGGTCTCAAAGTCTCAACTCATATATTGGTGGAGTATTCCTTTAATACTTAACCAATCATTTTAGCACTAACAAGTGTGCGAACAATACATCCTTTATCCATAGAAAGAGATTTTATGACAATATCAACAATCCTTGATATTGGAGATCTCAATATCTCTAGTTGTCAATTAGCTACTCAAACCTTTCGGTTCACAAGCTAATGAAATATTTATCTTCTTATAAGAAGAGTCTCTTGGTTAACTCACATTCCATTTCTTGATCATAAATGATTGAGTCTATCTTTTACTTTCTCTAAGAACGTCTTCTTGAGTAAGTGGATGAGAGTATAGAAGTCTAGTCTAGTCCTTATGAATTCTCCAATTCAAAAGTCTAGAACTTCTAAAAGGATATAAGTATTCGCTTTATTGAATAATTTTCGTCAAAACTAATCAATCATTGCGAAGCTATGTTCGGGAAGTCGAGGAACGTTTTTGGGATTAAATTTGCTCAAGTTTCTCATTTCCAAGAACATGTCTTAGGAATCGGTATTTCTTCTCCAAGTAAATACCTTAGAAACGAGCTTGTCGTTTTCCAAAGATTGATCGCAACGAAATTAACATATTTAATATCTATAACAATTTCAATTTAAGGTCATTTAGTTTATGCAATGTTTTGTTTATGGAATGATAAACAAAACTCCCACTACATTTAATTAATGTCCCTAAATGTAATGGATTCCAAGATCCTCATTTTCGTCAAGTAGAGCCTGCTATGGCACGACACCCTACTTAACTAGACAAGGTAGGTTCTCCAACCAATCATATCAACCATATGACTCTTGGTTTGTGAATATCTAAGTATATTTACAAACTTCGCCCCGATGTCCAAGAAAACTTGTTGGGTCCATCGATAAGCAACCTCTCTCTATTTGCTCCTAACAAATCTTTTCATTTGTACCCCGACTATCAAGGTTGACAACCATGACGTCCGCTATGGCGGACCGCGCCATGATTGGCTATTGACGTGAAGGGGATAGAGAGAAGGAAGGCGGTCGACTTAATCAATTTAGTTTGGGACAAAATATGTGACTCTTGTTTGGTGGTCGTGTAAGCATACACCCATACCTACCTATGACAATTCAAGGCATTCACAAACAATCACATAACATAAGCATCTCAAGCATTGTCGTGGGTTTGTATGGCTCCCGCTTGCATTAATCTCCGTCGCATCTCCATGTAACGAGACTAATCTAATCAAGCCCTCCCACTAATTACTAAGATCCTATCTAATAATTAAGGGAAATAAATACATGTGATAAAATTCCTAAAACTCCGCCTAGGCCTTAGGGGCATGCAAGCCTCACAAGTTACATCAAAAATTAACCACTTAATTATCAAGGCACCTTAGGCCACTTTACAAGCAATCACATGCATTCACAACATTTTACAACACACAAGGCATTGACATCTTGAGCCATATCAAACCCACATCCTCCTACAAAACAAAGTTAGCACATATACAATATATTGCTCTTAATTAATTTCATTAATTAGAATCTTTGTGCATACTTGTTGCTCAAATTTTCCGAATGCAAAGAAGGCTTAACCTTAACAACTAATTGTTTAAGCCCTTTTAAATTAAATCCAACTATCAAAACAGAAAGGAGGGTATTTAAGGAGTCTTCTAATTAACATTTCAATAAATTGATTAATTAGAAACTATTTTAACTAATTAAAATACGAAATTCGGGACCCGAAAAAATTCAAAATAATTCGGTCTCCAAAAAATCTGAAATAAATCCAGAGAACTCCTTACAAAGATTGTGATTACCTGTAAAAATCTCAAGGAGAGATAAATTACCATCAGGGAGAACCAAAAAAGACAAATCCTCAGATTGTGCGCGAAGCACCGTTAGAGAAAATTCTGTTATGGGTCTCAACCTTTTGATCTGTATGATCATCCCCTTGATATTTTTCCAGCAAACAATTTACATAGAAAAATACTACATACAATAGGCTATCATTCCATGAAAAGAAAATCCACAAGTTATATTCAAGATCAACGAGATAACAAGCATTTAAGCAAGGTATCCTGTTCTGGAACAGACCGTCGACCAAAAAGGTTTCACTCGGTTGAGGTATCAAATCTCAATGAAAATCTATAAAATTAATTTTCACAGATTCCAGACTTAAAGGAGAACATTTCCATTTCAACACTTTTCCATAAAAGTTTCTCAATAAGTACAGTTTTTCAAAACAATCAGTTTGTTTGAAAAAACAGATCTGACAACTTCATCACTTTTCATCCTTGAACGCCCACATAATATCCGAAATATGCAACAAAATTTACATATCCAGAAAGAGCATCAAGTTTAGAATAATCCTATCTAAAAGTTACAGGTACTTTGTATACAAACTTATTTGTTACCAACCACAAGAACAGAACTGTGCAGCAGAATAACAGATCTGCGCACCGTTACCGTTTAAATCACTAAAAATTCATTTTACATCGAATTTCAATGATTCCAGTGGGAAAACAACCACAACTCAAAGGGCTACAACCTTCAATAAGAAGGAAAAAATTTCAGAGAGTTTTACACCACGAAAAACAAGCAACAAGACAGAAAACAGCCTTTCCAGGGCCAGCAAGCATGCACATCACTAATTAACTTAATTAATTACGAATTCTCACTTAATTAAGTGTGAAAAACCTTAAGCACGACCATAGCTCTGATACCACTGTTAAAAAATGCACATATTTTAATTTTAGATTAATTACAACTAATTAATCACCATTAACAACAAGCAAATCAAGAGATCTAGTGCAAAGGCAATCACACACATGAGAAAAGAGTTTGTAGGAAGAATTGTACCTCTCATGAAATTGTATTCATGAGGCTCGAATCCATGGCATGGGAGTCGATGGGGTGCGTGCTCCACCATCTCCACCACCAAAAGTCGCCTCTAGCCCACCAAGGACCCACCACCAAGCTCAAAGAGAATGCTAGTTCTCTTGAACCTCTTGCTAATCACCTTGCTTCTCTTAATTAACTATTTAATGGAGAGGAAGAGAGGTGGGATGCTCAACACATGAGCTAAGAGAGGAAGGGAAGAGCCATGGAGAAGAGAGAAAAATCTCTCTTCTAGGTGGAGGCGCAAGGGAGGGGAGAGGAAGAGAGATGACGGCTAGGGTTTTCTCCCAAAGAGACCCCTTTATATAGCCAACCACTCTCATCCAATTTTCATACTATTTACAAGTATGCCATCCACCCTAAGAGGCCACCTAATGGGCTCTCTTGGGCCATCTTAATAAAAGGCCTTTATTCATTAATTCACCAATTAATGAATCTCCTTTAATTGTCTCTTCATTCTTCCTTAAATCGGGCCTTTAATTAACCAATTAAATAGAAGCCCAATTAGCTCAAACTAATTAAAGTAAGTTGAACATAATTAATTATTAACTCATTAATAATTAATCTATGATTAGCTAATGCATTATATTGTTTCCATATGATCCTTTTAATTTAATTAATTATAACGGTTCATAACGGTATATAATTAATTAATTAACTTATCACATTTCACAATACACATTATTGTGAATAAACAATAAATGCACCAAGTGGTTAGAATCCTATTTGTGCGACCCTATTTGAGGATTTATACTATGTTGGCCATGGAAATAAATCGTTATTTATTTCCAATAATCATAAGCGGTATCTAGCAACACGTTATGACTCCCAATTCGTATAAATAATGTACCGTTACAATATCTCAATCCTGCATAAGAAAAAGTATTTCTTTGTTTGATTCTTATGTCACACGATATCTTTATATAATCCAAGATAGGAATGTGTCATTCTTGCAGATTATACATTTCTTGATCTAGAGTTGATCGTCTAGTTTGCATGCATACGATCCAACTCCATCAAGGGGCCCAAACAGATATCATCACTCACTAGGTATACTAATGAGGGACATACGGTTTTCTTGATGAACAACTTTTCCCCGCACAATTCAAGAGAACATAAATAAAGTCCTTATAGCAGCCTTTATCAGGAATCAACGTTAGACGATATTTATTGAACCTATCCTCATGTGGAAAAGGTGAACATCTCAAACTTAGAATCAAACTCATATGAAATAAACAATGACACATAACACAATCCATATGTTTATTTCATTGGGTCAAGTCCTGTACTATGTTCCAATAACATACACATATGCAATTAAGTTGGTAACTCCTTACCTATGATTTGTAGAACTTAATCATCACTTAACTTACATACTAATCTTTTATGATAATTAATGTTCCTTGTTAATTATCAAGATTATGGACGATTTAGATTTATTATTGTCATTCTAATGAATGATCCACAGAGATCTACAATTCAGATCCTCAACCTGAATGATCTGTCAATAATAAACTCTAGGAACAAATGATCAAATATCATCATTAACATAAACTAAGAAAATAAGTCATTAAATATTGACTTCTAGGACATAACTCCAACAATCTCCCACTTGGCCTAGAATCAATCAATAGTGACTTCTAGCCAGTGAAGAACTTAGAACAATGTCATATATCTATATATATACATGTCTCGAACCTCAAAAGATGTAATACACTTAAAGCAAGTTACTCATACGTCCATCACGCATGGATGCACAATTGCATCTCGTATACCGCTTAAGGTAGAGGTTAAGTTAGAGTGTTCGCTGTGTCCGCGAACCTATCCAATTTTATTTGACCCTATATACATATATACTCCTATATATGTGTTCTTGATCATCATCATGTGAGATCAAGTGACATCGTCATAGATCTTAGTTGGATCACCAATTTAATATTGGGTTCTTCAAGTTTAAGCTATGGTTCGAGATGCTTAGAACTATATTAGCTTGACTGAGAACTTCATGATCCATACTACATTCTTTCATTGCTTCACAAGTTGCTATATATTTTTGTTTTGGTGACGGAAACGGTTGTAATATCCCATTTAGAACACCTTCTAAATTTACAACACCACATTAAACAAAATATGTAGCTCAATTGCATTTATATCAATCTTTCGAAAACTAGCATCAATATATCAATTTATATGAGCTTTCTTTCATCTTATCAGATGGAAAAACATATCACTCTTTCTCATAAGATACTCGAGGACATTCTTGATTATTGTCCAAATGTGTTTTTTCTTTGTATCCATTTGACAACTGATTGTCATACTCCTTGGGTACAACACATAGGGGTATGTGCATAAGTATGGCGTACGTAATGAAACTCATAACAGAAGGATGCTCGAATTGTATCGTGCATTCTTCTCGAATTGAGTTGCAACACACCGAGTAGAACTCAAGTGTATGCCATACAACATGGTTAGACATCCTTTCTAGGAGTCAATCTTTTCGTGTAACTATAACACCTTGTCATTATATGCACATTTTGCTCAAACCTGACATCCATCATAATCTATCTCCATAGATTTTGTTTCCTTGGATTTAGGTGACTTACCCAAGTTCTCAATTGAGAAAACATTCTCCAATGAGATCTTGACAATATTCATTTTCTTAATGTTATTCCCAATTAATGTCTTGTATCTTGTACAATACATGTAATACAATCATGCTCCCACTGAATAACTTGTCTATATAAGATACTTTTGACGAAGTGCAACTCCTTGACTTCTTTGTCAAAAAGTTTATTCCAATTTCCACAGTACTTGCTTCAATCCATTAATGGATCATTGAAGCATATATATGTTTCCAACAATACAACAAATCCTTGGTTTGTGTCAAATACACAACAACTTCCTTCATTCAATCGAAGAAGGCGGTTTTGACGTATCTTTCCATATATCTATATATACGAAATATAACTATTGCTAGAATGATCTTTATTGACTTATACATAGCTACAAGCGAGAAGCCGTGCTTTGTACATGGTCAACTTGTTATCGACTTAGACATAGCATCAATCATGAAATTGTGCTTTGTATAGAGTCGACTTGTTATCCATATCTATCTTTCCTTTTAAAGATCTATATGTTCTAGATGGATTGCTCCTTCATGAACATCAATCAAGGTCTATACCTTGTTGTTATATATATGGATTGCACTTTAAAGATCATATAGATTCAAATCATACTTGTGGAATCGGGTCTTTCCATCGCTTCTTTATTTATCAACGGATCCTCATATGTCAAGTACAAGGATGTTGTGAAACCTATGTACTTTTCAGTTTAGGCAATTCACTCTCGTTGATCTTTGTAGGATTGGTGCTTGAGGTCTATGAACTACTCCTACAACATCTTGTAGAGTAAGTTCTTGATCCTAATATATTGCATGAGTTTCTCGAACATCATCCATTCGTGAGATGTTTGAGCACTCTTTAGAAGCGAGCGTGCTTATGAACTTCTTCCTTTCACAACTGCTTGTGAATTAAGTTCCGCTCAACTCCCACTAAGCACCATGTATGGAGTGACAAGTTTCCTATAAATGTACTTCTTGTAGTGACGCATAAACTCCTTTAATGCTCACGTTACTCCCACTACTTCTTCTTGAGAATATCATTCTTCAAGATTACGTTATGATGAGCAATAACTACTTTGTTCTTATCATGTTCGTTGAAGTAGTACCTTTTGGTTAGTTCAAGATATCCTACATAATATTAAGCGTCTTATTTGGGTCCAAGCTTATCAATCAATCGAACCTTGAAATAAGCTTCTCAACACCAAATCTTGAGAAACAATATACCTAGAGATCGAATCTCGTAAGATATCTTTCTCAATAGACTTCGATGGAATTTTTATTCAGTGTAAACAATATTGTCCTCAAAACACAAATCCCTTACATGAGTCGAACAAGTCAATTTGATTTATTACCGATCGAACTATATCAAACAATGTTCGATACCTTCATCTTTGGATACATTTTTCAATGTTCCTCCTGGAGCGAGTAGTGAAACGTCTTTCATACTCTTTAGGCAATATATCAAACTATATGACTTAACTATTTACCATGATCCATCTTAAGACTTTTGCTTTTATTGAATAGTTTTTCAACTTTACTCTTGAGATCATTTTGATCTTGTCAAAAGATTCATACTTATACCATATCAAATAGATACGTTAATATCTACAATGATCGTTGGTCAAGTGGTAAAGTGTCAACAACCTTTCAATTGCACAAGTCCTATAAGTCTATATACATCAATATGTATAAGTCTTAATAAGGTTACTTGTCCTTTAAACCTTCGTAGGTCAAAGGCGCTTTTGTCTTTTAACAAACACGATTCGCATGAATTTCAATTGATTTGCAATCCAATTGATTTACGAGCTCCACGTTACGTAGACTCTCATAATGCGATTCTTTGCAATCGAATTGATTTACGAGCTCCACGTTACGTAGACTCTCATAATGCGATTCTTGTTTATATTCGACTAAGCAACTATTTTACATAAAAGTCAAATACTTTATGCGAAGTCTTACATATTTGTCATTCAAAATTTGTTAATCTATTTCAAGCAAATTCAATTAAGATGCATGAAATCTTATACACAAATTTATAAAAATAAGAGAACAACATTTCTCTATTACAAAACATGATCATCCATCATCAAATATGAAATGGAGATAAGGTTTTATGAGATGTTTGGAATAAGGTATACAACCTCAAATTCCTAAACAAACTCTTTATTTAGTAAAGATAACTCTACGTATTCAATGGTAGCGGCTTAGACGTACAAGCCATTTCCAAAACGGAGTTTACTTTACTTATCTCGAACTTTCTCTTATTCATCATTGTCTACACATTTCGTTAAATGCGAGCACATGAACTAGCACCTAATTACTAGTGTGAATTAGAGATAGTGAGATAATTTGAACGACAAATATCTTAAGGTTTAGAACATCATGATATTTCGGACAACCTTTCAAATGCCTCCCATAAATGGCAAATGAAACATCTCATGTGACACACGGTCACTAGTGAGGGTCTCAAAGTCTCAACTCATATATTGGTGGAGTATTCCTTTAATACTTAACCAATCATTTTAGCACTAACAAGTGTGCGAACAATACATCCTTTATCCATAGAAAGAGATTTTATGACAATATCAACAATCCTTGATATTGGAGATCTCAATATCTCTAGTTGTCAATTAGCTACTCAAACCTTTCGGTTCACAAGCTAATGAAATATTTATCTTCTTATAAGAAGAGTCTCTTGGTTAACTCACATTCCATTTCTTGATCATAAATGATTGAGTCTATCTTTTACTTTCTCTAAGAACGTCTTCTTGAGTAAGTGGATGAGAGTATAGAAGTCTAGTCTAGTCCTTATGAATTCTCCAATTCAAAAGTCTAGAACTTCTAAAAGGATATAAGTATTCGCTTTATTGAATAATTTTCGTCAAAACTAATCAATCATTGCGAAGCTATGTTCGGGAAGTCGAGGAACGTTTTTGGGATTAAATTTGCTCAAGTTTCTCATTTCCAAGAACATGTCTTAGGAATCGGTATTTCTTCTCCAAGTAAATACCTTAGAAACGAGCTTGTCGTTTTCCAAAGATTGATCGCAACGAAATTAACATATTTAATATCTATAACAATTTCAATTTAAGGTCATTTAGTTTATGCAATGTTTTGTTTATGGAATGATAAACAAAACTCCCACTACATTTAATTAATGTCCCTAAATGTAATGGATTCCAAGATCCTCATTTTCGTCAAGTAGAGCCTGCTATGGCACGACACCCTACTTAACTAGACAAGGTAGGTTCTCCAACCAATCATATCAACCATATGACTCTTGGTTTGTGAATATCTAAGTATATTTACAAACTTCGCCCCGATGTCCAAGAAAACTTGTTGGGTCCATCGATAAGCAACCTCTCTCTATTTGCTCCTAACAAATCTTTTCATTTGTACCCCGACTATCAAGGTTGACAACCATGACGTCCGCTATGGCGGACCGCGCCATGATTGGCTATTGACGTGAAGGGGATAGAGAGAAGGAAGGCGGTCGACTTAATCAATTTAGTTTGGGACAAAATATGTGACTCTTGTTTGGTGGTCGTGTAAGCATACACCCATACCTACCTATGACAATTCAAGGCATTCACAAACAATCACATAACATAAGCATCTCAAGCATTGTCGTGGGTTTGTATGGCTCCCGCTTGCATTAATCTTCGTCGCATCTCCATGTAACGAGACTAATCTAATCAAGCCCTCCCACTAATTACTAAGATCCTATCTAATAATTAAGGGAAATAAATACATGTGATAAAATTCCTAAAACTCCGCCTAGGCCTTAGGGGCATGCAAGCCTCACAAGTTACATCAAAAATTAACCACTTAATTATCAAGGCACCTTAGGCCACTTTACAAGCAATCACATGCATTCACAACATTTTACAACACACAAGGCATTGACATCTTGAGCCATATCAAACCCACATCCTCCTACAAAACAAAGTTAGCACATATACAATATATTGCTCTTAATTAATTTCATTAATTAGAATCTTTGTGCATACTTGTTGCTCAAATTTTCCGAATGCAAAGAAGGCTTAACCTTAACAACTAATTGTTTAAGCCCTTTTAAATTAAATCCAACTATCAAAACAGAAAGGAGGGTATTTAAGGAGTCTTCTAATTAACATTTCAATAAATTGATTAATTAGAAACTATTTTAACTAATTAAAATACGAAATTCGGGACCCGAAAAAATTCAAAATAATTCGGTCTCCAAAAAATCTGAAATAAATCCAGAGAACTCCTTACAAAGATTGTGATTACCTGTAAAAATCTCAAGGAGAGATAAATTACCATCAGGGAGAACCAAAAAAGACAAATCCTCAGATTGTGCGCGAAGCACCGTTAGAGAAAATTCTGTTATGGGTCTCAACCTTTTGATCTGTATGATCATCCCCTTGATATTTTTCCAGCAAACAATTTACATAGAAAAATACTACATACAATAGGCTATCATTCCATGAAAAGAAAATCCACAAGTTATATTCAAGATCAACGAGATAACAAGCATTTAAGCAAGGTATCCTGTTCTGGAACAGACCGTCGACCAAAAAGGTTTCACTCGGTTGAGGTATCAAATCTCAATGAAAATCTATAAAATTAATTTTCACAGATTCCAGACTTAAAGGAGAACATTTCCATTTCAACACTTTTCCATAAAAGTTTCTCAATAAGTACAGTTTTTCAAAACAATCAGTTTGTTTGAAAAAACAGATCTGACAACTTCATCACTTTTCATCCTTGAACGCCCACATAATATCCGAAATATGCAACAAAATTTACATATCCAGAAAGAGCATCAAGTTTAGAATAATCCTATCTAAAAGTTACAGGTACTTTGTATACAAACTTATTTGTTACCAACCACAAGAACAGAACTGTGCAGCAGAATAACAGATCTGCGCACCGTTACCGTTTAAATCACTAAAAATTCATTTTACATCGAATTTCAATGATTCCAGTGGGAAAACAACCACAACTCAAAGGGCTACAACCTTCAATAAGAAGGAAAAAATTTCAGAGAGTTTTACACCACGAAAAACAAGCAACAAGACAGAAAACAGCCTTTCCAGGGCCAGCAAGCATGCACATCACTAATTAACTTAATTAATTACGAATTCTCACTTAATTAAGTGTGAAAAACCTTAAGCACGACCATAGCTCTGATACCACTGTTAAAAAATGCTCATATTTTAATTTTAGATTAATTACAACTAATTAATCACCATTAACAACAAGCAAATCAAGAGATCTAGTGCAAAGGCAATCACACACATGAGAAAAGAGTTTGTAGGAAGAATTGTACCTCTCATGAAATTGTATTCATGAGGCTCGAATCCATGGCATGGGAGTCGATGGGGTGCGTGCTCCACCATCTCCACCACCAAAAGTCGCCTCTAGCCCACCAAGGACCCACCACCAAGCTCAAAGAGAATGCTAGTTCTCTTGAACCTCTTGCTAATCACCTTGCTTCTCTTAATTAACTATTTAATGGAGAGGAAGAGAGGTGGGATGCTCAACACATGAGCTAAGAGAGGAAGGGAAGAGCCATGGAGAAGAGAGAAAAATCTCTCTTCTAGGTGGAGGCGCAAGGGAGGGGAGAGGAAGAGAGATGACGGCTAGGGTTTTCTCCCAAAGAGACCCCTTTATATAGCCAACCACTCTCATCCAATTTTCATACTATTTACAAGTATGCCATCCACCCTAAGAGGCCACCTAATGGGCTCTCTTGGGCCATCTTAATAAAAGGCCTTTATTCATTAATTCACCAATTAATGAATCTCCTTTAATTGTCTCTTCATTCTTCCTTAAATCGGGCCTTTAATTAACCAATTAAATAGAAGCCCAATTAGCTCAAACTAATTAAAGTAAGTTGAACATAATTAATTATTAACTCATTAATAATTAATCTATGATTAGCTAATGCATTATATTGTTTCCATATGATCCTTTTAATTTAATTAATTATAACGGTTCATAACGGTATATAATTAATTAATTAACTTATCACATTTCACAATACACATTATTGTGAATAAACAATAAATGCACCAAGTGGTTAGAATCCTATTTGTGCGACCCTATTTGAGGATTTATACTATGTTGGCCATGGAAATAAATCGTTATTTATTTCCAATAATCATAAGCGGTATCTAGCAACACGTTATGACTCCCAATTCGTATAAATAATGTACCGTTACAATATCTCAATCCTGCATAAGAAAAAGTATTTCTTTGTTTGATTCTTATGTCACACGATATCTTTATATAATCCAAGATAGGAATGTGTCATTCTTGCAGATTATACATTTCTTGATCTAGAGTTGATCGTCTAGTTTGCATGCATACGATCCAACTCCATCAAGGGGCCCAAACAGATATCATCACTCACTAGGTATACTAATGAGGGACATACGGTTTTCTTGATGAACAACTTTTCCCCGCACAATTCAAGAGAACATAAATAAAGTCCTTATAGCAGCCTTTATCAGGAATCAACGTTAGACGATATTTATTGAACCTATCCTCATGTGGAAAAGGTGAACATCTCAAACTTAGAATCAAACTCATATGAAATAAACAATGACACATAACACAATCCATATGTTTATTTCATTGGGTCAAGTCCTGTACTATGTTCCAATAACATACACATATGCAATTAAGTTGGTAACTCCTTACCTATGATTTGTAGAACTTAATCATCACTTAACTTACATACTAATCTTTTATGATAATTAATGTTCCTTGTTAATTATCAAGATTATGGACGATTTAGATTTATTATTGTCATTCTAATGAATGATCCACAGAGATCTACAATTCAGATCCTCAACCTGAATGATCTGTCAATAATAAACTCTAGGAACAAATGATCAAATATCATCATTAACATAAACTAAGAAAATAAGTCATTAAATATTGACTTCTAGGACATAACTCCAACAGGGAGGAGAGGCTAGGGTTTGGTCGTTTCCATAAACGACGCTGCCATAATTGATTGTTTCCAAACAAAGCTCTCTTCCTATAATTTGGACTTGCCAAAATTATCCTTTTAGGGCTGAAATTTCATGGGTGTTTACGGGCTATAAAACATATTTTATTAGCCCATTAATCTACTCCATTAATTAATCTTAAATCGGGCTTTTAATTAACTAATTAAATAAAAGACCAATTAGCTCAATGTCTTAAATATATGTTGAACGAATTTAATTATTAACATATTAATAATTAATTTGGAATTAGCATATGCATTATATTGTTTCTATATGATCCATTTGAGTTAATTAATTATAACGGTTCATAACGGTATATAATTAATTAATCAACTTATCATATTTTCGCAGTACTCGCTACTACAAATAAACAAATAATGCACGTATGGTTAAAGTTCTATTTGTGTGACCCTTTGAGGATTTATGCTATGTTGGCCATGGAAATAAATCAATATTTAATTTCCAATAATCATAAGCGGTATCTAGCAACACGTTATGATTCCCAATTCGCATAAATGAATAATGTACTAATACAATCATTTAATCCTTCATAAGAAATGAGTATCTTATTGTTTTGATTCCTATGTCACATGATATCCTTGTATAATCCAAGATAGGAATGTGTCATTTTTGCAGATTATACGTTTCTTGATCTAGAGATGATTGCACAAGTTGCTAGCAAGCAATCCATCTCCATCAAGGGGCCCAGTGGATATCATCGCTCATCAGGTAAACTAATGAGGGACATACGGTTATCTTGATGAACAGTTTTTTCCCGCACAATTCAAGTGAACATAAATAAAGTCCGTATAGCAGCTCTTATCAGGAATCAGCGGTAGACGATATTTATAGAACCTATCCTCATGTGGAAAAACTGAACATCTCAAACTTGAAATCAAACACTGATAAAATAAATAATGACACTTAACACAATCCATATATTTATTTCATCGGGGTCATATCATGTACTATGTTCTAGTAACATATACATATGCAATTAAGTTAGTAACTCCTTACTTATGATTTGTAGAACTTAATCATTGCTTAACTTGCATACTAGTCTTATATGATAATTAATGTTCCTTGTTAATTATCAAGACTATGGACAGTTTTGTTTTATTATTGTCATTTACTATTAAATGAAATACAGTATTCCACAATTCAGATCCTCAACCTGAATGAACTGTCAATAATAAAATCTAGGAACAAATGATCAAATATCATCAATAACATAAACTAAATAATTAAGTCATTAAATATTGACTTCTAGGACATAACTCCAACAAATATATGTTTATGAAATACAAATTTTAGAGTTAGCAACATTCAAATTTATTCTCTAATTTTTGGCCTATATAATCAATTTTCGTTTCTGGCTAAATTTGAACCTTCAGATTGAAGATTTGATATTTCATTTTTTTTGTGACCATCCGAATTGGGGATCTCCACCCTTTCTTTTCTATTTTGTCTTATCCTTCCGGCTCGCCTTATCCGACATCACTGGGAATTGCTTTTGATAAATGGTTTTTTTAAACTGACAGTACTAGGTTTTATTCGTTTCTACTCCTGAGTTTTCTAATTTCTATTCCCCGGCGACCGGAGCTGTCGTAGTCGACCAAACCTGGCTCGCTAGATTCACGAGAGTAAGGAGAGTAGCCTAGTGTGCTTGGTTTGCGTTGCGTTGACCTAAATTGGTGGGGCAACGATGATGTGGTAGGGTGACATTAAGCATACGGTACCAAGTGGCCTTTGTTATTGCTAGGTGAAATTTCATTCATTCTCCTTATATAACATCCTACTAATCATGTTTTGATTGGCTAATTATCGTCAATTACACCATCACTGAACTATTTTGTGAGATTAAGCGATGTCATTAATCATAAGAAACAGTAATCTGTAAATATGAGCAAGGATTGTGAATTAGAGATGTTTTGAATGATACAAACACAACAGAGAAGCTTTGTTCCTACCCTTTTGTTTTCAATTACTCAGTGACTATCTTGGCAACCTACACTAGATATAGCTCTTACTTTGACCATAGGTTATGATTCGAATAGGATTATGATTCCCTTTTGTGAGTATAAGACAAGACATTAAATTCACTATGCTCAGTTATATATCATGTCTTATGTAATGAGGGTACACTTAACAGTTCACTAAGCTGAATAGGCAAACAAAGTGAGGGTAAAAGAAAATATGAAAATTAATTAAAGAATGCCAAAATGATCAAGTTGGATAACTTCTTGTACTCCTCAGACCATGAATGTGTCATTCTCGCTTCCTATTTAATTGAATCAAGACAATTAACTTATTAAAATCTTGGTGATTCCTATGTAAACAAGACTTCATGACTTCATGTATTATTTCTTCATGCTCTAACTCTGATCAAATGAGGTTTGATCCTATATCCAACATTCCTTATAATGTTTCTAAAATATCCCTGAAAATATTTTGGACTATCCATAATCTAATCTTTATGTATACTCATTAACTTATGGGCAATACTAATAAATTAGTACAGTCTCTCTATGGAGAAATTGAGACCATGACTATAGGGCTATGCTCTTAGCACTTCTGACTATCAAAGCCTATAACCTGACACATACATACATATAATCGAAATGTAATTAGAAGTCAAATCAAAGAAAAATTATTAAAACGTATATACCATCAGGAAAGAATTTTTATGAATCTTTTTTTTTAAATAAAAAGGGGGTCCATAACAGGAAATTTGCATTTGAGGTGAACTCTGTAGAAGCAAATATAGTAGAATGTGAATTAGCCATAAGCCCATAACACATAAGCATCTAAAGCTGCTGCAATCATTGAACAGGTGATTAGCTGTCTCCTCTTGATTATAGCACATAGTGCAACGGTTTGGAATTTGCCATCCACTTTTTGCTTGGACTATACATTTGCAATCTGGCCCAGTAAACTAAAGTAATCTCAAATTAAAAATCTGGTTGACACATAAACATTCAAGGAGGTTAAATAACCATATTAAAAGTTCTATAACCAATACTTGGACTTATGCTACAATCAGATCAGATCATAAGGCGTGCAGTATAATAGCGTTATGGATCGATGATAGAGAGCAAACCGTGTGTCCGTGCCCAGGGCGTTGATTGAATGAGCTCTTTTACGATCAACCCAGCCGTTGAATCTAAGAGCATCATGGATCGATGATAGAGAGCAAATCAATGACAGTTACAATGCCAAGGGCGTTGATTGAATGAGCTCTATCATCGATCCATGATGCTCTGTTGAGTATTATCTCGTATTTAACTGGAGCTATGGGATTAACTGAGAGGATTGTTTTTCTTATAACTCTCTTTATTAATTAACTTGAAGGAGTACAACTATACACTATTTTCTTTCACTCTTCTACTTGGTACACTATCTCATTAATTGATACATCAAATTATATATGTCACACTCCTATATATACTACTAGAAAGTCGATTATTGAGTATTCTAGACTTTACACTATATTTCTACATTCATACATTAAAATAATACTTTCCAGAAATTACTCCATGGTGTATGTCGGTGTTAGTCTCAAGAGCAATCCAGAAATGGGCTTTGGGCCTTGATCTTATTATCTCCACAGAATTCTTCATTTTGCTAGAACTTTCTATTCATCTGTTAATCGAGTCGCTGTTGACTCTTCAACATGCTCGTATGCTACAATCAGGTCAAATCGTAAAATTTCATGTATTTCTCCTTGGTTTGTGGTATAATAGCGTTCATTTGTTCTTTTAATGCTTGTCGATCTCGTGCTGGGTTAAGCCTTCGTGCTTTAGGTCCTCTTGTTTGTATGTCATGTGTTGTGGAAATAGGAAATCATTTCCTCATTTAATTTTCTTTCTTTCCTTCCAAATGCAAGTATTCCAGCCTACACTCTTGTTTCTTCTTCGTTTGAGGCTGAGACTTCACATAAGCCTGAGACTTAATTTAGGCTGGGTATTTCAGCCTGTGCTTGTATTTCCTTGGGCCTAGACTCATATGGGCCCACCATCATCTTGAATTCGGTTCTCTTCATGTTTCCATGATCGTACCATTATCGCACATATATGCCCATTCAAGCGGTTTTCTTTCCTCACGATGTGCTATCTCTTGCCACTCTTATCCCACGTTTCTACTACCTGAAGAATAGCGCCTTCAATACCTGGGGTCTATATAAACCGGAGTCATGAATTATTCTCTTCATCTCATCCTTAGCACTTTATTTCTCGTGTTTTTACAATATACACTTTATTTCACAACCTTTTCTCAACTCCTTTCTAGCCATGTTTTCCCATAAATGCTCGAGAGATACCATTGGTTCTTCCTCCTTGTGTGTCAACCCCACAGTGCCAAACTAGTCCTTCCACCCAGACAATCTCTATCTCTTTTGTGACGAGACGGCCTTCAATACATGGGCCGCAAATGAGCGATCCGTGGCTGAGTGCTTCTTCTTCCGTCACGAGAGGCGCATCCCTGTGGAACATGTGAATCTGATTCGTGGTAGGTTTAACTCTTAGACTCTACGTGGCCTGGAAGATCTGGACAATCCCTACCATCTCCGAATTACTCGTCTTTTCTATGTCAATCTCCGTATATCCTACGACCACTATGGCACCTCTTCGGCCACTCTTATCTATTGAAGATGATGTTGAGATAGTTTCCACCGAGCACCTCCCTGCTCTCCATAGGTAACACCTCCCTGCTCTCCATAGGTATTTCCTTTGTTGTCTTTTTTTTCCTTTCTTCTCAGTTACTTTTATTTCTATTTTTTTCTTATCTTCTCTTGGTTGTTTTCGTTTTAGGTTTCTCTTCATCATCTTTCCTCAAGGGATCTTGCCCAACTATGCCAACCCTGAGAGTCTATTCTACCTTCATCATCTCATTCAGAGACATTGCCCAATCAACTTGGGCCACATGATCATCTACCACATGCATCAAGTTGTCATGGCCTCTTAGAGTCGCATTCTACCTTCGTCATCTCATTCAGAGGCATTGCCCAATCAACTTGGGCCACATGATCATCTACCACATGCATCAAGTTGTCATGGCCTCTTAGAGTCGCATTCTACCTTCGTCATCTCATTCAGAGGCATTGCCCAATCAACTTGGGCCACATAATCATCTACCGCATGCATCAAGTTGTCATGGCCTCTTACAGTCGCAGGGCACTTCCTTATGGTCATCTCATCAAGGCTCTTATGCGACGGACCCATATCCCTATGTTGAGATGTTGTAGGGCAACCGTGTCTTTGAGGCTGATGTGGTCCATTCCCGTAACCTTCTTTCTTTTTTTGACTCTATAGGATGGGTTGAATCTTCCATGAACATGCTGGTTTCTAATCCTGACCACTTTGTCAATGAGTACATCTTTGGCGGTATGCTCGCTGATGACGAAGTCGATGGCCTTCTCCATTGAGAGAGATTGCGTTGGTGCGCCTACGATTAGGGTTTTAAAAACTTAAGGAATCTTTCTCGTCGCCATGGCTACGAGCTCGGAGTGGATCTAGAAAGGCGAAAGAGGAAGTTGTCATGAAAATCAAACAGAAGTCGAAGAAGAGGAATAGTAACCATCCAACATGTTGGAGTAAACTTGGAAAGAGGGTTCGAAAAGAGGATCTCCGACAACCGCAGAGGAGGAGGCGCTGCCTCGGCTTCCAATGGTGCTCCAAAATGGCCGTCCACGCTTCGCTGGAGTTACGGAGTTGCTCCCTGCCTTGCTCGACTTTTGCATCTCTCTCTCTCACTCGATCCGAATGTCTTTTTCTGACTGCGGTTAGGGTTTGGAGCGAGAGAGGGATTTAGAGCGGAAGAAATAGACAGCAAAGAAGACTGGGCCATAAAAAAAACTGAGTTGAACCTGTTGGATGATTGGATGGAAATAAAAAGGATGATAAATATCAATAACCAAAGGCTTTATGCCCAGGACCCTTCTGAGCTTCATCTTATCGTCCAACAGCAGGGACCGAAATGTGCTCAATACATCAAAACAGTAACAATAAGAAATGTAAACAGAATATCAAGCATGGACCCTTCTGGGCTATATGACCGTCCTTTAGTTGCATGTTTAAAAATGCAACTAGTGAAAACTTGATTAAATAGAAGCATTCTTATAATTATAGTTGCTCAGGTAACAAATATTACGCTGATTATAAATATGGATTAGTTTGTGAGTTGCAAATTTTTGAGTCAGGTTCACTCCTAAGCCCAAAATGGCTCCAATGTCAATCAATCTCTCGTAAGATGGATTTAGTGGTTGACCAGCAGGCACAGAACACAAATAATGAATAATTCAAAGGAAAAACAGAAAGAACAAAAAAATTAACTCATATAATTTCTTTAAATTTAAGTCAGTTTTAACAGGGAATGAACCACTTATTCATTTTTTTTTTTTTTCTCAGCAAACAAACATAACCTAGGTAACTATTGTTTACACTAGATAGATGCTGCTTTTTCCTACTCCTAGTCCTAACCCCCCAGCCCAACTCCTAATTCTCATTTTCTGGAGGTTTCAACTGGAGCTCTTTCACGAAATTCATGAAGTTCGCAATGATCTTCTTTCCTTCAGTGCTGATTATACTCTCAGGGTGAAACTGGACTCCCTGAAACCAATTGAATTTAACAATGCAACTATTAGGTTTCAAACATTACCAGGTACCTGAAATGTTCTTGTGGAATAAATAAAAAAGTTCTATATGCATACCTGGACATGATTGTACTTTTTGTGTCTGGCAGCCATCACTAGCCCATCTTCACTCCATGCTGTTATCTCCAGAGCATCTCTTGGAAAACTTTCGTTTTCTATCACAAGGCTATGGTATCTCCCAGCCTTGAAAGGACTACACAAAACCAAACCATAAATCAATTTAGGTGCAGTTGCTTGAGAAGTATTACATGAGGATCTCCATACCAGTTTGATCTGGTCTGATATTATATTAATAATGGTCCACAATTTATACAGGATTTTCATTGATAGGTTTGGAATTATCAAAGATGTAAAACTTACCAGGCCTTCATTAGCATTTATGCAAGGCCTAAAATAATCATAATGGTCAGACATATAACATAAACCTTTATTTTCTTCATAATTAAACAATCTGAAACAAATGCCTAACTTGATGCCTTTTTTCAAATCTTTTGCTGCTGTTTTCATTGTCATATGTGGATTTCTTACTGACTTCTCTTGTCCACAACAATATTAAGAACTTTTTCCTTATACAAATTACAACGAAACAAGAAAGGTGTTAATTTGAATAAGCAACTGCAGATAATCAGTGTAATTGGAAAGTAAAAGGTTAACAAATTGAGTGTTTGAACCTTAGTAACTACTTCATTCAAACATGCAAGCTACTGTGTTGGTGTACCATGAGTGGCAGTTTAGGACAGTCATCATGTCATAAAATCCAACTTTGTAAATTACAGCAAAAACAACTGTATCAGTACAAAAAACCCTAGATCGGAGAAACAAATCGAGAGAACAAAAAATCAACTAGAGAAGGATAACAAATAGAGGATGATTGAAGCAACTCTCAATCTACCTCTAGCAGAACAGAAAAACCTGTAGATCAGATAAAAAAATTAAAAAACCCTAGATCAGAAAAGGACTTGCCTGTTGCTTCGATGTGTGGTCTCAAGCAGAGCTGAGCTAGAGAAAAAGAGATGATAAGACTTGTCTCTATATAAGTCTTTGAGTCAAGCTGCCGAGCAGCGGAAGTGAAAGCTAAACAGGTAAGAATAGCACCACAAAGAGAGAAGGGAAAAATCAAGTTTCTGTCTTGCTGAGAAAAAACGGCGAGACACAGAGAGAGAGAGAGAGAGAGAGAGAGTGGTATCATGGGGTTTGAATTAGGGTTTGGATATATTTATAGATGAGCCAGTAAGTAGATGGGCTTGGAAAAGCATCCAGAATTCAGATGGATCAAAATTTTATTGGGCCTATATATATGTTGGTAAAAACCAAGCTAGTCCAGTTCGCAAGTTGGTTCCAAACCAGCTCAATCCAGCTCGAAATCACATGAACAATTTGAGTCTGCCAGTTCAACTGCCAGCAACTCGAAATTGATTGAATGAGCTAATTACAACCAATAAGCAAATTAAACTCAAACGAGCCAAGAGCTTTTTTGCCAGCATATTGAAGACTGAGGGTTACTGTTGCTCTATACTGCTTAGCAACAATAAGTTCATATGCACACTTCATTTCCTTTCCAATAGTTTAACCTAAAGACATCTTGGTATCCCTCTATCTCAATTTGCTGCTCCTGTAAAGCAGTCCTGCACCTCCTCCTTTTTTTACCCCGACTAATACACACCATCAGGCCCACCACTTCTCCCTCTACATTCCTTACTCCAAACTCTCGGTCTCCATGAGCTATGTGGTGTGGTCTGAGGGAGAGAGATGAAAGAACCATAATCATTGTTCCTAATTAAATTTGTTTAAGTCCAGTGATTTTCCTTTTTAATTATCAAGATTTTGTTTTGTCGAAGCTTTTTCAGATGAAATTCCTGATTTCTGGAATGATCCTCACTTGTAACTAATTTCAAAAATAGTTTCAGCAAATTACAGATGATGCTCGACAGAGGAAGGCTCACAATATCTCTGTATTTAATTTATTTGTGCCTTTCAAGCAAAGTAACATTAATTTAAGTTTGGATCTCCATATTTCACGATTGTGTTCTTATTTCTGCCCTATACTTTTCTTTTCATATTTTCGTTATCTGCTTTCAGATGTGTCTCTAGAAGAGACAGGAAACTTAAGGTATTGAGTTATTATTACTTAATTGAATCAGGTCGACGATCTAATATAAAAGAGCAACAAGTAATATTTCACATGCTTATATGTGTTTTTCAATTAATTACATTTTCTGACTGTTAAGTCAATAACAATTATATTTTAAGGATATTAGTCAGAGGAGAAATAATAATTACACATAGCTGTCATGAGTTCGTCTTTTTGTACCGTGGGATAAACATGATAAATTAGTAGAATTGGTTTATGTTTTGTGAGAAAAAAAAAGAATCACTTATGCTACCATTTCCAATAATTGGAAAGTAAGTATGATGCAGTCATGGCCAATATGAAAGCCATAAACTATTGTACAATATGGATCTCAACATTTACAGCTGCATCCAAAGTAATGAAGTTGAGGGAAGCAGCACATAAATGGTGGAGAGCACAGTTCCAAAATCTGCTGGAGGAAAATTTGGTTTCTCTTACCCATTTAGTTATAATTGTTTGTTAGTTGCAGTTCAACTGTTCCATGCTCAAGTTTTTTTAGAGGACATCTAAAAGAATGAACTGATTTCAGTTTTTCAAATAGATACTAAGAATTTTTTTGTAATTTCTTATGATTTAGAAGTTTCCTTTTAAAGGTTTTATAATTGTAACAATAAAATATTGTTAATAGAAATTAGTAAGTTTTGAAATTTATAATTGAAAACTTTCATGGTTCCTTTACATAACTACTGAGGGCATACTGGTCTTTTATAAATTTTAATTCCTAATCTCATTCCTCTTATGCTCTGCCCAAAACAACACTAATCATAAGAGAATATGAGAATAGCATTGTTTTTAGGGATTTAAAAGTCTTACACAGAACAGTTTAATGTTTTTTTTTTCAGTTTATTTGGGTCAGTGTGCAGTTTATTTGTTCCACTCATTATTATACGCAATTCACTTTTTCAATGGTAACTTTCAACAAATATTGTTCCACTCATTATGATACGCAGTTTATTTTTATTACTTCTAGTTCTTTCTATAGTATATATATTGATGCGAGATTGTAACAACAAACGACAGTTACAATCAGCATACCAGTTGATTGTATACATTAATGGTTTTTTTTTCGAAAATCCCAATGGATTTTTATTTTTTTTTTCTAATTTTTCTGGTACTTACGGTACCTATTCATATTGATTTTTGGTTTACTATAGGCAATCTTCCATTTCAAAAAATGTTGTCAAATAATGAATAAGTACCAACTTTGAATGACTTCTCTTCTTAATTTATTGATTTATTGAGAGACTAGTAACAAACTAACAATTGATAGGGGATCATTTCATACTATTTTCTCTTTTTGGATTTTGATCATGATTATTCGAGTTGAAGATTTTACATCTCATAAGTAGTTCCTTGAAGCTATTGGTTGGACCACGGAAAACACAAACGTTATTCTGGTTTGATAGTTTATTTGATGATGAAGAACATTCATAAAGTTTGAAAGAAGCATTGGGATGTTACTGGAAGATATAGCGCAAATGGATTTTGCGAAATTGATGGCTTTGATATCCTTACTACTTACGAAAAGTCAGATGCATGTTGGCTACTCTTCAAATTTTGGAATACTAAACAATTATGGAAATATAACATAGAGATCAAAGTAATGTCAGAAGATGTAAACTCACTTCGATAAACCTAGAAACAAGCTAGGCTCCAGCTTCTCATCGTAGTAAACAAGAGAGCCCTTTCCATGTACGACACCATTTGGAGCACGCACAATTTTCCCTGTAAATCAAACAGAAAGCATTGCCATTTAACATAACACAAACTTATATTCTTGAGAAGAACAAAATGCAAAATTCAACAGAGGTTGTGCTATAGTATTTTATAAGAAAGACAAATTGTTTACCTCCATATGCCTCTCCAATGCATTGTAAACCCATACAAACACCGAATATGGGTATTGTGGGCCCAAGTTCCACAACAGTCTGGAGGGATATTCCCGAATCTCTAGGTGCACCTTAATTTGAAATAAAACTATTAAGCTACCATATTTCATCAGATTAAATGATCATAATATCTGGAAGAACACTTACCAGGCCCAGGTGAGATCAATATTCCCATCGGATTCATTCTAAAATTGACAAATAAAAAAAAAAGAGTCAAAGTTAAATTTTAGGAGTGAAAAAGTTATATCATAATAAGTTATACCTTCTTATATCTTCCACAGTCAGCTCATCATTTCGATAAACTTCAAAATTTGCTCCCAGCTCTCCCATGTACTTCAGACATAAAAAAAAAAAAAAAAAATAATGAAAATAATAGACAAAATGAAATATTTGATATAGGTTTTTAAGTAAAATTTAACACAACTCAATACAGTTGATGCTGGCGTACTTCTCAGTACATGTAGTTGGTTAGGTAATGAAAAGATGCATATGTGGACAGAAATCTCAATTACTAGCAACTGGTATGTCTCTCCCTAATTATTGTATAATTGATTTTCTTGCAATTAAATTTGGCCTGAAATTGTTAACTGACCCACTCTGAAATTACACTACATGTAGTCTCTAATTCTGATCCAGCATGCACAAAAAAAAAAATAGACAAGTGAAACGAAACGTATAAGTGACCACATTAAAACTAACTATACTCCAATGAGGTCGAAAAAATTGGACCTTTGATCTTCTAATTGAGGCTCGATTTTTTGCATTTCAACAGTATAAACCAAAAATCAGAGGGTAAAAATTAGACCTAAACTATTAAAATGTACCTGGCACAGGTTATAAGTGAAGCTATCGTAATTGTCGATGACAATTATGGGTTTGTCATCTCTCTTAATTTCGGCGATCATGGTGCCGTTTGGAGCAGTTTTTGACAGAGAAGCCGTCACCGCTCGGTTTCGCCTGATACCTACGATCCCTTTCTTCAAAGATCCTGAAACCACGCAAAAAAAAAAAAAAAAAAAAAAAAATCAAACATAAATTAACAAATTGAGGAAAAAGAACAAGGAACCGCGAAATGCGAGAATCTTACTCGAATTGGGAAGAGGCAAAGTGGTGAGAGAGCGAGCGTCGATTGTGAGCTTGGAAGGAGCAGAGGAGAGATGAGAGGCCGACATTTTCGAGGTTGAAGGAGGAAATTAGTTCGTCGGAGTCGAGTGGCACCGTGAAGTTGGGAGATTTCCTTGAATACGGCGAGGGGTTGGGTTTTCGTTTGCGTTGTGGTTTTCCTCTGAAAAGATCCAGTATATATCTAAAATCAAGGGGGCCTCCACCGCGTGATGTGGACAGGGTTCAGGACAATGCTTTTCACGAGAATTGCTTTTTACACGCTCGCATTTCGCGATTCACTCCAAATTTTTCTGAGATGACCAAAATGCCCTCTGCTGTTGCTGTCTCTACCGCACTGTACAGGCGACAACAAAGAAAAGGGTTGAGGTTAGGTTGCAACGTGTCGTGTCGTGTCGTATGGTATCAAACACCCGCGTATTAAATTTCATGTTGTATCGACACGTCATGAGTTAATAATTTCAACGTGTCGTGTCGTGTCGTGTCAAATGAAAGAATTAGTTAACACGACACGCGTAATGATACGACATGTTAAACGTGTCAAGTTATATTATAATTTATTCACTAAAAATTTATTAAAAAATATTTAAATAATTTTTAAATAAAAATTATAATAAATTCTTAAAAGTTTATATATTAAAATAATTATGAATGATTATTTAACAATATTATGAACAAAAGTTATTAAATTTATAATATAAACTCAATATAATTTAATAAATTCTAAATAACATTAATTTTATCGTGTCAACTCATGTCGTGTTAAGACGTGTCAATGTCTGAAAGTCTCTAATACGACACGCACATGTCGTGTCATGTTTTATTATTTTGTGAAACACTAGCTGAGGCCTGGGAGGTACGATGGAAGGGAATGCAACGTAGAAGAGAAAAGAGACGATGAGGCGATAGGTGTCATCAGAGGCGAAACTATGTGCATTTGGTGGGTCCATGGACTCACCTCAAAAAAAAAAACTACTTAGACATTACACATTTATGTAAAAAGAGATATATACAAAAAGTCATGGACCCATCTCAAAATTTTGAAGGACCCAACTGAACAAGTCGTGTTTGATTTGAATTGCATAACGACTCCTGAAAAAAATCATATGGAGCCAAGTTGCATTTGTACCTGATGAATCGCCTTCATTCTTCTTCCGCAATGAATCTTATTAAGACAAAACTTAGAATAAAATGAAATATGTTTGGATGGATGATTATTTATAGCATATATATACACTAGCGTTAATCTCACGCATCGTGTGATTCGTCTATTTAATATTTCGTAAACTTTAGGACATAAAAAAAAAATTTATCACAGAAGATTTAAAATACTATTTGGATATTATGTAAAAAACATGAATTAAAAATTCTAAACACCTGTCAAAAAATTATCGAATAGCACGAAAAATTTAAAATACTATGGTTTGAATATAGTGGCCGAACTCCTCAGTACGCATCCCATCTTCATATATTTATAATATAGAAAAAGAAGCGTGTTCAATAAAATTTCTAATGTACCTATTATGCAAAATTATGAAAAAATAAAAATTCATAGCAAATTATTGTATTTTTTTTATTATCTCGACTTTTGAATTATTATTTTGTATATTGGATATATTATTTTAGATTTTATGTTGTTATTATAATATATATTTGATTTCTCATGAATTTTTTATGTTGCATTATTTTAGAGTTACTTAATTAAAAATTATTATTATATTATGTTTATATTAGACGTTACATCAGACATATATTTTCAGCAAAAAAATTACGGACCCTGCTGACATGAAATTCTAGCTTCGTCATGGATGTCATGTCGACATCGTACGCAATAAGTGGATTTGAGCTTTAAAAAAAAAAAAAAAAAAAAAAGGAAAGAGACGACGAGGCGACGCGAGGGTCGGGAGGAAAACAAAACAAAAAAGAAGAGGTTAGTAATAATAAGAATTTTGGAGTGTATGGCTAATTTTGAGCGTGGGAAAAGCTCAGACTCTTTTTTTCCTTTATTAGACAGCTTGGCCCCTCTAAAAGTCAAAATTGTCGATTTTACACAGTTTTGCCCCTTATATTTTAATACGCTGTTAGCATCAGACTGTCGACGTGGCAAAAGGACAAATCATTGTGACGTGTGAGAAGCAACTGAAAACCAGAGGTACAGCTGGCGAGAAACAAGTAAAATGTGGCGATAAAAGGGGGGGGAGGATCTGATTTCTGATGCTTTCTTACCTTATTTTTATTTAGTTTTTTTTTTCCATAATTATTTCCTGATAATTCCATATGACGGACGGGCCATGAAATGGCTGCGACTTTGTGTCCAAATTTCTTCTCTCATAATCGGGTCGGATGTTATTTGTTTAGACAAGAATCGTCTCAACTTCCTTGATTTTGAGTTCGGATTGGAATAAATTGACAGCTAATAGTGCATGCAATCAAAAAGGACAATTATGATAGGTGCCAGGATTAATGTACGAGCTAATGACTTTCTTGCAAGGGCGAATAATGTTATAATTTTTTTTTTTTTTTCATTGAGACCATAATGCGGGTCATTTCTTTTTTAAATTATTTGGGTTAATGTTTGAAAATAATTAACATGGTAATTGGTAAGGAGAACTAGAGATAAAATTCCCTTCTCGTATCTTTTTTCTTTTTGCTTTGTTCGTACTGAAATGGAAACAATATTTCATTAATGTCATCTTTGGAACTTATAATGGGATTACATGGGTGAGAACCAAAATTAAATTGACCACTGAGACACGAAGACTTAATTGAAGATATAATGTATTGAGTTATTTGTATGGTGGCTTCCTTGTTTTTATTGCCGGATCAACCGGTTCAATAGCTGGTAGGGCTTGCAAAACACTGGTTATACTATGCTTGTTTTAGTTTTGTATAATGTTAAGATTGTGGATATAATTGTACATTTCAAATAAGATGTCAAATTAGAGTTGACCTGTGACTGGGATCAAATTTTGACCCACGAGTTTTTTTGAGGGCCAGCAAAATACCGGCAAATTTTCATTAATAAGATTAAAAGTTTACATTAACACAGAAAATCAATACCAGCATCTATCCTGGTACAAACAGTAAAAAAAAAAACATGAATTGTTAACATAGTTTATGCTCCAATACACCAATACCATATCGAACTGGCACAAACTCAGTCTGTAATCTAACCCACACCTAAGAGGCGCCCCCAAGTTAATATTTATGATACGCAAGTGGTCTAGTTTACTAGGTTAACATACTTTAAATGGCATTGAGATACTCGTATAAATAAACATTAGTGATGACTGAAGACTATGTTTATATATATAATCGACCAATAGCTAACTCGCTCAAGTCATTGGGTCAAATCAACAATACTTAATTAGATGAAGTCCAGTGTTGTGCCATATTGCCTTCTTTAACATATGCAATTTACACTCGCTGGATTGTACTAATTGGCGAAACAAACTACGCAAGACGATACTTTTCAGATCGGAATGTATTAATATTTCCAACTAATTAAGTTCAAAAAGGGTCAAAGACACTCGCATCAACTTAAAATATTCACATCCGTAGTATTGAGTAATCAAAGCACATTGTATAAATATTACAAATGACAATTTCTTATGCAACTTTTACAATATATCCGAGAGAAATTATCATGTAAAGTGTCACATTATCATGCTACTGTATTCTAATTTTATTTTTACATAATTATAGGCCACTTACATGTCGTACTTAAATCCCAACCATCATATACTTTTGCTAGATTATCAATTTCATTTCATCTTCAATCACGATATATTATAATATTGAGCCATTACTATAAATACTAAGTAATCAATTTTTTTTGGCAATATTATAACAATGAAATATGAGAACTTGAATTAATTATTATCCCAACTAAAGAAAAATTGCCTGGTAGAGAAATATTTTACTATTCAAAATATGCAGAAAAAGGCAACTTTTGAATTTTAAAAATTTCAAATTATTTTTTTATACAATAATTTTAATAACAAGGTATTGTTGTAATTACGCCTATCTTTGCTAAAATACATTCAACATCATAATCCTAACGACATCTGAAAATATTTGGTCAATGCGATCCGCTTTTTTATCCCAATTTAACCATTGCCACATTCATATCCAGTAATAACAATCAAATCGCATACACAATACTTTGACCATAATAATCTCATACATTCCAGTCTTCCAACTCCCATAACACAACCACAAATCCCATTCCCCATTCCCCATTCCCCAACCTGACAAGTTCGTAAACTAGCGTAGAAACTCCATACACCTATATCATCGGTAATAAAACTCATAAACCACGAGCATTTCAGATTTTACTAAAGTTATCAAAAAGAAAAAAGACAAATTTACTAAAATTGGCAGCGCGCTATGGCCGGGCCTCCGTTCATCTCCTCACACTCCCCTTCACTATTCCCATCTCCCATTACAAAAAGGCGCGTTATAAATACAAAGCTACGATGGTTTCCTTTCATTGACAGATCATTTCTCCCGTCTGTTTCTCTTCCTTCCTTCCGATCCCTTCCTCTTCCTCTCCACGTCTAGCGCTCCCGATTTCGCTCTGGTAAATACTCGATCGCGTTTTTGCAATGGTTTTAACCTTTAGATCGGTTTGGATCTTTGCGTCTGGATAGATCTGGTTAGACTAGAGCTAAGGATTTGCTTGTTCGCATTGTCGTTTGTTTGTGTAGTGTGGCGTTTCTGTGATGTGTGAAGATCGTGATGGTGTTTCTGTGATTTTAGTGTGGAGAAAGCGATCTATGGTTTATAATTAGTATAACTTATGATCTTAGAATCAACAGAAAGGGAATACAGATCTCATGATAGTTTAGGTCTTTTGTTTCACATAATAGTTTATTTCTGCTATTTTTATACTAAAAAGATTAAGTTCTGGTTCAACACTACTTTGTTCTATCATAGTTGCTCTTTTGTGTATTTGATTATTTTTTTGCTCAAAAATTTCTTAAAATGCAATGCATTTTTATCAACCTATATGTATTTACCTGATTTGTTATTCTGAAGGATGTCATTTAAATCTCTTTGTTGATTTTACAGTTTGTAAAACTTCAATTTTCCATTTAATTTATTCTAAAGATCAACTTCCATTTAGTTAAGTATAACCTCCTTATCTTTTCTATTGAAGGTGATACAAAATGGCTGATGCTGAGGATATTCAGCCCCTCGTGTGCGACAATGGTACTGGAATGGTCAAGGTAATTAAACAAAAACTCTAATTGTGCACTCTGGCAATAGCTCAATATATCACAGAAATCAACCAAAATATATCATGCAAATATCTTACATCCACAATCAATAGGAAATGCAGTGTGCATGGTATAGAACATTGAAAAAATACAAAACAGGTCCCAACTGATGTCATTTAAAAAAATGTCCAATCTCCTCCTATGCCTGCTTCTTAGAAACAAATAAGCAAACTTAATACAGGTTTCTGATCAGAGTGTTAACAGATTGAATCCTGCTATATTTACAGGCTGGATTTGCTGGTGATGATGCCCCACGTGCTGTGTTCCCCAGTATTGTGGGCCGCCCCCGTCACACTGGTGTGATGGTTGGTATGGGCCAAAAGGATGCATATGTGGGTGACGAGGCCCAGTCAAAGAGGGGTATTCTGACCCTCAAGTACCCAATTGAGCATGGAATCGTCAGCAACTGGGATGACATGGAAAAGATCTGGCATCACACCTTTTACAATGAGCTCCGTGTTGCACCTGAGGAGCACCCCATCCTCTTGACTGAGGCACCTCTTAACCCCAAGGCTAACCGTGAGAAGATGACACAGATCATGTTCGAGACTTTCAATACCCCTGCCATGTACGTAGCTATCCAGGCCGTGTTGTCTCTCTATGCCAGCGGTCGTACCACTGGTATGTTTTATACTGCGCCCTATTAAATTATAGCAAGCATGATATGCAGTTGTTAATAGTAAGTTGTACCCTGCCATGTATGTTGCTATCCAGTTCATTTGATAATAGTCTGTAGTTTTAAGTTATGTAAATTTATTCTGTTATGATTGAGGTACTCATTTTGACAATTACTAAGAATCAGTATGCCTGCATGTAGCTGACAGAATTGGCAAGTTTGAAGTTTCTAAGATATCTATTAGATCATGGTTAAACCTTTGGCAGCATAGTTTGTACATGTAGTTTTTTTTTTAATTAATATGGAGGTCAATCAGTGTTTGTCCATGGAAGAATCAAATTATCAATGTTGCTATTACTTAAATACGAGGGACAGAATTTTGCTGCTATGATTGCTTCCTTATGTTTGTCTCTTCCTCTATCAGGTATTGTGCTCGACTCTGGTGATGGTGTCAGCCACACTGTGCCCATCTATGAAGGTTATGCACTGCCACATGCTATCCTTCGTCTGGATCTAGCTGGTCGTGACCTCACTGACTACCTCATGAAGATCCTGACAGAGCGTGGCTACTCCTTCACCACCACAGCAGAGCGTGAAATTGTTCGTGACATCAAGGAGAAGTTGGCATATATTGCTCTCGACTATGAGCAGGAGCTTGAGACAGCCCGCACTGGCTCCTCTGTTGAGAAGAATTATGAATTGCCTGATGGGCAGGTAGGGTCATTATCTGAGTTGAAAAGTTAGTCATATATATCATCTGTCATTCTTACATTTTGATTTTTTTGATGATATTCTGGGGTTAGAACTGTTCTGGTAGTTTACAATATTAATGTACTTGGTAGAGTTTATGAGACCAGTGTTTGTATTTATACAAAGCAAGTCATAAGCCTTAGTTAAGCAAACATTAATTGTTGCTAAAGAACAAGCAACTGGTATGAGTTGAATTAGGGTCAATGTGCCAAGCTGGACCTCTAAGCCCACTAAGATCCATTGTTTGACTTCTTGCTTAAACATATTGTAATGTCAATAAAATTCTATTCCCATTTCTGTGGCTAACTGAAATATAAACAACAATATTACAGGTGATCACCATCGGTGCTGAGAGGTTCCGTTGCCCAGAGGTGCTCTTCCAGCCTTCATTCATTGGAATGGAAGCTGCTGGTATTCACGAGACGACATACAACTCCATAATGAAGTGTGATGTCGACATCAGGAAGGACTTGTATGGTAACATTGTACTCAGTGGTGGTACAACCATGTTCGGCGGTATTGCTGACAGGATGAGCAAGGAGATCACCGCCCTTGCCCCAAGCAGCATGAAGATCAAGGTTGTCGCCCCACCTGAGAGGAAGTACAGTGTCTGGATCGGTGGTTCTATTCTTGCTTCTCTCAGCACCTTCCAGCAGGTAAAGTATAAAATATGAGGCTGTGGTAAACAGATCCTTTTTGAGCAGCTATAGGCTGTACCAGAATTTCAACAGAGACCAGTCACTTAGTTTATTTGTTACTGTATAGTTCATTTCAACCAGTAATTCTAGCTAGAGCACTAGGATGAACTCCAGAAACACAAAGGGGAAAAATGATCTATTTTGTTATTGGGTTGGGTTTCTTGGACCAGTAATTGGTAACCTAACCTGCAAAGAAATTTAATTATCACAAAATTGATTAGATGTCTCATGCTGATTAACTTGGTTTGTGCAGTATTGCGTTGATTTTAACACGAATGTTTTCTTTTGGGTCTATTATGCAGATGTGGATTGCGAAGGCTGAGTATGATGAGTCGGGTCCATCAATTGTTCACCGGAAATGCTTCTAAGTTACCTTTTAAAGAGTGGCTAGAAGTGAGGACGTTCAGCTTGGCTCTCTCGTCATGTTTTGAGACCAATTGGGGATTATTTCAAGAGCATCTGGCTTCCTTGCAGAAAATAATACAAAACTTACCTGCATTGCTTTTGTTCGTTCTATACTTTTGTTCTTTTTGGTACTAATTCTCTACTAAAAGTAAAAACGTGAGCTTTTTTCTTTTTTCATGTATGAACATTGTATTGTGTACTGCTTCAGTTTTTTGCTGATAATTTGGAATATAATAGTTTCCTCGCACTTTAGTTTCTCCCTGTCACATATTACATATATCATTTTGTGTACTGCATACACATGTTATCAAAAAAAAGGGAGAGCTTTCTGTAGCATCCTTCTGTTTCACTAGAAATAGGAATTCAATTGGACAGAACCATTGTATTTTCTAGCATCAGAAGCAAGACTACTTTTTGCATACAAAAATGTGTTTGTCGGCTAATGATAGATCCCAAATTTCACATTGACAGGAAGAATGAATGATCAAGCTTTTAATTCTGAGTATTATTTGGTTGTAAGGTTTGGATGTCTTTATCGTTGCAATTATGCAATGTACTGATGCTTTGATAAGCAAAAAGTTAATAAACTTATCAACCCATCAATAATGGACAACTGTTAATAGAGGTAAAAATCAAAAGCATTTCAAAATCTGACACAGAAATGAAAGGGAGTGACATAGACCTTATTACTTTACCGACAGATCGCAATTTGCTTTGCATACTTATTCAACAACGAACTATACAAAAGATTGTGACCTCATTCAACATATTCCGGTATAAAATTTCTGTTCTTCCAGCATCACCAGTATCTCGCCGTACATATTGGAATAAATAATTATTTAGTTTAGGTGCATAATAGATACACCTCCTCAATTATTATCACAATAATAAACGCAAAATTTTTAAATTTCCCAACCTTGCTAACCACAACGAATTAAGGTGACCTAAACGTTCTGGATGGGAATTAAAAGAAGCACCATGTATCCATTTCTCTGCCACTGGACAAGTCCAACAAAGGGACTGGACAGGTGCTATATTATCAATTTATTTAATATATATAATTATTAGAAAAAAAAATCCGATAACACCTCCAGTAGTGATTAATATATAATAAATCAAACAATAAAAGAAGATTTAAGACATAAAGCCAAAGACTGAGAGCAACGACGACTTTTCAAAGAAGCATCAGCCTACGTGGCACCAACATACCCGCCATCCCATCCCGCTCAGAGAGAGAGAGAAAGAAAAAGAGAGATTTAGTAATGGCAGAGTGGGGCGAGGAGACCGAGGGATCCAACGGCGTCGCATTACCAGACGATCCCAACCGTCCGATCAAGGTCGAGAGCATCATGTCGGAGGGTCACACTCTCCCCACCGTCGTACGCGGCTTCGTTGACGGCGTTCTCTCCGCTGACGGCGCGTCTCCTCCTCCGCCGTTTATCCGGCGTGTCCGCATCGCAGCTACCGACGCGGCTCCGAAGCTTCGTGAAGCTTCTAAGAACTCCGCGCGTGATCTGTTCGTCTGGACCCGACAGGGAAGCTCTCTTCGCGCGCTTCTTGTCATCGCTGTGAGTTGTTGCATGAGGCGTATTGAATCTATTCTTTTGTTGTTTGTTGTTTTTAGTCTATTTGTTGGAATTATATGGCCTTTTTTGTTTTGTAGCTGAGTTTGTGTTTCCATAATTAATTGTCTTTGGATTTTTTCTGAAGTAGATAAATATCGATTAGATTTTTACATATTAGAAATAAAAATGAGGCAATTGCAAATATATCTTGCACCAGGAATATTAATTTACTCTCGTTTGTAACTAATTAGATGTAAAAAATTTATTATCAGCATTTTTAGTAGCTAATCTTATCTTAATTAAATCCGTGTGAGAGATTAGAGATCTACTCATGACAACTGGTAATTCATTAAAGTTCATTTTTTCTGCTTCAGATTCTGAATTTCATATTTAAGGAGACCAATATATGAAACACAGTACCTCATTTTTCAACTAACAATAACAGGTGGGATCAATTACTCTCGTGTCAGTAACTGCTGTGACAGTTTTCATGTTCTTCCTACTTGCCGCGACAGTAAATGCTGTCGTCATATCCTTCTTTGTGTCCTTGGCAGCTGCCGGAGGCTTCTTGGCGTTTTTCTTTGCTTGTCTAACAGCGATTTATGTCGGGGTGTTATGTGTTGCCTTCTTTGTTATTTCCACAGTGACAGTCTCTGCAATTATTGCCACCTTGATAGCTACTGGTATGGAAATCCTGATGCTTTTACTTAAGATTGATATTTCATATTTCCTTTTTGGAGAAATTAACTTTTATTTTACTCTGGCTCAGTAAACGCCCTTCCCAATATACCTAGTTTTTGCTCAATCCATTATTTTGTAGGGAACATTTCTTTTTATATTTTGCATTAAGCTCAATTGATTTAGTATTTACTTTTTTCTGGTAAAAAGTCTCAGCATACTCAAGTGGTTTCTTTTTGCTATCTTTTCTCAACCTTTAGTTCTCATTGCTTTGTTTGGCACCTGATATTCTGACTGTATATTTAGCATTGCTTAGGTCTAATATACCCTGGTAGTGAAAGTTTTCTGTCAAAACAATAGAAAAAAATAAAAGAAGTATAGTTGAACAGTACCATGTCTCTGTTGTGACATTGATATTGAATCTTCATACGCCTATTCCAGGTTGGATTGGATTCTTTCTGCTAGTATGGTATGCTGCTATAAAAACCATGGAGCTCTCAAAAAAGTCGGTGACAATTGCAACCTCAGCTGTCTCAGCATATTCAGCTGCTCGTCAAGCTAGGAATGACGACAAAGTTGATAGTTAAATTCCCTTTTTCTTCCAAACTTTAAGCTTTTTTGTTGTGAATAATACTCTGTTTTATTTTGTTATTACTATTTTTTTTTTTTTGTATGAAGCTTATTCTTCCTTCCGGGCTTGTTTATTACTAGTAAGAATGTACAACAGAACTGTATTCTATTTATTTTGTGGTCGTGCAAAAGTTTTCTCTAAAGTTGGTTTCTGAGAATTTGTGGAATTATAATGAAAAACAATTGCAACACATGTTCATGGAACAAGCATTATAAAGTAGTTTTTTTTTTTCATATTTTTGGGTTGTTCCCAAGTTTTCTGAGATTCCTCACTGCTGCACTGCCTGAAAAAATTAAAATATTTTTATTCAAAAAAAAATTGAAAAATATTGAGATTGAATAATTTTTCTGCATGACCATATAAACATGCGCCTCACTTGAACATGCAAATCATTGAACAGGCACAAACAGTCAATTATTATCACAATTAAAACATAATAACATATACTACTACCACTGAGTCCCATATTCCAAAAGAGCTACACCAAGTTTAACCACTACTTAAATTACCAAAATACGACAACCCAAAAGCTTACACATCAGAAGGCAGGCATTACATTAACAGATTAACTACAAACTACTAAAACCACGAAGGGGAACTGTTATGAGTCGACAAATCAATCTCACATGCGCAATCCACCCACCTGATGAAAATAAAAATGATACAAATAACGCATCAGCAAGTGTAATTGTATAATTAAGCGACAATTATTTAGAGGTTTATTTAAATATATAAATTAGATAATATGTAATTAAAACTGCTCCATATAGAAGTTACGCATTAATTAAAATTGTAAGGTACCTCCTAAGACCCTGGTTCGAGCTTAGCAGCTCGAAGAATGGAGTCTATTGCGTCGTTATTACGCCTCATCCCTTCCTCGATACTCAGGAAACATATATTACCCGAGTCACGATCACCTACAATTGCACCAACAGAAAACTTTCAGTTCACACACTTTGATTACACATGTAACATTAATATGGTAAAATATCAGGTTATCAAAACAAAATGAGAAAATAAAATTATACATGTCCCCTGCTGATATATTTCTAGCAGCAAGCTAACACACCCGAACTTAAATAATACTTCGGTAGCAATATACTTGCTACTAAATCAGAGTATAGAATGTAAAGGAAGCACTTGCAAAGTAGAGATTACATATACCATACTGTACCCAAAAATTCGTTAGGAAAGAAGCATATTACACTTGCCAAAATATATCTAGGAGAAAAGGTTGAACGAAAAACAAGGCTTCCAAGGGTACAGAACAAAAAAAGAAAAGGCACATGCAAAAGATAGAAAATTACCAGTTAACAACAGAAATTCAAAGTCCAAACAAGTTGATGTGTCTCATCAAAAGTTGGAAGACGAGAGTAAATAACTAACCATAATTAGAAGCAGCTGGAAGCGCAGAGTCAGGAATAGCACAATTCGAAGGCGCAAGAGAGGTACCTATCAGTCGAGACTCACGACTGCTACCTACTGCAATGGAGAGAGAGGTGTCAACTTGCTCCGAATCACAGACAGTGCTAACAAGAGGACCAGCAACCAGCTCTGCTGCTGCTGCCATAACATCGTGATGTCTTACATTTGCAACTGGGTTGCGGTTCCACGATGAAGGCTGGAGTAGAATAGGCCATTAAATGACAAAAGATATAAGATACAGACAAATTATAACTGTAAGAGTTAAATGTAATACTGGTATCAAGATATCTATTTTTCGTATTCAGTCTCCTACACCTACAGGACAAAGTAGAATAATAGTGGGGAAGGACAAAGACCTGTCCTACTTTATTTGCTTCTTGTTTGTTTCCACTAAACATTAATTTCACTCAGGTAGTTGAGACTTGATTAATTGATTAAGAGAGACTGAGCATTCCAATACTTTAATAAACCCAGCCTCTTATACTTTGACAGTACTTAAAAAATGGATTCTACATTAAAAAAAAAAAAGGTTTGCATAAAAGTTAAGCAGACTTACAGTCCTCTGCAATTTGGTCAGAGTGGCCCTGAGCAACTGGTCGCCCACAATAATCCTGATCTTTTTCACTAGATCTTCCCTAGTTATTTTCCTATTCTGAGAGCAAAGAAAATTTAAATAGGGTGCATGAGTGCAGAACTGACAAAAGAACTGCTGTATGAAATTTTAAGAATAAATTCTCTCAAAGTCACCTTGAGCTCATCATAGTGCAATGAAAGCAGCTCCCTAGCGACCGGGCAAATCTCATCCTGAATTTCAGCAAACAGATTGGCAAAAGACATCCATGGAGATTTAGGACCTTCTTTGCTCAACATCTGCACCGAACAGATTATAGCTAGTTAAGAGGGGAAAAAACTGTTAAGAGAAAGATGCTAGTTAATTTGTTCAGCACGGAAACATGAAAAAGACAATCTCAGAGTTAAGCTTTTTTTGCTGTGAAGTCGAAAGGCTAATCTAATGGTATCATACTACCATTTACCAACTGCTATCTAAGATGGTTTAACCAACATTCCTTTTTTTCCCTATGTTGTTACTTTTGTGGCTTTCATGGTCATCAAGTAGGCAACAATCAGCATAGGTACCAAAATGACTACTCTATACTAGTACACTGTGGTACAAAAACATAAAGTAACCCTTTGACAAATCTAAAATTTGATACTCACCATGTGATAATTAGGTAAATCCGATGCAAATCTAGTAACTCTTCTCTCAAAAAGTTGTTTGCAGTTCAATCCCATCAGATACTCTGAAAGATGAAGGACAACATAAAAAACAAATAAAAACATTTTCAAACTAGTACCTCAAAAAATCCGCAATTGTTAAATTAAGTCGCAACTATAGTTTCTCTTACCTTGAACTACAGAAGAGAACTTAAAACACACGACATATTCTGGATAGATGACACTCTCCGAGTCCACTAACGGCACCACATAGTACTTGCTGTTTAATTCATTACCTTCCCTCGGAAACTTTGGTATTACTCGGCATAGCAGCATATACTGCATGCCCTTTTCGTCAATATCAGATAAACTCACACTGTACCAGAAAATAATAATAAGTGATAAAAAGGAAATCACACCAAGTGGCAGTATATCATGTCAACTATAGCAGAAAATAATATGCAACTTCCTTATTTCACATACCAGGAGAAGGCTCGGTTTTGAGGCATGAGGTACAAGTCTGTACCAAAAGTTCTAAACCCATGAATCAAAACCCTAGCCATATCTCTCTTGCCACAACCAAACCAACCAGATACAACCTCTACACCTTTTCTTCCTGCAAGTGCAATCATCTTCTCAAACTCCTCAAGCCGAGAGAGTGCCAGATTATCACTGGCATCTGGTTGGTAGCGGTAAATCTTCAACACAATATCAGGTGCCGCAAACGGGCCCAGGCCAGAAAGGAATATGTTCTGGACTGATAGAAACATCTGGCTGTCCTTCTCCACCAGCACAATCTTCTTGCGCAACATGTCAGCAGCAGAAAGGCTTGGCGGCTGAGATTCATGCGGGGCCCTCTCAACAGACCTCCCAGCTCTGCCAGGTGGTGCCTCAGGTGACTCAGAGCTCACCTGATCGATAAAAAGCGGAGGAAAGAAGCACTTACCAGCCTCATCAATCCATGCAATTGACCTCTGCTTCTTGCTTTCCTTATATACAGCTGTAAATGACAGAAAGTCAACCAATACTTCTTGACCATCACAAGACACAGTGGCACTCGACTTGTCCTCCTTGAAAGCCTTGATAAGTAAACCCAAGGCAGGATCAGGAAACATGCACCACTGGTTTCGGCTGTAGAACATAACCCTTGCTGGGGTCCCACTTGCTAGGTAGCTGAGACAGCTCTCAGCCAGGGTAGGCTGCTGCGATCTAAGGCAGCAGTGGTGGCTTTTATTTTTTATGGTCCTGGAAGGGGGATGGTATTGTGGCCCAACACGAGCGATTTTTGGTTGAGAAGTTGAGCATGTGCAAGCATCAGTAAGCTTGCGCTTTGAACTAGATGGTCCATTGGAGGAAGTCATGATGCTGATTGATGCCAGAAATGGAAAAAAAGAAACAACTGCTGGTATGTACACAATTTACAGATCACTACTCATTTTTTTTACCACCGAGCACAGAATTGAACCCTGCAAAATGAGATCAGCAAATATAGTCACGGAGTTCATTATCTATAATTCACAGATGGAACCCCAGTCTTTCCTCTCTCCTTACAGTAGTTTTTTAATAAAGAAGAAAAGCACGTTACAGGGAATTATTCCAAGAAATATTTTCTTTTGGAAAACTTTAATCACCTTAAATAAAGCACACTTTCCCTCGTAATCAACTATCCCAACAATACTTCAAAAGAATAACTTCAATCCATATGATAAACAGCAAAGGTTATCACACTATGAGATTGCCAATAATTTGCTCTTGAAGGGAATAAAAAATTTCAAGAAAAGGGCACGCTGACGCCTCGTTAATACACCATTGCAAATTATCTTGGCAGATTATGGCAACAACTAGTATCTATTATCATAAATCTTATACTCTGAAATCAAAAACATTACTACACCTGGCCCACTCAGTTAACCATTAAAGTTCATAGGAAAATCGGAAACCTAGTTCCCGGGAACAGCAGCAAAGCTTTTACATTTACTTAATCTGCTTTATTTATCCTCTTAACTACTTGACAAAATTTGTGAAATTATGGATGCATAACAAGAGCAAAATAACTAACATTCGCAAAAAAGGAATGCGACACACGCTACTAAAGTATGATATGCAGGTGAAATACAACCCCAAAAATTTCAGACTTAACCAAGACTGAGGCTTGATTAATTTGCAGAAAGAAAAACTTCAAACTACTAAACGCAGTATGTATACCGTGAATATTGCAAGATAGGTCGATTGAGGTACAACTCTCCTATATTTTTTTGCTCTGCTCCAACCAAACTTAAAAGAACAGGCATAAAGCATAAACCCTCTTAACCTAGCGGCACACAATCAGATAGAATTTTCTTTCCACAGCAGCTATTCTAGCTTCAAATCCCTTCCCCTTTTCCTAAAACAACTTATCTTATTGTCAGAACCTAATGTTTGTCCTAATCTCGTTTTCTGAAAAAACCCTTGATACTCAGAGAAGACGCTAAGGATCCAAGAAAACTAGAATTACATCAGAAGAGCCACTAATACCCTGCTTATATCCTAATTCTACAATAAAATCAAACATCAAAGTCTTAGGACTTATGAAAACAATTCCCAAATTCAAACGGACAGCACCGCCCCTAAATTGTAAAATTCCACTCCGACATACCCCTAATAATCACACACTAAACCAACACAATAAGAACCGAAAAAAGGATCAAATTATACCTATATGAAGCTTATTTTGCCTTCAATAGAATCTCAGAATTGCTCGATCACTCCGAATTACTCCGAAACACCTCTCCTTCTCCACCCAAAACGCAAAATTGAAGCACAAGACAACGCCACACAATCACGCCTGATTAGCGATTTCTCCAAGACACCACGCCTTAGCCTTCGACTTCTGCGCTTGGATGGATGGAAGGATTGGTGCACGGAGGTGGGGTTTTATAGGGGCGAAAGGATAAAATCGGATGAGGCAAGGAAGGTGGGAGAGCGAGGGAAGAAGCAAAGGTTTTGGTGGAGAAAGATTCAGTTACTAATAGAGAAGAGATACGCTAAAACGCTAGGCTTTGGTATGAGTGGCAAGTGGCGAATTTCAAACGGCTTCTGAGTGCTGGCGAGGCCTCAGGCAGACAGGCATCCCCGGTGGCTTGGCTGTCACGCTACCTCTCTTTCTCGCCGTTGTCTTTGCCAATTCCTTCCCACCCCTTCTGCTTCGCTTTGGCGGTTTGCTGAAGGGTATTTTTGGGTCGGCGTTTTGGGCTGATCGGCCCATTGTTTGGGCCTGTTTGGTGCGGATTTTGTTGTTATTTGGGTCTGATGTCGGACCAAAAATCAAAATTGCCCGTTTTTATTGGTGAAACCAACTTAGGTGGATATATCATTAGATCGCCTGCGTTCATTATGGAATTGTTATAAAGTAAAAAAAAATAAAATAAAATAGACCAAAGACATATGGTGTCCGAACTTTACAAACATCGAAACCAAAAAAAGAAAATCTTCTATTTCAAAAAAAAAAAAAAAAAATCTAAACTAAGTTTTCTAAACCAGCATCACCTTTGAAATTAAAAGTGAACTCCTGATCTTTAAACATGTAAGAAAACACTGAATTTTTCAAATTAGATAACAATGCATCATGTAAACAACAAAAATAAGAAAGACTCTCAATCATAGCAACAAGTCTTCATCGACCTCATGTCCCGCCTATTCTTCATCAGCATATATGTTAACAATATTTATTTCTCTAAAAATCTGAGGGTATGTTTGGATGCATTTGAACGAGGAACAAGAGCAATCTCTTTCATATTTGGTTTGGTTTTGAATAGTTAGTTCAAAGTTCAACTAGTCCTGTTCCTTGCTCCAACAAAAATAAGGAACAAAAACAAACTCTTATTCTTTAGCACATCAAAACACTTAAATAAAGAAGAAACTACTGAAAAATGTATCAGTCATGGAGACCGGAGAGTACTTGTTCAATAACGGAAAACAAAACTAGCCCATTAGTAGAAATGCTCAAATCCTCTGAATTTTCTGGAAAAGTTTTGAAGAATTTCTTTCTCCTTCCCCCAAAATTTCCATTTAAAGCAGCCAATAAAGTTGAGTATATGTACTTACCCCAAACATTCCACATAATTGAACTTCATATTTTGTTCGTATTGTGTTTTCATGAAGTATTTTGTTGGATAAAGTTAGCAATTTTTTCCAACTTTTGATAAACAAGCATCCAAATCTCTTCATCTCTCTTCCAAAAAGCACTTTTGAGAAAACTCATTTGATTATTCTCTACTCTTTGACAGCAACATCTGTAACTTTGAATTAATTATTAATTAATATCTTTGTTAGCCTTTTCCCTTTTTTTCTACTGCACTTGTACCGAAGCACCGATGCTATTTTTCTTGGTCGATCCTAAGTTCCAATACCGTCCTTAAGACTGATTCGATAGCTGCATGTAGGTGGGTGAGTTGCTCGCATGTTATTTATTTATTTATTTTTTGCATAATGAAACGAAAAAAATTTCGTGATCAACTTAAGTGAATTAATAATTAAGAGAAGTAGTAAACTGAAAAAAAAAATTAATTTTTGTTTATCACTAGAGTTGTATTCTCAAACAAAATACATAAACCTGCATATATTTATACAATACTACTAATTAGTAATTACTTAACCAATGCACTTTTCGCAAATTCGATTCAAGTTATCGTACGATAATGTACCAACTTATAAATAACTGAATTTGAAATATGTTCGCTTTGAAATCATGTCCTTTTAATACGAATTAGTCTCGCTTAAATTTCCAATGGGGCATTTGCTAATTATGATGACAATGTTTCATTGCAAATGATGAAGAAGTTTGACTTGGGTTGCCATCCACTAACCTATTGCATTAATCACTAGCTTGGTTTTTTTTTTCCTCTTTATTTACCCATCTTAGCTCACTTTAGATTCACTATGGCGTCATAGTCTTCGAATAAATATTTAGATGAACACTTTAAATTAAAACATACTTAACGTATTTTGGTTCTATTTTCCCATCTTATGCCCCTGTTAACATTGGTCTCAACCAAAATCAGAATCCCTATAGACGAGCTAAAGTTTTCAATTTCCTACCACTCCACAATGTTACCGGATTAATTGGACAATGTTACCGTGTGACCAAGAAGAAGAACATTCTAATGGACAATTTAGATTTTAGGGTTAATTAGATTTATGCCACTATAAAAAGTCAAAATTAGATATATGTCATCACTATATGAGAAATTAGTTTTTTGCTCATGTAAAATTATAATAATTAGTTTTATGCCATTAGCAAATTAATATGACAATTATGCCCTTTTTCTGTGAAAAATATTGCATAAAGATCTCTATTTCATGCTTAAAACATCAAATTGGTCCGAGGTTAATTTATCTTTTGTTTTCTTGTAGGGAGTGAACTCCATTCTTTTAAAGAACTATTAGAATGCATAATTTCGCAAACTTTGGTTTTCCTCGAGTTGACAATTTCGTTGGTCGTTCGGAGGCTTCAAACAATTTTATTAGGTTGAAGGAAGCGAATTCTAAAAAGTAAAAAACTCTCTACTAGAATAGGAGATAGTCATCATTCAAGAGAAATAAAAATAATTAAAGTATCGAAACTTCGTCAATCGAAGAAATACATAATTTTATGAAACTTTAGAATAAACCTATCCATATAATTGAGGGAAGATGTACGGTGGGAGCCGGGAAGAGGTAGTAGACGGACTCCATGATTTATTCTAATTAGGGTTTATATTAATGAGGGTACTTTGGAAATTTTTAAATAATAATGAAGAATTGAGGATGGAATTTTTAGAATTTATTGTGTTTTTGGAGAAAATAATGGCACATATCTAATTTTAATAATTTTTTGATGGTATAAATCTAATTAGTAATCTAACAATGGCATTTTTAGAATTAGCCAATTTTCACAGTGGCATAAATCTAATTATTCCATTTTAGATTTTAACATCTTGCTCAGTATGGCTATGAGACTATCATCTATATTGTCATATTGCATTTAATAATTACAAAAATATATCATATTCGTTATATTATATTATCTTTCTCTTAAAAAGTAAGACCCCACTATCAATTGATCTGGTCAATTTCCATTCATTCGTGAATCGTGATTCGTGACGGTACCTAAGCCCAACAGAAATGTTTTAAGGCTACAGGCAACTTAAACATGTTAAACTTGGCCCACAACAGAAATGGACTCTAAAATGGGCCAATTTATATAATATATATATATAATAATACAGGCCCATATATTCAATAAGAAAACAACTATGATCTGTTCAAGCGATTTTCAGCCGTTCTATTCGGGTTAAACCCTTCGCAAGCAACATAATTTGTAAAATAATTTTTGAGATTTGTGCAAAATTTTCATCGAATGGTTGAGATCGCGTGCCGTAGTTGCGATTTTTTTTTTTTTTTGAGAAAAGCAATCAAACGACTGATTGCTTGCTTTCATTAAAGCTCAAGTTTTAGTAACTACAAAAGTTTCAACAAAATAAAAAAATAAAAGAAAGAAGACAAAAGAAGATCAGTTTAGACAGAACAAGCCTCTGTCTTAGCTTCAAAATAAAAGAATCACAACAAAGAGTGCTATCAATCGCTATCCCGGAGATCGATATCAGAATCCTCATCCGAGTCCAAATTATGCACTTCTGGGATTCTTTCATCTGGCAGAACTTCTATACTGCTGTCCTCATCAGGAATAGCAGTGGAATGCTTGAAGAAATTCTCCCAACCTGCGTGTTTTCCTGTCCAGAAGTAGTTCAAACTAAGAATTTTTAGATAAGTGTTATATTTAGAAGAAGTATTATGATTTCCAAAGCATCTCTCGTTTCGAGTTAGCCAAATTTTCCACAGAAAAGCAGCAAAAAGGCTCTGAAAGAAAAGTCTGGAAATTTTAGGGAGTTGACAGCTATAGTCCCAAATAGCAATTAAGCTATATGGTATCACTTGCTAACCAAAGTTATTATAACAGTTTAGTATTTGTCAAAATTCACTACTAAATGAGCAAGTAAGGAATAAATGAATAACTGATTAATCAGAATGACAAAACGCACAACAATGAGAACCAGTCCAACCTCTGTGAATTAGGTTATCTTTTGTCAGAATTTTGTTGTTGAGACAAAGCCAGACAAAGAGCAGCGAGCTTAACTTTCAGAGGGATACTTAGTTTCCAGAGTTGCTTAAACCTTTGTTCTTTAATGCCCCTAACATTAAGAAACTCATATAAGGATTTCACATAATAAATTTTGGAGGGTTCCCAGTTCCAAATACTGGAATCAACCTCAGGGGTGAAATTAACTTGTTGAAGCAAAGTGATTAACTCAGCTTTTTCTCTTCTTAACTCTGAAGGAGCACCTCTTTTAAGATTAAGACTAAGAGAGTTGTTATGCCAGCACTGAGCAAGAGATTTATCATCTCTTTTAGTTTTAGCAAACAACTTGGGAAACCTTTTGTAAAAAGGTTGACCTCCTAACCAGTTTTCTAACCAGAAGTTAATTTTTTCTCCATTACCAATTACTCTAGTATTACCAATTCTAATAAGAGGTAATAGAGAATGAATATGCTTCCAGAAAGGAGACATCTCACACAAATGTTTAATTCCATATTTATGATGAATTAGGCTTTTCCAAATTTTATTATCACCATGTAGAAAATGCCAAGCCCATTTACCAAGTATAGCAGTGTTCATATCTTTTAAATTAAAAACACCCCAACCACCAAAGTCCTTTTTTAGACAAATTGAACTCCAATTAGAAAGGCAGTACTTATTTTTATTATCAAGATATGCTCCTGACCAAAGGAACTTTCTTCTAAGTTTATCAATGTCATTAATAACCCAAATAGGAGCTTTAAAGACAGATAAATAATAAAGGGGATGGCAGACAAAACAGAATTAATAAGAGTGAGTCTACCTCCTAGGGAAAGAAGCTTTCCTTTCCAAGAGGATAACTTGTTTTGGATTTTTTAAGATGACTTTATTCCAAGTGGATCTAGAAGGGGCTTTCCAGTGTAATGACATACCTAAATATGTTAGAGGGAGAGAGCCCACTTTGCAGTTAAGGATATTAGCACAAGAGAGAGTAATATTCTCAGGAACATTTAAAGGGACTAGCTCGGTTTTAGCAAAGTTAATTTTTAATTCCGAGATCAACTCAAAGATTTTTAGAATCCAATGAATTTTATCAATCATCTGAGGATCAGCTGGAATAAAAAGGATGATATCATCCGCGTATAGAAGATGAGAAATTTTTTTATTGTTTAAGAAATTTGGACCTAAACCATTAATGTGGCATTTTTGCATGCTAATGTTAAGAAATTTAGAGAGTCCATCAGCAGCAATAAGGAAGAGATATGGGGAAAGGAGATCACCTTGTCTAACTCCTCTCTTACACCTAAAGTAATTACCACTAAAGCCGTTGACTAGAATTGAAGATCTACCTCCATCCAAGAGTTTTGAAATCCAGGAACTCCAAGTCGAATTGAAACCTCTGAGTTTCAAACATTGGAGGAGATAATCCCAATTAACTAAATCAAAGGCTTTTTCAAAGTCAATCTTAAGAACAAAACCCGACTCCTTACTGTTATTAACAGAATTGAGGATTTCATGGGCTGTTACAATACTATCTAAAATATTTCTACCTTTAATAAAAGCATTTTGGTTAGGATTAATTATTTTATCTAGTATGGGAGCCAATCTATTAGCTAGTACTTTAGTGATAATTTTATAACTCCAGTTCAAAAGACTAATATGTCTAAATATTAAAGTATTTCTATAGTGTATCCGATCCTATCAACGCTCAACAACAAATTAATAAATAACGACAATTAGAAGTGTACGAATGGCACTCACCTTCATACTTTGGTGATGCAAGTTCCACAGAAAAATCTACAAGATCGAACAATCATTTTGGTATCAACTGACAGTCTGACATCTATCTAACTAAAAACTTACATGATTGGTTAAATTATGATTTGGTGCTCAATATTCTCACTGAAATAGACAAAACTCTACGTGTATCAATAGTCACATCTACATAATCTCGCCTTAAAATATCTATGCTCGGTTAGTATTTGTTGCAGAAATTCGACTTGACATTGATGTATTAAGTTATGTTGTAACAACTTAATCGTTACTAATAAGAAATTCAATAAAAAAAATTATGTTCGAAAAGATTTATTTTCCCAAGCTATTTTAACTACAACGCAACTTGCACATACACTAAATTTCGCAAGCACGTTTTAAATATATATATTTGATATATTATTTCTCATATGACAATTGAACAAGGGATAATTTGGTTTTGACCATTTCCAACAACTTGGTCGTACCAATTTTGTAATGTTTTAAATAGGATTAAATCTCGATTTGAATTATATATAATGCATTTTCCTCGGATGAAACTGTGTACTCCATGATTGTAACAGTTTCATGCAATGTCGATATTGACCGACAAAATTAATTTTCGCAAAAGAAATATTATAAATCACGTTTAAAAATGTGGACATATCCTTCTAGAAGGGTCAAATTACAGCCATGATGGATACATTAATTCACATCATCTTATCCCACCGAACTTGGTGAACAAACCATTTCACGTAGCTGTCGTCACTTCACCTTCATCTCTTACATTTATTAATTACATCGTGTCTTATATACTTGATAAGTTGAATGAAGTCAGAAACCGTAAGTTAGGTTCACATTAATCCTCTTATACGCACAATTTATTTTTCATGAACCAATTATTATATCGAAAACAAGGGGGAAATGGACTCGGTACATGTGACATATTTTCTTAGGTCAGCTCTCCACAATATGCCATAAATTAACAATATCATTTGTGGCCCAAATAAGACGTGCAACATTTCGTATTAAAAGAATGTCATGCATGATGCTATCAGAAATTTTCAAATGTATATCTTCATCTTAGCTCGGATGTCGGTTCTTTTACGTTTTCTTCTCCGTTTTTAATTTAAGTCCAGGTGTCCTCTTTTACCTAATGCTAGAGCTGTTTTTTTGAATTCCATTCAGAAAAAAAAAAAAAAACATACATTGAAGAAAAATTTTAATTTTAAGATATATATTACTGTAAAAAAATTTTACCCATTACATTTGAACAGAAAAAAAAATAGCTATAATCTTTCAAATTGTGAAGGTATGTGTAATTGTAAACAATATACACGATAAACCGTATTGTAATTCACGCAAATAAAAAACTATGTAACATAGACTATTTATTCATATCCCTACTTCTCATAAAATGAGCAATTTAAAAATGTATCCAACTCCTAACCATAAGTGTATCAAACTCTTTATATGTAATCTGGATTATTAGTTTTTTAATTCGATTCTCCAGATGAAATGGTATTAATATATATAACCATTGACTCTTTATCTAAAACTAGAAGGCTAATAAAGCTTCGCTCGATACATGATTTTTTACTATATTAATTTTTCTTTTATTCTTAAATTAAGTTAAATATAATTTTGTTATTTATATTTTTTAATTGTACAATTTAATTTTATTTAGTTTGAACATACTACAAAATTTTGGTTAAATTTGCGGATATTTGTAAAACGATGATCGAAAAATATGTTGTTCTATAAGCTAATTTGTGTTGAAAACATTATTCTACAATACTCTATAATTATATTATACATTTTATTATCATATGGCATAGCCTTTTTTAATCTAAAATTGTTGTAAAATAGTAAACTGCTATAAAATAAAAAAAAATGTGAATAATTTGCAAATAAAAAACACAAAATCACCATATTAATTAATATAATAATAGAACGTGCAGAAATAATAAAATGAATAATTATATTATACATCAAACATCATAAAAAAAAAACTCTTCAATAGCCTTTAATGACGTCCCTTAATATTTTAAAACAACATTAATACTAAATCATTCATTCACAACCAATAAACCAAAAGCCAAACGCATGACTCATTGATTCTCATTAATTTAATTAGAGCAATTAATTTTAATTATCATCCATAAAACTAATTGTCGCTGATTGCCATTAATTCTCATGAAAAAAACCCAGTTGCAAATATAAACCAAAATATAAATAATTATTTATTCAATATTTTTATAAACCACCTTCATTGTCATACTCCTTCATTACTTACTAAAAACAAAAGAAGAAAAAAAATTTCACATTTCTTATATAAACCTTTCTTACAAAAATTTGTTCCCATTGCCATCACCTTTTTTCAAAATTTATTACAGAAATATTTATTAAACATCTATTTAAGAAACAATGAAAATATCTAATAAATTTGGTTATTAATAAATTAAATATTGAAAAATGTTGGATATTAATAAAAAAATATCTCCAATGAACATGAAAGAAAATACTCACCAATGAATTTGGCAATGAAAACAGAAAGGGGACACAAAATTTAAGAAAGAAACAATGCATTGCCAAATAAACGTCTACTGGGTAATCGGGTCAGTTTCATTAAAAAAATACTCGACACACAAATAGTTACATAATACCAAAATGCAAAAATCGAAAAAATGCTATTTACCAATATTTGAAGTGTCGAGCTAGATTTAACAAAATGATTCCGACACCCGAACATTTTGATTTATAATTTTGATTTGATGGAAGAACGTTGTACTCTGATTGAGCAGGTTTCGAATTTGAAATAGAGCATTATGAACAATTGTGAATATATCCTAAATGAAAATAAACACTGCACTCAACTAGAAATTTCCCTATTAAAAACTATTCATGTTCATCAATTATTTTTTTTTCTCATTTTTATGTTTTGGAAATATAATAATAATAAATATTTATTTTCTCACACGTTAGGTGACACGTTTCCAAGTTAGTAAAACAAGATTTTCTAAAGAAAAAGCTAAAATGGTAAACAGCTGATTAGATCTCATTCTTACACGCTAGTAACTATCTGTTTTTTGGTTAAACTTAACTCCTTAAGCATAAACGTAAACGTTTCTTTAACAACTTTATAAAAAATACTAAACTAATTAATTAATCGCAAGCGTGGTAAAAGCTACATCGCATAACTTCTGAATTCTGATGCAACAATCTTTACTAACGCATTAATTAATTTTGCAATAGTTGAACATTTGCAACAATTCGTTTATTGACACAATGCGTTGGATAGTCAAATCTTACTTACAGACGAAGAAAATCTTTTCAGTAGCGTCGCAATAAAAAAAATAAATGTTTCGAATTTTCAACGGACTAAATTGATAAATTGAAAGGTACTTTAAAATCAAATCAAGGAAAGGCCTTCTCAAAATCCGGTCGGTACGACTACAGGAATTCTACAGGTTCAGCCCTTGTATTGTCTAGGTTGTTTTGGCAACTCAGAACACCGTAAAACTACAAAAACTGCCCCTGCCTTGCTAGAACTAGAGCCCTGAAGCAATGAAAGGATTACAATATCCTTGTATTTGTATTAAACTGACGACAAATGTCAAATCGTGTAATAGCAGTGATGAATATGATGAATATAAGTGATGTTGAAAATTATTCCGAAATTCATTTCACAATTGAATGGTTGGTGTATCATCCGGAAAAACTGTTAATCAGATGGCGTTTATATATATAAACAAAAAGAGCAGGGTTCTAGTGCCCACATTTTGAATGCTCCAAATGCCTCAAAACTCACTTTTTGGTTACTTTTTTAAAATATAAAATTCAAAGTTTGAATTTAAAACGTTTATCTTATTTGATATAGCGAGCGATGCATTTTCATATTAGTTGGTGTATCATTCTGGGAAGGTCAAAATACTAATAATGACGAAATTTTAATAGAAATCAAAGTCATATTCAACAAACTTGTTTGACAATGACAACTGATCAAATGGTTATCAAATTAAAACATAAAATTTGGAGATAATTTCTTTATATTTTTTATGGATTGTGTATCAAAGTTAGTTCAATTTGATAATTGATTAGTCACTAAACCTCGCAATTTAAATTTTAATGGTTCAATTTTTAAAACACACTTCGATCAATAATAATCAAACGATTCACAAATATTTCTATCAAATTACATAAAACTTATCTGAACTATAGACAGTGTATCACTGTATCTACACTTTTATTTTCTTACTTGTTAATCATTATATATGTTGTCATGCATGGTTGTTAGATAAAAATATTTGTCAATATATTCCTTCCATCATTAAAGAGGAGAGAACATGCATTTAACATTAACAATCACTTTGACTATCTCCTAAATAATGTCTTAATTCGAAATCCAACGATCTAACCACGATTTGTATAATGCATACATATATGCCTGTATATAAGGCGTGACAGTGAATCCTCTTTGTTCACCAAATAATTTGAATTTTTAACAATTCTTAATACGTTATCATATGATATTCAATTTTTATTTGATTGTTAATTTATATATATTTTTAAAAAGAAAATCTACAGATTTACACTTTAATTTTTAAATTAATTTTAATTGATTTAAGAAACTGAGTATCAACATAATCATTGCTACAATGTGAAGTGATCTCTTCCATTATTATTAAAATACTTTTTTGAAAAAGTCGGTAATTACTAATTCCATCAAGCATATAATCCTTTAAATGAGCCAGTTGGGAAGCATAATGTCACGTGGCGAAGCCATGTTCTCACGTGCAGTCAATCCTCTTTTGTCCTGAGCCCCTGAAATGGAACCTCAGAAAGTCTCATGCTTCTGCCGGGAAAAAGAAAAAAAACAAATCCCATACATTTTAAAAAGTTATATAAAAAGATGGAAATAAAGAAGATAGACAGATAAATATACATTAAAGAAAAAGGCAATAAAGCGGTGGTGGAGAACGGAAAACCAGCACCAGCTATTGTCGAATGGGACCAAATCTTGGAAAGGAGCATTCTTTTTAATTATTTTTGTTTTCAATTGATGATGAATTTGTCTTGTACCTTGGTGGTAAAGATGCAGTTGAAAATGGCAAATAATGGTCTTTTTTCACGGAAATTATAATACTATACTGTTGCGAAACAGTGGAATTGTGCAAGTCCTTCAATCGCTCTTTTTAATATAGAGGAAATCATTGCACAAAAAATAAATAAATAAATAAATAGAAGAAGAAATAGAGGGACTTGTTTATTAGTTCTTCAACACCAATAACAGTGTCAAACAAAAGACGTATTCGTAGTGAGTGTAGTTGCTTTAAATTACAATCAAGTTCGTCAATAATCTATTTTTTGAGTTAGAAAATTCCGATCTTAGTCTAGTGATAAATAGTAACGCATCTTGAGTGAAGATTTCACATTCAAAAGGGATTAGAATTTTTTTATAAAATTTAAATTTTAAAAAAATAAATAAAAGGCTTCAACCCTTTTTCGTCTCACGAAAAACTTTATGCCGATATATTTAAAAACTAATTTAATTCCTTTTCTTAATTAAATAGGATAGCATGCAGCTTCTCTCTAGACCGCATCTAATGAATCTTTAGTTTGTAGGTACGTATAATATTTAGCACACTAATAAGCACTTACAAGTAATGACACCGCGAGTGGATGTATTAACTCTTCTTTTCATGTAATCAATTAACCAATGGAGAAATGTTTAAATTTTTAGCTATTGCTGACAGTATTTATGATGTAATCGGGATATGAACGGTCAAATATTTTAGTTTCTTCAGATTATAGTCATCCATCCCATGTGTGAAGAACTCAAGCTGAGCCAACTGGATTAGCTCAAGAACAGTAGTTAGCAACAACCTGAGTTACATTTGTGAAGGATGATTCGAATATACATTCAAACACGTCAAAATTTATGATTTTTTTTTTGTATGAATTGAATGGCTGATTTTTGAGACGGAAAGTTTTTTTATGTCCCAAGTTTTAAAATTTTAGACATTTAATGTAAAGTAAGGCAGGATATCTATAGTATTAATAAAGTTGGGTGCCGCTCTTTTTTTGCGGTATCTGAGCTGCCCATTTTTTGCGATCGATCTAGTTCATTCAGATTATTTAGCGACTTTTTAATTTTAAATTAAAAATAGTCATACCAATTAAAAATAGTTGTACCAATTAAAAATAGTCGTAACAATCATTAATAATAGCAAGATTCTTTAAAATAGTCGTACCAATTAAAAATAGTTGTACCAATTAAAAATAGTCATACTAATCATTAATAATAGCAAGATTTTTTTTGGAAAGAAAATGTACGTCAGGTTTATTTAGCGACTTCCTAATTTTGAACTTACAAATTTTTGTCTATAAATTTTGACAAGTTTTTTACGACATATTTTTTATATTTTACATAGCGCAGCGAAGCTGCGACTGCCATGTCTAGTATTATAAAACGTGTTGTTTGCTAAAATCATAAGTTATCATTTCTAAATTGAAAGCTTTAAAGCTTACATCATCGGCTTAATAACGACTAAAACGGTGTTAAGTGAGACAAAAGTCGCTAAGTTGCACTTCTCTCCACATTTAAAAAAATAATAATTCGTAATTGCATTTTAGAGAGAGCATTTCCTTTTTTTTTTCTCTAAACAAATGAGTTTATATTAGTATTTCTGATAGAGTTTTCTCCTTAGTTTCTAAAAATAAAAGGAGAGAGATTGGGATGCTCTTTTGGGGATCAATCAACTTGGTCGCATGTTGTAATTAAAGTAGTTGCTGAAAGATTGATTCGTACAATTAAAAAGCTAGAACTACTAAAATTTAATTTGGCTCGCTCTATCACTTGTCTTCAAATACTAAAACAAAAATGCCAAATCACTCACTGCCATAAAAAAACATCTTTGTAATTTTTTTTTTGATAAAATGTTGTTTTAACATTCTATTACTTATTTTTTTAACACAATTTAATATGACGACTTGATCAAAATAAATAAATAATTAATAAGTCAAGGATAATAAACTGAAATTTAACGGATCTTTTGTGAATTGTGACATAAACTAAATTTTAGCATCCTTCCAAAAACTTTCAGAAGTGATTTTGAAAAAGAAACGGAGAAAGGGAATATATTTCTTTTTTGAATAATGAAGGGGAATATTTGTGGAAGGAAAGGGAATATCTTTTGGGAAAGGTAAATAAATTTCATTTTTTAAGGGAAAAAAATAAAATAGACGTCAGGACTTGACAAAGAGGTGCCGCTCCAAAACCAAAAGACTCGCAAAGAGACAACTCTGCTTTTATTGAGCAACTTCCACCCGTACTGCCACCCACTTTCCCTTTCATCTCCTCCTTTAATCTTGTTTGTTTTAATTTGATTTTTTAATTATGAGAAAGGATAATTCCTCGGTAATTTCTTCTAGCTTACATGACGACAGTTTCTGCGGCGGGTACTAAAAATTTTTTATGTAGCGGGTAGAGACTACATCTTATTAATTTATGATTTATTTATTCCGTTTGACTCCATCCCAACTATAACATGCGCACATTTACCCTCACTTTCTCAATTCTTTTTCCATAGCCGCAAGATTAGACGAAATAAAAATTTGCAAAAACAAGATTCCCCGGAACGATTTGCAGCTTTTCATGAGCACAAAATATTTATAATGCACTGTTTCTATAAATAAAAAGTTTTGATAAGAATCTATGATATCTTGAGATTTAACCACTCTTGGAAGGAGGCACTTGCTAGTTGCTTTGATAATCTTACAAATAAAAAAATAAAAATTTTAAATCCTTATTATAAACACCACTAATATGGAACATGTAAAATTACATGTTTAAAGATTCATCTAGCCATTTGAACTTTTTAATAGTGTGAAACTATCGGCCCACGAGGCTACGACTAATCACCAAACAATACTTTAATTATATCAATATATGTTTATATTTATTTTTAATTTATTTATAAATAATTATTAAAATGTTGAGAATAATTTCCTGTCAATTTTTTTTTATCGATCAAATAATTCGCTTTTATGAAAAACAAAGTAAAATAAATTAATATTACACCGACTTAGATTTGAAAATAAAAATAAATAGATTCCTGGCTCAGTTGAACATGAATTTCCACTTTGACTTTAGAAAGTTTTAAAATGTACTTTTTGACTTTTGACTGCTACTACGCGCTCAATCGTTTTCTCAGAGTGTACACGTAACTTAATCTAAGTAAACATTACTGGAGATACCGATAAAACTAAAACTGGAGAAACTCGTCAGGATTATGCGCGTCAAAGCGCAGGCACAAAATCCGAAGCATGAGAGAGAGAGAAGGAGAACAGAGAGGAGACGGGACAAACGGCCGCCACGACGCCTCGTAAGTCCACATCTAATTATCTTAAGCGAATATATCTGGATATCTTAAGAAATGTGTTAGGGGTTACTGTGCACATATGGACATCCTACACGACTTCCTCTTTGACAGCTTTACTGAAGGACTCGTTTGGATTGGGGTGGAATAGCCAATTTCTAAGAATTGGCAATTCTATTCCTAAATTTTTCATCCAAACGGTTTTGGAATAGCCAATTCCATTCCTAACACAATTTTCAATAACATTCTTCCCAACAACACTTTTCTCTCTATTTTTTCACACTTCCCAACGTTATTCCTAAACTCACCATCCAAACAACATTTCCAATTCCCGGAATAGCCAATTCCTTCACTCTTCCTACACTTCCCACTATTCTCAACCCATCCAAACGAGCCCGAACATTTTTTGCCTTGTTTGGTCGGAAGTGCATTATTTCTTAACATAATATAATTTTTTAGATAACAATTAAAAATTGTAATAGTGGTATTAAAATTTTTAAAAATGTATTTTATTTTTAGAGTCTAAAATACATTATGTCTTAATGATAGAAGTATGTAAAAGGAAGTATTTTTTTTTTTACTTGTAACTACTATAAAACAAAATTGAATAAAAAATTTTTGTAACTATTTTAGGTAAATCATCCATTATTTTTTGATAAATTAATGAATTTTAATTTTTACATCAATACTTCATTTTTAAAAACTTTTATTGCAAAATTGATAGGAAATTATTCTGAACTTTTATTTGCTATTTTTTTTTTCATATTTTACAAAATCATTGTAAATGGAGGGCCCAAAATGTTTTAGATTACCGATTTTGTAAAATATGAAAAAAATAGCAAATAAATTCCAAAAAACATAAAAATTTGTTTCTACGGATATTTCAACATGAAGAACATATTGTACGGTTTGGATCGGACATTTGAATTTTGGATCTTGAAAAACGACTCTAAAGCACCGCATGATCTGTGCTTTAGGGCGTACCGTAGTCATTCTCTAACAAAAAAAAATTAGACAATCAATCAGTATTCAGTAACAAACAAGAGATCTCATTCATTAAAAACAATTATTGTTTGCTACATTTTATTCCAATTTAATGGATATTAAAGATTTCTACGTGATTTTTTTTCAATATGATAATTCTATTGATGTTGAAAAAAATTATTTAATTTTTGTTATTTAAATAAAACTCGTTAAAAAAATTCCTACGCCGTGCCGTCTGCCCACACAAAATACTTCATGTCGGAAGAGGAAGAAAAACCAACAAAACTTTAAGATGGTTCACGATAACGCGATAAATCAAGTTATTTTGCTAAAAGAAAAGAGGACAAAAAAGTGGGGAATAATAACGCTATCATCAGTCAACAGTGTTATGTGACTCGAGTTTTAGTTTTAATGATTTGGAACTCCTTCTTGAGCTCTTAGTTTCAAAAAAAGAAAAATAACGCTATCATCAGTCGAAAGTGAAAAGAAAAAATTATCTGTATCTTCGTATTATTTCAATTTCGTATTTGACAAGAATTATTCCCATCTAATTCCGATACCAAACAGAGCTATAAAAGCGTCAACTCATACTCTGACCCACTAACGCCGTCACAACATCTGTCACCAGCCACGTCTTCATCTGCCAGAAGTAACGCCGTTTGAGTCAGTCTAAGCAAGTCTGAGAGCAAATCTGAGAGGATTCAGGGAATGAATGAATGAATGCAAACCAAAGAAGCGTTCAAAGCACGCCACACAGTATTGACCCACTTCTCTTTCTCACGATCATCTACTTTTTCCCTCCTCAAGTCTATTTAAACACCGTGGCTCACTCTGTTCCGCCACGTAATCATTCCGTAAAACCACGTAAACATAAACTGTCTTTCTAAAAAGAATACGAAAAGAAAAAGAAAACAAAAAATAAGCACACGTTTATCGTTCTGGAATAAAAGCTCCCACTTCTTCTTTCTTTCTAGTTCAACTCTCTCCCCACCTCTTCCTTTTTTTCAGACCTTTCGTCTCTTTCCAAGAGCGAAAGAAAACCCAATTAAAAAGACGAGAAAAAAAGGAGAAACAAAAACGAAAGCAAAGAAGGTAGTTCAATCGTAGTTGTTGGTTCTCTTCTTAGTTGCTTCTAGTTTCAACTTGATTTGTTTGGGATGGAAGCAGCGCCTTCTCCGGCGATGGGAACGCCGACGCCGTCGTACTGGTGCTACCGGTGCAGCCGCCTCGTGCGGGTCCCACTCCAAGCTTCCATTTCCTGTCCGGACTGTGAAGGTGGGTTCTTGGAGGAGGTGGATTCGCCTTCCTCCCGCCTCCGCCGCAGCCGTCGGATCGGGAGTGGTCGATCTGCCTTTAATCCAGTGATTGTGCTTCGCGGTCCTACCGATCGTGCTGCCGCTGCCGCTTCGCCTAATGGGTTTGAGCTGTACTACGATGACGGTGCTGGTTCAGGCCTTAGACCGTTGCCTGAGACCATATCGGATTTTCTGATGGGATCTGGGTTTGAAAGGCTCTTGGATCAGCTGGCGCAGATCGAGGTTAACGCGGGAAGAGGTTTGGACCACCCACCGCCGGCTTCTAAAGCTGCGATTGAGTCGTTGCCAACAGTGGAAATTGGATCTCTGCACGTGGAGTTGGAATCGGGCTGTGCGGTTTGTCAGGAGAAGTTTGAGCTTGGTGGGGAGGTGAGAGAGATGCCATGCAAGCACATCTACCACCAGGATTGTATCCTACCATGGCTAAGTGTCAGGAACTCCTGTCCAGTCTGCCGGCACGAGTTACCCTCGGATGTGACCAACCGGGCTGCGCCTGAACCGGAGGGAGACGAGACAGTGGGTCTGACTATTTGGAGGTTGCCGGGAGGAGGGTTTGCAGTGGGGCGGTTCTCGGGCGGGAGGCGACCCGGAGAGAGGGAGTTGCCCGTGGTGTATACAGAGGTGGATGGGGGTTTTAACGGGGCAGGTGCGCCAAGACGGGTTTCGTGGGTTTCAAGAGGAAACCGGTCGAATGGTAGAGGTGGAATTGGGAGGGTGTTGCGGCACCTCTTCTCTTGCTTCGGTCGCCCCAATTCTAATGCCGCTTCTTCGTCCGGAACGGTGAGATGGCTCGGAGATCATGTAGTTTAACTAGTATGGGTAATTGTTTGTTAGAAACCTCCCTCTTCTTGGGGTGAAAGTAATAACAGAAAAAAAAAGCAGTAATATAATCGTAATTGTTCTCCTCTGCTTGTTAGCTGCTGCAGTAGGCAGTTCTTACAATTGGTTCAATTTTTATGGTGTAAATAGAATGGAATGAATTCCATGAAATAGAGGCAGTTTTTTTTTTTTTTTTTTCCTTTCATTTTTATATCTTCTTCTTGTCTGATTGAGCACAAGCCTCAAGTGCTAGTGAATTAGCAATTAGAATTTCAAGCAAGTAAATTCTCTCATGGTAAATGGTAATGAGGAATTCTCAATTCTATACAACTAGTTGGTTTATGTGAATGATTGCTGATCACAGTTTTAATCTAATTTACAACTCCATTATACTGATAAATATTTGTGACACGTTCGCCGGAATCATATTATATACTTTCCTTGTTTCTCATGCACTAGGCAATTAACGAATGGTAATGGTACATGCCAGCTGTTGTGCTTCTAAATGCATGTGACAAATTATGGTTGTCAATTTTATAATCCTGTTTTGTTCCCTTCCTTTTGTCAGATGAGACAGTTTATATGCTGCATTGCATTCACCTAGATTTTTAGTTTGGGTTGTATTAGGCTGGTATCCTTATCTGGACCATCCGATTTAAGGTAGATGGTACCAGACAGTAAGTTTCCTATTCAAGGCCGTACACTAAAATGGAAAATCCAATTCAAGTCCGTGCTCTAAAATAGAAAATCGCTCCGGATTTGAATATATCTATGTTGGCATGGAAGCATTAAGTTCGATCAAAAAGCAAAATTTGCTAGGAGCACCATTACTAAAAACTTTTATTTGTAGAGGTTCAACCATTATTATTTTAAGTAGGTAGATGGTTAGTGTTAAGGTTAGGAAAAATATTGAGAGAGAAGAAATGTGGAGAATCTTGCATATCCTGAGGCCAGGTTGCTTCCGTGTTGTTCTCCACCATGCCTGGTGGTTGAACAACACTGCTTCCTTTTTTTAATCGTGAGTCTCCATGCCTTTCCTCGTCTCTCTCTCTCTCTCTCAAAAGATGGTACATCCGTTGCAAGTTGCAAGTCTTGCGTTGCTAGTTTTGGTAATTTGCCCTTTTCAGAATGACTTAATTTGTCTTATTTAGCGTCCCAATTTGTTTTAGTTTATGTATTTCTAAAAAAAATTGTTTTAGTTTAGAAGATATCACTATGTTGTAAATTCCTAATTTTTGTCTGCATTTGTGGCGTTCATCCAAAATGGGACGTAATTTGCCTTTTAATAAAAAAATTTTGCTCGGGGACCCGGTTTTGTAGATTGTACGGACTTTGAACTTAAAATAATTATCCAACTTTTTCTTAAAGCATAGTGAGGTTAAATCCTTAATTTTCTTGAAAGTCAACTTATATCTTCAATCATTGGCCTATTAAGTAAGTTATTGCCGCCTATTAAGTAAGTTATTGCCGAACTTAAATCTAATACCGAAATGTGGATTACTTAAACATATACTATTTTTTTTTAATGAACCACGAATTAACAAATACACAAATAATAGAACACCATTAGAAGGACAATTGGAAGGAAAAGTCAGGGTAGTTGATGAATGGTAAGGGAGAGGTAAAAAGTTGGTCTCAAATCTCAATTAGCGAGAGACGAGGTAAAACAACACCATTATACCCTATCGATTCATTTTTATTAAAAAAGAGAGAAACTTCTAGTTGGGGAAAAAAAAATACTGATGAGCAATTATCCATAGCTTGCCGTTTTAATTCGTTATTTTAATTTTTTTAAAAATAAATTTCGTATGCTACAAATAAATATTAAAATATGTTCGAAACTAAAATTAAGGAATTATTGTGAGACATTTAGAATACTGAATTAAAAATCTGTCCTGCCCACGATAAGCATCATTTAAGTTATTATCAGCCCAAACCAAATTTGTTTTATCTATTCTTCTGCTATTTGTTGGAAACCAAGCCTAGGAATAGTAATAGGCCCATTATTTGACTGACCCTAGTGTCTCCTAGTCCTATGGATAGGATGGTCCACTCTTCCTATGACTATGAATCGTCAAACTTACAATCAACAAAAGCTTGTGCTCGCAAAAGATACCAGACTGCATAGAAAATTAGAAACCCAAGTTTAATCTGTACAAATTCTTTTCGGGCAATAAAAAAAAATCTTTTCGAAATACGAACAAAATTTGATTGCATCCTTCGACAGTTGAATATGCTAGGTGGGTCTCATCAAGATGTTATTGAAATATTTTTCTCTCTTTTAATTATAATTTTGTTTATGATAAGATGAGATTAAGCTTTCCAAATTATTTTCACATAAACATTCTTAAAATTTCAAGTTGGATTTTGAACCTACGACTTCCAATCAAGATAGACTAATTTCTTTTTATTAGGATTATCAAGTTTATTAAAATTAGAGGGTCTCGTCGAACTTCGCTCAATACATGAATTTTTATTGTATTAATTATTAGTTTATTTTATAATTAAGTTATATATAAAATAAAGAAAATTAAATTTAGTATGGTATGATTATATTGACGAAAAAAGAAAGGCATGGAAATAAGGCAGTGCTACACAAAAGAAAGATGAAGATATGATGAAAATGAAATTAGGAATGGGTCATAAAGATCAGAAACAAAACAATGTGCTGCCAAATTATTATCTGTTGACTGTCGGTGAACTTGGTCAGTTTTATGAGCAATAATACCCAGCACACAAGTAGTTATAGAGTATCACGTTACAAAAATTGGAAAAAAATGCTATTTCACAATGCTTGGATTGTCGAACTATATTTGACTAGACGATCCCGACACCCACACATCTTTATTTATACTAGAGGGGCTAATCGAGCTTCGCTCGATATTTGACTGACAAATAAATATAAATATGTTATAATTTTTTAATTTGTAAAAATAAATGTATATATATTTTTTGTATTTCTGATGGGAATAACTATGTGTTTTTTTTTTTAATTTATCAATTGTTTTTAGAAGCTATTTTAATTATTCGACTTTTTATTAATTTATATCTTCATAATTAAGCCTTTGATTAGTCTCTTACTAACTTATAACTAACGTTAATTGATAGGTACCCATTGGTACAACGATCGACATCAAATTAGAATCTTTAACATTTTAATTTTGTAGAACATAAAATCAACAAATTAAGGAAATGCTTTTATCCTTATGATCAAAATTTATTTTATTTTATAACTGTGAACCCCCGTACCCAAGAAAAAAAAAAAAATGGGATTTAATCCCACCCGTGAGACCCCTTCCCCCCTTATCTCTCTTCCTCTCCCGATCTCTCTCTGCCCCCCCTCTTTCACTGTGCCGAAACCCCTCCTCCATGACCTCCCCACCTTCTACCCTCTCTTTCCGGCGTCGCCGCTCCGCCACCACGTCGGAACACCACCACCACCCCTAAATCCGACCACTACACCGCCATCTCCTCCTTCTCTCTTTCTCTCCTCCTTTACAAACTCGGCCCCACCTCTCTACAGCCGCGCCCCACCTCCGCCGGCGCGCCTCGAGCCGTTGAGCACCGCCATGACCTTCCCAAGACCAGATATGGACTTTTCCCTCTCATTTCTACAAACCCTAGCCTCGAAACTCCACGCCTCTCGCCGGAACCGAACCATATTCGCCAGAAACCGCCACCAACCACTGCCTAGACCTCATTTGCACTGCCATATGCCTTCCTTATTCACTTCCTCTCCTCTAATGTCACATACACCGCTAAAACGACCCAAAACCCTAACCCGACCCAAACCCTAAACCCGCTTCAAACCCGATCCGTTAGCCTTCGTGTCAGCGGGTCTCGACTCGCTTCTTGATCTCTCGCAATCACCGTCTTGTTGTCTGATCGTTCGATCTGTCGATGGAGCCATTTGGTCGGCGAGCCATCATTCTTTGATTCCTTTCCTTGGTAAGTCTTTTCTAAACTTGTAATATGATTGATCTGAGTTATCTGTGTAATTGTGTAAATTGTGGAATTTGTAAAATCTGATTGATCTGTGTATGCCTCTGATCTAAGTCTGTGTTTGACTGGATGTTGTGTGTGGATGCTTGATAATTAGGAATTTAATGCCTGATTTTAAACTAAAGCATCATTTTGAGAGTTTCCCCAAATGTTCTTACTAATTTGAATTGGAAACCTTTGACACTTGATATCTGAATTGATTGAGTTATCTCCTTATCTGTATTAGTCGATATCAATGTTATCTTGGATTTATTGGATATCAGTCTGTTAACATCTATTGATTATTTTTGTCAACTTCTATCTAGTCCCTAAATCTAAGTTAGTCATATTGGATCTTTTCTAATCTTGACTAGATACTTTTGTGGTGTGATCAATTGGAGTTCCTTTCTACGTCGCATGATCTCATCGAAAATCGTGATGTCTTTCCTTCTTTCTGGATCATTTAATCAGGTAACCGGACTTCTCTATAACTCAATTCCGATTTGATTATATTGGTAAATACTAGCACTTGGATATTTGATAGCCTTGAGATATATGTTGTTTGTTGGATTACGAATTGTGGAAAATGCATGGTATAGTATATTAATTTTGTTGAATTGTTACATGAGTATTTGATAACTCCTTTATTTGAAAAATATATTTATTGATTTGAAAATGTATTTATTTAATAAATTGTTGACTGATTTCTTATATTATTAAATGTGTATGCTTTAGATCTTGATTAATCTTTAGGTTAAGATTTTGATCATTTATTTACTGTAAACACTGCATGAACAATAAATGCATGTCATTAATTTAATAGTAGTTTATATATATTTGGGACGTGCATTCATATTAATAAAAGTGATTAATAAACTTAAAAGTGCCCTTAATCAACACTTGCATCTGGTATGGTACAAGATAGTGAGACCGAGTGAGATAAGAGCGTTTTGCCTGGGGTTTCCATTATCGGGAGATTGCACCCAAGCCATTGCCGGTGGTCTCCTTATGATAGCGATCGTGGGCAACGCGTTTCCGATGATCACTCAACAGACCGACCGTTAGGCGGTACTGCGGTCACTTGGTAGTTTATTTATTATTATTGTTAGGATGTTGATATATATATATTCCGCTTGCTTCGACTGGACTCTAAGGGGTTGTTTGCCATCATTAGACTTACCTCTCGATCTCCCACGTTCAGTTACCGGTACCGCGTCTACTGACCCACTCCTCGACGGGGGTGTGGGCTTGGAGCTGGCCTTCGGGGCTCATCGAGCTGGCCTTCGGGGCTCAGGAAGTTCTAGGCAAGGTCCATGTCATATTGGGATATGTGAGGATTGATTCTGGATTATGATACGCTTATGATTGACTACTGAGTGTGGGTGCTTGACTCTCGTATTATACTATATTTATGCACCGTATTTTTATTATGCTATTATCACTCTCAGCTTCTCCAGATATTTTTCTTATTTCTTGGCATGTCATATTAGGTAGAGCAGCATCTTTAATATCTTTAATCACATTTAGCATTAGTATATTAGAATTATAAAAGTGTTCAACTTAAATATTATTTAGATTAATTTGAGGTAAATTTTATTTGAGCAATTAAAGGATTTTGATGAAACCAGTTTTAGGTGTACTATATTTATTTATTTTATACATATCGTGGATTTAATTAAAACTTACTTTTAAACGAAAGTGTGCTGGAATAACTATATCTCTGGGTGCTACACATTGTGTTGTTGGGTAAACATGCAGAAATCGATTGCTGCATCAATAAGTCCAACAAATTCGGAGATTTGTTGCTAGATTTACCTTCCTTTTTGATTTTGTTATAAATTGGTTATAGAGAAGCGCGTCGTTAAATAACCGGTTACTGAGCTTTGTAGCTGACTTTGTTTATTTCTTTGCGACGTAGGTTTGGCAGGCTATTGGATGGATGCGATATTGGTGCCCCACTTCATGCCCTGGTCCTGGATGGGACGGGGTGTGACAATAACCTTCAACTTCCCTTTATATGACTCAACATAGATTGTTGTTTCTCTATATCTATGTGCATCATCTTAAGATTTTCTACATTGTAAAGAACTATAACATGTTCTTCTTATTACGTTAAAAACAAAATAAAACAATAAAATAATTAGATGTAAATTATTTTTTGGGGAAAAAGGTGGCTATGTAACCCTCCAGTAAGTATAAAGTTTGCTGAATCAACTTTAAATATACACAAAAATCTTTAAATTGAATCGTGGATTCACAGTCTTCACAAACAGAACGTTATCCTTGATCAATAGACTTATATTAATTATGAGCCTCATAATATTAAAATTGAAGTTAAAATTCCCTTAGATCTAGCACAACCTATAATGAAAATCTCATAAAATTAAAATCGGTTATAAATAGAAATTTTTTGCTCCTATACCATGCACTACTGAAATGCTAGTCTCCTCTGTCTTCTATGAAATGCACAAAATAAATTTGCAAATCAGATACATCGGATTTACAATGTAATTGCAAACTTTAAATTAATGGCATAGAATCTATATTTTTTTTAATATACATTAATATATAACGCCCAAATGACAATAATATTCAATATTTAAAGTGGTTAAATACAGATTAGAAATATATTTTAGACTATATAAAGTGCTTCAATATAGATTATTGCGCTCAAATTAATTAAAATGAATGTAAAATAGCTTGAAATGCTCAAATGATGCTCAGAATATGCTTTATTTGCATATTATATGTGTATTTACTATGTATAATCCAATTATTTGAATAAATAAGATCAGAAACATATTCTATACAAAATAAAGAGCATATATATAAATTATAGAGATCAAATGACTTAAAATTAAGGCAAAATCGCTGGAAACGCTCAATTGATGCTCAGAATTTGTATTATTTGCACACTTTATACGTATTCATTATGTATAATCCAATTATTCGAATAAATAAGATGAGAAACATATTCTAGACAATATAAAAAGCTTAAATATAAATTACTGCGATCAAATGACATAAAACGAATTCAAAATCGCTCAAAATACACAAATAATGCTCAGAATTTGCATTATTTTCATATTACATGCAAATTTACCATGTATAATCGAATTATTGAATAAATAAGAACAGAAACATATTCTAGATAAAATAAAGAGCTTAAATATAGATTATTGCGAACAAATGACGTAAAGTAAATGCAAAATCTCTTGAAATGCTCAAATGATGCTAATAATTTGCATTATTCACACAATATATGTGTACTTACTATGTATAATTCAATTATTTTAACAATGAGATGAGAAACATATTCTGGACACTATAAAAAGCTTAAATATAAATTACTGCGATCAAATGAAATAAAATGAATGAAAAATCGCTCGAAATACACAAATGATGCTCAGGATTCTTATTATTTTCATAATGTATGCACATTTACTATGCATAATAGAATAATTTGTATAAGTATGAACAGAAACAAATTCTATATAAATTGAAGAGCTTAAATATAGATTATTGAGAACAAATGACTTAAAATGAATTTAAAATCTGTTGAAATGCTCAAATGATGCTGATAATTTGCATTATTTGAACATTATATGTGCATTTACTTTGTACAATCCAATGATTTCAATAAATGAGATCCAAAACATATTCGAGACAATATAAAGAGCTTAAATATAAATTACTGCGATCAAATGACAACAAATGATTGCAAAATCGCTCGAAATGCACAAATGATGCTCAGAATTTGCACATTATATGCGTATTTACTTTGTATAATCCAATTATTTTGAATAAATAAGATCTGAAACATATTTTAGACAAAATAAGGAGCTTTTAATGTAGATTATTACGAACAAATGACTTAAAATGAATGCAAACTTGCTTGAAGCATCAAATGATGCTCAAAATTTGCATTATTTGCACAACATCAGCGTATGTACTATGTATAATCCAATTATTTGAATAAATAAGAACAAAAACATATTCTAGACAAAATAAAGAGCTTAAATATATATTTTTTCGATCAAATAATTTAAACGAGTGCAAGATCGATTGAAATGCACAAATCTTGCTGAGAATATTAATTAATTGCACATTATGTGCGTAATTACTATATATAGTCCAATCAATTTGAATAAAATAAGAAATATATTATTGACTATATAAAGTGCTTAAATATAGATTACTGTGCTTAGAAGAATTAAAATGAAAGAAAAATCGCTTGAAATGCTCAAATGATGCTCTGAATATGCATTATTTGCACATTTGATGTGTATTTACAATGTATAATTCAATTATTTGAATAAATAAGATCAGAAATATATTCTAAATAAAATAAAGAGCTTAACTATATATTATTGAGATAAAATGACCTATAATGAATGGAAAATCGATAAAAATGCTCAAATTATGCTCAGAATTTACATTATTTGTACATTATATGCGTATTTACTATGTATAATAAAATTTTTTGAATAAATAAGAACAGAATCATAATCTAGACAAATTAAAGAGCTTACATACAGATTATTGAGAACAAATGACTCAAAATGAATCCACAATATTTTGAAATGCATAAATGAATCTCAGAATTTTCATTATTTGCACATTATATGTGTATTTACTCTGTATAATCTAATTATTTGAATAAATAAGATCAGAAACTTATTCTAGACAAAATAAAGAGTTTAAATATAAATCATACCGATCAAATTATTTAAAATTAATGCAAAATTGCATGAAATGCTAAAATGGTGCTAAGAATTTGCTTTATTTGAATATTTACAATGTATAATTCATTTTTTTGAATAATTATGATCAGAAATATATTCTGCACAAAATAAAGAGCTTAAACATAGATTATTGCGATAAAATGACTTAAAGTGAATGCAAAATCGCTTGAAATGCTCAAATGATGCTCAGAATTTAGATTATTTGCACATTATATGCGTATTTACTATGTATACTCCAATTTTCGGAATAAATAAGATCTGAAACATATTCTAGACAAAATAAGGAGCTTAAATGATGCTCAGAATTTGCATTATTTGCACATTATATGTGTATTTACTATGTATAATTCAATTATTTCAATAAATGATCCTCAGAATTTGCATTATTTGCACTTTATAAAAATCTTAAATATAAATTACTGCAATCAAATGACATAATAAAGAGCTTAAATATAAATTATTGCGATCAAATGACTTAAAATAAATGCAAAATGCTTGAAAGCTCAAATGATGCTCTGAATTTGCATTATTTGCTCATCATCAGTGTCTTTACTATGTATAGACAAAATTATTTGAATAAATAAGATCTGAACATATTATGGACAATATAAATAGATGAAATATTGATTATTACGATCAAATGACTTAAAATGAATGCAAAATCGATTGAAATGATCAAATGATGCACTGAAATTGCATTATTTGCACATGATATGCGTATCTAATATGTATAATCGTATTATTTAAATAAATAAGATTAATAACAAATTGTAGACAAAATAAAGAGCTTAAATATAGATTATTACGAACAAATGACTTAAAATGAATGCAAAATCTCTTCAAATGCTCAAATGATGCTCAGAATTTGCATTATTTGCGCATTATATGCGTATTTACTATGTATAATCCAATTATTTGAATAAATGAGATTATAAACATATTCTTGACAATATAAATATCTTAAATATTAATTATTGTGAACAAATGACATAAAATAAAGTCACAATCGCTCGAAATACACAAATAATGCTCAGAATTTGCATTATTGGTACATTATATGCGTATTTAGTACATTATATGCGTATTTACTATGTATAATCCAATTATATGAATAAGTAGGATCAGAAACAAATTGTAGACAATATAAAGAGTTTAAATATAAATTATTGTGATAAAATGACTTAAACTTAATGCAAAATCCCTTGAAATGCTCAAAGGATGATGCTCAGAATTTTCATTATTTGCACATTATATGTGTTTTTACGATGTATAGTCCAATTATTTGAATAAATAAGATCAGAAATATATTCTAGGTAAAATAAAGAGCTTAAATATAAATTATTGCCAACAAATGTCTTAAAATGAATTCAAAATCTCCTGAAATGCTCAAATGATGTTTGGAATTTGTATTATTTGCACATTATATGCGTATTTACTATGTATAATCCAATTAGTTGAATAAATAATATCAGAAATTATAAAGAGCTTAAATATAGATTATTACGATCAAATGAATTAAAATCAATGCAAAAATGGTTGAAATGCTCACATGATGCTCAGAATTTGCATTATTTGCACATTATATACGTTTACTATGTATTATCCAATTATTTGAATAAATAAGACCATAAACATATTATTGTAGTATTCTGTCCAAAATGTCGTCTAGCGGGTCGCTACCGCTGGGACACTGAATCTGGACAGAACAGTCTGATCATTGCACCCTTTGGTTCTGATCCACTGTATGCGCCCTCTGAGTGATTAGAAACCTATATTAAGCCCTGTTATGATGGAGTACAGAAGGCTTAACTCATTCTTTCAGTTCTACTATTGAATAGTGAGCAAGAGTGAAAGGAATATAAGGAGAGAGGAGGAAACGGGTCAGGGCCGTCGTTCCCCGAGTTCACCATCGAGTCACGGGACGTTACAACGGTTCTGTAGTGCCTTCTCGCTAAGGAGTCTTTGCAGGTTGCAGAAGAAGAGAAGGAGACGCATGTCTTGCGGATTAAGGTTCATCCACTCAACGCTCGATTTCGATCAGCGATGGCTAGAGGTAATCTAAGATTCTGGTTATTTCCGCATTCTAGAATCATTAAAGCACTTACAGTTGGTATCAGAGCCTGCTACGCCTCTGCTTGCCTTGATTGAAGTCGAATTTTGTATAAAAATTCGAGTTGTAAGTGTTGAGTGGATTGAGTTTGTCTGGCAGAATTGATAGTCTGATTTTGTGGAGCGATATCTCAAGATCCGCTTATCCGATTTGCGTAAGGTTTTCGGAGATGGAAAGGTCTCTGAGTCTACTTTCCAAGGAGACCAACATCTTGAAAATCCAGTGGGTATACAGTGAGATAATCAAGTCGCAACCAGTAGAGGTCAGACAGTTAGGGTTCTGAATTTTCTGACCTTTCAGTATTACGGGCCAGATTTCTCTCAATTGGTAATTCGGTTTTGCATGAAATTTTACTGGGATGTAGATATTTTAGATATCTTTCCATAGAGTGTAAATTTGCAAAATTCCGATAAAGTATGGCTGAGATATACTGTCTGCAAGATAGGTCAATCTGACAGTTTGTCGGGTTTCGTCTGTGATAGTCTGTATTTCGAGGGGCATAGCTTTTGATTTGTAAACTTGTTTTTTATGAAACTTGCGTCATTGGAAAGATCTTTGAATCTAGTTTCTATAATGACCAAGAACACAGAAAACAAATAAGTATAGAGAAAGTTATTGTCAGTTTACCAGAAAGTGTTCAGGCTGTCAGAAAGTTTCTGGATGAATTTTGGATGCACCCTTTCGTGTGGGGCGATCCATTTGGAGTTGGAACGACCCGTTCCAAAAGAGTTTGGTCCAGAAATAAATTTTAAGATGAAAATTAAGGTATAATCAGACATATGATGGTTCTCCATTATTAATTAAAGCTTGTAGGTTATTCAATTATTCTGGAAATCTATAGAATAGTTACAATTTGTCATAAATACTAAATTTGTAAAGATGGTTGGCATTTTTGGTTAAGATTGATTAGTCAATAATGATATGCTTGAATATACTATAGTAATAAAGTATTGATGTAGTCCACAGACCATCATACTATTTGATATTCTATTAGTATTGGCGTTACAAGCATATATTGATTAAACAAACTTGAAGAACTATACATGTGGTATAGTAATACACAAATTGTATTTATAAAGGATATGACAGTAATTGTGCATATGATAATTATTTAGATATAGATAATTATAGTTAGATGATCTATGAAAGTTTAGTAAACCCTAACTGTTATATAGGCTAATTATCAGCGAATTAGGGTTTCAGATGCAATTTAAAACGAATCGTTCTGGGCTTAGAACGTATCGTTCCAGATTAAATTTGCATAATGTTTCTGTTTGAAGTACTTAGGCACATTAGAACGGATCGCGAATCGTTCTAAATGAAGTTGCATGAGGATACGTCTGGGTATTGACAGATTCAAACTGAGACGAACCGTCAGGTTTTGGAACGGATCGTTTCGAAAAGTTTGAATAAAGTTTTGTCTGATATTATTGTTAGATTAATTAGACAAATAAATTGATTAAAGATCAATTAATCAAGTAAGTTAGATAACTATGCTAGTTATTAAGCACATATATATAGGTTCATATTTGTCTGTGAATTAAGTGAAACGAGTCGTTTGATGTTCAGTCGGATCGTCAGGTTCTTGACTACAGACTGTTATATATATTAGTTATCTAATAGTATTAATATATTATGTCTTGTGATTAATATATGTTAATTGATTGAAGTGTAGCCACAGCAGCTTCAATTACATTAAGGTATATATATTATATAGTGTATCTATAAATCACATTAGGAAGAAAGGACATAGCTTGTGTCTAGTGATGAATATATATATATTAATGTATTAAGGAGTAGCCACAGCATCCTTAGTTGGATTAAAGTTATGTATATATAAAGTTTATAAAATCACATTTGGATAAACGGACACAATATTGTAATAGATTAAGTTAACGAAGTTAGTATCGTCCCACAGGACTATTGACTTAGTTAACTTAATATATTAGGATATAATAGTTAAATTATGAATACTTAATTTGCCCACAGGGATTAAGAATATGAATATAATTAACTAGTTATATTATATGGAGAATCAAAACATAGTATTTAGTCCATAGGTAATACTGTGTAGGAAATTGATTCATAAAGTTGTAATGTTTAAATAAAGAGTTATAGCATGATATTTAGCCCACAGGTAGTATTATGTAGGAATTAGCTCATAAGGATACATCACTTAGTTTACATTGGTAAATTAAGTATAAAGTTAAATCTCAATATAAAGTATAAGCACATATCAGTTTTACTTTCATAAGGATAGCGGATTTCCCATTAGAAATGATAAGTATTAGTGTTTCTGAGTTAAGGATAATAGTTATAAGGTCTGAAAGGATACTGTTCTCCTTCATTAAAGTTGTAAGAATATTGAATTTGCCATCAAGAAAGATCAACCAGGAGAATATACTTTTGAAATTGAGCTTATGAACATGGGTTATTGTGAACAGTGGGAGCAGTTTAACTGCTCATGTATCATGTTTATAAGGAATAAGCTTTTTAATGTTTAGTAATTCGGTTGATGTGCTTGTCAATGTCAAGTTCTTACATAAGACATTAGATGAGTTATTGGCCTCTTAGGTTAAGGCAAATGTTATAATACTCATCATAAAGTTTATTTTTTAGACTTATTACCATTATAGGTGTGTGAGAGCGTATAATGAAAATGAGGAATATAGTTGTTCAACTAAAGGGTTTATATAGTATATCTAAGTCATTAATTACTTGTATATTTCATTTTTGAACACTTGTCCAGATTAATATGGTCATGTTAAGATTTCCTATAAGGTTGTAACGCATATAAGGATAAATGGTCAATCGGGTGTTTTGATCATGTGTGTTAAAAGGAGAATAGGCATATTATGGATAAAGTTCAGAGTGTTCATATGATTGAGATATGATTAACAAGTATGAAAAATGACTAGCATGCATCAAGCACAAAGCATGCATTTATCTCTAACTGATGATTACTCACAATATATATGTATCTCTACATACCTTTAAGGTTTTCAAGGTGGAAATATAGAAACAATGCGGTAAGCAAATAAAGATTGTGAAGTAAGATAAAGGTAACGAGATTAGAAATATTACTAGGATATGAATTTAGAAATATTAAATTCTAGAGAATGTTCAGATTAGTGGGAGTTGTCACTTTAAGATCATACGGTAATTCCCTCTAATATATAATTGGATGTTATTCATAAGGATCGCTGAATATTGATAATTCAATTATTGACATTCATTAACCGGCATATAGAATAAGAATAGATCAAGTTGAACTTTATAATTCAACATTAAGGCGATCTAATAAAGGATAAAGTCGGTTATTTCTAGTAGTAATATGTAGTTTGTCTACGAGACTATTATAAAGACATTAGCGTTGAACATTATCCTGTTACATTTTCAAGATAATAAATTGCAGTGAGTCCATATTATGGTATAATGCCAAGTAAGATCAGTTAGAATCAATGGTGTGTAATGAAGTCTGAAATTTGATCAAGTCACTTATGGTTTAAACCTATTGGTTGTAAAGGATTTGTTAAAACCAAAGGGATTCATAAATTGACATAAAGTAATACAAATTAGACTCGTCACCAAAAGATTCATTTAAGAGAAGTAGTGAATCACATGAAAGTTTTCTCTCATGTATTAAAGAAATATTCACTCTGTGTGGTTATAGCATTAGTAACTCATTATGTTTTCGAGTTACATCAGATGGATATAAAATGTTGCAATTCTTAATGGTAATCTAAAGAAGGAGGTTATTTAAATAACCATCAAGTTTATTCTTTAGATGTAATAAGTATTTAGTTAACAAGTTAAAGTGTTCTATGTAAGATTTAGAACAAGTATTTCACTAATGGTATTAGTTTCATGAGGTTATTTGTTCATACAGTTTCGAAGAAATACATTATGAACTAGTACACATACCAGGAGATTAGTGGGAGTTGATTTTATTTACTTGTTTTATATATAGATAATGTTCTACTTGTGACTAATGATAAAAGATAGTCATATGAAGTGAATAATTTCTTTCTAAAATATTGATATTAAGGATATGGGGTGAAGTCTTGTTTATGACAGGCATAAAGACCCATGTAGATAGTAATCAAGATATTCTTGATTTATCTCAACAAGCATATATCAATGGGTATTAGAAAGATTCTAGATAGAAAGATATTCACCGAGTCCGGTACCTATTAAGATAGGTTATAGATTCAGTCTGAATCGATATCCTCAGTATAACTCAGAAAAGGGAACAAATAGTAAATATTTTTAAGTATTTAGGCAGTTTGAAAGCATAAAGTATAGTTAGGTTTGTGCACGAGAACTGACATAGCTTTTGCCATTTGAATATTTGGACTGATATCATAGTAATCAGGGAAAGACCATGGTTAAATTGCTAAGAAAGTAATGATATATCTTTAAGGTACTAAAGATAATGTGCTTATGTCTCAATAGACTAATAAGTTGAATGTATTTTGGTACATAAACTGGTTGTGTCGATTCCAGTAAATCGAATTCAGGATACATGTTAGCCAGTGAAATTGTGTTATCAAGAAGTGTCTAATTGACATTGGTCATTACTTCAACATAAAGTATAGTTTGTTGTATGTTTTGAGATTACCTTCGATGGTGGTAGAAGAGTTTTATAGTGAGGCTTAGAGTCATGGATTCTAAATCTAGGCCATTAAGGATATTCTGTGTGATAATTCTGTTGTAGTCTTTCTAGTAAAAATAAAAATAATAAAGGTAAAGTCGAGGTTAATATATCGACGTTAAGTATTTGACTGAGAAAGAGCATATCAAGAAGAATTAAGTGGTCATTAAGTGTATTCATACAGAATGAAGCTGACTGATTCTTTGAATAAATACTGCAGCTAAAGGAATTCAAAGATCATGTAGTGGGTATATATAGGAATTGATCCTATGAACAATATTAATCGTACGATTGTATATAATCTCTTCATAAAAGTATAGATGTTTTTTCTCGGTTGATTGCGCGCATATATGGAATATATATTTGATCATAAGGTTGAGAATTACATCATAAAGACTGACTTGGAGTAAACGTCGGGTTTATTCATAAAGGTTGTATTCTAATCACATAAAGGGCTAAATTGATAGTTATATAGTACATTGTGATTATGGAAAGTAATATTCGCATTTATTAGTTGCTTTTAGCACTAATAACGATAATGATGACTTACTGCCTTAGTTCATGTATTATGTCTCGATCATTTGGCATAAGGAAAACAGAGGGGATTGTGCATACAAAGGATGCAAGCTCAAGTGGGAGAATGTAGTATTCTGTCCAAAATGTCGTCTAGCGGGTCGCTACCGCTGGGACACTGAATCTGGACAGAACAGTCTGATCATTGCACCCTTTGGTTCTGATCCACTGTATGCGCCCTCTGAGTGATTAGAAACCTATATTAAGCCCTGTTATGATGGAGTACAGAAGGCTTAACTCATTCTTTCAGTTCTACTATTGAATAGTGAGCAAGAGTGAAAGGAATATAAGGAGAGAGGAGGAAACGGGTCAGGGCCGTCGTTCCCCGAGTTCACCATCGAGTCACGGGACGTTACAACGGTTCTGTAGTGCCTTCTCGCTAAGGAGTCTTTGCAGGTTGCAGAAGAAGAGAAGGAGACGCATGTCTTGCGGATTAAGGTTCATCCACTCAACGCTCGATTTCGATCAGCGATGGCTAGAGGTAATCTAAGATTCTGGTTATTTCCGCATTCTAGAATCATTAAAGCACTTACAATTATAGCCAAAATAAAGAGCTTAAATATATTTATTGAGAACAAAAAACTTAAAATGAATGCAAATACTATTGAAATGCTCAATCGATCCTCAGAAATTGTATTATTTGCACATTTTATATGTTTATTTACTATTTATAATCCAATTATTTGAATAATAAAGATCAGAAACATATTCTAGAGAGTATAGAGAGCTTAAATATAAATTATTGCGATTAAATGACATATAATGAATGCAAAATCGCTGGAATGCACAAATGATGCTCGTAATTTGCATTATTTGCGTAGTTACCATGTATTATCCAATTATTTGAATAAATAAGAACAGAAACAAATTCTAGATAAAATAAAGTACTTAATAAAAATTATTGAAAATAAATAACTTAAAATGAATGCAAAATCTCTTGAAATGCTGAAATGATCCTCAGAATTTGCATTATTTGCACATTAAATGCATATTTCCTTTTTGTAATCTAATTATTTGAATAAATTTGATCAGTAACATATTCTAGACAGAATAAATAGCATAAATATAGATTATTGTGATCAAATTACTTAAAAATGATTGCAAATTAGCTTGAAATGCTCAAATGATGCTCAGAGTTTGCATTATTTCCACATTATATGCGTATTTACATTTTATAATCCAATTATTTGAATATATAATTCTGAAACATATTCTAGATAAAATAAAGAGCTTAAATAAAGATTATTGCGGACAAATATCTTTAAATGAATTCAAAATCACTAGAAATGATCAAATGATCCTCAGAATTTGAATTAATTGCACATTATAAGTTTATGTACTATTTAGAATAAGATTATTTGAATAATAAATATCAGAAACATATTCTAGACATTATAAGGAGATTAAATATAAATTATTGCATCCAAATGACACAAAATGAATGAAAAATCGCTGGAAATGCACAAATAATGCTCAGAATTTGTATTTTTTTTGCGTATTTACTATGTATAATTCAATTATTTGAGTAAATAAAAACAGAAACATATTCTAGATAAAATAAAGTGCTTAAATATAGATTATTGCGAATAATAACTTAAAATGAATGCAAAATTTCTTGAAATTCTCAAATGATTCTCATAATTTGGATTATTTTCACATTATATGCGTATTTACTCTGTGTAATCCAATTATTTGAATAAATAAGATCAGTAACATATTCTAGACAAAATAAAGATCTTTAAAATATAGATTATTGCGATCAAATGACTTAAAATGAATGCAAAATCGATTGGAATGCTCAAATGATGCATAAAATTTTCACTATATGCAAATTATATATGTATTTAGTTCGTATAATACCATTATTTGAATAAATAAGATCAGAAAGCTATTATAGCCAAAATAAAGAGCTAACATATAGATTATTTGAAAACAAATGACTTAAATGAGTGCAAAATCGCTTCAAATGCTTAACTGGTGCTCAGAATTTGCATTATTTGCTCATTATATGCGTATTTACTATGTATAATACAATTATTTATATAAATTAGATTAGAATTATATTTTAGAAAAAATACAGAAATTTATTGCTTAAATATAGATTATTGCAATCAAATGAATTAAAATGAATGCTAAATCACTAGAAATGCTCAGAATTTGCATTGTTTGCACATTATATGCATATTTAATATGTATATTCTAATTATTTTAATAAATAAGATCAGAGAAATATTCTAGACAAAATAAAGAGATTAGATATAAATTATTGCGATCATTTGACTTAAATGTATGCAAAATCAATTGAAAGCTCAAAAGCTGCTCGGAATTTGTATTATTTGAATATCATGAGCGTATTTACTATGTATAGTCGAAATTTTTTGAATAAATAAGATCAGAACATATTCTGGACAATATAAAGAGCTGAAATATTGATTATTAAAAATCAAATGACTTAAAATGAATGTAAAATCGCTTGAAATGCTCAAATGATGCTCTGAATTTGCATTATTTGCACATTATATGCATCTTTGATATGTATAATCTAATTATTTAAATAAATAACATCAGAAACATATTTCAGACAGAATAACTATTTTAAATATAGATTATTGCGAACAAATGACTTAAAAATATAATAAATGTAAAATCTCTCGAAATGCTCAAATGATGCTTAGAATTTGCATTATTTGCACACTATATGCGTAATTACTATGCATAATATAATTATTTGAATAAATAAGAATAAAAATATATTCTAGATAAATTAAATTGCTTAAATATAGATTATTGCGATCAAATAACTTAAAATAAATGCAAAATCTCTTTTCATTCATTTTAAAATGAATGCAAAATCGCTCGAAATGCTCAAATGATGCTCAAAATTTGCATTATTTCCACATTATATGTGTATTTACTATGTATAATCCAATTATTTGAATAAATAAGATCAGAAACATTTGCTAGACAATATTAAAAGCTTAAATATAAATTATTGTGATCAAATTACATGAAATGAAACAAAAATCGCTCTAAATGCTGAAATGATGCTCAGAATTTGAATTATTTGCTCATTATATACGTATTTACTATCTATAATCCAATTATTTGAATAAGTAAGAACATAAACATAATCTAGATAAATTAAAGAGCTGAAATATAGATTATTGCGAACAAATGACTTAAAATGAATGAAAAATCTCTAATGCTCAAATGATGCTCAGAGTTTGCATTATTTGCATATTATATGCGTATTTACTGTGTATAATCCAATTATTTGAATAAATAAGATCAGAAACATAATATATACAAAATAAAGAGCTTAAATATTGCGATCAAATGACTTAAAATGAATGCAAAATCGATTGAAATGCACAAATCTTTCACATAATATAATTATTTGCACATTATCTGCGTAATTACTATATATAATCCAATCAATTTGTAAAAGTAGGATAAGAAACATATTATATTATAGACTATATAAAGTGCTTAAATATAGACTATTGTGCTCAAAAGAATCAAAATGAATGCAAAATCACTTGAAATGCTCAAATGATACTCAGAATATGCATTATTTGCGCATTTAATGTGTATTTACAATGTATAATTCTATTATTTGAATAAATAAGATCAGAAATATATCGTAGACAAAATAAAGAGCTTAAATATATCTTATTTGTGATGAAATGACTCATAATGAATGCAAAATCGCTAGAAATGATCAAATGATGCTCAAAATTTGCATTATTTGCACTTTATATGCGTATTCACTATGTATAATCCAATTATCTGAATAAATGAGCTCTGAAACATATTCTAGACACAATAAAGAACTTAAATTTATATTATTGCGAACAAATGACTTAAAATGAATACAAAATCTCTTGAAATGCTCAAATGATAGTCAGAATTCGCATTATTTGCACATTATATGTGTATTTACTACTGGAGGGGCTAATCATGTTTCGCTTGATATTTGACTTACAAATAAATATAAAATATGTTATAGTTTTTAAATTTGTAAAAATAAATGTACACTTTTTTTTTGTATTTCTGATGGGAATAATATGTGTTTTTTTTAGAATTTATCAATTATTTTTTGCAGCTATTTCAACTATTTAACTTTTTATTAATTTATATCTTCATAATTAAGCCTTTGATTAGCCTATCGCTAACTTATAACTAAGTTTTATTGGCGGTAACCCATTGATACCAATGATCGACATCAAAATAGACTCTTTAACATTTTAATTTTGTAGAACATAAAATCAACAAATTAAAGACATTTTTTATTCTTACGATCAAAATTTATTTTTATAACATTCAACTTCCTTTTATACGACTCAGCATAGATTTGCCTCTCTATATTCATTTGCATCATCTTAAGATCTCCTACATTGTAAAAAAAAAAATATAACATGTTTTTCTTATTACGTAAAAAATAAAATAAAAAATAATTAGATATAAATTTATTTTTTGGGAAAAAAGGTGGCTATGTAAATATAAAGTCTGCTCAATCAACTTTAAATATACACAAAAATCTTTAAATTTAATTGTGGATTCACAGTCTTCACTAACTGAGCGTTATCCTTAATTAATAGACTTATAATTAATTATGAGCCTTGTTATATTAAATTAAAATTAAAATTTCCTTATATCTAGCACAACCTATAATGCAAATCTCATAACATTAAATTCGGTTATAAAAAAAATTATTGCCCCTATACCATGCACAACTTTAAAGCTAATCTCCTCTGTCTTCTATTAAATGCACAAAATAATCAGATACATTGGATTTAACAATGTAATTGCAAACTTTACATTAATGGGATAGAACCTATATTGTTTTTGAATATACATTAATATATAACGCCCAAATGACAATTATATTATATATTTAATATAATATCTGAAATATTTTAATTTTATTTTAAGTCCAATGATCTGGCAATTTAGGGGTAGAATTTCGCTTATCATTTAACGGTTCTGATGCAAGAGAAAATCTAAAATGAAGTAAATATTAACAATATAACTCAATACAATTTTTGAAATTTTGATTTTAATGTACAACAAATAAGATAATACCAAAAAAAAGGGAAAAAATAAAAAATTAAGAAAAAACTCATCATCAAATACAAATGTCGATCTCTATTCATAATTTCAGGATTATGCATATATATCACAAATGCTACATTAGGTATGTTGTAGCAGCTTGATATGGTACGACTATTAATTTTTTCTTTAACACATGTAATAAAATAACATCAATTATTTAGTAAAAAATATATATACCAAATGTGGCACCGATTAGTCGGAGAAGAGAAAGCAAAACAGAAAGAGGAGGTGTGCCAGATTGATGAGAAATGAGGGGCATGAGAGTGACGCAGAGCTACTTGAGGAGGCTCCGAGTAGCAAAAAAGAGAGACAAAGACGCTATTTATCAATGCTTAGAGTGTCGGGCTAGATTTAAAAAAATGATCCTGACACCCACACATGTTTATTTAGTATTTATTCTGATTCTGATTTTTTATGGTAGAAAAGCAAGCACAAAGCTATTTTTGCATATAAGAAAGAAAATACATAAACAAGTTTTTATGCATTGTTTCCTCAGAAAGAGCATTTTGAATTTTGCTATGATCTAACAAATCTCTGGTAACCAAGTAGCGACTGGATTAGACTTCCTGCCCTACTTATTATTATTTTTTTTAAAAAAAAAACGAATTAGAGTTCCTAATTCACACTAAGAGCACACGATGGTGTACTAAATTGGCGAAGTATATAAAAAAAAAAATGAGTACATGCATTCAACATGACTCCTGTAATTTTTTACTTGTCCATTTTTTTAAAAGAAACGTGTTCAAAATTTATTTTGAACGACCACATTTAAATTTTACATAAATTTATCAAGAATATAAGAGAAATTCAAAATATTAATGTTATATTTTAGTCTTACATGGCTGTGTGGGAAAAAAAAAAGATCTACATATAATTGCCTGTCCCAAAAAAAAAAAAAAGACTGGAAACAATGCATAGTTGATAATATAAATAAAAAAAAAACGTAAATACTTTATTGTGCCTAATAGCCATCTTTTGAATATATATATATATTTTTCTAAAAAAAGGACAATCACCCTTCATGAATTATGAATCATATCTATTCATCTATTTTCAGATGCTGCGATTATAAATCTTATCTGATGCTATTTATCCAGCAGTGAAATCAGTTCAAGGACAAACTCTCGTGAAGTAGCCTGTTTTGTTTGCCAGCTAACACTTGTATGCAAAACACTATACAATATTCTTCATAATGTACCATCAGAACAGAAATATAACTGTTACTTTTTCTCTCGTTGTTCAGTTCAGATATAAAATAGTGTTTTTTCAAAGGTATTTACGATTTGGATCATACAAATTATAACTGCGTCAGATTGATTTCACCTGAACTTATCTAGAAGTAAAAATTTTATTAGTAAATTAAATCTAATGTACTTATTTTAGACGAGACGGTCTAAATTAAGAAAGGCATCCTAATTCAAAATAATAGCAAAAACAAACATCGTTATTGACCAGATAATCTCGATTAAACTATTTTTCTCAATTATATCAGATCAGAGAGCTTACATAAAACTTCAAAATATTCCATACAAAATCTTATGCTTTCAGTCTCATGCACGGAGCTTCTCAGCGCCGCCGTGTTCTTATCTCATGCCTAGTGTGGTCCATGACATAACCATAGACCGAGACCACGAGAGAATGACGCCCATGTTAATCTACTCGGATACCTCTTTAGAACCCCACAAGCGTGTTATTATTACTCATTAATCGTTGTTAACAAATTTAACACTTAATTTTAACTACTTTTCTTCTTTCCGTACCTATTCCTTTCGCCTTTTCTCTCTCTCTTATTCTGCCTCTCTCGACAAGCAAACATTTTTGTTTCTTTTTTCGGTGATTCATCTTAATTATTTGCTCAATTCTTCAGCTCAGTGTTGTCAATTTCGTGGAGAAAAAACTCGTTTTATGTTTTCAGGTAATTCTCCAGCTCAGTGTTTTGCGCCGATTATTCAATTTGATGCTTCATCCCACACAAATTTGTTCTTCTTCCAGTTTTCAATTGTAATTTCTGGGTTGTGAACGGTTTGTATTGCTCCATTTAATAAGTAATTTCTACGATCTTTCTTTGGTGGTCTCGAATTATCTGGAAATTTGGGTTAGGGTTTAGGTGGTACATCGCTTTTCCAGCTGAAATCTCATTTATTACTCAAACTATAGTTCCTTTGTCACACCATTAACGCACTTTCATACTCAATTCATGATTTTCATTTGGATTGACATTCAACTTCTTTCTTCTTTTTGTACTGGTTTGTAGTTTTGAGAAAGACTCTTCTTTGAGCTGATAAGGCAATTGGGTGCAATGAGCTTTGTGTTTAGAGGAAATAGACCTGACAATGGGGGTGGATTTGCTGATTTCATCCCAGATAGGAGGCCTCTGGTATGTATTTCATTTCTATTATAGCTCTAATTTTATATTTATGGTCAAGTTTATTCTTTTGCAGTCAGAGTTTTCTCATTCTGTGGTTTACAAACAATGTTCAGAGAATGCATACAGGTCGAACAGTCAACTCGAACTCAATGGCTTTTCTTGTGACAGGTAACAAAATCATCCCTGATGATATATTTAAGTGAACTTTTTCTTTATTTTTTTTAAATAGGGTTTTAATTCGTGGTTTGTAGTCGTTATATACTCATACTGACATGACTGTTTGCAGTGTTCCTACTATTCATGATACTGAATTCACACCAGCTGTCTTCAAATTTCCTGGTACACATTGGCAATATATATTTCTGTAAGTTTTTAATCCTTTTATATCTTTCTCTAAGAAATTAAGAATTTTGTATTATTTTTGTAGCTATGGTTAGTATTGGGCGCATTCTTAATAGCAACTGCAATAAGGATGTATGCCACATGCCAGCAACTGCAAGCACATGCAAATGCAATTGCTGCAAGTGGACTTCTGAGACATACAGAATTACAGTTGCGAATACCTCCTTCCATTGCAATAGCTACCAGGGGTCAAATGCAGGGCCTCAGGCTTCAACTTGCGCTATTTGACCGAGAGTTTGATGACTTAGGTATTTCACTTTTAGAATGTATGTAACAATGAAAATATATTTTTTTGTCTTTGCCATGAATGTATAGCTGACTGGTAATAACTATTTCTTTTGTATTTAATAGATTATGATGCGCTGAGAGCATTAGACTCTGATAACGCGCCACATGCATTTTCAATGAGTGAAGAGGAGATAAATGCTTTACCAGTTCACAAGTATAAAAGTCATTCTGACAAGGGACCCACATCTACGCATCAAAGGCATTATAATCATTTTGCTTTTTCTTTTTTAACATAAACTCTGTAAAATTTTTTATTTGTTAAGGGATCTTTGGGGGAGTCTAAATGATGGTCACTTTCTGTCGTTTGTACAGTGATGGGTCTGGTCTTCCTCAAAGCGGGTCTTCCTCTGGATCAACAAGTCAGGTATGTATGTATCCTGGGACATTCGGATTCCGTGTTATATGAAATTTTGTGCCTATTGGTTTTAACTGGTGTCAAAAATTGTTAGCAGAAAGGGAAAGAGAATGTGAAATCTGAAGGAAGTGGGAATTCATCAGAAGATGAGCTGACATGCAGTGTTTGCTTGGAGCAAGTCAATGATGGGGATCTACTTAGAAGTTTACCTTGTGTGCATCAGGTTTCCTGTTTTCTCTATTTTTTGCAGTTTATCTTGGTTTTGTTTTCTCTATTTTTTCCAGTTTATCTTGGTTTTTGCAAGGGGGGAACAAGGGGAAATTATGGATTGATAATTATCTTTTGTTCTTTGAATGTACTATGCAGTTTCATGCAAGCTGCATAGACCCGTGGTTGAGACAGCAAGGGACATGTCCAGTTTGTAAGCACAGGGTCAATGGCGAGACCGATGCATCTTTCATGGTCTGAACCAAAGACTAACTCTAGCGTTGTATATATGACTAATACTGCGAGCATATGGCTACACATCTCCTCTCGTTCTCTTTGATTGCAGGGAGAGAAGTAATTGCTTTGAAATTATGTTGTTGTTTATTTGTATAGTAAATCAGTGTGTCCTTTGAAACATAATAGAAACTGAGTAACTAACAACATCCACCTCATTGCCTAGAATAAGAGAAGTTATTAAGCTTAACTGGAGTTGTCGAGTATTTGTGTTATAAACCAGTGTTTCCCCCAAAAGTTAAACAGTAATTAACATCGTTCATTTCATTGCCAAGACAAAGAGAAGGTATTAACAACTATATCCTGTCTAAACATAAGGCACGTCTAGGAGCACTTTGAAGTAGACGATATAGGGTAGTTCAGCATAAAAGCACCTGTTAGGTCTTGGTGTAGTGGTGTACAGTAAACTACTAGCAGCCAGCCATTGTGTTTAAAATTAACTGTGAGATGCCATTATGCTTCCGTTCTTACGTAGTGTGCGTTTGATTGGTTTTGAAGATATGGAAATAACGTTGTTGTTTAACACGGAGATAAATTAGTTTTTAAGTTTTTGTTGAGAACCTTGGTAGTGGCGACAAACTTGAAATCAGCCGCAAGTTTTGAAAATACCAGCTGAAAATTGTGGGGCAGGTTGATTGGTGTATGTATGGCAGCTAGTAAGCTGGGCATATGGGGGCATTTGTTCATTTCTTCTCAAACGTTCTATTATTTAATCAATTATTAGTATTTATTCAAGACTTGTGTTATCAAGAAGTAAATGTCTAGATCAGAATATTTATGGGCTGAAGATGGCAGATTTGACTATCTGAAGTGCTTTTACATGAATAATCCTCGAAGCAAAGTAAAAGAAGTGCTCATTTGAAGAATTTTTTATGTTATACTATCATGTTGATATATAATTAAGTTTTTGTTTTGTATCAAAATTCTCAGAGACTCTGGTACGTGAAATAATTATTTTGTTTATTAAAAAAAATTAACATAACAATATCGCTAGGAAGGAAAAGCAAAGCTAAAAGATGAAACAAAATTCTCATCTCTTAAGTCTTCTGTCTTGAAACTTCACATAAGCCAAAATCTCATGACCTAATGTAATCACGGCTTATTATTATCAAGTAACAAGGTACAGTAATATATTATATACCACACCTGCATTTATATAGTGCGACAAATATTTTAATTAAATTAATTTTGTACCATGTGACATATTTTGGATTGTGCGAACACTGTGTTATGCCTAGGAAGTCATTATTAATAATGTGGCTCTATGAAATTATTAAAGGAAACTAATTTACTAAATATAAACTTGAGACTAAGCATTTTATTTTCGTTTTTCATTTTGAAAAACTCATTTTATTTTGTTTACAAGAGATCCGGAGCATATCCTACGTGTAACTTCCAACGTCTGCGATGTCACGTGGCATTAACACTGCCGCCATAGCTTACTGCCCCAATGCCCCTCAACTGAAACCAAACAAAGAATCATCTCCTTCAACCAGCAAACACCTGTATCGACCACTCCTCTTCCGCCACCATTTCCACTCTAACACGTGTCACTCAAAAAATCACCTTGCACCAAGTTTTTTTAATGCGCCCCTTCTCTTTCCGCACTTATCTACTTTGTTAGTTTCTGGTGGCAATAAAATACTCCTAATGACATCGGATCGTACGATTTATAATATTAAACTCATCCTTAAATGGTCCCGCCATAAAAAAGCAACAATAGCTGCGCTTAATCATGTTGAACACAATGCCGTCGATCTCTTCTCGAGATTCGTGTTGATTCATTCCAGAGACTAATCCGTCCAAAACCAGCAAAAGCAAGCATGGGACCGACTGAGAGTGGGAGTGAAATTCTTCTCCTTTACTCTCTTCTTCCTCGCCAGGATCGAAGTTGAATCGATCATCCATGGAGCAACAGATGGATCGCCATCATCTCTCCAGCTCCAGGTTTGTTTTTGATCTTTTGTATTTTGCTCTATTTTGTTATTGCTTCTTTTTGTACATTAAAAAGGCCTTTTCACAAAGGAAAGTGGGAATCTGGCGATTTAATTGAGCTCTGATTAAGTTCCGGATTGAAAATTTTTTATCCTCTTTGTTGCGCTAATCGAGTTTAGTAGTGTATTACGAATTTGCTATGTAGTATTGTATTACGAATTAGTACTGCTGCTCTTGTTTTCCATAATTGGTTATTACTTATTAGTGCGCATCCTCAATTGCATCCTGTTCCGGTCTCTTTTGATACTGATAGGATGGACAGACCAGCACATAAATTAGTGGTGGTTTTTATGTCTTGTATTATCCCCTTTATGGTTTCACATTGGAATAGTTGAGAAATGTATTTTTGTTCTGATGGGAACCACAATAATTTTTTTTTTTTTTCTTTCTGGTGAACTTGTCACCGTTTCATTAGAAATGAAACAATTTATTAAACTTACAACTGGTAGCTAACAATGTTACTATTATCCTTCTAAAAACATAACCCATGATTGAGGGATATAACTGTCTCAGGCTCTAAGCATTCCGTCAATGCCCTCAGGAAATACTTCTGAATACATCACTTATTGACCAGTTAAACTGTTCAATTGATGATGTTGCTTTAGCCATCACTGATCTCCTCAAAATCACAAAACCCCCATGCCAGTTAGTTGTACAACACATCAGTACAGCTTTGCTTAGTACATCCAACACAGAAACCTTATCCCCCTTTGTCAGCATAAAGCAACACACAGCCAATACAGCATTTTGGAAATATAGCCATACAAAAAGTTTCTCCCAGAGTCAGCATATGAACTATGCTGTTATTGTCAGGGTTCTTGTCAGTATTTGCAAGTCTTGCTCATCATTTTTTACTTCCACATTCCCAACAATAGCATCTTGTGCATTCAACATCTGAATACCAATACGATCTCATCTTACATAATCGGCAGCTGACCTGTCAACTTATTTTTGTCTGATTCCTTCCATACACCTTCCGGTAAACATACCAGATTTTGTCTCTGTACCTGCACCAGTTTCATGCTTTTAGTTTTAACCTTTCTAAACAGAGTTTCAACCTTATAAAATCCTTGACTGTCTCCCAGCCAGTAACAAATTTGTACGTGTAAGGAGATACAGAATAAGGTGCGGAACAGATTCAGTTTGCCCACAAAAAACACACTGAGAGTTTCCTTGCGAATAATCTTAATAAGGTCATCCTTTGTTAAAATTTTTTCATATGAGAGTAAACATATAAAGATGTTTATTTTGTGGGCGTATCTTAAGCTTCCACCACATCAAAGCATCTTTCACTTTCACCCCCTGAAAACAAGAAAAATATTTGTGGATTGAGTTGTAGAACCCTCCTTAGATTCCCATTAAAAATTTTGGTAAATTTTTCATTGAAAAACAACAACAACAGATAAGGTTGATAACTAATTGGTCATTTGGTTACTTTTGTATGATGTTGATCCATCTTGATTGATTGGATAAAGATAACATCCAATTGATCTTTTTATGTTATTTATGATAATCGTATACCAACTTTCAAGAGTGAACAACATGACCTTTGGTCAGTTTCTTATTGATTGATCTAATTACCTTGGAAATATTATTGAATTCAAATGCATCTCTCTCTCTCTCTCTCTCTCTCTCTCTCTGCTTGCATGTGCGGGCGAATGTCTGTGTATCTTTTTTTGAAATAGAATTTAGATAAATCTCAAGTTAAGTTTTGTTCAAATATAAACTGACAAGATTACTGGATAACCACACATTACAGCTCCTGTTTCATCAGAGAAGATCCTGGTCACAGCGCTGAGCTAAACAAGAAGAGAAAATCACTGTGCAATCATACTGATTTGGAGTCACCAGTATCAAAGCAGAAGCTAGAAAACCAACAAGTAATGGAATTAGCAGAGTCATCAGAGAATAGCATGAGTTACCTTTTCACAGATAATGTTTACAATGCGGTTGATCCATCCATGGTGCCTGATTGGCCTTGCACATCCTCCAGCAGCTACAGTAATGAGGCTACCTCATGTAGCACCTTTGGTTCTTCAAGTGAGTTTGATAGCGGTGCTAGCACCGACAATTTTGGGTCACTAGGCATGAATTATAATTGCAAGAAGGAGTTGTTTAAGGAGCTTGAAGCATTGCGTGACCCTGTCATAACGGAGCTAGTGAAGAATAGCATGGAGGGTTTTGATGCAGACACCGATGAAGACACTGTGGATTCCATGCTGTATTCAAATGGGTTTGATGAGTTGGCAACCCAATCCACTTTGGGCGGAACCATGCAAGGTAGTCATGTTTCCTTTTTGTCAAATTCAACCTCCCTCAAAATCTATAATACTTATTTAATTAATTGCGCAGATGGTAGACCAATTTCGAGCCAGCTAACAATTGATCAGGAATTTGAACAGTACTTCTCAAAGCTCATGCTTTAATCCAGCCCTATTATTTGTTCTGTAGTTTTCGGCCCAATGCACCAGTTTTTCTTTTTTTCAAGTGAGAACTTCTTGCTTGTACTGCATTTGGTTTATTCAGCTGCTCGTGAGACTAGAATATGTCTATGCTGTGTAATATGTGTGTGCAACCATGAATGAGAAAATGTAATGTTGGTCTGATATGAAATCCAGTTTTTGCTTTTGGGTGACGTGTATTTTACAGTTTACTTTCTTGCTAGATTTCACATCTTCACTCGGTACTATGTACTGGAGCATGACACTCGCTGCTTTTCAGTGTATACTGTTATATTCTCTCTTGCTTGAGTTCAAAATTTTCAATAGACTGGTAACCAAGTATGTACTGGCTGCTTTTCAGTGTTATACTGTTATATGAATTTGACATGAACATGTGAGTGCCAGATGAATTATTGGCATAAAAAAATCAAAATAGGACGGAATGCACATATAAAAGTGGCAATGGAACATGACATGACTAATTGTACATCTTGCCATCTATGTTCAACAGCCAGGAATCTTCTACTGTTCAAATGGCTCCACAAAATTCAATTATTTTACAGAGTTTACTGCAAAAGCAGACTACAAACGTGTGGCTAGCAAGCTAGGATTTTTACTGTTTTGTACTCTTGGGTAATCAGTACAGCACAAAAATATCAAAGCAAGTCAGCCCAGTAAGCCCAGAAGATTACAACTTTTTTTAGGAACAAAAATTACGGTAGGCACAGTACAAAAATCTTTTATCAAACAGATGATTTAACATCAACCTACAAGACTTTGCAAAGGGATGTTACTTAATTTCTTGTTTTATTTTTGGAAAATCATTTGTACAAACTCATTGGATGGTATCAGCAAAATGCGGTTCGAGTATTTATGATCGGACGGTTAAGATAGAGACTGATTCTTGATAATCTATTCTGAAGTAGATTGTTTCATTGGTCTGAGACATCTAAATATCTAATTAGTTGCTCGACAATACAGAGGAGCCTAAATCACATGCAATGTAAGGATGATAACGTGCCAATTTGAGGGTTTGTTGGGCTTTTAGATGCGTCGACTGGAGAGTTTAAAAAAAAGGGCATAAATTATTTGCAAAATAAAATTTTTGTGTGTTTTTTAAGGTAATAAATAATGAAATGTTTTACTAAACTTATAACATAAAAAAGGTAAGGAACAATAGGGAAGATGATCCATCGTAATCAATTCTGTATATATGTGGTGCATTTATATACAAAATCGTCTTGTTTGGTATAGAATTTCTGTCTATATAAACGGCCAAACACAACTTGAGGATTTTTTCTTTGACGATTACATTAATAATAATTCTAGCATACATACAACTTGTACGCGCGTTCTGAACTTCTGATTTAGTAAAAATTCAATGATATTTCCAGTTCGCATTAATGATTTTTGTAACATTCATTCTATGGCTGAAATTAAAAAAAAAATATCTGAAGTTTAAATTTTTAATAATTAACTATTCACAATAGTTAGTCTATATCTTAAAACTTAAATGCATCTCACGATCACCTTTTCAAATGTTAGCCATATTTTCTCACGTAGTTGTAGTTAATAGAAAAAGAAAACGAAAGATGCTAAAGATCTATATATTAATATATAGCAGGCGCATAGAGTAGGATGCTGAAGGCATTGGGAATTTGAGAGAGTTTTGTTTGACGAAGTTCTATGGCAAAAAGGAGGATTATGCTAAAAGGCTTCGCAAATGCATATGCACAATTCTGGTAAAACTAGCATAAGATGTCCTCATATGTGGGCAAATAAAGAAACAAAATAATGTTAGACAATAAAAATATATTGCTTAATTTACCAGCGATACAAATAGATTTGTTATTCAATTTGTTTCTATATTAGATGGAAAACCAAATGATAGTGTTATTTGGTCTAGCGATTCTCATCCAACCACAGATCAAATCGATCCAACGGCAGAAAAAATTGTTTACTCTCTAGACCTAGTGTTAGTATTATTATATGGTGGAGACATTGTTTCAGCGGGTCGCTGAAATGATCAGTGGGTCGCTGGAAAAACAGACAGACTGGCACCTTTTCATGAAACGATGCCTTATCTGTTAGATCTGAACGTTCCTTATAAAAGAGACGTTGCAGACTCATTCTGTACGAGTTCTGAGACTCAGAGAGAGACAGAAGAAAGAGGGAGAGTTCCACCATCTTGGTCTTATGCATCTATACAAGATCAAGCACTTGAGAGGGGTGTTTTGGTCACAACGGCTTGTCCTTGTGATCTTGCAGTGAGTCGAGAGCACTTGTACTGTGGAACCAAGGCAGAACTCGTTTGCTTAAACGTGGTTGCTGTCACTGGTGTAGAGAAGACGAAGGCTTGCAGTCCACTACGTGAAAGAGGTCACCTTCGATCCAAGACTTCCGCATAACGGTATATCTAACTTTGTGCCTAGATATATTTCGTCCAAACTCTAACAGTGGTATCAGAGCGCCATTAAGGCCTCTTTTCGTAGGGTTTGGACTGTGAAGTCCTTGTCTAAGCCGTTTGTGTCGATTTACCATTTTATGGTGTGATTTATACCCTTAAAAATGATTAATATTGTTTTAGTCATTAGGGTTGATAAAGATAGTCTCAATTTGGTTGTTGAGAACCATAACCAGACAAAGAACACCATGATAATGCTTCTGGTACGTGGTTTAGGCCAGAAATGGCCAAAACATACCAAAGGGCGTCTGGTCTGTCAGGACCAGCGGGTCGCAAATTTATTCTGCGGACCGCTGGAAGTTTCCGCGGGTCGCAGATGTATTGAGCGGGCCGCTGGAAATTAAGTCAGGTCGCTTGAGAGACAAGCTGGCCGCTGAAGACTTAGAGAGATCTCAGCGGGTCGCTAGGAGAGCTAGCGGGTCGCTGATCCTGGGCAGACAGAGAGATGTAAATGACACAAACAACCAGATTAATGCCCAATTAATATCAAATTTGTACAGAATGTTATCTTAGTGATAATATCTGTCTGGTATTCCCTCTACCTTACCCAAATTTGACCTGGTCATGATGGTAGACACTTGGAGTGTTTCTCATGACATGAGAGAGATGCTTGAGCTTCACGGTATTCGTGATAGTTCGCATGTTAGACAGCACAAAGGGTGATTCTAGATTGGTAGACTAAGTGTTCTCATCTAGTTTCTGATCCTTGTCGCCGATTTGAGTTATGTAAACACTTTGATACTTAACTCTTGCGATTTGATTGATTGTCCTAGACTTTCTTTTGGTCATCAAGGTTAAGTTATATAAGTGTTTAGTATTAACTCTAGAATCGAGCAGCGAGGTTTTATAGTTATAACTTAGTTGTTATGACTTATTTGAGAGAATGCTAACAGCATACATATTGTGCTTTGTCTCTATTGTATTTGTAGATACAAAGTCGGCTAGCAAGAGCATCATTGCTGACCTGAACTCAGGGGAGAAACTGAACGACCGCAACTACGATGTGTGGCATCATAAGGTTCAGTACCTCCTTGAGGACCAGAGTTTAGAGGAAACTCTCACAAAACAACTGACTGAGGCCGAGCTTAGCGACACCACTAAGGCTACGGCAAATGAAGAGTTCAAGAAAAAGGACCGTGCCGCTCGCGTGATGTTGCTGAGCAGCATGTCCAATGACACTCTTCTTCGTTTTGAGAAGTATCGCACCACAAAGGCTTTGTGGGATGCGATCAAAGTCCAGTATGGTGGTACTTCTACTACCCGCCTGCGCCAATTGACTCTTAAGTTCGATGGTTATAAGAAAAAACCCGATCATTCGATGCGGGAACATATTAATGCCATGGCGAACATGATTAATGAGTTGGCGCGTGATGGTCATAATCTCACTGATGAGCAGCAAGTGCAGGCAGTCATTCGGTCACTCCCTCGCTCATGGGAGCATATGAGGGTTAACCTAACCCATAATGACAACATTCGCACTTTTGAGCAAGCTGCACATCATGTGGAACTTGAGTATGACCGGCTTATGGCAGAGAAGGCCGAGAGGGCTACTGGAGAGGCAATGATGGCTGCTGCCTCTAACTCTCAAAAGAAGAAGAATAAGGGAAAGAACTCTCAACAAGGGAAGAATGCAAAATCTAGAACTGAGGGTGCTTCCAGTTCCAAGAAAGACAAGAAACGCGACAGGCGTGGAAAGGGAAAGGTTGAAAATGCCAAGGAGGCCTGTTTCAATTGTGGAGAGTTTGGTCACTTCATTCGTGATTGCACGAAACAGAAGGTACAACTCTCAGTTTCAGCGGGCCGCAGGGATGTCCAGCGGGCAGCAGAAATTCCTGATTCTGAATTCTTGTTTTATGCTAATTTATTTGTGTCTAGTTGCTTTATGCTAACAGAAAACAATCCTGTTTGGACTGTTGATTCTGCAGGAACAGATCACATAGTGAGAGATCGCATGGCATTCTTGGAGTATCGTCGAATTCCGGCAGGGAGTAGACGCATCTTTATGGGGAACAATAGTAGTGTAAATGTGCTTGGCATTGGCACTTGTGAGCTTATGTTCAGCGCTGGTCACAAAATTGTACTTCATGATGTGTTGCATGCGCCAAATATTCGACGAAACCTTATATCTGTTTTAATTTTAGTTAAAACTGGATTTAAAGTTGTGTTTGTGGATAATTGTGTGAATTTGTACTGTAATGATATACTTGTTGGTGATGGTTATCTAGAGAACAAGTTTATGGTACTTAATACAATTGTTGGTTCTGCTGAGTGTAATGTATCTTCATCTGAATTGCATGTGAATGCTTCTATGGATTGGCATGCTAGATTGTGTCATGTAGGTCAAGAGAGAATGAATAAATTGGCTAAGGATGGACTCTTGGGTCCTTTAACCAATGTCTCTTTTATTACATGTGAGAGTTGTCTAGCAGGTAAGGCCACACGCAAACCGTTTGGTAAGGCGGTTCGTGCTTCATTTCCTTTGCAACTGATTCATTCGGACATTTGTGGTCCAATGAATGTGTGTAACATTAGTGACTGACGTATGGTAAACCAAGTCCTGAAACTGTCTGGTAAATCGATTAAGAATCGTTTATTATTAATATTGCATAATAAAATCAAATCTGACGGTAAAACTTGTGGGAAATTTCTGTTGTGAAATTTGAGAATGTATATCTTGGTATTTAGAATTTTTCTGTATGATTGCCACGAAGAATTATAACTAGAAAAGTTATCTAAGTTAATTAAGGAAATAGCTAATTTACAAAATTAGGCTATTTAATTAGTTGCTACACCAATAGCCACAGAGATTCGGCCACAAAGGATCTGGGGGGAATTTATTAAAAGAAAACGACGAAAATTTCGTCGATTCTTTCTCTCTGTCTCTCCGATCTGTCCGTCTCTTTTCTTCTTCTTCCCTTCTTCTCGAGATGTGCTCGAAGCCATCTCTTCTTTGTTGTGTTGTTGTTCTGTGAGTGGCTAAGTCGAGAGGCGCCGTAGTGATGCCTTCTGTCTTTTTCGCACCTCCTGCTTCTTTCTTCGTGCTTGCACGAGAAGGCAGGTGCTTCTTCTCCTCTCTCGATGGCGACTGTCAGAGGAGTAATGGGGAGGTGAAATACGTGGCAAGCATGCGTTGCTCCACCGCATCTCTCTGTCCTGTCTTCTTCCTCTTCCTTCGGCTAGCTGGTAAGTTAGGTTTTCTATAAATTAGGGTTTCGGATTTGGGGAAAAGTAGGAGGAGGAGACAGGCGGATTGAGACGGCGCTGGAGAACGGTAACATGCTTCTACCTTTACTTTGTGAATTCTGGTTATCAATTTTAGTAATTGATGTCGATTTGGTTACCGTGAGTGTTAGGTTTATGGAAGTTGCTCTGTTCTTGATTAGCTTAACGTTGATTCTTGCGTTGGTTGTGCTTGAGTTCTTGAGAAGGTTTCTCAACGATCAGAGGCAAGGTATAACTCTCTCTTTCTGTATTGTGGCTTGATTTAATTGTAAACGAGTTTGCTGTGGCTATGTGTAATCTGAATTAGGACTTGTTTGGTATGAGATTCTGCGATTGATAGTTAAGTGATACTTACTGTGTCGCGATTTATATTCTAAGATGATATTGGTAACTATTTTGCTAGCTGTGAATAGCAAATTGTGTCTATTTGATAAGGGAGATAGCTGTTATTAGTTGAGATATGATATGAGCAAACTAATTAAGATTGTGACATGAGGAGGCAGATACTGTGAAGAGTAGGATACTGGTATGGGACTGCAATACTGATAAGAGTTATAAATAGGTTACTGGGAGTAGTATTGGGTTTAAGAGTAACTGCTTGTGCTTATATCATGTTAGGTTTGATGTGATGTCGGATAGTAGTTGTTAAGGGGTGATGTTTTACTGTTATTGGGTTACTGACACTAGTATGGTACTGAGAGTGATGAATCATCATGTTCTGTGAAGTAATATGTGTAATTATCTGTTATAGGTATAGAAAGAGTAATAAAGAAGCATGTAGATGATACTGTGGTAATATAACTCTTTCATAGGCATGAATAGAAGCATTTGAGTTTCATATAAATCTGTTTATGCATATACCCTATAGTAGGGTACTGTAGATACATGTATATTTGAGTAATTAGGTTGTTTTAGGCATTGTATACTCATTCTTGAGCATAAAAGGGTGCTGTTAGGGGTATACTTAAGTAAATGTTTATACTATGCACTGTCTAACTTATATCTGCATCTATAGGTTTTAAAAGACTCAAATATATGTTTCAAATAGACATATGACCACTGCACAGGATTAGGATAGCTTAATTACAAGTGTATGGTTGCTGTCCATAGACTAATTTGGCATATAGGCATGTTTTAATGAATATATGTGTTGCTTCCTGCTTTTGTGGTGCATAAGTGAGTATTCTATAGAGTTAAACATGTATGTATACCTATATAGCTACTATGTACATAATCTGAGTTAGCACAAATGCATGGTAGATGGTTTAAATTAGCATATGTACATGTTATAGGCGCATTTAGGGATTATGGTTTGAGTTGGAACTTGTTTAAGGCTGAAGTTAGGGTTATAAGTGCATATTTGAGTTGTCTGGTATAGGTACAAGAAGATGATATCCCTCTGATTGTTGGTTGCGTGAAATAAGGGTACTTCTGTGAAGAAAAAAAATATATATTGGGTTTTTCTGTAAATAGTTAAGGACAATTTTGGAACATGGAAGGTTTTAGTAAGAATTTCAAGGGGTTAGGTGTAAATTTAGAGGGCTTGTAATAATTCTGTGGACTTATGTGCATAAACCTAGACTTAACGGGTTTGGGTTTACTAACTGTAGGTGTCGGATCTGATTGTTGGTTCTGGCGGACCCGTTACGATGCGGTCCAGTCAACTGGGTCAGGTTGACTGGGTTGCGCTTGTTGTTGTTTGCTCTGTTTCGTTGTTCTGTTTCGTTGTTGGGCTGTGGTTGACTTTGGGCCGAGAAAAGAATAAGAAAAAAAAAAAAGGGCCTGTAGGCCGAGATGGTATTGTGGGCTTAATTTTGGAAAATAATTTCGGATTATAATTAGCTTTCGGATTTAAATAAAGCTAATGACGGATTTCTGTTAAACTAAACGACTTGGCAACAATGTACTTAGTTTAACTATTGATTGTGGGCTTTTTAGGGAAATGATGAGATTTAGTCTGACTTTCAAAAGAACGGATACGTGGCAAATCATTCAGACTATCTGATCCCGCAAGAACAAATAAATAATTTCTGACTTATATTTTCTGATGAGTTTAATTGAGTTTCCTAAATTTCTGTATAACTATTTCTGTTATTTCTGATGATAAATCTTCGATATTAGGAAACGTATAATTAAACGCTAAAACGGATACTTGAAAATGTAATTAAAAGTTATAACGGTGTTAAAGGACTTGGAACCAAAACGTACAGTCCAGTTACCCATAAGCTACCAGACTTAATCGTGTTTACCAAACGGATTTAAGGGACCCGTTAAACATAAATTAACGGTACTTGATCTGTAATTTGTAAACAGGAACGGATACTGAAGTGCCCCCAGACATCTGAATCAAGCAAGGTGCGGATACGCGGAATCTTTGTTAGAACTCGGGTTTCGGTACATTTAAATTTGTGCATTGCATGTTGATCATTCTTTGATAATGCATTTCCAAATTCATGTAGTCGATAGGAATCCCTGAAATATGAAAACGCATGTTGAACCAAACTGTTCATTCGATTCCACTAAAAAAATATATTCCGACATTGAATTTCCGATTGATAATCATTTGAATAGTCGGATTATATTAAAGGACTGGAATGGCTCCGTAAATTGACTAATTTGCATAGATATCTTTTGTGATAGAAGAATCGGATTTGAATTGAAATCGGACCATTCTAAATCAGTCTGTACAAGCATGATTATAATAAGTATCACTCTCCGGAGTCAGGTTTGGCCACCTACCCGGCCAGGATTATTAGCGCTTTAATTACTGGAAATTCCCTCTGTAATCTGTACCTAGGGTTGGACCTATGGTGTGGGAAGAGTTCTTTCTGATTCTGTTGGGCCGATAAGAGCTTGAGTGTATACTATACTCTGTTAAAAATTCTGTGATAAATATTTATGCTTGATTTGAATTGATGCATATTTCATGTTGCAGTATGCCTGTTATCGGACCTTTGCGTCTTGTGCCTACGGTACAAAGCATTCTGATTTATTTTAAATATATCCTGAAAAGCAATGATTCTTATTTTATAAATGTTTCAAATATAAAGGGTATTATTTCCGATACCGGTTCGTACCAAGAAGCCGCGTACTGGAACTAAAACCCGCACTGAGATTTATTTCTCATCCGAATTTTTGTTGCCTCTTTTGAGGGTTCCAGGAACGTAGGAATGGTGCTAGGCGACGGTCTATAGCTACAGTTGAGTGCTCTTGTCTGCAGTTCTGTGTTCATATCCCGAGTCTAAATTGTAATGCTACCCTAGCTCTGTATCTGGATGAACTTCCCGATGTCTTGGCGTATCTGTATTTGGAGATTCCTCCTCCGAGTCCGCCGCGTGAGATGGAGGTCGAACCTGAGTCCGAGGATCACTCCGCGGAAGCGTAAACGCGGGGAGCGTTAGTATGGGACGGTTGTTGTTGGGTTGTTGTTATTGTCCTTATAGTGGTCCTAGTTCCGTGAGTCATGTTGGTATCGGGTTTTTGTCGGGAAAATTTTATATTTTGTAATATAGCTTGTAGAACTTAATCGGGCTTGTGGTAAATGGCAGCAAGTGGCAAGTGGGGTGGTTGTCAAATATGTTCTATATGTATATAGCGTGAGGTGTGCGAACCAGCCTTAGGTTACACAAAAATAATAAGCCTAGGCGTCAGAACGTTTTACTTTTGAGTGTGGAATAAAAACTTGTATAATAATCTGTGTGTAATAATATGAAGTTTGCTTTATTTATCCATGTTTACACATTTAAGTTCGGGACCGAAATCAAGAAAATGGAATAACAAATTGAAAAAAAATTTTAGCTATCTGTCTGTAGCCTTACGGGAATGACTTGTCATTCTCGTGGCGGAGACGACGTCAGCATCTCGGGTCGGGGTGTGACAGTCGGCTCTGGGGTGGTATCAGAGCAATTAGACAATATTCCATAACTAAGGTAGCATGACAAATCTGAAATCGGGGATATGGAACGAGATCAGGACAAGAACACTCGGAACTGTGCAAATGAGAAGAAATATAGTAGTGTAGAATCTAACCTAGCACTGATAATTGTCTGTAAAGGTAAATTCAGGATGAGCCATCGGAGAATGTGTCCAAGGAATCGGTCCCAAGTACCCACGGAACCTTCGGATCAGGAAGTAGATAGGCTTTTAACGGCCTATGAACGTGGACGAAGAGTGGCTGGCAGGAATGGCCAGGAGAGACCTCGGGATAATGCCGAAGAGGAATTTCGGAAGCAATTTGACTCCTTTGCTAGACTTGGACCGCCATCATTTAACGGAGACGGAGGATATCGAGCTGCTGAGGAATGGTTGGCAGCCATTAAATCCCGTCTGATGGTGTGTCGGGCCGCACCTGAAATGCAAGTAGAATTAGCTGCGTATTATCTGACCAATGCTGCAAGATTCTGGTGGGATGGAGTCCGGCGAAGTTACGATGGTGAAGCCGCCCGAATTCCCTGGGAATGGTTTGAGGAACAATTTGCAAACAGATTCCTTAGTACATTACATAGGGAAGCAATGAGAGCACAGTTTGTTAACCTTCGCCAAGGTCAGAGAACGGTGGCAGAGTATAACAATTTATTTCTGACTGGTGCTCAGTATGCCCCGGATATTAGGGATGATGAATTTCGATTCAGACGACAATATCTGAATGGATTAAATCCAGACATAGCCGTAGTCGTTGATAATCCCAATGTGCAGGGAATCCAAACAATAATGGATGCAGCTGAACAAGCTGAGTCATATCAGCAAAAGAAGGCTCAGTTTAAACGGAATCAAGTTAAACGAGGAAGGGGTCGAGGAGCTAATCGAGGACATAGACCTCCGTTACCCCAGAACAGATCTGCTGCTACTCCGTATGAGCGAGTCTGGTGTAGACATTGTCAACTTCCCCACGCTGAGTCTCAATGTAGATATAAGAACCAATCTTGTTTCCGATGTGGAAGTTTGGATCATTGGGCTCGGAATTGCCCGATGCCTGCACCAACAACTCCACAGGCAAGCTTCACTCCTGGAACTAGTTCGTATCGAGGAGGCAGGTCCTCTTCACCCGCAAGAGGCAGAGGACGGGGATCAAATCGAGGTGGAAGGACAAACTCGACTACTGCGGTTCATGCAATAGAAACGACAGGTGAATCAACTCAAGGATCGGATGCGGCGACAGACGATGGAGCGGAACAAGGAAGCCAAATGGAATCTGCAAACCTGCTGGCAGGTACGCTATTTATATCTGACTGTCCCGCATATGCACTAGTAGATACTGGATGTAGTCATTCTATTATAGCTAGTGCTTTTGTTCAAATGTATGGTTGGGACATAGAAATAACTGAGGATACTTTGAAAGTAGACACGCCTTTGGGACAAGCGACTCAGAAAGCGGCTTATTGTCGGAATCGAAAAATTAAAATAGCAGACCGGGAATTAGGAATTGACCTTATGGTAATGGATATAGCACCTTATGATATTCTGTTGGGTATTGATTGGTTAACGAGACATGCAGCTGTTATTAACTGCCCAAAGAAAGAAGTGCGATTTGGATTACCTAATTGCACTACAAGTGTGTTACGATGTAGAGAACCGAATGATTCAGTTCCTTACATATCAGCCGTGGAAACCCGGCATCTATTAGAGGCTGGATGTAAATCTTACCTGATATCTGTCCATAGTCTTGAGTCCAAATCAACGGAGATTAAAGACATACCGGTCGTATCAGACTATCCAGATGTGTTTCCAAGTGAGATCCAGGGGTTACCCCCTCCACGAGAAATTGAATTCTCGATAGACCTAGAACCTGGAACTTTACCGATTTCAAAGGCCCCATACAGAATGGCGCCAGCGGAACTTAAAGAATTGAAGATCCAACTGGATGATTTGTTGAACAAAGGTTTTATAAGACCCAGTATATCGCCTTGGGGAGCTCCAGTACTGTTCGTTAGAAAGAAAGATGGAACTCTTCGATTGTGTATTGATTATCGGGATTTAAATAAAGTAACTATCAAGAACAAATATCCACTTCCTCGGATAAATGATTTGTTTGACCAGTTACAAGGCTCGTCGGTCTATTCAAAAATTGATCTTAGAACGGGGTATCATCAATTGAGAATAAAGCCTGATGATGTTGAAAAGACTGCGTTTCGAAGTCGGTACGGGCATTATGAGTATTTGGTAATGCCTTTTGGCTTGACTAATGCCCCGGCAGCTTTTATGGATTTAATGAATCGAGTTTTTCGAGATATGCTGGATGTATGCGTGGTAGTGTTTATTGACGATATTCTAGTATATTCTCGTAATTCGGAAGAGCATGCTACACATTTAAGAATGGTGTTGGAACGACTTCGAGAACATAAACTGTACGCCAAATTCTCGAAATGCGACTTCTGGATGAATCAAATTTCCTTTCTAGGGCACACTATCTCGCAAGAAGGATTGGCCGTAGATCCAGAGAAAATCAAATCTATTATAGAATGGGCATCTCCCAAAAATGTTACTGAAGTAAGGAGTTTCTTGGGATTGACGGGTTATTACCGACGGTTCGTACCCAATTATGCCAAGTTAGCTAAGCCTCTTACTCAATTACTTAAAAAGGATAATGGCTTCGTATGGGAAGAGTCACAGGAAAGAAGTTTCCAAGAGTTGAAAGAGAGATTAGTTTCTGCTCCTATTTTAGTTATGCCAATAATGGGAAGAGATTACATCGTCTATACGGATGCTTCTAAACTTGGATTAGGCTGTGTCTTAACTCAAGACGGGCATGTAATAGCTTATGGATCTCGACAATTGCGACCCCATGAACAAAATTATCCGACTCACGATTTGGAACTAGCAGCGGTGATTTTTGCCCTCAAACTGTGGAGACATTACCTCTATGGAGTAAAATGCAAAATCTATACTGATCACAAGAACCTCAAGTATATCTTCACTCAGAAGGAACTCAACCTCCGACAAAGACGATGGTTAGAGCTAATCAAGGATTATGACTTGGATATACAATATTATGCTGGAAAGGCTAATGTGGTAGCAGATGCTCTGAGCCGAAAGAGTTATATAAATATGGCGAGTATCATGACAGTAGAACCGAAACTACTGGAAGAAATGCGACGTTGGGAATTAGAAATCACATTTTCTCCAGAAGTAATGACATCCTTCACCACTACGATTGAAGAAGAAAATGCTTCTAAAAATTCCATGGAAATTGATGTTCCTACAGTAAATGCTATTGAAGTACAAACGAATTTAATTCAAGAAATTAAGCAAGCACAAGAAAAAGAAGTGGCATTTACTAGGTATTGGGAATATGCAAAAACCAAGCCGGATTCTGTATTCTCCATTGACGAAATGGGAATACTAAGATTTCAAGATAGGGTGTGCATTCCTAATCAGCTGGAATTAAAGAAGAAAATCTTGTCAGAAGCTCATGATTCCGGATATTCCATACACCCAGGAGAAGTCAAGATGTATCAAGACCTAAAGCGAAATTTTTGGTGGCCTCGTATGAAACGGGAAGTGTCGGAATGTGTACATCGGTGCTACATCTGTCAGCAAGTCAAAACAGATCGACAACGTCCTGCAGGATTACTACAACTACTTCAAAGACCTAAACATAAATTTGAGTCAATTACAATGGATTTTATTTCGGGTTTACCCCGAGCACCTGGCAATTATGACTCCATTTGGGTGATCGTAGATCGACTAACTAAAGTCGCTCACTTTATTCCGTTGAAATTGGATTATTCTGGATCTGACCTAGCTGAATTATTTATGAAATTTGTGTTCAAATATCATGGATGTCCAAGAGAAATTATTTCCGATAGAGACACTCGATTTACTTCTAAGTTCTGGATCAAATTTCAAAAGACCATGGGAACATATGTTACTTTCAGTACTGCTCATCATCCTCAGACGGACGGACAAACCGAACGAACCAATCAAACTCTCGAAGATATGTTAAGAGCGTGTGTACTTAGCTTTGGAGGATCATGGATATAATATCTACACTTGGCTGAGTTTGCTTATAACAATAGTTATCATGCCAGTTTGGGAATGCCTCCATATGAAGCATTATACGGAGAAATATGTAAAACTCCGCTCTGGTGGAAACCTCAAGGATTAATTGATCCAACTGGACCTCAGTTGGTATCGGAATGTGCAGAAAAGACTCAATTGATACTTAAACGGTTAAAAGCAGCACAAGATCGGTATAAAAAGTATGCGGACATGAAACGAAGACATGTTCAATATAAGGTAGGGGATCAAGTGTTGATTAAAGTTTCTCCTAGGAAGGGAATTAAGCGTTTTGGTATGACTGGGAAACTAAGTCCCCGTTATATCGGACCTTTTGGAATCAAAGAAAGAGTCGGGAAAGTAGCATATAAACTGGAATTACCTGATGAACTATTACAGATACATCCTGTCTTTCATGTTTCGCAACTGCGAAAATATATTAAAGATCCTAGTCACCGATTGGATTTTTCTAATCTTTGGGTAGAACCTGATCTGACATATCAAGAAAAACCAATGAGAATATTAGACCGGAAAATACAACAGCTAAGGACCAAGACAATACCTCTGGTGCTAGTACAATGGGGACGACATTCAAAACGAGAAGCAACTTGGGAACTTGAGGACACGATTCGAAAACAATATCCTGAATTATTCGGGTAAGCATCGTTCAGGGGACTGAACGATTATTTTAAGGGGGGTGGAATGTAACATTAGTGACTGACGTATGGTAAACCAAGTCCTGAAACTGTCTGGTAAATCGATTAAGAATCGTTTATTATTAATATTGCATAATAAAATCAAATCTGACGGTAAAACTTGTGGGAAATTTCTGTTGTGAAATTTGAGAATGTATATCTTGGTATTTAGAATTTTTCTGTATGATTGCCACGAAGAATTATAACTAGAAAAGTTATCTAAGTTAATTAAGGAAATAGCTAATTTACAAAATTAGGCTATTTAATTAGTTGCTACACCAATAGCCACAGAGATTCGGCCACAAAGGATCTGGGGGGAATTTATTAAAAGAAAACGACGAAAATTTCGTCGATTCTTTCTCTCTGTCTCTCCGATCTGTCCGTCTCTTTTCTTCTTCTTCCCTTCTTCTCGAGATGTGCTCGAAGCCATCTCTTCTTTGTTGTGTTGTTGTTCTGTGAGTGGCTAAGTCGAGAGGCGCCGTAGTGATGCCTTCTGTCTTTTTCGCACCTCCTGCTTCTTTCTTCGTGCTTGCACGAGAAGGCAGGTGCTTCTTCTCCTCTCTCGATGGCGACTGTCAGAGGAGTAATGGGGAGGTGAAATACGTGGCAAGTATGCGTTGCTCCACCGCATCTCTCTGTCCTGTCTTCTTCCTCTTCCTTCGGCTAGCTGGTAAGTTAGGTTTTCTATAAATTAGGGTTTCGGATTTGGGGAAAAGTAGGAGGAGGAGACAGGCGGATTGAGACGGCGCTGGAGAACGGTAACATGCTTCTACCTTTACTTTGTGAATTCTGGTTATCAATTTTAGTAATTGATGTCGATTTGGTTACCGTGAGTGTTAGGTTTATGGAAGTTGCTCTGTTCTTGATTAGCTTAACGTTGATTCTTGCATTGGTTGTGCTTGAGTTCTTGAGAAGGTTTCTCAACGATCAGAGGCAAGGTATAACTCTCTCTTTCTGTATTGTGGCTTGATTTAATTGTAAACGAGTATGCTGTGGCTATGTGTAATCTGAATTAGGACTTGTTTGGTATGAGATGCTGCGATTGATAGTTAAGTGATACTTACTGTGTCGCGATTTATATTCTAAGATGATATTGGTAACTATTTTGCTAGCTGTGAATAGCAAATTGTGTCTATTTGATAAGGGAGATAGCTGTTATTAGTTGAGATATGATATGAGCAAACTAATTAAGATTGTGACATGAGGAGGCAGATACTGTGAAGAGTAGGATACTGGTATGGGACTGCAATACTGATAAGAGTTATAAATAGGTTACTGGGAGTAGTATTGGGTTTAAGAGTAACTACTTGTGCTTATATCATGTTAGGTTTGATGTGATGTCGGATAGTAGTTGTTAAGGGGTGATGTTTTACTGTTATTGGGTTACTGACACTAGTATGGTACTGAGAGTGATGAATCATCATGTTCTGTGAAGTAATATGTGTAATTATCTGTTATAGGTATAGAAAGAGTAATAAAGAAGCATGTAGATGATACTGTGGTAATATAACTCTTTCATAGGCATGAATAGAAGCATTTGAGTTTCATATAAATCTGTTTATGCATATACCCTATAGTAGGGTACTGTAGATACATGTATATTTGAGTAATTAGGTTGTTTTAGGCATTGTATACTCATTCTTGAGCATAAAAGGGTGCTGTTAGGGGTATACTTAAGTAAATGTTTATACTATGCACTGTCTAACTTATATCTGCATCTATAGGTTTTAAAAGACTCAAATATATGTTTCAAATAGACATATGACCACTGCACAGGATTAGGATAGCTTAATTACAAGTGTATGGTTGCTGTCCATAGACTAATTTGGCATATAGGCATGTTTTAATGAATATATGTGTTGCTTCCTGCTTTTGTGGTGCATAAGTGAGTATTCTATAGAGTTAAACATGTATGTATACCTATATAGCTACTATGTACATAATCTGAGTTAGCACAAATGCATGGTAGATGGTTTAAATTAGCATATGTACATGTTATAGGCGCATTTAGGGATTATGGTTTGAGTTGGAACTTGTTTAAGGCTGAAGTTAGGGTTATAAGTGCATATTTGAGTTGTCTGGTATAGGTACAAGAAGATGATATCCCTCTGATTGTTGGTTGCGTGAAATAAGGGTACTTCTGTGAAGAAAAAAAATATATATTGGGTTTTTCTGTAAATAGTTAAGGACAATTTTGGAACATGGAAGGTTTTAGTAAGAATTTCAAGGGGTTAGGTGTAAATTTAGAGGGCTTGTAATAATTCTGTGGACTTATGTGCATAAACCTAGACTTAACGGGTTTGGGTTTACTAACTGTAGGTGTCGGATCTGATTGTTGGTTCTGGCGGACCCGTTACGATGCGGTCCAGTCAACTGGGTCAGGTTGACTGGGTTGCGCTTGTTGTTGTTTGCTCTGTTTCGTTGTTGGGCTGTGGTTGACTTTGGGCCGAGAAAAGAATAAGAAAAAAAAAAAAAGGGCCTGTAGGCCGAGATGGTATTGTGGGCTTAATTTTGGAAAATAATTTCGGATTATAATTAGCTTTCGGATTTAAATAAAGCTAATGACGGATTTCTGTTAAACTAAACGACTTGGCAACAATGTACTTAGTTTAACTATTGATTGTGGGCTTTTTAGGGAAATGATGAGATTTAGTCTGACTTTCAAAAGAACGGATACGTGGCAAATCATTCAGACTATCTGATCCCGCAAGAACAAATAAATAATTTCTGACTTATATTTTCTGATGAGTTTAATTGAGTTTCCTAAATTTCTGTATAACTATTTCTGTTATTTCTGATGATAAATCTTCGATATTAGGAAACGTACAATTAAACGCTAAAACGGATACTTGAAAATGTAATTAAAAGTTATAACGGTGTTAAAGGACTTGGAACCAAAACGTACAGTCCAGTTACCCATAAGCTACCAGACTTAATCGTGTTTACCAAACGGATTTAAGGGACCCGTTAAACATAAATTAACGGTACTTGATCTGTAATTTGTAAACAGGAACGGATACTGAAGTGCCCCCAGACATCTGAATCAAGCAAGGTGCGGATACGCGGAATCTTTGTTAGAACTCGGGTTTCGGTACATTTAAATTTGTGCATTGCATGTTGATCATTCTTTGATAATGCATTTCCAAATTCATGTAGTCGATAGGAATCCCTGAAATATGAAAACGCATGTTGAACCAAACTGTTCATTCGATTCCACTAAAAAAATATATTCCGACATTGAATTTCCGATTGATAATCATTTGAATAGTCGGATTATATTAAAGGACTGGAATGGCTCCGTAAATTGACTAATTTGCATAGATATCTTTTGTGATAGAAGAATCGGATTTGAATTGAAATCGGACCATTCTAAATCAGTCTGTACAAGCATGATTATAATAAGTATCACTCTCCGGAGTCAGGTTTGGCCACCTACCCGGCCAGGATTATTAGCGCTTTAATTACTGGAAATTCCCTCTGTAATCTGTACCTAGGGTTGGACCTATGGTGTGGGAAGAGTTCTTTCTGATTCTGTTGGGCCGATAAGAGCTTGAGTGTATACTATACTCTGTTAAAAATTCTGTGATAAATATTTATGCTTGATTTGAATTGATGCATATTTCATGTTGCAGTATGCCTGTTATCGGACCTTTGCGTCTTGTGCCTACGGTACAAAGCATTCTGATTTATTTTAAATATATCCTGAAAAGCAATGATTCTTATTTTATAAATGTTTCAAATATAAAGGGTATTATTTCCGATACCGGTTCGTACCAAGAAGCCGCGTACTGGAACTAAAACCCGCACTGGGATTTATTTCTCATCCGAATTTTTGTTGCCTCTTTTGAGGGTTCCAGGAACGTAGGAATGGTGCTAGGCGACGGTCTATAGCTACAGTTGAGTGCTCTTGTCTGCAGTTCTGTGTTCATATCCCGAGTCTAAATTGTAATGCTACCCTAGCTCTGTATCTGGATGAACTTTCCGATGTCTTGGCGTATCTGTATTTGGAGATTCCTCCTCCGAGTCCGCCGCGTGAGATGGAGGTCGAACCTGAGTCCGAGGATCACTCCGCGGAAGCGTAAACGCGGGGAGCGTTAGTATGGGACGGTTGTTGTTGGGTTGTTGTTATTGTCCTTATAGTGGTCCTAGTTCCGTGAGTCATGTTGGTATCGGGTTTTTGTCGGGAAAATTTTATATTTTGTAATATAGCTTGTAGAACTTAATCGGGCTTGTGGTAAATGGCAGCAAGTGGCAAGTGGGGTGGTTGTCAAATATGTTCTATATGTATATAGCGTGAGGTGTGCGAACCAGCCTTAGGTTACACAAAAATAATAAGCCTAGGCGTCAGAACGTTTTACTTTTGAGTGTGGAATAAAAACTTGTATAATAATCTGTGTGTAATAATATGAAGTTTGCTTTATTTATCCATGTTTACACATTTAAGTTCGGGACCGAAATCAAGAAAATGGAATAACAAATTGAAAAAAAATTTTAGCTATCTGTCTGTAGCCTTACGGGAATGACTTGTCATTCTCGTGGCGGAGACGACGTCAGCATCTCGGGTCGGGGTGTGACAATGTGAGAGCAAGGCATGGTGCCTATTATTTCATCACATTTATTGATGATTATACTCGCTTTGGTTATGTTTATTTGATCTCCCATAAGTTTGAGGCATTGGAATGCTTTAGAAAATATCTTGCGATGGTTGAGAATCAATTAAACACAAGTGTGAAAACTCTTAGGACAGATCGAGGCCGCGAGTACCTTTCTGATCAATTCAAGAGTTTGTGTGATGAAAGGAAAATCGTACGTCAATTGACGACTCCCTATACACCTCAGCAAAATGGAGTTGCTGAGAGACGTAATAGGACTTTGCTTGAGATGATTCGATCTATGATGGCTCAGGCAAATCTACCAATTTCATTTTGGGGAGATGCGCTGCTTACAGCCACTTATGTATTGAATCGTGTGCCTTCTAAATCTATTATAGCAACACCCTATGAGCTATGGTACGGTAGAATACCAGATTTGGCTAATCTACGACCATGGGGGTGTATGGCTTATGTCCATGATTCATCTCATAAATATGGTAAACTTGGCCCTCGAGGACGGAAGTGTATCTTTATTAGATATTCTGATAAGTCAAAAGGGTACATATTTATTGGAGATAATCTGAGTGGGACAATAACAGAAATAGTGTCAAAAGACGCTACATTCCTTGAGAGTGAATTTCCTAAGCGAAGTGAGGTTTCACAAGATAGAGTTCTATTTGAAACGCTTGTTTCTCCTCAAAACATTCGTAACCCAGATGTAGAGGAGGAAGAGGGAGATTTTGTAAGTCCTCCTCAACCTCCTAGGGTTAGCGATGTTGCAGAAACAATCGTTCCTATGGAAACAGATTCTCTGTCGCCCAGTTTGAGCGGGCCGCTGGTCTTACCAGCGGGTCGCCAGGAATTTCTAGCGGGTCGCACAAACTCTGAGCGGGCCGCTGACTTGGAGTCAGAGACAGAAATACCTGAACCTCGCAGAAGTGCCAGAGGACAAGTACCTCGCCATCGATTTCAGATCGATGGGGGAGAAATATTCTTGGCTGCTCAGGATTGTTTGGTTGAACCACGGAATGTGCAGGATGCACTTTCGAGTCGCCATGCTAAGGAATGGATGAGGGCAATGCAGGAAGAAATGGAATCCATGAGAAAGAATCAAGTTTGGGAGTTAGTTGATTTACCTCCTGGTCGCAAAGCTGTTGGGAATAAGTGGATTCTCAAAGTCAAGCGAAAGGCAGACGGATCAATTGACCGTTTTAAAGCTCGTTTAGTGGCAAAGGGATTCACCCAGATAGAGGGAGTGGATTTCAAGGAAATATTCTCACCTGTCGTGAGATTCTCATCCATCCGCTTAATTATGGCTATCGTTGCATCATTAGACTTAGAGCTGTTCCAAATGGATGTTAAAACTGTATTCCTCAACGAAGAGTTGGAGGAAGAGATATACATGGAACAACCACAAGAGTTTGTGGCTAAAGGGGAGGAGCACAAAGTGTGCAAACTCCGCCGATCCATTTATGGTCTCAAGCAGGCTTCACGACAATGGAATCTTAAATTCCACCGAGCCGTTTTATCAAACGGGTTTGAGGTGATGAAAGAAGATCACTGTGTCTATGTGAAGCGGTCCAAAAACAGTTTTCTAATCTTAACCTTGTATGTTGACGATATTCTATTGGCTGGAAATGACATTTCTTTGATCGAGGAATCAAAGATGTGGCTGTCCTCTGTGTTTGACATGAAGGACATGGGTGAAGCTAGCTATGTGCTAGGTGTCAAGATAGAAAGAGACCGATTTAAGAGGTTTCTTAAACTATCTCAGAAAAATTATTTAGAGAAAATAATTGAGAAGTTTGCTCAGGCACAGAGTAAACCTTATGACACTCATGTTGATAAAAGCACTAAGTTGAGTTCTGAAATGAGTCCCAAAACTGATGAAAAGAGAGATAAGATGAAGAATGTGCCATACTTAAGTGCTGTTGGGAGCCTTATGTATGCGATGATGTATACGAGACCCGATATTTGTTATGCGGTGAGTCTCGTGAGCCGATTTCAGTCTAATCCTGGACTTGCACACTGGCATGCAGTCAAGAGGATTATTCGGTACCTCAAGGGCACTTTGGACTATGGACTATGCTATCAAGGAAAGGATATGCATTTAGTTGGCTATAGCGATGCTGACTGGGGAGGGGATCCAGATGAGAGAAAGTCCACCTCTGGCTATGTGTTTAAGCTAGGTGGCGCTGCCATTTCTTGGCGCAGCAAGAAGCAGACATGTGTAGCGCTTTCCACTATGGAAGCCGAGTATGTTGCTTGTGCGAGTGCTGCGCAAGAAGCTATGTGCTTGAAACGGTTTTTGCATGATTTAGGGGTAGTCAAGGTTACTTCTGAACCTTTGACTCTTTATTGCGATAATACAGCAGCGATTGCGTATTCTCGAGACCCTAAGTTTCATGACAAGACTAAGCACATAGGCACGAAGTACCATTTTGTTAGAGACTTAGTGGAGCACAAAGAAATCATGTTAAAGCATATTTCGACTGGCGAAATGATTGCTGACCCAATGACAAAACCGATCAGTCGTGATCTGTTTATGAGACATGTCAGAGCTCTCGGTCTGAGGACGGGAGCGGACCGCTTGACTTTCAAGCGGGTCGCATGATTTCCTGGCGGGCCGCTGATTTGTGTAGCTGGCCGCATGTACTGTTATTTGTGGACAGTTTATTTATGTATGTTTGTATGTGTGTATGAACAGTGTGATAATAATATGATTGATTGATTGCTGTTATCTTTATTCAATTTCATATTTATTTTGTTCATTAAATTGTTAGCATTATGGTAGTATGTCATTGAGCTAGAATGACTTATTTACACAAGCATTCGCCTCTGATGCGTGGGGCATGCAGAGATGAGACTCTATCAAGCTATGTGCGATTAGTCGAGGACTAATGTAGCTACTTCTGTGGCCGAAGCTTGATGTCGCCTTAGTTTTAGACTAAGATGAGATTTGTCTTCTTTTAGACGAGTCGACATGAGTTGATCCCCACAACTCATGTAGCTCAAAGAGAAGCCAAGGTGAGTTTCTCCTTGACGCTCGTGGCAGCGGTCTTGTTGAGGATCTCAGGATAAATTGCAATAAGTGTGGTCTAGACCATAGACACATAGATTGCAATTGGATCTTAATTTGTACAATGAACTCGACATACGTCTGCATTGATAGACAGTTCATTGTAGCACGTGTTTCATACCACGTGTGCTTGGCGGCGTTGGGAATTGAGTTGAGTGGTCCCAGGACCTATACCAGCTGTCTCCTCATAGTGTAAATCCCAAATAAATACCCTTATGACTAGTGACTATGTCATGAAGAGTACGATCAATGTTCTGTCTACTGTGGTGTGTTACCCATGGCTATGTATGATTCGGTCTACCGGTGCATTACTCGGAAAGCGGTTGATTTTACTTGGATTGACATGAGTGCATAAGGAAGATTGATTTCAAATCACACAAAGAGTGTTTCTTTATGTTCAGGATCCACCTATCTCGTCATATGGACTGAGAAAGGGAACATTTATGAAACTTAGATTGAAAGGGACTAAACATAGGCCATTTAGCTTGGTTGGCGATGTTATGTCTAGTGTTGATTTGATAGATCTAGGGTATTAGTATATACATATAAACTGCTTCTTTTAGAAAAGGGTCGAGGCTCTTGGGTGGCTTTAACATTAGTTAAAGTGTATCCTTGTAGCTCCCGCATGCAGGTATATACGCCAGTCGCACGGTCCATTTGCCCGTATGAAGATAACACTGCTGCTAACAAAGTCTCCAAGAGGGAGATGTTAGTATTATTATATGGTGGAGACATTGTTTCTGCGGGTCGCTGAAATGATCAGCAGGTCGCTGGAAAAACAGACAGACTGGCACCTTTTCATGAAACGATGCCTTATCTGTTAGATCTGAACGTCCCTTATAAAAGAGACGTTGCAGACTCATTCTGTACGAGTTTTGAGACTCAGAGAGAGACAGAAGAAAGAGGGAGAGTTCCACCATCTTGGTCTTGTGCATCTATACAAGATCAAGCACTCGAGAGGGGTGTTTTGGTCACAACGGCTTGTCCTTGTGATCTTGCAGTGAGTCGAGGGCACTTGTACTGTGGAACCAAGGCAGAACTCGTTTGCTTAAACGTGGTTGCTGTCACTGGTGTAGAGAAGACGAAGGCTTGCAGTCCACTACGTGAAAGAGGTCACCTTCGATCCAAAACTTCCGCATAACGGTATATCTAACTTTGTGCCTAGATATATTTCGTCCAAACTCTAACACCTAGAGTGTAACACCTATGCGTTACGTGCATTTATAAGTAGTAGAGATAAAATGTCTATTAAGGAATTGAGTTTAAACTTTCAAATATCAACGTGACACCGAGAAATTAGAACCTCGATAGGAAGGAGAGATTTCTTGCCAAGTTGCCATGCTATTGATAAGGATATTCACATCCAGGAAAAAAGGATAGCATGGGCGCGTAATAGGAAGTTTTTTTTTTTTTTGATAACTTGACAGGAGCTGTCAAGAGAGTAACAGGAAGAAGTTAGCAAGGCTGAGACAGGGATTTTATATTATAAAAAATAAAAAATATTATACTTATCCGCAAATTGTCATCATTAACTAATATAATTAACTATTTTTTTATTATTTTTTAAAAGAAGATTGAATGATTAACACAATAGTTCAGTATGTAATCTACAGTATCTAAATGTGTATTTTAAAGGTGGTTCTAACAATTAGCGCGAGAGTTCAAAGTAAGAAGTGATGACGAATTGACGACTGAATTGTATTTAATTTTAAAAGCGAAAAATAAATACAATTAAAAATGAAATTTATGCATCGATTAATAAACGAGCTTGCAACGGGTAATAACAAGTGTGTATTGTATGTGTATTGGAAATTGTATTAGAAATATTTGACGAGTGATTTTATAAAAAGTAGTTACCCATGATAACTTGAGTATCAAATTATAATAAAAAGTTACATGGAAAATGTATCAAAATTACCTGTAAGGATATATCGGTCACCACTTTACGTGACAAACTCGCTAATCAATTAAATAATTATTTAAAAAAGGACAAATTTAAAGATGTGTTTTAAATATATGTATATAAATAGACTGTGCATGAAATTACTGTGACTTTTTAATTCTATTCAGTCATCGATCAAGTACCAATGAACCTAAATTATTGATGAATGATCATTTGAATTTGGTATTATGTAAAATTTGATATAATATGTATCTAAATTATAGTTAACATTGTTGATCAAATACGTGTGCATAAGTGCACAAGTATTCACATACGCAATCCATACATCAATTCTGATTTCTGACCCTTTAACTGCGAGTGTTTATTCCTTTTTACTCTCTCTTTCTCTCCATTTTTTCTTTTTGTTGGAATTCAATTTATAGGACTGTGAGTACAAGTAAAACTGAGCAGAAGAAATTAAGTGGGGGTGGGGACCACAGCACGTGTATAAACAGTCGGCCGATCTGCTTCTAGATTCCCGCCGTACAAATCCAACGTGTAATATCCACGTGGACCACTCACATGCCGCCTTAGGACCAAAGCGGGACCCACCGTGTTCCTAACGACGTGACCTTTGACCAATTGTTGCCGGAGCCCCTTCACTAGTGCGCTACTCCATCCGATAACAGCTAGCGGGTGCGGGTCCCACCCGCTATCTTTCTCTCCCCAACCCAACCGGGCCGGGCGCGGTCATTTCGCAATGATGGATCCGGGTCCGCTTGCTACTTGTTAGGTTAGGTCATAGGCCTCATAGGCGCGCCCCTGTGGAGACTTTTAACAAATTCGGACCCACCTCTCCCACGTGCGGTCTCTTTGCCACGTCACTATGATTTATTGACTTCTTAACCCATTAGTCCAGAGTCCGGACTCCAACCCCATTTTTTTCTTCAAAAATTGCATCATGTAGTCATTAACGATATAAAGTTTTAATACTTATATATACAATTTTTTATTTAACAAATTTAATTTGTATATAGAATTTTTTTTAAAATTGCAATCACCCTTAGTAACATAAAAAAATAAAACCAAGTTCTCTAAAGAAATGTAAGTTATAATACTTATATGTACAAATTTTTATTAAAAAAATGAATTTGCATATAATAAGTTGTTTTAAATTTCAATCAACCTTAATAACATAAATAACAAAAATTTAAATTATATCTGAAATATATATATATTAAATTCAAGTTGTATATATGATGAGAGTTTTTTTTTAAAAAAAATTAATTATGACTTTTTTATAACCATAAAACAGCATTAGACTCTAAGAATAGCTGTTAATGATCATTAGCTGTGTTCAATTTCTCAGATAACAAACACAACAAAAAATAAGATATTTTAATATTCTATAGGTAATCATAGAGCATGAAGCACTGGTTACACTATCTAGAACTGTCACTTTCTATTAGGTATCACGGTGGAATAATTATATTTGAATTCTACCATGTCCTTGTGGCGTAAAAAACAAATTTTGGAGCATATGATTTGAATTTTGTGGTCTAGCTGAGTCATGCAGCAATAGTATTCATACGGGAAGAGAACATTTAGGCTTCAAAAAAGTATAAAAATAAATAACGAAATATTGCAAGTATTCATTTTCCAATATTGGTAATGGCTAAATTGAATAATGAACTCTCAACTGTAAAACAGGTGTCTTGATTAAAAATGATCAGCTTAATCTTTTAATTTTTATTTACACCAAATTCATTTCTGAACTTTTAATGATAGTAGAAAAGTTAGATACGTTGTTTATTTTTTCTCAAAGCAACTAAATTTGTCTTTATACTAATATATAAAGGATCCTAACTAGATTTATTTGAGATTAGATTTTAAGACTAACATATTTTTACATGGAAGTTAAACAATTAGTTCCGGGTAATAAAAATAAAAAAACCACTTCTTTTTTCCCAAATCTAACGATGCATATATTTAAAACTTTATGGCTTAATTTTTCATAATTAAAAAAATAAACATTAAGGATTTTTGAGTTGAAAGATAAATGAGGAAATAGAAAAGTTCAAGTATACAACGGGATATTTTGAGAGACGGATAGATATTTTTTTTTTATTTTTATGTTGAAATTCCGAACTTAGTTATAAGAAGCTCCATCCGTAACTTTTTTTTTTTTTTTTTTTAGCAAAAGAAATAAGACACAAAATCAGCCGAGTAAGTGCTAGCAGCGGAAAAAGGACACAAAATCACGTGTGAGGCTCCCACGCCGCGTGATCGGTCAATAGACCCAATCTAGACCGTCCGATCTCTCACCTGAATTGTGTCAGTACCACGTCACAGTCCGCATGCTCTAGCACCGATCTCTACGAAAATGAACGGATCTGATTAAGTTGATTACGTTTGATGAGATGGGAAAGCGATCAGAAGTCAAAAGGACGACGCACGCTTGAGTTGCTAATTAATGTTTCCAACTCGTATTCCTGTCAGGTCTGTCTAAAAAAACTCGTATTTCTGTCACTTTTTTTTTTTAAAAAAAAATTTATGTGAAACCAAATCCAAAATAAATGTTAGTTTGAAAACCAAGCTAATTGATTGGAGTTGGAGAGTTAGAAGAAATAATAATTTTGGGAGGTTTGACTGGATCTGGCAGATGGGGAAATGAAACGAACCACGTGTTGCCATTGATCAATTAATCATGCATGATTTGCATGGTTCTGTTGTACTGTTGGTTTCATAAAATAGGTTTCGTTCTCGGACCTCAATTACGAAAATTATTCAAATGGTATTAAAACATATAAAACAAATTAAAGATGTTAAAAACTTTCAAAATTCGAAAAAATGTACAAGTGTAAACCGTCTACCACAGCATTAAAGGACCCTGCCATTAGAGCGAAGAAGCAATGAGAAATGGCGAACTGTAAAAGCGCAGTTGCCAACTTGGCATACAGGAAAAATGTACCACGGATGAACATAAATTAATTAAAAATAGCAAAAACAATGAAATTGGTCGATGATTCATAACTACAAAACTCAAAATCATGGAGCTTAGTCAATCATTCATTGTAACAAATAATATAATGAAACATGATAATATTTTTCAAAAGACTCAGCTAATAATTGGAAGTTTTTTTTTTTTTTTTTTTTTTTTCCTTTTTGTTTTGGACTTGACCACCGTTAGTGCATTGTCGAACTGTTTGTTAGGAAGTCATTTTTTTACATGGTTAATATTATCACATTTGATTGTATAATCTTTTTGCATCTAGTTCGCACTTAGCATAGCAAAATTCACACTTGAGCAAATAACTAATCGATCACATTGTTAGCCATCGATCCTAAAGAGCAATAAAAAACAAATTTCATAAAACTCAAATCATTTTTGGATTATATATTACAAAGTATAAATTCATAACTACTATCAAACAATATACCATAATACAATTCATAAATACTATCAAACTGATTTGAAAAAGGATAATGAGTTGTGTTTGTAATTTATTATTTTCCCGACTTGAGATAAAAAATAAATGTGAAATCTCTCAACTTTAAATATCTACAATGGATCTTCAACAATTAAATAAATCTCGCACGATTATTTTGGTTATTTGCAGTATATTTTAAAACTTCTATAAACTAACAAATTAATATATTAAAATATTATCGTCGAGCTTGACTTGAGTTTGAATTCAACGATTTACATGGCGATGGGACATGACGCTGTAATTTAACTTTTTTGTGAAAAACGTTGAGTAATTAAGGTTGATTTATTTTAGTTGAATATTTTAGCTCTCCATTTCTTCAATCCTTATTTGTAGTGGTCTCTTAGTCCTCTTAATTCTTCAAACATGGCTCCGCCTCTGACGGTTAAATATATCTTCAGAATTCAACTCGGTGCGACTAAAGTAAATTAGAACTAAATTCAAGTCAATTAATTTGTTCACAATTCTAAACTTGGTCACGTAAAATAATAAATCTAGAAGTAATTTTTCTTTAGGGTCTGCTCCAGAAGGGATGAACGGGAGTGAAGGAAAGCTAAGGAAAGCAACGGAAGAGGAAAGAAGTTGAAGGAACTGAAGAGGAAACGAAGATGCCGTGCTCCAGCTTCAAAAGCCGTGTATGAAAGATAACTGCAGTACTCCTCTTCTTTGACAATATTGGCCTAAATGGGAAGACAAAGATGACATGTGGGGTCCACAGTCAGAGAAAGGAAAATAAATGGTAATTTGGGTAAAAAGTTAAATTTATTGGTGTATCTTCGGTACACCCCAAAATCGGGGGTAATCTGTCTTCTCCAAAAACGAGCTGTCAAGGGCCTGTAGCTTAACTGAGTTTCCTTCGATTCATCCAGCGGCAGCAACGGGAGCAGGTTATTTCGGTTACGCTACCTTCCCTTTACTTCGATTCATCCCTTCTGGAGCACACCCTTAAGGGTAAGTAATCGTTGTTCAATAAGATTTCCGTTGAATTTAAAAGGAACTAAGGAAGATCAATTCCCAGAAAGCGAAGAGCCAAGGTTTCTATCTCAGCTCTCTGCCTCTCTGCCATGTAGGCCCGACTCCTCTGCACCATGTTTGATTCCTACTGTCGGACACCAGAAATTCCCAGACCTTTAAGCCTTCATTTCCCTGCAAATACATCAAATTGCACAACTTGGGGGGCAGAGAGAGCATTATTCCAGTAGAGACAATTAAGAGCACTCATAAGGATATTTGTGGAACCTAAAGGAAAATAAATTTCATAAAATTGAGAGATGTTACAATTTTAAATAGGTCAATTCAACCCATTTTTCCCCACGCTCTCTTGGAGGTCCAGTACTGAATACTGATGGGAACATGTAAGATGTAGCACAGTAATTTTCTGGCCTCTCCAGTTATATGCAATAAATTTATGGAAGTGCGCATGTCATGTGCTGCTTCTACTCTAACGGCACAGTAGTGCCATTATCAAATTTAAACTGTTTGATATCATATATAGTGGATTTCCTCATCCAATTTAAAGTTTCATTTGTAATCGAACCGTTTCGGATTAAATAATGACACCAACCACACTCACGATTAACCTAAAAATAAATTATCCTTTTTCTTTGAATTCAGCAGAATATCTTCATAAGAAAAAAAAATAGTTATACATATTCACAATGTTAGATATATGATGGTCTATTTGTCAAATTTTTGTACAATATGAAGGTCCTTTTGATTTAAAAAAAAAAAATCAAGCATTTCAATTCAAAAGTTCAAATTCCTTAACAAACGATTCAAAATATATTTGCTGGAATTTGATGTGAAGACGATTGACTAAATCATTGTTATATACTTATATCAATTCTGAGAGAATTGGATCAACACCGTTGATGTTAGAAACGCATTTGACGTGCAACAATGAAGCACCGCATTACCAAAAAAAATGCATGATATATTTAGTGCGTTGCATAACACATCGAGGTAAAAAGAATATATCGCTTTTGCATATTTTTGCTAGATCCTTAATTATCTGATCACCTTATCAATTGTATAAAAATCATTGAGAGGTGCATATGGATTATTTTGGGCGATGATTAATTTTGTACAGTTATATATAAATTTGAATTTAATTCATATTAAATTTTACTAATTGTCAAATTTAAAATATTATTTAATGCAATTTAACCATTTAGTAAATTTTACTAGTTTCCAATTTTAGTAAAATATTAATAATTTTGTAATCCGAGTTGATACAAACAGGTGAAAGCTTTGAAACCAATGAACCAAGGCTTCTTTTTTAAATGAGACAGAGCAAGCGATGCAGACAATTGTGAGGGACTGAGGCCTCTTATTTCTCCAAGAAATGCATTTGCATTTAACAGTGATGGGAACCAACACAGTTCATGTGAAAATGGCTAAAAATAAAATAAAGGCAAAGAGAAGCAGAAACAGAAACAGAAATAAAAATAGAAATGAGAAAGCAATAATGGCAGTTGTCAGTCGTCACGCCGTCCCTGCCCCTTTCCAAGATCCACACATATTTCATTTCATTTTATTAACCCACACAAACAAAAACACACCCATTAATATCTCCGTCCTGCTTTACTGTTAATTTTTACATCTCTTGCACAGTCAGATCCATCTATGATCTATTCATCCTTCATTAATTTTTCTCCCTTAATGATAGTTTACAAGGTCAGATCCATGCCCCTCATAATAGTCTAACCCTGAAGAGGCATTTTTAAGGAAATTATAACACATTGTAAGATGGTCTTTTCTACAGGTCGTTTTGTATCAAACATTTCTTCAATTTTGGTTTTTCACTACTAGGGAAAATAGAAAATTAGGACTACGTAGAGAGAAATGCAAAGTCTTATCAATTTCTAGCCCGTCAAAATAGAAAACATAAAATCTGTATCTAATATACAAGCACACACAGAGAAGAAGATAGCATGCTAATAGTTTTACATTTGATATAGTACCTCAGTTTTTTGTACTCTCCTCTAAATTAGAGACTCAAAATTTCTTCTAAACACTCAAAATTAAACAAGGAAGAAAGTAGAAAGATAAAAAGGAAAAAGGAAAAGGAAAAGAAGAGAGAAGTATGTACAAAATATTTAGAAAGCCTAGCTACCAACAAAAGAGAAAAAAAAAGAGGGAGAAGAGGAGATAATCAGGCATAGTCTTTCCAACAGACGAGCATGGTGACGCAGCGGCGCATAATGTAGAAGCGCGCTCTTTGTTCCTTGACAAGACTCGCGCATCGGCTTGATAAAGATCGAGCGCTTGATTTGGTGGTGCTCCTCACTTCTCTAGCGCTCTCTGACCTCTTGAAGAAGGCAGTGGTACCAGTACAACTGGTACCAAGACCGCTTGCATCTCCTGTGTATACCCTCCTGCTGCCATTGTTTCTGCTCCCTTTCTTAGACAACTTCCATTTCTCATCCATGTACAGCTGCTCCATTTCTTTACTTTTACTTGGTTTTTCTTTACTAGAGAGAAGAAGGTATGGGAATGAGAATATGAGATGAGATCAAACGAGAGGAGATGAGGTGAGAGAGAGAAAGAGCAAGAAGAAATATGGAAGAGATGTGGTGCTTTAATTTGGATTAGGAGTATATATAGTTATACATAAAAAATAGGAAAGGTGAAGAGGAGAGGAGAAGAGAGGTGGGTGAGATGGGATCCGTATCCTCTACAGAGATGGGTAGAGTGTCCATCTCATCACGACCGTCTGATCTAATCTGGACGGTTTATTTTTTTCGGGCCAATAATTTTTTTCGGGAGTGGTGGAATGCATGGGGCTCCTTTAACCGTTGAGATTAAATCAGACGGCTGTGATCGAGAGATGGGCACTCTACCCATCTCTTAGAGATGGGTAGAGGATGCGGTTCCGGGTGAGATGAGGTGGACCCTGATCTGGTGTTGCGCTACACGCCGTGTAGCGCACCCATGAGCCGTTCGATTTTGATCTGGCGGTTCATTTTTTTCGGGCCTAGGAATCTGGTTATTTTCACGGGGCTCCCTTATCCATCAGATCAAAATCGGACGGTCCGTGTGTGCGCTACACCGTGTGTAGCGCAACACAGGATTTGAATTCGAGATGAGGTGGGGGTGGTCCATGAGACCAGTCAGACATGGTTTATTTAATTTCCGGCAACACAGACATGGTTAATTTAATGTTGTACATACATTAGAATTAGATACATTATACATATGCATTCGCACTGCGTACGCTGTATCTCTACCGATGCATCTATGGCACATTCACACCTGACGCATCTCTGTTCTCTGTTCTATGCTTCTAGCTAGCCAATGGTCTTCGACTCTTTGGAATCCTTTTCTTTTGCTAGCTTTACTTTTCAGATGTACCCATGGAATTGGAAACTATAAACTGCGTACCAAGCCCACAATTTTGTTTGGAAAAATATAATCATTATTACATGCATATATTCTTGTAAATATTGTTGAAATTGTTAGAAAATTAGCAATACACCCAAAATTATGAAATAGAAAATCTTGAGGTAATTTATTTTTTTTTTGTAAATATTTATTTATCTAGAGCATTTCCAGGGACGAAATCATACTATTATCTATATTTTTATGTTATCATAGGTTACTTGAAAAAACATTTATATGCATCGCACCATCGATATTCATTTGTATATATTACATCTCAATGCAAATAAAAAATAGCAAGGTAACAATAACGTACACAAACATGATCAAGGTGCACAAGCACAAGTGATTATTTAAGTTACTAATTTGAAGAGTTTGACATAATATAGTACTTAGATAATCAATACAGTTAGGAAAATAGTGGAACCCTTATTATTCGGAGCATTGATCGATCTAACATCAAAGTATATAACCAAGGTTGTGTAATAAAAACCAAATTATTTGACCAGAGACCTAACAAATTAATAAGCTTGCATTACAAAACACCAATCAAACTAATTTAATGTGTCGACCATGCTGTACATGATTTAGGTGAAATTTGGTTCGTCCAGTCTAAATTTACGTATTGATGCGATGACATGATGAAGAGAGTAATTATTACCATATTAATTATGAATACTATAGCATTTAGGCTATAATTGTGTGAGGTTTTTAAATAAAATATGTCAAGAATTTCTTCAAGTTCGGTGAGCAATATATTTTTATTCAAAATTATTAAGATAAATTAAGATAAATTTACTTCCTAATTATATCATAACTACATTATTTTATTTTTACAAATACAAACAAGAGTATAATTTTGATATTGAATGCAATTTTGACTAATTTATTTATTGCATGGTAATTATTCGGAACCAATCCTAGTTAGATTGTAACCATATTATTTTTAGTTTCAAATACAAACACGAATGTAATGTGCTTATACTGAACATAACTCTTTTTTTTTTTTTTTTTTTTTTCAATCATAGGTTTTTACTAAACGAGTATTCGAATATATGAATATCGCTTCGAGATCTGCTTAAACCTTTTGTGATTCTTGCAACTCGATAGCAACTAGATAGCCACTATCTAGTATTTTCTAAAAAAAAAAAAAAAAAAACCGTATTTGTGATTGTATCTGAAAATTATCCGTTTTCGAATATTTATTACTGCAAAACTTTAAATGCAATTAGAAAGAGCGATGGAAATGTATATTTTCGCTATTTCAAGTGAAGGTAAATAGTGAAAGAAAGAACAGAAAATTAAAGACATTTTTCTTGAACTATTTCATTTTCGGTGGTCAAATACATAGAAATACTATAAACTTGCTTTTAAATATTCTCTCCGAAATCATTCTTTCGTCAAACTCTTCTTAAATGTCTGGTGTTTTGTCAAACAGTTTTTATAATTATTGCCTCAGGTGTGACTATCCACGGACCCGAATCCTCTGGACGTTTTTTTTAAAACGTCCAGTGGTAGTTTTTGATCAGAGCCGTCCGATTTAATCTCGACGGTTCATTTTTTTCGGGCCAATATTTTTTTCGGGAGTGGTGGAATGCACGGGGCTCCCTTTTAGCCGTTGAGATTAAATCAGACGGTCCAGATCCATAGACGTCCACTGGATGGCCATCCAGAGGATCTGGTTCCGACTATCCACATGTAAGGACACATAACAAAGAAACGAAATGGAAAATAAACGTTTATTTTATGCACATTATTTCGTCTTCCTCTCTCTCTCGGGTGCATTTATTATCTGAACCGAAGGGTTCAGTCAAATAAACAGGTTACTTTTATAAACAGAAAAAATGAGCAATTTTTGCATTTAATTAATATGACTAGATGGCATTAACATTTAACGATTAAATTAGCTTATTTTATTTAATCATACTAAAATTCACCATCTTCTCTACGTCTATATATTTCCAACATTATTATAATGTGCGCACGCCAATGCCGGAGCCAGAAAAAAAAATTAATGGAGTCCAAGTGTTATGTTGACTATTAATATATACTATAATATTTACAAATACATTTTATTTTTGGGGTCCAGATTAAGATTATTATTATTTAAATGAGGTCAAATACTATTTTTTGTTAAGGTAATTGCCAATGCATAACAAAAATACAAAGTAAATATATGGTTCAAGCTTATACTCAATAGACAAATTTTATATCGTTCAAGCTTAACAAACATTGTTTATAATTAAATTTATAAACAAATGTCAATCATGAATCTAACAAAAAAATCAATAGAAACAATAAATTCATTGTGTAAATACCACACCAACAGAAAATTTGTGTGCGTGGATCGAGTTCATATGGTTCATGTCCGTGGTATGTTTTGTAATACTCACAAAATATGAACATTTAAATTTAAAATTTGTTGAAGACTTGACCCAATTTATGATAATAAAAAAAATACTAGTATCATCTTCGTACACACGGGTGACACGGCTGTAGTTTTATAAGGGCAAAGTAATTTGATCATCGAAAATTCAAAATTCAGTTCCCATCCGAATCGTACGGTCATAAATGTTTGCTTTCCAGACAATTTGGGCCGACGAAACCAATATAAATCAATTGGGGCCCATCAAGGCCTGCGTCACTCTCCCTGGCCCCTTGGGGAAAAGATCAACGAGAGAGACGTATCGGACGGCTTTCACTGTCAGGCAAGAGTACACGTGTTAGCCCCTGATAGAATCAACAGCTGGAAAGAGACTTGATTTGGAAGCGTCGCAATCGGACGGTGCATGATTAGCCAGCAAGGAAAGTGACGCGTCGATGAGAGTGTACTCTAATTGCGTGTTAGCGCTAATTTAATGGTCTCTTCGCTTGAAACATTAAATACTTTTTGTTTAGGATTTTTCTAAACATGGGTGTTGCCTGTTTTCTTTTTGCCTCCAGCTTGTTTTTTCCTGTAGCTGTTCAATAAGTGTGTGTGTTTGGTCCCTTTCTTTGCGTGTGTGTGTTTTTCCCATTTCCAGATAGGTATGTGCAATCCATTTCATTTCAGTTGACGCTAGAAAGTAGAAACTGTCGTTTATTAAAACTTAAAAGGATGCAATTCCTTACATCCTTTTGTATAAAATCTAACTGAGATGATTGTTATCACTCATCACCATTTACCAGATTTTTTTAATGTCAATACAATTATGATCTCTTGTCAATATAATTTACTGCAATACTGCTACATCATTTATTATGCTAATAGAATTGAGCAAAGTTAGAGCTTAGGCCCCAGGTTACTTAATAATCTACTTGGAGTTGATATCATAGTCATGCACCGGCAGCTGGGTTCTGATACTGTGTCAGCTAGGAAAGGGGCACCGACAACAGGCGCCAGTGGTATCTAGTACTGGTACGGTAATGGTATTGCAGTAAGGAAAGAACCGTCTCCCATAGTCCCGTATACAATGGTTCTGAGTATTGATAAGGTACCAGTACTAGCCTTTGGAGCTGTTAAGAGATTGTCAAGGTGCTTTCTTTCTGTTTTTATTCTATTTTTTTTTTCGTTTAACATTTTCTTTATTGTATTTGGATGATCTAAATGTTGTATTGCTGTAACAACTTTTTAGAATTTATTTTCGTCCATGGAAATTTCTGGTATGGCATTTCGCCAACTGGCCTACAGAAAAATTTCTAATATGATTATAACTTTGTAAATTTCCAGCAGCATGCTTGGGCCAATTATTGATCATTTTTAATTTATTATAAGTAGCCATCCGGTGCATCGAGGCTTTTCAATCAAAACTTTTCCATGCTAGGCAAAATAGAAGTGACCGGGAGAAATTATTGCCATTTGAACCTAAACTGGCCTCTTAATTGATTGTAAACAATAAGCAATTGCATCGCAACTGTAAAAAAAATGACCTTTTCGATTTACTCACCAAAAATGCACATACAGCCTTAAAAAGTTGAAGTGCTACAAAAGATTCATGTGCTGTAGCTCTCTTATAGTTCTTTTGACAACAGAATTTTGTCCTTCTTGCATGTCTCTTTCTCATTTAGAATTAACATACTTGATTTAGGGGTTTCTCCATTTAACCTGAAGGAGAATCTCTGCTCATTTAAAAAAGAAAGAAACACTAAGGTTGAGGCGGATTAATTATGACCATACAGAAAATCTTAATATTTGTTTTTATTTCTACACAAGTTTTGCTCCTGATTTTCAGAAGGAAAATTCTGACTTCCTCTGTATATTTGACAAGAGATTACACTTTTATTATCGTGAATGAAAATTTAGGAAACGTGAATTAACCTATTCTTTTAACGAGTAAAGGAATCCTCAAGATATTATTGTAGCCATCCAGTTCAATGATTAATGGCCATCTATCACAAAAATTTGTATATTGGAAGAATTTTTGTTTAAGAAATTATTTGCGTTGAAGTAAGGGTTGCATGAACAAATGTTCCGATAATTTATTGATTTTAATTAGGACCCGATGTGAAATGCACAACAACTAAAGGAAAAAAAATGCTCCCAAATAATGTTCACTCCAAAAAGAAAAAAAAAAAAGGAAGTGTTGCAAGCGAATTCTTTCAAAAAGGAAAAGAAAAGGGAAGAAAAATGTCCCAAATCCCAACAAAAGAAACAATTGCAAATATACACTCCAATGATTCCTTTGCGACTGTGAATATACGCTGATGGTATAACAGATTGCATCTGCACAAGTATCTTAAAGAGGTAAGTTCTATAAGCAAAATGAATGCAAATTATTAAACATGGATGTGGTTAACAGCGCGGTAGATCAGACGGTGGAGGAAAGAGCTTCTGACTGGGAAGTGGGCCATCGTTGACCACCCATGCCATCCTCAATCCCCAGCTCGTGTGCACTTCCAAATGGCAATGCATAAGCCATACACCTGTCAAACCCAAATCATTTGATGAATTTTCTAAGTTATGCATCATGATTTTGCAATTAGCTACCTTAATAAACAGCAAGTGTTTAAGGCCTGGCATGTAGTTTGACTAGCATTTAATTAGCATTTCTCAACCTCTATGTACGTTTGGTTTTGGGGTTGACTATTCCTACTTAGTTGGTAGCTTGTGAAGCATATGAGAAAAATACACAGGGGGGAAAAAAGAAATGAAGTGCTTTTTAAGTTATGAGTTATCAGAGACCAACCAGGGTTATCTGCAAAGAACCGAATGGCGACCCATCCGCCAGACGGGACACCAACCGTGTTCCTCGCAACTGGATCTATGAGATTGAATTTGGCCCGGTCCTTTGTCGGATCAAAGTTTCCAATGCCTTGTCCCACCACAAAGAAGTCGTACCCATGCAGGTGCAATGGGTGGCTCTCCGCCCCCAAAATACTGGTATCCTGCATCACCAGCTCCACACTTGTGTTAAAATCCAAGACCACCACCTTTGTTCCATTAGACACAAAAGTGCTGTTCGGGGGTGTGCCCGTGTAGTTGAACGGGAATGGCGGGTTCACTGGGAAATCAGTAGTGTAGACCTTACTCCAATTGCCAAAGTAATGGGCTTGGAGAAGGGCTGTAGTAGGTAGGGTCCATGAGACATTGTTGACAGCAGCAGCGAACTTGGTTCCATTCGGACCTTGACATGTTTGGTTTTTCGGACATGGTTCGGCCCCTAAGCCGACAGTGAAAAAAAACTGCCGGTCTATGTGTTTTGGGACATTAGCAGGGAATTGCTCATTTGCTAGGCTGCGTAACTCGCTCGTGAAATTTGTGGCAAAAGCAGAGTCATTCAAGGCTGGCAAAGTCGGTTTCAGCAGAGGTAGGCTCTTCATGTGAGAAGTTGGTGAGTATTCGAGGAGGCCGGCAACAGTAGAGTTGTCGAAAGTACCCTGACCAGTGGCATAAGGCCGGGCAGCCATGAGGAAAGTAGCATGTGGGGACTGGCTTTTGGTTTGAAGGAGGACGTCTGTCGTCTGGCCAGGGGTGATCAACAGAATTTGGGTATCCAATGGCTTGATGTATGATGCATCAACGTCGACAATTGTTAAGGTGTGGTTGGCAATGGAGAAGAATAGCTCATCGTTGAGTGCAGCGTTGACTATGCGCAGAAGGTACGTCTTTCCTGGTTTCACCTTTAGCTTGAATGTATCTGCACACATATATACAGTATTGTTCTCAGTTGATCAATCTTGCTTATTCTAGGGATGTACTGTTATGAAGAGCGCCACTGTATTGTTCTCAGTTCTTACGTTCATTATTTTCATCTCTCTCTTATACCGCCTTGTCAGTCTCGTTCTATATGCTAGTTAATTTCTCCAGCTCTATTTAAATTTATTTAAATATATATATATTGAGCATTAAACTGAGTGCGTTCGCATATCACCTTCAATGTCACATACTGGTTAAAACTAGACGTACGTGATCTATTGCTCTATAAACAAAATCATCTTATGTACTTCTTTATAATAGTGTCTTTCTATATTTAACCGTCTAATCGAATTCTCATACACCATTTTAGATCCAAAAACATATAGCTTAACATAAATTCTATGTACACTCAATAACAAATTATCAACGAATATAAGCAATATGCAAGTTAGTTCAATAGCTAGCAGAGAACATCTGCTTTGCTTCACCACATGATTTTTTAATTGGCCACTGGGCTTATACATATGATATCAGAGAGGCATGTGTACTTTAGGAAAGGTTTTTTCATCTTTATAATATATATTTTTAATGGGATAATCTATTTGGTGTTTGAAATTCCGATTTGGACTATCAAATTTTATCTTCCATGTATTTTGATTAGTTGAAAGTATTTCCGAATATCTGCAGTTATTTTTGGAAAAAAAACCTGCAACAAAAAAATTGTCTGCTGTTTCTGATAATAAGAAATAAAAATTTCCAAACACACCTTAACCTTAATCCTTGATTAAAACATATATTAAGTGACCCCAATTACACTATACCTTTGGCAGAACAGTTGTAAAGTGGGCCTGGGAGCCCGTTGATGGTGTAAGCATCAGACACATTTGGGCCTCCACCGCTCTGCAAGGACTGCGCTATGATGGCCTCAGGATCACTATTAAACCACTCTCCTGTTTACATACACAAACAATTAAAAGCCATAAATAATCAGTTATCATTAACTCACCAATATCCTAAAATGGTTAGACTACAAGTTGATGAACTAATGCACACCTTTTTAGTCAAAATAGGGGGAAAAAAACATGAGCTACAAGTTAATGATTTGATGTGCACCTTTAATCAAAACAAAGAATCATGAACTCTGCACTATAATTTGTAATGTAACTTTCTCAACGTACCAAAGAGAATAGGCACTTCTTTGTAGGGTTTAGGGAATGGATAAGGGACACCCTTCTTAGGAAGAACAACAATGGGACCGTAGAGAGTAACTCTTAGCCAAGAGATGTGTGCGTGCCAGAACAGAGTCCCTCTCTGTCCCCTTATTGTGAAATTGTAAACGTAGGTTTGACCATTTTGGATTGGACATTGGGTCACATAAGCCGGACCGTCGGCCCATCCACTCTGTAGTTGTCGAACTCCATGCCTTCAAAATTAATTGTTCATGTAAATTGAGCAACTTACGTGCCCCTTGACATAGCACAATATCTATATTCTATAATGTATATAGTGTGCATGAAGCAATGTAAAATAGTAATGTAGATCAAATATACTTATTATTAGAAGAGAGAATGCAATTTTACCAATGAAGTGTAACATTGTCTTTTACATGATTGGTAACCTTCACAACCAGTCGGTCCTCGTCTCGCACCACAATCTTTGGACCTGGAAACTGCCCGTTTACCGTAACGATGCTCCTTGTCTGACATAATCGTGTGTAGTTTTTCATTATTATCTGAAATTAAAAGAAAGCAAAAAATGTATGAGGACCAGTAGATATAAAAGTTGGCATTCTATATCAACTATAAAGGGAGTATCCATGTTACCACACTACATATAATCCAAAAAAATAGCAATCAAGTAACAGACATACGTCAAACTTGTAGTATCTTGTCCTGCTGGCATGAGACACATCTGAGCATGCTAACAAGATGGTGAAGGAAAGACAAAGAATTAAAGAGTTGCTCATGAAAGAGTTCACAGTTGCACCCATCTCTTTCCCTCTATGCCAGTGCAGTTTGCTCTTACTATGGATAGGAGAGATATATGAATACAGAAAGGGGGCCGAGAAAATGAGATATTTAGCTACATGGCCTCACTCACTTCCTTATTTGTTTAGGTACATATGGAGGTACGAGATTGGTTGATTAGGTGATGATATGATCGTGAAATTTATAAATTAGAAAAATAATATTTTTTTTCTTTTATTTCCTCCAGTCTTTGTGTCTCTAAAAATGTCCTGTCGTGTGGAGTTGGGTCGAGCTCAGTTTTAGAGTGTGGTCAAAGAAAGTGCCTTTTAAAAATGAAAAAAAAATATATAAAAAGTCTAATACGACCTTGTCATTTCGTCTTGTTAGAATAAAAATTACATGACATGTTCAAATTGACTTGAATAATTAACATGATTTGTTCATGTATGTATGACTTATGCTCTTTTGTTAGGAAAAAAAAAAAAAAACAGATCGAGCCACACATTTCATTGTAAGAAAGGCTTTCCACTAATTAGCTAGTTCTTGAATTTTTTTAAATTATTTTAGTAAACTATGAATGCTGGGGGTTGTCAGCCTAAAGCAATTAGGCATTTTTAAAAGAATGACTATAGCTTGCATCTGTGGAGAGACCAGAAGAGAGAGAGAGATCAGAGAGATTGTTTTAGTTGAGCTATAACTATAAAGACACTATAAAAGTAATGCAACTAGCCAACCACAAATAAAAACCAAAATAGGAAAGTCTCGGCAGATACACAGTTGGTGCTTTTAAATTTCTTGCAAAAATGGCAACAACATTTCAAAAAAAGATAGACAGTGCATGACATGAAAAATAGAGACGGCTGTTGGATATCTTATAACACAATTTCCCGGAGTAGTGTGAGTACTTCGTTTATAACTATTTCGTGACGGCATTGTTTATTTATTAGTAAAATGTTTGGTTTTAGACATAACTTTATGTGAAGAATGTAAATTTGAAACTTTATTCTAAGTTTCTAACATTTTTTTCAGATAAGATGGGGACTTATGAGTCGGTCCTTCAAAAAAAACCAATATATATTTGTTAGAGTCTTATAGATATGCAACGATATTGCCCGTACTAACAAATAAGAAAGTTGCTGTTAACATACTTTTCCTATTGCAATAGACATTTTTTATGATAGTCTGTCAACTCTGCATCAAACATTCTGTTAGTTCTGACTTTTGATTAACATCATTAATTATGTTTTGAGTAATGATGGATGAAATTTCAGCTAGCTAGTTTAATTTTACTCACAAACTTATGCTATCAAGTTAAATATTTCTTTTCCTGTTGATCTAAACACCGCATAAAATATTAATATTTATTATTTTGTATCTTATTTCAAAATAAGAACAATAAAAAAAAAATCAAACTTATCTATAATTTCTAATTTATTAGTAATATTTTTTTTTCTGATTAGCTAAAGATTCTGAACAAAATATGTCGCCATGCAATCATAAAAAATACTACATGAATTAATAAATATATAATTAGGTTGAAAGTTAATGATTGTTCACTTGTTCAGATAATGGTAACTATTAGCGTCTCCAAATTTCTTACGACAAGTACCTTAAGAAGATTTTTATAAATATTTAATTCATTTTTCTTCAACTAGTTAATAGTATTGCTTCGAACTAACAGTAAACTTGGGTTGGGACGATTGACACAACATTGAAAAACTTGAAGGTGGCCGCGCGGCTTGGGGGGGGGGGGGGGGGGGGGGGGGGGTTATTACAAAAAAATATACATATTTATATTAAGGATGACATGTTAGGACAATATATATGGAGGTACTATCCCAATTCTAATTACAGAAGTATATATAATGCTGGAGGCTCATTTAATTTGTCGAGGAAAAGTTGTGATAATTAACTAATATAAATTGAAACTAATTCAGTACGAATTGGGATCCTCAACTATGTCAACAAAAAAAAAAAAAGAATACAGAGCACATCATACAGGTGGAACTTGTTCTTCCTGATCTAGTAATGGGAAAATGGAATAAAGATTACTCCAAGAATATGTGATTATTTAAATATTAGGAGTTTAGGACCCACTTCTGTATGGACATCTACACAGTATATATATACGGGGGTGGTTGAAAGGGGTTATTTTTAATAAAAAAAAATATTTCGTCGGAAATTTTAATAAGGAAAAAGGTTAATTTTTTTTTTTAATAAGGAAAAAGTCCTAACGCGATTCTGGACGCAGTAAATGTGCTGAGAGCTAACGCGGTCCAGAAACGCGTTAGGGCTCCCTAACGCGGTCAACAATCGCGTTAGGGACCCATTTACAAAGCGAGTTGAAAGCGGATGTAGTACAGAGAGTTAACGCGATATTCAACCGCGTTAGGTGCCCTTTAATGAATTTCTGAAACGCGTTAGGTGTAAAAAACCTCTGTTCCTCCATCACCTTTAGTCATTTCATCGCCTAAAATCAAAACTTTTGTCATTTCAATCAAATAACTGTCGATGAATAACTGAGTTTGTAATCGCGTTAGAAGAACTTATATATACGATATATGATATGCTTCACTGAAACTTATATGATATGCGTTACAAAATGACTTCGATTTCTGTATTTGTCAATCCATCTCCAAATTTCAATGGTTGTTGTTTCTACCTACATTGTACTCCTTCCACAACTTATGCCGATATCCGAAATGAATTATACTCTACACTTCAGATTTATGAGAGTCAATATACAGTGTACATTCAAGGTCGTTACAACGATATAGTGAACGGTAGATTTGAATCTTTACTTATCCCTTTGAATTCCGAAACTGAATGGCGGTACTATTACCAGCAGACATTCCAGATGAGGGGAATACCAGTTGTTGAATTGTTCGTCGATTTGATGCCCGTATACGGAACGGGACAAGACCTAAACTTGACGCCGATTCATGAGCCCAGTAGTAGCGAGCCAAACACGACACTAAATCTTTTTGGTGGTGAACATTCCAATCCTTACGAGTAAGTATAATAGTTATGATTTTTTCGAATAATATTTAGTATACCAATTGTGTTTTTAATTGAATTAATGTTAAATATTTTGTATAGAGACAATGTTGGAGATCATAGTCGAGGTGCCCGACTGTCGCATGTTGTCGAGAACGAGTCCTCGGAAGATGATGTCGGAGTCGAGGATAATGGCGATGAAGATGGTCCGGATAGTTATTCCGACCTCCCCACCGGAGAAGAATTTTCGGATGAAGACGACTTACCAAACTCAGACATGCCATTTTATGCAAAATGTGACGAGCCGTACATTTCCGGAAGAACAGACATGCACCATCCTGTAAGTGATTTGTGTGATATTTCGATGTTCGATTATGCTGGTAGGTTGGAACAAAATGTGCAGTCAGAAGGGGAACTTGGACCTGGTAAAACGTTTGGGTCTAAGAAACAACTAATATTGGCAGTCTGTGATTTTTGTTGCAAGTACAATGTTGAGGTAAGAACTGAAACAAGCAACAAACAAAGAGTCGTAATGAGTTGTATTCACAAACCAAGGTGTGAGTGGCGATTATACGGCAGAGTTGAAAGTTGGAACACTAAGTGGAAAATTTCCACAAATCCTAAAGAGCATACGTGCTACAGACCGCCCGGTGTATTCGGGCACGTAAACCTAACAGTTAGTCTTATTGCAGAATGTGTTCGTGATGAGTTGAAAAAAAATCTAAGTAAAACTGTTGACGACATAGGAGGCCTCATAAGGGCTAGATATCCACGTATTCAACCAACTTATAATAAATGTTGACGTGGGAGAGAGAGAGCGCTCGAGCAATTGTTCGGGTCTTGGGAAGGGTCGTACGATAAACTTCCAAGGCTCTTGGAGGCAATGAAGTCCACCACTCCCGGGACGAAATACAATATTGTTTCGTGGCCAACGAACGATCCGAATGTTCGGATGTTCAAGATGGCTGCATGGGCTTTCGGGCCATGCATAGAAGCCCTAAGGTGGGCAAGACCTGTCATTTCTATTGATGCTAGTTTTCTGTCAGGTCGATACAAAGGCAGGTTGTTTGTGGTTGCTGGTTATGATCCGGAGAACCATATAATTCCGGTTGCATTCGGCTTGGCCGAAAAAGAAGAAATTATATCATGGGGCTGGTTTATGTCTTGGGTTAGATCAGAGGTTATAGGAGATAAAAGCAAAAAGTACTGTGTTGTTTCCGACCGGCATAATGCCATAAAAGCAGTATTTGCATCAACAGAGTACGGTTGGAAGGCTCAAGGTCCAAATGCAGTTGCAATTCATCGTTACTGCATGCAACATGTTGCCGAAAACTTACATAAGAAGGCTGGTGGGAGTGACGACCGCCAATTGAAAAACTTCTTCAAATGTAAGCTAGCGAACAAGAAAAACCCTCGACGTTTCAGAGTAAGGTGGCAGGAATTGAAGACAAACAATCTGCGGGCCTATCGGTATCTGAGAAATTGTGGGAAACATAGGGAAAGTGACCGGAACGAAATACCAAAGCTGTACATGTGGGCACAGTCCGAGGACAAAGGGCATCGATGGGGTATAATGACGACTAACGCATATGAGAGTTTGAATAGTGTTTTCCGAGTGGAAAGAAGATTACCGGTGGCAGCACTTGTTGAAGGGACGTGGTATAAATGCGCCCGATGGATGAACAAGAGAACGCAAGAAGCATATGAACGGATGAGTTCAGGAGAAAGATGGGTCGAACCTGTCCAGAAAAAATTAGTCAGGCACGATGAAAAATCACGTATGTATTTTTTATAAATTCTTTATTATTCATTCATTTTAATGTATGTTTCAAATTAATAACTTTTCAATGTTGCATTTTAAGGTTCCATGCACGCTTTTGTGGTGAGACTGGATCTTGGTGAATTTGAGGTAAAGGTTCCAGGACCATATCGGGATGGTTCAGGTTACGAGTATGAAACGTTCAGGGTTTCTATGCCACCTGTACCGAACGAAATTGAATTGGAAGAAGAGGCTATTTACCAGGAACCTCATGTGGGTTACACATGTGAGTGCCAGAAACCGCAACTGACAGGTATACCTTGTGCACATTTTATTGCTGTTTGCAGGGAGATGAGATGGAATGCGTTTGAGTATGTAGATAATCGGTATAGCGTATGGCACCAACACACGATTTGGTCAAAAGTGCCATTTCATTCTTACGGAGACGAGAGTGAATGGCCAGTTTATAATGGTCCGACGTTGATCCCCGATAAGGACTTGATCAATCGCGGTAGGCGCAAGGTAATTCGAGGTGAGATGGGCATGGACAAAATGGAAAAGTCGAAGCCGGGGGGTTCCAAACCCAGCCGTACAGGAGGGCAGGGTTCAACAAGTCAACCACGACAACCCCAACCGCCATATCCAATGGAAACAATCCAATCTGGTCGGCGGACCAGCAGACCACCATCAAGGACCAACAGTCGACGAAGGGACGTTACACTAGATGTTGAAGAGACTTATCAACCAGGCAGAAGGTCCCTTCATGTTGACCCGCGAAGCAGGAACACGAGAACAGATTCAGATTCAGTCCAACCACGTCGTGCTTCAATCAGCAATGATCCGCGGAGCATGAATGCCACCTCAGGAAATGCACGATCCGAGTCAGCTAGATTCTCGACGGGCCAAACAAGCACATCTACGGCTTCCGGAAAATCAAAAGGAAAAGGATTGAAAACAACATTGCGTAATATTTTTGGCAAGAAAAAATAATTCAATTTATGTAATATTTCAGTAAGGACTATTTGTAATATTTTATGCTACAATTTATGCTTGAATTTATGCTTGAATTTATGAACTATTTGTAATATTAATGTATGAACTATTTGTAATATTTATGTATTAACTATTTTTAATATTTATGTATTAACTATTTGTAATATTTATGTATTAACTATTTGTAATATTTATGTATTAACTATTTTCAATATTTATTTAACTATTTGTAATATTTATGTATGAACTATTTGTAATATTTATGTATTAACTATTTGTAATATTTATGTATTAACTATTTTCAATATTTATTTAACTATTTGTAATATTTATGTATGAACTATTTCTAATATTTATGTATTAACTATTTGTAATATTTATGTATTAACTATTTTCAATGTTTATTTAACTATTTGTAATATTTATGTATGAACTATTTTCAATATTTATGTATTAACTATTTGTAATATTTATGTATTAACTATTTTCAATATTTATTTAACTATTTGTAATATTTATGTATGAACTATTTTCAATATTTATTTAAGCATAAAACATACATAACATAAAACATAAAACATGATTACATAACATAAAACATAAAACATACATAACATAAAACATAAAACATACATAACATAAAAAAAAAAATTAACATAACCTACAAACATAGAACATAAAAGGAAAAATAAAATATAAAAAAACTAAGCACGATAAGGGTCGCCTGCAGCAGCGGGATGGTTTTCAAATCCGGGTGGGCAGGCTTTCTTCAAATAAAGCCAAACGAATCTATTGTTGCCCACCTTGACGCGCATCCCCCCTTCCCTCTTCACCTTGTCGGTCCAGTGCTTCGGTCCTCTAACCTCCCACACTTCATCGTCTTCATCATATAAGTCATCCAAATCTTCCAAATAGAACTTGTCGTGCGGATACATCCAGTATAGTGTCCTCAATATGTAATGGTCGAATACTTCAGTATGCCCCTCTAGCAGCACACCGGTAACGACCTTGCGTGGTTTCAAATCCATTTCTATTCAATCAAAATTGACAAATATCAATTAGTAATATTATTTTTAAATATTTTTCAAATTTAAAAATCTAAGCAAGTCAATATTTTTTTTAAAAAAAAATCTAAATTAAGACAATAAATGAATAATTATAATTCAATATCATTACAAAATTTCTACTAATTTTGGTCTTAACAAATGAATAAAAATCAATTAAAAAATTTTAATAAAAAAATTTCAAACCTTAGATTTCCTTCTTTTCTTTCTTCTCTTGATTTCCTTCTTTTTTTTCTTCTCTTTCTTTCTTTCTTTCTTTCTTTTTCTCCTTCTTTCTCTCTTCTGGTTCTGCCTCACTCCCCCTCAGCCTCCTCTTTTAAAGAAAACGCGCGCAGAAAACTAGAAACGGTCGAAAACGGTAACCTGCAAAAAGTTATGGGTCCTAACGCGATTGTTGACCGCGTTAAGGAGCCCTAACGCGTTTGTTGACCGCGTTAAGGAGCCCTAACGCGTTTGTTGACCGCGTTAGGTCTCAGCGCATTTACTGCGTCCAAAATCGCGTTAGGACTTTTTCCTTAGTAAAAAAAAATTTTAACATTTTTTCTTATTAAAATTTCCGACGAAATATTTTTTTTTATTAAAAATAACCCGGTTGAAAGGGTAGAGAAAGGAGGCAAACCAAGGGGCTTTATATTATGCACTAATCTGAAATTAGACATGTAATATGCAGCATGTTCATTTAAAACTTTTCTTAAGTTCAAACTAATTAAGATAACGAATGCATGATTATATTCTGTTTGCATTACTGAATTTTGATAGAGATAGTTTACCTGAAGAGTACGGTAAAACATATATTTTATGCAACTTGTGGAATATGTTACTTCAATATCATTCAAAACTTTTTTTTTCCTTTCTCTTTTTTTTTGGGAAAATTTTGGAGCTAACTCAGCTCAAAATGTTTTCGAGCTTAGTGACTAGTGAGGTGACCACATCTCGTCTTTACCACAATTTTAAGTGATCCTATCTTTTTTTCCCCAATTTTTTTGGGATTGAGCAAATTATACTTTAGAATTTCTTAGTTATGAAGTGAATGCATTTTTAAGTTTGCTGACATTGTCCGAGAATATCAAAAGAATAGAAAATTCAAGAAAGAATGAAAAGCCCTCGTGGCAATATTGTAACATGGTATCTGGTACCTTTTGGAAGTGCATGTCTGAAGTTTGAACTTTAATTTGTCGCGTGCGTCTGTTAGCGGGAACATACACATCTAAAGAATAATAAATATTTTTACGGTTATTGTTTGATAACAACAATATGATTTAATTGATTCTTTGGATGAAAGTTGTTACCTTTTCTAGCCTTCGGGTAGTTGCAGAGACAATGATGCCTGCTCTAATGCTCTTGCGGTTTCCTTTATATATTATTCTTGTAATCATGAGTTGCCAAATTTAAATATTGGCAAATAGATACAGTCCAACAAATAAGAATATGAAATTTTAAATTTATAAGAATAATTGATAGATCTTGTCTTCCTATTTCCTAAGGTCTTTAAACATAAAAAAAAAAAAAAATAATGTCCTTTGAGCTTACTGAGCAACGCCGCCACATCTATAAAATGGATGCACGCGCTAGGTACAAACTTCTAATGAAGTTTATTTTTATTTTCCATATTCGGCATTTATGTATGCACTTTGACTGTTTTTATACTTAGTATGCAATATGTTTTTATCTGTAATCAAATAAACTATTTATATTTAGTATACAAAATGATTATTATATTTTTCAAGAGATCAATTATAAACAATTTCAAGTTAAAACTTTGTTGATAAGTAAAACTGTAACTTTAATAATGATTGTGCTTATCAATATAATGTATAAATAATTTTACTATCAAATATAAATACTTTAAAAAAATATGTAAAAGCTTAGGGGGCGTAGGCCATACTCGTTCTGAAGTTAATTATACTTTTGAGCCCAATATACTTTATTCATGCCGAAAGCTTAATTTCAAAATCAGGTTCCATCATTAAAGCCCAAATCGACGATACAGCCTTTCAAGCCCCGATCTTTTTTTTTTTATTTTTTTTTATCATTACAATTGGGCTTCATAATTGAAAACTTATATCTGTTGTACAAGAGTTGAAAGTCTAGATTTGGGTTGTGAGGCCTCTAGCATTGATGCTGTTTACCGAAAAAATTATAACTAACTTTAATTAATTACGAAATTATAAAATAATCCGATTTTAATAAAAAATTTAAAAATGACCGTGCAGAAACAATTTTTGCTTAGTTTCGGAATCTCAGATTCCGAAACTAGAACTGCCGATTTTTTGAGAGAAAAAAATATTTTTAAATTTTTTTTTAATTAGTTTCGGAATCTCATATTCCGAAACTAGCTATTTTTTTTTAATTAGTTTCGGAATTCTAAATTTTTTTAATTAGTTTCAGAATTCTAAATTTTTTTTTAATTAGTTTCGGAATTCTAAATTCCGAAAATATTTTTAATTTTTTTTAATTAGAATTCTGAAACTAGGGGTTTCATATTTTTTCGGCGCAATTTAATTTTTTCAATGTAGATACTTAGTTAAGTCTAGAAACTAGTTTAGATATGATTAGAAGTAAAATGTATGTATGTTCTAGAGTTTTCTTTGTAACCGACCATAACTAGTATAAATAGTTGTCATGTGTATTATTCATAGGTGTACCAATGAGAATAAGCACCAAGTAAGAAAGAGTGAGAGAGTTAAGAGTGTATAATTGTAATAAAAGGAAGTTAGAGTGAAAACAATCCTCTCAGTTAATCCCATAGCTTCAGATCAATACGAGATAATACTCAACATAACACTTTTTATTGCGCTAGAGAGGAATGACAAGAGGTTCATGCTATATCCAGACAGGAAAAAGGATGCAAACACCCTTGTTAACTATAATGAAAGTCACTTGATTTACTACATTTTTCTTTTTTATGATTAATTTAAATTCTAAGTAGTTTTATATGATGTGATGTTTAGGTTTGAAAACTTTCAAAGTAGATTTTGGAGGTTCAGACAGCGTTTTTTGGCCCCGAAAATGGTTGTTACAGGGTAGACCCCGGTAAACCTTGTAGATCTCGTCGCAAGCTTTCCAGAAAGTGCTCATATGCCCGAAACGGACGTTCCTATCAAAAGTTAAGCCTCCTTGAAGTTATAGTGTTCCAAAACATCGATTTTTTAAGTGTTTTCTTTCAAATAATAACAAATATTATTTTTAAAACAACTATTATTAATTTTTCAAATACTTTAAATATTAACAAATATTATTTATTAAAACAACTATTATTTACGTGATATAGATTTTGATATTAATAAAGTAATATATAATTTATTAAGTACTATAAAATAATAATAAAAGGTTAATAAATATTGGAAAAATCGCCCATGCTAGTTTCGGAATCAGCTAAAAGTTGAATAAAATAATAATTAAAGTTCGACGGAAGGTGGAAAAATGGCCCATGCTAGTTTCGGAATCTGAGATTCCGAAACTAGCTAGTTTCGGAATCTCAGATTCCGAAACTAAGCAGAAATTGTTTCGGAATCTCAGATTCCGAAACTGCACGGTCAGTTTTAAAACTTTTATTAAAATCGGATTATTTTATAATTTCGTAATTAATTAAAGTTAGTTATAATTTTGACGGTGCTGTTTACAATTATACGTTATAGCCGAAAAAGCACCAGTGCACCACCGTATTGTATTTTTCTTTGCTAAAACATGAAATTATAGTAACCTAATACGTGTACACTGAAGGGATCAGAGATCTGAGTACAGTTTTAACTTTTAAGTGTACAATCTCTTAATTCAAAATCCAATCTCAAAGAAATATCTGCGAGCTAATGCTTCATCTAAAATAAGATCAATTTTTGACATAATGTAAATCGAACATTTCCAAACTTTCAGTTACTACAAAAAAGGTAAATAAAATATATCTTTTAATTTTAAATTAAATATTTTAAAAGAATTTTATCAAACTTCCAAATGTTTCACCCTCTCATGTTACCTTTTTTTTTAATATTTTTAAAATAGCATGCAATCATCCAGTAGTGATTTTTTAGTTAACTTTACTTTTCACGAGAGGAGTTCCATGTCATACTTCCAACGAATAAAATTAGGTCCTCAGTGTATAGTGAACTAATGAACGAGTAACTAGAGAAAAAAAGAAGTGTTTTACTTCTATAGTGACTAGGATCTGTTGGGTCAAGTACCTAGTCAACATTATTTATACCTAAAGATGTCATTAAATTAAGAAATGTAGGCTGCCTTTGCAAAATTCACTCGAAAAGAAAGCCGCGGCCAGCTCTGAAAGTCAATATTTTTTTTCTTTTTTTATTTTGTTTTCTTTGAAGAGTTTAGCTAGCTGCCCAATTTAATCCAAACATTTGGCATGATATGTTTAAGTCCAATTATATAATCCAAACATAGATTTATACGGCGAATAGAGCGAGGGCACACGAGTATAAACAATTACCCATCTATCTAAACACCGAATAATAATTAAAATAATTGCTGATCAAACTAGAATTATATCTTATCAATCTAATCATACTCAACATGAAAGTCCTGCTAGTAATATCAAATCTGAAAGTTCTATCAACATTGCTATTATATAAGGATGTGTTTGGATTGTTTAAGAATAAAATTAGAATTAGTTTGTAAGAGTAATATATATATAGAGTTTTGCTGTGATTCGAAACTGTTAGATCTGATTCGAAATGATCGATCCAAACCGTCCAATATGATCTCCATATTGAAATCTCATTGTAGACCAAATTTTTATATTTTTTTCAAAATTTTTAAGTATTTTTTTCGGAGTTTTAAAAACTGCTGTTTTTGAACGGTACATAATTAATTAGATTAGCGATTTTCTAAAATTTAAAAAAAATACTTAAAGAATTTGAAAAAATATAAAATTTGGTCTGCAAGGAGATTTCAATATGGAGATCATATTGGATGGTTTGGATTGGTCATTTCGAATCAAATCTAACAGTTTTGATCGCAACTCACGGAAGGCTCCGTGAGTTGCAACTCACCATAGCAAAACTCTCTCTCTATATATATATATATATTCTTAAACGATTAAGAATGATTTTTTTTTTTAAATTTAGAGTGTTATTTTTAAGTGGTCCAATATCGAGAATAAGTTATATGAGTTATGAGAGACCAACCAGGGTTATCTGCAAAGAACCGAATAGCGACTCATCCACCAGATGGGACACCAACCGTGTTCCTCGCAACTGGATCTATGAGATTGAATTTGGTCGGGTCCTTTGTCGGATCAAAGTTGCCAATGCCTCGTCCCACCACAAAGAAGTCGTACCCGTGCCGGTGCAATGGGTGGCTCTCCGCCCCCAAAATACTGGTATCCTGCATCACCAGCTCCACACTTGTGTTAAAATCCAAGACCACCACCTTTGTTCCATTAGACACAAATGTGTTGTTCGGGGGTGTGCCCGTGTAGTTGAACGGGAATGGCGGGTTCACTGGAAAATCAGTAGTGTAGACCTTACTCCAATTGCCAAAGCAATGGGCTTGGAGAAGGGCTGTAGTAGGTAGGGTCCACGAGACATTGTTGACAGCAGCAGCGAACTTGGTTCCATTCGGAACTTGACATGTTTGGTTTTCTGGACATGGTTCAGCCCCTAAGCCAACAGTGAAAATTTGTGGCAAAAGCAGAGTCATTTCAAGGCTGCGTAACTTGCTCGTGAAATTTGTGGCAAAAGCAGAGTCATTTCAAGGCTGGCCAAGTCGGTTTCAGCAGAGGTAGGCTCTTCATGCGAGAAGTTGGTGAGTATTTGAGGAGGCCGGCAACAGTAGAGTTGTCAAAAGTGCCCTGACCAGTGGCATAAGGCCGGGCAGCCATGAGGAAAGTAGCATGTGGGGACTGGCTTTTGGGTTGAAGGAGGACATGTGTCGTCTGGCCCCCCGATCAACAGAATTTGGGTATCCAATGGCTTGATGTATGATGACCAACGTCGACAATTGTTAAGGTGTGGTTGGCAATGGAGAAGAATAGCTCATTGTTGAGTGCAGCGTTGACTATGCGCAGAAGGTACGTCTTTTCCGGTTTCACCTTTAGCTTGAATTTATCTGCACACGTATATACAGTATAAGTTGTAACGATCTTGCTTATTCTAGGGATGTACTGTTATGAAGAGCGCCACTGTATTGTTCTCAATTCTTACGTTCACTAATCTCTCTTATACCGCCTTGTCAGTCTCGTTCTATATGCTAGTTAATTTCACCAGCTCTATTTAAATTTATTTATATATATATTTTGAGCATCAAACTGAGTGCGTTCGCATATGACCTTCAATGTCACATACTGATTTAAAACTAGACGTGATCTATTGCTCTATAAACAAAATCATACCTTATGTAGTTCTTTTATAATAGTGTCTTTCTATATTTTACCGTCCAATCGAATTCTCATGCACCATTTTAGATCCAAAAATATATAGCTTAACATAAATTCTATGTACTCAATAACAAATTATCAACGAATATAAGCAACAAGCAAGCTTGTTCAATAGCTAGCAGAGCATGTCTGCTTTGCTTCACCACATGATTTTTTAATTGGCCACTGGGGCTATACTTATGATATCAGAGAGGCATGTGTACTTTAGGAAAGGTTTTTTCATCTGTATAATATATATTTTTAATGGAATCTCCTTTTTTAGTGTATCATATACTTCCTTTTACAAACTGAAAACGTCAGAATACTGTAAAAAGTTATATTTTAGGACAGTCATAAAGTTCAACCTGTCTTTTCCTCTGAAGCTAGAATTTTCGTAATTTCTCACGAACATGACCGTCGTAAGTTCCCTAGAAAAGATTAAATTAAAGTGAAGTATTAAGAATTACAACAATGGGACTCTAGAATAAGTGAAGAATGGGCAACACAAAAAAGAATAAGTGGAAAAAAAAACTAATTGCCATATGTTCAGATTTTTTAAGCAACATTTTCTGTTTTGTCAAATTTCTATTTTGTCGAGCTTGACAGATTTCTTCAGCTGCATGTACCAGTAAAATCAACCAAAGCAAAATAAAATGAAGGCACTATTAACACTGCACCAATATATCACAATTTTTTGGACATGAAATAAAAGGAGAAAATACAAGTTAAAGAAAAAAGAAAGAAAAAAAGGTAGACCAAAGATTACCTTTTCAGCTTTTTTCAACCAGCATATAAATATATTTGATATATCTTCATTTGCAAAGCTTTAGTGATTTCTTCAGTTACATCTACCAGTAAGAACCTTACCAAAGCAAAATAAAATAAAACCACTATTAAGTGACCTAAGAGTTCTTTAATGTTTCCAAATTGCCTACTGTTCTTATTTTTTTTTTAGAAAATTATAGATTTATGCTTCAGTCTGAATATATTTTCCGATCATGTAATAATCTTTGGTTCAGTCTAACTATCCGGTTGAATTATGAAAATTGATATACAAGAAAATAATGAAAACTGATGCTTCTGCTGAAAATAACATTTTCCAGCATCTTATTCTATTTCCATATATTTATAATAATTAATATTGATTGTGAAATTCATATGATATACTCCCTCCCAACCTAACTAAATTAATCAGTTAGAATCATATGTAAAAAAAGATAATAAATCGAAGAAGAAGAGAGGCGGAGGCAATTTTCGTTCAGGCGGGTCATCCTGAAACCAACGGTGCTGGGAACGACGAGTCGACAACTAAGAACATATGAAATGATATTTTTTTTTTTGTCCCTTGGTTGCGATGGGCTAGGAGGATCAACCAATGGAAAAATTTTTGCCGTGTCCTTTTCTAATTTTAAAAAAAATTCGAAACCCACACATATGTATTTATATTTTTTATTAGATATTTAAGAAGAACAAGTTCAAAGTTAGCATCAAAACTATACATCTTTTACTCTCTGATTCCATGTTCGAATTATAAGCAACGGTTGAACGTGGGAGTCTAGCACAGTTGTCAATGGCTCCGCCATTATCCTAGATGCGGAAAATGAATAAACTCTAATTTACAGAGTGGGCTATACCTCTATAAATAAATGACCTCTTATTTCTAAAAAAAAATATTATCAGCAACAGTTGGGGAATTTTTAGATTAGATGATCGGGATTATATTGCTTAAATTGAAACTATATTTAAATTGTTCGAAGCGCACCGCAATATCTTAATTAATCAGCATATGAATTTAAACTTTGGATAAATATTTTAAAACCAACAGCAGAAAAAAAAATTATTAAAGAAAAAAACGAGTTTACAACTTTTCATAGCTAGAATGAGCATGTACAATCATAGAAAAACCTATTGATAAATATTTTAAAACCAACAGCAGAAAAAAAAATTATTAAAGAAAAAAACGAGTTTACAACTTTTCATGGCTAGAATGAGCATGTACAATCATAGAAAAACCTATTGAAACATAATGGAAAGTTCCAAAAGCAAAAATATTACCCCCAATAGTTTTCGTTACTGCTACAATACGAAAGGCACCATGTATACTTTCGTTTAAAGAAAATGTTTTTTTTTTAGATATCCTAGATAGCACGTTAAAAGAAAAATGTTGGCCTCATGTAATTGAAACAGATTTGTACTATATATAACTGTTTTTTTTTTTAAAAAAAAAAAAACTCGAATAGATATAGATATATACATGATTTCCTTAAAATCCTCCATAAAGATTCTTTTTTTAAGAAAGAGAGTATTTGTTGTGCTCGTAAATATTTAACTTGTATTTTCGTAGCAGAACATTGAAGTGTGAATAATGTCATATACTTTGGTCAGATCTTCGTACGTAGCAGTGTTTTAAGTTTCAAATGGACTCAAAGAACAAATAGGGTGCCGTCAAACACTACTAGTTATTAAGTCGCTTACCAAGTTTGAAGACAACTAATTAATCGGATTTATTTTTAGGGTGGATTAATTGGATTATGCGACCAATAAATAAAACTTAGCTTTAATTTGACGTTAAGTATTTTAAAAAATCTGACCAATTAATATTCATGTAAAATTACGCCTACTTAAGCATAAGATAACCCTAATTAATTGGCTGCAATAAATAAAGACGAGTCTAAATTGTTGCACGCACCCATTACATTAATTGCTTCTCTTGACAGCAACAGTACATAACTGAGAAGTAGGAAAACAAGCAAACAGACAGACATAAAAACACTTAAAATCTCCCCAAAGCATACAGAAACGTATGGATTTCTCAAAAAGTAGGAAAATCAAATAATCCAGAGAATTCTGGAACTTCTGGTACTGTAAGATTGCTTGCCAACTCCCTGTACAACATTAAAATATGGTGTTCTGATATAGTGAATCCAGTATGTACATGAGCTCTAATTTATAATAAGTAATAAAGCTAGACGCAAAAGCTGATTTTTGTTGTCTAACCATATACGAGCAAGATCAGGCAGTAATTCTTGTTGGTCCTGAAACGGGCAGAGATTTGATGCCACTTTTTCCGTCCGATCTATCCCTTCAATGGAAGGATAAGTTTGCATCCCCTTCAATGGAAGGATGAGTTTGCATCGGCACTGCGTTGCTTGTGGAGCCCCTTGAAACCCATCATGAAAACAGAATTAATTATGACAATAATGAAAATCTTGTAATTACTTGGTGTTTCACATTGTGAATGAAACAAGTTATGCACTACTTTATTTCAATCCTTAATATTTGTAAGATTTTTTGTTATCTAACCTCTCATATATTGGAGTAGCAGGATCTGGCATTGATACAATGTAAGGATAATTTGTCGTTGGTGTTCCGATGCTTGCAGAGTATCCTGAATTCACCCTGCACATTTAGCAAAATCCCTATAACAATTAATTGCAATTCTGTAATTGCAACCTGCACTACTTACTGTATACAGCTAAGAATCAATGGCAATTTTTACAATTAGCAATATATTTTGGTACTTTTTTGCTTTATTAATGTTTCTTCCTTGATACATTGATATACATTGTATTGTACAAGTTGGGTTTTTAGCAGATGTTGAATGTATGTCCTGTAGGAATAGTGGAGATGTTGCAGGTCCAATTGTGGACTGCAGCAATCAACCGCGGGCCACGGCATGTGGTCGCGGACCGCGACCTTCCAGCGATTTGGCATCTGGTCATTCGCATCTTTTGGGGAAGAGTGCATTCTCTCTTATAAATATATGGTCTCTAGTCATTTCTTAAGAGGGGGATACACAAAAAGACTAAGGGAGACATATTAGAGACTCCACATGTTTTGTACTTGTCTCCTAAATGCAAAACACCATTAGAGAGATGATTCTTCTCTTCGCACTGGATTCATGCTTCCGGTGTAGAGAAGAGAGTCGAGTCTGGCATTTAGACTATGAATTGTGCGGGATTGTAATCAATTCCCACTGGCGATAGTTGAAGAAAATCCGAATTAAGAGGAGATTCTGACACGCTTTCGCATTCGGTATGAGTTACCGAGTTTCTAACATATGTCCAAATCTTAAAATAAAGAAAAACCATAAGCTAATATTAATTGTTTTCTAACCCCTGGTGTGGAGATGCGAAAGTTGACATCGGTGCCAATTGTTGATCCATAGCACGTGTGTATTGGTAGGGTGGAACTGCTGCTGCAATGCTAGGAGGGCATCTAAAATCCCTGCGTGGAACAAACTAGCAGCACAAGTGCACAACATTTGTAAACCACTTTAATATTTAACTATACCATTGCACAACTTTGGCAACTCCTTTATTCTTTCAAAAATTTATTTGTTGATGACGAAGTGTGGCTGCATTATATAAATCTAAATTTAAAATAAATTAAAGTTTTCTATATTTTACCTTATATTTGGAATCTTGAAATTATGAAACGCAGACCTCTGTTTCTCTACGAAACGTTCCTAGAAAAAAAAAATAAAGAAAATGCAATCAAAAGTGCAATTTCAATTGTAGACTTGGATACAATATATGCTTAGTTATTTAACCGGTTTCAGTGTGATGTAATAATTCTTGCCTGAAATTAATTATCAAATTAAACACGATAATTGCATACCTAATCTCCAAAATTATTTCTTTATATAATTGTGGTTCGTAAACGCTGCTCTTACATTTGACTTCCATCTTCTATTGATATGTAATGAGAAAGGGGGAAAAAAATGAAAAGCTCTCTAAAGATTACCGACCTTTTCGCGTTCATTTTTAACTAATAATTCCAGGATTAATTTTTTTGTCGCTCTGAGCTCATCAATGCTATCGATTTTATCAATTTCATTAATCTTCCTGAAAATTGCATATACAAGCTTAGAAAAAGGTGAAAGAAAACTTGGGAGAAGATTTAAAGTACTAAAATTTAAAATAATTGCAATGAGAAGTGTCTTGGTATGTTGCATTGCATTATATTATATATAGCAACAGATGTGTCATTGTAATGGAAGAAATTCTATCAGAGCCGGAATGACTCAGATTGCTCCTTGGTTTACTAGGGAAGTGTTATTTGGTTTGATCAAGACCATCTTATTTTTTTGTAAGGTCAACACCAAAAATGGTACATTATCAAGGGTGGCAAAATTCCCCAGTCAAGAGCGAAGATTTTAAGAAAAACAAAGTTTTATTATTTAGTAACTACTAGATCTATATTACCGCAAAGGACCCAGTCGACTCTCTGTTTTTGATATTTGTTCTTTCACAGACTCAAGTAGTGTTCTCCAAAATAACACGACACGATCGTGTTGACACGACACGACACGACACGAATACAAAATTGACACGACACGATCGTGTTATCGTGTCGTGTCATAATCGTGTCGTGTTGGGAATTAGAAAGTTTAACACGAACCAACACGACACGATTTGACACGCAACACGACACGAACACGACACGAATACGAATTAACACGACACATTAACACAAATTTAATTATTAATGTTAATTAATTAAACAAAATTAATAATTTAAATTCAATTTATAATACTATATCATATTATTTACCATCATTTGACTCATATTGTTCAAATTTAATTATTATTTAGTAATTTTTTCCTTTACTTTAATTTTTTAATATTTTTTATTTTAAAAATAATAAATAATATGACACGATGTGACATGACTAACACGATGTGTCAACACGACACGACACGATCGTGTTAGTCGTGTCGTGTCAGAATGCGTGTCGTGTTGCCTATCCTCACCATTTAACACGACACGACACGACACGATTAAAAAAGTAGTTCGTGTCAACACGACACGACACGAGACTCTAACACGATCGTGTTTGACACGACACGACACGCACGATTGGAGAACCCTAGACTCAAGCTCCATCTGAGAGCCTTGCTTCTCTGTCGACAACATACTGCACCAAGAAAACATAATAAGTAACATCATTTGTTGAACAGTAACATGATTATTAATATCTTATTACCAAGATAGCTAATAACACAGTACAATTAAAAATATGCTGGTCTAATATAACCAGTTGGTTAATCTATTTTGTGATCTATTCCTCTATTGTTAAATATTCGACATGTTCGATTAGCTGTAACATCATAGGAAATATCCAGACTTGATTGAATTAGTTGAGTTAATTTTAAAAATAATATTAAGAAAATTTAATCCATAAAAATAATATTGTCTTTAAGAAATAAATCTGAATCAACATGAAAATCAATTCGAATTCGAAATTTTTGACTTTGTATAGTATCTATAAATAATACAAAATATTCTAGCAAAATCAAAGCTTAGTTAATTTTGAAATTTAATATCAAATCGATCAAATCTTAATGAAAAAGTTATAAAAATTATTTTATATGAGTTGCAACATCTTTGACTGCATAGTCCCTGTCACAGAAAATCCCAAAGGAGAAAATTTAATAAAAAATCTGAAACCATCTCTCTTCGCTGGCACCATCCTCTTCTTCTTTTCTTTTCTCTCTTCTTCTTCGATCCATCCGATCGCCTCATCCCTTCTCTGACGAAGTGAAGCACGAAAGTTGACGAGGGATGGATTGAGGCAAACCAATTGGTTACTGCCACCTCCCCCGTTCTTATCCTTCCTCTCGATCTTATCCGTGTGAGACAGTAAAGGGGATGAGTTGGGCTTTGAAAATGGTAAAGTTTTCGATTAACTAATCTTCGCCGTTCTTTCTCAATCTCTATCTCCTCTCTTTCTTTTTACTTGTCGCCTATAAAAAGGTGGCCGAATGATTGGGTTTTGTCCTTTTGTTTGGCTGCCGGTTGAAAATTGAAAAAAAATATAAGAAGAAGAAAATAGAGAGAGAGTGTGAGAGTAGAAGAGAGAAGTAGAGAAAGAGATTAGTGGGAAGACAAAGGTATAAAGTCTCTCCTTTCTTCTAATTTCGATTAATAAGGAAAATTTTGGGGATTTTGAGTTAATGTTGAAATTAGAGTTTAAGGATAATTCGAGATGAACTGTGGGATGTCATAGGTTTAATTACAAGTAGAAAGATTAATTGCAAAGGAATTTAGTTGGTTTTTGCAATTGATATAAATATTGAAGTTATGGCCGAATAAAATTTGAAAAAAAATTTTGATTCAGGTTCATGCTTAATGATGGATTTATATACTGTTTTGAAATGATCTGTTAGTTAGTTTGAGTTTAGGAAATTCAAATAAGAGGTTATAGCATTGGGTGAACTTGTTGGGTTTGTGTTTGGGGTTGCTATAATTCGGGTAGAAGAAGTTAGGTCATTAAACTTAAGTTTTGTGGGTATTTGCTTTGATTATTTAGTTGGGCAGTAATTTTGAGACGTTGTGCAGGCAATTATGAGGTGGTATCAGCCTCAGGTACCATACTGGTACCTCTGGTACATTGCCGGTACCTTTGGTACGTTGCTGGTACGTTTAGCATAGGTGACAGGGGTTGAACCGTGAGAAAAATTAGGTCTGAGGACCTAGTCGTGACTCGTGAGAAAAAAAAATACCAAATTATAAAGAAAAGGATCTAAATGTGAATGAAAAGGGTCTATTTTTAAATGAGGAGGGCTCCTGTGTGAAATAATATGATTCAGGGTCTTTTTGAAAAAAAAATTCAGAGGACGTGGGTCGGATCCATTTTGTTGGCTTAGCGGATCCTGTCGGACCCGATAGGTCGAACCCAGGTCAACTGGACCAGGTTGACCTGGTCGAGTCCGTTCGTGAATGGGCTTGGGCTTGGCCGGAAAAAAAAAATAATGTGTGATCGGCCCAATTTGATTTATTTGCTTCTTGGGCCAGCGTGAAGAAAAAAAAAATTTGAATGATGTTAAAATCGGATAGTTTTTGGACCAGCGCAGAAAATGAATAAAATCTATTTGGATTTGGACTTAATATTGGATAATTAACAAACTTAATCAATGATTAAGTTAAACTAATAATGTGGGCTTATTAATAAGATAAATAATTAAAAGAAATGCCACTTAAACGTCGGGTATTCCTTTAGTTAGTCGTGGCTTCCGGGAGATGATGAGTATAGTCCGAGTAAATCTAGAACATATACAAATCACCGACTTTCTGATCCCAAATAACAACAAAATCAAATAACTTTTGGATTTTCGAATTTGTTTTATGATTTTTTTATAATTTTCTGAATTCTTGATTTTTGATTTTGGATTTTTAATTAATATTCATTAATAACATAAATTATTTAATAAATATAACAAATTAATATTAAGAGAAATATTTAAAATAATTACATAAACGAAAAGAAATTAATTAATTAATAAATGTTTAACAAATTAATAAGAAAGACAATATTAAAGGTAATGTTATAAACATAAAATAAATAGATAATTAATAATAGATTAAGAAATAAATAAAATAATTTAATTAAGAAATAAAATAAACTAAGTTAAAAATAAAAAGAGAAATAATATAATAACAAATAATAAAAACTAAATTTACTGAAAACACAAGCAATTACTATATAATAAATAATGAAGTACTGGTCAGTCTGGTAGCGTAAGCCGGACCACATCTAAGGTTATCGAGTTAAGTTAATTTAAGAAATAGTTTAGTCAAATCTTAACGGTTTTTGACTACTATATAGGAGACTTGGTGAAGACGGTACTTGATCCAACAACAGGTGCGGATACGTGGATTTTTATAGAAATTCGGTCCTGGTAACTTTAAATTTATGCATGGCATGCTGTTGATTCCGTTAAACGCATTATACAATAATCATGTAGATTTAGGAACAGATATTACAACTCAAAAACTCATGTTGAAAAGACCTCCTTTTGTTAAAATGGTTATACAGCCAGGCAAGTTTGCATATCCATTTGTTATGAATGGGCTGAGTTGTGTCAGCTCAATTTAATATTGCCTGACAATTTGGAATTGTGACTGTGCATGACTGAGATTGTGTGATAACTGAGAATGATATGGTAATGATTCACATCACGACTGTGTGAAGGGCAATGTGATGTACTGAAATGATAGTTAAAGCCACTCTCCGGAGTCGGTCGGCCACCGGCTTCGGCCAGTTCGGTAGCGCTATTAGAATATGGAATTCCCTACTGTGCCATGGGAAAGGGATGAGTCCCTACTGTGCCCATGTAGCAAGGGAAATGTCTCTTACTGTGCCCAGCCGGTTGGGAATGGAGACCTGAGTGTGTTTTTGGTGTCATACTGTTATGAAACGATACGTTTGGACTGGTACGCTTGAATGATATGCTTATATTCCCTTTTGTCACCTGGTCTAGGGATACGTCCCTTTTGCTGGCCAGGTAAGGGAGAAGTTTTCTTGAAATCTTGATTAATTGGTATGCATGTTCATGGATAAATGAATGTAGTGGAATCGACCTTGGTTCGTAATTTATTATGAAACTGGTTCGATATTTTGCATGGTATTGCATTAGTGATTTGACTAAGTTAGTTATTTAATTGATTAACAAATTATTTACTCATGTTGATTATTACGGGTGTTATTTTCGGGCTAAGATTTCGACTAGAAATCCACGTCTGGAACTAAAATCCGCACTGAGAATTCTATTCTCATTCCGTATATATTTTGCATGTACCTCGGCGGATGGGGGTTCCAGAGGACGTGTTGCTTACACATAAAGACTACATCTAGTGGATTTGTGACGGGAATGGAGATCACCTTTACATGGCTAGCTAGTGGTTATGTTTTGTTATGATGCAATAGAACATACTGTTAGGTTATGTATGTGTTGACAAGTATGTTTTTACAATCGACCGTGTGTCGATATATTTTGTTTTATGGTTTATTTTGTTTAAACTCTTGACTTGATAATATTTGACTATATTATCAGAAAAAAAAACTTATTGCTAGTTTTAGGTTTAGTTTTCAAGTTAAGCCTTACGAGAGTACAATTATCCGTACTTTCGTGGCGGGAGCTGTCACGTCTGACTGCGAGGTGTGACATTAGCATTTAAAATTTGAACGAAAGATTACAGAAAAATATTATACCCAAGATCGATCAGTGCTTTATAACTCTGCTCGTCCTCTCTAAATGCCTTTTCCAGGTCCTGTTGAACCACACAACATTAATATGTGACGTTTACCATCAAACTTTGTAAATTAGAAAAGTTTTCCTCATGTTTTCCTTTTTCTTTTTATTTCCTAATTCGTCTTTATATGAAGATTAAAGTAAAATGAATTTCGTGTACCATCACAAAACAAAGCGCTCAAAATTATTTAATTAAACGTGGCTATAATTAGAGTTCCTCATTTGGTACACTAATGTGCCATTCTAGCCTAGTATGGAAAGATGCTAATTATTCTAAATATAATAAAAATCATAGTTAGGGTCATAAGTTCAAAAAGCAACAAAGCGGTGTGTACACCAGATGAAATGATAACTATTATATGTACTAGACATGACAGTCGCAGTTTCGATGCACTATATTTTTTAAATTGAGAATAATTTAATTTATTTTGTCAAACTTACCAAAATTTCTGATGTAATAAATAAAATTTATAAAAACTTGCCAACATTTTTAGACAAAAGTTTGTAAGTTCAAAATTAGTAATTTCTATCATAGAAAGTCGCCATATAAACTTAGCATAAATATTCTGTCCAATTTTTTTTTTTTTTTTTGCCAAAGTAACTTCTAATTATAAGAATTATAAGAAGGGTAAACATTTGGCATAAATTCAGATCGATCGATCAATGAAAATTGGAGGCCTTAGATCGCATGTCATAAGAGGGGATAATGTGAACCATGATTTTAAATTAATAATATAGATTAATTAGGTATGAATTACCATAGATTTTCAAATATATTTAATTTTTGAATTAAATAATGATTGATATGACTATCTTAAATATACTAGCAAAAATGTCCTCAATATATAGGTAAACAAAGAAATAAAGTAATGTTAGGCAATAAACAAATCTGGTTGAATCTTCTAGCGATACAGGTGAATATCTTTCCAAAAAAATATATTGTTGAAACACCACCTGACTCTACTATGTTAATGTGTCTGACTTTTTATCTGAAATCAATATCTATACCACACATCATATCTGATCATACAAATCAGTGGTCCATAATTGATATAACAATTGTTTCTAACCCTCTAGTGACATTGTTCTGTCCTTAATATGGATGCTTTTATAAGTAGTATAGATTTTTTTTTAAAAAAAAATGAGAAAACTATTTTTAATTATAGAAAATGCAAAAAGAGTAAACTATTTTTAATTATAGAAAATGCAATAAGAGTAAATTATTTTTAATTATAGAAAATGTAAAAAGAGTAAAGTAGTTTTAATTATACAAAATACGGTCACATATTTTAATTAATAGTATAGATTATGATTTTAGTTAGATTGAGCTAAAGCTTGTTTTCTAGTTCCAGTTAATATTGAGAACAAATAAATTAATTAGAAATTTAGAAAATTGGACAGATATATGTTCATGTAATTGGAGGGGATCTCATCACAAATATATATGGCATATCATATTCTGATATAACTATATTTGGTAGTTATTAAATTGATCTAATTATAATCACTTATAATCTATCTTTTAAATGATATAAATAAAGAGTTTCTTTCTCTCTTGCGCTATCCTTTTTGGCTGAAGTTATTTTTTTTTTTCAGTTAGTGCAACAGATACTCTTCTCATTTAAATATAAAAGAATACTAAGAGAACTTAATTCACCATTGTTGTTCTTGCGAAAATAAGTGAAGATTTTGCACCGTGCATGTGTGAACGTAGTAGGTCTCACACGTGAAATTTTAGAAGTTCATCCTAAATACGAGAAGACACAAACAATCCCGACAAAAGGAAGAATTTTATTTCTAATTACGATATAGAAGAGGTAATTATCATAAATTTTGATGTTAAATTCAATTAATACACTAAATATTTGCATAGTTTGTATCAGGTATAGTTTTATATTTTAACATTTCGCAAGTTATGCTAATGTGCATGCCTGATGATCATGCAATTTGTTCCAGATCATAAAATTTGTGATTGTCAAGTTTGTAAAATGCAAACTATTATTTCTTTATAATGTTGTTTAGTTTCCTTGAAATCTCTAATTGTTAGCTTTTTATTATTATTATTTGTAATGTCTTACTTTCTGCTGATGCCATTTTTAGTTTCATATTTAAAGAGCATAAGTTGTACTTTTGTCACTTTATAATTACTTAAAAAAATTGAAGTTCAAAAACTTAATCCAAATTATTGATCTTGTTCAACTCAACGAGCTATGCGTTTCTATATAAATTTTATAAATTTTCGAGTTCATTTGATACTTGATCAAGAAATAAAAACATGAACATATTAAAATTAATATATCATATTTAACAAGTTCATTCATTATTCAATCTCTTGATCGAGTATCAAATGTACTCGAAAATTTATAAAATTTATATAAAAATACAACGCTCGTTAAATTGAACAAAATCAATATTTTGGATTTGATGTTTGAACTTTAATTTTTAAATAAAGTAATAATAAAGTGGATTTGATATTGTTTATTTCTTTTCAATATTACAGTGAATATATAGTGAGAAGATAAATAGTTGTTTGATGACATTTTTGTCTTCAAATTTGAATTTTTAGAATCAGAAAAACATCAGAAATATCATAAAGTAATAATGATTAGTGGGGGTATTTTTGAAATAGATTAGAGGAAGATATTTTTAATTGGCTATGACTTTAAGGGTGTACGGCTAAGCTTTTAAAGGTATATTTCTAATTGCGTAAGATTTTAAGGATATACGGCTAATTTTTCATTTAATTTACCCTAATATTATTATTGTTTTTATATAATTTCCTTTCCCATCGTTCCTTTCCCCTCGTCTCCTAACAAATTGATTCCTCGGCGCTTCTCTCTCCTGATACCTCACTCTCTCCCTCCTTTTTTCTTTTCCTTTTTTTTTTTTTTTTGAACAATTTCTGCTCCTCTACAGAGTTCGAATCTCCGACATATCATCTCTCCAACTTCCCCTCTCATCCGATCTGATTTCATCTGGTATGTGCTCTTCCTTGCCTTTAACTAATTTGTTCCCCGTATGGTATAGCCGCCCTTTTCTGCATAGTAGTAATGATATCCAGCTAAATATATTACGAGTGGGGGGAAGTTGCAATCTTTCTAAGGAAAAATTAGCTTTGATCCTTCAATGTATGGTATAGCCACCTCAGGCTCTGATGCTGAAAATAATCGCACGATTTGGAAATGGAATTCACAATCGTGAAAAAGTGTGATCGGAAGAGAGGAGACTGAGAAAAAGAATCGAGTTCACGCGATTTCACGGGCTCCTAATCGCGTATGGAACTCTCGCCAAAAGAGTCGAAATTTGGCGAGAATTCGTCGCTCACAACTTCTCCTTTCTCTTTCTCTCTCCTCTAATTGATCGCTGATCAAATCTCGCGAAAATTACAGCTTCCTTCGCCGATCAACGGAAATGATTTTGTGTGGAAAGTCTTCTCTTTTCTTTTCCTTTGACATGAACTCTTTTCTCGTTTCAGAGTTTATCAAATTGGTCTCTAACCTTTTGAAAACGAAACCTATTTGTCCTTTGAAGTTTCAAAGAAAAGCAAAGTTGGTCCGCAACTTTGCACCAGGTCGGTCCTTGAGATTTAAGGGGAAAAAAGGTTAGTTATTCCATTAGGGAAGGACCAATCGAATGATTTATAAACCTGTAGCGGGTTAGAACTTACAGCAATCACGCTTTCTATAGCATGTTAAAGATGTTTTAAATACTTCTGAGCAAAAATCTTCCTGTGCATAAACAAATGGGCAAAGTTTCATTCACGGTTACAAAGATTTTCTTCTACGAAACTATCAAAAGAAACAGTACAAATGATGAGTATTAAAGTAATTTACATGATTGTGCTGATATTGTTTGCAACTCAGCATGATAAACACAACTTAGTTTACATGTGATTGACTTAAGCTAGCTCTCTATTTGCGAAGGTGCAAGCTCAGTGCATGGATGCCAACAGAGCAATTGATAATGCAACAAGTGAGAGGAGCAGAATTTCATATGTGGAACATATCATCGAAATAATAGAATCATCCCCAAATTTGTTTCCCACACCTAATCAAGAGAGATTTTACCAGGATGCACTCCTCCAATTGTCTGGTGCTATTTCGTCCAATGTAGGTATGCATTTTTGCTTTCAAACAAAAACTACAACAAAGCATTTAGTCCCAAACAAGTTGGGTACTCTAAAAGTCGAGCCCAACCAGACCAGACTATAATATGCATTTTACTTCCAGGGCTGAAAATTTTTCCTCAGTGTCAGTTATTCCCAACATTGTCAATTTTGGATCAGCGGGTTTTTTGGCCCTTATAGATTACTTTTGTGGTGATAAAGAGCTTTATTCAAGTCTTTAACATTTTGGCCATGCACTAATGTGTGTAATATCTCCAAATGAGAACAGTGTTTCTTTCTGGTGATGTTGTTATTTGTTGGCTTAATTGCACTCCTTGTCAGTAGTGCAGTTTACAAAATCTACAACTGCTAAGCCTTTTGTCCCAAACAAGTTGGAGTAGGCTAGAAAGGAAACCCAGAAAAGGAATTTCAATTTAATTACAATAGTTTTTGTAAACTACGATGTAGGTTTTTATTTAATCATAATAGTAATAATAATATTAAATAAAAACCTACATTGTAGTTTACAAAAACTATTGTAATTAAATTGAAATTCCTTTTCTGTTGGTTTAATAATATTTTTTCCTTCATTGTAGCTATATTGGTTGGTGCACATAAGCACATATTTGTTTCAGATAATTGTAACGATGATAACTAATTATACACTCGATAAGTTCATAAAAATCCTTATTAGTAGAACTGAAGTTCATGGTTTATTGTTTGAAAATTTTAAATCGGGAATTGTTGTTTTTAGTGTTTCCAAAGCGTTTTTTGGGTAGAATATTGTACCAGTGGATTGGAGGAAGTGTCTTTCCAGCTTTATTCTTAAAACTTGATTATTTTTAGTCAATGAGAGAGTGAGTAGATAACTCCCAATTTTGAGGTTGGCATCCAACTCTCACCTACCCATCCCTGTGTCCCCCTTTTCATTCATGTGAAGCTGACACTAAACTGCCTATACGGCTAAATATGCACCAGTTTAAGCCTTGACAAACACGAAATAGTTGAATACTTTGTTTGAAATTATATTTTATAAATTTCTATGACTGACAGAAGAGATCGGCAGAAGGACCTTATGCGATATTTCCGAGAAGACTAGGAAAGAGAACCTGAAGGAAATACTGAACCAATTGCGTGAAATGGAGAGGATTCGCTTATATGATCCGCCTGCAGAAAATGAACTCGGCCTTTATCGGAATATAAAACATCATGCCTGGTCTATTTTTGCTTTTGGTAGAGCCAAACATGCAATAGATAGTATGAAGCATTTTCATGCCCTTTGTTCTTATTTTCTTATATGGTTAATGTCATACCCATGCAGGCCATGATGCAATACTAAGCAAAAGAATACTTAATGCTTTTACCACTCCTATTACCCCATCTTCCTTTTTTCAAAAACTACCGATATCATCCAGAATACTTCAATTAGCTGTTTTTATTTTATTTTTTTAATCAGATCTCCTTCATGAATGATTCTATTTGAGACTGTAGAAATAAATCATATTTTTTGGCTGTTTATTAGATTATTTTTTCTAAAAAAAATTATGTTTTCAGACATTTTATTTTATTTGCAGTTAAAAAGATACGTTGGAGCGACAAATTTAGGTATTACTCACCTTTCGTGATGGTGTCCTATTTGGAGAATTTAGGTGAGGTCAATAAACATTTGCAGGACATCTCCGTATCAGTCGCTGGTTTGAATATTACAAATGGCAAGTGTTATCTTTATGATCCAACTCTTTTGTCCATCTATAGCATACTAGTCTGGTTGGGAAGTATGCGATGAGTAGCATACCTGATGAATTTACATTGTTGCTGTATAGATTTCATGTAGTATCATACCAACAATATTGGAGCGCTTATCTTAGCCAGTATGCCAAACGGCCCAGGACCTAGGATAGTAGGGAGATTTTTGGACGTGAATGCCAACAAGTTGCATGAATCTAAAAATAATGCAATTGGATGCTGTGTTGGACCTGTTTTATGGAGCATTGGTTTTGATTCCGCAATATTGGTTACAAACTCATGTTCTTTATTACAATGAGCAGGTTCAGTAATGAAGCCCTTCCTTGGTATGGAAACTGACTGTGAGGTTGTGCCAATGCCGTTATGTACCCTGTGTGAAAAAAGGACCAACATGTTTTACCGGCACAAGTTTATGCTAGCTTTATGGGATCTGGTCTCAACCCATATCATGGATTCTCCTCCCACAGGAGATGAAAAAATATCATATCAGAGCGTACTCGATAATGTGTTACTGAATCCTTCATATGATGCTAGCACAGGTGAAAATGCTGAAAACCATAGAAATTTCTCTTTTGCACTGGCTAATGACATATTAAACTCGAGTTATAATACTGATTAATAAACCCTTATACTTTGCATTGAAGCCTTAATTTTTGCTTGAAGTCCTGATGCTTAAGCTTAGATAGCCCATTTTTGCCCTCGAGGGACTACCTCGTTTTTGGAATATTAAATTTCACAAACTCTGAATCAGCATTTTGCTATCGATATATTAGTGTTTGAATTCGATTTGGATCGCATCATTTTTTTTAGCAAAGTTCTAACTGACAGCTCCAACCTCAGCTACATATATATATGTGCATGCACAAGTGCCCTAGTGCAAAGGTAGGTTCTGCACTAGTTATCATGCACACACAAATACATGCATCTTGTACCATCAATTAAGGTTGCAAATTTTACAGAATATGGATGTAAATCGATATCCACATGAACTTCTTAAATTTTACATTGAGGTAGATCCCGTGATTTAGAACAAGATTAAACATATTTCTATTTTGGTTACCACATGTTTAGGCTGGATTGAACTTTTGGGTTGTACAAACCCTTTTGACTTGGTAAATTTAACATATACTAGTTAGAATTCTCCAATTGTGCGTGTTGGAGTCTCGTGTTGTGTCGAACACGATTGCATCGGAGTCTTGTGTCATGTCGTGTTGATACTAATTACTTTTTTTATCGTGTCGTGTTAACTGGTTAAAGGAGCCAACACGTCACGCATCGTGTCGTTTAGGCACGTCATGTTAGTCTTGTCAGATTATTTTATTATTTATTTTTGGAAAAAATAAAAAAATAGAGGAAAAAATTTTACTAAAATGTAATAATTGGTTATTTGGTTGAGTTTGAAATTTTTATGAATTTTTTTTTGATAAAATATAATAATTCAAAAAGAAAATTATAAGTCATGTGATATACAGTTACAAATTGAATTTAAAATATTAACTTTGTTAAGAAAATAAATATTAATAATTAAATAGTATTGATATGTCGTGTTAATTCGTATTCATGTCGTGTTGCGTGTCGAATAGTGTCATGTTGAACCGTGCTAAATTTTCTAATGTCCCAACACGACACGGTAACATGAATGTGTCGTGTCAATTCCATACTCGTGTCGTGCCAACACGATTGTGTCATGTTATTTTGGAGAACACTAATTCTAGTTAGTTGACAACATAAATTTTATTATATGACGATGCACGATACGTTTCTTATGAGTCGGTACATATCTTACAAGATTTGAAAGATAGAGGATACATATTTTGCTGTTGTATTGATTGGTTCTTAAGTTGCGATATCTTACAATACATGATGTGTATCTTATGGGTCAATACGATTCGGAAGACGATAAAAACGTATCTTGCTGTAGTATCGGTTGGTTGTCAAATAACTCTTAGTTAACTGTTTGTTTGTTATGGTTTATAAATTAAATGTTTTATTATGTGGTAATTGTTAATTTAGTAAATTTTATTTGTTAAAATAATAAGTTATGAATTTTTTTTGGTCTTCCAGGAGATTAACAAACAAATTTTATTTTTATTATTATTTTATGTTGTTAAATAATATTTTGTAAGATTTGAAATGTTGAAAGTCGATAGAAGTTGAAATCATATTTCAAGTTTATATAGAGTATGTCTTCCTATTAGATAAAAAATGTGGTAGCTTATGATATTGTAATAATGGTTTTTTATTTGAAGTTCTTTTTTTTCTATATAATGGAGATAATTGTTTTAGATATTTTGAAATGAAACAAATTAGTTTATCTTGACGAGTTGATTCAATACACAATACTATACGAAATAAAAGAATTCACAATACAAAGTACGATTTGAAATTAGTTGGTTGCAGGTTGACCTTTTTTATCTGAACTTGACTCTAATTATATTCTAATGGACTTTCTAACAATTTTTTTCTACTTTTACAGATGAAGTGAGTGAACACAAGGATACAGATTTAGATCCTACAATAAAGTTGGTCTTGGAACAAGTGTCGGAAATGATGGATGAACTTGCCAGACACATTAGAAATATTTTCAATACAATTTTCATTAAGTTATCTATCAAGGAGTGTTTTGACAACTTACGTCTTCATTCTAAAGCTGAATTTGAGCGCATAGTGCAAGAACTTGTGAGAAATTGTGAAGTCCCAAAAATACACTTGAAGGGATATGTAGATGCTTTGGATGAAGCTTTGGTTATTGCAACATATATTTTATGTATTATAGAAGGTGTTGTATCTGAAATGAAAACATTGAATGGAGGGGTACGGATCTGCCTGGAGCCTTTGCATGCACTGACTATGCTTACTTGTTGTAGGATTTTTGCTGAAGACCTTAAAATTCTTTTTGCTTTTTGAGAAAAAAAGGAACTGACTCTTTTTCCTTTGCTTTTTGTATATCAATTAACACGAGTTTTTGTTGAATATTGTAGGTCGTTTAATGTCTGGGGATACTAGCAAATTGCTTGATCAGTCAAAAAAAGGTACTATGTTTGTTTGCTTTAATTGATGCTGCCAGCTTTGAATTTTCATTGCTTGCATGGAAGCTTGAAACATAGCCTATCCTTCTGGCAGGAAAAAAAAAAGCTTAAATTTTGTAGGTATATTTAGCTTCCATTTGTAGTTTAGTTTATCTCGTTGATCGGATGTTGTCCATGATCACTCAAACAGAGAAAAACATTTTAAGTCTACCATTCTTGGTGCAAGATATCATGCGACAATTTTTAAGATGCAATTTATAATAATCTCATGCTTGCAGTGCACTACTATTTTGCTCATAACATGCTTAATAAATGTTAGGTAATATTAAGGGTACAGGTCCTGCATTTAGCCGCTGTCAATCTGTCATACCATAAGTCCACGTCTGTCCATCACCAACTTTAAAAGGGCATCTATATTCTCCATCTCAGTAGTAGTTAAAACATTTTTTGGTTTATAAAAAAAGATAAGGTGTGCCTCTTTTGGTATTTATATTTATTGATTATTTCTGTTTATTGGTTACTATACCCTGGTGATTGAATGGCTAGAGGTCATTTTCAAAATTGTCTGTTTTGTGTGTGTGCCAGCAGTGTTCCTTTTTTATTATATGCACTTTCATATAGTCGTGGAGATGAAAATATATATTGCATCTTAAGCCATGCTTACTTGGCATCGTGTTAAATACAAAATTAATCACAAAATACGGTAAATTTGATCCACAAGATGGTAAGCTTAAGTTTTTTTAGGCATGAAAGTGATTCGAAAGACAGCATAAAATTTGAGTACTTGCATAGAGTTTTTTTGCATGTTAATTGTTCAATAATAAGGAATTTTGAATTTTCCTATGACATTTTTGTGGCATTACCCTTGTGTTATTAGTGAATCGATTGACACTTGGTTACAAAGAATTACCCAAACATCCTATTGTTTATGATGCAGAATTTAAACATAATGTTTGTAAATTATCATGTAGATGCAAAGCGCAACTGTTTATGTAAGAGAAAAGGAAAAATGAATGTAGAAGGAAGTAGTAATGCAAAAATTTTGCTGGACATATTGATGAAACTCAGGGCTATTGGATATTCCAATTTAAATAGCAAATTGGACAAAGAAGAGATCCAATTACTTGAGAATATTTTGAAAAATGTTGCGTCATCAGAGGACTTTTCCTTTTCTGCCATCACATATGTGCGACAATCAGAGTCTGAGTATGTGAAATCCCCAGGTTTGTGTTTGGTTATATTTGGTACTAGCTAGGCATTTTTTATTATCCTCGTCATATTTTAATATTTGATCATCATTTATGCCTGACGTGCATTTCTACCTGCACTAGACCTAAGTTATAATAATATCGTAGAAGTTGAACGAATGACAGTCCGATGTTTCAATATCTACTAATACCATAGAGCTAACTGAAATGAAAATGTAACATGTTTTTGTCACCATTTGCTATTTTGACCATTTCTGGGACCTGTGCGGACTGTATGTGCTGGTTTTTCTTTGTCTTAGAATGTGTCAAATTATGCATTTATTTGTATAATTTCATTTAATCTTTGTCTGTGTTTTAGATGAAGTTCGACGAAAATCCAGAGAGATTAAGAAGATGTTTGACTTTGATATGTACAACGAAAAGGTGAAATATCGTGCCATCTGGTTTGATTTGTTTTGTTGCGTTAATCTCCTGAGCGCCTACAAAATTGGTCTGGTGAGCAACCCAAACTACTAAGCGCTTTTGTGGTGATTTAGCTTCAAGATGGACCTATTGAACTTTGATGCTTATGAATGTCGGTGCTTTTGTTGTATGTTAATTGCATTTTTTTTTTTTTTTTTTTGAATATGTGTATGTATTAGTTGTAAGTGTAGGTAATACTCAGAGGCGAAGTCAAGAATAAAATTCGAGGGAGGCAAATTGCTGTACTTACACATAATTACATTGTAATTTGCTTTACAATCATAGCAAAAGACAAAAGTCATATCTTGGGAGAAACAAATCCCTCCCTGGCACCACTAGTATCCGCCCCTGAGTATACTTTGTTGTATGTTAATTATGTGAGATATACGTGTAAATTGTACTTTTGTGCATGTTAATTATGTGACATGTAAGTGTAGGTTATGGTTATACATTTATACGTCGTTGTATGTTATTTATGTGAGATGTAAGTTTATATTTTAAGTACATATTATAGAGTGTAATTATTTTTTTCCCCTGTGCGTGATAACATTACTGTATGGGACTTAATGGCATAAAGCTGGGGATTTCACATACTCGGACTCTGATTGTCGCACATATGTGAGGAATCTAATGGTATAAAGCTGTTGAGATTGGAGTTGCATCGGTTCCTCAACTATAAACAATTAAACATACACAATGGGATGTAATTCTGTAACAACAGCGAGAGGAGATTGTGATTGCAAGCTACCTATAAACATACGAGATGGTTACGTAATTCAGTAACAACAGTTAGAGGAGATTGTGATTGCAGACAGAGCGGTGGTGTGAGGACTGTGTACAGAGAAGGAGATCGGAGTGCGAATAGAGATGGATGGAAGATTGGAAGGGGGAGAGATGAACATTCGACTTGTATCTATGATACTTGCATATTTGTATATGATCTTTCTATAACAGTTCATATAGAATTCTATAGTGAGTTGGTTCAAACTTCAATACCATGTTCACGAGCATATATCCATGTGGTCTGCTCGATGTCTTATGCCAATGATCCGAAGAATATGTTCATCAAATCATCAAAAGACTAAAAACAATTTAAAATAATATCAAAATTGATATATAAGATACAAAGAGCTATTAATGGGACCAAATCGTGCATCTGATACTCATGGAGAAGTGATGCTTCAGTGAAACAAACAGAATATAAAAATATAGTTTAAAATAACTTATTAACGTAATCTTACAATAACCTCTATGGTTGGCCTCCAAGGAATATCAATAATAGATAAGTCAATATATTGAGAAAAATCGAAATATAAAAGTTGTTACTTTTCGTAGGATCATAGCATTTTTTTAGAAGAAAAAGCTCTTGTGCCTTAAGCTTTCGGTGCCACACAATAAAACAACCTGACTGTCATTTTTTTTTTCCAATTATTTTTAATATTTTAAAATCAAAGCTCAAATTCAAGTCATTGATATTTAAGGTTTCAGATGATTTTTAATTAGAACAAAACGGAACTTATAGTACGCATAGTTTTAAGTAAATGTAATTTTATTGCTTTTGGATCTTAGATATACCAATTTACATAAAAAAAAAAAAAAAAAATCTATTTTACACTCCCCAAAAAACAGATCCTTTAGAAACATGTTAAGATCAAAATTTCACAACTGGAAAGCAGTTTGAAGGTGTGGACAAGCACATGTTATTGAAATTTGCCAAACAAACACCAAATGTTTTACAACATAACAATCTTTTTTAACGTGTTTCTTTCGCAAAATGCCAAGATATGTGGCAACTAGGTTGTTTGCTTCATGCGTTGATCAGGCAAGGTTCCGATGCGAAGCTTACGAACATTAGTAGTAGGGCCTCGGCTAAGAAGTGCCAAAACCTCTTTATCCATGGCAATCTTCCTTATCGAACATGTGAGATAGCATCTCTGTTCTGGCATGCGCAATATATCAAAGTACTTCGTTGTCCTGAACCACTTCAGGCGTACTTGTCTCTCTGCCACTCCTCGGCTTACAACAGCCTCCCTGACATCCTTAATCTACATTTCCAAGCCAAATACATATTTATACCAAATGCATGTGTGTTTCAGGATTGTGACTGAGATCAACTGATGAGCAAAACATCGGCTTACCTTTACACCAAGAAAAATAATGGAATATTGCAAACCGATGAGATTTGCCAAGACACTAAGCTTTGTACTGAAGAGAACAGAACAAACATCTTCAAAAGTAAGCTCCATTGATTTGAGCAAACTGACAGCATCCAAGAATTTTGAGACACTTAAATATTTTCTCGTCATCCCCCTATCAACGAAGGCCAGGAAGCCCGATATCTTTGAGACTGTCTCCAAGTGCATTTTAATGTACCGAGCCTTCCAACCCTATCAGGAAATGTCAATCAATAATAAAATGCTAGCACAGATTTTGTGCTTTATTATTTGGTTTATATTTTGATTCTGTTTGTTTCCAGCTAAAACTTGATTTGAACTGATCTCTCAAATTGATCTTGCCAAAACAGGATTTGCATAGCCAGAACAATGGGATTAAACAACTCCGACTTAACCTCACACTTTGTTAGCTCAAGTTCTTTTTACAGTTCACAACGAACAATAGAAATAAAAAGGGGATACTCTATCAAATTGATTAACTTAATTTGTCTTTGTTAAAAGACACTATAAAACTGGCTGAAGTTAATAGTTTGCCAACCTGAGAGTGCATTAACTGAAAACTGGTATGGCATGAAGAATGTGTGCCATGTATGGCACCATCTCTACAAGGCTCTAATAATTTCATTGAACTGATGAATTGTTGTGGCCACCTCCTCCTGTATAGCTCTTTCCAGACGTAGTCAGAGTTACAAACACTGTGCAAGACTCGCGAGCAGCTACCAAGAAAACATACATCTCGGGACTAAACTGACCATAAAGAATTATCAATTAATAATATTAATGATAACATCTTACTACAAACATGTGGGGGGAGAGAGAGAGAGAGAGAGAGAGAGCACATCAAGAAAAAGGAGAATGACAGTGACAATCTCAGGCAGTGGGATGAAGCTGGTTGTTTTTCCTTCAGATGTACTAGTCTCTGCTTTCACTACAGACAAGCGAAAAAAAATATAATATTATAAAATATATATGATCAGTCTTTGAAATAAGCCAGTCGCTGTTCACATGGCGAAATGGGAGGAGTTATGCCCATCCCAATACACCATGGCAACTGTATTGGCAATGCAACTCTAAATAATCCAAGGATGCAAAATTATGGACCTTATCTGATACGGTTATACAAACCAACTGTATTGGCTGAGAGTTCAGTTTTTGTTTACTAGGTTGTCTTCGATTTACTAATTTGCATTGTTGGTTTAAATATATAAGATAAGTTAGCTCGCTTCAATAAAATGTGAAACACAGACATTCTGCCCGAAAGAAGCTAGTTGTGCATACAGACACACACACACACACATATATATACATATATGAGGTTGGCAAAAATACACACAAGAGTATGGATCACCTCCTAACTCCCGAGTCGTTTTTTGAAATTCAAAATTCAAACGGTCGATCGGAACCGTTCAAGTTGTTCTCTATATTGAAATTTCCTTGGAGATCAAATTTTATATTTTTTTGAATTTTTTGCTATATATTATGATATTTTCAAATTGGAGGTTCTGAAATCCTATTATAGCATTTTTTGAAAATATCATAATAAATAGAAAAAAAAATGTAAATTTGGTCTGGAAGCAGATTTCAATATGGAGAACAACTTGGATTGACCGTTTGAATTTTGGATTTCGAAAAATGACAGCCAACCTTATATATATATATATATATATATATATATAGTAGTCAATTCTGACTACCCATTTCCTTACCGAAAAAAGAGGTTCCTACAGCAATTGGATAGAATGTAAAGTAGTCTTAGGTCAGATGAGCATTTCTATGCATTAGATAGATTAACTGGTAACGATTCTGTAAAAAATAGAATTTGGCTTCTCAGAACACAAAAAGCAGTAAAACACAATGTTCTATGAGGGAAAAATAGAACTAAATACTATTTTGTTTTAAGATTTCAGGCTTGCTAAAGTCGGCTCCCTTAAGCTACATCCCTGGCTCTGCCCTTGGCTACAAATATCTATAGTACTTGATTGGAAGTTCAAATAAATTGGAACCATATAGAACCCACAAAAGGTACTCATCAAAACATATAAGGAAACACAAAGTCTGCCTTTGGACAAGGAAATACAAAGTCTGCCAAGGTTCACGTTTGGTTTGGTTTGGAGGTGACCTAGGTATAAGGACAGATAGTCTGCCTTTGGACATGAAGGAAGCGGTACAGTTCATAACAATGGGTAAAGATGATGAGTTTATTAAAACATTTTGTTATACTCTATGGGAGATATGGTTAGCGAGGAATGATTGGCTATTTCAAAGGAAGAGATTTGATCCCGTTGGAGTATGTATGAAAGTGAGGGCTTGGGCAGCCAGAGAATGTAAGGGGAAACACATGCTGAACTAACGATGCCGTATGAGATTGCCAATGATGGCTGACAAATGATTGTGGATGGCTCGTGGGACACATCAAAAAAGGTGGCCACTGCTTTCTATTGTATAGGGATGGAATGTTACACACGATGGGGTTGGAAAGGCATAATGCGGATGATGCTTTCCTAGCTGAAACAATGGCACTAGAGGCGGGGATAAACTGGATTGAAGCTTTGATGAGAGACCACAATGATTGCAAAGTTCAAATTTACACCGGCTGCCTAAACTTGGTCAATGCAATACAGGAGAATGATGTAGACAATCTTCCTTCGTGGAAAGCGAGAAATACTGTGGCAAAGATAGCAAGGCTCGTTGCTCAACTAGGTAATGAAATTGAGGTGCAATATGGAAGAAGAGAGGCTCTTAAACCTGTGCATGATTTGGCTAATCATGCTAGGAGGATAGGCACAAATTACCATGGAATACCAGTAGCTCAGCTCATGACACAGTACAACATTGGGATGAATTTGGATACTCACTTTTTTCAACAAGTTCAAGAGGCTCCACCTTAATTTTTTCTCTTTTTTGTTCTTTATACCCCCACCCCCTGGTTGTTAGGTAGTTTGGTTGTTTAGTCATCTATTTATTCTTTAAAACTTATGTTTTCTATTTTTTTTTCATGTTTTTCTGTCTTTCTTAGCTATATGTTTAGATTGTTTTAGTTGAGGGGGAGTTCTAGCTAGGGGTACTTCAAATGGAACCTGATCTGTACTCGCTTATATTTTATTTAATGATTAGCCTACTGGTTTATCAAAAAAAAAAAAAAAAAAAAGGAAATACAAAGTGGAAAAATTCTGCACAAACCAAAACACCAAACCCTGCATATGAAACTAAACTAAATCCAAACACACAGATCTCTCCTGATCCATCAAAAATAACAATGATATATGGTAGATGTCAGATCTTTACAAATTGAAAAACTGCAAAAATTGGGGCTGGTCTGGTTAATTGGAGACAATTCATAAATAGATTGAACTCCATATGGAAGTAGGCTTCACATAGATATGCTTGATTTTTCAAGAAGGTGAAAGAAGCCAAAGTTTTCAGGGAAAATTAGCCATATACCCCTCAAATCATAGCCAATTGGAAATATCCCCTTCTAATCTTGAAAATTGGAAATATCACCCTCTAATCTTCATTGCTATAGATATTTACCCTTTTTATTATTTCTTATTATTATTTAATTCTGAAATATCAAATTAGAAAATATTAGACAAAAGTACCCTCAAGTCTCAACCACTGACGATTCATCTTCTCCATCAGTGCCATTGGAAAAGAAAAACATACAATATGCGACGTTCCCAACCCCTTTTCAAACATTTCCCTTTTTACTCCATCGTTACAGAAACTTTGTGTCTCCTTAAAAAATCATTGGAAAATACTAACTTAATAATAGCACTTTATATTAACAATACATGGTTAGTTAAAATCTCTAGAGTTGACCTCAATATAAATGCTTTTCTTTGGATTAGTTAATTCATACAGATTGTATACAATCTCTGGATCCATACGTGTATTTGAGCGTGATGAAGCTCTAGATATTGTTAGGGTTAATGAAAAAATATTACGCTATCTTTGATTTTTTTATTACCTCAAAGTTCTACTTCTATCTCTCTCTTAGATACTGGTAAATGACAGTCATTTACTGTATCGATTTTTTCCAAGGACAAAATGTATATTAAATCTTCATAAGGAATGACGTTGAACTTGAAACAGATGATTGGCACAAGGGATATAATTTCCATTAATTAATGCAAAGGTCTGTGAAAAGTAAGAATGCTATAATGTGCTCTTTGAAAAGAATTCTAAAATGTGAAAAATCTTCAGAATCATTCTCCAGTAATTTAAGGATAAAGATTTTTCTTGTTATGATGGGTTAAGGGAAGTGTTTAAAATGGGTAAAGAGAATGACTGATCAGATTTGTTTCCAATAATAGACAGCAAAATATAACAAGAAGATCGTGAGGGGCAGAGGGTATTTTTGTCCTGTGTTTTTAAATTTGATTTTTCAAAAAATAAAAACATCATTAGAAATAATCAGAAGGGTAAATATCTATAATGATGATGATTAGAGGGTGATATTTCCAAATATGAAGATTAGAGGGGGATATTTCTAATTGGCTTTGATTTGAGGGGTATATGGCTAATTTTTCCAAGTTTTGAATTATCGAATTACAAGCGATCTATAAAGGAAAGCTGACCTTTCGGAGCTACGATAGACAGTTCTAGGCCATTCATCAGTAGATTTGGCCGCGAGCAAGGAACCAACCCTAACTCCTAAAACCTTTTTTTCAAGATTTGGCGGCGACGGGATCAATTTTTAACCTGGCAGAACTGCAGAAGAGAGGAGGAGACGAGGGGTAATTGTTTAGGCACTCCCAAATTTACGAAACCCTCCAAATGTGTAAAAACTTACAAAACTAAAAAACCTCAATCTTTTTTACACGTAAAATCAGGGGAATTTCCAGCTCTGGTCTGGTCATGCCTAAAATTAGCGATTCACTCCACTTTTCCTTAAAATGACCAAAATACCCCCATACAGTTTAGATTCAGTAGGAAACCTGCCTTGATCCACGCAGGAGATGGGTTTTGCTTTTGCACGTGTAACTTTGTTTTTCCAATCTATTAAAGAAACGGACAGAATTTAAACATTTCAGCAGAGATATCATTTTCATAATTTGGTTTTAATATTTTGAGAGTTTACAAATTATTGTTCTATAAAGTTTATGAAATTTCTCAAATAAAAAAATATGAAATCCTTTGAAATGAAACTTTTCCATTATAGACTACCACAATATTTCTAATAACGATTTTAATCTTTAGAACATTATTTGATTTACAAAAGTTAAAATCTTAGATAATTTATAAAAATTTGTGAATTTTTAGATATGTTAGGATGCCAAAATTTTTTCGAGTTAATTTTTAGTTTTTGTTGTTTATATGACATTTCAAAAGTTTTGCAACATAAAGCTTATGTTACCAAAAAAAAAAAGTAGAAAATTTAAAGGACACTTAAATAAATTTCACATTACCATCGAATCACACCAAATCTTTTAAAGTTCATAGTCAAATGTTATTTCATGAGATTTATAAATTTATGAGATATCATATAAATATAAAAAAAAATTAACCAAATTTATTTTTTTTATGAAAGTTTAACAAAATAATCATCCCTATCTCTATCGCTATCCTTGTAAACGCATGGATCCAAGAGGTGTTACATGCTAGATCTATCTAGCATGTAAGCACATGTTTGTATCGTTCGATCAATTTTATCTGCAATTGGATATCAATCGTTAGATGAAAAATAATATATTTTGATTTTTTTTGTCTAATAAAGAAATAAATTGAACAACATATCACTATATCGCTGGTAGATTGAGCAACATACTTTTATCATCTAGCTTTATTTTGTTTTTTCATTTGTCCACATACGAGGGAATTTTATGCTAGTATGAATTAATAAATGTCACAAATCGATCAATATTTGAAAAAATTTAGGTTTTTCACTAAAAATAATCCTATAATATTTTTTTTGTCCTAACCTATCCAAAAACATGCACTAATTTTACAAAGGTTCTAAATACATAAATTAAAATAATCTTCTAAAATTTTAAAAATTATTAAAAATATTGTGGTGGTTTATAATTGAAAAATTTTACACCACCAAATTCTTTATATTTATTCAAAATTCTTATAATTTTGTGGAAATGTAACTATAGAAAAAACTTCAAACTATGAAAATACAAATAAATGACACATATCTGAAAATACAGTAAATGTACTTGTCCATTTGTTATGGATATTAGAGGAAAAAATTGGGGCAATCCATTCCTTTCTTTTGCAGGGCCCAGAGAAAGGAGAAAGGACAAAGAAAGTTTATGGTCTTTACTCAAATTTAGATTGTTTTGCAAATTTGAATATGACATGGACAATTCCCATATATAGCCGACGCACCTTTTTTTTTTTTTTAAGAGTAATCTAGGTCCAATGGGCTTAGCCGACGCACTCACGCGAGAGTTGAATTAACTTTCAGTCTTTCACTGATTTTTTTACCTCCGAGACATACAAAATATGGACAGATCCATTTTAATTTTTTACGAAGTGTCATTTGTGTTTCCATTAGAGAGAGAGAGAGACAAATTGCCTGTAAAATTTTTCAATTGTAAACTAATATAGAAATTTTAATACTTTTTTAAATTCTTAGGACATTATATGAGTTATGTAATTTCATACCATAGATATTTTGATAAAATCTATATACGTCTTTAGCATACTAGAACAACAAAAAATATACTAGAGAAATTGTAATGTGAACAGAAAATATAGACCGTCCATTTTATATCAATCGAAAGGTCATAATAGCATATTAAACTATTCCACATCCAAGTTTATCTTTTTTTCTCTCCGCTAAGTTGAACAAGGAAAAAATTGTCCATTTTAAAATATTTGGGGTGGGAGGGGTAAAATTGTCAATTCATATGTCTATCGTGTTTCTTTCATTTCTGATTTCTTCTCCTACGTCTACTTTTTTTTTAAAAAAAAAAAAGTTAAAAGCCCGTAGGCACCTACGTCTACTCTCTATTACAGCAATAAGATATCTTTAACCTTTTGCAGCAGTTTCAAAATGTGGCGCTTAGATATGCAAAGAGGGAGCATCTCCAGCAAGCACACTGTTTGGCCAATCAGGCAAGAAGGACGAAATGTTGCCAGACAATTGACCAGGAGGGAAACAATTATCTAGTACCAGTTGCTTTCACTTGGAGTCATGCTGCATGATATCTTTAATGTTTTTGTGCATCCCGAATTTTGTTGTAATTTAAGGGAATGCTATCCTGATTTAGGGCGTTTATTTTAGCTTTAATTATGACTCAGTCTATCTAGGAAAATCGCATGCTGATGTACTAAATATGTAAGACTGCTTGGTTTTTATATGAAAAGCCTACGGGCGTTTAAATTTCAAAAAAAAAAAAAAGATATCTTTCTAGTTGCCATCAACTATTCACATATGTCATTACATCTTAGCATCCCATCATCTCCATTTCCGTTCTCCAGGAGAGGGTGGTTCTTAGTTAGTATGATTTTACCGGTTTATAAACCAAAAAGCCACTGTTGAATTTATGAAAGCTGTGAGATCATGCAGATTGTAAACCAAGGGGAGGAAATAACTGGTAATCAATAAAAGTTTCACAATATAGTCTATTCAAATAGTTGGTAATTAATCCCTTTTAATCCATGATCTCTGTCTTATTTTATATAAATAAAGACTAAGTGCAAAATTACCTTGCATAATGCATAATTATACGGTGATATTTATTTCATATCCTTTTGTACGACAAAAATATAATTTCCTTACAATTATAGATACGATACATATTTTTTAGCACATATTTGTGTATTTTTTTCCCTCAAGGTCAACAGAAAAAACAATATGTTATGAGAAAAGTTCTAGTACCATAAGTTTTGGTTGCCATAAATATCACAATTTCTCTTTTTTTTCATTAATATTTCAAAATCTAAATCACTGATCTCGTTCAATTTAACGAGCGATGTATTTCTATATAATTTTATAAATTTTAGAGTTTATTTTATACTAGATCGAGAGGCCACAAATTTAACGTAATAGAATTAATCTGTCATAGTTAACAACATTCGTTCAGTTTTGGACCTCTTGATCCAATATCAACTAAACCAAAAAAATCATAAAAATTATATATAAATGCATCGCTCGTTAAATTGAATGAGATCAACTGTTTAAATTTTGAAATATTAATAAAAAAAAGTTTTGACATTGGTGACACCAGACATTTGTTGCACTAGAACCCTCATATGTTAGGGGGCGAGATATACTCAATTTTTTTCTTTTCTTACTTAATTTGCAGTCAATATAAGAAGAGTAAAATACTTTGAAGATTTCTTTAACTTTAAGAAACAAATTGACCATATATCATTTTATTTTAGAAAGCACTGAGTATTGTACCCACATATCATTTAATTTTAGACATCGTTCACATTGAATTTTTATATTGCATGTCACATCCCGAACCGAGGGAGTGATGTCTCCTACACCACGAGAACAGTTACTTGTTCCCGTAAGGCTAACAGACAGACATACTATTTTTTTTTCAATTCCATTTTCTTGATTTCGGCCCAGAATTCACACAACATCACAGATAAGCAAACCAAAGTATTTCACATTATTTCAAGCTCATTTTACATAAGTAGTTTCACAAAAAGTAAAACAAACCACGCCAAACTGCTACCAATTCCGGCTTATTTATTTCCTAAGGACTAGTTCTCTCAAGCTCGCTATATACATATATACATATAGTACAAACTAAATAAGATACCACCCCATCCGCACCGTGAAACAACTACCACAACCCCAAGAAAAGACTACCAAAAACCGACACCGCTCACACCGAAAAAGACACCATACGAGACAACACTAGAAGGAACATACACACTCGGACCCCTCCCAACAAAAAGGAAGCTAACGGTCAGAACGCTTCCTCTTCATGGGAGTTAGCCTCCGGCTCTGGCTCAACCTCAACCTCGGACGCTAGAGACGCAGGAGGCATCTTAAAATATAAGTAAGCCAGTACCTCGGGCAGTTCACCTAAACAAATACACAAAACAGCTTCATAATTCAAACTCGGGATCCGTACCGCAAACTGAAGATAACTACACTCCAAAGTTGCTATGGTACTACGCCTAACTCCGTTACGTTGCTCCTGGAACCCCCAATCGTTGAGGACACATGCAAAACAAAGCACAGAGTGAGATACAATCTCAGTGCGGGTTTTAGTTCCAGTACGCGGATCTAAGTACAAACCGTGTAATGGAATTTACACCCACTAAAATAATATATAATTTTCAACAACTAAAAATATCATTTTTAGAAATTTCAGTACCGTGGGTACCAGACGAAAGGGTCCGATAACCGGCATACTGCATCATGAATATGCACAGAAACAAATCAAGCATAATTATTCCACAGAAATCCTATTCACTCAAGTTCTTATCGGCCGGTCAGATTCAGAAAGAACTTTTCCTAAAACCATAGGTCCAACCCTAGATACAGATTTCAGAGGAAATTTCCAGAAATAATAGCGCTAAAATCTTGGCCGGGTAGGTGGCCAAACCATACTCCGGAGAGTGACACAATTTAATTTCATATTTATGCTATGCAGACTGAATAAGAATGGTCCGATTTAATTCCAAGTCAGATTCTTTGATTACAAATAAGACTATGCAATATAATCAATTTACGGAAACCATTCCAGTCTTTTTGAGATTCTGATGGTCCAAAAAGTTATCAATTGGATGACCAAGTCAGATTCATTTTCTAATCAAACGAACAATTTGATTCAACATGAATTTTGTCCCTTTAGGGTTTCTTAACAACTACATGAATTAAATGCATATGTTTTTCAACATGCCATGCATAAATTTAAAGATACCGATATCCGAGTTTGAACAAAGAAACCACATAATCCGCACCTTGTGGCTTACTGCTCCCGAGGTGTTTTAGGGTCCGTGCCTGTTTATAAACCACAGATCAAGTATCGTTAATATTTATTTAACGGGTTTTCTTAAATCTAAGTCTGGTTCCTAACGTTAACCATGACTGTTATAGCTTGGTTCCAAGTCCTTTATTTAAGCAATTTTATTGATTTTATTTTAGTTACTTCTCTAATCATCCGAAATTATATTTAACATTTATTTCCTCATATCGAGAATTAACATTAGAAACAGAGTACATAATCAACAGACAGAATTTAGGAAATAGTTAAACACAATTAAAAACAAAATCAGAAAATATAAATCAGAATTATTTTATTTTAGCGGGATCAGAAAGTCTGGTTTATTTGCCACTGTATCTGTTCATTAAATGCGCAGACTGTTATCATCATTTCCCTAATAAAGCCACAAATTAATATTAGACTAATGTTAGTCTAAATCAAGTTCAACAAATTCGTCATTAGCATACAGATATTAGATTCTAATTAAATCTGGAAATCTAATCTTAATTAGCCAACAATTAGCCCACTTTACAAATTTTATTTTCTGAAATAAATCACAGCCCACAGAAGTCCAGCCCGCACTAAATTTTTCCTTTATTTTTCTCGGCCCAGCAATCTAGCCCGCAAAACAAGCCCAAAAACCAACTCAGCTCAACCCAGTCAACTGGCTCGATTGACTGAGCCATTTCCGTAACGGGTCCGACAAAACAAAAATCCAACCCGATCCAATAAGCCACCACTTTCTCATTTAAGCCCACAGAAATTTATAAAGCCCTTCAATTTTTCATTTTAGCCCACAGTTTTCCTTATAACCCTTCTCTGTTACAAATAAGCCCCTCAAATCTTTCAAGTTAGCCCTCAGAAAATTATTTTTCTTGCAAATTCATCCCTGGGCATCGCCAATCATACCAAAATGGTATCAAACTGTCAAATTTTGTACCAGTTGATATCGCTTTTATTTGTTAGTATTTTGACCGTACTTGGCACCCAATTATGACCCAAAACTTGTTAATATTTGACATTTTGCTGTGTTTCCCCAGAATTTGGCTTTGCCGTCGCTTCTATTTGTTTGACACAGGTTTTGATGAAGATTCAAGGAAAACAGACCCAAAGAAGCTTCTCCAGGCTTGTTTGCACGCCAGACGACTCATTCCTGGCGCTTGGGGCACATTCCAGACCGACATGCGGGCCACATGCCACGATCCGCTCAGTTCAGACCTTGATTTCGGACTTTCTATGCTCAATTCGACCTGGACAAACTCCTGTTCGGGTCGAAATCCGAGCCGTAGCTTCCATTCCACTCCAAGTCCAAGTCACTGCTCTGTCCAGGTTGGACAGATTTCTCTCCAGGTCGAACTGACCACTCTCCAGCCCGAACTGAGTGCCTCCAGGTTGGACAGATTTCTGTCCAGGTCGAACAAAGCCATTCCAACTCGCCGCTCTGTCCAGGTTGGACATATTCTGTCCAGGTCGAACAGAAGCCTCTCCAGTCCTCCAGCCCGGCTCCAACCTGGACCAGCTCGTGCCTGGGTCGAACTGCTCGCTTGGGAAGGTGACCCCTGATTGAAGCCCTGGACGCCTCTGGCTTGTTCCTCAAGTTGGAGGGCTTCTATAAAAGGTATTTCTCTGCCCAGCAGAGGAGAGCTTCTTCCTTCCACGTTCTATCTGGATCTGGGGGTTGCCCTAGCCTCCATCTCGGAGGAGGCGGCCTCTATGGCCTCCTTCACCTTTCCAGCCCCATTTTCCACCACTCCACCTTGATTTCTTCACCGGTACTTGTGATTTCTTCACTGTTCTGAGGCGACGACAGCGAGCAGTTCAGATCTCCCACGTCTCCACTCTTCCATTGCCCTTGAGGACGAAGTACAAGCTTTCAAGGGAGTATTTCAGTTTATTCCTTTGATGTTTTACTCTTTATTCTCGATGGCTTGTATCTCTACTGTTATTTCTATTATTTACTAGTTCTTTTATGTCTTAGGGTAGGATTATGATGTATGTTTAGTATGATGTTGTGATGAATGATTGGCTTGATATTTGACTTTGTTATTTGTCTACTTAGTATTATTTTGATGCTTGTTTAATCCTATTGCTTGAACTGATTTACTTCTAAATGAATGGTCACATTTAGTTAAGTTACAAGGTTAGGTTAATCAATTGGAGTTAAACAATGTACATGGGATAAGTTGTAGATCTGAAAGGGGAGACTAGTTAGCAGCGAAAGTTGTAACTTCTAAATAGTTTGAAAGAACATTTAGATATCCTCAAGAACACAATTAGAACAAACCTAAGTGAACTAATTCCCGACATGAAGTTAGGTTAGTGAACTTAGGAGGGCTAGGTAGAGTCCTGTGCTGGGGGTTTTTAATCCAAAAGGCGAAAGTTGAGGGTTAGAACTCGTGTTACAGCCGGTCCGGGCCCTGAACATTGTCCAAGTCAAGCCTTGAACTCTTTTCCAGACCTTCTGTTCGACCCGAACAAGTCTTGTCCGGGTTGGACAAAAGTCTGGAAGCACAACTCATTTCCAGTCGTTCTGTTCAGGTCGAACTGCCGGCAGTTCGGGTTGGACAGAACCTTGGAATCCGGGATTTCGGGGTTTATTGCAAAAGTAATCGACTCCGGGATTTTCGGTGCTAAATCTAAGTCATTTCTGATCCCTAGGACGCTTTTATTTATTAGAAAAACCGCCAAAAAAACTCTGTATGTTAGCTTCTATTACTTAGAATTGTTTTCAAGTCTTATTTTAGAGTCCAAAATACCAAAAACATCTATTTCTTACATTTTTATCTTTGTTTTCTTCCAATCACTCTTTTTTTCCTGTCTAGCTTTTGAAAACTAGTAAGTCCGGTAATCATTAATCCGTCCCTTGGGTTCGACCCTAAAGCTTAACTAAAACGACTAGTGAAGTTAGGTTCTAGGTATAAATTTTATTTGATACTTAAGGCTGGAAAAAACCCCTTCATCACCAATGACTGGTACCAACTCTCCAACAATCCCAAATAATCATTTTATGCATCCTACATGCAAGCTATATGCTTATAAACCCTCATATGCCTCAGTTTACACTATATGCACCCGAAAATGCATATTTATATACACAAGAACACATGTCCATGATTTTCCTTCACTGCCATCACTCAAACATGCCTAAATGCATCTTATACTCACACCCTACAATCTACCAAGCTAGCAGTTGCATAAGTATAGAAAATACTATACATATATTCTTATATTCATGACAGATAAGTGAAATATGCACATATGTGCTTATATCTAGCACCAGTAAGCATTCTTAATATGAAATTAGCTTCCTAAACACAATAACCAACTGATTTCATCATGCTATGCCATGATATGACTTTAATTGACATATACTTTACTGTTATAAATCAAATAAATGCACATATGCATATGTATATGCTTTGACATCCCTCAGAATCCCACAGTTAGCCTCAGAACAGATTATATCATCATAGGCTCCATCCATAACAACAAACCATCAAGCAAAATCATCAATACCCCTCATCAGATCAGACTACACTTAGTATATAACCTAGTTAGCTAAAGTAAACCTTGTTAACAGTTAAACATATATCAGTTGCTACCTTTTCAGCCTACACAATCAAACACAACATGACAGTGCACAAACAGATCAAACGAATCAACACAAACCAAAGAAAATAATACAGGGACCAAAGGTTATACCTAACTCGTTGGATCTCAGAAATCGCCTCAAGAACTCAAGCACAACCAAGGCTAAGATCAATGTCAAGCTTATCAGAAATAAGCTCAATTCCATGAACTTAATACTCACAGTAACAAGAAATCGATATCAATTTCTTAACAATTGATATTAGAAAACACAAATTAGGGAAGAAAGGATGTCATTACCGTCTCCAAGCCGTCTCACTTCCCTTCTCTTCTCCTCCCCGATTTTCTCCAATTCTGAAACCCTAACTCGGCCCCTTTGATAATGGAACTCACCTCGACGAATGGGGAGAAGGAGACAAGGCAAGGAGATGTTGTGGAGGCGTGCATGACAGCCACGTCGCCCTTCCATAACTCCTCTGACAGCCCGCCATCGATCAAAGGGGAGAGGAGATGACTCCTCGTGCCAACACAGAGAGGAAGAAGGAGATGGCGGCCATCGAGAGGTCGACTAGGAGGCAACCGAAACCAGGACCAACCAGAGCCCGACACAGAGGAAAGAGCTCGTGGGTGAGCTTCGAAGAGAAAGAACGAAGAGAAAAGAGACAAGTCGGAGAAGAAGAGAAGGAGAGACAAGTGTCTCTCGACACTTTTATTAAACCCAACCAGATCTTTTGTGGCAGAGACTGTGTGGCTTTCCGTGTAGCAAATCACTGATATTACCTTTTTGTAAATTAGCTATTTCCTTAAATAATTTAATTAAGCTAATTCAGAAGTCAGATAATCGTGGCAAATATACCAATAAACTCTATAAATTGAGTTGAACATTTTCATGTTCTCAGATAAGAAAATCCCGCAACTTTTACTGTTGCAACTATTTATTTAGTTTAATTTCTTGATTATACCGTTAATTAAATAATTAATTCATACAGATAAGGACTTGGTTCACCATACTACAGTCACTATCGTTACATTGCATCGATCATATATTTGAATGCTTGACCAACAGTCCACTATTATTAATGATTAATATTTTCAAATTTTCTATTTTTATAATTTTAAATATTTTTGTAACACCCCTGATTTTTTTTATACGTATTTACTAATTACTAATTAATTTGAATAATTTATATATGATATGTATGTATTTTTCTTTTTTGTACTACAAATATATTGTATTTTAATTGTTGAAATTTTGATAATGTTTGACCGATGCTTAAACAAATGTTTTCACTTAATTTTAATTTTAGACTATCATGTTTTCATGCGAATTTATACAATTTTTACTATTTATTATAGATTAACTGTATAATAGCTTTCATATCATTTTTTTTCCTGCAACCATCATTGTAGCGGTTACTTTAATTGCATGATTTATTGGCTTGGAGCCCACGCACCATTCTGCATACAATTCTATTTTGGTAACCGAATTTTTGATAACCGTATAAGTCCTTTTTAAATGAGATTTAATTGTTTGCTTTTTAAATCCAATTATTTCTTAGCCCTTCTACATGCTCCTCTTAGGTTGGCAAATCAATATAATCCGTATATCATTTCGTATTGTTTCCTTAGTTAGATTATTTAAATTTTGGATTGTTGCCCAAGCACCTATCTGCCTATATTAACTCCTTGATTTCCTTTGTTCCATTCGAGAAATAAATATTCATTTATTTCCCTTGTATACTCGCTGCTGCCCCAGATTGAAAACCCAAAAAAATACAAATTCCAATTGATAAGGCGTCCGATTAAAAGTCTATTTCTCCATCCGATTGGAATTCGAGTTCTACATCGAGATTATTGTTGTTTCATTATTCTTGATCGCTCATAAGGTAACCGGACTTCTCTATAATTTAATTTTCGTATTGATTGATTTAAATATCGTTTGGCTTATTAGTTGAATTTAATTGATATATGAGAATTGTGACTGATGTATTTTGCGAGTCAACGGGTCTCTAATGTGATTTGAATTGAAGTGGAAAAGTGGAATGGAATGTGAAGCGGAATCGCCTAAAGAGGGATTCGCGCTAGTAGAAAAGTGATATGAGAAAGTGGATTTGAGAAAACCTAGACCCGTTGATCTCTGTAAAATATATTAAATTTGTTTGTTATTCATGTGTGGATTAATCCGATCGATTGATTTTTGGTTATATAAATTGATTATAGAGAAGCTGCGTCGTTAAATAACCGGTTACTCGGCTTTGAAGCTGACTCCGTTTTGCATAATGTCACACCCCGTATCCGAAATACGAGGCGCGAGGTGATACAGTATCTTTCGCATCCATCCGACGGCCCGTCAACCTACGTCACAAGAAATAAATGCAAAACGGAGTCAGCTTCAAAGCCGAGTAACCGGTTATTTAACGACGCAGCTTCTCTATAATCAATTTATATAACCAAAAATCAATCGATCGGATTAATCCACACATGAATAACAAACAAATTTAATATATTTTACAGAGATCAACGGGTCTAGGTTTTCTCAAATCCACTTTCTCATATCACTTTTCCACTAGCGCGAATCCCTCTTTAGGCGATTTCGCTTCACATTCCATTCCACTATTCTATTTCCACTTTTCCACTTCAATTCAAATCACATTAGAGACCCGTTGACTCGCAAAATACATCAATCACAATTCTCATATATCAATTCAATTCAATCAATAAGCCAAACGATATTTAAATCAATCAATACGAAAATTAAATTATAGAGAAGTCCGGTTACCTTATGAGCGATCAAGAATAATGAAACAACAATAATCTCGATGTAGAACTCGAATTCCAATCGGATGGAGAAATAGACTTTTAATCGGACGCCTTATCAATTGGAATTTGTATTTTTTTGGGTTTTCAATCTGGGGCAGCAGCGAGTATACAAGGGAAATAAATGAATATTTATTTCTCGAATGGAACAAAGGAAATCAAGGAGTTAATATAGGCAGATAGGTGCTTGGGCAACAATCCAAAATTTAAATAATCTAACTAAGGAAACAATACGAAATGATATACGGATTATATTGATTTGCCAACCTAAGAGGAGCATGTAGAAGGGCTAAGAAATAATTGGATTTAAAAAGCAAACAATTAAATCTCATTTAAAAAGGACTTATACGGTTATCAAAAATTTGGTTACCAAAATAGAATTGTATGCAGAATGGTGCGTGGGCTCCAAGCCAATAAATCATGCAATTAAAGTAACCGCTACAATGATGGTTGCAGGAAAAAAAATGATTTGAAAGCTATTATACAGTTAATCTATAATAAATAGTAAAAATTGTATAAATTCGCATGAAAACATGATAGTCTAAAATTAAAATTAAGTGAAAACATTTGTTTAAGCATCGGTCAAACATTATCAAAATTTCAACAATTAAAATACAATATATTTGTAGTACAAAAAAGAAAAATACATACATATCATATATAAATTATTCAAATTAATTAGTAATTAGTAAATACGTATAAAAAAAATCAGGGGTGTTACAATTTTAGTGTATTATTGTCATTATTGTTTTGAAAGCCGACATAACATGATAAAATGAACGGATAAATTTTTATGCATTTATTTTTATTTAAAAATTGATTTTACATTAATTAAAGGAATTTTAATTTAAAATAAAAATAATCATAATAAAAAGTAAAAAAAAAAATCGATTAAGAACAATTTGTTATTGAATAAATCAAACAAATTTTTATGAGGTAATTAGATTTATGCCATTACAAAAAGTTGTGAATTTGAAAAATACCATTGTTAAATTGCTAATTAGATTTATGCCACCATAACAAGGTTATAATTAGATTTATGCCATTATTATTTTCTAAAAACGTAATACTTTCTAACAATGTCATTTTTCAATTTGTCACTATTTTAAAAATTCCTAATCTACCCTATTGACCTGCCGTCCATTTTATGCCACCTGTATTTCCATTATGCACTAATCTGAAATTAGACATGTAATATGAAGCATGTTCATTTAAAACTTTTCTTAAGTTTAAACTAATTAAGATAACGAATGCATGATTATATTCTGTTTGCATTACTAAATTTTGATAGAGATAGTTTACCTGAAGAGTAAGGTAAAACATATATTTTATGCAACTTGGTGTATGTTACTTCAATATCATTCAAAACTTTTTTTCTTCTCCTTTCTCTTTTTGTTTTTAGGAAAATTTTGGAGCTAACTCAGCTCAAAATGTTTTCAAGCTTAGTGACTAGTGAGGTGACCACATCTCGTCTTTACCACAATTTTAAGTGATCCTTTCTTTTCTTTTTTTTTCCAATTCTTTTGGGATTGTGCCAATTTGTTTGACCCAAAAATATTATGCCAAGATGCATGGAATAAATAACCTTTTTATGACTAATATATGCAAGAAAGCTCAAAAATCCACGAAAAATACCAAACAAACTCCCAAAAATTCCCAAAAAATACTCAAAAATCCCCCATGAATTATGATGAATTATCATGATTTTAAAATGCCAAAAATATTAACAGAAAACCTCCATTTTGCAAAGAAACCCCAAAACTCCACAAAATTACCAAAAATAAATCCATGAGAAATTCTACAAAACCTTTCGAACCAAAAAATCCCTTATATTTTTATGAAACTACCCATGAAATTTTACCCAAAAATACCCTTGGGAAGGCTCTCAAATCATTTATTTTCAATTGGTAGCAAATAATTAATAGAAGTTTAAATGGAAAAGCAAGAAAATCCCAGAAAAATCAAGTGTTTTGGTGCGTCCAACCCATTGCAGGGGATCCGGGGGGGTGCAAATTTCGCTGGGTTTTAAAATCCTCCCATCCCGCCTGGAAATTTGAGTGAACTCGTTTCATGCACCGCAATAGGCGGACCGTTACTGGCTCACGGTGAAATAAGATCACCCATCTCGTTCTCTCTCACTAAACATGACAAGTGGGACCCACTTTGTCAGGTCCATCTCCTTCCTCTGGTAAAAATAGAAATCACGACTTTAACCGCGCCAACGCCGGTAAAATTGGTAAAACTATGATTCTCCGTCGACGTGGCCTTCTCCAGAGCCACAAACATCAAAACCAGGCATTCCCGCCCATGGTTTTGCAAAACCAAAACCCTAGCGCAGCCGATTGAGAGCCGTAGGAGAGGAATTGAATGGTGAAGATTGCACTCGGGTCACAGAACAAAACCCTAGACCCCTGCCTATATAAACTACAATTAAGGCAAGGAAAGAGGGGGGATAGCAGCCGCAATCTAGGGTTAGTCTTAGAAACTTGTAATTAGGCTTAAACAGAGTTGAAAGAGGAGAGGCATTACATCAAACAGTCGGGAAAAAGGAAGAGAAAGGTAGAATGGGGTCATCTTAGCTTGTAATGATGTCTGTGTCAATGAAAGAAGTTTGTTTGAAGCTTTAATTTGATGCATCTTCTGTTCTTTTCCCTTTGGTTCAGTCACCAAGCAATGGTGGATCTGACCTATGAAATCATAGCTCTCATGAGCCATGGTCTGAAGCGCAGCATCAGCCATGGCTATGAGATAGGTTCTCTAAGGACGTATTGTGAATGTTTGGAGCCTAGCTCCTCGATTCATGGATGTTCCTCTCGGCTGCCACTTGAGAATTTGAAGCTTAGCTCAATTCTCATGTGGAGAGCTTTCAATTGACATGGCATAGGCCCAGAGCGCAGCACTGGCCTAGCCATGATCAATGTGCTAGCTTTAAAGCTCAAAATATCAAAGAAATAGTGAATTCGATGTATACTGCCCTTAACCAGCCACCTTTGTCTATGAAATTGCTCAAAGTTTAGGATTTAAGTGCAAAAGAGTAATAGGTTCTATGTACCTTAAGCCAGTATTGCATAACAACAAAAAAAAAAAAATATAATAACTAAGTATATATAAATCTCAAATCTGTCCAGAGGAGGAAATAGGTGAATATTGAGGGTCTGATTGCATAAAAACATAAAATGTGTATTGAACAGCAGGTAACAGACTTATTGGACAACAGGGAATGAATTTTCCAATTTTTGGAATTATCTGTGATTTTATATGGTTTATTCAAGACAGTAAGGGCATTATGTGACATAAAGTTGAAACATACAAAATATTGGACCTTCCTGTAAAATTGTTCAAACAAAAAGTTCATAAACATATTAATGGAAATTTCTGCAAAGTTTCAAAATTTAAGAGTAATAATAGGAGGGTTTCATCACTTATTCCCCAAATATGCAGAAGTATAAATATGCTCAATTATTCTGAAAAATAAAAAAAAAAAAAGAAAAGAAAAGAATCACTTTATACTGTTCTAAGTGCATTACCATGCACATTGTGACGTCTGTAACTCGTTTTCATGCGTCTGGACAACTCAAAACACCAAATCATCAAAAACAGTGGCAACTTAACATAAAATCAAAATCTGAAAGTAGAGAAAGGTACAAAAAAACTTGCTCTCACTTCTTGCGTTAGTTTGAATATATAAAACACATCATATTTGATCTAAATCAATCATCAAATCAAGCCCAGTGACTGTAAGTTGACTTACATGAAAACCAAAAATCAAATAAAAATGCAAAACGTTCCTCTCTCTGCCCCCGTGCCTCTCCTACTAAATTGAGACGTTTAAAACCAAATCAAGTGCACCATTTTCATAAACTCGACCCCCTGAAGCTATTACAATCATTGCTGGCATCAACGAAGCTCTCTGTGGGACCCACCACTTAATTCAGATCGACTCAAGATTGGGGCTGAAGTGCCTCAGTTGAGAATCCCTTCTTCCAAGCTTTTAAATGCCAAATTGGCATCACAATAATCCTCCATGAACCCCCACGAATACCAGGAACCTCCTGCTGGCAGAAATGGAGCGTCAGAGGACTATGAACACCATTAATGGAAGCTCGAGACTTCTCAGGTTTGACGTGGCAATATACGTTCCCAAAGCGTGAATTAAGCCCACCAAACTCTTCTCCACCCTTCTACGATTCTAACGCGCCTAATATCGACGAGAATGGTGCCCAACTTCGCCGTAATTTCGCCGGCGAAGCACCAGGGTCCTCTCTGCAAAATTACCTCAGTCGACGAAGGAAGAGAGTGTTTAAACGCGTTTCGTCGCAGATCTTCTGTGGCGGATTTCGTGTGGCAGGTCAGTCCACTCGCCACACGAAGTCCAGAGCAAGGTCAGCGTCCCTGAACCAGTCAGCGTACACGTGGACCAACCATATTTTTCCACGTCAGCATAAAAATTCAAAAATTCATTAAAAATAGTATACAACTCAGAAAAATTTAAATAAAATATCAATAAAATCCTAAAAATTTGTAGAAGCTAGATTTACTGATATTTTGTTATAAAATTATGACAAAATGTGCCCCTTTTGTATTTTCAAAGTATTTTCTAATAAAATGAGTTTTATAAATTGCCAAAACTTTGTAAATTCACTAAAATTAGTAGGAAACTCAGAAAAATCCAAATAAAATATCCAAAAATTTCTAAAAATCTATATAAACCGAATCCAATATTATTTTTATATTTTATTTTGATAAAATCAAGAGTTTCATATTTTTGAAGTGTTTTATTATGAAAAATAAATTGTACAAACTCTAGAAAAATAATAAAACCTCTCAATAAAATTCTTAAAACAAATTTGAAGATATTTTCATCTTTTACTTTATATAATAAAATTCTAAATTCCAAATCCCAATAAAAAAAAATCAATCAAAAAGTCAAAATTGGAAGCATATTAAAATCTAAAGCCAAAATCCAATTAAAGTTAAAGAATCTGATTCAAATAAAAATTAATAATTAAATCAAAGTTCAAAGAAAAAGAAATTAAATTTCAAATTTCAATAATTTCTTCAAAAGACATAAAAATGATATCTTAAACTTTTAAATATTAAATATTTGAAACAAATAAAATAAAAAAATAAATAAAATAAAATAATAATCAAATCCAAAAATTAAGATGAATCCAAATTAAATTCATTAAATTAAAAATCCAAAACTAAGTAAAATAAAATAAAAAGGATAAAAAATGATAATAATAATAAAATAATAATAATAAGTAATAAAGATTTAAAAACCAAAATAATTCTAAATAAAACAATATAATTAAATTAAAATTAAAACCCTTTTAATAAAAATAATATTTCAAATAAATAGCTTTAGTTCTAAGTGTTCCTAGTCATTTCAAACAAATAGTTTTAGCTTTAGATATCCTTAAATGTTTCAAATAAATAGTTTTGGATTTAGGTATACTTAGCTTTTCTCGATTGTGTCCCGTCAATCAAGTCTGGTACCACCAATTGAGTCCAGCCCAAGCCAAAAAGAGACAAATCACTAACATCCTCAATTGTGTCCCGTCAATTAAGTTTGGTGTCACCAATTGAGTCCAGTTTAAACCAAAAGAAACAAATCACTTTTATTCTCAATTGTGCCCCCGTCAATTAGGTCTGGTGCCATCAATTGATTCCTATGTAAGCCAAAAGAAATAAACTGCTTGTTAAATATTAAAATAATTTAAAAGACAATCTTTCTAGCCTATTACATTTAGTTCCTCGAATCCCTTAATCAGAGGTTCTCGTGGGAAACCACGGGGTAATTAACAATAGGGGCTTGCGCCTATTGGAAAGAAAGGATCCACAAATTAATAAACCCTCATGAGAATGGATTCTAGTCGATGTTCTCTGGTCGTTAAGAGGCATCAGCATTTGAACCCAGGCTCGTGAGGGGTGAATCTAAGACTTATTCTCGTTCTTGAGGAAACCCAATCGTTCTTCGAGAAATGACGAAAAAGTCACCACAGATTCTCTGGCACGCCCGGTGGGACATCTTTCTCCTCTCATCTTTGAGATTTGAGGGATTAAATGTATAAGGCTAGAAAAGTTGTTTCAAAATTCTAAATAAACATTGTTAACCATGACATTTAGAGTTGTTTCCTTGCAGGGAGATGACATTCACAACCGTTGATTTGAGCAAGCCTATCGGAATGTTCAGGATTGGGGCAGTACCGATCTGCTACCAACATGAGTTCACGATTGGAGCCATGCCATATGGGCACTCCTTTGTGCCTATCGTGCAAGTGAAAGATGGGAGTTTCCAACTTGCCCATGTTGTTGAAGAACCACAAGAAGAGCTAGTGGTAGCTTCGAAAGTTCCTGAAGTTCCTATTGAAATTACTACTGAAGAGAAATGGTCCTTCGTTTCTCAAAAGAGGGTCCACTCAGAGGCAGCAACATCTTCCAAGGGCACAAAAGCTATTGAGAAAGTGCAAGAAGTATATAAAGGTGAGTTGGATGAAATGCCCAATCTTTCTATAAGCAACTCCTTCACACCTCTTCGACTAGTTAAGAAGAACTCCCCAACGGTCAAGCTTAGATCCAAAGTTACTAAAGGCTCATCAAACCCGGCCAAAGAGAGACTGGGGCATGCTAAAGAAAGCAAGGTGTTCAAGAAGATGGGGAATCCTGAAGAGAATACACAATTGGTGATTGAAATGGCCGACCCGGGGCCACAGGATAAAAAAAGACATATGATGTGGCATGAGCCTATTTTTCATGCGAGGGTAAATATGGTAGAAGTAGATAAAGAGGTAGAAATGCATGGCTTTGCCCATATGACCAATAAGGATGATGAAGCTTCTGTGACAAATGAAAAAGAATTGATTGAGCCATTAATGACAATGATGGGACAAGAGGAGGAAACACCCTATAATGATCAAGAGAACTTGTTTGATGATGAAGGTGAAGGAATGGGTGATGTAGAAAGAGAACAAGCAAATGCATCAGAAGATGAGATGTCAAAATTAGAGAAGAAACTAAAGAAACAGAGTGAGGAAATAATAAAAATGCAAAAAGAGCGGGAGGAAGAGACCTCACAATATGCAAAACTTATTGGCTTCTTACAAAGGAAGGGGTTATTCAATGAATTTGTGAATGGAGAGTGTGACTCACCACCTAAGAAAGGAAAGTTTGTTAAGGGGTCCTTGGATGGAGAAAATGAAAGAGATCCATTAAAAGTAATTAGTGGAGATGAGACATCTGAAAATATGTCAGATACTGAGTCTGAAGAAGAAAAGACAAAACATCTTGTTAGAAGCCTGGTTGATCAGCAGCTTCAAGCGACAGGGGCAAATACAAGGAAGAAGAATGGAAATCCATATCCTAAAGAGTATGACCAGGTACCTTACCCTGAAGGATATCAAATTCCTGAATTTGTGAGGTTTGATGGGACAAGAAAGAAAGAGATCAGTCCTGAGGAACACTTGGTCCGTTTCAAAAATGCTTGTGCAAATACAGCCAATCATGATGCTCTAATACTAAGGCAATTTTCATTAAGTTTAACTGGGGCAGCTTTCAAGTGGTATGCATCTCTTAAAGAAGGTAGCATCAAATCGTGGAAGGATATGGAGGAGGCATTCATAACTAGATTTAAGAAGATAGTGAAAAAAGTGATGGTGGCCGATTTGTTTCAAGAAAAACCAAGAAAAGGAGAATCTGCCTCCAAATACATCAATAGATGGAGATCAATGAGCATTAGGTGTGAGTACCAAATACCAGAAGAAGAAGGAGTTGGAATTTTGTTGCGAAATTTGGAAGGATGGATGCAACGACATCTCACCGTGGCTGATATCCATACATATGAAAGACTCTCCAAGAAAGTGTGTGAATTAGAAAGAGTGGGACCGCCACATGAAGTGCACTTTGCAAGAAGTCAAGGGAAGAGAGGTAGCAGTGCAAAGAATGTCTCGACACAAATGGTTGCAAGTTCGAGTAAGTCTAAAGCCAAGGAAAGCCACAATAAAAACCCAAAGCCACTATTATCGTTAGCAAAGTTGACCAGTAAACCATATTCTTTCAAGAAACAAGCAGTCCCGAAGATATTTGGCAAGGTTATGGGAAATAAAGCGCTTGAATTGCCACCATGCAAACGCCCAGAAGAAATGGAGAAATCAGATGACCCTAATTTCTGTCCCTATCATAGAATCTTGGGGCACAAAATTGAAGATTGTTGGGTATTTAAGGATTGGCTTGAGGAAATGATTCGAAAGGGAGAAGTTATAATTGGGAAGAAGTCCCAACAAGAGCCCACTCCTCACGATCCAGCTGATGCAGTACACCATTTTGCATGCGCTATTGAAATTAATGAAGGGATATTAGAAAAAGGCGAGCAACATAAAGAGAATGAAGAGAATGAAGTTGGAGAGAGCTCGACCTCAAGCACCGGGGCAAAACAAATGACGCTTGAAAGGTTAGAAGAACTGTTGAAAGAGCAAAACTATGAGATTGTCTCCCTCAAGAAAGAAATGTATCATGAAACAGTGACAAGAGCGGCGAGTCACAATGATATACGCCAAGATTTGCTTGACATGCGCTATGAACTTTATCTGTTAAAACAAGAGAATAAAGAGAAAGATGAGGAAATAGCCATGCTCCGGCAAGAAAATAAAGAAATAAGAATGCTTCTGAGGTTATTGCAAGAAGTGAGTGATAGTCTCTTGAAATCTTCAAAGGAACAACTTAGAAAACCTTACCCCATTGAGCGTGATATCATGCCAAAAGCCGAAGTGTCAACTTCAACAAAAGCAAGTCTGAATGATAAAGCTCTAGTCGGGAGCAGCAGCCATGAAGCACTACAACAATGTATTCCTCTTTCAGAAAGAATGAGAAAACCATACTCCTTTCGAAAAGACAAAGTCATGGAATTGTTCCCTCTAGCCATAATGTATGGGCTCCAACTACCAATAAGCAAGCGTCCTGGGAATATGGGCAAAATGGGAAGTTCTAAATTTTGCGCATACCACAGAATGGTGGGGCACAAGACTGAAGATTGTTGGGTGTTTAAAGATTGGCTTGAACAGAAATATAGAAAAGGTGAAATTTCACTCCCTACTCATGTTTTGCAAAGCTCAGCGTCTCATGCGGAAATCTAAAAGAAAGTGAAGCAGAAGAAAAAAAAGGAGAAGAAGAAAAGAAAAAAAGAATAAAGGAAAGGAAATAAACAAGGAAATGGTGAAAGAAGGAAATGCAAAGAAAAAATATACAATAAATAAATGAGATTAGGGTCTCTTCAACAAAATAGAGTGCCAAAGTCAAATGAAAAATAAAACCGCACGTCTTGGGGAGATGTGCATGAATACCAAAATCTAGACCTAAAATGATAAAAGAAAAGAAGAAAGAAGAAAGTTGGGTGAGCTCTCATGGCGCGGGGCACTTAAAATGATAAAAGAAAAGAAGAAAGAAGAAAGTTGGGTGAGCTCGCATGGCGCGGGGCACTTAAAATGATAAAAGAAAAGAAGAAAGAAGAAAGTTGGGTGAGCTCGCATGGTGTGGGGCACCTAAATTGACAAAAGAAAAGAAGAAAAATGAAATCACTAAAAGATGAAATCACTAGACACTAAGTTGGTTGAGTGTATCACGCTTAGGTGTTTAGAAGAAAGAAAGCAATAAAGAACCTCAATGTTCACGCTTTCTTTATCGACCTCAATGTCGAGAAGACACAAAAGAACCTCAATGTTCTAGTCTTCGAGTGTTGGCTCAAGGTCAACAAAGAAAAAAAGAAAAATGAAATCACTAAAAGATGAAATCACTAGACACTAAGTTGGTTGAGTGTATCACGCTTAGGTGTTTAGAAGAAAGAAAACAATAAAGAACCTCAATGTTCACGCTTTCTTTATCGACCTCGATGTCGAAAAGACGTGAGAGAACCTCAATGTTCTAGTCTTCAAGTGTTGGCTCAAGATCAACAAAGGAAAAGAAGAAAAATGAAATCATCAAGAAATATTCCTAGACATTAAGCTGGCTGAGTATTTCAGGCTTAGGTGTTTAGAAGAAAGAAAGCAATAAAGAACCTCAATGTTCACGCTTTCTTTATCGACCTCAATGTCGAGAAAACACAAAAAGAACCTCAATGTTCTAAAATTCAAGCGTCGACCCAAATGTCGACTCTTAGATATCAAAGGGGCATGGCGCTTTGTGCTTGATATCTAGAAAAATAGTGAGCAATAAAGAACCTCAATGTTCATGCACGCTATATTGACCGCAATGTCAAAATCCTAGGAAATCAAGCCAACAATGTGCTTTGTGCTTGATTACTAGAAAATAGAGAGTAAAAGAAACCCAAAACCCAATAAAGAGGCAAGTTTTTGAAAAGAGACTTGCCCCGCTTTTGTGAAAATTTACCCTTATATTATAATCCGCGGTCAATGATGAGACTTTCGAGTCTTGGAGAACGCGAAGCCGTGTCAAGGAAAGCCTTAGTGGTCTTCCAAGACACCTATGCCTAATGAAGATTAAGCCTGTGTGGCGTCTGAAGGCATTAAGGCACCGCCCTATGAAGCTATCTGAGGGCACCAAACCCCGATATTCACCGTAACCATGTCACTTAGAGGAAGAAGACACAATTGCCAAGTGCAAGGGAAGCCAAAACGCTCAAGATTGATATCAAGAAGGAAACTGAAGCTGAAGCAAAACTCGAGAAAATACAAATGTGGGCTGAAATTCCCACATCCAAAACCAAATTGTAGCAAAAATATATGAAATTCATGGAAAGACCTTGAGCATGGAAAGCCGATCAAACACAAATTCGACGAGTACTAAAAGAATGAAACCCTATGATCCAAGAAGAATGATTCAAGGAAACGGTTAAAAGAAGCCACTGGAATCGCTTGTTCCTATTTCAGAATTGTCACAACCAATTCCAGTGGGGGGCATTTGTTTGACCCAAAAATATTATGCCAAGATGCATGGAATAAATAACCTTTTTATGACTAATATATGCAAGAAAGCTCAAAAATCCACGAAAAATACCAAACAAACTCCCAAAAATTCCCAAAAAATACTCAAAAATCCCCCATGAATTATGATGAATTATCATGATTTTAAAATGCCAAAAATATTAACAGAAAACCTCCATTTTGCAAAGAAACCCCAAAACTCCACAAAATTACCAAAAATAAATCCATGAGAAATTCTACAAAACCTTTCGAACCAAAAAATCCCTTATATTTTTATGAAACTACCCATGAAATTTTACCCAAAAATACCCTTGGGAAGGCTCTCAAATCATTTATTTTCAATTGGTAGCAAATAATTAATAGAAGTTTAAATGGAAAAGCAAGAAAATCCCAGAAAAATCAAGTGTTTTGGCGCGTCCAACCCATTGCAGGGGATCCGGGGGGGTGCAAATTTCGCTGGGTTTTAAAATCCTCCCATCCCGCCTGGAAATTTGAGTGAACTCGTTTCATGCACCGCAATAGGCGGACCGTTACTGGCTCACGGTGAAATAAGATCACCCATCTCGTTCTCTCTCACTAAACATGACAAGTGGGACCCACTTTGTCAGGTCCATCTCCTTCCTCTGGTAAAAATAGAAATCACGACTTTAACCGCGCCAACGCCGGTAAAATTGGTAAAACTATGATTCTCCGTCGACGTGGCCTTCTCCAGAGCCACAAACATCAAAACCAGGCATTCCCGCCCATGGTTTTGCAAAACCAAAACCCTAGCGCAGCCGATTGAGAGCCGTAGGAGAGGAATTGAATGGTGAAGATTGCACTCGGGTCACAGAACAAAACCCTAGACCCCTGCCTATATAAACTACAATTAAGGCAAGGAAAGAGGGGGGATAGCAGCCGCAATCTAGGGTTAGTCTTAGAAACTTGTAATTAGGCTTAAACAGAGTTGAAAGAGGAGAGGCATTACATCAAACAGTCGGGAAAAAGGAAGAGAAAGGTAGAATGGGGTCATCTTAGCTTGTAATGATGTCTGTGTCAATGAAAGAAGTTTGTTTGAAGCTTTAATTTGATGCATCTTCTGTTCTTTTCCCTTTGGTTCAGTCACCAAGCAATGGTGGATCTGACCTATGAAATCATAGCTCTCATGAGCCATGGTCTGAAGCGCAGCATCAGCCATGGCTATGAGATAGGTTCTCTAAGGACGTATTGTGAATGTTTGGAGCCTAGCTCCTCGATTCATGGATGTTCCTCTCGGCTGCCACTTGAGAATTTGAAGCTTAGCTCAATTCTCATGTGGAGAGCTTTCAATTGACATGGCATAGGCCCAGAGCGCAGCACTGGCCTAGCCATGATCAATGTGCTAGCTTTAAAGCTCAAAATATCAAAGAAATAGTGAATTCGATGTATACTGCCCTTAACCAGCCACCTTTGTCTATGAAATTGCTCAAAGTTTAGGATTTAAGTGCAAAAGAGTAATAGGTTCTATGTACCTTAAGCCAGTATTGCATAACAACAAAAAAAAAAAAATATAATAACTAAGTATATATAAATCTCAAATCTGTCCAGAGGAGGAAATAGGTGAATATTGAGGGTCTGATTGCATAAAAACATAAAATGTGTATTGAACAGCAGGTAACAGACTTATTGGACAACAGGGAATGAATTTTCCAATTTTTGGAATTATCTGTGATTTTATATGGTTTATTCAAGACAGTAAGGGCATTATGTGACATAAAGTTGAAACATACAAAATATTGGACCTTCCTGTAAAATTGTTCAAACAAAAAGTTCATAAACATATTAATGGAAATTTCTGCAAAGTTTCAAAATTTAAGAGTAATAATAGGAGGGTTTCATCACTTATTCCCCAAATATGCAGAAGTATAAATATGCTCAATTATTCTGAAAAATAAAAAAAAAAAAAGAAAAGAAAAGAATCACTTTATACTGTTCTAAGTGCATTACCATGCACATTGTGACGTCTGTAACTCGTTTTCATGCGTCTGGACAACTCAAAACACCAAATCATCAAAAACAGTGGCAACTTAACATAAAATCAAAATCTGAAAGTAGAGAAAGGTACAAAAAAACTTGCTCTCACTTCTTGCGTTAGTTTGAATATATAAAACACATCATATTTGATCTAAATCAATCATCAAATCAAGCCCAGTGACTGTAAGTTGACTTACATGAAAACCAAAAATCAAATAAAAATGCAAAACGTTCCTCTCTCTGCCCCCGTGCCTCTCCTACTAAATTGAGACGTTTAAAACCAAATCAAGTGCACCATTTTCATAAACTCGACCCCCTGAAGCTATTACAATCATTGCTGGCATCAACGAAGCTCTCTGTGGGACCCACCACTTAATTCAGATCGACTCAAGATTGGGGCTGAAGTGCCTCAGTTGAGAATCCCTTCTTCCAAGCTTTTAAATGCCAAATTGGCATCACAATAATCCTCCATGAACCCCCACGAATACCAGGAACCTCCTGCTGGCAGAAATGGAGCGTCAGAGGACTATGAACACCATTAATGGAAGCTCGAGACTTCTCAGGTTTGACGTGGCAATATACGTTCCCAAAGCGTGAATTAAGCCCACCAAACTCTTCTCCACCCTTCTACGATTCTAACGCGCCTAATATCGACGAGAATGGTGCCCAACTTCGCCGTAATTTCGCCGGCGAAGCACCAGGGTCCTCTCTGCAAAATTACCTCAGTCGACGAAGGAAGAGAGTGTTTAAACGCGTTTCGTCGCAGATCTTCTGTGGCGGATTTCGTGTGGCAGGTCAGTCCACTCGCCACACGAAGTCCAGAGCAAGGTCAGCGTCCCTGAACCAGTCAGCGTACACGTGGACCAACCATATTTTTCCACGTCAGCATAAAAATTCAAAAATTCATTAAAAATAGTATACAACTCAGAAAAATTTAAATAAAATATCAATAAAATCCTAAAAATTTGTAGAAGCTAGATTTACTGATATTTTGTTATAAAATTATGACAAAATGTGCCCCTTTTGTATTTTCAAAGTATTTTCTAATAAAATGAGTTTTATAAATTGCCAAAACTTTGTAAATTCACTAAAATTAGTAGGAAACTCAGAAAAATCCAAATAAAATATCCAAAAATTTCTAAAAATCTATATAAACCGAATCCAATATTATTTTTATATTTTATTTTGATAAAATCAAGAGTTTCATATTTTTGAAGTGTTTTATTATGAAAAATAAATTGTACAAACTCTAGAAAAATAATAAAACCTCTCAATAAAATTCTTAAAACAAATTTGAAGATATTTTCATCTTTTACTTTATATAATAAAATTCTAAATTCCAAATCCCAATAAAAAAAAATCAATCAAAAAGTCAAAATTGGAAGCATATTAAAATCTAAAGCCAAAATCCAATTAAAGTTAAAGAATCTGATTCAAATAAAAATTAATAATTAAATCAAAGTTCAAAGAAAAAGAAATTAAATTTCAAATTTCAATAATTTCTTCAAAAGACATAAAAATGATATCTTAAACTTTTAAATATTAAATATTTGAAACAAATAAAATAAAAAAATAAATAAAATAAAATAATAATCAAATCCAAAAATTAAGATGAATCCAAATTAAATTCATTAAATTAAAAATCCAAAACTAAGTAAAATAAAATAAAAAGGATAAAAAATGATAATAATAATAAAATAATAATAATAAGTAATAAAGATTTAAAAACCAAAATAATTCTAAATAAAACAATATAATTAAATTAAAATTAAAACCCTTTTAATAAAAATAATATTTCAAATAAATAGCTTTAGTTCTAAGTGTTCCTAGTCATTTCAAACAAATAGTTTTAGCTTTAGATATCCTTAAATGTTTCAAATAAATAGTTTTGGATTTAGGTATACTTAGCTTTTCTCGATTGTGTCCCGTCAATCAAGTCTGGTACCACCAATTGAGTCCAGCCCAAGCCAAAAAGAGACAAATCACTAACATCCTCAATTGTGTCCCGTCAATTAAGTTTGGTGTCACCAATTGAGTCCAGTTTAAACCAAAAGAAACAAATCACTTTTATTCTCAATTGTGCCCCCGTCAATTAGGTCTGGTGCCATCAATTGATTCCTATGTAAGCCAAAAGAAATAAACTGCTTGTTAAATATTAAAATAATTTAAAAGACAATCTTTCTAGCCTATTACATTTAGTTCCTCGAATCCCTTAATCAGAGGTTCTCGTGGGAAACCACGGGGTAATTAACAATAGGGGCTTGCGCCTATTGGAAAGAAAGGATCCACAAATTAATAAACCCTCATGAGAATGGATTCTAGTCGATGTTCTCTGGTCGTTAAGAGGCATCAGCATTTGAACCCAGGCTCGTGAGGGGTGAATCTAAGACTTATTCTCGTTCTTGAGGAAACCCAATCGTTCTTCGAGAAATGACGAAAAAGTCACCACAGATTCTCTGGCACGCCCGGTGGGACATCTTTCTCCTCTCATCTTTGAGATTTGAGGGATTAAATGTATAAGGCTAGAAAAGTTGTTTCAAAATTCTAAATAAACATTGTTAACCATGACATTTAGAGTTGTTTCCTTGCAGGGAGATGACATTCACAACCGTTGATTTGAGCAAGCCTATCGGAATGTTCAGGATTGGGGCAGTACCGATCTGCTACCAACATGAGTTCACGATTGGAGCCATGCCATATGGGCACTCCTTTGTGCCTATCGTGCAAGTGAAAGATGGGAGTTTCCAACTTGCCCATGTTGTTGAAGAACCACAAGAAGAGCTAGTGGTAGCTTCGAAAGTTCCTGAAGTTCCTATTGAAATTACTACTGAAGAGAAATGGTCCTTCGTTTCTCAAAAGAGGGTCCACTCAGAGGCAGCAACATCTTCCAAGGGCACAAAAGCTATTGAGAAAGTGCAAGAAGTATATAAAGGTGAGTTGGATGAAATGCCCAATCTTTCTATAAGCAACTCCTTCACACCTCTTCGACTAGTTAAGAAGAACTCCCCAACGGTCAAGCTTAGATCCAAAGTTACTAAAGGCTCATCAAACCCGGCCAAAGAGAGACTGGGGCATGCTAAAGAAAGCAAGGTGTTCAAGAAGATGGGGAATCCTGAAGAGAATACACAATTGGTGATTGAAATGGCCGACCCGGGGCCACAGGATAAGAAAAGACATATGATGTGGCATGAGCCTATTTTTCATGCGAGGGTAAATATGGTAGAAGTAGATAAAGAGGTAGAAATGCATGGCTTTGCCCATATGACCAATAAGGATGATGAAGCTTCTGTGACAAATGAAAAAGAATTGATTGAGCCATTAATGACAATGATGGGACAAGAGGAGGAAACACCCTATAATGATCAAGAGAACTTGTTTGATGATGAAGGTGAAGGAATGGGTGATGTAGAAAGAGAACAAGCAAATGCATCAGAAGATGAGATGTCAAAATTAGAGAAGAAACTAAAGAAACAGAGTGAGGAAATAATAAAAATGCAAAAAGAGCGGGAGGAAGAGACCTCACAATATGCAAAACTTATTGGCTTCTTACAAAGGAAGGGGTTATTCAATGAATTTGTGAATGGAGAGTGTGACTCACCACCTAAGAAAGGAAAGTTTGTTAAGGGGTCCTTGGATGGAGAAAATGAAAGAGATCCATTAAAAGTAATTAGTGGAGATGAGACATCTGAAAATATGTCAGATACTGAGTCTGAAGAAGAAAAGACAAAACATCTTGTTAGAAGCCTGGTTGATCAGCAGCTTCAAGCGACAGGGGCAAATACAAGGAAGAAGAATGGAAATCCATATCCTAAAGAGTATGACCAGGTACCTTACCCTGAAGGATATCAAATTCCTGAATTTGTGAGGTTTGATGGGACAAGAAAGAAAGAGATCAGTCCTGAGGAACACTTGGTCCGTTTCAAAAATGCTTGTGCAAATACAGCCAATCATGATGCTCTAATACTAAGGCAATTTTCATTAAGTTTAACTGGGGCAGCTTTCAAGTGGTATGCATCTCTTAAAGAAGGTAGCATCAAATCGTGGAAGGATATGGAGGAGGCATTCATAACTAGATTTAAGAAGATAGTGAAAAAAGTGATGGTGGCCGATTTGTTTCAAGAAAAACCAAGAAAAGGAGAATCTGCCTCCAAATACATCAATAGATGGAGATCAATGAGCATTAGGTGTGAGTACCAAATACCAGAAGAAGAAGGAGTTGGAATTTTGTTGCGAAATTTGGAAGGATGGATGCAACGACATCTCACCGTGGCTGATATCCATACATATGAAAGACTCTCCAAGAAAGTGTGTGAATTAGAAAGAGTGGGACCGCCACATGAAGTGCACTTTGCAAGAAGTCAAGGGAAGAGAGGTAGCAGTGCAAAGAATGTCTCGACACAAATGGTTGCAAGTTCGAGTAAGTCTAAAGCCAAGGAAAGCCACAATAAAAACCCAAAGCCACTATTATCGTTAGCAAAGTTGACCAGTAAACCATATTCTTTCAAGAAACAAGCAGTCCCGAAGATATTTGGCAAGGTTATGGGAAATAAAGCGCTTGAATTGCCACCATGCAAACGCCCAGAAGAAATGGAGAAATCAGATGACCCTAATTTCTGTCCCTATCATAGAATCTTGGGGCACAAAATTGAAGATTGTTGGGTATTTAAGGATTGGCTTGAGGAAATGATTCGAAAGGGAGAAGTTATAATTGGGAAGAAGTCCCAACAAGAGCCCACTCCTCACGATCCAGCTGATGCAGTACACCATTTTGCATGCGCTATTGAAATTAATGAAGGGATATTAGAAAAAGGCGAGCAACATAAAGAGAATGAAGAGAATGAAGTTGGAGAGAGCTCGACCTCAAGCACCGGGGCAAAACAAATGACGCTTGAAAGGTTAGAAGAACTGTTGAAAGAGCAAAACTATGAGATTGTCTCCCTCAAGAAAGAAATGTATCATGAAACAGTGACAAGAGCGGCGAGTCACAATGATATACGCCAAGATTTGCTTGACATGCGCTATGAACTTTATCTGTTAAAACAAGAGAATAAAGAGAAAGATGAGGAAATAGCCATGCTCCGGCAAGAAAATAAAGAAATAAGAATGCTTCTGAGGTTATTGCAAGAAGTGAGTGATAGTCTCTTGAAATCTTCAAAGGAACAACTTAGAAAACCTTACCCCATTGAGCGTGATATCATGCCAAAAGCCGAAGTGTCAACTTCAACAAAAGCAAGTCTGAATGATAAAGCTCTAGTCGGGAGCAGCAGCCATGAAGCACTACAACAATGTATTCCTCTTTCAGAAAGAATGAGAAAACCATACTCCTTTCGAAAAGACAAAGTCATGGAATTGTTCCCTCTAGCCATAATGTATGGGCTCCAACTACCAATAAGCAAGCGTCCTGGGAATATGGGCAAAATGGGAAGTTCTAAATTTTGCGCATACCACAGAATGGTGGGGCACAAGACTGAAGATTGTTGGGTGTTTAAAGATTGGCTTGAACAGAAATATAGAAAAGGTGAAATTTCACTCCCTACTCATGTTTTGCAAAGCTCAGCGTCTCATGCGGAAATCTAAAAGAAAGTGAAGCAGAAGAAAAAAAAGGAGAAGAAGAAAAGAAAAAAAGAATAAAGGAAAGGAAATAAACAAGGAAATGGTGAAAGAAGGAAATGCAAAGAAAAAATATACAATAAATAAATGAGATTAGGGTCTCTTCAACAAAATAGAGTGCCAAAGTCAAATGAAAAATAAAACCGCACGTCTTGGGGAGATGTGCATGAATACCAAAATCTAGACCTAAAATGATAAAAGAAAAGAAGAAAGAAGAAAGTTGGGTGAGCTCTCATGGCGCGGGGCACTTAAAATGATAAAAGAAAAGAAGAAAGAAGAAAGTTGGGTGAGCTCGCATGGCGCGGGGCACTTAAAATGATAAAAGAAAAGAAGAAAGAAGAAAGTTGGGTGAGCTCGCATGGTGTGGGGCACCTAAATTGACAAAAGAAAAGAAGAAAAATGAAATCACTAAAAGATGAAATCACTAGACACTAAGTTGGTTGAGTGTATCACGCTTAGGTGTTTAGAAGAAAGAAAGCAATAAAGAACCTCAATGTTCACGCTTTCTTTATCGACCTCAATGTCGAGAAGACACAAAAGAACCTCAATGTTCTAGTCTTCGAGTGTTGGCTCAAGGTCAACAAAGAAAAAAAGAAAAATGAAATCACTAAAAGATGAAATCACTAGACACTAAGTTGGTTGAGTGTATCACGCTTAGGTGTTTAGAAGAAAGAAAACAATAAAGAACCTCAATGTTCACGCTTTCTTTATCGACCTCGATGTCGAAAAGACGTGAGAGAACCTCAATGTTCTAGTCTTCAAGTGTTGGCTCAAGATCAACAAAGGAAAAGAAGAAAAATGAAATCATCAAGAAATATTCCTAGACATTAAGCTGGCTGAGTATTTCAGGCTTAGGTGTTTAGAAGAAAGAAAGCAATAAAGAACCTCAATGTTCACGCTTTCTTTATCGACCTCAATGTCGAGAAAACACAAAAAGAACCTCAATGTTCTAAAATTCAAGCGTCGACCCAAATGTCGACTCTTAGATATCAAAGGGGCATGGCGCTTTGTGCTTGATATCTAGAAAAATAGTGAGCAATAAAGAACCTCAATGTTCATGCACGCTATATTGACCGCAATGTCAAAATCCTAGGAAATCAAGCCAACAATGTGCTTTGTGCTTGATTACTAGAAAATAGAGAGTAAAAGAAACCCAAAACCCAATAAAGAGGCAAGTTTTTGAAAAGAGACTTGCCCCGCTTTTGTGAAAATTTACCCTTATATTATAATCCGCGGTCGATGATGAGACTTTCGAGTCTTGGAGAACGCGAAGCCGTGTCAAGGAAAGCCTTAGTGGTCTTCCAAGACACCTATGCCTAATGAAGATTAAGCCTGTGTGGCGTCTGAAGGCATTAAGGCACCGCCCTATGAAGCTATCTGAGGGCACCAAACCCCGATATTCACCGTAACCATGTCACTTAGAGGAAGAAGACACAATTGCCAAGTGCAAGGGAAGCCAAAACGCTCAAGATTGATATCAAGAAGGAAACTGAAGCTGAAGCAAAACTCGAGAAAATACAAATGTGGGCTGAAATTCCCACATCCAAAACCAAATTGTAGCAAAAATATATGAAATTCATGGAAAGACCTTGAGCATGGAAAGCCGATCAAACACAAATTCGACGAGTACTAAAAGAATGAAACCCTATGATCCAAGAAGAATGATTCAAGGAAACGGTTAAAAGAAGCCACTGGAATCGCTTGTTCCTATTTCAGAATTGTCACAACCAATTCCAGTGGGGGGCATTTGTTTGACCCAAAAATATTATGCCAAGATGCATGGAATAAATAACCTTTTTATGACTAATATATGCAAGAAAGCTCAAAAATCCACGAAAAATACCAAACAAACTCCCAAAAATTCCCAAAAAATACTCAAAAATCCCCCATGAATTATGATGAATTATCATGATTTTAAAATGCCAAAAATATTAACAGAAAACCTCCATTTTGCAAAGAAACCCCAAAACTCCACAAAATTACCAAAAATAAATCCATGAGAAATTCTACAAAACCTTTCGAACCAAAAAATCCCTTATATTTTTATGAAACTACCCATGAAATTTTACCCAAAAATACCCTTGGGAAGGCTCTCAAATCATTTATTTTCAATTGGTAGCAAATAATTAATAGAAGTTTAAATGGAAAAGCAAGAAAATCCCAGAAAAATCAAGTGTTTTGGCGCGTCCAACCCATTGCAGGGGATCCGGGGGGGTGCAAATTTCGCTGGGTTTTAAAATCCTCCCATCCCGCCTGGAAATTTGAGTGAACTCGTTTCATGCACCGCAATAGGCGGACCGTTACTGGCTCACGGTGAAATAAGATCACCCATCTCGTTCTCTCTCACTAAACATGACAAGTGGGACCCACTTTGTCAGGTCCATCTCCTTCCTCTGGTAAAAATAGAAATCACGACTTTAACCGCGCCAACGCCGGTAAAATTGGTAAAACTATGATTCTCCGTCGACGTGGCCTTCTCCAGAGCCACAAACATCAAAACCAGGCATTCCCGCCCATGGTTTTGCAAAACCAAAACCCTAGCGCAGCCGATTGAGAGCCGTAGGAGAGGAATTGAATGGTGAAGATTGCACTCGGGTCACAGAACAAAACCCTAGACCCCTGCCTATATAAACTACAATTAAGGCAAGGAAAGAGGGGGGATAGCAGCCGCAATCTAGGGTTAGTCTTAGAAACTTGTAATTAGGCTTAAACAGAGTTGAAAGAGGAGAGGCATTACATCAAACAGTCGGGAAAAAGGAAGAGAAAGGTAGAATGGGGTCATCTTAGCTTGTAATGATGTCTGTGTCAATGAAAGAAGTTTGTTTGAAGCTTTAATTTGATGCATCTTCTGTTCTTTTCCCTTTGGTTCAGTCACCAAGCAATGGTGGATCTGACCTATGAAATCATAGCTCTCATGAGCCATGGTCTGAAGCGCAGCATCAGCCATGGCTATGAGATAGGTTCTCTAAGGACGTATTGTGAATGTTTGGAGCCTAGCTCCTCGATTCATGGATGTTCCTCTCGGCTGCCACTTGAGAATTTGAAGCTTAGCTCAATTCTCATGTGGAGAGCTTTCAATTGACATGGCATAGGCCCAGAGCGCAGCACTGGCCTAGCCATGATCAATGTGCTAGCTTTAAAGCTCAAAATATCAAAGAAATAGTGAATTCGATGTATACTGCCCTTAACCAGCCACCTTTGTCTATGAAATTGCTCAAAGTTTAGGATTTAAGTGCAAAAGAGTAATAGGTTCTATGTACCTTAAGCCAGTATTGCATAACAACAAAAAAAAAAAAATATAATAACTAAGTATATATAAATCTCAAATCTGTCCAGAGGAGGAAATAGGTGAATATTGAGGGTCTGATTGCATAAAAACATAAAATGTGTATTGAACAGCAGGTAACAGACTTATTGGACAACAGGGAATGAATTTTCCAATTTTTGGAATTATCTGTGATTTTATATGGTTTATTCAAGACAGTAAGGGCATTATGTGACATAAAGTTGAAACATACAAAATATTGGACCTTCCTGTAAAATTGTTCAAACAAAAAGTTCATAAACATATTAATGGAAATTTCTGCAAAGTTTCAAAATTTAAGAGTAATAATAGGAGGGTTTCATCACTTATTCCCCAAATATGCAGAAGTATAAATATGCTCAATTATTCTGAAAAATAAAAAAAAAAAAGAAAAGAAAAGAATCACTTTATACTGTTCTAAGTGCATTACCATGCACATTGTGACGTCTGTAACTCGTTTTCATGCGTCTGGACAACTCAAAACACCAAATCATCAAAAACAGTGGCAACTTAACATAAAATCAAAATCTGAAAGTAGAGAAAGGTACAAAAAAACTTGCTCTCACTTCTTGCGTTAGTTTGAATATATAAAACACATCATATTTGATCTAAATCAATCATCAAATCAAGCCCAGTGACTGTAAGTTGACTTACATGAAAACCAAAAATCAAATAAAAATGCAAAACGTTCCTCTCTCTGCCCCCGTGCCTCTCCTACTAAATTGAGACGTTTAAAACCAAATCAAGTGCACCATTTTCATAAACTCGACCCCCTGAAGCTATTACAATCATTGCTGGCATCAACGAAGCTCTCTGTGGGACCCACCACTTAATTCAGATCGACTCAAGATTGGGGCTGAAGTGCCTCAGTTGAGAATCCCTTCTTCCAAGCTTTTAAATGCCAAATTGGCATCACAATAATCCTCCATGAACCCCCACGAATACCAGGAACCTCCTGCTGGCAGAAATGGAGCGTCAGAGGACTATGAACACCATTAATGGAAGCTCGAGACTTCTCAGGTTTGACGTGGCAATATACGTTCCCAAAGCGTGAATTAAGCCCACCAAACTCTTCTCCACCCTTCTACGATTCTAACGCGCCTAATATCGACGAGAATGGTGCCCAACTTCGCCGTAATTTCGCCGGCGAAGCACCAGGGTCCTCTCTGCAAAATTACCTCAGTCGACGAAGGAAGAGAGTGTTTAAACGCGTTTCGTCGCAGATCTTCTGTGGCGGATTTCGTGTGGCAGGTCAGTCCACTCGCCACACGAAGTCCAGAGCAAGGTCAGCGTCCCTGAACCAGTCAGCGTACACGTGGACCAACCATATTTTTCCACGTCAGCATAAAAATTCAAAAATTCATTAAAAATAGTATACAACTCAGAAAAATTTAAATAAAATATCAATAAAATCCTAAAAATTTGTAGAAGCTAGATTTACTGATATTTTGTTATAAAATTATGACAAAATGTGCCCCTTTTGTATTTTCAAAGTATTTTCTAATAAAATGAGTTTTATAAATTGCCAAAACTTTGTAAATTCACTAAAATTAGTAGGAAACTCAGAAAAATCCAAATAAAATATCCAAAAATTTCTAAAAATCTATATAAACCGAATCCAATATTATTTTTATATTTTATTTTGATAAAATCAAGAGTTTCATATTTTTGAAGTGTTTTATTATGAAAAATAAATTGTACAAACTCTAGAAAAATAATAAAACCTCTCAATAAAATTCTTAAAACAAATTTGAAGATATTTTCATCTTTTACTTTATATAATAAAATTCTAAATTCCAAATCCCAATAAAAAAAAATCAATCAAAAAGTTAAAATTGGAAGCATATTAAAATCTAAAGCCAAAATCCAATTAAAGTTAAAGAATCTGATTCAAATAAAAATTAATAATTAAATCAAAGTTCAAAGAAAAAGAAATTAAATTTCAAATTTCAATAATTTCTTCAAAAGACATAAAAATGATATCTTAAACTTTTAAATATTAAATATTTGAAACAAATAAAATAAAAAAATAAATAAAATAAAATAATAATCAAATCCAAAAATTAAGATGAATCCAAATTAAATTCATTAAATTAAAAATCCAAAACTAAGTAAAATAAAATAAAAAGGATAAAAAATGATAATAATAATAAAATAATAATAATAAGTAATAAAGATTTAAAAACCAAAATAATTCTAAATAAAACAATATAATTAAATTAAAATTAAAACCCTTTTAATAAAAATAATATTTCAAATAAATAGCTTTAGTTCTAAGTGTTCCTAGTCATTTCAAACAAATAGTTTTAGCTTTAGATATCCTTAAATGTTTCAAATAAATAGTTTTGGATTTAGGTATACTTAGCTTTTCTCGATTGTGTCCCGTCAATCAAGTCTGGTACCACCAATTGAGTCCAGCCCAAGCCAAAAAGAGACAAATCACTAACATCCTCAATTGTGTCCCGTCAATTAAGTTTGGTGTCACCAATTGAGTCCAGTTTAAACCAAAAGAAACAAATCACTTTTATTCTCAATTGTGCCCCCGTCAATTAGGTCTGGTGCCATCAATTGATTCCTATGTAAGCCAAAAGAAATAAACTGCTTGTTAAATATTAAAATAATTTAAAAGACAATCTTTCTAGCCTATTACATTTAGTTCCTCGAATCCCTTAATCAGAGGTTCTCGTGGGAAACCACGGGGTAATTAACAATAGGGGCTTGCGCCTATTGGAAAGAAAGGATCCACAAATTAATAAACCCTCATGAGAATGGATTCTAGTCGATGTTCTCTGGTCGTTAAGAGGCATCAGCATTTGAACCCAGGCTCGTGAGGGGTGAATCTAAGACTTATTCTCGTTCTTGAGGAAACCCAATCGTTCTTCGAGAAATGACGAAAAAGTCACCACACAATTATACTTTAGAATTTCTTAGTTATGAAGTGAATGCATTTTTAAGTTTGCTGACATTGTCCGAGAATATCAAAAGAATAGAAAATTCAAGAAAGAATGAAAAGCCCTCGTGGCAATATTGTAACATGGTATCTAGTACTTTTTGGAAGTGCATGTTTGAAGTTCGAACTTTTGTCGCGTGCGTCTGTTAGCGAGAACATACACATCTAAAGAACAATAAATATTTTTTCGGTTATTGTCTGATAACAACAATATGATTTAATTGATTCTTTGGATGAAAGTTGTTACCTGCCCTAGTCTTCGGGTAGTTGAAGAGAATGATGGCTGCTTTAATGCTCTTGCGGTTTCCTTTATATAATCTCGTAATCATGAGTTCCCAAATTTAAATATTGGCAAATACATACAGTCCGAAAAAATATGAATATAAAATTTATAAGACATTTTTTTCTTTTAGAAAAATTTCATATTAATGGATTGTATTCGTTGAATTTTAAAATGAACTGAAAGTAAATATTTAATCCCGATATTCAAAATTAAGAATACTTGGTAGATCTTGTCCTTCCTAAGGTCTAAAAACATCTCAAAAGAAAAAAAGAAAAAAAAAAAAAAAGAGAGAGAGAGAGAGAGAGAACAAATTATGTCCTTTGACCGTACTGAGACACGCCGCCACCTCTAAAAAATGGATGTACGCGCTAGGTACAAACTTCTAATGAAGTTTATTTTTATTTTCCATATTCGGCATTTCTGTATGCACTTTGACTATTTTTATACTTAGTATGCAATATGTTTTTATCTGTAATCAAATAAACTGTTTATATTTAATATACAAAATGATTATTATATTCTCAAGAGATCAATTATAAATAGTGGGAAGGCCTATCTCTGTTGTTTTCCGGATTTTTTTTTTCTGACAATGTGCAGGACGACAACTATGCCCATCATAAAACAAATTGGGCTTATATTGTATTAGTTATGGATTAAGTTAATTTTTTTTTAATTTGACCGAAGTTATTAATTGGCTATAGGGCTATACTGATACATATCGAACCTTGCAACTTACATAACCATCCAGTTTGTTCAACCTAGCTACTACTCAGTATTACCTCTTTTAGCATATATTTTAAGGAATATAATTCAAGTTTTCAACAATGAATCTGTGTCTGAATAAGATGAATACGAACAAGTAAAACATCATACAATTTCATTAAGTGATACTTTACATGAACAACAAATTCTTCAATTAAATTATAAAATTGTCTTTTGCAGGTTATTATTCAGCAAAATACGCGTTAATGTTTAAATGAAGTGATAATCATAAGCATATTTCGAGCATAGTGACAGATATTGAAGGAAACGGGAATAATAAGCAATCAATTTACTTGGCTGCGCTATAGTTTTCTAAACGGCAATAATAGTAATCCATTAAAACATCAAATTTCACATCTGTCTAACTTCACCAAAATTTAAGCAACATTTAAAATCAAATTATAAAATTTGTGCACAACTGTAAATAAGGTAGCATTCCCTCTTTGATGTAACATAATATAATTAATTTAATCCGGAGTTAGTTACATGAATGGAAATAAAGTAACAGCACTCATGTTTTCGCAAAAATAATATGTTCCCAAAACTAAAACTCCAGCAAAAATATTCTCATGAATTAAAGACAATAATTCCATCTTCACAAAATTCAATCCCACAAGAATAATTTCTATTGATTTCCCTGAAAAACAAAGGCAAAGATATTTTTATCAAAAATAGACCAAAATTTTACTCCAACAGCAGAAAATTGACAACTAACAAGTAGCGATACAGTCAAGGTTCTATACAATTATTTGGGATAATTCCTGCTTATATCATGGACATTCCTAGTTTAACCAGATGACTAAGTACAATCAATGTGTGCATGAATTACCACTATGTTGCATCTTGTTACTGTTACAATTGATAGCACACTGAGTTAGCCTCACTGTTGATGCACACAACTGAAGGGATTGAAAAAAGAAGGGAAAACTGATCTAACAATTACCTTGGATTTGTTTGAATTCTTGGAACCTGGTTTGACTTCTGGAGTTGGCATCTTTTTGAAAGGAAGGAAGTCAACACCACCCATGTAAGGACGCAACACTTCTGGCACCACAACACCGTCTTCCTTCTGATAAGTTTCCAGAATACAGCATATAGTTCTCTCTGTTGCCGTCAAGGTTGAGTTCAGCATGTGCACAAACTGCTTTGCTTGATCGTCATTCTATACCAATTTCAAAAAGTAAATACTAAAACACCACAGTAATAGTGACAATTGAGAAGGATGTTTATAGTTCTCTCTGTTGCCGTCAAGGTTGAGTTCAGCATGTGCACAAACTGCTTTGCTTGATCGTCATTCTATACCAATTTCAAAAAGTAAATACTAAAACACCACAGTAATAGTGACAATTGAGAAGGATGATGATAAACTCTAGTCAGTTATTCTTCAATTAGTCCTTTTACAGGCACAGGTTACTAGTATTAAAAATGACCCGAGAACACCATGTTTGAGGAGTTTTGCATTTCCATATGAGGATAAAGTCCACAATAATAGATACATCATGTACCCATATATACTTCTATCCAGAACTAAGCAACTAAGTCTCCAAAAGAGTAGCATGAGCTTAGTTTAGCCAATGTTCACCTTCAAGGTTGCAAAAATAAATAAAATACAGGAGGAACAAAAGCTTGCCTTCTTCTGGCCATAGCCAATTCCTAATTTCCGAGCCTGGTAGTCTGTACAGTTCGAGCAAGAGATAAGCTCTCTGTACGTCTTTGAAGCTGGAAACCATGCTTCCAGATCATACTTCTTTGCTGCAGCATCATTCAGAGCACCTGACACGATTGCAACAACTTGATATGGTAGTTTCAGCTGCAATTTCAAAATAATTGTGTGATTCACAGTGAGCTCAACCAACAAATAAAGATGTAAGAGAAGTACAAAAACAATGTCATTTGGTTTCTAATATATATGGGCTCTATCCTTAATTGGCTTCATAAGGAAATCTGGGGGGATTATTTAAAATGTAAAAGCCAAGAGACAACCATAAACGACACAAAAAGTCCATTATATTGCTACAAACTTGTAGACACCGAACAATACTAGAGAAAGCATATTAGTATGGTAATGGAACCCTGTACTGGTACAATACTTACACTCTGGTAAAAATCCTCAGAATTCTTCAACATTTCCTCGTGCATCTTCCAGGACTCATTATTATCTGGGCTGGTGATGCAGAATTGCTCCACCTTTTCAAACTGGTGCACTCTGAATATGCCTAGTGTGTCCCTCCCGTGTGACCCAACTTCTTTCCTGAAGCAAGTTGAGTAGCCTGCATACCTATTTTGAACATCATAAAAAAATAACCAAGTTCCAGTTTAGAAAACACCAAAAAGGCAAAAACTATTATCCATTCCAAACTTCAGTGTCCTATTCTTTTATTTTCATAACCCAAACAGAGTGTCTTTTCCCTTAACACGAATGTGGTAAAATGTCATGTACTTGTACTTACCCCTTTAAATCACCAACTTTGCAATATTTACTCAGAATATTTCTTCTCAGCAAAAGTATACAGTTCTAGAGAGGTAGGAACACTAATATGTAGGGGAGGACCAAATGTTAATTGCGCTATGAATAATAATACAATATTATAAAGGAAACCATCCCTTGACAATCTTGACGATGCTTTTTTATAGGTATACATGTAGATGGCCTAACAATCAAATTTCGAGCAATTTGCATGACGAGGCATCAGGATCATTAATTTCAAGCTGTTGAAAATTGAAATCACTTGATGAACGATAAAATGTAGACCAAATTGCATCATATAATTAAATGCATTTTAAATAGATATGTACAATATTGAACTTCAAATTTAAAATTTATACATGAAAATTGTCATGTGAACCCTACTCATATACTTAAATATATGTACAATACAAAAATGCATCGTAAAGTATTACTACCTTATTGGGATGTCAGCAGGATAGATACGATCACCAAAATGATATGCACATAAAGGTTGCTCAGCTGTGGCGATTAAATACTTGTCATCACCTTCACCTGTTACCTGTCAAAAATTAAGAATTGTAACATACTCAAGGAAGAGGACCTGGAGGACCCCACTCTTGGGTCTAGACAAGGGACAAGGAAGATTTTTTGCTTGTATTACTGGCTGCTGCCTGCTGGTGTTTTCATAATTTTAGTTGCATTTTCAGCGTGCTTTTTTATGTATTTTTTGTAAGTCTACTGATCTGGCTACTGTCAAAACTGATACTGGTAGCATTTAATTTGTATATGTAGTGATTTTAGTTTAAACTTTTTGGTAGAGGTTTGTATGGGCACCTTAGTGTTCAATGAAACTGGTGAGCATAGCTCACTTTCTCAATAAATAAATAAATAAATAATAATAAATAATAAAATAAAATAAACGAGTAACATGCTTAACTGGAGTAAATAAAAATTAATGAATGCCCATACAGTAAAGAAACATTACCTTGTATAGTTCCTCATCAAATTGAGCAAGCTGGGCACACTTTCCCATGACATCTTTTCTCATGAAAAATGGGGTTTGCATGGGATCGTAACCCCTTGCCATTAAAAACGAAAGCCCATAGTTTATGAGTGCTTGATTCAAGAGAACTCCGTAGCCCTTCAGATAATATCCTCTGCCGCCAGCCACATCAGCACCTAAAAAGATCATATAATTTTAAATTACACAAATCGTTCTTTTTGAAGAGCAAAACAACTAGGTGCAAGGACTAATGTAAGGCTGGACACTTATTGCTGACAGGACCTTATGGCCAAATAGTTGAACTAACAACATAATCAAACTTTTATTTACAAACAGACGGCCATCAGGAAATACATTTAAATTCTGGTAACAAAAAACAAACCTTTCTCCAAATTAACAATGTCAAGCATTTCAACAAGATCAACGTGGTTCTTCAAATTATCCTCCATCCTTCTCTCTCCCACTGTTTTTATCACAACATTGTTCTCCTACATATGTCATGCAAGCAGCAAAGCTTTAAAATTATCTCTAAAAATATCAATTAACAACCACTAACTTCTTGTTGTTCATTTGATCCGCTCTAAAAAGTACTAATTTATTCATACCATAATAGAACTGATATAGACAAAGCCGGAAACAATCGTCTCTTAGTAATAACCTGACCATTTTAAAATTCATTTTTGTTCTCTATGTTCCTCTTCTTCTGCAGTCTTTTTTAGTTTAGACCTTTACTTTAGTTCGTGTATTTGTCTTTGTTCTTGGGTTTAAAACAATTAGTCTTTATAAAGTTCTACAGAATGTGACAGGTGTCAATCAGACTGTCTTGCAAAAATAGCAATTAAAAAATTCAGTACCCAATAATCTGTCCAAAGCAGTAAATTTATATACCATAAATTTCTGAGACACTTGAGCTTAGTAACTGGTACGACCACCAATTTATGTCCAGAAGGCCGATTTTGGCACTAGTTGTGAATTTCTTCTTTGAATAAACAAATAGTACTTTGCGAGTCATTTATTTAATAAAAAAAGAAACCTCGTCTTTGCTGATTGGGACCGAGTCATGGATAAGGTTGCCAATTGTATCCAGTTTGGCATCAAGGGCTGCCTTGGCTGCTTGCGCCTCCTCTTCCTTCTCTGCTGTTTGCTTCTTGTTCTCATTAGTACTGTTTATCACCTCTGTTGCATCCAGCTTCAACTACAGAAAAAGATGGAAAAGCAACAATAAGCATATAAGAGCTGATCTAACAAATATAACTAGTAATTGTGACTACCAAAGATAGAAATATACATTCTCAGCACCTAAACGCAGGTTGCAAGTGCCTTCAGGTATGACCAATGTGTCTGCATTATAATTTAATTTAAAACAATATTTCAAACGTACAACACTGATGTACACTATTTCATCCAAGCATCAAATCAAAGTCTTAGTCAAGCAATCAAGACAACCACAAAGGAAGAAAAAACAGCTGATCAAATATCAGTGTAGGCTATTAGATGTCTGGCTAGTACACTGTAACAGGCAACCCAAATCAGATTTGCTAAATTGATCATATCAGCACAAGAAATCTGCAGTACCACTATCATACTGCTAATCAAATGGTACTATACAAAATCAATTACCATTTCTTTTCTCTTGAGCTTTTTTTGCGCCCGCTATTTTTTATGCCGACATGGAATTATAAAAGAATACTCTTTCGATTTGGTTTCCTCAATATCAAAATGCATACAATTTCACAATATCCACTGTGTAAGAAATTGAAAAGAGCAAAATAGAGGCTATGGAGGGTGGTATACCGATTTAAGCCGGCCAACCTCTTTGTTTATCGTGTTGAACTCCTTCCTCAGTTTCTCCAGCTCGAACTGGCCTGAAATTAAAACAACAGTCTACAGAAGTAAATAAAAAAGACAACAGTATACCTTGTGAAAAGTAACAACTCAATTTCACCGCACTTGTAAATAATTTAAACATTAACATTGATTCAAATTAACTCAAATTCATGTCTCAAGTAACTTTAGATTCAAATCAAACATTAATAAGCCATCGTATGTTCAGACCTTAAGCCCCTTAGTAACCTTTTTCCTTCTGAAACCCAATCAAATCCAGCAATGAAATCTCAGGGTTTTAGAGACCAAAACACAGCAAACAAATCAAATTGTAAACGTTTCAAACAACGATAGACATATGTTTGCGCCATTCTTTGTCGAGATTGATGATTTCATCGACAATCTCGACGCACGGGAAGCGCCGCCGCTGAGACTCGCGCACGATTTCCGGATCGAATCCCTTCTCCGCTCTGAATAAGTTAATATCCAACATTTAAGCTCTCTTTTTCTGTTTCTTTTCTTTTGAAAGATAACTTGGTTCTCTCTTGTTATTAGATGTTAAATCGTGTTGAGCGAAGGTTCATTCTGTCGTGTTGAGACGACGTAGATTCTGACTAGGGTTTATCAAACCTAGATACTTTGTGGCGAAAACCATGTGGCAATCTCTGACTAACAGCCTCTTACTTGTTTCTTTAGTGTGGATAAATAAAAATGTTTATTTTTTAAATCGCACGACGGTATACAATTTTTAAATTATTGTTATATCAAAACTATATAACATATTTACAGTTTCACTATTTTATTGATTATTATAGTAATTAATTTTTTATAATAATCATAGTTACTCAATAAGGTTAATGTTAATATAAATAATTCTATACCTCGTGTATGTGAAAAGAATTAAAATTGTGCATAACTGCATATTCATGTCAGCTCACTACGCCGTATAACATCCTATTCTATATTTCTATGTATGTTGCAGAGGATAGGGACTAATTTGATTTGTCATAAATTGGGCTCAAGTTTGGATTTGTCATAATTCTTTGGGGCCAAGTTTGTTATTCCATGGTTTTTTGTTTCCGGTTGGCGCGTTGCTTTGTTGCCAATGGCACACTCACTAACCCAATTGGGAATGGGAATTACTTTCCATCATCCCTATGATTCTTATCATCCCATCATCCCTAGAATCTTCATTAATTATCCAGCGCCCTCATTAATAGAAGCCCAGGGATGATAAAATCCAGTGATAAAATCCAACATAATTAACGTGTTTTCCATTTTTGTCTATCATCCCACATCCCTACACGCGTTTTCAAAGAGAATTTGAAATTAATATATATAAATGTTGAAGTTAATATATATAACTGTTGAAGTTAATATGTATAACTGTTAAAGTTAATATGTATAAATGTTGAAGTTAATATGTATAACTGTTGAAGTTAATATATATAAATATTGAAGTTAATATATATAATATTTTAAGTTAATATATATTAACTGTTAATATATAACTGTTGAAGTTAATATATATAATTTTTGAAGTTAATATGTATAAATGTTGAAGTTGATATATATAAATGTTGAAGTTAATATATAACTGTTGAAGTTAGTATTGTAACTGTTGAAGTTAATATCGTAACTATTGAAGCAGAGGTTGAGCGTTGGATTTCTAAAAAAAGGAAACAGAAGGATTTAGGGAGTAAATAGCGCTGGATGGGGATTCACGCGTTTTCTGTCATTAATGAAGTATTATCCTCATTAATGATTATTATTCTCAGGGGATGATGGGGATGATCCTTATCAGTCTTGGATTTGGAATTAATTAATTAATTGATGCATTTACGGGTCAATAAGTCAGCATTGACGTGTCCTAGTGTTTTATTGAAAATTAATTATATTCCATGTAATTAATCATGAGTTGCCAAATTTAAATATTGGCAAATAGATACAGTCCAACAAATAAGAATATAAAATTTGAACATAGTAATCCTGGATACCCCCTTCGTTTTGCTTGTCTACAGTAACATTTTTTTTTTTCGGATTGAATTTTCCATGTTATTGCCGTGCAAAAGTCAGCGTGTGTTGCTAAGCCTATTTCTTATGTGCTTTGACCACCGAATGAAAAAGAGTAGGAAAGAAATGTTGCCACGTGCTTCCACCACCGAAAGTTAATTGATTGAAGTTAGCCTTGAAACTTGAAATGCCACCTTACCACTTTCGTGTCATATATCTTTATTCATGCTCATTTATCTATAGCCACGTGTAGTCTCTTGATATCACCTCTTTATAAAAGCTCTCAATATTTGCACCGAACCAAACAGATGCCCAAATCCGAAAATGAAAAATTTGCCTTCCTCTTTATCATCTTATTTCTTTTGATGGGAGACTTAGATTACAAACCAAAAATTTAGAATTTGATTGATATTTGAGTCATCGGCCGATTGGAATTCCTACGTCGCCATCGATTGGATAGTCGTTCTGATTTGTCTGTGATTTCTGAATCGTTAAATCAGGTAACCGGACTTCTCTGTATTTAATTTCGTATTGATTGATTGATTTATCGTTTGGTTTTGATATATTGAATATGTTTATCTGAATTGTTATTGGTATATTTTACGGGATTTCGGATTTGGAAAATAGATTTGAATCTGAATTTGGAGCCCTGATCCTCCTGAGTTCGGGGAGGGGCCGGTCCTGATCCTCCTGAGATCGGAGAGGGACCACTCTGAGTGACTGACTGGCTAAACCCGTTTATCTCCGTAAAGTATATTATTTGTATTGTGGATTAATCCGATCTTATTGATTGTTGTTATAATAATTAAGTATAGAGAAGCTGCGTCGTTAAATAACCGGTTACTGAGGTTTGTACCTGACTCTGTTTGTTTTTCTGTTGCGACGTAGGTTGACGGGCCGTCGAATGGATGCAGAAGATACCGTTTCACCTCGCGTCCCGTGACCCGTCGGTGCGGGTCGTGACAATCTGGTTAATTTATTGGGTTGTACTTTGGATGGTCCTGAGAGTTTTTTTTTTTTTTGTAATCATGCTAGGGAACTCATAGTTCTCTGACCACTCTCTCTCTTAGATTTTACCAAGATTAACTGGACAAATTCGACTTGATAACTTCGACTTTTTCTCACTTGCTTTCTTTGGTGAATTGGAACCCACAATATTTACCAGTAACTATGTGACTGTTTTTTTAAATTATTCTCACTTTGTTTTATAAGTTTAATTTTACTTGTAGCTTCCTAATTCCTAAATGTTGTTCCATTTTATAGAATTTCCAATATCGATAAGTTCTTCTAATGTATATTTCTTTTTTTTTTTTTCAGGAGAGCTACGCAATTGTTGTGCTTCTCATTCAAGAGAAACTAAATGCTTGAAGTGGTACAAATTAAACTTCTGTACTTAATTACCAATGCATCTTTTGTAAATATTTTCATCTCCGTAGATGCAAAAATACTAAAAAAGCTAAATTTAATTATTTCAGCTCAATTGTTTGCAGCAAATTTCGTGAAATATTTCGTACTTAATGATGAAAAAAAATGTTCCATTGTTTTTGTTTGTTGTTCTTATAACTCTTTTTCCTGCCGTTGAGGACCTTAGTTCATCAAAGGTTCATAATGGAAACTAGATAATTCCCGGCCAGCGAAGCAATGTGATGAATTATGTTGGTTGTTGTGCTTTTATATTTATATATAAAGGTGCATAACAATGGATGTTAGTTCATGTTATTGTTATTTTTCGATATTTGTTTAATAATTTCCAGAACCATGTCACTGTGTTTCTTTTTTTCTTTATTGTTTTTTGGTGCTAAATCTTCCCTACACATTCAAACTAGAGACGATGATACAGTTCATGGTGACAATTTCATATTGATTGTGAGTTCCTCTGAAAACCTATCAGAAATGAGTGGAATGGTGGCGTCATATAGTGGGTACAGTGATTGAGGACTTGAGGATAAAAAAAAATCCATGATAGTGGTAAAAAAAAAAAAAGACAATGGTCTTCATTCAGTTTTTTTTTTTTTAATTTAGATTTTAGTTGTTATGCAGTGATTTCAGTCTTCTTTTAAAATAATTATTGTTGCATACTATGTGATCTTTAATTGTAATTTGAACATATTATTGCTGGATACCCCCTTTGATTTCCTTAGGAACAGTAATTTTTTTTTTTTCGGTTTGCATTTCCTGTCTAATTATCGTGTACAGTCAACGCTTGATTTTTCCAGGTGTCTTATACGCACACTGACACCGCCCCTTCTTTACTCGGTTTGGGTAATTTGAGCATATTGTTGCTTGTCCAGGGTCAACGTTGGGCTATTTTTCAATTCCAAAAAGGCGCTGGGCATGGCCTGTGCTTTTCAGTTCCAAAAAGGGTTGGTGCAATTTTTTTTTTCGGCTGGACTTAGCATTTCGAAGTGGGATGATGGGTGGTGCAATTGTCAGGTACTTGTACATGTATTTTTCCTTCTATGCCCATTTGGTTCACAGTCTTAAATTGTGCTACGGTTTCTTTTTTGCACCGACTGTGTTCTCTCTCTGTTCCTTTGTTTTCATTGGGTTTAGTTCATTTCTTTCGCCGTTCTTGTCCATTTTTAGCTAGCCGCTTTCCTATTGTTTTCAAATCTGTTCATCGGCAATTAAGACAGTTTCTTTTCGTTAGCTTTGTGCTTTAGCTATTAATATTTCTGGCTGGTTGCTACTATCTTCTCCATCGACGACATCGGCAATTAAGACAGTTTCTTTTCGTTAGCTTTGTGCTTTACCTATTAATATTTCGCAAACATGTTTTATTCGACGGACATACAACATATGTTTGACAAGTTATAAACTTCAAAGAAATTAGAAACTTATTAAAAATAATGTTGTAGGGAATTGCAACAGAGGCATTTCAGAGCTATTTTAAAACAAGATAAAAAAAGACTGAAACAATTTACTGAAAAAGCGATAAGAAGTTATGAACTTTTATTTACCACTTTAATTTTTGTAGACATACTAATTATGTTGTGTCTACTTATGCATATCTAATCTATTTCCAACAAGTTCAGCATTAATGATATGGAAGAGGCTTATGTGCATAACAGGATGTGAATCACCAGTGGTGGTGGTTCTCACCAGTATTTAAGCGGGTCACTGAATCCCTGGAAATATTATATCTGCCATATTCCTAATTGTTGACCCAATAAAGAAAAAAAAATTAAGAGAGATTGTTGTATGGAGTACTATATAACATTAGTGCATGAACTTGAGTTACCTTTTAATAATTCATGGACTGATTATCAGGTAACTCAACTTCATGAACTTTTTTATAATTTTCACAACTTCTTAAATTAGGCAAGTCCATGAACTTGAGTTTCACTTTGAAATTTTCTTTATTTATTTCAGGGAAATATTTTATTTTTTGCATATGAAAAAGGAGCCAATTCGTGCAGGAGAGAGTGTTGTATATAACGTTGATGTAAGTTCTTTTGATCCTATTCAAAGAAAAATTTCTGCTTATCACTAAAATTACTATAGTAAATTATCAATGTTAGAATTGCCACTTATTAAATTATCAAACAAGCGATAACAAATAGAAAATTTGTGTAATGTGCTTATATTTTATCTTTATTTTTTGATCTAGGGATGTGATTATCCTAATGTTCATTGGGGCATAAAGATAATTTTTTTTTCGTTATTGATACAACAAGATCTAACATTCCATTCAGATTCAAGCATTTCTTAATTTAGTCAAATCAACGTTACTGCTAAACTTGCTTTTGGTTATTGTCTAAGTTCATGAGAGACGACACATGAGCAGGGGCAGAACCAGAATTTATTTATTTATTTTTTTTTTTTGTGTGTGTGGGAAGGGGAGGCAAATATACAATTTCAGTTCAGGAGGACCATATTGCATATCTGTTCATAATTATATCAAAATTAATTTTATAATTAAAGTAAAAACTCAAAGTTAGGGGAGGCCGAGCCACCAGTCTCTCCAGCAGTTTCACCCCTGCACATGAGAAATTGACATTCTTAAGAAATGTCTGTACTCTGTACTCATTTTCTGGTAACATCTTACAAAAACAGAGAAAGAAAAATATTTTAAGTATTTGGTAGTTTCCATCCACTAAACCTTCTCATGTTATCATGCATCATTCGCAACTGAACTCTAACATGAGGGTGGTCGCGGCGAAGCCGCGACAATAGAGTAAACTAGTTTATAAGAATACTTGATAGATCTTGTCTTCCTAAGGTCTTTAAATATCAAAAAAAATAGAAGAAGAAGAAGAAAAAAAAAAAAGAAAGAAATTATGTCCTTTGAGCGTACTGAGCCACGCCGCCACATTATAAAATGGATGCATGCGCTAGGTACAAACTTCTAATGAAGTTTATTTTTATTTTCCATATTCGGCATTTCTGTATGCACTTTGACTGTTTTTATACTTAGTAATTTAGTATGCAATATGTTTTTATCTGTAATCAAATAAACTATTTATATTTAGTATACAAAATGATTATTATATTTTTCAAGAGATCAATTATAAATAATTTCAAGTTAAAACTTTGTTGATAAGTAAAACTTTAACTTTAATAATGATTGTCCTTATCAATATAATGTATAAATAATTTTACTATTAAATATAAATACTTAAAAAAAATGTAAAAGCTTTGGGGCGTAGATGAGGATTGGGTGTCAGGTATTTTGAGATTCTCGGACAATGTCAGCAAACTTGTGCATGGGCCATACTCGTCCTGAAGTTATTTATACTTTTCAGCCCAATATACTTTATTCATAATCTAACGATACAGCCTTTCAAGCCCAGATCTAATTTTTTTTTTTTTATCGTTACAATTGGGCTTCATGATTGAAACCTTATTTGTTGTACAAGAGTTAAAAGTCTAGATCTTGGGTTGTGAGTAGGGCTGCATAACGTGGAAAACGGTGACGAAAATCACCTGTTTCGTTGATCGTTTCGTGGATTAAACGAAATTTTTTTCTTTTGGCGTCTTGCGTTTCGTCCTTTGAACGCAACTAGAATTTATTGCGTTGATCGTTGCGTAATATTTAGACGATCAAAACGGTTAAACCGTTTAACCGTGCCTGTTTAGTAATCTCATGTGTGGAGACTTAGAATTTTCATTACAGCACCTTGTATAAATTTACAAATACATAAAAAAGAACGAGAAAATAAGGAGAGAAGGTATTTCAGGTATTTGAATACATGTAATAAACATTATGATGTAATATAAGACCATCGAATCTGTTTTTCATGCTTCTTTTAAAACAATGAAACTCACAAACATCATACAAGCATCTGTTTTACAATACACCAGTGACACCAGCGATAAAAAAAAAAGAAAAAAAAAAGAAAAGGTTGCAGCACAAACCATAACAACTCAACCTCAAAAATAGTGGATCAAAGAAGACAATCAAGTCATGATAGTAAACAGTTTCTATTCAGCAACTCAGCCAAAGAAATTTGGGACAAAGCCCAGCAAAGATATGGTGGTCAAAACAAGAATTTTTCACATATTTTCAATTTAATACAAGAACTGGGAAACAATAAACAAGAATCTCAGTCAATTTCAGAAATATCAGTAAACTAGTACCAGTAAACTGGTACCAGAAATTTTCTGGTACCAGTTAACCAGAGCTCGTATTCTTGCGACCAGGGGTAGGAATGGGCATCGGCAAGGACAGGTTAGATCTTCTTTGTATCTTGGCCCCATCTGCACTCTGATTCCAGCAGGTCCTCATCGCAACCACCAGTGTTGTCTTCTATTTCAATGTTGCTCTTCGCATTCTTGGCCAATGCCCAGGTACGATCTTGGAAAGTTCCATGTTCTTTCCTTGTACCACAATTTCGCACTTAAGACCTCACTAAATTACCTTGTTCTAATTGTGTCACACATTCTTTGTTTCAGCCAAAAGCAAAGTCATGGAGGGGAGTGTATTGGGTAGCTCTCTTGTTAGATATAGGAGCGGATGTTTAGTTAGGGTTTCCGATTGAGAAAGGAAGAGGGATTAGCGAGAGAGGGGGCAGATGGGGGAGAGGAGGTGAGGGAGAGGCGACCTGAGGAGAGAGGAGAACGGCGAAGGTGAAGGGGGGGTGTTCCTCTGTGGGGTTCCGATTGAGCAGGTTGCTCGGCAGGTTCTGATTGGGGTTCCGATTGGAGGAGGTTGCTCAGCTGGGTAGAAGGGAAGGAGAAAAGAGAGGAGGGAAGGAGGAGGGTGCGAGAAGGGAAGAAGTGAACAGTGAGCGGCGCAACTAGCTAGGGGTTTACCCAACCAGCATCCTCTCCTGCCGTTCAAACGACAGCACCATGCTGTCGTTTGAATTTTTTTTAAATATTCAAAAATTTTAAAATTCAAATGTTGAATCAAAACCGTTCATCTTGTTAAATTTTACGAGCGATGCGTTTTCATATAAGTTTCATGAAATTTGGAGTTGATTTGATACTAGATTAAGTGGTCAACAAATGAACGAACCTGGTTAGATTAATTCTAATACGTTCATAATTTGACCACTAAATCTAGTATCAAATCAACTCCAAATTTCATGAAACTTATATGAAAACGCATCGCTCGTAAAATTTAACAAGATGAACGGTTTGGATTCAACATTTGAATTTTAAAATTTTTGAATATTTAAAAAAAATTCAAACGACAGCATGGTGCTGTCGTTTGAACGGCAGGAGAGGATGCTGGTCCGGGTTTTACCATCGTTTTCTCCGTAATTTCCATCTGCAATCCAAATAATTCCACTCCCATAGAATTGTAACGAAACAGACGAAATAAACGGTCACGAAACGTACCTGTTTCGTTAACCGTTTCGTGCTGAGACGAAACTGAGTTTCTATTTGCGTTAACTGTTTTGTTCCAAAAACGAAACCGAAATCCTTAACCGTTTCGTTCCGTTTTGGACGAAACGAAACGAAAAAACGGTCGAAACGGTTACCGTTTTCACCCCTAGTTGTGAGGCCTCTAGCATTGATGCTGTTTACAATTATACGTTGTAACCGAAAAAGCACCAGCTGCACCACACCGTATTGTATTTTTCTTTGCTAAAACATGAAATTAGTAACCTAAAATTTCTGAGATTCTTTCTAACTTTGCATCTTTATCGGGCCTCCGTGTTAATGATGCAAAATATCTCTTTGTTCCGATTGTAATTCATGCTTCAAATGTTTCACGTATTGCCACTATTCTCAAGTGTCAGGCAAAGGAGCTTCAATCACTTACCTGGGTCTGCCTCTTTCCATTCGTCGACCTAAGAAAATCCACTACCAACCATTAATATCTGCTTTTCAGCGAAAATTGGATGGTTGGAAGGCTAGGTTTCTTTCGTTAGGGGGACATCTTACCTTGGTCAAGTCAGTGCTTACTTCCTTACCCTTACATTACATGCAAGTGCTTAAGTTGCCACCAACCATTACCTTGGAAGGCATTAGAAGAAGATTCTTTTGGAAAGGAAATGATAAATGTCTCGGGGGTCACTGTCTCGTCAATTGGTCCAAATGTTGTCTTCTAAAGGAAAATGGTGGGTTGGGGATACTTGATCTTCATAGACAAAATCAATCACTTTTGTTGAAATGGCTTTGGAAATTAAAACATGAACCATCTTCTGTCTGGGCATCTACTTTACAAACCCTCTACGGAACAGTAGACATCAACTTGCTAGAGTCTGTTAGAGTCTCCGATGGTCTTACTGATATTCTCCAACTTAGACACTTTTTCGAACTCTCTACTATTTCCTCTAATGGAAGCACTTCCATTATTTGGAAATGGACCTCGGATGGAATGTTCTCGTCTTCCAGTGCCTATCAATGTATCTCTAACTCTGGCGTTCTTTCTAAATTTAACCCTTTCCTTTGGAAAATTAAGTGCCCTCCTTAAGTAAAAACCTTTCTCTGGATTCTTTTGCAAGACCATCTCCTCACAAAGCAAAATCTAATCCTCAGAGGATGGCTGTCATCAGATTCATGTGTTTTTTGTAATTTGGTTGAAACATCTGCTCATCTTTTTCTGCACTGCCACTATGCAACCTCTGCTTGGACACACATACAGTTACACTTTTCGTTGTCATTACTTGACTTCACACAAGACTTGGGTGACTTCTGGCTATCACTGAGGCAAGATGTACCAAATTCTTGGGATATCATATGGGCGGCAACCCCTTGGAACTTATGGAAGACTCGCAATAGGAAAATTTTCTCAACCATAGACCACCCACTGGGCTTTCTACTAAAGGACATTTACGCCTGTGTGGACTCTTGGAAGAAGCATGCTTAGTGTTTAGTTTTTATTTATTGTTTTTGTATAGTTAGGCTTTTTCTTTTTCTTTTTTTTCGTTGCATATACTCTGTAATTATTTTTTAATTTAATAAAATTGTCGGTGTGGTAATTGCCACCTGGCCCTCAAAAAAAAAAAATTAGTAACCTAATACGTGTACTCTTAAGGGATTAGAGATCTTAGTACAGTTTTAACTTTTAAGTGTACAATCTCTTAATTCTAAATCCAATCTCAAATAAATATCTGCGAGCTAATGCTTCATCTAAAAGAAGATCAATTTTTGACATAATGGCTGTGTTTGGATACCCTGCGAACAGCCTTGTTCGCGAACAGACGCAGTTCGCGCGAACCAAACGTCATCCAAAAAATCACGAACAGAGAACAACTGCCTTGTTCCCAATCCCATCTATTTCCACGAACAAGAATTGAGAACAAGGACAAGCTCTGTCTCTAGTCACATGTCCTTATCCCTTGTTCGCCACGTGCATCAAACATTTTCAAACTTACAGTTACTACAAAAAAGGTAAATACAACATATCTTTTAATTTTAAATTAAATATTTTTAAGGAATTTTATCAAACTTCCGAGTGTTTCACTCTCTCGTGTTACCTTTTTGTTTAATATTTTTAAAATAGCATGCAATCATCTAGTAGTGATTTTTTAGTTAGTTTTACTTTTCACGAGAGGAGTTCCATGTCACACTTCCAATGAATAAAATTAGGTCCTCAGTCTAGTGAACTAATGAACGAGCAACTAGAGAAAAAAGAAGTGTGTTTACTTCTATAGTGACTAGGATTAGTTGGGTCAAGTACCTAGTCAACTTTATTTATACCTAAAGATGTCATTAAATTTAGAAATGTAGGCTGCCTTTGCAAAAGTCACTCCAAAAGAAAGCCGCGGCCAGCTCTGAAAGTCAATATTTTTTCTTTTTTATTTTGTTTTCTTTGAAGAGTTTAGCTAGCTGCCCAATTTAATCCAAACATTTGGCATGATATGTTTAAGCCCAATTAAAACTTAGTAATCGTTGATGCCCTTAGGAATTCCTTATCTATAGTACGTAACATTTGTTATTTTTGAAAAAATTAATGTTTATGTTGGATTGAAAGCACACGGTGCAGTCCACCGCTCACTCTTTTTTTTTTTTACTAATATTAAAGTGTTGTGCATCTTCTATTCCGTATAAAAGCTCCATAGTGAGACACATAACTATTCAAAAATTTTTTGGGAGCAGAGTCGAGTCTACAAATTGGAAAGATATATCATTTTATTTTTTCAGATGAGACCAAGGAAAAGAGTTTTTTTTTTTTTTTTTTGAGGTCAGACCAAGGAAAAGAGTTGATATAGGCAGGGATGTACAATCCTAATAATTTAACAGGTCCAACTAAATAAACAAAAAAAATATAGAGTACACATGATTTATATTTGCCGACATAAATCGGTGATACTAAAGGGTTAATAAGCAAAATAAGAAGGATCAATAAGAAAACCTATGGTGCATACTAATGTACCGAAATTTCGATGCATACTGATCCAAACTCTTCGATCTAATTCAAAAGAATCGATCCAAACCCTCCAATATGATATCCCTATTATAATCTCCTTGCCGATCGAATTTTACTTTTTTTTTTCAAAAAGTTTAAGTTTTTTTTTCGGATTTTTAAAACTGCTATTTTTGAATGGTTTAGAAAAAAATAGATTAGACTTTTTAAAAATTTTTAACTAATATTAAAATGTTGTGCATCTTCTATTCCGTATAAAAGCTCCATAGTGAGACACATAACTAGTCAAAAAAATTTTTGGAGCAGTGTTGAGTCTACAAATTGGAAAGATATATCATTTTATTTTTTCAGATGAGACAAAAGAAAATAGTTGATATAGGCAGGGATGTACAATTCTAATAATTTAATAGGTTCCAACTAAGGAAATAAGAAAAATATAGAGTACAAATGATTTATATTTGCCGACATAAATCGGTGATACTAACGGGTTAATAAACAAAATAAGAAGGATCTATAAGAAAACCTATGGTTCATACTAATATATTGAAGTTTCGGTGCATACTGATTCAAACTCTTCGATCTAATTCAAAAAGATCGATCCAAACCCTCCAATATGATATTCCTACTATAATCTCCATGCCGACCAAATTTTATATTTTTTTTACTATTTTTAAAATATTTAAAAAGGTCTAATCTATTTTTTTTCTAAACCATTCAAAAATAGCAGTTTTAAAAATCCGAAAAAAAAACTGAAACTTTTTGAAAAAAATGTGTTGGCAAGGAGATTTCAATAGTGAGATCATATGGGATGTTTGGATCGGTCATTTTGAAGCAGATCGAAGAGTTTGGATCAGTATGCACTGAAACTCTAGAATATTAGTATGCACCATAAGTTTTCTCTTATTTTATTATAATTATTTTATTCTTTCCCAAAATTTTCAACCACATATACATCAAAGAAGTATGATTAGTTGTATAAATATTATAAAAGAAAGAATCTTTTAATTTACAAATGATGCATGTTGATCAAAAAGGAAATTCAGTCGGTGGAGACATATTTGTTAATAAAATAAAATAAGATATATAGAGCATTCTATATTATAAAAAACTTATTCTTGATCATTTAGGATTTATATTTTTTTACTCTGAATAACTAATTTTAATTTTATTCTTAAACAATCCAAACACACCCTTGGTGAGTAAGTTCTCAATAATCTATACTTTTTGTTTGGTAAGTTTTGTTTTTTTTTTTCAGTTGATATTCAATTTAGTATTCTACCATGTTTTGGTGTAAATTTTTTATGACAAGAATGAAACTAAAAAGTTGATGAATTAGGATATATAGTATCTTATTAGAAGGCAATGGTAGTAAGAATTCAGGGCCGATAAGGATCATCTTTAAGATTCATCATCTTCATCATCCCCTAATAATCATTAATGATGATAACACTTCATTAATGATAAAAGGCGTGAATCATCCCAGCGCCCAGCGTAATTATTTTCGTTTCTGGTCCTCATCATCTCCTCTCACTCCCTTCCATCATTTCTGTTTCTGGTCCGCATCATTAACGAAACAGTTAGTATTCGAACTACAACAATTATTCATATTAACTACAACAATTTGTATCCGACCTACAATAATTACTTATATCAACTAGAACAGTTAGTATTTCAACTACAATAATTACTCATATTAACTACAACAGTTAGTATCTGAACTACAATAATTACTTATATCAACTAGAACAGTTAGTATTCCAACAACAACAATTACTTATATTAACTACAACAGTATCAGAATTACAACAATTACTCATATTAACTACAACAGTTAGTATTCCAACTACAATAATTACTCATATTAACTACAACAGTTAGTATTCATACTACTCATATTAATTACAACAGTTAGTATTCAAATTATAATAGTTATTTTATCAACTACAACAGAAAAGGATGAGATTAGAAGAGTGTAGTCTATGTATGAAAACAAAAAAAAATGAAAGAAGGGCCATGGGGATGAGCGCTAATTAGTTGAGAGAGTGATGGGATGGCGGTAAAATATGGAAAGAATGCGTCGCTAGACAATTTCTTTTCAAAAATGGAAAAAATTAAACACGTCACTAGGGGATGACGAGAATGATGGGAATCATAGGAATGATGGAAAGCGATTTGTAGAAATTGTTTTTTGTTTATTATAAATTGGATGCTACGAGGCTTTGATTGAATCCTCTACCGTGAAATCCAATTTTAGCAAATTTAGATATCAATCCAATACTTCAGTTTCTGTGTTCAGAAGGCTTAGTAGTAGCAGCGAGAAAGTAAATTGTAGGAAAAAAGAAATAAATTAATATGGCTGTCTTAGTTTAGGTACGGTATAAACATATAAAATTGAAGGGGTTTCAGCAGAGCAAATTTTATTTCCATTTTTTTATCTGTCAAGAAATCATGTACATTTAAAACATAGAAAATCTTATGCTTTGTCTATTTCATCCACGTCACTCTACAATGAATTCCTGTTCTGCTACCTTTAAAATTAGCAATAGTTTAGGCTTATAATTTTAATTAACAAAAATATAAATTATGAGAGATCTATAAAAAATATAAATTATGAGGGTGGTCGCGGCTTAGCCGCGACAACAAAGCACACTAGTTATATAATCCAAGGTTAGATTTATACGGCGAATAGAGCGAGGGCACACGAGTATAAAGTATAAAAAATTACTCGTCTTTCTAAGCACCGAATAATAATTTAAAATAATTGCTGATCAAACTAGAAATATATCTTATCAATCTAAACATACTCAACATGAAAGTCCCGCTAGTAATTAATATCAAATCTGAAAGTTCTTTCAACATTGCTATTATATAAGGATGTGTTTGGATTGTTTAAGTATAAAATTAGAATTAGTTTGTGAAAGTAAAAAAAAATATTATTCTAAAACGATTAAGAATGATTTTTTTTTTGAGATTTAGAGTGTTATTTTTTAGTGGTCCAACATCGAGAATAAAATTTTATTTTTAGTGTGTTTGGGTCATCTTCTTAATGTGGAATAAGAAGTTGTTAGAATAACTTTTTAGTGCAGATTAAAAAGATGATCAAAATACATTAGGAATAAAAAAAATATCAAAATTGATAACTGCAATATGTTGTTTTGTCATCGCTTGAACAAAGTGATCATATAAATGTGAGGACTTTTTCGTCATTTCTCGAAGAATGATTGGGTTTCCTAAAAAACGGGAATAAGCCTTAGATTCACCCCTCACGAGCTTGGACTCAAGTACTGATGCCTCTTAACGACCAGAGAACATCGACTAGAATTCATTCTCATGAGGATTTATTAATTTGTTGATCATTTCTTTCCAATAGGAGCAAGCCCCTATTGTTAATTACCCCGTGGTTTCCCACGAGAACCTCTGATTAAGAGATTCGAGAAATTATATGTAATAGGCTAGAAAAATCGTCATTTAAATGATTTTGGTATTTAGTAAGTAATTTTTTTATTTTAGCCTAAACTAGACTCAATTGATGGCACCATATCTAATTAATGGGGCACAAATGAGTATACAAGTGATTCATTTCTCTTGACTTAAACAGGACTCAATTGATGATACCAGACTTAATTAACGGAGCACAATTGAGGATACAAATGATTCATTTCTATTGGCTTAAACCGGACTCAATTGATGGTACCAAACTTAATGGACGGGACACAATTGAGGATGTTAGTGATTTGTTTCTTTTTGGCTTAGACCGGACTCAATTGATGGTACCAAACCTAATTGACAGGACACAATTGAGTATATCTAAGTACATCTAAATTCATTTATTTGAAATAACCAAGAATATCTAAAACTAAAACTATCTATTTGAAGTATTTAAGAACATCTAAAGCTAAAACTATTTATTTGAGATATCTAAGAATATTTAAAACTCTTTATCTAAAAATATCTAAAACTAATCTAAGAACATCTAAAACTAAAACTACTTATCTAAGAATATCTAAAAGATATCTAAAAGTCAATTAATTGAACTTTTTGTATTTTATTATGGGGACAATTTAATTTATGGTCCTCGACTATTTGGGGGATTTGAGAACAAAAAAAAAGTTTGATTTTGCAATTGTCAGCCATTGAGGGCTTTGAGAATAGGTTCTCGGCCATTTAGGGGCCTTGAGAACAAGAGAAGTTTGATTTGGCAATTCTCGGCCATTTAAGGGCTCGTGAGAATTGGTTCTCGGCCATTTGGGGGCCTTGAGAACGAGAGAGATTTGATTTTATAATTTTCAGCCATTTGAGGGCTCGTGAGAATTGGTTCTCGGCCATTTTGGGGCTTTGAGAATGTGGTGACTTTTTCGTCATTTCTCGAAGAATGATTGGATTTCCTCAAGAACGAGAATAAGTCTTAGATTCACCCCTCACGAGCCTGAGTTCGAGTGCTGATGCCTCTTAACGACCAGAGAACATCGACTAGAATCCATTATCGTAAGGGTTTATTAATTTGTGGATCCTTTCTTTCCAATAGGCGCAAGCCCCCATTGTTAATTATCCCGTGGTTTCCCACGAGAACCTCTGATTAAGAGATTCGAGAAATTAAATATAATAGGCTAAAAAAATTGCTATTTAAATGATTTTTGGTTTAGACAAGGCTCAATTGATGGCACCAAACCTAATTAGACGGGACACAATTGAGGGTACAAATGATTTATTTCTTTTGGGCTTAAACAAGATTCGATTGATGGCACCAGACCTAATTGACGGGGCCCAATTGAAGATTTCTAAAATGCATATAAAACTAAGGCTATCTAAAATTAAGAATATCTAAAATTTAAGAATAATTAAAACTAAAATTAAAACTAAAACTAAAACTGCCTACTCGAATTTGGGACTAATACTGAAATTATCTATTCGAAATTTATATTATGAGGGTGATTTAATTTCATGGTCTTGGGCCATTTAGGGGTTCAAAGAATCGATTTTCGGCCATTTAGGGGCTTGTGAAAACGAAGGGATTTGATTTGATAATTCTCGGCCATTTGGGGGCTTGTGAGAATTGGTTCTCGGCCATTTGGGGGCTTATGAGAACAAAGGGATTTGGGGTTCTCGGCCACTTAGGGACTTGAGAGAACAAAATGATTTGGGGTTCTCGGCCATTTAGGGGCTTGAGAGAACAAAGGGATTTGGGGTTCTCGGCCACTTAGGGACTTGAGAGAACAAAATGATTTGGGGTTCTCGACCATTTAGGGGCTTGAGAGAACAAAATGATTTGGGGTTCTCGGCCATTTAGGGGCTTGAGAGAACAAAAGGACTTGGGGTTCTCGGCCATTTAGGGGCTTGAGAGAACAAAAGGACTTGGGGTTCTCGGCCATTTAGGGGCTTGAGAGAACAAAAGGATTTGGGTTTCATTTGATTTGATTCAATCTTGACAGAATTTGATTTAATTTGACTTGATTTGATTTATTTTGATTTGATTTGACTTGATTTAGCTTGATTTGGTTTGATTTTTATTTGGTTTGATTTGATTTAGTTCAATTTAGTTTGATCTTTTATTTGGTAAAATTTAGGTTGATTCATTAAACTTGATTTGGGTTTAATTTGAGTTAATTGATTCTGTCATGTTTAAAGTGATTTATTTGATTATGTTTTATGTTATTTATTAATTTATTTGATTAGTTATTATTTATTTGTTATTCATTTATTTATTTATTGAATTATTTGATTATCATGTATTTATTATTTATTTTATGATTTATTCATCACTTATTTATGATTTATTTAACATTTATTTGTTTTTACTTATTATTTTGAAATTTATTTATTATTTATTTATTTGTTTTTATCTATTTATTTATAACTTCAAGATTTACTTATGGTAATGTTATTTGATGGTTTATTGTGATTATTATTTACTTATTTATTTTATTTATTATTATTATCATTATTATTATTATTATTATTATTATTTAGGAATCTTATTAAAATAAATATTACTAATTTCATTTTAAATTCAGTTATACTTAACAAGAAAGTGATAAAATCACTTAGAAAATTTATTAGAGTACTTAGCCATTTTCTAAAATTTAGAAAATTAGATTTTTATAATAGAAATACTTCAAAAATAGAGAACTACTTAATTTAACAACATATCATATGAAAATAACATTGGATTTGGTTTATTTAGATTTTTAGAAATTTTTGGGTAGTTTATTTGGATTTTTCTGAGATTCCTACTAATTTTGGTGAATTTTTAAAGTTTCAACAATTCATAAAACTCAATTTTAATTAGAAAATAATTTGAAAATACAAAAGAGGCACAAAATGACATAATTTTATACCAAAATATCAGTAAATATAGATTCTACAGATTTTTAGATTTTTATAGATATTTTATTTGAATTTTTCTGAGTTGTATACTATTTTTAATTAATTTTTTGAAAATTTTTTATGACATGGAAAATTCTGATTGGTCCACGTATGCGCTGACTGGGCAGTGGGAGCTGACTAATCTCTGGATTTTGTGTAACGAGTGATTGCACCTGCCTCACGAATTTCGCCACAGATGATCCACTCAGACGCGAGTTTGAATTCATCTCCCTCCGCCAGCAGTGGCATTTTTGCGGAAATACCCCTGACCTTTCTCCGATCGAATTACGGCGACTCCGGCCACCGTAGCAGTCGAGGTTGGTCTCGTTGAGATCGTGGAGGAGAGGAGAAGACGTTGGTAGGCTCCATTTATCTGACGAAGGCTTGTTCTGCCACATGGGACCTGGGAATGCTCGAGCTGCCATTAATGGCGCTTGGAGCTTTCTGTCCACCTTTCTCTACCAGTCTGAGGTTTATTGGACTCAAGAACTAACTTTTAAAATAAAGGAAAGTTCATTTTGTCTTGAGGAAGCTTGGAATGATATGCTCCCGACTGAGGCATATTGACCCAATTCTGGTCTGATCTGAGTTTCCGTTGTGAGGCTTACAGGAAGCTTCTACAATGCCAGAAGGGATTTGAACAGCTTCAGGGGATTAGTTACAGTTGATTTGAGCACTAAGTTTAGTTTGAGATACTGTAATTTGATATGTGAAGCATAAGGGCAGAAAGTGTGCCTTTTACACTTTGTTTTAAGTTTCAATTTGCATGTAAGTCAATTTACAGCGACTGAGTTTGATTTGGTGTTTGATTTAGGCCCATTTAGATTTGTTTTGAATATACAGATGACAAGAGCAAGTCTTTTTTGCGTTTTTCTCAATTTTCAGTTTTTGTTTTTTATGCTATTTATCTACTGTTCTTGAGGAATTTTGGTTTTACTTACACAAATGCAGTAGAGTCACTTACAGAAGTCATAATATGCACTTGAAACACAATTGAATGCAATTCTCGATTTTTTTTTATTTAATACCCTTAATAAATATCAAAGCACATGCAATTTTCTGCCTTTTTGAGAATAATAGGAAATATGCATTCATATTTAACCAAAAATTATGCAAATTTGCAGAGAGCACCTTCAACGATATTAGAAACCTTATATTTACACAAACTTTCATAAAAATCCAGAAATCATTAAACAAAATTTTATTTCTCCAAATGCCCTTTGCAGCCTTCTAAAATTCATAGAAAATCGTACAAAATTCCAAAAATGGAAAAACTAATTCCCTGCTGTCCATACTCAGTTTCATATTTTTATGCAAAGATAACCTTGCCTTTCTTATTTTTCAATTGCTGGACAGATTTGAATACATTCACATATGCATTTTTATTTCATGGAAATGAAAAGATAACTTAAAGAACACATAACATGTCTTATTTTATGCATTTAGGTCCAGCACTTTGGGTGAATTATGTACAAAGGGGGGCTGGTTAGGGTCAATGCACCATTATTATACCTGTTCTTTACTGTTTTTGCATTTTGGTAATGCTTTGAACATGGCAAGGTCAGAGCCATGCTCTGAACCTTAAACCAAGTCAAATTGAACCTTCCATAGGAGAATTGAGCTATGCTACAAGCTCTCCCATGGTGGCCACGGTTGGTTCTACATTGAACCAAAGATTACTCCATGAAACGAGGAGCTAAGCTCCAAACTTTCATGAAGCATCTGTTGTCTTATGGCCATGACTGAGCTAAGCTTCAGACCATGGCCCATAAGACCTACACTTAAGTTACTCAGTCGCACCATGGCTTGGTGGCAGAGTCAAACAAAGAGGAGAAAAGGGGGATAAAGCTCAATCCGATTTCTTAACAATTTCATTTCATTGATACATCATTCTTTACAGACAAGAACCCTTTTATTTCGATCATTCAACCACCAAAATTTATCTAATTTTCTTTTTCTTCCCACTGTTCGACCTAATGCCTCTCTCTCCTTTGCACTGACTTCACTCAATTGACCTACCTAACCCTAACACACGATTGCGGCTGCTCTCCTCCTCCTTTGATTCGAATTTTGGGGGTTTTAAATAGGCCAATCATTAGGGCAACACTTCAATGGCCGAGAGCATCCACACCTTCAATTTGCATCCAATGGTTGACCTTCGGCTGCGCCTAGGGTTTGGTTTCTCGAAACCATGGGCTGGAGAGTGGTTTTTTTCGCCTGTGGCTAGAGAGAAGGCCACGTCGCCTCTTTCTCCATTTTTACCCGGCATCCACAGTAAAACTCGCAACCTTCCCTCTCTATTCTTTTTACCACGGAGGAAGAAGGCTCTGACAGCGCGGGCCCCGCTTGTCATGTTTAATGAGAGAAGGTGAGATGGATGGATCTGTTTCGTCGTGAGCCAATGGATCAGCGAAGGAAATAGCCTCTCTAGGCGCATGAACCAGGTGCAGCCAATTGCTTCTCCCACGCGATAATTTAAAACGCAGCGACTTCCTTCTTTTCCCTGGATCCGCTGCAGTTGGTCGGACGCGCCAAAACTTCAGGATTTTTGTGGGATTTTCGTTCAATTTCTATAATTTCTTTTATATATTTTTGCTGCCCACACAAAATAAATCATTTAGGGACCTTCTCTTGGGTATTTTTGCACGAAATTTTATGGGTAGGTTCAGAAAAATATAAGGGATTTTTTGGTTCAAAAGGATTTTTGAAATTATTTATAGATTTATTTTAGGAATTTTTGAGGAATTTAGGGGTTTCTTTGTGAATTTTGGAATTTCTGTAGATAATTTTTGGGTTTTAGAACCATGATAATTCATCATAATTCATGAGGGATTTTTGGGTATTTTTTTTTTGGGAATTTTTGGAGTTTATTTGGTATTTTTCATGGATTTTTGAGCTTTCTTGGATTTATTTGTCATAAAATAGGTTATTTAGTTCATGCAATTTGGCATAATATTTTTGGGTCAAACAGAGAACAAGAGAGATTTGATTTTACAATTCTCGGCCATTTGAGGGCTCATGAGAATAAGAGAATTTGATTTTGCAATTCTCGGCCATTTGAGGGCTCGTGAGAATTGGTTCTCGACCATTTGAGGGCTCATGAGAACAAGAGAATTTGATTTTGCAATTCTCGGCCATTTGAGGGCTCGTGAGAACAAGAGAATTTGATTTTGCAATTCTCAACCATTTGAGGGCTCGTGAGAATTGGTTCTCGGCCATTTGGGGGCTTTGAGAACAAAAGATTGATTTTATTTGATTTGATTCGATTTGATTTGAAGGTGCTTTATATTTAATATTATTTATTTGTAATGTATTTATAATTTATTTTATTATTTATTGTTTATTTATTATTATTTATTACTCATTTATTTATTTATTATTTTTTTATTTTAATGATTTATTATTATTCTTTTTGGAGACCTTATTAAAATAAGGAGTTTCTAAATATTACCAAGTTATTTTTAATTTTGAATATACTTGACAAGGAAACTATTTAATTACTTAGAAAATTTTATTAAAGTACTTGACCATTTTTATAGAATTTATATAATTTAATTTTTCATAATAAAAATACTTCAAAAATAAGAAACTATTTATTTGAACAAAATAAATATGAAAATAATATTGGATCTGGTTTATTTAGATTTTTAGAGATTTTTATATATTTTATTTGAATTTTTCTGAGTTTCCTACTATTTTTAATAAATTTACAAAGTTCTTTGGCAATTTATAAAATTCAATTTTAAAGGGAAATATTTTGAAAATACAAAGGGCCACAAATTGATAGAATTTCATATAAAAATATCAGTGAATCTAGTTTCTACAGATTTTTAAGATTTTATGGATATTTTATTTGAATTTTTCTGAGCTTCCTACTATTGTTAATAAATTTTTGAAATTTCAGCTGATTTGGAAAATCCTGATTGGTCCATGTGTACAGGAGGGACTGATTGGGCGCTGACTGGGCTCTGCGTGGGCGTTGACTGGGCCGTTGGCGCTGACTCTGTTCTGGACTTTGTGTAGCGAGTGATGTGAGCTGCCACACCGTATCCGTCACAGAAAATCTACGAAAAATCGAATTCGACCTCTTCTCTCTCCGTCGAGTTGTGGTAATTTTGCAAAAAAGTCCCTGAGATTTCTCCGGCGAAATTGCGACGTCTTCGACCACCGTTTCTGTCGAGGTTAGGTTCGTTGGAATCGTAGAGACAAGGGGAAGAGTATGGTGGGCTCCATTAACGTCGTGAAAGCTTGTACTGCCATGCGACACTTGAAGAAGCTCGAGCCTCCATTAATAGGGTTCTGAGCTCTCTGGCCACCCATTTTTGCCAGCAATAGGTTTAATACACTCGTGGGAATTAACTGAAGCCAACGGTGAGGTCAATTTGGCGTGAAGGATACTTGAGAGAGGTGAGCTGGACTGAGGCAACTCGGCTCCAAGTTAGGCTGATCCGAGCTTCGACTATGGGGCCCACAAAGCCAGTTTCTTGTGCCAGCTTTCACTTGTATAGCTTCAGGAGTCCAATTACATGAATTCTATGCTTTTGATTTGATTTGGAACACTGCCATTTGATGTATGAAGCATAGGGGCAGAAGATGCAAACTTTTGCATTTTGTTCAACTTTTAGTTTGCATGTAAGTCAATTCACAGCAAGTGAGTTGAATTTGATGCTCAATTTAGGTCAATTTAGACTTGTTATAAAGGTTTAGATCAACACAGATGGCATAAGCAAGCCTTACTGTACTTTACACAATTTTTCATTTTTATTGTTATGTCATTATGCTATTGTTTTGAGGGATTTTTTTTTGTTTGAATTACTTAGTTGCAGGAAAACGTTTTACAGAGATCAAAACATGCATAAGTAATGCAATTGAAACAACATAAAGAATTCTACTTATTTTGTCAAATATTTATTTATTTAATATAATTTCTGTCCATAAACTAAAATATGTCCTTTTACTTATCCAAAAATTATGCAAACTTGTATAATTCATCTACTAAGGTACTTGAAACTTTTAGTTTATATACTTTTCTAGAAAATCTCAAAATTTGATAAATACATTTTTATTTTGCAAAATGCCCTTGCTGTCTTCATAAAATCATGTAAAATCAAAGAAAATTCTAAAAAAATGAAAAATTTTATTTCTTGTTGTCCATAAGATCACACACCTGCTGTCCATGCATAGTTTATAGTTTTTATGCAAATAAAACCACATATTTCTATTTATTTTAATTTCTGTCCAGAGTTGCATATACATGAACATGCATATTTTTGCCTCTCTTTGATTTCTCTAGAGAGAAGAGAAAATCAATAGAGTGGATCTTGTCCCCTCTGTTAATCCCTCTTTAATAGTAGAAGTGAGGAAGTGGGCCGAGCCCCCTCCCTCCAAATACACAATAAAACTATATGATGCAATTGATACAGTTATGATATCATGATGCTAATATAATAACTTATGCTTAGAAAATAGATTCAATGAAGTTGACTTTGTCCCCTTCATTACTCTTTTATTTTTATAAACTCAAGCACACCATTGTTTGGTGGCTGAGGTCAAGTGGAGAAGTAAAGCAAACATTCAATTGACTATTCAAATAAATTCATTTCATCTTCACACAGAGAATTGCAAAGTTAATTCGTTTAATTCCACCTCTTTTTCTTTTGAGCAGATGCTCGATGAAATGATTCCCCTCTCTCACCACTGCCTATACTAAATTAATCTTAATTACAAGTGTCTAAACCTAATCCCTGATTGCGGCTGACCTCCTCTCTCTTTCCCTAGCCTCAATTGGGGCTTATATAGGCTAGGCATTAGGGTTTCACTCTTTGAGCCCGAGCTGATCAACTCCATCCATTTCTCTTCAACAGTTGAGATCTAGCCATACCCAAGGTCTGGTTTTGCAAAACCATTGGCGGAGATGCCTAGTTTTGGTGTCTGTGGAGCTAGAAGTGGCCACGTCGACGAGAGCGCCGGATTCACCTCTTTTCATCCGGCTTCGCGCCGTAAAAAGAACTCAGCTCCATTTTTACCTGTGGGGAAGAAGACTCTTCACCCGGGCCCCACCTGTCATGTTTAATGAGACAGAGAGACATAGGTGCACCCGTTCCTTCGTAACCCAAGTGTTATTCATTTTTCTCATATACATGGTTCATAAAGACTGGGTGCATCCATCTTTTCCACACGGCTTGGTAATTTTTCTAGGGCAGCGACATACTCCATCCCCCTCGGATCCGCTGCAGTGGAATGTACACATCCAATTTCACGAATTTTTGTGGGATTTTCATTCAACTATTATAATTTTTTTTATATATTTTGCTGTCCAAAGAAAATATATAAATCATTTAAGGACCTTCCCTTAGGTATTTTTGGATGAATTTTGTGGTTGAGTTCAGAAAAATATGGAGAATTTAATGGTTCAAAAAATTTTGTGAAATTCCTCATGGATTTATTTTTGGTAATTTTATAGATTTTGGGGGTTTTTTTGCAGAATGGAGGGTTTCTGTTGACATTTTTAGAATTTTGAGATCATGATAATTTATCATAATTCTTGAGGAATTTTTGGGTATTTTTTGGAAATTTTTGGAGTAAGTTTGGTATTTTCTATGAATTATTTGGATTTCTTACATTTAGTTGCCATAAAATGGGTTATTTATTTCATGCATTTTGACACAATATTTTGGGGTCAAACAATAAAATAGACAAGATGAACATTTAAACAATCAAAGTGAACACATACAAACATATAAGTTCAGTAAAAATAAGTGGAATACGCATATAAAAATCTAAACAACAATATAAATAATAAAATCTAACTCATAATTGAGTAAAGTGAATATACAGATAAAAAACTGGACATATAAATGAATAAAGTGAACAAATACAAACGAGATGGTACGGGATGGCGTCTGGAGAGATGGTAGATAGTAATTTTCAAAAATTATTTCAGATGTTGGACGGACCAATTAAATAACACTGTAAATCTCCGAAAAAAATTATTCTTGATCATTTAAGAATAATATTTTTTTACTCCGAATAACTAATCATAATTTATCCTTTGACGATCCAAACGCATCCTAATAATTTTTGAAAGGATAAACAGGCGTAGGCGTGCTATTATATAATTTAAAGTTTCATATGATGATTTGAAGCTTCACACGAGAGAACATGATATAAAACAGAGGTATTTTGGCGGCAATTTATCAATTCAGCCAAATGTTCTTGCTTCCTAAAAATGAAAACGGATAGACTGTGATGGAAATTTTACCTCGAAGTACACAATAAAACATGATAATATTTTTCGTCAGTTTCGCATTGTTATTTATTTACTATACTAAATTACTGTAAAAAGAAGAGAGTGCGTGGATAATAAATCATGTATTAATTATGTGTTATTTGTTTATAGGTATATAAGAGTCTATATAAAAAAAAAAAAATCTTTTATGTTATCACTACTATCTTCAATTCTGATCTCCTAGCCACTAATTATAGCTTTACTATAATTTGATTACTAACAATTATTCTCTCATAATATTTCCGCAAATATTATAAATTTAAAAGAAACACCTCTTAATAATAACTGAAGTCAACAAAGGAATCTGCATATGCCATATTGAGATATCGCATCAATAATTACTGAAGTCAACTCTGTAAGGAACCTACATATGCTACATTCAGATATTGCATCAGTAGTGAGATATCTCATCAATAATTGAGGAAGTCGACAAAGGAATATGTATATTCCAAATAGAGATATCGCATCAATGAAAATTGAAAACACATTCTCTGTAGCCCTTATTGAATTGTGTATTGGGTGATTCAACTAATACAACGCTTAAGTCAAAAACAATAGCCACCATTATTAGCCATTAGGTGTAGTGTGCAGTTGCCATTACCATCCAGTCTTATATGCTTTAATTTTAACTGATAAAAAATCAGTCATCCATATATATCTCATTAAACATTATAATCACATGGTTTTCTGACACTTGTCTTAATTTATTATTGTTTTCTTTTTTAAAAAAAAACAGGGTTTCACAATTGAATATTTTTCTCAAAGATTATTAAACTTTTGGTTTTGATCTCACACGCTTTCAATAGATATGAAAAGTTTTATGAGTTTACATATTTAATATGAAATTTTCATGAATTTTTGAAAGACAATTCATAATTTCCTCTTTTTGTAACTTCTGTTTGTGTCAAATTCATTGACGCAAACTTGTTAAATTTCAAATTGACCCCTCCTTTTAAAATACTGTTTTGTTTGCTTTAAAAATACCATAGAAAATACTAAAATTAAAAAAAAAAAACTTATTGTATCTCTGCAACTAATTGTTAATTTTGACAAAACAGCACACTTTTGTGTTGGATTCCACGATCAAAACTAATGTCATTATAATAGCTTAATTTAATTGGGAGAATGCTGTCACCTGATTAGCAATTTGAGGAGACTTGATTTATTCGCTATATTAAAAAGCTAATCTTATCTCTTCAATATATCATATTTTCCTTCTAACCACCACAAGAACAATTCACTGAAAAAATACCAATCTTCAATCGCTGTTCACTTCTAGAAGAAAATGTTTCGTGCAAGGGTAGACAATTGTTATTTTGGTGCCACTTGTATATGCTAAATTATTTAGCACCAAAGTTGAATCGTAAAATGTATCGTGTATCGTAACATTAAGTATCGTATCGTGTATCGTGTATCGTGTATCGTATCGATTCATTTAAAATACGCTAAGCTATCCTTAAAATTATGTAAAATAAGTAATTAGAATTTGTATTGAACTATTTTCATTAAAAGAAATCTCATATCACACTATATCTTTATAATCATTTAATAATTCAGGCATCTTTAAATAGTGTATAAATATTGGATTTTACTTAAATATTATGATATATAATATGTATAAATCATTTATAATTATATTTTATGATATTACACGGTAAAATATGTAGAAATTATACTCATTATTAAACCGATCCAAACTATCCAATATGATCTCCATATTAAAATCTCCTTGTAGACCAAATTTTATATTTTTTTCAAATTTTTTAAGTATTTTTTTTGGAATTTTAGAAAATCACTAATCTAATTAATTATGTACCGTTCAAAAATAGCAGTTTTTAAAAATCCGAAAAAATACTTAAAAATTTTGAAAAAATATAAAATTTGGTCTGTAAGGAGATTTTAATATGGAGATCATATTGGACAGTTTGGATCGATTATTTTGAATCAGATCTAAGAATTTTGATCGCAACTCACCATAGCAAAACTCTTATAATAGTGTAATGTATTTTTATAATATTATTTTACATAATCTGAATATATTTTTATTTTTATAAATTATAAATATTATATTGTATAAAACTATAATCTATATAAATTATATTATTAATTATTATATTGTATAATAAATGTAGAAAATATTAAACTATTAATCATTATAGTATATTATACTATATAATTTGTATAAATGATTATTATTATTAGTGTTGTTCTTATTATTCTACTAATATGTTATTATAATCTATATAAATTATAATTAAAAATGATTATTATTGACTATCACCGAATCATTTGTATCTTAAGATACACTCTAGTATCGTAAGTTACATATCGTGTATCTTAAGATACATTAAGATACACTGTAATTGAGATACAATGGCCAAGATACGTATCGATCGGGCATTGAATCGTATCGTATCGTGAGTTACGTATCGTGTATCTTAAGATACTAAATTCTATGAGCACCAGTGTACCTTCCTTCTGAGTTCTAAAGTTCACACAGTACAGTACACAACAATGCCAGAGTGTCTACAACGGAGCCGCTTTTTTTCTTTTTGGTTTGCCCTGATATTTTAGTTTTGTCCATGTTAAATGTGATAGACTATATATTAATTTCTTAGTCTTTTAAAGACATTATTTTTATACTTAAGGTAACAACACAATATGAACCAAAAGAAAGGACGTAACGCGTTACCCTTTATATATTTTTAATTTAAGTCGGTTGATGTGTTAAATGTGAGGGTCTATATGACTATATGTGAAATAAAAAAAAAAATTGGTTTATTAAAGCGATATTAAAAAAATGTGAGGGAGTTGTTACTAAATCACTATCTTAATCTCTTTTTTTAAGATTGGTTTGAAATCAACGATTTTGTTATAAGAAAGTTGAAAATAAATGCTCCCTCAGTGAATTGAACCAAAAACAACTTGGTTGGCGGAATAAAGCTAAAACACTAGTACGAACAACTAGCTTTTATCACTATCTTAATCTTAAAAAAAAAAAACAAATAAGAGAGAAAAATCATCATCTCGAATCCACATAATGTCACTGATTTTCAATTTTATTAGTCGTTAGATTATAACATACACACCCCATTTTCCGGCCGGACCATTTTGAAATACTTTTAAAATATTAATTTTCTTATCTTTTCATAACCATCTCCGATAATATTTTCGATTTAGATATAACAAGTTGTCAGGTTGCTTGTCAACATCAAGTATTGATATTTTGTTGGCACTTTGTTATTATTTTTCTATTCATAATTCACATTTATAAAAGGGAGATAGTACTTGTAAAATAATTAAACATTAATATATTATTAGCCGTGCTATGAATTGTGAATACAATAGTCCCGAGGAGCAACCTTTTTCTATCAGATTTTATCTATCACAAAGAGAAGTTAAATTACTTATTTTTAAATTCTAATATACCTTAAACCGATCATTCCAGTGTAGATATAGAAAGTACAATAATCCGTTATAAATTCTAAGCTCTCGCGTGCCTAATGTTCTGATCATCTTATAAGAAAATTGAGAGTAATGACTAATGAAATAAATCTTGAAATAATGAAAAATGTCCCAGTGAAGACAGCCATATTCTTGATTCTTCACATTGAATGACAGAGATTGCTTGACTTGACTTGAAATTTCACGAAGGGGGGAATAAAAAAAAAAAAAAAAGATTGCTTGACTTGAAATTTTGCTTCACATTAAATCTGAAATTTTGCTTATTTTTTTTAAATTTGGGTTAATAAAATAAAAATGCAGACCTCCTGCAAGTTTCAAAATAATCTCAATCTTCTTTCCAAACAAATTAGAGTACAGATTGCTTGACTTGATTGACAATAAGATTCCTAAGTACTCTATATTTCTTTTCCTTGAATCTTTTACAATCATACTAGTTTCATGTTACATTAATATATCATAGCTCGATTGCAAAATATCGAAGCTAGTATTTTAAAGTAGAATTAGCATTAATTGTTTTACTTAAATTAACAATCTTTGACAAAGTAAAAGAAAAGTTAATCAATAAACTCCAAAATCTTAGTAAAAAATTATATTGTACCCGAATTATGCATACAATAAGTAATGATATTAGTGCATGTCTTATCATTTATCAAACAGTCAAAATTATCATCAGCTTAAATTTAACCAATTTTTTACATATTATTAATAATATAAAAATTATGTTTTTTAAAGGTAACTTACTGGTTTAAACATTATATTTTGAAATTATTTTTTAAGTTAAATTGGAGAATATTTTCAAAATTGTCAACTTTCTTTCTCCAAAAGAGCTTTATCCACTTACAAATATCTATCAAACGGTCGGAAATCGGAATTGCAGCTCAAATGTATTTCTAGAAATGAAAAATTTAACAAACTCTTTTTTATTAAATTTTTATTGGAAATATTTTTCTCTATCGCACATAAGAATTAATCCAACAAAACCATTTAACAATTATTTTCTTCTTAAATAATATAGTTATGGGTAATTTAAGTAGGAGACCCAACAATGGGGTCATGGGTGATTAAAATTTCAGATTGCAGTTGGTGGTTAGAGAGAGCCATTAGAAATGGGTGGCTATGGTAAATCTAAAGGTTACAGCCGGCCGTTGCATTATTTCAAGATTGGACATGCCTGGAGCTAAAAAATCCTTTAGATATCTCTGCCACGTGTCATCTGCAAAGGCTACTTTTAGATTTGTAGTGGCATGGCAATATCAATGAGTATATATCAAGCACTCTCGTTAGTCGTTAGCCCCAATTATTTGTACGGACACGCATTATTTGATTCTTTCTTCCTAATCCATCATAGGAGTCCCATGTTTTAAAATTTTAAGTTTCCTTCATATTTCTCATTTTCAATACAGATTTTTCTTTGTTATTTGTTTTGGGGAGAAAAAAGTTGATTAGCTAGAATGCCAATGGAAAGTTTATGCAACCTTACTTATCGTCAATTAGCTCACCTTTTAGTTAGCTCAATTTTATAATATCCAGTGAGATATTTCTAGAACGTAACTTAAACAGATATTATCCACACAATTTGCATTTTATGTCCGCATCTTATAATTATCCTTCAGTAAATTACCGAAATTTGCCGTGCATATGTTAGTAATTATTTTCGGGGAGATGAAAATGATATAAACTTGGGATGATTTATAGTCTTTTAAAAAAATACGAATATGTGAATTATCCTAATTAGGTCATGCTTGTAATGCGATTTATTTCAGAGACTCTCATATATTATATACTTGTTAGCTATCATAAATATCAAATAGTATATGTATGCTTATAATCAATTATGTAATGTAAACGTTTTCCATTTTTCATAAAATACTACTTTCTTTTGTTTGACTTGCGTATTAATTTATTGTTAATCCATCAATATTATATATTCCGTATCATATCTATATAGATGCAAAAAATAATTTAAATTTTGATATGAAATTGATATTATGTGAGTATATGCACACTCTGAATATGATACGTATCATGTATTGATTGAAAGCTTTCTTATCAATATTATAAATAAAGATGTGTGGGTGTCGGAATTTTTTAGTTAAATAATATCCGACACTCCAAGTATTGTGAAATAGTTGTGCAATAGTATTTTTCTGATTTCGTAATGTGATACTTTGTAACTAATTGTGTGTCGGGTGTTATTTCTCATAAAACTGACTCGGATCAACATCAGATAATAATTTGGCAACACAATATTTTGTTTCTGATTTTTGTGACCCCTTCTTATTTACATTTTCATCATGTCTTCATCTCTTTTGTGTTGATTAGAGTCTCTCTCCACCTTAATTTCCCTTCATCACCATTCTTAATTTCGGTTTACAAAATATAAATTAAATTCATTTAATTGAAAATAGAAAAAACATCATGTCTTTTACGATATATATTTTTTTATTTAAGTCATTTATAAACATATTACATTTCATGAATAATATCAACATAATATAAATCATAGTAATCATATTATTTCAGATAACTATAACTATATTTACACACATATAATTTTTTCTTTACATTGATCAAACTCTTTAACTTTAATCAAATCAAATTACCTACAATAACTAAACTATATTTCTAAAGATAAATATATCTTAATCATATATCCAAAAATGAACATAATTGAACTATATAAACATAATAAAAATATTTTTATCATAGATATCTACATCTAGCGAAGCTCGATATTTCCCTCTAGTATATATATATATATATAAAGAAGTATATGACGATGGATAAGGAAGCTGTCTCCAGGAATTTTGGAATAATCCGCTGAATATTCTAGATTTCCCCCCCTAAATCTATGCCTGCCAATCATTTTTTATATGATTTAAAGATCAATTTACAGAATCGGACTTTACGAACCAAATTATTAGTGTTTCTCTGCCTAGATTTCTTAAAATATTTTACTCAAACTTTGTTTCTTCAACTGAAACTGGACAGATACCAAGTTCAAATTGAAAACAAGAAGAATATAATTTGTTATGTTAAAAATATATATATCTTCTATTAGATCTCCCTCTTTAATTGATTACCAAAATCTTATTACTTCTGATATGGCACCTACTTTTCCTTGTCATGACATCCCTAGAGGTTTCAACTCTATATATTTTAATTTAACATATTTTATGGTTACAAAGTAATGTTAAAAGTAATATTAGCATAGCAGCTACTAGCTAATGGGAATAGTTTGAACATTTCTTCAAAGAAAAAAAAATATATAAGTATGAACATATGTGGCTGCCTCTGCCTGCCTATACTCATAGTCTTAAGGTTAAATTTTGGAAACATTAAATTCTGACAAGCGTGTTTTTTAGAAACTTTGGATCCAGAAGCTGCCCTTATAATTAAAAAAAAGGAGCTATTATAAAAAGAAAAATCAAAGAAAATGGAAACTGCTATTATAAGTTTATATCTCCCAATAAGCTGACATGTGGCACATGCCGTGTCTGAAATAGTGCAATCCGTGTACTTTTTCCTTATTTGGTCTTCCATTCATGAATATTTGATTATTTCAAATTGAAGCTAGAAAGAAAAGGTAGTTAAATTAAACTGTACAACTAGATTTTCAATTTCAAAGGGTACATGTGAAAAAGTGGAACAATTAGTTTTAATGTCAATTTAATTTCAATAAATAGTGGGTCCGACAGCTGGCCTATTTAAGGCCATGCCTCTCCTCCTCTCTTCTTCCCCCTTCCCTCTTTTCCTTGATCCTCTTCCTTGCGCATAAGCTAAAGAGATCAACAACAAAAGAAACCTCATAATCCATTCCCAACAAAACTATTGCAACAGTATACATTTAATTGCCTGATACAAGCACCTTTGTCTCCAGTAAGTATATTTGCATGACCGTTAATGTTTGTAATGGATAGATAAGCACTGTAATTATCTACTAAAATTACATCAGATGGTTTTGAACCTCTTGGTAAATTTGTACTCTAAAATTTGAAAATGGAACTGCTTGGAGAAAAGTGATTTGACAATGCTAGCTTGGTTTGTCCATTGATCAGATTTTAATGGAAGCTAATCCTTTTTTCTTAAATTGAAGAATTACATTTATAATTTATAATCAATGTTTCATCAGGAACCAAAATGGAATTCCAGGACAGATGCAAACAGCCCAAAATGCCGAATTTTGATTGCCTCCTCTTTGGTAATTTTTTAAGCTACATTTCTCCTTTCTCATATTTAATTCTTCATTTCTTCTTCAAATGCTCTTGTTCTGACAATATATATATTTTTACCTTTCTTTTATAGATCTTGATGATACTCTATATCCTCTGAGCTCTGGCATTGCGGCTGAGTGTCGTAAGAATATTGGAAGTAAGTGTTATGCTTTGATTTTGAGTAATATATATAATTCCCATTTTATACCAGTACCTCTTTTTTTCTGACGGATTAAAGATACACTTTCAAAAACAAAATTGGTTGTCTAATGAATGCACTATTTGTTTCAGATTATATGGTGGAGAAACTTGGCATTCCACTGAGCAAAATCGATGGATTATGCAATCTACTTTACAAGAATTATGGGACAACAATGGCGGGCCTAAGGGTACATATATATTAAACATGTATTGTTTTTGCATACCAAACACATTTCAAAATTCTAATTAATCTCGCAGGATATAAACTCAGTTCTTGCATTTTATTTTTTTCCTAGGCAATTGGATACAATTTTGATTATGATGACTACCATGGGTTAGTTTTCAATCTCAATAGCTTCTCATTTTCACAAAATTAATGGCAATTCTTTAAAAACAGTTTCAGAATGCACAAAATAAGTAAGAGTGATAATATACCTTTGATAATCACAGCTTTGTTCATGGGAGATTACCATATGAGAATATCAAACCAGACCCTGCACTAAGACACCTTCTCTTGAGCTTACCGATCCTCAAAATGGTAAGGAAATGTTATCATAATTTAGCTACAATATTACATATCACAAATTTATAAGTGAACTTATATTTGTTTCTACAATGTGTGCTATTTTGAAGATATTTACAAACGCCGACAAGGTGCACGCTGCTAAAGTTCTTCAGAGGCTTGGAATAGAAGATTGCTTTGAGGGGATAATTTGTTTTGAAACCCTTAATCCTCCTTCATTTGCACCTGATGCTTCCAATAAAAGTGACATATTTGATATAGAAAATTGTTTTAACAAAATTAACCCTGGAGTAGAACTCCCCAAAACTCCGATTTTATGCAAACCCAATGTTGAAGCAATGGAGCATGCACTCAAAATGTCAAATATCAATCCTCGACGAACGGTATATGGCAGCTTATCCCTTTTTTTTTCCCTAGAAAAAGATAACTTATCCGAGGATATGATATAATTTGCATTCCATTTTTTTTTTTTTTACAGATTTTCTTTGATGACAGTATTCGCAACCTACAATCAGGGAAGCTTATCGGCCTCCACACTGTAGTGGTAATTTTCCTCTTTTACCAATTTAAACTTATAATCACAGATTTGTTGTAGTATCACTGTCATAAATCCTCTTCTGGTATAGCCAGTTACTCCCGTGTTTCTCACATCAATCGTCCTTTCAAAAAAGAAATCAATTATTAATATCCTTTTGAGAGATGTCCCTTTCTATTAAATAAAGTCTATCTGCATATTTAATATTTTCATGTGTATCATGCGAGTTTCTATTTGGACGCTTTGCACTTATTCTAATCAACTAAGGTCAAACATAAATGCTGCAGGTTGGCACATCGCAAAGGGCAAAAGGCGCAGACTATGCAATTGAAAATATACACAACATAAAGGATGTCTTGCGAAAGCTGTGGGATGAAGATGCTGTAAAATCTGACGAGGTTATGTGCTCGGCCAAGGTCGCTATCGAGACCTCGGTCACCGCTTAATTAGCTCAACTAGTGCATTTACACTGTCATGTAGACTTTCACAATCTGACATTGTGAGATCAGAATAGGGTGCAGAGAGAAGTTGCTGCCTGACTTTTGTTTCACTGTTTATAATTGCTTGTTTCAGAAATAAAATTTATCTTCTGCTGCTCCTTTTCATCAGTAAAATTTCTGTTTTGTAATTATCCACATGTTGTTTTATAAGAAGAGGAAGTGGAACTAATGTTTTGTTCGATGTATTCTAGTTTCTCTTTGTAACGTAATTATAAATTTTTGTAACATAAAATGCAATGTAATAGAAAGAAAAATATTGTAGTAATTTTGTGTTGTAAAATTATACTTACATTTCTAAGAAAGATAAAGGATATTTTAGATTCAACTGTTATTATTCATGTTGTAATTAAGGTATGAATTTCAAGTCAAATTTGCCTTTCGTTGTTGGGGCTTAGCACGATTATTAAAATTTTATTTGATGACAGTCATTCAGTCAATTGCGGTGGCGCTGGTTCCATCCTTTTGGGCGCTTCATTATAAAAATCAACGATAATATTCTAATTTCTAATTTTTAAAAGGAGAAGAATTTTCAAGACGTTCGAGCCTCATAAGAATATATTATTTAAAAAAAATTCACAGGTCCAATATATAGGTATGATAAATTGCAACCATGCACAATTATCATATTTCCATCCACTTTAACAATTTCAACTAATAAGCTGTGACTTATCATATCTGTGTTTCTTATTGGTAACCAGTATTGATACTACTGAGAAGTGACAAGCAATGGCGGAGAAATAATTTAACTAAAAAAATGGGGAAAATTAATTTTGCTTATTTTGGGATAAATTTTACTCATTCTCAAAAAAAAAAATGTACGGAGATGATATCTTAGAAAAGAATAATTCAGCAATGATACAAATAAAAATATTTATCTACCAAAGCGACAATGTGTTGTTTGATTTGAGCAGCTTAGACTTGAAATTATAAACTAAAATCAATATATAAATTCAAACATATTTAAAAAAAAAATAAGCAAACTTAGGTAACTTTTTTTAATATAATTTTGATATGTGAATCAGCTTTGGTAGATCAAATTGGTTTTGGTTGTTTGAATTCAAAAGTTTTTTTATTTTATAAAAACTAGGCATCGGTGCCTAGTGAATTTCATAAGTAGAGATATAAAATCGTAACATTGGCTTATCGACGCTATGTATTTGCACCACAAAGTTACAAATTGTATTATAAATAATAAGTTGACAGACATGGTGAACTAATATCTCATATGAATAGAAAACCGATATCATCATAAAATCTTTATGGCCTGAGCAATATCAGCATAATTTTTTTTGACAGTGAAGAGAGTTAAACACATATAACAACAAAAATAACCTGAGGAACCCTAGACAAGTCCATTGATTTTGCTGCTAAAGATCATTCCCTTTTTATATATTTTGTTGAAAAAGTAACAAATTATCATATTGTTAAATGTGAAAATGGCGTGTAGAATATGTACCTCGTAATTTATTTCTTCCGAAATCAGGCCGTATGTTGAATAAGCATTCTCTTTTCTCTTTTTGGTACACGTAGTAGCCATGCTAAGTAAGCATTGAATTTATACTGGGATCATGTATAAACGAAAAGAAAATATTGATCGCTTTTATTGTGACCGCCAAAAATTATTGCCTTGCACGTTAATGCATGTGTATTTTTTGCGTGACACCATGGGCACTTCAAATCGGGATACACGTCTTAATTTTTATGATATTTTTGTTGACTTTACTTGTGTGTCAGGTACCTTAGTACTTAATATTCAATGTAGACGGTAGATCTAATTACTAGCAAGGTCAATGTTTTATACTTTATTATTTTCTTATAAAAGATAGTTCTTCTAAGAAGTTATTGAATTGAAAGCTGAAGCAATATTCCGAAATCAATATTTAGTTTTTCAAACACACCCTCCCCTTCTTATGCAAAGCTAAGATTGCTAAATTGTTATGTTTTGGGAATCATTTATGTACTTACATTTACGATAGCTGATTCTATAATTTTAATATTTAATAAAACATGTACCGAGCTTCATCATTGCGGATATTTCAATTGACTGCAATAAAGTCGAGATTAATTCAAGACATTGAACTATAAAATTTACATTTTATTCAGAATGACTATAAAAACTGTAAACTTAAATACATTGTTGTTGGACTTCAATCCTGTAGTCAAAACTAAGGGTAAAGGATTTTGTTAATTTTTTTTTATAAAGATTTAGCCGACTTCAAATTTTGACAGGTATATTCTAAAACAAATAGAAACATAAAAATTAACAAATCTTATCATCAGTATTGTGTAAAAACTTAGAAGAAATAAAGAAGATTGCTATTCGACTAATATTTTGTGTTTGTCAATTAAATTCTACTTTCAAAATATTTGTTATTTCGACTGGTCAGAGGCGAAGCTATGTGCATTTTGGTGGGTCCATGGACCCACCTCAAAAAAAAAAATACTTAGACATTACAAATTTATGTAAAAAAATATATATACAAGAAGTTATGGACCCATCTCAAAATTTTGAAGGACCCAGCTGAACATATCGTGTTTGATTTGAATTGCATAACGACTCCTGAAAAAATCACATAGAACCCAGGTTGCATTTGTACTTGATGAATCGCCTTCATTCTTCTTCTGCAATGAATCTTGTTAAGACAAAACTTAGAATAAAATGAAATATGTTTGGATGAATGATTATTTATAGTATATATATACACTAGCGTTAATCTCACGCATTGTGTGATTCGTCTATTTAATATTTCGTAAACTTTAGGACATAATAAATAAAAGTTATCACAAAAGATTAAAAATACTATTCGGATATTATGTAAAAACATGAACTAAAAATTCTAAACACTTGTCAAAAAATTTCCGAGCAGCACGAAAAAATCGAAATACTGTGGTTTGAATATAGTGGCTGAACTCCTCAGTACGCATCTCATCTTTATCTATTTATAATATAGAAAAATAAGTGTTCAATAAGTTTTCTAATGGGCCTATTATGCAAAATTATGAAAAAAAAAATTCATAGCAAATTGTTGTATTTTTTTTATTGTCTCGACTTTTGAATTATTATTTTGTATATTAGATATATTATTTTAGATTTTATATTGTTATTATAATATATATTTGATTTCTCATGAATTTTTTATGTTGCTGGGTGGACTTTTTCGTCATTTCTCGAAGAACGATTGGGTTTCCTCAAGAACGAGAATAAGTCTTAGATTCACCCATCACGGGCCTGGGTTCAGGTGCTGATGCCTCTTAACGACCAGAGAACATCGACGAGAATCAATTCTCATGAGGGTTTATTAATTTGTGGATCCTTTCTTTCCAATAGGCGCAAGCCCCTATTGTTAATTACCCCGTGGCTTCCCACGAGAACCTCTGATTAAAAGATTCGAGGAACTAAATGTAATAGGCTAGAAAAGTCGTCATTTGAGTAGTTTTGTGTTTAAGTTGATTTTAGGGCTTGGGCCGGACTCAATTGGCGGTACCAAACCTAATTTACGGGGCCCAATTGAGGATATATCTAAAATATCTAAATTTAAACACAATTTTCAATTCTAAAACTATTTTGCATCTTAATTGACTCTGATTTGATTTGATGTAATTTAATTTAACTTATTTCATTTAATTTGATTTGATTTAATTTAATTTGATTTGAAGATACTTTATATTTAATAGTATTTATTTGTTATTTATTATTTATTATTTATTTATTTATTTATTATTATTATTATTATCTTTTTTAGATTTTTAAATTAGATTTTTGGCTTTAGATTTCAATATGTTTTTCATTTTGTTTTTGATTGATTGATTTTTTTTTTATTGAGATTTGGAATTTAGAAGTTTGTTATATAAAATAAATGATGAGAAAATCATTTTTAATCATGAAAATATCTCCACATTTGTTTTAGGGATTTTATTAAGAAATTTTACTATTTTTATAGAATTTATATAATTTATTTTTCCATAGTAAAACGCTTCAGAAATTTATTGAATTTGGTTTATTTAGATTTTTAGAAATTTTTGGATATTTTATTTAGATTTTTCTGAGACTTATACTATTTTTGGTGAATTAACGAAGTTTTTGCAATTTATAAAATTCAAATTTGATGGTAAATACTTTGAAAATATAAAAGGGGCATATTTTGACATAATTTCATATCAAAATATCATTAAATCTAGTTTCTACAGATTTTTAGAATTTTATGGATATTTTATTTGAATTTTTCTGAACTCCCAACTATTTTTAATTAATTTTCGAAGTTTGGAAAATTCTGATTGGGCCACGTGGGCGTTGACTGGGTCGCGGACGCTGACTTCCTTCAAGATCCCGTGTAGCGAGTGATCAGACTTGCCACACGCTTTTCGCCACAGAAAATCTCGAAGAAATCGGATTTCAACCCCTTTCTTCTCCGACAGATTTGGCCTTTTTGCAGAAAGGTCCCTGCTTCGTCGCCAGCGAAATTACGGCGTCTCAGATCACCATTTTAATCGAGAATTGGTGCGTTGGAGTCGTGGAGATGAGGAGAAGAGGTTGGTAGGCTTAAATTGTACTGTAGAAACTTGTTCTGCCGTTAGCACCTGAGGAGGCTCAAGAAGCCATTAACGACATTCTGAGCTCTCTGGCCGTCCACCTCTGCCAGTATTAGGTTTATTGTACTCGTCAATATGCAATGAAGACAATGGTGTGATCGATTTGGTCTGAGAGAGCTTGAAAAGAGGTGAACTCGACTGAGGCAGCTCATCCTCAAAATTGGGTCTGATCTGAGTTGAATGGTGGGGCCCACCAGGGTTCTTTGGATGCCAGAAACCGCTTGGACAGCTTCAGGGAGTCGAATTCATGAAATTAATGCCTTTAATTTGATTTGAAACATCTTTTTTTGAGGTATGGAAGCAAAGGGCAGAAAGCACCAAATTTTGTGTTTTTGTTCAATTTTCATTTTTGCGTGTAAGTGAAACTACAGTGACTGAGTTTGCTATGATGCTCAATTTAGGTTCAAATGGATGTGTTTTAAGTGCTCAAATTGATGCAGAGAGTTAAAGCAAGGATTCTTATGTTTTTCTCAATTTTCAGATTTGTTTTTATGCAATTACACTTTTGTTTTTGATGATTTCTTGTTTGAGTTGCTCAAATGCAGCAAAGCTACTTACAGGGTCCACAATACACATAGCAAATGTATTTAAGGCAGTTAAAACGATCTATGACTTTTTTTGCAAAAATGTTTAGCCATTCATGCATTTCCTGTTTAATTGACCATGCTTTATTGTTATTATATTTTTTATTGTTACCTAACACCTAATCCTAAGTTCAATTATGTATATCGATTAAAATCCGGCAGCATCTCCCCTTCTATTGCTTGATTAGCAATACCTCTCCTTCCATGGTCGAAACCAAGAAAAGGGGAGATGCTACTAAGGACAGGAGAAACTTCAGCCGAAGTAAGAAGGCTAGGATTGAGGAAACCACAATCGAAGCACAGGAGTTCAAATCTGGAGAATCTCCAGAAAGAACTTGTAACCAAATTGAAATTGAGAAGAAAAAGGAAAGAGGGAGAGATAAAGCGCCTGAGGCAGAATTAACCATTTAAATTAATTCATTTCATTCATACATTCCAAATTACAAGCTTACAACGCTCAATTTTACCTTCCTCCTTATTTTCTCAACTGTTCGACAGATTGCCTTTTCTTTCTTCTCTAATTTCTCTCTAACTTTAATATCTAAAATCTAACCCTAGTTGCGGCTACCTCCCCTCTTCTGTGGCTTCAATTTGAGTTTATATAGGAAGCTCTCTAGGGTTTCCATCCATAACTCGAAAACAATCACGACCTTCTAATTTCCATCAAGGGCTCAGATTGAGCTGCGCCTAGGGCCTGGTTTTGCAAAACCATGGGCGAAGCAATCTGGTTTTGGCTTCTGTGGAGCTGGAGGTGGCCACGTCGACGGAGTACGGTAGTTTTATCTTTCACCCGGCATCATCACGGTAAGAAGTCGAGCTTCTGTTTTTTTTACCCATGAGGGAGAAGGAGCTGACAGGTGGGCCATCTTCCAACGGTTAGCGAGAGAGAAGGAGATAGGTGCATCCGATCTTCTGTGAGCCAGCAGTGGATCGACTCTTTCGGTGTTGGAGTCATGTCCTAGAAGTCAATATTTAATGACTTATTTTCTTAGTTTATGTTAATGATGATATTTGATCATTTGTTCCTAGAGTTTATTATTGACAGATCATTCAGGTTGAGGATCTGAATTGTAGATCTCTGTGGATCATTCATTAGAATGACAATAATAAATCTAAATCGTCCATAATCTTGATAATTAACAAGGAACATTAATTATCATAAAAGATTTGTATGCAAGTTAAGCGATGATTAAGTTCTACAAATCATAGGTAAGGAGTTATCAACTTAATTGCATATGTATATGTTGTAGAACATAGTACAGGACTTGACCCAATGAAATAAACATTTGGATTGTGTTAAGTGTCATTGTTTATTTCATATCAGTTTGATTCTAAGTTTGAGATGCTCAACTTTTCCACATGAGGATAGGTTCAATAAATATCGTCTAACGTTGATTCCTGATAAAGGCTGCTATAAGGACTTTATTTATGTTCTCTTGAATTGTGCGGGGAAAAGTTGTTCATCAAGAAAATCGTATGTCCCTCATTAATATACTTGATGAGTGATGATATATGTTTGGGCCCCTTGATGGAGTTTGGATTGTTTGGCCAACTTGTACAATCAACTCTAGATCAAGAAATGTATAATCTGCAAGAATGACACATTCTTATCTTGGATTATACAAGGATATCATGTGACATAAGAATCAGACAAGGAAATACTTATATTTCTTATGCAGGATTGAGATATTGTAACAGTACATTATTTATACGAATTGGGAGTCATAACGTGTTGCTAGATACCGCTTATAATTATTGGAAATAAATAACGATTTATTTCCATGGCCAACATAGTATAAATCCTCAAACAGGGTCGCACAAATAGGATTCTAACCACTTGGTGCATTTATTGTTTATTCACAATAATGTGTATTGTGAAATATGATAAGTTAATTAATTAATTATATACCGTTATGAACCGTTATAATTAATTAAATTAAAAGGATCATATGGAAACAATTTAATGCATTAGCTAATCCCAAATTAATTATTAATGAGTTAATAATTAATTATGTTCAACTTACTTTATTTAGTTTGAGCTAATTGGGCTTCTATTTAATTGGTTAATTAAAAGCCCGATTTAAGGAAGAATGAAGAGATAATTAAAAGGATAGTTTATTGGGCCATTACACATTTGAAATAGCCCAATAAAGCCTCTTTTAATTTCAGCTAGGTGCCCTAGTGGCATACTTGTAAATAGTATGAAAGGTGGATGAGAGTGGTTGGCTATATAAAGGGGTCACCTCTTGGGAAACCCTAGCCGTCTCTCTCCTCTCTCCCATACGCCACCATAGCTGCCCCCTCTCATCTCTCTTCCAAGCTCATGTGTTGAGCAACACACATCTCTTTCTCTCCATTAAATAGTTAAGTAGAGAAGCAACGTGATTAGCAAGAGGTTCAAGAGAACTAGCATTCTCTTGAGCTTGGTGGTGGATCCTTGGTGGGCTAGAAGCAACCATCGGTGGTGGAGGAGGTGGAGCGAGCACCCCATCGACTCCACGTGATAGGATTCGAGCCTCTTTGTTGCTACACAAAGAGAGGTATAAATCTCCTCCTCTCATCTTGAAATGCTTGTGAATGATGATTGAAACCTAGATCCCTTGTGTTTAGTTGTGATTTCTTGCTATTTGATGGCACAAAAATGGAATTAAACACTTCCTAACAGTGATATCAGAGCACATGGTCGGTTTTAATTCATTTTGTGCATTAATTAGATGAGAAATGTGTAATTAGTTGAGTAATTAAGTTGCTGCCTTTGTTTGCTATCTGGAACTCTGTTTTTTCCGAGGTTTTCTGTATTTTTCGCATAGCAGAGATTTCGATTCGATTTTTCTTTTTGATGGATTTGAAAGAGGGATAAATTTTGAGCATTTTCCCACTGGTTTCACTTTAATCCGAGTTGTTGTGGATTTTTAGTGAATTTTTCCGTGACGGTGCGCAGGACTGGTTCCTGTGCGACCAGATCTGGTTTTGTGGACATTATCTGAATTATCTTCATAAAGAGACCCTAATTTTATTGGCTAAGAATGAAGTAGACTTGGAGTACTTCCTTCCATACCAATTTGATGGTATGGATCGAAGTCTTTCTATTTTTCTGAATCAATGAAAGACAAGAACGGTCTGATTGGTTTTCTGTACCGATTGGATTGTTTTGAAAACTGGTATTGATTGAGACTTTTTATAGAAAAAGTGTTTAAATCGAAAATTTCCTTTTGAAGTCCTGAATCCATGAAAATTAATTTTATGTCAATCGGACCAGTTTTGGTACCCCAACCACTCAAATTCAATTTCGTCGACGTGCTGTTTCAGAACAGGGGACTTGTATTCAAATCCCTTAAACTTGATGATTTTGAATGAGTAAAATTGGAAATCTTTCATGGTTACTAGCCTTGTACTTGTGAATGTTTACTGTAAAATTATTTTGCATTAAAAGTTTTTGGAAGATGGTCAAACAGTCCAAAAGGTTGAGGCCAAAACCTGAAACTTCAAACCGGTGTTTTAATACACAACCTGAAGTTTGATAATTTTGATTCTCCCGATTGGTAAATGATTTCTTCCTGAAATTTGAACAGGTAGTTTGTCTCTTGATAAGGATTGCTCATGATTTTTTCTGGATTTTTTGGAGACCGAAAAATTTCTTGATTTTTTTTTCGGGTCCCGTTGAATGAAATGTGTTCGTTCTAATTAATCAATTAGTTGATAAGTTGATTAGAACTCTCCTTGCTGTCATCCATTGAATTTTTTGAATGTTGATTTTATCAAAGAGTTTAAGCAATTAGTTGTTTGAATGTTAAACTCTCTTTGCATGGAAAAACACAAATTAGCAAACAATACGCAAAGACACTTAATAGCTCACTAGTTATGAACAACTTAGACATATATTTGTATATTGTGCTAACTTGTTTTTGTAGGAGGATGTGGGTTTGATATGACTCAAGATGTCAATGCCTTGTATGTTGTAAAATATTGTGAATGCATGTGATTGCTTGTAATGTGGCCTAAGGTGCCTTGATAATTAATAATTGATTAATTCTTGATGTAACTTGTGAGGCTTGCATGCCCCTAAGGCTTAGGCGGGTTTTAGAATTTTATCACATGTATTTATTTTCCTTAATTATTAGATAGGATCTTAGTAATTAGTGGGAGGGTTTGATTAGATTAGTTTCGTTACATGGAGATGCGACGAAGGCTAATGCAAGCGGGAGCCATACAAACCCACGACAATGCTTGAGATGCTTATGTTATGTGATTGTTTGTGAATGCCTTGAATTGTCATAGGTAGGTATGGGTGTATGCTTACACGACCATCAAATAAGAGTCACATATTTTGTCCCAAACTAAATTGATTAAGTCGACCGCCCTCCTTCTCTCTATCCCCCTCACGTCAATTGCCAATCATGGCGCGGTCCACCATAGCGGACGTCATGGTTGTCAGGCTTGATAGTCGGGGTACAAATGAAAAGATTTGTTAGGAGCAAATAGAGAGAGGTTGCTTATCGATGGACCCAACAAGTTTTCTTGGACATCGGGGCGAAGTTTGTAAATATTCTTAGACATTCACAAACCAAGAGTCGTATGGTTGATATGATTGGTTGGAGAACCTACCTTGTCTAGTTAAGTAGGGTGTCGTGCCATAGCAGGCTCTACTTGATGAAAACGGGGATCTTGGAAAACCAACTACATTGGGACATTAAATAAATGTAGTGGGAGTTTTGTTTATCATTATAAATAAAACATTGCATAAACTAAATGACCTTAAATTGAAATTGTTATAGATATTAAATATGTTAATTTCGTTGCGATCAATCTTTGGAAAACGGCAAGCTTGTTTCTAAGGTATTTACTTGGAGAAGTAATACCGATTTCTAAGACATGTTCTTGGAAAGGAGAAACTTGAGCATGTTTAATCCCAAAAACGTTCCTCGACTTCCCGAACATAGCTTCGCAATGATTGATTAGTTTCGACGAAAATTATTAAATAAAGCGAATGCCTATATCCTTTTAGAAGTTATAGACTTTTGAATTGGAGAATTCATAAGGACTACACTAGACTTCTACACTCTCATCCACTTACTCAAGAAGACGTTCTTAGAGAAAGTAAATATAGACTCAATCATTTATGATCGAGTAATGGAGTGTGAGTTAACCAAGAGACTCTTCTTATAAGAAGATAAATATTTCATTAGTTTGCGAACCGAAAGGTTTGAGTAGCTAATTGACAACTAGAGATATTAAGATCTCCAATATCAAGGATTGTTGATATTGTCATACAATCTCTTTCTATGGATAAAGGATATATTGTTCGCACACTTGTTAGTGCTAAAAGTAATTGATTAAGTATTAAAGGAATACTTTACCAAGATATGAGTTGAAACTTTGAGACCCTCACTAGTGACCGTGTGTCACATGAGATGTTTCATTTGCCATTTATGGGAGGCATTTGAAAGGTTGTCCGAAATACCATGATGTTCTAAACCTTAAGATATTTGTCGTTCAAATTATCTCACTATCTCTAATTCACACTAGTAATTAGGTGCTAGTTCATGTGCTCGCATTTAACGAAATGTGTAGACAATGATGAATAAGAGAAAGTTCGAGATAAGTAAAGTAAACTCCGTTTTGAAAATGGCTTATACGTCTAAGCCGCTATCATTGAATACGTAGAGTTATCTTTACTAAATAAAGAGTTTGTTTAGGAATTTGAGGTTGTACACCTTATTCCAAACATCTCATAAAATCTTATCTCCGTTTCATATTTGATGATGGATGATCATGTTTTGTAATAGAGAAATGTTGTTCTCTTATTGTTATGAATTTGTGTATAAGATTTCATGCATCTTGATTGAATTTGCTTGAAATAGATAAACAAATTTTGAATGACAAATATGTAAGACTTCACATAAAGTATTTGACTTTTATGTAAAATAGTCGCTTAGTCGAATATAAACAAGAATCGCATTATGAGAGTCTATGTAACGTGGAGCTCGTAAATCAATTTGATTGCAAATCAATTGAAATTCATGCGAATCATGTTTGTTAAATGACAAAAGCGCCTTTGAACTACGAAGGTTTAAAGGACAAGTAACTTTATTAAGACTTATACATATTGATGTATATAGACCTATAGGTACTTGTGCAATTGAAAGGTTGTTGACACTTTACCACTTGACCAACGATCATTGTAGATATTAACGTATCTATTTGATATGGTATAAGTATGAATCTTTTGACAATATCAAAAGGATTTCAAGAGTAAAGTTGAAAAACTATTCAATAAAGCAAAAGTCTTAAAATGGATCATGGTAAAAAATTAAGTCATATGATTTGATATATTACCTAAAGAGTATGAAAGACGTTTCACTACTCACTTCATGAGGAACATTGAAAAATGTATCCAAGGATGAAGGTATCGAACATTGTTTGATATGGTTCGATCGGTAATAAATCAAATTGACTTATTCAACTCATGTAAGGGATTTGTGTTGAGGACAATATTGTTTTACACTGAATAAAAATTCCATCGAAGTCTATTGAGAAGGATATCTTACGAGATTCGATCTCTAGGTATATTATTTCTCAAGATTTGGTGTTGAGAAGCTTATTTCAAGGTTCGATTGATTGATAAGCTTGAACCCAAATAAGACGTTTAATATTTTGTAGGATATCTTGAATTAACCGAAAGGTACTACTTCTACGAACGTGATGAGAACAAAGTAGTTGTTGCTAATCATAATCTTAAGGAATAACATTCTCAAGAAGAAGTAGTGGGAGTAAAGTGAGCATTAATGGAGTTTATGCATTACTACAAGAAGTACCTTTATGAGTAACTTGTCACTCCATACATGGTGTTTAGTGGGAGTTGAGCGGAACTTAATTCACAAGCAGTTGTGAAAGGAAGAAGTTCATAAGGACGCTCGCTTCTAAAGAGTACTCAAACATCTCGCGAATAAATGATGTTCGAGAAACTCGTGGAATATATTAGGATCAAGAACTTGTTCTACAAGTTGTTGTAGAAGTAGTTTATTGACCTCAAGCACCAATCCTACAAATATCAACGAGAGTGAATTGCCTAAACTGAAAAGTACACAGGCTTCACAACATCCTCGTACTTGACATATGAGGATCCGTTGATAAATACAGAAGCGATGGAAAGACCCAATTCCACAAGTATGTTTGAATTAATCTATATGATCTTTAAGTGCAATCCATATATATAACAACAAGGTATAGACCTTGATTGATGTTCAAGAAGGAGCGATCCATCTAGAAAGATAGATATGGATAACAAGTCGACTATGTACAAAGCACAATTTCATGATTGATGCTATGTCTAAGTCGATAACAAGTTGACCATGTACAAAGCACGGCTTCTCACTTGTAGCTGTGTATGAGTCAATAAAGATCATTCTAACAATAGTTATATTTCGTATATATAGATATATGGAAAGATACATCAAAACCGCCTTCTTCGATTGAATGAAGGAAGTTGTTGTGTATTTGACACAAACCGAGGATTTGTTGTATTGTTAGAAACATATATATGCTTCAATGATCCATTAATGGATTGAAGAAAGTATTGTGGAAATTGGAATAAACATTTTGACAAGGAAGTCAAGGAGTTGCACTTCGTCAAAAGTATCTTATATAGACAAGATATTCAGTGGGAGCATTATTGTGTTACATGTATTGTACAAGATATAAGACATTAATTGGGAATAATATTAAGGAAATGAATATTGTCAAGATCTCACTGGAGAATGTTTTTCTCAATAAAGAATTTGGGCAAGTCACCTAAATCCAAGGAAACAAAATCTATGGAGATAGATTATGATGGATGTCAGGTGACATAAGAATCAGACAAGAAAATACTTATATTTCTTATGCAGGATTGAGATATTGTAACAGTACATTATTTATACGAATTGGGAGTCATAACGTGTTGCTAGATACCGCTTATAATTATTGGAAATAAATAACGATTTATTTCCATGGCCAACATAGTATAAATCCTCAAACAGGGTCGCACAAATAGGATTCTAACCACTTGGTGCATTTATTGTTTATTCACAATAATGTGTATTGTGAAATATGATAAGTTAATTAATTAATTATATACCGTTATGAACCGTTATAATTAATTAAATTAAAAGGATCATATGGAAACAATTTAATGCATTAGCTAATTCCAAATTAATTATTAATGAGTTAATAATTAATTATGTTCAACTTACTTTATTTAGTTTGAGCTAATTGGGCTTCTATTTAATTGGTTAATTAAAAGCCCGATTTAAGGAAGAATGAAGAGATAATTAAAAGGATAGTTTATTGGGCCATTACACATTTGAAATAGCCCAATAAAACCTCTTTTAATTTCAGCTAGGTGCCCTAGTGGCATACTTGTAAATAGTATGAAAGGTGGATGAGAGTGGTTGGCTATATAAAGGGGTCACCTCTTGGGAAACCCTAGCCGTCTCTCTCATCTCTCCCATGCGCCACCATAGCTGCCCCCTCTCATCTCTCTTTCAAGCTAATGTGTTGAGCAACACACATCTCTTTCTCTCCATTAAATAGTTAAGTAGAGAAGCAAGGTGATTAGCAAGAGGTTCAAGAGAACTAGCATTCTCTTGAGCTTGGTGGTGGATCCTTGGTGGGCTAGAGGCAACCATCGGTGGTAGAGGAGGTGGAGCGAGCATCCCATCGACTCCAAGTGATAAGATTCGAGCCTCTTTGTTGCTACACAAAGAGAGGTATAAATCTCCTCCTCTCATCTTGAAATGCTTGTGAATGATGATTGAAACCTAGATCCCTTGTGTTTAGTTGTGATTTCTTGCTATTTGATGGCACAAAAATGGAATTAATCACTTCCTAACATTCGGCTCATGAAACGCGTGCATGCAACATTCCCTCACGGAGGGGTACTTTTTAAAAGTCAGTGATTTTCCCTTTCGGCTTGGATCCGCTGCAGTTGGTCGGACGCGCCAAAACTTCAGGATTTTTGTGGAATTTTCATTCGATTTCTTTAATTTCCTTTATATATTTTGCTACCAAATCAAAATAAATTATTTGGGGACCTTTCCTTGGGTATTTTTGGATAAAATTTTATGGGCAGACTCAGAAAAATATAAAGAATTTAATGGTTCAAAGGGTATTGTGGAATTTCTCATGGATTTATTTTTGATAATTTCATGGATTTTGTGGGTTTCTTTGAAAAATGTAAAGTTTCTGTCGATATTTTGGCATTTTGAAATCATGATAATTCATCATAATTCCTAAGGAATTTTTGGGTATTTTTTGAGAATTTTTGGAGTTTATTTGGTATTTTTCGTGTATTTTTTGGTTTCTTGTATTTATTTGTCATAAAATGGGTTATTTATTTCATGCATTTAGCATAATATTTTTGGGTCAAACAGTTGCATTATTTTAGAGTTACTTAATTAAAAATTATTATAATACTATGTTTATATTAGACGTTACATCAGACATATATTTTCAGAAAAAAATTACGGACCATGCTGACACGAAATCCTAGCTTCGCCACTGCGACTGGTATTCGTTTGACAAATAAATCTTAACTTCAAAAGGTTGATTCTTCACTCATTCAAACTGCTTATATCCTATTAAAATGTGCATCCTTTTCAATGGGCCTATTGGGCCTGTAGAACTGTAGTCATTGAACTAGAATTAGACTCCAAATTTCGCCTCCCCCAAATAATACACCAGTGAATTTCCACTTTTGTTTTATTTTGTGCAAAGTGCAAACCACTCCCCCTAGTGGAGGGAACAGTCATTTCTGTAATCTAGAAAAGAGAAATGGTCCCATTTTGTAATAATTTGGGACTTTTATTTGACCTTAAAAAACGCTATCCAAACAGTTTCATTTTGGAATTGTATTCTGAGGACCACCACACTCCGTTTTTAAGCATTTTACGACAACTAATGGATTAAGCATTGTAATAATAATAAAAAGACACCATACCATGTCCACTAAAAGTGGGAAGCTTGCCATGGATGTGTTGTTGCATATTAGTCAAAGAGAACAAACGAACAACAAGGAATTGAATCAGAACCCTCGAAGGACAACTCAAGTCCTTATCGGAATTGCATACCCAGCACACCACACCCACAAATTTTTACAAAAGAAAGATGAAGCGGTGGACCCACATCCCCGAACCCTATCCCTTGTTTGATAAATGATAATAAATACCGTTTGGGGCCTCATTTGTGGAGTTGAGTGATATTACAATCAGTAATATTATTTATCAGTGACCATAAATAATCGAGGTGCTAATTATTGTTCCTTATTGTTTTACGAATATTTGGCATTATTTTGTTAGAAAAAAAAAATTGTTCCTCTAAGTAACGCATCATTCTGTTATTCGGTCTACAAACAGGAGGGCATCTTTTGTATCTATCATACCTTCCAAAATAAATAGATGAAAAAGTACAAAACTATGACTTCATGTTTTGGAACTTCTGTTCGGAGACTAATCAACAAAACAAGCTTTCTTCATCTTTTTAGTTTTATTATTTCCTTCGTGAAGATATGGTTATCTTATCTATTTTGGTAAAGTTCCTTTGTTTTCTAGTGCAGCTTACTGTCCACTATTTGTCTAAATGCAATTCTGAGTAATTCGGGATCAAATACAACATGAAAAAGCTAAGTAAATGTGTTTTTTTTTTTTCAGCATCAATCTATCAATCTATAGTATTAATTAAAAATGTGTCCGTATTTTTTATAGTTAAAAATATATTTCTCTTTTATCATTTTTCTATAATTAAAAATATATCTCTCTATTTTTTTGTTAGATATATTAAAAATAGTCATACCAATCATTATTTAATTTAAGAATTAAATATATTTGAAAATCTAAGGTAGTTCATACCTAATTGAAATAATATCATACAATCTAACTTGCAATATAATCATTACAAATGATAAACAATATTAAAATTTAAAGAAAAATTCATATAATGAAACTCGATTTGTTGCAAAAAACAATCAATAATTATAAGTCAGTAAGAATTTTCGTATCGAACGAAACTCGATGTATCCCTCTAATATATATATATAATTTAACTATTAGTCGCAGCATAAATACATCTTTGCTTTATCAAATCTATATTTTTCTTTTTAAAATTAAAACGATTTATTTAGAGAAGTATAACTTATTGTATGAAATTTAAAATTTATTTCTCTTCCGCTCTTGAATTGAAATTGTTTCTCTTAGGGGGAAAAGAAAAACATTGATCATCTATACTAGATTTCACATTTAATTATATCAAAAAATTTAGTATTCATTACTGGTTCTCTTGTTTAAAAATTGTCACATCAAACAAAAATAAATACTTAAAAACAAATAATTAATTCAAAGTAACTTGGACCATTTTTTTGTATGAACTAAGATTATAAATAGAGGTACAAAATTAATTCCCTGTTTGTTTTTCTTTTAAGAAAAGAGGGATCATCCTAAAAGAATGTATTCTAGCATTTTTTTTTTCCGTGTGCTTGTTCTATCAAAAAAAAAAATGAAAATTCATTCACATTGTTAATTTGTTAATTTACATATGATACTTCAAACTATAATTACTATTAAAAAAACTAATCACTTTGGCAAATAAGTCAATTCGTTTAAAGATAGTCTTGGTATAATCCGGCAAAATTGAACAACTTAATTGCAAATTTAACTATATCGTTCTCTTTTTTATTTTCAATTGTCGATGACAACTAGCATGCTATGTTGTCGCGGCTTCGCCGCGACCACCCTCATGAGTTGTTTTTTATGGATCTCTTATAAATTGTGTTATTGTTACAAATGAAAATTTTTTTTATCAAGAAGTATGGTGCAAATTAGAGAATGCATTAGATCATGTGCCGCTAGTTTCGAAATGTTTCACATGGGACTTGAAACTTATAAGTTGTATAGAAACTTAACATTATGTTTTCTTTTACCTTAGATTAGTTATCGGAATTATCTATTTTGGATTAGTATATATATATATATATATATATATATATATATATATATATATATATATATATATATATATATATATATATATATCAATTGTTTCTATAGATTTATTAAATCTTATTACCTTTGTTTAAATGGATTCAACACAATGAAGGAAAAGAAATATTTTGGTACTCAGATTAAACTAAAAAAATTAATAAGATTTATACCACTGTGAAAATTAGTTAAGTAGGAATATGCCATTGTTAGATTGATAATTAGATTTATGTCATTATCAAATTGTTTAAATTAGATATATGCCATTATCTTATTTCAAAAAAGTTTAAATTTTTAAAATACCATCATAAAAACTCTCATTATTTTTAAAAATATATCCAAACTGCCCTCATTAATTAATCCTAAAACCAAAAGAACTACTAAAAATTCTTCACATAGATTTTGGCCCATACGTTACCTTCGCATATGTTAATTCAAGAAAAATATGAATAGCTATATTAATTTGAGAAAATACAAATATATAATTTGGTCGATATGTTACCTTTGCGTTTGGTCAGAAAAAATTAATTTGATTTTTTTAGCATGAAACAGAGGTAAAAAACTGTTACCCATTATATTGCATTACCAATGATAATAATTTGGGTTTAATATTTTTTTAGTGATGACATTCTTTTAATTTTAAATTTTTATAGTTGCATAAAATAAAATTTTCATTTAGTAATGGCATTTTTCTAATTTTAAAATTTTGTAGTGGCATATTTAAAAGGGTAAAATTATTTGTCAATGGCAAAAAAACAAATTTTTACTATTTTATAATGGCATAAAGCTAATTTGTCATTTAGTGATGACATTTTACTAATTTTAAATTTTCACAATGGCATAAATCTAATTAACCTAAAAAAATATGTCTTTCTATTTGTTATATTTATATAAATTTAATGTATCAGCGCATAATCCAGTTTTTAAAACAATAGAGGATAAAAAAGTTATCATAATTTGATTTTTGCTCAAATTAGTAATTGTTAGAATTATTTCTTTCTTCTAATATCTATCAAATTATTTCTGAATGAAAATTGTGGGAGTGTAGAGAGAATAGTGCGTGTGCGCCGGTATAATCGATACATGGAGTGTTTTTATTAAAGGGCGTTTGTATCTAGGAGTGTCGTTGTCAAAATCACTGCCCCGCTTAGAAGAGATGACTGGATGAAAAATGGGGGGGGGGGGGGGGGGGGGGGGGGGGGGGGGGGGATAAAGGATTCTACCCAAAAGAAGACAAAAACAACAAAAAATAAGCATTTTTCAAAAAAAAAAAAAAAAACAAAAAGTAAGCGGTGAAATTATTGGTGCACATAGCACCATTTATTATGAAACATCAAATTATGTAGAGTTGTACAGAACATATTAGTCCACATGTATCGAAAAGCACCGCCCTCATCCAATATAAAAAAGTATTGAGTAAATATTTTAGCCCGGCATTTTCTCGGAATTTTTTCTGGAAGGTCCGAAATTTCTATTGAAATATCAGAACGGGCTATGAAATTTTAAATTTTTTCCAAAGAGCCAACGGTTCACTACATCTCTATGCACCTATCTTTTGTTTTTCCAATTTAAATATTCTTTGCATTTGCGTAAAAAGAAAATCAGTATGCAGTTGTGTGCACTAATTAATGTACGGACTAAATTCTATAAAAACAAGTACTTACTTAAACAATTACATATTTCTTAACATATGGACATAATTCATGAACCATTCAAATTTAAATGTTGAGTAAAACAAATAATTTTTTAAATTATACATATTAACAAAACTTTGACTATAAACATGTTATCACCGATCCGATTTAATTTACCAATATTTATCCTCCTAAATAATATCAATTTATTTTAATAATTTATATTCAGTATCTGAGAAGCATGCAACTAATTGTTAGTTTCTAGTTTTCTATACACTTCAAGAATAATTAATGATGTGAATTATCAACTCTTAAATTTATACCCAATTCTACCTAAAATCAGTTGCAAGCGTACAACAATCGTCTAAGTATTATCGGGGTCGAACCACAGGGACGGAGTATTCAAAAATTAAGTAAATTAACCTAATGATTAACTAGATCAAAAATATTAAGAAATAGAATTTATAAAAGATCTAAAGTAATAGTTTGCAATTAAGTAAATGTCCTAAATTAAACAGTTCAATGAGTTAAAAAGATTAAGATACTAATTAAGAATTAGGGGTTAACTAGTAGTTAATACTTTTCAGTTTACTCCAGAATCAGCGGCCCGCAGAGATTACATGCGGCCCGCTGAAACTCAGGTCGCTGACCCCTTAGTGGGTCGCAGAAGCCTGGAGTCATAGACAACCCGCAGAAACCTTCTGCGGCCCGCTTGGTTTGGCGCAGACTCAACTTTTAGCATATTTTAATTGTTGTTTTGTGCAGATAATTAATCCTAACTAAGGTTCCTAAGTCCCACTTCCGTTTAAGGCCAGGCTACCTCAAGTTGACATTAATTCTCTCTAATTCAACCTAGATTTCAACTTCCGTTTCTTGGTCTAAGTTAAACTAGTTTATGCTTTACGACCTACGACTCCCTATACTTTCGTAATCGGGAAGGGTTTCAACTTCCGTTTCTTAACCCTAGCATGACCTTCCGGCACCAACTATCGTGTTTACAATACTTTTAACCTAATTACTTGAAAGCATTTGGATTTAACCACCTAACAATTAAGCGACGTCTAACTTAACGGGTGCAAGCAATTCAATCCAAGTAATTCAGTTTAAGAAATCTAAGCAATTCAATCAAAGCATAAAACACAACATACAAACAAAGAAGATATAACTTAAAGCATATTATCAATCATAAACTTAAAAAGGTTCACTACTATGGCCCCTAATATACGACTACTCACGAGTATACATCATAAAACAACAAAAGGTATCTGAATAATAATAAAACATAAAGAAAGAAACAAGATTACAACAGATGAAATCCAGAATCTCCCTTTTCTGCTCTCTGCCACTCTTTCAGCGGGTTGCTGATGCTCCCTGCGGCCCGCTGAAAACCCTTGGTTGCTCTCTTATACTTAGCAGATCTTACCCTAAAACTCACGAACTCCTTCTCTGATCTGCTCTGGTGTTTATATAGGCGTGGAATGGCTCTAAAACTGTCGGAGACGTGGTTTTGAGGCGCCGGAAATAGATATGTCGGTGTAGAGGTGGGTGCAGAACTTGGTCAGGCTATTTTGGGCTGTCGGTTGCTTCTTCTGCGGCCCGCTGTCGAGTCCTGCGGGTCGCAGAAATCTTCTATGCTGCCAAGTCTCACCTGCTACACGCTGAGTCTTCCTGTGGGTCGCACAAACCTTCGGTGGGCCGCAGATCATGATCAGACTTCGGTTTCCCCGCTTCAAGAGTGGCAAAATCACACAGATCCTGTACAAAATAAAAGTAGCCATAGTAGTACCTTGCTTCTAACCTAAATTAACAATTAAAACATTAGAAACACACATAATTAATGAAATTAAGTCCTAATATAAGCGGTATTTATATGCATAATTCCCGCTTATCAAATCCCCCAAGCTTAAACGTTGCTTGTCCCCAAGCAAAACTCATACTTAAAGGTCTGTTTCAAGACTTAAAAACAATTAACCACATGCATTATCTACAAGGTCTAAGAAAATATCACTAAAATAACTAAACAATGACTTGAGCGATTTTCAAAATCAAATTTTCAAATTTCACATTAGATTTTGCAATAAAATTTCTTTGATGATCTTATGATCCTCATCGAATTCTCCCTAGGACTCTAGCTATTACCTTCCATGACTTATCCCATCAATCCCTAAGTTTATCGATTCACACAAGCTGATGCAACAAATAATTTAGATGAAATAAAACCTTAATCCTACCAAAATTAAACAATTAAAATCGATTAACTCAATTTTTTATTAGGTCTTTTGGTTACTTAGCCAATCATTTAAATTTTCGAAAACGCATTTGGAAGTCGAACTAAAGTGAGGCGGAAATAAGGTACAAATCCCCACCCATTCTATTCCAAAAGTTTTTGGGTTGAATTATTAATTAACTTTATTTACAATTTGTGATTTTCCATAGGGCATGGATTGTTTGCGACAAAGGTCGGCCAGATGAGTGTGGATTTTTATTTTGAAGTTTTCTTCAATTTTACTTTGATGGATCCATTTTTCTATCCACACAAACCTATAGCCTTCCGCAATGGCCATCGTCAGAGCACCGCTTTTTAGTTCCCCTTTTTTATTTTGATTTTGATTTTTTTTTTTTATGTTGTGTATTTACATTTTCGACTTTTAATAAACTTGAAAACAATGAATGGCTATTCGGCTCTAGACCTAATTTTTAATCTCCTTAATTGACCTAACTTTTTAATTTGGCAAAATTGACCTTAGTTCATCCAATTTACTTATCACGCTTAACTTTTGCAATTCTGAAAAACTTAGCTAAAGTTGAGATATTTCATGGAAGTTCCTAACTTTTGTCCTTTCTTCATTCGACTAAATCGATCAAATTCATGTGATTTTTCTTTGAAAATTTTCTAAATCTTTCAATTCTGTTCAAACTTTGCTCAAATCATCACCTAGTCACCTAATGATTATTTCCTAGACCTATCTACATGCATCTATATGACTTAATTATGCAATATATACAAAACTATTTGAAAATGCAAAGAAATTAACTTTCTGGAAAAATTCCAGCGACCCGCTGAGTGTTTCTGCGACCCGCTGCCTTAGCAACGAGCTGAGTGGGTGTCTCAGCGGCCCACTGAAATTCTCCAACTTAGAAAATTTCAGAGCTCTGTCAGCTATGTTTTCTGCGACCCGCTGAAAGGGACTGCGGCCCGCTGAAAACAAACCTGACAGAGCCAAAAAATGCGAAAAATGCATGCAATTCATAGATAAAATCATAAATTTTCTAATTTTCCTATTTACCCCCCCCCCCCCCAAGCTTAATTCATGGCACTGTCCCTAGTGTCATTAATTACCTAAGAGAAAATAAAAGAGGAAAATTAGAAAACTCACAATAAAACGGCTTAATTCTCCGGTGGAGTTTGGTACTCGTCCTCCGGAGGTGGTGGTGGCACAAATGCTGCTTCTGGAGGTGGTGGTGGTGGCCCAAAAATTTGACTGGCCCAGTGGTCGAAGAGAGCATCCCTCGTCTTGTTCCTCTCCTCCTCCCTCTCATACCAACCTCGTTGGTATTCGCGGAATGCCCTCGCTTCCTTGATCTCCTCCGCTTGTCTCCTCTCAAACAGATCGAATCGCTGCTCAAGGTTGTCGTAGCGGCTATGGAGCTCAGTCACATCCCCACGGAGCATTTTCTGATAGGAGTGCACATCACAAAGCATACGATATTGCTCCATGGGGTCGTATGGAGGCGGGGCCCATCCTTGCTGCTGTGAGGGATCCACCTGGGGCTGAGAGCTGCTGCCAGGGCCAGAGAAGGGGACATCAGGTGTGGCCGTCCCCCAAAAATCACCAAAAAGTCTCTCTGCCCCTGCCTCTGTGTCAAATGTGCGGGCCGCTGGAGTTTCCTGCGGGTCGCTGGCTGGAGCTGCAGTTGTGTGGGCCGCTGGTGTGGCCTGCGACCCATCCTGAGGCACTTCTTCTCTGCGGGCCGCTGGTTCTGGCTGCGGGCCGCTGGTTCCAGCCTGAGAGGCAGAAGCTGGTGCTGGAAGCACGAGACGACCGTCCCGAACGAGCAACCAGCTCTGGGGCTTCTTCAAATCAATCCTGAATGTGATGGGGATGTCAATCTTGAAGTCCCCCACCACATATTTTACCCCCCTTGGTGATTTCTTCACATGGCCCATGGTGGCGAGCGATTCAAGGTTGAGATGCTCGGGCCCGGCACTTTGTTTCATGCGGAAGTCTTTCACCCCGCATTTCTTGGCCAGGTGAGTAATGTACCCACCTATTGTGATCTGGCCTGCCCCTTTGGTCTTGATATTGGCCACATTGTTCCAGTTTCTCATCATGTGATAGGCCAAGTTTTGGTGCTCGGTTTCTCTTACCCTAAGCATTTGGCACAAGACTGAAATTTCCCCTATCACAGCCTTTGAACCTGACTCACCTCTAGCAAAGATGGAGAGAGATAATGCCCGCTGAATGAAGCGTATGACGGGCATGTGAATATCCAAGCTTTTCCTCTCCTTGGGCTGCCGCAAGCCCGTAATCCTCTCCCAAAATCCCTCGTCCTCGTCTTTCACATCTAAACCCCCTCTCTTCAAGCCAAAGTAATCGGCTATCTCATCCTCGGTCTTGGTAAACTTCACATCGCGAAAAATCCAACTCGCCATATACTTTCCCGTGGTCCGATCAAACCAGAAATCATACGAGCAAAGAAACTCGATGACAAGGCGGGTGTAGGAGGGCTCATCTATCTCCCAAAATGCTCGTAGAAAACCCGCCCGCTCGGTGAGCATGTAGAAGTCGGCTTCAATGCCCAATTGCTGCAAGACTCGAGAGTCAAGGCAGCGGCTATTCTCAATCTTTTTCTCTCTCAGCCGCTCATACCGGACTTTGGCCTCTGCCTCGTAGAATGTCGGCTCGCTGCCTGCAAGCTCTTGTTTGACGGTTTTAGAGGATTTGGCGGCTTTGGTGAGAGTAACCACCGCATCCTCATCTTCTTCCATGTCATCACCACCGTCCCGTTCCTCCTCATCTTCTCCCTCACTCTCGTCATTACCCGAGACAGCACCAGTCGCTGCCCGAGCTATCTCATCTTCATAGTCACTCCCTGATGGACTAGCGGGGTCATCCCCACCTTCTTCCTCTTCAGTGCTTTCCCCCTCATAATATTCCTCTTCTCGTTGTTCCTGCCTAGAAGGAGAAACCTCCATCTCTGTCCTCTCACTTCCTTCTTCACTCCCAAATACTTCCCGTCCAGCCGCATCCAAATCCGGGATTTCGGGATTCTCTTCTACCGGCTGCTGCACCGGAGCAGAGGAACCCTCACCCGCCTTCTTAGAACCCTTCTTACTACCCCTCCTCTTAAAAATTTTATCAAACATCTTAGGTGCCATGAGAATTGGTGAATTAAGTGGAAGTTTGTGGCTTTCTGTTTCTGGAACGAGATTTTCGGCGGGTCGCAGAGACTTTCTGCGGGTCGCAGAAACTGGGGTGTAGGCGGGAAATTTGTACCAGATTTAGGGTTCCGGTATGAACGGTTTCAGGTGGTACCAGAGAGAAAGAGAGGTTGCAAAAAGACTCGAATAAAGTTTAGAAAGGAGAAAATGGAGTTTTGAAACCTTGATCAAGAGAGTAGAGGTGGAAGTCGAGAATGGCAGTGATCGGGGCTATTCCAACCCAAAAGGACGGCGTGCATGCAAAGATGGTGTCGAGGAGAGTGAGATGGAGCACTCGGGCGGTGGAAACGGCGCTTCCGACGGCTTGATCGGCACTTGGTCGCAGGTTAGGGTTTTGGGTCGCGAGAGAGAAGTGAGAGAGAAAAGGATCAGTGGAAATGAGGGATTTAATGGGTGAGTTTACAGTTATGCCCCTAAAAGTCGCGTCGTGGCAGTTTTTGAATTTCTGTTAAATTTTAGCGGGCCGCAGGAGGTTTGTGCGAGTCGCAGGAAACTCCCCCAAGCTTGGTTGGAGCTGCGGGTCGCACTTTCCTCTGCGTGTCGCTGAAAGGCCCTGCAGGTCGCTGACTTTTTCCCGAGAGCACCAATTTCCCTGAAAATTAAGCCGAAATTAAATTAGAATTAACTCTACTCCTAATTTTTTTTGTGTTTTTCAATTTTCTCACTTTTTTATGTGGTTTTCTGGTTTTATAATTTTTTTTTTAATTAATTTTTTTTTTTTTTGTGTTTTTGTTGTATTTTGGAAAGAAAGATAAAAATGCTAATTTTCAATTAAACCCTTGGGTTGCCTCCCAAGCAGCGCTCGTTTTAAGTCTTGAGCTCGACTCCTCATATCTACGTCTCGGCTGGTGCCGGGTCGGTGAGAAAGTAGACTTGCTCTTCCTCCCCATGCCTCGACACGTTCATTGAGTACAACTTGAGACGTTGTCCATTCACCTTGAAACTCCCCATGGACTTGTCCTCTCTCCAAAGCTCTACTGCCCCAAAAGAATACACTTTTCTCACCTCAAAAGGTCCAGACCATCGAGTCCTTAGCTTGCCCGGAAATAGCCTTAGCCTTGAGTTGAAAAGAAGGACCAAATCGCCCTCCTTGAACTCTCGCCTTAGGATACGCTTGTCATGCCATTGTTTGGTGCGTTCCTTGTAAATTCTAGCACTTTCATAGGCTCTCAACCGAATCTCTTCCAACTCATGCAAATCCAAAACACGTTTCTCCCCCGCTTCCTTGTAATCAAAGTTAATTGCGCGTGTTGCCCAATAAGCTTTGTGTTCCAATTCTACAGGTAGATGGCATGCCTTTCCATAAACCAATTTGAATGGGCTCATGCCAATAGGTGTCTTGTAGGCGGTGCGGTATGCCCATAATGCATCATCCAACTTGAGGGCCCAATCTTTCCTTGACCTTCCAACCGTCTTTTGCAAAATATTTTTAATCTCACGATTGGATATCTCAACTTGCCCACTAGTTTGAGGATGGTAAGGTGTGGCTACCTTGTGTCTTACCCCTAGCTTTGCCAAAAGGGTATCAAATTGGCGGTTGATAAAGTGTTTCCCTCCATCGCTTATCACAACTTTAGGTACACCAAACCTAGGAAAGATGATTGATTTAAACAACTTCCTAACTGCCATTGAATCGGCTTTCTTACATGCTACGGCTTCAACCCATTTTGACACATAATCTACCGCTACAAGGATGTATTGGTATCCACATGAAGATGGAAAAGGCCCCATAAAGTCGATTCCCCATACATCAAAAACTTCCACTTCTAAAATTGAGTTCAATGGCATCTCATGTCTATTTGAAATATTACCCGTCCTTTGGCATTGATCACATGCAAGTATGTAGGCACGAGTGTCCTTGAAGATTGTTGGCCAATAGAACCCAGATTGAAGGATCTTGGTGGCTGTCTTGGTGTGAGAAGCATGGCCTCCATAAGAAAATGAGTGGCATTGGAAGAGGATATCATGGATTTCCTCATGAGGCACGCATCGACGAAACATCCCATCAACTCCTAGTTTCCAAAGGATTGGGTCCTCCCAGAAATAGTACTTGACATCAGAGAGGAACTTCTTCTTTTGCTGGTACGTCTGCTCAGGTGGAAGCATCCCGGTTGCCAGATAATTCGCAAAATCAGCAAACCAGGGCATCTGCTCAGTTCTGGCGGGTCGCTGGAAGTTTGTGCGGGTCGCAGAAATTCCCCCAAGCTCGCTCGAGATGTGCGGGTCGCCAGGATCCTCTGCGGGCCGCTGAGATGGCCTGCGGGTTGCTGAAACTGGGCCGACAGACAGCAGTTGCTCATGTGGGAAGTTCTCGTTGATTGGTAACGGCTTTGGTTCGTCCCATCTGAGCCTGGAGAGGTGGTCTGCTACGGAATTCTCTGTCCCCTTCTTATCCCGGATCTCTAAGTCGAATTCTTGCAAGAGAAGGACCCAACGGATGAGGCGAGGCTTGGCATCCTTCTTGCTCATGAGGAACTTGAGAGCCGAGTGGTCCGTGTACACAATCACCTTGGATCCGACCAGGTAGGGTCGAAACTTGTCCAGAGCAAAGACAACCGCAAGCAACTCCTTTTCGGTGGTGGTGTAGTTGATTTGAGCTTCATCCAACACCTTGCTCGCATAGTATATGACACATGGCTTCTTGTCCTTGCGCTGTCCAAGCACCGCTCCCACCGCATAGTCGCTTGCATCGCACATCAACTCGAATGGTTGTGTCCAATCCGGTGGTTGCAGTATGGGGGCAGAGATTAAGGCTTCTTTCAACCTACAAAATGCATTAACACAATCATTATCAAAGTTAAATTCAACATCTTTCATTGTGAGATTAGTTAATAGTTTTGCAATTTTAGAGAAATCTTTGATAAATCGTCGATAAAAACCGGCGTGGCCAAGGAAACTCCGCACATCCTTGACACATGTAGGGTTGCTCATCTTCTCTATGACCTCGATCTTTGCCTTGTCCACCGAAATGCCCTTGGAAGAGACATTGTGACCTAACACCACACCTTCTTGAACCATGAAGTGGCACTTCTCCCAATTAAGTACTAGGTTGACATCTTCACATCTCTGCAAAATCTTAGACAAGTTAGATAGACAATGATCAAAAGATGTACCATAAACCGAAAAATCATCCATGAAAACTTCCATGTCCTTTTCAATAAAATCTGAAAATATGGCCATCATGGCTCTTTGAAAGGTGGCTGGGGCGTTGCACAACCCAAATGGCATCCTTCTATAGGCATAGGTACCATAGGGGCATGTGAAAGTCGTCTTCTCTTGGTCCTTTGGATGAATCGGGATTTGGAAGAAACCCGAATAGCCATCCAAATAGCAAAAGAAGGAATGATTGGCAAGGCGCTCCAAGAGTTGATCCACAAAAGGTAGGGGGAAATGATCCTTGCGTGTGGCGGCATTGAGTTTTCGGTAGTCTATGCACATCCTCCAACCCGTTACAACCCTTGTTTGGATCAGTTCATTGTTCTCGGTCTTCATAACCGTGGTTCCTCCCTTTTTAGACACTACATGAACTGGACTTACCCACTCACTATCGGAAATTGGAAAGATAATGTCCGCATCCCACAACTTCAACACCTCCTTCCTCACAACTTCACTAAGGTTTGGGTTAAGCCTTCGCTGGTGCTCAATGGATGGCTTAGATCCTTCTTCAAGCAAGATTCGGTGTGTGCAAATTGACGGGTCAATACCCTTGAGATCTTCAATTGAATAGCCAATTGCCTTTCGATGTGCCCTAAGCTCCTTCAAGAGTTTGTCGGTCTGGCCTTTGTCTAGATTGGCATTGACTATGACAGGGTATGTCTGGTCTGGGCCCAGGTATTCGTACCTGAGGCTGTCGGGCAGAGGTTTCAGCTCCAGCTTTGGCGGCTCTGGAACATCATTTCTGCGGGCCGCAGGGGGTTCCAGCGGGTCGCAGGAATTGGTGTCCAGGCTGATAACAGTGTCTGCGTGGTTGAGCTGAACTGAGAAGGGGCGGGCCGCAGAAACTGGGACAGAGAGGTGGCTGAGGCTCTATTGCTTGCAGAATTTCGTTGAACAGATAGTCTGCCTCGACCTCCTCGATGGTGTCAGAGAAGGACTCGTATGCCTTCACGATCCTTGAGAAGATAGTCTCCTCCACCATATCATCGAGCGCCTCCACCATGAAAATTGAGTCGTAGCAAGGTGGCATCTTCATGGCTTTCTCGATTTCGAACTCGATCTTCTCATCGCCTATCTCCAAGGACATCTTGCCATTCTTCACGTCAATCATTGCTCCAGCGGTGGCAAGAAGAGGTCGTCCAAGGATGATGGGCACCTCCATATCTTCTTCCATATCTACAACAACAAAATCGCAAGGAACAAAGAGATTACCTACTTGTAGAGGCACGTCTTCCACGACTCCAAGAGGAAAGCGAACTGATCGGTCGGCTAATTGGAGAGACATCCTTGTGTCCTTCAATTCTCCAACTCCAATTTTGTCGAAGATCGACTTTGGCATGAGGCTCACACTTGCTCCCAAGTCGCACAATGCTTTCTTGATGCTCGCTCTTCCAATCTTGCATGGAATTGCGAACTTGCCCGGATCTTTCATCTTTGGTGGCAGCTTGTTGAGGATAAGCGCGCTGCACTCCTCCGTCAAGGTCACCGTTTGGCATTCATCAATCCTCCGCTTATTACTAAGAATATCTTTCAAAAATTTAGCGTAGGAGGGCATTCTAGTCAAAGCATCAGTGAAAGGGATTGTTACCGATAGTTGTTTGAGCAGCTGGAGGAACTTAGCAAATTCCCTATTCTCTTTAACCTTTGCAAGCCTCTGAGGAAAGGGAACTGCATGGTAGGTCGTGTGGGGAACTGCGGCTGTGCCCTTCTCTCTCTGTATGTCTGGCGCAGGATCTGCGGGTCGCAGGTTCCTGGGCTGGAGGATCAACAAGTACGAACCCGCTGTCTTCCTCTGCGACCACCCTCATCCCCGGTTCTGCGGGCCGCTGAACTTGGCTGCGGGCCGCTGAAACTGGGTCAGAGGGCGAATCAGCTGGCATTTCTGGTCCTTCGTAGTTGGTGCCGCTTCGGAGCGTGATGGCATTGACGTCTGCCTTTGGGTTAGGCTCTGGTTGACTTGGAAACATGCCCGTTTTGGTCATTACTCCGTTCCCCGGTTGGTTAACTACGAAATTTTGATTTGCAAGTATTTGTTCCATGGTTTTCCTAATTTCTCTCATCTCATCTACCACTTGTCGGTTCCATCCAGATTGGTCTCTCATAAACTTGTCAACAACGATGCGGTGCTGCGAGTATTGGCTTGAGTTCGCTTGAAATCCACCCCCTCCGTTCCTATTCCCAAAAGATCCCGGATTCGCCGCTCCATTAGGGTTTGAGTATGAGAAACCCGCATGGTTGCGTGGATCCTTGTAGTTGTTGGTTGGTGGGAAATAGGTTGGACCATTGTTGAGAGCGCTAACCTCCTCCTCAACTGGCTCGTTCTTTTGGATTTGAGGGCAATCGGGTGCGAGATGTCCTTCCTCCGTACAAAGTTGGCATGCATGAACTTGGAGAAGTGGATTGCCCGTCTTCTCCGTCATCTTCTTGATCATGGCGGTGAGAGTGTCCAATTGAGATTGAACATGTGTAGACTTGTCCACCTCAATCACTCCTTTTTGCCTTGATCGCCCCGACCAATTGGTTTGAGCTTGAGCCAATCTCTCCATCAAGTTGATTGCGTCATCGCATCCAAGATCCAAAAACGAACCACCTGCAGTATTGTCAACACTTTGACGAATTAGAGGTGTTAAACCATCATAAAAACAACTAATTAATCTACCATCATCAATTCCATGGTGAGGACACATTCGTTGGAGGTCCTTAAACCTTTCCCAAGCTTCACTAAGGTTTTCATCATATTCTTGCTTAAAAGTGTTTATTTGCCTAACTATTTGGACCGTTTTTTCCCTAGGGTAAAACTTGTCTAGAAAGGCCTTGGCTAAGGCATCCCAAGTCTCAAAGTGTGTGGTCTTGAAACCACCTAACCAAGATTTTGCTCTATTCCTTAAAGTAAAAGGGAAAAGAGTAAGGCGAATTGTGTCATCTGGAACTTGATCGTAGTTGAGAGTTGTGCAGTTTTGTAAAAACTCCGTCAAGTGTTGGTTGGCATCCTCGAACGAGTCTCCGCCAAACATGTTCTGCTGGATGAGTGTGATGAGGCTAGGGTTGAAAGCAATGTCCCTAGCTCTGCCCGGATTTGGAGGTGCAACTCCTAGTCCAACATGAGTTGCAGCGGGGGCTGCTATTGTGCGAAGAGGTCGGTTCCTCCTCGCTTCCTCTCGGTTCCTGATCTCTTCCTCGATCCTTTCTTGTATTTGTTGTTCTGCCATCGGATCTGTCTCGGTGTCGGAAATGTCGGAAGTCTCAGACTTTGGGTCTTCAATCGTGTCAGACCCGATTTCAGCGGCCCGCTGGAGGTTTGTGCGGGTCGCAGAATGTGGTATCTGTTGGTTGTCTCCAGACGAATCCCCTCCTTTCCTCTGGTAAGTCTTGAGGACTGGACGGGCCGATGAGATCGCAACAGTCTTCTCTCTGCCTTCAGGAGCTTTTCTAGCGGCCCGCTGAGGGTTTCTGCGGGTCGCAGAAATAGTCTGAGGGGAAGGCTGAGAGGCTCCTTCTTCACACGGTCTCGGTTTTCGCGCACTTGAGTTGCTAGTGCTGGCTGGTTTCTTCTTTCCACGCCCACCTGCCAGTGTTCACACCTGTAGATTGAGAAAACAAAAGTAATGTGAAGATAAGAAAAATCTAATTAATCAAAAGACAAATAAACCTAATTATCGTCACCGTCCCCGGCAACGGCGCCAAAAAGCTTGATGTGAATTATCAACTCTTAAATTTATACCCAATTCTACCTAAAATCAGTTGCAAGCGTACAACAATCGTCTAAGTATTATCGGGGTCGAACCACAGGGACGGAGTATTCAAAAATTAAGTAAATTAACCTAATGATTAACTAGATCAAAAATATTAAGAAATAGAATTTATAAAAGATCTAAAGTAATAGTTTGCAATTAAGTAAATGTCCTAAATTAAACAGTTCAATGAGTTAAAAAGATTAAGATACTAATTAAGAATTAGGGGTTAACTAGTAGTTAATACTTTTCAGTTTACTCCAGAATCAGCGGCCCGCAGAGATTACCTGCGGCCCGCTGAAACTCAGGTCGCTGACCCCTTAGTGGGTCGCAGAAGCCTGGAGTCATAGACAACCCGCAGAAACCTTCTGCGGCCCGCTTGGTTTGGCGCAGACTCAACTTTTAGCATATTTTAATTGTTGTTTTGTGCAGATAATTAATCCTAACTAAGGTTCCTAAGTCCCACTTCCGTTTAAGGTCAGGCTACCTCAAGTTGACATTAATTCTCTCTAATTCAACCTAGATTTCAACTTCCGTTTCTTGGTCTAAGTTAAACTAGTTTATGCTTTACGACCTACGACTCCCTATACTTTCGTAATCGGGAAGGGTTTCAACTTCCGTTTCTTAACCCTAGCATGACCTTCCGGCACCAACTATCGTGTTTACAATACTTTTAACCTAATTACTTGAAAGCATTTGGATTTAACCACCTAACAATTAAGCGACGTCTAACTTAACGGGTGCAAGCAATTCAATCCAAGTAATTCAGTTTAAGAAATCTAAGCAATTCAATCAAAGCATAAAACACAACATACAAACAAAGAAGATATAACTTAAAGCATATTATCAATCATAAACTTAAAAAGGTTCACTACTATGGCCCCTAATATACGACTACTCACGAGTATACATCATAAAACAACAAAAGGTATCTGAATAATAATAAAACATAAAGAAAGAAACAAGATTACAACAGATGAAATCCAGAATCTCCCTTTTCTGCTCTCTGCCACTCTTTCAGCGGGTTGCTGATGCTCCCTGCGGCCCGCTGAAAACCCTTGGTTGCTCTCTTACTTAGCAGATCTTACCCTAAAACTCACGAACTCCTTCTCTGATCTGCTCTGGTGTTTATATAGGCGTGGAATGGCTCTAAAACTGTCGGAGACGTGGTTTTGAGGCGCCGGAAATAGATATGTCGGTGTAGAGGTGGGTGCATAACTTGGTCAGGCTATTTTGGGCTGTCGGTTGCTTCTTCTGCGGCCCGCTGTCGAGTCCTGCGGGTCGCAGAAATCTTCTATGCTGCCAAGTCTCACCTGCTACACGCTGAGTCTTCTTGTGGGTCGCACAAACCTTCGGTGGGCCGCAGATCATGATCAGACTTCGGTTTCCCCGCTTCAAGAGTGGCAAAATCACACAGATCCTGTACAAAATAAAAGTAGCCATAACAGTACCTTGCTTCTAACCTAAATTAACAATTAAAACATTAGAAACACACATAATTAATGAAATTAAGTCCTAATATAAGCGGTATTTATATGCATAATTCCCGCTTATCAATTAACAAATTATAATTAATTGATTATTTATAACTTACATATTAAGAAAGAAACTTGATGTGGTCGTAAATTAAAAAAAAAAAAAATCAAATAATTTTTGTAATTTTTTTATTAAAGAAAAAATTAAAGCCGTTTACAATCAGTGCATACAATTTTTATTAGTGCATATTGAATTTTTTTTTTCCCGCAAAGCAAGGGATGTTTAATTTGGCAAAACAAAAGACAGGTGCATAAAATTGTGGTGAACCATTGGCCTTTTCAGAAAAATATAGAAGTTCATAACCCTTTCTCATATTTAAATAGATATTTCGGCTCTTCCAGAAAAAGTTCCATTTTCTCAGTCATGGGACCCACCTAAACATATCATAAAAGTTCCGTACAAAAATTTTGTAAATAAGGTGCAGCTGAGTCCTCCTAGAACCATCAAAAGAGTCGCATTATCCTTTGTCAGACAACTAAGCCACAGAGAATCTCGGATTACAACTCCCTCCAGGAAGGAAAGCCCAACGCTAGATCTTAATCACACGACTAAATTAATTCTTAGAAATAGAAAAAGGGTACTATAGCTAAGGAAAGTCATGGGGTATCAACTATTACTAGGTTCAAATTTAGATTTCTTAATAAGTATGCATTAAACTTGGTATATACATGGAAGTATCTTCATACTCGTACATGGAAGAATGTATACTTCGTTACATGGCACACTTGTTAATTGGAGGAAATATACCATTGAGTTTCCTCCAATATATTAATACATCATTGTATAATAACAATGCTCAAAATAAGTTTATCTAATGGTCTCATGCTTTCACTCCAAATAAAGATATATATATAGAGAGACTTTTGCTATGGTAAGTTGCAACTCACGGAAGGCTCCGTGAGTTGCGATCAAAACTTGTGGATCTGATTCAAAATGACCGATCCAAACCATCCAATATGATCTCCATATTGAAATCTCATTGTAAACCAAATTTTATATTTTTTCGAAATTTTAAGTATTTTTTTGGAATTTTAGAAAATAGCTAATCTAATTAATTATGTACCGTTCAAAAACAGCAGTTTTTAAAAATCCGAAAAAAATACTTAAAAATTTCGAAAAAATATAAAATTTGGTCTGCAAGGAGATGTCGATATGGAGATTATATTGGACGGTTTGGATCAGTCATTTTGAATCAGATCCAAGAGTTTTGATCTCAACTCACGGAAGGATCCGTGAGTTGCAACTCACCATAGCAAAACTCTATATATATATATAGAGAGAGATTGGCTAAAATGCTTTCTAAAGCATATGGGGTCTATGCTTTAGAGTTTTGAGCCGTCGGATCGAGATTTAGATTAGTGCCGAGATCGGATCGGATGGACACGCATTCTATCGCTGAGGCGCTGAGAGTCTGTTGCTCTCCGTTAATTTTTAATGGTTTCCGTCTTCTAGCGTTCACCGTCTGAAGGAAATATACGCAGCTGTCCCTTCTAATCCCTCTCTTCTCCCTATTTACCAATTGTGCCCCGCATTCCCCCCCCCCCCCCCCCATCATTTTTCTTTCCACTCAAATTTGGTTCATTATTCTCCTTCTTCCGCTAAATTTCTCTTCCCGGTTACTCTCGTCTCACTCTGCTTTCTTTGCTAACTTACCGAGAGTTTGTATCAAGTGGCTGTTGTCATATTTTGTGTCAAGTTCGTATAGATAAATTACTACTGCCATACTGCTGCCACATGTGTTGAGTTTTGATTTATTTTTTTTATTTTATTATTATTATTTTTTTATGCTAGTTCGACTCAAGTTTTCTCCAAGTTGAAAATAACAAACTAGTTTGTTACAACCAATGTTTACCGGGCAGGTTTTACTACCATGTTTAAATTTTGATAAGAAGAAGAAGTTATTAACTTGCATTTTTAATATAGCTTTGTGTACCATGGTTTAATATTTTATCTAATAAGTTAAATATTTATCTAAGGTAGTAAGGTACAAAACAAGAATGCCAAAATTTGATGCGCCCGCAAATAATCTCTTTTTTGAAAAAGTGACATCTCCAACTCGGTCAATTCAATTAGAAGAAAATTTTATCAATTGACAACTGCGACATTGATCATTCACTGAATTGACAACTCAACATGAAATGAGTCTAAATTTGAATCAATCCAATCAGCAGAATGCATTACATCTTTTTGCTTCAAATACTTTCTAGAGAGTCATCAGCATGTAATTCATCTAGACCTGCATGAATGTGAAGAAATAAAAGGCATCAATAAAATAAAAACCTCAAGAATAATAATTCTCAACTAAAAGTTCATATTAAAGTTTCCATTTAATTTCCATCCACACATCTGAGTACAATTCTCATATTGAAGTTCATCTCTAAAGAATAACATAAGCATTAAGACACTTGACAGAATTATACTTATTTTGGCAAATCATCAAAATCAAAACGACCAAAAAAATGATGCTTATGGCATTAAAATATATGAAATATGAGAATAACTCATATATGCAATTGAGTAAAAGTTCCCTATATGCCTCAATAACCTGTACCAAACTCATCAAATTTATAGAAGTACTGAAGTTATACCAGTAGGGATAATACCTTAATCATGCATGCACTAATGGTACCTGGTGTAGTGTGGTGTCAAACAAGAAGGACATTCTAATTTTCATATCTAAAAACGCACCGAACAACTCAAATGGCCTTAAATGCCATATGACAAACATGGCAGAAGGTGCATTCTAAAGGATCATTTATTCCTTTCTATGCCCACTCAAATAGTCTTACAAAATTTTGAGCACTGATAAATATCAATTATCACAAACTCACAAAAAGTCTCAATTATCAATTATCAGAATGTCCTTTCTATGCCCATCTAAAAAGCATTTTCATATCAATTATCACAAACTCACAAAAATGATTCATGGACAATTAAAAACCTAAACAGATTGAAAATATATTTTCACTTTTTTAATATATAGAGAGAGGATTTCTTTCTTTCTTTCTTCCATAATTTCCATTTAAATGTGAAGGCTAGGCATACATTTTATGCGTCCTAATTTCCATTTTAATATGGAAGGGTAGGTATTGTTATATCAAGTCATCGATATAACGAATTTCGTTTGATAATTTTGACAGCATTACTTTTAAAACGCAAATAATCTCAATAATTTCATCAGATATATATTAAGGGTCAGGACTAATTACTAAGTTTGTCTGATCAAATTAAAACATAACCCGTGTCATAAATTATGGGAATAAATTTAATGGGTAATTCGAAGTTTAGAACTTTTAGTAGGTTGTAAATTCCTCAAATAAAATAAATTTATGATATAAGTTGCACATGAATTTATACAGTACCAAATAATATCCACAAAAATATTAGTATTTTAAAATTTAGAAAAGCCCGCTGCGTAGTTGGCTCAGCATGGTTCAATAACGAATAGAAGTGGTTATTAGGTTCTGTTACGCTAGTTGGCGTAATTACAATATTTATCAGTGCAGCATACATAATCGATGTGATAATTATTTTTCTTTTCTTAAAAGTTGGCATAGCTTTGTTGGGCAAGAAAAAAAAAAATTGTGCCTCCAGCTCAGGCATCAATTCTGTTATTCGGTCTAGAGCTTCTATTTGTTTATTTATTTATTTATTTTGAAAGAAGTCTAGAGCTTCTATATCTATCATATCTTATAGATATCTTGATAAAATTACTAAAAAGGTATGTAACAAGGATGTCATCTATTGAGACTTCTGTTCGGATCCTAATCACAAAACATGCTTTCTTAGTTTTTTCTTTTTTTTTTCTTTTTTTTTTCTTTTCTATTTGGTGATATAGTTCTTTATGTTGATAAAGTTCTTTTGCTTTCTTTACTTGTGCAGCTTACTATCCACTACCTGATAAAATGCAATTCCAAGTAATTAAAGATCAAATACAACGTGATAACCAATGTAATTACCTTTTCAGCACCAATGTAATTTAACCAAAAGTAACAGCATAACTCACGTCTTTTTGCTATTAGATCGAAACTTCAGCAGTTTTTACTGGTTCTGTGGTTAAGTAAACATTGTATATCGTGCATTTTTTAGGCATTAAAAAAAATATCAAAGTAATAGGGAGGGCCCTATTTATGGTATGAACTGGAGTAAGAGAGTTTTATCTATTTCAGTTTGACAAAATAATTCTCACTTTCTAAAAAAATAAGGAGACAAAACCAATTCCCTTCTTTTTGGAGAGAAAACGGGGGAATCAGCAAAACAAGTGCTAAAAGAATTTGTTACCACATCCCTCATTTGGAAATTTTTTTTTCCATTTAAGGATAATTTATTTAGAGAGACATATCTCAGTCAATAGAGACTTTATCTTTATCCCTCTTCCGCACCCAGTGGGAATTAAACCCGTTATCTTTTGATAAATGACCGAGGCACTGACCTGTTGTATTGGAATCCCACGTTCCCCTCATTTGGAATATAATTCCTGCATCTTTTGTGCTTATTATTTGACAAAAGAAGAAGCAATTATTCAGCTTGTTAGCTTCCATATACGAGAATGAAAATGTGCGTCTATTATTCACAGAATTAGGTTCGCTGTTAAAATTTTGGTATACCTCTTGTTCACAAATTGGCTGACTCTTCTAATAATGTTTCTTCAAAGACTGAATTGGAACTTCAAATTAGGGAGGTGTCATAGAGACATGCATGTGCCTGCCAGTTTGTAGACAAACCGTACTGAGTGTTTTTCTACTCAAAATTCAGATACTAATTAAAAAAAAAAAAAAAAAAGATGTTGTAGAGAATTTCAAGGCCCAGAAGAGTTAAGGCCGCAAGTTTAAGCCTAATTCACCAAAGTTTTATTATATTGTACTGAATGGCTTTTCCTGGGCCTGTTGGTTTTACCCAATTAAATATATTCTATTTTAATTAAAACCTAACCAATTTGTTATTGAACTTTTTTATAACTAAACCTAAAGAACCAGACTATTTTTTTAACATATAAATTGCATGATATTCATGAACATCTCCTTCCTCAAACCTTATATTACTGTCTAAAGCCCGACAGGAATCCCAAAGGCAAGCCTGAAGCGAGAATGTGTCTGCACAATATAGCATTGTATAATATTTCAATAAAAATCCTGTATTATTGATCCAACTTGGCCTATCAATTTCCACCCTGTGAAGATATCATTTTGTTGCACGACTTAGTTCACTTGGACAGAAAAGGCAGCTGTAGCAAACTAATAGAAAAAATAATAATGGGTTTGAAAGTGGCACTTGTAATGTTTTCTATAGTAGAGCGTCCATTGCTAGAAAGTAGAAACTGGACTTTCTAATTTCATTTTTTTTTTCTCTCTTTGTTTTCTTTTGTTAATCTCTTGTTGAATCTGCATTTTCAATTAACTATATTATAATGCCTTGTAAATTAAAATGTAACTTGTTTGTTTTAAATTTCTTGTTTGAGCAATTGCCAAATAAATTTAATAAAAAAAAAACCTTTGACGCACTGGTAAAGGGACTTTAACCAATAAATAGTTAACCTATAACCATTTAATATAATCAGAATGGAGTTTTTAGTGAGCCCTTTCATCTTAAACTTATGGATTAAAATTAGTTACATATGAGATATAAGGCAGTTCAAAAAAACTAAAAACGAAGTTCACAAGAATTTAACTCTTCTTTTTTAAAATTAACTTAAGACATCATAGTGGCTTGAAAGTTACCCTTCCAATGAGACAAATCATTCCCGAGCCAAGTGCAGACAGACTCCAGTTAATTCAGGTTTCCATAACACATTCACAGACAACAAAGCCAGAACCAGAAGAAATGTGATTGGCAACAGCTGGTCTAGGACACAATTAGAAAGTTAGAAAGTTAATTAGGTTGCATAACCTCTACTGCCCAGAACAGCACTATGGCTGAGCCCGACTTCCTAATCAGATGGAGAGGCAGCACCGATTCCAATGCAAGTAACATTGTTAGATCTATGCAGCATAGCAGAAGATCTGAAACTCTCAACCCAACACTAAAACTCGAGAGTATCAGATAACCTGGTGCTGACTTGTTACCAGAATCCAATAAGATTGAATTTAACCTTTTTCTAAAGAAACAGTTCAGATTTAGCATGCTCAACAAGCAATCATAGCATTATCCTTCCATGGTTTGATAGTCAGGTACTCAGGTTGCTTTTTGTGTGCGTGTGCCTGTGCGAGTATATATATGTGAGATGCAGAGATCATAACATACTCACCAAGACTGCATTTTAAATTTAGGTGGTGATCAAGTACAAACCATTTGTTCCTAGTTCCTACCCTGTATGGTTCCATCCTTAGTTAACTGTTAAGTTTGAACAGTATGTGTTCACAAATAATAGCCAAAAGCATGCAGATGCTGGCACGATGCACACAACTGTTGCGTTCCCTCGAGAGTATGCAACTTTACCAACACATGTTTTACATGGGACCTCATTTTATTTTTCTTCCAGGTATATTGTTTTAAAGAAAAGAAAGAAGCTTTTTTTTTATTTTCGTTTTTACACAAGAATGAAATTGAAGAACAAATTTCCTTTTTCTTTTTTCTTTCTTGACATTACAACTATAATGGCCATTACTCTAAAATTTTCCAGTTGTCCACTCCAATTTGTTACTTCGTCATCACATGTTTTGTATGCAGCCCTTTTCTCCCCACTTACCCATACACATTGTTTTAAAGAAAAGAAAGCCACTTTGTTTTCCTTCTGTTTACACTAGATTGAGATCGAAGAAAGAATGTTTATCCTCTTTCTTTCTTCTTGAAATTTTGACTAAGATGCCCCCATTACTTTAATACTTGACAATTGCCACTAAGGGATTCACACACTCATGCACACATAAATACGCGCACAAATATCCAACTATGCAAAGAATAATTGTCACCCAAGTAAAAGTTAAGATCATGCCTCATAATATCATGTCTTTTGTGTATAATAAATGAAAAAAATAAGGAATGCCTCAAAATATCATACATGTAATACGACCACTAATTAGTTGTATTTGGATGCTGACCAGAGAAAGCACCCCCCACCAACTAGGATTCAAGAAATTCAAATCATCGTATTGTGACTAGCCACCCAGTACTAAATTACGCTATCATGATCTGCCACCTAGTACTAAATTATACTATAATGACTTTGCCACCTAGAGCTAAAATTATAGTACCACCATTTTCAAGTGGAAGGTCAGTGCAAAAGCTGACACTGTAAGCACCAACATATCTATAGCTAATTACCTATTGGTACTTGAGTAGCTCTGGATAATCACCACAAACCACATACTCTGCTGCTTTTCGATTCTAATGAATTGAATTCGACTATACGAGGAGGTGTTATGGATTAACTAAAGAAAAAGGAAAAAAGAAAGAAAGAGAAAACAATCCTAAAACTCTATTTGGACTATACGAGGTGTTATGAATTGACTTTAAAAAAAAAAGGAAAAAAGAAAGAAAGAAAAAACAATCCTAAAACTCTAGGTGGACCAGAGGTGCAAAGTAAAAGACAGTTGAGAAAAGGAGCCACCAACTTGAGAAAAGGAAACTAGTCACAAAAAACCCGTGACTCCTGAGCTTCCTAAAGGAGGTCCCCTTTGCAATATAACATTAAATGATGAAATACTGCCCCCTCCATGATCTACTATTACAGACCACTATTTTTGTTTTTTAATTAAATTTGCATTCATTTCTTTTTTTATTTGGTATTACCAGCATAGGTAAATTTGCAGTTATATTTGGCTTCCCAATCAGAATTAAGAACAGTAACTCTCACCACAGCTTAGTAACTGGGTTCCAAAAAAATAGTAGGAAAGACAGTGTAAATGAGACTTGAGATAAAGTTAGAAGCTAATTAGAGCTCATTTGCATGCTTGAAGTTCTAACTCTAACACATCCAACAAAACACTTTCTCAAAACCCTTACATATCTAACAGCAACATGTCCCCAAAAAAAGGAAAAGGAAATAATATACTTGCCTTTCTCTCTATTGCTTGTATAGCAGTTATGGTCTACAACGACTAATTCCTTCCACCTCCTAATTTCACCTCAACTAAAGCAAACTGATGACTTCTCAGTTAATCTGCCACATAAAAATTATTTAGCACCCTACATTAAGTGTTGTGTTTCAATGTGTTAAAATTCAAATTATTAGCAATAATTTTAGAAGTACCTTGCAATACACTGGGAAACAAGGCAACCTTCTTAACACTTCATGCTTGTTACTGCGCTCTTCCTCAAAACCTGTTTGGTTTCCAAGTAGAAACAGCATAAATGATTCTCCCTTTCCAACCTTGCAACAACCAATGGCTATCTTCATCTATCACAAAATCCTTATGATATATTGCTTTGACCTTCTCTTTAGCCTTCTTCATGATATCTGAGTTAAGCGGTATCTGCACAAACCCAGCCCGCAAATTCCTCACTTGCCATTGCTTATATGTTTCGGGTCTCTCAACCCGCTCCGAGCCTTCACAAGCTATCACGTTTAACGCTTCTCTACCAAAGAGATCTCTCTCAATTAACAACCTCTGTTCGTTCTCTCTCGGTACTGTTGTTTCTAACATGTCAAACAGAGCGGAGAAATGGAAGAGGGCCTCACGGAACCGGGTCACAAAAAAGGGTACACTGTATGACCCATTAACAATGCCGTGAATAAACACATCTGGGTTCATTTCCCTGATAGTCTTTAACACCCGGTTCCTTGGGCTATCCACTGCTACAGTCTCGTCTATCAGGTTTCTAAAGCGGTACAAGCAATTTACAATAACGACCTCATCTTTGTTGATATTTAGATCCTCTACCCGAATTGTGTCCCATTTCTGGGCAATTCCTCGGTACTCAAAAGGCACATTAAACATCTTTGCATAATCTTCAAGCCTCTGACCAGTTTCTTCAATCCGCTCAGTTGGTCTAAAACCAGGTTGTGGCACATCAATGCCTGTTATGCGGAGCATGGGGGGGCCGCCTTCTCTGTGAGAGAGCCTCTGTATCAGACTTGGCCATTGAAACCCGAAATAAATACCGAAATCAATTATGTGAACCCGAGACGCCTTCTCAGCTACATTTAGTATGGTTTGATTTGAGAAAAAATGTGAGACCTTTTTAAAGGGGCAAGCAGCCAGGTACAAATGGTATGCCTTTAGCATATCGGTGGCAGTTGTACGTTTTGCGACTAGTTGTTTGTATAACTGGCTGCCAGTGCCAGCTAAACGAGCTTCCAACCCATCTGCAAAGCAGTATGCAAGTCTCTGAGACCCATCCCCATTAGGAGAAGAGTGCTGCCTTATTTGTTTCAGCAATTCAGAAGCAGAACGTCGATCATCAGTGGCCACAGCCTGTGCGCAATGTATGAGGAGTGTTCTCAAATCCACCACTTCCTTCTTTGTCTGTCTTCTCCCTTTGGATTTAGAACTGCTCAGACTTTTAGCTTGTCCATTTTGCAAGGCCTTGTTGGCTTGTTTCATCCTCTCTCTTAAATCGGCTGCCTTTTCTGCAGTACAGTTTAGGAGTACCATGTCGAAAATGTCGGACCGAGGTGGCTCATCAGCAAACAAAGCCGATTGCTTATTGCTTCTCCCTTCCAACAAATCCAAATCATGGCCATTCTGATTTGGGCTTTTCCGAATTCGTGACCCGAAACTGATCATGATCTCCTTCTCCTCTTCGCCTCCTTTCCGAGTTTCCTGTGGCAACACAACTCCACCTGTAGCCTTCTCCAAATCAATCACCAACTTTTCACTTGCAGGAAGGAATTTCTGCGCTTCCTCGGCCCCCCTTCTGAAATTCCATGCTGGAAGGCTCTCGATCAAGAACTCAGGGACGCGTGTGGAGGTGATCAGTGGTTCCTCAAATGACTCAGCAAAATTGCAGCTGATAGCACTGGAGGAACTAACCAGAGGTTGGGACAACTGGTCGACTGAAATGAACTGGTAACTGCTGCTGTTGGTGCTTTCATGGGGGCTGTCCAGAGAGTAAACAGGTACAGGTAAAGAGACAGCTCCGGCACTGTCAGAACCAGGCGATGACGGATACTTCTGACCCAAAATGTCATAAAAGGGCTTCGCCGCAGCTCGAAGCACCGCCGACTCCTCCTGGTAATGGCTCACCTTCTCATCTATATCTTCTTCCATGATTCGGCTGATGTAATCTATAGCTATATTGGATATGATTTCGTAATCCTCCGGGTTTTGAGACCCGGTAGGGTTTGAATTGGTAGAAGTTGAGGCGCCAAACATTCCTGTGGTGCATAACTGTTGTGGTGGTTCGTCTAGTCTGAAGCTAGAGAGACTACTATACTGGCTACGCGGATCATCGTAGGTTAACCCACTCAGCATACCCGATATCTCTCTCAGGCTCGAATCCAAACCCATTTTGAGCGAAGATTCGACCTTCTCAACCTAAAATCGGAACAAATTCAACACTGAGTACTTACTCTATTTGAAAGCAAGAATGAGAAAACAAGACGAAAGAGAAAGCACGGATCAATTCAACAAAAATTTGTGTGAAATTTGACTCAATTGATGGTGACAAGAGGAAAGGTATAGAAGAAGAGACGAGAGAGACAGTACCGTTGTGAAACCCTCGCTAGAGAGAGAGGGAGATTGAAGAGAGATGTCGAGATGCTCTCTGATTCTCTAATTCTTCTTCGGAGCGAGGTGAAGAAATGGGGTAACCTATGCCTATCACTTGATTAGTGCTTCTGATTAAAAGTAAACCTCCAAAATAACATGAAAATTATTGAGGTACAATATCTCTTAGTTTTAATTAAACAATATATTAGTACGCTTTAGCAGAGAGATGGGGAGACAGAACTTTCTCGGGAAACGGGTTCGACACGTGCATCAATCTCAGCCCTTGGATCCCACGTGAAGCGGGATTAAAGAAGCGAAGCGAAGCGGCCCAGTGGGGTCTGCACAGGTCGTTGGACCAGGGACTGTTTCAGTGACTAGTAGAATGGAATCGGTGCACGAAGATACACCACCGTCTTAGGTGCGTGGGATGCGTGGGAAGATGACACGTGTTACAGCTAGGCTACACATCGCCTATGCGGTCTATGGTCCGGGAATTCGGATCTCTGTGCGCCGCTATGGGGCGAGAGCAAAGTTTCGTTTTCCAAATAGAAAAAGGGTATGGGGAAAAGGAGCAGTCACATGTAGACGAGAGCGAACGACACGTGTTAGGAGGCATCAGATGAGCATCCCACGGGCCACTGCGAATCTGAGTTCTCTGTGGAGATATTTGGAAAAATAATGTGTGTCGAGTCGTATTGCGTTGGAGGAATTCATAGATCCTTGTGATGTCAAGTGCTTTGCACGGTTAGCATTTATGAAGTGTGATGCAAAAAATCTAAGTATGGTGGGAGAGCTCAGAGCCAGCATCTCGATTGCGGCTGCTCTCGTCGGCCGATTCCACCGTCTCTAGGCCCGGTGTACCGTTAAACCGCACCACCTTCACAGAGGGTAGAGTACTAAGAGTGCTATAATTTCTACTTGACATAATTATAATTATAATTATAAACCAGCAGTTATAAGAAATTATTAGTGCCATATTTGACAAGTAAATAAAATCATATTTTTTAAATAATTCAAGAAAATAACAGATAGAGTTGAAATAAAAAAAAAAATCAAAATAATATATACTTCGTTGCTAGCTTGCTTTAATAACTCGCTTCAAAGCAAAGTGTAAAATTTAGGAGCATTTGTCACATGCATTCAAAAAAGTTAGGATATATGCCAATGATTTAAATTTATGTCCCTAGTTTTTTGCACACTTCGGGGGTAAAAATTTATTATACATCGTAAATTAGTTATGATGATTTCCGAATCTTTTGAAAATATTATTTCAGAATAATAAATTTTAGGAAAATAATTATATCAAATTATAACGTGATTATACAATGAAACTGTGACAACCACTTCCATCTTGACGTGATTCAACTAATTTACAAATAAATCAGATATTTATAAATTTACAAGTATTGCGTATAATTAAATTTAGTAGTATTTTTTTCAATATTATAATTTTCTATTTCAAAGTTTTTCTTGGTGAGTAGTTGTATACAAATTTTTTGTGGTCCTATGAAGAGGAAAAAGAGTATTTCGTATGAAAAAATTGTGACTATTCTTTTACATCATTGGCTTTTCACAAAAAAGTGACTTGTTTTAATAGACGATAGATATTTACTTATTTAGAAACTCATTATAATTATTATCAATTCGAGATAAAAAAAAATACACTCGTACAAATTTAAGGGATAATTGTGATGGTGGATATTTGTTTGGCCTATAAGCTATTGAAAATAAAATTAATCAATGGATCTTTATACATGATTGTTCAAAAATTTTCTCATTTTTTAATGGTCAATTGTGCGGCAATATTTTTTTTAGCAATCATAGAAAATAATTAAAATACTATGATCAAATCTAATAATACTCTATCAACTTTTTTTAATAATACCCGATCATATTTTAGCGTCGACAAACGAATGACTCAGATCGCGTTTCGCTAATGGACGGCTCAGATTTCCGCAATCGTTGCGGCATGGGATTTAATTATACTTTAGATACATCTCTATCCAAAATCTAATAAGTGTCTTTATTTTTTTCCAATTGTTTTAGCAATTGTCATATCATATTATCACAAATTTTATAACTCAACGAATTATTTTTAGATTTCAAAGTTCAAACTTACGGTGAATTTAGGTTCGTCCTTACGGCGTACACTCTTCCAATAGAACACGTCCAGACAAAACAGTAATTCAAGGACAGGCCAGAGTTTTTTTTTTAAGAGTACAACTTGATAGTGGCTATCAAGACAAAAAGGAAAGGACAGGCCAGAGTTGGTTTGCAATTGGTTGTAAATTAGTTAGGGTCAAAGCTCGGGCCCTTAAGTTGACACTTCACGTGGCAGTTCGTTCCACGTCATCATATCTATTAACCATGCTGGATCCGATACACCGGAACAAGCTGCACGTGGCACTCATTGGTTCCAAGTTCCGAGTTCCAACTCACCTTGTACTGGCTACAGGCTTATCGGATTCATTTTTTCAACATCGCGAATCCTCAGTAGATTTAGGTTAGATTAGTCTGATCTGGGACGTTGAAATCCAATCGAACGAACCATATCATCTCACACGTTAACCTCACTAATCAACAGTCTAATACATTGCATCTGGTTTAGATTAGAATAGATGGCACAATATAAGCCAAATATAGAATGTCAAATCAGGAAGTGAACTAAAGTCCCTGTAATAGTAACCAAGATTCCTCGAGATCTGAATTGGGTAGGGTAGGAGTACCCGTACCAATGAATTAATTAAATAAGGGGTTTATTTAAGAAGAGCACAGCGTTGGATCCGGGTTAAGCTAAATCATTGGACGATAAGCGCCGAAGCTTATGAATCCGTACTTATAGCTCTGTCAGGCCACTGTCCCCTGTGGCATCATTTATTCTCTCCTTTTTAATTTTTGTTCTTTTTTTCTTTTTCCTAAAAGCTCTCTATTTCTTATTGTACTCATCTGTGCCTTTTGCTGTATCAATGTGAATTGATCTGTGATAATGAGTCTATTCTTACAGCAGGCTTGCAATAATTTACGGAGTCAGAAGTGCTCTTTTAGTGAAGATAACCGGAGTAACTGAAATTAAATAATGGAATTATAGTCGTATAATTTTTAGAGGTTAAATGTAGGATTTTTGTTGAAAAAAATTGTCTATACAACTATAAAAATTATGTAAAAAAATCTTTGAGGGGGAATAAAATATGGGGAGCATTGTTGTCCATACGTCGAATTTAAGTCTGCCCCCTGCTTGTAATTTATGGTCAATCTCTCTTTTTTTTTTTTTTCCAACCTTGTCTGCAAGAAATCGACATAAATGAAATGCTATTACTCTTTGTGTTTGGTAGGTGATCAAATCAATCGAATTATCCTGATCGTAATATTTTAGTCCAAAAGGATAGGATATCTTGAAAAAAAGACAGCTCAAAGTTACTTTTGTATTTTACATTACATAAATTTATACAGCTCGTTCTTTTCTTTTCTTTTTAATTATTTATCTGCAAATAATTATTTTCTTCCTTGATAACATTCCACCAAACACCGTTATAAAATTAAGAATAAATCAGAAGAAAATTGTTTCTTATAATGACGCCTTCAAATTTATTTTACCACCAATAATTGGTACCAAACATGGCCATATGTTATTAGAAAATCAAGAGTCAACGACACAATTAATTGCAGTAATTGGCGCCACAGAAAAGCGAAAAGAACACAATTGTAGTGTAAGGCAAGTCTGATGCATCATGCATGTGCGCACTTGTGGGATTCCAGTCTCCCACATACCTTGTACTGTTCCTTTTTATTTTATTTGGGATTTTGAAATACATTTCCAAAATCCAAAACAATCCATCCCATTCAATGGGCGAAATCAGGAAATCTGAGAAGATTCTGGGGGCGTTACGGTGGTTCGAGGTATCCCGTTTCAGCGGGAGATCTATTGTTAAATTTGATTCAATTGGATGTTTTTCTATTTCCAGAAAATGTAATATAATAACAATGGGAAATATTATTGAAGTACCATCATTCATGCTCCTATTGGTATTGTTACTACCAAGTCTGGTAACGTTATTCAGAGAGCAAGGTAGGATCAAAGAGACGAAGGAGGTCACCATTATTCCGCCAACCAGCCGCCCCTTGCAGAAAAATGGAGAAACTCTGTAGCCCTAGATCCAGCATCTGCCCCCCTTGAGTAGAAAGACAGTGTCTTTTATATGAGGTTGTTAGGGCAACCTTGTTATGGGCCAGACTGGGCCGAGTTGGGCTGAATGGGTCATTTTGGACCCTATCACCAGCCCTCCAGCTTTTAGTGGAAGTAATTCCGGTGAAAGCCAAAAGCAAGTTTGTTAGAAGAACACCTATAGAGGAATGAAGGGAGCTCCCCTTCCGCCAACCAACCACCCCTACGCGGAAGGAAGATGGAGCATTTATTTTCTTGCCCTTTGACGGCCTTTCAAGCCATCTTATTATGGCAACATTTATATGTCTTAGGCTGGGCTGAGTTGGACTGATCCGAGTCAGGCTGGACCGGGCCAATTGGACCCTATCACCAGCCCTCCAGCTTTTAGTGGAAGTAAATCCAGTGAAAGCTAAAATTAATGTTGTTCCTTCGAGATTTGAAGTCTTTTTAAATTTATGTCGAGGTGAGTGACCCCTTTGATCTTTATGTGGTGGTCGAGCTCTCAAAATGGTCAGCTCGCGCGGTAGGAGAAGTCGGCGAGGTCGTTAAGACTGAAGAGATCGACGAGGCTGGCAAACTTGACGAGGTCGAATAGGTCGACGAAGCTAGTGAGGTCGAGTAGGTTGACGAAGCTTGCGAGGTCGAGTGGGTCGAGTGGGTTGACGAAGCTGGTGAGGTCGAGTAGGTTGACGAAGCTTGCGAGGTCGAGTAGGTTGACGAAGCTTGCGAGGTCGAGTAGGTTGACGAAGCTGGTGAGGTCGAGTAGGTTGACGAAGCTGGGGAGGTCGAGTAGGTTGATGAAGTTTGCGAGGTCGAGTAGATTGACGAAGCTTGCGAGGTCGAGTAGATTGACGAAGCTTGCGAGGTCGAGCTGCACTGATTGTTTTTCCCAGGAGAGAAACTGAAGAGTTGCATTATCCTAGATGAAAGGCATGACGACCTAATTCAAAATGGCTCAACAATAGCCCAACTCCTCTTTCCTTTTTTTTTTTTTTTTTTTTTTTTAGAAGAGGCCGAGCGGTTTTGAATTATTCACTATCTTGAAGAAGAGGCCGACCTTAATAGGGGCTTTTTGAAGATGGAACCGACCGTTCCCTTGGTGTAGGTACTAGAATTTATTGATAATGAAACCGACCGTTCCCTTAGAATAGGTACTAGAATTTATTGATAATGAATCCGACCGTTCCCTTGGAATAGGTACTAGGATTTGCTGAAGACGAATCCGACCGTTCCCTTGGTGTAGGTACTAGAATTTGCTGAAGACGAATCCGACCGTTCCCTTGGAGTAGGTACTAGGATTTGCTGAAGACGAATCCGACCGTTCCCTTGGAGTAGGTACTAGGATTTGCTGAAGACGAATCCGACCGTTCCCTTGGTGTAGGTACTAGGATTTGCTAAAGACGAATCCGACCGTTCCCTTGGTGTAGGTACTAGGATTTGCTGAAGACGAATCCGACTGTTCCCTTGGTGGAGGTACTAGGATTTGCTGAAGACGAATCTGACCGTTCCCTTGGTGTAGGTACTAGGATTTGCTGAAGACGAATCCGACTGTTCCCTTGGTGGAGGTACTAGGATTTGCTGAAGACGAATCTGACCGTTCCCTTGGTGTAGGTACTAGGATTTGCTGAAGACGAATCCGACCGTTCCCTTGGTGTAGGTACTAGGATTTGTTGATGATGAATACGACCGCTCTCTTGGTGTAGGTACTAGGATTTGTTGATGATGAATCCGACCGTTCCCTTGTGAATAGGTACTAGGATTTATTGAAGATGGTTCCCATGCACTTGGATCGTTCCCATTAATAGGTACTGAATCGGCTGCCTGGTCTGTTCACTTACGCAAAGGTACTAAAGTAAATCTACCCATGTACCATTTATGTCTCATAAAGGAAAGCAACTTAATAGCTCAAAATATGAGGCATATTCACATCACAAAACGGTGCAGAAAAATTGTAACATTTTTGGAAAAGTAAAAATGTTTTAACCAAAATAAAACTAGTATAAAAATATATTGTTACGTATAGCAATAGAATAAATAAATAAATCATAAAATTAAGAGAAAAAGATTAGTACTAAAGAAATAAATCAGTTACAATAGTAAAATCAAATCGAAATCGAGGAATTTTATTTTATGTAGCATCAATAATAATTATATAATTTTTAGCAAGAATTAAAAGCTTAGGTTATATTAAATTATAATATTAGATTAATTGGATTTTAGAAAATAATTATGATTAATAAACTATATGAGCTGCAGCATCCTTAAGTTAATCAAACAAAACTATTCAACAAATTAATGCACAGTAATTAGCAAGTAAATTGATTAATAACCCATTAAAACAATAAAATAAATTATAAACTTCATTCTATACGGGTTGCAACACCAAAGGTTACAAGGTTGCTGCCACAGAATTTTCGAGAGGAGAAAATTATAATAAAACTGTTTTTCTCTCTCTCCCCACCCTCGTTCTTATCCCCTCTTCATTCCGTCCCTATCTTCCTCTGTCTCGCTGCCCCATCCGAGAGCTTTGCTCTCTCCTCCGTTCAAAGAAAAAAAAAATTATTAGAAGAAGGAGAAATTAAGGATTCGTGTTGCTCTCTTCCTCCTTGTCCTCGTCCCTTCCTTGATTTGTGACCCGTGAGAAAGAGCCGACGGGCTAAACCTTGGATTTTGATGATTGGATTTTCAGTTTGAGGAAACAAGGAGGAAATCCCAGAAGATTGAGGTAAAAAGGCTACCTTAACTATTCAATTTGTGGGTTGATTTGGATTTGACCGAAATTGGAAGCTAGGGTTTGATTTGTATCTCGGGTGTAATTTTGGAGGTTGTAATCGACAATTTGGTTCTACTATTGTTAGTAAATGAGTTATTGGATGTTAGAATAAATTGAAGTTTGTTGAAATTTTGCTTGAGGTCTGATAATTTGTTAATTTGGTGTTATTTTCGGATTTAGTGAATAGAAACCATGAAACAGGAGGTTTAACCTTGAATGGACTTAGGATTATGCTATAGAAACTTTATTCGAGATTATTTGAGGGCTATCTCAGCCCCTGGTACGATGATCGTACCACTGGTACAATTCTATGCGCCTCTGTCAGGTAACAGGGACTGGTCTGTGAGGAATTTTTGGGCCAAGGGCCTATTTGTAAGAAAATAAGGACTAGTTTATAAACTAAAAGGACTAAGCTGTGAAGAAAAAGGGTCTATTTGAAAAATAAAATGATTTAGGGGCTTTTAAGTAAAATAAACCTGTGATGTGGGTCGGATCCGTTACCCTGTTAGCAGGTGCTGTCGGCCTTTATGCGGACCCGTTAGCACAGGCCCCAGTCAACTGGTCAGGTTGACTGGGTGCAACCGAGTGGAAGGTTTGGGCCTTGTGTGGGCCTTGGCTGTAGGAAAAAAAAATGAATGTGAGATGGGTCTTGTGATTAAGTTGGTACTTTGTGGGCTGTTGGCCGTAAGAAAAAAAAAAAAAAATTGGGCTGGAACCCAAGAGAGTAGTTGATTATTGGATTTTGTTGCTGGATTTGACTATTGGATTTATTTGCTTTGGACCCGAACTAATATGTTGGACTTTCTATATTTATGGACCCTAATTAAATAATTAGTGCAGACTATTAAAATAATTAATTAAAGGTGGGACCAACTTAATAATTGGATATCCCTTTAATTAACCGTCGGATTTCGGGATATGATGATCATAGTCTAAATAATTAAGAACAGATACGATGAAAAATAGACTTTCTGATCCCAAATGAAATAAATAAATTATTTTATGATTTTATGAGTTTATTTCGTGATTTCTAAATTTTGACTTTAAATTTCGAATTCTGATCTTGAATCGACTTTCAGTATTAAACGAATAATTAACTAAGAAATAAATAATTAATTAAAAGAAAATAATTAACAACGCAAATATAGAGATAAAATAACTATACTTTAATTTGCAAGATAAACGTAAATATTATAATTTGTAAATAAATAATTAAGATGATAAGAATAAATAATCATAATAAATAAGATAACTAATAAATTAATAAAAACTAACAAAGCAGATACTCGAAAACAAAATTTGATAACAATGATAAAATCAAACTATAAATCTATAAATTAAAAAGAGATATAACAGTATAGTCTAGAATGAAATAGTAAACTAAAAACACAAGCAATTACCAAAAATGGATGAATAGCAGTCAGTCTGGTACCGTAAGCCGGACTTTTTAGGTTTAAGCTTCCAGTCAGGTCAAGTCTAGTACTGTTTGGTCAGATTTTGATAATTTTTGACCTACCTTACAGGCAGCTGGACGGAGACTGATCTCGATCAAACGACAGGTGCGGATACGTGGATTTTTTTTATAGAAATCCGGTCTCGGTAACTTTAAATTTATATGCATAGCATGTTGATAAATTCGTTGAATGCATTATGAATTGGTCATATTAGTTTATATGAACAGATAATTACAACTCATGTTGATTGATCTCCTTTGTTTAATTTGATATGAGAAATCAAGCAAGTTTGCATATTCATTTGTTATGATGAACTGAATTGTGCCAGTTCATCCTAATCTTGCTTGATAATCTGAAATATGGAAATGTGATGGTATGTGAATGATTGTGGAAATTGTGATATGATATGAATGTGATTTGACACGAATATCAAAGCACCACTCCCCGAAGTCGGCTGATCCCCGGCTTCGGCCTGTTCGATAGCGCTATACGGATAGTGAACTCCCTTTTGCCACCTAGACCAAGGGTTAGGCCCTTTTGCCGGCTAGGTAAGGGAGGGGTTACCCTTTTGCCGCCCAACCGGTTGGGCAAGGGAACCTGAGTGAGTATTTGAGACGTACTGGTATTCCCTCTTGCCACCTAGTCTAGGGATACGTCCCTTTTGCTGACCAGGTAAGGGAAAGAAAGAAAGAAAGAAAGAAAGAAAGAAAGAAAGGAATGAAAAGTTCGGAATGTGATGTTTATCTGTGATATGCTCTGAGACAGGTCTTTGCTTTATGTTTTATTCATGATTGTTTATATGCATATTATAGTTCATGTGATTTAACTGAATGTATTTCCGTTACGCTGCACAGAGTACAGTATTGTTAAGATTGCATTGCACCGTTTTAAAGTATTTTAGATATATTTCTTAATGATTTATGTATTTGATTTAAATTTTAATATTCATGTTGATTTTTTACGGGTGTTACTCTAGACCTAGATTTCAACCAGAAATCCACGTCTGGAACTAAAACCCGCACTGAGAATTTATTCTCACTCCGTTTTTGTTTACATGTTTCCTCGGTGGTTGGGGGTTCCAGATGACATACAGATGATGCAGGAGATCAATGCTGATGGCTACTGATGATTCCTGCATGTGCATAAAGACGTTTGTGCCCAATCTAAACACCAACGTACCATGTACCAGATATAGTTTAGATGGTTTACATATGATATAAATATTTAGAATGAACTTTTGAATATATATACCAGTTAGGTCTTTTCTTGATGTTAATATTTGAATTAGACTTTAAACTTGTAAATGAACCTCAAACTTATAAATCAAATAATTGGTTCGTATTGTACCTTAGGTTTAATATGTATAATATGTTAAGCAGTTAAGAATACATGTGTGTATTCATCTTTTACTTTATTTCTTTTCTTTATACCATAAACGGATAATATTCATTATATTATCTGTTGGAAAAAAAAAAAAAAAACGGTCATAAGTCAGGTTAAGCCTTACGAGAGTACAATTATTTGTACTTTCGTGGCGGGATTGTTACATCCTATGTGTCGGTATGTGACAGTCTTTTGTGGTATCAGAGCTTTAGGTGAGTATGGTGTAAGCCTTAACCAGTCTTGCCAAAGCGTGGGTAGAAGTCGGGCTAGGGCGACTTATTTCAGTTTCTGCATTAGACTAGGCATGCATGCATCCAAATTATTTGTCTATATCAAAAATAATTTTATAATATCTTTATATTAGTAATTAATATAGGATAAAATTTCTATTGTTAGAATTAAATAATGGAAAACCCTAATAAACGACAAACACGACGCAGTAGAGGCAGAGCAAGTGAGCTTCAAAGAGAAGAACAAGTGAATGTTGAAGATCATGCAGTGAACCGTCTACTACAAGCGTATGAGCATGGACGGAGGATAACAGTTAGAGCTGAACAGGGCTCCCGGGATCGGGGTGAAGCGGCATTTCGGAAATTTGAAGCATTCGCTCGCTTAGAACCTCCCCGATTTAATGGAGAAGATGGATTTAAAGCAGCAGAGGAATGGTTAGCTGCAATCAAGTCTCGATTAGAGGTATGTCAAGCTCCTTTAAAACAATGGGTAACTTTGGCAGCCTATTATCTGGAAAATGCTGCACGGTTTTGGTGGGAAGGAATAAAACGGGGTTACGAAGGAGATGCTGCCCAAATTCCTTGGACATGGTTTGAAGAAAAGTTTGAACAAAGGTTTATGGGAGCAGTGCATAAGGAAGTAATGCGATCGACATTTATAACCCTCAAACAACTGGGACAAACAGTTACTGAATATAATGGTCGATTCCTGAGTTTATCTCAATATGCTCCAGATATTGTTAATAATGCCTACAGATTAAGGCGTCAGTATCTGGATGGACTTGATCCAGATATCGCGATAGCTGTGGACAACAGCGCTAATCAAGGGCTGCAGGCATTAATGGATGCAGCGGAACAGGTAGATGTGTATTTAAAGAGGAAAACTCAACTACACCTGAATCAAAACCAAATTGTCCAGCAGCAAAAGACCAAAGTATCAGGACAGGGTGCTTCAGTGACAAAGACTACAAAGCCAAATAAGCAACCTTTAACCATTGCAACCAAATTACCCCACCTTTCCAAATCTAATTGGTGTAACAGGTGTAAACTTCCACATTCAAAGACCCAGTGCCGATACCTCAATCGTACTTGTTATAACTGTGGCAGTCCTGATCATTGGGTTAAAGATTGCCCAAGACCTTATGGTTACCCAAAAAAAGGAACCATTTCTGGAATAAGTGCTGACTGTGCAACATGGACAACTCAACGGAAACAAAACGTCGCAAGAGGAAATTTGGTTAACCAAAGATCAAACAGGCATGCAACGAACACGGTAGATGGATTAATTCAGGAAAAAGGCACCAGTAGTAGAGGGAATTATTGGGAAAGTAAGGAGAAGCTCAAAGACGAGTACAACGGACAGGATAACAGGTACTTTAAATGCTTTTGAATAACTACTTTATATGTTAATAATTACTAAAAGTAGTCATTCTACTTTATCTACTCAATATGTTAAATGTGTGAATCAATAGAAAATAGGTAGTAAGATGTTATAAGTTAGATACTCCTGAAATGAGTTGCTCGAAGAATTGGACAGTACCAAAGCTGCGGTTCTTTTATAGGTAATAAGAGTTAATGATTGATCTATGATGTACTCATGGAGACAGGTTAGCCGATTCAATATTCAATTGGGACGAACAGTGCAGGAAGAGTAGTAACCTTTGGGATTAACAACTAAACCTTACGTTCCCCGAGATGCCGGAAACTTAATGATCCAATACCCAAGATGTCAACTTTTGAAATTACATATTTAGTGGAAACCAAATATAAGACATGTATAGTTATGGTAAATAATGGAAATAATAGAGTCAGATTCCATCTTCACATTTAATATCTCTGGTTATTCAGACATATTTCCGAATGACAGTTCGGATTGATTGTCTGAAAAAGATGTAGAACCTCAAGGGATCCTAAATTTGGAACTACCCCATCTTTAAACTCCGTATTGCATGACTTCTACAAAACTGAAGAAATTCAAGAAGTCGATAACAGAAGTTTAGAGGAAGAATTTAATGGATCTAATACCTTCCTTAAGAGTTTTCGCCCTATTTACTGGAAGAAAGACCAGAATCTTGAGATTTTTACACCAACTACGTAGGATTTAACAAGGTTATATCAAACTTGGAGAAGGATAGTACTTGATTTGACAAAATCGAAGCTGTAATTGAATGAAACACCAATACTAATAAAAGAAAAATGAAAGCCACTTGAGACTGACAGAATATGATTGTCGATTGTGCCCGGCATTTCTAAGACAACTTGACTTCATATTGAGCTATTACAAGGTGAATGAGGTTAATATCAAGAGACAAACCTTCAGGAACTTCAAGAAGACCATAAGAAACTCTTACCTTAGGATCAGAAGGTTGTCAACGTTAGATTAACTTGCCTATCTCTTTACCTTTCTAGCATAGGTAGGTCGGAGTAATCAAACAGATTAACTATTATCTAAACAGGTTATAACTAACCAAAAAGAAGAATCTTGCTAAGAAAAATAGTAGCTCAAAGCCAGATCTGATCTTTATGAAAAACAAACTAAAGCATTTAATTTTAATGGGATCGGAAAATAATGACAAATATAGAGAATCAAATAGATAATTATAACAGAATTATGCTGAGGTACAAGGGTTGAAATCAATATTGACTCGTCATCAATATTGAGATTAAACTTATAATATTCAGAGTATACTTTCTCTTCCTTGGATGACTACCAAAGAAGCTAGAGTCATACCCTGATATATTTGTACTGACTAAAAACGACAATACAAAATGAATAATAATTAAAACTAATATAGTAGAAATTCTATAAAAGAATAAATAATGAGCATGAAATTAAAATTTTAATAAATTTTTTAAAATCCCTCCTTTGCAATTTCGAGGTCGAAATTTTTTTTAGGGGGAGGGAATGTAACATTTTTGGAAAAGTAAAAATGTTTTAACCAAAATAAAACTAGTATAAAAATATATTGTTACGTATAGCAATAGAATAAATAAATAAATCATAAAATTAAGAGAAAAAGATTAGTACTAAAGAAATAAATCAGTTACAATAGTAAAATCAAATCGAAATCGAGGAATTTTATTTTATGTAGCATCAATAATAATTATATAATTTTTAGCAAGAATTAAAAGCTTAGGTTATATTAAATTATAATATTAGATTAATTGGATTTTAGAAAATAATTATGATTAATAAACTATATGAGCTGCAGCATCCTTAAGTTAATCAAACAAAACTATTCAACAAATTAATGCACAGTAATTAGCAAGTAAATTGATTAATAACCCATTAAAACAATAAAATAAATTATAAACTTCATTCTATACGGGTTGCAACACCAAAGGTTACAAGGTTGCTGCCACAGAATTTTCGAGAGGAGAAAATTATAATAAAACTGTTTTTCTCTCTCTCCCCACCCTCGTTCTTATCCCCTCTTCATTCCGTCCCTATCTTCCTCTGTCTCGCTGCCCCATCCGAGAGCTTTGCTCTCTCCTCCGTTCAAAGAAAAAAAAAATTATTAGAAGAAGGAGAAATTAAGGATTCGTGTTGCTCTCTTCCTCCTTGTCCTCGTCCCTTCCTTGATTTGTGACCCGTGAGAAAGAGCCGACGGGCTAAACCTTGGATTTTGATGATTGGATTTTCATTTTGAGGAAACAAGGAGGAAATCCCAGAAGATTGAGGTAAAAAGGCTACCTTAACTATTCAATTTGTGGGTTGATTTGGATTTGACCGAAATTGGAAGCTAGGGTTTGATTTGTATCTCGGGTGTAATTTTGGAGGTTGTTATCGACAATTTGGTTCTACTATTGTTAGTAAATGAGTTATTGGATGTTAGAATAAATTGAAGTTTGTTGAAATTTTGCTTGAGGTCTGATAATTTGTTAATTTGGTGTTATTTTCGGATTTAGTGAATAGAAACCATGAAACAGGAGGTTTAACCTTGAATGGACTTAGGATTATGCTATAGAAACTTTATTCGAGATTATTTGAGGGCTATCTCAGCCCCTGGTACGATGATCGTACCACTGGTACAATTCTATGCGCCTCTGTCAGGTAACAAGGACTGGTCTGTGAGGAATTTTTGGGCCAAGGGCCTATTTGTAAGAAAATAAGGACTAGTTTATAAACTAAAAGGACTAAGCTGTGAAGAAAAAGGGTCTATTTGAAAAATAAAATGATTTAGGGGCTTTTAAGTAAAATAAACCTGTGATGTGGGTCGGATCCGTTACCCTGTTAGCAGGTGCTGTCGGCCTTTATGCGGACCCGTTAGCACAGGCCCCAGTCAACTGGTCAGGTTGACTGGGTGCAACCGAGTGGAAGGTTTGGGCCTTGTGTGGGCCTTGGCTGTAGGAAAAAAAAATGAATGTGAGATGGGTCTTGTGATTAAGTTGGTACTTTGTGGGCTGTTGGCCGTAAGAAAAAAAAAAAAAATTGGGCTGGAACCCAAGAGAGTAGTTGATTATTGGATTTTGTTGCTGGATTTGACTATTGGATTTATTTGCTTTGGACCCGAACTAATATGTTGGACTTTCTATATTTATGGACCCTAATTAAATAATTAGTGCAGACTATTAAAATAATTAATTAAAGGTGGGACCAACTTAATAATTGGATATCCCTTTAATTAACCGTCGGATTTCGGGATATGATGATCATAGTCTAAATAATTAAGAACAGATACGATGAAAAATAGACTTTCTGATCCCAAATGAAATAAATAAATTATTTTATGATTTTATGAGTTTATTTCTGATTTCTAAATTTTGACTTTAAATTTCGAATTCTGATCTTGAATCGACTTTCAGTATTAAACGAATAATTAACTAAGAAATAAATAATTAATTAAAAGAAAATAATTAACAACGCAAATATAGAGATAAAATAACTATACTTTAATTTGCAAGATAAACGTAAATATTATAATTTGTAAATAAATAATTAAGATGATAAGAATAAATAATCATAATAAATAAGATAACTAATAAATTAATAAAAACTAACAAAGCAGATACTCAAAACCAAAATTTGATAACAATGATAAAATCAAACTATAAATCTATAAATTAAAAAGAGATATAACAGTATAGTCTAGAATGAAATAGTAAACTAAAAACACAAGCAATTACCAAAAATGGATGAATAGCAGTCAGTCTGGTACCGTAAGCCGGACTTTTTAGGTTTAAGCTTCCAGTCAGGTCAAGTCTAGTACTGTTTGGTCAGATTTTGATAATTTTTGACCTACCTTACAGGCAGCTGGACGGAGACTGATCTCGATCAAACGACAGGTGCGGATACGTGGATTTTTTTTATAGAAATCCGGTCTCGGTAACTTTAAATTTATATGCATAGCATGTTGATAAATTCGTTGAATGCATTATGAATTGGTCATATTAGTTTATATGAACAGATAATTACAACTCATGTTGATTGATCTCCTTTGTTTAATTTGATATGAGAAATCAAGCAAGTTTGCATATTCATTTGTTATGATGAACTGAATTGTGCCAGTTCATCCTAATCTTGCTTGATAATCTGAAATATGGAAATGTGATGGTATGTGAATGATTGTGGAAATTGTGATATGATATGAATGTGATTTGACACGAATATCAAAGCACCACTCCCCGAAGTCGGCTGATCCCCGGCTTCGGCCTGTTCGATAGCGCTATACGGATAGTGAACTCCCTTTTGCCACCTAGACCAAGGGTTAGGCCCTTTTGCCGGCTAGGTAAGGGAGGGGTTACCCTTTTGCCGCCCAACCGGTTGGGCAAGGGAACCTGAGTGAGTATTTGAGACGTACTGGTATTCCCTCTTGCCACCTGGTCTAGGGATACGTCCCTTTTGCTGACCAGGTAAGGGAAAGAAAGAAAGAAAGAAAGAAAGAAAGAAAGAAAGGAATGAAAAGTTCGGAATGTGATGTTTATCTGTGATATGCTCTGAGACAGGTCTTTGCTTTATGTTTTATTCATGATTGTTTATATGCATATTATAGTTCATGTGATTTAACTGAATGTATTTCCGTTACGCTGCACAGAGTACAGTATTGTTAAGATTGCATTGCACCGTTTTAAAGTATTTTAGATATATTTCTTAATGATTTATGTATTTGATTTAAATTTTAATATTCATGTTGATTTTTTACGGGTGTTACTCTAGACCTAGATTTCAACCAGAAATCCACGTCTGGAACTAAAACCCGCACTGAGAATTTATTCTCACTCCGTTTTTGTTTACATGTTTCCTCGGTGGTTGGGGGTTCCAGATGACATACAGATGATGCAGGAGATCAATGCTGATGGCTACTGATGATTCCTGCATGTGCATAAAGACGTTTGTGCCCAATCTAAACACCAACGTACCATGTACCAGATATAGTTTAGATGGTTTACATATGATATAAATATTTAGAATGAACTTTTGAATATATATACCAGTTAGGTCTTTTCTTGATGTTAATATTTGAATTAGACTTTAAACTTGTAAATGAACCTCAAACTTATAAATCAAATAATTGGTTCGTATTGTACCTTAGGTTTAATATGTATAATATGTTAAGCAGTTAAGAATACATGTGTGTATTCATCTTTTACTTTATTTCTTTTCTTTGTACCATAAACGGATAATATTCATTATATTATTTGTTGGAAAAAAAAAAAAAAAACGGTCATAAGTCAGGTTAAGCCTTACGAGAGTACAATTATTTGTACTTTCGTGGCGGGATTGTTACATCCTATGTGTCGGTATGTGACAAAAATTCAATTGCATATATTGAATAAAAAGGAGAAAGGAAGAATAAACCTTTCCTTATTGGAGGTGAATTTCCCGTTGGTTTGGTAATCTGTAGTGCCATTGGTATGTGCTTGTTGATACAAACGCTGGCTCGATGTCGCTGCATCGCCCATCAATTGCCATACTCCTCCAATCACTCACGCGGAGGTGGCCGACAATTGTTGCAGATGTCCTCAGCTATGAGGGAAAACTTATAACAGAAAGTTGGGGAAGGCTTTGGAGGTAGCTTAAAATGAGAGAACGTGAACCCAAGCACGATCTCCTCTGTCGCAGTGGCGTCTTCAGCGAAGTGGAGGCAGAGAGGTGCTGGCGGGCGGCAGGAGCCTACTTTGATAGCCTCCATTGTGATTGATAATGGCCTGTCGATATGAACACCAGCCTAATGCCCCTGCCACTTCACGTCAACCGGCATACTCCGGGTTGTTCATGCGGATGCCTATAGTCACGAGAAAGAGCTGTACTTCACTTTGTACACGCGACTCAGGGCAAACTTGTTAGCTTATCATGTGTCTATTGTATTTAATAGTCTAATAACATTGCAATATAAGGGATACACACAATCGGGTGACTTGTTTTGACTCAATAACACATAATCTAGTGATTCTGATGCTACGGAGATACCAATTTCGCATCTTCAGCCCATAACACTTTAAACATCACTGCCCATTTTAAACTTGAGTAAATAAATTGACTTGCATGGTATGTAGCAATTGACTGAAGTATACTACAGTTCTTTGATGTAGCAGTAGGTGATATAGTAATAACCATGAACCGGACCAAGGTTGTGGATTTCACACAACCATACACAGATTCAGGTTTGGTAGTTGTGCCTCCAGAAAAAGGCAGAAGAGATTATTGATGTTGAATGTACAGGACAAAAGACAGATTTTGTTAGTTCCACTGTACCCGATGTCAATTATATATTGGGCTAACCTTGGTCTGTCAATCTTTTGTTAGAAAGATATTTTTGACCATTTTTATTATTGTGAGGATCTTGTGATGGTTTTAAGTGCTAAGCGAGAGAGCAAAAGTGTTTTCCTTGTTTGTCTTGAGTTTTGTATAACCATGAGGTATATTTTGTTTTGCTGCAATTTGGTAGTATTTGTTGTTGCCATTGTGATGGAAATTAAAATGAACCAACCAACTGACAAACCATACAAGGAGTGTCAAATGTGAGCTTGTAATTGTTAAAAAAAAAATGCTTTACCCACCAATTGAATCACCACGATTCAAAGAATAAGAAAATTAGAGAAATCAAACAAAACCTGTTGGAGTCGCACAATTGAGGCGAAGAGAGACCAGAGGGTTGGAGCTCTGGCGCCTGAGAATGGCGCAGGTGACCATGGCCTCGAAGGTGATGGTGTCGATGGCTCTACCTTCAGAGAGGTAGGCGGAAGGACAGGTCTTCCAGAGGCGCTGGAAGCGGCGGCAGAGTAGGTGTCTTGTCGGATCGGATCTGACGTCGCGAAGCGATTGGAACGAGAGGGAGTCAGGAAGTAGCATGCGACAGAACGAAGGGGTGTGGTGGCTGCATCGGGAAATGAGGAATCAAATTTGACACTGAAATTAGCGTTGGCGAGCTTGAGGTAGAGGTAGGCAGGGAAGCACGAGGAGCAAGCCGTCGGAAGGCCGAATCGTGGCTTTCTCGCCACAAGAAAGAGGTGGCGATCGCCGGAGCTTCGGGAATCTGCCATTGGAGCTAGGTTTGGAGCGAAGAGAGAAGAAGAAAGGTCGAGTTTAACAATCGAGTTCACGGGGAGGGTGGGAAAGGAGAACAGTTTAGGTCCATCAGGTCGATCGGAAGAAGAGGCGAGGCTCTCTTTGTGTTGAAAGCGGAGAAAAGGAGACCTCAGACGAGGCCTTTTTTGTACCAAGTCGGGAGGAGCTCAGATAGAGCGAGGTGAACCCCACGGTGGCTGTTACTACCAAGTCTGGTAACGTTATTCAGAGAGCAAGGTAGGATCAAAGAGACGAAGGAGGTCACCATTCTTCCGCCAACCAGCCGCCCCTTGCGGAAGAATGGAGAAACTCTGTAGCCCTAGATCCAGCATCTGTCCCCTTTGAGTAGAAAGACAGTGTCTTTTATATGAGGTTGTTAGGGCAACCTTGTTATGGGCCAGACTGGGCCGAGTTGGGCTGAATGGGTCATTTTAGACCCTATCAGGTATCCTCAAATTTTATACGATTGAATGAATGGGTTATTATGCACGTTAACAGTTTTTTATTATGCAGATTATTTTAATAGGAAAGAGGTCAAAAACCCACAAAAACTTAAGGTGATTTTATAGAACCAAATCTGTCTATTTATTATTTTTAGTTCAGTAATCGGAAATGAGGTAGATAAGTTATAAGCATGCATGATAACTCATTTAAGCTGGATAAAACCGAAGGTCGCTACTTAATTATCTGCTTGTTAACTTCACTTCTTTTTTTTTTTTTTTGAAATAAAAAAGCCAAAGTGACAGTACTATTTGAATAAGTTCTATGTTATAAAACTATAAAGTTATTAACCTATGCAACAAATCATCTAATCTAAATAATTTAAGTGTCAGCGTTGGCTCCCATTCATGCCCTTATCCCACTTTTAGTTCTAGTCACCCATTTTTGGTATTGCTTTATTTCATTATATTTTTCAGAAAAAATAAGCGGCCAATATACCTGCCTATTTTGTAACCATGGAACACAAAAAAAAGAAAACATTCCACTCCAAAATTATTTTATAACCTAAGTTTTGGAATCATTGAAAATAACTTAACTTGACTCTCCTAACAATTTCGTTTCAAATTAAGTTTTAAAAAAATTAAAATTAGGGAACTGTATATGCATAATGTCAATTTAAAAAAAAAAAAAAAAAAACAAGTGGGGTATCCCACCGCTTCTGATTACTTTCGTAATACAAAAATACAAGCAAGAAGTTCATCTACAAGCAATACAAAGCAAAAACAACATAAACCGGCGCTGGTACCGTACCACCCCATAACAACTGGTACCGATGCCCTCTTCTATCTTATTCTTTCTAACCCTTGCACCAAAATTGCAATTACATTATTACACTTAACATCATCAAGTATCTCAATAAGCAAGGACCAGTTTATCCAAATCCACAAAACACACGAATAGAATCAATTAACATGAGAATGAACTATAAATTCTCATCTTCAGCTGCTGCTCCTCCTCCTGGTGGCAGCATCTCTAGCTCAGGCAGCAAGCCAACTATCTCTGTCTTGAGGGCTCCCTTCCGTAAACCTGACAAATAAATAATCAATCTTCTTATGTCTGATATGTATTGTCTAAGTGATTGAGCTTTTGTGCCATTGAAACATCTATCATTTCTGTAATCTGTGCTTCCAAATCACCCAAAGTATTGCGATGCACCAATGGCTAAGTGCCCTTTTCATTTAATGTCAAAATTTTAGATTAGATGTCTGTCAATTTTCTTAAAATTTAAAAATTTGACAACACACAGTACGTTACGTGCATCTATGGTGCTGTTAATCAGTTAAATATTCAATTTAATTCATATAAATAGAGTGAATGAGTAATGAACTTGAAGGATAAAGGACCAGAGAGAAAAATGTTTTCTCAAACGAAGGATAGAGATATCTCTGAAATTTTTTTTTCTCATGTCTATTTATTTTGATTTTTGAAACCTTGTTTTCTACCGTTCATTCTTCATTCTTAGCCCTTAGGTTTCATAGCTTCAGCGGTCCGTCGTCCACGAGACCTTGTTAGAGGTGAAAACGCAACTCGTTTCAACCGTTTGATTGTTTTGTTTCGTCTTCGAAATGGTTAACGAAACTATTTCTTGTTTCGTTTTTTAAACGAAATGGTTAACGAAACTAGTCTCTTTCGTTTCGTTTATTTTCGTTTAACCATATTATGTCATTTTTATGTATTTTTAATGCACTTTTTAAAGTATTTATGAACAAATTTCGATGAAATGGGAATATTGCAGTATTGAACGGTCAGTTATACATGTGAAATAGAAAAATATGTATAAATATTAATTGTCAAAGTAACAAATCAAACACAATTACATGTTTTGCTCGTTTCAAAATAGGAAAACATGTATAAAATTAATTGACAGTTAATCGATCGTTTCAATCATTTTGTTCGTCTTTTGAAACGAAACGAAACAATTAACATAAATAAATTTTTATTTCGTGCCATAAAACGAAACAGTTAATGCAACAATTTTGTTTCGTGATCGTTTCGAACTTTATGCAGCCCTAGACCTTGGGAACGAGATCCTCTGGATGGCCATCCAGTGGACGTTTTTGGATCTGGACCGTCTGATTTAATCTCAACGGCTAAAAGGAGCCCCGTAAATTCTAACACTCCCGAAAAAAATATTGGCCCGAAAAAAATGAACCGTCGAGATTAAATCGGACGGCTCCGATCAAAAACTACCACCGGACGTTTAAAAAAAAGGTCCAGAGGATCCACCCCCCTAGACCTTGTGTTTCAAAGCCACGAGAAATTGGATCATAGAACGGGCCTTAATAATTGTTGTTACTTTTATTGTCTGTTATCTTTTTGCACGAATACCGAATACGCAATGTCTAGAAGAAAGGCCTAAGTTTACTAGGAACTGGCTGATTTGGTTCAGGCCCAATTGCTTGTTCTGATTAAATTCAGAGCCAGAGCCCAGAGGTTGTCATGTTGAACCACAACATGAAAGAAAAAGCTACCGGCGCCTGCTGCCGAAAAAATTATAACTAACTTTAATTAATTTAGAAATTATAAAATAATCCGTTTTTAATTAATTTTTTAAAAATGACTGCGCAGTTTCGGAATCTGAGATTCCGAAACTAATTCTGCTTAGTTTCGGAATCTCAGATTCCGAAACTAGCTAGTTTCGGAATCTCAGTTTCCGAAACTAGCTAGTTTCGGAATCTCAGATTCCGAAACTAGCATGGGCCATTTTTTCGACGTTCATCAAACTTTAATTATTATTTTATTCAACTTTTAGCTAGTTTCGGAATCTGAGATTCCGAAACTAGCATGGGAGATTTTTTCCGATATTTATTAACCTTTTATTATTATTTTATTATTATTTTATTGTTATTTTATTATTGTTTTATAATACTTAATAAATTATATATTACTTTATTAATATCAAAATCTATATCACGTAAAAATTAAAAAATTTTAAAAATTAAAAAAATTACTATTCTTGACGAAAAATTTTCCAAATATTACAAAATTAATATTCGACTATTTAAACAGTGTTCCATCAATTATTTCACTGCTTAAACAGTTTTCAATCAGATTCCGATACTAGAATTTGCGCGTTATATATAACCCCATAACTTCAGATCAATACGAGATAATACTCAACATAACACTTTTTATTGCGCTAGAGAGAAATGACAAGAGGTTCATGCTATATCCAGACAGGAAAAAGGAGGCAAACACCCCTGTTATGATTAATTTTTTATTTTTAAAAAATTGTAAGTAGTTTTATGTGATGTTTAGGTTTGAAAACTTTCAAAGTAGATTTTGGAGGTTCAGACAGCGTTTTTTGGCCTCGAAAATGGTCGGTACAGGGTAAACCCCGGTAAACCTTGTAGATCTCGTCGCAAGCTTTCCGAAAAGTCATCATATGCCCAAAACGGACGTTCCTATCAAAAGTTAAGCCTCCTTCAAGTTATAGTGTTCCAAAACATCGATTTTTAAATATTTTCTTTCATTGTAAGCAGCCTAAGTTGAAGGGATACAATTGAGATTCCGAAACTAGCTAGCGGGCCCGCTCAAACGTCAGAAATCTTAATATTGTACCCTATTTTATTACTATACTTTACTTTACTTTTATTATACTTTACCATATAACACTACTTTATTACTTTTATTTTACTATTTTTACTATAATATTTTTAGAAAATTTGAAAATAATAACATAAATTATTTATTAAAACAACTATTATTAAATTTTCAAAAGTTAGGTGAAATTTAAAAAAGTTAAATTGAAAAAATATGAAAGGCCTAGTTAAATTGAAAACAGTTAAATAGTGAAATTTATTAAATATTGAAATAATTTATTAAATAGTGAAATTATGACAAATAATTTATTAAATAGTGAAATTCTGACAAAATAGACGGGAAACTAGCTAGTTTCGGAATCTCAGATTCCGAAACTAGCTAGTTTCCCGCACAAAAGTTGGCAGTTCTAGTTTCGGAATCTCAGATTCCGAAACTAAGCAGAATTAGTTTCGGAATCTCAGATTCCGAAACTGCGCAGTCAGTTTTAAAATTTTCATTAAAAACGGATTATTTTATAATTTCTTAATTAATTAAAGTTAGTTATAATTTTTTCGGCGCCTGCTGGCTGCTGCCGCAAGTCTGGAAGGATCATTCTTTTTCCTTCTGGCAGTTTTGCTAGTCTTTCCTTGCCAAGGACAATGGCGATCCTCAGTAGGTTGCCCCAATCAATGATTTTGTTTTATATTCTTTAGTTTAGTTTTTTTGTTTCTTTTTTTTCTTCTTCCAAAATAGTAGCGATGTTGATTAGTGAAATTTAAGCAATTGAAAGGGGAGTTGAGTTAATTAAAATAATCATTTAAAAATCGATATAAAATAATCTGTTGAGATTTGAGAAGCAACCATGTAATTCTAACACAAAAAGATAATTGGTAACATAATTGGTGATTTAAGAAGTATGGAAGAAAATAAAACATTTTCCCAAAATCACCTGTTTTTTTTATTTTTAAATCATTTTTCCCAACATCAGAAAATTTTATTGTTATTATTTGAGAAAAGACAACATACTAATTCAATTAGATTAATAGTTTCATTCCAGATCTGACTGTGCTACCAAATTGATCAATCGCTTCTAAAACCTCTAAAATTATTAATTGTTTGCAAAAATTTCCTTCCAGTAAAAAAAATAAATTAATTAAAAATATATTTTGTACAGAAATATTCTAAAAATTCGAATTAATGTGTTGTGTATCGATATTTTTTTTCATTTATTATGCATTTGCTAATGGGACATCGATCAATACTAAAGAATTATTGACAGCCTGAAAGCGAAAGAGAATAATTCGAGCCAGGGTATATGACACTTGGCAGAATCTTCTTTTAGATATTTCTTTGAAAAAAAACAACGAATAACTTTAAATTTCGTTTTCTTTTTCCTAAAAGACAGCTTTTTGAGTCTTTGACGTCGTTAGAAAAATCCGTACATCTTGAAACTTTCAAAGCACAAATGACCAGAAGCCATTCTCAATTATTTTAAAAATAAATTTCTAGAAGCTAAGTATGCGTCGCCTAGGTGTTTTCCAATTTATGGAAAACAAACTCGAGAAACATATTAATTTTAGCAAGACAGAATCAACAGTCACCTTTGAAAATTAGTGTAGGCAAAAGATACTGTTTCAACTGATTCAGACTTGGAAACTTGAGCGGAATGTTTTTTATCTTTAACTAAATCTTTAGAAAAGTAATAAACAAAATTTGAAATTTAAAAATGCCTTGATATGATTAATATGTTGGTTCATATCTATTCCCGAATAAAAGTAAACGAAAAATAAAAAATTGAGGCCGTATTTTAAATGAATCCAATTAAATTTCTACTTCCAAGCTACTGCTTTAATAGAAATAAAAAATAAAAAATCTTGCGCCTTACTGCCTTAGACGTTCTCCAGCCAAAATCATATTTGCAAAATCAAAGTTTAGGCCTTTAGAGCGATATTTCTTTATGGGACCCCAAATTTATTCTTTAAACATGTTATATACAAGTTAGTTAGAGCTTGAATTTCTAATTTCGGCCTCTTTACATTTTGAAATTTGTTTATATTTATTGCAAAAAAAAATTATATTCATTACATAAAATTCATCCGTTATTTTACAATTTTTTATAAAATGAAAACAGGAATTATGACCATGACTCCATTCCTTGAAGAGTCAAAAAAGGACGGAGATGTGAACTGCCAAAAGAGACCCGCCCGTGCACATGCCCAGCATCTCTCTTATTATTATCTTATTCTATCTTGACGCTCTATGTTGACTCTTCACGGTGACGGTGACGGTGGAGAGCTGGCATGACAATGAAACTGAATAGCGTCTCGAGTCCATCGACTAATTATTATCTTTTAAACCAGGCGGCTTAACAAGCATCTCACTGACACTGGGTCCCTTACTACTAAACCAGTAAGACCGCGGTTATCGGACCCACTTGTCAGTGAAATATAAGTCGGCAACGCGCTTCTCGCAAGTCGCAAGTAATCCATCATCTTCGCACCGTTATAAAGACTTAAGGCAAAAGAAAATAAAAAATCTCCGCACAAGGGCAATTTCGTCCTTTCGTTAAAATTCCGACCCAGCTTCGTTCCCTCTCTCGACCCCTCATAACAAACTGACCGTAGACCAGGTCCGTATTAGACGGGCACTGAAATATCAGTTCTGCTATACTGGGACCCACTAGTCAGTGACCTGGTCTAGACCGTAAACCCGATCGACCTAAAAATACCCGATTCCAGTCTGACCAGAGAGGTACAAAAAGGCAAGGTCATCGCCACCGTACTCGATTTTCTCGCCATTAATTCTATCCATCTCTACACAAATACAACACAACACAACACTGTCCCTACTTTATTATTTCCTTTTCTTTTTCCATTTTTAGAGTATTATCTAGTGCAGGCTTCGTCGATCTTACCAATTTGATCTGAGAGAATACGATTCGGATAGATCGATCGATCGAAGAAATTCGATTCAATCCATGGGGTCGAAAGAGGATCAGGCGTCGTCGGGAGGAGGAGCTGGAGGTGGTTTCTTCTCTTCTATCGCGGCTGGTGTGAGGAGCTGGGGCACCGCCGTACACAAATCCGTCAATGGGTATTGTACTAGATCTGCTTTTGTATTTGATTTTGCGCCTTTCAGTTTTAAAAATCTGGGATGTTGACTTTTTATTTTCTAATTGACTCGAAACCCTAGGGTTTTATTGTGTTCCTTATGGGGATGTTTGGTTAAATATATGACAAGTTTGAAGGGATACAATGTTTAGTTCAGCTCTGATTGGTTTTGTATCAAAGGCATTTAATATATAGTTGCTAATGGATGAATTTGGCTGATTTATTTCTACACCGATTAGATGCCTAGTACATTTAGTTTTCGAACAAGATGACTGTTTATGTTGTTGGCTTGTTGCCATCCTTTTGGTAACATGGAAACAGGTCAGACTAATATATCAAATTGTTTGTACTCAGGCTAATGGGTTATGAAGGGCTTGAAGTTATTAACCCCGAAGGAGGCAACGACGATGCAGAGGCTGAAGCACTTAGGGGCCGATGGAAGCAGGAGGTATGCATTTTGCATTTCTTCTCAAAATGAAAATTGCAAGTTTTTAATAGCTTACTTCGGCTTCAGTCATGCGAATTTAGGTTCAAATGGTTGTTGGTGATATTTTTCTTTTGTCGCAAAGTTGATCATTAAAAAAGCATTGTGCATTATGATAGTAGGCTGTACATTTACTGAGAAAATTGCCATCAGGTGAACAGTTTATCTGATCCTTTTAATGGTGGTTAATTGCTTTTGTTGCCTGCATGCAAAGTAAGATTGATTGGGTTTTGCCAATATTAAGTTCGCCTTAATTTTGCTTCCGTAAATGATGTGGAAATGATCACGGTATTTTAATATGAAATTGCAGGACAGAGATAGCTACTGGAAGATGATGCACAAATATATAGGAGCAGATGTTACTTCTCTTGTTACTCTTCCTGTCATTATTTTTGAGCCTATGTCTATGCTTCAAAGGATGGCTGAGGTTTGTTTTGCATTTTCTCTGATATTTTGAAATTGCTCTGGACGCAAAATAAATCATATATTGATATGTCTTTACACAGATATTGGAATATTCCGAGCTGTTAAATAAGGCTGATGAATGTGATGATCCTTACATGCGCCTTGCTTACGCTGGTATGTGCTCACTTTCTTATTCCATGCTCTTTGAGATTAGATTAGATGATTCCTTGGTGCTGATCAGTTACTTTGGTTCCAACTTGTACAGCATCGTGGTTCGTATCAAATTACTATGCATTACAGAGAACATGGAAGCCATTCAATCCCATACTAGGAGAGACATTTGAGGTGATCAACCACTGTGGCATCACCTTCATTGCTGAACAGGTATCCTTTTGCAAAATTCTGATAATTTTGTTACCGATTTGACTGGTATTTAAGAGTGTTCGAGACCTGTGTATTTGATCATGTATGAGCGTTGTAGTTGCACAATCACCTCTTGAAGTTTTATTTCTATGCATGGCAGAAATATACAAGTTCCTTTTATTGCTTATGTTTGTTTGGGGTGTCTTTCTTTGTCCGTGTCTTTACTAGAGGCACTTTGGTATTTGTTCATTAGCATAATGGAAGGTCAATACATAGATTTTGTAGGGCACAATTTAGGGATAATTGGGTTGGATTGAGGACTTATAGCGCATGATTGTATTCTGCTGCTAGTCGAGCGCTGTTTGTTTTGGAGAAGAAATACTATTACAGGCTGTATACTTTCCGAAATTAACATTTGTAGCTAGGCCACAATGCTATACCTTGTCCAAAACCCAACAGCTTCCCATTTGATCTATAATTAGTTCTTTTCTTATTGCATGATTTGGTTTGGAATAGGTAAGCCATCACCCTCCAATGAGCGTGGGACATGGAGAGAATGAGCATTTCACATATGACATCACGTCCAAATTGAAGACCAAGTTCTTGGGCAATTCAGTTGATGTCTATCCTGTTGGCAGGTAAAGATACCTCTCTATTCCATTTATGCTATATAGCAGTTCCACAAACCTGGTAATAAGGAAGTAGATGGATTGGAACTCCAAATAAATGAATGAAAAGAGTTATGAAATAAATGGCAGGACAAGGCTAGTTTTGAAGAAGTCAGGGCATGTGTTTGAGTTGGTGCCACCGCCAACAAAAGTGAATAACCTCATATTCGGCAGGACATGGATCGACTCCCCTGGGGAGCTGGTTGTCACCAACTTGACCACTGGGGAGAAGGCTGTTCTCTACTTCCATCCGTGCGGCTGGTTTGGGTATATATCTCCTTATACTTTACGCAATCACCCTATGGGATGATCATCATGATAGCATATCATTTGATATCCATCTGATTGCACTGTACTGGCTTGTTTGATGTGTTGTCTTCACTCATTCCTTAGGCAAGGAAGGTTTGAGGTCGATGGATACGTGTACAGTTCTGAAGAAGAGCCCAAGGTGTTGATGACTGGCAAATATAACGAGTCCATGAGCTGCCAACCCTGTGACTTAGAAGGAGAGCCTCTTCCTGGCACTGAACTTAAAGAGGTTTGTATTGCATCAGTACCACTACCTCTCTCTCTCTCTCTCTCTCTCTCTCTCTGTCCATTAGTCATTAAATTGACTTGAAATTCTTGTTGAGTGTAGCTATGGAGATGTTCACCTACTCCTGCCAATGACAAGTACCAGTACACCTATTTTGCACACAAGCTCAACAGCTTTGACACGGCACCGAAGGGGCTCTTGCCTTCTGATTCCCGGCTCAGACCTGACAGGTTTGCCTTGGAGAAGGGTGACATGTCGAAATCTGGGAGTGAGAAGAGCAGGTATGAAACCTATTCTATTTTTTAGATGAAATAAATCTGACCTGAAATTCATTGTAAGAATAGTCATTATGTTTGTGAAATGGCACCCTTCCCCGTCACCTATGATCGGAGCAGGTATGGAATTAGTATAATCGGAGTGGAATTAGTAATGCCCCTTTGTCTGCACAATGTGTTCATGTAGAGTTCTCTTTGGAGTTCGATTTGATCCTTTTCTTTTCCTTTTTTGGGTGAGAATGCAACTTTTAAGTTGTTGGCTATTGTTGTGTGGAAATTCACTAGACAACATATTCTAAACTTTGTTTCTTGTAATTCTTTCGAAGGCTGGAGGAGAAGCAAAGAGCTGAGAAAAGGATGCGAGAGGCAAGAAATGACAAATTTACCCCGAGATGGTTCAACTTAACAGAAGATATCGCACCAACGCCTTGGGGTGATTTGGAAGTTTACGAGTTTAACGGTAAATATACTGAGCATCGGGCTCAGATTGAGAGCTCTACTGCTCTTACGGATGTGGACCCCACTTCAATTGAGTTTAACCCATGGCAGTATCCTGATGAATCTGAATGAACTAGCTTTTAGAGTGGGAAGGGGGTTTTATTTGATGACTTGCAACATATTGATTTATATTTGTGTTTTACTGGGGGTGAGATATATGTTTTTTCCTTGTACTGATGTGTTTTTATAAACTTCGTTTTAGATCTAAGATTCCTGTAGAACCAGGATTTGTTGTATTTATGCATGCCATATCCGTTCATAGCCTATAAAGTAGAATCCATTTTTTCTTTTATGTCGAGCTTCTGCGCTGTAAGTTTATCATCTGGTAGTTGTGTTGCGTTGACATTGGATGACTTTGAGAACTTAGTATTATGAGGCCTAGGCTATCAGATATGTGGCTTGGCTTGTCAAGGAAATGCAACATCGTTGTCATTTGTAAGTTGTAACATGGTTTCTGCTGTATCAAAGCGTATAAAATAGTTTAAGCAGCAATTTTAGGCTGTAAACGGCAGGCCTGGTTGTAGTCTCATTCTTTGAGTGTGAGACAGAAGTATATACATTTGTTTGTTTTGAAATTTCATTTTTTGCGGAAGGAAACGTTTTTTCTTTTTTTTTTTTTTTTTAAATTCATTGTGGTTCTGTGGGAAATAGACGCTGCGCGCCTCCTGCACTGGTGCTGAATGCATTGTTTTGATTTTTGCATCACTGGGTAGTAGAGGAGATAACAGATAACGGGCTATCGATGGGTCCATATATGGGGCCCATTAAGAAATGTTAGTTTTGAATTGTAGGATCCTGGAGCGGATCTCCAGCGGGAAAACATAGTTGATGTGGTCATAGCGCAAACAAGCACACAAACATACAAATAAAGTGCAGAATGGCACGAGGAATCTGTTTGGATTGGAGGAGCTGATGTCGATGAGAATATTAATCTAGTGTGATTAACAAGCCTATATATGTTTCATCAAATTTTGAGGATCAATGAACATGAGCAGTGTTTTCTTTCACGTGCTGTAATGGGGCGGTAGCTGTTTCAAGCTTTGCTATATACCTAAAATTTTTGGAGTATTATAGCTGTGGGTTGTGAGTTGTAGGTATAGCTCTACCAATTTACATTCTTCTTTTGATCCTATACGCCAATTTCTTTAGCCCTGGACATACAAATCAGATTTATATTTTCGTACAACAGTATAAAGTTAATTTTAATTTCTTGTCCTGGTTGTTAATGATTGATATCCTTGTTGTCTTGTCATACAATGTTATCATTTTATTTATTTATTTTGAGAGATAGTAGCCTTCCTAGCAATTAATTTCATTCAAAAGATGAAACAAAATTCACTGGTAAGAAATACAATCAATATAAGTACTATTTCTACCTAAAAAAGCTTAAAAATATTTGTCTTAGCTTATTTAACTGGTCATCATCAACCTATCTAAAAACTCAAAATCCACACGTAAGTACCTAGTACCACACTCTGGTACCAGATATAATAACCAGCCAAATAACCAGCTAGCATCAACAGTGTATACAGACACAAATTTATAAAAATTTATCCTAAAAGCATGCCACTAAAATCTGACTTCATCGCCGCATCAAATTCTCATATGCAAACAGTATTGCCAGCTGATTGCTTGTAGCACAATATTACCACTTATAAGGTTTCATTGTGCAATGGTTAACAGATAATTGTTCCTTTGTTGTAAGTGCTAATCAGACTATCCAGGATCAGGTCTAACTACAATTTCTTTTAAAGAGTTTCATAATCCTCCAATGTCTCCATAATGTGGTCTTCTTCCCCACCAAAAATGTATGAATTACATTTACTCTACTTCTCTTCATTTGTTCGTTATTCTTTCCCAATTGAGCCATCCACCCTTAAAGATGGAAATTCATTATTATATAGTAAATAGATAACCACATGGACCAGTTCTCCTTGTTTTTGAAAAAAAAAAAATAATTCTAGCAAGTCAAATAGTATTGATCCTCGTGAAATGTATGTCCAAAGTTGGTTAGTATCAATTAAAGCCATCAAAAAATAATACAACGGATTGCAACACAGTCGCTTTCAAGGGACCCAATACAAAATAACAATGGTTTCAAGTCTATCCCAAACATTTATCACTTACAAACTGTGTTTGGTAAGAGCTTGACGGTAGTAACCCCTCAGTTTTGGCGTGCAGTGAAACTTCATTTAACAAAGCATTGATTAGATATGACAGGAAAACCATCCCTTCAAAACAAGAAAATAAATTGACAACCGTAACCAATTTGGTATTTGCTTGGCCCAACAATTACAAATAATTCTTTCAGCTGTTGCTTCTAGATCACAGTGCAAGTTTAATAGAATTTACAACGTATGGAAACATACACAAACAGCTCAGACCAGTTTTGTATTAATTTATTTGGTTCTTTTATGTCCTGTTTGCCTGATGCAATGACCATATACTGTTTTGTTAAGTGGGAGGTTTCCCTTGGGATAATTAAAGTGAAAAACAACATGTATGACCGCATGTAAGGGAAATTTGTTTTAGTTTTGTACTCTTGGATAGAGATATTACAATAATATAATCAGCTGCTATTATACTACTTAAGCATATGAGAATATATTCCACGAATCATCAATATAATGTGATCGGAATTATGGGATTTGCATTGAACGCATCAGATCATGCCGTGACCTTTTAGAGAATATTATCATCTTGCAATCAAATCGAACGACTCTGATTGTATGTCATGGTTATGTGATAAATTGATAATGATACCTATGGCAGCAGAATGGGAGTTATGTATCTCTACCTAGCTTGTATGATGGTTTTTGGAGGTGAGAATGCATGTGAGGAGCCAACTCAAAGCACTACACTTGCCATGTGAACCATCTCTACTGTGTTTTTAGTCCCTTGTGAGCCCCCTTCGCTTAAACAATACCTATTTATTATCTCCTAGCTAGCTGGGCATACTCACTCAACTCACTCAGTCACTCACACACACACAGACAATCCATGTATTAATTTATTTAATTAAAAAATAGGTATTTGTTTACATATGTACATCTATACATACTTTGGTTAAGCTATTGTTCTATCTGAGTAATTAGTTGGGAGGTGGGTGAGGAGGCACTAATTGTAGGCATATGAGAGTATGTGATGTATGTATAGAACCCAACTGACACCTAATGTGATATCTCCCATTCATTGATCCCACGTTGTTCTCCCAATTTTTTTAGACCCCCCACCCCCCACCAAAATATTTGTTCCTCAATTGGTCAATGTACTCAAATTTTCATCTGTGGTCTTTCATGTATTCATCCCACTTTATGTGCCTCGACGCTAAATCGGCTGTAACATCAGAATCCTTTTCTTCTAAAAACATTATAATCATGTTTTAAAATTATGAATTGATTGAGATTTGTATATTGAGCAATTTTGGGCCTTGGTGATTTTGGGTCCGAACTAATTTAAGTCAGACAACAGGGAACGAAAATGAAACTGGATTGGATTGAACCGGAAAGTATTGCAATTCAAATAAATCCTGCTGCTACTAACATCAAATGAACCGCATTGTGAGTTCTCACAACCGCTATGTTGATAACTGAGAAGTCTTGGACCGTAAGATTATGATCGGATGTCTAGATCGATTTTAGATGAAGTCAATTGCAACAGATCCCTCTTTTGCTGCATTGTAAAAGGAAGTTATGCAAGACCAGCACAGAGAATCAATGGACTTAATTATTGAGGTATCCAAAATGATTAGGCTCAGAAAAAAAATAATTGGCTAAAAGAGGTACCTAGTATCTTGAAGAGCCAGTGATCTCATCTACTTGAGAAACCATATTTCAAATGTCTCCAGTCTAAATAAAAGGAGGTTTCCAGTGAGGCACATAACATATCCCTTCAATTCCAACAATTACACACATTACACAAAGAATTTCCAATAAGAACATGAATAAGCATCTCGATGAAACGTCTTTTATTTTATTTTCTTTCTTTTATCTTCAAGTGAATTAGCAATTTGATCAAGAATTGAAGATATGACCCACCTATTCAACTCAGAAAGGAAAAAACCATGGCAAATGGGAACTGGAGAGAACATAAAATAATATATAGCTTTAGAGAGAGGAGAATAAGAATAATAAAATGTTAACAGTGAAGTGAGCGTGGATGGTGGATCCAACCACTGCACTTCTGACAACCTAACCAGATTGGACCCAATTACAACCATCATATATTTATCCCAAAATCTGACATTCCATCAAATTTGCGTTTTTGGATTGTTTAAGTACGAGTCCGTTCTGACTTCCCAAAAAAGTAGTTAGAAAGTGATGCAACGCAAATCAGGTTTCACCCTTCTTACGTGTTTGGAATTTTCATACAGTGCTACAATAGTGGTCATGAAAATTCTCACCATGTCATAAAAGCATCATCGCCATAATTAACTTCAAAAGCTCTAGTAAGAAAGTTTTTCTTTTTCAAAAACAAACCCTAGTAAGAAACGAAAAACTGTAATTAGTGTTGAATATTATGCTTATATCAGATATTATTTGTCCCACCATATGTACGCAACCTTTTTTATTGGTTCATGAACAAATATGAGTTATCATTTGATTCTCAAATTAACTTAGATTGATAGAAAAAAATTTAAATTTTTTTTTAAAAAAAAAACACACACACACACACACATACACACATTTTATAACAATATCAATTTCAGGAATTTGAATTTTTCCATAGAGTAAATTCATATTAATTTGTGAAAAACGTGAGACTCGAAAATGTACATTTTTTTTTTTGGGGGGGGGGGGTCACATTTGAATATTGCAATTTGAGACAAAATACTAATTGTTCAACAATCAATTCATAATACGGAGATAATTAGAATTCAAATAAATTGCATAATATGTTTTGGGTCAAATTAATAGTTTATCTATTAGCTAAAAAAAAATTTTTTTCTTTAACAAAAAAAATATGCTTCCACTCCTTAGCTCTCAGTTGCTCTAATTAATTTCTCCATGGTTTTACTTTGCATAATCGCATGTGCAAATTTAAAATAGAGATCAGATCTTGAGTTTGAATGATAAAAATGGGCCCCACTCCTAGCGGTGGAGCCCATTAGTTAGACACGACATCACAACTCAACGGTCCACATTTTGCTCCCTTGGTCGCTTTCCTTCCAGGCTTCCACAAAAAGATGCTCTCTTTTATTTTTTTGACCTTATAGGCTTATAGCACTTTAGTAAAATTTTTTATTACCCAATGTAAATTCCAAACATACTGTAGATACCACACTGAAGATCTAAGCCGTTCGTTATGAATCGATCAATGTAGATCATTTATAGCTAGCGTATCAGGTAGCAGTCTGATTTGTTTAAGTTTGAGAATATGGCAGATACTCATTTTAGACTGTTAAGCTTGAAAGTAACATATTAGATATTTAGATTTGTCAAGGATTATCTAGTGATTGAATTACGTAAAGCACAATAGACAAAAAGACGACATTTGTTTCTGTAACTTAGGCTCCTAGCACCCACCCGGCCTTCAAAAAAAAAAAAAAAAAAACTTAGGCTCCTAGCACCATAAGCAGGAGCTTTAAATCTACCGTATGGGAGATCCGGATATGGAATATGAGACGGAATATCTCGCATGTTTTTTCCCATTAAACATTTCTTTCATATATTTCATGGTTATATAAATATTTTTTAAGAATATATATATATTTTATCCCATAAAAATAATAGCTTTTTCTGTTAAATCTTAATATTTTACAAGTTATATCTTTAATGCGATAATTCTAATTAATATAGATAGAAATAACTATCCAATTTTAATTAATTTGGGGACCCATTGGAAAATTTTCTAAACTGACGTAAATGACGGTAAGTTAATTCATTAAACCTTTATTATTATTATTATTATTATTATTTATTTTTGCCGACAACCAAGTATATGTATATCAAAACAAACAAGCAAGGAGAATTTTTGCAGTTATAACTATATACTAAGTGTCAATGAGAGCTCAAAATATCTTTATCTTTATTGATAAATGATGGATAAAGTTGCCAATACAGAAAACGGATTGGGAGGGATCTCATCTTGACATAAATTTAAGTATTTTAACATTCGCAAGTTGCACCTATAAAATATTTAAACTAACAGCCCTTATTTAAAGGAAAAAATACAGCAGTTGATATGCTCCCATTTTAGCCCAGTGGCAGTACAAAATTCTGGCAGGACCCACAACATAAAATCCAGATTGATTAGGAGCTTTTATTTATTTATTTATTTATTTATTTATCTATCTATTGATTTTTACTTTTTACCGAGAGGTAAATTAAAGGGGAGGTTAGTGGATGGTGTACGCAAAGCCCCACAAGCTAAGTTTACCGAATGTAAGTAAACCGTGGCAAAATTAAAAGGCCACATGGACAGTCCATAAAGGTAGGTTGCTTCTTCTACCTTGACAAAAGGAAATATAATATGTATAAGCAAAGGTTAGATGCATTATGCATACAACTCCTCTCCTCTCCCTTGACTCTTTGTTTTCTATCCTTATACGTCACGCAATCACATTTTTGGGGTAACAGTCAGCATTGAATTAAATCACTTGAGTAATAACGGAAACAAATTAAATATCTATACTGCTATGCCGAGCCCAAATTTTAGGGATTAATTGTTAGATCCAGATCTGGCATCATTAGTCATTGCATGGATTCAATAATACCAATTGAATTGAAATCTCAGTAACGAACTAATGATATATATATATATATATATATATATATATATATATATATATATATATATATATATATATATATATATATATATATATTTTGCAGAAATGTATAATTATTCAAACTAGCTGATTCGCTTATAATTATTCTAGGTCTGATGTATATTCCACAATATAGAAAGCTTAATTAATATTACATTAAAAGAATTGAATTTTTAGAACTCAACCATGTTACATAATCTCTCTTTTAATTTAGTTGAATTCTTACTAGATGCTGATGTATACTGACACAATGACTGCGGTGCGGCCATGTGCTATTTTCATGCATTAGAAGCGATAATTATGCTCGCGTATCCTTTTGTGTTCCATTTTTTTTTTTTTTTTTTTTTTAGCTTTTCAAATGAAGGAACAAGTGACTTTAAAATCCGTAGATTGATATTGCAAATATTTGACAGTAGTTGTGCAATTCAAAGTCATATTTTCTAAATTCTCAAAATCAACCTTAATATTTTTATTGCTGAAAAAGTGTTTTTAATCAAAATTAGCTTAATAACATATTAAAATATGAGGATTTACTTGGATAAGAGTTATACATGATCTACAAAAAAAAAAAATGATTGTTAATGTGTAAGGTATAAAGTCGTTCCCTTTCGAAGATATATAATAAACAATGTCTCATCTTTTAAATAATATTTTCTCAGAGGAAGTAATAAAGTGACTCCATGTTATCGTTAAAAATAAAATAGTATTTTCTTTTTATATCGAGAAGTCAGTGAACTAGAATATAGAATTATCCTAATCCTATATAAGTTGGGGTTAGCATAAACGATTGTGCAAAAATGTCAACGGACTTCGTCTGATTAAAATCAATCTAAACATAACATTTTCTTTATTTCAGTATAAAGTCCGAAAGACAATTCTAGTTGAAGTAAAATTGTTTCTCTTATCCTCTCTGTTTTAATTAAACGAGGAAAAATAGATAAAAGAAAAAAACGGTGAACAATGAACAGCATCACTTATTAATTTCAAATTTGGTCAATATAAATTGCGAGAGTTCTAGAATTTGATAAATCAGAAAAACTCCTCATATATATTCTTAATAGTTTATTCTTACCTTTCTCTTCTTCTATCAATTTTTCTTTATGATATGAATACTATATAATTATTTTTTTATTGACCGATACCTTTTTTTAGACCCAAACACATTAGATATAGCTATAATTTGTCTCATACATACGTAATGAGGATATATATGACTTGCGCTGTAGTTGCCCATAGAAGATCGATCGAAAGTTCGAAACCATTATTTCACCTAGAAAATACAAATATAATCTTCCAAACATAATTAAAAATTAATTTGACCATAATAAATGAAACTTAATATTCAATAAATCTCCATTTTAATTAAACTTAATTTGCTTAACTTCTTTATTAAATATTTTTGAGATGTACCGCAAAACTTCTCGACTTTCTTCACTGTGCGATTTCTATAAGTTCTTTCGGACATTATAAAATTTCATAGCGAATCATCTGTCTTAACTCTCTTTGTATCAACTGTTCAGACAGCATATTGGTACCTCACTGCATGGAAATTGGGCAATCTTCTGTGTCATGGATCGTGTCTCCCCTTCCACCTCATATCCCACATGACGCTTTAAAATTAGGTCATTAATTATATTTAATTTTAATCAAGTTCTAATTTCACATGTACGCGGTCTGAACATTTCAACCTCTTAATTTGACCCTGTTTTCAGTCCGATTCTCTTGACACAATGGCACAATGCAGAGTCTCTTTTTTCACAAGTCAATGTTGATATTGGCTTCCCACATTGGTTCCCTTCTAAGATTACTTGTAGAGGTCATAACATGTATACAGATTTTATTTACAAATGTCCAAAAAATATCAGTCACTGTTTTCTCCTTATTAATTATTCGATAATGCAACACTCAAATTATTATTATTATTATTATTATTATTATTATTATTATTATTATTATTATTATTATTATTATTATTATTATTATTATTGTTATTATTATTACTATTATTATTATTATTATTATTATTATTATTATTATTATTTATCTTTACTATATATTTCCAAATTTTTTTTTCAAAATCACTCAAGGGTCCTTAAATTTTTTTCTTTGCTTTTTTCGTTAAACTTTTTTTTATTAATTTTTCTTTTACATGTTATCTTCTTTGTTTACATCATCACCGTCATTATAATATTTGGTCCCTTTTTAATCTTCGATTACCATACTTAACACTTCGTAGAATTTGATAAATTAGAAAGCTCTAATTACGTATATATTACCTTCTTCCTGCAAATAATAATATATAACATCCTTATATAGACTGCACAGTGCACAATGATATTTCATAGACCTGAAAACATCATACTTCATATAACATACGCCAATAGGACTTTCACATTTGATATTGATCAAATACTATGGAGATAAGACTTCAAAAATAATTTTTTTGTGAAGTCTCTGTATATTACATTTGAAATTATATAGATCCAAAAAAAAAAAAAAGATGTCAAAATTTGGGTTTTTCAGAACTTTCATTTGAAGATAAGGAGTGCATATGTTTAATTATTAAAAATAAAATATAGTAAGGTTTATTTGATAAAAAAAAAAGGTTTGATACGTGAGGTACATTGCTCCTATCAAGAGGTGAAAACATGGGACCAATTACTTGTTACAAGCTCTTATAATCGGATCTTTTGAAAATTGATTGTAGATTATCGACCATGGGTCTACATAATTCTTCATGTGATTCATAAATCCTTTTAAAATACAATCCAAAAAAAAAAAAAAACTAAGATGGACGGTGCTTTGTATCACTTCTAGTATCCAAAAAAATGAAAAATATCTTACCTTGCAATATCAAGTTAAGTTACTCCTTCAAATCTTGAGATGCATATAAAAAAAAAAAAAAAAAAAAAAAAAAAAAAAAAAAAAAAAAACTTGATATATAGCTCGAGTAAAAAATTAACACAAGTAGTTGAAATGCACTTACGAAGAGCATTTGAAGAAATGGAAAGAAAACCGGCCATGCCAAGAACGTTGTAATATGCAAAATTTTGGCAACGCATGCATGATGTATGGATACATGCCATGCATCCATGCATGGCACTAACTCACGTGGCAGCGCATCTCATGCAATCCAATGACGCACGTTACAAGATTCCTCTCCCTCTTCTTACTTATTGGGCCCACACTAACTCCACACTAGTCTAATCTCCTCTCCTAATTAACCGTTTGACCCAGATCCAACGAAATAGAATCAAGCACCTAGCTCAATTTGTTTCCTTTTTATTCAACATTATCTTTATTCCATTTAATTTTGATTTCTCAAAATTATATTTGGGATAAATAAAATCAGAAGCCTAATTTCTGAAACTGAATTTTCTAACAAATAATATGAAAAAATGTTGCAACTCAAAATAAATTCGACGTACACGAAGGACCAGTGTTGACCAGACATCCAGCATTTTTTTTTTCTTTTTTATTGAATGAAAATATCCTGCAATTTTAATGTACTAGCATAATATGCCCTCATATGTGGGCAAATAAAGAAACAAAATAATGTTAGACAATAAAAATATATTGCTTAATTTACGAGTGATGCAAATAGATTTGTTATTTAATTTGTTTCTATATTAGATGGAAAACCAAATAATAGTGTTGCTTCGTCTTGCGATTGATATCCAACCACAGATCAAATCGATCCAACGGAAAAAATATCTGTTTACTATTTAGACCTAACTAGTAAGCTTGTTTTCGCGGCTTCGCCGCGACGCGTGAATTGGAATTGTTTAATTGTAGTTATAAGCACAAAAGAAGTATTTATAGAAATATTCAGATTATTAATACAATAAGTTAATGTACACTGCGATTCGTACATAAATCGTGAAGCGATAGAAGACGAACAGGTGGCATTATATTATGAAGACAGATCGATGTTCAAATTATAACATTCATTAAAAAATGGCCTCCACTATAAAGAAGGACTGCGTAAATTTTTTTATTGTACTATTCTGGAAGAAAGTAAAAATTGATAAAACAATTTAAGAAAACGACAATAATTGAAAAAAAAAACAGTTGTATTATTACAAAATAAAATTCGCATAAAGCGGTTAAGTTGTTTATGTTTTGTAGTTAAAAAAAAAAAAAGAAAAATTGAATGCATGAACATGTGTCGGATGGAAAGTATAGAAAAAAAATTAGTATAGCAATTGACGGGTGTCAGTTTACTGAAATGAGGACATGCACCGATATGCGTGTTGCAAAAGCATTTATTGCTTCACCGCTTGAAAAATGAATGGTGAATATTAACAAACAAAACCGACGACACACATATATATAGTTGTTATAGAAATCCGTGTCGTTTTAACATATGCTAAATATACATATTTTTTGAATAATGTATTCGTTTATTATATATATACAATACGGCATACATAGCGTACTCATAAAAAATTATTTAAAATAAACATCCACTATGTGTTGTGATGTCGTATCATTAATAAAACACACAATATAAAAAAATATAATACAGAGCGAATACTTGTTTTATAAAGATGGCCCGCGTTTTTTTTTTATAATTTTGTAAGGAAAGAATAATCTATAAAACAACGAAGGAAGAAAACGTTGATAATAATTTTTAAAACAACAGAATTATTGCAAAATAAAATTTACATATACCAATTAAGCTATTCATGCATTTTAGTTCAAAAAAATAGAACGCATGAACACGTGTTGGGTAGAAAGCACGGGAAAAACAATAGTGCAGGAATTGACGAGTGTCGATCGACATAAATGAAAATACGTGTTGTAGTAAAAAAAAAAAATAGAATGCATGAACACGTGTTGGATGGAAAGTATAGAATAAAAATTAGTATAGCAACTGACGAGTGTCAGTTTACAGAAATAAGGACATGCATTGATATACGTGTTGTAAAAACATTTAACGCTTCACCGCTAAAAAAATGAACGGTGGACATTGACAAACGAAATTGATGATACGTATATATATATAATTGTTATAGAAATGCGTGTCCTTTTAATCGTTAAATATACATATTTTTTTTAACGATGTATTCGTTTATTATACATATACAATGCGACATACATAGCGCACTCATTAAAAAAATACTTAAAACGAACATCCACCGTGTGTTGTGACGACGTGTCATTAATATGAGATACAATATTAAAAAAATTATAATACAGAACAAATACTTGTCTTATGAAGATGGTCCTCATATTTTTTTTTTATTGTATCATTTTGTAAGGAAAGAATAATCGATGAAACAACAAAGGAAGAAAAATTGTTGACAATAATCTCTAAAATAGATGAATTATTGCAGAATAAAATTTACACACAGCGGTTAAGCTATTCACAGTTTTTGGTTCAAGAAAAATAGAATGCATGAACACACGTCAAGTGGGAAGCACAGGAAAAAAAATAGCACAGGAATTGACGAGTGTCAATCGACAGAAACGAAAACATGTGTTGACACGCGTGTTGCAAAAGCATTTATTATCTCGTCGTTTAAAAATGAACGGTGAATATTATCAAACGGAATGGACGACACATATATATATTATTGTTGTAGTAGTGTGCATTGTTTTAACACCCGTTAAATATATATACTTTCTAAATTATGTATTTGTTAATTATATATATACAGTATGACGTATGTAGTGTATTTATTATAAGATTGATTAGAACGAACATCCAATGTATGTTGCGACGACGTACCGTTAATATAAAGCACAGTATAAAATAATTACGATATAAAACAAATACATGATTTAATTTGAAAATTCTGTATTCCATAAATAAAAGCAATTAAGAATGTATCTAAATTATATTGTAGTATTTTTAAATATCCCTGTAAAGCAAATGGAAAATTATGTTGAGTTAAATCATTAGCGATTAACAAATGAACACTAAATTTGAATGCTTATATAAATATAGCATGTTGAAAACTGAAATAAACATCAGCAAACTAACAAAAGTAAGAATAAGAGAAGAAACAACAGTACCTTATACAGTCTAATCTCCGAAATACCAGATAACAAATCAAAAGTATAATATCTGTTATCTTGAATATTTGTTTGAAAGTTATAATTTAATATTGAAGACACAAATAACAAACCAATCTTACATAGCTCAATGTCCCACAGTTTCACAATGAAAAGCAAAATAGTAATTCGTTTAGACCAGCTGAACGCAAAACCTCCTCTTTTTATACTGCTCTTATCTCCTCCTCTCCTGTATTGCCATAACTCTAGCATCATCAGCGTAGAAAAGTAACGAATCAATTTAATAAAAAATCATAAACAGAACATGACCAAGAACAGACAAAACAAACCTATATAGAATTTTCATATACAAACAGTACAATCGAATACACAATATACATAATCAACTTTCATAAAAAATAGCAAAACTGATTTGAGATCCAAATCCGATACAAAATTAAAAAAAAAACAAAATAATTTAGTTTAGTGTTTCATTCCGACCTAAACAACACCATTACTCAAGTAACACCCATAAGCAACCATAGAAATATTATCCTGTTTACAATTTGACTTTGGAGATGACCACTCAATGCTGGTAAAACAGATGGTATATCAGCATTTTATAGCGAGTACACAACTCCTGTGTATTATTCTGTATACATATTATATCCAATCCAACTAAATAATAATTATATGTTGTACCAGACTTACATTGCTTTACAACTGTCTCCGCCTCTCATACGATACAACTGTTCTTGTATTATGTAAACGCCTAAATAAATTGCATATGTTACAAATTAGTACTCTGAACATGTAGCTGATATTTACAGTGCAAGACTACTTTATTTGTATTTTTTTCTATTAAATTTAAATCTTAAATAGTAAACACAGGAATTAAAAATCCGATTCACATAAAAGCTACACTGATACACATCCCAGCAGAAGTTGTACAATTTTGTCTATCCACTTCATAGTATATATTAGAAATTTACTAAAAGACTGTCAAAACTGGCAAAAAGTAAAAAAAAAATGAAAAAACAGAGCATTCGCCAATATTTGTTAGCCCTCAATAAAAAAAAAAGAAAAAAAAAACAAAGACAGTGTAACATAATAACAAATAAATTGATAAAAACAGACCTGAACAAAGGAACAGCTGCGAAAATAATACACATCAGAAGAAAAGCAACCCAGTTTAATGGCCAAGACCCTATGCCATATTGATATATTGATATTAACAGACCAAAAGAACTTCAAACAGTAAAGGAAAAAAAAAAGAAAATAAATCATACCAGCAACACTTCTAAATGATTTGAGCAATCAAAGACGATATGATCGGACCTCGAAATACAGTATAGTTTACCTAATGATCTGCCATAGCTCTCATAATATTTTTCATAAATTGCATAACCAACTTATAACAGTCAAACAGATATATCCATGTTCAAATTAAATTTTACTTTTAGAAACACGATAAAAAAAAAATGCTTGGTCAAAATCAAAAGAAATATCAACAGAGAACATAAAACCTCTCACCATCTATTTATTCCGTTATGCACAACAGAAAATAAGAAATATGATTAAATATTATTATAAGTATATCTTATTAACAATCAGCATAATTATCCAATCAAGGATTTAATGCTCGCTACAGCAAAATAAAACCAAAATTTAAGCAACCAATCGCTTAATGCAATTAACAATAAGCTACTATTATAATCGTTGTACAACAAACAATAAATTACTAAAATTAAAATAAATATAAGACAGAATCCTTGAAATTATGGATACAAAACCAAAAGCGATAACTTTTATTTTTTCCAGTATTGGAGGATAAACATCAACAAACCTTAGTCACTTGATAAACGTCCCTGTAAATACGAGCACAGATTTATCATCATCTTAGTATTAACACTGAAAATATTATTACAAAACTAGTAAACAAACCTTAGCATGTATTAATCCACGGTACCCACCACCATAATCAAGACTCCTCTCTTCCTTTTCTTTTATGATTTCTACAAGAAAAATCAATTTGATATAAGTCCGGGGAAAAAAAAAAAAGGAAGGATATAAGGAAAAAAAATCCAATCATAAATTTATTTTTTGTTAACCCTGAACTTAAAGAAAAAAAAAAAAGAACAAACATAATCTCGAACAGATCTGCCCCGCATACACTCAGAAATCGGTAGAAAGAAAAGGGGGAAAAAAATAGTAAGACATGTAGCCCATCACAAATTTCAGATCTATCCATCTATGCGAGACAGATCTATTCATCTAAACATATTTTTAACTACGCAATAGAAAAATCAAAGTCAAGAAAATTCGAAAAAATAACAAAGGAAGGAACATAAGAAAAAAAATGTTACAATATAATCGCAGTTCCTATTTCCAATTAAAAAAAGAATTAACAAAACTAAAGACGAAGGAAGAACGCCAGTACCTGAGACAAGCAAGTAAATTGAAACCGAACACAGATAAAGAACAAAAAAAATTGCAGAGGAAAGAAAAAAATCAACACTAACCATACAAACGGAGAGGAGAGAAGTATCACAGCCAAACAGTAAGCACGAAAAACCAGCACGAATTGCGAAAGCAGTACGGACAAAACTAACAAAAACAGGTCCGTGTAAGTATCGGCAAGAATTGAGGCGATTAACCGAGGAGAAAAGACCGCGGAGAGAGAGGGAAGACAGACGGCGCACACACCAGGAGCAATCGATAGAGAGGCAGGGATGCAGCGGTATCGGTGGAAGAAGGGGTAAATATGCGGAGAGACGGATCGAACACTCTCTCCCATCTCCAAATCCAGCCGTACACACCCATATCAGTGGCCCAGATAAATGGATCGGAAAAAGAAAAATGACACCGTTCATAGGCGTGAATTTTAAAGAAAAGGGGTATTAAACTTTAGTAAGGGTATAATGATTGTTGGTGCAATAAAATAAACTGAAGTACCTTACTAAAAGATTTTGCTGTATCCTCCAGAACTACCATATCTTGAGAAGTTATTATACAAGCATACAATTGAAAGACCCTCTTTGTTGATTTTGAATTCTTATCGGTTCCCTGTAAGTATTAAAAAGTTCCACATTAATTTTGTACATATAAACGGAAAACTTTTAGATATATGATTATTTAGCAAATTTTTGGAACCATACTCTTAAATATCATGAGAATAATAATCAAATACCACAATTTATAAAGGTCAACGACAAAAGGAGGCAGATATGTCATGGGAAACTTAATATATCATGTAAAGTTCTGGGAGTTGGTCAACACCAATGAAATTATGCAGCATAAGCTTAAATATCTGTCGTGCAGTTGTGCTCCTTGAGATACTGCACATATTTAAGCAAAAATTGCAAATAATAAGAAGTAGATTAGGTGAAAATAAATTAAATACGTCCAAAATTCAGCCTTCCTTTTTTGGTTTTTAAATACGCCCAAAAATTTCTCGTTTTGGTTCTTAACATCATCTTTTGTTCACTTCATAAGGGCAATAACCTTTTAGTCAATACTGACGTGGAATAGATCAATTTTCTATTACATATCAAGGCAAACAAAACACGATTCACCATGTAAAAGATCCGTCCAAAATCTTTATACGCATCTGAAAAAGAAAAAGGTACAGCATATTCTACTGAGTACAAATTGAAATTCATAGGAATTTCTGGACTGTCTGATCTGTTGATTGATTTCTTGACTGTCTGATCTATCTCTCTTTCACTCTCTACACCAACTCCATGGAACTCCTACCACAGAAGATCCCGAACCTCAAACCTGGCTTCACCCCAACTCTCTCCTCTCTCCGCTATTTCACATCTGTGCCACAGTTCCAAGAGAAACCAGAAACCAGGTGGTTTCTGCTCCTCTCTCCGCCTTCCTTCCCTGCGAAACCACCGCTATTGTCCCCTCACCTCCCCCATTAACACCCCTTCTACCCTCTCTTCCTTTCGACATAGCAAAAACCCCGCCTCCATTTTCTCCTTCTTCCCTTCCACCCAGCCGAGAAGCTACCTCCCCCTCCTACTTCAATCGGAATCCCACAGAGAAACACCCCCCTCATCACAAGATTGCCGAGCAATCGAATATAGCAAAGAAAAATTAAAAATCAGGCAACTGCTCGGCGCAATAAAGAGAGAGAAAATCGCAACAGGCGCAATAAAGAGAGAGAAAATTCCGACAAACCTAGAAACACAAACATATGAAAAGAGTCTCACATGCACGAACGACCACGCCGCTGAGAGGTTCAACCTGGACTTCCACCCGACTTCCATGCAACACGAACCTGAACTTCCACGCAGTAGGAAGAGCGCGTGAAGGAGGCGCTGGGGGCGTGGCGGCTTGCAAGGTCGACGATCTGTTCAATTAAGTGAACAAATAAAGAAATAAAGAAATGAGTGTTTGAAGAATAAATAGTATTTCTTGTATCGTCAAGCTACTACTTTGTTGTAGAAATAGAAACTTCAACCCAAGCATACCTCAAAATTTGAGAGAATTGCAAGTTGCTCAGACATGCGGGGACTTTGCCAGCAGCACCATGTTGCTTCTATAGAAGAAAATAAAAAAAATTTTTGTCATCAAAGATTTCCAGCCAAGTGCTGAATAAAAGTATAAGGAGGAGAGGTGGCTGCCGGGGCAGTGCTCGAGGATGAGGAAAGGACGAGAAAGATGGCGTTGGGGTTGGAGGAAGTCGAAGAGGGCAATGATGTTGAGGTGGCGGACGCGGCGGAAGACGGAGAACTCTCCGAGAAAGCTGTCACGCATTGAGGCGCTCCAGAGATCTCCTTGACAGCCATCAATGGCAATCGGTCCCCATCTTCTTTCTTTTTATTTTTGCTTATTATTTGCCGCTTAGGAAAGAATACCACCGCTTCTGTGCCTGGGAAGAGCTGAGATAAGCAGAGAATAGAATTAAATGTCGTAGACCAAATGTCCAATAAATACTCAAGCCCAAACTAAAAGCAACGGTTCGCATTACAACCGTACACCCTGTCCATATAAGCAAACACAACTCCCACCGATATCCCATCTGTAAATTCAACCGCAGAAACTCAGATGAACGGACCGGATAATTCACTCAGAAAAGAAGAAATGGCACTGTTCATAGGCGTGAATTTTAAAGAAACGGGGTATTCAGCCTTGTATATAGTATAAAGTGTAACACCTATACTATACGTTACGTGTATTTATAAGTAGTATAGACATATACGTGAAAGAAAACTACTTGAGATCTTCTGCAAATAAACTGATGAAGAAACGGTGTAGCGAGTTACAAATAGCAAAGAAACTGAAGAGGAGCACTTACCGTCTTCTTCATTCCATCAATATGACAATTTGATCGAAAATAAAACGAAGATGAAATGGAAATGGAAGGAGCTCCTTAGTCCTTCCGCACTTATGTCGTACGGTGGGACCAGTACCGCTTACATCGACCCTCCATTGCGGGGCCCACCACCTTCGGCATCAGCATCTGACGATACAAACTAGAAACGAAAGACCAAGTCTAGACAGCATTTAATCATCCAATGCCGTCGCGTCACGCCAAGAAAACGTGATTGCAATCGCATACGCAGATAGACCTGGTCCACTCCGTACTCCGTGAAAACAGAGTCATGGTCTTTACTGTTCACAAGCGACAAGCGACAAGCGACACCGACACCTGGATTTGTTTCTCCAAACCAAAAGTTCCAAAACCCGAAATTCGTTAGCTGTTGCAATAGTAGAACCGCTCTCGCGGCCTCGCCTAACCCAATATTCCGGATCCGGGTCTTTAATCTACAGCCCGTATAAATTAGATCCGACTAATACTCGCGCTTTTTCTTTTTTACTTTTCAAGCGTCAAGACAGCCACGCAAAGAAAGCCGAGTGGGGGTTGGTGGGCCCACGCGCCTTCTCCTCGCCACACGCTTTTCCCACCGCCCCACCCCTTATCCGTTATCTCCTACCTCACGCCGTTAGCTCCAGTGGCTCTCGCTCTGCCACGTCTGACTTTTCGCCGTCGGTGATTAACGGCGCTGACGTCACTTTCCACGTGTCGATTAAGGGTGATTCTTGGTTGAGGACCACTTTCTGGAAGTGGAAGCTCCTCACATTATAAAATGGATGTATTTTTACTTTTTTTCTTCCAAATTGCTGATGATAATTATCGTTAAATTGTAGATGTTTCGAAGCCCCATTTTGACCCACAATCGGCGCTTCGTATTTATTATTACTCATATATGATATATCATTTATTTTGTTGACTTGACCACTGATCCGCTGTAGAAAATGACAACAATAAAAATACTGTCATCTGCTAAGTAATTTACTCTTTTTATTTTTTTTCCCTGTAACATGTGATAGCAGTTACTAGTATTCTAAATTATAGCCGTGAGTTACTAATATTATAAAATGCAACCGGAAAGAACTATATATGTAGCTGTATATGCTAATATGCATATGCAATATAAGACCACATATACAAAAATATGCATTACACATTCAATAACGAACTCTAATTATGTAAAAATATTTATTAATAGATCCAAAAATCAGGTCTATCAATTAATAAATTATACTCCTATTTCATTGCATTTCTATTTCGACTAAATATCTTTAAAAAATTGGGTTAAAAGTTTGAATATTCTTTAGTACATCCGCATATTCTGCAATATACGCATCGTCATAAAGCGACCATCCACGTACATAGCAAACAACAGTTAAAAAAATCAGTGGTTACTCAATACATTTTCGAAGTGCTTACCAACTATTTCAGAGCGCCTACCGATATAGAACATGCTATATGCGTCGTTTCTCAATTTTGTTTCATAAATATAACTTGCAAAAATTTTAGACAGATATAAGGTCTTCTTAAATGTATACATCGTTTACAAATTGGGAAAATACAGTGTTAAGTCTCTATTTATTATAAAGTTCTTTTAATGTTGAGCTAAAATTTTGCACTTTTTAAGCGTGAGAGGTCTTATTCTTTTACTTTTCTTTTTAAAAAAAAAACAGCTTAAATTATATTTCGAGCTCATATGCGGTAAATCGGAGGTACGGGTGTCAATGAAACCCGTTTATCCGTTTACCCTACCCGTACCGCATTCGATAAGGCGGGTACGGGTAAGGTTTTATTTTCGTTAGACTAACGGGTACGGGTAAAGAAAAATTTTCGTTAACTTATCGGGTACGTGTATGGCTACGAGTAGGGGCTATTCCGTACCCATTATCTAACGGATAAAATTTTACAAAAATATTTGTATATATAATCATGTTAATAGCTTCGATCTTTATCCAAATTAATTTGTGTTGATGGAAAAATTAATTTGTACTCTATTATATTATAATTTATAATTAGTTATATAGATTCTTTGAAATTTCATTGATACGAGAATAAATTTCATGATAATTTTTATATATAAAGTATCATCTAAATGTTGTACTTTATCCATATATTTATTTGATATTATTTACTTAGCACATTATATATTTTTTTTATTAAATTAATAATATTATTATTATCCATTATGTACTGTTATGGTACCATTACCGTTAATTCTTAACAAGTACGGATAGGATACAGATAAAGCCTTTTTAACAGATACGGATATGGTACGGGTAAAAAAAATTTTAACAAGTGCGAGTATGAAAATACCTTCTACCGTACCATATTGTACCCATTAACACCCCTAATCGAAAGAAGTGCGCAACATAGGGTGTGTTTGGCATCCTTATTCGGTCCCAGAATAAGAGGAGAGAGGAGAGAGATTGTACTTTGGAGAGAGGAGAGAGGAGAGAGAGTGTCTTATTCGGCCTCTAATTCTAATTCCACCAAGGACGTGGAATTAGCCGAATAAGAGAAAAGAGGAGAGAGGAGAGAAGAGAGAGAAAAGAGGAGGACCCACATACCTTATTCATTTGCCTATTCGGCAAATGATCCAAACACGTCCATAATTATATCTGAAGCAAGTACGGAATCTACATTGAATATATGCATATCGCCAATGCAATCTAACATGATAAAAAAAGAGAGAAACAAATGGACAGATGTAGAAATTCGGTGATTTAAAACGAGAAGGGGCAACATGTCTATTTTTTTTTGCGCCAAATCATGTCAACGAAAAAAGAAAAAGACAAATTGAAACTTACGAAGTTCGTAGATTGTTCGGTAAATAATCAACAGGTAAAAGAGACATCTTAATTAATCAATTATATCCATACCAACTATTATCTTTATATACAGATGTTGTTTTTACAACTTTATAATAAAAAATATAAATAACTGCTTAAGCAGATAAACTTTACAGATCATCTTATCCAATGGAAAGTACTAGTACCTCTATATAATAACTTTATTATGGGCAGAAAAAGCTAGCCAGGTGGAATTTTATAGACAAGCCATATGGAGTTTCCACCAATTGCCAACTGTGATTCCACGTGTCATCCATTCCCACGTGGCATCCATCCACAATGCGATCATGCGCGGCCACAAATCTTAACCCTTTTTCCAGATACTATGAGAAAAGACAATATTAACCATATCCTGCCAAAACATCACCCTGTGATGGTATAGAGTCCAATAAAATTCAGATGGACCTAATCCTGATGTTACCAAACAAATGGGCATTTTTGGTAATTTAATCCAACCGCATAACGAATATGACGCTCTGATCCGAGGCACATCGTTATCCCCAATTACACCCTTCCAAATAATTGGGCCAACCAACTGGGATTTACGGCGTCAATATTAAAATTAATTAAAAATCAGGAAACTGAATTATTTTCTGCCTTTTATTTTTGTTCGCATATTTTTTGTACACTCCTTCATATTCCCCAAATTCGCTTATTGAATTTTATGAATTAGCTTCCATCCTTAATATTTAATGTAAATATTTCAGTAATTTCTCAAAAAAAAAAAATCAGTAAATGACAAAGTTATTTCGAGTTTAATATCACGAGATACGCAGTAGCTTCTCAATAAATAAATGAATATTATAGTTCAAATTGATTCGACCAAAAGATAACATGCTTACGAATATCTAATAGCATATCTTGATGAAAAATAATGTATCTACTGATGATTTTTTCCCCCGAATGTAAGGTATGAACCCGATATGAAATCTATATTTAATTCAAGTTTTTAAAGTTGGGCGGAGCGGGAAAAAAATTAATGTGCATAGACTAAATATAAGAATTTATGCAAATATCAACGTTATTATTACATAAAACATCAACGGGCGTAATTAGATAAAAAAATTAGTTGTAGTAGACAGGCGTTCAACAATGTAACAGTGATCATATTATTTTATATTTTTACGGAGTATAACTATATATATTAAAAAACTTAACGTATAATACTAAATAGTAAATATGCTATATAAATACATTTAATGTTTAAAAGAGTTCTCCCTTTATATACGTAAAATCTACCAAGGTTATCCTCCATTTCATATATTAAATGTAAAGCAATATAATCAAAATATATTTATATACATCTAGATTCAATAGAATAAATCCATCATAATACCGAACTCTCACAAGTACAATTGGTCATATATATTTGTGCAGGGGCATATTATTATTACATCGAAGAAAATAATATAATATAATAGTATTAATTTTTGCTTGGCGCAGATTAAAAATGTGATCCACAAAGTCTTATCTAATTTCCTCTGGTGAAGATGCCTTCTAGAGCGGAATCTTGGCATCGCTTTCACTCTTTCTCCTCCACAGAACTGCATCCTTTTTTTATAAAAGAAAATCGAATAAAAACTATAATTCTCTTTTATATTTAAAGCATGGCGATATTATCCACAAACTCCTCCCTTTTACACCTTTTACTCGTTGTAACAACACGATCGGTTAGAAGTTTTTCCAGAAACGGGCACGGATCCGGACCGTTCAAATTTAATCGGATGTGATCGACGGCTCTGATTGCACCCACGTGGGTAATTCTAGGAGTTTTTGTTTTTTCCCACAAGGCGGAAATTTTCTCAAACGGGGAAGAGTTAGCGGAGATTTAAAAGCAACCCCTTTTTCTCCAGTCGTTTAAAATAAACATCCAGATAAGCAGTTCGATTTCACGTCCGGCTTAGTAGGTACTGGAGACGATTTAAATTAATTTAAACTGGTGTTCCGTCACGTCTCTAACTGAACTAATTAATTTTTCTTTTTAAAGATAAATCTATCACACATCTGTCCCTCGAGTTAAAAAGAGAAAAGTAGGTGGATAAATCTGGACCCTCGGATTTAATAAACGGACACGTGGAGGGACGAAGGGATGTGGATCGTTGATGAAACGGTTCAGTTTGTTAATGGAAACCGGGAGTAGGCGGTATCCGTGGGGGGTTTAACCCGACGAGTCCGGTGGTAGAGGGGTCAAAGGTATAAGAGCTGTGGGTTTAAGCAAAAGAGAGAGAGAGAAGGTGGTTTTGAGGGGGTTTTGGCGATCTCAAACAAAGAGAGAAAAAGAGAGAAGAAACAAAAGAAAAGAGAGAAGAGAAAGAAAAACACAAGACCAATTCGACAAGTTTGGATTAATATTTCGTTACAACTCAATTGTGGATTTGGTTGGGGAAGGAAGATTGGATCAGATCGTCTGATTTCAAGGTGAGATCACTGGATCGGGTTGTTGCGTCTCAATTTTGGTTTCTGCGTGTTGTTTTGGCTTCTGGAATTTTGTTGATTGTTGAATTTCTTCGTTTTCGTGGCAATTGGGCTCAATTTCGGTTGTTTTCTCAATTGTGATGCTTAATTGAAGGATTTGCTGCTTTTCTTACCAAATTCTTCTGGCCAGGAGGCAATTTGGAATAATTAGATGGAGATCACTCGCTGTTTGTGTTTTGAATTCTTAGTATTTTGTTGAACGAGATCCGATCTGGATAATTTGCCAACCATTGCGCTGAATTTTGTATTTTTTGTGCAAATTACGTTGAATTTTGTTGTTTGGCCATTGTTCTTGATTGCTTGTCTGTTTGTGAGTGCGAATTTTCATGAAGGTGGCAATTACGATGTACTTATCAAGAGAATTTGGAAAAGTAGTTGAATTTTTGAAGATCGAGATCTTACTGTATTTAATCAATTGGATTTCTATTTATTTCAGAAAAGCAGTCTGTGCAGTTTTTCACTGATCACTGTTAATTAGGTGTTTTTGTAATGTTCCATTTTGCCAGAAAAGTAAATAATTCCTGGGGTATTGGAATTTCACCAAATTTAAGTTTGAATAGATCGCCGGAATTGTAGTAATGCTCAATTGTCCAATTGAAAGTTTTCGTTTTTGTTTTTCTAATATTTTGAATAATAACGTTGCTTGTTTTGAAAAACTTAAGAAATGTTACGTTTGCGTTTTAGCCCAAGAGAAAACCTTTGCTTTGTCTGATTTGGTACGTTTCCTTAGGCTTTAGATCGGTACCACTCCGTCTATTATTGCTTAATTCACACGGATCCCTGTGCATGTGATGTTTCTTTGTCTTTTTGATTGCTTCAGGGATAGGTTTCATGTTTGATTTTAATATTCCTTTCTGAAATAAATGTATTGCAAAAAGAATCTTATCTTGTTTGCTCTCCTATTTGTTTTTTAGATTTTAGGGAGTTAGGAGATCTTCCAAAATCTTTTTGAGGGTTTTGGGTTTAATGATCTGTCATTAAAATTATCATCGAGCTCCATTTCAATAATTGCTGTATTTACTTTGAAAAAAAAATGTAATTGCTGTTTTTGTCAAATAATCAAATATTATGTGATGCGGAAATACTCGGTTCATTATCTTTCTTAGAATTTCACTTTTGTGTTTTTGAAATTGATTGATCTTTAATTCTGATTATCTGAGAATTTCAATAAGAAAATAAAAATATTAAAGATGTTTGATTTGGTGCAGATTTGCTTTTAAAGGAGAAGATCAAAGGATGATGCTGTCTTATTCTTTTGTCGTTTGAGTTAGCAAATATTCAGTTTAATTATCAAAAGATATGGTGTTTCACAAGAGAATTAGTTGCAGTGCCTCAGGCCATCACGTACCAGTCACACCATCAGTACCAAAATGTGCTAAGGTTCTGATTAATCTCTCTTGAATTATTTATTTATTTTTATCTCCCTTTCATTTTTATATGTCATGCAATTTCTCATTTTTTTGTTCTAAATTTTCAGGGAAAGCGATCAAGCAGAAAGAAAATTGAGCTGAACGAAATGTGTGCATTCGATATGCTAGCTACCATCGCTGGGAAGCTTCTGACTGAAGGGGAGAATTCTCTTCTCCTAACTGACACAAATCTGATGGCCGTGAAGGAAACTCTTATTCCTGAGGCAATGAAATCTGATCCGCTGGATCAGGATAGCTGCAATGAGAGCCAAGCACCAGTTAATGAGGTACCAGACTCTCCCGAATTGTACAGTCGAATGGAGTCGGGTGTTAAGTCGCTACCTTTGGTTAGCTCTGACAGCAGTGCTGAGATGCCAGATAAAACTCAAATTGCATGGACTGACGTCGTTGATAGGGAATGTGAAGATAATTCGTCAGCCTGCACACATCCCGATGCATTTAGGACCCACAAGGTTTCCAAGAAAGCCCATTCCACCAAGTACAAAAAGGCAGGCCCCCCTCGTGTGCACGATGGTGATGAAAATTACAGCGGTACTCTTCAATTTGATCACAACATTTTAAATTTATTCCTTTTGAAATTGTTTTGATCTAATTGAGGTTTTGGGTTTTTGTTTGCTTTTAGACTGCGAGATGAAACCAGCTTTTCGGAACAGCAACTTATTTTACACGCGCCAGAGGACTCAGTTCAAAAGGAAGAAGCAGTTTGATCACAGTTCTATATTTACCCGGGAAGGTAAAAACAAATTTGGTGGATTATCTTGTAATATATTACTTGAGACCCCTCTTCAGTTATTAATTATTAAGAATTTCATTCATGGAAAGTCAATGCGGTTGGTTATTCTTATTTCTATTTCAGTCAAACGAGAAGCATCCTCTTCAAAAATTCAAAAACCAATGTATGAATCTAAAGACAAGGTGAAGCTTTGCATCAAGTCCTTCCAGATTCCAGAGCTTCTGATTGAGATCCCTGAAACTGCTACTGTTGGCTCTCTCAAGGTAATGAATTACTGGTCTTCAATGTAACACTTGCAAAATTGAAGCTTAAAATTGAAATGCTTCAATTTACTGACTTGTAATTTCTATTACAGAAAAAGGTACTGGAGGCAATGGCAGCTATGCTAGGAGAGGGCCTACATGTTGGTGTCACAGTACATGGAAAGAAAGTGCAAGATGATGCTGCTTCACTGGTACAGGCGGGAATCAACCCTGGAAAGAAAACCGACAATATTGATTTTTCAATTGAACCAAAATTTGTATCCGAGTTGAATCAATCAAACAATTCTTGCCAAAATGTGGTGCAGGAAGACAGCCATGTCACTGATCTCGGTGACCTAACTGAGCCTCTAGCAAGGTTAATGCCATTTAAAATAAATGGAACAATTGAAACACAAATTCAAATCTTGAATATTCCCACTAATAAAGGAAAACTAAATTTCTTTTTCAGGATATCACCTCCTACATCCCCACCAGAGAACCAGGCATCGGATCCGGAGCCAGTGCTGAACCTGGTGCAGAACCCTGTACAATCACCTTCACTGAATTGCCACGAAAGTGGCTATGACTCAGCACCTTCTCCCAATTCACCAATTGAAAATTTATCTTCACCAGAGAAAAATTCAAATTCAATGAATGAAACAAAAACAATGGTGGTTCATAAGATGGAGATGGAAGAGGCATTGGCTGTGGTAGTGCCGAGCCGGAAATCCAAACGGGTTGAACCAGTCGGGCAGAGAAGGATCCGCCGCCCATTTTCTGTTGCAGAGGTGGAAGCCCTTGTGCAGGCTGTCGAGAAATTAGGCACTGGAAGGTGTGTTTTTATCTTTTATTTGTTTAAAGGAAAGGAGAAATGGAAAAGAAAAAAAAAGAAAAAGAAAAAAGATTTATTGGGTGTGATTTGAAATTTCTTCAGGTGGAGAGATGTAAAAGTCAATGCATTTGACAATGCGAAGCACCGCACATATGTGGATCTTAAGGTAACAAAACTTGCTTTTTCAAGAACATAATCAATTTAGTTTCTGTATATTATTGCACGGTTATATCACTTCTTTTTTCCATTATATGAATTATGGATCATTTCAGGCTTTTCAATCCTTTCCTAAAACATTCTAGTTGTTTAGGACTTTAGGTCAATGTGAATCATGCGTTATAATTGATGTCATATTCTATGTTTAGTTATTGCATCATTTAGCGTCATATTATGATATTAACCACTTTTTCAGCCTTATGGTTAATTTTAACTTTTCAGACATGCAAGTATTTCTAATATGAGATTTCCCCATTGTATAATTATTGAAAAGTCTATTCCCCTCGTATGTTATTTACATGGAAGCACCAGAGAGTATTTGGGAACTTTCCATGAGCGGTTCAATTGGAGAGGATAAAAAGCGAAAATTTGGAAGAATTCTCTGCTGATATTTTAGGGGAAAATTAGAGACCAAAATTTGAATTAGTTCCACACGCAAAACTATTCATTTTCTGGGTACTTGGTCAAGTTGTTTACCTAGAAAACTTGAAAGCCTCTTACCTGGAATAAACCCAGAATAGTTAGTTATGTCCCCACGGCAGCCAATTCTGGCTGTAGACCAGACCAAGTCTAATTCAAAATTCAAAACCCTCTTATCATCATCCATCATTGGCTGGTGAACTTAGTCATCTACAATGCCATGCATGGTCAATTCCAACAAGCTAACATATTTTACCTTCTAGACTTGGTATTTATCCCATGTGCTAATCATGGTCAAATTCTTATGCCTTATCAGGATAAATGGAAAACTTTGGTGCACACAGCTAGTATTGCACCTCAACAAAGGCGTGGTGAACCAGTTCCACAGGATCTCCTGGACCGGGTCCTTGCAGCCCAGGCATACTGGTCCCACCAGCAAGCTAAACTTCAACTCAAGTCTGAGGCTTGCCTTCTCACCTAAAACTAATTCGACCAATTCATTTATTCTCTTAGGTTCCTATTCTGTACATTAGAAGATTAAAGGGTTTACAAGAGGAATTGACCAATTTGTGTAGAAATTTCTTTCATTTTTTTTTTTTCTCACCAATTCATTCTTTCTCTCACCAAGTAAAGTAGGGTTCTCTCGGTTCCTCTCTCTCCTTTGTGCATTTGTTAACAAGAAAAGAGGGAAGGGACTTTCTTCGGAGGTTGTAAATGGTACCTGGAAATTGCAAAAAGAACCCACAAAAGAGTTGAAATCTGATTGGGCAGTTGTCTGTGTCACTAATTCATTCTTTCGGTGGAGGTGGTTCTATTGGGAAGGAAAAGGCTAAAGGACATTCACATTGGATCTGCTTTTTATTTTTTACTTTCTTTATTTAAAATTTATCCTTATTAAATTCAATGTTACGGTGTAGATGTATCGGTCGCGAATCTGTAGTTGTTGCACATTGGACACTTAATTGAAAGAATAGTATATACTTTTGTATTTAGTTCGTGAATTCTTTTTGTATGCAATCTGTCACCATGTGATCTTTCTGCTTTTTATAACGGGGTTTACTGACAGCTAGTGAAATTGATTATGTTATCCGTACTGAAAGAATAATTATTGGAGAGGTACAGCATTAATCAATTATATAGGGATTATTAAACTACCTGCTAATCCAATTGAAAAGTACACTAGATCTGAATACTTAAATGAGCTGGAGGTGACCGACAAACAACACCTATAAAATAAAACAAATCTTAATTTTAGTGAATATGGATAAACGTTTCTTGAATTAAATAGTAATCTTATTGAATGAAACCTATCATTTAGTTCCCTACCAATTCTTGGTTCCCCAATCAAATGCTTCTTTGGTCATTATTTTACTTTTGTCTAAATCAATGAATGATGAATATAATGACCCCATTTGTCCAATCATGAATTGATTACGCTATTAAAATTGATTGCTTATTCAAAATACCATTAAATATTGTGCACAATTTACTCGTTGCATTTTTCTTTTTGTATATTTATATATGGAGATTATATCTTCCTATTCAAAGTAAGCTTGTTTAATCGTTTCTGTTAGTCTGCGTCTCCTAATAATATTATTCAAATTTAAGTATTTTCCCTCTATAAATAATTTTTCTTTGGGTTCCCCGAGATAATGATTGTGTAATACAAACGAGAAATTCTAGTAGTCACCAAATAAAGCAGTTTCTCATGTTGCCACAATAACAAATTATATTCCTGTAAGTGTAACCAAAATAGTGAAAAAGCACTTTCTGATCCACCAAAAAGGAAAAGGAATAACCAAGCAAAATCAATCTCTTAAGGAAAAAGAAAGAACAAACAACTATATATGAATAAACACTCCCTCCCCACCGTTCGTTATACTATTCCTTTCCTAGTGACCAAACCAAGAGTCAGGTGAGCATCCCCTAACTTTGGTTATTGTGCATGTGTTCTAATCCAAATTTCTAACTTTGGGGTTGGAATACAGGCTGGGTTTAACCAGAATTTTGCACATTCCATGTTCTTCCTTTGTACAAAAAAAAGAGGGATTATGACATGCCTATCAATCCTACCTGGACTCACATTACATCCTCCTTTTGTTAACCCTTTGTTTGCTCACTTAAATTAATGTGTGGGGAGGCGATGCATCTTTTGTTTGTATGCATACAATATCATGTTATCTCACATGTGATTGATGATGTAAATATGTTGTTGTTCCCTCCATTTAATACCAGGCGGCGGTGGCGCTCTGAAATTATGTAAGTCTGAGTTGGGTAAAGATCAAACTTCAAAGCATATGCAATTTGCTGCTCAATTAATTGATGACTATCCTTTTTTAAGGAGCAAGTCAAGCCAGCCTCATTTCCGGTGGTGGATCTAACTAAAACTACTTGCTTGTATTACTATCACATGCGCCCCCATTTTTATGTTACACCAAGTTGCACTTTAGTCCCCCAACCTGACGCCTAGACTTGTGGTCATCAGAATTTTTTCCATTATTTTGTTTGGTAGTATGGGTTATAGATCATAATTCGTTCAAGTTGAAATTTTTATCAAGATAACCAAAAAATAATGTTTAATTTAAACAAATCATAAAAGCAGACATGGGCCATATATTGCCTCGGAGGACTAAAACTGAAGCAACTTTTTTGTATTAATAAAAAAGTGAAATCTTATTTATATTAAATTTTAATTAAGTAATATAATATAATATTATCACGTTCATGACACGTGGATTTCAAAGGGGGAAGCTGTCTAAAGGAACGCGCTAATTTGGAGAAGCAAGGCTACTACGAGGAAACCCCGGTAAGAAACAACTGCCCCTATTGTTTGACTCCCAATTGCACAAACCCACGATTTGAAATTGGGATATTTAATTGGGAATATACCTTTAATAGGAATAGAATAAATCAAGAGCTAGCGTATATGGCTTGTTGAAGTAGCCAAAGATCTATAAAACTAATGATCATAGAGATTGTCGCAATATTTTCTCTACACCTCATGCTGAAGAAAGCATATAATAAGTCTTTAGAATATCTTTAAGGCCACATATTTATTATAGTGAATTATTAAACTGGATATATACTTCCTGAGCTATTGTTAATACCTTAGCTTCAATTTTGTTTTGTTTTTGTATATATTTATTTATTTTTTTGAAGACTTGGAATGATTAGACTAAATTGGGGTCAATGCCAATAAAATTCTAGAAAGAGAAATATGAAAGCCATTAAAATTCTTTATAAGACTAAAAGAAAAGGTAGACAAATTAAAAAGTCACACTTGGTGTATATTAGTATATAAATGATGAGCCAAGAAAGGTATGCCGATGGTATTCTGTTAATGCACTTGGCAGCGAAAGCAATTTTTAATCATGTCATTCTTATCAGAGGATGTAGAGATTGCTAAAATGTTGGAATGCCACGATATCAAACATTTATAGGTTCAAATTATTATCGTCCTGTATGGCTGTATGTTTATAATTTTAAAGCAATTATATCACATTTAAGAAATTATGATCTGACTTAATGTGTCCGCAATCCACATAGTTATATATTGTAGGTTGCAATATACTTTATTGCAGTGGCGAAGCCACACATTGATTGGTGGGTCCATGGACCCACCTTGAAAAAAAAATTTACAAGAAATAAGACCTATATGAAAATAAAAAAATTACAGGGAACCATCTAAAAAGTCCAGAGGACCCATCTGAGAAAATAGAAATTGTGATTTTTTTTAAAATTGAATTAACTAAAATTATATTTTTAATACAAAACTTTTGACCTTTTAATTTTTTAAAATGAAAACTGTTATGCAAAAATTATTAGAAAACGAAAACTCGTAGGGAATTATTGTAATTTTTACTTTTTTTTATTGACTTGAATTATAATTTTGGATATTGGATATATTATTTTAGATGTTGTGTTGTTGTTATAGGTATATTTGATTTCTCATGAATTTTATTTTAAGTTACATTGTTCTAGAATTATTTGTTTGAAAAATATTGTTATACTATATCTATATTAGACGTTATGTTGTACATATTTTTTCAGAAAAAAAATTTTATGGACCCTGCTAATATGAATTCCTAGCTTCGCCCCTGCTTTATTGTATGATGCATAAATTTGTTCCAAGAAAAATTCCAGATTTATTTGCCAAAATCATTTATTAAAATTTTAGATGTTTCGGTCATTGTAGCAAAGTTAGATACTTATTGAGAGACACGATAATCACATATTTATTCGACTGCAGTTTCAAACTTAAAAGCAAAGTGATTTATGAAGGAACTAACAAATACAACTATACGTTTAAAACACTTCCCTGTTGACAGCCAGTTAAAGGGACCGCCTACAAGTAGATACCAGATGTAGAGGAGAAAACCACCACTATTATCATTTTATAAAAATTTTATTTTATTTTTTTCTGTATTGATTGGGATGGGTACTTACTGCTCAGTAGAACCAACTAGAGATGGAGGTTGAAATACAAGAATTGAATTGAATAGAACAGAGTGGAAACACAGTTACCTGCCCCAAACGCAAGGTAAACACACTATTAATTTACACTTCATCATCATTATCTTATACACAAAGAAAAGTACATAGTTCCCATTTTGTCTTATAAGTGACACAGAGCCTTGAAATAAAAAAAAGTTCTAATACAAAAGCCCAAACAGAGCCCAAACAGACTTTATTTAATTTACACTTTGTGTCTTTGTCTAATTCAAAGAAAATAAAGAGAGAAGAATCAAAAGAGGCCCGAAATTTAAAAGAAAAAACCAAATTAGCCCATTTTTATTTCATCATTTTAGAGCCCAATTGAGTCATACGCTTACTAAATACTAATAACCCTACCTCTCTCCTTCGTCATTTCCTCTCTCCCATTTCCATCAAGCTATCATTCTTTCTACAGCTCAACATTTTGTTGTCCAATTCTCCATAAATTAATTGAAGTTCAAGTGGGGACCTGCTGGTTAGTCTTTATTTGATTGTTTTCTAATTGATTTCTTGGTTTCCATTTCTGATTTTCACTAGTGCTTACACTTGCTCTGCCACTGCCTCCATTTATTTCATTTTTTATTCCTTTTCTTACTTTTTTTTAGGCACTATTTACTAAAGGTTAAGGTCTCTCGTTTGGCCTGCTTCATTTCCCTCTCGGATTTTGGCTTAATTTAGTGCAATCAAACTCAATTTGAGCCTCAAATGTGCTATTAGTATCTATCTGCTCGTGGGTTTATCCTGTGTAACTGTTGTTGTGTAATAATAATGCTGTTACTGTGGTACAATGCATAAAAGGGAATTACTGTTTTATGTAACAGTTAATTAAATTAAATTAATCATTGTATCATTGTCAATCTTTTGTACCAGGGATAGGAACAGGAAGAGATGAGAAGGCCGGGACAGTTTCCGGATGCGGGTGCAAATCCGATGATGCAACAGCAACTACCGTACCTGCACCAACAGCTGTCAGGGAATGCATATTCCACACAGGATCCCCTGCGGCCAGCTGATGGGCAAATCTCCTCTTACCCTATGGGATTCACTGAAGGCAAGTGCTACTGTTATACCATCTGGCTCATTTCATTGTTCTTTGATGCCACCTGTTGGATTGGTGTGTATACCCTTATGATTTTTGACCCAATTTTAGTTAACAAACAGAAAGAAAATGCTTAATTGTCAGTAAACTGATACCAAAAGGGTGCTGGTATGATCAGCCAAGTGTTTGCCAGTCATGGTGTGGTCCCTACCTCAGTACATTGCTCCAGTCTTGTCCCATTTTCAAGCATGCTCATCAACTGTTTTCATCTTATTCTTCTTATTATGAATTGGTATATAGGTCAAGGAAATGCTCCTCCACATAGTTACATGTATGAGAAACAAAGAGGTGACCCAAAAAATGGCACAGAAAAGATGGGAAGTACAGAACCAAGGGCTGAAATGGCAAACAACAGTGCTGCATTGGAAGGGAATTACATGGATAAAACAGCTCCACCAAAGACAATAGATGCACTGGAGCAGATATTTTTTCAAGACCTCACAAAACTACTAAAAGAACATCATGATGCAGAGGATGCTGAGTTTTCCAGGCACTGTCAGGTACCTTTACTTTCACTGCTGATACTTCATCTCCCCTTGTCAGTTGTTACAGTTGGACTTTAAATCTAATAATTTTATTATAAAAATAACTTTTCTTTCTCTCTTTCTTATAACAGAGGCTTAATGAGATCAATGCACATTATAAAGAGAAATTGGTGGCTCTGCGAGCAAAGCAAGGGAAGATAAGAGAGGAGTTTCTGAGGAATGAGGCTCAGTTGCGGTTCCAACAATACCAGGAGTACCAACACAATAATTCCATGGCCCATTTCCAAAATAACAACCCTCCTCCTCCTCGGCCCAGCGGGGCCCACCACAGTCACCCTTCCGCTGGCGGTTACAGCATGGATGGTACACAGAGACCTGCCTTCCGTGGTGCATATGGTGCAGACGGCCACCCTGGTGGGTATGGTGGCGATGCACCACGGGGCCCTTATCCTAATCAGGCAAGTCGGTATGAATCTGGAGGCCACATGCATGGCCGCGGATTTGAGCCACACTATCCTGGTGGTAGAGGTTATAATGCTGGAGGCAGGCAGCACTAGATTATTATCTGGTCAGTGTGAATGTGTGATAGTTAGTGTTATCCTGTATTTTTATTATTATTATTTTTTTCTTTTGGGGTTTTCAGAGAACCACTTCCCCTTCAAAAAGCAAAAAAAATAATCCTTGTTTTCCTTGGGTCAATCGTCTGGTTTCTGAGGTTTGTTTAGGCAGATGCACGATGGATTTGGCCATGGTCTTGTTTAGTTTAGAATAAGTTTAGAATAGCTAATTGTAGCATGGTTGAAACTTCTACTTGGGAGATTAGACATCCTGCATAATGTATAGATACTATCATTCATAAAATGTAGGATATTTTAGAACTTTTGTAAGTAGATCTGAAACTCATTTTGGAATGAGCGATTTGAATTGTTTTATTACTTAGTACACTTATATTTGGAACTTCTTCCTGGGATTGGAAACCCAAACTTAATCTCGAGTATATACAAACAGAGACCACTTTTCGGCATCCGCAAGGTTGTTTCTTGTGGCATCTTATCATTACATGTTATTTGCAACTATAATTTGTTTCAAATGGTTATTCTAAGCTGTTTATGTCGTTCTATTTAGGAGAGTTTTTTGCTAACTAGATATTATTAACCGTAGAGTTGTCTAGTGTTGCAATCTTATCAGCTCTTAGTAATTTTCTTGATCTGATATTGTATTAAATGGATTTTAAATTTTATAATTTTTTTGCGTATGCATTCTTCAACTTCATAACCTGCTTTCTTATAGCCAATTTCAAAATAAGTCATATATGCAACGTATTTTGGCATGATATTCACTACAAATCTATGTAACTCGATCTCTCCATCATCATTGCGGCCTATGTATTATTTTCTTTCCTCAAATGCCCCAGACAAGAGTAGTTATGGGCTTCGAAAGATCATCATTCGCAATCAAATCAGGCGCAGAACTAACACCGTCTTGGCTGGATCTTCCTTCTTAAATCTTAATTGACTGAGATATGAGCTTTAGCAAGGAACGAATTAAACTACTCAATATTCAGCTAACGACTACTTCCAAGGAAATAAAAAAAGAACAAATAAAGAAACGAAGGAAAATAGATGATTAAAAAAAGAGAGGGTAAATGTGAAATAGGTGAGAAGGGGGAGAAGATGGTTAGAGCACTTGGTTGATGACTAAAAAGGACGTCAGATATCTATTAGCATAATGCATTAACACTAAAATGCCGGGATGTTTGGAACAAGAGAATAAGGCCTTGTTCTAGAATAGCTTATTCCCGGAGCACCCAAACACCATTTGGAACAAGAACAAGCCCTTGTTCTTGTTCCAACAAAATGTTGGAATTAGAACAAGAACAAGAACAAGAACAAGAACAAGCCCTTGTTCTAGTTCTTGTTCTTATTCCATACACATCCTTTATCCTAAATATAAAGGCTTTGCATTGTGGATAATGTCCAGGTTTATAATTCTTTTATGAATGCAAAAGGATTTAAGAATTAAGTAACAAGTGCCAACCAAATACCTCTTTCTTTATTCTCTGATTATCCATTCTTTAGAATGTTCCCATGATGTCTCCCAGTTTCTCTTCCTTTTTTTTTTTTTTTTTTTTTTTCCCTTCAGTTCCAATATTTGTATCAGGAATGCTTAGAAAAGCACATTACCACCATCAAACAAAGCGTGCGGAGTTGTTGCTAAATACTACGAGCTTTCTGAAGCTGCTTGTTTGTAGTAAATTATGATTTCAAAAGCTAATGTGCAAAACATTTGGCATTTTACACTTCAAAGTTCATGCATACCTTTGTGCAGTTAAGCTTTCTTTTCCTCCCCTTTTTTCTTTTTTTTCAGCTTTCAGAAGCAACACTTGCAACTAACAGCACAAAGAAGGTGAAAGATATAAGATATCATTTTATATTCTTCAAATGAAAGAAAGCCTATTAACGCCTTAGAAATGTCAGTGTAGAAATACAATCCCTTGGATGGTCCCAAAAAAAAAAAGCTTCATCCTATGAGAAAATATGGTTTAAAAATTACAGTGTATAGTTTGAACAAGTTTGTGTCACTAAAGCTTGAAACAACACAGCGCAAAAGGGGACGATCAGCAAGATACCTAACCATCCCTGAACCAAAACTGTACAAGCCCTAGAAAAGTCAATATCCCACTCATCATTGATTTCCTTTCCATCTTGTTTTATGAAGTCTAAGATTTTCAATCAATCAAACCCTCACACCAGACTTGTCTCAAATTCTGAATCAGCGTTTGCCTCCATGCCCGATTCCAAGAAGATCCTGAAATAACATTCATTACATTGACTAAATCAAAATTTGCTTTACAAAAATCATTTTTTTGCAATGAGTCTATGACTAAAGGGAGATGTAGAATAGATTTCTGTGGTTCTTACCTGACAAGCTTTATTTTTGGCCCTGGTTTCAGCTGTGCTAGGTATGTCATGATTTGGTTTGTTAAACCTTTTCTCACTCTTCTCGCATGAGCCCCACCCATCAGAGAACCTCCCACATCTTTCAAAAGTTTTATGGAAATCAGTATACAGCATATAACAAGGCCATAGAGCATAAGAATAATGACATGGATTGTACTAAAATCCAAGCATAGCTCCCTGGCAATAGTTGATATTATATTTTGGACTAGCCAGCAAAAGTACCAGTCATGTTGTGCCAGCAGCTTGATGCTGATATGGGACTTAGTCATCCATGATAGATAGAAATAATATCTAGAGAAGCTTACTGCATGTGTGCTCTGACAACAAACTCAGCACGCCGAACATTTCGACTCTCGTCAAATTCAATGGATTTATCTCTGATTTCATAAGATATATTGAAGAAGAATGACATTTTCCGCCATCCTGAACACAAAGATAAGAATACAATCAAGTATGAAAATTGTCTGAGCTATATAGATCAAGATATATATATTGGTATACTTTACCAGATTTTTTGATATAGGGGTTTCCAGAAATCATGCTGTAGTCTGATTTCTCTAGAATCTGGGAATGGGAAAAAAAATGCAACAGGAGAATTATTGTCAAAATTTGATAAGATTTTGCAAAATTATTGTTTATAAAATCACAAAGGTCAATTCCTAGCTTTTATCAGTGATGAAAATAATAGTGAAGCCTTGATTCTATAGCTATTTTCAGTTGCTCTTTCAATACAAGGGAAGCATGGGTTGAATTTTTCTCATCATTACTCAATTTAACGAGAGTGACATCACTTGTTCGGCATCTCAACTACTATTTTATATCATTAACACTTGACACAGGTCCTCTTTTGTCAGTCATAACTCATAACCTCCTAAACCTACCTTAAGCAGTAAAAATTACCTGATATTTGCATTATGAAAATTCATCTTACTTGTATGTACTATGACGATCAAAGAAAATTTCAGATAAAGTTCTGAAACTCACAATTCTGACTAGCAATTCACCTTCATACATGAAAACGATGTCACCAAATAAATTTTAAGAAATCTAAACAAATAAGACCAAAATTACCTGCAATGCCATGTCTTGGTAGTGCTTGAACGAAGCAACAGAAGGAAACTCTCCAAACAACAAGCTATGCCTTGATCCAAGCTTCCCTTCCATCACCGGCGAAGGGCTCTCCACCACCGGGCTAACCTCACTCACCACCACTCGACTCCTCACTGGCGACTGGTACACCATCGGATTCAGATCCGGATTGATCTGCCTAGGCGCAACATTCGCCCCGATCTGATTCTGCGCCACTACAATTCGTCGATCAATCGATTCCTGTACAGCTACTCTAGGCTTCTTCTCAGGTTGCCACACCTTCTCCACCTCGTCAGGCTGAGGTTTGGGGCGGGGTCTACAGGGATTGCGATAGGCGAACTGGTGGGAAGAAGGAGAGGGAGGTGGCAAACGAGGCACAGGTGACGGAGGAGGTAGGGTTTTCCGATGGCGAGAGGAGAGAGCGGCGGATTCAATGGCTTTCCAGAGCTCGGGATCGTCGAGGTAGTCGTCCATGGCAGTCAGCAGAGTTCACTGTGGAATGAAAAGGAAGACGAGAGAGGAGTCCTCGAGTCTGTGTGGTTGATGGAAGCGCGTTTCAAATTTCAAACATTTATGGGCTTGATAGGCTTTTAAGGGCTTTCAAATCTATCCTCTACCTTTTCAGTGAGCCTGTCACAATGCCTCGTTAGAGAAGTTCGCCCTGACAGATTTTACCAGACTATAATCGGAAATTTGGAATCTAGTTTGTTTAGTTCTTTCTGTTAGTGAGTGGTGACTTTGTTTTTGTGTTAATTTTGAAATTGACAGTTACTGTCTCTCAAAAAATTAGCGGAATCTAAGATTTAAAAATTTTACTGATCTAATCAATTAGTGGCGTGATGGCAATGCGACGATTAGGGCGACGATGGAGAGGCCTAAGAGAAAACGATTTATTTATTTTTACTTTAAAAATAAACAAGATGCATAAATTCTAGATAAATCACAAGTGAATTCTGAAGTAGACCGAAATTTCAAATTAGGCCTTATGTGCATCAGAATAAAATATTGATTAGGTTTGTTGTACTGTAAAATATATTTATTATCAGTTTCGGAATATTCTAATTTCAATTTTCAGAAAATATTTGGCAGCATTTAAAAAAATTGTGTCGTTCGACAGGATAAAATACTATGTTTTCCATTAAGATTATATAAATATTTTATATTAGCCCCGATAACACATCAAGGAAAAAAAATACTGTAATTTCCAAACCCCCCCCCCCCCCCCCCCCTCCACCCCTAAAAATTCTAACTTCACCCCTGAAGATGTCTTTAGATTATTTTAAAATCAAGAAGTTGAAAAACGGTTTAATCATTTTAATTTAATATATATTTGATTGCGATTGGAAAACCTTGACCTCTTTAAGACGTATTTGTCTTCAGCTATTCATATTTGCATTGAATTTCCAGAGACCATTTGTGGAACATTCATTCTCTCAATGGAAGCCAGCACGGATCAAACAAACTAAGAATATTTTTCTGTGCCTACGGGTTTTAAACCCGAAAAGCAAAAGCTTTTCTGTGAATATAACTTACGACAACATAAAAAACGTAAATCCTAAATATCAGAACAAGGTTTATTTATCTTGTTGGCACGATGTTTAATTAATTAAATCAATATTTAACCAGTAACAGCGTAACACGTCTCCTGAATCCTGATCCCTCTCGATGAAACCGAGGGTAGAACCCAATTAGAAAAAGAATCAGTCTCCTTTCCAAATATGAAACCAAAGATAATAAAAACCAGAAGTTGGAGAAAGACAAACAAATCTAGTTGTAGTTGATAACAACTAGTTCTAAACTCGCGCGTTGCGCGATTCGTCTCAATTCAAAAATGGTATGAAACGGTTTCCTAATGAGTGCAACTATGTTATGAATTTTTTTGCAAACGGCCATGCGATATTCACAAATTTTCAAAATGAAATTACTGCAACTAAGTGTGCATTTGTAAAGAGTTCATTGTGATCGTTTACTTTGAAATGAACATCATTTTTTAGCGCAAAATTTTGTTTATTCGTTTGTGGTGGGAAGGCCGGAGATTCACTCGCAAACCAATTGTAAGAAGTACTCTACTACCTATCCTTCAGTTTACCTGGTTCTCCTTGAAAAAAAATATATATTTTGTTTGGTCAAAGGCTGGGTAGGTCAGTTTTTTTGTTGCGTTGGAAAATGAGTGTGTTCAGTAGTGGGGCAGAGGAATTTTAGTGACTTCGCAAAAAGAAATGTTGAAATTTTAGTTTTTCTTGTGTCGTTACATAGCCATATATCAGAATGTCTCCAAAACCAAGAAAAATATGGGCACATATGTTATGGACAAAAAAGATGTTGGCTTTTGTATAAGTGAACAACAGAAAAGAGAAAAAAAAAGGGAGGGGGCAAACTCATTTCCAATTAGAGAAAGAAAAGGCTAAATTTTTCATTAAAAGATTATTGGCCATAGCTGCAAAAAAAAATCTATCAATAATAATAACATCAATATAAATTTACCGCAAAATAAATGACAGTAAAAAATGTGAACTTTTTTATGCCAAGACATTAGTCACTTGGTAAATGAGATCAACTTGCTTAGGATGACTCGATTATGATGCCAACAAATAATTTATTATCTTATTGCTGGATAACTTTATAAATGACATCAATTTGTTACCTCTACAAGTCAGAAGTCATAGAAGACTGCAATAGCATATATAAAATATCTGCTTCTCCAAAAAGCACCAATCTGTTCAATCACCTGATAATGAGAGAAGAATATGGCAGGTAAGCATCTCATAGACCATTTGTGCTCTGACGCTATAATCCATTTTATGGGAGAAAAAAAATAATCAATGCCTAATAATAAGTTAATGACAATTTATTCCTCAGACAATGAAACAAAATAATTGCATCAATAGTATAATTTGATGATTCCAACATGCTTGGGTGAGAAGTAGATTTTCCTATATATATAGAGTAATTTGAACATGTAATATTCAAACATATTTTAAATGTTTCAATTAATACATATACAACTATTTGTTGCGCTTCATCCACAATTTAGAGTTGGACCTTTATTACCTCCAAACAGCACCAGGTACCTCTAACATCATCAACATCCACAATTCAATAATAACGTATCATCTCTTCCTGCAACTAAGTTCCTAGTGCCCAGTCTTTGCATATAAAATAGACAAAAAAATATATATAAATAATAGAATCCTCACGAAAAATAATAAGAACGAATAGGCATTTATTAGTATTTGGTGTGCTTTATGCATATGCCAGAACTTTATTTGGCATATTTCAAATAGTGCTCCATGCTCGTACCAATGCCACTATGCCAGTAGTTGGTATATTCCAAATAGCACTATATGCACGTACCAATGTAACTCTGCCAGCACTTTATGTAGTTTTATTTTGAATAGGTATAAACTTCTAATTCAAAAAATTTCTCAGTTGTGACAGCTAGCTTGAGATCCTGAAAAGGCACAGAATCTTTCTTTGCAAGTTTCACAAAATCAAATGCTAATTGGTGGTATTATTAAGAAATCAAAGCGGATAAAATAGTCAAATTCGATTGAAACTACAAAGCAACCAGACAATTTTAAATAAAAGAATGATAAAAAAAAGGGGAATTAAAATAATTTACCTAGTTGTAGGAGCTCATTACAACGGTGCTGTTACTCCTCTAATGAGCGTGACTGGAAAAATACAATCACATACATTACACACCAATGAAGGGTTACTCACAACACCAAATAATACACTGAAGGATCCTTTTGGGTGTTTGCATTCTTTATGAAAATAAGGACGAAATTAAAAAGAAAAAGAAAAAGGAAAACTTGTGATGTTCAAAATACTGCAATAGTTCAATCAGCGATAACACAAGCAGTAGAAGGGCATAAATCAACCTGTGGGCGATCTTTTTTTCTAGAATGGATGATGGTCTCTATTCATTAACCAGTGTCCCTAGTCTAGGAAACTGTAATTTTAATCCAGGACTACAAAAAAAAAAATCGGAAGAATTTATTGCATTAATACCTTTTTTGTTTCTTCCTAGGTTCCTCAGATGTACTTGTGGTCTCTTTGTTGAACTCATCAATATAATCATCGGTTGTGTTTGCCAGAGGTGTTTATGAATACTCATAGACTATGTGCGACTTAATGGAAGTACCTAGAATAGCACAACATGGATATTTTCTAAGACATACGACCACAAACATTCAGCGAGGTAAAACAACCAGTTATTAATGTATCATATCTTGCAAGACATAATTCACCACAGAATATATAAGATATGGGCAGATGCCAGCACACTATAATATATGCAGATGCTAAAACACTACCACTGAAATGGCACTGATTTGCTATTTAAATGCACATGAACCATATGTGAGTTTGCAACCTCAAACAGGGAAAGGAAAAAAAAAAAAGGTGAGGAAGCATAACGGGACCATCACTTCACTTCTCTAACCTACTATAACCTACCCTAGTATAACTTGTACCATCCTTTCATTACATGCTATACAGAGGCCAGATAAAAGGGATAAATTTTCATAAAGATGTTTATGTAAAAAAATTATAGAAAAAGATGAATTTATAACTGAAACTATATTGCACTACCTATATCCACAAACTCATTTATTTTGATACATGTCAGTTTTGGAAACTCCATAACAGCATCAACTTTTATGACTTACTATAGCTGGTACCAGTGGTTAAATGAACCAAAATCATTTCTTTCCACTTGTGAAAGCATGAAATAACTTTGCATAATAATATTAGATTTGAAAAGTTTTTTTTTTTAAGTCTAATATCAAAAGGCGCAATCTCTGATGGCTAAAATACTCATTAATTTTCTTTAAATGCAATCTAGTCTAATGAATTATTTTATTTTATGTCTAATTGGGAGTTACGATATAGATAACTTTTAATATGCTCGCAAAGTAAAAATAATACCAATATTGTACCAGATTGAAGCCTAGTTGACCGCACGTCAAGCACGACTCAGGAGAGATCATGCCAATATGCTTTCCTAATCTACACTGAAGGATCCAACGTTTGTTCTCTTACACAGTAAATTTAATATTCTACAATCACAAAAATTTTACAAAAGAAAATACATCAGTGCTGACTCAAATTGCACTGTTAATAATAATCAATACAATTGATAAGAAAATGAAAGAACTGAGCCAAAAGAAAGAGAAAGGAGTAAGGATTAGATTAGATGTTAACCTCACCATAAAAAAATCGAAGAGGTACTAATCGAAGAGGCCTTTCCTCATCTGTTCCTTTTTACTCTCTCTCCATCGATGCTTATTCCTGCCATCACCTCCGGTCGTCAGGCTGCTCCTCTTCAATCGCTGAGGTGGGGAGATGAGTTTAAAAAGGAGCACTGAGAGAGGGAGAGCTCGGTGCGATTCTCTCTGGTGCTCGAGCGGGGAAGAAGAAGGAAGTGGGGTTTGTCTCGGGTTCAAGTGAGAAAGAGGAATAAAAGGGGTAAACCACTGTCGCTGATTGTTTTTAGATCAGATCAGAAGTGGGCACACCACTGTCGCTGACCGCACGGAACCAGTCAAGGGTCGACAACGAAGAAAGAGAAAGCGGGGAGGAGCGAATCGGCCGACAGCGAGGTGTGGAGTGCACGACGATGGAGAAAAAAAAGGAGAAAGGAGAAGGAGGGTCTCGTTCGTTGACAGATGAAGGATCCGATCCAACGGCCAAGATGCAAAGGCGCAGACCAACGGCCAGGATCACGGAACTGTTCTAACCACAGTAACCAGAGGCCCTCACGTGCGGAGCACGACAGTCCAAATATATTTTTTGTTAATTAAGAAGAAGTGATCCACAGCTTGCAAAAACAAGTAATAATAAATAAAATAAAATAGGTAGTTCTAGCGTGATTCCGTACGCACTGGGCTTTTATTGACTTCTCCCGTTGCCTACCCGAATTGGTTTGTTTTGTTCGGTATCCTACTCCCAACCACATCGAACACCTTTCCTACTAACACCGGATTCTCATCTGCCGTAAAACTACCAAAGTCAGTGACTCAAAGGTTCATAGACCGAGTCTAGTCCAGGTTGTAAAAGTACGTCAGCTTTTATTGTACTCAACTGTGAATCAGCTCCGTCTTTAATTAATCTAATATTCCCTCTGGTTTTATATAACCGGAGATGTTCCTTTTATTTGAATAACAGGACGGGTACTGGTTGGGAGAAATGGAGAGGAGAGAGTGAGTGTTTGATTGCACTGGGCCGGCCAACGCTCTTCTAGGTGGGCCCACCGAACTGAATCCGTATCTGCTTCTAATAAAGGACCGTTTCATGGGCTGCTGCTACTCACAACTCTCCTCCATTCCTCTCCATCTCTCTCTCTCGCGATTTGAGTGAGAGATTTGTTCTCTCTCTCTCTCTCTCTCTCTATATTGTTGATCCAAGTTTTAGTCGTGAGCTCTTTCCATCTCTGTAATCTAATAGCTCTAGCGAGATGAAGGTCACGGTGGTGTCGCGTAGTGGCCGTGAGATCGTCAGAGGCGGAATCGAGCTCTCGGATTCGGTAACTTTTCAACCTTTCTTGTTTTTGTTTGCTGAGTTTTCTCTCTAGTTTTCGGATCTTTTAGTTGGGTGCTTGTTTGTGTGAGTGTTTATTTGAATTTTGAAATTTACTGATTGGTTTGCTGTTCTGGTATGAATCGCAGGCAACAGTCAAGGATCTCCAGGAAGCCATCCATGCCAAAAGTAAGTACAAAACACTATCTAATTTTTTGGGAGTTGTTAATTGAAGCTATTTAATTTAACAGGCCAGAAAATTTATTTGTTTTAACCTTTAGTTATAAGCTTATTTGTCTGGTATTTTGGCTACTCTGATATCTATTGCCTGAATTATTGCATAAATCTGGGTGTTTTCGTGATAATTTGGGTTTTTGGTATGTTCAAAAGAATCTGTTACCATTGTCACAGCAGAAATTATACTAACTAGACAGTAACGTTGCTTGATTGATTTGGATAATCTGTTTGTCTTGAACTCATAGAGCAAGTGTTTGGTTCATAAACCCTGATCAGCTGTAATGATATTATTATGACTTCTGGTACTAAATTAACTTGCCTAAGAATTATGGTTTCCAACCTTTTGAAAGTGACAGTTTTCTTCTGACACAGTCAACAGTATGATATTGAAAAAGAGTGATGGTTCACCTAATTGCTCTTAATGTTATCAGATGGAAAGGGTATATGTTGCTATTTTTATTACTTCCAGGGAATTATAGATTAGGTTAGGTTGTTGGACATAATTTTTCAGATGGCAACTTTTTGCAAAGCTCGAGAAGATTATTCCAAGATAATTGTTTACTCATTCAAGGACTAAGAAAGTTGTAACTGTTCATGCTTTCACATGATTTTCATTCCATGATCTCACTTTGATCTCCTTTGCACATGTGACAGCCAAGAAATACTATCCCTCTAGACAGAGGCTAACTCTCCCGACGAAACCAGGAGTGTCAGGCAAACCTGTAGTTCTAAGTCCAAAATCCAAGATTTCAGACTACTGTGAGAAGGGTACTTCTGACAATTTAACTGTGGTATTCAAGGACCTGGGCCCACAAGTATTATACAGCACCCTCTTCTTCTTTGAGTACCTGGGCCCCTTGGTCCTCTACCCCCTCTTCTACTACCTGCCTCTGTACAAATATTTCGGGTATGACGATACCAACCGCACCATCCACCCGGTACAGACTTATGCCATGTACTACTGGTGCCTCCATTACTCAAAGAGAATTCTGGAGACCTTTTTCGTGCACCGGTTCAGTCATGCTACCTCGCCTCTCTCCAATGTGTTTCGCAACTGCTTGTATTACTGGACCTTCGGTGCATACATTGCATATTATGTAAACCACCCACTCTACACACCGGTCAGTGAGACTCAGTGGAAAATAGGGTTTGCATTCGGCTTGCTCTGCCAGGTTTCAAACTTGTACTGCCACATAATACTGAGGAACCTGAGGAGCCCAAGTGGGAATGGGGGATATCAGATACCGAAGGGGTTCCTGTTCAATATTGTCACTTGTGCCAATTACACGACAGAGATTTACCAGTGGCTGGGATTCAACATTGCCACACAGACAGTTGCTGGTTATGTTTTCCTTGTTGTGGCCACTGCGATCATGACCAACTGGGCCATGGGGAAGCACCGCCGCCTCAGGAAGGTAAATTAAATATTATCTGGTTTTGGTTTTTTGTTCTGGGTTTAGTGTATCAGTTTTGATAGTCAGCTTCTCTGGATAAAATAAAACTGTCAAATACATTCACCAGGAAAAGGGACAAATCGACTGGGAAATTGATGGTATTAATTGCACATATTTCACCTTTTGTTGGTACAGAATTTTCCCAATAATGCATGGCAAAATTGTCCCGAGGCAATTGTACCGTCAACCATACAAAAACCTTAATTTGTTTCATTGTGTGCAAGCTACCTCAGTAAAGCTACAGAGTATCATGCCTAACAAAGTAAGAATAGACATAAAATCCATAGGGAATTGTTACGATGCCTAAACTACCCCCTTTGTTCCCTTTTTGGGATGAATGATGGGACGGTGCTGATTTTTGAGGGAAAAAGAAAAAAAAAAGACATGAAATTATGCTTTTTTCTTTGGTTTATCCGAGTTTATGGTGTATTTCTCATTTTTTGCTAATTTTATTTTATGTTTTAAAATGCAGCTATTTGATGGAAAAGAAGGAAGGCCGAAGTACCCAAGGCGCTGGGTTATTCTCCCTCCTTTCTTCTAAGCCTGCTACTTCATTTTATTTCCTTAAATCTCTCTCTCACAAGTGTTGTTCCAGAGAAGTTAAGCTCTTCAATTGCACATTTCTTTTGTTAGCATAAGGTTTTATCATTCTGGGGTGTTGAATTTTATAACCAGATTTTCGTTTAGTTGTTATTTTGTAGTTGATATTTGATGGTGATGGCTCTCGGTTAAGATTATTTAATGCAGTCTCAATATGGTTTTGAATGAATGAGGCCGTTTAGTGTCTCTTCTTTATCAAACATGTCGGTACAGATCCATTGAATTTGGTCGTACTAGACTATAATATACGATATAATTGTTTATAATTTGCTTATGCAAACTACACATCGTCTTTAAGATCAGACGGTGCGCGTTCCTGGCTGCACATGGCTTAAGATCAGACTTGTGTCATCCATCTGGAATTTTTTTTTGGAAATTGAGAAACACTTTGGATCTGCACAACTAAAGGTCCGTTCGGATGGAAACAAACCTGATCTGGATTTTAAATTAGCTGTTGTCTAAATCAGAACACTAACCAAACCCAACTACCTATATAAAAATATCGCATTTGTCCTAGTACAGTGTCAAAATTGCTTATTCTCTCTAAAATTTAAAACTATATTTTTACTTTAAAGCGTAAAATTTTATATTAACCTTTTAAAATATAATATTTACATTTTTTTTTTCTCTGAATTACAGTATCAAACCTATCCTTCTGGAGCACAAAGCCTCAATTTACTCAATCCGTTACCTGTTCTATTATACTAACAAAGTAACAATATGCGTATATTATCATTTTATTTGCATAAAAAATAGCTGCAAAATGTTGTTGATGCCTCCTTACGGTTTGCAAGTGTGACCCCTTTTCTAGCATTGAATTCTCTTTCCACCCTCTCTCTCTTTCCACCTAAGACTTAGCATAATAAAATCATACTATTTCTTATCATGTAACTTCTTTTTTTCTTCTTTTTCCTGTTTCTGCACTTCTCTATTCAATTTGACACAGAAAGATAAGGGAGAGGAGGAGGGAGGGGGAGTGCGAAAGAGTATTCTTTAGAATGAAGATGAAAATGTTATTTATGCACATTAAGCTATTGATAACATTAGTGAATTGGAGAAGTTTCATATTTTACAAAGATAGACATAATATTTATCACATTCTAATTGGATAATTCATTTTATATAATATTCTATATTGTTGTAGTTCATATATAGCATATGTCACAGGGCCTTCTTCTCGATGTTGAGCCCATCAAGCAATATCGTTCCATTAGGACCCTACTTATCCAAACTTATGTTATTTCAACTCGTTAAGGCCTATAGTAGATTCTAAGGAACAACATGTCCTATTTTGGAGGATATTCAGGTCCAAATTATAATCTTAAGCTTGAATGGTTTCGTTTTCAAATCTACCAAACTTGAATCATGTGACCTCGAAAATCCATATTCGAGTTGCCTTGATCCTTGGGGAACATATCTAGGGGTACATATGCAAGTGCCTCAACATATATATCCGTTCTGTAAAATAGAGAACGATTGATGGGAAAATCGTTCGTAATTGACAAACATACTCTGTCATACACAGTTGCATGATGCAGTACTTTTACTATACTAGAGAAGTACCAGTATCCCTACCTATTCTAGAATTCATATAACTTTTGAATGGTCATATTCTTTTAGAAACCCAAACAAGTTTAAAGTCAATACAATTAATTTCTGCTGTTAAATTAGAAACTAATAAACAAATGATATGCCGAAAGCTTGACATAAAATAAAAATTGCGCACATTTTGTTTCATGGCATAACCAGCAGTATCAAACAAACACAAACAATCTTTTGACTTCTTCAATACTGGAGACACAAGCAAAAAGAAATCAATAATTTACAGCATTTTTCTTCGCATACAATTAATACAAAATTAAATCTACATATATAATATTCACTTCAAGAGTTGCCTATCATATGTTTTTTCGTTCATGAATTCTAAATTAAAAAATATAAAGATACAACCATTCTTCATCTGAGTTTTTTTTTTTTTTTTTAAATGTCTTCTTCAAACTTCAAAGCGCGATCAATTGCACGGAGCACAAACCGAAAAATTAGTTTACATATTTTAAATGAGAATTAACCTTCTATTCTTGGATTAATTTTTTGTCTTTCGAAGTCCGTTCCCATTATTACTTGAGTTATGTCGTTCTTCCAGAAATTAAAACGTGTCATATATATAGTTTTTGCAAAATGCAATACAACACACAGTTGACTGCACGAAAAAATAGAGCAGGCATAATATAGTAAATTAATACCAAACACGGACTAACCAACGAGGCAATCATCGAATCGAGCAGTTAGAAATAGGCTCCATTTCTTTAATACGCGCGCGTTATGTGTGGCATTTTAATTTTTAAAACGTCTTCTATGTGCAAACTGTTAAAGGTTGGTGGTTTTTTAATTTATCCACCCGTAAGATAGTGTTTATACTCGCTAATTTTTTTTATCACACGGATTATGTGAATGAAATGTATATTGTTAACTTAGTCAGATCTCAAGTGTTTGCGCTAATGTAAATCTTAAAGCAAGTTGATGGTTGATAATTACCGGCTTATCAGACCAGCGTTCCTGAATCTTCCCCAACTTCAAAAGAGATGAATTCTGAAGATTGTCATAATCAACGTAACGGACTTAACAAGAAAATAAATATAAGGACAGAAACTTGGCATGACGCTAAAGCTAAATAAGAAGTTAGTAAAAAAAAAATTATTTATTGAATTGAGCAAATTTTCTATCTAATAGGAGGCAAATTATAAATTTTTGTTAAAATGGAAAAAAATCTACAGCATTAAATACCTTTACACAGGGAATGGCCCCGGCCTTTTTCTAAATGACTCATCTGTTCCAGATAAGAAACTATGAGAATTTAGTTGATGAAATTTCACTATTCTTAAATTTCCTTTAGAATCCCGTCTAAAGAAAGAAATTTGGTGCAAAAATGAGAGCGCACGTCTGATCAGTTTTTTTTTTTTTTTTTTTTTTTTTTTTTTTTTTTTTTTTTTTTTTTTTTTGTGATCACTGATGAATTTCTGTCAATTTTTTTCGTCGCTCTTCCGATCGAATTGCATTTCAAAATCAAATCATTTCTTCTCCATTGAAATGAACTCCAATCAAATCCACTCCTAACTTCTTTTCGACCAAATCCACAACAAATGGACATGAAAAAGTAATCTGCGATGCCTTAATTTTTCTTTTCTTTGCTCTGGTATATAATGTTCTATGATCGATCGGATTCATAAAAAGTTACCTTTGTCATATCTTCTGAACACCACGTGCATGCTATTTCCCTGTCCAAAACTGAAGTCATTTTTAGGTGCTTTACTATTCAAATCTACGTGTGCATTATAACAATTTAATACTCAAATATTTACTATTCAATTTTTTGTTTCTATATATTAGATATTAATTTTCGTCAGAAGTTTATCCAAGCACCTCGGTAATTCGTCGAAGCACCGCTAAAAGTTGCATTAATTGAATAGAGAAGTTGAAAGTAATAACTAGTCACAGAAATTTTTTTACTGATCGAACTATTTAATAGCAATAGTAGTAGTAATGAAGATTTTTTTTAATATATACCAACTCTCTATTATATATGCTAATATGTAACTTCTAACCAACTAATCGTATAAACAAATGTCGAATTTCTCGTGGTCCAATGCTTCTGGTAGCTTCTTATACTTTGCTCTAAATTAAAATAATTTGTCACCAGAGGCAAAATACAAAATCTACTTTATACAGTCCTATATTCTTATATGAGTTTTTATTTCTTTTGGTCTGTGTTGATATTTTTTAGGAAAATATGAATTACAGCTTCAGTTTTATACATATATTTTTTTATTTTAGATATATTTCATGAGGGACCAAAAATTTCAATCATGTTTGAGCCCTTATCAATATCAGCTTTTCATAATTTTAAAGGAACGGTTTAGACTCAGCTTCATATAACAAAAATTTATTCACATTCAGATGTAAGTCTCTAAAGATTACTTTTCAAGTACAAAATATTCTATGACTTGTTCTGAAAAACATTCGATAAATAAATGTGTTAGAAGGTAACATAAAATTGTCAAGTATTTAAAACTTAAAAAAAGCATTATCAATCATTTTACAAACCGGCCTACCAAAAAAAAAAAGAAATAAATTAGATAATAGAAATGGCGTGAGTTGATCGAGGGATGGTCTATCTCAAAATAAAAACATAAAAAAGTGTCTTAAGAGATTATTATTGTCATGTTGTGTCATGTTTTTGTGTAACATGTGGAATTCCTTCGGAGCAAATTATAGATGGCACACAAAAGGCACGAGGCGCAACTGGTTATGCACTTATGCTGCACATTATTATTTCGATTAAAAAAACATAAGACGTGCAATTATGACTTTTACAACAACATGATAAGGTGGTGTCAAATTCGAACTACATGTTAGAAAATATAGCAAGAATCAAACCCCTGTTCCAAGTCAAAAGTGCGCATGCGGCATGCTCTTACCCTAGCGCAACTAACTTTTTTCCACAAGTATTTAATTATAGAAAACATGAGAAAACCAGCTTCACGGGTCTAGTGATAAAAAACAATACACTTTCATTAAAAATAGCGGTTTCAGGGTTATTTGTGACATTTAATTTCGAAATAAGTTGAAAAACTTGACTCCAGATCTTATCTTCAAAATAAATTATAGAAAGCATTTTACACAGTTGCATTATCATTTTTGTTTTAACCTATTTGTGTCATTTAAGCGGATGCAAATATGTAATACAAGTATACAACAAATAATTATCAATCGAAACAACTTGCTTTCATTTATTTTCCTCTACTTCCCCTATTTGATTTTCTTTTTCTTCGAAAACTTGGTCAATATCGACATTTCTTACCAATATGCTTCCTAATTGGTAAGACTAGAAACAGGGGATGCAAGTTGTCACTGTGAAATCATGGGCAACTTGCCTAGTTAAATATATATAGTTTCATATTATAAGAAACTAGTATAGAAAATACATGGGTCATTTTCTATATTTTAAATATTTAGCAATTGTAATAATAATAATAATAATAATAATAATAATAATAATAATAATAATAATAATAATAACAACAACAAAAACAATGAAAATAATTATTATAATTATAATCATATCATCATATGTCCATTATAGTTCGCTTTAAATGCTGGTGCATAATTATAACTCTTGAAATATTTCATCCTATATTTATTTTTTGAGTGCAAGCGGTCACAAGTTATTATTTTGATACATGCATTTGTGATAGAAGTGGGTAAGGCTTTTTTTTGTTACTCTCGAAAACATTTTGTAAATGCATGCATTTAGAAAATAAATACATAATTATTATAAACTTGTTAAGATAGATAAAAAAAATTTAGACAATAGATAAGACAAATTTTCTCAAGGCCATGATCTCTCTCAAAATAAAAGTAAATATAAGGCGTGTTAACAGACAGTGTTTCCATGTTGTATTATGTTATTAAGTAACATGTGCTTACAGACAAATTATAGACGACACAAAAAACGCGAGTTGTGGGATACATAATTAAAATGTGATGTGCTTTCGTATCTTCTCAAGTGGTATGCTGCACATTATTATTTCCATAAAAAAGAGGGGGGGGGGGGGGAGGTAAGACGTGCTATTATGACTTTTAGCAGTGTTTGTTGCATAATTGCATTACTGTTTTTTGGGGTCAAATCAGATATGCGAGGCAAAAAGGAAAAAAAGCAGCCCATCTGCAGAGCATTTTAGGGCGAAAAAAAAAAGAATAAACTCAGTCGAATGTCAGAGAATTTTCAGGAGTTGATATTGCGATGATATCATGTCTATCATCATCGCTTCTAGTTTTCTCTACCAGGGAATTATTTTAAATTTTTAAGTTAAATGATTTAAATTTCACATTAGCAATCAGAAGTAAATAGTAGACAAAATAACTAATATTTATTTAGTCAATGTAAATCGAGAAAATTAATAACGATAAAGTTTTTAAAAAAAAAAAATTCGGTGAACCAGCCAAATAATTTTGACTTGACAAATATTAATTAATTCTCTTCAGTTAGATGGATTATTGTATGTTGCATTTGCTATATTTGATCTTATTAAGTTGTTTGTTTCATAATTAATCGTAAGTGGAGATGTAAAAGGATATTGGTGTAGTACATGTCAATACCAGTGCTCAGGGGCGGATCCAATGTATTGGATGCCCTGGCATGTGCCCGGGTTAAAAAATGAAAATTTAAGGACCAGGGATATATATTTATATGGGGTGCCTGGGGTAAAAAATATGGGGTGTCTGGGGTAAAAAATAAATGGTGCCCGGCCCTGAACTCTTCCGTAAACGTTAGTGCCTCTATTTTGGGCTTTGGGCCTTAAGAATTTTTTACAATTTGTGTTTCTTTACGCATTTGGATTTTGCACCTGAATTGGATCCGCGTCCGAAAGCTTTTTCTCACTGTCGGTTTGTCGCTGATACCTTTAATCAATTGCGCATCTTGATTAGGTTTTTTATTTTCAGTGCACATTCCATCTCTATTCAAAAACTGCAAATCTCCCTTGGGCTGTAGTCCGTTTCTAACACTTTGTCTTTTTCTACTTCGTTTTCATCTTGCTAAACGTAATTCTTACAAACTCAATTTCAATTTCCGACTATTTTCTCATTATTATTCTTATTTTTATATTTATATTATACTGAAATCATCATAAAATTATTTGTTTTATTTTTTAAATCTGGTACAATTGTTAAATATTTGTATGTTTTCATAAGCAACATGATAATTGATTTATAATTTGAAAATTGAATGCGATTTAATTTTTTTAAACAATTTCTGATTAATATATTCCATCTTTTTTCTTCTTTTTTTTTTTTTTTGAGCGATCAACTATGGCATGAGGACAAAATATTGAATGTAACCAAGGTCCTAAAATTAGAGTGAAACCAATAACAACAGAAGTTTATTAAGAAGGTGTGTATATACAAAAAATATATATATAATATTTTAAAATTAATTATATTATTTATTATAAAATTTTAATATTAAATCTATCATTTATTTTATTTCAAATATAAATATATTATTTATTATATTTTTATATTAATACTATTAATTTTTTTAGTGTGCCCGGGCTTAAAAAAATCCTGGATCCGCCACTGCCAGTGCTGCATGCAGACCTGCAGTGCAACTTGACATAATTATTTTGTTGTATTTTTTATGATTTTTATTATATGTAATGAGACAACGTAAAGTTGTTTAGTTTACATTAATAGAAGTCGTTGAGCATTAAAAACTCTACTTAATTTTTTTTTAAAAATTGCAAGTCACATAATCAAACATTTACGGTAGTTAGATTAATTTTGGAATATAGTCAAATTCTATAATATAGAAAATAACTTTAGTTAGTAACTAATATATATTAACTTTGCACCGATGGAGGAGAAGTTGGTCCAACATCGTCTGAGATGGTTTGGGCATATCCAACGTAGACCTCCGGAGGCACCCGTGCGTAGCGGAATTCTCAACCACTTTGAAAACACAAGGAGAGCCAGAGGTAGATCAAGATTGACATGGGAAGAAGCAGTAAAAAGAGACTTTAAAAAATGGAACATCTCCAAAGAGTTGGCGTTGGATATGACCACATGGAAGCTAGCAATTCACGTGCCGAAGCCATGAGATGCGAATTTATGGACGAGTGTTGTCTTCGATTTGTAGGTTATAGTATTAGCTCACGGCTTAGGTGTAGGTCTCACCACTACTAGTTTTTATTATTAGTATTATTATTATTATTACTACTACTTTATTTTTTTCTATATTATTATTTTTTAGTATTATTAGCCATACTTTTAAGGAAAAATTGGATATAACCCCCTGAATTCTTCGTCAATTGGATATAACCCCTGAAAACTTCAAAATTGGACATAACCCCTCTAATCACTGTGCATATAGATATAACCGCTTTTTATTAGTTTTAATCAATTTTTCCAAAAAAAATAATAATCCCATGTAAATATGACCAATATGCCCCTTCCTACCAGAAAGGATTCATCTTCTTCTTTTTTATTTTATCGATGCATCTTCCTTACCAAAGGGGAATCAAAATTAAAATAAAGCTTTAGAGCAGTAAAAGTGAAAAATGAAGCTGCCTGAAGCAAAACCCTTCGGCGTTTGGTGGGGCTTCGAAATCAATGAGCTGGGGCTTCGAAGCAAAACGCCGCAACGACACTCCCTACCTAGTCCCCAATCCCCACTCTCTAATCTTGTCTCTTCTCGCCCCTCTCCTACCCAAACCCTACAAATGGTACCTCCAATTCTGCTTCTTCACTGCGTTGATCAAAGATAGCTATATAAATTGAGAGAGAGAGCGCGACAAGAGAGAACGAGCTGCGTTGAGTTCTTTTTTTTTAGGGCCATTTTTTTTTAGGGACAGAACTCGATGAGTTCAAAGGCATCAAAGGTGAAAGGATTGCTTTCGAAAGGATTCAAATCAGACAAATGGTATTTCCCCATCTCTAATTTCAGTGTCCAAAATCCAAACTCAATTACTGATTTCATTGATTGATTTTGATTCGAATTTATTTATTTGTTGCTCTTCTTTAATTTTGTTTAGATTTTTGGTTTCCACGACTCTTCTCATCTCTGATTTTGAACTTCATGGAATGCTTGATTATTATGTACCATGAAATGGAATGCTTTCAGGAATTCTACATTAATTTTTTGTCAAATGTTTAAGGAATCTAAACTCTAACGTGGTAGAATTTTGGCTTGGGGAAATTGTGTGTTTTTACCCTCTGTACGAGCTACCAGAGCTTACTCGAGCCAGCTCGTTCTTTAACGAGATGAGGTCAAGCCATTGAGTTTAGCTCGTGACCATATCCGAGACGAGCCAGCTCGGCTTGCTAGCTTGCCGAGACGAGTCCGAACTAGGGACAACTCGTCCGTGACTCAGCTCGTGAACAGCCCTAATTTCATGGTACATAATTTTATGGAAACGAGAGAAGAACAATATTACTTAATCTTCTGATTTACTAGCATTTTACTTATCTTTTCTTTTTTTGTCTTATTCGTTTATGTAAAGCTGAAAGATTAACCAAAAGTGGTAAAGTTTGAATTGTCTTCATTTTGATGCAATGATTTAGAATATCGCCAAAATCAGAAAAAAGAAGATGAATCGTTTTTAGTAGGAAGGGTATATTGGTCATATTTTTAAGGATTAATTTTTTTCTTGAAAAATTGATTAAAACTAATAAAAAAAGGGTTATATCTATATACACAATGATTAGAGGGGGTTATGTCCAATTTTGAAGTTTTCAAGGGGTTATATCCAATTGAAGAAGAATTCAGGGGGTTATATCCAATTTTTCCTACTTTTTACATATACTTTTTTTTTCTTCGGTGACTTGGTGATTTTTGTTGGGTTTCTTTTCTAGCCTAACCCAACTTGTTTGGGACAAAATACTTAGTTGTTATTGTTGTTGTGGTGTTTTTTTGGTTTTGTATTTGATCTGGTAGTTTTTTTTTTTTTATTAGGGTCAAGTGACAAAACACCACACCAACAAATTTTATCTAAAAAAATGATATGCACAAGATTTGATAGTCACTATATCGATTACAAATTTAATACTTTCAACATGTATTTTATTTTCGAAGCAAAATAAAAAAACAATCTAGAAATAACAAATAACAATGATAACAATGACAATAACTAAGTATAACAACATCGTAATAGTTGTAGTAGTAAAATAAAAAAATATCAATAAATTAGGGGTGTTATAAGTGCAATCCCCTAATTTGTAATCCCTTGTCATCCTAACTAAAAATGGAAAGAATGTTGGAAGCACCCTTTCTATTTTGGGCGCTGCTCACTCCCCTTTCTTCACTAATTGATTCATTATTATAACAATCTGATTCCTTATTATACAATCTGATCTCTTATTAAAACAATTTGATCCCTTCTAATACAATCTGATCTCTTATTAAAACAATCTGATCCCTTATTATACAATCTGATCTCTTATTATAACAATTTGATGCCTTATTATATAATCTGATCTTTTATTATAACAATATGATTCCTTATTATATAATATGATCTTTTATTAAAACAATATAATCCCTTATAATACAATCTGATATTTTATTATAACAATCTAATCCCTTATTATACAATCTGATCACTTATTATAACAATATGATCACTTATTATAACAATCTGATCCCTTATTATACAATCTGATCTCTTATTATAATATAACAATATGATACCTTATTATACAATATGATATCTTATTATAACAATCTGATCTCTTATTATATTATAACAAATCTTTTATTATAACAATCAGATTCCTTATTATAACATTTGTGCTTGTAATAGACAGAGGGAGGAGGATAGACGGAGGTCGGAGGAGAAGCGGAGGTCGGAGGAGAGACGAATGTCGCAGGTCGGAGGAGGAGAGGTAGAGGTAGAAGATCGGAGGAAGAGGCAGAGGCGGAGAGGCGGAGCTCGGAGGAAAAAGGGCGGAGGAGGAGGAGGGGCGGCGGAGGGGGAGAGGCGGAGGTCAAAGGTCGGAGGAGGAGAGACGAGGCGAAGGAGGAGAGCGGAGGTCGGAGGTCGGAGAAGGAGAGGTGGATGTCGGAGGTCGGAGGAGAGTTGGAAGAGGAGAATCTGAAAGATAAGTCTTTAGGAGAGAGGGATTATAGGAGAGAGAAATTACAGGGATGACAATTAGGTGGATTCCCGTAATCAATTCCCTTTCTTTGAAGCTTGGTCAATATAGATATTCTTACCAAATACTTCTTAATTATTTAAATATATTGGACCAAAAACCAGGATATTGCAACTGTGAAATCGTGGCAACTTGCTTAAAAGAAAAGAATATTAAATTATAAGAATGCTATTAAAGAAATTGCATGTGTCATCTTCCCATTTTTTTTAACAAATGATAAAAAATGTTGATACATTTTACAAGTGTAATTTTCATGTACAGAAATTTAAAGCAACCAAAATTATGTATTTTTCAGCATAGTCATCCAGGTACAACCAACTTATGTTTCTATAGAAAAGGATAAAAAGAAATGAAGATAGAAAAAGCTTTAGTAATTAATTCTTTTACGACGTACTTTACCTATAGCAGTGTCAATACAATAAACGCGCGTTGTCTCATAAGTTTTAAAATATTAAAAAATACCAAATAAATTTTTTGAATCTTTTTGTTTTTTTTTTTTTTCCCCCGGTAGATTGAACAAACGACGTTTGAAATATGAACCGCAAAAGACTAGCAAACCAAATAAAAAAAATCACAGCCGAGGTTAGAAAGAATTTGTTCATATTTTTCTTCCCAAAAAACATGCAGGTTTAATGAGTTCTTAAGTTTTTTTTTTTGGATGTGCTTTTGTCAAAGACCGTGAAGTTAAGAGTTCTTAAGTTTTTTCATGATACTTGAAAGTAGAGAAAAAGTACAAAGACCTATCTGCATAGATGTCGAACAATACTCGAAATTTTTACCAAACGAAAAAGAAAAGAAAAACGAACTTTTTAAAATAAATAAATACGCTTCTCATATTTTATGCAGGAGTCTTATAATTTTCTCAAATTAAAATTTTAAAGCAATAATTAATTATGGGTAAATAATTTGAAACGACTCATTGTCTCTTTGAAGTTTTTCAAACAAACCAAAATTGCATCTATTTTTTTATGATGCGTTTAGATTAATTTAATAATCACGGGCTCTGAAATTCGGACAAAAAGGTTAGAAATAAAATGTTTATATGATAATATAATCTAAATCGTTGGATTCGATGTGCAATAAATATTTTTTATTTGTTTGAAATCTTTCGATAAGTTTTCAATTGTTTTTGGCAACTAAAAGGTTTTCAATTGTGCTGTTGAATCGAGGGAAGAAAATTGAACTCGACCTAGTCTAATTTTCTATTTTTTTTTCTTTGAATAGCGACCCTGTCTAATTTTCTACTAGTGAGAAGGCTGCCAAATTCATAATTGCTTTCCATTTATAAATAGTGGATTCTTTTGCTGACATAATTTATAATATATAGTTAATTTTTCATACTATCATGTACGGTACTGGTCCTAGTGCAGCCATTCGACTACCGACGGCGGAAAAGATCTGCTCTCCAGTTCTATATCTGATGGGGTAATCTGAACTCCAATTGACCCACTTGTAATTAGGATTAGCAAAAAAAAAAAAAAAAAAAAGGGCCTAGTGACTCGTTTGATATTTCGTTCAAACTTAATTTGAAATAACTCGATATTTAATTTATTATCTAATTTATAACATTTAGAACTTAATTAGAAATATAATAAATTTATTTTTATATAGATATTAAATTTCATCAAAATTTTATTATAAAGAAAAATGTTTATTTATTTGCACTTTACTTAAAAAAATGATGAAATACATAATAAAAATTATAATAATTGAACTCATTTTTAACTGGATTGCGGCTTGTGTTAATATTTAGCTTGATTCGATAAAACTCCATTTAATTTTAAATCAAGCAATCGCTAGCTGGGAGAAAAAATGTTTCCTGTATTTTTACAAAAATGGAGAGGATTGGTGAGAGCTGCCGGAAAGATGCGGAATTTTTTCTTAATAATCCTAAATTAAAATGGAAATCTCACTTCCGGCCTAACGCTACTAAATAATATCACAAGTGGCCTAAATCTGGCCGCCACTTCAGTTGGCGGCCTGGTTTGCCACCTGGACGCGCCACGCGGGACGCCACCTCAGCAAGGTCTGAAAATATGGATTTTTTTTCTTCCTTGGCCGCCATTTGAGATGGCGGCCAGCATTTTCTGCGCACTGTTTCGTATTTTAAGTGTATCTTTCTCATACGATGTCCGATTTGGATGATTCAAATTGCGTTGGAAACTTAAAAAAGAGATCTATAACTTTTATGTTTTGAGTATCTTTCAATTCGAAATTTATAATAATCAAAACTTTAAGTAAACATGAGACGTACGTTCTCTCCAACACTTACAACCACTTTTCAATCATCATTCATTACGAATTGGAAGATTCTCAAAATATAAGAGTTGTAGACATTTTTATTAAGATTTTAACAAAATTTGAATCATATTAATCGAGTATAGTATGAGAAAAATACACTTAAAATAAGAATACAATACGTGATAGATTGAAAACAATGAATAATTCAATTGAAATACAATACATAATATACAAATAGTCTTATGCCAATTTAGGTAATTAGTATCTAAATAAAAAATATAATATTTTTTTATAATAAACATATATAATATTCATATATATCTGAGATCTCCGCTATAGACCAGACCAAAAGAATTCATTTTCTAGCACTCAACATTGGATATGTTGCACAGTTTTTCTCATCCTGAAAATGACTTTCTTGATGTTTTTTTTCGCAACCTATTATGTAAAACGGCTTGTCAAAAAATTTTAAAATTTTAGAATATGAAAATAGATATGCCAATGTTCATTATGTAATTTTTTGAGATTTGTTTGACTTGTCCTTCTTGGTTTTCTAGTGCCAAACTTTTGTTACCTACTATAGTTTTTTCGTCTGAAAATGAACTATTTAGGTGTATTGTGCAATTTATTGTGATGCAACGATTTATTAAAAAAAATTCAAATTTTAGTATATGAAAATAGGTATACCAATGTGCATTACGTATGTTTTTTTAGATTGTTTTGAAATTTACTTCTTGGTTTTCTAGCGCCTTACTTTTGTTACCTAGCACAGTTTTTTCATTTGAAAATGAACTGTCTTGGTGTATTGTGTAATTTATTATGAAAAAATGGTTTGATAAAAAATTTTCGAATTTTAGTATATGAAAATATGTATGCCAATGTACATTGTATAAGTTTTTGAGATTTTTTATAACCTTCCTTTTCGTTTATCTAGAGCCCAACATTTGGTACCCAACACAGTTTTTTTCGTTTGAAAATGAACTATCTTGGTGTATTGTGTAATTTATTGTGATAAAATGACTTATCCAAAAAATTTCAAATTTTAGTATATAAAAATATGTATGTAAATGTGCATTGTATAAGTTTTTGAGATTTTTTAAAATCTTCCTTCTCGGTTTTCTAGAGTCCAACATTTGATACCCAACACAGTTTTTTCGTTTAAAAATGAACTATCTTAGTATTTTCTGCAATTTATTTTGATAAAATGGCTTGTTCAAAATTTTTGAAATTTTAGGATATTAAAAAAAAGTATGTCAATGTGCATTGTATAAAGAATTTAGATTTTTTTAACCTTCGTTTTCGATTTTCTAATGCCTAACATTCAGGACCCATCATAGTTTTTGTAAATGAACTATCTTAATGTTTTGTGAAATTTGTGTTGATAAAATTGCTTGTCCAAAAATTTGATGTACATACTTATAACATTTCGTTGCTTTCATAGGTTTAATTAATTTATTTCTGTGATAAAGAGTGTGTGAGTCATTTTTTGTATTCAATTTTATTTAGTTTGAAACTAGGCTTACTGTAACAGTCTAGATATAAATCATACTTCTTTTCCAACCAAAAAATTTGTAATATATTGAATTAAATGTTCTTTGGCCTGGTGTAACAACCGTGGAAATTTTGGTTCGGTATTTGTTTCTATTTGTTTCATCAATCGACATTTTTACTTTTTGTTTTCATTTGGCTAATTTAATTTATGTGTGAGTTGGAACCAATCATCTCTCGGTCACTGGTGTTATTTCCAATTTTTGCTTTAATCCCTTGCCATGCGCCCCTCTGTAAGTTTATTAATATGTATATATTATGACATGATTAACTTATATTATGTGGATAATATAAGTTTCACATGAGTTCTGACCAAGTTATGTAATAGAGCAAACATTCAAAATATGTATTCAAAAGGAAAATCAAGGATTGGAAATCAACTTCATTAGGATGGTAGCTATAATAAAATTTCAAATGAAAATGCTATATGGTGACAAATAGGAAAAATGAAGAGATAAAAAAAAAATATGATCCTTGGAAAATAATTTGATAAAAAAAAGAATGAAACAAACAACCATGTGACACTCTTAATATATCCCAAAAGTGACTCAGGATGTGACAATAAAAAAATATCAACTATAAACAACCATCAAATAACAATAAGTAGGTACATAAAATTTTTGGACAAGCCATTTTATCAAAATAAAATTTGCAAAACACTAAGATAATTTATTTTCATACAAAAACTATGCTGGGTTCCGAATGTTGGGCGTTAGAAAACCGAGAAGGAAGGTTAAAAAAAAAATCTAAAGAACTTATACAATGCACATTGACATACTTATTTTTATATCCTAAAATTTCAAAAACTTTGGACAAGCCATTTTGTCAAAATAAATTGCACAATACACCAGGATAGTTCATTTTCAAACGAAAAACTGTGTTGGTTACCGAATGTTGGGCTCTAGAAAACCGAGAAGGAAGATTTTAAAAAAATCTCAAAAACTTATACAATTCACATTCGCATACGTATTTCATATACTAAAATTTGAAAATTTTTTGTCAAGCCATTTTATCACAATAAATTACACAATACACCAAGATAGTTCATTTTCAAACGAAAAAACTGTGTTGAGTAAATGTTGGGCTCTAGAAAAACGAGAAGGATGGTAGTTCATTGTATAAATCTAAATAATTTATACAATGCACATTGACATAATTTAATTCATATACTAAAATTTTAAAAATTTTGGACAAGCCATTTTATCAAAATAAATTGCAGAAAACGCTAAGATAGTTCATTTTCAAACGAAAAAACTGTGTTGGGTATCAAATGTTGGACTCTAGAAAACCGAGAAGGAAGATTTTAAAAAATCTCAAAAACTTATACAATGAACATTTACATACATATTTTTATATACTAAAATTTGAAATTTTTTGGACAAGTCATTTTATCACAATAAATTACACAATACACCAAGATAGTTCATTTTCAAGCGAAAAAAACTGTGTTGGGTACCAAATATTGGGCTCTAGATAAACGAAAAGGAAGGTTATAAAAAATCTCAAAAACTTATACAATGTACATTGGCATACATATTTTCATATACTAAAGTTCGGAAATTTTTTATCAAGCCATTTTTTCATAATAAATTACACAATACACCAAGACAGTTCATTTTCAAATGAAAAAACTGTGCTAGGTAACAAAAGTAAGGCGCTAGAAAACCGAGAAGTAAATTTCAAAACAATCTAAAAAAACATACGTAATGCACATTGGTATACCTATTTTCATATACTAAAATTTGAAATTTTTTTAATAAATCGTTGCATCACAATAAATTGCACAATACACCTAAATAGTTCATTTTCAGACGAAAAAACTATAGTAGGTAACAAAAGTTTGGCACTAGAAAACCAAGAAGGACAAGTCAAACAAATCTCAAAAAATATTACATAATGAACATTGGCATATCTATTTTCCTATCCTAAATTTTTAAAATTTTTGGAGAAGGCCTTTTACACAATAGGTTGCAAAAAAAACACCAAGAAAGTCATTTTCAGCATGAGAAAAACTGTGCGACATATCCAATGTTAAGTGCAAGAAAATAGATTCTTTTGGTCTGGTCTATGGCGCAGATCTCAGATATATATGAATATTATATATGTATTATAAAAAAATTATTATATTTTTTATTTAGATACTAATTATCTAAATTGGAATAAGACTATTTGTAGATTTTGTATTGTATTTCAATTGAATTATTCATTGTTTTCAATCTATCACGTATTGTATTCTTATTTTAAGTGTATTTTTCTCATACTATACTCGATTAATATGATTCAAATTTTGTTAAAATCTTAATAAAAATGTCTACAACTCTTATATTTTGAGAATCTTCCAATTCGTAATGAATGATGATTGAAAAGTGGTTGTAAGTGTTGGAGAGATCGTACGTCTCATGTTTACTTAAAATTTTGATTATTATAAATTTCGAATTGAAAGATACTCAAAACATAAAAGTTATAGATCTCTTTTTTAAGTTTCCAACGCAATTTGAATCATCCAAATCGGACATCGTATGAGAAAGATACACTTAAAATACGAAACAGTGCGCAGAAAATGCTGGCCGCCATCTCAAATGGCGGCCAAGGAAGAAAAAAATCCATATTTTCAGACCTTGCTGAGGTGGCGTCCCGCGTGGCGCGTCCAGGTGGCAAACCAGGCCGCCAACTGAAGTGGCGGCCAGATTTAGGCCACTTGTGATATTATTTAGTAGCGTTAGGCCGGAAGTGAGATTTCCATTTTAATTTAGGATTATTAAGAAAAAATTCCGAAAGATGCAGCTCCTTTTCTCTGAGTTGATCATCTGAGCAGATTTTTGGGTAGATTCGTCCCTCTCAATTTAATAAAAGTCAACTCAACTATATACTGGATTCTTTGCATGCCATTGTTTTGTGGCCTTTTCATAGTTGATCGAATAATGGTTTTCCATTATATGATTTTGGTAAAAATCATAATTATTTTTGAAAAAGAAGTGTCACATATAACCAGTTTTCTTCTACTGAAAGCTTAAATTTATATATTTTATGATTTATGATTTCTTAACATGGTATAAACTGTGTTGTGTATATGTATATTGTGATAGAAGATCTACAGATGCTATTCAAAAGGCACTTGGTTGCACGTCTCCCAAAGCCTCCATCTCTTCTCCTCTTGGATTTATGTATTTAAGTTTAAAAGCTGTTCCCCTTAAAAAAAGAAAAATTGAAAGCTGTAAGGCCATGGCCGGTTTGTATGTAATAACTCCAAATTTTCTCTTTTCTCTCTCCCAATTGGCTCCCAATACAACATTTTTTTTATCTTCTATTCTATTCAGTCAATTAGTATTTCTGTTATTTTTATTTTCGCACCTATTTAGTATAATTACCCACCTTATTCAATGGTTGTTAGCAAAGTCAAGGGTAATATTTATTGTTTCAAACACATTTCAATCTATGTATTAAAAACCAAATGCAAATATAAATGCTATCTTGACTTGAAATCGTCTGTTTTCCTTGATTCCTTCAATGCAAACTCCAACCGTAATTTACTACTTGTCATATGAAGTTCATAAAACAAAATCGTTTGCAAATTAATTAACCAAATGTTGAAGTAAAAGAAATGATTAAAAGAAACAAAACAAAGTGCTCTCAGTTATCTCCTTAATTAACAAAAAAATAAAGATACAAAAAAATGCAAGCAGGGAGTTTAAATCAGGGTCAAACCACATAGGGTAACATCTGGTAGTCGCCCTATCCACAATGAATTTTCTCGGTTTGCACTTTGCAAGGTCAAATTACTCTTTTTAAGGGAAAAAGAGGAAAGAAAAAACAAAAATAGACAGATCTCTCATCAAACCGCTTCTGATTGGCTGTATCCATAGTCAACGCCTCAAGAAAGGATACTTTCTATTATTATTTTTTTGCCTCTCTCAGCATTCAACCCCTCCCACCCTCTCCCTCACAAAGTCAACTCTCCTCTTCTCTCTCTCTCTCTCTCCACTCCTTCCCTCTCTAAAAACCAAAAACAAACAAAAACCAATCAGGCAATCGCCATCTCCATGCCGCTCTGCCAATGGGGAACACCATCAAGCCATGTTTCTCCGGCCACCATCACCTGTCCCCTGCCGCCGTCACCTTTGAGCCCAACCCCGACGACAGCATCGGCCACGCCTTCGCATACCATCCTACTCAAGCAGGCCCAGCAACCCCAGCAACCCCAGCAGCCAACACCCCCACTGCCACAATCAACCCAACTGCCGGCTTCTCGATCACAGGAGCAACGATATCTGCGAACGCATCGACCCCTCTCTCTTCGTGCTTGACCGACAGCCTGATTACAGCCTCTGCTTCTGCTTCGTTCGAGAGCTCCCGGTCCTTCACTTCCAACGTGCTTCAGACACGCCTGTCTGCCTCTTTGTCCGGTCATCTCTCGGGCCCTCTGTCAGAAGCTGGCTCTCAGTACTCCGAGCGATCTTACTTCTCCGGCCCGCTAGATCATTCACGCCTCTCCTGCTCTTCCCTCAACTCCACAACCGGTGCCCGTCTCCAGCGCTCCATTTCTCAGATCATTGCTGAGCGCCGCTTCCGTCGCAGCTCACGGCCCCTCGCTCGGCTCTTCTCCAAGCTTTGCCGCAGCAAGAAGGTACGCGCTCCTATGGCCAATGGGGTGACCAATCGTGCTCAAGATAGCCAAAGAGGTTGTAAAGAGCACACAGAGGATAGGAGCAGTGTGCAATGGGCGCAGGGGAGAGCTGGAGAAGACAGAGTTCATGTCGTTGTCTCAGAAGATCATGGCTGGGTGTTCATCGGTATTTACGATGGTTTCAATGGTCCCGATGCCACCGATTTTCTTCAGACGCATCTCTATCCATCGGTGCATCTGGAACTGAAAAAACTTTTCGCAGAGGATCATGAGACTGGAGTAACCACCACAGAGCCTGACACTAATACTAACCTGAATGCAAACCAAGAATCAGATTGTTGCAGCGCAAATGAATGTGCAAATATCACCAATGTCAACAGAGTACTAAAGACGCAACTAACAGGGACCCACTCGAGCAGTTGCAAAATCCAACACAAACAGATCTTGAATGCTCTGTCTCAAGCGTTGAAGAAGACAGAAAAGGCATACTTCGAAATGTCAGATCAGATGGCCATGCGAAATCCTGAGCTGGCAATGATGGGTTCATGCGTGCTTGTTGCATTGTTAAAGGGAGACCATGTGTATTTGATGAATGTGGGCGATAGCCGAGCTGTGCTGGCACAGAAGAACGAACCAGACTTGTGCAATTTGTTAAACAAGGGAACATGTGACACAACAATTTGCGGGGAGGAGATACGGCGTGCCTTTGATGTGACTGAACTAGCAGGACTCACTGCAAAGCAGCTCACATCTGATCACAGTACCAGCATTGAAGAGGTAATTAAGGTTGCATCAACTAATGTTAAAATCAATGTCTGATATTCTGATTGGCCCTTATGTCATTTTGCATGAACTAATGTGCAATTGAATTAACGGATTGCAAAATCTTTATACTGATTGTAGGAGGTAAGGAGGATTGAGAAGGCGCACCCTGATGACCCCATGGTGGTGGAAAATGACAAAGTGAAGGGCAAATTGAAGGTCACTCGAGCTTTCGGTGCCGGTTTTTTGAAGAGTGTGAGTTTCTATTGCACATCTATTTCCATAGACCATACTTTTAAGTAAATAATGCATTTGAGCGCAACATAGTTAGCTTGTACATTGTACCGCTGATGTACCTTATAGGTACCAGCAATGTCACCTAGTCTACGAACAAACTTTTCGGACAGTTTTTGAATCCTGATTATTGTTCAAATCTAATATAGGTGGAAAAAAATAAAAATTAAGTCCTCTATCTAAAATATTTCACTCAAATGGTACAAAACTTCATTCCATGGAAAATTTATTCTTCTTTGCTTTCTCTTTTGTAAAACTTTCCCATTTTCACATGTATGCAGCCCAAGTGGAATGACCAAGTACTAGGAGCCCTCAAAATACAAAAATATGTTGGCACCTTGCCATACATTACGTGCTTGCCCGGTCTGTATCATCACAAAATTCGACCTGAAGATAAATTTCTTGTGTTGTCATCTGACGGTCTTTACCAGTATTTCACTAACGAAGATTTAGTCAATGAAGTAAACCTCTTTGTTGCTGCCAATCCTAATGGTGATCCTGCGCAGTATCTTGTTGAAGAGGTTCTTCACCGTGCTGCGGCCGAGAATGGTAAGCGCACTTAATTCAAATAGGGATTCAATACATACTTGCACAAATAAGGTCTCACACATCCCCTAAAGGCTGGTTAGAACATCAATATTGGTCTTTGTCACCATTTTTCTGACAGCCTATACTAGAGTTGAATTTATCAGAGCTAATTTTAATTGCATTTATTGACCCACTAATGCCTAGCCTTAGTTATAAAAATGGAAGAAGCTCTCACTAATTCAATAAAATAGATATAGATGCATGTTAAATACCCTAGTAAACATCCATAGTATGCTGGGGCTAATGATCTTATTTTGGGATGGAAAAAAAAGAAAAAGAAAAGAAGATATCACAGAATACATTTCAGTACCTTGATATCATGATATACGGGCAATGGATTTTTTTCTTCTGTACATCCTAAATGAAGATGTGTGTGATTACAGGTATGGAGTTTCATGAATTAGTGAGCATTCCACAAGGAGACCGACGGAGATATCACGACGATGTCTCTATTATTATCATTTCACTTGAGGGAAGAATGTGGCGATCCTCAATGTAGATATCAGAAAGGTGGCAACAGCGAAGGAGATACTGATACAAATATCCAGATTAAATTACAAGCCAGCTTCACATGAACTCAGTTCTCTTTCAAAACAATCAGAGAAAGAGTTCTAGTTCATGTGGCACGGGAAATTACTGAAGCTTTTAATCAGTAATTGGTTTCAATTTTTCAACTTAACTCTCAGGTGTGTTCGTCTCCCTGTGGATACCTTGTCCTGGGTTTCATAACTTTCTTCTGATACTTTTCTTTTTTTCTTTTTCCTTCTCTTTTTGGATTCAACTATTCTTTTGTTTTGTTAATTTGAACGGGGACTCACCTGATGTAAATATTGTTGGTTGGTGTTCATAGAATAAAAGATCGTGCGAGGGAAAGAAGATTATCAGGAAATTTCTTGTTTCTTTATTAGTCATTAGGGACTATATCATATACAGAGAGTTTGAATTTATAAGAGGGGATCCTGTTGCTGTTTAAATCTTTCCATTCAGTATTAGGTAGTGCACGTGCATTGCACATGCTAGTAAATTTCAGAGAAATATATATAATGCAATTGTCAATATTTTAATTTTAAAAAATAAAAATTATATTCTTTGCCAGCTGACCTTTGCAAAAAGTAACATTGACAATAATATATTGTTGAACTCAATGATGAATGTAGTGGGAGCCACATTTGTTTTCGTTCTCTAAAATAATATGAAATATAAGTAGTTTTTGGCAAAAACAATATTGACAAAGCAAATCACTTATTCTAGACTTGGCAATACTGAAACAGCATCTACAATAGGGACAAACATAATCACTTTATACGAGCTTTAGAGAAAAAGAAGAAACTCATTCTAATGTGTAAGAATTTTCTAGTTCTTATATATACACCAGAGGTTCGTCTTCCAATTTTACAATTTTTGGGCCTCTTGAAGCTTCGGTCGCTATAATTCTTTCCGAATTAACTTGAGAGAACGGCAGCCAGCTAGTTTCTAAATTAATTTCTGAATCTATAAACTGGCAATACTACAAGTATTTCTCTGACTTTTAAGCAACTTGAAAAGGCCTTTTTTATTTAAATAAACATATTTTTACCTCAAATTATTTAACAGAAACAGATTGGATCAACTTAAAGGTGAATATTTGAATGCGACAGCGCACATTACTATATAGTATATACCAAATCTACAACTTTTGGGCTTGATATGATATTTTCACCATAAGAAAAGATCAAATGAGATAAGATAGTCCCAACAAAACGACCTTTAATTCAAATTTTGTAATTGTTAATATGGGCAGGATGGTAAGTAAGAAAATACCATTATTGATGACACCATTACGGCTCTTTTTTGAACCCTATGTCATTGCATAAGAAATAATTGAAGATAACATATTTAAAGGGAAAAGAGGAAGTGCTCGTTGCAGAGACATTATAAATATATAAGATGTATTGATAAGAGGAGACCGTATGACATTATAAAGAGATAAGTCTGGATAGTATAAAGTGGTCAGACTGTATTCTTTGCAGAATATATTATGAATAACGACACATCCAATAAAAGAAATGGGGTAAATTAGCAAAACAGAGAATCCTCCACATCTGAATCCTTGATGTGTTTACAAGTTACAAAAGATGCAAAGTCGAATATGACAATCTTCAATAAGTACATAAATCCAACTGGAAATTGTGTCCTCTGAATATAACTTAGCAGCATGTGCAAACCTTGATGATACTCTGCATTCCATCGGCTGTCTCGGGGTTCCCCTTTTTTTTTTTTTTGAAAATTTGACAGCGGCTGTCAAATAGGTCTCGGGGTTCCCCTTGCCATTGATTGAAACAGCCGGATCACTACAGTCTGTATAGAAGGACGAAGGTGCAAGCTGTCGCTGCTATTCCTGACAGCAGAGATTGCTTAATTGCTTGAGACATTGGCTAAGGCATGTTGCCGAAATGAAACCTCTCACATAATAAATGGCTGTGGTCTTGCATAAATGATCAACAACTCATAATATTTTTCGTGCTTCAAATGGTTTTAACACAAGATATTTAAATTGTAGATAATATATCTAAAAGTATAACTTTTTTATGATAATTCAGTTGAGAACTTGCTATTTTGTTACTGAGCGACTTTGTTACAGGTTTAGCTTTTCCTTTATATATATAATTTTTGTCATTTTTTTTTTGTTGTACATTTGAAATTTGATAATTGAAACATCAAGTATGGTCATAGTGCCGCTATCCACTATGAATAATACTTGGAAGCGCCGGAGCAGACCGTGGGAGAAAATCCTACATAAAATGGGTCAATTTCTTCATATGACTGCGCTATGTTACAGATAATTAAGCTTGATCTTTCTAAATATGTACTGATTTCTTGTAAATTTGTTTGTAAGAAATATGAAAACATTATAATCCTGGAATACTTGATTTATGCTACTATTGCAAGACAAAGGTAGAATTTCTGATAATTCTAATTATGACGGTGTGCAGATGGGAATAAAGAACTGGCAAACTCATAGCAGTAGGTATTTGGGAATATAATTACTAGAGATTCTGTTAAAAAAGACACTAAAATTGGTTAATACATTTCTTTTTTTTTGATAATTTTCATAGATCATTTAATTTTTTTTTTTTTTAGAAAGGCTTGGTAGTTGCTACATAAATCATTTATTTTGACCTATGTGCTGATGTGCAACAAATATTGACTTGGATAACTAGTTATGACAATTTTTCTTTGGCATACCATATTGTTAAGGAGATTTGGTTAGATATTTGCAAAAATAGAGGTCAAGAAAGAAATTAATGTGATTATATATGGTGTATTTGGATTGAAACAGAGTTATATTATATAGTGCGAGGCCTATAACTGCTAGATCGTTAATCAGGAGCACTGAATATTGCAATGATCAGTACTTCACATGTAACTGATCGAGCCACTGAGGTATGGATTGGCAAGAGAGAAATAGAGAGACGATTCTTCCCGACGTTGAATCTTGATGGCTCAAATTCAGCTAGATAGAGATGATGAGATGATCACTAATCTTAAAGTCTAGCTTAACAGGTAATAAGTTGGCTTTGACCTAGAGTAAGGCTGTCGGGTTTATTGGCATATAAGGAATTTATTTTTTCTGTTATGATTTTGCTGAAGCTGGATCGTACAAAGGATTTTTCTTGTTGCAACCCAGAAAAGCGTCTAAAATAATTTGATAATTTATTTTAGTTTATCTGACGGTTCGTTAATCTACATCGTCATGTAAATAAAAGAAATAAAATAAAATCAACAGTAAAACTCATGTAAATAAAAGAAATAAAATAGAATCAACCGTAAAACTCAGTAGATCGCACTAATCTATATATTTGAGTAAATTCTACAACTTTTGGTGGGCTGTTCACGCTGTTTGGTTAATGAAATATAATTCAAACATAATTTATGCATAACTATTCAAATAGAAATCAAATATGACACTGGTATCAATTTTTTTAGAATCAACAAAAAATTTGGGTCAAAACACGTACAGATCGTATTTTGATATAATTATTTCAAATTTTAATCAAATGTAAGTAAAATAATATCTTTTGTATCCATCTAACGATTTATCAATCGAATCTACATTACCAATAACAAAATAACATAAACAAAATGAAATCAACTTCTATATCACTACTTTCAATAAAATTCACAATTTTTCAAATTAAATAATTAAAAAAATAATAAAGTTAAGATCAAACTGCACTAGGATCTTGCAGTTGTAGATGGCTATATATACAATATTACAAGCTAGGGATATTTCTAAATTAAGTGACGAATCTTCCCAAAACCGAAAGCATAAACAGCAGCATTTGATTGTTTCCTCCTGCTTCCTGTATATCTTTATTTCCTTGGTTTTGCCTTTTATTTAAGAAACAAATTGATTTTTACTCTATATTTTATCTCGTAAAATTAAATGACGTTCGCATGCACCTTTCATTCTAGAACCATTAAGGCATCCTTAAAGGAGACAAAAGCTAAATATCTTTCAGCCCCTGTAAATAAACAAATCCCAGAACTCGAAACATCTTAAATAAATATCGATTTTATCTAGCTAATGTTATGTATTTTTTTAATAAGATATCTACAATCTTGTTAAGTTTCGTCTATATTTTCCCAATATAATCGACAATAACTGAATTTTAGCACTTTCGATTGAATTGCTTAGAAATGACTATATATATTTATCTATTATAATCTGTACAGTCTTACAATAATTATTATTGTTGGGCTCGTTTGGGATGAGTGGAATAGGCCAATTCCTGAATTTTTCATCCAAACGGTTTTGGAATAGCCAATTTTATTCCTAACACAATTTTCAATAACACTCTTCCCAACAACACTTTTCTCTCTACTTTTTCACACTTTCCAACGCTATTCCTAAACTCACCATCCAAACAACATTTCTAATTCCCGGAATAGCCAATTCCTCCAATTTCTGTGAATTATGCTATTCCTACCATATTCCTAACCATCCCAAACGACACCGTTGTGAATATAATAATAGATAAGCAAATGTCAAATGAAATAAACATAACTCTAGCTAAGGTCGTACATCATCATTGTCATTTACATGATGTTTTATATATTCAACCATGGTTAATATGTGCTTAGTTGGCAAGTTCATATGTGCAATTTTCTACCAATCTTATCTCATTTATTTGTAAATTGGATTTTTGATGAACATTACCCTTTCCGTTTTCAGTGTTTTCACGTGATGCGATGCATGATCTTCTTTTGTCAACTCTTTATTTAGTGGAATAATACAATTAATGTTCAATATATTAGGGTCAACCTGACATATAAATTAAAAGTAGATCCGAATATTAGTTATTTAAAACTGACCTGATATATGGTAATCAAGCTATCTTGCACGTTCAGTTGATATTCTGTTTCTGGACATTTATTAAGTGTCTTCTTTCATAGGTATATTAATTTTGAATTTAGATGTTGATTCAACCAAGTGCATTGATGTCGATATATACAGGGTGCTATTTTTTTAAACAATAGTGTCAGTAAATGTAATCAGGTGATGAACCTTGAAAAGGTTGACATTCTACTCTGGACAAAAATTAATGTCGCAATTTATAGTTTTTTTTTTTGAAATATATATATATTTGGTATCACTGAAAAGGTACTTTACAACAGTAGAAGATCGATATATACAAGGAGATCCACCATCTTCAATCAAATCAAGTCCGTCTGATTTTAATCAAACAGTTATGGATTTCTTTCAGCCTACTACTGTCTTCTGTACATGCAGCCAAAAATTGGAAATGCAAACAAATTAGACTTTTTTTAGGTTTAACTTTTATAATGAATAATTTACTCATTTTCTTTTGATGCAAGGAACTATTATCTATGATAAAAACTTTATGAGGAGAAACTTCACAGGATAAACCGCTCAGAACTGGATATTTTAACTAATTCTGTAAATACAATGGACTAAGAAATGTGGGTTTCGGTTACATCAAGTTACAATTTATTCATAATTTTAGAATAGAAAAATGAAATAATTCAATTTGGACGGAATTGGGGAGACAAAATTGAGGTTGAGTAAACAAGTTAAAAAATGAGGTACAGCTTTTGTTAATTCTGTTGAAATATACCCAATACATAACAGTCAATGACTTGGTTTTTATTTTTTCCCCCCCTCATAATATGTCCATTTTTTCCTAAAGACAATGATAAGCTCTCTTTCAAAGGGATTGAAAAAAAAAACAAAGAAAAAAGAAAACAGAGAGAGTGTGCGTGTTTGCGCATATGGAAGCAAGACTAAGTTCAATTAACATTGATATTGTTTCCACTTGAAAAAATAATAATATTGACTTGTGCTCAACTTGTCTCATCACACTCTCCGACACGCCAGTTGGCGTCGTTAGTTGTCTCAAAAGTTGCCACATAAAATAGGAAAAAATTCAGATAACAAAATACTAATAACTCTAAAAATGATCATTGTGTAATCCAAACAAATCTGGTGAAGAGACCAAGTATTTTATTTTTATTTTTTATTTTTATTGGTTTTTATTGATGAGCATCGTGGCAAGCAACTTCTGCTGCTTATTGGCGGAAAATGGCATTAAAAACAAAGTCTTAGCTGGAATGTGGAATATTCTTTTTCATATGCTAAATAAAAGTTTAGACTATATCTCCACCTATTAAAAAAAAAAAGAACTGGGAAAAAAAATGAGAAGAGGAGTATTTTGACTGTATCACCTTAGCACAAGTTGCAACTGTGAAGTGGAGGCTCTCCATTTGAGTATACGATCGCAATCAGACGGTTAGTACCAAATTTTATTTGAGAAATCGAAGAACGTGATTGGAAACGGTAGTTTTACTTGAATTATTTTATATAATAATTAAAAGCATAACTCGAAAAAAAAATATTTCAATTTCCAAGTAGTTATGAAAACTATATCTCAATCAATCACACAATATATCGAGAAAATTATAAGGATTATCTTGAAAGGAGGCTTTGATAAAAATATGTACTTTTTACGAATATATACGGGATTAAAAAAAAAAAAAGATTGTTTAAAAACGACCCAAATTTTTTTAAATCAATCTAAAATAATTAAAAAAATAATTTTAATAATTTTTCTTAATTTATAGGCATGATAGATAGTATACATACAAAATTCGTATGATTTAGTGATGCTTGATAAAATTTATATAATTTAATGATGTTTGATAAAAACAAATTTCATACGTTTATTATTTGTAAGTGGGCATAGTCAGGTACAACATGGGTTTGCCCAATCGCCAACGGTCCCCCCTCAATCCGTCCTTCGAGTAAAAGTCAACACGACATAATAAAGAGCAAAAAAAAAAAAAAAAAAAAAAGGAGCTTGGTATACAGTCTTTCAGACTGCAGATTAACACGACCTTTCTAACTTTCTTTCTCTTTCCCTCCCCCGCCAGGTCTCTCCGTTCTCATTCTCATTTTAAATAATTCCCTATTAATACTAACCAACCACAAACTCGCTCTCTCCATTTCTCCTCCTCTATGCTCCAATCAGCTCCAAGAGACCAGAACAGCCATTCCAATTCCGCGTGCGTTTCCTCCTCGGCTGGAGATCTCCAGTTCGCCGCCTCCGCCTCAATGGAGATCCTCAACCCCTCTCCTCCCCCGAGCCCCTCCATCCACCGTTTCTCTGCGCAACACCGCCTAGCTGTGTCCACTAACTCCGCTCCCTCCAGCGCCGGCCAGAGACTCCACGTGGCCGTCGGGAAATCGCCTGAGAAGACTCTCAGCCTTCTTCGGTGGACCTTCCGGCGATTCGTCTGCACCGAGATTGTTCTGCTCCATGTCTACCAGCCTTCTCCTGTTATCCCCACTCTCTGTTAGTTGCTTTTTCTCTCTCTATTTGTTCTAATGCTTTACCATAGAATTTTGTTCATTGTTAAGTCTCTTGTTGTAAGTAAGATGTTATTATAGGGTTATTACTAATTTACTATACTTTTCTCATTATGATCTAGGCATATCAGATTGGATAAATAAACAGTTGCAATTAAAATTATGCTTAAATTCCTCTGAATTTCTTCTATTTTTCTCTAGAGAGAAAATCGGGTGGAAGAAAAGTTATCAGGAAAATGAGATCATTGACTGACTCGAGCTATTGTTATGGCTAGAGTTTAAGAAGAAGAGAAACCTTACAAGATAGAATTATTATTTCTTTAAGAGACATTGATAAGAATTCTTGTTATATTTATGGGAACACTACGTATTGAAAAAAAAAAAATGAGGACTATACTGCTGCACATCTTGACCTGAGTGAGCAATAAGATCTTCCTATCTCGCCCTTCGGTGATTATATTGTCCTTTGTGTACTTATTCATAGAATTTGTAAATTTCAGTGGGAAAGATTCCAGTAAATCAAGCAACAGAAGAACTGGTTCGAGATTATAGAAAGACAGAGAAGGCAGAAACAAGAAAAATCCTGCGTGGTTATCTCGATTATTGTCGCAAGTCTCGGGTGCTTCTCTTCACTATACTTATTATTGTTTGCCTATTACCTTGAAATTTCCATGGCCTTAGTTTCTTAAAATAGATTTCCTTGTGGAAATTTCTTAATCCGCAAGTTCTTGAGCCAAATAATCTGAATTATGATTTGTAAATTCAGGTGCTAGCCAGCATTGTTGCAATGGAGTGCGACCAAATTCAGAATGGAATTGTGGATCTGGTTAATCAGCATGGTGTTAAGAAGCTTATTGTTGGATCTGCACCTGATAAGTATGTTCTGTTTTAGTGGACCTTACAAAATCTTCCTGTTTTCACTGTGCAACTGAACATTTTACTTCTTTGCAATAAACCCTGATATTGTAACTGCCACTTTCATTCAACCCGTTAGATTATTGTTTTCATCAAACTAATAAATGATCCAATTTGAACGTGCGAGTCCAGTACAGTGGTTAAGTGGCTCCGCTGTAATGGGTTTAATTATCACTGGGCCGGAAGAGATAAAGTGTAGCCTTATTTCAAAAATATAATAAATAATAAATAAATGATCCAATTTACAGTCTGTAACATTTACACATTCAATTTAATGTGATTTGAGGCCATTATCCATGCTATATTTGTGATGAATTTAACTTTAGTCGGCAATGCAAAAAATAGGTATTGTTGTAAATAGTAAAACTCTGGATGTTTGGGTGGGTTTGTTGTAATTTCCTTTCTTCCTTTCTTTCTTTCTTTCTTTCTTTCTTTCTTTCATACCCACTTGCATAATGACCATATCATCCAGGGCCTAATGGTCCAGCCACCAGCATAAACCAGCAAACATTGGGAAAGTTGTAGAAATCTCTCTCACAACTATGCAACTTAAAGTTATGTATCATTTAATAAGATTGAATATTATTAAAAACAAATACTGTTTTTATTTTGCTCAGATTTGATTACACTAAACAAAACTGAGTGTGCACTCAATAATGTTTTCCCCACTGCAAAAATAATCTAGATTTGATGTCTACTTTTACTCTTTTAGTTACCTACTTTTGTGTCCTTTTAAGTTGACACTAGGTTTTGATTATTGTCTACATTTACACAGTGGTTTCAGGTTGAAAGGAAATCCCAGCAAAGCAACTTTCTTAGCAAAGAACGTGCCCACATTTTGTGAAGTCTGGTTTGTCAGCAAGGGAAGGCATGTGTGGACTAGAGAAGCGATTAGCGCTGGTCCAAAAACTTACAATCCTGATGATTCCTATTTCACAAAGAGAATCAGGTTTAGTGTGTCAAGTACCAATACTGACGAATCAGAGAACGATTCTGAAATCGACCAACAAGCTGTGGCTCCAGACGAGACAGACCACAACGTTTCTGATGCAAGTGTAAAGGGTTACAACAAGGGCTCCACTTATAGTACTAAGACGTCTTATTTAGATAATTCAGTGCCTCTGGGTAGCTCCTCACCATCCTGGCCTGATTCAACTGCTAATGTCAGGTTGCAGTCAAAACTGGGCTCAAAGGTATGTTGTTGATTTTGTCCTATTTGTCTTTCTAGAGAGCTCTCGGCCATTTTATAAAAAAACAAAAAGTTTCTTCCTTTAGCAGGACTGTCTGTCTGATGATCTGAATGAAGTCATAAAGGAAGCCGAGCGATCAAGGACAGAAGCTTTTGCTGAGCTTCTCAGGCGTAAAGAAATAGAAACAGAAATTAATGACACATTGAAAAGAGTAAGCATATTATTTACAATCGAAAATTTTTGCTGATTATACTTCTGGTTCTGGTGAGTCTAGAAAGGACACATAAACATGGTATAATAACTGACAAAGATTTATAATGCACTGACTAGGTCAAAGCCTCCGAATCTGCACAAGCACGGGAAGCAAAGTCAAGAGAAGAGCTTGAAGATCTCTTAAAAATGGCCAAGAAGAGACACCAAGTTCTCATGGATCAGCGAGAAGGAGCCATGAAAGAGCTAGATTGTACAATGATGAACCTATCCCTCCTTGACTTGCGTGCGCAAGAGCTCTCTGCACGGCAATTTGAGTCTGCTGCTGAGCTGGAGGTGCTCCAATCCTCTATCGAGATTCTCCAGATTGAGAGGCAGAAAAGCGCACAGAATGGACGCAAAGAGCTGAGACAAACTGGCCTGCGGGTCCCGAATTATAACATGATCGGTCTGGGAGATGACTCCCACGATTTCAGGGAATTTAGCTTGGCAGATATAAAGTCTGCTACCTGTGACTTCTCAGAGAGCTTCAAGCTCTTCCAGGGAGGCAACGGGACCGTCTATAAAGGAGAGATGATGAACAGGAGCGTGGCTATCAAGAGATTGCATCCACGTAATGTTCAAGGCTTGATGGAGTTCCAACAAGAGGTACTATCATCTCCTTTTTTTTTTGAAATAAGTAGGGGTGAAACGCCCCTACCACTTTCCATTAACAGAAAGCAAAAGGTTTACATAAAACTTATTACATTAATCAACCAAATAGTAATCATCTATCCTCAAAATGGAACCAGATTTTATGGTACCTTTATTACAGCCACATACTAAGCATCTAGAGAGGTACTATCATCTTTCTTGGCCATTTTCGTAATGCAACAATTGAATACAAATATTATTATTGGTAATTCAATTTTCAGGTATTTGTGCTGAGCAAATTGAGACACCCGCATCTGGTCTCTCTCCTCGGCGCTTGCCCCGAAGCACTCTGTGCGGTCTACGAGTACTTTCCAAATGGAACTCTGCAGGAGCGCCTTTTCTCTCGAGGCAGTAATGCTACCCCACTGACGTGGCGATCCAGGGCCCGTATTGTGTCAGAGATCGCTAGTGCCCTCTTCTTCCTGCACTCCTCTAGACCTGACAAGATTGTGCATGGCGACCTCAAGCCTGACAACATATTCCTTGACTCTGACTTCAGATGCAAGATTGGTGACTTTGGGATCTGCCGCCTTGTGCCAGAAGACACTTCTGACCTTCCAATGTACCAACGGAGTGCTGGACCAAGGGGTTCATTTCCATACATGGATCCAGAGTATCAGAGGAATGAACTGCAGAGCCCAAAATCTGATGTGTATTCGTTTGGGATCATAGTACTTCAGCTGCTTACAGGGAAGCCACCTCTAGGGCTGGCAAACGAGGTCAGGAGAGCGGTTGTTTCTGGTAAGCTTGCATCGGTGTTGGATAAGACTGCAGGAGAGTGGCCCGCTGATGTGGCGAGGTGGCTCGCAGAGTTTGGTCTGAAGTGCAGTGACATGAATGCGCGAGAGAGGCCCGATTTAACACCTGAGGTTGTCAGAGAACTCGAACAGCTGCATATGATGAAGGAAAGACCTGTTCCCACTTATTTCCTCTGCCCAATACTTCAGGTAAGGAAGTCTATTACTTTTCTTAGGTGATGATACTGTGTAGTGTAGTGATTGTATTTTAGTTTTGGAGATCAGAGTGAATTCTGTTGATTATGATCCCTCTAATTGTTGCACGAGTTTTAGTATAAGAAAAATAAGAGTAGAAGATGTACAGTATAACTTGGTTAGAAAGAACTGTAAGCCATCAAGTTAGGAGGATTTTGGTTTATGTTCTCAATCAAATTGATCATGCTTGATTATGTTAATTGCAGGAAATCATGCATGATCCGCAAGTGGCTGCAGATGGATTCACGTACGAGGGGCGGGCCTTACGTGACTGGTTGGAGAATGGGAGAGAAACTTCACCGATGACAAATTTGAAGCTAAGGCATGTCAACCTCACTCCAAACCATGCTCTTCGTTTTGCCATTCAAGATTGGCTGTGTCAATCCTGAGGATTCATTTGGTTTTCTGTTACCTCTATTGTATAGATTTGCCGATGGTGTTTCTAGTTTGGCTTTTTTCTTTGTAAATTAGTTTAGAGGGCTGGAGCCAGGGTTAGTCATGTACATACAGTTGTATAGGAGTGTTTACCTACATATAGGTCAAATTATACATCTTCCCTCAAATATCCACTGTTGCTGCATGTACACATGCATGTCTCCCATTTTTTGGCAGCGAGAAGAGATTATCTGTGGTGTTTTCTAAGATATGTTGGGTCCTGTGCTGAGTTTTTTGCCTCGACATGGCTATTGGTTTTTTATTTAAAATTGTTTTATTGTCTTCTTGAGTTGCAACAGTGTTTATTTGGAAATGGATTTTGTTTCTAAGAAGTGATTTTGTAATTAGAATGCAAAAATTCATAAGGTATACAACCCCGCATGGTAAGAGAGTGTAAAAGGCCCTGTTCTGATGTTTCCTGTTATATGGGAATTCATGGGATTTTGTACTCGGAGTAAAATAGGGTAATATTTTCTTAGATCCATCCGACTCTTTTCTAATTTCTGCTCATAGATTAAATTTCTAATCATGTTCGCATCCTTCAATAATATCTGAGAAAAAAGATATCAGTTCAAAACGTAAGTTTTTTGTTTCCAAACACTGACGCCTCACTCAAATGCACTCTCTGTTGATAGACGTTCCTAACATCTACCGCAAATTGCAGTTGAAAGAACTTTTATCAATAAAGGTTTCTGAACTGCTACCCCTTTTTTTCTTTATCATTTTTTAAATTCTTTTACTCTTGTTCTCTTTTCGTTTGACTCTTTGTTGTAAGAATTTTGTAATATGGTTTTCTTATGAGACTAGTTGTTTTATTCATCATAAAATTCCCATACATATGAAAAGTAAGCCCACGTGTTGATACTAGTTGCAATTTCAGTTTTAAATTTATTGACTAAATTAACTTACGTTTAATTGCAGTTTAATTTATAGCATTTGTTGCTATATATTAAATGAATTCAGAAACCTTTTACTGATAGGCTTTCTTCAATTGCTACCACAAATTACAAAGCAATTAAAAATTGTGGCTTAAGGAAGCGGGAAGAGCCGATTTGAGTCGAACGTTGAAAATTATGTTTTCAGTCAATCTAGTGACGCAGTTGATAGCTTTAGGTATTATCCATATGTACTACTAGTACGAAATAACAGGATATATCGGTAGGAAATAAATATTTGCATGCAATTTCCTTTTTAAAAAAAACAATAAATTTCTTTGTAAATGAAATAAATAAATATTTGTACTTTATTTCCTCCAACTTCATTAAATGTATTTGCTTATATTACTCTTAAGAGTTTACAATCTTTCTTATATTTATTATGGATTTCATATAATTTTCCTAACCATACTTGACGAATTTCTCCACATTTTCCACAGCTTATATGGTGTGATTTTTATGGACATTTTCAGTAAATTTCATTTAATTTATCTAATTTTTATGGACGTGCGTTCTGCATAATAATTTCATAATAACTGAACATGCCTAAAGGAATTAGACATCAGAGTCAGAGAAAATTCTTTTAGAATATAAAAAAAAACGATTCACATGGTGTACATTGGAATAAGTGTTTCTCCGTGTCTGAAAATTGATTCTTTGATAAGACGTGGCCCCAAGTTACCGTCTTTAAGTGAGATGAACACTCGTTCAGAAAAGAATAAATAAATAAATAAAAAGCCATACAATACAAATATACTTGATAAAGTTACAAAATGCAATGACCACAAAATTCCAATCAGGTTTAAAGGGAATCCACCGCATATTATTAAAAACCAACTACAGTCAAATACAAAAAGATAAATAAGTTTACACATCTTGTGTAAAATTCTGTAATGCAGAGGATTTTTTTTTTTCTTTTTCTTAGGGAAATTCTGCAAAGAGTTTGGATAATACTTCTGTCACAAATAAATAAAAAAGAAATGTTGTGGACCAGAAAAAAAAAAAATAATGGCATGGACCTGAAAGCAGTTTGCAGTTGTGGAACTAAAATGAATGTCATGGACCTCGATCAGAAGCGGACCAGGTTTTCGGAACTTGATTAATTTCTTGTTTCGTGTAATCAAAACTGAAAATGAAAAGACTACTCGGCTGAGCGGTTAGCGAGACGCAAGAGAAGCGAGTAAATAAAAAAATGCCATAAAAAAACATAATCAGGTTGCAATTTAATTACAAGTAATCAATGGTTGCTATTTCTAAGCCTTTCTTCGTTTGGAGAAACAAGAAGAAATGGTCTCATTCGCTTCATCTTTTCTTCTATTTTCTTTTTTCACCTTATCTTCTTATCTCACTTTATTTCAACTCCTCGAAAGCTATCTTCGAACAAGACCCCCAAAAAAAAAAAGAGGAAGAAATATTCCAATGTACAAATTAATAAATTTATTCAAGGTGAGAGAAATGAGACGCTCCTTCCACGTCTGTCAATTCCAAATTTCAACGTTTTCTCGACATTGATCAAATTTTGCAAGGTAAGTTATAATTTTTGATACTCTTTTATTTTTCATTGGTTCTCTTTCGATTCATTCTAGAACACCTTTCTAGTTGCAATCCATGCATGTACCATTGCCATTTCCTAGGATTGACTAATGTTTTTTCCAAAATTAAATCATAATTTACATTGAAATTGTTAGTTCTTTCGTGACGTACGATTAGAATTGAAGAATTGATTGATTTGAAATGAAGGTGTAATGGGACAAGAAATGCAGTTTGACAAGTCAGCATTATATGGGGACGATTTTGTTACTTGCTCCTGTGGATTCCTCCAATTCCTTGGATTTCGATGCAGGAACCTTGGTCCTGGTATGTAACCATCTTTGTTAATAAATTGTTAAGTTTTTGTTTATCAAAATAAAGGTTAAGTTTTAAATTGGTCATTAGTCAATATAGATCCTAATTTCTTTTACTTCAGTTGGTTATTGAAATTTTATTCATTTTGTTTTGCAAACTCCAGAGTTATTCTAATCAATATGAAAATGGAAAATTGTTGATGTATTGCTGCTTTGTGTTTGGCTTTTTTTTTTTTTTCTTTGAAGTAGAAAAGATTTATTATGTTACAAGCTACCATGGTGTATGGTTACGTTAAATTTCATGTCAGTTGAACACCGACTGATATGTTTCTATGTGAACAAAACATTTTTAGGTTCATATGCCCGTTTGCACAACTTTGATCGTGTCATTCCAGAGGACACAGCGAGCCCATTGGTAATAACTTATTTCATTGCTTTTTGCTGTTAATATTCGTATATTATTGCTGCTACTGCTGTTTTAATGTCTTTATGTTGCTTTAGGTCGAGGGAAATAATCAAAGCAAGAAGCCAAATTCACACAGGTACAACATAAAAGCTTGGATAAAAAGAAGGATCAACAGAAAACAAAATAAGAAACAAAAGCAGTACCCTGGTACAACACAGTTATCCCGTTCTAATGCTATCCCGCGCTCCAATTTTAACGAGAGCATAAAAGAACTTGGCCGAACTCTATTAGACGGCCTACTGCATAGAATTCCGTATGGTCAGAAGGTGCCTGACGAGATGATTAAAGAGAAACTTTGTCGATCTCTCTCAGCTGATTATGATGTATATACTAAGAGAGAGAAGAAAAAAAGTGGTTCTCAAGATCCAAGAAAGTTTAGGAGAATCTATTCCAGCCCGGCTAGTGTTTGTGAGAAATCTAGATCTAGTGATGTAATTAATGTCAAAAGGGAAGAAGAGACATTGTTGAACGGCTATCATGAGAAAGATGTTAAATGTGATGTTATGGAAACTGTACAAACTTATGAGCCGCATGCCTCTGTTTGTGGGAACAAAAATTCAGTTGATTTAAGCATGTTTTCAACCGAAGATCATGGTGAAAACTCAGTGTGTCAGCTTCTGGAATCAAAAGAAGACGCCACTGATCATGATGTGTCATGTAACTTGGATTCTGGAAGTAATGAAGAAAGAAGTGAACAAACTGAAAATGACAGCGATCCCTCTGCAATAATAGATGTAGCTCATATGGAATCTACAACATTGCAAGGTAAGAATGTTGATACTGGTACAAAGGACTAACCAGAACAGTATGGTATTGGAGTAAACTGGTAAAGATCTACACCAGCTTTTCTGCTGCTATTGTTTCAAAATGCTTGTTCGGTTCTCATAGCTAGTATTTAAAATAGCAATTTGATTAATTTAAAAAGACATGCAATTTGCACAACTGTATTGTAACAAACCCTTCATTTGATCGGGCATAATACCCAATAATAAACCACAATATTTTTTTCTATTAACAGTGGATATCGGACAAAAGGATGTATGCATAGATCCAAAAGAGCTCGAGTCCTTAACTAATCTGCTCAAACAGTTAGGATTTGACATGTCATCGGGAACTGATGAAGAAAATACTCAAACTAAAATTGAAGAAGATGATGAGACGCCAATTTTTGACTCTGAGATCAGCCTTGAAGAGTTCAAAAAAGCATGGGATCAAATTAACAAGGTTGAATTTGCAAAATTTGACTGTAATTTACTGCCTCACGATCTCATACTTGTGCTTGATCTGATTGACCAAGCATACAGAGAAGCATATACTGATATCTGTTCTAGTATGGTTTGGTTCTCTAGCTATGTGTCAAAACTTGGTTCAAAAATGATAGAGAGCTACGTGCTTAAAGAGGTGCAAGAGAGAGTTACATGGTATCTAAAGGCACAAGAAGAGTGTAGCGATGAGGCTGATGATCTTGTTGCTTGGGATTTTGAGAGATTTGATGGATGGTTAGATTATAGAATAGATTTTGAGAAAATCGTAGTAGAGTTGGAGAGCCTTATGTTGGATGATTTGGTTGAAGATTTTCTGGTTGAAGAGTAAGGTTTGAAGTTTGTTGAGCGATTAGGCCTTTTTTCCCGTGTATAGCTGAGTTATTTTCTGTGTACTTAGAGATGGCATTTATGTTCATGCTTCAGTATACTTGTAAAGATTAAATGCAGAGTATTGTACCTAACTATTTTGTTGGTTTGTTTTACTATTCTTTGCTTTTAAAACTGTTCCCTTTTCTTGGCTACTGTTTTTGAGAGGGGTACTCTTTGTGCTGTGACAGTTGGATTGCTTGTAAAGTTTGCTCCATAGGTTAAGTTTCTTATATGATTGTGAAATCAAGTTTTATATGCGTCTGTTCATGTTTCTTAATTTGCTTGCTGCTATATTTTACTCTTCAACTGTCTCCTCTTTAATTTCTTAAAATTAAAAGGAATGAAAAAGAAGATGCAATATGGTTTTCAATCATATAAAACATTGGTAACATTATATCAAGCTACAGTCCATGCTGTTCTTATTTAGGCATCACATCATATATATGGAATCACTTCGGAGAGCTCATATAAGCAAGCATAGCACCATCAACGATACTGAAAGCATAGCAAGTAATAGGACACTGGCAAATCTCCAAAAGCTTCTATATGTAGATATAATCAAGAGCTTCATTTACCACAAGAACAGTTGCTGCCGCAGCTGCAGTTGGATCCGCACTTGCAGCCGCAGCCATCGTTCTCACTCCCAGATTCCATTTCAAAGTCAAAGAATGCCCTGCACCATCAAATAAACAGATTGCAAGATATTGACTGATTACAAAGAAGTTCATATCAAAATCAGGATATTTTTGCAGCTTAAGGTTTCAAGAGGCTTAGATATATGGATCTTCTGAAGTTATTACTAATTATTATGATGCCGTCCCTAACTACCTTATTTAATTAAAATAAAACATTGAAAGGTAGAAAAGAGATTCTAATAAGAGGCGGACCTCTTTGGTGGGGAGTCAAGGATAATGGTTTGCGTGGTGCTGATATGTTCGCCAGTCAGATCAGGATACATCTTGCATCTACATGCCACCAGAGAATAAGAACATGTTAGTTTTTTTTAAAATTTGTAATTAAAGCCACCATTTATCTGTAAATAATTAAGAATCAATGGCTATTTAAAAACCGTTGTCAGGAAAATCTTGCATTTTCTTATTCTCTAGTTTCCGTTTGCTCTGGTTAATTATTTGGTTTTAGTTAAAATAATAAAGGCAATTAATTTCATCTAATACCAATACGCATGGTAGTATGTGTATTCACAGACTGCTATATCTATTGGTATTATGTTGTGGTTGTGGATATGTCAGTGCGTGTATCTTGTGTGTGTACTAAAGGACAAGCAAAACAAGATAGTGGTGTACCCGCCGCAGCCATTGCCGCATTTGCAGCCTGAGCCGCACCCACAGTTGCCACCACAGCAAGACATGTTCTCTTATGATATGATAAGATTAATGAAAGGAGTTAGTGATTGTGAGCTCTTTTCTTCCGGCAAGCTTGAGATGAATTGAGAAGAGGCCGGAGAGGCCTATTTATAGCCCTTCATTGATTGAAGGGGGTTGATCTGGGACCATCCATCCATTGATTGATTTAGGGGGGAATCTATCTGACTCTACATCAATCTTTGTCAATTGAAAAGTGTGCCTTGCACTAACTTCCGCAATAATACCTCTTTCAACTTTTACTGAGAATAACAGCGTACTGATTTTCAAAAAAAAAAAAAAGAGGGAATGACAGCGTACTGCATTGTAGTACAAATTTTGTTTTCTTATGGTATCTATGTACTCCTGGCTATATTTTCTGGTCAGGTTCTGGTGGTTAGTGTTTAATCTCCTATTCTCCTAACCATGGTTTTTGCAATTATAATTTCGCTCTATCTTTTTTTTTTTTTTTTTTTTTTTGAAATAGCATGAAGTGACCAAATATGTTTTTCATAGAAATCTGAAATAAAATGAATTATATGAATCGTCTGTGTGAATATATAGGAGGAAGTCAAGGCTATCAGCTGAAATTGCCACAATGTGTTAGTCATCATTAATTGAACATAAGTATAATGCAAAATTACTAATTGTGATCCTTATAGTTGGCTTCGTCTCCTTCTTTTGTGCCTAGCTTTCCCATAAGAATTAGTCAATTAGCTCTTCTTCTTTTTTTTTTTTATCATGTTGCTTTCACTAATTTGTGTTATAGAAAACTATTCAAGGCAAGTATTTCCATTTACCTAATTCACATCCAAAATATCAGTGTGGAGGGAGAAGTCTTTTGAAATGGGGTCCGACTTCTATCTAAGGATGTACGGTCACGAATTAACCCCAAAAAAAAAAAATGCATAACATAAAAACATTGGTAAAGTATGCTTTTGAAACCAAGGATGCGTTAGCAACAGCACAGAACGTTACACCATTTATGCTAAGATAAAGAGTAAAACTAGACATGTTACACATGGCATGGGAGAATAAATGCCAAATTTTGATAAAGTTGATTTTCCTATAGCTGAGTAGAATTTTCAGGTTTACCCTTTGACTTCCAAATAAATCTTATGCTGTGACACAACAAATAAAAAATAAAGAGCTTAAACTTAGGCGCAAAAAAAAAAAAAAAAAATGGAACAAAGAGGGAGGTGATGGTTATTCAACTTTTCTTTATGAAACTAAAATACATGCGAGACTTCTTATCATTGAACTAGCCACATGAAAAATATTATATTTAAATTGAAAAGAAATGCTATTCGAAAATTTTGTGGATGGTAGATGTTATATATAATCGCTAATTAACCATGTTATACTACTATGTTTAATCAAATAATAAATTTATATATTTTAAAAATCTGAATTACCACACGAACTTCAATAGTTCTTTAACTCGTAAAAGCATATTTGGTGAGACTCCATAACAGGTAAAAGCATATTTGGTGCCTTTTCTTCTCTTTTTCCCTTTGGATAAGAGCGTTCGAAAATATTGCCCTAATTAATAAAACTGTACAAGATAAAACCATTTATAAAATTTTTTTATAATGAAGACAAGAACAGCAATGGGGCAGGGGCACACTCCTTAAAGAATGGACGTAAGGAGCCGAGGGGCCACCAGCTATCGTAAAAGTAACCTCCAATCCTTTTTATTTAATATCTTTTCAGCTTTATGCAATAAATAAATAAGAAAAGTAACGGGATTTTTTTGTGTCCCAGCTCCAAATATAAAAAGACGTTTTGCACTTTCAATATAAATTAAAGCACCTAGTTAGCAACTCATCTACACTGCTAAAGCATTAACTCTGTTCGTTATATTAAATGTTGACTTTAAAAACTTTTATCACCCAAAAATAATGCAAAAACAAACTCACAGCTTCATAGCTTCATCCGGTTCACAAACTGCCCAAATTCTTACTTAAAACTTTGCTACAAAATTTTTAGAGAAATGCTAGAGTTCAATATATTGGACGGATGGGGTCCGTCCAATACGATCGTTTTCACATTTTTAAATTTCAAACGACCGATCCGAACCGTTCAATATGTTCTCCATATTGAAAACTTATAAGAAACCAATTTTTATATTATTTTGAATTTTTTTACTATTTTTTTGGTATTTTAGAAAATCATTGTTATTGGACGATCTAGAACTTTTATATCATGAATTTTCTAAAATACTAAAAAATAAGTAAAAAAAATTGAAAAAATGTAAAATTTGGTTTCTTATAAGTTTTCAATATGAAGAACACGTTGAACGGTTCGGATCGGTCGTTTGAAATTTAAAAATGTGAAAACGATCGTATTGGACGGATGAGTCCGTCCAATATATTGGACACTAGCATTTCTCAAATTTTTATACCGCAAAAATAAATTTAAAAAAAAATAAAATAAAACCAAAAGCAGCTGAATGCATAGAAACATATATCGTTAAATAAAAATATGACAAAAGTAATATTTGCAGCCTTGACATAATGTGCTTTTCAATATAAAAAAAAAAAAAAAAAATGAGAATTGTGTTCTTCGAAATCAAGGCTCAATTAGGAATTCAAATGCTTTTAGGATTCAGACTTCAATCTTGCTACCAGCCTACCAGTCTACCACCGTTAGTGATTATTACCAATTTACCATGCAACAATTTAGGCCTTGAGACAGCCACTATCAAGCCTTTCTGAAAGGGTTCAAGGCCTCTCCTATAGGACTATACTGGCTGCTATAGGCTATTGATCCAATCTCTTGATATACGGGCCCACGTCTCCTGTTGAGAGGTCACCTAAATTGCATTAATACTGCATCTCATTTAATATCGAGTATAATTAAGCTAAATTTTTATACTGTACCAGTGTACCATGAAGCTGCCCTCGCTTCTGTCACTTTGAGCATATAAAATGCTATTGCTATGGATTATTCTCATCCAACAGGTAACTATTCCATTTCCACTACAAGTCCTTCGTAAAAAACAACTACTCCATGCACCGGGATTTTTACTATGAGCTTTTTAAAAGTGTTGTACTCTGTCTCTCAGACACAATTTAACATTTCAAATTGTCATTATTAAATTCGTTAATTTTTATAACTAAGCAAATTTAAGAAAGGGCTAAAATAGTGCTATTTGAATAATATTTGACACCTTCAAAGACGAAAGGGTGATAGAAGAGTATTATTTTTTAGGGCTGTACAACGGCCGGGTTTCCAATTTTTTATCAATATTTTAATCTAACCCAACTATACCGGATTAAAAAATTTCTTGAGTCGACCCACCTAAGCCAACCCAACCCATATAAATTTTTATCTACGGATTTATACGGATTTTTACGGGTTGAACAGGTTATGACTTATATGGTGCATAAATAAAACTAACAATATTAATTAAATAAAAATAACTAAACATATAATATTCTTGACAAAAACACAGAGATAAAATATGGGAATTGCTTTCCATCATCCCTATGATTTCTATCATCTCCATCATCCCCTAGAATCTTCATTAATTATCCAGCGTCCTCATTAATAGAAGCCCAGGGATGATAAAATCCAGTGATGAAATTTAACATAATTAGCGTGTTTTCTATTTTTTCTATCATCCCACATCCCTGCACGCGTTTTCAAATGGAATTTGAAGTTAATATGTATAACTGTTGAAGTTAATATGTATAAATGTTGAAGTTAATATGTATAAATGTTGAAGTTAATATGTATAAATGTTGAAGTTAATATATATTAACTTTTGAAGTTAATATATATTAACTGTTGAAGTTAATATATATAAATGTTGAAGTTAATATATATAATTATTGAAGTTAATATGTATAAATATTGAAGTTGATATATATAAATGTTGAAGTTGATATATATAACTGTTGAAGTTAATTTATAACTGTTGAAGTTAGTATGGTAACTCTTGAAGTTAATATCGTAACTATTGAAGGGAGAGAAACAGAAGGGCAGGAAACGGAAACAGAGGGACAAAAGTTGAGCGTTTGATTTCTAAAAACGGAAACAGAGGGATTGAGGGAGTAAATAGCACTGGATGGGGATTCACGCGTTTTCTGTCATTAATGAAGTATTATCCTCATTAATGACTATTATTCTCAGGGGATGATGGGGATGATCCTTATCAGCCCTGATAAAATATTAATTCAGAAACAAAAGACCAATAATGTTTGATCTGGATGTGATTATTTGATTGACCTAAATTTTATTTATTTATATTTCCTTAAATGAAAAAACTGAAAATTTTGCATTTTGAATGAATGACTTTGATAATATTTCTACATTATTGTTTTGTTTGACTCTGAAACTATATGAGTACGCAAATACACTAATCATCATTTGTCAATGTTTAAAGATTAAATCATATATACTTTATGGCAGATGAAGAGTTCATGCAAAATGACATACACTTATTTCATGTCTGGTATTTATCTGGACTTCCTCTCGAGAAAAGAGTAAATATATCTTTATAATGGAAAGATTAAAGGAAAGCAGAAAATAAATATTGGGATTAAGGAAAGCAAAGCAGTAAATAAATATTGGGATTAAGGAAAGTAATAAATGCCATACTAATATAGATGAGATCTTAAATTCTAAACGGGTTGGGTTACAAACCGGATTATCAAAATAAAAACACAACCCGACCCAATAAAATTAGTTTTGTAAAATTAGAACCCGACCCAACCCGAATAATGCTTGAACCTGTTATAATAGGGGTCGGGTTGGACGGGTTAAACAGGTCGGGCGGGTTTTTATTTTTCTTGTACAGCCCTAATTTTTTACTATTCACAAAAGTGGAATGTTGGTTGACAAAATATTAATTACAATTGATAGTATTCCATTTTTTTTTTATTCATCGATGAAATAACATGTTACCAAACGCATCTTAAAAAATAAATAAAATAATAATAAATAAATAAAATTATTTAAACAGTTACCCCGCAAAGATTAACGAAAAAAAAAAAGATCTTCGAATATCTTATACGCAAAAGGGCAAAAAATAAAACAGAATAGTGATAGCATTCGTACAGTACAAGCAAAAAGGCCGAAAATTTCGTGTATTGATAGGTCACTACTATTATTCAGCACTATCCGAATAGAATTATTAGTGGAGAGAGGGGCCTAGGAACAAGACAAAACAGCGCAAGTAGTAAGGCTACCCTTGATTTGCTAAATCTTTTAGGAGACAACAAATCAAATGGAATACTTTTGCTTTTGTTCAACCTCAATCGGCTTCGAATCTCATAATTGAGTTGAGACTATCTGACTAGGTCTTTTCATTTCATCAAGCTGCCAAATTCAGTTCATCTCTTTTTGTTGATGTGAAAAATCCTAACTGATTGAAAGATCTTTCGGATCCGATTATAATTTTTTTGTAATTCATAAACTTTATGAATCTGAATTTATCTGAACGTAATTTGACATTGATGACCTTAAAACCCGAACTGACAGAATTTGTGGTACGAAAATTCTTTCGAATCAAAGCAAGCTTATTTCCTTTCAAAAAAAAAAAAAACAATATGTAACTTGTTAAATGAATTTATTACGAATATGCACGATTGTTACATTAGTCAATTTCTTTTATTTTGCGAAAGAGCTCGAGTTTCTTTTATATGAGAAAAATTAGTAAGTCTGCAATTTTTCATATGAGAAAAATTGCCTTGGTCCATCAACTGATCAACAACAACATGTTCCGAAAAAATTATAAATAACTTTAATTAATTACGAAATTATAAAATAATCCGTTTTTAATTAATTTTTTAAAAATGACTGCGCAGTTTCGGAATCTGAGTTTCCGAAACTATGTAGTTTCGGAATCTCAGAGTCCGAAACTAGGAATTGCATAGAGCGGGGACCTCTTCTCTTCTCTCCCTCTCATTTTCACGCTTCTCTCTCCGGAATTTTTTTAATTTTTTTAATTAATTTATTTATTCTTCTCTTCTCTCCCCCTCTCATTTTCACGCTTCTCTCTCGGGAATTTTTTTAATTTTTTTAATTAATTTATTTATTTAATTTATTTAGTTATATTAGTTTAATAATAGAAAAAATAGGAAAAATATTCAAAAAATATCAAAAAAATTATAAAAAAATCAGATTAAATTCTATTAAAAGGATAAATATATTTTAGCAATTTTTTTTTATTTTTTTACATGTTATAATAATCGTGAAAATAACAATAATAATCCAATCCTAAATTAAAAAGTAGTACATCGAGACGTAGTCCATTACAATAATAAGAAAATTAAAATAAAGACATTAATCTAATTAATAGAGCTAGAAGAGACGATAAAAGTTAAACCCTAAACACTAATTTAATTTTCTTTTGCCTTCATACTTGTCGGCCATTTGACACGCTTTATCCCACCATTTAGCCTCAACATCATCTGCATTTTTACATGCTTCATCCCACCATTGTTCTTCCTCTGTATTTTTAGATGCTTCACCTTCCTCTACGTCTCGAAAGTACTCAAAGTCTGGAACATCATCATAGTCTGGAATCTCTCCCGCTGCTATTTTACGTTGTCTCTCTCGTTCTTGTTCTTCGGTGCGACGAATAATTTCTTCGATACATGCTGCATTCTCTTCACGAATTATTCTCACTTGTTGAGCTCGGTGTCTTTCTTCTCGTTCCCTTTCCAGTCTTTTGCGCTCTTGGTATTCCTGCCATTCTTTTTCCTCCCCGCCATTTACGTGCCAGTGGTAGTGCATTTTTAGAGGCAAATCGTAGTATGGTTCAAACACATTGTATTCAACACTACGAAAACATTTTCGACACGTTGCGCTCCAGTCTCCTTTTTTTTTTTTGGTTTTGTTGTTGAGAGTAGAATGCATGAATGATGACCAGTACTCACGCATAATAGGATCTGGATGGACTGGCAGTATATAGCGTTTGTTGGAGTTTGAGCTATTTCCTTTCTCCATGGTGGTGAACTTCTTAAGGAGAGAGAAATGGAGGTTTGTTTGTGTGTCTGAACCTTGGTAGTTTTATATAGATGAGTTGAAAGATAATTGAAAAAATAGACGTTTTCAGACTCTCTCAGAGCACACATGTCCTATTCGCAGAGGTCACAAGCCATGCAGACAACTTTTCAGGCTTTCTCAGAGCACGCCTGTCCTATTCGCAGAGGCTACAAGCCATTCAGACAACTTTTTCAGGCTTTCTCGCTCATTATGCTGTTTGGTCAGAATTTCACTATTTAATCACTATTTAATCAATTATTTCACTATTTAATCACTATTTAATCAATTATTTCACTATTTAATAAATACCTCGATTTCTCTCCACTGTATCGGTAAAAAACTTTGGGCCTCTAACATGAAATTGATTTTCTTCTAGTTTCTTGACTTTAAAAGTTTCGCGGGGGTGATGAAGGCACAATAATGATATTAAACCACCTTCAGTGGTATGTTGATCTCCTAACAAAATAATTCCCGAAGACACGCAACGTGGTTTAGGACCCATTAAGACCTAAAATAAATTTTCAATTTCACAACTCAATTAGACAATTACCATATATTTACATTTTGTAAATAAAAAAAATTAAATAGAATAGAATGAGAAGAGACAATTACCGGATGTGATATGAACTTCTAAAAAACTTATTTTGAGCAAAGAATAGAATGACAAGAGAATGGTGGGAAGAGAATGAATCTTGAGGGTTTATATAGAACGTAAAGGTTAGGTGAAATTTAAAGTGCGTTGAAAAGTAGCTGAAAAGTTAGGTAAATTTAAAAAAGTAGCTGAAAAGTTAGGTGAAAAAATATGAAATGCCTAGTTTCAGAATTTAGAATTTCGAAACTAATTAAAAAATTAAAAAATATATTTTATTATACGGTAAAGTATAATAAAAGTAAAGTAAATTAATAAAAAATGTTTTTGGGCCGAATCTAGCTAGTTTCGGAATTTGAGATTCCGAAACTAGCTAGATTCCCGCTCATTATACTGTTTTACCAGAATTTCACTATTTAATCACTATTTAATCAATTATTTCACTATTTAATCACTATTTAAACAGTGTTTCATCAATTATTTCGTACGAAATTTTTAATGTTGTCTGTTATGATCGAATTCTCAGATTCCGATCAAGAAAAAATAATTAAATATAATATTGATTTAACCTCGATTTAATGAGAGAAAACTCCTATCATTTGAGAGAAATGCAGAGGGAGAGCGATGGCCAAAAACAATTCAAGAAAAGATTTCCAAGCGTACTCTAAAAGCAGGTACCAAATTTAATTACTAATAATTATTATTTACATTTTATTTTTAAAATAAATGTATAATCATATTAATTCATATTTACAGTTGGAATAAACGTTGTGACCATTGATCAAATGCGTCGAGAATTCGAAGCTCAAGTGCCCTACGAGAAATCTGAGCCAGGTGTAACGTGGATGTAACAACTGTGACTGTCGTATGGTAAACCAAGTCCCTGTGAGTCCGATAATAATTTTAATAAAATTTTATGAATGGTATGATTAAGAAATAAAGAAAATGAATAATTGCAACAGTAAATTTTTGCGGAAATTTCTGATATGAGGACACAGAAACGTTCCTCATAATTTATAGAATTTTTCTGTATAATTGCCACTTTAATCTGACTTCTGAATAGATCTGGTTTGATTGAATGTTGAAATAATTAAATTACAAAAGGGTTGTCAGTTACTTGCTACTCAATTAGCTACACGGTTTCTGTTACAAAAGATCTGAGGCCTCATTAATAAAAGAGGACAAGAGAGAGAGTGAGAAGTCATCTCTCTCGCTGAGCTCGCCGAGCTGGCTTTCCTCTTTCGTTTGTTTGTTCTCGGGAAGTTCTCTCGAGCTTCTCTTCCTATTCTCTCTCTGTCGTTCTCACATTGGCCAACTATGCGGCTGCCTCTAGGCTGGCCTCTGATCCACTGCCACCTCACGCTTGTCCCTCGTGCTCGCTTGAGGAAGCCATCTTCTCTTCTTTCTGTTTGAATAAAATTTCACCGCCACAAGCCGCAATTAGCGACGTGGCCGGCTTCTCTCCACTGCCACGTTAGCCCTTCCTTCTCTTCTTGCCCAAGTCAGGTAATTTATATAAAAGGGGTAGTCGATTTAGGGTTTGGGGAGAAGACGGAGATTGAAGAAGGAGAAGGGGAAACGATGGAGACAGTGGAGCGGTTCAGAGATGCATAGAGCTGTTCTTACTCTCGCTTAGCTTGATTCTGGTCTTGGCTTTGATGATTCTAGAGCTCTTGAGGCATTTAAATAAGAGTCAAGAGAAAGGTATAATCTCTGTTCTTTGCGTTTGACAATAGGCATAATGGTAGCTAAGGTTGGTTAATTAAGTAGTTAGTCGATATTATTATGACATGAGGTTCTGTAAGCATAATTGCTTGAGAATATTAGCTAATCTGTAATAGAAACAAAGCCCACTTTAACTGGAATTGTTAATTTGTGTTAATCATAGTCTGATAATAGAAATTACAATGGCTGTTGTGCCTGACAACTAGATGGAATCAATGTTATATGAATATTGAGGTAACTGAGGTTAAATTGATGTGGGTAATTAGGTACTGATTGAGGTTTGAGTATGATAATTGTTCATAGAAGGTTATTTGGGAAATGCATAGGGGCATTTATTAGTTCTAAGTATGAGTATGCTCATAGACATGCATATATATGTTCTTTATTATGATGGTTCTGTGATTAGTATGTTCATGTAGTTTGCATATTAAAAATGAAACGTGGTCTGTGTGAGAGGTAACTTTGGTTATGAATTACATGTGGTTAGTATATAACTAATACTGTATAAGTTGCACAGAGAAGAGTAGGCATTAGCAATAAACATGTTAGTGCCTATATTGCATGGTTTCTAAGTCTGACAGGGGTTCTACATGATATACTGTATAGATAACCTGGTTTATATCATATTAGCTTTATGTCTACTATTAGTCTGTCCAGGCTTATACTAATTCAAGGAAGAGGAAATCATGACCTCAACCGAGTTATATTATGTTACTAAGCATAAGGGATAGTAATAAGGTTTTCTTTATGGGTGATTTTGAGAAATGAAATTGAATGTTATTAATTGGATATGCATATATATATACATGCTTATATAGTTGCATAATGTAATTAAGAGTTCATGTAGCAGTCAGGGATGCAAAATTGTAACTGAGGCTTGGCCTATGTTGAAGGTAATTTAGTTTAGGAATGCACCTAAGTTCATATCAGAAGCATATTAACTTAGAATTACCTAGTTATGGTGTATTTAGTATATAGTTAATATTGTGTATGCATGACAGTTGGAGTTTATATGGTTCCATATAGTTAGAGGACAGGGACTGATTATAAGAGGTGCTCAGGTCGCATACTGTAAGTTGCATGCTTGTTGTTTTGTTTAAAATAATTGAGTTTTATTAAATAATATATGTGTATATCTGGAGTGTAGAGATGCTGTTACATAATAGTGAACATGTTACAAAAAGGAGTTAGGGACTGATTGGGGATTGAGCATGATAACTTAAGTATAAAGGTTCATTTTATAAAAGAGTTCAGTATAAATTACTATAAAAAGCTGTAGTTGCATTTGGATGATAAGAAGTGATATTCATATCAAGTGCATCATAGTAAGTTTATAGTTTATGGGCGTGCATATAAAGCTTTATGAGGTTAGTTAGGGACATGGTAAGGAAAGTATATGTCAATATTGGTTGTATACATGTAATTTAATATGAAACCATGTGTAAATAAGATATTTTAATATTTTCTAACAGTTTATATGTATGACTATGACATGTAGAACATGTCCCAGGGAGTAAGAAGGTGTTGGTGACTCTGTACCAGTTTTTGGTACGCAAATTTGAGATCTGGTATGCTTCTGTCGAAGGATTGATAGGCCCAGGGATGAAAAACGCAATAAAATCAATTTCTGAGGGCCTAAATGAATGAAACCGAGGGCTTAATTGTAATCTGAGAGGGTTACGCTAAAAGTTGTGGGTCTTGATGGAAAATCGGAAGGGCTTATAATATTTTTGCGGACTTCTGTGAAATTGTGGCGTGGATTTGTTGGATCGAATCTTGATGGGTGCCGTTGGGTTTTCTGGGCTTGTACTGTTGGGCTTGTAATTTGTGTGAAGTTGGGATTTTCGGAAATAATTAAGGTGGGCCCTTTTGTGTTGGGCTCTGTTTTGTTGAGATGGTGATGGCGCTGGATTCATTTGTTGAGTTTGCGCTGAAAATAAATTGTGGACTTAGAGAAAACAATTAAGCTTTTGGATTAAGTGCTCTATTAAGTGGGCTAATAATTCTGTTGAGCTTGATAATCAGTTAGACTAAATGACTTGGAAACAATGTAATTAGCCTAACATTTGATTGACGGATTTTTAGGGAAATGATGATTAACAGTCTGACTTTTTAAATGAACAGATACTGTGGCAATTAATTCAGACTTCTGATCCCGCAAAATAAATAAATAATTTTCTGATTTATATTTTGATATTTCTGATGCGTTTTATTGAGTTTAAATGTTTCCTAATTTTTCTGTCTGCTATCTCTGATTTCTGATTCTGATTCTGATCTCGATATTAGGAAACGTAATTAAATATTGTTTCTGATGATTGGAGAAGTAACTAAATATAATTAACTAAATATTATCACACAATAATTAAGTACGGGACTTGGAACCAAACTGAACAGTCTAGTTACCGTTACATTACCAGACCTTGTTAGTTACGGTTTACCGCCGGATTAAAGGAACCCGTTAAACAAATATTAACGGTACTTGATCTGTGTATTGTAAACAGGAACGAATTCGGAGCGAGCGGGTAACAACTGAAGGTGCGGATACGCGGTTTCTTTGTTAGAACACGGATTTCGGTATTTTTAGATTTATGCATCGCATGTTGATCAATCATTGAAAATGCATTCTCTTGTGCATATAGGCAATAGAAGCCCTGAATAAATAATAAACTGCATGTTGAATCAAACTGTCCGTTTTGACCAGTTAAATATTGTTTGGCCCTTAAAAATCATCACAAGTGCAATGAGTATCCTAAAATTCTGACGAAAATTCGGCAGAGTTTCCCCTGTATTGGAGAGGTTTTCCAAATTTTCTGAGCATAAATGGACTCAATCCGAGTGGGCAGAGCCCTACCCAATTAAGCCCAAGTCACATAAAGCAGAGGGTAGAACCCTCGCTTAATCAACCACACAAGACATGCATCACGCAAAGAGAAATGGAACAAAGCAATAGGGAAGTACGATACAAGATACAATTCATCCAAATTATACATATCACAAGGCATTACACTTAGATACAAATCCCCGTTGATCAAATTGGAAGAAAAGAGGAGGGAAATAGGCATGCAACCAACTACCTTTGGATTGAATTGAGCTCAAGAGATGTCCCGACAGAGCTACAAGAGAAACACCAAACGAATCACCGAAGACCTGCAAAATTACATGAAAAAGGGGGTTAAATTCATGTATAACATGATAAAGGGTAATTCAAGCTTTGTAATGACCTATAATTTGCACGATTTGAACGGAAAAGGAAAGAATTGTGCGAAATTGAAGTCTGGTGGTCCATAAATGGTGCACAAAATCGGATCAAACCCAACCCTAACTCAATGGTCCACCGTAGACCCGTACACCAATGGGTTTTACCGACTAGGCTCATCAGAGCCGTTGGATCAGGAATGGAAGGATGGATTTGAGGCGCTAAGGGACAAGATAGAGAAGTACAAACGGAGATGACGTGGGTCGTCGGATCTAGATCGTACAGACGAAGTGGAGACCAATCGAATGGGTCTCGTTGCAGAGGATCCAGGTCGATCGTGAAGGATTTCATGATGCGAATCGGGTAATTTTTTAAATTTTATTAACCGATAACATCTAGGATCGTTCTTACTATTGCTAACTTTCTTTATTTATTTGCATCACAATCAAATATATTCCTATAAGAAGGATTGTAGAACCATACCTATGGTCTTTAACGAAGCTCTGTTCCTCTTCGGTTCACCTTGAATCCGAAACAAAATGACAGTCGAATCCGTGCTAGCGAATTCCCCGTCAACACCTAGCTCCATCGCCCGTATCTTAATCGATTGCTTAATCGATAGAATATTTTAACAAGTATTTAGAAGAAGAGGAGAACAAAGCTTCAACACATGAAGACTTACTTGTCTTCTCAATTTTTCTCATCAGTTTTTACACAAAAACATCTGAATAAAACCTCTCAAATTCGTATAGCATTTAAAGCCACTAACCAGAAATTAAAACAGCACTTTAATTTCTGACGTTGCAGCACTAAAACCTTGATAACTCTCTGTAGGAAACTCCAAACGTCCTGAAACTTGGACCATTGGATTCTACATTTCAAGGGCTATAATTTTCATATATCATTTGCCCAAAATGGTTATCGTTTGCTATACTAATTTTCTATTTAAAGTTGGCTCAAATTCTGACCCGAATTTAAGGCCTTCTTTCTTCTTCATTTGTTAAAATAATTGGGCTTGGGCTTCAAATAAATTTATACATTTCATAATAATATTCATATATTATTATAATATGTGAAACTTATATTATCCTCATAATATACACATATTGATAAATTTATTCTTTGCTAGTTAATCACGTCATGTGATATAATTTTCTATTTGTACTTTATTTCATGCAACATGAAACCTTGTACATAGAAAATATATTTCTTGTTTCCCATTCAGTTAGTGTGACCTATATTGAGGATCCATATTATGTTGGCAATGGAATAATTATTTTATTCCATAAACTGTAAGCGGTACTCTAGCATACATTACAGCTATAATATAGATGTTTAGCAAATCCTTTTACGAAACACGATCCTTCTAGTAATGTTATTAACATTACTTGTGTCTATTCCTTGCCATATGATATTATGACTATTATACAAAGTAGGGCTGTGTCATCTTTGTATTATAATCTTTTCTTGATCTCTAACAAGTAGGATTATATAATTATAACTGCACTTTAGTTATATTGGATCCATTTATAATCTCACTTTACCAAGGGGCCCTTTATAATATCATTCCTCAATTAATGAGTGGCAATTAGCTATTGACATATATATTTTCCTCCTACACAAGTTACATACAAAGAACTATTACTTTTATCACCACTTGCTTCAAATGGCTTTTAATAATAATTACGTTGCATATTCCTTATGTGAAAAATATATCATATCAATCTTAGAATTAACGACACGATAAAAATATTAATGACACAAACACAATCCATATAATATTTTTTATCAATTAGGTCTGTTCAATATATGAAACTTTTCATATACTCGTGTTATTAAATAATAATCCTTTATCAACGTTTACAGAACTACAACGTACTTTTAATCAACACGACAGTCTTATATGGCATATTAGTGTTCCTGCTAATATCCAAGACCTGTGAACATTTTAGAGATATATATTCATTTTATTTAGAGTTCTGCGGTTCAAGACCAAGAGCATCTTCTTGAACACTTCTAAATATGAATATAAACTCATGGAACAAAATGTAATAACATGCAATTCATAAATATAACATATAAAAGTAATCACTATAAGATAACTTTTAGAACACAATTCCAACAATCTCCCACTTGTTCTTAAAGTTACTTCTTATACATACTTATGTATTAACTCTAAGACTAGGGTTGCCTTTTGACTCATTTTGTTATCTCTATCCATTTTCCATGCATCTTCAAACACGTGGAATCAAAGTGGACTTTGCCATTGGCTTGAGAGTAAGGCTTTGTTGGTGGATATGTTGTGTTATTATCTGTGTTCACCTTTAATAATTTTAATCTATCTTCTTTAATGAAGTATTGAATGACAAATTATTTTTCTATCCATATGTTTGATCTTGTGGTGTAAACCACATCAAGTTCTTCAATGAACTCCTTGATCAAACATTTACTTTGTTGGCTTTAGCAACAACCATCACTTCTGATTGGATGCTTGAGTCAGTTGTTTGCTAATTGTTTGAACCTTTTCGAACTAACAACACATCCATTCAGACTAAATACATATCCAAATTGCGACCTTTTATCATAATAGGTTGCAAAACTCGCATCGGTGTAGTCTTCTACAACGAGTTCCCGTTTCCCTCCATACACAAGAAATTTATCCTTAGTTCTGTTCAGATACTTAAGGATATTCTTGACCGCACTCCAATGTGCAGGACCTGCATGGGCTTGATGACGACTTGTCATACTTAGAGCATACGCGACATCAGGTCGTGTACACACCATAGCATACATGATAGAACCAATTGCAGAAGCATATTCTACATTCTTCATGATTTCAATGTCTTTACGTGTCACAGCACATTGAGACTTGCTAAGTGTTACACCTTGACTCATTGGCACATTTCCTTTCTTAGAATTTTGCATGTCGAATCGTTTCAACACTTTGTCAATGTATGTACGTTGACTTAAGCCAATGAGTCTACGTGACCTGTCTCTACATATCTTGATTCCCAAGATATATTGGGCTTCACCCAAGTCTTTCATTGAGAAAATCTCTTTCAATGAAATTTTTGTTTGCTCCATTAAGGGAATAAAGTTGCCTATCAATAATATGTCATCAACATACAAAACCAAGAAAAGTATATAGCTCCCACTGACCATCTTGTATACACAAGTATCTTCCTTACTTTGAATAAATCCAAGGCGTTTAACCTCTTCATCAAAGCGCTTATTCCAACTCCTGGATGCTTGCTTCAGTCCATAAATAGACCTTTGAAGTTTGCATACTTTACTGCCATTATTTGGATCTTCAAAACCTAGAGGTTGTACCATGTACACATCCTTTTTCAAATTCCCATTCAGGAATGTTGTTTTGACATCCATTTGCCATATTTCATAATCATAAAATGCGGCAATGGCTAGTAATATCCGAATTGACTTAAACATTGCAACAGGCGAGAAAGTTTCGTCATAATCAATTCCTTGAACTTGACTAAACCCTTTCGCTACAAGCCTTGCCTTGTATGTTGTCATGTTTCCATCCATGTCCATCTTTCTCTTGAAAACCCATTTGTTTTGAACAGCTTTCTTTCCTTGAGGAAGATCTACCAAGTTCCATACTTGGTTATCATACATGGATTGCATTTCAGATTTCATGGCTTCATACCATGATTTTGAGTCTTCTCTTTTCATTGCTTCTTCAAAGGTCTTTGGATCATCTGTATCCATTACCAAGATCTCATGAAGCCCTAGATATATATCAGGTTTCTTTCTAGATCTTGTTGACCTTCTTAATTCTTGTGGCTCTTCATGTTCATTTTGAGTATCTTGAACCTCTTGCACAATTTCTTGTGGAATTAGTTCAATACTCGATTGAACACTATGTGGTGATGCGTGAACCTCTTCCTCAATAGGCTGAGGAACTTGTACACTAATGCTCCCACTAGCCGTCGGAACTATGGTTGGGTTATTTCGATCTACATGAGTGTCATCCATGACTTGATCGAGGTCTTGTAATGTTTCTTGAGTTTCCTCAAGCGTTACACTACTCCCATTACTTTTGATTCTTTCGAGAAACTCTTTCTCTAAGAAAATTGCACCTCTTTCAACTAATATTCTATTTGTTGACTTGTGCCAAAAGTAGTATCCTTTTGTTTCTTTCGGATAACCTATAAAGAAGCATTTTTCCGCTTGAGGTTCTAGTTTGGTTGACATCAATCGTTTGATGTAAGCCTCACATCCCCAAATTTTGAGAAAAGATAATTCAGGAGTTTTTCCTGTCCACAACTCGTATGGAGTTTTCTCGACAGATTTGGATGGAACAATATTCAATGTGTAAGCCGCAGTTAGCAATGCATGTCCCCAAAAATAAAGATGCAATTCTGTTTGGCACATCATTGATCGAACCATATCAAGCAATGTTCTGTTTCTCCTCTCAGATACACCATTCCACTGAGGTGTTCCTGGTGGAGTCAATTGTGGTATGATACCACACTCCTTCAGATATGTACCAAATTCATTACTCAAGTATTCTCCTCCACGATCAGTTCGCAAAATCTTAATTCTCTTATTAAGTTGATTTTCGACTTCATTCTTGAATTCTTTGAACTTGTCAAAAGATTCACTCTTGTTCTTCATTAGATAAACATAGCCAAAACGACTATAGTCATCTATGAACGTAATGAAGTACCTAAAACCATCTCGTGCACTAGTTCTCATTGGACCACATACATCAGAATGTATCAATTCCAACAAGTCTTTTGCCCTTGAACCTTTCTTCTTGAAAGGTTTCTTAGTCATTTTACCAACTAAACAAGATTCACATGTCTCTATTGGATCGCAATCCATGAGACCAAGAAGATTACTATCTTGTAATTTCTTAATGCGTTTCTCGTTTATATGACCAAGACGATAGTGCCATAAGAGAGTGTTATTTTCATGAGATATTTTGAGTCTTTTGTTATTGACATTTAGAACATGTTTATCATTCACTTCTAGCAAATATAAACCATCATGAACAGTAGCATTTGCATAGAAAATTCCATCTTTTGCAATACTCATACACGAGTTTGCAATAGTAAATACATAACCATCTTTGTCCAAACACGACACAGATATAATGTTCTTACATATAGATGGAACATAATAAACATTATCCAAATTAATTAATTAATAAACCACTAGATAAATGAAGGTTTATTGAGTAAATGGCCATTGCCGAGATACTAACATCATCGCTCACCTTCAAAGTGACTCCACCTCACTTGAGATGTCTTCTATTCATTAGTGCCTTCATATTTACACAAATATGAGCACACGATCTAGTATCAGTTACTCAATCGTGAATAGATGTGGTTAAATTAATTTCAATAACATAGATACCGTTTGGAACCTTGGGACGCTTCCGCTCTATTATGCCCGAGTCTAAGTCAACCTTGTACTTTGGACAATTCACCTTGAAACGTCCTTACTCATGACAATCTCAGTTTGCGGAGTTAGCAAGTTTTTTTCTCTTGCTTTTGGAGGTGCTCGCTTGAGCTTCTCCTTTCCCCTTGTTCCCTTTAGGCATCTTCTTTTTGCCTTTCTTTTGAACTTTCTTGCTATTGCAAGAACATCTTGAATGAAGTTCCATTATCTCTTTTGGAGTATGGTTTATGAACTTTCTAGTAAATTCAATTACTATACTTGCCAACATGAGACCTTGAACATCCAGTTCATTCTGCAATACTTTCACGCCAAACATTATTCTTCATCAGAGGGTTCCGTACTTAGTATTGGTGCATCGTGCTCCAATACATTTACAAGATCCTCCTATCTGATGATACGTTGGAGTTTTACTTTCTAATCTAGAAAATTGGAACTAACATTTTCCAACAAGCACTTTTCGAGTTATGGATTGGATAAGTACGTTGTTTGTCATTCTATAGAAATAAAATTAAAGGATTTCATGTTAATATTTATGTAACATTTCATACTACATATTTAAATTTGTCCATTATGCAGCATATTCAAGATCCTATCATAAATAAAGCGAACTCATCCGAATTATAAAATCAAGGTAAGTAATCTTTTACTAGTCATAACCTTTTAGAAAAACTTTTGCAATCGTTTGCAATTTTCTAAACTTTATGACTCTTGTTGTTTATTAAGAACCTTTTCTTACTAAACGATTTTCCCGGGACTTCAAGCCTAGATCTTGACTTCCCTTTAAGCAAACTTATTTTATTGGTCAATATGTTCGGCTAATTATCTCCATAAAATAAATGTACCAAATGCCTCACATTTAATCCATTTATCAATGGCCTGATAATATATCCTAACACATTCCACGATTTCTAAAGATTAGAAATTACACTCATGCATCTTAATAATCTCTAGCTTAAAGTGGATAAAATAAGAAGGAAAAATACTTAATTTTTCATTGGACATTTCAAATGTGACTATAGTTTGGTAGGTCCTGTTTTCATACACCCATACCTATCCTAACATATCATTCACATATAATCATAAAGCACATAACATAAAACAATCACAAAACATTTGCGAGTTTGTATGCCTCTTGCGCTTCTCTTCATCCACTGCTTTGTCTTCTTGCACCATTGGATGAAAAATTGCATAAAAATAAATATGTTGCCCCAAACTTTATTATGAATCCTTTCAAAAATAAAATTTGCTAAGTGCAAGTATTAGGAACCCATCTCATTCTCACAATGCATATGATGTAATAATAAATAAAGGCATCCTATACATAAATTGCCTTTTGTGCCTAATTAATAAACGCTTATTAAAATTGCTTACAATCAAACATGCACATCACATAAAATTTACATCACACAAGGCATTGGAATGAGACATACAAACTCAGTTCCCTGCAAAACAAAATTATAATAGGAATTGCATACCGATGCACTATTTTGTACCTTTTAGTTAATTTCCATTTCTTAAGTAATTGCGGTTCTCTAAATCATTTAAATCCCTAACATGATTTATAATTCTCTGTTACAATTTGCACCATAGTTTGAAAAATAATCTTTTAATCATTTAAAAGAAAATACAAACCGTTATTGTGTTTTGTCACAGAAAAACTGCGCACTGTTGCTGTTTTGCCTTTGTGACGAAATTTCATAAAACTTTTGTATAGAAAAGTTTTATTATGTCAAAACTAGACTTCGATATCTAAATTTAGAAACTGGTTTCATCAAAATATGTTAATCCATTTGAGAGAAATCGTTATTTTGATTTCAGCAAAAACTGCTACTGCCGCTGAAAAATTCCAGCAGCGCACTATTTTCTTTATTTTTGTTTAATCTCATAGATCTGTCCAAAAACCTTGATGTATATAATTATCCTATTCTAAACTTCTTCTAATATAGTAAGAATTTTAGAAAATACAAAAATAATTAACCAGTTATCATATTACAATATTGCAAAACGTGTAACAAGAATTCAGCACGAATTTAGAACCGCAAAACAAAAGAACAATTAACTAAGCACTTATGTAATTAAAATTACATAATAAAATAGTCTAATTAGCAATAATAAAGAACCTATGCTCTGATACCAATTGAAGGATTTCATGATGCGAATCGGGTAATTTTTTAAATTTTATTAACCGATAACATCTAGGATCGTTCTTACTATTGCTAACTTTCTTTATTTATTTGCATCGCAATCAAATATATTCCTATAAGAAGGATTGTAGAACCATACCTATGGTCTTTAACGAAGCTCTGTTCCTCTTCGGTTCACCTTGAATCCGAAACAAAATGACAGTCGAATCCGTGCTAGCGAATTCCCCGTCAACACCTAGCTCCATCGCCCGTATCTTAATCGATTGCTTAATCGATAGAATATTTTAACAAGTATTTAGAAGAAGAGGAGAACAAAGCTTCAACACATGAAGACTTACTTGTCTTCTCAATTTTTCTCATCAGTTTTTACACAAAAACATCTGAATAAAACCTCTCAAATTCGTATAGCATTTAAAGCCACTAACCAGAAATTAAAACAGCACTTTAATTTCTGACGTTGCAGCACTAAAACCTTGATAACTCTCTGTAGGAAACTCCAAACGTCCTGAAACTTGGACCATTGGATTCTACATTTCAAGGGCTATAATTTTCATATATCATTTGCCCAAAATGGTTATCGTTTGCTATACTAATTTTCTATTTAAAGTTGGCTCAAATTCTGACCCGAATTTAAGGCCTTCTTTCTTCTTCATTTGTTAAAATAATTGGGCTTGGGCTTCAAATAAATTTATACATTTCATAATAATATTCATATATTATTATAATATGTGAAACTTATATTATCCTCATAATATACACATATTGATAAATTTATTCTTTGCTAGTTAATCACGTCATGTGATATAATTTTCTATTTGTACTTTATTTCATGCAACATGAAACCTTGTACATAGAAAATATATTTCTTGTTTCCCATTCAGTTGGTGTGACCTATATTGAGGATCCATATTATGTTGGCAATGGAATAATTATTTTATTCCATAAACTGTAAGCGGTACTCTAGCATACATTACAGCTATAATATAGATGTTTAGCAAATCCTTTTACGAAACACGATCCTTCTAGTAATGTTATTAACATTACTTGTGTCTATTCCTTGCCATATGATATTATGACTATTATACAAAGTAGGGCTGTGTCATCTTTGTATTATAATCTTTTCTTGATCTCTAACAAGTAGGATTATATAATTATAACTGCACTTTAGTTATATTGGATCCATTTATAATCTCACTTTACCAAGGGGCCCTTTATAATATCATTCCTCAATTAATGAGTGGCAATTAGCTATTGACATATATATTTTCCTCCTACACAAGTTACATACAAAGAACTATTACTTTTATCACCACTTGCTTCAAATGGCTTTTAATAATAATTACGTTGCATATTCCTTATGTGAAAAATATATCATATCAATCTTAGAATTAACGACACGATAAAAATATTAATGACACAAACACAATCCATATAATATTTTTTATCAATTAGGTCTGTTCAATATATGAAACTTTTCATATACTCGTGTTATTAAATGATAATCCTTTATCAACGTTTACAGAACTACAACGTACTTTTAATCAACACGACAGTCTTATATGGCATATTAGTGTTCCTGCTAATATCCAAGACCTGTGAACATTTTAGAGATATATATTCATTTTATTTAGAGTTCTGCGGTTCAAGACCAAGAGCATCTTCTTGAACACTTCTAAATATGAATATAAACTCATGGAACAAAATGTAATAACATCCAATTCATAAATATAACATATAAAAGTAATCACTATAAGATAACTTTTAGAACACAATTCCAACAGATCGCTGGTCTCTCGATCTCATTCACTCCGTCTCCTTCGTCTCTCTCGGTGAAATCGACACAGATAGAGAAAGAGAGAAAGAAGAAAAATAGAGAGGAAAATGGAAAATCACCTGAGAAAAGAGGCAATAGCCGTGAGCTACACCTCGTTACCCACTCTCACCTTTGTCTTCGCCAAAGCTGAAAACCCTAGATTTCCAATCGAGTCTAGAAGGAGAAGAAGCTGAGTGAGGCTGTGAGAAAAAGGCCAAAAGAGGAAGAGAAGCGACGTCGGTTATCCCTAACCGCTCGATCCAACTTGAAGATCAGTGAAACCAGATGGGAGGTTGAGATTGATCGGAGTTTTAAACAAAAGAGGACAAAAATGGCGGAAGAGAGGGGGGCCTGACAGCGGGTCCCACGAGTCAGTAACACAAGGGAGAAGGGAGGAAGAAGCTAAGGGAACAGTAAACACGGCCACCCAATTAACACTTGTTGGGCTGAAACGAAAAGCGAAGTTGGGCCCTCAGAAGAGGCCGAGTGTCACATCCCACCAATCCAGAAGCCGTGAGTAGGCTGAGATGGTGCCAAGTCGGTCAAAGAGAGTCAACAGTCGATATCAGGAACTTCTAGAATCCTCGACGGTTGCTAAATCAGCTTGGTCAAAGTCAGTCAACGGAAGAGGCGACGGTTAGCGACAGCTGTCGCCTGGCTTCTACATAGAGGTACTTCTCACCATTCCTTATAAAAAGAGGGGGAGAGGCATTTAGAAAGGGGGTTCCGAAGCTCAGATAGGAATAGTACATGTGTTGTATAGCTTAGACAGAGAATAAAAGGGTGAGAAAGAGAGAGAGAGAGAGGAAGGAATCGCCATTGTCGGCTGGAGGTTAGTGCTCATTGGTTTAGGAGCAAGGTGAAAGAAGGTAGCAAGAAGCAAGCTTTGTAAAGAGAAGGAAAAGGTATAATCTTTGTGTCTAAGTCGATTCATGAATAAATTGATGATTCTTGTGCAATCTATTTGAATTCTTTTCGTTTCCTTCTAAAATTCCCTGTTACAAGTTGACTACAACTTGCCTAGCTCTTCAATTACGTTTTGACTATAACTATTCGAGCGACATTTTGTTTCTTTCTTTATTATGTATTGAATTCGGCCCTGTGCATTCTCTTTCTTGAATTCTAGCTTCAAGCTGAATACAGCTTGTCGAGCTCTTTCTTATCCCAATCTTGATCCCTGATTGATTACAATCAGTGCATCCTTTACTTCTTGTGGATCTTGCTCAGAGTTGATTACAACTCTTTGAGCCTTTCATGGAAGCCAAATATTAAGCTGACTACAGCTTGTATATCTTGTTTCTATTACCAGAATTAGAGTTGAGCTGAAATAGCTTATGAAGAGGTCGTAATGTCCAAATTCTCCTTCCACAAATCATTATAATGATGTCAGTTCATAGATGATGGTAATAGGAGGCAAATTTAACAAATTTTGGTATGATGTGTGTGTCTTCTTGAGTGATTTCTTACAAACATATACAATCTTGACGATATTAGCTCTATGTATTAAAAATGTGCATGATATTTACAATAAACTTTGATAACAAGATGCTTATAGAATGTTCACCGGATAAATACCTGTATTAGGAACATATTACCCTCCCTCCTAAGTTCAGCACCATGTTGACTACAACATGAAGTGCCCTCACACAAGGTTCAGACATAAAAGCTGAGTACAGCTTGAATGTCTCCTCCTTTGTCAAGATTCATATTGAACACTAATTACAGTCCACAGGAGGTCCTAATGATAAAATTCCATGCTTATAGACCAATAGATAAAAGGTACATGTGGTCCACTGAGTCATTAAAGATTACTAAAGAGTTTATTGTTCACATTTTATATTTAGAAAATCAATTCTTTCACAGAGACTACAAGAATTATAGTTACATAGACATGATTCAAAGTTTATTATTATAGGCATAAAAAAAAATGTATGTTGTCACAGTAGTACGAATGACAAAGGTTGCTTAACAAAATTGCTTATTTGACCTGTTATGACTATCTTATCTTTTTCCTCTAACAAAATACTGGATTCTTGCTAGCATTTGAGAATTAATGAAGTATAAGGTTTAAAGTGCAAAAGAAACTGTTGTTGGATCGGGTTCAAGATAAAATTGCTGCCCAATTTTCTTCGTATGACATAGTATAGCAAGATTGTTCTGAATAACTAAGTAATAAGAAATGGATTCAATAGATATAAGTATATTGTATATGCTTTTTTTCTTGAATAATGTCTTGCATGGACGAACAATATGATTAAAACGAATGATCTTGCTTATTGATGGTGGTCTGTGCCCTCAGTCTCACATTCTTTTACCAAATTCCTTAGTCCTGACATCAATTATATCACATATATGAGCAACCTAGGTGAAATTTATTATGATATTAAGCAAGATTAACCATTCTGCATGTAGTATAGTAGGGAGGACATTTTTGACCTGAAGGGTTGTAACTGATTTTGGTTATGTTTGAGATTTTATTAAATACAAGAACCTGAACTGTAGACATGTTCCCGATTAGGTTGCTTCTCTATCTATAAGTGCCCACTAATCAAAATCAAGTTTATAATTCTATAGTTGGTGCTTACCGCCTCCTGCTTTCATGGTGGTTTACTAAGTGCTTGTCACTCTCTATTCTGGTTAAGCATTGTTATAAGGATATGGTCAACAATTAACTGGTCTTATTGTAACATGAACTGGTGTCCTGTATCATAAGAAAGCAGTGAAGTTAATTGGAAAATAACACTGTCAAATAACCTTTTTTTTTAGTTGTTACATTAATTCTGAGGTTGCTTATATAATAGCAGCAACCGTCTGACTTGACTGCTCTAATTGACGTAAATACATATAGATAAATAGAGAACTAAGTATTTCCTAGAGTTTTATGGCACACATGTTACTTCCAGCGTACTAATTTTGTTTCTTCATTGTTACAGGTTCACTTTTGAAGAAGAACATAAGGTTTATATTATGCTTATATATTGTAGTAGCAAATTCATTCTTCATTCGATTTAAGAATACGGTTTGTAATAATGATTAATGTATTCTTTGTTTATAAACGAGTTAATAAACCATGGTCTAAGCCAGGAATATGATGTTTGAGTAGCACTGGAAGTGGTGCAGTATCAGTGATAAAATGTCACGGTATTTAGGTCCCACGAGAAGTATGTGAACCGTATGGTACCTTGGATTAACTACTCTGACTATGTATGTATTTCTGTTCGCTGAAAGAATTGTTTGATTTTGGGTGAACACGAATGAGTTTTAAAGAACAAATAGCTTATCCATTGTTCCATACCGGCTTTGAGTATCGTAGAAATTGTTTAGTCAACTATCATACCCCACATGATACGAGTGGAAGTATATTATAAGTCTCAGGGGTTTCGCTAAAAAACTAAGATGATAGGTTTACTTCGTATTAAGAACAGCATCCAAAACCCCCTTATACCAAGTCGGTGTATACATGGTGAGATTTTAATATGGATTAGCGAGTGACAAATAACGTTTCAAGACTATAACAGGAAATTGTAGTTCTTAAAACTGTCGGCAAGTTGGTAAACAAATAAGCCCAAAAAACCAAATCACGAAGGCCCAGTCGCACAGGTAAACTCAATGCTGGAGAAATTACAGAGAAAAACATAAGGCTCGACATGCAACACGACTATTACGATCTTCTTGTTGACTCGGACACCAATTCACTGCCACATCATCCAATATGCTGACGTGGACCAACCTGATGGCACCAGATGAGTTCTAGCCTTTAGGAAATTTATTTTATTTTATAGAACGCCCCACACAAATATAAATAAAAATAATATGATTGAAATAGGTAAATAAACTAATGTCCTAGGATAGTTAATGGATCGTCGATTTAAAAATACTTTCCATATGACAATTAGTTTCAAGATGCTATAAAAAAATAGTACATATATCAAATCTCTTTTATAAGAAATATTACAATAAAACCTTTTGAAACAAAGTTCTTTTGAAACAAACGCTAAGTACATTCAAATAAAACAATATTCAAAAGAAGAATTATTTTTCATAATCCGATATTTTGAGATAGGTATTTTCGAAGCACGATAGAATAGAATTTAGGTCATAGGATAGGACCTGTATCGTGAATTCTAGAAAATTAGAAATAATAATAAAAAAGTATTATAATAAAAATTCAAATACATCTCTCTTCTTTGAAGTAATTTCTCTATAAAAATAAACTTCAAGAAATTTTCAAAGAAATAATAATAAACATACTAAATATTCCCTCAAATAAAGTTTCCAAAAGAAAATATAAAATAGTTTCAAATAAAAAAAAACTTCAAATACATATTTTCAAACTAAGTACTTTCAAAGCAAACACAATATAGAAAACAAATTTAAACACAAAATATAAAAGGAATAGAAATAGAAAAGAAGAAGGAAGAAAAGAAGAAGAAAAATAAAAATCACAAGTTCCCCAAGTAAAGAAATTTTAGAAATAAAAAGTCAAAAACACGAAAAACCAAAGTCAAACCGAAACCTCTTCAGTCGAGAAAAAGTCACACCCCGAGTTGAAGAAACTCAAAAGCCCCAAATTTAAGAGCCAATTCTTATAAGTCGTCAAATGGCCAGGAATTACAAAATCAAATCCCTCTAGTCTTTTAAGTCACCAAATGACCAAGACTTAGTTTCCCCAAGCTGCCAAATAGCTAGGAATTATCAAATCAAACTTTCCCAGTCTTACAAGTCACCAAATGACCAAGACTTAGTTTCCCCAAGCTGCCAAATAGCTAGGAATTATCAAATCAAACTTTCCCAGTCTTACAAGTCACCAAATGACCAAGACTTAGTTTCCCCAAGCTGCCAAATAGCCAAGAAATATTAAACCAAACTTTCTTAGTCTTTTAAGTCACCAAATGACCAAGACTTAGTCTCCCCAAGCTGCCAAATAGCCAGGAACTACCAAACCAAACTTTCCTAGTCTTATAAATCGTCCAGTGATCAAGACTTAGTTTTAGCTAAATTGTTTTAAGTGCCCTCAATCGGGTCCCATTAATTAGGACTGGTACCGTCAATTGAGTCAAGTTTAAGCCAAAAGAAGTAAATCGTTTAAATTCTCAATTGTGCCCCGTCAACTAAGTTTGGTAGCACCAATTGAGTTTAGTTTAAATAGAAAGTAAATTGAGACAACAACTTTTCTAGCCTATGACATATAATTTTTCGAATCCCTTAATCAGAGGTTCTCGTGATTCGCCACGGGGTAATTAACAATAGGGGCTTGCGCCTATTGGAAGGAAAGGATCCACAAAATTAATAAACCCTCATGAGAATAGATTCTCGTTAATGTTTTTCTTGTTGTCAAGAAGCATTTCTGCACTTGAATTTAAGCTCGTGAGGGGTGAATCTAAGGCTTATTCCCATTCTTGAGGAAACCCGATCATTCTTCGAGAAATGACGAAAAAGTCCACACAAATATAATAAGTCTGACATTGACATCCGGTTGTTAATTGATTTGGACCGTCAGACTTATCAAAGGACTGGAATGGTTTCCGTAAACTAACTTGATTGCATGATCTTCTTTTGTGATAAGAAGAATCAGACTTGAATTAAATCGGACCATTCTTATTCAGTCTGCATAGCATAACAATATAATAAATTGTGGCACTCACCGGAGTGGGACTGATCTACCCGTCCGGCCAGAATTATAGCGCTTTAATTACTGGATTTCCCTCTGAAGATCTGTACCTAGGGTTGGACCTAGGTGTGGGAAGGGTTCTTTCTGTTCTGATTCTGATTCTGATAGGCCGTAAGAACCTGAGTGTATTGAACCACTGACGGTTATGCTTTTGAATCTGTTGCATAATGGCATATTGAAAAATGTCTAAAATTGAACTGTTTGCTTGATGCTTACGGTACTGGAATTCAATGGGTTCCAAAATATTTTTGTATTAAAGTTCATCTGGGATTTCAAAATGTCTTTCTGTAAAATCTTGGAAAATGATATTCATTTAATCAAAAAAAAAAGGTTTTCCACAATATGAAACATTTGTAAAAGAGCGTATGTGCATTAAGAAAACTGAACTCTCAAAAGAATTTAAATATAAGGGTATTAATTCCGTTACCGGTTCGTACCAAGATCCGCGTATTGGAACTAAAACCCGCACTGAGATTTATTCTCATCTGTATATTTGTTTTGCATGTATTCCTCAACGGTTGGGGGTTCCAGATGAAAGACGAGATTCCTAGTTTAAAATGTACTGCTACGATTCTGCGCACTCACAACCAGGTAATTTAATTTATCCGTTAGTTGTGTATTCCTTGGGCCAAAATCAAGAAATTAGAATATAAAATGAAAGGAAAAAAAATTTACGCTATCTGTCTATAGCCTTACGGGAGCGATTCGTCGCTCTCGTGGCGGAAGGGATGTCACGTCCAATCGGTCGGGGTGTGACAGTACTCTTCTGGGGTGCTTTCAGAGCAAATGCACAACTTTCTGATAAAAAAAAAAAATCGTAGCATGACAATTTAATCTGCTGGAATCTGGGTAAAATTGGGTTAGAAACGTCTTGAGTGAGAAAACGTCTAAGTATTTCTGTATCTGACTTAATCTGACGTTGAAATGTTAGATTTCTGTGGAATTTAAATCAAAATGACTCACTACCGATCTAGTTCTGAAAAGACATTCCAATGGAGCTTCTGGATTATGAAAATAGTCGTATGATAACGGCTATGAATGTGGTCGACGAATAGCTACATGCAACGAACATGAAGAAGGATGAATTCTGATGTCAGTCAGACCTATCTGATCATCTTAGACCACCGTTATTCTGTAAAGACGAAGGATAATGAGCTGCAAATAAAAGGTTAGCAGTCATTAAATCCCGTCTAACGGTGTGTCGGGCCTCACCTAAACAGTAAGTAAATGGGTTCTATATTCTTCAAATCAACGCTGCGAATCTAAGGTTTCGTCAAATGGAATCAGCAATGCTGCCTGAATTCTCTGAGGAATGGTTTTAATGAACAACTTGTGAATCGATTTCTGAAAGTTATACATAGCGAAGAGTGATCTCTGATTCTGGTCAGAAGACAGCGATATGGGTCTAATCCCAGAAAATATTCAACAGTAAGCTGGCGATCTAAGCAAATGACTCGGAAAAGAAGTCTAATAAAGAAAAGAATCTGAGTGACAGGTAAGGAATTTAGAAATTGACCTTTTGGTCATGAATATAACCCCGTACGATATTTTATTGAGAATTGATTTGTTGACCAGATATTCGGCAACTATTAATTGTTAAGTAAAAGAGGTACGCTTGGTTTATTTAATTACATCACCATCATTACACGGTGTAAAGAACATGGTAATTTTATCCCCTATAAAATGTTGTGCATTCCTTGGGCCAAAATCAAGAAATTAGAATATAAAATGAAAGGAAAAAAAAAAAATTTACGCTATCTGTCTATAGCCTTACGGGAGCGATTCGTCGCTCTTGTGGCGGAAGGGATGTCACGTCCAATCGGTCGGGGTGTGACAGTGGAAGTACAAAGTTTTAATCAGACGAGCTTACCAACCAACTGATCCTCAACTACCCACCAGGCGTGCCGTATGCCAATGCAGAAAGCCACAACTGACGGGAATACCGTGTGTTCATGTCATTGCAGTCTGCAGTAAATACAGATGGGAAGTTGATGACTTTGTAGATGACAAATATAGCACGGAGAATATGCTCAAAATATGGTCATCCGGTGAATTTCACTGCTACGGAGACGAAGAGAATTGGCCTGTTTACGATGGACCCTTGATTTATCATGACAGGAGAATGATTAATCGGGGAAGGCGCAAGAAGGACCGTGATTGGATGTGGATGGATGCAATGCGAAAGAATAAAAATAAAAGAAACAGAGGTAAGGAACCTCTTACGACTATGGAGGACGTTCAATCCGGTCGCCGAACCACCAGCCAAATGACGAGAAGAACAAGCACAAGGAACCGAGCTCAATCATCTGCACGAGAAAGAGGCGAAACTTCTAGGACGGGGGCCAACACGTCGAACGATCCAGTTCAACCAAGCCGGAATTCCATTAGTACAGATCCTCGCACAGAAAGTCGTCTCGGTCTAGGAATAGAAGGTCTTCAACCACGTCGCAATTCAATAAGCTCGAACCCACGATCCGTTTCAGCACGATATCCAAGTCAGCAGGCATCAAGTAGCAGAGGAGGACGGGGGCCAACAGAAAGTACAAGCAGTGCTTGTTGGAATTGTGTTCTGAAAGTTATCTTATAGTGATTACTTTTATATGTTATATTTATGAATTGGATGTTATTACATTTTGTTCCATGAGTTTATATTCATATTTAGAAGTGTTCAAGAAGATGCTCTTGGTCTTGAACCGCAGAACTCTAAATAAAATGAATATATATCTCTAAAATGTTCACAGGTCTTGGATATTAGCAGGAACACTAATATGCCATATAAGACTGTCGTGTTGATTAAAAGTACGTTGTAGTTCTGTAAACGTTGATAAATGATTATCATTTAATAACACGAGTATATGAAAAGTTTCATATATTGAACAGACCTAATTGATAAAAATGTTATAAGGATTGTGTTTGTGTCATTAATATTTTTATCGTGTCGTTAATTCTAAGATTGATATGATATATTTTTCACATAAGAAATATGCAACGTAATTATTATTAAAAGCCATTTGAAGCAAGTGGTGATAAAAGTAATAGTTCTTTGTATGTAACTTGTGTACGAGGAAAATATATATGTCAATAGCTAATTGCCACTCATTAATTGAGGAATGATATTATAAAGGGCCCCTTGGTAAAGTGAGATTATAAATGGATCCAATATAACTGAAGTGCAGTTATAATTATATAATCCTACTTATTAGAGACCAAGAAAAGATTATAATACGAGGATGATACAGTCCTACTTTGTATAATAATCAAAATATCATATGGCAAGGAATAGACACAAGTAATGATAATAACATTACTAGAAGGATCGTGTTTCGTGAAAGGATTTGCTAAACATCTATATTATTTGGGTAACTGTAATGTATGCTAGAGTACCGCTTATAGTTTATGGAATAAAATATTTATTCCATTGCCAACATAATATGGATCCTCAATATAGGTCACACCAACTGAATGGGAAACGAGAAATAAATTTTCTATGTACAAGGTTTCATGTTGTATGAAATAAAGTACAAATAGAAAATTATATCACATGACGTGATTAACTAGCAAAGAATAAATTTATTAATATGTGCATATTATGAGGATAATATAAGTTTCACATATTATAATAATATATGAATATTATTATCAAATGTATAAATTTATTTGAAGCCCAAGCCCAATTATTTTAACAAATGAAGAAGAAAGAAGGCCTTAAATTCGGGTCAGAATTTGAGCCAACTTTAAACAGAAAATTAGTATAGCAAATGATAACCATTTTGGGCAAATGATATATGAAAATTATAGCCCTTGAAGTGTAGAATCCAATGGTCCAAGTTTCAGGACGTTTGGAGTTTCCTACAGAGAGTTATCAAGGTTTTAGTGCTGCAACGTCAGAAATTAAAGTGCTGTTTTAATTTCTGCTTAGTGGCTTTAAATGCTATATGAAATTGAAAGGTTTCTTCTTGTGTTTTAAAGGTAAAACAGATCAGAAAATTTGTGTACAAGTAAGTCTTCATGTGTTGAAGCTTTGTTCTTATTTTCTTCTAGATATTTGTTAAAATATTCTATCGATTAAGCAATCGATTAAGATACGGGTAACGGAGCTAGGTGTTGACGGAAATTCGCTAGCACGGATTCGACTGTCATTCTTGTTTCGGATTCAAGGTGAACCGAAGAGGAATAGAGCTTCGTTAAAGACCATAGGTATGGTTCTACAATCCTTCTTATAGGAATATATTTGATTGCAATGCAAATAAAATAAAGAAAGTTAGCAATAATAAAAACGATCCTAGATGTTATCGGTTAATAAAAAATTTAAAATTACCCGATTTGCATCATGAAATCCTTCAGTGCTGGGGGAAGAGGAATACGAACAGGATTTGCCAAGCTCGATGCGCGAATCCGTAACAATATGCCAGGATGGGGAAGATAGTAATATTTGTAATAATATTTGTATGAATGTTGTAATATTGTCAAAACATTATTTGTATGAATGTTGTAATGTTGTAATATTGTCAAAACATTATTATATCATGTAAAAAAATAAAAAATTATATTATTATTATATATCACATATAAAAGAATTTTTTCTCATTTTTCCAAATTTTTACAATATTTTTTCTATTTTTTCTAATATTAACCTAATTTATTATGCAATTTTGTACTATTGTATCATGTAAAATAATAAAAAATTATATTATTATTATACATAACATATAAAATAATTTTTAATGATTTTTTCAAAATTTTTCAATATTTTTCCTATTTTTTCTATTATTAACCTAATTTGAAGCAATTTTTTATTATTATAACATGTAAAAAAATATAAAATTTACTAAAATATATTTATCCTAATTAATAGAATTTAATCTGATTTTTATAATTTTTTGATATTTTTTGAATATTTTTCCTATTTTTTCTATTATTAAACTAATATAACTAAATAAATTAAATAAATAAATAAATTATAAAATAAAAAAATTACCTCAGAGCTGCGCGGAGAGATTCGAAGCTCTTCGGAGTGAAAATGAGAGGGACAGAGAGAGAAGAGAAGATGTTCCCGCTAGGCAATTCCTAGTTTCGGAATCTCAAATTCCAAAACTAGCTAGTTTCGGAATCTGAGATTCCGAAACTAGCTAGTTTCGGAATTTCTCAGATTCCGAAACTGCGCAGTCATTTTTAAAAAATTAATTAAAAACGGATTATTTTATAATTTCGTAATTAATTAAAGTTATTTATAATTTTTTCGGCAACATGTTTCTATATAATTTAGATCCAAGCCCGCCAAGGCGCCAAACCAAGTTGGATTGCCAAAATCCAAATAAATAAATTATAAATGGATTGCTTCTCATCTTCTCATTTGTTTCTATCTTAGATTCTTAGTCCATTTCTTGAAGCCTATCACATCCTTCAAAAGCCTGTTTAGAGTTTGATGAAGCACTTTCAATGGGCCGTTTCTCTTCATCTTTCAGCCCATATTCATACAAAGGATTAGGCCTGTTATTGTTTTAAAACAGAACAAGCCCGTAACAAGAAATAAATTCTGATTCTTTTCTTCTATTTTTCTATCTTTCTCATCTTTCCACTTTATCTTCTGTTTTATTTTTTGAAGTAATTGTACAGCTGGCAGGTTTGTCCTACGTATACATATTCAAAAAATAAAATAGAATAAGGAAAAATAAAATAGAAATAAAAAAATAAAAACGAGGAGCTGAGGGTAGCGACGAGTGAACCTTGATGGTTTTTAAACTTTTAATCATATACCAATACAACTAGGCACGGTACAAGTGGGCACCGGAGCTTGACAGTCCAAAAGAGCAGAAGCAATTAAGCCCCATTGAACAGATATATGATGAAAACACGCCGAGCACTCGGCTACTATACTAGCAGCAAGAAATCATCCCTTATCTTGACAGATCAATTCTCGCCTTCTCGGTAACAGCTCGAGAGACCATACCAGTTGACTTGCAAATAATTCCAACTGAACTGTCAACATTTTTTTTGTTTTTTAAGGTTAGAAGTGACAATTTCTTTGTTTTATTGACAACCACCGTCTTTGGTTTGAATGGCCTGGTCAAAGGGGCGGAGCAGTGATGGAAAGTCAGAGTCTGACTTTAGGAAAAACTAAAAAGAGGATGGCAGTGCGGAGGCAAAGAAGTCAAAAAGAAATCAAGGCGCAGTTAGTATAGTAGGCGCAGCCAAACGCCAATTTAACCACAAAATAATACGATTTGTTGGCAGTGGGGCTGTAAAGGTTAGAAATTAGAAGATGGTTGAGGGAAGCTATAGCTCTGTTCACATTATCACATGCAAACATGTACATAGATTAGATGGATGTAGTCCAGAAAAGAAAAGAAAAGTATCTAAAAGTAAATTATTTGGTATACAGTCAGTCTACTTCCTACCCCGGCTCTTAATTTGGTATCTAAGGGGTCGTTTGGATCCCTTGGTGTCGTTTGGGATGGTTAGGAATAGGACAGGAATAACATAAATTTAGGGAAAAACACTATTTATAGGAATTGGAGGAATTGGCTATTCCGGGAATTGGAAATGTTATTTGGATGGTGAGTTTAGGAATAGCGTTGGAAAGTGTGAAAAAGTAGAGGTCCTGTTTGGTATGGAGGAATAAGCTTCTTTAGTGTGGAATAAGAAGTTATTCCTCCGATTTTTCACCAAACAACAAAATAATTTATGTAGCTTGTGAGGAATAACGTGACAGAAGTTATGACACCAAAATTGGTGTCATAAGCTACGCTGGTGGGTCCCACACATGGAGTAGTGAAAAAAGAATATTTTCTGTGCTCCCTTTTCCATTCTTTCCCTGAGAATTAGTTTTGTACAATTTTTATAAAAAAAAAACTTTTGTACAATTTTTGAATTGAGCTTTGTACAATGCAAGGTGCAGCCAACATTGGCGATATAAACTGGATTGAGTTTCTTGTAGCAATACATTTTTGTATATTTTTTTGATAATCAATGGACAATATCACAGGCTTCGTTATTTTCATCATTGCTATATAGGATACTTGATGACTAGTTTCCAATAGTAAAACTGCCTACTAGCTAATTACTAATGATCTTGTGTTGTTGGAAATCATAATTTTATATGTAATGCCGGAAATTTCATATTTGGGTTTGAAAATAAAATCATCAATTGGTTTCACAAAATATATGTAACAATTACATGAAATAATAATAGTAATAGCAACAACAGTTATGATAATATTAATAATATAATGATGATGATATGAATGATAAATTTAGGTTACACACAAAAATAATTGACACTAGACAAAGGGTAATGTGGTCTTTTCATCTTTTAATTTTTGAGGATTTTCTTAACATCTCATCTTATTCATTGCTTGAGATAACCAAACAAGACATAACTTAAATTACATAACATGACATAAGTTCTTCTCCTTAAATAATTCTTCTTAAGTTCTTCCCTTACCAAACACCACCAGAGAGAAAAGTGTTATTGGGAAGAGTGTTATTGAAAATTGTATTAGGAATGGAATTGTCTATTCCTATCCAATTCCGAAACCGTTTGGATGAGTTTTCTATTCGCGGAATAGGCCTATTCCGGACCCATCCAAACGAGGCCCTTGGGAATAGCCTATTCCCCCGAATAGCTAATCCCAGGACTAAATTTTCCATCCAAACGCAATTACCAATTCCAGGAATAGCTAATTTTAGAAATAACATTATTTCCAACAACACTTTTCTCTCTACTTTTCACACTTCCCAACGCTATTCCTAAACTCATCATCCAAACAACATTCTTAGTCCCGAAATAGCACTCTTCTCACGCTTCCCGAAATCTCACTTTTTCCTTAAATTTAATCCCAGGATTTGCTATTCCTACCTATTCCCCACCCATCCAAACAACCCCTTATAAATTTTGGCGATTCTGACGTGCCTGCAACGTACACTTTAAATATCAGCCATTAATTTCGCAAGGATAGTAATGTTATTCCTCTTAAGGAAAAGTTAAAGTTGGTTTTATATATCTACAAACCTTTCCTATAAAAAAAAAATAAGGAAATGATTAATTGATTTAATATCCCGTCCATCAATCCCCAGAATTTTCTCTGGTCATCAATATTTCTAAACCCTTGTAAAAGTTTCTCTTCCATAATTTTAATCTAGGCAAAATCGGATATAAACCCCTGTAATCTTAGCTATTTGGAAATAAACCCCTCTAATCTTTAAAATCGGATATAAACCCCTCTAATTCTGAATCGTTTGGATGCAAACCCTTTTCACAATTTTTAATTATATTTTAAACAAAAAAATCTTACTTTTAATGTTGTGACCGAAATACCCCTGCACATACTACTCATCTTGACCGTGGGGAGATTAACCGATCCATCTTCCCACTCTCTCATCCAGACAAGCAATGTCAAAATGATTATTTCCAAACTGGAAATCTTTTTCTTATCTAATTCCCAAGGAAAACCTCCATGAACCAAACCGTTAAAGAACTTTCTTGATGATATTCCTAAATCGTTAAGTTTTGTCTCCTTTCATCTCCTCATGTTCTAATTCTTATGAATATATTAATCGTTATTCATTAATATGATGAGAAGGAAAATATCAGTGAACATGTAAAGTCATAAATTTAAAATTAGTGTTGCTCAAATTTGTTATAAGGACAATTTGGAGACCTATTTTTTCACTACCAGAACATATCCGCATTAGCATATTGTCCTTAGGCAACTTATAAGTCAACATAAATTCAAAGATTTATTTATTTATCAAGGAGATAGAATGTACAGAGAGAGGGAGACAGAGAATGCCAAAAGATGGAATGTATAGAGGGCGATAGAGAATGCCAGAAAAACACATAGAGGGAAGATGCAAGCAGGGAGGGAAATAGAGCATTCCAGATTGGGGGCATTTCAGTCATAACTTTAAATTTCAAAATTTTCTTATTTAAAATATAATTAAAAATTATGAAAAGGGTTTATATCCAAACGATTCAGAATTAGAGGGGTTTATATCTGATTTTAAGGATTAGAGGGGTTTATTTCCAGATAGCAAAGATTAGAGGGGTTTATATCTGATTTTGCCTTTAATCTAATTTTATACTCACTTTTCTCTTCTATAATGCAAAAAAAAAGTGACCAACTGAATCACCAGATTAGTGATTTCTTTTTTCTGTTTTACTCTAAGAGTCTTTTGTGTTATTGTGATGCTTTGCAACGTTTCTATCTGATATTGATGCCCAAAAATAAAACAAAAAAGTAAAAGAAATCAGTAAAAAAGAAAAATGTTTGAACAATAAATAATGAGTTAATAATAGACATGGTCTTCTGTGAGAACTGAGAACTATAACAGTTCATTAATCTTATGTTGATTGAAATGATATCATTTTGAAAGCTAATTGATTTAAAAATCAAGGTGTTTATTCGGTTAGTAAAATTTTTTTTTTTAAAAAAAGGTGTTACAAATAATAAAGCTTCTTTTCTAAAAAAAATGTGAGGTGAGGCATTAATTCTATTTTTTTTTCTTAATACAAAACTTGTTGATTATCTTTATAAATTTATTTAAAGTATGATTGCAGTTTTCAATTAAATTAATTATAATTATACTGGTAATACTACTGAGTATTAATATATATAGTTTAGACTTTAGACTATTGCACACCTTCAAAAGATGATAAAAATACTGAGGTGATCAGAATTTAGTGGAGCGTACTATGGGTTATTTGGATAGAAAGAAATAAACCTCACTTTTAAAGGTAGTTATAGATTCTGAGGATCTATAGGTGCTAAAGTCGTTTCTTTGACGCATTTGTCATTTGGATATAAATCTAGAAGCGATGACACTTATGTCAAGTTAATTATAATGTGATCTTGCGATATGGAGGATCTTTCCGTGAAAGTAATGCACAACCAAAAGGATTCAAAGGAGGAGATATCCGAGGGACAGGGACCCATTCATGGATCTGGATAGAAATTGAAAAGGCTGAGAATTGCTGACAGTCAACTCTACAGCTTTTTATGCAATTCTAAGTTGACTTGTACTTGGTACTATTGCTTTGTTTGGTTCTGCTGTGTTTGCTCCTGTTGTTGGTACCAGCTGATGATTCTTGATATTTGAGGGTACATGAAGGTTTTAAAGGATGATTCAGCTTTATCCTTTACTAACCATGATTTTTGGTTCTTTGATGTATACTGTATTGTTAGACTTGACTTGCTGGTACCTGTCTATTTGCAGTTTTGCACCAGTGGTGTTTTGTTATCTGTATTAAATGAAACAGGCAGGGTTTCCCACCTTTTCAAATAAAAAAAGTTTATTCAGTTTATGGGCAATACACAACAGCAGTATTATACCAGAATTTCCAATTGGGAATAAATATGTATGAAATCATTAAGAGCATTGATGACTGCCACATTTTTAGAGCCAACATGATGGTCCATTTAAGCATCAGGTCACCTGCAACTATACACCATCCACACAACTACCAAGTTTGAGCTTGCTTCCAAGCAATTAAAAAAGGGGTAATTGTTTCTTGTCATCCATCCAAATGTCATCCATGTCATCCAAAATCTTATTTATCCTTTTTTCGGCGTGATTTGTCCCTCCCTTCCTTTCGCGTCTCATCTCCCTCCCTCCCCTCCCTTTCGTTAGCGCTCTCGCCTCCATCCCTCTCCTACCTCCTTCCGTTTAGTCTTGTTCTTCTTTATCTCCATTTTTTCTATGTGCTTCTTACTACCTAAATGTTCAGTTTGTTTAAATAAGTATACATCTAATATGCGTAAGTGTTCAGTTAGTTATAACAAGTATCTAGTATATATTCAGTCAGTAATACTAAAACAGTATCCAATAAGTGCATTGGTTCAATTTGTTTATTATATATGTTCAATTTGTATGCGTATATGTTCACTTTATTTTTTTTGGATGACGTGGATGACATTTTGTTGGATGACACTTATCATTCCTGTAAAAAAGGATACAGAGATAGAAATGTGAAATCAGTCAAGACCAGGTCCACTGCATACATCACTATCTAGCAACTGGCGTATAGAAAATTGAAACAATAATTTGGCAATCACGCACACCAAATTGGGAGGAAAGAAAAAGAAAGCAATCAATGTAACCACGGATACCTTGCGCGTCTAATTAGAGGAACTCCCATGTAATTAATTCAAAGGGATGTGCCTCCAATATAAGCAAAGTTTTCTAAAAGAAACTTTTTAGTTTTTTCCGTTGTCATTTAGTGGCGATAAAAATTTCATGATCCAATCCTTAGCGAAAAAAACAAATAAGAGAGATGCCTACGGGCGGTTATATTTCAAAAAAATAAAATAAAACAAATAAAAATAAGAGAGATCATTGTTGGGCTGTTGGTAGTATGCATGATACTATATTTTCAAAAATATTAAATTAGTAATAGCAATAATATAAATTTCAGAGAGACCGTTTTGATTCTAAACCCTTGCAGATGCAATTGGACAATCTTTAATAAGTGATATTCCGGATTTTTTATAAGAGTCAAATTCAATTTACAATGGTTTAATTTCTTAAATTTGACAGCATATTTTCTATCAAGTAAAAAAAATTAGAAAAATAAAAATATACTAATTGTTCGTCTTATATAATGTTTGTATATTATTTTTTATATAAATTGAATACCATTTTGTATATACTATGGTTATATATTAACAATGGTTTTTTAACACAGAATTAAATGAGATCAAACTTTAAAAGTGAATTTGTAGATATATTATTGGATTTTTTTTTTTTTTTTTGAAATAAGTGAGTTTTGACCCACCACTATTCATTAGAAAAGCAAACACAAACAATTAACGTTTCAGAACAAATCACAGAGCTCACTACCCATTCCTTATTCTAAAAACCAAAACCTCTCTATCTCGTCGGTACAGCACGCCGGTACTAAACTCCTATCCTAGACAACTGAACTACAAGCTCCTTTAGATTTCAAAAACACAATCCCCTTTATTGAACTTTCTAGAAACCCAACCCTAACACCAGACAATATAACACTACCAACAATCACAGACAAAACACCAACAAAAATTGCAAAAAAACTTCAACAAATACCAACAAATCTCAGAAATTCTCTTATTAAGAAAATAATTCTTCAAAGTGCTGACACCTTCTCTCATCCACTATCTTTAAGAAAATATTACGTGTTTAATTTGAGTAATATTTGATGATGCGTCAAAAACTTTAAGTTCTTGCCATGGAAAGTTTAAATTACTTGATGCACAGTAAAACATTCAGTATTTTTTTTTAAAAAAAAAAAAACGTAGGATATATGCACCGTGTACATCAAACCTACAATGTAGGATTGTAAATTTAAAATTGGCGTTTTAAGATTGTCGTGGTAATTAATTATCATAATATCCATCATCTTATAGAAATGTTGTTTAACTAAAAGAAACTTAATCCAAATTTTTATTATCCGGCATGTGTATAATGTGGATTAAAATAAAATTAGATTACCTTTGGCAACCGGATTTAAAATTATAATTTATATGTCAAGGTTGTTGGAATTCTTAAGTTTATTCACTCTATATATGGTCCCTTCCCATTTCATAATAACTATGACTGCCCATTTCGTAATAATAATTGCAACTCATGACATGTCTAAGGATTTTTTTTTTCTTTTTTCTTATAACATATGCATTGAAATTAATTACTTAAAGGAGGCTTGATCTAAATGTAGATTTGCCATTTAGATGCTTAACTAATAAAGCTGAGACAAATGTTCCTTTTAACTCAACTTGTGAGTAATTCTTGTTATGCGTGGGAGGGATCCGGCACTCCTTATTTGAAAAGAAATTGGTGATCATGGTGAACCAAATACAAAAAAAAAAAAAAAAAAAGTTTGGATAAGTCAATCAGAATTCAGAGCAAACTTAATTGAAGAAGAATGAATGCATGGTGGAAGTGAGGCCGGAAATTCATGGCGGATAAGTATCGAATAATAAATGAATAGTCATTTTTTTTTCCTTTTTGGCAAATAGAATGGATGAACTGTGTACAAGGGAACTTGAAGCACCACACTTCTCTTTCACGTAGCTCTCCATTTCTTCAATTTTTTTTCCCAATTTGTATATCTAAAACACTTTGTGAAATATGCACCGGGTGCAAGCATTAAATGTTAGGAGCTCTTTCGGTGAGGGTCCAGAAGGCCGCCATTAATGCCCTGAGCTCTCCCAACCATATCCCTCTCTGTTTCCCACATTTCCTATATAGACTTTTGTCTCTCACCTTACTCACTCAATCAAACCGCCCGTTTCTATGCGTGCTTGTCCGTGTGTGTGAGTGTGTGGGTGTGTGTGAGAAAGAGAGAGAGAAGACTGGATTAGGCCAGGTCAATGGTTCGAGAAAGTCTTAAAGGAAACCATACAGAGAGAGAGAGAGAGCGAGTTGGTGACAGAGAGACAAGATAATATTAAATAAATTAAACACTTCTGAACCGGTATTATAGCAACGAATTAAAGGCGCCACCTTTAACCCCCCTCTTACTCCATTCTCTCTCCATCACCGTGTGTGTGAGTGTGTGTGTGTGTGTGTGTGGGTTCGTCTTTCGCTGGAAGCTACTTACTCGCTCTCTCTCTCTCTCTCTCTCTCTCTTCAAAATTGGAGAATACCAAGGAAACTAAAGAGGAGAGCTTAAGCTTTGGTGAGAGATGGGAAACTGCTTTGTAGTTAAGATAAAAGCTGAGAACTCAACAGACAGCGCCAACACTTGGGGTGGGTTCTTTTCCCTTGATTTTCTCAAATTTCTTTTGAAATCGATAACTTCTTCTTTTTCCTGTATAGTGTATACAACTCTGCTATTTTTGGGTCCATATAGCTTTGTTTGTGTTATTTCGGTAACAGACTCTTCCTTTTTCCCAATAAAGTTGGTGATTCTTATTTCACAGTTCCTGTCTAATTGCTCCTTTTTTCGCTTTTGTAATTTGGCTTGTTTGCACAAACAAAAAAAAAAAAAAAAAAAAAAAAAAAAAAAAATCCTTGAATACATAATTTGGATAGTTTGCACAAAATTACATCAACTTTCCCTGAATACCCAACAAATCCACTCCACCCCCAAAAGATATATAGATAAAAAGATAAAACAAAATACAAGAAGACCTGATTACATTTCAGCACCAGTCTTTATTAAACAAATTACACGTGCTTAACTTATTTTACCCTATAAATCTGTTTGAGACTAGGAATAAAAGTAAGAGCATAAGCAGTGATTGTTATGGAGTCGACCTTTGCAATTTTCTTAAGATAAAATAAAGGCATGCCGCCAAGTTATACTGCCGAGTCAATGACAAATTGGATAATGATATTGGTATAAATTGTACATTTCCAGGTGCAAGCTCCAGGAATGGAAGCAAGAGCACAACTGAGTACAGCAATTCCAATCCCAGCAAAGCAATGTCTTTGAGCTCAGTGTCGCATACACCGAGAAGCGAGGGGGAGATTTTATTGTCCCCTAATGTGCATAGTTTCACCTTCAATGACTTAAAAACAGCCACTAGAAACTTCCGCCCTGACAGTGTCTTAGGTGAGGGAGGTTTCGGGTCTGTCTTCAAAGGTTGGATTGAGGAACAAACTCTATCTGCTGCTAAACCGGGGACAGGAACTGTCATTGCTGTGAAGAAACTAAACCAGGATGGCTGGCAAGGTCACCGCGAGTGGCTGGTAATTAAGGAATTAAAAAAATATTGAAATTCTCAATCGTTGTTTCGGTATAATATTCAACTTATTTTTAATAATAATGTAGGCAGAGGTGAATTACTTGGGGCAGCTGTCTCACCCAAATCTGGTGAAACTCATTGGATATTGCCTCGAAGATGAACAACGGCTCCTTGTTTATGAGTTCATGCCACGTGGAAGTTTAGAGAATCACCTATTTAGGAGTAAGTCCTTTTTCTTTTATGTTTCTGCAACAGTTGTAATTTAGAAGTGTTAGAATATTTTTCAGATAATTTTTTAGTTAGGGCTTTAAAATATATTAATGAGAACATTATGAATTAAAATTCCAAAATTCAAATCAAGTTAATTGTATAATAATTCTGAAATAAATAAAACAAGTGCGAGACAAGCCTGGATTTTAGTTACCATGCAACCATTTTGTCAACTACCCTTAGGATAAACTGACACCCTCTTGTGCAGGTTCACACCTTGAGCAAATCTCTGCTCTCCTCTCTGGTTGTACGGTCACAGATCAGATGGTACTTAGATTGAAAAAACTAGTATCTTATCCACAACACATCATTTGCCAATATATAGATAAATTCAATATTTTGTGGGGATTTGTTAAATGAAAAATTAGAACATATTAAAAGTAATGATCAATATAACATTTTGAAACTTTATTATATTAAACTTTGAAAACTTTATTAGTTTATTCTCACAGTAAGTTGTTCTGTAGGGGGCTCATATTTCCAACCTCTTTCTTGGAGCTTGCGCATGAAGGTAGCTCTTGGAGCTGCGAAAGGGCTCGCTTTTCTACACAGCGATAAGGCGAGAGTTATTTATCGTGATTTCAAGACGTCTAATGTCCTTCTTGACTCGGTACTTGCCAGCACATCAATGTTCTCTATTTTTCTTGTTGTTAAATTGTTATAAGCTCTTCATTTTAGCTGGTCATCTGTCCTGTGCATTAACAGGACTACAATGCAAAGCTCTCTGACTTTGGGTTGGCTAAAGATGGGCCTACAGGAGATAAGAGTCACGTCTCGACCAGGGTTATGGGTACATATGGTTATGCTGCCCCTGAGTATCTGGCAACTGGTAAACCTCTTTACCTCAGATCACCATTTTTCATATTAAACAAATACCAACATTGCTGGTTTCTCCACACTGAACTCTTGCTGACTACTACTTTAAAAGGAGGAGATTATTGTTGGGAACCGCTGAGTCTCTTTAAGGGTCTCTTATAGGAAAATCCTATGAAAGCGATGACTCAACTATATTGTACTACTGATATTAAACAGGCTTATTATAATATTCCTACATGTTAACTTCTTTGGTATATTTGTTCCATAGTGTACACCAAACAGTATATTATTGGAACGTACAATTAATACATAAATTAGCAACCAATCTGCTCTAAGTTAATTTACAGGAGCTCTTGTACTTGAATAAAAAATGTCCCACTGAATTTCAGAAATACGATGTCCTATATTGTCTTTCAATAATAATAGTTTGCTCGACCCCAAAAATCATATTAATGTTCATGTAGGGAGGCCACACAAATCAATATAATTATTTGATTTTGACCCCTATGTCAGATCATAATTCTTCTCAAATTAGTGAAAGTCAATGCAGCATGAGATCTTCAAACTTAAAATAATGTTGTCCTCCCTGTAAAGTTGCTACTAGGCCCAACTGGACCTCCTAGCAGTGGTCCCCTTGTGTATTTATATGGTTGTATTCTGTTAAATGTATTATCAGTCATTTCTTCCTACATCTTTGTTAGGTCAGTCTATATGTCTTAAAGGGTGCAAGATCTGATCCGATCTGAGGACCTGCCCAGACCTGACCAGATTGATCTTTTAAAAGTCAAATGACCTGAACCCAATTAGACCTAAAACCCTGATCAACCAGCATTATGAACTTAAATCCTAATCTGACTTGGTTGACATGACAGTCAACCCACTCAACCTGACTTTAGAACGAAGTTTGTGCACCAAAAGAAATATCAACTGCTACATTATAAATCCATAATGAATTTGATCATAGTAATTACTCAAAAGAAATCTGGTCTTTAACCTGATGACCAAAACTATCTTATTACCTGGAAAATTTTGAAAAGTCACAAACTCAAAAGTGTTCTGACCCAATCTGCCAAACCACCATTTCCGTTATGCCTGCTTTCTTTTGGCATTTTGAAAGGATACTCTTTCATGGCAATACACACTGAAAGCAGATGTTATTATGCTTTCAACTGAAAATGTAATTCTCTAATATACTTCTATTTCTAAGGCCATTTAACTGCGAGGAGTGATGTATATAGCTTTGGAGTGGTTCTTCTGGAGTTGTTATCTGGCCGGCGGGCCATTGACAAAAATCGGCCATCTGGAGAGCACAATCTGGTAGAATGGGCTCGACCTTACCTCACAAACAAGAGAAGAGTTTTTCGCATTCTAGACAGCCGATTTGGCTCCCAATACTCCCTCACTGGGGCCCACAAGGTAGCTAACTTAGCCCTCCAGTGCTTGTCAATGGACGCACGGTGCCGGCCGAACATGGGTCAGGTCGTGTCAGTTTTGGAACAAGTTCAAGATCCGAAAGATATGCCAAAACCACCCTCTACTAGCGCTGGTACCAATGGCAAAAGTGGCAGGAAGGTGAAGAGCAGAAGCTTAGAAGCAATTATGAGTGTTAAGGTCGAGTATCCTAAACCTTCGGCATCGCCTCTGTATGCTTAGTGCAGCTTCTTTCTATTGTGTACTAGTTTTGTTTTGTATATTTTTGTTATTGGAATAGCTAGTTTGTCTTATGAAATCTGAGTTTTGTTTTGCCTTTTTTCCCATTTTACTTTTAGAGGTGTATAACTTAAGTTAGTATGAGCTTAAACAAGCTCACCAGTAGAAATATGAACTCCCAATGTTAGAAGGCTTTGTTTGGGTCCTCAAATAGATCAATCTCGACGTTTGAAATTTTCAATTGGAGCAAATATGAAGATTTCGAGATGAATTCACAAACCTCTTTGATAAGTTCTTACTGATTTTAATTTATTTGGTTGGTTAGGCAGAAGACCATTGTTTTGAACTTACTGATACATGCCTGGTCTTCGAAAGTAGAGTTATTTTGTGACTATTGCAACCTACAAAAGTGACTGCCTCTGCATATAATCACTATTGTTATAACTTATTACCACATAAGAACAGAGTTTCAGATAATTTTATAAATTGTTTTAAACAGGTATATATATATATTTTATAAAATAATTCAGGTACCATGTGAAAAGATTAATGTCTTATGCATGAAATACTAACTTGATTTCCTTCACCTGATTTATTTCCAAGAAAGAATATTTCCTAGAAATTCTAAATACAATAACCTTAAGAAAAAGAATAAAAATAATGCTTCAATCCTTCTGGTTAAGCCGAAGAAAGGGAAATGGATGAAGATTGTAGGAGAGAGGAAGAAGAGAGGCCATTTTCCGAATTGCTATTTCCTATTTTGTTTTATTTGCTGCTGCCAGGACAACTATGAGCCCAAACTACAAAGAAGGAAATAGATAACAAATAAGCCCAATAATCTATCACTACACTACGGTGGAGAAATTTCAAATTTTATGATCAGATAAAAAATGGTAATACGGACACGGTACTAATGTCAGCTAAATAATTTCAAATACTTAACACACTCACGTTTCCAGCATATCTCAACATGTGAATTTTTATTTATTTTATCTTCCAAGATAAGCAAAGCATAGAACATGCTAAAGTTCCGCCAATGACTGCTCATTTTAGATGTAGCAAGGTTCAGACCAACGGATCTAAATCCAACGGTTTGATAATAAAACAGTGTGGTCCTTGGTCTACCACCTGCCAATTCAGCAGCTTGATCAGGGACCATGACTCGGGCCTGTGTCCTTTCTGTTCGGCATTGTTGATTTTTGGCTCATTGTTTCCTATTTGGCGATTCAATAGTATGGCATATTTAGAGGCAGCCAATGGTTAGAGCGAGACCAGATCTGATCGGTGGGGTTGGTTTCTATAGGACTCGTGTCTGATTATGCGTGCACGTCTGACTGGTGCATTTAATTTGGGGACCCAACAGCGACTCGGGATGCAAATTGGTACGCTCCATGTCTCTGACTTTTTGACTTAGACGAATTCATTACCAGTTCACTGTGTCCCGCTGTATCTCATATTATTAGATCATTTATTTGGTATATGAACGAAGCTGAAAACAAAAAATGAAAAAAAAAAAAGACGAGATTGTGTACTACAAAATATTTATATCAATATTATAAGATAATTATATTATAATTATTAGATATGTATATGAGGATCAATTAGAAATAATTTGTACTTTTCGTATATGTCGAATATATATTCTTACAAAAAAAGATATATATGTTGGACTAAAAATACTATATAAGTATACATACATGTATTATTTAATGACAAAATAGATTGCATCCTTGTTTCTTCTTACTGAATCCGCCGATACATATACTAACTGGTTATGCTTAAAAACTATTAGTTTCCTGCACCGTAACGAAAAAGGGCTATTTGAAAATTGCCTCGTAGACTATGACTAGAAAATCAATAAAGTGGAGGTGTAAAGTCTTAAAAAGGATTAGCTCTTTAGCCATCTACTTTATTTCACTGTCAAGCGCCAAACATTATCTGAAACACTAGACCTACCTCTTTATGCACGAATACATACAAATTTGGCAAACTTTGTGCTGCTTTTACATAAACGCAGGTTCAATGTATCAATGTTTTTGGGAAGGAGTGATTATTGTGTATAGACATAATCTCATTCTTTAAACTTTAAGCTTCTTTTTGAAGGAGGTGTGTTTTGAAAGTTATTTTTATTAATGATAATTTATATATTGTTCATGATATTGAATGTTGTTATACATTCTTGTTCCTTAAGATTAATATGTTATATCTTTAGAAATGTTCGTGGTCTTAAACCATAGAACTCTCTAGATGAAAACATATAATCCTAAATATGTTCACAATCGTGATAATTAAAGAGGAACAATAATTACCGAATAAGATTGTCATGTCGATTGAAAGTACATTGTAGCTCTAAAAATGTTGATAAGTGATTATCATTCAATGACATTAGTATATATAAAATGAGTATGCTTTATATATATTGAACATGACCTAACTGGATGGAACATTATATAGATTGTGTTTTGTGTCATTAATGTTTCCAACGTGTCTTTGAATCTTCGATATGAGATGTATAGATTTTTCACATGAGAAATATACAATGTAATTACTAATTAAAACCATCTTTTACTGATCTTAGTTATCTGTTGATAGAGAGAATTAGTAGTTCGTTGTATGTGACTTGTGCGGGAGAAATTTATATGTCGATTATCATTGTCCCTTAGTTATCTGAGTAATGATATTACTGGAGCCCTTGGTAAAGTGGAATTATATAGCATGCAATATAACTGATGTAGTTATAATTATAATTTACTTTCTTGAATATAAAGCGAAAATGACACGATCCTTCATACTATTCATAATATCATATGACAAGGATAGACACAGATCAAGTGGATCGAATACGTAATGATTATGTCGTTTGGACGACTATAATGTAGTGATAGAATCTTTTATAGTCTATAATATAAAATGTTTTATATTATTACCAAGATGACGTAGATCCTAGTAGACCGCTATTTAAACCCGCTATGAACCTGCTATCCGCTATTTAAACTTTTGGTCTTTATTAACAGTATAATAAAAATATGTTAGGCTTCAGACTGGAAACCTATCGAAGTGTCAATTTATTGAATTAATACAGGTGTTAAATTGAAAAGTATTTGAAAGCCCATAATTGTAATAGTCTTACTTAGGGGTCTCTTACTCTTAACCAAAATGGCAAGCTGGCCCGTAGGCATGCCGCATGCATCTGCCTTTTTTTTGTCTCACATGTAATTGGTTGATCTAGACCATTTGTGCCCTCGACCTCACGGGATGGGTTCATAAAATACTTGATAGATACATGATTTGAAAATCTTAGGCATTTTTTTATATCTTTAATCTGGCTTTGGTCCAGAAATCGCCTCCTCTCCAATTGTATGGAACTCATCGTTTTCGTTAAATATTTTTTCGGTGTTGGGTGGCCAGACCAACCAACAAAAAATTTATTAATAAAAAATTAAAAAATAAATAGATTACTATATATTTACAGAAAGAGAAAAGAAAAATAAAAATGGAAATAGAAATTATATTGAAAATATACGAAAAACAATTTGACTTCAACTCATGATGTCAGATAATTTTGTATGGCTTGGGAATATCCTTGGTATTTAGATGAAGAATAAGAATCTCATAAATAAATCGAAACCTATACTTTGGGATTTTCATTTGACTTAGAAAACATGTTGTTGGCTTATCTGAAAATGCCAACACCTTTCAGGCTGGTTAGCAAGATAATTTTTTTCACTAAAAATTAAATATCATAGATTAAGCCTAACCAACACCTTTCAGGAATTAGCAAGATAATCGTTTTCATTAAAAATTATATATCAAGATTAAGCTTAACAGTACAAAATTCGTTGCACGATATTACTTGTTTGTTCCGCTGATTTTTTTTTAAGATAAATTGGGATCAAGCTTCTCAAATTATTTTTAAATTAAATGTCTACGAAAGACCTCCCAACGAAATTTCGAATCAACGAATTTTCACTCATGCACTCTTTTTTGTCACTAGACCAAGAGTTGTTTTTCCATGTTCGATCCGCTGATTTTATTTATATAAAATTAATTGTAATCTTGATCGTTTTAATCTGAAATAAACAGAATGGTCGGTACAACCAAAGACTAGAGAAGCAACTAGGGACAACTACATAAAAGCGGTGACCCAGAATGGTCACGGATCTTGTTTCCAAGGAGAGGGGCTCATTTTTACGAGCTTTCAATTTTCGTAGTTGTGGGGTCTCAATGCTCTCTGGTCTCTGGACCACCCATACTTGCTTGATAGAGCTTGGTTATTGTTTGTATGATTGTATTAATTCTTTTTCAAGGAACTACTTTTCTTTCAACAGGAGCAGGTTGTAACGCAAAGATCATACACTGATAGGGATTGATTATCACAGAAGCAAGTAGCAATGCAAAGTTGCACCCACCAAAAACAAGAGAGTAGAAACTATATGCAACGACCAGATCGAGTCAAATAATGATCGGTAGGATGTCATTTTTTATTTTAACAGATAAAAATTAAAAGTTGATCCGACCAGATTTGTTTGATTACAGATGGACCCGATATGACCTGTATAGATAAATTTTTCTAATATTTATTTAATAGAGCAACTAATAATTTCCAAGTGTGATCGACATTAATTCACGTACTGAAGTCTTAATACATATCAATCAAAATCTTAACACATAACAAAATAAGTCTTCGTATCTGTTGAAGCAAATCGGTCTAATCAGTTAAATCTTATTTTAAAAGTACTTATCAACTAAAGTTTCTGACACCTGTTAAAGAAAGCATACATTGGAAATCTTTATATTTTTATGTCTGTGTTTGATGAAACACAAGTAATATTTTGACACTGAAGTATTAATTTTCATTGAATAAAATCTTAACACTCTTTACAAACAAGTGATTGCTCTTGTTAAAAAAAAAAAAACTTTATAATAATATAATTATATAATCTATTGGATTTTTCATTTGCCGATTTTTAGTTGTTAAGCCTAATTAAAGAAACCAAAAGCTTAACATCTCAATTTGCTACTGATTTAAAGAAGTCCTAATACCTGATAAATAAGATTTGCAAATATCAAACCCAAAATCTTATAATCATTAATAAAATATCTATGATATCTTTATACTTAGTATTTGTAAAGAGCTAAAATTGAAGCTCTCAACGACAAATCTTAATCTTAAAAATACCTCCAGTAAAAAAAAAATTTAATATTTACTGTGTTCAAAATATCAAATAAAATTTTTATAACTATCAAGGAAATAAAATAATGCATGTATTACTGAATCTCAGATGCAGCGTCCCTGGTCCTGAAATAATCAAATAAGTTCAGGTCAAATTCAGGCATTCGGATCTGGCTGACATCACTATCACTTGGCTTTTTCCTCGGGCCACGTGAACACCCTTTGCGATTGATCAATTGACTCGCGGTTCTCCGTTATTTTCAGCAAGGGTATTTGTTCGAGTTTTACAAATTTATGCGAATTTTAAAGTAACTTTGCCGTCTGATCCACGTTCAATGCGGTTACACGCAGATCGCTTGGCAGATGATCTTCTTTCTTTTTCGAAGATAAAAATGGGTCAAAACTTAACTTATTTCGAAATTAAATGTCACAAAAATCTTTCAAGTTCGAACCTCCAACGACTACGAAATATGTGTTGCTCTTTATCACTAGACTAAGGTCAATTCTCCATATGATCTTTTTTTTTTTGTTGTAATATTTAAACACATTTGGATCATTAGTTAGAATTATCGAAATTAATTTGCTAATATAAAAATTTAAATTAATCATAATAATTCTTTTACTAAAAATATGACAATAAATTTAACGACTATTCAAGATAACTAATTGATAATTTAAATATTTTTAAAACTATTGGATTAACGTTAATCTTGACGTCCTTTTAACTGCGGGTCCCAGCACTTTTAACGCCCACCTCATGAACCCATTCATGCAAATAAAGATTAGGGACAGTGAACTCCAGTGTCTTTCTATTTTGTTTGACAAGTTCCCAAAACATATATGCTGCAGATAACATTATTACGTAATAGTAGTATAATTTGGGCTGTAGCCTTAAGAAGATTTGATTAGTGAATAGTAATGAATATTTATTTATTCAAAAGAACAAGCACACTTCACTTGCACTCGCACTTGAAGCCAACCATCTCAAGAGAGTTGAGGGACGCGGGTTTGCACCTCTATGACAGAACTAATAGTACACCTATATATTCTATCGTCTAGAAAAGAAGCAGGTTCTCCATCTTTCATCTATCAAACAAGCAAAACACATTCTCTAATCCGCACGTAATCTTTGCACATTGCATCTCTATGCGCCAAATCTCTCTTGATTTAATCTCAGAAAGAGAAAGGGAAAGGGAAACCCCTTTCGAGATTTCACTGTGATTGATCCGCATTCAAAAAATGAATCCTCAAAGTTTGAATTTTATGGCTTGTCCATTATTTCATCGGGCTCATTCTTCTTTCCCGAGCTGCGACCCAACTTCCCCAAAATGCCCATGAAACTGCTGCTGCCCTCACAACCACTGTAAGTATGAGAACGTCTCGACTTTCTTAGTTTCGGTGAACCAAATTTGTCTCCAGAATCTTCATCCGCATCCATCTTTGGCATGGCAACTACTAATCTTGAGATTGTACTTCGGCAGAAGGGACAAGATGGAGATGGCAAACAAAGAGTGGTGGGGTTCGGTTTGCTGTGGCAGCACAAAGCTAAAGTGCAAGGTGCGCACATTTGGTGACCACAATCTCTCACCTCTATTGTACAAACTTGATCGAAACAGATGCAACACAGCTCTGCATCACTTGCCTGTAATCAAAAAATTTTGTGAAAGTGATTAATATGGAACAAAGAAAATTACCAATATGTAGGTTAGGTGGCCAACTCTAAATTAGTTGAGCCAAAGTATTAGTTAATCTCTCATTTGATCTATAGATGAGCCAGAAGTGTACTTTATTATTCTTTTATATTAGATCACATCAGCACTTGAGAATAGGCATCCTGATCAAATAGCAAAATCAGAATCATGCTGCAACTTTTGTCTCAAATGACAAAAACTTTGGCATCTTCCCTTTATCAGGACAAAAAGGGAAAGAATATTTATTTGATATGCAATTCTTTTACAAGGACTCGCCGATAAGTCGTGTTCAGAAATCTTTGGCTAATCGTGCAAGAATTCATTAAGCACTAAGTAATTGATACAATTGAATACATCAAAAACGTTCACATAGAGTCTTGCAAATACTAAAATACACAACTAATTCAGATAGTCCCTAAAACAGTAACAAAATGTCAATTTCACATTGCACTATACTTCTATATATATATACAGTGCAAGACAGGATACATCTTTAGTATATTTCATATTACAAAATATATTTAGGGCAACATGCAGAAAATGACCTTAAAATAGTAATAAAAATATTAATAAATACAGTTACCTCAGAAGTAGCATCATCGGCCCCATCATCAGAGTGAGTAGGGGATGGCAAAGAGTATTTGGTCCCTTTCAAGATGGTTTTCTCCCTTTCCCGATTGGCCTCCATTAGAGCCGCCTCTAACAATGCCTTTGCATCAGGGTCAAGCTCACTTATAAATTTCAATGGGGAAGGCCACACTAATGGCTCCGCAGCTGACGGGTTTAGAAGAGCTGCACATGTCCCATGCCCTCTCTTCAGAGCTACCTCATATGGAATTCTCCTATAAACAATAATAGTGTAATTCCAAAAGTGAGAAATACATGATTACAATAATAGTATAATTACAATGACACACACTACTTTTACTTTTTTTTTATATATATCAATATATAAAAATTCAGCTTCACATGATTTTATTTGCATCTTAACAACCTCCATGGTAATAATTTGCTAATTATGCTCTTCATGTAGATCCAACATAGGGAATTCTTAGAGCACAAGATTCTCACACCAAAAGCAAACCATCTAACACCTAACACCTAGTAAAATTGAATAGAAAGTACTAATGCAAACCCAGAAATATAACAAAACCCAATTCGTACCCAGCAGAGTCTCTCTGAAGCCGGTCAGCTCCCCAAGCAAGCAATTCACGAATACAATCCAAATTTCCACCTCGCGCGGCCAGATGGAGAGGTGTGCTCCCGGGAAAACTGAATTGGCACAAGAATGATCAAAAGAATATTCCAAAAAGTTGCAATATATCTAATTAAAACTTGTATGTAAAAGAGAAAGGTCCAATTACCCGTATGTACCAGTGGTAGCAGATACAATAGCCCCACTCTCTAATAATATGTGAACACAATCACGGCGACCTTGCCGAGCAGCAAGGTGTAGAGGCGTTGCACCATTATCATCTCTTACATTCACAAATCTTGCAAATCCCCTTTTGGAATTCAGACAAAGGTCAGATTTGTGTGATAAACTATGAACAAATTAATCCACAATTGGCTGACAGAAAAATAACTAAATAAGTATATGGAGCATACCAAGATTCAGCTACTGATGTGGTTTGGGCTTCTGACAGAATTAATTGGAGGCAGTCAGAATGGCCATAATATGAAGCATGATGCAGACAAGTCCTTCCATTCAATGAATCAAACATCAAGATCTGGCAGAATTGGAGTGAGATCAGTGTCAATTTTAACTCAAAAATTGGAATGATGAAAAATAGGATAAACAAGTAGACATTATTTACATTGGCGCCAGCTCCAAGAAGCTTGATGAGGCAATCAGATTTTCCATGCATTGCTGCCAGCATCAGTGGAGTCTTGAAACAAAAATCAGAAAAAAAAAAAAAATCAAATCTCCATAATCTTAACTAGAAAACAACCAAATCAGCAAATCAAAAACTTCAAATTTTGCTAGTGTTCTTCTCACCTGTTTATGCCGATTCACCGCGTCTGGTTGCACAGATCGATCCAGAAGCATAGAAAGAACCTACAGTCATGAACATCCAACAAAATCAACACAATCCAAAACAATGACAAGAAATCAATTTCGTCAAAGAAGAAGAACTACTCTTTGAATCAAAGAACGCACCTCAATGCAACCATTGGCAGCGGCGATATGAAGCGCGGAGAGGCGATCGTAGATCGTGGTGCGATGGATCAGACCAGGCTCGGACAGGAGAGCTGTCTCGACGGACTGGAGGTCTCCGCTCTGAACCGCACTGTAGAACTCGTGCTCGTCGCTGGAGCGACTACAACTAACGCCTTGCCCCATCTCCGGCGCCGGCGATCGCCGACGGTGGGAGGCGAAGGAGGGTGGAGTGTCAAGTGGAGAGGTGCAGCGACTCAAGAGAGAGAGAGAAGTGAAAACGAGGCTTTCTGGCTTAAAAAGAGCTTTTGTCCGATCGAGTAGGTGGTGGGGTGTTTCGCGGTGAGTTTACCAACAGTATAATACTCAACTGATGAGCATTTTAAATTTACTCTGCTGACGGAGCGCTGAGTGATTTGACGAATGGTCTTTGATCTTCTGTGGCTCTGAACTTCTGAAACTTTTTGTGAATGTGTAGTGGAGTTGGAGCGCGCCAAGTTTTTCTTGAGGCTTCGCCTGCGGGCTTTCGTTTATCAATGCCAAAAAAAGAAATAAGATTTTCAATTTCTAACACGAAGTCGCGTACTAACGGTGCAATTTTTATCTTTTGATTTTGACAAGTATTATGCTGTTTTTCGCGATTATGATAAATTTGTGAACACTATAATGTATTCATTTTGATGTAAAAAGACTAATAAGAAGATAATAACTAACAATGTACTTTTATGGCAAATTATGCAGTAGGTTTGTTTGGAGTTTTTTAATTCCTTAGAAGAAAACGACAGTTCCCTTGAAAGGAAATAGATTTTGTATTGAATTGATTCAAATGATTACAAGCATGAGGGTCTTTATATAGACCAATCCTAAAACTAATGATAACCATCTCCAATTATGCATCTCCTACCAACCCTCTATAGTCTCTATTGCTATCAATCTCCAATCAACATACAATCTTAAAATCTCCAACCAAACCATAACCTAACACAATTATACTATAACATCCCCCCTCAAGCTCATCGTAGTGGCACACGATTGAGCTTGCCATCTTCGAAATGGTTCGATCCTTGTCGAAATTGAATTGCCAACTTGCATTGTACTCCTTGAAAAGAAAGAAAGAAAAAGATCGAGCTCTTTTGGCTCAAGAAGAAAAGGAGCTCTTTTGGCTCATGAATGCTTTCACAACGGCTTTTTGCCTAGCATGTTCATGGCTCTTTTGAGCATTTGAAGTAATTTAAGAAAATTAGGAGTTTGATGCTTGTTTGGCACATTGTTTTGTTCTTTGAGGATTGAGGTTTTATTTTTGTATTCGGTTTGAAATGGTAGGCTGAGGATTTTCTTCAACAATAATTCTCTACTTCAAATCAAATGCATCCATTGGTGTTTGTTTTCATCTACTCTCTGTTGCATTCGAGATTGAAGTACATGCACATATGTATTGGAGAGTTCAATCATAATCCATTTTCTCATTTTTATCCCCGTATTCTCTCTCAAGCAAATCCATCAATTTGCGTTGGTTCACACACAATGCAAAATGCACAAGAGCAGTATTAGCTTTGACCTGATTAGATTTGAAGGCTATGTGGCCCTTTAGACCAAGGTAGAGACTCATGGAGAATTCACTAGGCCCTCTACAACCGCCATGGCATCATCTTCTTGATCTCCTTCACTACATCAATGAAGCTCAGGAGCCTCAGCACCTCTTGCGAAACGGGTCAGAGTTGTTGAAACGGGTCGGATCTGATGAAGTGGGTCGGATCAGATCTTGCAAGATGACGGCGCAGAATCGTGCTCACGGTGGCGCGAGATGAGTAGGCAAGCGCTGATGCGGAGGAGGTGGTGGTCGAGCACGGCGCACGGAGATCGGTGGTCGAGCACGACGCTGAGGCGGAGCTCGGTGGTTTGGATTCGGCTGAGATGACGCAAGGTGAAGTAAGGCCGATTTCTAGGGCTTCGGTCGGTGCTCAAAGCTACGGTGATTTGATCGACGAAGGTCAGAGCCTAGTAAGCGGCGGTTGGTCGTCGGAGTTGGCGCTGGTGGCTTGCTCATCAACTTCAGATCTTGAGAGAGAAGAGAGGAGAGATCGGAAGGAGCTTTGGGAGAGATGGTTTAGATCAGAAATACGAGTACAGGAATAAAATTGCTGAAATAAGAAAGGAATAAACTGGCTGTTCTATTTATTAAGTGGAATAGGTGGGTTGAAATTCATTATTCCTGGAATAGGCGTGAGCCTAATTCCAGTATAGTTTCTGGCCTGATACCATGAAAGGAAATAGATTTTGTATTGAATTGATTCAAATGATTACAAGCATGAGGGTCTTTATATAGACCAATCCTAAAACTAATGATAACCATCTCCAACTATGCATCTCCTACCAACCCTCTATAGTCTCTATTGCTATCAATCTCCAATCAACATACAATCTTAAAATCTCCAACCAAACCATAACCTAACACAATTATACTCTAACATCCCTCAAAATTATGACAGCTTAATATTTCGAGAAAAAAAGAAACAATGTTTAAACTGAACCAGAAAAAATTGTCCAACAATACTCTGACAATCGGTCAAGTATCAGTAAAACTAAAATATTAATATTTTAAAATGACTCGACATGTAGCAAATTAACTTTCAAATTGTATAAGATTGTACATGTTATTTTCGTTTATACAACGTACACCAATACTTCTACATGTTGATTTGGACAATTATAAGGTTGTTTTTTTCATATATAATTATCAAATTTATTTGAGAATGATATAATGTATCCATTTTAACGTAAGAAAAATTCAATCGAAAGTCAATACTGACAATTTGCCTTGCTAAATTTGTATTTGTGTATGTAAAATACTAAACTCTCGTCAAACGAGGAGTCGTAAGTCGTAACGTTACGTTATACTTCTAATTCAGGTTCACAGACAAATAGATATCCTATAGTTAAACATGAACGACTAGTTCTTTTCGTTATCTATAAAGCGTACTGCAAAGTAATCAATGTTCGAATAACAACACACCTTTAGATAGAAAGGTGAGCCCACACAGCTGTGCGGCGTAATTTTGCAAATATAAGACCAAGTCAAAATATTTGTTCGTCTCCAGTTTGCTTGGAATTGTCCCTTGCGGTAACATTGTTAGTTTCAGTCTGAGATTTGAGAATGTACATTTTATAAGTATCCATTCAGAATGGTATCTTGAAAATTTCGGTAGAAATTAATTTTTTTTATAAAATATAGCATTATTGAACTTATAGATTTAGTTGTATATTAATTTTTACACTTGATATTCCATAAAAAAGGTTAATTTACTTAAAACGTTGTAAATTTAAGTCTTTTACGAAAAATTAACTTATATCAAATTTATCATAATTTTTTTGTGGAACATGTTTCGAGAGTTGTATTTGAAATTTTAATATTACTTTTTAAAAATTTTACAAATTTCAATTTATTTATCGTTGACTGATTATTGAGTTTTATTTTATTGGTGCTTGATTGATGTAAACTAAGCAACTAGAGTCATATAGTACGAAAAATCAAGTTGTCCTTACATGTTTATACCGAAATGTTTGACAGTAAACAAAATAATGAGAATAAAAGTAGCCAAACTTTGAGATATTTGATGCATTAACTTTACTTTATATACGGAGATGTTTTAGTTTAACTTCATATAATTTAAAATACGTATAATTTAAAACACATCTATTTGGTACATCAAAATTCTTTGAAATGCTTAAATTGCCACAATTTCAGTCTTACTTCGTATAATTTTTTTTTTTAAGATAAGATGAGAGTCAAGTTCTCCAAGTTATTTCGAAATTAAATGTCACAAAGTACCCGTCGAGTTTCGAACCCACGACCTTCAGTAAAAAGTGTGTTACTTTTTGCCACTATACCAAGAGGTAGTTCTCTTTACTTCATATAATTTAAAACACATCTACCTGGTACATCTGAGTTCTTTCAAAGGATTAAGGGATATTGTGTCTTTTCATATCCTTTTTGGACAATTGTTGCTAAATACTATAATTCTTTTGAGAATTTTGTACTGTATTTTTTTTTTCTCTTCAGATTGCGCCAAGGAAGATCATTTTTCATTGCTTCCCTGCTTTTTATCACAATTTTTCTTCCAAAAAAATATTTCTAGACACTCATTTTTTATCATCTCATATTCTTTTTAATAATTGTTGTAACTCTTTTTTTCCTTTTTAATCCATATGTATGCAAGAATGACTTAATTTTGTTGTTTAATAATTGATAATCGTCTCACTGTGCTGAGTTTGTTAACTTCGTATCCGTAAATAGTATATTGTTCAAATTTTCAAGTCCACAGGGATGAGAAATAATCATTGCAAAAATACATCGTATGATGTCACATTAAAAATCAAAATTTATTTCAAATAAAACCCATAACACAACAATTCCATTACCAAATAATAATAATAATAATAACAATACAACAATTCGACTAATGATACGATAGCAAACTCATTTGAATTTTCTTTTAGATCGTTTGGATTGTTTTTATAAACAATTGGATATAGTCAATCAATCAAATTTGCTAGTTAATCTTCCCAACTATAATTTGTTAAATTAGTGTTAAAAATTTTTGGCTAAATTAAATTAAATAAATCTCAGTTTGGTGATGCAAATCAATAAAATAGGAGTATAGGACGCTCGCAACTTGAAGGCATTGGAGAGGATTCTTGACTTGTCGGAGGAAGGATAGGATAGGATGGCACTATGGCAGGAACGTTCAGATATTTAGACGCATGACACGTCACACTAAGTCATCGAATAATAAAAAGATAAAAATATCAAATCCCGGAATATTTTTCTGCACCTAGAGCAGATTCTTCTTGCACTGAGTCGTGGGTCCCACTAAAATACCTCATCCTCTTTAACAGAAGAAAACACTGTGCAAGAAAATTCTTATGAAGATTGATATAATTTGATATGATATATCCCAATTTTCTCCTCGACGCGCTTCTGCCGTGACTTGGATTCATTCCACTTGGTTGTAAAGTCTCAACTATGAATAAACAAATAGGTGCATGGACGTTGGCCGCTACAATTTTTTCAACGGTGTCTTTGGAATTTTCAGTTCCGTTTACTTGGTCTTGCAAGATATTTTTGGGGTATGAGATGAAAGGGAAAGTGGGGTTATTAGAACAGAACTTAGATTGGATAAACTATTTTATATAGTTAGTTAGCTATTGAACTGACCTCTACGTCGCTTCTATACTTTTGGTACAACCGCTTTTCGATGACTCATTAATTCTACATTATATCCACAAGCCTGTAATTTATTCATGTTCCGGGCTTGTTTTCGCCAAATGGCCCAAACCAAGCCTCATATCGTGTTTTAAACTAAGAAATAGAGGGTTAGAAGAAAAGATAAGATAAAAAAATTAACTTATGACTTAAATTTCGTTACTAAGTTCTTGTATATTATGTTCAACTATACATATCTATAATTTTTTAAGTCACTCAATAACAATATTATTGTGGCAAAAAAGATATATTGAGAAATTCTATCCACGTCGTACAACTTATAAGTTAGCCTGCAGCACATATCTTAAGTTTGGTTTAAACTTAGTCAAACTCGACTCGTTATAATAAAATTTGCTTAGCCTTGTCGATCGACATAATCTTCGAAATCATTAGGATTGATTTATTGAATTTAAACTTGAAATAGCTTGATATAAAATTACATTATTCTATTTGGAGTCTGGATAGTAAACTAAGTTAATTAGCACTGTAATTAATTTATTCATGATCGACTCTTTTGCAGTCTCAATTTAATGTAAAGAAGAATTTGTACAAAATGTGGCGTCCGAATATGTCATTTTTTTCTTTTTTTTGTAATGCATAGTTACAAACTAATAATAGATTAATTTATTCATGCTAGACTGTTTTGCAGTCTCAATTGAACGTATAGAAATATTTGTACAAAATTCTAGTGGCGTTCGAATTTTTCATATTTTGTTATGCAGCGTTATAAACATAAAATAATGCAATGGATGGGAGGAGCGCAAGTTCATGAGGTTGCAACTGCTCTACTTTGCATGCATCGAATTTGAAGGTCGAGGAACAGAAAATAAAGATTTCCAGTGAGGACCGAAGATTTGTTGGGTCTAATAAATCCAGGTGTTAGACAAGGAGACGCTTAAATATTTTATCTGGTCCACCGGTTCGATCATTACACATCTTATTCAAGTAAAGAATTAAATCTAGTGGACTTTAGATTGATGATTTAGAACTAAAAAGAGGTTTAAAATTTAAAACTACAGAATTAATTGATCGGAGCTATGTGTGAAATCTCGTTCAATAATTAATATCTCCTTGCTATTTATTTATTGACTTGATGAATGAAAGGCCTCTTCTCACGTGGTAGGGAATGGGAGCTTTTATATATCTTGTAAATTTATTTTTGGCAGTTTCGCAGCTTCCACCCTCTGTTTTATTTTATTTATTTTTTCAGAAATATCACCCTCAAGTTACGTTGCAGTGGAAGGGAAAAAAATTCTTTTTTTTTTATCAAAATGGTTTTCACGTGGGATTTTATTTTATTTCATTTAATTAGAATTGATTTTTTAAGATTCCGTTGGGTCTAATAACATAGAAATTCCAATCAAATGAAATCAGATAATTTTTTTTTATCAAAAAATTTATAATCCAATGAAATTTTGCATGAAAAAATAAATGATTCTTTTTTTTGAGGGTCGGGTAAAAAAAAATAAATGATTCTAATCAGGACCTCAGAAGAAGTATGCGATCTACAGAATAATCAAATGAAATGGGGGAAGTGAATGTAACAATTTACAAATATCTAAAATATAAATGTTGTTTTTATCAGTTTCCTATGGAGATGAAGATCGAGCAGGTGGAAAGACATTACTAGCTTAGCACTTTAGCAGAAATATAATAGGGTATATAACTGTAAACATCTCATTGATTGTCGGGACATTCAATGGTAAATAAATAATTTGTGACATGATTGATGGATAAAGAATATCGCTTTAATGACAAGATTTTCATTGTGCCCCGAGCTATGATACGATAAATAATTAATTTGAAAAGGCTTTAAGACTTCTATTGTTAATATTTCTTTCATAAGATAATTTCTGATACAGAACGAAGAATGAAATGAGTCAAGTCAGTCAACTGATTCACTCTGAGGAGTACCTTTCTCAACACGAGTATTCATTGCGGATGTTATAAATTAGTTTTCTTTAAAAAAAAAAAAAACTCAATTTTTTATAAATTATATTTTCAACTAATTGTTTAGTCTCTTCATGTACACTTTTATTTGTACAGTACGTAGGAGTGCAAAGGTGTTAGAAATTATAAAAGAAAAAAACTCAAACTGGAATTGTTGCAGTTGATGACTTTTTTTTTTGTTGTCGAATAATGTCAATCATATCTTTTTTTTTTTCGTTTTTACATTTTTATGTTTTTAACTTTATGGATTTGATAGATTTTGTAGAAGTTCATGTGCGTTTGGCATATACCAAGGTTAGTAGGGTTAGTGGCGTAAGGTTAGTATTTTTTGGGGTTAGAAGGGTAGAATGGCGAGGGTAGAGATTGGATGAGGTTAGTGCTAGTCTAAGGTTAGCGAATGTTGTTTGGTGTGTTATATTGAGGTTAGTACTTTAAGATTAGTAACTATTATTGGTATAATTATTATAAACTATTATTAATTAGTAGTTACTAATAATAAATAATTTTAATATAAATTTTTATTACTAATTAATAATTAATAATTTATAAAAATAAATATTTATTTATTATTTATTATTTATTATTTATTATTAATTATAATTATCATTATTATATAACTTAACTCAAACCATGGCCTACTGCAATTGCAACTTTCACTAAGTGAACAAAGCTAGCTTCTTTCCTCACTTCATAGACGAGATCATAATTATTATTATAAATTTAAATTTTTATTACAATTATTAATATTAACAATTATTATTAATTAATAATTATTATTTACTAATTAATATTAATTATTAATTATTATTACAATTATTAATGTAATTATTTTAAATTAACTATTATTATTTATTTATTTAATTACTATTAAATATTAATTATTATTACTTATTAAATATTATTAATTTATATTAAATAATTATTTATTTCTTATTAAATATTCATAATTATTATTAACTTTTATCAATCAATAGTTATTAATAATAATTAATATTAATAAAAAATACGATTATTAATTATTAAAATAAACCATTATTTATTATTAATTATTATCATTACTACAATACTATTAGTAATAATAATTATTATTAATTTATTCTATTTTTATTTTACGAATTATTTAAATTTATACAATTATTACAACTATTAGAATAATTATTAATTAACATTAAATAATAATAATAATTACTTATTAAATATTATTAATTATTTATTTATTGTTAAATATTAATAATTATTATTTATTAATTATCATTATTAATAATTATTAGTTTCATTTATTATTATTATTAATTATTATTAACTAATAATAATTATTAGTACTTATATTAAGGATTATTTAAATGTATATTATGCTCATTAAAAATTGAAAAGAACAACTTTAATATTTTCTCTCTCCATTGGAAATGCTAACTCACCATTTTGCATAGTTAGTAGGGACAGTGAAATATTAACACCTAACCTAACTAACCTTGATTCATTTGGCATCTAAAGTTTAGCAAGGTTAGTTTGCTACCCTAAGGTTAGTGCTAACCTTAGCAACTCCAAATGCACGAAAGAAAGAGATCGCATAAATTTTTGGGAATTGCTTCCCATCATCCTATGATTCCTATCATCCCATCATCCCGTAAAATCTTCATTAATTATCTAGCGCCCTCATTAATAGAAGCCCAGGGGATGATAAAATCCAGTGATGAAATCCAACATAATTAACGTGTTTTTCATTTTTGTCTATCATCCCACATCCCTGTATGCGTTTTCAAAGGAAATTTGAAGTTAATATATATAAATATTGAAGTTAATATATATAACTGTTGAAGTTAACATGTATAAATGTTGAAGTTAATATATATATTAACTGTCAATATATATAATTGTGGGAAGTTAATATATATAAATGTTGAAGTTAATATATAATTGTTGAAGTTAATATGTATAAATGTTGAAGTTGGTATATATATAAATGTTGAAGTTAATATATAACTGTTGAAGTTAGTATTGTAACTATTGAAGTTAATATCGTAACTATTGAAGGGAGCGGAACAGAAGAGCGAGAAACAGAAATAGAGGGACAGAGGTTGAGCGTTGGATTTCTAAAAACGGAAATAGAGGGATTGAGGGAGTAAATAGCACTGGATGGAGATTCACACGTTTTCTGTCATTAATGAAGTATTATCCTCATTAATGACTATTATTCTCAGGAGATGATGGAGATGATGAGTATTGGAGATGATCCTTATCAGCCTGTAAATTTTTCGGTCAGGTGCCATCGAGACAAATGAGACTTTATCTTCGAAAAGTAACCTAACCACTTTTTTTTTTAATCTTGGAAACGTAGGATGTTTCCAATTATTTAATTTGGAAGGATATTTGTTTCACAACGCCCCAGCTATTGCTAATGACTTACCAACGCTTTCTAGACTCGTGAATGCGATGTAATCATGTATCGATGTTTCATCCATTTCAGGCTTTGTCGGTGTAGCATCTCCGTCTCGTAATATTTGTTTCTTTTATCGAAATCGAAGCAGCACCACATGTGCATTGAACAGTAGTGTCGAACGATGTTATTATCCAACTTCACATAAAACGACTAAATACCCAGAAAAGCTACACCTTTTTTTATCTTTAAAAATGATATGTATAGATCAGAATGTAAATATTTTTGGAGATGGTGTTTGCTAATATCGGCCGGTATTAACTTTTGTTTATAATTCGGTTACTGTGAACGTGTTTGTTACTTCTAAATATAGAGAGAGTACAGCGCTAAGTACGGCTTATAAGTATAACTGGGAATCTACCGTGTGTAAGGTAAATATGCCGTAAAATTCCTTTTAATTATTTTGTTTTAAACTTTTAATAAATTTGAATTTTGTCGGAGTGAGGATCACCAATCAATATTTACAAAAATTCTAAGCTAAGAAAAATTATCATTGATTTTTTTTGTTCCTTACGTGATCAAACTCCAGTTGCAGAAATTGCGGATCTTATTTATTTATTTTAGTTCTACAGTAAAATCAGTATTTGTTGTCGTCGCGTGTCTTATACACGGAGGTTACCTGTGACTTATCAATTATCATCTACCAAAAAGAGGAAAAAGTGCAGAAGGAGAAGATAAATGAAGTAAAAAATATATTATTCAAATAAAGACGAAAACAAAAAGGATGGAAGCAATGCGAAGGATAAACGAAAAACTAGAAAAGGCTACCGGTCAGGTCAACAAAACGTGCACAGTGGCGTCGCTGAATGCTTCCATTTCTCGAGTCTTCACTCTTCAGCTCCCAAGTCCCAAACGTGCTTGCACAGTTGGACCGGGGGGTACTTGATGGGACGGACAAGTACGAATCAATGAACTCTTAAATTGGACCTTTGACTTTGTAGTGTCCGTCGAATCAATGAACGCTTAAATTGGACCTTTGACTTTGTAGCCCATACTCTGTTCACTTGCTTCCGTTATTCGTGGTGCTAGTGTACGTACAATTATGGGCCGAAATGGGCCTTCCATTAGATGATTGAAAACAGAACTGATATTAATATTATCTGCCTAGTTTGCTTCTGCAAGACTGCAACGCATAATTATCTAGAATTAAGTTGTTCCTATTGACAGAATAATAAATAAATTGTTCCTATTCGTATCTGTTTTGATATACGGATTAGAAAACGTATCCATTCAATGTAAATATTTTGAAGTTTATGCTTTAATAAAAATTAAAATCAAAATATCAACGTAAGAAACATAATTTTATAAAAATATACATTTCTTTATAACGGAATTATTTGAAAAATTATAGGTGATAATTTTTTTTTCACATGTACACTCTTTCTAAAATACAAAAATAATTATTATTTTAATTAATATATATATTTTATTTTACATGTAAAACTGAAAGATAATATATTTCGTCTACTTATTGATATCCAACCACAAATCAAATCAATCAAACAATACATAAAATGAGTACATACTAGATCTAAAGATGATACACTTTTTAAATTGGTATGTTTAAATAAGGAACAGGGATAGGATATGAATCGAGCATTAGTCTGGCGGTTAGGTAATAAAACTTATTGAGTTATTGTGTGTGGATGCGGATAAATGTCCTTTCATAAAATTGACATGGATAGGGACGTTGAGATTTGATTGGGCTGCAGCCCACATGGAGCAAGCTGCTTAGCTGCAGTTGAAACTGGATTTATCCAATTCGGATCCAAAAAATAGAGTCTGGCGAAATAAAAGAATCCGAACAAACGAGCCTGAGAAATACAAATGGCGTGCCATGTTATTGTTAACAAAATAAATTCATCTCTTCTCTGCCTCTATCATGTTATATCATGTAACAAACAGCTCACGCCAGACTCCATCATCCATTTATTATTTCCTTCCTCTTCTAAACTTGCTACCAGTCGAAGACTTGACTTACTCGAAGTAAACTCAAAGAAACAGAGAGTGTGGGACCCACTCGTCAGCGTCTAAGCGTCTCTATTTTCTTCTTCGATTCTTACCTTGCATAGTATCCAACCTCCAATTTCTAATGTCAAATTAAATTAAATGCACACCTCATCTGATCTCAGTTCCTGTTTTCTCACCTGAACTTCCCTTCATCTCTCCTTCTCTGGATTTGGTCAGAGAGAGAGAGGAGGCGCTTAAACTTTAATGGCGGGGAAGTGGAGATGGATTCACAATCGCAATCGTAGATTCAACTTCAACTGTGACAGATCTTCAGGCCAGATGCTTTCTCTTTCTACGCTTCTCTCTGCTCTCTTAGTGCTTGCTTCACAACTTGCGCTTGCCTCCGTGCCTCGCTTCTTCTCTTCTCTTTCCCTCGTCGCCATGCTTCCTCTCGCTGGTCTGCTACTCTCTCTCTCTCTCTATTGATTCAGTATAAGATATTTTGAATTTATTTGATTGTTTACACTAGAAAAGGAGAGCGGATTTAATTGCATTATAGTTTCGTTCAGTTATTTTAGTTGTCGGTGAACCTATAATAACTGAGGTTTTGCATCAAAGTGACAATCCACTGAATTGTAATTTCCATGATCTGATATTTATCTCTAATAGTTCCCTTAGCTTTCTACGCAATCAGTTTGTTCAAATAAAATTAAATTCTGTTGAAACTGTGGAAATTAAGGGGTCAAAGTCAGTTTTGGCAACTGTGTTCCTCAATGCATGTTAAAAATTAATTTAATAGATCAATTAATCCCCTTCATGTTCTCATGAATGATTTGGGAAACATATTGATGTAATTTAGTCCAATTTTAACATCTGATTTTCAATCGCTAAATGTTATTTCCAGGTTTTGTATTTTTTGCAACAATTGTTTGTGCGAGATGGTTGAGGAAGCTAGCTGGTGTATCTGCATCACCTCCTGCTTTTGTTTTATTTAACATATTGTTTCTTTGGGTTGTTTATATTTTTGTAATTAGACAAGGTAACTCTTTCTTAATTGATAGATAACTAATAAACCTATGTTAATGCAATTTTTCTCTCTATTGCTTTTTAAAAAACTTTTTGGCTATTCAATTTGCAGCTATTTCTTCTCTGTTGGATGCTTTTCTCAATGCTGAATGTGCTTTGCTTTTGTTTGGTCTTTACAGGTTGAACTTTTACATTACTTTATTTCATATATATTTTACACAGTAATTTAGTAGGAACAGAAAACAGTGTTCATCTCCTTTAAGATTCAATATTCACACCTTGGTCTCTAAGCTTTCTAAATCATTGGATTTCAGGATTTTCTCTAGTGATCCAGGAATTGTACAATACGAATCTTCCTTATCTGTAGAAGCTCAATGCAAAGATCTTCCCAAATCAATTTCTTCCAGTGAGGTGAATTTTTTTATTGCTTATTTGATTATATATGGTGATAGTTTCAGGTTTTTATTTCTCTCTCATAAGCCTTTATTCTTCATGGACGGGCTGTAATTATTGGTAAGTTCATATTTTCGCATTGGCAGCAGCCAAAAAGGTATGGTAATAGTGCGGACACTTAACCCTCCATACAGTACTACAGGTTACTGCTTGAGCTTAATTTGTAATTATATTTCCTCTTTCTTTGGTTTGTTTTTACTTCTGGCGTTTCCAGATGCCAATTTTTTTCCTAATCATATTCATCCATTGGCTCTGGTTGTGCTTTTGTCTATCTATCTGTGTGCTGTGTGCTTCTAATATCAAACTTGATGGCTTGCTTTTGGGACTCACTTCTGATCAATTCATTATTTTTGAACTAGAACATTCCAGTATTTTCAAGAGTAAGGTACTGCAGCAAATGCAAGGCAAACATTAGGGGTTTCGACCACCATTGCCCTGCTTTTGGAAATTGTATTGGTACTGAACCCTCCTCACTAAATCCTAACCACATAGCTCTTTTATAGTTACATTGTGCCTATGTAATGTATCATTTCTTTAAAATACAGGTCAGAAGAATCATCGTTTGTTTATCATACTGTTAACTGGATTTGTGATTGCTGAGTCCACATATACAATGTGCTCCACTAAGTGTATGTTTTGATTATAATTCTGTGTTTAAATTTGTGTATCTGCACAAGTACCATAGAGTTTTACATGAATGACTTTAGGTATTGCAAATTTTAGTTGGTATGCCTGATAGTGTTTTGCTAATGAAGCCTTAATTTTCCTATTTCATTATTTCTGGTGCTGTCTGGCTTTTTCTTAAGAGTTTTCCCTGATTAAGATTTATTAAACACACAATTTTTCATTTTGGTTGCAGTTATAACACGATCACTAAATACAATAAAAATAGGGGCAGAGGTACGCCGTGTATTTCAGTTCTTTTCTCATTTTATATCTGAAAACAGTGAGTTTAAAGTTATAAATCTCAAGCCATCGTAGTTTAAAAATTCTGAATTTTGTTGTCTCTGGATTTTATTCTTCTCTCAAAAACATTAGATGCCCCATTTAACCTAGCACTGAAAAAATGTAAGTAATTGTGTTATTAGGTGACATTATATATATCTTCTTTGATTTTCTCAACAGAATCAGAATGCACCGTCTCTATACGTGGTAATTAGCACAATGCTCTTCTCTGTGCTCCAAGTGCTGTGGCAGGTACTAAACTACACTTTGTTGTGATATTTAGTGAATTCTGTATCAAAAGGAGCATAATGTAATTGCTGCACTAATGTAAGGAGTATATTACTCGAATGGTTCTGAAAATCAGTCTTTTGTTTCATTCCTCATGGTTTGTTAGTACCCATCTTGGTCCATAAATATTCCTTTTGGCCTCTATAAGTCACCTTTTTGGTGTCAAAAAGAGTGTTTAGTTGTCATAGCCTCGTAGGCATAGTAAAAGTTGATAGAGAACAGTCATTTTCAGAATATATTTCTCAAATATCTTCCAATAAAATGACTCAGAGTTCAGGCTTTCTAGCATTGACAAAATTATATAGGTGGATTTGTTTTCTAGGAATCAGATGATATTATGCAGTTTTAGATCTCAAGTTCATATTATGCAGTTTCAGATATCAAAACTAGCTGCATGTTTTGTGAGGAACAATTATATAATTTACTCATTTTTTAGTATTACTAAATTTGAAGATTACATATTTCTGCCACAAGGTCTAGTATTGAGACTTGTACTAAAAGATTTATAGACTAAATTTGAAGATACCTTCTGTTTGTTTTTGAAAAGTTTCAGTCTTGTGGAGCTCTTCAAAATTAGATATATTAGATTAGGCAACTGACATTTAGTTTTTAAATTTGAAAGGGCATTTGGTAGGGAGGCTGTTCAAGAGTTTTTCCTACTCATAAACGAATAAAAATCTGAAACAATTTGTTCGATCGAACCCCTCAGCTCTTTGTAGGTTTGATGCTCCCTAAAAACTTTGGTTTTGGTTAGTGTTGCTCTCTGTCAGTTGCCACTGAAGGAACTCGTGCAGTGTCATTATAAGCCATTTTATGTAACAATGTACATGTATAACTTCTATAGATAAACCCTCTGTTCATCTACTAGTAAAAAGGGAACACTTGGAAAAAGCTTCAATTGCCAGATTTTTCTGTTCCCACTCACGATCAGAGAGACGTCCTTGCCAGTACTCCTTTTGGCTTTCTCTTTGGCATTAACTTCTTTATCCCTTTCTCTTCAGATTGAGAAAGTAGGAACCATGGTACATGGATTTCAGTATATTTAATCTAAATTTAGCATCATGAACCTGTATCATATAGCAGGCTGTCCTGGGTCTGTTATGGGTTACTGATAGGAGGACCACATTGAACCAAAGATAGAAATTATTGGCTTAATTGAAACCAAGCTTAATCTCAACTTTAACAGTTTGGGGGCCAGTTTCAGACTTCTCTGAATAGAAATCTTTATAGTATTTTGAGCTTAATAACCGACTTTTTAAATAACAAACATGAATGAGTCCAAAAAGTTCTGCAGAAATAGTAGCTCTATATCTTTTTTTTTTGGGTGCTTATATGTTACAAGTACTATTGCATAGTCATATAGAGGCCAAACTGTCATAAGCATATATTCATTCTTTCAATCTATGAGTTCAATTAGTTCTGTTTTAAGCTGAGACAGAATCAATCAATATAGCACCTTTTCTGCTAGCAATGCCAACCTACATATCAACAAATAAAATATTACTTAAAGAAAATATTTTTTTTTTGACAAGTTCCTTATGCGGTTGAAAATTGCAGGTTGTGTTTCTGATGTGGCATGTATATTGCATACTCTTCAATATCAAAACGGAGGAGTGGGTAACACCTTGCTTCCCATGCTTTGCCTTTTGTCTTCTGTGATTCTCTTTTTACTAGAACCAGAAAACAAAAATCACCCTTGTATCTTCTTTCTGTTTCCCCATTTAATTCTTAGATGTGATTCATTGTAGATAGGCAATAGGCAGTGTGATTCTTTTATTTATTTTTTATAGATAAATTGGAACAAATATCCTGAATTCCAGCTCAAGGAAGAATCCCAATTAGGTAAATACGCCCTTTCATGATAGAACTTTTATGAGTCTTTGTTTGTCGCTAAAAGGTTTCTAATAATACTGTTTTTTGTATTTTTATTATTTCAGGGAATAGAATTTCATTTACAAACCCATATGATAAGGGGTTCATTGGTAACATCAAAGAATTTTTGAAACCAACATTTTAAAATCTAGAGATCTTAATATAGGTGTACCATTTTGAATTGATAAATAGGATACTACGTAGCTCTGCCAGGGTGCTTTAGAGGATCAGAGATTTTATAATTTGATTTATCCTGCATTTTAGATTCTTTTTTCTTTTATTTGGGGAACTAGATATTATCAGCAAAATAAGAAATAGGTAGTGGTCTTTTATTAACTCTGTATATTACATTAGCTGTCTTGAAATATTAGGATTTGAATGGCTTTAACTTTTGTCTATCTATATAAAGAAATTTTATATCCTAGGGTACCAAAGCTAAAGGCCTAAAGCTGGGGAAGAAAAGGCTCTCTTTTGACCCTTTAAAAGTATAGAATCCGTTTTAAGGTGCTCAATTCAGTTGTCAATTCATGGCGTTCTTGTCTTCCGGTGGGGAAAAATAAGGACCTTTAAATATTAAAAAGAACATCTCTTTTCAGAAATAGTGTATACTACATTGAAAGAAGCAGGCATGCAATGATTATTATGGCTATTATTGTTAACGAGCTACTAAGGTGGCCTTGCAATGATTTGTTAAAGTCTGCTCACCTAGAAGAATCGATTTCGCTGACATCTAAGTCTAAATTAACAATAAAGGGGTACTGGGCCTGATTGTCAGCGATACTGGATAAAAAATGTTCTGACGCTTGATCGACTGAGAGGGGGAAAAAAAGAAATAAATGAATAAGCAACAAAGAAATCCACCGAAGCAAAGCAAATGATTTCACGTATAAGATTGTGCCATTAGAAGTTTTGATGTTGGATAGTGATTTTTATGTCTGCAGACTGCAGTCATTTAGACAACAACTAAACAACAACAAAGACTGATGCCCACAATTATCCCTCGCTGAAGTCCTGAACCCGATAATCCAAATGCATATTTTCCAATCAAGCCCAAAATTTCAGTTTATACATTGTATCTTCATCATGCTTCCTTCCTGCACTCCTCAGTCTCCTCTTAGCTTCCTGCACTCTTTTTTTAAGCACCTTACTGAAGCATTTGACTGCTCGTTTCTGTCAACAGCTTCTGTACCAAGGGGTAAACTTTTGTACCAGTCTGTACCAATTGGGCTGAAGCTCAGAAAGCTTTCGATTGTGCCAACTGCTATGATGCCCCTCCATCTTCAATCTCACACGCTCATGCTGTCACAGTCAAAATATTGAGTATCTGTATCGAAAAAAAAAAAATGAAGGCATTTTTCAGCTTTTATTTTATGACTTTTTTAATTCTAATTTTTTTAACCTCAGATTAGGAAATATAGGAATTCTTATTGTATATATCATCTTACCATTGCCTCGGTTTGGATCAAAGCACAATCATGATTCATCCACATCATTGACATATCAAAAAAGAGTGACAAGGAATCTAACACCACGTGACTATATGTCACATTGTCTCTCAAGTGTGTATTATATTACCCACACCAGCTGGATCCTCAAGTACTTACTATTCTATATGCTTCAGTTCTTAACGTCATCAGCATTATTAGTATTAGAATATAACAGTATTAGCCAATATTCTATATTCCTCTGTTCTTAACATCATAAGATTATTAGGATAAGAAGGAAATAGAACATAACGAAATTCAAATTGTCTTTGTGTCAATATTAAGAACATAACGAATCCAATTATTAATACAAGTAACATGGGGCGTCTTTTGATTCTAACACCGAAATTCAAATTGTCTGATAAAAAAAGTGTGCATCCAAATTGGATGTTATTCTTCGAAGATGCAATTGAAACAGCTAATCGAGTTCCCTAATCGTTCCGTACCAACAAAGCGAAGTAACCGTACTCTCTGTACCTGGTTGGTTTCGAATAACTCGACATGAAAGACGTAAACAAACATGTGTTTTGTTCATTGTTTTGTCGCAACTCGCCAGGCGTAAAGTCAAAACAGGGGGAAAAATTTTAAAAAGATCGAAAGAGAAAGGTAGTTGGAAAAAACGTTTATGGCAGTCAATTGTCGGTGGATGACGTGCCACCCATCAATTATTTTGCTGGCTTTGGATTTCTTTTTTTTTGAAATTCCAATTTTACAAGTTTAATATATATATATATATATATATATTAAATTTCATAATTTAATATTCTTTTTTTCATAAGGTGAGTATATATATATATAAATGCAAATTTTTATATAACAAATTTCCTTTACTGATATCCAGAAGTGAAAATTTCTGAATGATGCATTTAGAGAAAAAAAAATATAAGAAAATATGTTTTCAGAACCCATACTGTATGTAAATATGTTGTTTCTAAATTATTTATCTAGAGCTTATTCTTGCGAACATAAGTAAAAATAGATTTATTGTAAGATTATTTTATAGGTGAGAACACATAAGCATGCAAGTCCAAATATATTATTAATTTTTTTTTTTGAAGGTAGAGTGGCGAAAGCCACACCTACAATTTTCATTAAAAAATTTTCAAATGTTTATATACATAACCACAAGTCCAAATATATTAATTTTATTATTATTTTATTTGTGAATTGTGGCACTAAAGTTTTTTTCCGTCCTTCTTTTATTTTTTAAAACGTGAGAGGTTTTTTCATAATTCAAGACTACTCTTCTTTGTCGGGAAATGTTTTTGTAGAAAACAATCTCTAGACTACTTGGTCATGTGTAAGTTCAAATATATTTATGATTGTATATGTTTAAAAGTTAGATGTAGAATTACCGAGTATTTAAAGCCGAATGTATTATCATGTATTCTTTTTTTTTTGGAAATTAGTGGGACTGACATCATGAATTCTGAATAGGCAAAAATGGATTCGATTTTTATAGCGCCAACTAAATATTATTTTTATTTTATTTTATTTTTTGTTCGCTGTCATGCACTGGTTACAGCTTTTGGTAATTAAATATTGTTAAATCTTTTTGACAACAAATGAAAACATGTGGAGATGAGATATCAATTCCATTCCGTCCTTTGTCGTGGAACCCGTGAGGAAGAGGAATCCATTTCGCGTTTTGTCAAACTCGGTATCTAACAAAATCTTATGTCAACCGAATGGTAAGGATTACGTAAGGAGATCAGTACTCCCAAAATTTTATGGATAAACAACCTTTCTAATTCGTATCTTGTTGCAGTATAGTAAGGTTTCAATAGCCGAAATGACAGGAAAAAAAAATATAATAAAAAGGAAGGAAAAGAGAGATGGCCAGGCCGTTGGGATTAGTCAAGCAGAGCACTTCTGTTAGATAACCAAAGTATGCAGCGAGAAATTGTTTTTAACACCTGATACGTTTTACTAAGCTGTCATGACATTTTTGCTAGGAAAAATAGCTGTCATGAAATCAACAGGTAATTATTTTGTGTTCTAATATGTCATTTTTCTTGACTAATGTAAAGCATTATTGATACAATCTGCAACATTGTCAAAAGATGAATTTAATTTACATATATACAATTTAATTAAATTTATGTGTAGCTTTGTTAACCTCATGTACAATTTAAAATAGTCGTAATCAACAACATTAAAAACAGAATTTGAATATGGATTCAAGAATTCCTTGAAAAAACGAAAATTTTATTTAATAGAAAAAATACTGGCAAATATGAAACTCGATTATTTGAAGATCCTAAATCTATAAAGATGGACGTTTAAAAGTTACCGAACCCGATAGCAACCACAATTTTGGAACAAGCCGCACAAGATCCTAACACAAAAAAATAGCACATTTCAATTCAGCGAGTCAATGTTGAGCAGGAGAAAATGAACTGAGAATTCGGCAAAACTTTATGTTAGGATTTCTTAAAAAAATATTTTGGTTTGAAAGGTAGAATAAACTGAATAATAAAATTTTGGAAACTCAAAATTCAGACTACTAACAAGCTTGTCAAAACAAAATCAATGTTTTTTTTAAAAAAAAATATTTTAGTTCAAATTTATCGTAGCAAATGTTAAATTGGATAGTGTCGTTCGTTTATTGTATAAAACTTCAAAGTTTCATATTTTTCGATTTTCTTAAATCAATCTTAGTGACTTTTTTTTTATGACATTATTTTTTTCTGAGGATTTGAAGGTAGGTCATCTCCAGTACATCCACGTGGCAGTCTTTCTTCTTCCCGTCCTTTTTCAGTGGCCACGCTTTCCAATTCTGGATTTTTCAATTTCAAGAAAATGAAAGCGAAAACAATATCAGACAACTTCAGCCCCAATGAACATGCGACCCACTCCAATTCTCCCAACCCAGCGACCGCAGGTCCGCAAGTGACAATCTTTTCACATAAATTAACTGAACAGTTTAAACTTGTTCATATCCTATTGGCAACAAATTTCATGGTTATCCTTTTTACTATAGCGTATCATATTAAAACCAATTATGTGTCCGACAAGAATTAGTGGATCTAGCACCACGTGTTGGAATGTGTCAAAAAAAGGGGGGAAAATTACTTCGAGACTTTGGAGTAAGTCCAGTAGTCCCCCACAAACAAATAAAAAAACTGAGAACCGATGAAAGTTGAAACTGCTCCATCTCCTTTCAATTTTTTTAACATTTCGGCATCTTTCAGTAATTGAGTAGGGATAAGTTAGGTAGGGGCAGCTTTCTCCTTAATCCTCAGTATCAGTAATAATATGTTAACATGTAGCTTTCAGATCAACATCAATTAACAATTATAGAGGTTATATTGATCCTATCACTTAGACCGAACGTAACGACATATCAACAAATTAAATTAATTAACTTGCCAACTGGTAGTATTATGTACGCATTCTAGTGCTAAGACAAGTACATCAACCAGACAAACTATATAGTGAGCAAAATCTAACTACCTACATAGCCAAATTTGGTGAACGAGTATCTGACAACAAATAAGGAAAGCTACTCAGTCATAACTGTGAAATTAGTCCAGTAACAAATACAACAGTTTGCACATATATAACTATGTATAGATCACACAGCTAGCGATCACCTCATAACTCAACACTCGTTATGCAAGCAGCACCAAAATTCACAAGAAATGAAGCCGTGTAAATTAAAAAAATAAAGAAAAGATAAAACTAAACAGTACAACATGATGATGATCAATAGGTCGGGTAGTAGTATCCAGGATTGCCGGCATAAGCCATAGGCATGCCGTACGGCATTGCTGGGTTCGGCATGAACCCAGCAGTACCAAAGCCATTGTTGTAACCACGATCAATTTTGTTCAAACTGGCTTGACCTTGCATTCCATCCTTCTGGTACTGGTTCCACACCTGCTGCTCCTGCACCAAGAATTGCTGTTTCTTCTCCATGTCAGACATCTGTACATATGAAGGAGGCGGGATGGTCAGAGAGGCCGCAAACGGGTCCCCACCAATTGTTTGCACGCTACCATCTGGAGCTGGCAGTGCAAGCACCTGTGTTGCTGCTTTCCCAGGCAAGGGTAGTGCCACGCTACTAGCACTACCTGTGGTCACATTTGCGTTAACGTGTTGTTTCACTGCGCCTTGATCATACATCCCATTTAAGAGAAGTGGGTCGAACCCACCAGGCAGATCGGCCTTTTGTTTTGAGAGGTTGCTAGCAGTCTCAACCAGGGCCAGTTCCCAATCTGCCTTACCTGGCTCTGCTGCAGGGTTTTGCCAAGCTGATGTCACCTGGGAGTCATCACTGGAACCAAATGCATTCCAGGACCCGTTGGATCCATTTGCAGGTGGGCCCGAGAAAAGGGCCAAAGCAAGCCTGTTACCTTGTTCATCTGCAGACACTGCATCTTCTCTAAGATCAACCAGGGGCTGTGGCTCAGGTGGTGGAGGTGGCGGGGGCTCCTGCACCTCCTCTTTCACTGGCTCAGCTGGTTCCTCTTCTTTCCAATCCTCTGGTGGGGGTAAGGCTTTAATACTATTCATATCCTCCACAGGGGGTTCTTCCTCCTTAACTGGTTCTGGCGCTGGTGCTGGCTCAGGTGACTTCGGCCTCTTTGCGCGGTCCCTCATAAACTCTTCCAATGTTTCAAGCAACTTATCTGTGATCTTTTGCACCTCAGGGTACTCAGAGGACCGGGCCACACCAGTCTCCTTGCACCATCCATAAAAGGCACATAACTCATCGATCTGCTTGGCAGCACTGGCATATGCTTCAAATGATTTCACACACTCATTATACTCCATGTCAAAGAACCGATCTAGCAGCACAGCCAGCACTTCACACACATCAGCATACAGCTGGAAGCTCTCTCTTATGATCGGGTACAAGGCAACGAGTATCATTCGGTCATGCTTGGCGATGCCGGTTGGCCGGCAAGCCAAAAAACGGTCAAGCAGTTGCTGTAAGTGGTGCATCCTTACAAGCACTTGCTCTGGCTTCATGTCACGAACAGGTGTAGGTGCCTTTTTGTTCTCTTCCTCCCGTGGTGATGTGTAAGGCGGTGGTGACCGACCATATGGAGGTGACCTGCCAGCTGATGGCGACCTTCCATAACTCCCATTGTCATAACGGCCATTGCCATGGCTACCATCACCATAGTTGTAGGGATCAGGGGAGCGGTATCGGTCTTGGTAGGAATCAGAGTGGCGAGGGCGGTCTTGGTAGGGATCTGAGTGGCGAGGGCGGTCTTGGTAGGGGTCCGGGGAACGGAACCGGTCTTGGTTTCGGTCACGGGGAGGAAGAGAAGAATTCTTCCGCTCATGAAGGAAGAACTCAAGGCGCTGATCAAGGTAAAGGGCATAAGTACGCACAAAGGCTGAGTGATCCCAAGAGCGTGAGTGAGCCTCATCACGAAAATCAGAAAGATTCAAGAGACGAGTCCCTCGGCGTGTGGCATATAGTACCTCCTGTTAAGCAAAATATAAGACAGGTTATTCTGGTTCTGCGTTCTCCTTGAAATATAATCAAAGATGAGGTAGAATTTAGAAATTTGCTTGTCTATGAAAATCCAACACAGACCACCTTATATGTTACTTTTCTAATAACAGCTGAAAGACATGGAAATTTTACTTTTTGAGTTTACTTTGTCAATCAACAAGTGACAAGAGAGATTTTGACCAAAAAATACCAAGTCCCGAGTCTCCCAACCAAATTCAATCTATAGAATCTTTCAAATTGAATGACCAAGTAAATCCAGATTGGGAGACAATTCAACAATTATTTAAAAATAAGAAATTAATAATGGGAAAATGAAGAAGTGAGACAAATGGTTGACCTGGTGAAAGGAAGGATCACCGTCAGCAAGGAGTCGGTGGACAAGCATGAGAGACTTAAGGGCGACGATCCAGTCGCGGGTTTTGGAGAGACGGCGGGAGACAGTAGTAACACAGTAAGAGACATAGGCACGGGAGCAGGAGGTGAGGTGCAGGATCTCACGCAGGTGCCGCTCCTCAGCCGGCCCGTCATCATGGCTCGTTGCCTTCACTATGAGCACATCCAGCTCCGGTGCCATGTTGCTCGACACCTTCGCCAGCCCGATGCTCGTCTGGTCCTTCACCACCCCTATCGCCTTCCTCATCGTGCTCGGCGCCATTAATTAATTCTCTCTTATAATTAATCGATATCCTTCTCCTTTTCTTGATTTATTTGAATAAAATTTTCCCTCCTCTTCTATTTAGGCTGGAGGACTGCTCTCTGCAGATCAGATCAATCCTGCAACAGATTTGAATGTTAAATGGAAATCAAAATGATTGGTTTTCACTGTTAATGAATTAATTTGTTGAGAGGAGAAAGCGAACGCCGGCAACCTCAGTTGGCTCTGCAAACTATAGAGGTGATACAAGTTATATCATTATGATGGAGTTTGAGATCTGTTCAGGCTTCTAATTCTTTTCTTGAGAAGTAAAATATTATTCAAGAAAAAAAAAGAAAATTTATTATGCGCCGGTTAAATCGATCTACACTAGCAATCAATGCTAGTTGAATAATTGAAGGGAAGAAAAGTAGATATGAATGATAGAGACAGAAAAAGCCTCATTGATTGCTCTGCGAAAAGAAATCTGCATTTAGCACGGATCTACAAAACCATCTGTCCATTTAAAACAACTTGAAAGTGAAAGAAACACACACACACACAAACAAGAAAACTAGTAAAGATGAGAAGAAAAGAATGCAACTTGTACCTCCGCCTAAATATTTCTTGGTTACTCTTGAATCAGCACAAATTTAGAGTAGATCTAGCTCAAACCAACTCTTCCTTTCCGATTCTTTGAGTGAAGAGTCTCAGCTAGATGAATGGTAGTCACCTCAAAAATGGAAGGTAAAAGTGATATTTTAAAAAGGGAAGCGCAACTCTGGCCAGAGAGAGAGAGAGAGAGGAAGGAAGGAACTAGAAGGTAGCTTTGGCTCCGATTGGTGCGGTGCGATCTATCTGTTGGTTATTATTCTTTGCGCACCTTAAAGAATGGGGCAAGCTTTTTTCTTTTGTATTTTCAAAAGAAATAAGAGCACCTAACCTACTACAAAAGTTCAAACCGAAGGAAATATTACTTATTTAATATGGTTTTGAGATGCGCGATTGGGTGTCATTTGTTCTGATATAGGGTGAGCTGGCGCTTTCTGTACTCATTTTACTATACAGACGCTGGAGGGTTCATTCGGCCAGCTCAGATCTACTGAGGCGGATAACGTGTTACAAGTTTGTAGCGAATGTGTTTCTGACTTCAAGCTCACTCAGTACAGGATTAACTTGGACGGGAAGGAGGCGGAGATGGAGACGTACTGTACGCATAGGAAAATGTATGCGGATATTTCCGGTTTTGTTTTTTTTTTTTTTTCTTTGAATTGATTGCGACCGAGTCGTCGGCGGGCGCAAGCGCCGTATTTTATTGCGTAAGGCGGTGAATTGGGTACAAAGACGGTGGTCTTTAGCGTCAAATAGATATGGAAATACGCTGCTGGATTTATTTCTTTGTTATTATTTGAGTGAAAGCAACGTGCGGAATTATATACAGCAGAGAGAGCGCAACGTGAAAGCATTAAAAGGTTGGCTTCCCCTCGCCTGTTAATTAGCCCCTTGATAATTAAGTGGATTTCCCTAAACAAGAGAATTTTTTTTGTGATTCTTCTTTTTTTTTTCAAGTTAAAAGTCTTCATTGTACAGAACGTGAATTAATATCATTATAAGATATTGACAAGACCACATATTCTATGACCCGTAATTCCAAAACAACGGACTAATGGAATGAAGTTCCCCGGTAACTTTTATTTTAAATTTTTAGAAAATCAGATAACTATTGCTTAATATTGTATATTAAATTATAAGTTTTATGTTGATAACAAACTTATTCTGTGATCACAATAACTGACCAAATGGTTGTCAAATTAAAAATAAAAGTTTTAGATATCCTTTTATATCATGTATAGAATTTGGTGCAATTTAAAATTAGTTGGTCATTAATCAAGTGATTTGAAGACTAATGATCCAATTTTTACGGAATAATTGAATAATTCTAAAATTATTTGATGCTGGATAAATAAACATCGAAAGTACTCCTTGAAATCAATGTACAAATATAGTGCACGTCTCAAATATTTAATTCAAATTGTATTATAGTGCATGTAGTCAAGTAAAACAGTTACGAATCAATCACAATCACAGTAATAGGTTAACGAAAAAGATGATGCAAAAGTAGCTTTTTTTCTCTCTTTTGTCTGTGAGCAAAAGTCATAGTGGGGCAATTCAAGCACGTCAAAGTGCGCATTTTATTTAAGTTGACTGCCTAAAAGAGATTAATTAAAATAAGAATTGCAAAAACTTAAAATGCCTTCTGATGTGTGAAGAGGAAGATTTTGTTGATGTTTCGCTTTTTATATTTTTTTACCATGCTTTTAATATTTCAATTATCAAAACTAATATGTGTATATAGCTATATATATAAATTTACTGTACTTCCATTTTTTTTTTTTCAGATTAAGAACTTAAAAATCAAAGTTTGGAAACTTTATTTGTTGGTGGAATTTTACAATTAATGTTTTAATATCAATCAAAATAAAATTTCAACTGTCATACTAGTACATATCTACAACACAACGATATTGATTGTATTTAATGTTTATTATTTTGATATTGAAGTTTTAATGTCAAATTATTTTTAAATTCTAAAAGTAACGACACCGTAGGAGTATAAAACATAAAAGAAACTTGCACAATTTTTGTGTGTGTGCGTATAATTCATCTCAAGTCAATGCTTCAACTCATCTTACTGTTTTACTAACTCCTTCAAATTTGCTGATGCAAGTAATTGTTGGGTTCATTTAATCTTTGATCATTTATGTCTGAGAATATACATACATTCAACTCGTGAAATTCTATCCAACCTACAGATCTAACGACTTCCATTGGCTGTCTGGACAAAATTAAGAATTTAAGAACAGTTAGAGCTGTCTAATGAGAGTTAGTGGGTACAGAGGAGGGACAGCTCAGATGTGAGAGCGTCAGTAATGCATGCCATTTGAGATTTGACCAATTCACGCGTTGGCCGTCTCGTATTTTTCTTCCCTGTTTTGATCTTATCTTCCCTTTGACCCAAGTAATTTGCCCCAAATACTTGTGAAACTATAAACAATTTCAAAAGTTAGATATATTTGCCGATTTTGAAATCCTATACGATTCAATAATCGAAAGGCCAAATTACTAAACTGAAATCAGGACGTAACTCGTGATTCCCTTAAAAATTGTAGATCCAATTTTTTTTTATCTAATACATAATTTAATGTCCTTCAGTTTATAAGAGAACCATTCAGATAATACAACTTTATTTCCTTTTTTTTCCCCCTCGATCAATTGGAAAACGGGAAAGATTCAAATATTTTCATATTCTATATCTCTATCATGGTTCAATATTTTAAGTTCCAAACCAAAAAAAAAAAACAATTTTGTTGAATGAGAATCACATTACTTTTCCCGCATGCACATAACAATTTCATATTTTAACTTTGTTTTATGAGGTTCACGAACTCATAAAATCAACATTTAGAAATTATCTACGTCGGTATAATTTTTATAAGCTCATGATACTTGTTAAAATACAGTTGAAATGTAGTATAAATTGTGACTGAAAAATATGATCCACATATCGCATCTAACAGTTTTATTCTAATATTTAAATTTTAAACTAGAGGATCTTATCAAGCTCAATACATATTAATTCTTAGTTTGTTTTTATAATTAATTTATATATAAAATAAAGATAATTAAATTTAGTATAGTAGGGCATATTGACGAAAAAAGAAGGGCATGACAACGAGTGTTACCGGAGATGGAGGAGTAGAAGAAAAAGGTGAAGAGAGACTCCGAGCAACACAAAAGAGATATAGATAGGATGAAAATGAAAATAGAAATGGGTCACAAAAATCATAACAAAACAATAACGCTGTCGATGAATTGGATCAGTTTCATGAGCAATAATACCCGGCACACGAATAGTTACAGAATATCACGTTACAGAAATTGTAAAAAAATATCATTTTGCAGTGTTTGGAGTGTCGGACTACATTTAACTAAATAATCCCGACACCCACACATCTTTATTTATATTTTTTCGGGTTATTAAACATCTAAAAATAAATACTTAATGAAAACAAAAGGGAAGGCTTATGTCAAAATTTAATGCACAATACCACTGATATAGATTAAATTGTAGTCATAGTTATTTATGCAAATAACATTCGACAAAAAGGTTACGTAATATACTAATATCATCTAACATCGCTAATTTAGTATTTTTTTTTTTGTGTGTGTATATATATTATAATTGCCCATAGACCACTCACACATACTCTCTAATTTAGTAATTTGTATATGAACAAGTACTGTTCTTCTTTCTTTTATCGTCGTCTTGTGTTTGCTGAATGTGATGCAATGGAGAATTTAATATCACTGGAAAATGAGAAGCATAAATTGAAGCTAGATGTCAAAACCTAATGGGCTAATTTCTACCGAAAAAGCAAAAGCACATACAAAGCATCTAGTGAAATGATTTCTTTTTCAAATTTTTTTGCTAGAGAAAGCATCATTTAAAGATGGTGAATCAAGGATCTCTTAGCAGCTAAGCGATACATTAGTTACTCGCTGGAAGATTCTCTATCGAGCATCAACGAAAAAGCTTCGACAAATTTAAAGATTGTGGAAAGTGGAATCGTAAATTCCTTTCTTTCTGGTTTAATTTTTCATAAAAATATAATTGGATAGTGCGTATACTAGCCCAATAATTTAACCAAATGAAATTATCCGAAAAAATTATAACTAACTTTAATTAATTTAGAAATTATAAAATAATCCGTTTTTAATTAATTTTTTAAAAATGACTGCGCAGTTGAGATTCCGAAACTAATTCTGCTTAGTTTCGGAATCTGATTCCGAAACTAGGACTTGCCTAGAAATCGCCTAGCGGGAGGTTCCCGCTCTGTCCCTCTCATTTTTATTTTATAATTTATTTATTTTTATAATTTTATAATACAACTTTAATATTAATTATTTTGTTATCATGTGTTTTGGTATTTATTGTTTAATGATTTTGTTATTTTGTTTATTGTTTAATTATTTTGTTATCATAATTTTATAATACAACTTTAATGATTTTATATTTAAAATTAATACAGAAAAGTAAACTTAAATTAAAACTTAGTAAACCATAAAAATAAAACATTACAACGACATGTAGCTAATAATAATAACAACCGCAAATCATTCATTATAACGACACATAGCTAAGTTACTAAACTATAATAGTAAAATACATGAAAATTAAAAATAAATCAACTTATAGATTTTGACTATCTACATATTGCAGAATTTCATCCCACCATGGTTCCTCCTCTTCATTTTCCTTGTCCTGTTGATTACTGGCACCGACGTTCTCAGCCATATGAGCGGCTTCGTTCCAGAAAGCCGCATCAGCCTCTTGTTTTTCTATCTCTGCCATACATCTTGCTGCATTTCTTCTTTCTTCCTCTCTTTTTGCCTCTTGAAGTCTATGGCGCATCTGCATGTTCTGAATTTGTTTTCGCCATTTCTCCTTCTCCTCTTCTTCTTTTAATTTTTTTTCTTTTGCGACTCTTCTATTCTCCTACTCCAATACTCAGATCTAAATTTGTCACTTTCTTCCCTCTTTTTTCTTTCGGCCTCTCTGTACCGAGCTTTCGTTTCTTCCGCTTCACGGCAATTGTGATCAGAGTAGTGCTCACGCAGGATGGTTTCTTGGTAATTGAAATTTTCACCACACTTTGTACATATCACTGTGTGGTCTCCACGAAAATTAAAAATGGATTCAACCATAGAGAAGGGTGATTGCTGCAATGTTTGCTGTTCTTGGGGTATCGGTTTAGATGGTAAGTACTCTGACCAGTCATAACGCTTCGGCCTTTCTCTTTCCTTCTGTTCTTTTACGTGCTCGAGGTAATGCCATTTTAAGGGCACGTCATAGTACGGTTCATGCACATTGTATTGGCAAGTTTGAGAACATTGACGACACATTGCGATCCATTCCCCTCTTTGTTTTTGTTGGTCGTTGAGAGTAGAATGGAAGAATGATCCCCAGAACTCTTTCACAATTTCACTTGGATTAATTTTGTTGGTATTGTTGGAGTTTGAGCTATTTCCTTTTTCCATGGTGGTAAAGTTTTTACGAAGAAGTTGGAGATTATTTTGTCTGGCTGAAGCTGGGGAGTTCTATATAGATGGAGCTCTGGTGTACTGTACAAAAAGTATGAATTAAATTCCACGTGATACTTTTCAGACTTTTTCAGACCATCATAATTCTTTATCAGAGCACATCCAACTTTTTCAGAGCACGCGTAGCTTTTTCAGACCATCATAATGCTTTCTCAGAGCACGCATGTTCTATTCTCAGAGGTCACAAGCCATACAGACAACTTTTCAGGCTTTCTCAAAGCACGCTTGTCCTATTCGCAGAGGCTACAAGCCATTCAGACAACTTTTTCAGGCTTTCTCGCTCATTATGCTGTTTGGTCAGAGTTTCACTATTTAATCACTATTTAATCACTATTTAATCAATTATTTCACTATTTAATCACAAATGTTAGAAAAACATATTTTATTATTAAGTACTTTTTATCATACTTTATTACTAAGTACTTTTATCATATTTTTATCATATTACTTTTATAATATTTTTAATAATCCTCACAAATTATTTTTATCATATTTTTAATAATCTGCACAAATGTTAGAAAAACGTTTTTTATTAATAGTTGTTTTTTTTTTTACAATTTCAATAGTAAGGAACAAAAAACATACCTCAAATATTAAATTTCATAATTTAAAAATACGAATAAACACAACAAACCATATAATTAAAAACAATAAAATATAACAAACCATACAATAAGCATACAATTAAAAACAATAAAATACAACAAACCATACAATAAACATACAATATAACAAACCATAGAATACTACATTTATCGAAGATGTTGTTTGACCCGAAATTTTCGCGATCGGAGAAATAAACCAATTTACATAAGACTTCAAAAATTCATGGAAAATACCAAATGAACTCCAAAAATCATGAAAAATTATCCAAAAATACAGTGGAGCATGGATAAAATTATGGTGCCCTTATAAAGATCAGAGATGCTGCAAAAGGCCCATTTTATGCAAAGAAACCTCCGAAATCCATAAAATCTCAACAAATTAAATTCATGAGGAATTTTACCAAATTCTTTGAGCCATCAAATTCCTTATAATTTTGTGAATCTACAAACCAAATTTCATGAAGAAACGCAATTGATAAGTGCCACAAACAATTAATTTCCAATCGGCATCCAATGAAAAATACAATAAAGAAGATCAAATGGATATGTCCATTCACTGGCTACTTCTGATGATAAGAAATGGAGAAGAGGTCAGCGATGATTTTCAAACATTCCCCCTCCATACACATGCAGAAGATAGGTGTACATGTTCCTGTGCTCATCATGAAGGACAATTGAAAATGTGTGCGTGGTTCACAAAATCCATGTGCACGCAGAAGAAAAGAAAGGAAAAATGTCGCTGGTGTTTACAACTTGTTCCCTTCGTGAATAGAATTTGGGTACACTCGGAACAGATAAACCAGTGAAGAGGGAAATTGCTGGACCCACGAAATGAAAGCATGGTGTATGATGCGCCGAATTTATTCAAAATAAAGAAACAAATGAGCGGAAGATCTCTCAACAGAAGGTCGTTCGATGGAGTTTGTTGCGAAAACCGCCGGGCTCACAGCTGGCGCCAGCTAGATTGAGGCTTCTAGACGCCTCTTCTAGCGTCTATAAATAAAGAAACTCAAGGAGAGCTCGGGGCTTCTTCTTCTTCCAAGATCAGAAATCACAGATGAAAAGTTTAGGTAGAAAGAGAGAAGAGGCATTGTAACAAACAGATAGTGAGCGTGAAAAGAGAGAGCAAAAGAGAGCAAGAAACTGAGTTCTAGAAGAAATTGTGTAAAGAAAGAAGGTAAGATAGGCGGTGTGAGTGGAGATCGTGCTAAATTTTGTAAGTTTTCGAAGTAATAAAGCTGAATTTGGTTAAAATCTGATTTGACCTCGATTCTGTCCTGTTCTTCGAATTTCTTTCTAAATTTCTTGAATTGGCATTGTTTGATCTTCTTCCCCCTCTTCCTGAGCTTGATTTCCAGCCATGGTCTGAAGCATAGCTCAGTCATGGTGGAAAGAAAGCTTATTTATTGCCTCTTCAACATTTCTTTCGGATTCTTGTGCTGATTTCGTTTAATCCATCTTTTATCTCTCCTTGCTTACTCCCTAGCCATGGTCTGAAGCATAGCTCAGTCATGGCAGTGGAGGAGCTTCACATAAATGCCCCCATGGATGTCTATAGCTCAGCTTAGTAGCCATGGTGAGGTGCATTAAGGTTACCTTCATCTCTCGTGTGATCTTGAGCTTAGCTAAGTCACATCAGAGATGAATTTTGAACACAACCTCAACTATACATCACACATGGATCTGATGCATAGCTCAGTTCATGTGAGATGGAAAGAGTTTGTGTTTATCACCATTTTGAAATAAAAAAACAGTTCCTTTAGGGCATTAGGTTATGTTCTGGTTTAATCTTTCTACATGCATAAATTTGGAATTGATATGAAATAGGATAAAAGTCTGGACTGAAATGCATAGTTGTGATATTCACCAAGACTCTTGCATAAAACTTTTGTAATTGAATTATCTCTGAATAGCAATGGTGAAGTGTGTTATACTTGGAGCTTACTGGGCTGTAGTGTATATGTCTTTTAGATTTGAATATTCATCTGAAATTATAGTTAATTATGTTTTTGCCTCTTTCCAGTTCAGTTTAATATGCAATTGTTCTATAGTTTTGTTCAAGTTATAATCCTTTGAAAGTGATGAGATTATGAGGTCTAAGCCGCAAAAGCTCATTAGATATTGTATCTTCGTTCTGATCCCTACTAGCAATTTCATCTCTAAAAATTTAAGTTGTGTTTTGTTTCGAATGTTTAGTATTAACTAAAAAGTAAGGAGTTGTTTTGATAATTTTCAAGATTTGTTGTCAGAGTTTATGTAATTGCCTTATTGAATCTCCTTTGAGTGCTACAGTACTCTCTAGAATGCATATATATGCGATATATCCAGCTGGCTTAATTTTCTTTTTTTTATTTTGATTCACGTTTTGCTGTTCTCAGCTTGGGATTACAGGTCTTATTTGAAGAAGAATAGAACTTGCTTTCTTAGCAATGGACACAACAAAGATGCTTTTAATTATATAAGCATATCATTAATTACTGCTTGTTTGTGCATATAGTCATATGACGAAGGATGAATAATTGAAATAATAATTAGTGGTGCAAGATGACTCAGGTAGCAATACGTACTAATACCTGTACCATGTATAAGCCTTGTCCAGATACATAGTCGAAATTAAGCCCAAATAAGCATGAACATTATACACATATAGCGGCAAGCCTTATTAGTTTATGGTATCAATAAACTCTTTAACGTCACCAGTCCACAAATGTCATTTAGTTTAGCTTAAGTTGCTAAGTTAATTATGGGAGTCACATTAGTTAAGCACTGTAACATATAGGCTAAATCAAGTTCCTTTCGACTATCTGTTTCCCAAATAAAAATCAAATTAATCAAACGAGCTCTCTACTGTATCCATCTTGTACCGATTCACTGTGCCTATATCCAATACCCATTCCCCCCAAATTAAGTAAACGCAAGGTAAATTGAAGCAATAAACTCTCTCTCTTCGCAAGTTGTTGTGGTGCCAAATGAGGTTGTAGCCGAACCCATCCCACAAGTTGTTGTGGAAGAGGTTCATGAGAATGCTCCCTCAAACGAGAACTCGGACATATCGCGAGTCGATAGTGCTCAAGTTACTCAATCATTCGAGGCTCAAGAACCAAGTCCACAAGCCGTTGTGGAACAAGTTCAAGAACCTCAAGCACCAATCCTACGAAGGTCGACAAGGGAAAGTCGTCCACCCGAAAGGTACTTGGGTTTGCACGACGTTCTCGTCATTGAGAATGACGATCCGTTGACCATTGATGACATGAAGAAAAGACCCGACTCCAAAGAATGGCTTAAGGCCATGGAATCCGAAATACAATCCATGTATGACAACAAGGTATGGACCTTAGTTGACCTTCCCGATGGGATTAAACCCGTTGAGAACAAATGGATCTTTAAAAGAAAGGTCGACATGGATGGAAACTTGAGCGTATACAAGGCACGGCTTGTTGCGAAAGGTTACAAGCAAGTTCATGGTATTGACTATGAAGAAACCTTCTCGCCCGTTGTCATGTTCAAGTCGATTCGGATTTTGTTAGCAATTGCCGCATTTTATGATTATGAGATATGGCAAATGGATGTCAAAACCGCCTTCCTAAATGGAAATTTAGAAGAGGATTTGTATATGATACAACCTGAAGGTTTTGTAGATCCAAAGAATGCTAACAAGGTATGCAAGCTTCAAAGGTCCATTTATGGATTGAAGCAAGCATCAAGGAGTTGGAACAAACGCTTTGATGATGAAGTCAAAAAGTTGAACTTCATTCAATGCGAGAAGGAAGCTTGTGTTTACAAGAGGATTAGTGGGAGCTTAGTGGTGTTTCTTGTTCTTTATGTTGATGATATTCTCTTAATTGGAAATGATGTTTCCGAATTGAATGCAGTCAAGTCTTCATTGAAGAAGGTGTTCTCAATGAAAGATTTGGGCGAAGCGGCCTATATCCTAGGAATCAAGATCTATAGAGATAGATCAAGAAGGATGATAGGTTTAAGCCAAAATGCATATATTGACAAGGTAGTTGCTAAAAACAAATTGGCTAGTTCCAAGAAAGGTTACCTACCTATGTCACATGGCATACACTTGAGTAAGACTCAATGTCCTGTACATGAGGAAGATAGAAAGTTTATGGAGAAATTCAAGTATCCATCTGCTGTTGGTTCTATCATGTATGCCATGCTATGCACTCGTCCCGATGTGGCATATCCGATTAGTGTGACTAGTCGATTTCAAGCCAACCCCGGCATGTCACATTGGACCGCAGTTAAGAATATCCTCAAGTATCTCAAGAGAACACAGGATAGTATTCTCGTGTATGGTGGAGACCAAGAGCTCGTTGTAAGTGGTTACACCGATGCTAGTTTCCAAACCGACCGAGATGACTCAAAGTCACAGTCTGGCTTCGTATTCCTGCTCAATGGTGGTGCTGTAAGTTGGAAGAGTTCCAAACAGGATACTACAGCCGATTCCGTCACCGAAGCAGAATACTTAGCGGCTGATGAAGCGGCGAAAGAAGGAGTTTGGATCAAGGAGTTCTTGACGGAGCTGGAGGTGGTTCCAAGCATCTCAGGTCCAGTGGATCTTTACTGTGACAACACAGGAGCCATAGCTCAGTCCAAGGAGCCTAGATCGCATCAAAAGACCAAGCACATTCTACGACGATTCCATCTCATTCGCCAGTTTGTGAATGATGGATGGATCAAGGTCAAAAAGGTGGATGGTGCCGCGAACACAGCGGACCCTCTGACAAAGCCTCTATCTCGAGCTGCACACGAGTTGCATGTTGCATCCATGGGGATTAGACGCATGCCTGAGTGGCTTTGAGTGTACTTTTCGTTTGAGGCTTTAGTATGAGATATGTATATTTTGATATTACATTGAGTACTATTCTCTGGCTAGAAGTCACTGTTGATTGACTCTAGGCCAAGTGGGAGATTGTTGGAGATATGTCCTATGAGCCAATCAGTTATTGGCATTATCTTTAGTTTATGTTATTGATGATGTTTGATCATTTGTTCCTTGATTTTATTATTGACAGATCATTCAGGTTGAGGATCTGAATTGTGGATCTCTGTGTTTCATTTTGTTAAATGACAATAATAAATCTAAAATGTCCATAATCTTGATAATTAACAAGGAACATTAATTATCTTGATAAGATTAGTATGCAAGTTAAGTGATGATTAAGTTCTGCAAATCATGGATAAGTTGTTATCAACTTAATTGCATATGTGTATGTTATCGGAACATAGTACAGGACTTGACCCAATGAAATAAATATATGGATTGTGTTACGTGTCATTATTTATTTCATATGAGTTTGATTCTAAGTTTGAGATGGTTCAGTTTTTCCACATGAGGATTGATTCAATAAATATCGTCTACCGTTGATTCCTGATAAGGGCTGCTATACGGACTTTATTTATGTTCTCTTGAATTGTGCGGGGAAAAACTAATCATCAAGAAAACCGTATGTCCCTCATTAGTTTACCTAGTGAGTGATGATATCTATTGGGCCCCTTGATGGAGATGGATTGTTTGCTAGCAACTTGTACAATCATCTCTAGATCAAGAAATATATAATCTGCAAGAATGACACTTTCCTATCTTGGATTATATAATGATATCATGTGACATAAGAATCAAAACAAGGAAATTACTTATTTCTTATGCAGGATTGAAGTGCTGTAATAGTACAGTATTTATTTATGTAAATTGGGAATCATAACGTTTTGCTAGATACCGCTTATGATTATTGAAAATAAATAGCGATTTATTTTTTCATGTCCAACATAGCATAAATCCTCAAAGGGTCACACAAATAGGTTTTTGACCATACGTGCATTATTTATTTGGTTGCATTATTGAATGTAATAATATGATATGTTGATTTGATTAATTATGTATCGTTGCGAACCGTTATAATTAATTAAATTAAACGGATCATATAGAAATAAATTAATGCATATCCTAATCTCTAAATAATTATCAAGATGTTGATAATTAATTTTATTCAACATGAATTAATTAAGGTAATTAATTCGAGCTATCGGGCCTTTGTTTAAACGGTAAATTAAAGGTCCAACTTGAGAGCAATTAATTGGGCCACTAATTAATTAAATTAGAGGACCAATTAAATAATTGATGGAGCCCATTTAGGCCCATATTATGGCTGCCATAATGATGGCAAAGTTGTAAATTAGTTACAACTTTTTGGGAGAGTGGTTGGGCTTTAAAAGAGACCATTTGGGAGCCATAACCCTAGCCACCTTGCACCTTTCTCCCCCCTTCATATTTTGGACGAAAATTAAAAGAAAATTTCAGAATTTTCTTCTCCTCCATTGCTCTCTCATGCTCATGTGTTGAGCTCCTTCCATTTAATTAAGTAGTTAATTAATAGCATAAGAGGAAGGAAGGGATTAGGCTTAACCTCTTGATCTACTAGCATAGATTTGAGGTTTTGGTTAATACCTTGGTGGACTCGAGGCCAAGCCGGCCGTGGTGGTGGTGGTGAGCACGTCATCAACTTCAAAGCATTGGATTTAACCTTCTAATTACGAAATTAGAAGAGGTAAACCTCCTACTATCTCATTTATGTGTTAAACGGCTTAGATGACTAGATCTATGAGTTTGCTTGCTCTTTTAGCTTTGTTAATAAGTAATAAAATTAAATTTGAGCATGGCATGACTTCCTAACACCACCTTGCCACATCAGCGTCTCTTCAGCGCCAGCTTAGGCCCAATCACCTCGACACCTCAGCCCATTTATTTGGTGTGGCCCAATAACAAAATTCCATATCAGCCTAAGCTTAGAAAAATTACCAAAATTAGTAGGAGACTCAGAAAAATTCAAACAAAATATCCATAAAATTCTAAAAATCGGTAGAAACCAAATTTACTGATACTTTGATACCAAAATCTTTCAAAATATTAGCCTTTTATATTTTTAAAGTACTTTCATTATAAAAATTGAATTTCATACAAATAATAAACACAATAAATCTTCTATAAAGTTTTCAAACAAAATTTAAGTAATTTCAATGTTAAAACAATCTTCAAGGAGCTATTTTCAACTAAGTACTTTGAAGTAAGTATTTTTCACAAATTTAAAATGAATTCTAAACCTTTAGATTTCTAAAACCAAAATAAAGGAAAAGTAATAAAATTACTAAAGCCCAAAGAGAAACATTAGAGAACTAAAAGTCCAAACACGGTACCCAAAGTCAAAACCGAAACCTCGTTAGTTGAGGAAAAGTCACTCCCTGAAATCAAGATCAACGCCAATGCAAGGTCAAATCGTCTTTCCAGAAACTAATTCCTACAGCGACTCACACAGTCCCAGGAATTAAATCCAAAAATCTTACAAGTCGCCAAGCGATCAAGAATTATAAGACCAAGTTCCTATTCTTACAAGCCGTCAAATGGCCAAGAAGCGTAAAATCAAGCTATTCCAGTCTTATAAGTCACCAAATGACCAAGACCTAGTTCTTCCAAGCCGTCAAATGGCCAAGAACCATGAAATTAAATCCCTCCAGTCTTATAAGTCACCAAATGACCAAGACCAAGTTTTTCCAAGCCATCAAATGGCCAAGAACCACCAAATCAAGCTCTTCTAGTCTTATAAGTCACGAAATGACCAAGACCTAATTCTTCCAAGCCACCAAATGGCCAAGAACTATCAAATCAAGCTCTTCCAGTCTTATAAGTCACCAAATGACCAAGACCTAGTTCTTCCAAGCCGCTAAATGGCCAAGAACCACCAAATCAAGCTCTTCTAGTCTTATAAGTCACCAAATGACTAAGACCTAATTCTTCCAAGCCACCAAATGGCCAAGAACTATCAAATCAAGCTCTTCCAGTCTTATAAGTCACCAAATGACCAAGACCTAGTTCTTCCGAGCCGTCAAATGGCCAAGAACCACGAAATTAAATCTCTCCAGTCTTATAAGTCACCAAATGACCAAGACCAAGTTCTTCCAAGCCACCAAATGGCCAAGAACCATCAAATCAAGCTATTCCAGTCTTATAAGTCACCAAATGACCAGGACCTAGTTCTTCCAAGTCGCCAAATGACCAAGAACCATTAAATCAAGCTCCTTTAGTCTTACAAATCGACAAATGATCAAGACCCGGCTCTCACTGGCTACCAAAATCGAATTATCACCCAAAACATATTTGACAAGATAAATATAAATGAAAGTCTTAGATGAGGTGTTCAGATGTCCTCAATTAGGTCCTGTTAATTAGGTTTGGTACCGTTAATTGAGTCCGGTTTAAGCCAAAAGAAATAAATTATTTATATTCTCAATTGTGCCCCGTCAACTAAGTTTGGTAACGTCAATTGAGTTTAGTCTAAGCCAAAAACATAAAATAAATTGAGATAACTACTTTCCTAGCCTACGACATATAATTCCTCGAGTCCCTTAATCAGAGGTTCTTGTGATTCGTCACGGGGTAATTAACAATAGGGGCTTGCGCCTATTGGAAGGAAAGGATCCACAAAATCAATAAACCCTCATGAGAGTGGATTCTAGTCGGTGTTCTCTTGTTGCCAAGAGGCATCAGCACTTGAATTCAGGCTCGTGAGGGGTGAATCTAAGGCTTATTCTCATTCTTGAGGAAACCCAATCATTCTTCGAGAAATGACGAAAAAGTCCACACAGATTTCTGGCACGCCCAGTGGGACCTCTTTCTCCTCTCATCTTTGGGATTCGAGGAATATAATATATATAGGCTAGAAAAGTTGTCAAGTTTTGAAATTTAAATACTAATAAATTCTTGTGGAGTTTTATTCTTTGCAGGAAAATTCTCTCAATCGAGTTGTCACACATTCGCTGGGGCAATTCTTTGCGACAAAGGCCAAATATCCAAAAGAATGGCGAAAAAAAATGAAGAAGAAATGCTCTTCTTTCATGCGAGCCCTCGTCGCATTCGCTAAGGGCAATTCTCTGGGGCAAACGCCTCATATCCAAAAACAATAAAAAAATAATAATAAAAATATATATATAATAAAAAAACAAACAAAAAAAAAACACAAAATGAAAATCCAAATTTTTTAATGCTAATAAAATCTTGTGGAGTTGTTTTCATTGCAGGAAATGACATTCACACCCACAATAGTTTGACCTCTCGAGACTTGGCAAGTGTGTCATGTTCCGAGAATACAAAATCAGATCTAGTAATGAAAGTTGAAAGCTTGAAATTACCAAAACCTCATACTTTTGAAAGTGTGCATCTCAAATATCTGAAATTACCAAAACCTTACACTTTGGAAAGTGTGCATTTAAAGCCTCTGAAATTACCAAAACCTTACACTTCAGAAAGTGTGTATCTCAAATATCAGAAAAATTATCAAGACTTTACACTTTAAAAAGTGTGCATCTCAAGTCTCTGAAATCACCAAAACCTTACACTTTAGAAAGTGTGAATCTCAAACCTCCACTATTGGACGAGCCGCGACCCCAACGCTACAACTCATGCTTTAAAAAGCATCATTGTGCTTCAAAGCACCAGTCTTGGTTCAACGAGACGAGTCGTGATCCCAACGCGACAAACCATGCTTTAAAAAGCATCATTGTGCTTCAAACCACCAGTCTTGCTTCAACGAGACGAGTCGCGATCCCAACGCGACAAACTAGGCTTTAAAAAGCAACATTGTGCTTCAAAGCACCAGTCTTGCTTCAACGAGATCAGTTGCGATCCCAACGCGACAAACCATGCTTTAGAAAGCATCATTGTGCTTCAAAGCACCAGTCTTGCTTCAACGAGACTAGCCGCGACCTCAACGCGACAACCCATGTTTTAAAAAAACATCATTGTGCTTCAAAGCACTAGTTTTGCTTCAACAAGACAAGCCGTGCTCCATCACGCAACAAGTCGTGCCTCATCACGCAACAAGCCATGCCTCATCATGCAACAAGTCGTGCTTCATCATGCATCACCATTACGCAACAAGCACCGTCACACCTCAATATGAATAAATTGCATTTCGATATGCAGCCTTTAAATTTCTAGAAAAAAATAATAATTCTCATAAAGAAACTTAAAATTGAAAAAAAAATTTAAATTTCATAAAATTGAAAAAAAAAAATATAAATACTAATAATTTCTTGTGGAGTGTTATTCTTTGCAGGAAAATGAAATTTTCTCACGCGAGTTGTCGTCGCATTCCCTGGGGCAATCTACTAAGGTAGATGCCAAATATTCAAAAGGACGGAAAATTTTCTCACACAAGTTGTCGCCGCATTCGCTGGGGCAGATGCCACATATTCAAAAACAAATAAAAAAAATCTCTTAAATTTTTTTTAGCGCTCATGATTCCTTGTGGATCGTTATTCTTTGTAGGAAAAATGAAATCCTTTCACTCGAGTTGTCGACGCTTTCGCTATGATAATTTCTCAGGGAAAAATGCCCTAAGCATGGCATCATTCCCTCGTTCAAGTTGTCATCGTATTCATTGGGACAATTTGTTGGGGCAGACGTCACGTATCCAAAACCATGGTGAAAACACAATCAAATCAATGATACTTGAAGACTCAAAATAAAGATCCAATCGACCACAAACGAATCTTGATTAATTTGGTATTTCTTCAACCTCGATCTTTTTACTTCCTTTATTTAAATGCATTGGGGGCAATGCCTTGTACAACTTAGGGGTGTAATAAAAAAAAAACTTGATAATATTATGCTTAGGACTGCATCATGGCATGTTATGTTGCATAAACAAAAAAAAAAATGTGTCATTTAGTTGCATTTAATCCATGTAGTTTCCGTACAAATAAAGTTAGAAGATTGATTGAATGTGCTCGTATGGTGCTTGAATTGAAATTTTTACCAAAAGAAAAGAGATTATGTTCACACGAAATGTTAAAATGAAAATGGTAGTCAAGATTGTTTACAGGGGCATTGGGTCTTAGGTAATCTCTTAGTTGGTTTGTTGTGCCAATGGACCGAAAGGTTGGAGACTTAAATTGATGGGACTCGAAACTTGATTGCTTATAATTGTTAACCACTATTAGTCAAAGGTCAACCTTTTGCCGAGTGAACTGACTTGTGCTTTTTGCATGGTTTTGTTCAAAAAGGGTATCATTAACGTGTGTAAACTTGTCTTGGCTGATGTTGCTTTTAAAATGCTTGGTACACCAACAAGCAAACTGAATCGGACTCATCAAATAGTGTGATCATGAGGGTGCTTTTGACATTAAGTGACAGAATGAGCGGTTCAACCACAAAAAAATATATTCTTTTATTTTCCGCTGTTTACTTTATGCGCAAATAAATAAAAAAAACAAAAAAAAATAAAAAAAAGGGAACTAAAGCGTCGTCTAGTTGATGGCTAGGCGGGTGGTTATAGGATAATTGTGCCTTGCGAGAGATCCGAGCGTCGCAAATTCCTGGCCACCTTTGTCGCAATATTTATGCCCCATAATAAAAAAGGGAACTAAAGTGGTGCCTAGTTGATGGCTAGGCGGGTGGTTATAGGATACATGTACTTGCGGGAGACCCAAGCGTCACATACTTCTGACCACCCTTTGTCACAATATTATGCCCTGCAAAAGTCTTGTTATTTTATTTCCGTTGTTGTGTTTTATGCAAAAAAAAAATGGAGAGCTGCTCACTTTTCTTGCTTTAAGTCTCTTACGTAAAACCCTAAGGTGTGTAGTCACCCACACTCAACTTGCACAATAAATTGGTGAAAATTGTGTTTTTGAGAAAGTCTCCAAGCTAGTTGGTATTTTAATGAAATTCTTTACAAAATCATGGAAAGTATCGGAAAGAACGAGCTAATGGAATTGACTTTGCATGTTGTTTAATGAAGAGAAGCTAGAGTCCCTGAGACCAAAATCGAAATCCCTAGGACCAAGTGTAACACAAACCAACCAAGAGGATACTTAAGATTTCAATCCGTTGGAAATAAATTGCGAAGACCATTTACATTGATTTGAGATGTGAAAACCATACTTGCACAATTAATCACTTTCTCCAATCTTGTAGTCATTCAAGATGTTTGAGTCAAATTTGGATATTAAGCTCTAGAGTACTTGATGCGCTAACGAGCAAACTAAAAGGAAATCAGAAAAATAGTTGAAGATCGAGTTGCCTTGAGATATTGAGCACATTGTGCTTAACTCATGACATAAAATTTTCTTAGTCTTGCACTCAACCCATTGTGAATTGATAAATAGTGCGAGATTGAGTTGCTTTGAGACATTAAGCATATCTTGCTTAACTCTTCGCATAAAATTTTCTTAGTCCGCACTCAACTTACACAATAGAGGGGCGAAGATCAAGGTTGATGTTTGACCAGGCCAAACACCAAGATTCAAACTAAAACACTTAAAATTGTATGTTTATTTATTTTATTTTTTTTTATCTTGTAGAAATTTGGTACTGCTCTGTTTTAATTTTACATTGTAGGCACCCAAAAAAAAAGAGAGAGGACAAATAAGTTAACCAAACTGGGGCAACCGAGCCAGTATTAGGGCAGAATTTGACACTGGGGCAAGCTTGCATCAAAGCCGTCTTCTTACACTATGACAACAAGACCCAAAACCAAATCTCACGAGCCGCAAAATAGCCTGAGAGTTGCACAAATCAAATCATTTTGTTCTCATAAGTCACCAGATGATCGAGAACTAATTCTCACAAGCCGCCAAATGGCCGAGGATAGCAAAAGCAAACCTTTTGTTCTCAAAAGTCACCAAATGACTGAGAACTAATTCTCACAAGCCGCCAAATGGCCGAGGATTATAAAAGCAAACTCTTTTGTTCTCATAAGTCACCAAATGACTGAGAACTAATTCTCACAAGCCGCCAAATGGCCGAGGATAGCAAAAGCAAACCTTTTGTTCTCACAAGTCACCAAATGACCGAGAACCAATTCTCACAAGCTGCCAAATGGCAGAGGATTGAAAAATTAAACTCTCTTGTTCCCACAAGTCGCCAAATGGCCGAGAACCAATTCTCACAAGCCGCCAAATGGCCGAGGATTGCAAAAACAAACCTTTTTGTTCTCACTAGTCCCCAAATGACCGAGAACTAATTCTCACAAGACCCCAAATTGGCTAAGGATTTTAAAATCAAACTTTAGTGCGAAAACTCGAACCATATATTGAAATCTAAAACCTAACAAAAACGCTCCAAAACCCAACAAAAATCATATTCAAAATCAAAATACCTTAAATCCAATAAATACCTCGGTAAAACTTTCAACAAAGACCTCGACTAAGGCCTGCCCTATGAAGTTTGCTAAGGCAAACCTAGTAACCCAAACAAAGCCAACCAAAGAAGGAAGGACCGAAGGTCAACCAAGCTAAAGCAGCCGAGCCAATGTTGGGGGCACCACGACAACGTCAGGACAAACCTGTATGAAAATCAAGGCCTACACTAGGGCAACAAGACAAAATCAAACGCTGATCGAAATCTCCAAGATCAAACCTAAAATTAAAGAAATTCAACAAAAAATGAAGGCAAGAGCAACTTAATCCAATCAAATCCAAGTTATAGCGAAAACTCGACGAAACCATCATGCATCAATAAATGGTCAGCCCAAGAAAAGAAATGCACCAAAGAACATCGCTCCTGAATCTCCATAAGATGAATTCGTCCCAATATTCTTTGGTGGGGGCATTTGTTTGACCCGAAATTTTCGCGATCGGAGAAATAAACCAATTTACATAAGACTTCAAAAATTCATGGAAAATACCAAATGAACTCCAAAAATCATGAAAAATTATCCAAAAATACAGTGGAGCATGGATAAAATTATGGTGCCCTTATAAAGATCAGAGATGCTGCAAAAGGCCCATTTTATGCAAAGAAACCTCCGAAATCCATAAAATCTCAACAAATTAAATTCATGAGGAATTTTACCAAATTCTTTGAGCCATCAAATTCCTTATAATTTTGTGAATCTACAAACCAAATTTCATGAAGAAACGCAATTGATAAGTGCCACAAACAATTAATTTCCAATCGGCATCCAATGAAAAATACAATAAAGAAGATCAAATGGATATGTCCATTCACTGGCTACTTCTGATGATAAGAAATGGAGAAGAGGTCAGCGATGATTTTCAAACATTCCCCCTCCATACACATGCAGAAGATAGGTGTACATGTTCCTGTGCTCATCATGAAGGACAATTGAAAATGTGTGCGTGGTTCACAAAATCCATGTGCACGCAGAAGAAAAGAAAGGAAAAATGTCGCTGGTGTTTACAACTTGTTCCCTTCGTGAATAGAATTTGGGTACACTCGGAACAGATAAACCAGTGAAGAGGGAAATTGCTGGACCCACGAAATGAAAGCATGGTGTATGATGCGCCGAATTTATTCAAAATAAAGAAACAAATGAGCGGAAGATCTCTCAACAGAAGGTCGTTCGATGGAGTTTCTTGCGAAAACCGCCGGGCTCACAGCTGGCGCCAGCTAGATTGAGGCTTCTAGACGCCTCTTCTAGCGTCTATAAATAAAGAAACTCAAGGAGAGCTCGGGGCTTCTTCTTCTTCCAAGATCAGAAATCACAGATGAAAAGTTTAGGTAGAAAGAGAGAAGAGGCATTGTAACAAACAGATAGTGAGCGTGAAAAGAGAGAGCAAAAGAGAGCAAGAAACTGAGTTCTAGAAGAAATTGTGTAAAGAAAGAAGGTAAGATAGGCGGTGTGAGTGGAGATCGTGCTAAATTTTGTAAGTTTTCGAAGTAATAAAGCTGAATTTGGTTAAAATCTGATTTGACCTCGATTCTGTCCTGTTCTTCGAATTTCTTTCTAAATTTCTTGAATTGGCATTGTTTGATCTTCTTCCCCCTCTTCCTGAGCTTGATTTCCAGCCATGGTCTGAAGCATAGCTCAGTCATGGTGGAAAGAAAGCTTATTTATTGCCTCTTCAACATTTCTTTCGGATTCTTGTGCTGATTTCGTTTAATCCATCTTTTATCTCTCCTTGCTTACTCCCTAGCCATGGTCTGAAGCATAGCTCAGTCATGGCAGTGGAGGAGCTTCACATAAATGCCCCCATGGATGTCTATAGCTCAGCTTAGTAGCCATGGTGAGGTGCATTAAGGTTACCTTCATCTCTCGTGTGATCTTGAGCTTAGCTAAGTCACATCAGAGATGAATTTTGAACACAACCTCAACTATACATCACACATGGATCTGATGCATAGCTCAGTTCATGTGAGATGGAAAGAGTTTGTGTTTATCACCATTTTGAAATAAAAAAACAGTTCCTTTAGGGCATTAGGTTATGTTCTGGTTTAATCTTTCTACATGCATAAATTTGGAATTGATATGAAATAGGATAAAAGTCTGGACTGAAATGCATAGTTGTGATATTCACCAAGACTCTTGCATAAAACTTTTGTAATTGAATTATCTCTGAATAGCAATGGTGAAGTGTGTTATACTTGGAGCTTACTGGGCTGTAGTGTATATGTCTTTTAGATTTGAATATTCATCTGAAATTATAGTTAATTATGTTTTTGCCTCTTTCCAGTTCAGTTTAATATGCAATTGTTCTATAGTTTTGTTCAAGTTATAATCCTTTGAAAGTGATGAGATTATGAGGTCTAAGCCGCAAAAGCTCATTAGATATTGTATCTTCGTTCTGATCCCTACTAGCAATTTCATCTCTAAAAATTTAAGTTGTGTTTTGTTTCGAATGTTTAGTATTAACTAAAAAGTAAGGAGTTGTTTTGATAATTTTCAAGATTTGTTGTCAGAGTTTATGTAATTGCCTTATTGAATCTCCTTTGAGTGCTACAGTACTCTCTAGAATGCATATATATGCGATATATCCAGCTGGCTTAATTTTCTTTTTTTTTTTATTTTGATTCACGTTTTGCTGTTCTCAGCTTGGGATTACAGGTCTTATTTGAAGAAGAATAGAACTTGCTTTCTTAGCAATGGACACAACAAAGATGCTTTTAATTATATAAGCATATCATTAATTACTGCTTGTTTGTGCATATAGTCATATGACGAAGGATGAATAATTGAAATAATAATTAGTGGTGCAAGATGACTCAGGTAGCAATACGTACTAATACCTGTACCATGTATAAGCCTTGTCCAGATACATAGTCGAAATTAAGCCCAAATAAGCATGAACATTATACACATATAGTGGCAAGCCTTATTAGTTTATGGTATCAATAAACTCTTTAACGTCACCAGTCCACAAATGTCATTTAGTTTAGCTTAAGTTGCTAAGTTAATTATGGGAGTCACATTAGTTAAGCACTGTAACATATAGGCTAAATCAAGTTCCTTTCGACTATCTGTTTCCCAAATAAAAATCAAATTAATCAAACGAGCTCTCTACTGTATCCATCTTGTACCGATTCACTGTGCCTATATCCAATACCCATTCCCCCCAAATTAAGTAAACGCAAGGTAAATTGAAGCAATAAACTCTCTCTCTTCGCTGTCTTGATGCCAAATGATCCACTTATGGTACAAGCGAAACCAATCCAATCCCATCGGTACCAGTTTCCCCTTTATGCGTACCTGACCTTAGTTCTCACGCCAACTTAAGTCGGCACAGCCTAAGACAAGCATACCCATGTGTTATACTCTTTCCCACGATCCTAGCGGACTGAGTCTGACTTCTTGCAGTGGCTCCGTTCGTCGGAAGAATATGAATAAGAAAATCCAGGGGTTAAATTGAATAAAGAAAACGAAACCATCTCTATAAATTTTCAACAATTCCACGTATATAAGAAGACGCAAGGAAAAATTAAGGCACCTTGGCGTTCTCCTCAACCTCGAGATTCTAACGGACCTAACCCCGTTGAAAATGGTGGCCGGGATCGCCAAAATAAAGAGAGGGTTCGGCCGTAAAAATAAAGAGAGGGTTCGGCCGTAAAAATCCCTTCTCCTTCGAAGAAGTCTGGCGCCAACCACCTTGCCACATCAGCGTCTCTTCAGCGCCAGCTTAGGCCCAATCACCTCGACACCTCAGCCCATTTATTTGGTGTGGCCCAATAACAAAATTCCATATCAGCCTAAGCTTAGAAAAATTACCAAAATTAGTAGGAGACTTAGAAAAATTCAAACAAAATATCCATAAAATTCTAAAAATCGGTAGAAACCAAATTTACTGATACTTTGATACCAAAATCTTTCAAAATATTAGCCTTTTATATTTTTAAAGTACTTTCATTATAAAAATTGAATTTCATACAAATAATAAACACAATAAATCTTCTATAAAGTTTTCAAACAAAATTTAAGTAATTTCAATGTTAAAACAATCTTCAAGGAGCTATTTTCAACTAAGTACTTTGAAGTAAGTATTTTTCACAAATTTAAAATGAATTCTAAACCTTTAGATTTCTAAAACCAAAATAAAGGAAAAGTAATAAAATTACTAAAGCCCAAAGAGAAACATTAGAGAACTAAAAGTCCAAACACGGTACCCAAAGTCAAAACCGAAACCTCGTTAGTTGAGGAAAAGTCACTCCCTGAAATCAAGATCAACGCCAATGCAAGGTCAAATCGTCTTTCCAGAAACTAATTCCTACAGCGACTCACACAGTCCCAGGAATTAAATCCAAAAATCTTACAAGTCGCCAAGCGATCAAGAATTATAAGACCAAGTTCCTATTCTTACAAGCCGTCAAATGGCCAAGAAGCGTAAAATCAAGCTATTCCAGTCTTATAAGTCACCAAATGACCAAGACCTAGTTCTTCCAAGCCGTCAAATGGCCAAGAACCATGAAATTAAATCCCTCCAGTCTTATAAGTCACCAAATGACCAAGACCAAGTTTTTCCAAGCCATCAAATGGCCAAGAACCACCAAATCAAGCTCTTCTAGTCTTATAAGTCACGAAATGACCAAGACCTAATTCTTCCAAGCCACCAAATGGCCAAGAACTATCAAATCAAGCTCTTCCAGTCTTATAAGTCACCAAATGACCAAGACCTAGTTCTTCCAAGCCGCTAAATGGCCAAGAACCACCAAATCAAGCTCTTCTAGTCTTATAAGTCACCAAATGACTAAGACCTAATTCTTCCAAGCCACCAAATGGCCAAGAACTATCAAATCAAGCTCTTCCAGTCTTATAAGTCACCAAATGACCAAGACCTAGTTCTTCCGAGCCGTCAAATGGCCAAGAACCACGAAATTAAATCTCTCCAGTCTTATAAGTCACCAAATGACCAAGACCAAGTTCTTCCAAGCCACCAAATGGCCAAGAACCATCAAATCAAGCTATTCCAGTCTTATAAGTCACCAAATGACCAGGACCTAGTTCTTCCAAGTCGCCAAATGACCAAGAACCATTAAATCAAGCTCCTTTAGTCTTACAAATCGACAAATGATCAAGACCCAGCTCTCACTGGCTACCAAAATCGAATTATCACCCAAAACATATTTGACAAGATAAATATAAATGAAAGTCTTAGATGAGGTGTTCAGATGTCCTCAATTAGGTCCTGTTAATTAGGTTTGGTACCGTTAATTGAGTCCGGTTTAAGCCAAAAGAAATAAATTATTTATATTCTCAATTGTGCCCCGTCAACTAAGTTTGGTAACGTCAATTGAGTTTAGTCTAAGCCAAAAACATAAAATAAATTGAGATAACTACTTTCCTAGCCTACGACATATAATTCCTCGAGTCCCTTAATCAGAGGTTCTTGTGATTCGTCACGGGGTAATTAACAATAGGGGCTTGCGCCTATTGGAAGGAAAGGATCCACAAAATCAATAAACCCTCATGAGAGTGGATTCTAGTCGGTGTTCTCTTGTTGTCAAGAGGCATCAGCACTTGAATTCAGGCTCGTGAGGGGTGAATCTAAGGCTTATTCTCATTCTTGAGGAAACCCAATCATTCTTCGAGAAATGACGAAAAAGTCCACACAGATTTCTGGCACGCCCAGTGGGACCTCTTTCTCCTCTCATCTTTGGGATTCGAGGAATATAATATATATAGGCTAGAAAAGTTGTCAAGTTTTGAAATTTAAATACTAATAAATTCTTGTGGAGTTTTATTCTTTGCAGGAAAATTCTCTCAATCGAGTTGTCACACATTCGCTGGGGCAATTCTTTGCGATAAAGGCCAAATATCCAAAAGAATGGCGAAAAAAAATGAAGAAGAAATGCTCTTCTTTCATGCGAGCCCTCGTCGCATTCGCTAAGGGCAATTCTCTGGGGCAAACGCCTCATATCCAAAAACAATAAAAAAATAATAATAAAAATATATATATAATAAAAAAACAAACAAAAAAAAAACACAAAATGAAAATCCAAATTTTTTAATGCTAATAAAATCTTGTGGAGTTGTTTTCATTGCAGGAAATGACATTCACACCCACAATAGTTTGACCTCTCGAGACTTGGCAAGTGTGTCATGTTCCGAGAATACAAAATCAGATCTAGTAATGAAAGTTGAAAGCTTGAAATTACCAAAACCTCATACTTTTGAAAGTGTGCATCTCAAATATCTGAAATTACCAAAACCTTACACTTTGGAAAGTGTGCATTTAAAGCCTCTGAAATTACCAAAACCTTACACTTCAGAAAGTGTGTATCTCAAATATCAGAAAAATTATCAAGACTTTACACTTTAAAAAGTGTGCATCTCAAGTCTCTGAAATCACCAAAACCTTACACTTTAGAAAGTGTGAATCTCAAACCTCCACTATTGGACGAGCCGCGACCCCAACGCTACAACTCATGCTTTAAAAAGCATCATTGTGCTTCAAAGCACCAGTCTTGGTTCAACGAGACGAGTCGTGATCCCAACGCGACAAACCATGCTTTAAAAAGCATCATTGTGCTTCAAACCACCAGTCTTGCTTCAACGAGACGAGTCGCGATCCCAACGCGACAAACTAGGCTTTAAAAAGCAACATTGTGCTTCAAAGCACCAGTCTTGCTTCAACGAGATCAGTTGCGATCCCAACGCGACAAACCATGCTTTAGAAAGCATCATTGTGCTTCAAAGCACCAGTCTTGCTTCAACGAGACTAGCCGCGACCTCAACGCGACAACCCATGTTTTAAAAAAACATCATTGTGCTTCAAAGCACTAGTTTTGCTTCAACAAGACAAGCCGTGCTCCATCACGCAACAAGTCGTGCCTCATCACGCAACAAGCCATGCCTCATCATGCAACAAGTCGTGCTTCATCATGCATCACCATTACGCAACAAGCACCGTCACACCTCAATATGAATAAATTGCATTTCGATATGCAGCCTTTAAATTTCTAGAAAAAAATAATAATTCTCATAAAGAAACTTAAAATTGAAAAAAAAATTTAAATTTCATAAAATTGAAAAAAAAAAATATAAATACTAATAATTTCTTGTGGAGTGTTATTCTTTGCAGGAAAATGAAATTTTCTCACGCGAGTTGTCGTCGCATTCCCTGGGGCAATCTACTAAGGTAGATGCCAAATATTCAAAAGGACGGAAAATTTTCTCACACAAGTTGTCGCCGCATTCGCTGGGGCAGATGCCACATATTCAAAAACAAATAAAAAAAATCTCTTAAATTTTTTTTAGTGCTCATGATTCCTTGTGGATCGTTATTCTTTGTAGGAAAAATGAAATCCTTTCACTCGAGTTGTCGACGCTTTCGCTATGATAATTTCTCAGGGAAAAATGCTCTAAGCATGGCATCATTCCCTCGTTCAAGTTGTCATCGTATTCATTGGGACAATTTGTTGGGGCAGACGTCACGTATCCAAAACCATGGTGAAAACACAATCAAATCAATGATACTTGAAGACTCAAAATAAAGATCCAATCGACCACAAACGAATCTTGATTAATTTGGTATTTCTTCAACCTCGATCTTTTTACTTCCTTTATTTAAATGCATTGGGGGCAATGCCTTGTACAACTTAGGGGTGTAATAAAAAAAAAACTTGATAATATTATGCTTAGGACTGCATCATGGCATGTTATGTTGCATAAACAAAAAAAAAAATGTGTCATTTAGTTGCATTTAATCCATGTAGTTTCCGTACAAATAAAGTTAGAAGATTGATTGAATGTGCTCGTATGGTGCTTGAATTGAAATTTTTACCAAAAGAAAAGAGATTATGTTCACACGAAATGTTAAAATGAAAATGGTAGTCAAGATTGTTTACAGGGGCATTGGGTCTTAGGTAATCTCTTAGTTGGTTTGTTGTGCCAATGGACCGAAAGGTTGGAGACTTAAATTGATGGGACTCGAAACTTGATTGCTTATAATTGTTAACCACTATTAGTCAAAGGTCAACCTTTTGCCGAGTGAACTGACTTGTGCTTTTTGCATGGTTTTGTTCAAAAAGGGTATCATTAACGTGTGTAAACTTGTCTTGGCTGATGTTGCTTTTAAAATGCTTGGTACACCAACAAGCAAACTGAATCGGACTCATCAAATAGTGTGATCATGAGGGTGCTTTTGACATTAAGTGACAGAATGAGCGGTTCAACCACAAAAAAATATATTCTTTTATTTTCCGCTGTTTACTTTATGCGCAAATAAATAAAAAAAACAAAAAAAAATAAAAAAAAGGGAACTAAAGCGTCGTCTAGTTGATGGCTAGGCGGGTGGTTATAGGATAATTGTGCCTTGCGAGAGATCCGAGCGTCGCAAATTCCTGGCCACCTTTGTCGCAATATTTATGCCCCATAATAAAAAAGGGAACTAAAGTGGTGCCTAGTTGATGGCTAGGCGGGTGGTTATAGGATACATGTACTTGCGGGAGACCCAAGCGTCACATACTTCTGACCACCCTTTGTCACAATATTATGCCCTGCAAAAGTCTTGTTATTTTATTTCCGTTGTTGTGTTTTATGCAAAAAAAAAATGGAGAGCTGCTCACTTTTCTTGCTTTAAGTCTCTTACGTAAAACCCTAAGGTGTGTAGTCACCCACACTCAACTTGCACAATAAATTGGTGAAAATTGTGTTTTTGAGAAAGTCTCCAAGCTAGTTGGTATTTTAATGAAATTCTTTACAAAATCATGGAAAGTATCGGAAAGAACGAGCTAATGGAATTGACTTTGCATGTTGTTTAATGAAGAGAAGCTAGAGTCCCTGAGACCAAAATCGAAATCCCTAGGACCAAGTGTAACACAAACCAACCAAGAGGATACTTAAGATTTCAATCCGTTGGAAATAAATTGCGAAGACCATTTACATTGATTTGAGATGTGAAAACCATACTTGCACAATTAATCACTTTCTCCAATCTTGTAGTCATTCAAGATGTTTGAGTCAAATTTGGATATTAAGCTCTAGAGTACTTGATGCGCTAACGAGCAAACTAAAAGGAAATCAGAAAAATAGTTGAAGATCGAGTTGCCTTGAGATATTGAGCACATTGTGCTTAACTCATGACATAAAATTTTCTTAGTCTTGCACTCAACCCATTGTGAATTGATAAATAGTGCGAGATTGAGTTGCTTTGAGACATTAAGCATATCTTGCTTAACTCTTCGCATAAAATTTTCTTAGTCCGCACTCAACTTACACAATAGAGGGGCGAAGATCAAGGTTGATGTTTGACCAGGCCAAACACCAAGATTCAAACTAAAACACTTAAAATTGTATGTTTATTTATTTTATTTTTTTTATCTTGTAGAAATTTGGTACTGCTCTGTTTTAATTTTACATTGTAGGCACCCAAAAAAAAAGAGAGAGGACAAATAAGTTAACCAAACTGGGGCAACCGAGCCAGTATTAGGGCAGAATTTGACACTGGGGCAAGCTTGCATCAAAGCCGTCTTCTTACACTATGACAACAAGACCCAAAACCAAATCTCACGAGCCGCAAAATAGCCTGAGAGTTGCACAAATCAAATCATTTTGTTCTCATAAGTCACCAGATGATCGAGAACTAATTCTCACAAGCCGCCAAATGGCCGAGGATAGCAAAAGCAAACCTTTTGTTCTCAAAAGTCACCAAATGACTGAGAACTAATTCTCACAAGCCGCCAAATGGCCGAGGATTATAAAAGCAAACTCTTTTGTTCTCATAAGTCACCAAATGACTGAGAACTAATTCTCACAAGCCGCCAAATGGCCGAGGATAGCAAAAGCAAACCTTTTGTTCTCACAAGTCACCAAATGACCGAGAACCAATTCTCACAAGCTGCCAAATGGCAGAGGATTGAAAAATTAAACTCTCTTGTTCCCACAAGTCGCCAAATGGCCGAGAACCAATTCTCACAAGCCGCCAAATGGCCGAGGATTGCAAAAACAAACCTTTTTGTTCTCACTAGTCCCCAAATGACCGAGAACTAATTCTCACAAGTCCCCAAATTGGCTAAGGATTTTAAAATCAAACTTTAGTGCGAAAACTCGAACCATATATTGAAATCTAAAACCTAACAAAAACGCTCCAAAACCCAACAAAAATCATATTCAAAATCAAAATACCTTAAATCCAATAAATACCTCGGTAAAACTTTCAACAAAGACCTCGACTAAGGCCTGCCCTATGAAGTTTGCTAAGGCAAACCTAGTAACCCAAACAAAGCCAACCAAAGAAGGAAGGACCGAAGGTCAACCAAGCTAAAGCAGCCGAGCCAATGTTGGGGGCACCACGACAACGTCAGGACAAACCTGTATGAAAATCAAGGCCTACACTAGGGCAACAAGACAAAATCAAACGCTGATCGAAATCTCCAAGATCAAACCTAAAATTAAAGAAATTCAACAAAAAATGAAGGCAAGAGCAACTTAATCCAATCAAATCCAAGTTATAGCGAAAACTCGACGAAACCATCATGCATCAATAAATGGTCAGCCCAAGAAAAGAAATGCACCAAAGAACATCGCTCCTGAATCTCCATAAGATGAATTCGTCCCAATATTCTTTGGTGGGGGCATTTGTTTGACCCGAAATTTTCGCGATCGGAGAAATAAACCAATTTACATAAGACTTCAAAAATTCATGGAAAATACCAAATGAACTCCAAAAATCATGAAAAATTATCCAAAAATACAGTGGAGCATGGATAAAATTATGGTGCCCTTATAAAGATCAGAGATGCTGCAAAAGGCCCATTTTATGCAAAGAAACCTCCGAAATCCATAAAATCTCAACAAATTAAATTCATGAGGAATTTTACCAAATTCTTTGAGCCATCAAATTCCTTATAATTTTGTGAATCTACAAACCAAATTTCATGAAGAAACGCAATTGATAAGTGCCACAAACAATTAATTTCCAATCGGCATCCAATGAAAAATACAATAAAGAAGATCAAATGGATATGTCCATTCACTGGCTACTTCTGATGATAAGAAATGGAGAAGAGGTCAGCGATGATTTTCAAACATTCCCCCTCCATACACATGCAGAAGATAGGTGTACATGTTCCTGTGCTCATCATGAAGGACAATTGAAAATGTGTGCGTGGTTCACAAAATCCATGTGCACGCAGAAGAAAAGAAAGGAAAAATGTCGCTGGTGTTTACAACTTGTTCCCTTCGTGAATAGAATTTGGGTACACTCGGAACAGATAAACCAGTGAAGAGGGAAATTGCTGGACCCACGAAATGAAAGCATGGTGTATGATGCGCCGAATTTATTCAAAATAAAGAAACAAATGAGCGGAAGATCTCTCAACAGAAGGTCGTTCGATGGAGTTTCTTGCGAAAACCGCCGGGCTCACAGCTGGCGCCAGCTAGATTGAGGCTTCTAGACGCCTCTTCTAGCGTCTATAAATAAAGAAACTCAAGGAGAGCTCGGGGCTTCTTCTTCTTCCAAGATCAGAAATCACAGATGAAAAGTTTAGGTAGAAAGAGAGAAGAGGCATTGTAACAAACAGATAGTGAGCGTGAAAAGAGAGAGCAAAAGAGAGCAAGAAACTGAGTTCTAGAAGAAATTGTGTAAAGAAAGAAGGTAAGATAGGCGGTGTGAGTGGAGATCGTGCTAAATTTTGTAAGTTTTCGAAGTAATAAAGCTGAATTTGGTTAAAATCTGATTTGACCTCGATTCTGTCCTGTTCTTCGAATTTCTTTCTAAATTTCTTGAATTGGCATTGTTTGATCTTCTTCCCCCTCTTCCTGAGCTTGATTTCCAGCCATGGTCTGAAGCATAGCTCAGTCATGGTGGAAAGAAAGCTTATTTATTGCCTCTTCAACATTTCTTTCGGATTCTTGTGCTGATTTCGTTTAATCCATCTTTTATCTCTCCTTGCTTACTCCCTAGCCATGGTCTGAAGCATAGCTCAGTCATGGCAGTGGAGGAGCTTCACATAAATGCCCCCATGGATGTCTATAGCTCAGCTTAGTAGCCATGGTGAGGTGCATTAAGGTTACCTTCATCTCTCGTGTGATCTTGAGCTTAGCTAAGTCACATCAGAGATGAATTTTGAACACAACCTCAACTATACATCACACATGGATCTGATGCATAGCTCAGTTCATGTGAGATGGAAAGAGTTTGTGTTTATCACCATTTTGAAATAAAAAAACAGTTCCTTTAGGGCATTAGGTTATGTTCTGGTTTAATCTTTCTACATGCATAAATTTGGAATTGATATGAAATAGGATAAAAGTCTGGACTGAAATGCATAGTTGTGATATTCACCAAGACTCTTGCATAAAACTTTTGTAATTGAATTATCTCTGAATAGCAATGGTGAAGTGTGTTATACTTGGAGCTTACTGGGCTGTAGTGTATATGTCTTTTAGATTTGAATATTCATCTGAAATTATAGTTAATTATGTTTTTGCCTCTTTCCAGTTCAGTTTAATATGCAATTGTTCTATAGTTTTGTTCAAGTTATAATCCTTTGAAAGTGATGAGATTATGAGGTCTAAGCCGCAAAAGCTCATTAGATATTGTATCTTCGTTCTGATCCCTACTAGCAATTTCATCTCTAAAAATTTAAGTTGTGTTTTGTTTCGAATGTTTAGTATTAACTAAAAAGTAAGGAGTTGTTTTGATAATTTTCAAGATTTGTTGTCAGAGTTTATGTAATTGCCTTATTGAATCTCCTTTGAGTGCTACAGTACTCTCTAGAATGCATATATATGCGATATATCCAGCTGGCTTAATTTTCTTTTTTTTTTTATTTTGATTCACGTTTTGCTGTTCTCAGCTTGGGATTACAGGTCTTATTTGAAGAAGAATAGAACTTGCTTTCTTAGCAATGGACACAACAAAGATGCTTTTAATTATATAAGCATATCATTAATTACTGCTTGTTTGTGCATATAGTCATATGACGAAGGATGAATAATTGAAATAATAATTAGTGGTGCAAGATGACTCAGGTAGCAATACGTACTAATACCTGTACCATGTATAAGCCTTGTCCAGATACATAGTCGAAATTAAGCCCAAATAAGCATGAACATTATACACATATAGTGGCAAGCCTTATTAGTTTATGGTATCAATAAACTCTTTAACGTCACCAGTCCACAAATGTCATTTAGTTTAGCTTAAGTTGCTAAGTTAATTATGGGAGTCACATTAGTTAAGCACTGTAACATATAGGCTAAATCAAGTTCCTTTCGACTATCTGTTTCCCAAATAAAAATCAAATTAATCAAACGAGCTCTCTACTGTATCCATCTTGTACCGATTCACTGTGCCTATATCCAATACCCATTCCCCCCAAATTAAGTAAACGCAAGGTAAATTGAAGCAATAAACTCTCTCTCTTCGCTGTCTTGATGCCAAATGATCCACTTATGGTACAAGCGAAACCAATCCAATCCCATCGGTACCAGTTTCCCCTTTATGCGTACCTGACCTTAGTTCTCACGCCAACTTAAGTCGGCACAGCCTAAGACAAGCATACCCATGTGTTATACTCTTTCCCACGATCCTAGCGGACTGAGTCTGACTTCTTGCAGTGGCTCCGTTCGTCGGAAGAATATGAATAAGAAAATCCAGGGGTTAAATTGAATAAAGAAAACGAAACCATCTCTATAAATTTTCAACAATTCCACGTATATAAGAAGACGCAAGGAAAAATTAAGGCACCTTGGCGTTCTCCTCAACCTCGAGATTCTAACGGACCTAACCCCGTTGAAAATGGTGGCCGGGATCGCCAAAATAAAGAGAGGGTTCGGCCGTAAAAATAAAGAGAGGGTTCGGCCGTAAAAATCCCTTCTCCTTCGAAGAAGTCTGGCGCCAACCACCTTGCCACATCAGCGTCTCTTCAGCGCCAGCTTAGGCCCAATCACCTCGACACCTCAGCCCATTTATTTGGTGTGGCCCAATAACAAAATTCCATATCAGCCTAAGCTTAGAAAAATTACCAAAATTAGTAGGAGACTTAGAAAAATTCAAACAAAATATCCATAAAATTCTAAAAATCGGTAGAAACCAAATTTACTGATACTTTGATACCAAAATCTTTCAAAATATTAGCCTTTTATATTTTTAAAGTACTTTCATTATAAAAATTGAATTTCATACAAATAATAAACACAATAAATCTTCTATAAAGTTTTCAAACAAAATTTAAGTAATTTCAATGTTAAAACAATCTTCAAGGAGCTATTTTCAACTAAGTACTTTGAAGTAAGTATTTTTCACAAATTTAAAATGAATTCTAAACCTTTAGATTTCTAAAACCAAAATAAAGGAAAAGTAATAAAATTACTAAAGCCCAAAGAGAAACATTAGAGAACTAAAAGTCCAAACACGGTACCCAAAGTCAAAACCGAAACCTCGTTAGTTGAGGAAAAGTCACTCCCTGAAATCAAGATCAACGCCAATGCAAGGTCAAATCGTCTTTCCAGAAACTAATTCCTACAGCGACTCACACAGTCCCAGGAATTAAATCCAAAAATCTTACAAGTCGCCAAGCGATCAAGAATTATAAGACCAAGTTCCTATTCTTACAAGCCGTCAAATGGCCAAGAAGCGTAAAATCAAGCTATTCCAGTCTTATAAGTCACCAAATGACCAAGACCTAGTTCTTCCAAGCCGTCAAATGGCCAAGAACCATGAAATTAAATCCCTCCAGTCTTATAAGTCACCAAATGACCAAGACCAAGTTTTTCCAAGCCATCAAATGGCCAAGAACCACCAAATCAAGCTCTTCTAGTCTTATAAGTCACGAAATGACCAAGACCTAATTCTTCCAAGCCACCAAATGGCCAAGAACTATCAAATCAAGCTCTTCCAGTCTTATAAGTCACCAAATGACCAAGACCTAGTTCTTCCAAGCCGCTAAATGGCCAAGAACCACCAAATCAAGCTCTTCTAGTCTTATAAGTCACCAAATGACTAAGACCTAATTCTTCCAAGCCACCAAATGGCCAAGAACTATCAAATCAAGCTCTTCCAGTCTTATAAGTCACCAAATGACCAAGACCTAGTTCTTCCGAGCCGTCAAATGGCCAAGAACCACGAAATTAAATCTCTCCAGTCTTATAAGTCACCAAATGACCAAGACCAAGTTCTTCCAAGCCACCAAATGGCCAAGAACCATCAAATCAAGCTATTCCAGTCTTATAAGTCACCAAATGACCATGACCTAGTTCTTCCAAGTCGCCAAATGACCAAGAACCATTAAATCAAGCTCCTTTAGTCTTACAAATCGACAAATGATCAAGACCCAGCTCTCACTGGCTACCAAAATCGAATTATCACCCAAAACATATTTGACAAGATAAATATAAATGAAAGTCTTAGATGAGGTGTTCAGATGTCCTCAATTAGGTCCTGTTAATTAGGTTTGGTACCGTTAATTGAGTCCGGTTTAAGCCAAAAGAAATAAATTATTTATATTCTCAATTGTGCCCCGTCAACTAAGTTTGGTAACGTCAATTGAGTTTAGTCTAAGCCAAAAACATAAAATAAATTGAGATAACTACTTTCCTAGCCTACGACATATAATTCCTCGAGTCCCTTAATCAGAGGTTCTTGTGATTCGTCACGGGGTAATTAACAATAGGGGCTTGCGCCTATTGGAAGGAAAGGATCCACAAAATCAATAAACCCTCATGAGAGTGGATTCTAGTCGGTGTTCTCTTGTTGCCAAGAGGCATCAGCACTTGAATTCAGGCTCGTGAGGGGTGAATCTAAGGCTTATTCTCATTCTTGAGGAAACCCAATCATTCTTCGAGAAATGACGAAAAAGTCCACACAGATGTATGCTATTTTGAGCTGCCGGATGATTTTCAAAACCAGGTGGAACTATTGGTACGTAACTGAACCACTTGCCTTGAAGATCAATACCTCGATTTCTCTCCACTGTATCGGTAAAAAACTTTGGGCCTCTAACATGAAATTGATTTTCTTCTAGTTTCTTGACTTTAAAAGTTTCGCGGGGGTGATGAAGGCACAATAATGATATTAAACCACCTTCAGTAGTATGTTGATCTCCTAACAAAATAATTCCTGAAGACACGCAACGTGGTTTAGGACCCATTAAGACCTAAAATAAATTTTGAATTTCACAACTCAATTAGACAATTACATTATATTTACATTTTGTAAATAGAAAAAATTAAATAGAATAGAATGAGAAGAGACAATTACCGGATGTGATATGAACTTCTAAAAAACTTATTTTGAGCAAAGAATAGAATGAGAAGAGAATGGTGGGAAGAGAATGAATCTTGAGGGTTTATATAGAACGTAAAGGTTATGTGAAATTGAAAGTGCGTTGAAAAGTAGATGAAAAGTTAGGTGAAAAATATGAAACGTCTAGTTTCGGAATTTAGAATTCCGAAACTAATTAAAAAAAATTTAAAAAATATATTGCATTATACAATAAAGTATAATAAAAGTAAAGTAAATTAATAAAAAATGTTTTTGGACGGAATCTAGCTAGTTTCGGAAACTCAGATTCCGAAACTAGCTATTATACGGTCAATAAAGTAAATCAATAAAAAAACATAATCATAGTAAAGTAATAAAGTACATCAATAAAAAACAGTAAAGTAAATTCGTTTTTGGCGGAATCTAGCTAGTTTCGGAAACTCAGATTCCGAAACTAGCTAGTTTCGGAATCTGAGTTTCCGAAACTAGCTAGATTCCCGCCCATTCTCCCATTTCGCCAGAATTTCACTATTTAATCCATTATTTCACTATATATTCACTATTTAATCACTATTTAATCGATTATTTCACTATTTAAACAGTGTTACATCAATTATTTCGTACGAAATAATTGAATGTTGTCTGTTATGATCGGATTCTCAGATTCCGATCAAGAAAAATTAATTAAATATAATATTGATTTAACCTCGATTTGACGCGCACTTTTGATTTTGTCTGTCAATTTCGGAATCTTAGATTCCGATCATAAGGGTTATAAATAAGTGATTCGTCTCTCAGTCTGAGAATCATCTATCATTTTCACACATAAATCTCATATCAATTACAAATATGAATTCCATTCGTGTTTTCGTAAATCAATCTCCTTACAATGAACCAAACAATTTCAGTTTCGATGCATCTTCACGAACTGATTATGAATCAATGAAAGATACAATTTTATCATCGTTAGGATATTATCGCGGACATTACAATTTGAGAATTGTTTTCCGTTTTAATATGATAATTAGAGGAAGGTTTCAACAGATGCAGTTGCCGGTGAACTCCGAACATGAATGGCGTTATGTACAACACGAGTGCTTCGGAACAAGACGGCTACAGGGACTTGAGCTGCACGTTGATTTGCTTCCAGCTAATGTACAAGGTACATTCACTCATAAAAATAGTAATTATTCATTCACGTGGATTTTGAAGCATAAAGCATAAAAATAGTAATGTACAAGGTACCATTCAGTGCCAAAATAGTAATGTCCTCAAATTTGAAATACAAAATTTACTATGCATTATACAAAATTTGAACTATAATTTAGGTGTGGAGCTTGCTAGACAGAATATAGAAGTACTATGCATTATTGTTAAAACACAAAGAAGCTTTCGTTAAAAATAAAAATAATAGATATTTATAATGAAAGCACCACAGATGGCCTATATGTCATGATTACAGCTGTACACCTATATGTCATGATTACAGCTGTACACCTATATGCCATAATTGATTACAGCTGTACACCACAGATGGCCTATATTTCGATTTTAACTTCTAATAATCTTACATGAGTAAAAAAATTGTAAAAAAATTGTAAAACTAGTCATTAAATTGATATGTATTATATTTACAAAAATGACAATAAAAAATAAATGATATGTGCAAAATAATAATTATTTATATGGAATTATAATATTTGTTTTATTTACTTTTTACTTAGGTGGGTATTCAGATTATAATTATAATTATAATGAAGAAGCCATTAATTATAATTATAATGAAGAAGTCCATAATGATGAACAAGTTCAATCTGGAACGTTGGGTTGGGATCCTTGGGACCCTAATAGTATAGACCCTCATAGTTCACAACAACAACAACAAATGAATTATGAATACAATAATAGTGGAAATGATTGGTCACCTTGGGAACAACCAGAGGGCAGTAGTAGACAACAAGAGGGAGGAGAAGAACAAATTGAACAAGGAGGAGTAGAAGAAGAAGAAGAAGAAGGAGATATAGAGCAACTTGACGAGGCATACGATCATGGGCCGGGTAATGAGTCGGCATATGCCACAGGCGAGGACTTCACTGACGAAGAGGCAGAATTTTTATAGTCACAGGGTTTGGACGAACAACATATGGTTCTTAACCGAGGTCAACGGTATCATGTTACTGGAAGAACAGACACTTACCATCCTGTTCTCCAATTTTTAGATTGCTCTGAGTATAGAAATTTTATTCCAGAATCGTCCATACCACAAAATTCGGGACCTTTAGCTGAAGGAAATATTTTCTATTCTAAACCACAATTACAACAAGCTTGTAATAATTACTCCGTAGAAAATAATGTAGAACACAAAACCACTAAAAGTACGCCCCAATTGTTGAGCTTACATTGCAAGGTATACTCATGCAAGTGGCATTTGTATGCCCGTACAGAAAGGGAAGGTCAATTTTGGAAAATAATAAAGAATGAACATGAACATACATGTGTGAGAAGGTTCGGAGAATTCACACATGATAATCTGACGGCGACAGTTATCGCCAACTGCATCAGGAATGCAGTAAAAAGAGATCTTGGTATTTCCATAGAGGACGTCAAATCTATGTTAGAGCTGAAATATCCAAATGTCAAACCGACTTATAACAAACTTTGGCGTGGGAGAGAGAAGGCAATCGAGCAACTTTTCGGGTCGTGGGAGGGCGCATACAACAAACTTCCAAGCCTTTTGTTGGCCATTCAGGGGACGACCCCAGGGACTGTTATCAAATGGTTGGCTCCAACTTGTGGCAATCCCAACAGAGCTATGTTCCTTGCAGCAGCGTGGGCATTCGGTCCTTGCATCGCAGCGGTGCCATACCTTAGACCAGTTATCAGCATTGACGCGTCGTTCTTGTCGGGTCGCTATAGGGGAAAATTGTTAGCGGCGGTTGGTTATGACCCAGAGCAGCGGTTGGTTCCGCTTGCATTTGCATTAGTGCGAACTGAGGACGAAGCTTGTTGGGGTTGGTTCATGAAATTTCTCAGGGATTATGTAATTGGGGAAAAGAAAAAATTTTGTGTTGTTTCAGATCGCCACTGGGGAATAAGAAACACGTTCAAGCGCCCTCAATACGGATGGGAAGAGAGTGCTAATCCTTCGTATGCTGTGCATCGGTATTGCATGCAGCACGTTTGCGAAAATTTGTTCAAGGCATGTGGTCGAGATTTGTCTCTGGTGGAAAAATTTAGAAATAAGTTGGCAAACAAGAAAAAACGTAGGGCCTATGAAAGAATGTGGAACGAATTAACATTAACACACCCTGAAGCGATCGCATACTTGACAAAGTGTGGGAAAGAGCATGAACAGGATGACAGAGAGCCTGCCAAGCCTGAAAGGTGGGCACAGACGCATGACGGTGGTCCTCGTTGGGGGCTTATGACCAGTAATGGATCGGAGAGTCTCAACAGTAGATATAAGGCTGAGAGAAGACTCCCAGTTGTTGGATTGGTCGAAGGGACTTGGTATAAAACGGTCTCGTGGTTTAATGAGAGAAAACTCCTATCATTTGAGAGAAATGCAGAGGGAGAGCGATGGCCAAAAACAATTCAAGAAAAGATTTCCAAGCGTACTCTAAAAGCAGGTACCAAATTTAATTACTAATAATTATTATTTACGTTTTATTTTTGAAATAAATGTATAATCATATAAATTCATATTTACAGTTGGAATAAACATTGTGTCTATTGATCAAATGCGTGGGGAATTCGAAGCTCAAGTGCCCTACGAGAAATCTGAGCCAGGTGTAACGTGGAAGTACAAAGTTTTAATCAGACGAGCTTACCAACCAACTGATCCTCAACTACCCACCAGGCGTGCCGTATGCGAATGCAGAAAGCCACAACTGACGGGAATACCGTGTGTTCATGTCATTGCAGTCTTCAGTAAATACAGATGGGAAGTTGATGACTTTGTAGATGACAAATATAGCACGGAGAATATGCTCAAAATATGGTCATCCGGTGAATTTCACTGCTACGGAGACGAAGAGAATTGGCCTGTTTACGATGGACCCTTGATTTATCCTGATAGGAGAATGATTAATCGGGGAAGGCGCAAGAAGGACCGTGATTGGATGTGGATGGATGCAATGCGAAAGAATAAAAATAAAAGAAACAGAGGTAAGGAACCTCTTACGACTATGGAGAACGTTCAATCCGGTCGCCGAACCACCAGCCAAAGGACGACAAGAACAAGCACAAGGAACCGAGCTCAATCATCTGCACGAGAAAGAGGCGAAACTTCTAGGAAGGGGGCCAACACGTCGAACGATCCAGTTCAACCAAGTCGGAATTCCATTAGTACAGATCCTCGCACAGAAAGTCGTCTCGGTCTAGGAATAGAAGGTCTTCAATCACGTCGCAATTCAATAAGCTCGGACCCACGATCCGTTTCAACACGATATCCAAGTCAGCAGGCATCAAGTAGCAGAGGAGGACGGGGGCCAACACAAAGTACAAGCAGTGCTGGGGGAAGAGGAATACGAACAGGATTTGCCAAGCTCGGTGCGCGAATCCGTAACAATATATCAGGATGGGGAAGATAGTAATATTTGTAATAATATTTGTATGAATGTTGTAATATTGTCAAAACATTATTTGTATGAATGTTGTAATGTTGTAATATTGTCAAAATATTATTATATCATGTAAAAAGATAAAAAATTATATTATTATTATATATGACATATAAAAGAATTTTTTTCTCATTTTTTCAAATTTTTACAATATTTTTTTCTATTTTTCTAATATTAACCTAATTTATTATGCAATTTTGTACTATTGTATCATGTAAAATAATAAAAAATTATATTATTATTATACATAACATATAAAATAATTTTTAATGATTTTTTCAAAATTTTTCCTATTTTTTCTATTATTAATCTAATTTGGAAAGCAATTTTCTATTATTATAACATGTAAAAAATATAAAATTTACTAAAATATATTTATCCTAATTAATAGAATTTAATCTGATTTTTTATAATTTTATTATATTTTTCCTATTTTTTCTATTATTAAAATATAACTAAATAAATTATAAAAATAAATAAATTATAAAATAAAAATAAGAGGGACAGAGCGGGAACCTCCCGCTAGGCGATTTTTAGGCAAGTCCTAGTTTCGGAATCTGAGATTCCGAAACTAAGCAGAATTAGTTTCGGAATCTCAGATTCCGAAACTGCGCAGTCATTTTTAAAAAATTAATTAAAAACGGATTATTTTATAATTTCTAAATTAATTAAAGTTAGTTATAATTTTTTCGGTGAAATTATCAGAACTCGTGAAACCTGGGCCAGACGAAACTCAATTAGGTGCATTCGGCAAATTAGGCCTGCTTATCTTTCAGACACAAATCTGAATGGGACTTTCCTCTGCCAGACAAACCAGTGACGAAATAAAAATATATACAAGTTCAAATATAATATATTTCAGGTTCTTAGCCTTAATATAAGTATGTAGATAATGTGAAGATTTCTCACCCGAATGTAACTAATAAATAATTTTTAATGTTGTCAAGGACTCAATAGTGTTAAATTAATTCACTATCAACAGGTTGTCTTGGTTTACGCTAATTTTTTAATACTTACTGCATTTGTTTTTTGACAATTTTCTGCTCTACATGTTAACAAAATTTATATATATAGCAAAATTATATTTTGTTCTTGGTGCAAAAATTTCAGCTCTAACTGTAGCACATTACGTGAAAATTGAGACAGTGATATCAGAAAAAAACTGTAGTTGGTTGGAGGCTAGGACTATGAAGATCACACCTTTAACAAGTTCAACACAAATTGTATGCATATACAATGAGGATTCGTACAAGCATTGAAAAATTCCATCTCATACGCTACAAAGAGAACTCTTTTGCGTGAATTGGTACGAGTTTTCTTAAACAGAAACATATACGCGGGTAGAATACATTAAGACTTGAGAGAAAAAAAATTTTCCAAACATTTTGGTAATTAACAGAAACAAATACGTGGCTAGCTTCATTGTATTCTTCACATTCAAACAATAAGATCGCCAGACATTATTTGATCTTCGGTTATTACTTATTAGTTATTACACATTTATCCATCGCGGATCTGCTGCGAAACATATTTTCATTTTTTTTGTATTGATATATTTATTTTTGGTAATTATATTAATTGTATTTAATTGTTGCAACGATAACTATGGTCTTTTATTTTTGTTAATCTACGTTGTTAAATATATTTATTGTGTTGTTTGTTCGACATCATAAAGCTCAATCTACAAAGTTCAGCCACCATAAATTCGCACATCTCTAGGTTTTCTTATGACACATTTTACAATTGATAATTATGCTCTATTTTATTCATTATCATTTGCATAAGCTCGATCTACAAAGTTTAGCCACCATAAATTCGCACAGCTCTAGTCCATAAAGCCCATAGTTCCTCATTGAGAATTCATGTATAAAACTCAACTGGGCCTTCTGATGATCAGCTCTGTAATCCTGGGTCAAATGCCTTCACCCAGATCTGAAATAGTCAATTGTTCTATCAGGCCCATGACCATGTTACGGCTAATCGATTTCTCGTTTTTTCTTTCCCCATCGGAAGCTATGGCTAATTGGCTATAGTGTCATGTTTGTCATTGCGCATTCATGATCATATTTTTTTTTATATATAAAATCTTCCTTAAAATTTTATTTAAATTGAAGATTATTGATGGATCGACTCGATAGAATAGAAGGTAAAAATTACGAGAAATCCAAAATTTGATCTTCATATATCATTTCAATACATTTTCTTTTTGGGCAAGCACGTCATTTATTTGATTTCAACTACTTTTTCTAACATAGTAACATGTCAAAGGTGAAACAACTGGGTTAAAGCAGCATTAACTAACTTGAATACAGAAGAAGAGCATATGCATATCTGTAGATGAAGGAGCTAGGGGCCAGGGCTCCCCTTGAACCCATGTCCCTGTGTCCAGGAGTAAGAATATAAGGACAGCAAAATCATATCATTCGAAAAAGGAACCTTAATTTGAATCAGCACAGATGATCTAACATTAAAGCTGGTGATTACATACTCCACATAAACGAAAACATGTTTTGCAAATAGTTTATTTTCGATCGGTAGACCCAGTTACACTTTGCAAATAACTAAGAGAAGTGTTAGAGTCCAATATATTGTACGCATGGATTCTGTCCAATACGATCATTCTCTTATTTTTAAATTTCAAACGACCGGTCTGAACTGTTCAATATGTTCTCCATATTGAAAACTTATAAGAAACCAATTTTTACATTTTTCGAATTTTTTCACTATTTTTTTGGTATTTTAGAAAATCGTTGTTATTGGACGATTTAAAACTTTTATATCATGAAATTTCTAAAATACCAAAAAATAAGTACAAAAATTAAAAAAATCGTAAATTTTGATTTCTTGTAAGTTTCCAGTTAGAAGAACATATTGAACAGTTCGGATTTGTCGTTTGAAATTTAAAAATATGAAAACGATCGTATTGGACGGATTATATTGGACACTAACACTTCTCAATAACTAAATATATAAAAAGAAACTTATGCTTATTTTTCGTTGAATTGGTTGTTGCTAGTTCAATTAAATAGCCGGCGAGACAATATAAATGGCCCCCGCATTGTAAATTTTCTGTCACCCTTATTGTTCGTAATGCTGGTTTCATTCATTCTGACTGTTAGATTCGCTTCCAATCAGTTGTAATATTTTATCCAAAAATGTTAACGATTGAACATTAATGTCTATTTCCAATATTACAAAAATTCTATCAACAATGCTATGAACATGACAAGCACCTCTCCAATTTTAATAATAATAATATTTTAATCTTAAGTTAATAAGGAAAAAATAACTTCACAAAAGACAGAATTTCAAAGCGTCAGTTTGAATTATTCGAACTTAATAAGATAATTTTTATAGGTCGATAAGTAGATCCTCACCGTATTTACTAACAAGGGAAAAAAAAATTAGGAAATAACATATTAACAAGTATTTTTACGAATGTTCCAATAAATCTAAGAATGTATTAATTTGGTATAATTTGGAAATGTTCATTCAGTTCGAGCACCTGCCCAATTTGACAAGCACCTGTAAAATCTGAGCATGTTCTAATAAAATCTATTAATTCAAATTGATATTTTAACCTTTTTGACGAATGGTCATTCAACTTTATGTCGTAGGAAATTCGATACAAATCTATGTAATTTGTATATAATTTAAATTTAACTTGTTAAAATTTTATCAGTTTCTGAATTTATTAAATAAATTTATTATCGACATAAAAAATGTAAAAACCAAATATATTTTTTGTAATCAGTACATGCAGGCTGAATGAGAAAGAGCCAATAAAATATACCAACCGTCGGATTGGCCATATCTGGTTTATTAATTATTTAGGGTCACTTCGGCAAGATCCTGACCGTCCACATTTCACCACTGGAGCGCATCTCTGTTCGTGCGTATGGACCTAACAGGGCAGCTGGAGCGCACTCACTGGTCTCCATGTCGTCGGATCCTCTCGTGATTTGTGCTGCATAAATCTCAATAACAGAAAACAAAGCATCTGGCACTTGCAGTGACTTCTCTCAGGGCACTGCCAGCTGCCAGCTGAGTAGTAGAAATTTTTTTCCAAACAAGCGGTTATAAAAGAGGGTGAATAGAAATAGACTAGCGCTGGTTGGCTGTGGAAAAAATGGGACCCACATTTGTGACAGTGCCTAGGAAACCACGCTGCTCCATGTGCCACCGCGGCCTCTTTTTCGTGCCGCCTCGTGGTGGGCCCCACCCCCGCTCCTCTAGAGTTGGCATTTCGGCTCTCTTATCCAGCTCCACTTTCGCTTTCTTTCACTCTCACTGGTTCCATCGGCTCGTCTTGGCTCTGAGCCGAGCCGAGAGATGAACGAGGGATGATAGAGACTGGTTGGTGGAAATTTACAACTTACAAGTTTTGTTCGTGTTAACTGTTAAGTTTTGATTGGTTTTAGCTGCGTGTACGTACACGGATGGAGGACATTTGTAATGTAGTCTCTTCAAGGAGTGATTGCTTGAAAGTGATATGCTGCTGTGCAGGCTGCTGCGCCACAGCAGATTGTAAACGCCGTCTCTCAATTTATGATATACCATTTACCAATGAAAGGAATAATAGAGACATCTCCGACTTTTTTTTTTTATCAAAAATAAAATAGCTCCGAATTATTTTTGTTTTGTTTTGTTTTTTTTCGACCCCCAGAATAAGCTCCTTGGGTCTCGGCGAGTTCCGAGTATTCTTCATTTATTAGGTGGCATGGTAAACTGATGAATATTTTTCCTTTTTGCTGCATTTATGTTTTTTTTTTTAAGAACAAAAAATGCATTCCCCACTCTTATACAATGGTCAGGGACAATATCATATTAGATACGACAGAAATAATATAATATAATAAGCTTCATGCCCACAAATAAATAATAAAGAAAAGTGCTTTGAAAATGCTAAAAATATTATTTCTCCTTTTAATAAATAAGAATATACATTTATCTGAAATTTTATTTTGTGAAATTATATACATAAGAAAGCAAAATTTAGAGAATTTATCAGAATTAAGAAAAATACTGAGCCTTTATTGTACAATTTTACTCAGAAACACATGTTTTATTGACCGTGTCTGTAGGTTAAAATCACTGTCTTGGATACGCATCTTACGAGAATCATACGGATATCTGTATCTTATATGTATGCAATAAACAAATACGTTAATCTATATGAAGTATCGATTTAACATATATCCTAATATATGTTTGATAACGGATAAAGCGAAGGGATTAAAGAATATTTTTCATCATTGCCCAATATTTGTCCTTACAAAAAATAAGTAATTTTTACTTCAGAACTGCATTTTTTTCAATCAATTGAGACTTTAATTTTCTTATACATAATTTCTCAGAAATTAGGAACTAACTATTCATATACACCGATCCGAATAAAACGAAATAAGATGGTACACAATGTTTGACCGTTGTAACAGATAAAGCGATCTCTTTTTCCTTTTAGTCAAAATTCACGCACTTGTTTTTTATTTCCATCTGTATATACGACCACAATCTAACATTAAAAGAAAAGCTAAAAAGTAAAAACTAAGCAGCCAGGCTGTAGACACTGGTCCCGTATTTCTACCAAACTACTTGTGCGCGTTCTGTACGAGCGGCGCCATAGTTCCATACCCATACGGGGTTTTTTTTCTTAAACGGCTCTGACGGAAACAATAACTCAACGAAGCGCCATGCGCTATATGATATTTACTTAAAGCACCAAGGCGCAAGGTGCTGGTACGCCTTATTTTCACCCAAATGTAAGGCGCAAGGTGCCATTGCGCCTATCTAGTAAGACCCCAAATTAAACTGCGCCTAACCAAACATTCTCTACCGACCCCCCTGAACCCCTTTTTACTTAAAAAAAAAATAAAAAAAGAGTAAGGCGCACATCTAACCTACGCCTTACCCTTGTTTTACGAAAAAATGATAAACGGGGGTCAGATGTGCGCCTTACATGATATTTTTTGACACAATATATAACCTCTCTGTCCCTCTGTGTTCTCTCATGTTCCCTCATAACACCACACTCTCACTACTCTTACTGGCTATTATTAGAAGCAACCGAATGAAAAATTGATCTGAGCTACATTCCCTTCAAGGTCAGTTTTACATATTTACAAAATGTTATTGGGTACGTACAAAATTGAAGATAGAATCTTTTCAAATTTTTAACATGACTAGAATGCTATAAATATGATAAATAAATTGTTGATTTTTTTTTATATTAATAGGCAAGATGTTTGTTAATGTATACATTGGAGGAAGCACTTTACATGGAGTAACAGGGATATATTATTCTCAAGGTCCAACTATAAATTTCCAGGCACATGAGAACATGAGCTTGAATGAGTTAAAGGGCCAAATATACAATCTTTTACAAATACCTCATCAAGGTAACGACTTGAATATTCGAGTAAGATACAATGCAGCACCCCCACCAAGTGTTTTTTTTTTTTTCTGAGCTCCAAATTATTGATGATAATACTTGGAGCATGGTTGTGGCAAATCTTGCACATTGGGGCGTCATTGAGTTATTTGTTGATGTCATAGCAGTTGTCGGTTCTGATATTCCGGGACCTAGCTCAAGCCGAAGACCTAGAAAAGGAGGGGCACGAGCAAGAAGACAAACAATTGAAGATATTTCCGTTCCTGTTCCCGACTCAGATCATGTTTATGACTCGAGCCATGTCCCATTGGATGAGGATGAGGCAGAAATAGATTTGGGAGTCGGGCTTGAAGACATTCAAGAAATGAGAGAATTTTCAAATCTTTATGCGGATGATGAAGTGAATCCACATGATCGTGTTCGACACCTAGTGTTTTCAGATGAGATGCCATTTGAAGAAATATGTGGCAATGATAATTTTTTCAATGATGAAAATTTTAGTGATGATGGTATGGGGGATGAAGAAGAACTAGAAGATGATGATAATGATGGTGATGAGGCACCTGAGGTATCCTATCAAATTAATTGGCAACTGGCCGGTCGGTCAGACACCCACCCAATCCCATCATTTAATGCCATTGATGATATTGTGCAAATAATGGGAGACGGATCCTTTTTTCCAAATGAAGATTATGCAACCGATGATGGATTAGAGGAAGCATCAATTTATCGATCGAAGGCACATCTAAAGTGGGTGGTGCATGACCATCATATAAGAATTAATCGAACTTTTAAAATAAAGAAGTCAAATTCATCTGTGTATACCATTATTTGCACCGAGGAGAGTTGCCAATGGAGGTTGTATGCAGCTCGAAGGCAAGAAGATAGTGCATTTGTGATCAAGAAGCATCAAGGCCCACATACATGTGTCGTGACTGAAAATAGGCGTAATCACCTTATCTCACAGCTCCATTTATGGCCACAATTATTCGAGAGAACATTAAAACGAATCCGCATTATAAACTTAAAGACATCAAGGTAACCATTGAACAAAGATACAAATATAGGCCCAAGTACATGAAGTGTTGGCGTGCCAAAGAGATTGCAATAAGTGAGTTGTTTGGAGGGTGGAATGAATCCTACAATCTTATTGGACCGTTATTAATTGCAATCCAACACACAAATCCTGGAACAAAAGTTCAATGGTTTAATGTTCCAAGTAGGGACCCCAATGTAATGAAATTTCAAATGGTCAATTGGGCATTTGGTCCAGCAATTCAAGCGTTTCGATACTGTCGACCGGTAATTGGTATAGATGGTTCTTTTCTAACTGGTAGATATAGGGAAAAACTCCTGACATGTTGCGGGTTTGATGCTGAAGATCAAATTGTCCCACTAGCATTCGCTCTGTGTGATAAAGAAAAAAATAGTACATGGGAAAAATTTATGAGATTTGTACGACAATATGTAGTTGGGTCAAGAAAAGTATGTGTCATTTCTGATAGGCACGGCTCGATTCTACGAGTCTTCAAGGAGTCTGATATTGGATGGAATACAGAATCTGGAGAAGCATCCCACAGGTATTGCTCCCGACATTTAGTTCAGAATTTTCAATCCAAATTCAAGGATAATAAACTGATCCCATTTGTTCAGAAAGTTTTCAAAGAGAATCAACCATGTAAGTTCCAAAAACGATTGAATCAATTGGAAAACAAAAAGAGGGGGGCGGTCAAATGGTTATATGAAATTGGGAGTGATGATGCAGAAAACCCATGCCTTGAACTATGGTCTCCTATACATGATGATGGGCATCGTTGGGGTATGATGACCTCAAATGGGCCAGAATCACTTAACAATGTCTTCAAAGATACACGTGCATTGCCAGTAACTGCTTTAGTGGAGGTTACATTTTATAAATCAGTTAAATATTTCGCTGAAAGAAGGGAGAAAGCAGCTGCAGCCTTGGCAAACCAAGTTATGTTCGCACCTAAAGTCCAGGTTATGTTGGAGAAGAGAAGACTCAAAGGAAATAAACATAATATAAACCCTTTTGTGATGCGACAAAAGTATGAGGTTGTCACCCCTACTCGTCTTGAGGGGAACATCACTGATCCAAACAGATCCATCATATATGAACGAGCAAAGTATAGAACCTGCTCCTTATTTGCATCTTCCGGCAATTCTGCTGGAACAAACTCACGATCACGTGTCGTTGGGGGCACCCATGGCTCGCGCAACCACCCCATTCTCATGTGAAATGTCCCCGGAGGGCTTCGGAAAGCCGCCCATGCCTCATCTCGTCCGAAAGCTGATATCACATCCCCCTCCCAATGGTCGTCTGACATGCCAATAATAGGAGCACCATTGATCGGCAGGCCCCATAGACAACTAACATCCTGAAGTGTCACAGTAATCTCACCAGTCGGCAGGTGAAATGAATGTGTCTCACGCCTCCACCTCTCTACCAGTGTAGTGATCAAGCTATGATCGATGCTTAACTCTGCCACTCTAGCGATATGTTCTAATCCATATTGTTGTAAGATAGGAAGGATCCGCTCATCATAACGAAATGTCATACGACGTGATCGCGGCCTATAGAGCCACTCTGGCTGCAATTTGAAATAATAAATAAACAACTAAAATGATGCATATAAATAGAATTCACTCTTTTTTAAGTTCCAGCATATTATTGTTAACTTCTTTTTTAGAAATAAGGGTAATTGTTAACTTGGCAGATGTCAACGAATTTAATAGAAAAAAAGAAAAAAGAAAAATGGACAATATAATTCTATTCCAAGCATACTTACATCACTATATGCACGGTTTGAAGCGTGTCTCGCATTCATGTGCAATAATGTACCTTCGTACCCTGATTCGACACTTTGACCACGGACTTGACCATCCCCTCGACCACGAGCAGAACCTTGGCCTGGTTCTTGACCATTCCCTCGACCATGAGCAGAACCTTGGCCTGGTTCTTGACCATTCCCTCGACCATGAGCAGAGCCTCGGCCTCCTCCTTGACCACCACGTGTGCGTACCATATCTACCAAATTAACATGTAATTTATTTATGCATTCAATTTATCACATGTTGAGGGCTGTATCTCAAATCTTACAAACAAGAAACCAAGTTTTGGCTTAATAGTGAATTTTCTAATGCAACTTCATGGTCATTCCAACTGGTAAATTATTGAACGCATGTATACCATATATATATTCAAGTACCAACTATATTAATTTTATATAAATTCTGGACTTCTTTAAAAAAATTCTATTAAGAAAAAAAAATGTAAATATTGAAGTTTTATACTAAATGAACTTATTTTAACGAATCCACAGTTTGCATGTTTCTAATTTAACTATCTAAATAAAAAATGTACATATAATTTCAGTATCTCATTCCTTAAAGTTGCAAAAAAAAAAAAATCGAGAAAGTACTCACTGGAGAGGGCTGGTGGGAGCGTAACAGAGAGGATGAAGTTGGAGTGGAACTGAGAGCAGGGCGCAGTGAGAGGGCAAGGCACAATCGTGGGGACGAGGTAGTGGGGACCGTGGGGTTCACTGGGAAGCGGCCACTGGGGTTTATTTTATTTTGTCTTTGAGTTGTGAGTTGAAAATGAGAGGAGGGTAGGGAAGCTGCAGGGAATTAGGAAATGGGGGGAGGGATAAGGCGTAGGTTAGATGTGCGCCTTACTCTTTTTTATTTTTTTTTAGTAAAAAAGGGGTTCAGTGGGGTCGGTAGAGAATGTCTGGTTAGGCGCAGTTTAATTTGGGGTCTTACTAGATAGGCGCAATGGCACCTTGCGCCTTACATTTGGGTGAAAATAAGGCGTACTAGCACCTTGCGCCTTGGTGCTTTAAGTAAATATCATATAGCGCATGGCGCTTCGTTGAGTTATTGTTTCCGTCAGAGCCGTTTAAGAAAAAAAAATCCATATGGCTGCACCGATGAATAGCATTCGCTGTTACTTTTTGTTTTCGGCGCCTTCATATGCAGTCGCAATTTTCCAGACGTATTCTTTTTTTTAGATAAACTGGACAGAAACTGTCAAGCATTCCAGACGTATTCTTGTTCTGCAGAACTAACGAATAATAACAGAATGAGTATTCACACAGTAGACGACATTTTTATGCCAACGACCTTTAGTCGACGGCGCTAGTTGTGCAAGGAAGTACCGAGGAAAATAAAGATAATACAAGATCAAACTCTGTCAACGTTGATGAGGAGAATTCATCAAATCATGCGTATAGAAACAGAATTAGTTCGAGCATGGCTGCTGGAGTAAGTATGATCTAGGTAATAGAAATTAGACCGTTTCTTAGAAAATCATATATATATATTTTTATCAGAGATGAATTAGACCATTTCTCGCTTATCAAACTTACTTCTTTCATCACACAGTTTAAAAACGCATCTTTGAAAACAATTCCAAAATATACACCAAATACCGTGAACAATTTCTCTTTGTAAAAAAAAAAAATAAATAAATAAAAAGAAGAGAATTGCTAGTGTCTAATATATTGGACGGATGGATCCGTCCAATACGATCGTTTTCGTATTTTTAAATTTCAAACGACTGATCCGAACCATTCAATATGTTCTTCATATTGAAAACTTATAAGAAACCATTTTTTACATTTTTTCGAATTTTTTTACTTATTTTTTGGTATTTTAGAAAATTTATATATAAAAGTTCTGGATCATCCAATAACAACGATTTTCTAAAATACAAAAAAAATACTAAAAAAATTCGAAAAGATGTAAAAATTGGTTTCTTATAAGTTTTCAATATGGAAAACATATTGAACGGTTTAGATCGATCGTTTGAAATTTAAAAATATGAAAACTATCGTATTGAACGGACCACATCCGTCCGATATATTAAAAAAAATCTTACTACTCATTTAAATGCATTTTAGAGCTCATAATTTTTTTATAAAAAAAATAACAAGTATAAAGGTCGCGGTGCCCTTTGGCAAGCTATAATGGTTCTTTAGCTCAGCGCAGATCCTCAGCAGTCGTTAAAAGGACTATACCAAACAGCCGTTTCATTTTTTCTTTAATTTTTAAAAATTATAAAAATGAAATGTTGAATCCAAACCGTTGATCTTGTTTAATATTACGGGCGATGCATTTTCATATAAGTTTTATAAAATTTGGAGTCGATTTGATACTTGATTTAGTGACTAAATTATGAACGTATTATAATTAATCAAACCAGGTTCATTCGTTTGTTGAGCACTTAATCAAGTATCAAATCAACTCCAAATTTTATAAAACTTATATGAAAACGCATCGCCCATAAAATTGAATAAGATCAACGGTTTGGATTCAACATTTTATTTTTATAATTTTTAAATATAAAAAAAAAGAAACGGCTGTTTGGTACAGTCGTTTTAACGACAGCTGAGGATATGAGTCGTTCTTTAGCTGGCTCAAGAGTTCTACATTTATTTTTTTTAACATGCTGATCAAGAGATTTTTGAAAATATTATAAATCAAGTTAGTTAATAAAACTTTCCTATTTAATTTAAGAAATCTGAATAGTATGTCTCTTTATTAGATTATCAATCACAAAGTATCGGTTTTTTGATGTTCTACTCTGAGTCTTAGTTTTTATTGACGACAATTTGATGCGTTACGAGTAAATATAATAGCCAGGGGCGAATTAAACACAAACGGAGTAGCTTCGGGGGAAAAAAAATTGCATGTGGATTCATAAATAAACTTCTTAATCGAATCTCCTCATCTCTATGGGAAAATTTTATTTCTAAAACATATAATGAATTTAAGAAAAATTCCCTTCTTTCCTATCAATCAGAGCCTTTTCAATTGATACAACGAAAATTTATCTCACAATGATAGAAAATTAAGATAGTTCTTAAGGCACGATTTAATCTCACAGCGTCGTAGATGAATGTTGTAGGCTTGTAGCATTCGTGAACTAATTCGGAAATTGTTTCTCTCAGGTGTTTGATGATCATTCTACGCGTCGAAAAAGTTAACAACAATCGAATAAATTTATGTTCTATTCTTGCAGATATTTAAGCTTGGTTTGGTATCTACAATCAAAATGGTGGGACGAGACAGGATGTCGCGTCTCATTATCAATCAGACGGACAGTTCGAAAATCTTTAGTACATCGAAGAGTTCAACTCAAAAAATAAGAACAAACAGCCAATCCTGCGATCAACTCAAAAAATAAGAACAAACAGCCAATCCTGCGATGTCCTGTATACAGTGAGAATATATGCCTTTTCTTCTGTCTCGGCCCATACGGAATGAAACTTATAAACACAGTTGTGCGATGGAAATTAAAGGTGAAAGAGAATGAAAGAAAAATATATATTTTAGTTCTTCATTTTTGTTAAGAAATAATTAAGTTTATTTAAAAATTTTTATTAGCACTAATTTCATCGTTCGACGTTATAATGTTAAAAGGCTTATTTTATTTTGTAAGTAATAAACTAAACGTAAATGGCTGTTCTTGTTTTTAGAATACACAACAACAAAAAATATAGACGCAAAGAAAGACGATGCTTTTTTTTTTTTTGTGATTTTGAAGGTGCTTACTTAGAAAACATGAAAAATACTATGATTTTCAAAGGACAAGAATTTGGGTAGTCAGCGTACTATATTATATGGTTTGAATTAAGCCAGGTGGAACATTAACTAACCAAATCATGTCCCGACTACTAATATTGATAAAAATTGAACCTTCTTTGTTAATCTAGTCTCATTTAAATTTAGAGTTTATATACCAGTAATGTAAGGGTCAAACGTATTTGACACTTGAGTCCATTAAATGTGTTCGAATCTCGCCGCTCAATTTGTTCTTCGTGATGATTTTATATTATCTTCGAATTTTTTTACTATTTTTTGAATTTTAACAAATCCTCAATCTAATTAATTTCGGACCATCCAATTTTAAAATTCGGTCTACAACATATTTCATTAATTATGGAGATCACATTTAGCGGTTTGGATCAAACATTTGAAATTTACATAGTTGAACCTTGAATTGCGTTTGACGTGAAATGTGTTTGATTATAGCATTACTCATTTACTCTATATTCATAGATTGTTAATCTAATAATGACACATGGCCATTTAGCTTTTTTTTTTCAAAAAAAATAATATTAATGTAATAAAGTTCTTTTAGGCCTTACTCCGCAACTCAAAATTGGAAGTTTAGACTGGATGCGAGGAGCTGAGGATGTTGGGTTTACTTGCTCCAAAAATTTCATACAGAGAGAGATGGGATTAGAGGAGATGAAAATCTAACCTCAAAAAGGCCAATTTTGGTCCCAATTTTAGTGTAATTTTAGGGTGTAGTTTGAGTAAACAATTAATTTAATTTTTCCCCTCCCCTCCTTGTAACATTCTAAAGTACATCTTGCAATCGCTACTCATAAATCCACGGATCCAAGAGTGTATCGCCTCTACATCTACATGAACCCACCTCCTATATCGTCGATTGATTTGATCTGGATGAAATAATATTAAATTTTAGTTTTAAATCTAAAATGGGGAGAACAATGATTGGTATAATAATTATTTTTTCATTTAATTTTTATTAAAGTGTAAATATTTTTAAACTTTTTTATCTGCTCACGTATTGATGTCTGATGAGTACGTTTTCTAGTTTTCTTAAATACATCACAAATAAACATATTTTTTGAATTTTTTACATTCCTTTTTCCACCTTTTTCCCATCGCACGGCTGTTTTACGATAGTAGGCTTTCTCTGAACGGGAAAAGAACGTAGTGTGGTGAATGGCCTAATTTTGTTGCTTTGGATATTATAATATTTTTATTGTTCGCCAGAGTAAGATATATTCAAAATCATTAAACACGATCATGTCTTGTATCTTATGTTTGGTGTTATATTCATAGACAGATTATTGGTTACTTCAATAGGACATGCGGTGTTCATTTTTCTCTCTAAAGCCAGAACAACCAACAAATCTAACTCGCCTTCATATATAGCATGCTGTTAATGTCGTAATAAGATATTTTGTTATATTTACAACAAATATATTTAAAATCACTCCAACTGATTAAATCCTTATCAATAAAAAAAATGAATCATGGATATAATATATATAACTTAGATATGTTATATATCAAATTTCGTGCAATTTCGAAATCTATTGATCTATAGGGCAATGTGAAAAATGAACATTTGTTTGGCGACCAGTTGTACCTAACATTTTTCTAAGCACAGCAAGTTTAATACAGGATTTATCGAAACAACAGAAAATAATTTAGTACTTATTGTTTAATTAATTCTTATGCTTATCGTATAAAAATATAAGTATATAACTATCAATGTATTATTTTTTAAATAACAGTTGAGATATAAACCAACATACAGCCAAGGCCATTTATTATAAAAAGTTCAAAACAAAAAATCGCGGGTTATAATATCAAAAGTGCATTGCATTTTTTAAATTATTTCCTGCGTACATTTTCACGAGTTTTGATTTGTCCTAATTTCAGAAATTCCGGAAAGAAATAACAAAATTGGCAACGGCATGGCTGGCCACTAGCCCACAATGTTTTCTCTGCTACACTTTCCATACATCTCCTTGCGAGTCCCATCTCATCAACGAATCATCTTTGGCCCCACTTACCAAACCATCGACAAAACCAAAAGATACACTGAAACATCCACATAAAACCTCATCTCCTCGGCAACTGCTTCTGCTGCTCTTCTACTCATCTTCTCCTTCTTCTTCCCTTCTATCCTTCCCACCCACAGCTTTTTTCCCTTTTTCTCTTCACACCATTTCTAACCAAATTTAACCCAAAAGGAAAAAAAAAGTGTAACAAAAAAAAAAACCCACAAATCCTTTATCCATGGAAGACTCGACTACGCAATCCAAAATATCCGTGGCGCCGCCAGAGCGAGAAGAGGAGGTAGCTGTTCCTGCGGTCGCTCCTGTGGCGTCGGAGGAATTGGTGCAGAGCTTAGTGGATGTACTTGACGAGATCTCAGCGATTTCGGACTTTAAAAACGCTTATCGGAGGCAATTTTGCAATTTGTCGCGACGGATCAAGCTGCTCGGACCGTTGATCGAGGAGCTGAGAGAGAGTAAGAATCCGATACCCGATAAGGAGGTCGAGAGCCTCGGGCAGTTGAAAACTGCGCTCGAGTCGGCGAAAGAGTTGCTCCGGTTGGGGAGTGAGGGAAGCAAGATTTTCCTGGTAAATGCGGCTTCTTCCTTTTTAAGTATTTTAAATCTGTGGTATGGGTATTACTCAGTAGCTAAAATTGGATTAAGTGATTTTGAAATAGTTTGATTTATCAGGATTTTGTAGTACTAGTTGTAAAAAGTGAGCGAGTTTAGGAAATTGAGCTCATTTCTTATTTAGCCAAATTTGAAGAGAGGATTCTTCTCTTCTAAATTGGCACATTGGTAGTGCTGTCTAACAATTATATTACATTTTGTTTATTAATATTACATTTTCTGAATAACAGCTGATCAAAATATATCATAAAACAAATAAAGTTAGTATGATTTTATATTTCTTCAAAGTAGTGGTTTGAGCTATTATCTTCAATGAAAAACTTTCTTTATCCCTTTTATATTTTTGAGATTTGTTCTCTAACGAAAGGTCATAGTATCTACCTTCCATAAGGCCATAAAAGGCTTTAGAGAGTGTAGTATTTTTAATTTTTTTATCCAGTTGATAAGGAACAATTTATTTTTTTTAAATATTCACGTCACTTGATTTTGACTGGATTTCTTTTGAGTTCAATTTTGACCTTCTGTACAGTTAGTAATCTTATTTGGTGTATGCATTATTATAATGTTCTTCAAATTAAATTAGTTAAGCAGATCAAGGTTTGACGCTATATAAAATTGGTTACAAGTTAACATATGCATTGTTGAACAACTCATTGACTTGTGGGTGCCAAATAACTTAAGCTACCTGTGTACTCAGCCTTATACAAGTGTCATTTAAATAATTTCATGCATTGAAATTGTTTTTTGAAGATAAGATGGGAGTCAAGCTCTCCAACTTATTTTGAAATTAAATGTCATAAATGACCCCCCCCCCACCCCCCCCCCCCCCCCCCCCCCCCCCCCCCCCCCCCACCCCACAACCGGGTTTCGAACCCGCGACCTTTAGTAAAAGTGCGTTGCTCTTTGCCACTAGACCAAGAGCTGGTTTTCCATGCATTGAAATTGTTGACTGTGTGGCCTAATCTTTTAGCTTTTTTCTAAAGACTTAATTCTCATTGAAATGAAAAAAGAGTTTGATCCTAAGAAGTTTTTCCCCTCTTTATCTTACAGGTTTTAGAAACAGATCAAGTAAATAAAAGGTTCTGTGAAGTTACCTCTCAGCTTGAGCAAGCCCTAGCTATTATTCCTTTCAATGAGCTTGATGTTTCTGATGAAGTTAGGGAGCAGGTAAAATAACATTTTTTAACCAAATCATTCTTTTTAAATAAAGATTTCATTTTGCAAATGTAAAATCAGTTGGTACACAGGACAGTTTTTTAACTTGACAAGCTTGACCATCATTTTAACCTGGTGTATACAACATGCATTGCATTCGTGTGTAACATATATTCATGGAAATCAGTAAGCTTAATTTGGTCGATTACTATCTAAAATGTTGGCAGGTTGAGCTAGTTTATGCACAGCTCAAAAGAGCAAAAGAAAGAGCTGATACAGCAGATCTCGAGTTGTATACTGACCTCCTATCTATCTACAACATGGGTCCAGATGCTTCTGTTGACCCTGTCATTCTGAAAAGATTAGCCGAGAAGTTGCAATTGATTACAATTTCAGACCTCAAGCTGGAATCCCTAGCGTTACATGAAATGGTTGTGTCAAGCGGTGGTGACCCTGGTAATGTTGTAGAAAAGATGTCAAATTTGCTTAAAAAGATTAAGGATTTTGTGCAGACTGAAAATACAGAACTTACTGGCACGGGGAAAAATAGTGTGGGTTTTTTGGCTGATGGGCAGTCAAAAGGTCCTGTAATTCCTAATGATTTTCGGTGCCCGATTTCGCTGGAGTTGATGAAAGATCCTGTTATAGTTTCCACTGGACAGGTATATTCTGACTTTATCACTTTATAAGTACATGGAAATATATATCATCTTATTTACATAAAGAAAGAACAATTTATATCAGAAAAAAGCTTATCAAATGAAAAAGGCATATACATTTGTGGCAGTTGTACTAGTAAATAATTTTGCTGTACAAATTGCTTCTCATGTAGCTACAAGATGTCTCAGGATATAAACTCTCACAAATAAGAATAACCTAATCCCCCAAATAAATAAATAAATAGGTACCTATAAATACAATCATCAAGAGTATACTATAAGTCCTATATTTTTGTGAGAGTACAGTAGCTTATATTGTCAGTATGTAGTTGAAAAGTGGCATATGTTTTGTTTGGGGGGTTGAGAGGTGCAACCTTTTAAGTTGAAGGTGTATCAGCACGAAGAATCATGAAATATTTATATTAACCTGGTTAGATGGATGCAGTAGCTGCTTTTTTTAAATTTTTTTGGCTACAAAATGCGAACCATCGCTATGTTCTAATGTCTGTAATTTTCTTAAAATTGCAGACATATGAAAGGAGTTGCATTGAGAAATGGCTGGGGACAGGCCACAACACATGCCCAAAAACTCAACAGAAACTCTCTAGCCATTCTCTAACACCCAACTATGTGCTACGTAGCCTGATCGCGCAATGGTGTGAGTCGAATGGGTTGGATCCGCCTAAAATACCTACCCTGCCAAACAAGTCACAAGCAGCCTGCTCAGCAGCTGAACACTCCAGGGTCCTCGATTTGCTTCAGAAACTCTCATCCCAATCTCTAGATGACCAGCGACTCGCGGTTGGGGAACTTAGGTTGCTTGCGAAACGAAATACAGAAAACCGTGCATGCATTGCAGAGGCTGGTGCGATTCCCCTTTTGGTGTCATTGCTAACAGTCTCTGATTTGCGTACGCAAGAACATGCTGTGACTGCATTGCTGAACCTATCAATTTATGAGGACAACAAGGGGAAAATTATTACCTCGGGAGCAGTGCATGGGATCGTACATGTGTTAAAAAGGGGCAGTATGGAGGCACGAGAGAATGCGGCTGCCACGTTGTTTAGTCTCTCTGTTATAGACGAGAACAAGGTTACAATAGGCGCCGCAGGTGCAATACCGCCGCTTGTCTCTTTACTAAGCAATGGGACCCAGCGTGGTAAAAAGGATGCAGCTACAGCATTATTCAACCTGTGCATATACCAGGGTAACAAGGGGAAAGCAGTCCGGGCTGGGGTGATTCCTATTTTAATGGATCTTTTGTTGGAGCCAGGAAGCAGCATGATGGATGAGGCTCTTGCTATACTTGCCATCTTGTCAAGTCATCCTGAAGGTAAGGTGGCCATTGGTGCTGCTTCAGCTGTGCCAGTTTTGGTGGATGTGATTAGAAACGGATCATCAAGAAATAAGGAGAATGCAGCAGCGGTTTTGGTGCACCTTTGCAACGGAGATCAGCAGCACCGGTATCTAATTGAGGCACAGGAGCATGGGGTTGTGTCGTTACTAGAAGAATTAGCTAGTACTGGTACAGATCGTGGTAAAAGGAAGGCGACGTTGCTGCTTGAACGGTTTAATAGGTTTTTGGGGCAGCAACAACAGGCTGAGGCTCAGCTTGAGTCTCGAACTCAGGGTCGGGTTGAGCCTTTGATTCATGTTCTGGAGCAGGTGCAGCTGGATAATTCCACTGCAGATGTGTGATGATGTACTTCTAAGTAACCAAGTCTTTGATTTTCTGTTGCGATCTGACTGAGTGGTTGCTGATTGACTCGCACAAAGTGCCTGGAGATTGCTACAGATGAAGGGAGTTAGGAGTTGATTTGTTTAATTGATTTTTATTATAACAGGTATTGCGGGCGTTGTATCGTCAGAATGCCAGTTAGAATTGTGTGGTTGTTTTGTTTTTAATTTAGTTCTTTTTTGCTGTTTATTTATAGGGGTGGTACCAGGAAATGTTGTGGGAAAAGGGGGGGGGGGGGGGGGGGGGGGGGGTGGGGGTTGCGTTTTAACAGAGATTTGAGTGTGTTGGTGTGTGCGTAACATCTGTACAATATCACCATTGATCGGAGAAGGTGGCTATCCTCGAGTTTTAGAAGGGGGTACATTGCAGTGCCTTGCCAAGGCTTTAGGGTTGACCTGATCATGTACCCTAAGTAGGCATTTTGCAGTCAGAACAAGCAACGATGTATGTTATCATAATCAAGAATAAAAAAAGAACTTTCTATGTTTTTTTGCTGTGTCATGTATGTAGTAAATTGTGATTCTATCTATAGATGAGTCGCTGGCATGCTTGAACACTATTGCTGTAAGAATTGTTATAATGAATTTCTTGTGTTCTGCTTGAGAGTAGTGCTGCCCCATGGTTTGTTTTTCTGGCAGCACTGTTTTATTGATTTAAGCTGATTAAATTTTAGGTTAAAATTAATATTAACAGTGCCTATCGAGAACTCGAATGTAAAACCTCGAAGGGGTATGAGATGCCTCTTTTCTGCAACAAAGACCTAACAAAAAAATTGCTTTGCTATTACTTTGAAGGCTTGAATAATATAAATTGCGAGTCGACAATCTGATCGGATCATTGGAGGGCCGTAATCAAGGGGAATATTTCTGTAATTTCCTAGCCCAAGCTCTCTCAATATTTGGATGCAATATGGTACAGAGTTAAATAATGAAATTGCTTAAGCTCCTCGGGTGGTGCTCAAATGTAAGTTAATTCATTTATGTTCTGAGTCGGTAACAATTTACGCTATAAGTCGACACTCGGACACTCGGATTCGGATTGCAAACGTGCTTCCACCGTTTCACGCCTCTGGCAATAATTTAGGAGAAGGCTTCTCAGTTCTCACTTTGTTACTGTTACATTAAACAGGCTTTGTTTAGAAGCCCGCTAAGTTAGATAACTCGGCAACAACGAGCCCAACAAACATCATAAAGTCACCGAAGTCCGTAGTGATTAATTTAAAAGGACAGTGTTCAGTTTCTCATTGGCGCACATGAACAGGTTTCGTCTGAAGAAACAAAATCACTTCTAAATTGTATATATATAAGTGATAATTTAATCCATGCAACCAAACAGAAGGTGCAGTAGCCAGTGGCGAAGCCAGGATTTCATGTCAGCAGGGTCCATAAATTTTTTTTTCTATAAACATGTGTACAACAAAACATCTATTAGTTCTCCCCTCTAATATTCAAAATTGATACTGCTGGAATTTAGAAATTATGAGATAAATTCAAACTTGATATTTGACTACTAACTTAGTTTTGGTATCATTTATCTAGAAACTATAATATATCGTACAAAATTAAGCACCAAAAATCATAATTCAAATTCACACACTCAAAATTAAGAACAAAATTTCTAAGGACCTTGAAAGAAAAATCCTAGGTATGACAGCTACTGTGTTAGTAATAAACAATTAGTTGCTACAGAAAAAATTAATGCCTATAGTACCTAATTGCCTATGGGCGAATTAATTATGTTTCAGGTGCTTGCTTAGGTGCTTTTGTATCCGATCAAATGGTCAATACTCTGTCTCTCATTATTTAATTAATGCCTATGGCCAAATTGCTAAAAGAAAAAAAAAAAAATTAACATGGGTTCTTGAATTAAGAGCGTTGTTGACTTGTTGTACTTTATATAAGCATTAAGCAACATACCGTACCAGAAATCAGAAATTCAGAATACCATTCTTTTTTACAATTACTTCTCCTTACATCTTTTTCATATCTCTAATTAATCAATTGATCAAGATAGAGAAGAAATCCTTTATGGATGAAAAATAGACAGATTCAATTTAACGAAATTGCAAAATAGAGATGGCAAGAGTGCTACCTAGAGGCGACACTGAGAGAGATCCGTTCGCGAGGCAGTGTGCCGAGCAGCCGAGGGGAAAGTCGGAAAGACTAGGGTCGCCGTTTGATCGCAAGTTGCGAGTTGCGAGAAGCTGAACAGCGATTGTATGGAGAAGTAATTTGTTCGTGAGTTACCATCTGATCAGCTATTGCAAAGACCATAGTGGCCGTCTGATCATAAGGAAGGACAGGGTAGGAATTAGGAAAGCAAGCAGCGATTAATTTCTTCAAGGGGGGTCCTCCCAAAATTTCAGATGGGTCCTTATATTTTTTTCTATTTAAATATAAGTATTAGTTCATATAATTTTTATTTCTCAGATGGGTCCCTGGAGCAGCAAAATGTACGTGGCTTCGCCACTGGCAGTAGCAAATGACCAATAATGATAGAATATATAATGTATCGATTTATTTAAAAGTAATTAATATGTCATTGTTGACTATATTGGGTGATTAATGGTACTACCAAATTAAGCATGCCCTTGCAGATAACTGCTGCTTATTAGTGAAATTGTCTTTCTTTTGCAAATTGACCGTCAAAAATAAATTTGAAAACTTAATAGAACATCACAGAAAAGATTTTCCGTCACATGAAACATGCCGAGAGCTCACCAGAACAAGAATGCAATGTACATGTTCATGTGTTAAGTGTTAACCAGACTGACCTAAATGTCTTCACCATAGATTAAAAAGCGTATAATGAAGTATTAACTGGACCAGATCCATAACTCGCCATATTTAGATTGCCTAAAGTTTCGTAGTTCACACAAAGCACATTAAAAACCACTTTGAAATAACTAAGCAGCTCTTCCCTAATAACGTATATAAGTGTAAAAAGAATAAATTATACATTTCACTCCATAATAGTTTTTTTTCTTTTACATTTCTTACTATGAAGTAGAAGGTATTGAAAAAAAGTCTATCAGAAATTAGAGGAAACTATCTCCCACTCCAATTGGTTATTTGTTGAAAGGAGAAAAACGTCGGACCTGACCTTTCCGGGGCCTCTCCTCGTAGTGCGAAATCGTTCGAAACCTAATTCAGTATTTCTAGTTTTTCCAAACGGTAATCCTCTATTAATTTTCTATTATTATTATTATTATTATTATTATTATTATTATTATTATTATTATTATTATTATTATTATTATTATTATTATTATTATTATTATTATTATTATTATTATTATTATTATTATTATTATTATTATTATTATATATTTTTTTCAAAAAGCAGAGACGAACACGAACGATTCTAAATGTCAAGCTCTTGCGGTATATATGGATACATCAAGTATATATTTTTCAACAAATGATATCGGTTGGTAGTTTTTGGCTTAGATCAAAATAATTTTATGCAAGATTTTATTTTATTTCATTTTATTGGAATTGATTTTTTTGAGATTTCATTGGGTCTAATAACATGGAAATTCTGACGTAATGAAATGAAATCCCATATTAAAAAAAATGACATTATGATTAGGAATGCTATGATCTAGTAATCATTTCCAATAGAGTGGAATTGAGATCTTATCAAGAAGAGATGATGAATCTTTTCTCTCGTCACAAAATACTACTTTTTTCCCCCCTTAAATGGCATCTAGATAGTAACCTCTTTTCATATTTCTTGCTTTCAAATGATAAAGATAAAAAAGGACCAGAATGAAATTGCATAATTTCCATGTTTAACATAAATGCATTCTTGTTGGTGACTTGTCGGACTATATAGCCCATTAAACATGAAAGATCCCGTTGAAGAGAAAATAAAAGTGACAATGAAGGAAGTGAGGTATTGGATACATTTGAAACTTCCGACCCTATCTGCTCATTGACATGCCTAAGCGTGAAAAACTACAAGAAACTTTTGAGATAATGAAGTTAGAGAACAATGAACACATGCATGTTGTTATTTTTGAACTCAATCTAAATGATCAGTTCTTGTATACTAATAGATATTGGGCCTTGATATTAATTAAGGCAATGCGACATCCAAAATCTTATTCTACTTGACTTTGAACTTTCACTAATGAAAATGTTGCAGGTTTTTGACTTCAACTATAGTTTTTATTATTGCTTACGTAACTTGATAATTAATTCTGAATTATAATTTAACATAAGTTTGCAATGTATTAAATATTTATTTCTTTTACATGGTAATTTTGTAATAATTAAATGAATTTTATTTAAAAACCATTAATTAAGTTATATAACAGTTATTGATAAGTTGTGAATATAAAATTTGTGGTATTATTGGAACTCATTGATCAAAAGTCAAAACAGAACTATTATTGAAAAAGATGATTCACAATATATATATATATATATATATATATATATATATATATATATATATATATATATATATATATATATATATATATATATATATATATATATATATATATATATATATATATATATATATAGAGAAATGCTACGGTCCATCATGTAGGACAGGACATAAAATCCTACGTGGATCTGGACCGCACATCTCGCGTCAAATTTCGTGCTAGATGTGTCGCTGATTAAATGATTTTTTAATTTTTCCGTCCGTCAGTTTTACTTCCGTCTCCTTTTCTCTCCCGACCCCTTTCTTCTTCACTTGATATAATTTCACGCCTCTCCTGACCTTCTCTTCTCCTCCTTGACAAAACCCTCACTGAGAGCTAAATAGATTAACTATAACTCGTCGCTACTTCTGACCCCTCAGCCCCTTCTCACTCAAGCTCGAGAACGTCGACAAGACCACTATCGAGGATCTCCGACGATCAAATTCGCTCGCCATAGCCAAATCCCCTCGCATTCTCTACCCTTATTCGAGGTTCTCTCTCTCCAGTGTTGATTTGAACTTTATTATTTTGTCCTAGAGGTGCTTTTTTTCTGTGAATTCGAGCTTCTATTAGTTTATTTTCTTTGAATTAAGATACTCTTCTCACTTTTTTAACAAATATTGTTGGCTCTAAGTAGCTTTTATTAAGAATGTCGTTGGTAGATCTGAAATGATAATCATCAATTAAGAGAAAAGGTGAATGTATTGTCCGATTCACCTCCATTAAAATGAACTGGAGAGAAACTCCAACTCAAATGGAACTAATATGTATGCTCACAATCCCAAATAAGTTAGGGAAAATTAAACACAAAAAAAACATGTTCAGAACAAAACTTTCCAGTGTTATATTAAACTGAACTACTGAAGCATGCCAGCACAGTTTCTTATTTCAGGGGTCTCAGACATCTACTTCACATGACAAATGACATGCCAGAAGAGGAGAATAGGAGAATACTAGGTCTTATTCCAACATCCCTGGGTCAGTTCCTATATTTAGCAGACAAAAATTTACATACTGATAAGATGGCCTTCAGGTTATGTGGTACAAACATTCATTTTGATTTTATCTTTCCTTGACATTTGTCAGATTTTAATAATTGAGTTGATGGGCTCTATCATCGTTTTTGAGTACTTGCACAGTGAAGATTTATCACTTCAGTGGATGGCAGAAGGGAGGCATGAATTTCAGAAAAAAGAGTGGTGTCATGACCGCAGTTTCTAGCAAGAAGATTATATTAATAGCTCTTTGTTTTTTTTGTAATAATGTGTCGTTTTTTTGGTGCTTTGGTATGTTGTTTTTAGAATAAATTGCTTGCTCAACAGAATAATATGCAAGTCTATTATGTAAGTTCTACTACAATTTCTTCCATTGGTTCCAACCAACGAAAGATCACAATTTTAAACTCCATCGCACAACACAGTATTTATAACGTATTTGCACAAATTATTAAAGCACAGTGTTACAATTACAATATATCTAAGACAACGTTTCTATAAACTTGCAGCATATGCAATGTTGTGACTCATAAAAAGAAAATCCAGCATTTCTATTTAAGTACAACTTATAAGAACTTCAACATGCAAAACAGTACACTGTACTTCTCAAAATCCTATAACTTCCTGTATCAACTAAAATCAGCACCAAATTGAAATTCTATAGCTATATCAATTAAGTCAGCATCAAACTATACTATTTTAACTGTGTGAGCACTACAATTAGTCCGAGTCTGAATCTAAATTAGCTTCAACTTCTCCATCAGTTTGGCTGAACTCCTCTTCAATGTTTCCTTGTTCCTTTTGAGCTGCAAGAAACTAATTCAATGGAAGAAATTAATGGTTAGTAACTGCAGTTCATATATTAATAAAAGTATATTAAGTATGTACCTCTGGGCAGGTCCTTCTATTATGTTTGTTTTTCTTTCCACAATAGCTACAAGTTCTTCTTTTAATAGGAGCTTTTTCTGCTGCAATTTTCCACCGAGCAGGTCTTTTCTTCCTTCCCTTGCATTTCGATTGTGGAGGATCAAGAAACTTTGTCGAACCTTCATCAATTATTGTTGGTAACTCTGACGGTTGGTTCGACTTGTCTGACGCTATTTGCAACAACTGAGATAACAATTCATTTATGTTCTCATCAGCCACTTTGAATGCACGAACATCCTTTGAAGCCAACTCGACAATACGATTAAACTTAGGACGCAATGCTGCAATCCTAAAGGTTTGAAGTGCTTGAGAGTTCCCTGTATCTCTACTTCTGTCATTTATAGGCCTCATCACCTCAGCATTGGCATTCTTGCACCACCTCTTTAGAATGTAATGTGAAGGAAGTTTTTCAATACCCATATTGCACATCACTTTTAGGGCATGAGAACAAAGGAGCCCTTCAAATTCAAATCCATTGCAATCGCATGAGAAAATACCACTACTTATCTCAACTGATACAAGATGTGACTCAGGCCATTTGCGATTTGAACTACAATATCTGACCTCATAAAGAGCATCTCTCTCCTTCTCAATAACAATCCCAAGTGTGCTATCCTTGAGTAATTCTTTGAATTCCTTAAAAACTTTCCTAGTGTAAGCTTCACGTGCATCAAATTCTAACTGATATCTAGACCATAAGCTCGGGGTCTCATTTATGCTTTTTATGTCCTCATCAACCTCATGTTGCCAAATAGTTTCAATCATACCTTCAATTTTCAGCACAAACTTATAAATTGATGTATGGGAGTTTACCCACAACTTCAAGAGAGCATTGGAGCTTTCACTCCTTTGGTTGGTGGACATCTCTGCAAAAAAGATACCCCGAAAATAAGCTGGAACCCACTCCGAACGTTTATCATACATCAGGTTGAGATGGTTGTTGTTCTTCAGGTTGAACCTCTCAATCATAGATGCCCAATTGCTCTCAAAATCTGCTATCGTCTTGCTACAATTAATCACCAATTCCAATTCTGTTTGAAACATTGGCTTTAGACGATAGAGAGTTGACAAGTTTTCCTTTGCTTTTCTCATTATATGCCACTTGCAACACCTATGAATTGTATTAGGGAAGACCGTTTTAATGGCAATCCTCATGGCAGGATCTTGATCTGTGATGATTGCCACTGGATGCTTACCATACATGGCCCTCAACCATGTTTCAAACAGCCAACAAAAATTATTAGTACTCTCTGATCTAAGAAGGGCCATTCCAAAAAAAATGGATTGTCGATGATGGTTCACTCCAATAAAGGGTGCCAATGGCATGCTATACATGTTTGTGTTGTATGTTGTGTCGAATACAATCACATCACCAAGCTCTAAATATGCCCTTCTAGATCTCCCCTCGGCCCAAAATAAATGCTTCATGCAACCATCTTCATCAGCCTCCAAGGCATAAAAGAACTCGGGATCCTCTTCCTTCTTTCTTTGAAAATGCATCAAAGTTGTCTCAATATCCCTACCCAAAATCTTTCTATTGTCCATTGCAATTAAATTGCTCACATCCTTGCTGTTGTAAAAAACCTTATCATTCCCCCCGTGTTGCATTGATAAATATGACAAGATTTTAGAGGGTGCTATATTTTGATCACTCAAATCACGAATAGTTTGCTTATCAATGCTGGACATTGACTTCTGAGATCGGAGCTTTCTGTTTCTGGCTGTTGTATCTGGTGTTAGCTCATGGTTGTGGTCATCCACAAACTTTGACAATTGCCAAATTGTTCCCTCTACTAACTTCAATCTAAATCTCGCTTGACAACCTGTTCTCAATGACCCTGCATCCTTCTCCGGTGTCTTCAGAATGCTCGAACTACCCAACCCATTCAACTCTTGTTTTTGGCGCTTAGAAAACCCCTCCTTTGAGCACACAAACAACACAGAAGTTAAACCTTTCTTTGAATTACTTTTGGATTGCTTTCGGATGCTAAATCCTTTCTTAGACCCATACATATTGTAAAATCTAAATGCATCATCTACAGACCTGAATTGCTTCCCAATATAAGGATCTCCAACTTCCTTTTCTACATCTCCCCATTCTACATCTTCTAGTACATCTTGATCTTGTGTGCAATCCACGAAACCGACATAAGGGTCCTTCTCGTTGTTCTCCTCGATTTGTACAGAGCCATCATTATGTGGATAGTCATCACCTCTGAATTTATCTTGAGCTGACATCTGCATAATATTCATAATAATGATTAGTTAGTGTTGTTTAATTTGGTCAAATTTTCTGTTTAGGAAATCAAACAAATGGAATGAGATAGTGTGATCTTTGCTCAGACCACATCTGAATTCTTTATTTACACTTGATATTGTGTACTTGAGTTTCTCTTTTAGAAATTTACACTTCAAATGAACCTAATATATACATACATACTTACTGGTACTTGATCTGACCAAGTTGATTTTTAGATGTGACAGTATTCCTAGATCAGTCTCAGCACATACATAAAGCTAGCTTACCCTTTGTAATTTACTAAACCCTCTTACTAGCATAGTGCATTATGGAAAATAAAAAACAAAGAAAAAAAATAACTACATTAAGAATCCAAGAATTAAAAAGTACCCCTTAAAACTAAAAAAAAAGTTACTCAGGTAAAAGAAACGCTCATCCATTATGTAAAGAATATGCAAAGAATATGGAAAAGATGGCACAAGACAATAAAAATTAGTCCACTATTTACAATAATAAGCATTTCATTACTTGGCCAGTCAATTACAAGCTGCTGATTTTTTCAAGAATATGTAAAGATTGACAATATAATGGGTAATCGACCCTTCAGAAACTATTTTCTTTTTCTAATAAAAATGCTACAGGATTCTTACTAGCATAGTGCTTTACAAAAGTTTGAATTAATCATAACGTTATATTAATTTGGCAATTGGCATATCCCAAAAAATGAATTCGATGAAGTACCTTCAATTAGTGATTCTTTAAGAGGGCAATTTAAGTTGCCAACCAAAAAATCCAACAATTTTAGTACAATTTGCTTAACTAAGTTCAAAATAACGGTGGAGAGAGAGAACCTCGACGAAGGAGAGAGGATCTGGCGGTCGTGAGAAGAATTGATCGTCGGAGATCCTCGCTAGTGTTCTCGTCGCTGTCGTGCTTGACTGACAAGGGGTTGAAGAAATTTTTTGATCTATTTCGCTGGAGAAGAATAGGTCAGGAGATGGGGCTGAAGCAATTCTTAAATCTATTTCGCTGGAGAAGAAGAGGTTAGGAGAGGAGCAAATAGATTTTAGGCTCTTAGCGTGAAATTATATCAAGTGAAGAAGAAAGGGGTCGGGAGAGAAAAGGAGACGGAAGTAAAACTGACGGACGGAAAAATTAAAAAATCATTTAATCAGCGACACATCTAGCACGAAATTTGACGCGAGATGTGCTGTCCAGATCCACGTAGGATTGTATGTCCTGTCCTACATGATGGACCGTAGCATTTCTCTATATATATATATATATATATATATATATATATATAAATTAACCCTACTTATTGCATGAGAGCTGCAAAAATCAACATTCAAATCCCGTAGAAACAAACTAATCTCCAACTCAGGGGCAAACTTTTGTGCCCAGGCTTATTTTATGGGGAAAAAAAAAAAAATTAACCATTAGTTTTCATTGTATTTTAAGACGTGAAAGATCTAGTGCTTAGGCTTAAATCGGAATGAGTTTTTTTCTTTATGCTCTTGGGAAGTGCCTCTAAATATTCTATGCTTTAGTCATGTTTATTTATTTTTTTCTTTTGTATAATTCTTTGCCTCTGAGTTTCCTTTAGTTTTTTCTTGCACTAGTGGCTTTTTTTTTTGGATAAATTAGACAGAGACTGTCTAGTAAAAAGAAAACGAAAGAGAAAACAAAAAAGGCTAACAAAAAATAGCAGAAAAAAGGTGAAAGCGTATTTAATAAAAACTCTGTTATATTTCATAAAATAGCTCTGCACTCATGCCAAAATTAGCAGTATTTCATAAATATGGTTGCCTCGTTTACAATCGAGTCCTGAATCACTTCAATTCTCCGCTGCTCATTTCTAAAAACTCTGTTATTGCGTTCAAGCCATATAGCCCATAGAGCAGTCGCAACGATTGTGGAGTGTAATCATTTGGAAGAGGTTTTCCATTGCTCCAATGCATTAGTGGCTTGTTGTTTCTATACTCTTTTGATTTAGCAAAATTGTTTATTGAGTATGATTTTCTAAATTAGCACCATCAATTCTGAAAAATCTATTGAAAAAATTGTAATGTTAGAATGACAAAATTTGAATTCTAAATAGGTTTAAGGTGATTATAATTTAATAAATAGAACAAATTTACTAATTGTTTGTTCACCGTGGTAGTGAAATAAAGAAATGTGTTAAATAAAGCTATTGAATTAATTTTATGTATCATATTATGGATTAAAATAATAAGTATAATCCAAGTACATTTATATAACTTTTGATCCGTTATTAAAGTTAAAAAGTTATATCTTTATGACTTAGTAAATTGACAAAACAGTAGTGATTTGGTTCAAAAAATAATATTTAGTTAAAAATATTATTTGTTATTTATCTTCAAAAAAAATATTTTTTGTTATTATTTTTATTTTTATATTAAATTTAGTAAATTATTTGTTGTGCCTAGGTTAAAAAAAAAATTCTGAATTCGCCACAGCTCCAACTTGATGATTACTATTTATTAATGGTGGTGTACATCATACGAATTTTTGAATGTTCTTTTTGATCAATTATTAATTGTAAAAATCAGGAATGATAAGTGTCATCGCTAAAAAAACCATCCCACGCCATCGCTACTTTCTGTCATAAATGTTCAGTTTAATAATCAAATGTGTTCAGTTAATAATTAAAAGTGTTCAGTTTAAATATGCCATCGCACGTCAGTTGTGTCAGCCTTGGAGAGAGGCGCCCTAGGAGCAGAGTTGGAAAAAATTTAATTTGAACCGGATCGGTTCATGACCCCTTCTAATTTTTTCATGTGGTTTTTTTCCGGTTCGTGACCCCTTCGCTTGACATTGCATCTATTAAAAAAAACTGACATAATACTTAATAAACTGAACATTTATATGTAAAACCTGAACATTTGTACTTGCGAAACTGAACATTTCTATTTACTAAACTAAACACTTATTGAACTAAACATTCTCAACTGAAAATTAATACTTCCTAAACTGAACAATTATAAATAATAAACTGAACATTTTTATTTACTACACTGAATATTTGTACTTACTAACCTAAATATTTATACTGCATAAAATGAACATTTTTGCTTATAACATTTATATTTTTTATTACAACTAACTGAATATTTATAATTAAATAACATAACATTTGTACTTGTTAAATTGAACATTTAGATATACGAAATTAGTGACCTGGGTGTGAGGAACCATCGCTGAGTAGCGCTGACGCGATGGCCAGCGATGGCATATTAGATGGACGGCGGTAATCAAATTCCATTAACAATGTTAAAATGCTTTAAATTAGTGGTAGAACTTGTCAGTTGTTAACATGTATGCGTCATATATATATCGTTCTTTACATTGAAAAAGGAAAGCATAGTGCTTGATTATAAAATGCCGTTCTGAGTCAGAAGATTGCAAATTAATCACTATCCAACTCTTGGGGCATAATATTGTGTCTGATGGGGTGTGAGCTGTTATGTTTGTAATTAAGCCAACAAAAGCTACTTCGTATTTACCATCTCAGCTAACCTTTAATAAAAAGTGAGTTATCCCATTCAGAGGCATCACATGTGGATAATTCATATCATGGACCCAATGGACCCAAATTAGGTCTCCTGAGATTTTGCTAAAACAATTAACATTAATTGACCATACTCGATGCTTGGTGTCGCCAGACTTTATATACTCTTAACCTTAAAAAATTATAGCTTGAGAATCTTTGTTTGCATGTTGGAATCCTGAAACTTTTAGGCCGGAAGAAAGGTACAATCTTCACTCTGGACCGGACTAGAAGATATATATGTAAGATTGTGCGAAGATAACTCCCTTAATGAAAATTTCTATTAATTAATATATACTCGAAGAGGGCAACCTGATTTTATTAATTAATATATACAACTTTGTGCAGGAGTAATTATTATTCTATTAATTGCTCTTACCCCAAACACAACAAATTAATAAAATACAATGTATCAAATTATTTGGGCTTCCTTGATAAGGCCTTCTTTCTGAGGCCTCGTAAAACGCACTCAAAACACCTTGGTCCTTATGCACCAGGAAGAGAAAGGAGCTATATAAAAAAGAGCAAGCACAACATCATTATATATCCTTGTCAGTAAAGATAATTAGAAAATTATTGCTTTTTCTCTATATAGTGGCTGTTTGTTTGTGACTTAGAGGGTGCATAACTTAAGTTATGCATTCTTAAGTCACCAAACATCCGTTACATAAGATGCCTTAAGGGTGCATAACTTATGCAACCTCTTTAGGTTGCATAAGTTATGTAATGGTCCCGTTTAATTTTTTTGCCAACAATACCCCTTGAAATAATGAATAATAATGATTAATAATTAATAAAAAATACTAATTATTAAAAAATCATAGTTAATAATAAAGATGAATTATTATAATTAATAATTAAATAATAATAATAATTAATATTTAACAAGAAATATTAATTATTAATAATAATGATTTAATAATAAAAATAATTAATCAATAATTTTTTTATTATTAGATAATTAATAATATTTATAATATTTAATTAAAAGTAACTATTAATATTTCATAATAATACAATGATTTGTTATGATCATTAATAATTAATAATTAGTAATTAATAATATTTAATAATTAGAAAATAATTAATAATAACTAATAAATAATAATATTTAATAAGTAACAATAATTATTAAAAAAATTATAATTAATACATAATACTAATTCAAATTAAATAATTGAAATTTAAGGATATTTTAGTCTTTTGACATTAATATATACATGCATTAAGTTACTCATCCTTACTACACAACCAAACATCAAATACATAACACTACATAAACACTTAGACATCCTTAACTTATGCAACCCCTTACTACACAATCAAACGCCCCCATAGTAATTAATCAGTCTGTAAGAAAAAAAGAAAACAATATAAAAACTTGCGCAAACAGTTGATTGCTCGAATTCAGTGCAATGCAGTGGGAATTAATTTAATAAAGCATATATAATTCTGTTAATTATTCGAGATACGTTGGACTAAGGGTAAGTGCGAAACTTAGGGAAAAGATCCGAAGCCGTGAGCTGAGAAGAGTACATTCTTTCACTTTTGCACACAAAACTTGATGCATGCAAGAAAGATGATGGTATCAGGCTATATAACTGCTATGATATAAGGAAAAAGTTTATTCTTCCGTTCTTTTGTTGAGCTTTTGACTCAAAAAGTGAGAAAAATTTATAGGAACTGGTGCCCCTAATTTAACGATTTTGGTACTGTAGTTGATTATAATAGGGGGGGGGGGGGGGGGGGATAATTTCCTTTATCTAAATGGGGTATGTTAAGCTTTAACAATTCCTGTTTTCCACATCCAAAATAACAGTCTTTAGTTAAAATCTTAAAGAGAGGAATCAACATACTACACTTTTTACTATAAAAATGTTTCAAATGTTCTTTGCTGGAGGATTTATTTATGTTATCTTATAATTAATATCACATATTAAATTATTTTGTCGCCTTGGAAATTAATTGAGGTCATAATGTTTCATCCGTGAACAGTAGTAACACTATACAAAATTTCCTACATTTTGTATCAAATACGAGCATAATTAATATCAGCACGCATTTGCTTAAAGTTTCATTTTCTTATATCTAATAACTAGGTCGGTTTGAAAACAGAAATCGACTTGTTGACTTGTGTCAAAACAAACAAAAGAAAGGAGACAAATGCAGACAACTAGCAAAAGTGTTCGTTCAATTATTATGCATTAGAAGACCTAATTGTTATAATTAATATTATTAATTATTATTAATGTGGCCTATATGATTTAATTTGAACCAAGTTTATTTATGAATTTTTAATTAAAAGGGTGCATTGATTTTGATGGAAAATCAATGGACCAGATTCATTCATTTTTGATCCCTTCAATAGCCTTAGTCTATATATACTAAATTCTATCATTAAGAGAGGCACCATTTTCTCTAATTTCTGCCATTAAGAAAAGTGATAGAAGAGAGTAAAAACGCCATCAAGAAACCATCATTTTGGACTAAGGAATATTGAAGAAGGTCAGAAATTTCCGCCTAACGCCATTTCTGCCCTTCAAATCTGTGAGTTTTTATTATGATTTATTGATTTTATATGAAATACATGATCTAGGGCTGTTAATTGAAAAATTATTATGAATTAACATTTTAATTTCTAACATTTGGTATCAGAGCAGTATGTATTTTCATATAAAATAATATAGTATACAGTAAATTTTATTACTGGAATTTGTTAGAATTTACTGAATTAATCTCGTAATTATTCCTTATTCTGGTTTTTCCTCTGTGTGCGTCTTTGAAGATGTGAACTAGTATTCACTTTATTTATTATTTTGATCCATCATGTATACAAATTTGAGAGATGTCTTTCCATGTGCGCTGGCATCCTTTTATTTTTTTGTGTGGATCTTACACAGAGGTATAGGACAATTTCTCTATCCAACTCAATCAATATCTAAATTTGGGCAACCACTGCCGCACTTCCGAATTTTTTCGGAATTAGAATAGAAGGTTAGTAATTAGTGAGGATGGATAATTTACTTCATAAACTGTATAGGATCCGTAGAATAAATATTCTTTTCTTTCCTACGCGTCCCTCTGCAGAACCTATTATCAATGAATTAATTATATATATATTTTTTTTTCATTTACTTGACGCATGACTCCATGGGCTTAGGTAATAGGTACTTTCGTACGCACCTGATATCAGTTTGTCTTTTATGAGGGATTTCATTAACTTTTTCTTAAGACAATTGTAATTTAAAGATATATTTTTTGTCTGTGCGTGTACGTACATGGGATTTACAAAAGTTACTCCATTTGATTATTACTTTATTTATCAGATGGAAATAATAAGTCGCATAAATTTGAGAATAAATATTTCCTATAAATTTAGTCCATCAAGTTTGTATTCGATATAAATAGTTTAAAGGATCAAATGCCCAATTTAGCCTTCGTTCAAGCATATGGGTCATCCTTTAAAAAGGATTTTCTTCCTTTCAATTATGTTGATTAATTTATTTAAACAAATTAGTTGGACTATTGAAAGAATCATTATTAATATAATGGATCGTGTAAAGATTAAGAGGATTGCTTAAATGAAGTCCTCATTTAATGTTACAAGTAAACATTAGTTCGTCTGTTAGACGAATTTGTAAGATTCGACGTGTATGCACTTCATTTCTAGATTTATTTGCACATTACTTATGATCCAACATGAATCAAATTTGTTTTGTGGTTTCGTATGGACTAACGTATACAAACTTTTCAATGAAAGTTTGTTATAAATTTTGCATATGATTAATTTAAACCATATAAAGTTACTTTTAATAATTTGGTCGTTATCAATTTCAACAACTTTAATTGTAATTACCATTTTATTAAAAGAAAATATGTGATATTTTTATGTATCACAATAAAGTTTACATTTAATAAATTATGATTGACAATTTTAACAACTTTAATTGTCAATTTAGTTTATTAAGTGAAAGTTCATTTATGATTCAATTTGTTTCTGCCCAACGGTGATACAAATTGATTTTATGGAACAACTATTTTGTCAAAACTGAAAATTGTTAATTATTAATTTCAGTTTAATTAAGTATTAATCCTCATAGTTGTTTAATTCTATTGTGTTATTTGTGATATTTTAGTTTATGTATCACTATTATATTTATATTTAATAAATATTAAGGATGTCAATTTGAACAACTTTAATTGACATTATAGTTTATTAAATAGAATTGTCACATTGTCTTCAATTTATTATCTGCCCAACGGTGATATAAATTGATGAAATGATGAACTACTATGTCACAACTGAAATATTGTTTGGCGTTTTTGTTATTTATTTCAGTTTACTTAAATGTTAGTTCTTTTGTCATAATATGTGAATTTTAGTTGGCTATAATATCCACCTTAATTTTTCTTGAATTTTTATAGCATTGATAAAACTAATTGTTCCAACTTGAAAAGATCCAATTGAGATTTGTCTTGGTATTTTTGAAATTAAACTAGACATTATGAAAAGATCTCGCTGCAATCATCAATAAAGACAGCGATGATGAAATACTAATTTTGATAAATTATATCTCAAATTTGATGAGGTCATAACTAAGTTTGGAATTAAGAAAAATATCATGATTCAATGCATATATCTCAGGGTTAGTGGGAGTATATTTATCATTCTCATTTTGCATTTAGATGATATTTTATTAGTCGCTAAGAAATTCACATGATGCTATTTATTTATGCTTGTTTGATTATTAATATTATGGAAGAGTATTAAGCAGTCTATAATGACTCTTTCATTATGCAAGCATAATTTGTGGCATATTGTAGAGTCACATATTTTTATTTTTGTAATAACACGACTGCTATTTTGTGTTTTAAGAACAACAAATCAAGTGACATGTCTAATGGATCGACATTAAATATTTTGTTGTTATGTACAAAGTCAAAAATATGGCTATAGTAATACAACATATTAATTTGAGAACTATGTTAATTCTCTCTCTAAAGTATAACCACCCATTTTTGCCGGCACGGGTTCAGTTACTAAATTATATATTTGTTGTATTAAATTATGAATTAAGTAATGATGTGAAGCTTCATTAATGGCTTGACTTTGAATTTATGAAATTTGCTTATTTCTTATGTTGCGCATTATGGTTAATTTAAGCAAATTTACTTAAGTGGATCGAATGAAATATATCAACCATTTGTTGGAAAGAATGCCACATCTATAATTAATAGGGATCAAATAACAATAATAGTTATTTTGATTATATTAGTTTAGTTTGGTATTTCTAACTAAACAAGGTTTAAGTTTTTATTGGCCAATTATGAATTTGTGTTTCATTATGATATTTTATAGGCCAAGTGGGAGAATGTTATAATTAATATTATTAATTATTATTAATGTGGCCTATATGATTTAATTTGAACCAAGTTTATTTATGAATTTTTAATTAAAAGGGTGCATTGATTTTGATGGAAAATCAATGGACCAGATTCATTCATTTTTGATCCTTTCAATAGCCTTAGTCTATATATACTAAATTCTATAATTAAGAGAGGCACCATTTTCCCTAATTTCTGCCATTAAGAAAAGTGATAGAAGAGAGTAAAAACGCCATCAAGAAACCATCATTTTGGACTAAGGAATATTGAAGAAGGTCAGAAATTTCCGCCTAACGCCATTTCTGCCCTTCAAATCTGTGAGTTTTTATTATGATTTATTGATTTTATATGAAATACATGATCTAGGGCTGTTAATTGAAAAATTATTATGAATTAACATTTTAATTTCTAACACTAATTGCTTACATCACATCGGCCTTTATATCTAGCTAACTAGCCATATGTCATGTACCATTTCCCTCGAACGATAATTTCTCCCTCCGAGCAATAACGGGGAACTTCCAAAACTCGTCGGAAATTCGAAATGGAATTCAGCTTGTTAAAAATTACGTGTTTGCCGAATGCATCCCGACTAATTTTCGAAAAAAAATTAAAGGGTTTAAACTTAAAAACAGATTATGGGTCGGATTCTTAATTCGACAGACCGGATTTGAATTTTAATTACGAATTCAAACCCGTCGACATAGCTAGTCAATAGTACTCGTACTAAAGGAGAACAAAAACCTATGTATTGTAATTAAACTCAACGGGCCGGGTTTATTTATTTAGTCCTTAATTTTATACTGATAAATTTCAATCGTTAAAATTACGATTGTTAAATTTCAATTGTAATTAAACTCTACGGGCCGGGTTTATTTCAAAACTTTACAAATTTACAATTATATAGTATCTTCTGTCCGTGCTATTTTCATAGTTTATGATTTTTTCTTAACTTTTTATAATATTACCATTTTAATTTATTATTGCATTATAAAAACAAATCATTTTCGAACTATATCTCATAGACTCATACATATCAAGAATTTCTTATCTAATCGAATATTTTTTTCTTCATTTTATTTATGAAACTACTAGTCATTAATAGGCGGCTGATATAAATTTATTTGAACAATAAAACTTGCAAATTTTAAACGAGGGTGTAAAGGTAATTGTTAGCTACGTGTAGTCGTGTACGTACTGAGAAGCAGCTAACAGTACTAATTTAATAAAAGGAATCGAAGAATCTACCTCGTGAAACTTAATTTATACCAAACGACATCCTTAAGCATCTAATTCTCTGTCATAAGTGATTGCACATCATGTGATCTAATCAAGACAACACCAGTTATACTATGCAGCTACGGATGTCCCGCAAATCAAACTGTATCCTTTACGAATGTATTACAATTTACAAGTACAGACACGTATACGAAATACCTCTACACGCCACAGATACGCTTAACTGTACATAGAAAAACACGACCAACTTACTGAGGCCTTGATCGGAAGGACAAATTTGAGGCTGGATGTGAAATCAAAATTCTGTATCCGTCCAAATCCGTTGATTGGAAATTAAAAAAAAAAAATTAACCATGCGAGTTGAATTGACAGAGTCCAGTCTCCTGAAATCTCAATTTAAACTTTCATCTGAAAAGAAGAAATTTGATGGGATTTTAGATTATTGTCCGGTCATCCTTTCCCATAGTTGTGAATAAATTTCCATTAATTCTTTTTCCACTCGACTGGTCAATGAAATTCATTTTAAAATCACATCATTTCTATTCTGCTGAAATCAATTTCAATCAAATCAATTTAATTTTTTTTTTTTCCGATGAGAGCATGAGTATTGAGTATTAACTCACATGAAATACAATTTGTTTAATTAAGTGCTTAAACGCCTTGAGTGCTTTCGAAGGATCTCCCCAATTAAGCTAGTTTGGTATTGTGAGGTCATAGATGAAGAAAAGAAGCAATTACTTAATTGAAGCAAGCGGTGTTGTGAGGGGTACCATGAAGAGCAGCCTTTATTCTCTTTTTATTTTAAGAAGTACTGCCACCTTGATCCTCGGGAAAGGCACACCAAAGATAAAACTTAGATTCCCCTTCTGACATCTCATAGCCCCACTTTTTTCAACAAGTGAGCCTCCATTTGTAGGTCCCCCACGTTTATCTTTTGCAATTTGCAATTTTGCATGAGTGTGTGTGGGTTTCGGTGCTTTTTTGTAGTATAGACATATATAGTGAGACAACGCATGTGTGGTATATATGCATGTAACATGTTTGGAGTTTGAAATAAGATAAGTACTTGAAGTCCTCAGCATGAAAAACTAAATAAGATGGTCCATTAATGTTCACATTGTGCTCATATGTAACTCATCAATAATAAATACAGCATAATATAATCTTTGATTACATTTCCAACCAAAAGGTAAACTGACATTTTAAGTTAAATAATGCATTGTTTTTTTATTAAATGGAGCCTCCTTATTAGATGAACATGTATTGTTTTTATTAAATAATAGAGAGTCACCTTATTAAATGAGAAAATGTATTGTTTTGTGTCTTGACATCGTCGAAAAGGTGCATTTATTTTTTTTTACTCATGAATTCTATGTTGTTTGGATGGCTAACCTGAAAATAATAATGCTTTAATTATCAAACTTAAGATAGTACTATATATCAGTCAAACAATTATAGTAAAACGAATTTTGCTGTTTGACATCTAGAAATTAGTTTTTATATATCAAGCTATGAGTATAAATTCTTATCATGATGTGCCAATTTAAAGATTGAAGGCTTCAAGGCCAAGTATTAATTAATTCTAGTGGCATAATGATAGGATCGGATAATTTAAATTAGAATTCCGAACACTATATAGATTTTGATATGTAAGATTAATTAATGCTCGTATATTAAAAAAAAAACATTTGAATTGTTTGCAGCACTTAACAAGGTTATCATAAATTAATAAAAAAATATTTAAACTATGGATTTTAAAACAAAAAAAATATGTTTAGGAAAAAACTGCAGTCATAAATTTCAAACTAAGTCAAATTGATCTTAATTGTGGACAATTTTCATAGACGGTCAATGGGACAATTTATACTCGAGGCCCATCTCTTTGAAGACCCATATATAGTATGAATTTGCCCGTCTGCCCTTGACTTCGCATTACATTATATTTCTAGTATAATCATTTTTTTTGGTTTTTTTAATGAATAATATATCTATTATGTAAATTAAAATAATGCTCGCTTCCTCGTTATAAGAACTTATCACAAACAGAGTTAACATTTATTACAAGAATAATTGACGAACACATGAAGAAATAGCTCTGACGATATATAGTACTATAAATGTCTTTATAAATAACTTCAATTTATAGAAGCCATATGCCCATATTAATTATGTAAATACATGCATATGTTGTTTTCCTTCATCGATCTAACAAATAACAAGTAGAGAGAAAACTAATTTAAATTCAAAACAAACCATGGGAAATGAAGTTCTAGGAAAACAGAGAACGTTAGTTAATTATGTGTTAGTTATTTGTCTAAATTGAAACGGAGAAGGTTTCTTAATTATCTCGTGTTTTAGATTGTTAATTTGCCACTGAAAATTTAGTTGTAACTCATGATTCTAACGAAGTCGTGGCATTTAGTGAGATTTGGCTTCTTTTTCCCCATTTATTTTCATAAGACTATAATTTTTTGTTTTCCTTCAAAGTAATTTTGTTGTAGACTTATGGCCAAGAAAAATACAAGTATATATTATGCTAGCTAGCTTACTGGCTGGTTAAAACTGATGGCGCAAAGTGGGTCCACCAATGCACATGGTTGCATGGCATGCATGCATGCATGATTTAATTGATTTGTTTGTTTCTGTGATCAAATGATGAATTTGATGAATGAGATCTGAGCAGAGTATCACACTAAAGAAACACCATTTAGTCACCTCACAGAGTCACAGTACTTCAAATCTTTCAAAGCTTCATGAATCTGCACGATTGAATTTTCTCTGTATTTGCAGTAATGTGTATATAGTTGTGCGTGTGTCAACGAGAGAAGCTCTTTTTCATGTCTATCTTACTCTTTATAAAGATTCATATATACAAAATCTTTGTATTTTTTTTTTGTGTGAATTACTAATAAAATTTGTTTAAAATTAACTTAATTATTCCATATAGTTTTGCTTAAATCTATGCATTCAGTGTTCAAATATATGTATTCTTTGATATTTATTATCTGAATGCTTATAGTAATCACAAATTTTCTGATGAACCCGTGTGTTTAAATTTTAATAATTTTAAAAGCAGATACGTTAGTTTTAATACTCTGAAATATTATAAATGTATATTCTTTATCATTACACAAGTTCAATGTCAAATTTGAACAAATTAGAAAGTTATTGAGCCTTCCACCAATATAATTTGAAATTTTGAAAGACTGAATTTAACTTGATTTTTGACAGAGAGCTTATTAAATATGACCCCAACTGATCCCATCTAAATATGACGAATACATCTGAACAGTATTTTTTTAATATCATAAAAATTAAATGTGTATTATGATTATTTCTATATAATACTAGTAACACAATTATTTACTACCCTTAAACCAATATATACTAAATGAGATGAACCGGATAGGGGGGAAAATAATGACTATCGATTGATTAAGCAAAATAACCTTTATAAATAACAATGTTCAATTGTTGGTAAAAAATAAATAAAGTCAAGCAGTATATCTGAGTATAACAAATTTGAAGAAGTTTGCAATCTGTTCGGAAAAAAAAAATAATAATTATGTCACTGTTGGTGGTGGGTTTACATATAGAATAATAAGAAACTTTGGATTTAATAGGATATCAATACAATATTAAAACCACCAAATAAAACAAGGAAAAAAAAATGTAATTCTGAAATGCAAAATTAGGGTCCAGATATACACCGTATTTATATCATTCACACACACAAAAAAAAAAGTATTGGAGAGTTCATAAAAAAAGGGTAAATCCACAACGGTCCAAATTTAATAATCTTTGATGAACTACCAAATGATGCATATAATTTACATGATGCTTGACTAACAACCAATTTAATTATACGACACATGCACATTTTATACTTTCTATTTTAAAATCTTCGAATTAATTTGAAATAGATCCACCCATAGAAAAATCCTAGCTAACCAAGTAAAATCTACCGAAGTTGTAGTTGTAACCTCAAATAATGCAAGGTACCGGAATATTACTACGTATATTAACATGCTAGCTAAATGCCTACCAAAAATATGTTACTGTTAACACATATATCCGGAATAAATCTACATGTGGTGGCTGCACTATCATAATAAAAAAAAAAAATACTATATATACATGCAATAATATGCAATTAGCTTGAAATTGTTTGGGAAAAATGAATGAAAAAAAATGTACTCGTGCTTGTTTTATACAAGTTGGTCAAAGATGATGGTCTTTCATTCACCAAAGCAAGCTCTTAAAAGATGAGAAAAAGTGGAAGAAGATACCCTTTAATCTGAATGCATATCTTTACAAAAGAAAATACAAAAAGAGTGGCGCCCCTCTCAGAGTTTGTCACAAGCTTTGCATAAAAGCACCAGAACAAAGATAAGATTATTGGATGAATGACAATAGTAGTCTGAGTAAACAAAAGCAAAATTATGAACTCCCAAATTGAATCTTTCCATGATCTAAAAATCAAATAAACAGACACACATGATCATTCCACAAATTGATATGCATGATAAGTTAAAAACATCTACCTTTTGAAAGGAGAACATGCATGCTACTATCGCAATTCTACTCAAATTCACTACATATCTCAAAGAAGAAGATAACATCAAACGTACTTCGTCTTTGCTGTACATAGACAAGAAAGACTGTTCATCTATAGGACGTCAAAAAAGCAAAACATGGAAGAAAGAAGCAGTAATTTTAAAAGAAATGTTTAAAAGGAAATTAGTCTACGAAAGTAAGAACACAATTTAATAAAATTTGTCAGTGTGGCACTTGCCACCTGGCCTTCAAAAAAAAGAAAAAGAAAGTAAGAACACAAGATATATAATGCATTACAATCTCTGGTTGCAATACGGTAATTGCACATACATATATAGTTGCTATGTTCACCAATAAAAAGAACTGTTTGATTTTAATACTACATTAATTTCTTCAATAGATCAGAACCAAGCTAAATAGACAAATTACAATATCTTTAGGGAAAAAAACAACAACTTAATATACATCTAATTAAGTTATCGATTGATAATACTGTGAATAGACAATAAACTAAAGTACTATATATATTAAGGGGGGAAAAAACAATGCGTGTCACTAGGCTGTATATAAAGTTGTGGCAAGGTTATACGTACACACACACTCTCAGATCTCTCAGAGTCTCTCACACACACACGCGCGCATCCCAGTTCCAGTTACGTACTCATGTATGCAGTCTGCGGGACCAAAAGCTTGGGGAACGACGGAAAACAGACAAATATCATGACAAGTGCCCTATACACTGCATGCACATACTTATATGAAATATGAATGCATTATATATGATCTGCGACAAGCTAATTAACCAACACAAAATTGCTAAGTCTTACAGATAAATGACATATATTTATACCAACCAAATCCTTCATGTGTTTGTTAATTAACGCCATTTACATGAAGTTTGTTAACCCGACGAACAGGTATGCATGCTGACTAGTTTAAACTAGTCAGGTCTAATATTTGTCATTGCATATGCTATATAATTGAAATGGACAAACTTATGTTTGTTCATGCCTTTTCCTGTTTTAAAATATGGGAACATGCAAGTTCAAGGTAGAGCTGCCTGAGATGTGTATCATCAAAGATATAAAATTAAAAGAAAAAAAAAAAAAACATAGGTACCGTGAAATCCCGCAAACAGAAAATTCATTTTTTTTTTTTAAACTTTGAATTGAAAGTATGTCGGGCATATTGCTTTGCCTTATTTGCGATGGATTGTAATTAAGTAATATATAGCTAGGTACGACAATAAATTGGAGAAAAGAGAATAAATTAAAATGCATGCAAACAGCTTATCTTTGTAAACTCGAGCTTTTCTTACACTAATTAATTCACATTTCTAAATGTTTGTAACATACAGATCTCCCAATATGAAGCTGTAAGGAGAGCGCAAATAATTAATGAGATAAAAATAATAGTTCAGTAATATATATGTACTGGAAGGAAGCCTTTTTAATTTAACAAAACTGCAAAGGAGATGAACTTCAAACGATCTATTACTATGTATAGCAGCATTTGCATCAATCAGTGCATGCATAATTGAAACTGAAAGAGCAAGAATAAAAGAAAACATAGAGGGAAATACCCGACACACATCCTTCTCATGCACTTGTATACGTACATATGGTTAACTAAAGAAAGCATACAACAGGGAGATCTAAGGTAATGTTAACGTAATTAACAGAAACCGTATAAATACGAAAAGAAGGCTCCCATGCTTCAAACACTATATCCTAATATAGTGCATAAAATAAACAAAAAAACAAATTCACGAATAAGAGTCCAAGAAATCCCCAAACTTTTGAAAAAGTGAAATAACCCTACGTACCTAGCTAGTAATAAGTACTAATTAAACTTTACCAGTTTGCATGCGAAGAAACAAATAATGTTGCCAGATTGTTAATGTTGAGCTCCTTGATATCCTTCCTTCAAACTCTGATTAGAAGAATCATATCTCATAATGCTACGAAAGGTTCCCAGTCGATTGAGTGTTGTATCCTGGCAAATCTGATACCCATCCACTTGTATTGGCGCCGGGGTTCTCTCCACCACCACTTGTTCGGATAACATTGTTATTACTATTCCAAACATTTTCACCATGAATAACCCCCATATGCTGTCTATCTTCCATCTTGGCTGCAGCCATTTGTGCAATAAGTCCTTGCCGTGACAACGCCCCTTCTCCCATAACACTGTTTCCGTCTAACCCAAGACGGTACATGGCAGGCACTGGTGGCACTGTTTGTTGACTTGTGTCTAATCCACCCATGAAAGGAAACTGCTGCATATGTTGCATCAAGGTGGGAGTTCCACTTGAAGAAGCGTACTCTATTGATTCAACATGTTGCCCTAAGCCGGCAAAACCTAACCCTATGTTGGGTGCACCATAATCCAACAATGGGTTAAGTGTGCCCAAAAAAGGCAAACGGTTTGATGGTATAGCTGAGATGGTTGCAGTAGCGGAACCAGAAGAAGCAGAAGTGACCGAAGAAGATGATGATTTGGCTGATGAGGAGGTTGATTTTGATCTTTTATTACGGCGGCAACCACCTCCAACTGGTACGTTGCGTAAGGCTCCCCCACGAGTCCAGTACCGGCGACATGTCTTACAAAAGTGGCGTGGCTGAGACAAACTGTAATTGTTATAATAACAAAATTTTGTGTTGGTTGATTCGCATCGTGGACACTTAAGGGTTTGATCAGGTTGTGGAACCCTTGCTAGGCGTGCCCGTTCCGCCATAGATCCGGGTCTTGTTGCTGAACTAGGGTTTGAGCTTGAGGCCGGTAAACCCGTTTCTGGGCGGGGAGGGGCCATGGATGCAACTGATGCTGTGCCATTGAGGGGAAGATGTGTGTGAGTATCGGAGCCTCCGGTAAGTCCTTGCTGCTGCTGGTTTAATCGGATTATCAAAAGAAAAAAAAGGGAGAACTTCATCAGCGAATATTCAAGAAGAGATACTGGAGAATATTTCATTCAAAAACATCTTATACTTTCAAGAGATGAATATCAGACCATAAAGATAGAGAGGAAAAGAAAACAAACCTGGTTCCAGTTAGGAGGATCTAGGTAGATAGGAACAGAAGGAAAAACCATGGTGGATGTTTATTCTTTAATTTTCTTCTCCTTTTTATCTCTTTTCTTTTAATTTTTTTGCCCTGACTTTTTTATGTGGGGGTGTTTTAATGCTTCTTTGCAAAAGTTTTCCGGCTTCTTAACAATGGGGGAGAATCACATCCATTACGAGTTTCACAGAGAGAAGAAGAGTCGGGAGTATAGCGAGAAAGAGAGAGAGTAGAAGGGAAAGCAAGAATTTTATCAACTATCAGTGTGGTGGTTCTTATATTTTATTTTGTGGGTGGGGTTGCAAGAATGTTTTTGTGTGAGAGAGATATTTAGAGAGAGAGAGAGAGAGAGAGAGAGAGAGATTTATCTTCGCTTCTAAGGAGTGAGGGAAGGGTTAAGTGCAAGGCTGCCCATGCATGAAAAGTTGAGATTAGAAAAAGCAAAAGAAGAGATCTCAGATCATGGACCATATACATATTCCATGGTTACTGTTCGTCTGTATCGTACATCAAATATACAAATTTCTCCACTATGTATATATAATGAAGATACAATTATCAACTATGCATATTATGAAGACAAATTAAATTTTTAATGGAGGATAATTAACAAGAAATTTCTGGCAATAGCATAATCAAGGGACAAAGCAGAGTGGACTCGGTACAACAGCGTTCCGAAGCCCACAAATAGTTGCACAGATTTACAAGGTGCAGGCTTGCAGATAATTTTATGCTTGCTAAATTGCATCAGTCAAAACTCAAAAGTTGTTATGTATAGATGTGTAACGTACGTGGCATACTGACATGTATATCTGATCGATGTTTGTATTCAAGTTTTACTGCAATAAAGGATGCATCTTTCATTTTGATTTTGCATATATCCTGTGAAAGAAAACAATGACCGACATGATATATATTTCTTCTATTATTTAATACATTTAAAAAATTATGCAAAAACTTAATTTGTTAGTAAGGTATTTTATTTTATATTACAAGGGTTGTAAATTTGCTAGCCTAGCATTGAGAGAAATATTTAGCAATTAGCAATTTAATTAACGATGATAATTAAAACATCGATAAATTGTAATCTGACAAATCTTTTTTGTTTTTCTTTAATATTTCGAAATATCAATAGTAAATAAGACACAAGCTATGAAAATATATCAATGCCATTAATATTTAGTTATTTACCTTTTCTGATCATTCATGAGAGAAAATAACTTTAGTAACTCATGTGGATATATGAACAATAATCTAGTATTTTGTATAAAATTCACAAAAAATAATATAAGAGAGTTCAGATTGAAGAAAAAACACCATTCTATTAGGAACCGGCCGGTGAGTTGAGGATTTGTATATCCTGATACACTACGACCCAAAAGAATGATAAAAAGTAATAATGTTGTGAAAAATTCTGATATTTAAATTCCTTTTCATTGTTTTTATAAGATAAACTGTGTATCAAGCATTTCAACTTACTTTTAAACTGAATGACCATAAATATAAGATAGAAAAAAAAAATGCATTGCTCTTTATCAATAAACCATGAGTTGGTTGTTCTTTTTTATTGTTTGTTCTTATAAGAAACCTTATAAATTAAGCATCATATTTACATTTAAATCATGACCTGCAATGTAATATTTTCAATGTAGAAGAAAATAATGAAAAAAAATGCACAATATATATTTATTATGTTTTACATGGCAAGAACTTATAAACTCGAAGCTGCGATCGAGGCTTGTAATAGGGAAAGGAAAAGAGAAAAAAAAGCTAATAGCACACCAGACAAACTAACACTTCCATCTTTTGTGATTTGCACCTACTTTGATGGCTCCAATAGCACTTTCAATTTCTTTAAAAGAAAGAAAAAAAGTACATTTCATAGTATTTTTAAGAACTGTTTACTGTTCCCATAATCCCATTCCTCATATAGCTAAACAAAACTCTTGATTAACAGTATATAGGAATAATTAATAGTGCTTCCCAATGTATATCGGTTGCTTCAGAAGATATCATTAGATACCAGGGGGCGTACCATAAATGGCAAAAGGACAACGGGATGCAAACTCATGAAATATGGAGGTCGGTTATCTGAAAACTGTGCCGGTGCAGGAATGTGTAGAATAATCTACTGATTAATTAATAGATTCGATAATAGTTTTGTTGATGTTTACAATGTTTGGACGATTATGCGTTTTTTGTTAGATTAAGCGGACAATCACAAATTATTATTATTATTTTTTTAAAGAAAGGCTATATATATAAGCTCATAATTTGTGTTACTAGGTATTTGCAAAGGCGTATATATATATGAATACGGATTTATATATCTGTCTCTTTTCATTAGAAAAGTGTGGATTTGCCATACCTAGCTTTTTATTATTTATTATATTTAAAAATCTAAAATTTAAGCGTGATTTAAACCGTTGTTGTTCAATTATTTGATAATAGCTACGTTTCTAACAAATTTTGTAAGTTTTAGAATGAAATAATTAATATATATTTAGATCATGTTAATAAAATAAATTGATTTTAATAGATTAATTATAATTTTTATTTTTTGATTTTTCAATTTAGTATATATTCGATGAATAGCAAATTTTGTAATTGTTATTTCCTTCGAGCTTGAATACCAAAAAAATAAAATTGCAATTGTTAAATTCTCTGTTCCGGTTGTTAACGAGAAGAAATAAAATAAAATAAAATCTTGACAATTACCAGACAAACAAAAGCAACGCATTATCAATGCAAATATCGGGACTCTTTTTTTCCTTTGTGACATTTTGACAAAAAAACTGCCTATTCTTTCCAATACCCCAGGTCCAAGTCTAACTTAGACAATTCTGGCAATTTAACTCTACAATAAAGAATTGGCATCTACTATATTGATCCTCGCATAAAGTATGATATAACCAAGCGAAATTCGTACTCTTTGAGGGTCAAAGCGGCCCCATCTTATTTCTAAATGCTATTTTCTTTATATATAAAAATAAAGAAATACACCACACACGTACTGGAAATCGGTGGCGAGGTTGATAAACTAGTTCCATCACCAGATGCGCTCGGTCGGAAATTCCCCACTTTGGTGGATTTGCTGCTTGGAAGTGGCCTACAGTGTCCTTTTTTAACAGTATTTTGAATACTTTTGCTCCAGATTTATCTACTTTTGAGAAATAAATATAAATTAATTCTATATGAAATTCACATAAAATATATAAATAAAGATGTGTGGGTGTCGGGATCGTGTAGTTAAATGTAGTCCAACACTCCAACCATTGTGAAACAGTGATTTTTTCAATTTCTGTAACGTAATACTTTATAACTATATATCCGTGTGACGGATATTATTGCTTATAAAACTGACCTGATTCACCGGTAAACAATAATTTGGCAGCGGATTGTTTTGTTTCTAATTATTGTGACCCCTTTATTTTCATTTTTATCATATTTCTATTACTTTTTTATGTTGCTCGGAGTTCCTCTCCACCTTTCAATTCTCCTCCTCCTCCGGTAGCACTACCTCATTCTCATGCGCTTCTTTTTCCGTCAATCTAGCCCCACCATACTAAATTTAATTATCTTCGTTTTATATATAACTTAATTATAAGAAAAAAAATTAATACAATAAAATACATGTTTTTAATTTTTGTGATCCTTTTATTTTCATTTTCATCATATCTTTATCTCTCTTTTGTGTTGCTCGGAGTCCCTTTCTACCTTTTTTTTTCTCTTCCTCCTCCTCCGGTAGTACTACCTCATCCTCATGCTTCTTTTCTCGTCAATCTAGCCCCACCAAAATAAAAATTAAGACAATTAAAATACATGTATTGAGAGAAGCTCGATAAGCCCTCTAGTATATCATAAATTAGTCTTGCACATGATTTTGCTTTAGAACATAGTTAACATGTGTGCGGCTTTGGGAGTGCTTATCTTAGTTTGAAATTAAATTCTCCAGACCATAAAATCATTTTTTGTTCTTAATTTTTTATGGAAAAAAATTATTTCGAATATCAACCGGTACGATACCTTTTATCATCTGAATCCATATATTTTTTTTAATGAACTATTTATTTCATTACATATCATATCAATTTTGACTAGAATATGTGGAATGAGGTGCTGTTTTCTCCTTGTTATTATGGCAACAATTTTCTTGTATTTAAATATTTCAATTATGTTGCCTTCTTTTTTCTATGCCTATTCTAACGTTAATTTTTTTAAGCTTTTATAACTCATAATTTGAAAATTTTATTGAAAATGAAACCAACAGATGTGATGCATGTCATTTTTTCTATATTCATAATTCATATAAAAAATTTATAATATTTCGAGATCATTTTAATTGGCATGAAAAGCATCCGAAAATTTTATTTTATGGATTATCTCCGAATGTTGATTTGCAACATACCTTGAATATATACAATCTACACTTGTTTTAGAAAGTTAACATAAAATTTTAAAAGTTGAGTTTTAGGTTAAAATAATAAATTTAGAAGAAAGTTTTAGGTCTTATTCATGAAAAATACATATTAAATTGATACAGGACGAGGGTTGGTCCAACTTAGTGGCAACAAATGTTCGTCCCTACATTGAGAGTTTAGACATATCTAAATTGTCATTTCAAATTAAATTAATTAGTGATGAACTATCAACTTCATGACTGCCGTGCGCACCCTTAGGCCTTTGTCTTATTTCAGTAATCCATCAGATTTGATATAAAGCATCATGTATAAATGGATGGTTCATATAATTGCCGACTCCCCAAGTCGAACATCTTGCAAACGTAAGGAGCCTCATTGATCCACATACACCGGGTGCATCTCTAACGTTACCGAGTTGCTTTCTTCCCTAAATGGGGCCCACGTGAGTATATTTGCCTATGACGACCCACCACGTAGATGACCAGACCGCTCTCTGGTCTCTTTCTCGTTCACACCTGATCCATTATCGTATAGACCCAGACTACCAGACGCGCCTCTACCTGGGCTACTGATTAATGGGGACCACAATCTAGGAGTAGGAGCTTGTATTGGGCTGTTTGGGCTGGAGAAGTGGGTCCAGATAGACATGGGCATGATGAGTCCAATAACCTGGATGCTTCGGCCCCCTGCGGTCTGCGCGCTTGTCGGCTTGTAGCTTTAACTTTTTCTGGGACATGCTAAATCTGTCAAGGAATCTTCATGTTTGGATTGAATACACCTGGTGTATGGATCCGAGCCTGAGACACAGGCTTGGTGTACCCTGTAGTAAAGGGTTGCAAGTGTAGAGCCTAGTTTATGCTTGTAATTGCGAAAAGTAATCTCTTTTCATCACATCAATAGCTTCAATAATTATGAATTAGCAAAAGCGTAATGCATCATTATTTCTGTAATTCACGCAACAAATTTGATATAATTCAAGAGTACTAGATCGGATGATTAATTGTGCTTTGTTGTTCGAGTTTCCTAAAATCAAATGACATGGAATTAAGTTTATTATGATTTGTATTCGCAGATGATTATTTTTAAATAAATGTACAAATGAATCCTGAAAGAAAAGAACACATTCTTTAATTATCCATGTTTGGTCAAATGTTCAAAATTAATTGATGCATTTTCTCATATAAAATGTGGTCATATATATGGAGCATTCCTCTAATTTAATATGTTCCGTGTTTTAATTTTTTTACTTTCATTTTTATACATAGGTAGTTTTCACATGAATATTTTTACTTAGCTTGTTCAATTTGGAACAAATTTCACACCCCTTAGCCAGACACTTCAATTGTTCATCAGCAAGTGCAATTGATTTGCCATTAGGATGCACATTATTTTACTCCTTTGCTTAATTTCCTCGATGATATAATTGTTTAAAAATTATAAATTTCAAATTAATTAATATTTAGAAATGTGTACTCCATTTTATCTTCTTATTAAATGTAGAGTTCAATACTAAATATTCAGTGATTTCATTATTTTCTAAGAGGGAATAAGTTCAAAGCCCACTAGAAACGGATGGTGATAATGTGTATTTTACATGCACATTAGACAATATTTCTCTAAATAAACGATATTTTGTTCAAAAATGTTTTCACTGCTTAATAATATTAAGTTGTCTGATCAAAATGAAATAAGGTTTAGATTCATTTGTCACTTTGGAAATATTTTTAATCTTATATTATCTTGGAAAGATATTGACTGCATATATATATGGGACATTTTTTTGGAAGGAGTTAGATTCTGGCAAGTGAAGAAGACATATCTGTCATTACAATATGCCAGTCTTTTACTAACTACCTAGTTTAAGCCCAAACATTTCTACAAACCAATCTGTCTGCAGCCTGCCATTGCATTTAAAATTGAATACCTCTTGCCCAATTGATACCTTTTAGGAACCAAATAAAATAAATAAATAAATATTAAAATAAATTGTAATATTAATAATTGTATTGATAGTAACAATAGCAAGAACAGTGGTAAATTGGTAATATATAGTCCAAAAGAAGCTAAAATCTCCTTCTCGTAATCAGTTAAATTGAAAAGTCATGCATATATATATCAAAAAGGGGAAAAAAATCAAGAGAACGTTAAAATATGTCTGTATGAATAGAAATAATGATGAGTAATTCATGAGGAAGGGAAGGAAGATGGGAATTCCTTGATTGGGAATTTGGGGTACACATCATTCACCTATGGTGCATGTATGATTCAAGAAAGCGATAATACATAATAAAGATCTCCTTTTGGATAAAGACCAGCATAATAATTACAATTAATGCAAAACGTTTGAATGGCTGGCGGGCCTGATTAAACTTTGATTGAAAACGGAGCAAATTGGGATCACATGTTGCTCAGACCATGTGTCCATCCATATTTTCTCGGTAAATTAATAAGTACCGATACAGAACTGCTCGAATGAGAATTCTTTTCAGATAAATATTACAAGTTATTATAATTTTATATATGAAATGCACTCAAACTACTTACATTTAAATTTTAAATTACTGAATTTTTTGTAAGGAATTTTTTTTATATGGATATCCCCTATATTAAATATGCTATCTTGTTTCTTAATTACAAGGATTCAATGACTTTGACATTCATTTTGTTAATAAATTTTGCAAAAAAAAAAATCGAACTTCAATCTCCCTATAGAGTTTCGAGGTATATAACGTCATGTTATGCTGGACTTGCAATTTTCATTTGGGTTCAAAGCAATTTAAACATTATTTAACCCTTTTTAGTCTTTTAAATAGTCAGTCACAGTTGCAGTATAGCTATACTATAGCATTTTTCGAAGCTCAAAAAGTTAAACGATGCCCAAAAAAATTATATAAACACAACTGCATCTGCTCTAGCTAGCTAAGGTAGCTCTAATATCTATACAACATACGAATGTTGGCTAATTTTTCCATTTCTAAGGTACAGTTCATATTGAGAGTATGTTATTTTCAATCTAATTATCTGACATTTTTCACATGTCTGTAGCTAGTAGTATATTTTCCTGTTCAACCCCGCATCCCTCTTCCAAGTTACCTCTATTCTGGTAAACAACTTGCTAGATTTGCTGATGAAAACAAATTGGTATCTATTGGAGTCTTCGCATGCAACTAATTATTTTTCACAAGTTATGTTACATTTGCCACAACTAAAAGTTTATTATCGTTATGCAGGATCGATATGTTGTGACGAAGTGATAATTGCTATGCGAAACTTTGCTGAAAATGAATTAAAGCCAGAATTAGGTACATATGCTATATCTGATCAATCCAATTTTGCGCCTACTAAAGAGTAAAGAATAAAGACCAAGTGGACCTAGGGCAACAGAATAGAAAAAATTAAAAGAATTCATTTTTGAGTAAGATTCAATCTTCAATATTTTGTTGAAAGAGGGGGAGAAAATTGAAAGCTTGAGTGGTTTGAGAGTACTGGTCTGTTTCATTGAGACTCGGCGGCTCAGGACCTGCCTTGTCAATTTGAACAGTTCAATTCTCCTACTTAGAATGTAACTCAAATTCAAAGCACAACTAACGAAGAAGTCGTACAAGGACCTCTATTATTTGTACTGAATTCTCAAAGCGAATATTGCTTTATCTTTTGGAGCGTAATATTCTTCCTTCAACATTGTTGTTCGCATATGTGTCTTTTTTGGATCTTGGATCTCTTTCCATTATATCTGCAGCAATGATACATAAGATGTAAATAGTATTAATATTATCCAAAAAATATATACATAGCAGACTTAATTATATTATTCTTTTTCGTTGATAGTCAATTAATTATAACAATGCAAAAGTGATCTAACTATTCGTGAGATTTCATGAAATTTCATGACTGTAATTGTACAAATTTATTAGAATGAATTAATTAATGTTTTGATTTTTAAGTGAGCTTTTACATAATATTAACACAAACATATATATTTACTATAATACTATTACTATGCCATGAGAAAATATAGAACAAGAATCAAACTTTAAAGGATTCAAGGACACAGATTGTGGCACGTCAGCACACATATTTTCCATCCATTGCGCATATCAAGAAAAAGGGAAAATAGCGTGCGGCATGATGGCGCGCTACTATTGGTAGGTTAACGGTTAACCAAAGCTGAACTTCTTTGTAGTCTTCAAAATTTTTTTTTTAAAAAAAATTTATTAAATGTCATTTTCTTAGGAAGAGAACAAAAATTCTTTTTGATACCAGCCACCTTGACCAAACATTGACTTTGATTCTCCGAAGTTCATTTGTCGTTTTCGTAACGTTGTTTACGTTCTTCAATAATATTCTTGATCATGAAAAGATATAATTGTTATTCCATACTCCTTTTTCTATTTTAAACTTTAAAACTGTCGCTTAGAGACTTAGCTAATATATACTGAATTAAAATTGTTTCATTATTAAAATGTCAATGGGATATAAATTTTCACTAGTGCATCAGTTCCTCTTTATTTTACTCAATTCAGGATGGTAAAGTTAAAATTTTGCACGAGTTAAACATTCAAAAATAAGTTTCGGAGTTTAGACGTCAAGTGATGCATATATATTTCAATAGTCAAATGTATATGCTACAAAATCGAGTAATGAATTTGGAAGTTCAAGAGAGCTATTGACCTCATACATATTAACTAGTCGAAATATGTCACTGTCAATAGTAATGTTTAAACTTTAAACTACAATAAATAATCTGCATTCTGCAATAAATAAGTGTGTTTATTATGGTGTGTAAAAGTTCCATGAAAATATATTGGAAAAGTTCACGTGGAATCTGTCATCACTTATAAGAACGAGCTTCTTAATTTCATTGAACAAGCTAATTAACACTGATAGTAAAGTAAGTTAACAATTGATATTAAAATAGTAAAGGTTTATACTTAGTCGTCCGGTCTCTAAACATGTGAAGATAGTAAGAGCTCAGAGCTGCTAGCAAAAATGACTGAGCCATTCCGTGATAAATTTTATTTTTTCTTTCCCCTTTTAATTTTACAGATCAAGTACAATATATTTTATGTGACGTAATAGTGGACATAAATTAACGTAGGACAGTATCTTGCGTTCTCGCAATTCTGATAACCCTTAAATGAATTACATACATCAAATGCATTATTATAGATTAATTTACTAATTGCAATCAGTCAATCATTCATATCATCATATGTAGCATTGTAGATTATTATCATGCCTCATTTTTTTTTTCCCCTATATGCATTCTGTTGGTATAAGACAGGTCTTGACTCCAGGCCATGCCTCAATTGGGCTTTTCTGAGCCTTTCCGAACAAAAAGGCTAAGCTAAGCCAGTAGACATTTTGGACTATTGTATAATGTAAAGTTATAGGCTAGGCTCGGTACTTCTTCGATTTGAGGAAATTACATTTAAGGGCTCTCAATGGGCTTATTATTTCGTTAGAATAAGAAATTAGTCATGTCTTATAAGATCAAGCAAAAGGCGAAGGCCTGAAAACCAGCTCGCAAAAATACTTGACAAAAATATTTAGCAGCCTATAATGATTGTGAATTTTTATAGTAATAAATTTTAGAAAACAGGAACGAAGCTAGAAATATGACATAAAAAACAAATCTAGTCACAATAAAAAACAAATCTTGTTTAGTAATATTTTTTTACTAAATATATTATTTTTCATTTTATCGGTTGAGAAAAGAAATAACAATAATATTTTTATAAATAAAACTTTTGCTCGGACATTCGCTGACATAATTTTGAATACTTATTAGTTATTATTACTCTATCTAATTACCTACATTGCCACACATGGGATTGATCAATTTTCAAACCTTCAATTTCTCTAATGACTGATTTGGTTATAAAATAAATTTGGAAGTTTCATGAAAACTAAACATAGGAACACATCTCGTTTGATATCAAATTTTATTATACATATATCAAATAAATCTCAAATTGACACGAACAAATTTATAAATTTAGCAACTAAATTTCATATTATAGAAAAAAATATTATAAAGTTAACGAGAATATTTCAAATTATAGCAAGTTTTGTCATTTGATGAGCAATAAAAAAAATTCCTAGCATTTAGCGGTACAAAAATCTGAAAAGAAGGATTTGCTAAGAACAGAAGAATGGAATATTTAAAAATGTCATTGAAAAAAAAAATTGGAAAGTTAAAAATAACAAAATTAAAGAAGGCTAATTAGGGAGGGAATAAAAAAAAAAGGAAAACAGAACATCCCAATTTTAGCGCGTTAGTCTAAGACGGTGGCCAAACCGTCTGAAATATCGCGCCGTCAAAGTTGAGTTCCCATGCGAAATTTGTGCGCCCCACTCAAACTTAACAGAAGACGACAACCGTCCGTTAGGCGTACTTGGGCAGTCGGCCAACCACATCCGACGGTCTAAACTCATCAGAACTTTCTAGAATTTCTCTCGGTTGAACAGAAAGCCTATATAACGATCTCCTCTTACCTCCTCTCCACTTATTCCAACTCCACAAAACCTATCTTCAACCCTCGCCACTTTTATTCTTTTCTTTAGTTTTAGTAGAGGTTTTATTGTCTAGATTTTGAGATCTAGATCTGAGAAATGGCCGGAAAGGGAGAAGGTCCGGCGATCGGTATCGATCTCGGTACCACCTATTCCTGTGTTGGTGTGTGGCAACACGATCGCGTTGAGATCATCGCCAATGACCAGGGAAACCGTACTACCCCGTCCTACGTGGGTTTCACTGACACCGAGAGGCTGATCGGTGATGCTGCCAAGAATCAGGTGGCCATGAATCCCACCAACACTGTTTTTGGTGAGTCAGATATACTTCGCTTTTCTTTTTAATATATAAAAATCAATTTCATCTTCGAATATTAGTAGATAGATCTGGATCTGTTGTGTAGGAATGTTCATGGATCTTTACTAGGTAGATCTCTAATTATGGTTAACTTCGACCTGTAGGTCAACTTTGGTCTAGTTCTTGCTTAGAAAGCTTTATGTGATTGTCAATTGCTTATCGTAATTGATTCTATGGGCAGATCTGGTTGCAAACACTTGATTCCCCGTGTACCTTTAAACAATAGTTTGACCTTTACTTGATCTATATTTGTGCGAAGATGGTTTTATTAATTATGTAGGTCTGTGTAGTTATTAGTTTATAACTATAGTATCAGGTTTGTGTAAATATATGAAGTAAGCATTCTTTTTTTTTTATATATATATAACTGTAGTATCAGATTCAATACAGTCCCTGTGTTATGGTTTCAATAGTATCTAATTGCATATGTCTGTTTTCAATGGTAAAGAAGCATATTTATTATGGATTGGTTCAGAGGGTCAGCTCTATTAGATTTATGTGGTTACAGGGTTGTAGTTTTAGCTGAGGTTCGAATGATTTCTATTTTATGTGAATGTGAATATACTATTATTATATCTGATGTATTGTCTGGTTAATGTTTGTATAGAACTTCATAGTTCTCATGTATTAGCAAAGTGTTTGCTTCCTATGCGCATGTATTATTTAACAATTGTTTCATAATAAATATATAAAGTCATCAGGCAATATTTCTTGTTCCATTTGGGTAATTCTGCTCAACTCCTTTTAGCCTCTTGTGTATTATCCGAAGCTATTTAATTCGGTTGTATTGTATCAATCTCTAAAAGATATCTCCTTTTATTAACAATGGCAGCTCTAACAATAGTTTTCATAATGTTCCAGATGCCAAGCGTTTGATTGGTAGGCGCTTCAGCGATGCCTCAGTTCAAAGCGACATCAAATTGTGGCCATTCAAGGTCATTCCTGGACCAGGTGACAAGCCCATGATCCAAGTCAATTACAAGGGTGAGGAGAAGCAATTTGCTGCTGAGGAGATCTCCTCCATGGTGCTCATCAAGATGAAGGAGATTGCTGAGGCGTACCTTGGCTCTACCATAAAGAATGCTGTTGTCACTGTCCCGGCCTACTTCAACGACTCCCAGCGTCAGGCCACAAAGGATGCTGGTGTCATTGCCGGGCTCAATGTCATGCGTATTATTAATGAACCCACTGCTGCTGCTATTGCCTATGGTTTGGATAAGAAGGCAACCAGTGTTGGGGAGAAGAATGTGCTGATTTTTGACCTTGGTGGTGGTACCTTTGATGTGTCTCTTTTGACCATTGAGGAGGGTATTTTTGAGGTCAAGGCTACTGCTGGAGACACCCATTTGGGAGGTGAGGATTTTGACAACAGGATGGTGAACCACTTTGTTCAGGAGTTTAAGAGGAAGAACAAGAAGGATATCAGTGGCAACCCAAGAGCTCTGAGAAGACTCAGAACTGCTTGTGAGAGGGCGAAGAGAACTCTCTCCTCCACTGCCCAGACCACAATTGAAATTGATTCTCTCTTCGAGGGTATTGATTTCTACTCTACCATCACCCGTGCCAGGTTTGAAGAGCTGAACATGGATCTGTTCAGAAAGTGTATGGAACCAGTTGAGAAGTGCTTGAGGGATGCTAAGATGGACAAGAGCACTGTCCATGATGTTGTTCTTGTTGGTGGGTCTACTCGTATTCCCAGAGTGCAGCAACTCCTCCAGGACTTCTTCAATGGCAAGGAGCTCTGCAAGAACATCAACCCTGATGAGGCTGTTGCTTATGGTGCAGCTGTCCAGGCTGCAATTTTGAGTGGTGAGGGCAATGAGAAGGTCCAGGATCTGTTGTTGCTCGATGTCACTCCCCTCTCCCTTGGTCTTGAGACTGCCGGTGGTGTCATGACTGTGCTGATCCCAAGAAACACCACCATCCCCACCAAGAAGGAGCAGGTCTTCTCCACCTACTCTGACAACCAACCTGGTGTGCTCATCCAAGTCTATGAGGGTGAGAGAACCAGAACCAGGGACAACAACCTGCTTGGCAAGTTCGAGCTGTCTGGCATCCCCCCTGCCCCAAGAGGTGTGCCCCAGATCACTGTCTGCTTTGACATTGATGCCAATGGTATCCTCAATGTCTCAGCTGAGGATAAGACCACTGGACAGAAGAACAAGATCACCATCACTAATGACAAGGGAAGACTGAGCAAGGAGGAGATTGAGAAGATGGTGCAGGAGGCAGAGAAGTACAAGTCTGAGGATGAGGAGCACAAAAAGAAGGTCGAGTCCAAGAATGCTCTTGAGAACTATGCCTACAACATGAGGAACACCATCAAGGATGACAAGATCTCTTCGAAGCTACCGGCTGCAGACAAGAAGAAGATCGAGGATGCGATCGACCAGGCCATTCAGTGGCTCGACACCAACCAGCTTGCTGAGGCTGAGGAGTTCGAGGACAAGATGAAGGAACTTGAGGGCATCTGCAACCCCATCATTGCCAAGATGTACCAGGGTGCTGGTGCTGACATGCCTGGTGGTATGGATGAGGATGGTCCTGCTCCTAGTGGCGGAAGCGGTGCTGGTCCCAAGATTGAGGAGGTCGACTAAGCCGTGTGGTTCAGCCATTATATGTTTTCTGTTGTTGGATATATAATTGTTAGTTTTGGGCAGTAGCTTGTGTAGCTCTGCAATTTTGTTATCTGCTTATTGGTTCCACTTACTATGGATGGTTGGTATTTGTTTGAACAATCTGTTTCTTAAAGCAATTATAAATGCTCACTAGTTGTTCCCTTAATTCCTTTTTAACTAAGTTTATGGTTTTACATTTTACATTATATTTTAGCGTTTTGCATTTCAGGTATGTTTATCGTTTTTATGAATTAATTGTTCTTAATTGAATCTAGATAGTGATAATAATATTTCCCACACCATATAAATATTATTATCTGCGAAAGATTTACTACAGCGGTTTATTGTTTGTTATATTGTGAATCTCTAAACTTGGAATAAATTAAACTATTGAGGTTATATATTTATCGGTTTAATGTTTGTTTATCGTTTTTATGAATTAATTGTTCTTAATTGAATCTAGATAGTGATAATAATATTTCCCACTCCATATAAATATTATTATCTGGTAAAGATTTACTACAGCGGTTTAATGTTTGTTATATTGTGAATCTCTAAACTTGGAATAAATTAAACTATTGAGGTTATATATTTTATATTTTCGTTTTGGGTCTAGTCAACTTTAATGTTACAATCTACTATCTAATGTTCTTTTCTTTTGCATAACTGGCACAGGTTTGAATTTGATATTTAAGGTTGCAGTTGCATAATCTGGCATACATTCTCAGACACTATGTAATTGTCATCAAACAGACCTGAACTTCGATTTATTTTTTTATTTTTTTATTATATATATATATATATTTTTTGGAAAAATGCAGCAATACCCAATGGCACCAAATCAAGAGGGAGGGCATTGAACAGCAGTTCAGTAGCAAAGCGAAAGATACTGACTATGATTTCGATCTGGAGGACAGAATGCACTATTTGTTTCGACTTTAAGTCTCTTTTGTTTTTCTCATATAATTTGTTTTGGATCAGAAGGCAAGCAGAAATGATAAGGTGTCCTTTTTTGCAAAATGATAATGGTACCACCGTACCAAGCATTACTAAGCATTCTCACACTATTTGTTTCTCTACACTATTCTGAAATTTGTGATACTTAACTTACTGTTCAATCTTATTTGAAAGTTGTTAGTATAATGATAAAGGTGGCCTTACTAAGCATTCTGGTCCAAATTTTTTAGGAAACTAATTTCACAGTTGTTGATATTAATTGCAACCATGTTAGTGTTAAAAGTTCTGAAATGAAATTGTCAATAACTGATTAGGAACTGTGTCAAGTGTCAACAGCATTGGTTCTCCCATCAAGTGAAGCCTTCATGTAATCAATCAACCGTGTCGACGCCTTCTCCTCACCAACCTAATACCAAAGAACTTTTCCAAGAGCTAATTTATCTCACAGAAACCATTCAGTACTAATAATCCCTTCGTGTCATCAGGGCAACCAGTTCGGTGATTTCATAATAAGAAAGACCTCTATGGCGAATTGACACCTGCAACCTCTTCCTCTTGCCATCTCGATTCTCGACATTAAAAAACCTACCTTGTACAAATTCGCTTTTCTTTAAATGACACTGAACCAAGCCTGTACCTCTGCCGTACCTAACCAGTGGCACCCCCTTCATCTGAGACCGACGCATCCCTAGTTGACCCTGAAATGTTACTCTCCGCATCGAGACGATGCTATAGAAACCCTCCGTGTAGGCTGCGGTGGTCGGAGATGGCCGAAAACCGTTGACGAGGTTTATCGGTTTAAAATCCACAAGTCGAAACGATCCGACAACTAAGGGTCTGCTCCAGAAATCATGTATTAAAGGGAGGGAGAGCAGAGGAGAGGAAGGGTTGTCCGGTCTTGTTACCTCTAAATCAGGGTGTAGAAACAGTAGAGTAAATCCTTCTCCAAATAACTATATCTCTTACCTCTTTTTCTCTTTTTTTCCGCTACTCTTGTACCGACCTGGAGCGAGTAAACCTCCGATCAGAGTAAAGTTGCTGATTATTTCCGTTACTCTCCTCTCCTCTCCCTCCGAATTGGATTTGTGGAGTACAGCCTAAAGATACGAGCCCCAATTTCTTATCGTTTGGGTCTAAATTCCGTATAGGTCAACAGGCTACCCGTTTTATGAAAAGATAGATTGAACGAAGAGGACTAATAAAGAGATTGAACGAAGAGGACTCCGATCTCCTAATAAAGATCCCTATATACGAAAGGAAATTGATTCATACCATCTAACCCAGAGTCATCACGTCATCCAACTTAAGCGCTCTTTTCATTTTTCCGAATTCAACCCAGATCTGATCCGATCAGATCCGAGCGCCTCCCTCCGATCCGAGCTCGCCCTCCCTTCAGCGTCTTCCCCTCTCTCCCCTCCTTTATCTCTTCCTTCGTGAGTTTTCCCTCTCTCCCTCCGCTATCTTCTTCTTTCTCCCTTCTTTTTTCTTCTTGCTCCCTTTTATTCCCTCTCTATTTGTTTTTTTTCCTTTCTTATTGGCTCTTTCTTTGTCTCTCCCATCGATCTTATGTTATATACGTTCATTTTATTTGTTAAATCTGTTCAATTTATTTGTTATATATTTTCAATTTATTTATATATATATTTTATATATGTTCACTTTTATTTTTTTGCATCTAGTTCAAATTGTTTGCAATATCTGTTCAATTTATTTGTTAAATGTGTTCAATTTATTTATGCTCACTTTTTGTTATGAGTTTCACGGTGTTTGTTATATATGTTCTATGTATTGTTATATCTGTTCATTTTATTTGTTAAATATGTTCAATTTATTTGTATATTTGTTTTATATATGTTCATTTTTATTTATTTTTTCATTAGTTCAAATTATTTGCGATATGTGTTCAATTTATTTGTTAAATATGTTCACTTTTGTTATGAGTTTCACGACGTTTGTTACATATGTTTGATGTATTGTTATATCTGTTCATTTTATTGGTATGTCTGTTCATTCTATTTGTTATATTTGTTCAATTTTTTATATGTGTTTTATATATGTTCACTTTTATCTTTTTGCTAAAGTATACGTTGTTTGTTATATCTGTTCAATTTATTTCTTATATATGTTTAATTTATTTGTGTTATATTTCCACTTTGTTCATGTATTTATGTTCACTTTTATCTTTTGTCTGAATTCACATTGTTTATTATATTTATTCAATTGGTTGTTATATATGTTCAATTTATTTGTTGTATCCGTTCATTTTGTTTTTTTATTTAACCAATATTTGTCTTTTCGTTTTGTTGTTGTAAGTGTTTATTTTGATAGTAAGTGGTTGGTAGAACTTTTTGACAGAGAGAGAGGGGAGCATAAAAATTCATCGGAGAAGGGAAGGAGAGGGGAGGGGAACAGAAAGGGAGAGAGGGAAAGCACGAGAGAGCGGAAAGGGAGAGAGGGAACGCGCCAGAGAGCGCATGCGCGGAAAAAAAAGGAGTGCGGAAAAAATACTTGGATGGCGTGGATGATTTTTTATTGGATGACGGTTATCATTCCCGTGAAAACAATCACGGCCCAATCAAATCAGATTGCAATCTTCTATGATTTTCTTCTTTTTTTTTTTGCCCTTTTGATTTTTTTTCTATTTTTTCTTATGCAACAAAGGAGCCAATTGTTGTTGCATAAATAATCCATTAAAATTTGGCAATACTTTCCAAATGTATTATATAGATAGTAATTAAATCCGCCAATTGTTGTTGCATAAAAATCTATTAATTGTGTTGACATAGACACGATATGATGTGCCAGTATGTAGCGACAAAATGCTTGTCGTTTTGTTTTTCTATGTGCTATTGTACTAAACTAGGTTCATAACTCATAAGAATGAAATCTTATTTTTCTTACAAAATATAAGAGAAACTTATTTTAGGTTTGATTGTGTCATTTTGACATATTTAGATATGATTAATGCGAGTACGACAAGATTAGTTTATTATTTTTAAAGTTAAAAATTTATTAAACTATTAAAAACACAAGAAAAAGTTTTACCGACAGCATTTCAAGAAATAAGATGTAATGTGTGTCGTGTTGTGTTGACACACATTAGTCGTGTCAAGTCATGTTTGATTGATTTATTATTTTTACAGTTTATAGCTTATCAAAAAAAATAAATGAAATAATTTTACTAACAACATTTGAAGAAACAAGATGGAATGTTCGTGTCGTGTTGATACACCATGGGAATCCACTTTGATATTGAGCCTATATATGAAGTTACGGCGTGAAAACCGACCAAGGACAAAGAACAGAGTTAAAACAGTATTATTTCCGAAAATGTAGACTTTTGTAATTTCAAATTTCTAAATTTTCACAACTCAATAATTTAATTTTCGGAACTAATAATTTCAGAATTTCAACTTTTCAAAATTAAATTTCAGTAATAATTTTTTTTCCACATTTTTAAATTCAAAATTTCAGATTTAAGAATTTTTATGCAAAAAAAAAATTAAAATTCTAATGCAATTTTCAGCAAGCTCCAATTTCCTTAATTCACTATATATTGGGAATTTGGATCTTCTCTTCTATATCTTGATTCTACATCTATTTAAATAAAAATCGAATTTGATAAATGGTTGATACTTCTAAATTATGGAAACTATATCAAGAACGAACAAACACCATTTATTTAATTTCAGAAAATTATATGCTACCTTTTTTATAATTTGAGGGCCTTCCTAGATTTATTAGAATCCAATGATATCAAGATTTTCATGTTTGGTCTTTAAATAAACTGTACATGATTTTTTTTCGTTTTTAAAAGAAATTAATGATATGAAACTAAATTAATTACATGCAGTTCTCACATTATATCTTACGAGTAAATATCATCAAAATGAGAATTTTCTAAAAATTTTAAATTAATTATATGTAGTTTATACTAATAGCATTTGAAGAAGCAAGATGTAATGTTCGTGTAATGTCATATTGACACATCATTTTAGTCGTGTCAAGCCATGTTTACACGTCATGTTGGTCGTATCCACTTGTATCAGATTATTTTATTATTTTTAAAGTATAAACTTATTAAATAATTAAAATAAAGGAATAAATTTTACTAATTGTATTTAAGAAACAAGATGTAATGTTCGTGTTACGTCATATCGACACATTAGTCGTGTCAAATCGTGCTGACACATTTGTATACATGAACATATCATTTTAATATTGGTTATATAAACATCACAAAATTTGAGTTCACCAACGCTCTATTTCACATGAATTGGAAATTTTTAGTTCTTAGCAATGGAATTCTATTTAGAGCAGGTTTTTAATCAAGTTTCTTTCATATTACCAAATATCTTATTACGAAAAGTGCACAAATCTAAGGATAGTTAAAAATTGAACGCAAGCACTCGGAATGTCTCACGAGTAAAATAAACAAATAAAAGAGGAAAAATAATCTCCACATATTACACATTTCAAACGATTCTGGATTCAATCAAACTCATTTGATCACTATAATCTAAATTTATGCTCTTTACATAGTCTACAATATAATTCAAATCTTAATTAATCCTAATATTGGATTATGCGTAAAAAAAATACGTATATAAATTGCAATTATAGCTTGTTATGAGAACCAGTTGAGCATTTTATGTAATTCTAGATTCATTTGAAGTCATTTGATCATAATAATCTATATTTAAGCTTTTTATACAATCTAAAATTTAATTCAGATCTTACTTATTCATTTGAATATAATTCAGGTCTTAATTATTCATCATATTGCAATATGCTTAGAATGTAAATTGCGAATAAAGCTTGTTTGGGTTTCAGATGAGCATTTCAAGTGATTCTAGATTTATTTAAAGTTATTTTTTGATCATAACAACCTATATTTAAGCTCTTTCTATGGCCTACAATATAATTCAGCTCTTACTTTTTTAAAAATTAAATTATACAAGGAAAATATGCATATAAAATGCAAATAAAGATCATTTTATGCTCATTCGAGTTTTTAAATGATTCAGTATTCATTCGAAGTCATTTATTCAAATAATTTATATTTAACTCTTTAAGTGATCTAAAAATATAATTCAGAACAACTTATTTTTTCCATGATTTTGCATTATACATTTAAAAATATATCGATATAAAGTGCAAATGAAGCTTATTCTAAGTATTCATCGAGCATTTCAAACGATGATGGATACATTAGAAGTCATTCGATCACAACAATCGATATTTAGTCTCTAGAATAGAATTCAGATCTTGTTTGTTAGGAATTATGCTTAGAAAATATGAGCACTAAATTGCAAATTAAACTTATTTTGGGTATCAGTTGAGTATTTCAAGTTATTCTGGATTTATTCGAAATCGTTTGATCAAAATAATTTTTATTTATGCTATGTGAATGGTCTACAAGCATACAATAATTAAGAACTTACTTATTCAAAATATTATATTATACATAAAAAATACAAGCACAAAGCGCAAATAAAGCTGATTTGGGGCAACAGTTGAGCATTTCAAGAGATTCTGCATTCATTTTGGATTCAATCAAAATCATTTGATCAGTATAATCATTTGATCAAAATCATTTGAGAATAAAGAGATTCTAGATTTATTTAAAGTTTTTTCATCGTAATAATCTATATTTAAGTTCTTTATATGGTCTACAATATAATTGAGATCTTACTTATTTAAAAAGAGGATTGTGCAGAGAAAATATACATATAAAATGCAATTAAAGATCATTCTATGCTCATTTGAATTTTTTAAGCCATTTTGTATTCATTACAAGTCATTTATTGAAAATAGTTTATATTTAAACTCTTTACAATGATCTAGAATATAGTTCAAAACTTATTTTTTTCATGATATTGCATTATACATTATAAAATATATAGATATAAAGTGAAATTGAAGCTTATTTTGAGTATTTCAGCGATTATGGATTAATTAGAAGCCATTTGATCACAATAATTGATATTCTAACAAAATCTCAGAATATGAATAAGTCATTCCTTATTCACCCATGAACCAAACACGCCTTAATCTCTATGGATAGTCTGAAGGATTTCATGATGCTAATTGGGTAATTTTTAAAATTTTATTAACCGATAACATCTAGGATCGTTCTTACTATTGCTAACTTTCTTTATTTATTTGCATCGCAATCAAATATATTCCTATAAGAAGGATTGTAGAACCATACCTATGGTCTTTAACGAAGCTCTGTTCCTCTTCGGTTCACCTTGAATCCGAAACAAAATGACAGTCGAATCCGTGCTAGCGAATTCCCCGTCAACACCTAGCTCCGTCGCCCGTATCTTAATCGATAGAATATTTTAACAAGTATTTAGAAGAAGAAGATCAAAGCTTCAACACATGAAGACTTACTTGTAACACAAAGTTTCTGATCTGCTTTACCTTTAAAACACAAGAAGAAACCTTTCAATTTCATATAGCATTTAAAGCCACTAACCAGAAATTAAAAACAGCACTTTAATTTCTGACGTTGCAGCACTAAAACCTTGATAACTCTCTGTAGAAAACTCCAAACGCCCTGAAACTTGGACCATTGGATTCTACACTTCAAGGGCTACAATTTTCATATATCATTTGCCCAAAATGGTTATCGTTTGCTATACTATTTTTCTGTTTAAAGTTGGCTCAAATTCTGACCCGAATTTAAAGCCTTCTTTCTTCTTCATTTGTTAAAATAATTGGGCTTGGGCTTCAAATAAATTTATACATTTCATAATAATATTCATATATTATTATAATATGTGAAACTTATATTATCCTCATAATATACACATATTAATAAATTTATTCTTTGCTAGTTATTCACGTCATGTGATATAATTTTCTATTTGCACTTTATTTCATGCAACATGAAATTTTGTACATAGAAAATATATTTCTTGTTTCCCATTCAGTTGGTGTGACCTATGTTGAGGATCCATATTATGTTGGCAATGGAATAATTATTTTATTCCATAAACTGTAGGTACTCTAGCATACATTACAGCTACCCAAATAATATAGATGTTTAGCAAATCCTTTTACGAAACACGATCCTTCTAGTAATGTTATTTACATTACTTGTGTCTATTCCTTGCCATATGATATTATGACTATTATACAAAGTAGGGCTGTGTAATCTTTGTATTATAATCTTTTCTTGGTCTCTAACAAGTAGGATTATATAATTATAACTGCACTTCAGTTATATTGGATCCATTTATAATCTCACTTTACCAAGGGGCCCTTTATAATATCATTCCTCAATTAATGAGTGGCAATTAGCTATTGACATATATATTTTTCTCCTACACAAGTTATATACAAAGAACTATTACTTTTATCACCACTTGCTTCAAATGGCTTTTAATAATAATTACGTTGCATATTCCTTATGTGAAAAATATATCATATCAATCTTAGAATTAATGACACGATAAAAAAATATTAATGACACAAACACAATCCATATAATATTTTTTATCAATTAGGTCTGTTCAATATATGAATCTTTTCATATACTCGTGTTATTAAATGATAATCATTTATCAACGTTTACAGAACTACAACGTACTTTTAATCAACACGACAGTCTTATATGGAATATTAGTGTTCCTGCTAATATCCAAGACCTGTGAACATTTTAGAGTTATATATATTCATTTTATTTAGAGTTCTGCGGTTCAAGACCAAGAGCATCTTCTTGAACACTTCTAAATACAAACATAAACTCATGGAACAAAATGTAATAACATCCAATTCATAAATATAACATATAAAAGTAATCATCATAAGATAACTTTTAGAACACAATTCCAACAATCTCCCACTTGTTCTTAAAGTTACTTTTTATACATTTTTATGTATTAACTCTAAAACTAGGGTTGCCTTTTGACTCATTCTGTTATCTCTATCCACTCTCCATGCATCTTCAAACCCATGGAATCGAAGTGAACTTCACTTTTGGCTTGAGATAAAGGCTTTGTTAGCGGATCTGCTGTGTTACTATCCGTGTCCACCTTTAATAATTTTATTTTACCATCTTCTATGAAGTCCCGAATGACAAAGTATTTTCTATCCATGTGTTTGACTTTGTGGTATGCCTTTGGTTCTTTGATTTGTGCAATAGCTCCACTATTGTCGCAAAACAATTCCAATGGCCCTTCGATTGATGGTACCACTCCAAGCTCCTCAATGAACTTCTTGATCCAAACACCTTCTTTGCTTGCCTCCGCAGCAGCCATCACTTCTGATTGGGTGGTTGAGTCAGCTGTTGTTGATTGTTTGAAACTTCTCCAACAAACAGCACCCCCATTCAGAATGAATACATATCCAGATTGCGACCTTTTATCATCATAATCGGTTGCAAAACTCGCATCGGTGTAGCCTTCTACAACGAGTTCCCGTTTCCCTCCATACACAAGAAATTTATCCTTAGTTCTGTTAAGATACTTAAGGATATTCTTGACCGCACTCCAATGTGCAGGACCTGCATGGGCTTGATGACGACTTGTCATACTTAGAGCATACGCGATATCAGGTCGTGTACACACCATAGCATACATGATAGAACCAATTGCAGAAGCATATTCTACATTCTTCATGATTTCAATGTCTTTACGTGTGACAGCACATTGAGACTTGCTAAGTGTTACACCTTGACTCATTGGCACATTTCCTTTCTTAGAATTTTGCATGTCGAATCGTTTCAACACTTTGTCAATGTATGTACGTTGACTTAAGCCAATGAGTCTACGTGACCTGTCTCTACATATCTTGATTCTTAAGATATATTGGGCTTCACCCAAGTCTTTCATTGAGAAAATCTCTTTCAATGAAGTTTTTGTTTGCTCCATTAAGGGAATAAAGTTGCCTATCAATAGTATGTCATCAACATACAAAACCAAGAAAAGTATATAGCTCCCACTGACCATCTTGTATACACAAGTATCTTCCTTACTTTGAATAAATCCAAGGCGTTTAACCTCTTCATCAAAGCGCTTATTCCAATTCCTGGATGCTTACTTCAGTCCATAAATAGACCTTCGAAGTTTGCATACTTTACTACCATGATTTGGATCTTCAAAAACCTGAAGGTTGTACCCATGTACACATCCTTTTTCAAATTCCCATTAAGGAATGTTGTTTTGACATCCATTTGTCATATTTCATAATCATAAAATACGACAATGGCTAGTAATATCCGAATTGACTTAAACATTGCAACAGGCGAGAAAGTTTCGTCATAATCAATTCCTTGAACTTGACTAAACCCTTTCGCTACAAGTCTTGCCTTGTATGTTGTCATGTTTCCATCCATGTCCATCTTCCTCTTGAAAACTCATTTGTTTTGAACAACTTTCTTTCCTTGAGGAAGGTCTACCAAGTTCCACACTTGGTTATCATACATGGATTGCATTTCAGATTTCATGGCTTCATACCATGATTTTGAGTCTTCTCTTTTCATTGCTTCTTCAAAGGTCTTTGGATCATCCGTATCCATTACCAAGATCTCATGAAGCCCTAGATATATATTAGGTTTCTTTCTAGATCTTGTTGACCTTCTTAGTTCTTTGGCTCTTCATGCTCATTTTGAGTATCTTGAACCTCTTGCACAATTTCTTGTGGAATTAGTTCAATACTCGATTGAACACTATGTGGTGATGCGTGAACATCTTCCTCAATAGGATGAGGAACTTGTACACTAATGCTCCCACTAGCCGTCGGAACTATGGTTGGGTTATTTCGATCTACATGGGTGTCATCCATGACCTGATCGAGGTCTTGTAATGTTTCTTGAGTTTCCTCAAGCGTTACACTACTTCCATTACTTTTGATTCTTTCGAGAAACTCTTTCTCTAAGAAAATTGCACCTCTTTCAACTAATATTCTATTTGTTGACTTGTGCCAAAAGTAGTATCCTTTTGTTTCTTTCGGATAACCTATAAAGAAGCATTTTTCCGCTTGGGGTTCTAGTTTGGTTGACATCAATCGTTTGATGTAAGCCTCACATCCCCAAATTTTGAGAAAAGATAATTCAGGAGTTTAACCTGTCCACAACTCGTATAGAGTTTTCTCGACAGAATTAGATGGAATACTATTCAGTGTGTAAGCCGCAGTTAGCAATGCATGTCCCCAAAAATAAAGAGGCAATTCTGTTTGGCACATCATTGATCGAACCATATCAAGCAATATTTTGTTTCTCCTCTCAGATACACCATTCCACTATGGTGTTCCTGGTGGAGTCAATTGTGGTATGATACCACACTCTTTCAGATATGTACCAAATTCATTACTCAAGTATTCTCCTCCACGATCAGTTCGCAAAATCTTAATTCTCTTATTAAGTTGATTTTCGACTTCATTCTTGAATTCTTTGAACTTGTCAAAAGATTCACTCTTGTTCTTCATTAGATAAACATAGCCAAAACGACTATAGTCATCTATGAACGTAATGAAATATCTAAAACCATCTCGTGCACTTGTTCTCATTGGACCACATACATCAGAATGTATCAATTCCAACAAGTCTTTTGCTCTTGAACCTTTCTTCTTGAAAGGTTTCTTAGTCATTTTACCAACTAAACAAGATTCACATGTCTCTATTGCATCGCAATCCATGAGACCAAGAAGATTACTATCTTGTAATTTCTTAATGCGTTTCTCGTTTATATGACCAAGACGATAGTGCCATAAGAGAGTGTTGTTTTCATGAGATACTTTGAGTCTTTTATTATTGACATTTAGAACATGTTTATCATTCACTTCTAGCAAATATAAACCATCATGAATAGTAGCATTTGCATAGAAAATTCCATCTTGTGCAATACTCATACACGAGTTTGAAATAGTAAATACATAACCATCTTTGTCCAAACACGACACAGATATAATGTTCTTACTTATAGACCGAACATAATAAACATTATTCAAATTAATTATTAAACCACTAGATAAATGAAGGTTTATTGAACCAATGGCCATCGCCGAGATACTAACACCATTGCTCACCTTCAAAATAACTTCTCCTCTCTTGAGATGTCTTCTATTCATTAGTGCCTTCATATTAACACAAATATGAGCACACAATCTAGTATCAGTTACTCAATCGTGAATAGATGTGGTTAAATTAATTTCAATAACATAGATACCTTTTAGAACCTTGGGACGCTTCCGCTCTATTTTGCCTGAGTCTAAGTCAGCCTTGTACTTTGGACAATTCACCTTGAAACGTCCTTACTCATGACAATAATAGCACTCGGTTTGCGGAGTTAGCGAGTTTTTCTTTTTGCCTTTGGAGGTGCTCGCTTGAGCTTCTCCTTTCCCCTTGTTCTTTTTAGATATCTTCTTTTTGCCTTTTCCCTTTTGAGCTTTCTTGCTATTATGTGATATTGCAAGAACATTCTTCTCTCCCTTGTGCCTGTTCATATCGGCCTCAGCTTGCTTCAAAGTCTGATGGATCTCATCCAAGGTCATTGCCTTTTCACGCAAGTGAAGATGCATGACTACATCTCTGTAAGATGGAGGCAACGAACCAAGGATTATATCCTCAGCAGAATCAGCATGCATTGGAGCATTAAGCTTCTCCAATTTCTCAAGGTAACCCAACATTTTCAACATATGTTGGTTGACAGAAGATCCTTCTGCCATGTTACACCTTGTGAAAGCTAAGGTGATCTTTGAACGCTCTTTACGAGCATTCTCCAGGAACATCTTGGAGAGACGTTCGATTATCTCTTTTGGAGTATTGTTAATGAACTTTCTAGTAAGTTCAGTAGCCATACTTGCCAACATGAGACCTTGAACGCTCAGTTCGTCCTTGCGGTACTTTTCAGATTTGGCCTTTGCTTCATCAGAGGGATCCTTATCTAGTACTGGAGCATCTTCCTCCAATACATTGACAAGATCCTCCGACCTGATGATAAGTTGGAGTTTCAATTCCCAATCAAGGAAATTGGAACCATCATTCTCCAACGGAAACTTTTCGAGTATGGATCGGATAATTACGTTGTTTGTCATTCTATAAAATAAATCAAAGGATTTCATGTTAATATTTATGTAAAACTTCATACCACATATTTAATATTTGTCCATTATGCAGTATATTCAAGATCCTATCATAAATAAAGCGAACTCATCCGAATTATAAAATCAAGGTAAGTAATCTTTTACTAATCATAACCTTTTAGAAAAACTTTTGCAATCGTTTGCAATTTTCTAAACTTTATGACTCTTGTTGTTTATTAAGAACCTTTTCTTACTAAACGATTTTCCCGGGACTTCAAGCCTAGATCTTGACTTCCCTTTAAGCAAACTTATTTTATTGGTCAATATGTTCGGCTAATTATCTCCATAAAATAAATGTACCAAATGCCTCACATTTAATCCATTTATCAATGGCCAGATAATATGTCCTAACACATTCCACGATTTTTAAAGATTAGAAATTACACTCATGCATCTTAATAATCTCTAGCTTAAAGTGGATAAAATAAGAAGGAAAAATACTTAATTTTTCATTGGACATTTCAAATGTGACTATAGTTTGGTAGGTCCTGTTTCCATACACCCATACCTATCCTAACATATCATTCACATATAATCATAAAGCACATAACATAAAACAATCACAAAACATTTGCGAGTTTGTATGCCTCTTGCGCTTCTCTTCATCCACTGCTTTATCTTCTTGCACCATTGGATGAAAAATTGCATAAAAATAAATATGCTGCCCCAAACTTTATTATGAATCCTTTCAAAAATAAAATTTGCTAAGTGCAAGTATTAGAAACCCATCTCATTCTCACAATGCATATGATGTAAAAATAAATAAAGGCATCCTATACATAAATTGCCTTTTGTGCCTAATTAATAAACGCTTATTAAACTTGCTTACAATCAAACATACACATCACATAAAATTTACATCACACAAGGCATTGGAATGAGACATACAAACTCGGTTCCCTGCAAAACAAAATTATAATAGGAATTGCATATCGATGCACTATTTTGTACCTTTTAATTAATTTCCATTTCTTAAGTAATTGTGGTTCTCTAAATCATTTAAATCCCTAAAATGATTTATAATTCTCTGTTACAATTTGCACCATAGTTTGAAAAATAATCTTTTAATCATTTAAAAGAAAATACAAACCGTTATTGTGTTTTGTCACAGAAAAACTGCGTACTATTGCTGTTTTGCCTTTGTGACGAAATTTCATAAAACTTTTGTATAGGAAAGTTTTATTATTTCAAAACTAGACTTCGATATCTAAATTTAGAAACTGGTTTCATCAAAATATGTTAATCCATTTGAGAGAAATCGTTATTTTGATTTCAGCAAAAACTGCTACTGCTGCTGAAAAATTCCAGCAGCGCAATATTTTCTTTATTTTTGTTTAATCTCATAGATCTGTCCAAAAACCTTGATCTATATAATTATCCTATTCTAAACTTCTTCTACTGCAGTAAGAATTTTAGAAATACAAAAATAATTAACCAGTTAAATTATTACAATATTGCAAAACATGTAACAAAAATTCAGCACGAATTTAGAACCGCAAAACAAAAGAACAATTAACTAAGCACTTATGTAATTAAAATTACATAATAAAATAGTCTAATTAGCTATAATAAAGAACCTATGCTCTGATACCAATTGAAGGATTTCATGATGCTAATCGGGTAATTTTTAAAATTTTATTAACCGATAACATCTAGGATCGTTCTTACTATTGCTAACTTTCTTTATTTATTTGCATCGCAATCAAATATATTCCTATAAGAAGGATTGTAGAACCATACCTATGGTCTTTAATGAAGCTCTGTTCCTCTTCGGTTCACCTTGAATCCGAAACAAAATGACAGTCGAATCCGTACTAGCGAATTCCCCGTCAACACCTAGCTCCGTCGCCCGTATCTTAATCGATAGAATATTTTAACAAGTATTTAGAAGAAGAAGATCAAAGCTTCAACACATGAAGACTTACTTGTAACACAAAGTTTCTGATCTGCTTTACCTTTAAAACACAAGAAGAAACCTTTCAATTTCATATAGCATTTAAAGCCACTAACCAGAAATTAAAAACAGCACTTTAATTTCTGACGTTGCAGCACTAAAACCTTGATAACTCTCTGTAGAAAACTCCAAACACCCTGAAACTTGGACCATTGGATTCTACACTTCAAGGGCTACAATTTTCATATATCATTTGCCCAAAATGGTTATCGTTTGCTATACTATTTTTCTGTTTAAAGTTGGCTCAAATTCTGACCCGAATTTAAAGCCTTCTTTCTTCTTCATTTGTTAAAATAATTGGGCTTGGGCTTCAAATAAATTTATACATTTCATAATAATATTCATATATTATTATAATATGTGAAACTTATATTATCCTCATAATATACACATATTAATAAATTTATTCTTTGCTAGTTATTCACGTCATGTGATATAATTTTCTATTTGCACTTTATTTCATGCAACATGAAACTTTGTACATAGAAAATATATTTCTTGTTTCCCATTCAGTTGGTGTGACCTATGTTGAGGATCCATATTATGTTGGCAATGGAATAATTATTTTATTCCATAAACTGTAAGCGGTACTCTAGCATACATTACAGCTACCCAAATAATATAGATGTTTAGCAAATCCTTTTACGAAACACGATCCTTCTAGTAATGTTATTTACATTACTTGTGTCTATTCCTTGCCATATGATATTATGACTATTATACAAAGTAGGGCTGTGTCATCTTTGTATTATAATCTTTTCTTGGTCTCTAACAAGTAGGATTATATAATTATAACTGCACTTCAGTTATATTGGATCCATTTATAATCTCACTTTACCAAGGGGCCCTTTATAATATCATTCCTCAATTAATGAGTGGCAATTAGCTATTGACATATATATTTTCCTCCTACACAAGTTATATACAAAGAACTATTACTTTTATCACCACTTGCTTCAAATGGCTTTTAATAATAATTACGTTGCATATTCCTTATGTGAAAAATATATCATATCAATCTTAGAATTAATGACACGATAAAAAAATATTAATGACACAAACACAATCCATATAATATTTTTTATCAATTAGGTCTGTTCAATATATGAATCTTTTCATATACTCGTGTTATTAAATGATAATCATTTATCAACGTTTACAGAACTACAACGTACTTTTAATCAACACGACAGTCTTATATGAAATATTAGTGTTCCTGCTAATATCCAAGACCTGTGAACATTTTAGAGTTATATATATTCATTTTATTTAGAGTTCTGCGGTTCAAGACCAAGAGCATCTTCTTGAACACTTCTAAATACAAACATAAACTCATGGAACAAAATGTAATAACATCCAATTCATAAATATAACATATAAAAGTAATCATCATAAGATAACTTTTAGAACACAATTCCAACATAGTCTAGAATAGAATTTAGATCTTGTTTATTTGGGATATTGTTTAATGGATGAAAATGATGGGCACTAAATTACAAATAAAACTTATTTTGGATATCAGTTAAGTTTCAAGTGATCTTGGATTTATTCGAAGTCATTTAATAAAACAAAAATCTATATTTATGACTATAAATGGTCTATAATATAACTATGAACTCATTCAAAGTATTATATTGTACATAAAAGAAAAATACACGCCCAAAGTGAATATAAAGCTGATTTTGGGCAACAGTTGAGCATTCAAAGAGATTCTGCGTTTATTATAAATTATTTTATTATAATAATCTATATTTATGCTCTTGATATTATCTAAAACATAAATCAGATTTTACTTTTTTCTAAATATTGCATTATACTAAAGAAATACGAGCATAAAATACAAATAAAACTGAATTTGGGAATCAGCAGAGCATTCAATAGATTATGTATTCATTAGAAGAAATTTGGTCACAATAATTAATATTTAATAACTTTTTTAAAGACATTTCGTATTGAAAATATTGGATTATACTAAGAAATGTGCATATAAAGTGCAAATAAAAATTATTCTTAGCATCATTAGATCAATCGAGGCGGTTTTGGATTCGTTCGAAGTCATTTATTCATAATAATCTATATTTATGATCTAAGTTAATTCAGATATTACTGAAGATATTGCATTACAGATAAAAAAAAAATCGGAGATAGAGTGAAAAATAAAGATTATTCTGAGCATCAGTTGAGTTTTTTTAAGTAATTCTGAATTCATTCGAAAGTCCTTTGGTGATAATATCTATTATTAAGCTCTTTATATGATCTAGAATACAAATCAAATCTTTGTTATTCAAAATATTTGATTAGAAACAGAAAAAAATACAGAAATGAAGTGTTAAAACAAGATTTTTTTGTTCGTAATAACCAATATTTAGGATTTTTAGATGATCTAGAATATAATTCTTATCTTACTTATTCAAGATATTATATTCGGAAGTTCTTTAGTCATAAAAATCTATAATTAAGTTCTTTATATGATCTAGAATATAAATCAAATCTTTGTTATTCAAAATATTTGATTATAAACAGAAAAAATACACATACGAAGTGTTAAAAAAAAGGTTGTTCTGAGTATCAGTTGAGCATTTGAAGTGATTAGGCATTCATTCGAAGTCATTTGTTCATAATAATCAATATTTAGGATTTTGAGATGATCTATAATATAACTCGTATCTTACGTATTCAAAATATTTCGTTTTTTATAAAAAATTTACACACATAAATTGCAAATAAATCTACATCTTAGCATCGGTTTGAGAATTTTAAGTGATTCTAGATTCATTCGACGTCATTTATTCACAATAATATGTTTTTACGTTCTTTATGTGGTGTAGAGTAAATTAGACCTATTATACAAAGAAAATATGTATATAAATTGCAAATAAAGAATATTCTATGCATCATCTAAACAATTTAAGCGATATTGAATTCATTTCGATCTTTTATTCATAATAATCTATATTTAAACCCTTTATATGGTCTAGAATACAATTTAGATCTTACTTATTCAATATGTTGAATTATACATAAAAAATACGAATATAAAATGCAAATGAAACTTATTATGTACATCGGTACACATTTCAAGAGATTCTGGATTCAATCAAAATCATTTGATCGCTATAATATAAATTTATGCTCTTTACGTGGTAAAATATAATTAAAATCTTAATTATTCATAACATTGGATTATGCATTAAAAAATACATATATAAATTGCAAATATAGTTCCATTTGAGCATTTTAAGCAGTTTTGGATTCATTTGAAGTTGGTTGATCACAAAAATCTATATGTAAGAACTTTATATAATCTAAATTATAATTTAGATCTTACTTATTTATTCATATTGCATTATGCTTAAAAAAAGCTTATAAAATGCGATTAAAGCTTGTAAAAGAAATGAAGAGACAAAGGACCTAAATAACACACGAATTTTAAAAAATATTTGATTTTGAATATTTTTGTCAATAGTCTATATCGGGCAAAATGAACTGAGATAATTTCCATGTAATTATCATTAGATTAATTGATCAAAAGACGAATCAAGTTCCCATTAAAGCCTTTTATTTTGGGACTCTAGCTTAGTTTCTATTAAAGTATTTGATTTTGAGACTAAATGATATGAGACGACGTCAACTTTTGTTTTCTTTATTGATACTTGATAGTAAATCGACTTATATCTATTTCTTTCCTTTTTTTTGTTATAAATTTGTATCCTAAAATCATTTCCAAAAAAGTGCATCGGAATAGATTGTACAAAAACAACAAGATATCCTTGCCAAAATATCCTTACCAAAAGCCACACAATATATCCTTACAAAAGCCACAAGCCTTCCTTTTATATTTTATATCATCTCTCTAATGACATCTCATCCTTACAAAAGTCACAAGACTTTTTTTTATTAATTTTATATGATTTTCTAATGACATATTAGTTGTACAGTTTTATACAGAATAATGTGACTAAAAACGTCATTACTTAATTTTTGTTTCCTAATAAAATAAAATAAAATTAAAGAGTGTTGGAATATAAAGAGATCCGTGCTGAAATTTTACAGGAATTGCATGGACGAAAAAAATGAATAAAGATAATAATAATAAATCAATTGATCTAAAATATTAGAGAGCGTTGAAGTGGTTTACATTTGATATTTCCATAAAAACTCTTAAATATTTAGTTTGCAAAAAAAAAATATTTCTTTTAATAATTTTTTTTTTTATGACTAAAGATTTGTCCACACATTAGGTGGGCGTATTTGCTAGTTACAAACAAGAGCAACAGAATTAAATAATGAGGAATTTTGTTTTATGCCACCGTCAAATTTGTCAATTTCTAATATGAGGAATTTTGTTTTATGCCACCGTCAAATTTGTCAATTTCTAATATGCCATTCTTAAATGACGAATCAAACATATGCCATCATAAAATTACCAAAATTAATTTTATGCCACTATTTCTTTCTAAATTAAGTAAAATTCTATATCAGCCATTCCAAAATCTGCCATTAAATTCGAAAACCCCAAACTACATATAATCAATTATCAAATCTATTAAATCGTTTGATTAGTTGGGAAACCCTACGGAGAAAGAAGGGAAAATAAGTTCCATATCTTGGAAAAAAGAAAAATCTTAATAAACAAACTAATTTGGTCCTAATTAAGAGTAAAGCTAGAGTTAAAAGCATTTGACGTCAAAAATGATTCTAATCTCAACTATTAAAATTTCAAATGACCGATCCGAACTTCTCAATAGGATCTTCATATTGAAATTATCTTGAATACCAAATTTTACAATTTTTTCAAAATTTTTAACTATTTTTTTTTTCAAAATTTTTAAAATTGAAGGGCCTACAATTAATTCGATTGAAGGTTTTCTAAAATTCAAAATAAATAGTAAAAAAATTTGAAAAAAAAATATAAAATTTGATCTCTAAGGAGATTTCATTACGGAGAATAAATTGAGCGGTTTGGATTTTCCATTGTAATATTAAAAATTAAAAATCGATTGTGTTTGATGGACTTAAGTGTCAAACGAGTTTGACTCTAACATTACTCCCTAATTAATCACAAAATTTCCAATAACATAGATGAATTGGTGCGATCCTGAAAAAAAAAAACACACCTTCATTACGTTTTTATTTTATTTTTCCTTTCTATATCTTGGACACTTTAATATCTTTTGATTTTAATTTAATGTTTTTACATTATGGTGATTTTTTTTAGCAACGGACGAGAATCCATTATTTAAAGTTCAATTTTGTTATTGAGACGAGACAATAAAATTTTTAATGGCACAAAGTGACATAAAATTGATTTCTCTTTTTTTTTATTGGAATAAAATAATTTTTTATTCTTTATAATTCAAAATTTCAATTTTCAATGGTAAATCTCAAATTTTTTGTGTTTTATAATGGCATATTCAAAAAGACATAATTGGTCATTTTTAACTATCCGATGACATAAAATCAATTTTATGTTGTTTTGTTGTGGCTTAAAAAAAAATAGTCATATAGTTGTGGCATATCTGAAATTTTCAACTTTGGTAGTTGCATAAACAAAAATGCCCCTTAAATAATTGGGTATCCTTTGGGCTTTGGTGCTGCAATGTAATCAATTTTGAAACCTTCAACCTCTCTAATGACTTATTTGCTAATTAAAATTTGGAAAATTGAGGGAGGCTAAACCCTAAAACAACACGTTTCGTTTATTATCAAATTTTATATCATAAATTTATCAAGTAAATGTAAAATTATAAAATATAGCAACAAATTTTATAAATTTAACAAGAAATTCTCAAATTATAGGAAGTTTTGTCATTTGATAACCCTTAAAAAAATAACAAAAAGAAATATTTCCTAGCATTCAGCGGTCCAACATCTGAAAAGATGAATTTGCTAAGAATAGAAAAAAATGGAACATTCAAACCGAGGTCATTAAAAATATTTTTTACTTTTGGAAATTTAAAAATAACAAAATTATAGAAGGCTATTTTTATTTTAATAAAAAAAGGAAAAAAAGAACATCCCATTTCTTCTAGCGCATTTGGTATTAGCCAAGCCGTCGGAAATATCGCGCCGTCAAAGTTGTCCCGAGCGATATTTTGTGCGCCCCACTCAAACTCAACAGAAGACGACAACCGTCCGTTAGGCGCGCTAGGCTAGTCGGTCAATCGCATCCGACGGTCCAAGCTCCTCGGAACTTTCTAGAATTCCTTTCGGTTTGAAAGAAAGCCTATATAATAACCGCTCTTCCTCTTGCCTTCCTCTCCACTTATTCCATCTCACCACAAAACCCGATCTGAACCCTCGCCGCTTTTGTTCTTTTCTTTCGTTATAGTAGAGGTTTTATTTTATTCTGTAGTTCGTACGATCTAGATCTGAGAGATGGCCGGAAAGGGAGAAGGTCCGGCGATCGGTATCGATCTCGGTACCACCTATTCCTGTGTCGGTGTGTGGCAACACGATCGCGTTGAGATTATCGCCAATGACCAGGGAAACCGTACGACCCCATCCTACGTGGGTTTCACTGACACCGAGAGGCTGATCGGTGATGCCGCCAAGAATCAGGTGGCCATGAACCCCACCAACACTGTTTTCGGTGAGTCAGATCTGCTTTGCTTTTTAATTTTTTGTTATTATTCATTTTCATCTTAGAATTATAACATTAGTAGATTGGATCTGGATCTGTTGTGTATGATTGTTCATTGATCTTTAGATGATAGATCTATAATTTTGGTTGACGTTGACCTACAGGTCAACGTAGGTCCAGTTCTTGCTTAGAAAGTTTATATGACCGTCAATAGTTTATTTTCTATATCGTGATGGCCGATCTGGTAACAAACACTTGATTCCGTGCACCTTTAAACAAAAGGTTGACCTTTACTTAAATCTTTATTTGTGTACAGGTAGGTTTATTATGCTTTGATTCAGAGCAATTGCTCTATTTGATTTATATGCTTATAAGGTTGTAGTGTTAGCTGAGGTTGGGTTTATTCCTATTTAGGTGTATAACATTATAACATTATTTTATTAGATGTGATGTTTGGTTAATGTTTGTATAGAATTTCAATAATAGTTCGTAGTTGTCATCAAGAATTTTGTTTCAATGACCTTTGTTTCATAATAATATATGAAAAAAACTGCAACATATCTTGTATTATTTTGGTAAATTATGAATAAGTCCCTTTAGCTCCTCGTTATATGATCAGAAGTTTGTTTAATTCAGTTGTATCGTACTAATCTCTAAAGCTATCTCCTTTTGATAACAATGAGAGTTCTAACAACTGTTCTCATAATATTTCAGATGCCAAGCGTTTGATTGGTAGGCGCTTCAGTGATGCCTCAGTTCAGAGTGACATCAAATTGTGGCCATTCAAGGTCATTCCTGGACCAGGTGACAAGCCCATGATACAAGTCAATTACAAGGGTGAGGAGAAACAATTTGCTGCTGAGGAGATCTCCTCCATGGTGCTCATCAAGATGAAGGAGATTGCTGAGGCATACCTTGGCTCTACCATAAAGAATGCTGTTGTCACTGTCCCGGCCTACTTCAATGACTCCCAGCGTCAGGCCACAAAAGATGCTGGTGTCATTGCTGGGCTCAATGTCATGCGTATTATCAATGAACCCACCGCTGCTGCTATTGCCTATGGTTTGGATAAGAAGGCAACCAGTGTTGGGGAGAAGAATGTGCTGATCTTTGACCTTGGTGGTGGTACCTTTGATGTGTCCCTTTTGACCATTGAGGAGGGTATTTTTGAGGTCAAAGCTACTGCTGGAGACACCCATTTGGGAGGTGAGGATTTTGACAACAGGATGGTGAACCACTTTGTGCAGGAGTTTAAGAGAAAGAACAAGAAGGATATCAGTGGCAACCCAAGGGCTCTAAGAAGGCTCAGAACCGCTTGCGAGAGGGCGAAGAGAACTCTTTCATCAACTGCCCAGACCACAATTGAGATTGATTCTCTCTTTGAGGGTATCGATTTCTACTCTACCATCACCCGTGCCAGATTTGAAGAGCTGAACATGGATCTGTTCAGAAAATGTATGGAGCCAGTTGAGAAGTGCTTGAGGGATGCTAAGATGGACAAGAACACTGTCCATGATGTTGTTCTTGTTGGTGGGTCCACTCGTATTCCCAGAGTGCAGCAACTCCTCCAGGACTTCTTCAATGGTAAGGAGCTCTGCAAGAACATCAACCCTGACGAGGCTGTTGCTTATGGTGCGGCTGTCCAGGCTGCAATTTTGAGTGGTGAGGGCAATGAGAAGGTGCAGGATCTGTTGTTGCTCGATGTCACTCCCCTTTCCCTTGGTCTTGAGACTGCCGGTGGTGTCATGACTGTGCTGATCCCAAGAAACACAACCATCCCCACCAAGAAGGAGCAGGTCTTCTCCACCTACTCTGACAACCAACCTGGTGTGCTCATCCAAGTCTATGAGGGTGAGAGAACCAGAACCAGGGACAACAACCTGCTTGGCAAGTTTGAGCTGTCTGGCATTCCCCCTGCCCCAAGAGGTGTTCCCCAGATCACTGTCTGCTTTGACATTGATGCCAACGGTATCCTCAATGTCTCAGCTGAGGACAAGACCACCGGACAAAAGAACAAGATCACCATCACTAATGACAAGGGAAGACTCAGCAAGGAGGAGATTGAGAAGATGGTGCAGGAGGCAGAGAAGTACAAGTCTGAGGATGAGGAGCACAAGAAGAAGGTTGAGTCCAAGAATGCGCTTGAGAACTATGCCTACAACATGAGGAACACCATCAAGGATGACAAGATCTCTTCCAAGCTACCGGCTGCAGACAAGAAGAAGATCGAGGATGCGATCGACCAGGCCATTCAGTGGCTCGACACCAACCAGCTTGCTGAGGCTGAGGAGTTCGAGGACAAGATGAAGGAACTTGAGGGCATCTGCAACCCCATCATCGCCAAGATGTACCAGGGTGCTGGTGCTGACATGCCTGGTGGTATGGATGAGGATGGCCCTGCTCCTAGCGGCAGCAGCGGTGCTGGTCCCAAGATTGAGGAGGTCGACTAAGTGTTCTGTTGTTCAGCCAATATATGTTTTGAGTTTGATGGTGTTGGATTTAGCAACTGTATTTTTGGGCAGTATGCTCTGCAATTACGTTATCGCAATTTGGTACCCTTTAGTATGGATATGCTCGGCATTTTTTTGAACAAATTGTTGATGAAAGGCAATTACGTTGATATGCTCTTTAGTTCTGTTATTTACTTGTTTCCTTGGCTTGTTCCTTTTTATTTTACCGTTTTTCATTATTTTTATCTTTCGTTTTGCTTTCCAAACTTTTGGTCAGATGTTTAAATATAAATACAGGCAGTTTGGTCTGGTCTAATGTGTTATACGATGAACTTAGATTGTCAGGGAAAATAGTCGTCATTTGAAGATAGTAAATATGAATGCCTTGGGACTCCAAATGAACAAAATCTTGCATACTTTTTATAAATGACGAGATGACGAGATTGTGATTGCGCATGACTTGTTCTAGCTGCGATTCCATCCAAACTTGAACCCTGTCAAAAGGTGTTAATTAGAAAATGTAAGTTTGGGTTCCAAAAATCCTAAGATGCCTCTGTGTTATCAACGCCTGGAGAATTCAAGAATAGAAGAAAGGGTATGATTTAGTAGCGTGCTCCATGAAAACCGGATTGCTTTATTTCTATAGAATTGTCAGATATAAATGCAAGCTTCTTACATTTAACAAGCTTGTATAATAGCAAATTAGTGATTGATACTTAGTTGTCAGGTCTCTAAACATAACATGTAAAAAGAGAACGAGCTGCTTGCAAACATGAGCGAGCCATTCCTTGAAGAGCTTTGTTTTTATAATTTTATTATCCCTTTTAATTTTGTAGATCAAGTACACTATATGAAAGTGACATGCCAATAAAGGGGTATATATGTGGAGGGAAGGATCTTGTGCATTCCGGGAGTGCATTACTCCGAACAAGTAATATCAAAGGGATACTTTTATATTAATTCATTAACAACCATTTCTGTAGTTTATAATCATGCTCATTTAATCTCAACGCATTCTGTTCTGTTGCAATAGAGCGACCTTGTGGAATGCCAGGCCTTAAATGGGCTTTGTTAGAGCCGTTTCCATAGCAAAGGCCGAGCCAAACGAGTAGATCGGAATGGTGGCGTAATAAGAGCTGATTTCATTTCACTAGAATTAGAATATAATTGATTAGAGATGATTTTTTAATTGAAATTCGTTGATCGGAATCAATAGAAATAGAATTGACGGGAATTAAAATTTTGTGATCGAAAACCTTATAAAATGGAGAAGAAATGATTTTGTATCTTGAAATTTGACTATTATGCAGTCCTTTTGAACCTTATAATCGTTGTCGTCTTACAATCAGACAAAATTTAACCACAGAATAAGATATGGATACGTCAAAGTTTAACCATAAATTGATCTCTTTGGTGCTTCAAAACCTGATCTCAATGCTAAACACTTTGCAAAAATTAAAAAACCTATTCAAATTGGCACTGATTATAAAAAAAATAAAACTGAAACATTTCAACTAACAGTTTCTGTGCGCATAATATCATATACGCAGATACTAAAGAAAACATATAACATACCAATATACCATTTTGTTTAGTAAAGAATTAAGGAAAAACCCTCCTCAATTCGGACAAGAAATAAAACCAACGAGAAATGATTAACATCTCTCATGAAGTGCGCCTCTTTTTTAATGATTTCTATTCTTCTGAATAGTGAGGAAGGGGCATTTTAGTCCAGTGCGCAAGCCATCTGTCAGCTCAAATGAAATCGTCCCAAATGTTTACGTTTTTCATGCGATTTCACCAGCTAAAAATTTTCCGACCAAATCACTCCAACTGAAATCAACTCTTCGTTTTTAATCGGTTCCGAATTCCGATCAGCAAATTTGATAAAAAGAGAAATCCATTTCCAGTGCTAGCGTCGTTTTCTCGCTTCCTATCATCAGGGCCTTATATTTTGTTATTATTGGACAGTTGACGAACACAGTTTCGTCAACGCATCTCTGTCTCTCTGTTTACACTTGATTGGAAGCAGGAAGGACCCTCCCTCTAGTAGTCCTCTCCACTTATTCGACCTCGCAGAACCTGATCTTCCCGTAAAATCCAGACCTGATAGCATAAGATGGCGGGAACGGGAGAAGGTCCGGCTATCGGTATAGATCTAGGAACCTCCTATTCTTGTGTTGGTGTGTGGCAACACGGACGTGTTAAAATCATCCCCAATGACCAGGGAAACCTTACGACCCCATCCTGCGTGGCTTTCACTAACACCGAGCTGCTGATTGGTGATGCAGCCAAGAATCAGGCGGTCAGGAACCCCACCAACACTGTTTTCGGTGAGTCACTAACACCTAGTTGCTGATTGCTGATTGGTGACTTTGACCTGTAGGTCAACTTAGGTCCAGTTCTTGCTTAAAAAGCTAGATCATTGTACTTGTTCGTATGAGCCGATCTTGCAGCAACCTGTGGTTGTGATTCTGGTACCTTTGAACAACCGTTCACCCGTGCAGATAGGTCTATTAATTATTTTGATATGTCTTATTGTGAAATTTTGTGTATCAGTATGTCAGATAGTATTAGAGACTTAAGAGTTATCAGTATGTTTATCAGAATGATTTTCTTATTGAGCATCAGAAGTATTTTTTTATTATAATAAAGGTGAACATAGGTATTATACCATCTGTAATGTTAATCTTACTTAACTAATAGTAAGATACCTAAAAAAGTATTTTAGCTTTTTTCCTGAATCGCCCTTATTTTTTTTTCTCAACAGTTATATAATTATTAGTTTATTATTATAAGTTATAACTGTAGTATCCATTCAAATATAGTTCTGTGGCTATTGTTTTAGTAATATCTAGTTACAGAGTATATGTTGTTAACATTTGTGAGGCTTATTTATTATGGATTGATTCAGGGTATTTGTTTTACTTGATTGATGTGGTTATATTGCTGTAGTTTATGTTGAAGCTCAAATTATTTCTATTTTATGTGTATATCATTATCATATGGATGTGGTGTTTGGTTATTGTGTACTTAATTGCATAGTAATTTATAGTTCTCATCCATTCAAAGAGATTTGCTACCTATATATGTCCATGTATTGTATAACCTCTCTCTTTTTTTTTTCAAAGGCTTGCTAGCAAGTTGTCAATAGCAATTTCATGAAAAAACTTTCATACATTTCGCGATATTCTTTTTTATATTTTAGCAAGTTCTGCAATTATCCCTTCAATATCTTGTTATATATGGATATTATTAATTATGCATATTATATAACCTTTAATTTATAATAATAATATAAATTCAAGCTTTCAATATTTCTGTTTATATTTGATTAAATTCTTCACTTCTCCCTTTGGTGCCCTGTTATAGGATCGGAAGTGTCTTAATTCGGTTGTTCGGTTTTCCAAGCTTACCTCCTTTTCTTGACAATAACAATCTCTAACAAATGGTCTCATATAGTACTTCAGATGTCAAGCGTTTGATTGGTAGGCACTTCAGTGATGCCTCGGTTCAGAGCGACGTCAAATTCTGGCCATTCAAGGTTATTCGTGGACCAGGTGACAATCCCATGATCCAGGTTAGCTACAAGGGCGAGGAGAAGCTATTTGTGGCAGAGGAGGTCTCCGCCATGGTTCTAATCAAGATGAAGGAGATTGCTAAGGACTACCTTGGTTCTACTGTGAAGAACGCTGTTGTCACCGTCCCAGCCTACTTCAATGAATTTCAACGTCAGGCCACAAGGGATGCTGGTGCCATTGCTGGGCTCAATGTCATGCGTATCATCAATGAGCCCACCGCTGCTGCTATTGCCTATGGATTGGATAAGAAGGCAACCAGTGTTGGCGAGAAGAATGTGCTCATCTTTGACCTTGGTGGTGGTACCTTTGATGTGTCCCTTTTGACCATTGAGGAGGGTATTTTTGAGGTCAAGGCTACTACTGGAGACACCCATTTGGGAGGTGAGGATTTTGACAACAGGATGGTGAACCACTTTGTCCAGGAGTTTATGGGGAAGAACAAGAAGGATATCAGCAGCAACCCAAGAGCTTTGAAAAGGCTCTGGACCGCTTGCGAGAGGGCGAAGAGAACTCTCTCGTCTGCAGCCCAGACTACAATCGAGATTGATTCCCTCTTTGAAGGTATTGATTTCTACTCTACCATCACCCGTGCCAGGTTTGAGGAGCTGAACATGGATTTGTTCAGAAAATGCAGACAGCTGGTTGAGAAGTGCCTGAGGGATGCTAACATGGACAAGAGCACTGTTTATGATGTGGTTCTTGTCGGTGGGTCCACTCGTATTCCCAGAGTTCAACAGCTCCTCCAGGATTTCTTCAATGGGAAGGAGCTCTGCAAGAACATCAACCCTGATGAGGCTGTTGCTTATGGTGCAGCTGTACAGGCTGCAATTTTGAGCAATAATGATGAGGGCTATGAGTTGCAGGATCTATTGCCCATAGACGTCATGCCCCATTGCTTTGGTCTTGGCACTTCAGGAAACTACTCTGGTCGTCCCTGCCTTGGTCATGAGACTGCTACTGGTAAGGTCATGACAGTGATGATCCCGAGAAACACCCATATCCCCACCAAGAAGGAGGTCGTCTTCACCACCAATTCTGATGACCAGCCTGGTGTGCTCATCGAAGTCTATGAGGGTGAAAGAACCAGAACCAGGGACAACAACCTGCTTGGCACGTTTGAGCTATCTGGCATCCCCAAAGCTCCAAGAGGTGTTCCAACTATCACTGTCTGCTTTGACATTGATGCCAATGGTATCCTGAATGTCTCAGCTGAAGACAAGACAACTGGCCAGAAGAAGAAGATCACCATCACCAATGACAAAGGAAGGCTCAAAAACCAGGACATCGAGAAGATGGTGCAGGAGGCGGAGAAGTATAAGTCAGAGGATGAGGAGCACAGAAGGAAGGTTGAGTTGAAGAATGCCCTTGAGAACTACACATACAACGTGAGAAACGCCATCAAGAATGACAAATTCTCCTCCAAGCTGCTTGCTGCCGACAAGAAGAAGATCATGGATGTGATCAACCAGGCCATCCGGTGGCTCGACAGCAACCAGTTGGCTGAGGCTGAGGAGTTTGAGGACAAGATGAAGGAAATTGAGGGCATCATCAACCCCATCGTTGCCAAGATGTACTAGGGTGCTTGTGCTGACATTGTTGGTTGTTACAGATCTTATAGAGATCTGATTAGATATTCTACATATACTAAATTCTGCAACAAATTAGACATATCAATTATGTTTATTTTCAAATATATTATTATCTTTTATTTCCTTAGTTAAGCTGCTAGATAGATGGAAATTATTATGATTTGATATATTGTCCCCCCTAATACCCCTTATAACCTATGACCCACTAAGGCTCGTAACATTGGTAGTATGGATGAGGATGATCCTTCTTTTAGTGGCAGTAGTGGTGCTGGTTCCAAGATTGAGGTGTTCAGCCAGGATATGTTTGGAGATCATTAGCTCTGCAATTGTGTTATCTGTTATCAGTACCGCTTAGTATGGATGGTTGGCATTTGTATGAACACTTTGTTGCAGAAAGCAAGTACGTAAATGCTCATCAGTTGCTCTCTTATTTCCTTGTTATATTCCTTAGCTTATGGTTTTACATTCTTTTAATTTAGGGTTTTACATTTCAGGTTTTCTGTTACAGGCATTTCTGGTATGTTCTTCCTATTTATGACTTGAGTGTTCTTTAGTGAATTTAGGTGATTATAAAGTCATTGAAATGTCTTTACTGGAAGAGAGTATGATTAAATAAGAACGTCTGCCACTCTTAATCATAGAATACACAAATACTTTTCCAATGACCAGAATGAATGTGCATTTTAATGCCAGTGAATATTCATTCATACAATGGTGTTAATTGAAAATGGAAGGCTGAGGTCCTCGAAGCCTCTGTTATCCACTGGAATGCATGGAAACTGTTATTCAAGACTGATATATTTTGCCATTTTGTACAGTGATAGAATTAACATGCAAAAACAATCAATCCGTTTTACATGTTTCTTAACACAATACATTAGAATACATAGTCATGGTTAATATTTAATCTTTTTTATTATACGAAGGAGAACGTTATATTTTAGGCTTGTAACGATGAGAACTGAAGAATTTTAGTACGGAACCTTTCGTCTAAATATTTGGGAAGGATACGAGTAGCATGCTCTTTCTATGAGGGCCAACTTGTTTTACCTCCATAAAATCATGCGGATATACTAATTAAAAAGATATGTATACATAGCTTTTCTAAAGTAGCCATATCTTTTTGTACAAATTCCATCCTTCTTTTTCACAAGTAAAAAATCTGCGACTTTGCACTCCAGTAACAGTTCTTTTATCCATTTTATACATTATCCTTTTCCAGATTAGAAGGAAAACTTTTGAATCGACGGATCAGTAGGTAATTGAGCAACGCTTTGCAAAGCTGAAGAATATTTAGCTTTCTCTGGAGCAAATAGAGTTTCACATATGCCGAGAATAGTATTTGAAACATGAGAGAGCCAAAGAACATCTGGATTAATTGAGCAGAATGCCCAGAACATCACAGGGGCCATACTGTTGCCATCAGCACCAGAACATCGGAGGTTATGTCAAAGAACATCTGGATTTGAGCAGAATGCCCAGAACATCAGAGGTTATGTCAAGCGGTCCAATCACAGGGGCCATACTGTTGCCATCAGCACCAGAACCTCCATGTACCAACAACATGTCTTTAAGGACCAGATAGACATAATCACATATGTATACGGAGGGTTATTAATGCCATGACATTCCTTGGCCAGTAAAAAAGCATCGGTTAACAAGATAAGGAGAGGAAAAATGAAAAAAGTTTGGTTTCAATCATTGTTCTTTTTCCTTGGTCAACTGAGATTCAAGTCACTAGGGTTGTGCTTATGTCTAACCAGGGAAATGATTTTTGTTAGTACTTCTATAAACTGTTTTTCTGCTTATAAATGAATAATTTGCCCTTCAAATGGAATCCCTTCCCAGACAGAAAAGTTGATGACAGGATTACATACCATTTTTAATAGTTTATATTATTTAAACTACTTCCACAAAACAAATTTGGACATTAATAAAAGTAAGCTCTCAAATTTTCTCCTAGAAGAGTACACTAGCCATAATCATTTACACATCATTAAGATTCTGCTCTAGCTTTCTTCTCTTATCAGAAGACTAGCAATTCAATCTCAAATTCAATTCTCTTCGAGTGGCTTACATCAGCCGAGACCACTGTAGCTCTTGACATGCTGAAGGGCCTCCTCTTCCAACTCAACTAGCATCCGACAGAATGATTCGATATCTGCAGCCTCCTCCTTGAAATTAAACCTGAAGTGTACAGTATGAGATCAGCCACTAAAACCAGTAACTTAATGTGACCAAGTTTGGAAGTAGGCAACAAGGACTCAGCTTCAGGCATTCTTCTATAGAAGAAAAGAAGGAAAATATTGATGAAAAGTTAAAAATAAACCTAAATTCTTTCCAATGGTATTGGTACTGTTGTGCAACTCCAGTGCTGTTCAATTTTTGAGGCACTTTGGCAAGCACATCAAATCCATTCTGATCTATTGATAACATCAGTGCATCCTTCAAAGAAAAAAAAAAAAGATTGCAATTATTCAATATTCATCATTTTCCTTTTACAACAACAACAACTAAGCCTTTTGTCCCAAACAAGTTGGTCATCATTTTCCTTTTAAGCTATTAAAAACGTAAACGATTTAAACTTACACGAGCAATGGCATTGAAATATTCAAAACAGAAGAGCATTAGTGCCCTCCGCCTTGTCTGACTCTGGTTGATGCCATCTATTAGTTTTGCAGAAAAAGGTACTATAACAGAAATATCAAATTTCACAAACATCAGTAACATTCAATTTTGGTCATGATCTCTTCTACTAGCTAACTAAAGTAAATGCATTGTATGGTTGGCATCAATGCTTAAATTCTAGAGTCCAGACTCTGCTAAAGATCCACAGTTTAATGCTGTGGGTTCTCCATCCAAGATGAAATATGCTGAGTCTATCATATGTACTTACAAAGTAAGTCTGTTTTAGGTTCTTCAAGATCTTCCAGGTCAACATCATGAGTATCATCACTACCATCCATATATGCACATGAACTGTAGTTATCAATAAGCATTCATCAGAATTCGAAAGGATATGATGGAAATTTTTAGAAAGTATCAGAAATTACCTTAGCCTAGTGTAATATACTAAAACAAGAAAAAGCATTTAAGTTTGCAAAAGGGAAATTGTGTTCCCATGTACATTATAAACTTTCAAGAAAACAACTGATAGATGTGACAATGCAAAATGACATACCCAATGTTAAACTTGTAGAGATTGTAGGACTGGATCTGATTTAGTATATTTCGAAGGCCTTCACTTCTTGAATTACATTTTGGGCCTGCTGACGTGAGTATAGCAGAGACTGAATGGCTAAATTTGCTAGCAATTTTATGCTCACGCAATACAGATTCATTAAGGCTATCAATAACAGCCTGAACCTGTGAACAATGCCAAAGAGTAAATACCAAATTTGCTCAGAGGTTTGGTATGCAGCTTTCTCAAAAAGATATTTACCTTTTTATCCTTTACAGGAACCACATCCCCAGTCAAAGCAACCCTAGCTGGCAGCTGTGCATTTAAAAATGCCATGAGTCAGAAACTAAGTACAGATAAAAAGCTTATAACTTGAATTGCCATTGATAAATTAAAAACTGCAAAAGCCCACTTGCCAACTTCCAAGAGAGATTTTCATTGGAACCAAAAATGTTGTTCAAATTCTCCCCAGTAATCTGAGATATATCATATACCTACCCACAACATATGTTCAAGCCAAGTTAAGAAGACCCTCAATCTCACTATTTGTAGAATTTAAATATAATAACAACCATCTCAATAACATTTTGGTTTCAAACATGAATCTGGTTAGGAATAACAAATCAATTTCAATTCAAGTTTAGGAAAACTAGACTTAAATAGGCCAATAAACAATCATAATAATCTTTTTACTTTGAATTCACCAACCTTTTTCAGAGATCTAAGCAATCTCAGCAGTGGGCCAGGAACATTACTGCATACTGATAGAGAACCCCGTTCATCAATTATCATGTTCTACAAATTTCAGTAACAAAATATGGTTGATTAAACAATTTGTCGGGACGGGAACAAAATGTAAAACAATAAGATATCTCTGGAGCTGCCATGTAATTGATTTAACATGCTCACAGGATATATTTCAGCACAAGCACAGGTCACCACCACATGGCACCACCATAGGGAATCAAAGGTGAGTAAACAGTACCATGTTATGCAAATCTCCTTCAGGTACTAGTAAGAGGGGACGGCCTTTGTGAAACGTGTAGTAAACCTTTGAGCTATGAATCGCTCCCTTGCTTTTGATACATACAGAAACAAGAATAAACAAAACAAAATTGAAGCACAAACAAAAGCGTTAATACAATGAACAAATCAGAACTGAAAGAAGAGTTGGGTAGTACCTTCCCTCTGCATCGGCTTTAATAGTGTGGAGGTGAGCTTCCCAATTGGACGCCAATATATTCTAAGCTCCGAATTAAATGAGGAAATAAAGGAATGAGAAATTAATTGATTTAGAATAGTTTGCAAAGAGAAGTAGTGAAATGGGAAAGAAGAGGTAATACCAACCCGGCATCTCTGAGCGAAGGAAAGAACAGCCGCTTTGTTCTTCATCGGTTCTGATTTCTCTTTCTTCTCTGAGCTCACAGCAATTAGGCCAAGGAAAGATGGAGTGAACCCAAGGTGCAGCTAACAAACCCTTAAACCCTCGGAATCGCTTCTCTGCTTTGAAAATGGTCAGAGTTTTGTCTAAGGTTGTAAAAGGTACAGTGAAATGCTGATCGAATTTGGGCTTTCGAAAGCTAATATTGGGCTTTTGAAAAAAAAAGCCTGCCTATTCTCCAAACTCCAAACAGATTAGACCAGCACAACCAGCCCGGCTTGGCGCTTCTGCAATATAAGCTTCTCAATGTTCAAAGCTGTGTTTCGGATTATTAATTCGCAAGTCTAAGAACCTTTCAAAAGTATTATAAGATCAGATAACATACTGTGGATAAACAATCCGAAAAGTTCCGGTAAAGTTCTCAACGAAAATTTTTAGTGGCGTAAACTGCTGAAAAAATTTCAAGTTTTTGGTAGGATAAATCAGGTTGACGTTCTATTACCGGACAGTTGGCTTTACAGAATTGCGAACCTAGTTCTGTATTATTTAAAGAAAAGGGAAAAAGAGGAACATAGTTTAACCAGCCCATCGTATCCGAAATTTGACTTTGAAAAATTCCTCTCTGCTGAAGAGTAAGGAGGTATAACACCCTCCTTGTCTCTTCTCCACTAATTAATTCAACCTCCACAGAACCTGATCTTCAAAGCTCACTGAATTATCCTGTTCTTCCGAAATAATATATAAAGCTTTTATTTTCAAGTTCATGTCTTAAGATCCAGAACAGGGATGGTAGGAAAAGGAGGAGGTCCGGCAATCGGCATCGACCTGGGTACCTCCTATTCCTGTGTTGGTGTCTGGCAACACAATCGTGTTGAGATCATCGCCAATGACCAGGGAAACCATACTACCCCATCCTATGTGGCTTTCACTGATACCGAGAGGCTGATCGGTGATGCAGCTAAGAATCAGGTCGCCCGGAACCCAGCCAACACTGTTTTCGGTGAGTCAGAACTACTATTTTTTTCATTTTACAGTTTTGGTTGGCTTTGACCTGCCGGTAAAATTGGTTCTAATTTTGCATAAAAACTTCGGTGATTTCAATAGGTTAGTTCTTGATCGTAAGGGCCGATATGGTAGCAAACTGTGATTCTGTGTATTTTTGAACGATAGGCTGACCTTTACATTATCTTTATTTGTGCCCAGATGGGTTTATTGATTATTTAGGTCCATCTAGTTGTATAAATATATATTAGTTAGTTCATAACTGCCCATCTGATGGAATATTCCAGGCTTATGGTTTTAGTAATATCTAGTTACAGAGTATGTAATATAAAGTTATGAACAATTAACATTTGTGAAGCTTATCTGTTATGGATTGATTCAGGGCATTCGTTCTATTTTATGGATGTGGTTATATTGCTGTAGTTTATGCTGAGGCTTGTGTTATATTTTCTATTTTATGTGTCTATCATGATCGTGAAGATTTAATGTTTGGTTATCGTTTGCATAGAATTACTTAGTAGGGTTCATCTATTCAAAGAGATTCTGTATGTCCATGTATTACATAACTTCTATTTCACAATAATATGAACTCATTTTGATATATTCTTTTTTAGCTTAACAAGTTTTGCACTTCTCTCTCCATATTGTATTTATTCAAAATAATATAATTCATGATTTTAATAGTCCTTTTTCTATTTGAGTAAATTCTTTACTTCTTCTTTTTTTTTTTTTTTTTTGAAAATTGTAAATGCCCTTAGGCTTTCACTAAAAGAAATGCTGGCCACTGACAGCCGCAAAGGTTACACCATACATCAAATTTAAAAAACAAATCGCACACCTGGTTAAACCCCTTAACACCCAGTAAAAACCAGACCCGTACATTAAAAAAAGGCCATACAACTAAAAACAAAGAGCAAAACATAAAACATCACTAACTAGCAACACAAACAAATACTACCAAGAAAAAAACTGCCCAAACTACACCAGGTGCGGCTGCAAAGGAAAGAAAAACCTCTGAAAGAATCTCGCATCCATTCTGAGCTCTATTTGATTCTCCTCAGTTTGCCAGTTCCTTGGAGAATTCTTTACTTCTTAGTTCCTTGTTATAGGATAAGAAGTATTTAGATTCAATTGTTTAGTTATCTAATCTTATTTCCTTTTCCTAACAAAACAATTTATAACAATTGGTCGGATAATATTTCAGATGCCAAGCGTTTGATTGGTAGACGTTTCAGTGATGCCTCAATTCAGAGCGACATCAAATTATGGCCATTCAAGGTCATTCCCGGGCCAGGTGACAGGCCCATGATCCAGGTCAACTACAAGGGTGAGGAGAAACAATTTGCTGCTGAGGAGATCTCCTCCATGGTGCTCAACAAGATGAAGCAGATTGCGGAGGCCTACCTTGGCTCTACCGTGAAGAATGCTGTTGTCACCGTCCCGGCCTACTTCAATGACTCTCAGCGTCAGGCCACAAAAGATGCTGGTGTCATTTCTGGGCTCAATGTCATGCGCATCATAAATGAGCCCACAGCTGCTTCTATTGCCTATTGGTTGGATAAGAAGGCAACCAGTGTTGGCGAGAAGAACATACTGATCTTTGACCTTGGTGGTGGTACCTTTGATGTGTCCCTTTTGACCATTGAGGAGGGTATTTTTGAGGTCAAGGCCACTGCTGGAAACACCCATTTGGGAGGTGAGGATTTTGACAACAGGATGGTGAACCACTTTGTGCAGGAGTTCAGGAGGAAGCACAACAAGGATATCAGTGACAACCCAAGGGCTCTGAGAAGGCTCAGGTCTGCATGCGAGAGGGCAAAGAGAACTCTCTCGTCCAATGTCCAGACAACAATTAAGATTGATTCATTCTTTGAGGGTATTGATTTCTACTCTACCATCACCCGTGCCAAATTCGAGGAGTTGAACATGGATCTGTTCAGAAAGTGTATGGAGCCAGTTGAGAAGTGCTTAAGGGATGCTAAGATGGACAAGAGCACTGTCCACGATGTAGTTGTGGTTGGTGGGTCCACTCGTATTCCCAGAGTGCAGCAACTCCTCCAGGACTTCTTCAATGGTAAGGAGCTCTGCAAGAACATCAATCCTGATGAGGCTGTTGCTTATGGTGCGGCTGTGCAAGCTGCAATTTTGAGTGGTGAGGGCAACGAAAAGGTGCAGGATCTGTTGTTGCTTGACGTCACTCCCCTTTCCCTTGGCCTTGAGACTGCCGGTGGTGTCATGACTGTGCTGATCCCAAGAAACACCACCATCCCCACCAAGAAGGAGGAGGTCTTCTCCACCTACCATGAAAATCAAATAAGTGTGCTCATCCATGTCTATGAGGGTGAGAGAATTAGAACCAGGGACAACAACCTGCTCGGTAATTTCGAGTTGTCTGGCATCCCCCCAGCCCCGAGTGGTGTTCCCCAGATCACTGTCTGCTTCGACATCGATGCCAACGGTATCCTCAATGTCTCAGCTGAAGACAAGGAAACTGGACAGAAGAACAAGGTCACCATCACCAATGACAAGGGAAGACTCAACAAACAGGAGATTGAGAAGATGGTGCAGGAGGCAAAGAAATACAAGTCTGAGGATGAAGAGCAAAAAAAGAAGGTTGACTCCAAGAATGCCCTTGAAAACTACACCTACAATGTGAGGAACGCTATCAAGGATGACAAGATCTCCTTTAAGCTATCGGCTACTGACAAGAAGAAGATCGAGGATGCAATCAACCAGGCCATCCAGTGGCTCGACATCAACCAGTTAGCTGAGGCCGAGGAGTTTGAGGACAAGATGAAGGAACTTGAGGGCATCCTTAACCCCATCATCGCCAAGATGTTCTAGGGTGCTTGTGCTGACATGGTTGGTGACTTTGTGGTATAGATGAGGATGGCCCTGCCCCTAGTGGCAATAGCAGTGCTGGTCCCAAGATCGAGGTGGTTGACTTGACTAAACGATGTATGGTTCAGCCAGTATATGCTTTGCGTTCATTGTGTTTGGATTGACAATTGTGTTAGTTTTGGACAATAGCTTTTTTAGTTCTGCAATTTTGTTATATTGGTATTACTTTGGATGGTTGGTGCTTGAAAAATTTGTAGATAAAACCGAGTACTTATCATTAGTTGCTCTCTTATTTTCTCGTTTCATTCCTTATATATCTTATGATTTTACATTTTTTTAACTTTGTAATTTGCATTCAAATTTTCGGTTGCCAGCATTTCTGGTATGTTCTTCCTATTTATGACATAAGTGTTCTTTAGTGAATTTAGGTGGTGATATTGTTGAATGGCTTTACTTGAAGAGAGTATGATTAAATAAGAATATTTGCCACTCTAAATCATAGAAAGCATAAATATTTTATAGTGATTAAATTATGATTGTGCATGATCCAGTACATATTCCTCCATACAACGGTGTTAAATGAAAATGGAAGGTTGAGGTCAATGAGGCCTCTGTTATCCACTGGAATGCATGGAAACTGTTATTCAACACTGATATATTTGTCATCTTGTACTATGAATGAATAAATATACAAAAACAATCAAGTCTTATATTTAATGTACCCATATCTTTTTGTACAAATTTCATCGTACTTTTCCAGAAGTCGATAATCTGTTACTTTTCACTACAGTAACAGCTCTTTTGACAGTTTATTTATACATAATTCTTTTCCAAATTAGGAGGAAAACTTTGGAATCGACGGGCCAGCTATTTATTGGAAAATATAAAAGAAGCATTGTATATAGCTTTCCAAAGCTGAAGGAGATTGAGTTTTTCTCTATAGCAATTAGAGATTCACATTTGCCGAGACAGTATTTGAAACTGTTACGAGCCTTGGTGGATCGTAGATTATAGGGGGATTCGAGGGGCAGGTTTGAATCTGCCGTGGTTGCTCTAGAGAAAAGAGAGAAGAGAAAGATAAAGAGAAGAATACTTTTTATTGATTTCTGCTTAAAAATCCTCATACAATACTAATACTCATTATATAGAGTATTTTCTAATATGGTAACAGCTAGAATTATAGCAACTATTGTAAACTAAGGAAAGATGCATAAAAATAAGAAAGATACATAATATATTTAAAATCAGATAGAATCTAGTATATCTGATTTGGATGCAAACTATAATCTAATTATATTCTAATATATTATTTCCTTTAAGGACACGTAACATTTCCCCCGTCCATGAGAATCAGCTTGTCCTCAAGCTGAAAAAAATGAGGTAAAAATGCAGATACTATCCAGGAGGCTCAGAATTCTCATATTCATCATCGTCCATGACCTCTAGAAAGAATAGTTTCTTGCACTTATGACCCTTTGTGTATAACTCATCACAGTTGAAGCACAAGCCCTTTTGTCGTCTCTCAGCCATCTCTGTTTGATTGAGGCGACGTAAGGAACGTTGCTCAGGTCCAGACTCTGGTGATGCAAGTAATGCCAACACTTCAGGAGGTTTAGGAAGAGGGTTGGTACGGTAGCGACGCTCAAAAGCACGAGCTAAGCTCATGGCATGTTGCAGGTCAGAAGGTTTATGTAGCTCGACATCAGTGCGAAGAGGTTCTGAAAGACCAGCTGTGAAAATATACATCTGTTGCGTTGGGGTAACCGAATCAGCTCGGCAGATCAAGGCACCAAAGCGTTCTTGGTATTCCTCAACACTGTCAGTTTGGCGCAGATGCATTAGCTCGCCCAGTGGATTGCTACGGACGGGTGGGCCAAATCGTAGGTGACATAGCTCCTTGAATCGGACCCAGGGCAGCAAACCCACATCCCTCTCCAATTGGTAATACCATTGCTGGGCAATTCCAGTGAGATGGTATGCAGCAAGCCAAACCTTTTCTTCCTCTATGGTGCGTTGCCCACGAAAAAACTGTTCACATCGGTTTAGCCAACCCAACGGGTCCTCTTTGCCATCAAAGGTTGGGAAATCAAGTTTGTAGTAGCGCGGCACCCCCTGCGTGTCACGTGATTTAGGTGGGATGGTCTCATCAGTTTTGGAAGGGTTTTCCAATGCGAGGAGACGTCCTTCAGCTAGTTCAAGGCGGCGCATTAACTCCTGTTGGCCTTGAATGATCTGCTGGTTGCTTTGGAGAAGGGTTTGAAATGCAGCCGTGAAGTCAAATGCGGGTGGGGTTGTTTTATCCTTAGACATTGTGCCTAATGGCTCTGATACCAAATTGTTACGAGCCTTGGTGGGTCGTAGATTATAGGGGGATTCGAGGGGCAGGTTTGAATCTGCCATGGTTGCTCTAGAGAAAAGAGAGAAGAGAAAGATAAAGAGAAGAATACTTTTTATTGATTTCTGCTTAAAAATCCTCATACAATACTAATACTCATTATATAGAGTATTTTCTAATATGGTAACAGCTAGAATTATAGCAACTATTGTAAACTAAGGAAAGATGCATAAAAATAAGAAAGATACATAATATATTTAAAATCAGATAGAATCTAGTATATCTGATTTGGATGCAAACTATAATCTAATTATATTCTAATATATTATTTCCTTTAAGGACACGTAACAGAAACATGAGAGAACAAAGACCATGTGGATTTGAGCAAGGTTACCCGGAACATTATGAATATAAGGAGAACCAAAGATCATGAAAATTGTTTCTGTACATCCGACATCTCAATTCAATCTAGGGCTGTATTTCTATGCCACGAAAAGCATCTCAAAGTCGGCTCAAGCTCTGGGAGTGTGCATTTTTGAGGCATGTCTTAGCTCTTGGCCTGTATTCTGCTAACAAATAAGACGTCAGAAGTTTTCTCAAGCACCATCCTATAACAGGGGCCATACTGGCCATCGGCACTAGTACCACCAAGTTTGACATTGGGTATGTCACCATCCTATCACAGCTTGCCATTAAATGAATTCATTCCTGCAGTATTGATCTTATTGTTCGCAGAATCTGCTGCTTTTCCAAATGCATATGCATATTAATATGCATGACTAACATCACAAAATAATAAAAAGCCACCGTTTTGTGTAGACTGAAAAGGACGCTTAATTTTAAATGACAAGCTGCTGGATTCAAAACTGCAGCTACTTGTTTTCTCGAGTAAACAACTATTGACCACAATTTAAACTATGATGTGTAATATTATAGATTTTAAAAGTTCTTTCATAAGTGGATGGTAACATATGAACGGAACACTAAAATATCCTGGTCTCCCAATTTTAATGTTAGGTTAAGCTGCATTGTCCAAAACAAAACAAGCCAATTCTTCCACATAGCTTCTTCAACTTGCGGACAGGGCCAGCTTTAGATTCAGCATTAACAAAATTACAATATAATCGAATAAATGAATTTAATTTTATCGATCTAAAACAAAACTGTTAACTACAAATTAGTTCTCAATTTTTTTTTTTATTTACACTGTTTTGATCTGAAACTATCAGGGTCTAGAAGCCTTATCAACAATTTCTCCAGCTTCTTAGACCTATTGGTCGGTCTTAGAACAAAATAATTGCCATAAACACTACAAGGGTCCCTCCCAAAAAGTGTGCTACCCATGCACCATCCACCAGGGGCAAACCGATCCTTCCCCTTTCTCAATAATTCCATGTCAATCCTATCCAAGACCTGATAACCATCCTGTCCAAATGAGTGAGCAAATGGCGCACCACTCTCAGCCATCAGATCAAAATGACGTGAGGTCAGATTCATTGGTAGCAACTTAGGGGGGTTATCCCAGAGTATAAAACGCAGATCTCCATTTATGGTGGTGTTTTGGAAGTATTTTGAGTTGCATATAACAGTCTGAAAGTACGCTTCAGACGAATAAAGGAAATTGGCGAAGTACATGAGAAGCATGCGAGGGAGGCTGTCCCAACCCCTTATGCAGAACTCCAGAAATGATCGGTTTAACACAACCCAAGAGGACCCTGTTTCAAGAAGTAATATATCTTATATACATATCATGTGAACAAACAGGTAAAGGATTAGGCATCTCGCATACATACATACTGCAGTAAAAGATTAAACGTCAAGTACTTGCGTACACCATACATCAAGGACTACGGCAATATAGCCTGACAAATAAAATGAACAGTTTCAGTATTTCTGACTTAAATCTTTTGTTTTGGAATCCTACAATTAAGCTCCAATAAACCTCAAATGAGAATCAGAAAATCTCAACAAAAGTACCAACATACAAACACATAAGCTGAAACCCACCACATTTATCTAGTGTTTTAATAGCAGTTTCCAACCCACTACAATTATCTTGAATTCAGTATAATATTACATGGAAATATTGAGCAAAATGCATATCATAAAACAACCAATGTGCAAAGCAGTACCTACAAAGAGCTTGAAAGAAGCAGGCATACTTCTTTTCTCCTTCATCCAATGTAATTGTGTTTTATTAGAGGAATATAATGCTGAATCAACAATCATAGGCTTTGCCCTTTGAAACCTAAGTTTTTCATGTGATAGAATTAGAACAGTTAAAATGGAAATAAGGATCTTAGAACTACAAGAACAAAGCACTTCAGGAGGTAATGAACTTACTCTCTCCATCCAATGTTGCTCGTATGCTCAATGAAGTTATAATCCCTAGGAATGTAAGAGAATAAGTGAAGAATATCTGCTAGAAACAAGGTTAATTAGGAAGTTAAAAATAATTGAAAATACCAGATGGTACCAGATGGTAGCATACAGTGTGTTCAATATTGGCATCATTAAAGAATCAATATAAGTTAATAAAACTACCCACATGCCAATACTGAATATACATAAGCGCACTTGCATTCTGGTGTTTGAATACATCTGATAAAACAGGTTTCTGACAAGGGTTACATAATTAGACTGACCAGTACACACTGTATGTCATGTCAAGCAGAAGCCGTCAGGAACTAATCCAATTATGGTACTGAATCAAGTTACTAGCATAATAACAGCTCAAAAAAGGAAATATACCATCTCAAAATAGAAATGAATAATATCTGATAAATTACTAGCCTATAAAAGGAAACATACCATCTTGAGGTAGAAGTGGATAATCTGAAGCACTGAGATTAACAAACCAATTCCAATCCTTAAACTCTCTCAACAAAATTGCAATTCCCTGAAGCATCGCTGCAATCTCAGTGGGCCCCTTGCTCGATACTGGCCCCACTCCCTCTACCAACCTCACATTACCGAAATCCTTAATCACTTTCTCTCTTTCTAGAAACTCCGCAAAAGTTCTCCTTTCACTTTCCAGATCGAGACGAACTAAATAACAGTTCCACGGATGATATATGGCCATCAATAGCCTTCTCACACGTGGCAAATCACCAGAGGAGCCCGAAATCAAGTACGCGAACCTAGGAGGCGCCGGAGTTCGTACATCGGCGCCGCCGCGTGGCCTCGAGGGCGCAATTGCTAAAATGAAGAAGAAGAAGAGGAGGAGGAGAAGGAAAGAGATTGGGACGAGGAGTGTGGATCGCTTGTAATTGGTCCCTCTGAGGAGGCGATGGGGCTTCCTCATGGCGGCGTCGTCGGAGGTAGGGTTCCGGGCATGGCCTGGCCGGAGCGAGATCTCGTTTAAATTGAGAAGTAACCTTTCGCCAAATAAACAGGAGAAGTGAGGTGGTTGAAGGAGACAAAGCGCGATTTAAAATTGAAAAAGAATCGATCAGATAGAATTTTTATTTACGAAATGGAACAGAAAAGCGAGAGAGGAACCGAATGAGAGTGTGAGAGGGAGGTGAAGCCGTGTCGGATTGGGAAATTGGAATTGGCTAGGTGGTGGGCCCGGAGGATCAGGTCAGGTGGGTGCGACTCAATCGAATCCGTATCCTCTGGTCTTCCTAAAAGAGAAAGACCACTGGACTTCAGAAGATCTGAGCCGTCTGATTTAATCTCAACGGCTATAAAAAAGTCCCGTGAATAGTACCAGATTGATAGGCCCGAAAAAATTCAACCGTTCTGATCAAATCGGACGGCTCGGATCAAAGAAGACCACTGGACTTCTTCTTGTCCAGAGGATACTGGTCCCGACTCAATCACTCAGCTGGTTTGATGGTTGAGTGAGTGTGGGGCCCAGTGCGCAGTGGGTACTGGTTAGGCAAGTAGTCGCATTGTCGCATTACTATTTTTGAACGTGGCTGGCATGCATAATTTAACTAATCCGAATCTGGAATGCAATTAGTGTGATTAGATTCTTCAATGCAAGTTATGAAATTTTGAGAGACGACAGGTCACCACATTTTATTGTTCTTCCTGAAGAGTGATAGTCAGTAGTCAGTACAGTATGACTACTTTTTATAATCTCTCGTTTTCTTAATTAATTTTAACATTGATATTTCACCGAAACACAATAAATTTTATCTCCATAACTTTTGTTTTCTATATGTTTGCGGTTTAAATGACGGAGTTAATTTTGTTGAAAAATGAAAACAGAGAGAATGGGTTGCAGACTTGCAGTGTTGCACCGACATGATGCTATGAACAGGCCGGCCCAGGTTTGTTTCTAGAACTTGGGCCGGGTCAATTAGCCCATTTATTTTGTTAATGAGCGCGGTCTTACAAACAACCTGCAAATGACCTTTTTTTCTTTTAAAACAGAAAAAAGAAAAAGGGTTTTGATCTCAAAATATTTTTACGAAATCACAATAAATTACAAAGTTTTCACCAAATTTTTTTTTTTCAAATTTATTTAAAAAAGACTAAGTTTTTTAACTTTCGATTACAACAAATCAAATTAGTTCTTAACGTTTTTTAAAATAAAAAAGTTAGACCTTCAACTTCTCTCAAATTAACCGAGATAATTCATCCAACTTAGATTTTTAAATATAAACGACCATTTTAATGTAAATAGAAACTGAGAAACCAACTTTATCATCTTTTAAAAGCACACGAACGTCGAACCAACTTGATTTAAAGAAAAAGTTCAAGAACTAATATGAACGTTTAAAGATAAATTGTTTTCCTTTTAAATTAGTTCCCAATTGTTGACCCGTGCAAATCCGCTTATCATATCTCTAAGGTATCATGCATTCATGCATATCTTCAACCGACCTATCAACATTAAGCAATGGAATCTTCAAAAGCAAGCATGACATGATCATTTATAAGCTTAAGCAAACCCCACCAACTGGTTCCTTATCACCCGCCTCTTGTTTCTATAATTATTGCCTCCTTTTTCGCTACTTGCAACAGCTCACAGTTGAATCTAAGTCATATCAACAGAAGAAATATATTAAAATAAAAATTTAAAGGAAGTCGAATGAAACACAACTTCGATTTTTATTTGTCGAGTCATTGTCAGATTCTTATTTACCACGCTTTCTTTTGGCTAGTTGCCTGAGGTGAAAAGAACCCAAATTGCAAAGTGGCCAATCTTCCTTTGTTTGATTCTGCACAGATTTATGTTTAAGTCACAATAATTCATGTTCTTTTCCTTCACAATAACCAAAAAAATATTACCAAAAGAATTACAAAATGTGCAACAATTGATTGAGTGGATACCGTGTTATTGATTTAATTACTGCCCTAAAGCGGCTTTTGTTGGAACTCCTTTTTATAATTAAATGCCTTTCAGTTACAGCCTGCTCAACAAAAGATAAGTCTTCATTAATTCTAGATACACGCAGAAAAAGTAGTGATAAAAGCTCTTTCTGATCAGTATATTTGGTGAACATTTTTTTTATTTTTTTCTCAAAAAGCGTGCTGAATATTATATAGCGAAAATATCTAAGTGGATCTGTCCCTCGAAAACTCGAAATAACACAGTTGAACCCAAAAATACAGTTTCCATTGATTTATTTTTTAGTGGCTTAACTAATCTATGCATTTGCATATTTAACAGAAAAATGTATATATGCCGGCCAGGTTAAAAGTTTTCTTCTAAAAAATCACAATAATTTGATAGGATGATTTTTGTATGAAATGACATTTCACAGATGATAGGTTTGGCCTACATCAAGACCAATCTCGTTCTAGAAACAAATCTCTTCATATTTTTCTTTTCTTTTTATATTGGAGGAATAGAGTCTATTATTTCAGTTTGGCTATACTTAGGTCCTGATCAAAATCTTTTTTTTTTTTAACACGGAATTTCATTTCATTATAAATATTTTTATCAAAATAAATGGATTTAGTGTCATTTGGATGGATTTTCTGTATGGTTAGATCCAATTTAGAAATCACTTCAAATGAAATTAAATTCTGCATAAAAATATTTTGATCAAAGCTTACAATAATTGTAACTTGCATAATATATCGAAAGATAGATTTAAATGAGCAGGCACCAACGTGTTCGGACTTTTTTTTTAAAAACTTTTTTTTGTGAAGAGTAAATTGAATATACTCTCCCTTGGTTAAATTTTTACACGTTACAAATCTAGTCATTTTTATGTTTTATTCAATCATCACTTATTCACTTCAAAAATCATAGAAAAAATAATTCTATAAATTTATATCGAGAAGAAAAACATGACAAAATTTCTTCATTATACCGTAATATATATATTTTTTTTCAAATTTTAAACATTTTTTTCAATTTTTTTTTACCATTATCGACATTTGGAGGAAAGAAAATAAGATAAAGAAACAACTATTATTCACGTGTGCATACCTAACATGCTGTCAAGATTTATTATCGAAACACTTTTTCATAAACTCTGAAAGTGCTAGAATAAATAATGTGGGAAGTATTGTTTTTTAGAAACTTATCCATTCTAAAATTTTTTTGTTATCGCCAAACGATGACAGAGTTTTGTTTTTACTGTGATACAGTCTATGTTTGATTATTTAAATTGAGGCTAAAGATCTTTGAACTAATAATGGCTGATCTGAACTCTGAATTCTCGGGCTGATTAATAGATGGACTTCCTAACAAAATTTCAGACTTTGAAGAGAATATGTTTAATATTTAAATACAGAGGGACACAAGTGAAAATTCGATGTAAGCAGGAAACCTCGCCTGTTTTCTACTTGGCTTTTTGTGAACGGAGGGGCTGCAGTACACCGGTTCTGACTGTCAGATTAGTAGTCCATCAATGCGCCAAGAGATTAATTAGCAGAACAAGGGATATTAATATATTGCTTGCACATGGACCATCCGTACAATAACAGCCTCTAGCAACTGGACTTGGACCAACTTCTTTGGTTACCATTTCTAACTAGACCCAGTCAAATAAACAATAATTGGTTCCGTGCACATGGAAAAGGTACAAGGGTTAAGGACCACTTACAAAGAAAAAAGAACTCATGTATCGTATGATATGCTATCTTCTTTAAAAAAGAATTTTCACATGGGAGAGCTGAGAAATGATTGGAAGGAACTTGCCAGCCAGAGATAAGATATTTTCTGCTTGATCAATTTGTTATCAACCTATAATTAAAATTATCATCTCCACCTATAATTAAATTTACACTCGTAGATTTTTGTTCGGAAGTCATTCTGACCAAGGAAGCTATTACATTATATATATAGAAAATCGTATCACGTATATAAAGTTTCATATTTAGTAAATCTGAAGGCCAAATTTTAAACTAAGAAATTCAATATTGTTGGCTAAAGAAAGGACATTCTTCTCCGTTGATTAATTAGGAGATCAAAGAGTTTGGACTAATTATTTGAATTAAAGTTTGTGATACATTTTTTTTCTTGTATTTATGCTCTTGTTTCATTAAAAAGAAAAGTAGTTTTAATTACTGCTATTTTCCTTATTTTTGAAGAAATTATTTGCCTTTCCAATAAATGGTATTACTTTATTGAGTTGCTTCAAGAAAAGTATTATCATACCAAATTTTATAACATTGTTTATTGAGTTGAAATACTCTTTTTATATGGCTTTGACTTGTATAAAGAAGTTATACAAACTTTTTTTTTTTATGTTGACGAAGTCATATTGATGTTGAAGTATGTTGTGAAGTAGCATGACATGATTAATTTTGTATTTAACAAAATATAAATTATATAAGATAAATAAATTCTTCCTTTAATGGAAGGCAAAAATCTTACATCGTAGAGTTAGTCACTATTTTTACTTCTGAAAATTTATTTATACAAAATTATGTAATGAGATTAGTTTATCCTATGTATTATCTTGCTACCGATGGTATAAGTTACCAAAATTATTTTGTAATCATGAAAAATTAAAGTTAATCTAGGTACATAATATAATATATCAATCAATTGAGGTAATCAAAAATCTTCTTTTAACATATCACATTTAATTCTAGATTTCAATATTTGTAACTACATAATATAGATCTATATGAAGCAAAAATAAATTAAACCTAGCATATTACTCAAAAAAAAAAAAAAAAAAAACCCTCTATTGTAAATAAAGGGTTTCAGATTGAATATAAACTCCTGGGAGGACAGAAATGCAAAAGAGAATTAAAAGTGGAATTGAAATGGTTAAGAGTCAAAATTAAATATGAAACCAGAGCAAGCAAGAAATAGAGATACTATTCCACTCTTCTTTTTCGAATTCTATCCTCTGCTCACCTTTTTAGGTGAGCAGAGTGCTCACCTTAGATCCGAACCGTCCGATCAATGATGGTGCCCCGTGAATAATCCCAGATTGATAGGCCCGAAAAAAAATTAACCGTCCGATCTAAATCGAACGGGTCGGATCGAAAGTGAGCACTCTGCTCACCTAAAAGGTGAGCAGAGGATAGCGCTCCCTTGTTTTTTGGCATCCGCAGCTTCCTATCCACACACCTACTCTCTGTTTCTCCCCCGTCCCGTCTTTAAACAGCAGCCGTTACCGTCTTCTTCCCTCTTTCCTCTCTCTCACCTCTCTTCCCTTCCCTTCCCTTCCCTTTCCCTTTCCCTTTCGCATGGAGGCGGCCACCTCTATAGGCTCATCCCGAGCCCTCGTTCTTCTTTGCTCTTCTTCCTTATTCAATAAGGTATACACCTCTTCTTTTATTCCCCCTATTAACTAACTAAGGTTAGGGTTAGCGCCAAGGTCAAGGTTAGGGTTTGACCACAGATCCCTTCCCCATGACCTCGATCTCGTTGATCCGCTACCAGATCCTCTAATCCCCCCTTCCTATTCAATGTTCTGACTGTCCGATACAATCAATCCGATGAAGATTTGTTGTTTCAGATAGAGACGTTCGAAATCCGATGCGCGCCTTGCTCACACGAATAGAAGCAGAGGAGGGGGTGATTAGGAGAAGGAGAAACAACGGAGACGGAGACGGCGGCTCCTGCAGCCTTGGGAGAAGAAGAAGAAGAGATCTCCGCTAACTCCGCGGCCATGGGAGAACCTCTGCTCACTGCCTTGTCCATTGAGAACCACCACCACCAGATGCAAATACACCACCACCACCACCCTTCCACTCTCCTCACCATGGACTCCACCGGGCCCCACCTGACCGGTCCCCTTGACTGCGCTCGCAGCCTCCTGATCCAGTCTGAGCCGTCCATGCCTAGCCCTGTCGACATAAACCAACCGGTCTATGTTGAGCGCTCCCCACCTCCTCCTTCCTCCACCAACCAATGGCCTGGTGATGCATGTGACATGCTCGATGTGGGTCTCGGCTCGGGCTCTCAAATCTTCGACCCAAAATCCACCACGAGCAACAATAGCAATAGTAGCAACAACTCTGCATCCCGCAAGTGCGCCAAGAGAGGGGACAGCATATGGGGTGCTTGGTTCTTCTTCAATTACTACTTTAAACCTGTGCTGTCTGAGAAATCCAAGGGTAAAACCATCACCCGTGATGCTAACGGGTTTGCAGGTTACAGCAAATCGGACCTGAATTTGGACGTGTTCTTGGTGCAACATGATATGGAGAACATGTACATGTGGGTTTTCAAAGAACGACCTGAAAATGCCCTTGGCAAGATGCAATTGAGGAGCTTTATGAATGGACATTCTCGCCTTGGTGAGCCACAATTCCCTTTCAGTGCTGAGAAAGGGTTTGTGCGGTCCCACCGCATGCAGCGTAAGCATTACAGAGGCCTGTCTAACCCTCAGTGCTTGCATGGAATTGAGGTTGTCAGGTCTCCTAATCTGACCTCAGTAAGCGAATCAGATTTGAAGAAGTGGTTTGAGCTTACTGGCCGTGAGGTTAATTTTCTAATACCATTAGAGTCAAGTGATTTTGAGTCATGGAGAAATTTACCGAGTACTGATTTTGAACTGGAGAGGCCACAGCCTCTGAAGAACACCTCAAATGCTAACAACAAGAAACTTTTGAATGGATCTGGGCTTAATTTGTCAACTCATGGACCAACTAACCATAATTCCACAGACGGGATGGACACTGCACCCATATGTAGTGGCAGCAAGCGAAGGAAAGATTGCTCCCCACATGCCATGGAGGAAGACTTGAACCAAGAAATTGAGATAAATCCTTTTGAGCCCCCATGGACAAATGATTTCTCAGGTGTGATGCGTCATGCATGCGGGCCGGTAACAGCTTCAAAAACCATATATGAAGACGATGAAGGGTATCTGATAATGGTTAGTTTGCCTTTCACTGATTTACAAAGGGTTAAGGTTTCGTGGAGAAATACACTCACTTATGGTATTGTCAAGATATCCTGCGTGAGTGTTGGTCGAATGCCTTATGTGAAGAGACATGATAGAACATTTAAGCTAACAGACCCTTCACCGGAGCACTGTGCACCAGGAGAATTTGTTAGAGAGATCCCATTGGCTACACGAATTCCAGAGGATGCAAAACTTGAGGCATACTATGATGAAACCGGTACGGGTCTTGAGATAATGGTGCCAAAACATCGTGTGGGACCTGAAGAGCATGAGGTTCATGTCTCCATGCGCCCTCCTCAGTCATGGACTTGATAAGAAAGGTTGCCTTTTTCTTTGTTCGACATTTAAATTGTTTGATGAGGCTCTGCATTGTTGTTTATGTCAGGGATAGAAATATTTCTTCTAATGTTTCCTTCAGGGTAAGTTGGGTGTACTAACCACCGTTTTGGTCTCTGTGCGGTGATTGGTTTCATCTTAAATTTAAGGAAAATGCTTTATATTTTACAGAGCATTTTGAGTTACTTTTGTTCCTTGGGTAATTTAATTAATATGCTATTTAGATGGGCCTCCCCTGAATACATGTTTTATTTGTACACTCTACTTCTGTAAGAATGGCTTAAATCTTTAAATTTAAGTGCTCATTGGACATGTGCTCTGATTCTATAATAGGAAATAATTAGCTCCAGTTTTATATAATTAGGAGTTAAGTGAATTTTTTTCTTTATGCTTTGTGGCGATCTCTGATATCTGGTTCTCATATTTCCTTTTCTTTTATATTTTGAACTTTGCTGTACTTTGTAATCTGAAAATTCAAAGTGTAAGTTTACCTTTATGTGAATGATGTAATGGTCCCTTCTGATGATGTATGACATGGAATTTACAAGTATAAAATTTATTATTACATGTTCTTTTCCATTCATGTGTTTCCTTTGCATCCTTCAGGTTGCCAGCAAATTATAACATGGATTTACCAGTGTTAGGAGGATTAGGAATTTAGGATTTGCCTTTGGTAACCGTGTCCTCTTATGCATTGTATAGGTTAATAGAAGTTTAGTGGTATCAGGAAAACTTGCTATGAATTTGCATCACAACTCACAAATTAAAAAAGTTGAACCAGTGGATCAGATAGAAGGCAGCCTTTTTTATGTACTTTAGTATCTTCTTTTTATAAGATATGTGGAGGTTGACCTGCACTTGCTACAGTACCAGCACGATCCATGTGCATGTTCTGTATCATAAAATTTGCTTTATTTGGGCAGACAGCAGTTCACAGTTTGTACCTTCTTCTTTTGAATCTGTATCATAAACTCTCTGTGAGCAGCTCGATGAAGGGAAACCTTAATTAATCTAAGAGATTCTTATTAATGAAATAAATCAGAGCTCCATATAAAAAATCCGACCTTACTGAATATTATTTTATTTAGGCTCCGTAAAATACAGCTAGACATGTGAGCTAAGATGTCTAAATCTGCATTATTTTTAAGCTCAGATTTTAAAAAAAAAAAAAAAAAAACATGGGTAAGCAATATGTTCCAAAATGATAGGGAAAAGATAATCACTTGGTGGTTGATAAGTACCACAAACTTCCACAATGAAATCCGACCCAAGACTGGTATGAAGTCGGAGGTCCAGCTCAGTTTGATTGCAACATTTAAAGATAAATGTTGACTGCCAAACGCGTATTCAACGCTTAAGACCATATATCGGTACTTTTTACTAAACGCGTATGGCTTTTATTTTTCCATCCATTTCTTTCCGTGAGAGCCTGTTACCTGGTTGTTTATTTATTAAAATATGGTACAAGCATATTTTCAAGGCTGTTGCTGGCACAGAGAATTATGCCTTTTTGACCCTTGATTTGAGGGAAGAGGCTAGCTCAATTAATTTAGTTGCGCTAGCCAGGGAATGGAGGATCAGTTATCAGTGACTTGACTCTGTCAATTATATTCTTGCTTAGTTGTTTTTATGTTGATGTGTTTAAATGTTTTGCAAGAAAAGCACCTTGCTAAGCAATTAGTAAGATGCCATTGTAATGTCAAACGGTGGTCTGCCCCTTTTGCTTTCTTTTTATTGCCTTTTTTTGCTGACCCAACTCTGAAACAGGAGGAAGAAAACGGAAAGCATATGCTTTTATGTCCCTAAAAAACACAGAATATGTTCTTGGTTTTTTTCGTCTTTTGAAGAGACCCAAAGTAAAAGTACCGCTTCACATTATTTCCATTAGAGTGAAAGAAAGTGCTGCATGGCACTGATAAATATCCTATATATGCGCAATACATTTGCACTATGAACTTTTACATCCGCCCAACTTTTTTGCAAATTATTTTGAACTTTTAAATTTTCACTGCATTCTATCTCATGTGGTATACGGAACCTATGTTAAATCTGTATCCACATGAACGCTTCTTACTTTCAGGAAACTACAAAAAGACTGGATTTTCCTCGGAAGAAAAGGCTGGAAATGCAAAAGCAATCAAAAAGCCCAAAATAGCGCACACTTGTACCTGTGGAAATTATCCTTGCAGTTGTAATTTCATTTCTCCTCCTCTGTTTTCTTTTATCCTTGAAACTTCTACGTGAATAGTGACTTTAGAAAGTACTCCAGTCTTAACTTCTCATGGCATTTAATGGACTGTAATCTACCACAAACTTAGTTACTTTCTTTGAAAATTTCACTAAATTAGCGTCACAGTTTTTGTCTAACGCCTATAAATTGCTTACCGTGGAAGTATCATCAAAAGATTTTCTGTTTTAGGAGGAATTAGTGTGCATTTTGTCATCCGAGGAAAATTAAACTGTACAGAAATACCTGGGATGCTTGTTACTAACTCTGCCACATCCTGAATAATCCATTACACATGAATATCCAAATTTAATATTAATAACTATAAAACCATTCGAATTCGGAATCATTAGCTAGAGGATGTAACGTCTTCAATTCCAATTGATCTCTAAGCAGCCACTGCTTGACTGATGCATCTTGGCACCAAACTGGCTGTGCATAATTGTTTTTTCTCTTGAATTTCCAACATTGCAAAAGGTTAAAAACATCGTAAACATAATTCACAAGTTTATCAGGCTTTGAATTACTGACTTCACTTTCCACGCCTGACTTGTATTGATAAGTATTTGGAGCACTCTTTTTTGTCTGCTTCTTTCGCCGCCCACCTGTCAGGTTATCATACAATAAATCCCCATGGATAACTTATATAAAAACATGAAAAATGTGATAAAATAAAAGGAAATGACCATACCTTTTTTTCAGTTCCTGCCTTTTTTGTAAGTAAGGGCATGCCTTGGGTGCTAAGAACAAAGAGGCTGTTGCTACAACAGCTATAGAGGCCATCCAAATCCAATTATAAGATTTTTGTCCACCAGTCTCTTGTAAATTTGAGCTCTTATTCCCAAGCCTATTCTCGTTATCAAATTTATCTACTTCTAAGGAAGAACATCTTGTGGAGTTATCCTGGGAATGAAGTTCTTCCTCTAAAGTGGAATTATTTGTATTGTTATCCCCGATATCCACATGTTCTCCTTCTATAGCAGAATAACTTGTATTGTTCTGCTTCTTATCCTCCTGTTCTTCCCATTCAAGAGTGCCATATTTTTTATTCTCATCCCCATTATCCACATTCTCTTGTTCTAAATCCGTATGATTACAATTGTTATCCCCATTATTTAGTAGCAGGCACCCTTCTAAAGTGGAATAAGAACTGTTATTATCATCATTATCCACATTCTGTCCTTCTAATGTATAAGAACTTATGTCGGTATGCTCACTGTCCGAATGCTCCCATTCTAGCATCGAATGGCTTGAATCATCATTTACATCATCAAAAATCTCTGTGGTCGTCTCAGTTTCTTCTATGTTTTTCTCAAAATGTTCTTCGCTCAACATGGCTGCTTGAATTGCAGCACCATGGACCATCACCTCATCCAGCTGGATGCTCTTGTGCAACTCCTTCCCAATAAAAAAGCTCCGCAACAGCTCCTGCACTCTGGGAATGTTGCTCAAGCCACCGACTATGATCACATCATCAATCTGTGATCTTTCCACACAGGCATCCTTCAAGCACTGCTCGACTAACTCGATGCACGGCTGGAACTGGTATTGGTTCATCCTTTCAAGCATAACCAGAGTAAAGGAATCCTCCCAGCCAACCTCATCAACCAGAGAGCTCATCTGAGGACTACTCTGATCACCTGAAGATAGAATGAATTTCGCCCTTTCAGCAACAGCTCTGAGCCTCCCTAAAACCTCCGCATTCTGGTCAGCATCTACCATGAGTTCCATCTGACAGTACTTTGCTAAACTATCATCAAAATACTCTCCACCAAGATCAGTATCTTCAATTGTAGCCTTGACTTTCAGCTCCCCTCCTTGAATGGTAACAACCGATACATCTAGGGAGCCTCCACCAAAATCAAATACTAGCACATTTCTTTCCGCCAAATTATCTTCATCCTCCTTTTCTAACCCATAGGCAAGAAGGGCTGCAATTGGTTCTTCTAGGAGCACAACACTGAGCCCAGCCATGTACGCTGCTTCCTTCATTGCTTCACGCTGAAAATTATTGAAGCTCGCAGGGACTGTGACAACAGTATTCTTTACTTTAGACCCAAGATAATTCTCAGCATTTTCCTTCAATTGTGCGAATAGCAGTGAGACAACCTCTTCTGGTTCTAATTTTTCTTCTTTGCCATTGCCGTTGACAACGATTTTTGGTTTGTTTTTCAGGTCGCCTCCCACCACTTTAAATTGCCAGTGTTTTGTGCCACTTTGCATCGAGGGATCACTGAAGCTTATTTCAAGTACTCGCTTGATATCTGGGTGTCAGAATTGGCCATAAATATAAACCATTTAATCTACCTTTGTAATGTTTGACATGACATGTTAGAACTAATCTATTATATTTTGAATGAAGGAGACATGAATAGTTCTGGACTTTCAATTAGCTGATCCAAATACAATAAACCTGTAGTAGTCACCAAGGAGGCTGTTTGCATAGTATGGATTTATAGGTATGTATCTTTGCAAATTTCCAAAAATGTTTTTTCTGAAAAAATTAATTTGGATAATTTAAGGGAACAAAATGGATTTTGGTTTGATACAAGTAGTTTAAGTACCAGAAGGTTGGTTGATAGTACACAGGGGAGAAACAATTTTCTTCTGATACGACTCACCATTCCAGGTTCATACATTGCCTGATTTTATTTTTAAAAAAGGGGACAACAAATTTGATTCAAGTTCTGTTATATTACGGTACACGATGAAGTAGCAATTGAAGTCATATTTGTTTGGCTTGCTAAGATGGTCACGTCAGTATGGATTTTTCCTTCTTTCTTCACTTTATATATATAATATAAAGATATATATAAAATGAACAAATCATTCTAACAAGGATAGCCAAATTCCAAATCATGAGTTTCAGATAATTTCCTGTTTCCACCCGGTAACAATCTTGAAATTATAAATCACAATTGAACTTACTTGAAATTGTGTTGGTGGGGTATTCACTAGCATGATCCTTGGCTGCATCACCAATCAGAATGCCGGTGTCAGTAAAAGCCACACATGATGGTGTGTGGAGGTTGCCGTTTTCATTCGGTATGACCATCACACAGTTATTTCGCCACACTGCCACACGTGAATATGTTGTTCCCAAGTCTATCGCCACCACTGTGCTCCCATAATCTCCCATTGCAAGAGTCGAACTGGTTGAAATCCAATTAGGCAGAGAAAAATGTGTTTATATATAGAAGAAGAATTGCTGGAACAGAGTCTAAATCTTATAGGGGGGAGGCGACTATATACGTGGGGTGATCTTCCGCACATATGCGCATATATAATAAAATTTATTACTGTAAGGATCTTACATGTATTTTTCCCTAGTGTTTATCTTTCTTTTCTTTTGTTTTCGTTGGGGTTAAATATTCCCTTTTGAATTTCCCATATTTTACCTTTTAGGTGCTTCAGTACGGGACTTCATTATTTAATATTTATATTTGCGACGAACAAAAATTTTACAGTAAAAGTGATGTATACACAAAAATCTGAAAATGTGCTAAAAGAGAAGTGCCGAATAATTATTATTTATTGTAAAAAAAAATAATACATCAAAATTGCCATGCTCAATGTATTTCATAGATAACGTATGTATAAACAAAATAAAAGAAAACGGTAACACATAGCTTTCACATATAACAATCGAGTAACTAAAAACAACTCATTTTTAAACAAAGAAGATCTTCATTTTGGAAAAATCTTTTTTTTTTTTAAAATGTACATGCGATAATCATTGTTTGTAAATAGAAATGAAAAGAAAAAAACTATAATTGGAGGTTCCGTGATGCATGAGTTCTAAGTGCGCAAAACAATATAGAGCATACCGAATAGAATAATAATTCGTATTTAGTTAAATTATTGATTATAATTAAAGAAGTTTTGATTTGTTTCTAGGGGCATATCAACTACGTGTTACTTATTTAATCTGATATTCGGTATTCCTGTAAAGTCTCCTCCAGTTCAATGTAAATCAGCCAATTTTAGGCAACTTGCTTGTTGACCCTGTCTCAGTAAATAAAAATTGTAAAAGATTTCACATTGCATTGCAATTTGACGTCTATTTGAGAACACAGTTTCAACTAGAAACAAAATACTTGTAATGGATGTCACCACTTTTAAATTAGAATAGAAATCTGAAAATTGCCAAAGTAGTTTTCAACAAAATTATGATATTGTCACTAGAAAGATAAAGGAACCTAGTTTTTGCTGGCTTATCAAGTTGTTTCTCATAAATATCTGCTCTTTGGCTCCTACTCTGTGGATTGTCATGACTTTTCTTTTGTTACACACAGGAACATGCTTTTCTCGAGGTGTTATTCTACAGTTCATTTGTACCATCCTTTAATTTATTTAATAGAGATTACTGCAGCATTCTTTTTTTATTTGATACATCTTAGGAATTATTAATCATGTCGTGCTAACATCAACTGAAGAAGGTGGAGCATCTTGATATTTTTTTATAAGTAATTCTCCCCCAGTAGTGTTCATTTTAATATACGTGTCAGCTCTCTAACCTTCTTTTTTTTTTTTTCTTTTTTAAGAAGACAGTTACTCACAATGGGAAAATATTATAAAACATAGTGGGATTTGGTGTATGATTTATTCAAATCCAATCATTGGATCGTCTCCAACGTATCCCTATTGCAACAACTATGAAGTGTGAACCAATCTCCTAAAAGCAGAAGATGTGCACAGAATAAGCATAATTCTTGTTCTTGACCGCGATTTTCTGTGTCGTTGCAAGTTGTAAGTCGTCCTTCATCCCGCAAAATCTTGTTAATAGTTGTTAGTGATGTTGCAAGTCATGTTTTATACTGCAGTCTCATTAAATGATTATTCAAAATCCAAGTTTAATCAGAAGTAGAAGAAATGACAGAACAAGCAATCTGGATTTTTATCCCAGCTTCCCCAATCCCTGTTCTATTTATACTGTCTCATAAAACTTCTTACGATGTTTTGTTGCCAAAAACTATTAATTTATTGACTCGGCTATGTTTGCCATAGTATTACAGCACCATTATTTTAAATGATTGCAGCAAGCATTATCTCTTCATAACTGTGCCACATTCAGCTCGTTCTGGGAAAAAAGGGCTTTTGATTTCATTTTACTACTACAATTGAGTAATAAGCTTTATTGAATCTATCTTATAAGCCCAGTGAGCTTTCAATTCATTTCTTCTTCTGGTACAGCTAAATTATTGGAATCTTAATCAAATTAAGGTGCGAAATTCTCTAATACATGAATTGTTTAATAATAACACCTTAATGAAATAATAAAAAGGTTATAAACTTTTACTTGAAATTATTTAGTACATGGAAAAAAAAAAGAATACAAGCATTCCGCACACAGTACCTTCTTAATTTTTTAAGATGAGCCTTAGCTGGTTTATCATGACTTCAATTAAATATATTTTAAATTGGGTGTTGAGACCGATTGACTTCCTTCTCTTTTTTTTTTCAAAAAGAAAAAGAAGAAGTCGATCACACAGCTCTTTTGAGATACAATACCGTGGCTGATGATATGTATAACTGTTAATAAACAATAGAAGAAATTATACAAATATTAACTACTCAACTTATGAAAACAATGTCTTTTTTATAATATATATAACTGAGTGCTTTATAATATATATAACTCAGTGCGTTACATTGCATAACATACCGGAGGCTGACCACTAATCCATATATAACAAACACATGTCAAAGAACGTAGTCATGCTCTCTAATGGAATGAGAAAAATGTTATCATTCACAATAAATCAACCATCCCTTTCCTCTAACATTTAAATTGATGGGGTAAAAAAATGAAAAAGTCTAACAAAGAATTAATGAACTAATCTTAAATTTACAAAAGAATTAATTAATGAACTAATCTTAATTAAGCCTAACTAAGAAAAAGTCTAACTAAGCCTGCGTTCACGAGAAATGATCTTTGCTAGCCTAGTAAGTTCATCTTCAGTGTTGCCTTCATTGTCCGTTTCCTCAAATTTTTGAGATCTTACGTTGAACCTAGACACTGGTTCAAACTTGTGGGCAAAAAATTCAGTGCTTAACTAACTTATGTTAATTCTTTTGTAATAGTTGCATCGTAATTTAATTTCCTCCAGTATATTAGGAAAGTTTATGAGATTTTTGTTGATTTATCCTAAAAAATGATTTGATTAATAATGAACGTGCATATAAGAACTTTCGCAGAATAAATCAGAGTTAGAAGTTCTGCGCAAATGTAGCTTGTATGTATACTGGTCATTGCATGCAAATTGGATTTTGGCCGACATGAATTTGATGACTTACTATATCATAAGTTCATGACTACCGAATTATTATAGTGTGATAACATCATATTGGGGTTTGATTGTATTTCCAGACCAATAGCCTAGTTGCAAAAAAGAATGGTTTTCAAAACCCTACCGGGTACCGAATTTTTTCGGTAAAATCGGGTACCGGGTCTGGATCTGGTAGGAGAAGGTCCAAATATTGGACTGTTTTTAAACCGGACAAAACCGGCAATAAACCCGATAAACCGGATAATTTCAGCATGAACCGGCCGGTTTCAACCCGCCACGACAAACCCAACATGAAACAAATCTGCTATCCAACAGGAGAAAGTGAAATTTAAAATGCAAATGCGGAAAATCGAACTTGGTGAACGCCGTGGCATGCAGTAGCGCTAGCCACTGGGCCAAGGAGGCCTTTTAGTCTTTAACGCAATGTTAGATAATATATTTATATTGAATATGTACCGACCGGTATTAACCGGTACATATCGGGAAAAACCGAAAAAATCACTTACCGCCACCATCGCCGGTATGATGGCCGGTAGGGTTTTAAAAACATTGCAAAAAAATGAATGCCTTACCCAAGTACTTGGATGACGTTCAGTGCCAATCAAACAAAAATTCAAAGCCAATTAAGAACTGAACCATGTTAATCGAAATTTATTATTATTATTATTATTTTTTGATAAACCCAATACATAGTTTCTACCATGCATCGATCCCTAAATCAGAGTAACACAATACAAGATCACAAATAAATTTAAAATCAGTATCGACGAGCAAAGTTACAGTACTTAAGAAAGTATTTGGGATCATCCATATGCCAACTAATTTCTTTTTTTAAGATCCATTTAAAAACCAACCTTTCTAAAAGATATATTTTTTTTTTTGAAGTAAAACTTAGCTTACAAGCAGAATATTAAAATGACATAAAGTAAGATTACTTTCTTTAAAAAAAAATTTAAAAAAAATACGAACAAAATACTAAACAATTGTCTCCACTTTTGTTGAGCCTCACACAAAACAACTTCAGCACTAACTCTTAAAATAGAGCAATACATTGAGATCAACTCTTTTCACTTTAGATAAGCTTTTGGTAGCTTTTTATTACCTTGCACAACCTTTTCTCTAACTTTGGGTGCCATTTACCCCATTTATTGATGCTGGCGTTGGGCCTTTATTATTTTTTTTTTGCAAGGTACCACATTTTTGTTGTCCCAAATATCTCCAAACTGATAATTTGGTTGCTTCTTATTTTTGATTCACTTCTACCGCATCACTAATAACTGTTTTTTAGGTTACAAGTGAAAATTTGTAGTTTGAATTATGCACAATCGATCATGGAAGATTAACAAGTGGCATGATTTAATGTAACCTAAATTGTCCAAGAATTTATATAGTATGATCATGTTTCAAAAGATGCAAATGACGATCCCTCATTTTTATACGCAACTGGCGAGTGATGGAGAGAACCAAATATCCTCGAATTATTGGAGATGAATCCAATCCGTCAGATCTGTTCTTCTTGGATATGATGGTTCATTGTTTTCTCCTTCAGAGACATTAATATTGAAATTTTGTACATATAATCATCATATCATATCATATCATATAATAATACTCCAATTTTGGAGATGTTTTCTACAGTAACATGCTGATGTCAGGATGATGTCATCCTTTCATTTTTTTTTTTGTTGGGTGGAGGGGGGGGGGCGGGCTTTGAGGAGGCCCAGATCGTGCGAAGCACGATGTCTCATCTAGTTTATATCATATTCCATACATACACAGTACAGTACTGCAGTAGAACTCTATTCAGATCTCTTGTGGCGTGATTAAAAGATATAAGCGGATCGCGACGGATTAGTATACGGTTTAAAATCAGCTCGCTGCACGAAACAGTGCCAGTTGATCCGAAGCAACAAATGATGAGGTAAAAAATGCGAAGAGAGTGAAGGACTTATTTGCAATTGTTTATTTTGTCATTTGGAGAGAGAGATGCGCAAGAACCTTTACAGAGAGGGAGAAGGATATCAACGAGTTGCTGCATGAAGTTCTCTTAGAATGGAAAGCCTTCATTTAATCTTTTTTCTTTTTTCTTTCTTCAACTTTTGCTTTTTTATTTCTTTACTTCTCTTAGGTAGCTCTTCTGGTTTTACTTTTTTTTCCTTTTGTTTTCGTTTATTTTCTTTGTTTAGCCACTGGCTAAATTTGTAAGACTTCTAATTTATTCGTTATAAAAGTGTGGGCTAGACCCTCATTCTTTCTTCAAAAAAAAAAAATGCGGAGAGAGTGAGAGACGTTTTTCTCCCAGCTTTTTTTTTTTAGATTTTTCCATTTAGTTGCTTTTTTTTTATATTATGAGATGTAAAAAAAAAAAGACGTGTTTCTTTACTCAAAGTCCCTGCTTTCTTCTATATTATGAGAAAGACTATTATTCTAGATAATTTAAAATTAGTATTCTAACATATTTATGATTCCAAATAAATAATTTTTTTATATTGCACTTATGACTTATATGTCCATACTTGCGAAAACACGTCTTCTCGTGGCAGAATTAAAATTCAACATATATTTTAAAGAAATCACACGAAGCGTGATAAGTTTTCTAGAATTTGTAATACTAGTTAGATATTAATTCATATAATATTTTAAATAACTTTTATTCAATTACTAATTTATTATTATATAATTTTGTGACCGATAAATATAAACATAATATTTTTCAAATTTTTTTTTTAGATTTTTAGAAAATCATTGACCTAATTAATTATGGATCCTTCGATGACAACGATTTTAAAAAGCTGAAAAAAAATAGTAGAAAAATTCTAAAAATTATAAAATTCGATTTCCAACAAGATTTGAATATGAAGAAGAGATTTAAAAGTTTGGGTCAATTATTCGAATCATGAAATTAAAGAACGAACGCGTAGCACGGCTAGCACCGATGGGCTTCGTGATGCGCATTCATTCTTGAATTCCATATTTCATACGATCGATCCAAACCGCTCAAAGTCTTCTTCATATTATAATATTATTGGAAACCAAATTTTACATTTTTTGAGGAAATTCTTTTTTTTTTAAGATTTTTAGAAAATCATTGATCTAATTTGATTTTAGAAAATTCTGGACTCTCACAACGGTTTTCAAAAATCGGAAAAAATAGTAAAATATTCTAAAAATTATAAAATTTGATTTCCAACAAGATATCAATATGAAGAGATTTAACTGTTTGGATTGATTATTTGAAGCATGAAATTAAAGGACGAATGTGTAGCACGGATGGTATTCGTGCTATGCATTCATTTTTGAATTTCATGCTTCACAATCCAAATTGTTCAAAGTCTTCTTCATATCGTAATCTTATTGGAAACTAAATTTTACATTTTTTTTGTTATTTTTTTTTTATTTTTAGAAAATCGTTGATCTAATTAATTCTGGACCCTTCAATAACAACGATTTTCAAAAATATGAAAAACAGTAAAAAAATTCTAAAATTCGGTTTCTTACAAGATTTCATTTAGACTAGATTATGTAAATTATTATTCTATTCGATAGTTATTCATTTATTTCTGATTGGTGTTGCTTTTCGACTAATTAAGATAATGTATTGTACGAATAAAATTATTAATTAAAAAATAAAAAAATCAACATGAAATGTCAACAAGACTAATCCTAACCTAAAATATCAATAAAATAATTCCTAACCAATACGTATAAAAAAATTTCTATCTGTGCCATACGATACAACAAATAGCAGTAAATACGGAGTAAGATTCCGTTTGAGTTCTAACTTTGCGAAGTCCTAAGTCCGAAGTCCAAAAACCCCAATTCTCATCGAGACCTAGATTTTTAGTAATCGATTTACACTTTATTTTAGCACTCATGATTCACACGAGCAAACTTCCGACTACCTGCCTTGCTATAACCTACCACTAAGACTGACAGTGAGCTTCAGGTCGACGAGGTTAAAACTAAAAAGGGGTCAATCCTGCGCATTAGTTGTTTGAAGAAATGTCTCACAGAAGCAGAAGACACCAAATTAAGTTAAGTGAACCTTAAAATTAAGCTATTTCCTGAGTTTATCAGTTACGGCTTGGTTTTATGCCCTTTTCCCCAATTACTGCGAAGTATATTAGAATGTTGGGTGTCAGTTACATCTTACAAATATCTGAACACTGTTCTTTGTAAATAACCGACTTGTTACTGGTACTGAAGTGCTAATAAATATTTAATGGCTTGACTGTTACTGTTTGTATATTGTTAACATAATCGCTAGAGACCAACAGGGAAGTTAACAAATTGAACAATTTTTCACGGCAGTTGATTCAACCAGGAGTCGGTGAAATAGGCTGAACAGGATCTAAAAGATATAAATCAGTTCGTTATTTAGACAAAACAAGCATCAACGAAGCTAAAATCAATCCAAAAGAAATGGAATTAGGCAATGTAGGTGAAGCAAATTTTTCATCTTGATCCAGATGGAACCTCACAGTGCTGAAAGGTATATACATTCCTGTAAACGCTGTTCCTGTGATGATTCAAGTTCAGTAACACCATTCACACATGAGCAAATTTACATTGCCGAGCTTTTCATTGAGAAAATAAATGACTTCCTGTGTCATGGTGAGTCGCTTATTTATTTTTTTTTTAATTTTTTTTCCCCCTTCATGCTGCATGTAATTCGCGCCAAGTATCGGATATGATAATAAAATGGCCACTTAGATGCTCCCAGATGGTACTATATATTGCCTCACTTCCTGTAGGCAAGAGACTAATTGTAAACAGAAACACTTTATTCGTAAAACTCTTTAACGTGATTAACCTTATTTCGTCTTATAGTAAAACAAAATTACACAAAAGCAGCCGTCTTACCAGAGCCATACAATTGGCCCACACAAGCTTACACAGTATAAACAACCACCCTAACTAACATTCTTATTTAACATCTCTTCAACACAAGCAGCATTCCCACAAAGCATCAAGTCCTCGCAGAATAAGCCACTCATAAGACCTCTACATTTAATCAACTTCTTCAATCTTCGGGCCAGAACCACCACTGCCACCGCTTGAACCTCTTGGCGCATCCTCATCCATACCAGTTGGCATGCCACCAGCGGCACCTCCCTGATACATACCGGAGATAATCGGGTTGCAGATACCCTCCAGCTCCTTCATCTTGTCCTCAAACTCATCTACCTCAGCAAGCTGGTTCGAGTCAAGCCACTTGATGGTCTCCTCTACTGCATCCTCGATCTTCTTCTTGTCTGCCGCACTGAGTTTCTCGCCAATCTTCTCATCCCTGATGGTGTTCCTCATATTGTATGCGTAGTTCTCCAAAGCATTCTTTGCATCAACCTTCTTCCTGTGTTCCTCATCCTCAGCCTTGTACTTCTCAGCTTCCCGCACCATCTTCTCTATCTCCTCCTTGCTGAGACGGCCTTTGTCATTGGTAATTGTGATCTTGTTCTTGTGGCCAGTGGTCTTGTCCTCAGCTGAAACATTCAAGATGCCGTTGGCATCAATGTCGAAACAGACATTGATTTGGGGCACACCTCTTGGTGCCGGGGGGATGCCAGTAAGCTCGAATTTGCCAAGCAAGTTGTTGTCCTTGGTACGTGTCCTCTCTCCTTCATAGACTTGGATTAAGACTCCCGGTTGGTTGTCAGAGTAGGTGGAGAAGACCTGTTCCTTCTTGGTTGGGATGGTGGTGTTCCTTGGAATCAACACAGTCATGACACCACCTGCAGTCTCCAGACCAAGTGACAAAGGAGTGACATCTAACAGTAATAGATCTTGTACCTTCTGATTGCCCTCTCCACTCAAAATTGCAGCTTGAACTGCAGCACCATAGGCCACAGCCTCGTCTGGGTTGATGCTTTTGCAGAGCTCCTTGCCGTTGAAGAAGTCTTGCAAGAGCTGCTGCACCTTGGGAATCCTGGTCGAACCACCGACCAAGACCACATCATGAATCTGACTCTTGTCCAGCTTGGCATCCCTCAGACACTTCTCCACAGGTTCCATGCACTTCCTGAACAGATCCATGTTCAACTCCTCGAACCTGGCACGGGTGATTGTGGCATAGAAATCAATTCCCTCGTAGAGAGAATCGATCTCTATGGTTGTCTGAGCAGTAGAGGAGAGAGTTCTCTTGGCCCTCTCACAGGCTGTTCTAAGCCTCCTCAAAGCCCTTGGGTTTCCGCTAATATCCTTTTTGTGCTTCCTCTTGAACTCCTGTACAAAGTGGTTCACCATTCTATTGTCAAAATCTTCTCCTCCCAAATGTGTGTCACCGGCTGTCGCCTTGACCTCAAAAATGCCCTCTTCAATTGTGAGAATAGACACATCAAATGTGCCACCACCAAGGTCGAAGATCAACACATTCTTCTCACCGGTACTACTGGCCTTCTTATCCAAACCATAGGCAATGGCAGCAGCAGTGGGTTCATTGATAATGCGCATCACATTGAGGCCCGCAATGACACCAGCATCCTTTGTGGCCTGGCGCTGAGAGTCATTGAAGTAGGCCGGGACAGTGACAACAGCGTTTTTAATAGTGGCACCGAGGTAGGCCTCTGCAACCTCCCTCATCTTGGTCAGAACCATGGAGGATATCTCCTCAGGGGAGAACTGCTTCTCCTCCCCTTTGTACTGAACAACTATCATTGGCTTGTCACCTGGTCCTGGAATAACCTTGAACGGCCAGAGCTTCATGTCAGCTTGAACTGAGGGGTCGCTGAACCTCCTTCCAATCAATCGTTTTGCATCTGCACAAGTTCAACAAAAATAAATGAATTTCAGTACTTTTTTTTCTATTTTATCAAGTGCAGTAATTTCTTTACATAAGAGAGATATTGTTTGTTAAAACTTAATAATCTGAATAAGGTCAGCTGACCAGAGGAAGCTGAGATGCACGATACTAAATACGTTCAAGCGTTCGACCACAGGCCACAGCCCTTGATTCACAAGGTTCTGAATACATAGCATCTCTATGCTGTTATCTACATCTCATAATTTGATATTTATAACTACCTATGGAAATGAGTTGTCTTAGTGATACAAGATTCTGAATACATAGCTTCTCTACGCTGTTATCTCATTCTCATAATTTGATTTTCAAGTTACTACCAATGGAAATGACTTATATCCTTAATGAAATTTTCACAGTTGAGCCAAGTTAAAAAAACATCAACACACGACAGTAAAAATTTGGCTTAATTTACATCTATAACCAATTACACAATTTTTTTTTTGAATCCACCAATTACACAATTGTTGGCTAATAAATCTGCTATAGTTGAAGTAGTCCATCATATTCATATTAAACTAGATTAGGCTAGAAATTATTCCAATTCTAAGCTCAAAATATTAGATAAGTGTATTTCATTATTACTCGTAATTAGATGAAGATTGGAGAATATAACATACCGAAAACGGTGTTGGTCGGGTTCATGGCGACCTGATTTTTTGCCGCATCACCGATAAGCCGCTCTGTGTCAGTGAATGCCACATAGGATGGTGTGGTGCGGTTACCCTGATCATTTGGTATGATCTCAACCCGGTCATGCTGCCAAACACCCACACAAGAATAAGTCGTGCCGAGATCAATCCCGATTGCTGGCCCCTCACCTTTTCCCTTTCCAGCCATGTCAACAAACAATCTACTTAACAGAAAAGCGTAATCAGAAACAGAGAGCTAGCTTTCTTTTTTTTTTTTTTTTTTTTAGAGAGCGAGTAGAGTCGGTTTGCTTTCTATATGAGCGGTGTACTACAAAACTTTCTTGGCTTGAAGCGGTGAGGGGTTCGGCTTTTATAGGCTAGTCAGAATCGGTTCGGGATTTTTCCTTAGGAGTGGGAAGAAATATCTGGGCCGTTGTATGGGGCGGTGGGATGATACGAGAAGGGGGCAGTTGATTCTACTAAATACAAGACTTCTCCAGAAGTGGGACAACGGGTCCAGGTTAAGTCTAGGTCTCTCCAGGTCTCTATCGCTACTTCTCATGTTGTAAACCTAGTGAAATGGGCCAAAAGCGATGACATATTACAGTTCGCACCTGGGAAGGTGCTAGAACTTGGATATATTCTCATGTAGATATTTGCTGATGCTAATGTTTGGATTGGGCCTGGATAGAGTAACATCCGAAATATTTTGGACAAGTTGGGTATGTAATGCCTTCTGTAAAATAACTATAGTTTGCTAAGGAGTAAATTTTGTCAGAAGTCACTAAAGTTTGTATGTTGTCTATTTTTTGTCACCGAACTTTAATTTGTCCTTCCACGACCATTCAACTTTGATTTTGTCCAATTTTAATCACTCCGTCATCTTTTTTATAACTCTGTCTAATTGATTGAGATTGGGGTGAAAATTGGAGATTCGGATCAGAATGCTCCATCACCTCTTATCTTCCAACGGCGTGCTACCTCCTTCGTCCCTATGAAACCATGTTCATCTCTCTTTATTAAATTATGCCTCTTACGTACATCTCATGGAATCTCTCTTCCCCTAGAGACGTGCTTCAATTGTTTCCATCCTTGTGCCTTTGCGTCAGTTCACTTCCTCTTGCTTCACTTGATAAACAGATGAAGCGCATACTTATTTGTGCAACAAAAATTACTCAGTCATGGAGAGATGTAATTCCAAGTATCATTGATTAGATATGAAATGACTGAAAATTACAAACTATTATTGTCAATACATGATGTCTGATTTGCAAAGTGCTTATCATTGACATGGGAATTACACAAAATTCCTTGTAAATCATTTTCTTTCAATATCAAACTTGAAAGTAAGTAGTCTCTTTACTGAGGGCTGAAACAAACGGGTACCAAAAAAGATACCAGTACACTTGTGACCTACATCAATTGAACAATTTTACATTGTCGCAATCTAATTAGGCATTTTTTTTAAAAAAAAAAACATGCAATTCAGACATTCAGCTCAATAAAAGCAGTATAAGCATAAACCAAGTGCAATAGACCAAGTAGCAAAAATCATAAAATGAAATCTAGTAAAGAAATTTTTACCAGCATGAACTAAGTCAATAAAATACAAAATTGTAGCTACTGATTAAACCATAAGATACAAATTAATGAACATTATAAGATATCCTAACTATTTGTAGCTACTACCTTGTATCTCTCTGCCTAATTAGGGGCATAATTTTTTTCCTTAACAGAAAACACACTAAACCTAAAAACAAACAAGAACAATGTCAAGAAAACTAATAAAATAAATATAATTAAAATGAAATATTTTTCTTTTCAGCTTTCTTGTCTCTTTCCAAATTCATTTAATCATCTAATTAGCAGCGTGGAAGATAAATGTTGCTGTCTAAAGCCACCATGGTTGATTAATTGAAGGAGATGAGGTTGTGAGAAAGAAAAGAGATGCCGGTGGCTTAAGAAGCTGTGATAGAGAGAGACTAAGTTGGTACGCTTTGGTAGAGATAGAGAAGAAGAAGAGTTGAAGATTGTTGTCTAAAGGAGAGAGAAATGGAGGCGGCAGTCTAAAGAGGTGGTGTGTTGGGAGACAGAGGAGATGGAGCACTCTGATCAGAATCTCCAATTTTCACCACAATCTCAATCAATCAGACGGAGTTATAAAAAGATGACGGTGTGACTAAAATCGGACAAAATCAAAGTTGAATGGTCGTGGAAGGACAAATTAAAGTTCAGTGATCAAAAGTGGACAACATACAAACTTGAGTGACTTTCTAAAAAATTTACTCTTTGCTAAGAGTATTTTATATAATTTAACTTTTGTACGGTTTTGATATAATGGGTCGTTTTTGTTCTATTTGAATTATACATTTCACCGAACAACGCAAGAAAAAGAATATCATTAAATCGCTGGATTATATTTTTTTTTAAAAAAAAAATGACCTCAGAATGGAGAAGACATTGGGCTTATTTCTTAGGAAATATTTGAGGGTAATTGGGGTTTTTAGTTATTAACTTTTTATTTTATGGGCTAAATGAGCACATTTAGGCTCAGGCTATTCTAAGTGAGGTTGCGTGGGCCTTAAAATCTAAAATTGGAATACCTTTAAAGATGGAAATAAATTTTCTAATTTATGAGAAGTAAAAGGAAAAAAAAATATCCTTTCACTTTTTATAGCTCTCGTTCGGCTTCGCATATCGTGCTTTTTAAAGATACGGAGGAAGCTGTAGGGAAAAAAAAAAAAAAAAAAAAGAACTCTGTTTTTTCTCTTCTTTCAATTGTCCTTGTTTCCTAAGAGTCATCTCTTCTGTCTTCGATGGAGACTTCAAGCCAAGCAAGCCTCCTCCTCAATAAGCAACTCAAAGGTGACCGATAGTTTCTCTATACAATGGAATATGTTTTTATTTTCTTCAAAAAAAGGTTAAAGGTCTGATCTGTCTATAAAATTTGCAAAAAAACTCAGTGCCTGATCATTTCTTTGCAATAAAATTAAAATCATGTATTCTTTTGATCAGATCTTTGCAAGAACCCGGTGGATGGCTTCTCTGCTGGATTAGTCGATGATTCGAACATCTTTGAGTGGAGTGTCACAATCATTGGCCCCCCTGATACTCTCTAGTAAGTCTTTCCTTAATAATTGCATTTATTTTGAAGTTTCTATATGTTAAAAATTGAAATTAGGAGAAAGCGTAATTCTAGTTTACTAGGTTTACTTTCTATGATGGTGTCATAATTTCCTATCCTGGTCACTGGCACAAAATTTAGGAGTATATTTTTATTTTCGGTGCGGCGCAAAATTTAGGGTTTTCTTTTTATTTCCATTGCGGCGCAAAACTCTAGTTTTATTTCTATTTCGGAGGCGGCGCAAATTTTAGGGTTTTCTTTTTATTTTCCACGTGGAGCAAATTTATCTTTTTGGACTGATATCGATTTATTATAAACACAAGCTGGGTTGTTTGGGTTGTTCGGCCCAGTGGTTTCGCTCTATTCCGCCAACCAAGTGGTCATTGATTCGATTCACGGAGAGAACATTTGTTTTCAAATTTCTTATTCGAAATTCTTTGGTTTCAAACCAACCTTTAAAAAAATTATTATAGACAGGACCGCCCAAGTTCATGCTAATTTATTATAGACATAGATTTTAACAATTGTAACCATGGCTGATAGGGATGGCTCAATTAAATTACAATGCTTTACAAATATGCTGAGCCACTTGAGTGATATTAGATAGTGAAACATGCATTTTCAAATATGCTAAGTCACTTAAGTCATGGTTTGTTAGAGATTGTTTGGGTCAAGGATAAGAATTTTTTCTTGCTGGACAATGGCAGGGTATGGTTTAGTAAGGCACCATAATACTTTACCAGTTCAGCTAATATTTGAACCAAATTTACATATATTTATACAGTAGGCTAGGAATAAGGAACTCGTGTTAAAGTAATAAATTACATTCAACGGTACAAACTCAAATTAAACCGGCAAGTACTTTTAGTTATATGATGATCATCGATTATATTATACTTTTAGTTATATATTGGAGTTGAGTAATATAACCCCACTGTATTTTAATCATTTCTGGGAGTTGCAATGAACGGCTGTATGCAAAATTATGTAAAGTTATTTCCAGTAATGCATTTTAGTCTAACTCTTGTCTTAATTGCAATTGCAGTGAAGGAGGCTATTTCAATGCTATCATGTCCTTCCCAAAAAATTACCCTCTTAGCCCACCATTAGTCAGGTTCACATCAGAGATGTGGCATCCTAATGGTATGAATAGTGTTGTTTATTATTTATTGCATCAACAATATTGATACACTCCTTTGATGTGGAGCAGGCTGCTGAGGCATACCTGGTCCAGATTTATAAAGAGTGAACTTATCAATCTGGACCAGGTATGCTTCAGCAACCTTCTCCACATCAAACTTCCTAAGAGAGAAAAAAAAATAAGACACAATGACAACAACAGTTAGCTTATAGCCATTTGAATTCTGGAGAGGTCTAATCAAAGTAGAAGTTCACACTAATTATGAAAAATTTTCAAAGGCAACACAATAAGCAATTTTTGACAATATATTTAATTTACACTACTTTTCCTCAGAGATGTCATGAAATTATCACATTGAGTTCTCTTTAGATCAATAGTAAATATAAAAGGACACTACACAATTTCAGTTTACCCTGATGGCAAAGTTTGCATATCTATTCTTCATGAGCCGGGTGATGACCCACATGGATATGAGCTTGCAAGTGAGCGTTGGAGTCCCGTGCATACTGTTAGTATTTGTATACTTCAATTACTCTGTTACAATTGTTTTCTTCCCTGCCAGTGTGTTAGTAAATACTTACAGTTCTATACTTAATATTAGAAGCCCCAAAAAATAAAGAAGTCTTGAGAAGGTCCAGCTGAAGAAGGAAAGACCAAAAAAAAAAAAAAAATTACCACAATAAAGATTTTTACCACCTGTAAAACCATGAATTCTAGGAAGAATCTGTTCCTAACTTGATGAAATATAAGCACCAAAGTTTCCATTAACATTATATTTCCCTTAGGTTGAGAGCATTGTTCTGAGCATTATCTCCATGCTTTCAAGCCCCAACGATGAATCTCCAGCTAATGTGGAAGCAGCTGTAAGTAAAATCAAATGATTAATCTGAAGTTCACTGTTTGGATTTTCCAGCTTCTTTGTTGCAGCTTTTTATTTATTTATTTTGTTGTTGGCATCCCGTCTCAATGTTGGTATTGGTTTGGACAGTAGATTTTTTTTTTTCTTACAACGTATTGATTGCAATAATTGAAGTAAATTAACTATGATATGTTATTGGTTCAGTAAAATAAAAATTACAAACTTAATCTCTAACTAGAATATTAATCTGATTTTATGATCAAATAATTGCAGAAAGAATGGAGGGATAAAAGAGCTGATTTCAGGAAGAGAGTAAGCCGTACTGTGAGGCGCTCGCAAGAAGAAATGCTTTGAGATGAGAAATAACATGATGTTGAGTTTCAGTTGGACAAAATTTTATGTGAAAGGTCTTTTGTTATGATATTCGACTTGGAATTGTGAATTGAAGGGTGGACCGGTAGACTGTTAATTTTATTATGCTTCTATTGCGTGACATATAACTGGATTCTTCGATGGTGGTTACTTGTTCTTCATGGATTAGCCTTCTCTATGGATCAACTGCATTGTGATTAATTCATTTTTCTTCTGATTGCACACATTGTTTCTCAGGTTATTTTGCAAATGTGTGCTCACATTCGGAAAAAGTAACCTAAAAATGTGCTAAATGAATTCCAAAGAGTAAAATGATTTTAGATAGCTTCCTGTTTAGACTCACTGATTAACTGAAACAGTGTGATTAAATAATAATCCTGTCACCCCGGCCTGAACAATCAAAATTCTAATTTGTTCTCAGAAAACAAAAGCATAATAAACAAAAAATAAATAAATAAACAAAGAAAAAGAAAATCAAAGTAGAGCTCCCTTATTATCTTGATTGCATTACACTGTACAGAAATTAGGAGGTGGTCTTCACCTGCTCATTTACATAGCTCGCTAGCCGCACGACAATGCCATCAATATCTCTCACATAACCCACCTTCTGCCCCCAATTCTTCACCTCTGGTGAGCTTACTGGCACAGCCCCATTGTCTACAGCATGCTTGTATGCAGCATCAACGTCAGCATAATCGAAGCATATCTCCACTGGGTTGCATTCCCCCTTTGAGTCCGGCAAGTGTACCTCTCCTGTCAAATCATCAGTTTCTCTCTGGTGGAGCGGCGTGAATGCAATTGTTGTCGGTCCACTGTCAAGCTCAGCCCACCTAATAACATAAAAATATCAATTTACTGATGTATAATAGCAAATTAAATCCATTCGGACTGTTTGATTGAAGAAAAGGAGTACTACTTGTGGGAGTGATCAAGGCGGCGAACACTGTAGCCGAAGGCCGATGCATAGAAGGCCACTGATTTGGCTACATCTCTTACATACACCACTGTGTAGGCAAAGGCAGGTTTCAGGTTTGAAGCCATGTTATTATGATCTGGCATTAGAGAGAGAAGAGAAAAAGGAGTCCAGTGGATTTATCTATTTGAAATGATATACTAATATTCCTATTGGCTCATATTCCAAATCTATTGCCTCTAAATAGACGAGAATACAAGAATCAACAGCTGTACAAGCCTGTCATAACTATCTATAACACCTCTGAAGATCTCCTAAATATAATAACTGCACAAGAATTATGTTCATAAACGAATTACCATTCTTTTTTTAATTGTGTAGTTTGTACTTCTATGAATGTCGAATTACAACAATAGTTGTTTTGGCCTTTTTTTTTTTTTTTTGGATCAGACAGCACCCAAGCAGGGGAGCCAAATCATACATTAATCGTATATATATTTTTTTTATCGCATTTGGATATTTCTATCTCCTTTGTCAACTTTTTTTATTGAGGATGTTATTGCCATAAAACAAATCTTCATCAGGTAAAAATTAGAACATTTCTAATCAAAACTTCTCACTACAAGTCTACGACTCCACTTCGAGGACGGAATATTTAATTTTATGAAAGAAGAAAATATAAATGTTTTCTCCTGTATACGGAGGCAGAAAAGGATTAGAATATTGCTAAAATCATATTATATATTTTTTTCTTAATTTGTTTTTATAATTATTTTATATAGGATGGCTAACGTGCTATCCGTGGCATGTGCCACCCATTTTATATTTACTCATTTTTCGATATCCAAAATTCAAACGGCCAATCCAAACCGTTCAAATTGATCATCATATTGAAATGAGCAGCGTTCCGCTGCCTCTAAAATCGGCTGCCACCGAATGTCACACATTTTGAACCGCCTGATTAACTTTGATTAAAGGCTCCGATTGATTATTTCAACCCAAAATTTCTTTGCATATCTCAAGACAAGCTTTGTGCACTTCGTTACAGAGACTCCACAGAATAAAAAATAATAAATGCATGTCATCTTCCCAAACACTACCTTCTCTTGTTTTCTCGTTTACTGCGATGGATTTCAAAATGGAACCAGTGATAAAGCATAATTAGTAACATTGTTAAATTTTCTACGGTGATTCTTTTTTCTTAACAAGAACAATAGAACATTATGAACCAATTGCAAATTCACAATAAAAAAATTTCTCTCTATGGTGAATTAGAATCAATAACTCTAACTACACTTCTTGCTTTCCTTAACGTGATCTGATTTACAAGCAGTAACATTAATTTTTTTTTTTAATGTAATATGAAGGCACATCAAATGAGTTACAGAGTAACTAACCACTTTTCCTTTTTTTTTTGGGTTCTACTCAAACTTCCGAGTATGCTTGTAGATTTTGAAAGTTCCAATTGATATGAAAGTATTCAATTGTATCCACTACATTTAGCTTTATGAAAAACGAACCAATAAATATTTGGTCAATTATATGAGTACGTGCTATCCTCACTAAACTAGCTAAGGATAAAAATCTCAAACTAGTTAATAGAGATAGTCGAAGTCGGTGAAAATAAGGGTAGTTAGCGAGATGCTATTTCGAGACCATGAGCGAATAGTTGATGAAACATAAACAAATGGGATCTCTATAGGCTCCTTGTGATGAGGAGATCACAATCATGACGTCGACGGACTCAATTTCTCTATGGGTCACCAGAGGATGTGTGATAGAGGAGGATTGTGTTTATCTACATTTTGGGTTTCATATCTTGGGAAAACGCGAGAAGAAAGAGATAAAGTGGAAACATATAGGGGACGTTTGTTTGTGATTTAAAGGGTGCATAACTTGCATCCTTAAGGCACCAAACACCCGTTACATAAGACGTCTTAAGGGTGCATAACTTATGCAACCTAAATAGGTTGCATAAATTATGCACTCATCCCCTTTAATTATTTTCCAACAATACCCTTAGAAATAATTAATAATAATAATTAATAATATTTAATAAGTAACAATAATTATTAAAAAAATCATATTTAATAATATAATTATTATAATTAATAATTATTAATAAGACTTAACAAGTAATATTAATTATCAATAATAACGATTTAATAATAACAATAATAATAATAATAATAATAATAATAATAATTAATAATAATTTTTTATTATTAAATAATTAATAATATTTACAATATTAAATTAAAAGTAATTATTAATATTTTATAATAACAAAAATGATTTATTATTATCATATATAATTAATTTTTATAATAATTAATAATTAACAATATTTAGTAATTAATAATATGAGGAATGCTAAGGTCCTACGCGTAGGACAGATGTGGTCCGTCCTACGTGATTGTATTCGTGTAATCAAATTTCAAATCACCATTCCAAATCGTTAGATTGAATCTTTATATTGAAAACTTGTATGAAACCAAATTTTACATTTTTTTAAATTTTTTTACTATTTATTTGGTATTTTTAAAAACCGTTGTTATTGGACGTTCCATATGAGTTCTAGAAGCAATTTTTTAAAAATACGAAATAAATAGTAAAAAAATTTGGTAAAATGTAAAATTCGGTTTCATATAAGTTTTCAATATAAAGATTCAATCTAACGGTTTGGAATGGTGATTTGAAATTTGATTACACGAATACAATCACGTAGGACGGACCACATCTGTCCTACGCGTAGGACCTTAGCATTCCTCTTAATAATATTTAATATTTAGCAAATAATTAATAATAATTAATAAATAATAATAATTAATAAGTAACAATAATTATTAAAAACAAAATTAGTAATAAAGATTAATAATGAATAAGATCATAATTAAATAATTAATTGAAAATTAATTAATCAATAATAATTTGTTATTGTTAAATAATTAATAATGTTTATAATATTTAATTAAAAATAATTATTATATTTCATAATAATAAAAATGATTTATTATTATCATTAATAATTAATTTTATAATAATTAATAATTAACAATAATTAGTTCACAACGTCTTATTAATACATAATACTAATTCAAATTAAATAATTCAAATTTAAGGGCATTTTAATCTTTTGACATGAATATTTGCATGCATTAAGTTACTCATCCTTACTACACAACCAAACATCCATTACATAACAATACTTAAATACTTAGGCATCCTTAACTTATGCAACCCCTTACTACACAACCAAACGCCCCCATAATAAAGAAAAGGTTCATAATAATTATCTATTCATTTCTTTCTCTCGCCACAGGTTATAAAGTCGCCGTTGATCAAAATTAATCCGACGGTTGAAAATGTGTGACATTTGGGGCAGCCAATTTTAGAGGCAGCGGAATACCTTTGGAGACCAAATTTTACATTTTTTCGAGTTTTTTGCTATTTATTATGATATTTTCAAATTGAAGGGCCTGAAATACTCTAATTATAACGTTTTTTGAAAATATCATAATAAATAGCAAAAAAACTCTTAAAAATGTACAATTTGGTCTCCAAGGGTATTTCAATATGGTGAATAATTTGAACGGTTTGGATTGACCATTTGAATTTTGGATCTCGAAAAATAACCCAATGAAAAATGGGTGGTATTGTCATATTGAAATACTCTTGGAGACCAAATTTTACATTTTTAAGAGTTTTTTTGCTATTTATTATGATATTTTCAAATTGGAGGGCCTGAAATACTCTGATTATAACGTTTTTTGAAAATATCATAATAAATAGCAAAAAATTCTTAAAAATGTAAAATTTGGTCTCCAAGGGTATTTCATACCCTTCAATATGGTGAATAACTTGAACTGTTTGGATTGGCCATTTGAATTTTGAATCTCGAAAAATAACCCGATGGAAAATAGATGACATTGTCACGATGAAAAATGGATGGCATGGGTAGTATTGTCAATTTGTCACGGATAGCACGTTAGCCATCCTCTTATTTTATATCAGTTTTTCAATAGAATATTTTTCAGTGATTATCGGTAACCTAGCTAAAGGAACTTTCTAGTCCCGTTTATTTTATTTTTCTAATATTTAAGCTTAATATATTCATTTTCTAACAAAATATGTGCCAATTTGTCGCATCACGTCTTCTAAAGGCGACATACTGAACGACAATTTGCCAGAGAGAAGTTACTGTAAATAGTACATCTCCTAGTTAGGGCATTTAGCTCGCTGGACTGAATCAATTGAAATCAAGACTCCGTAAAACTGCACAAGGTAAGAACTAAGAAGCGTATGGAAAGTGACAACAGCATATTCAATCACAGCCCAACAAAGGATATTATAACAAGTTACTGGCCTATCTCTAATTATTCAGGATTATTTTATTTTCATATGGATTCATCCATCACATGTACAGTACAGATAAAAAACCAATATTACAGCTCCCATATATCATATATCTTAGGCACTACACTGAAAAAAGAGTTAAGAAGCGGTCTTATTAGGCTCATTTACAGAGCTCCCAAGCCTTACAACAATCCCATCAATATCTCTCACATAACCCACCTTCTGCCCCCAATTCTTCTGCTCCGGTGAACTCACAGGCAAAGCCCCATTATTGACAGCACGCTTGTATGCCGCATCTACATCAGCATAATCGAAGCATATCTCCACCGGATTGCGCTCTCCTTTTGAGTCTGGCAACTGAACCTCCCCTGTCAAGACATCTGTCTCTCGCTGGTGAAGTGGCGTGAACGCAATTGTCGTCGGTCCACTCTCTAGCTCAGCCCACCTGACAACACAAAGTATTAAAAAGAATTGATTTTATTTATTAGATTGATTAACTGAGAGATAGAGAGAGAGAGACTTGTGGGAGTGATCCAGGCGTCGAACGTTGTAACCGAAGGCAGAGGCGTAAAAGGCGACCGAATTGGCGACATCTCTGACATACACCACTGTGTAGGCGAACGCAGGGCTAAGGTTTGATGCCATGTCTATTTCCCCTCTTTTTGTACCTGTCTTGCTCTCGAGATCTCTGAATTTGATTTCTGAGCAAGGTGAAATTGTTTAGTGCGGGGAAAGGGAAGATAACTAGATAAGCAGTTTTGGGACTGGGAGTGGAGATGAATAGGTGGCAGCATGCATGGCATAGACATCTACTTCACTTCCACGTTAGATAGCTCCAAAAGTTATTAACTTGTTTTGAGTTTTGAGTTTTGACTAACATGTATGTATTATATATAAGACAAACTGTGCTATTGCTACGTGTTCTCTTCTCTGACAAGTGGGGCACCATTTTTTGTCTGTGATTCATTTCCCAGACCCACCGGGACTTGAATGCTCTTGGGCTAAGCCCAACTATCAAACAAAGGACTAAGAGCCTTTTAGGCCCCTTGCTTTTGTACTGATAAAACTGTTTTTGTCCATTTGACAGATCTCAGTCTTCTAATTAATTGTCTGGTAGATAAATTGGTAGATCATATTTTTCCTGTAATTTCTATCCTAGATTCCTAGGCGTTCTCAAATTAATATATATATATCTTTTATAAGCAAGTATTTTGTTCATGAGAGTTTTGTACATTATATTCAGCTCATTAGGATCATCAAATATTTTGAGAGGAAATGTGCGCAGCCCGGCTGATCACTCTCTGTGCCCATTATTCTTACAACTAGGCTGTAAGAAACAGGGCAGAGCCAGGATTCTCAAATGGAAGGGACGGAAAATTATAGTATATATTTTTTTTTTTAGTTTTTAAGGTGTGCTAAATAAGAAATTTTTTAAAAAAATTAGTATATAATTTTTAAACTTATAAGTGTCTTTTTGAAAAATTTGAGTATGCCAAGCGCACTTTGGAGTCCACTCAATTCTGCCCCTGGTAAGAAAAACTCATAGTTTGTTCGTGTTCGACTCGACAAAAGTTTGTATTTCCATTTTCCACTCAATTCCGCCCCTAGTAAGAAAAACTCATAGTTTGTTTGTGTTCGACACGACAAAAGTTTGTATTGCCAGTTAAGTTCGTCCTATTAAGCCTTGTTAAGGCAGAGAGACACGTTCGATATGTAATTTCATTTTGTAATATTTAGTACTCGATTTAATAAAAAATGTACTTATTTTTTTAATATAAATATTAATATTCTTTAAAAAATTTATTATAAATAAATAAATGATTATTTATATAATATTTTAATAATTATAAATTAATTTTTAATTTATTTAAAGATATATAAATTATATATTAAAAATTATAATAGTTGTGTTCTTTTATGACTCGATAGCAACTCGTGTTCGACTAGCTTGAGTTAGGATTAGCTCGCTCGAGTTTGATTCATTTACAACCCAATCACAACAAAAATAAATAGATAAAATTTTATTATATGGTATAATTATATTGGCAATTACTTTTTGTGGCAACTGGCGGCTGATTAATTAAATTTTTAAAAATCAAATAAAATGCACATTGTTTTTCTCATTGCAACAAGTGAATGAATGAAATGTCTCATTCTTTTTTGACAGCATCATACATTGTGCATGGGACAAACATAAGAAAAATGTCTCCCTTCATCAATTGAATCCTCCCCATGTAGGCATGTACTGTAAAAATGCTCAAATGAAATGTCGCACCGCGATATTAGTATTACACTGTAACAGTAACTGCTACTTACACAAATCCGTTATTATTTGCAATTTAATCTCTCCAATGAAATTATATAGGAATGATTAAGTAATAATCCAGTCCAATCAGAACCGTCAAGTGATCATGACCTCACCTGTATAACTCAAAATGGTCGGAAGGATCAGAACAAACATCTTTCTCAACAGTAGACAATCTAATCAGGTCGTCTCTCTCTTTCTGCCACTGGAGAGCGACTCTGTAGTGGAGAGAGAGAGAGAGAGAGAGAGAGAGAGTGAGAGAAAGAGGCACAGAGACCCCTCTTTCGCCTCTTTCCATAATCCACTACCTCTCTCGTTTTCCGATACTTGATTTTAGTCGAAATCGATCAGTTTGATGGAGGTCGAATGCAAGCGCGAGGACGGATCGTGGCACCCTTGCCAGATTTCGTTAAGGTACGATCCTTTTTTTGCCCGATGATCGTTGTTTGCTTGATGATCGACGCTTAGCATGCTTTGATTCCGATATTTGCGGGGATTTATTCGTTGTTTGATCGTGATCGGCAGTGTGAACAACTGATCAAATTGTGATCAGAGATTGTTATGAGTGTGCTTTGAACTTTCCATTTTGTGTTGTTTACAATGCCCTTACCATAGTGCATTGGTAATTTCTTCAACTCTTTGAATTAATCATTGTGATTAGTAGAGTAAGATCACTTGATTAAGTGAAAAATAGATGTATTTGATGCCTCTCTTGTCTATTTTTAAGAAAAAATGGCTTTCACTATGTGCTGCCTGATCAAGAGTTAGCCAGTGATTCTTTTAATAGAGATTGTTGATGTGTGTACACTAGATAAGCATCCTTGATGAAACTTGTGCATGCAACTAGCTGGCTGACTGATAAATAAATGAAACTATAAGCTAGTAAAACTGTCATTTGGTTTACAGTGAGGGCAATGCTGCGATCATTGTAGCATATGAAAATAGTGGGGAAGAGGAAGAAGAGGAGGAAAGAATCGAAAGCATGGAGGATGGATTGGCTCGGCTGCGATACCGATCAGCATTCCTACAGGGAGGTGAGTGTTCTCAGTTGACAGGAGGCCAACATGTCCTCGCTTTGCATGAATCCTCCGACTTATTCTTCGATGCTATTGTGGAAAAGGTACAATCTTATGACTAATGCTGCACCAGGCAATACCGAATAATTTTTTTTTGCTATTTATTTTTCCTACATAAGGGCCACCTCTGGCATGACTTTCGTGATTAGGGTCGCCTGCTTGTCCTTTAAATTCATAGAATGTTTAGCCTACTGTATAATAGGCCTTATCAGCTATGAGCGACTCAAAGAGTTATTCAACTGCTTATTATGCTTAAACTTAGCACTAAACTAGAATCTTAAGTGCTTATTTAATGTCAGCTAATCCATAGAAATTGACTCATTGATAAATCACATGTACTACATTATTTAATTTCTATTAAGGGCTATAATAGAGACAATTGTGTCATAATAATTTTATTTCTAAGGGCTATAATAGAGACAATTGAGTCGTAAAAGTTTCTCTTTTTTCCCTTTTTGCTAAAAATGGCACTCATCATCACTGCCAGTTTCATTGATTGACACACATATACTACATTGTTCGCTGATTACAATAACCTTATGCAACAAAAGAAAATCTTAGTGTTACCTACATGTCTCAGCTATAATAAAATTGCCTCATTAAATTAGTCACATCCAGTACCAGATTGATCTCCCAAGCTCAGCTCAAAAATAAAAAACTAATACCATCAAACCTCGTTGATTAAGATCACCATGAAAAACGTCCTCAAATACGCCCAAAGTGAATTACAATGTAATTAGCATCATTTACAAACAGAAAGTCAAATACAGGTCACAGCTACCTTCAACAATTATAGAACAGGAACAGCCTTTAGAAAGTTTTAAAAAAAATTTGAAAACCTTTTCCCCTTGTTTTTCTTTATGTAATAAGTGCAATTGGCTTCAGTATTGACTGGGCATCCTTTTCCATCCTTTTACATTATTGCCCGTGAATTACCTCCAATCTGGTCTAAGATCAAGTCCAATATTGCTGGCATAAATCTAAGATAAACAATTGATCTTTCATGTCCTATATAAACAATACAAATTTTGATTTCAGCAATTAGCATGGCTGCTAGAAATCCTCATGATTTTGGTTTGGATTTGTCGAAACAGACTCGATGGTGTTTCTCTGCATGTTTCTATATTTGATCCAGTTTCAGTTTTTTGTTATAATAACCCTTACTCTTACATCTTTTCGCCTCATCTGGACTTGAACCTTTGCTTACCTTTGTGGGAATCCACCTCACTACTCGATTTACTAATGGTTGGTGGTTAGTACTCTGCATTTCCTGTGTTTTGAGAATATTTACTTTGCATGCAGATAAATAAAGTCAGGCACTCTGACCGATTGGCATGCCGATGCACCTTTTTACTAAAATGGCTTCCAACTCACTTGAAAGATCAGAAAGTAAAAGTTTCATCTCCATGCATAATGCAATTATCAGACAAGAATATTGAGACCCACCAGGTTCTTGAAGCATTCATGGCATCTATAAATTCAAGTGCAGAAATTGAAACTCCTGCTAGTTCATTTAATGAAACTTTACTTGAAGTAGATTTAGATGGTTTGTTGGCAAAGCAAGTTCAAGATATTAGCTTTCTGGGTCAAGGAATAAACTGCTCAAAAGATGCTATGGTGGGGCTTAAAAAAGGTATTTCTCTAATTCAGAGACTTAAATGAGCTTTTTATGTAGTTGTGCTTAACATTTACCTGTTTGTGATTTTCTGTTGTTGTTTCAAATACTTAGGCTTTGGTTATTCTTTCAGGCATGAGCACGTCTTTATGAATATTACAGAAATATTTTGCAGTGTCTCATTCATTACTTTAGGGCGGTGTGTTTATTCATGTGCATTGAGATTTATATTTTAATAAAGAAAAATAGATTATTTTTTTATAAATGTGTGTACTTGTGAAAATTACTGACTTCAGCTTTGTTTTGCTTACAGCTAACCAAAAAGGAGTCAAAATCAAAAAGAGTCCTGAGCCAAATAGTGGCAGAAGAGTAACCAGGAGTAACAGTAAACCAGAAATCAAATCCCATCTTCCATTAGAAATAAAACCCCCACTGGAAGAGGCAAAAGAGAAGGCTGGCAATATCTCTTTCCTCAGTCCCCTTGCCGCTCGTGCAGCATTAGCTTCTTTTATAAGCACACTTCCAGTAAGCGAACTACCAAAGCAACCCAAGAAGCTCCATCTGCCACCAAAAACATCAAAAGAAGTTGATGATTTCCCTTTGCTCAGTCCACTGGCCCCTCGTGCTGCTTTAGCTTCGTTTGCCAGTGCTCTTCCAGCAAGTGGACTTCCTAAGCAAGCCAAGAAACCCCATTTGACACCAAACATATTGGATAAATCAGATACTGCAAGACGAGGTAGCGTGAATCTAGGCTTTGAGAAGGATTCACCAAACCCTGTTATTCCTAGAAGGGTAACTCGTTCTGCTGCAAAAATAGAAGTTGTAGATCTGACTTCTGACAGACAGCAGACTCAGGATCAGAAAGTAAAGCGAATTGAAAAGGGTAATAGGGATTCTGGTACTGATGGAGAAGATCTAGTTACACCTGTAAAAACTGAGAACAAGAAAAGGATATACAACTCCCCATCTTCATCTGCTGCAACAAGTACAAGCATCAGTACTTACACTATCTCAGACTTTAAAGGTAAGAGGTTTGTTACACCAGCTTGGGTTATTATGTTTAAACTATATTTGCCTTTTTAAAGAGACGTATAGATGCCAATACCTGTAACTTAAATTTTGCTGAAGCAGTCCAGTCCCAAACAGCAATAATTACAAAATAATAACAAAACCTTTAGTCCCAAGCAGTCCAATCCCCAAATAGTACGAACAAATGTATATTGTTTTTGGATTCTAGATTTTTGTTCCTTTTTATTTTTTTTTTTCTTTGTAAAGAAATGGTACAGGTTGATATTGCCTGTTTCATACATAAACAACCTTTACAATATCCATCCAAACAAAACCTAAAACAAACCGGACTTACAATATCATTTTTCCGTATTTCCTTCTACCCAAAGCACAAAAACTATCTCATGATTTTTTTTTTTTTTGGGTCCCTATCATTCAACAAATTGCAAACTGCATCCCCTATGTTCGTATAATTCATCACGAGTAATTATAACTTATAAGTGACTAACCAGGGCCAGAATTACTTGAGCATAGAAACATGTTAGGGTCAATAGTTTCTTTTTTCATCACAAAGACAACAATTATCATCACTCACCTTGTGGTGAGATTATTTTTTGTTAAAAATGTTTCCTTTAATCACCAGCTGATTAAAACCTTTAATACTTAGGGGGTCTATAGTCTCCAAAATTATTTATTTTATTTGATCCCTCCAAAGTTAAGGTTGCCAGAAAAATAATCTTGGGCATTTTACCATGCATAAGTCTTGTAAGTTAATATGTAATATATTGCCATTGCTCAATTTTCTAACAGTCACATCTTGCTCGTAGTAAATACTAAAGTGATTTTAATAAATGTTGCTACTAAGCCGCCTATACCAATAATAAACATTATGATCATCACCTACTCTGACATTACATTCAATACAACAATATCTTTTTCAGCATAAATCTTTTGCCAAAAATGTGAAAATTTACTCCAAATACTTCCAAAATCACTGCATCCTACAAACAAGTAAAATTATACAGATATTGGGAACCATAACAATCCATCTTGGTTTAATAAAAATGTATTAAACTTTTTTTTTTCAGGTGAGACATATCAGGATGTTGAAAGCAGTTCTGTTTCGAAAAAGAGAAAAATAGTTTCTAGGAAACCACCTACACGATTCTCACCACGTCTCGCTCAACTAGAAAGAGATGTTTCTCAAATGAATAAATAGCCAGCTCGATCAACAAACTTTAGATTCAAGAATGTGATAGATCTATTTTGGGATCTCTCCTTTATTGACTCTCTATATTGCAGCTCGATCTTTGTTTGCTGGCCATAAATATGTAATGGTGTATACAATGTCATGTTGGCTCGTGGAGTTGCTAGACAAAGAATGCAATGCTTCTTGAATGAAGTTTAAGTCGCATCTTAGTTACTTTGTAGCTGAGGAATATTAGTATGTTTGTTGATGTTAAACCAAAAAAAAAAAAAAAAAAAAAAAAAAAAAAAAACAGGAAGCTTGGTAACTACTGTAACTTGCCCTTGGATAACTACTTGGTAACTGATATGTACTGGAACTGACCAGCCTAGTATGTGCCAGACAGAAGGCTACAAATAATTTAGTTCCATTTCTTGCCTTAATCACCATATATGGATTGTTTGGAAGGGTGGTTGAGATTATTTATGTTGCAGTGGTTAAGACAATTTATAGTTTGCCTATAGACAATTATCTATATGAAAGAAATTGGGTATTTGTAACTCATGGTTGTTGGCCTAGCAAAAATAAAATTAATCGACCGAATCTGTAGCAGAGTAGATAAACTAAATTTGCATGGCTGCATATTCCAATTGCTCATTCCGGACGAGATAAATGCTGTCCAAAACTCTCTGACTCTCTGTTCATTTTCCATATAGAGCAGTACACGTCATAGGGGCATCTACCTACCCATGATCAAGATTCAAGAGCTTTGAAAGATCGCATCACGTACAGTTATCCATTTTAAGAAAAAATATTAAAATCTCAAATTGCATGCCTTAGTTGAATATGGTAACATATCTGGTATTATTGCCCATTATAAGCTGAATTAAAAACCTCAAATTGTTTGCCTTGGTTGAATGTGGTAGCACGTTAAGACATCTGCCGAATGAAGTAGACGTGTTAAATATCCTATTTATTTGCTTCCGATATTTTCCTTTTTTGGTATTATTAAGGTGATGCTGGCCTTAGTGGCCTACCAGCAGCCTCGTTACCAGTGGCGAGACCAGGAATTTTTACAATGGATTTCATAATGAATCAACTACTCAAAAATAGCAGCAGCATTTCATTTTTCAGCTGTAGAAATGAAAATATTATATATGGGGTTTGATAATTTATAATTACATTATTTGTGGAGTTCAATTATAAAAATTTACATAAATATTCATGGGTTCAAATAGGAAGAATCTATGGTATAATTACATTTTATTACTATAATATATATCTCTTGTAATACTTTTTTTTTAAAAAAAAAAAAAAGATGATATTGAGACCCATTGGTTGAAGTTGGACTCGCCACTCTTATCGACATTGTTTTATTTGTTTATTTGTTTATTTTCCTTGTCTTTGTCTACTGATCTTATTAGTCGATAAATGGAAAGGACAGAAGTGTAAAAGCAATGTTCTCATCGTTAGTGAATTTGAGAACTTCAAATAAAAACTATTGGCAGTCCTTACCTCATATAATTTTGGCAAAATTGTCTGTATACCCCTCAAATCTTCCTCATCCGTCTATATACCCCTAGAATCTTTAAACTCGCTCATATACCCCTCTAATCATGATGTTAACTTAAATGTATCCTTATTCATTTTTCTACTAACTTTTTATATCTTAAAAATATGAATTATTTATTTTGGACGGAAATGCCCATGCTTATCTAGCCTCTTCTTCCTGCCCGGGAAACTTTGCTCTTTCATTCCTATTAAATACAAATTTTGTATCTTTCCAAATCACTATTGATACTATGCACCGAATTGGTAAGAAATTTTTGCAATATCATAGAACATGTTTGCACGGAACCTTATCATTTGTATAATGCAAGAAATATCATTTGTATATAATAATAATATTAAATGCAATTTCTTTCTAGTAATAGATTAACTGACGATACTCTATATCATAACTATTTTATAGTTTGGCTTTTGCATTGTCATTTAGAGCTTCATATAGTATATATGGGGATTGAAGATGATGTTTCTAATTGAGGATATACATTTTTCACTAAAAGTCCTGAGTTATACAACACAAGGCCTATAAAATAAAATGTAGTTTCTTCTCTAAAAGATAAAGCTGAGAGAGATAAGGAGAGAGAGCAAATTGATGAAAATTTGGTGAAGATGAAGCGAGAATATTTCCTGCCGATTTAGTATCGGTAGTTATTTAGGAACTTATTGTTTTGGAAAGAAATAAAATTTCTAATTGATAGGCAAAAATGTGGAAGGTTATACGACCAGGGTCAGATTGTCATGGGCATATTTGTCCAAAATAACTTAAAATATTTTTAAGATCTAAAAAGTCAATAAAAAAATTAAAAAGGGTAAATATAAGTTAATCACATGATTAGAGGGGTGTATGAGCTAGTTTAGAAATTTGAGGGGTATATGGACGGATGAAGAAGATTTGAGGGGTATACAGACAATTTTGCCTATAATTTTTTTTCTTCGCAAATTTCGTGAGGATTTGCCTTTTCAATTACCATGTGCGCGGAGGTTATTATTTATTTATTTATTTATTCTAGACTTTAGCTCACTTCGGAGGTGGTATTGACTTATTAGTTATTACTCTAATAGTTGGAAAGCTACAAGACCATCTACCAAATGATTTAGTTAGAGCTCCATTTATAACAAATTAAAAGTTGTTTGGTGACCCATCAATCTGTCATCGCTTTAGTAATTATTAATTCCCAAATATTGCACCAGCTTAGAATCCTTGAATCACATGGGAAACATTACAAATGAAAAGGAGTTAATATTATTATTGAACGGCTCTACTTCCACCAGAAAACCGTGTTTATGTTATTTTTTATTACTTAAGACTTACGAAAAGAAGGTTATTTTACCCTAAAATAAAAAGACAAATCTCAGCAACGTATTGAAAATTTAACTTTAAAGGATCGGTACATTATTTTTTTAGTTTTGTTGGGTGGATCTGAATGATATTAAATGTGGGACTTCTTCTAATTAGTAAGCCTGGCGAAAGGTGAACCTGTATTACATTATTATACGCGCGGTTCATGTGCAAAAGGTTTATACTTTTTATTATGTATAAAAGCATTATATTGTTTGCCATTTCCTAGAAGTAGACTTGGAAGTGTCGGTCACTACAAATCCACCGACCACTGGTTCATTAGTATCGGGTCGAATTGTTCTTGAACCAATCCCAGAGATCCAACAACAACCTCGTTAAACATTTGTAAATAAATTATGGGGTCTTTTGCGGCACATAATAACATTATTTAATTATATTGAAATGGAGAAATAGATAATCTTGGTGAATTTGATAGTGTTGTAATCTTTGGATTCTATTTTAAATCCTATTAAAGACACGTTATATAGACGATTGCAAAATTTAGGACAATGATGACTAGTAAATGTACATGAAATTTTATCATATGTTTATGTGTATAGTATACAAATAAAATAAAGAGACGGTATATTATCTAGTAATAGAAAAAAAAAAAAAACGAAAAGAAAAACCAATCCAACAACCCTTCCTAATATTATCGAGTTTGATGATTTAAAATAGCGAAGATTATGATATCACACACAACAAATAATACTTCGGACCCACAATCGATAGGTCCTATCATGTAAGCATATTTGAATAGAAAGAAAATTTCTACTTAGAACTTTCATCTAATAGATAGCTAGCTTGAGTAACTTATATGAAGATTGCTAGCCTTGTTAAATATTTTAATAGCGAATTGAATGACAGCCGACACCATGAATCAAATAGAAAGGTTTGAGCTTTTAAAAAATGAGAATGATAACTGACTCTTATCAATATACATCCTAAATGCTCCCATAAACCTTGCAACTTGCAAACATTTTAAATATACAACGATTTGGCTACTAAGTATTGAACGATGAATATTATACTTAACACACACCATGATGTTTGTAATTTTAACCACAATATTTGAATCACCTTCCAAATGCAAATCTAATTTATAACATAATGTGCATTTTGCATTGCATAATGTGCACTTTGCTATTATAAAAATGCGTAATTGATTTATTATTATTATTTATGTAAAGCTGACGAAAGAAAATTGGGAGTGTTTTAAGGGTAAAGATTTCAAAAGTTTCGGTTTAAAAAAAAAAACATAAATGTTCGATTAAGAAATATTCTTATAAATCCAGGTAGGATACTAACAAGTTCTCTCTTTTTTTTCCCTTTTTTGAGTAAAACGATACTAACAAGTTAGTATTCATAGGTTGTTATCCATAAACATTTCTTTTACATCTCGTTATTTCAAAAAAAAACAATCTAACGTTTTAATGCACTATCAGAGCAAATTAAAAATTTTACATAATGGGGGTAAAATAAAAATGATATGTAGTTGTTCGGGTTGTATTTTATTTGCATAGAAACAAATTATTTACGTTAGAGCGAGGCAGAATGCTGTTATTGCAAGCATGTTATTCCTTAATTTTTCAAATTGTAATAGTGCAAATATAAAAACTTAATTAAGTTGAGCTATCTGTTTTCGTCAGGTAGACCCAATGACAGACTATATATTAATATGTAACTTAATCCATGATTTAAAATGACAGGATAGATATAGCTAATGTCCATTGAAAAATTAGGGTAAATTTGACTTTCAAGGCGGTCAGAATTACCACACATGCGCCCATTAGTTAACTTTATTGTGGTATAGTAAATTCCTTATGTAATATCGTACCCCCACTATTAATTGCTTGCAGGACTAGTGGTAAAAGTAAAGTGCTTGCTAGCAGGAAGTTGTGTTATTTACATAGGTAAAATGGGGAAAACAATAATTACCGAATTTTCATTTTTGTTTAGTAAGAATTGCAATAAATTTAATTCTATCCTGCTGAAATATTATGTTTCTAACTATTATTTCTATAGAATAGATATTCTATTCTTTCATTAAATTTTTAATTTTATTCGAGAAGTACCTATTAGCGATATTGAAAAAAAAAAAAAAAACTTGTAATTACTATTATTTTTTTTGCAATTCCTTTATTTAATTTTTTATTTTCTTTCATCATATTCAACATATTTTTGCTCTTTTTCATTTTATAGCAACTCAGCCAAAAACTTATATTACTTGGTCTCGCATGTTTATTTTTTATTTTTATTTTTTTTGAAGATTTATTTGTCGCCGCATTGTATTCTAAACTTTAAGTGCTACCAGTGACTCGGTCTGCTATTTCTCTTTAGATCCTTCTTTTCGAGAATCACGTGATCATCTATGTTATTTTTTTTTTTTTTTTTGAATTACTGATCATCTATGTTATATTAGATGCGATCGTGGATCCGATCCATTATCTCGGATACCTTCGGTTCCGTAGAGAAATTAAAACACTATTGAAGAATTCTGACAGTTGACGTTTGACCAGATTAAGCCTTTGATTACGACGCATTAAAAATATGAAAATTTTGCGGTAAATTAAAATTTATAATCGAACTTGAATTATAATCAATCACAGCTGTTTATAATTTCGAATAAACGATATGAATTTCGATCTATATATATATAAAAAAAAATCCACTGTAAAATTTGTCATAAAAAGTTAAAAAATAAAATTAAGGATTAGATAGTAAAGCTTATAGTTTGATTATATTTACGGACCGGTTGTTGTTTACTCTCTCGTCCATCCATGTCGTGCCACTTCATGCATGGCATGGTAGCGATTTCACAAAAAAAAAAAAAAAAAAAAAGGAAATTCAATTTCCTAGCTCCAAAAGTCGTGCAAAATACATGAGCGCCGGTCCCCAGTCCGAATTTGACCCCTGACTTTGTTTAATCAATTATTTTATTCTTATTAGGTCTTTTTGCTATAAATACGCTAGCAATCTTTTTTTTTCTCCTTTGTTGAACATTCTTGGCAACTGGAATCAATAATTTATTTTATTTTCTTACAAAATATGGAGCAGAACTGAAAATTGCAATGTCCGCGTTTCATATCAATAAAATGTTACGTCATACTAGCAAAAGTTGTCCCCGTACATAGAAAAATAAAGAAATAAAATAATTAGGCAATAAAAATAGGTTGCTCAATCTACCAGTGATACAGGTAGATATGTAGTTCACTTTGTTTCCTTATTAGATGAAAAACTAATATATTTTGTTGTTTCAGCTAGCGATTGACATCCAACCACATATCAAATCGATCAAACGGCAGAAACACGTGTTTACATGCTAGATCTAATGTGTTGAAACATCTTGAATCATTAACAAGTAGCAGAGATAAAGAGGTGTGTGCGCCTTTATTCATTAAAAAAAAGAGAGAAAATTGCTTATGTTTTTATAATTTTTAATTCCCTTCCATGAAATCTACATGATCTACTGTCATTAAAATATGAAGATATTCAATGTGACACTGTTGACATTAGATTTGTAGCTAAATTGAAATATCTTTGTAGACCAATTTTTTACATTTTTTTCAAACTCTTTAACTTTTTTTTGGTATTTCAAAAAAACTATTGTTTTTGGAGGACCAAGAATTAATTAGATTGAGGATTTTTCAAAATTCTATAGAAAAATAGTGAAAAAATGCAAAATAAAAAAATATATAAATTTGGCCAGTAAGGAAGTTTTCAGTATGAAAATCACATTGACGGTTTAGATCAGTCATTTGAATTTTCAAAATTAAGATCTAACGAAATTTAGCTAAGAGTATGGTCAAATGCATTTGATTGAATCCATTCTCTAAATATATATTATCATAGAAATCCTTTTACATAATACATATCTAAAATATATTTATTAAATTATTTAAAATTAATCCTTACCTAACCAATCTATAGGATTAATTAAAACCAGTCACTGCATTTCTATAACTAAAAAATAGCTTTCTTTCTTTGCATTTTCTATAATTAAAATATATTTCTTTTTTTATTTAAACTACAGGGCTCATCGAGCTTCATTCAATACATGTATTTTTATTGTATTAATTCTTATTTTATTCTTATAATTAAGTTATATATAAAACGAAGGTAATTAAATTTAGTATGATGGGGCTAGATTGATGAAAAAAGAAACGCATGAGGATGAGGAAGTGCTATCGGAGGAGGAGGAGAAAAGAAAGGTGGAGAGGAGAAAAGAGAGATGGAGATGATGAAAATGAAAATAAGAATGAGTCACAAAAATTAGAAACAAAACAATGCACTGCCAAATTATTGTCTACCGATGTGTTAGGAAGTGTTAAAAATTCATTTTAAAGCCATCAAATAACAATAAACACGAGTTTAAACACTAGGATCTAGACTTAAGGACATTCGCACGTAATTTATGAGAAACGTGTAGGAAGAAATATACCTCTCACAAATAGTTCTTGTGAGGCTCGAATCCAACAACACTTGGAGTCGGTGGCGAGCTCTCCCACGTCTCTTCCTTCTAGCATCGAGTCCACCTAAAGGTTTAACCACTTCCTCTAATGTCTATGCTAGTAAACAAGAGGAAAGGGCTAATCCTTTATTGCTTGTCTTTCTTCTAATTAATCTCTATTAAATGAAGGTGGTTAGTGCTCAACACATGAGCTCCTAATGCAATAATTAAGAGAGAATTTTCAAATCTGAAAATTCCTCTTTGGATAAGGGGAGGCGGCTATGGAGGCGCAAGAGAGAGAAAGGGAGGAAAAAAAGCTAGGGTTTGAGCTCAAGGGGTCCTTATATATGCTCAATCTCTATGGTACACTTCCAACTATTTACAATCTTGCCATCCTACCTACCCTGGCCGAAATGGGATTCTTGGGCGTCCTTTTGGACTCTCATCTTAGCACATTAATTCCATTAATTAATGGGCTAACTCAATTGCAATTAGAACGGGCTCAAATTGGCTTATTAATTAAAGCCTATATACTTTAATATAATTCATACAATTATATTAAATATTATTGAACACAATTAATTATCAATTTCTTGATAATTATTAAAGGATTAGCTTATGCATTAATTTATTCTAACATGATCATTTTGATATAATTAATTATAACGGTTCATATCGGTATATAATTAATTAATCAACTCATCAAGTTTTCGTATTCTCCAATACTAATAAATAATGCATTGTATGGTTAAAGCTTTATTTGTGTGACCCTTTGAGGATTTATACTATGTTGGCCATGGAAATAAATCGTTATTTATTTCCAATAATCATAAGCGGTATCTAGCAACACGTTATGACTCCCAATTCGTATAAATAATGTACCGTTACAATATCTCAATCCTGCATAAGAAATAATAGTATTTCCTTGTCTGATTCTTATGTCACATGATATCATTGTATAATCCAAGATAGGAATGTGTCATTCTTGCAGATTATACATTTCTTGATCTAGAGTTGATTGTACAAGTTGGCCAAACAATCCAAACTCCATCAAGGGGCCCAAACAGATATCATCACTCATTAAATATATTAATGAAGGACATACGATTTTCTTGATGAACAACTTTTCCCCGCACAATTCAAGAGAGCATAAACAAAGTTCGTATAGCAGCCTTTATCAGGAATCAACATTAGACGATATTTATAGAACCTATCCTCATGTGGAAAAGTTGAGCATCTCAAATTTAGAACCAAACTAATATGAAATAAACAATGACACTTAACACAATCCATATGTTTATTTCATTGGGTCAAGTCATGTACTATGTTCTCCAACATATACATATGCAATTAAGTTGGTAACTCCTTACTTATGATTTGTAGAACTTAATCATCTCTTAACTTGCATAATAATCTTATTTGATAATTAATGTTCATTGTTAATTATCAAGATTATGGACCATTAGATTTATTATTGTCATTTAATTATAAATGAATTATAGAGAACTACAATTCAGATCCTCAACCTGAATAATCTATCAATAAATAAATCAAGGAACAAATGATAAAATATCATCAATAACATAAACCATAGAAGTAGCCAAATAATGTTTGACTTCTAGGACATAACTCCAACACGATGAATCGGGTCAGTTTTGTGAGCAATAATACCCGACACACATATAGTTATAGAGTATTACGTTATAGAAATTGAAAAAAATTACTATTTCATAATGCTTGGAGTGTCGGACTACATTTAATTAAACGATCCCGACACCCACACATCTTTATTTATATTTTTATTTTTGATAATTTTGATAATTTTGATATTTGATATTTTTGATATATTAAAAATAATTTTATCTTTTTTGTTTAAATATATTAAAAATAACCGTAGATTTAATTTAATAATTTAATATATTTGAAAATCTAAAGTAGTTTATTCTTATGCAATGAATTTTATAAAAATGAGATAATATCATATAATCTAACTTGCAATATAATCATTGCAAATGATAATCAATATTAAAAATTTTTAAAAAAAATGCGTACAATGAAACTCGATTTGTTGCAACAAATTTGATAATTAAATGTCATTAAGAATTTTTATTTCGCTTGATGTGTCCTCTAGTTAAAATTTAAATCCGTAATATATTAGATCGCAGTAGTCAGGTAAACCAAATGGCGCTTACACGTACAGTTACACCCTTACAACTAACATCAATAATAACACCTGTTACCAATTTAAAATTAGCAAAAAGAATGGATCCCCTTTCATGTACCCTATGATTTTATAATTACTATAATGTTACAGCTGGAACTGACTAATCATAAAACACTTAATTAGTAATGTTTGTCAAATGTATCTATTAACATGTCTAACATAGGTTTAATTAAGAAACATTAGTAGATAACTGGTCATATTTTTATCAACTATACCGGAGGCATGGACACCAGAGATTTGGATGAACAGTTGATCGGGTGTATAGTTTCATCAAGAAATCAATGCCAAGTGAGAGTTAAAAAGATAATACGAATGAAACACAGTAATTGGAGTTCAACAAGTGATTATCAGTGATGCTGGTTCTGGACCATGTTCTCCACGAAAGTAAAACTCTCTAAAAAAAAAAAAAGCATTGGTAATTGTGCAAGGGTGTGTTATATTATAACAATTTGTTAAAGTTGTGAAGGTTCATGTGCAAAAGTGGCTGAAAAAGAAACGAAGTTATTCCAAGCATATGCTTAATAGTTGCTTACTCTACCTAGTGTCTATTATTACTGTCCCTGTCAAACTTACGAGTTTCTTAAATAAATCGGGTAAATATCACTGTAAATTTGAAATTCGACCCGATAGATAAAACTGAAAGACTGCAACCTTCGTTGCTGTATTCCACAGACCAGATCCACTGAGTCACTGACCTGGATGTAATTACAGTATTACACTATACTAGTGTAGACGTACAGATCAAGCCAAATCATATTTATATTAGTACAAAATGAACACAAAAAGAATGTAAAAGAAGTGTGAAAGTAGGCTCATGTTCCCCACCGATTCTCACCTGTCCTCTTGTGACAGTTTTGCTACATTAATTCGTGTAGAAGGTTGACATGCTAAGGTATAATAGATTCTTTTTTAAGTTCGTTAAGGTGTTTATATCGGAAATAAAGAAAATTATATAATTGTCAAAATAATGAAAATATTTTTCTACATTAAATGTTCGAGGTAAATTTCAGATCTTTAGACGATTTTTTTTTTTTAAACCAAAAATAGCTATATGGGATGTGCTGACGTCGGATAATGAGAAGATTAATATTATATGAAAAAAGCAAATATTCCTATAAATTTTTGACGAATGTGATGTGTCTCATACACTTGCTTTGTAAATTTCTTGGACCTACGACCCTTGCTTTCTTTATACCATGATCGGAAGGGATAAATTGAGGAAGGAATTGAAATTGAAATTAGATTTGGCAGAAATCTACTCAATAGAAAAAAAAAAGAAAAGAAAACGCATAAAAGATTTGAATTTGACGGGAGTTCAAGGTCTGAAATTCCGTCATCAAATTTTCTTCAAAACAAAAAAATTTGGTGGGAGTTTTTTTTTTTTTAGAAATACAAAAATTTTTTTTTGGTGGGAGTTGATTTCATACATCTTTCTAACTTCTAGGTTTTTTTTATGATCTTCTAACTTGTCGTTTGATAGACTACTACTAGTGAAACGAAATTGCTTCTTGTCCCCTTCATACCGATCATCAAATTTCATTCGATAAACTCTTCTTATAAAATCACTCTTATGAATACAACTCTCGTCAGCTTTTTCTTCATTCCGATCAAGGTGTTAGTCAGCTCGGTCCAAGTAGTTCTAAGCAACCCCCCTCCCCAATCAAATCTTATAGTGACATCGACACAGAGAATCAAAAAAGGTTTCTTTTGTAAACAAAGAAATTTGGATGCAGGTAGTATTGAGAAACCCGGAACCAGAACTATTCAGTATTGAACCCGACCCGTCATAAAATCTTGGAACACTTGATCATAGTAACAAACGATTAGCAATTCAATTAATGCACTAGATGAACGCCTTTTTCGATCGGTCAATGTTTCTGGACTGGAGCCAGCTCAGCGGGGTACACTCTCCTAGTAACAATAACATGTTCTAACGGGCCAACAGTACATTGACTCCACTCGGTTTAGCATTCCATTAATTGCACCCGGTGCACCACTCAAATACTCTCCATGAAATACACTATGATCCCAAAAATAAGACCATGTTCCAAAATATGTGAATATCCACAATTAATTGGAAATTTAGATGATAACTTAATATATTTTCATTATCCTTAACAAATCAAACACAAATTTAGCACAATATTTTGGAATAAATTGTAAAACTAACATGTTTGTATGGCGATTATATATTTAAGTTGTGTGGTTGACTGATTCAATAAAGTTATTTTTTTTAAAAAAAAAAGATAATTTCATAATGTTGTTTGTTTTCCTTTTGTGCAGAAAGCTCATGAAACATTTTGTGCATGTATAGGAATAAGTCAACAAGAAAAACACAAATATGCAATAAAAAAAAAAACTCTTAGAACTATAATTGTAATAACACAATATTTATCCAATTGCCAGGCAACCTTAAAAAAGACAATATTTACCCAACATAAATCCGACATGAAGTATTTTCCCCAAATTTACATAATTTGATGCTAAAAATATGTTGACTTTTGAAATACGAATTTATTATCTTGTTTATATTAAATGCTTCCATAACTTGTGGACCCGGTCTATCTAAACATAATATAACTAAACTGATAATTAAAACCGCTATAATTACAAATCCTTCTTCCAGTTTCAACCTCCCCATGTTATAAGAACAAGATCATCTATTTCAATCTCTTTAACCACAGTCATAACCTCTCTTCCCAAATCTCACCTTGTAAACCCCTCAACCAATCCCTCTTCAGGTAATTATCGCCTCTGATTTCCCATTTTAACTATAAAGTGAAAATTTATGAATTCGGATCTGGAGTCGAGATCCGAGATTGTTGAGGAGTCGCTGTCGGTTGGTTCCTTTGCTTGAATACCAAGCAGCAATGTTTGTTGCTCTCATGGCAACTTTTAATTAATCCATTCGCGCAATTATTTAATCATGTGGAAGGTTTAATCCCACCATAATCTCGGTCGGTGGGGGTCTGGTTCGGTCTATATATTCGCTCTATCTTAGGAGACCCATATCTTATTGTTTAAGTTAAATCCATTCCTTGTTCAGTTTGTAGATAGGCAGAGCGATCTCTACTGGTAAATTCTTTCGTTTAATAACTGCTGTTCTTTGCTACTTAGTTGGGGTGAGAAGGAGATCTGAGAGGTGATCGCTGGTTTCATTCTTTGATTGCAGATCAGGTGTTTGACTAAAAGCCTCAGAGAGATGGCAACAAAGGAGTCCACCAACGGATCAAATGGAAGCAACGCAACAAATGGCGAGTGCAAGATCACAAGGCCACCTCCCACCCCATCTCCACTCCGCTTCTCCAAATTTTTCCAGGTTCTTTTTTTTTTTTTTTTTTTTTTTTGAACTAATGTTACCATGTCATTTGTCAAATTTGAAAAATTGGGCTCTCTGGTTTGCGATATGTTCTTATTGTATGCAAACAAGTCAGATCTCATACTTTGCAATGTGGATCACATGAAGATCTTGTTAGATCTGTTCCAAGATGGAACTGATCCAAGAGCTCTTCTTAAGCTATATGCTGATTCTGAGATGCTTTTGATCTGTGATAGGCTAACTTGAGAATTCTGGTGACGGGTGGAGCCGGGTTTATCGGATCCCACTTGGTGGACAAATTGATGGAGAATGAGAAAAATGAGGTATGCCACTTGTTTCTGGTGTATCTTTGGCTGTTGACATGCATTATTAAATGATAAAAGACAACTCCTTTTCGGCCATTTCTGTGTAATGAAGATTGATGAGAGTCTTTTCTTTTACTTAATTTGTTAGGTTTCCCAACATATGGAAGTGTACAAAATCAGATCCACCTAGAACTTATGGCATACAAACTACAACCATTGGATCACTGAGATAATGATAGTGATATTCTGACAAGAACCAACCTTGTATACCAATTAGTAAACAAAGCAATAAGATATCACATAACTACATCAACATCAAATAATTGGGGGGGGGGGGGGGGGAAATAATAATTTAGTATGCAAGTTTTGCATGTATTAGTTGTCAGATCTATTTGTTTTAGTATGGATCTAAGAAATACCTAACCAAACTCTAAAGTGAGCATATATATATATTTTCTGTTTTTTTTTTCTTTTCTTTTTTTAACTAACTGAAAGCTGAGAATTTATGAGCATTGTCTTCCAATATATCTGAATGCAGGTCATTGTTGCTGACAATTACTTCACTGGTTCTAAAGACAACCTCAAGAAGTGGATTGGTCACCCCAGATTTGAACTTATTCGACATGGTAACTATATTAAGCTTGAAAATATTCTTCTCATTGAGATTACCTACAGAGAAGTATTTTGTAGATAATGTACTTCCTCCTGCTAAATTTAAAAGTGCACTGCAAATTAACAGAATTGTGTAGATCATTTAATGGATGTACAAGTCAACTTCACTAGTTCCTATAGCCATTGATGGCAGTGTGCTGACCAACTGCAGTTTCTTTTTTATTTTTTTCGAGAAGAAGTATTGTTTCATGCAGTTGACTATGTCTTTCTCTCTCTCCCTCTCATTTTTTCCCTTATTTGTCTGTGCACTTCAGATGTTACCGAACCATTGCTAGTGGAGGTGGATCAAATCTACCACCTTGCTTGCCCCGCTTCTCCAATCTTTTACAAGTACAATCCAGTCAAGGTTTGTATGTGTTTTATACAACAACATTTGATGTTTTGAAACAAAATATTTCCTTCAATTTTTTTTAGTTGGAACTTAGGACCTGATGTCAAGTCATCAGGACTGAAATAGAAAAAATTAAAATGAACTACTGAAGGATTTATTGGAAAGAGTTGTTCAAGTAGAGTACATATTAAAAACATTTTTCTGTTTTGATGTCAATAGACTATCAAGACAAATGTGATGGGCACCATGAACATGCTTGGGCTTGCAAAGAGAGTCGGAGCCAGGTTAGTAATACTAGTACGTTACTTCATTCACTATTATTAAAGTAATAACAAATGATGTAGTAATTTGTATATTTGTTTTTGCATTTAATAACAGGATCTTGCTTACTTCCACATCCGAGGTCTACGGTGATCCCCTTGAGCACCCCCAGACTGAAGAGTACTGGGGCAATGTTAACCCCATTGGTTTGTCTCCCCTTCTCATTAACTCTGATAGTGACTTTGACAGCCTGTTAGTAATTACCACGAACATATTTCTGAACTTTGGTGATGAAAATACGTCTTTTATCAGGTGTTAGGAGCTGTTATGATGAGGGCAAGCGTGTTGCTGAGACCCTTATGTTTGATTATCACAGACAGCATGGCATTGGTATTTACTCTCTTTCTTCATACATCTCTCTCTCTCTCTCTTACTCTCGCTCTCTGTTGGTAACTTACTATATAATTTATTATTGAACAGAGATAAGAATTGCAAGAATTTTCAACACATATGGACCCAGGATGAACATCGATGATGGCCGTGTTGTGAGCAACTTCATTGCTCAAGCATTGCGGTAATTTATGTAACCCTTATGTTTCATTTTTACAGTACTATTTTTATATGATAAAACATTTTTTTTTTTTACATTCCTTCTCAAAATCTTTGTGCTGTTGTGTTTTGCAGTGGCGAGCCTCTGACTGTTCAGAAGCCAGGCACACAGACCCGTAGTTTCTGCTATGTTGCTGATATGGTATTGTATGGTCTTTTCATAATCACGCCATCAGCTATATCTAGTAGTCTAATCATACACTCCTGAAATCTAACACTTGGACCTTTTTTGCTAAGGTTGATGGTCTTATTAAGCTCATGGAAGGGCCCAGCACTGGTCCAATTAACTTGGGCAATCCAGGTAAAGGAACACCTTTCTTTATTCTTGTCTTGATCCTTAAGGTGGTGATTCCCTGTGTGAGAAATTGAAGTTACTGTGTGCAGTCCATTGTATTGACCCTGGTTTATTTGTTTTTTTATATGATAGGTGAATTTACTATGTTGGAACTTGCTGAAAATGTCAAGGAGGTAAGTCATAGCAACATACCACCTGTTTAATTTCTTTATCCTTCCTCTCTCTCTCTCTAACAAGATGTGTTCTATTGCAGCTAATCAACCCAGAAGTTGAACTGAAGATGGTTGAGAACACACCTGATGACCCTCGTCAGAGGAAGCCCAACATCACAAAGGCAAAGGAGATACTCGGTTGGGAGCCGAAAATCACCCTCCGTGAGGGCCTTCCTCTTATGGAAGAAGACTTCAGGCAGCGGCTTGGCATCCCCAACAAGAAGGTTTCTAAGGCTGCCAATTAAGCTATTTCTTGATGTTTCTCAAATGCTTTGCTTCTCTTTGGCCTTCAGTCGGTGCTATGAAAGATACTACTCAAAGATGGGTTTACCGCATTATTATTATTAGTTTGAATCGTCACACGGGCGGTTCTGTTTAATAAAAAGAGGTGCTTTTTTACTGTGTGAGGTAGTTAAGTGGAAGGATGTGTTAGGGTTTTGTTTACTTACAGAGTCGGTGAACCTGGATGCTGTTTCATCTGTTTTGTACACTTTTTTTTTTTTTTTTGTTATTCTCCACTTGGATTTTCCCTTAATCAATTATAGCAGTATTTCTACATTTCTTAATTTGAGTTAAAAGCTTGTGAGATTAAATCTGGATTGCTTTCAACTTGTCTCTTCTTTCCTGGAAATTACAGTGGCACTTGTGTAGTCTTCTTTGATCTAAATCCTAATAGTGTGCTGGATACCATTCTTTATTTCTATATATGTTTTTTCTTTGAATCCCGGAATTTGAAAAATTTCAGAAATGTAGCTCAATTCTAAACGCATACACCCTTAGATACGTTTTGAAGTATCAGAACTCAATTGTTCAGGATCACTTTTTTTTTCGAAATCCCAGAAACATTTCTAAATTCACACCTTGTGATGAAAAAGCAGAAAGAGTAGAATAACTAAAGGATCGTTTGCTTGAAAAACCAGAAAAGGGGGTTAATTTTGTTATAGTTAAAATACCTACAGGAGCACCAGAAAGAAGTTGGTTTTGTTATGATTAACATATTTAAAGATGTCCAAAATGTTTTTGGTTCCAGCTGAATCATTCTAGTCCCAATCCACTAATCCGGTATTTCTTTTATAATTGAAAGAAAAAAGGTTCACAAAGATCGCTCGGTATCCTATTGACCCATCTGGCCATCTACGTCGGCGCTATCAAATTGACGTATGGGCCATGATCAACGAACAATTGAGGCTTTTGACAGCCCTTTAAGTAAGAACAAACGTGGAAAAAAAGAACTTCCCACAGAAACGCTAAAACTAGGCCTGAAGGCCGTCTGATCCAGAAACTCTTTAACGGAATGACGGAAATAGTGATGGGACTATGGGAGCAAGAGCTATAGCTATAGAGTAGGCTGTACACTCACTTGGGTTACGTAACTGGATTTCATCATTATCGTGAATAAACGAATTATTATAAGGCCTATAAAACAAATTGATAGATAATTATATATTCATACATTTTTCATAGAAAAATTATTATTTTTTCCCTTTTAAGTAGTCATTTATTTTGAAAGACGTTATTCCGGTGTGCAATATATATTCTCTTTTCCACGTCAGTAAGACTTGAGCCTCTTTTCTATAGTTAAAAAAAAAAAAAGCAACATAACCACTAACCATCTTTATTGCACTCCACAATACAAAACATTAGATGACTTTTGTTGAAATCAAACTTAATATTTAGATGGTCCATCGCTATCAGCGGTAGACTTGCACTTGATGTTAAGTTTCCAATCACGGCCCAATTAGTCCATGAATTTGCGGTCGCAACAATTTGTTGTCTGCAGCGGTGCAGCCTGCAGATGATAAAAATTATAGTCTTGTAAAATTTTTTGGACTAAAAATATTTTGGTGGTTCTTTTAGCAAGGACAATAAAGCGGAGCTAGATAAAAATCGCTACAACACAGAGTGGCCAGTATGGCAGCAAGATTTTACTAAGCCGAGACGCAACAAGGCAAGAAATTAATCTTAGGATGGTTGCCTCAATGCCTCGTCCTCAAGTTTTCCACTATATAAGATCCTCATTTGTTATTTCTCTTTTCCAGTATTGATACGTCGGGACGGTCAGGTTCAATTCAAGGCCCATATTTCTCCGATTCAGGTCCAAGTCGGCTTGGAAATCGAAATAAAGCAGGTGAAATAAGCAGCGTGCCACATGCATATTTCTCGGTTGAAAGTTACCTGACAATTGACGTGTGTGCAAGGACAATTAGGTTCGGGGTTGCTCTGGAGAAAAATGATAGAGAAAATACATGGCTAATAATGACTCGTTTGATTTTGGTTTATTTGAATGTGACATGCGATCTCTTCATCTCCTTTTTAGGCCACAAGTTGGTCACATAATTCTATCAATGTATCAGACTCGTATTTTGCAAAACTGAGATTTGAGCAGCAAATTCTCCCCACGTGGATTTAACTGTTGTGATTTGAGAGGACGCCAGCGACATCTCGTCTTTGAGAATGCAAATCATTTTATCTGTTTACCCGATAAAATGACGAACAAAAGAACTAAAGGGGATTATTTTAGTACTACTAGTCTTGTTTTTCGTATATTTCTCTCCCTCTTTTTTCCCCTTTGTTGTTGCTTACTTCTCCCATATCCTCTACCAGGATTGTCACTACTTTTATTGCCGATTTGCTAGTTGTTACTGTCAAAATAATATTTTTATGTTTTGTTGAAATTTTTTGTCTTTCTTTACAATTTCAAAGAAAAAGACGTGACATTCTAACAAAGAAGTCGTTATTGAGTTGTATAAATTATTAAATTATTATCCTGCTTTTCTTATTTTTTGAGGATAGGTTGAACATAATTATTTAAAAAATATCAATTATAATTACACTCTTCATCCAAAATAATATATGCATTAGACTATATTCCCAGGTTTCGTCCGGATAAAAATGTTTATTGGAAAAAAAAAAAATTTGTTTAGAACAAGACAATCTCTATAATAGATTTTGTATTCAACAAAATTTAAACAGAAGTTTATTATTCTGAAAATTTAAAGACGTGTAAGTAAAAATAAGATTAACCGCGCATTAATTTATGTAAAGTGTCAAAATATAATTGTATCATTTTTAAGAGTTATATTTCACCTTAGACATATCAAATTATACTATATTTAAATGATCAGGAGAGAGTAGAAGGACGAAACATAAACCATTAAATCAAGACAAAAATGAGTGAATAATTAAATCGGATTATGATTACTATAATGGTATAAACCACGTTTGGAAGCCTAAAAATTTAACGATTTAGTTAATTTTTTATGTATTATTTATTTTCATCAGATTAAAGAAAAAAACAAAAAATCTCACACTCGTGTTTCTGCCCAAAACTTCAGGTGGATTTTATATTGTTCCGTAAAGAATTTTCTCATTTTTATTTAAAGACTTTTGCAACGTTTTACATCTTCCGATTGTCTCGGTCAACCATTTCTTTATTGAACATACTTATGTTTAGTTGAGTTTTGATTTTATAATCCAATTATTGCCTTCTGGTAAACGCCTAGAGATCAACAGTGTATTTATTTATTTATTTATTTTTTGTAAAAAAAAACAGAATTCAGACACCCACTGAAAGCAACTGCTTCAGCGATGAAATTATTTCGATAATAGTCCTTTTTACTGAAATAAGTTTAGTTTTATTAGTGATAGTAGCAGTAAAGGGATGTAATCAACGATCAAATGTTTTTTTATGTTAAAATGGCAAATTTGACTACAATGGTCTCAGCGATGATGCTTCCACTTCCTAAAGCAAATTAGAATGTAAACAATATTTATCTCTGTAAGAACAATCATTGTCTGTGTTGTACAAATATTATTTACAGTCAACATATCATCGAAGTGCTAAGAATATCACTCATAAGTTGCAACACCACAATTCACACCAAGGTAAAGACTTTTTTTTCTTAATGGAAGTGATATACAATTGTACAAGGGTTTCAATGAAAAAAAATGAGAGAATTCCCCTCGCAGACATTGTTTCTGCTTTTCTCCGTACAGGGAGAGAAAGTACTAGAAAGGCGTTTCCCTTCTTCTTAACCCGAAATGAAATGGCTGAGGAAAGGTTCCTTTTTGAGGGTCCTCCCGGGGACAGATCTAGTGGAAACGAGGTGGGGCCTGTAGCTCAGAAGGATTAGAGCACGTGGCTACAAACCACGGTGTCAGGGGTTCGAGTCCCTCCTCGCCCAAAGCCTTGAAATGAAAGACCCTTGGCTTTTCCTCTGGGGTAGGAAATTCATGATTGGGATAGCCAACGCAGAGTTATGGAACTTGGGCCGTGATTTTTTTAAACGAAAATAACTCAAAAAGTTTTTTTAAGAAGAAACGTTTGACTTCTGAATTTAGGAGAACAAACATGTCAGGACGCAGGTGTCTGGCGCCGGCTCTGACTGTTCAGTGGCGGAGCCAGTGGCAGTGGAGCGGGCATGGCGGAGCCAGTGGCAGTGGAGCGGGCGCATTAAAGTAGTTTGTTGGAAAGAGTTGAAACAGAAAGCAATATATATTGAACAGAAATTCAATCCGAGACCAATTTAATTCAAATAAATAGATTTGACCCATTGCAAAAACCAATAAATTGCGATAACTACCGAAACACATAAGTGGTTTTTTTTTTTGAGATAGATTAGTTCGTTAATCAAAATTACTGTTTGAAATTTATCAAAGTAATAGTGTTGAAATATGCTAGGTAACCTCAGCTGGTGCCTATTGTCAGCGCCCACATCCAGCCAATAAAAAGTCCCAAAGAAATAACATTTTATTTTTCCTCATTTTACCCAAATTCATCCTCAGAACATACACGATGATAGAAAATTCATCAAATTTGGCAGGAAAAAAATATAATTTTTTTTTGACATATGACATAGTAAATATAAAAAATACAATAAATATTAAATTGTTTGACCCCAGCGCGAGTATGCTAATAAAAAACCTAATGCAATTTTAATATGCTACAAATGTATTGCAATCGCTGCCGTGAATTGTTATTGCTTCATAGTTCTAAAGTTGGAAGACTCATGCTCTATTTATAGCACCTGCCAGCGTCAACAAATATTTTTTTAAACCAAAATAATGCGCCAAAATAGTTTAGAAAATAGTTGGTAGGTCATTGCTTTACAGATGAACAGACCATAATGCGCCAAAATAGTTTACAAAAAGTTTTACTTTACCAATCATTAGCACTCTTCAAACAGATCCTAATGTGCCAAAATAATTGAAGTGGCCGCGCCACTGGCACTGGCTTCCCCATGCCCGCTCCACTCGCACTGGCTTCTCCATGCCCGCTCCACTGGCACTGGCTTCTCCATGCCCGCTCCACTGCCACTGGCTTCTTTATACCCGCTCCACTGCCACTGGCTCTGCCACTGAGCAGTCAGAGCCCGCGCCACCCACCTGCGCTCTGACATGTTTGTTCCTCTAAATAATGAAGTCAAAGGTTTCTTATTAAAAAAACTTTTTTAGTTATTTCGGTTTAAAAAATTCACGGGAACTTGGGTATGGTCATGTGTTGAAATGGGCAAGTATTGATAGCTACAAGTATTATTTATTAGTAGCATAGCTACTAACTTTCTTCCTTATTAAGAATATCTATTATTATAGAACATAATTTGATACAAGAAGCTCTTTTGCAATAGAAACAAAGATGGGGAAGGGGTTACCTCCAGCTAAGGGTCAAAGCTTTTATTTAATTAATAAGTAAGTGAAATATATCCTTGTTATATAAATTATAAATTTAAATTTCTTTTAAAAGACGTTACTGATGCATGAGCCGAAAAATTTGAAAAAGTAAATAAATAACGGTATGAAACTTTTAATTATTCAATGAAACTATTAAATACTAAATCTTTTGCAAACTTACGATAAAATATATTTTTTGTTTCTCTTCCAAATTCAAAAAGATATGTCAAAATGCGCATTGATATCCCCGTAAAAAGTATTTTCAAAGTAATTAATTAAAGTCTTGAATTTTACTCATATTTAATAATCAAATCTAAATCTTTAGCTACTTATTAATTACAATCGGAAATTATATTCGTTGTTGGTTTTTCTTTCAAATTAAAAAGAGGAAAGTTCAAAGTGAACTTTATTATCTCTAAAATAGATGGCTAGATGTGAGAACCAAATGGATATTATTTGTAAATCTGTGTCATTTTCAAAATAATTAGTGTTGATAAATTAATCGAAAACTTTCCATGATTGTATAAATTGAAATACTAATAGGTTATATATCTCAAAAAGATACAGAGATGCAAATATTTGAACTTTATTTGTCTGTGTAAAATCGTAGCCTTCTTTTTTTATTTATAAAAAAACATGACTTTTGTCTTAGTATTTTTTTTCTAAAAAACATGACTTTGTAATTGGTACGAGTTATTTGTTATGGATATAATGTTATATACGTGATTTATTCTTTAATTCGAATTTTTAAGATTTTTGTTATAACTCTTAAATACTTATTATTGCTTTTTTTTTTTGATAAAAAATACTTATTATTGCTGTATTACATATCATCAGTGGTATCCATAATTACATTTATGTCCGCGTTATTTTAAATTTCTACACCAACGAGTGCAATTATGAAATAATTTGAAAATACCATCTGCGTTTTTGTTATTAATTGTGCGGGCATTATTCGAATATGGACACTGATTTACTCGACGAGATGTTAGTTCCAGTTTACAATCCTAGGATCAGTTAATTATAATAATAGGGCACTTTTTTAGACATAAAAATTTTAGCATATTTAAAAAAATTGCAGACAAGTTGATCAGTTAGTTTTAGGCATCGTATGAAATAGTATCACCATTAAGGGACAACTTCCTGATATTGTACAATTGTATTTTATAATACATTTTATTACAAAATCAATTTAAAGTTTAAAACCGTGTTATATTTTGAGAACGGTTCTGGGCCGTAACTGTCATGGGCACAAATTATTGTATTTCTTTCTCTAAATATTTGGAATTTACAAAATTAAAACACAAAATTACTCAGCTTGTTATTCTTCAAAACAAATACGCACATTTTGTTTGTTACGTGTAAATTGGCTAAATAATTAAGGATTCTTATTTCGAAACAGACTCTGTAAATTGAAATTTTGTTCGAATATAAAACAAAAACTTAACAATTTTTTAACTTTTTTTTTTGCACTTTACTATTTGAAGTGATGTGCTGTTGGATAAAAAAAAAAGAAATACATTAATTGAAGGAACTATACATCGAATGTCTTTAACTCTAAAATTGTAATATTTTAATACGTCACGTAATGTATCATGAATCATGACATGCATACTGTTTTTTTTTAAATTGAATGTCTTTAACTCTAAAATTGTAATAATTTAATACGTCACGTAATGTACCATGATTCATGACGCGCACATCGTTTAGAAGAAATCAAATGTCTTTAACTCTAAAATTGCATTATTTTAATACGTCACGTAATGTATCACGAGTCACGACGTGCATATTGTTTAGAATAAAAATAAAGTAAAATGATAAGAAGATAACTCTTATCGCTCCCGAAAAATTATAAAATAATAATTTTTATTCTACACTTTAATTCACAACTAAACTTTTATCTACACACTTTATTTCATGACTAAACACAATTTAAAGGATGCAAAATGATAATTCGGCGATATTAGTTTTCGAAAAAAATATCTCCAACCAAAAATAATTTCAAAAAAATACGACGTTCTCAAAATTTCACGTATTTTATCGTGATATTTGTGTTCACTAGTAACTGGCTCGGAGTTGACCATGGTCAAAGAAATAAATACATGCGTTTCTATTTTGATGATGACTACAATAATAAAATGCGTATCTTTTTCATTTAATAGCAGTTTCTTTTATAGAAGTAATGCGTGTAATTTCTTTGTTTTTAGCATATCTTTTTCTTCTTGACCATCAATGCAACTTCAAAAAAGAAAAACATTAATGAGTTGCTTATTTTTTATTATTTATTATTTTTTTTTTTGACGAAAAGCCCTTGGGCCTTAGGCAGAGTTGCTTCATTTTTAACTCCATATATAATAGTTTAAACTGCATTTCAGAGAAGAATGCCACCTCAGACGCGGAACGCCGTTTTGTTAATCTCACCGCAGAATTGGTGACCTCAATCAGCAAGTCATCCATAAGAACAAATACACTTGGAGCAGTTCGTACGTTTAACACCTTTAAAAAACTAACTCCTATTCTGACGGCACTAGTAGAAAAAAGTACTGTACGAGAGTGAACCAGGCGCAACCAAGTATATCTGACACCCTCCAATACTACGTTCAGAACAGGAGTTTGTCTGTGCAGTGTGCACAGGTCCTCTCCAAGTCTCCATTCACCTGACGAAGTGTAAATACAAATTCAACGGTCCAGATTTAACACTAGAGATCCCTGCGTCCGAATCGTAAGTACAGGGCATCATACGAACGCGATTTGGGTGAATCCAACGATTCAGTATACGCACACGTGGTGCACAAGGGTAAGCCCAACAGAATGACGTGGCATGGAAGGCGTGGGCCCCACAATACTTCTTGTAGATTATTGTAAAACACACCAACGCCACGACCACAAATAGCTGAGAGCACAGAAAAAGCAGAAACCAGGGAAGAAAATAAAATAGGGGAGAGAAGAAGAATAGAGGAGAGAACAAAAGAGGAGAAGAGAAGGTTTTAGACAACAAATTAGCTTGAGAAGGTAGGTGAAGATAGTGAATCTGGGGCAAATCGGAGAATTGGGATTGGGGTTGGGGTTGGGGGTGGAGAGAGCGGGGCCAAGGTTGGAGGGGTGGGGCATGGTGATGGGGATGGGGGCAGGAGCAGGAGGAGGAATAGCTGTGGAGGATGCCGTGCTCATACAGGTGGCGAAGCGGCCCGGTGAGACCAGCATCATCACTGTTAATTGCCCTGATAAGACCGGCCTCGGCTGCGATATTTGCCGGACTATTCTTGAGTTCGGGCTTTGCATCTCAAGAGGAGGTAATTTCAATTTTAATTGAGGCCTTGTTTGTTTTGTTTTTGGTTGTTTTTTTGTTAGGTTGAGTTGAAGTGGTTGAAGATCTTAAAAAGAGCTTTCTGGTTGACAGAATTGCTATAAGGAGTTTTTTAATTGCTATCATCTCAGCTGTCTCTAAATTTACTAAGACTGGAACAATTGCTGATGTGATTTCTGTAATCTAAATTCGAATTTTTATTTATAATTATTTTTGAAATTTTATTTTATAAGATTTCATCTTACGCCTTTGAGTAAAATTAATGATCCAGGTTTTGATTCCTTTTTTTCTATTTAAATTTTTAAATAAACAAACTGTGAAGTTTTAATGGAAAAGGGAAGCAACATGCCTGTTAGTGAATAATACTGTAGTTTTTTGTTGGGCGAAATTTATTGTACATATCGCTGATTCTGTTGTATCTATGGGCAGATGTATCGACTGATGGGCAGTGGTGCTACTTGGTGTATTGGGTTATTCCTTGCCCCAATTCCGAAAGCATCCAGTGGACAAACCTGAAGAACCGGCTATTATCTATGTGCCCGACTTTTGCTATTCCGTTCTATCCTGAGCTAACTCGGCCTACTGTTCCCCAATTCTACCTTCTCAAGCTTGACTCCGCAGATCGAAAAGGATTGCTTCATGGTATTATTCTGTTTTTTTCCCTTTTAAATTGTTCATGGCATTTTGTATGCGACTATTTTCAGAACACGAATTTTCGCTTTCGGATGTAGATGTAACTCGGGTCCTATCTGAGCTGGAATTGCTGATTCACAGGGTTAAGGTTTCTACTACTCCTGATGGCCGAGTAGTTGACCTCTTCTTCATTACCGATGGCTTGTAAGTTCCATAAATTTTATGTTAATATATGCCATGCCACATGATTTCAATGATTTATAAGTCGTAACATTGATTTACTTATTCTTTGGTTTAATAACAGGGAACAATTGCACACTAAAAAAAGACGGGATGAGACTTGCGAGAAAATAATGGATGCTTTGGGCTCAAGTGTCAGTTGTGAAATAATGTTAGCAGAGGAGTTCAGGCAGGGTTTCTCTTCTCTCCCCTCAGAAGTAGCCGAGAAATTGTTTAAACCTGAGTTGTCAGAATCTGAGCTTTGTTTTCTATCACTTAGCTCTGACATGAGAAAACTGAAGAAGGCTAATGTTAGCATTGATAATTCTCTGAGCACGGGACACACTCTACTTCAGATAAATTGTGTCGATCAAAAGGGCCTCTTGTATGATATTTTGAGAACTACAAAGGACTGCAATATACAGGTAATCTTTTTTTTTTTTCTTTTACTTTCACAAAATTCAATTTGAGAATTACTATTGTGGAACTATCGTATTAAGTAACCCCGCTTTCAAAATTTTGCTAACATAAAAAAAAAACTTTGTGATTCTTTTTTTGGACACTATTATATATACCTTTCTTTTTCTAACTTGAAAAAGGTTGACACTTCAGGAAATATGTATGAAGGATAGAGTTCACTTGCTGATTTCATGCACTTTTCTTAATTCAACAACACAAAAACGAGAAATAAGGAAAAGAAAATCTGAATTATAACTAATTGCTAGTAGGGAAGTTAGCAAACATGGTCTACGAACCCAAAAAAAAAATGTCTGTTAACCGCTGTTGTTCCGCAGACAATGTATGTGAACCCAATACATATTAAGGTTCTAGTGGTTCGCACACACTGTCTGCGAGTCAAAAATTTCTTCACCCTTTTTATGTGATCTTCCCATTCTTAAAAAGATGTCATTCAGGTATAGTCAAAAATTTCTTCACCCTTTTTATGTGATCTTCCCATTCTTAAAAAGATGTCATTCAGGTTCATACCCTTCTGTTGTCATTGTTTTCTATTTAAATGAAAAAAATGAATTTCCTAGAATAGTTAATAGAAAAAATAATATAAGTAGTATTCTCAAAGTAAATACTTGTGTAGATATTTCCCTAATAGTACCAAATCATTTATATTGCAATTGACTTAATTTAAATGTGAACATATAATTGGATACTGTTATAATTACTGGCATTACCCTTTTTGTTTCAAATAGATAACCTATGGAAGATTCATGACGAACATGAAAGGATTCAGAGACATCGACCTCTTCATTCAACAGTTAGATGGCAAGAAGGTCTTAGATACAGAAAAGCAAGAATTTCTTGCTTCTCGGTTAAAATCAGAGATGCTGCATCCATTAAGGGTCATGATTGTCGGTCGTGGGCCAGACACTGAGCTCCTTGTCGCTAACCCAGTGGAGCTTAGTGGGAAGGGGCGGCCGCGTGTATTTTATGATGTTACACTTGCCTTAAAAATGCTTGGCATTTGCATCTTCTCGGTAATCTTTACTTATGTTACTCATAAAACTTCAGCACTTCAAAATACTTTCATAGAAGTACCATCAAATTTGAACTTCAGCACTTGAAATACTTTTCATATAACTCTAGCACTTCTCATATTCTTCTTTTCATTTGTATATTGTGATCAACAATTGAAGTAATTTGCTAAATTCTGAATAAATTTGGTTATGTAGGCTGAGATTGGAAGACAGACAGCATCAGAGAGGCAATGGGAAGTCTACAGATTTCTGTTAGATGAGAGCCGGGAGTTTCCTCTGTCAAATTGCAAGGCCAACAGAAATCAGGTTGTGGATAGAGTGAGAAGATCACTAATGGGTTGGTGATCTATCCCTCTCTCTCCATCTCATAAGCTTCTAATTGCATATTTAGCTTGCTTTTTATGTACAGAGCTTTTAGTTGCCAGATAGGTTATAATGTTAAATGTTAATTATGGCAAAATATTATGTTATCTTAGCTTATAAGTTTGGTGAACAATCTCTCTCTCTCTCTCTCTCTCTCTAGGTCTTTAGGAATTAACTTTGCAATGTATCCAAAAGTGGATATTCATTCTAGTAATGCTTAGATTCTGAAGATGATGCTCTATGAGTCTTCAACTGAATATATATTCATTCCACTATGCACCGTGCATTTTACTTTTTATTCTTTTTTAAGTAATTTCACACAACTTAAAAACATATGGGTCATAACTACTATCTTAACCCCCTAAAATTTTGCATAAGCAAGACAGGTCGTAATGTACAGTGATATATACTGCTTCTGCAGGTATTCTTGTCAAAATTATGAAGAAATTTTATAGTTAATGTAACCGATGCAATATGAACTGCCATCCAGCTTTTAGGCAAAAGTAATAAATAATAATAGTAATAATAAACCCATTTTGTGAACTATTTTATATCAAAAAGGAGGCATTAACTTTGGTACTCCCTGCAAATTTTTGAAGATGTTTGACCGAAAAGAAATAAAAGGTGTCAATATGTACTTCATAAACATTTCAGCACTAGAAGGGAATTTTGGAATTTTATAGCCAAGATAGCAGGTGCAGCCAATTTAGGTGCTTTATTTTTGCCTATTATAGTTTGTATTTAACTGAATTGGTTGGTGTGATATGTGGCACTCTCTGCACCGTTATTGCGTCTGTTGTTTAGAGAGCCAGTCCACTTGTTTTTTTAAAGAAAACGCGAAACTGTACAGATTGTTATGTGACTATACTACGGTGGAAGAGTGACATAAATAGTAATTTGGAAAAGTGGTTTAAGAGTGCGGAATAGTAACGTGTCTTAAAAATTAAATATGGAACAAAAAAAATGGATAATTTTTTCCCTCCATTTTGCGGTGGTTTCCCAACATTCTTCAAATAGAAGACGATTTAAGAATAAATTCGTCAAATTATAATGGTCAAAAGTCTGGTGAAAAATCGAGATTGGATACAAACAATAAAATGACTTGAGAGTTATCTTCTTCTAAATTCAACAATATCGAAAGCCCGACTACAACAATGGAAGATAATTCATAATCCTTTTAAAAAACAAAGGAAAAATTTTATCAGAAGAAAAGAACTTAAAAAATCAATATGACAAGAATTTGATTACTGAAGTGCACGTGGGCACGTTTCGTATGCTTACATTTTTAATAGTTACTAATACAAATTTAGAAATAGTTTAGGACTTCAGGTAGAAATAAAAGAATTTCGAAATATTATGACCAACACCAAAAGCCAAAAGGTCTACTGGAATCTATTCTAGAGGACCTGATGATGATTTTACAAATTATAAATAATGTTTTTTTTTTCCTCAAACAATAAGGTTCAAGGCAATCATGGTCAAAGAGACATGTTTCCCTATAAAATTTTAATTATATATAAGTAAAAAGAAAAATCTAGCATCCACTCAATTCAAAAGTTTCATAAATAATCCAAAGAGAAAAGTTATAGACCTTACATACGACAACCAAAAAAAATTCGTTAAGGGTGTTGAAGAGCCTAATTAATTAAGCTACTAATGGATTGAATCGGACAATATGACAAGTCAATCTTTGTTCTAGGATCGATTTGTTTTGCTCGTAATATAATTCCTTGACTCGAAAAAGAGTAATATATTTAGAGAGAGATTTACATTATGTTTGGTTGGAAGGTAGAGAGTGGGAAGGAAAGGGAAATATAAGGAGGGAAGGAAATGAGATGGGATAAAAAAAGTAAAATAATCTGACATTTTTTGTTTTGATGAATAATAAAGGAGAAGGAATAATAATTTTTCTTTCTTGTCAATGGCCTTTATGTAATTTCTCTCTCTCTCTATTCTCTACCAATTTAGAGGAGAATGAACTTAAACATAAATATATATATATATATATATATATATATATATATATATATATATATATATATATATATATATAGAGTTTAGCTACGGTGAGTCGCGACTCACAGACCCTCCGGTGAATCGCGCTCAAAACTCTTGGATCTGATTCAAAATGACCGATCCAAACCGTCCAATATGATCTCCATATTGAAATCTCCTTGCAAATTAAATTTTATATTTTTTCGAGATTTTTAAGTATTTTTTTCGGATTTTTAAAAACTGCTGTTTTTGAATGGTGCATAATTATTTAGATTAGCGATTTTCTAAAATCCGAAAAAAATACTTAAAAATTTCGAAAAAATATAAAATTTGGTCTGCAAGGAGATTTCAATATGGAGATCATATTGGACGGTTTGGATCGGTCATTTTGAATCAGATTCAAGAGTTTTGAGCGCGACTCACCGGCGGGTCCATGAGTCGCGACTCACCGTAGCTAAACTCTATATATATATATATATATATATATATATATATATATATATATATATATATATATATATATATTTGAAAGAAACATTTTCCCTCATAAAGATAATTTTCTTTTCTATTTCCTTCCATTCAAACACAGAAAAATGCTTCATCTGCAATCTCATTCCCTCCCTCTTAGGTGAAGCAGACATAGTGTACACGTTTTCTACATTTTTATGATTTCCTGTTTTCCAATAATGGAAAGAAGTGTAGTCAAGCTCTTCGCCCAAATTAATCGTGCACCAATAATATTATTTTGAAAATTATCAAAAAAGGAAGAGTTATTCTAAATGAATCTTAGTTTGACGATTTCAAAACTTGCATGATATAGAGTGAATGGTTACAAACGTACAACAATTTGAACAGTTTGATATAGTTTATGAAACAGTTCTAAGAACCAGATAGATTTAATAGTTATAAATTAAAGAAGCAGATATTTTTAGATACATGCTAAACACGAAATATTTTGTTCACTCAAGTTGAATACTCCGTTTTATATAACTTCGGTGAAGTGCAACTAATGCATCAGATAACATCTCTTTCACCACCTAATGGCCATTGCCAAGGTCAATATCAGAAATTGGAAAGGAAAAGTAAAAATATACAACAAAATAGATGGGTCAATTGATGCTTCGTCACTAGCGAACTACTATGAAATAAAAATATGAATAATATTACTATAGTTTTGTATAAAGCAATGAATATTCTCGAGGGACCATTGATCAAGGTGTGAAATTGTTGAGCAGTCATTGATGCAATTGGAATCTTGATATGGCGCACTACGTGGCAACTCTTAATTAGATGTTGCTTTGTGAGTGGTACCTCACTACTACTCAACTAGAAGAATGTTATTCTATTTCTTAATATTTGTGGTCAACAGAAGGGTTCCTGGTTTCTCGATTCCAGCTCATGATCTGTAACGTTATTGGATAGCATTTATCTTTTTCTTATGTTACTAAAGAGCGTATCATCTCAGCCAAACGTGACGAATCCAGATCCTGTGTCGCGCGGCACGCGTACAGCGCGGGCTGTGGGCCGTCTGATCTGAATCTGATGGCTATGGGGGCTCCGTGAATAATACCAGATTGATAGGCCCGAAAAAAATGAACCGCCCGATCAAAATCGAACGGCTCGTGGAGGTGCGCTACACGCGTGCCGCGCGACACAGGAACGGGGTCCAAACGTGACACCCAGCGTGGCACTTCCTCCCTCAGATCCCCACTCACCATAGGTGAGATCCAACACAATTAAAAATCAATTAAGAAATGAGGAGTTAAATTTATTAAAATATATAAAACAAAAAAATAATTGAAAGAGATATTTTATCTAGTGATAAAAATAATGTATTTTGAATAAAAAGTCACATATTCGAAACTCGATCAGAATTATTTATAGATATTTAGTTTGAAAATAAGTTAATGTCTTGACCTAATTTAACATAAAAATTAAAAATAATTCAATCTTAAAATTATGTTTTATATTCCAAAAGATATGATTATTATAATAATATTAAATATTTTCCATTGAAAAATGTTATATGCCGTATGTCAGCAACAGGAAAAATTGAATTCCAAGCCGACAAAGATAATGATTTAAATAGTTTAGGCGTGCGATGAAATTTGTGGATAGGAACGTTGTCGTTGGCATTAATTATTTAATCATATATTTGCGAAAGTAACCCGAGACACATTTAGATCTAGTCAGATCTACGTTTGTTGCTTCTCGACATAGGCATATCATGTCGGATACCGAGTTGCACTTAGGCTTTAGGTCTTTCTCTTCATATTTTAAAAAATTCGATGGAAATCAAAGTTTGAATCTGGGTATTATGGAACCACTAATCGTATCTTTAACTCAATCATGCATCTAATTGTATCTTTAAAGAAATCACCGACTCTTGTTTTTCATATTATATTTTGTTTAAAATAAAATGCACTAGCTTTCGGTTTCGAAACGAAAAAGCTTCGGCGGCAGCGTGGCTGCGTTCATACTTCAATACTCATACGCGAGAGTTTAGTAACATAATTAATCAGTTGTTTACAATTCAAATAAAATGTACTTAAAAGTGTTACTTTTATCTTAATATTTCAAGTAAGTATCTTATGCCAGTACTTCAAATAACATCTATATATAAACATTTTGATATTTTATATCACTGTATCATGTCCTTATACTTTAATTTTTAAATTATTTAGTTATTTATTAATTTATTTATTTCGAAATAGAAGTATTCACAGAACGGATACCAGCTAATTTTTTTTAAGTGTTGGTGCTTTAAATGTCGGGTAATTAACAATACTTGAATTTGGAATGGGGATGATGAACAATAATGAATAATTCAGCCCTGTTGGATGCCGTCTATTTTAAATGGATGGCTATGATTTGAGCTGGATGTTTCCAAAAATTTGGGGCAGCGATTGCTTGGTCAGCCCAGTAGCATAATAAAAGTAGCTTTAATTGTACTCGGGAAAATTAAAACATGTATGGCAATATTTGATTTTCGACGTTTTTTTCCATTAAATTCACCGCCATTAGAAAAATCAAATGATCAATAATTAAATATAGAAATTTTGTATTAATGACGTCAATTACAAGGGCAAGTTCCATTAGCATAGTATCTTTGGAACAAGAACTATGAACTTTTTTAAGGATAAAAAAAAAAAAACTAAACGTCCATCTATGGACATCAAATATGCATATTATCATATTTTTTATATCCATTATGTAAATTTTTCTATAATTATGACATATTTTGGATTGGTTGTTCCTTAAATATGGACAATTTTGGATGATTGCTCGATCAACCCGCATTTTATTTGTAATTAATAAATACAGGAAAAAATGTAGAACCATAAAGTATAAAGCTCCATGTTTGTTACGTATCCTCTGTAATATTTTGCAATAACCTTCTTCATATATGTAGCTAGATGATTGTGAGCTTTTCTTGGTTTCAATATGACTATCTCAAACAATATCCAACAAATAGACGAATCTTCTTGTAGAAACAAACACATAAAGAAAAACAAATTGTTACTTCTAATCAATTTATGTATCTATATATATATAGAGAGAGAGAGAGATCTAGTTTAGCTACGGTGAGTCGCGACTCACGGATCCTCCGATGAGTTGCGATCAAAACTCCTAGATCTAGTTCAAAATGACCGATCCAAACCGTCCAATATGATCTCCCTATTGAAATCTCCATGCAGACCAAATTTTCATTTTTTCGAAATTTTTAAGTATTTTTTTCGGATTTTTAAAAACTGCTGTTTTTGAATGGTTCAGAATTAATTAGATTAACGATTTTCTAAAATTTTAAAAAAATACTTAAAAATTTTGAAAAAATGAAAAATTTGGTATGCATGGAGATTTCAATAGGGAGATCGTATTGGACGGATTGGATCGGTCATTTTGAACTAGATCTAGGAGTTTTCATCGCGACTCACCGTAGCTAAACTCTCTCTCTCTCTCTCTCTCTCTCTCTGTATATATATATAATATTATAGAGAAAGCCTTCAATCAAAGCGCTTTGACCGGACTTCCGGTTAAATCCCGTCAGATCTCAATTTTTAAAGCTCGAATGACTGATCCAAACTGCTCAACATAATCTCCATATTGAAATCTCCTTGCATACAAAATTTTATATTTTTTGAATTTTTTTGCTATTTTTTTAGAAATTTAGAAAATCGTTAATCTAATTTGTTCTGAAACCTTCAAAAATTGCTGTTTTAAAAAATCCAAAAAAATACTTAAAAATTTTTAAAAAAAATGTAAAATTTGGTCTGCAACGAGATTTCAATAGGGATATCATATTTGACAGTTTGGATCGGTCATTCGAACTTTCAAAATTGAGATCTGACGGAATTTAATCGGGATTTCGGTCAAAGCGCTTTGATTGAATCCTTTCTCATATATATATATGAAGCGTGGCTATACTTTTTTAAAATACACAAAGAGTTGAAAAAAGAAACCTAAAATAAAAATGCGCAGCGCAATCTAAAAAAGTAATTCAATCCAACCCTTAACCTTCAGCATGTAGCCCAAAAAAATCATATGAAATGTACTCAACCTTTAGACTACTTGCATCAGATTAAAAATTAGCAACAATACAAAATCTAATAATAAAAAATAATTTAAATAAACAATAGGCAAACTCTAAAAATAAATATTCAGCAGTGTATCAAATATAAAATTAATCACAATACAAAATCTAATAAATAATTTTAATTAACAATAAGCAAAATTTGAAAAATAAATATTTAGCAATGTTAATCGCGGCAAAGCCGCGACTGTAGAATCTAGTTATATCTTAACTTTTCAATATTAAGAGTTCAGATGTTAACTCTTCATACTTCAACTATCACGCATTTATACTTTTATAACTTTTCAGTGTAGCAACTTCAATTTGTTTTGTATGTTAAGTGCCTATAATTTAATCTTTTAGCATTAATAATTCAAAATAAGGAAATAGCAAAAACACACTAAGGGCGCTCTTTGAAAAATGAAAGACAAAAAAAAAAATGTGAGGATATGTAAAATAAATAAATAAATAAATAAAATAAAAAATTGAAGGACGCTCTTGTACGTTAAAAAAAGAAAAAGGAGAAAGGATAAGTAAAAACCAAAATATACACGAGAGGAGAAAGCGCTTTGGGCACGGACTCGGTAAGTATACTTTTTCTGCAAGTTTATTTGATTTATTATATTATATGTCAAATTAATTTATATTCCTAATTATTTTGGCGCCCACATTTGAAATATATTATATTATATAGAAAGATAGAGAGTATAATGTACGAGCCGTCGGATTGAAATAAGAAAGAGAAATAAAATCAGATAAAAAAAAAACTATATTAGGATGTGATATGTCTATAAACTTTAGAGATTTAACTATATAAGTGATCAGATTTATTTATTTTAGGCTGGCACTTTTTATGACACGTCCATTAAAAAAAAATCCGTAGACAATCATTTGCAGCTATGTTGGAGCCGCCATACATCAATATTATAAATAAAGATGCGTGGGTGTCGGGATCCTTTAGTTTAATATTATCCGACACTCCAAACATTGTGAAATAGTTGTGCAATAGCATTTTTCTTATTTCTATAATATGATACTTTGTAACTAATTGTGTGTCGGGTGTTATTGCTCATAAAACTGACTCGATTCAACATTAGATAATAATTTGGCAACACATTGTTTTGTTTCTGATTTTTGTGACTCCTTCCTATTTTCATTTTTATCATGTCTTTATCTCTTTTGTATTGCTTAGAGTCCCTCTCCACCTTAATTTTTCTTCATCGTCATTCTTAATTTCGATTTACAAAATATAAATTAAATTCATTCAATTGAAAATAAAAAAAAAACATCAAATCTTTTATGATATATATTTTTTATTTAAGTCATTTATAAACATATTATAGTTCATGAATAATATCAACATAATATAAATCATATTATTTCAGATAGCTATAACTATATTTAAACACATATAATTTTTTCTTCAAATTGATCAAACTCTTTAAATTTAATTAAATTAAATTACCTACAATAACTAAACTATATTTCTAAAGAAAAATATATCTTAACCATATAACAAAAATAAACATAATTAAACCATAGAAACATAATAAAAATATTCTTATTATAGATATCTACATCGAGCGAAGCTCAATATGCCTTTCTAGTATATATATATGGAGAACATTAGGATATGGATGGAATGATCAAACTCCACCTTGAGGAAATTTTGCTGGTCTTCACTAAACAAGAATGCATCATTATACATTTGTACTGTTTAATGAGTAATAAATGACTAATTGAATTGTTAATCACTGTTTGAGAGGGACTCTCCAGCATCCGTACCGACAGGAGGAGGGCGTTGTGTGAGTCTGCAGTGGTGGGAGCAAAATAAGTGCTATGTTTTTTTCTGCGACAATAATAGAAAAGTAATGATGATGCTTAATGTAAAACAAGCAAAAGTGACAAATTGGCAATAATTGATCAGATGTGCCATCCAAAAAATCTCACGGCTGTCTCACGGTGGAGTTGGTCTTCTTCGGACCTTTTGATTAGAAATATTACTTATTTTAAGTTCTTACTTTTCATCATTCAAACATTATCCAAATAATTTAACTATTATTTTAAAAAGGTCGAAATAAGATTGTATCATTTGCTTAATACTCAAGTATCCATCCTCCACAGTCAAATACATATTTTTAAAGTTATCAGAAAATAACTATTAAATGTTTTAAGTATTTGTTTGACAACTACGTACAGAAATGTATCTTGATAAAATATTTCAAATTCCATGTATAAATGACATGGGTAGATTTTAAATTAAATGTGCGAAATGAAACTGTATTTTACTCAAATATGTATCGACGCAATTAATAAACAAATATATATTGATGTAATGTTAGAATTAAATTGTGTCCAAATATTTCTGTGACAGGATCATGATAACTTAACTCGCATCAATGACCAATGCAACCCAAAAGTTTTCTTCAGTCGCGAAATTCTTCACAACCATGTCATGGACATGTGGAGAGTGGAGACTACTGTACAACAAGTAGTGTGTTATTTACAATAAAGGTTTGTAGATTTTTTTTTTAATTCTCTTAATGCAATAGAAATTATCTTGTTGTACACGTTGTTTCTTTTTTGATAAAATATTTTTTTCTTTCCATAATGATATTGGAAAATCAAGCTCAGTAATACAAATTACCATAGCATGAATTAAAAGGATATTAATTTTATTTTTGATACGCCAACAAATGTTCTCACTGCACATTACATAATTAAAAAAATCCATGCAGTAAATTATATAACCATTAATAATTATAGATTCTCATATCTGAATTAATACCAGAATATTTTTATTATTCATTTATATAAGTAACAAAAGATAGAGAAATATGTGGCATCTGTGATCTACTTGCTGCGGCCTGATGTTCCTGATTTGTTTCAGATAAATTTGATGATAAGCAAGTTACAGGGACCGTACAATAGACTATTAAAGATATTTTTGGTGCAAGTTTCCCTGTATCTGATCTAATCAAATGGGTTTTTTTTCCAGAAGCACAGGGTCACAGTATCTCTGCCTCTCTAACAAGTTGGTTGTAATATAATCATAGGGGCTTTTTTCCAAAAGAGTGGGGTCATAGTACGCTATCTGCCTCTCTAACAAGTTGGTTCAATAATTTAATTAACCACATTTGGAACCATTATTGCTGCTTAAAATAGAATGATGGACGAAGTAGTCACTATCTATCTTTTATTTTGTTGTTGAGTTGATAGACTAGTTTGCCTTCACTTGAAATCTTCCAATGTATCACAATCATGCGAAGGGTTTCTACATCCGGAGTCTGTTTATACATTTAGATGATATAAAGAGTGAGAGAAGTAAAAATATTGCTATTTTGATTGATGGACTGACTAGCATAATAACGCCATTCTATCTGCTATTTAACATTTAGCCAACAAAACAAGAAATATGTTTGGATGAAGATTGGCAACTAGCTAGTCTGAAACTTGAATTTGTATGTCAAACACAAAATAACAGTCTGAATAACTTTGCTACACTGTTCCGTCTAAAATTCAAAATAATACTATATTTAAAATCGTAATTTTAATGTTGTTTCATTATTCCGTATAAATTTGCATTGTTCTTATTATTTATAATTTTTGACTCTTTGCTTCAACTCCCCAAAGAATGAATGCTTAGAGTTAGAGATGCAACTTGGTTTGACAGTGGATGTTCGTCTCACAGGGGTGAAAACTGTGATTGTTTTAACCGTTTTTTCATTTCGTTTCGTCCAAAACGAAACAAAACGGTTAAAGATTTTAGTTGCGTTTTAAAAACGAAACGGTTAACGAAAGTTTGAAATGGTTTCGTCCTTATGTATTTTCGTGGTATTTTCGTGATTTCAATCGTTTCGTCCAAAACGAAACAGTTAACGCAAATGGTAATCAATTTCGTTTTCAAAACGAAACTGTTAACGTAACTGACCATTTTCGTGGTCGTTTTAGGCATTATGCACCCGACTCTCACTTAATTTTCACAGGCGTTGGGCCCTGATAATTAAGCTCTGTTGGGTTTCATTTCTAAGCACTCTGGTGCTGTTGTTATTAATGGGCCCAAGGAATTAAGAGTCCAAAAATTTTATAATTTTCATTTTAGCAAATGAGCTGATAGGCTGTTAATATGCTCATCTGGTTGGGCTTTTATTATTGGGTGGGCTAAGGCCTTAGATAGTATTCTCCAAAATACATTTTGCTTAGTACACTGTACATCAACTATCTCGGAGTTTCGGCCGTTGATTTGTCCTTTTATGGAGTGTACGGACGAAATCAAAGGTCAGATCAAAATGCGGTACCACAACGCAACAAACGTCAGGTGAAGTTACAGAAAAATATCCTGTCTTTTTTTATTTTCGAAAAAAGGAAAATATCCAGTCGGCTTCTTCTGCAGCACTCTCCATAATAAATTAACCAGATTATTCGTCTACCGTCAGATATAATTCATCTAGAAACAAACAGTTTCAAGATTCGTGCGAAATATCCAGACAAAGTCTCGTTACTTGGAGCGCCAGCAAGTGCACTAAAAAAAACTAGAAACCAAAACCAATAAAGGCGAATTTGTCAAGCTCCAGTCTCAGTTGAAGCAAGAGAGACGACTATGAAGCCCCAACTTACCTCCTTCCTCCTCCTCTTCCTCTTCTCCTTCTTAGTTATCCAGTGCAAGTGCCATGCTCACACCTCTCAGCCTTTCCAATTCGCTGAGAGACTGATCCGCGACCTCAACCTCCTTCCTTCCATCGACGGAGAACAAGATCAAACCTCCGGCTCTGTCGGAGATGGCTTCGATTCGGATCGGACCCCTCGACTGGTCGAAAGGCGGATCAACCTTCCTATTTTAGGTGATAGCGGGTCCAATACTTCCCTTGAAGAGCTCGGCCACCATGCTGGTTACTATCGCCTTGAGCACACTCATGCTGCCAAGTATATTTTTCTAACTTGTTTTATTTGTTTTGATTGTGTTTTTCTCACTGTTCGTACGTTGTTGGATTGTTTCAGGGTTCAATTTTAGCAGTTGATGCAATTATCTTGTAGAATTAGAATTGAATTGTAAATTACTATGGAAATACGCTCTCCCTTAGTGGCTGTCACATATTGTACTGACTTAATTTTAAGATAATTGCCAGGGTAGAGTATTGTGGCCTATTATAGTCTTTAAAATTAGTAAGTTCGGTGATAAATCAAAGATAAATGACTAGCCTGTGACATATAAATCTATAATATCTATAAAATCTGCTCATTTCATAAATCTATTAACAGAAGCAGTAAATCTCAAGAATTGAAAATAATGAATGTTCCATAATAAGCCTCACTTCATATATAAATCGTTATTTCCTTATAATCTGAGGACAAGATGATGTCCAAAAATGTCATGTCCTTTGCATGTCAATTGGAAAAAGAGAAATAATTTACGAACATTTGCAGGATGTTCTACTTCTTCTTTGAATCCCGAGGAAAAAGCAGTGATCCTGTTGTTATTTGGCTGACAGGTGGTCCCGGTTGTAGCAGTGAGTTGGCACTATTCTACGAGAATGGTCCTTTCAAAATAGCAGATAACTTATCTCTTGTTTGGAATCAGTATGGCTGGGATAAGGTACCTTCTTGACTATTTACATAAAAGTGAAATGATGAATATTATGTTTCTTCTTACATTGTTTATCACAAGATTAAATGTTTTTCTTTTATATTCCTTATATGAATAAATTATTGGCCAATATAAAGTGCTTAATAGTTGTGTGAATCTTTACCCACTTCCAATAATACATAAGTATCATCCCACCTCCATGTTTTACTACTTTTGGAACAGAAAACGACAAAACGTGCATGAAGTTTCAGTCCTTATGACAGAGAGAATTGTGTATGTGCATGTAAGGAGATGACTAAGGCAAATGAGTCAATAAATAGCAAATCCATAAAAATTAGATGCACGAAATTTGTAACATAATAATGAATATATCCTAGATTCCTCCAACGGCAGGTGGGCGCTGAGCACCTCCTAGGTCTCAAACCTTCCAGCTTGAAGTCATTCTATATATTTTTGGTGATTTGTACGTATTAAAGCCATCATCGTATGAAAGCACTATAAAGAAGGCACCATGACATTCTCACCATTTTGAAAAGGCTAAATTTTGGGTAGTTGTATTATTCTTCTTTGTTGGGATCACACCACTTTCAAAATTGTAATGGCCACTGCTGAAATTGGCAGATGCAAAAACATTGCAAGAATTTGATATGGCATGAGATGTCATTTGTGGTGTTAAACACTAGGGGCGCCCCGAAGTGATTTGTCCTTAAAGAGAAACTGTTTATGAACAGGTCTCATAGTATCCAATAGCGTGAAATCTTTTAGTTCTCCAACTCTGAAGTGCCTGCAAATAGTGGCTTACAAACAGTGGCATGAGATTCTTTTGGTTCTCTGCAAGCCTATGCCTTCTGAAATCTCATCAAGTCAAGTCTGTCAGTAATCATGAAAAATTGCTATTGATCAATCAAGATGAACATGGGCTATTCTAGACAATCTGAAATTATAGGATTTTTTGACTTGCTTGTTGTTATTAACAAGCTGATTTGGCCTAAGCCTGATTTGAAGATTTCACTGATCCAAAGTTATCATGCCATGGTGTTCTTTCTTTCGGCCTAAAAAGAATGCCCAGTATAGGCAAAATCTCAAACCCATTTTACAAGTAAAAGATGCCTGCAGCTTCATGTGTTGCAAATGTCATGAGAGCCTTACCTCTTAAAGAGCCTAACCTCTTAAACAGCTTGTTCCTGATAATCTTCACATGTTTAGCTTATAAAAACATAATTTTGTACAATATTCTCCTAACTTCATCATCAAATGTAGATTGGGGAGTTCCTCTTTATATTTCTCCCATTTTCTCTTTTCTTTGGAAGTAAAGGACTGTGCTTCAGTTGAGCACCTAGACAGAATCTAGTTGCATACTGGCAACATTTGTAGCTACTAAACATATTTTTATAAAGAAACACCTATTCTTTAATGAAAAGAAGGGTTAGTTTTGTACTATATGTGCCAGATGGTTGAAAGGAGGTACGTCTGGGGTTATTCCTTATGCCGTACATAAGCCAACCCAGTCATGGTGAAGAAGGGCAAGGGTCAATGGCAAATGTGTATAGACTTCACAGATCTAAAAAGAGGCTTTCAAAAGGATTGTTATCGGTTACCCCATTTTGATCAACTTTGTGAATCCAGCAATGGGAGACATGAACAAGGAAATCTTTCCAGACATCCTCCGTTCATGTAGGTCCTTTTGTTACTAGGGTGTGGATACATGTGCCACTGCTTACTAGGGTGTGGATACATGTGCCACTGCTTGCTACACAACATGTACATATAGTTTTTGTAGGGACAGATCCAGGTTTGTATAATCAAGGTCAAATTACTTTCAGAAAATATGGTCTTTTAAAATATTTTAGACGGAATAATTAAACCAATCTCCTTTGGCCCAAATTATTTCTAATAAATTTTACTATAGACCAAGGTTTGAAAATGCGATTTGTGCAGTTTGACGGTTGGGTGGTGATTTAGCATTTATCGGTGATAAAAACAGTAATAAAAAGATTGTGTTATGCGATGATAAAATGGCGATAAAACGGATAAAACAGTAGTGCGGTGTGAACCAAAACTAAGATAAAATGGTGATAAAACGGTAAAAATGGAGTTCGAAAAAGCTTGCTATAGACCCATATTCTTGATTAAAGAAAAGTAAAATCTACTTTGAGAACTTGTAAATTGTTTATTTTCAACCCAATTAATTAAATTTTTCATCCCTGTCTGTTCTTTTTAATAAATACAGAGTTAAGATCTGGACTATCTTGTAATAATTTTTCTTTCTTTGAGAACTTGGTTCCTATTCCATTTTGTTACATAATATGGTGATCTGTTTATGTGATTATTCCTGGTTTTATTCCTTTTCTATAGTTGGTAACTTGATATAATGCTCAGGTATTCAATTAACCTGTTTTCCACCATTAATTATTATGTTTCATTTTTATGTTGTGACATTAAATGGTAAGTTTTGTTTTTGCAGGCATCGAATCTCATCTATGTTGATCAGCCAACTGGGACTGGGTTCAGCTATAGCACAGATCCAAGAGATATTCGATTTGGGGAGAAAGGAGTAGCAAATGATTTGTATGACTTTCTACAGGTAAGTCCAAGCTTCGAATCACTTCCATAGTTTAAATACTCGTGATTATGCAAAACTTTCATAGTGAAATTACTATCTGCTTGTTTTCCAGGTTTTTTTTACAGAGCACTCAGAATATTTGAACAATGATTTTTATATTACTGGAGAATCATATGCTGGTCACTATATTCCTGCATTTGCCTCGAGAGTTCACCAAGGGAATAATAACAAGGAGGGCCTTCATATAAATTTGAAGGTATTTCATGAGAGAAATTAATAGATCACCAAACTATAGGTTTAGGTTAGCTGCCTTTTTGTATGGCGATTTCTCTTATTTCTTGGAGTCAACGGTCCCTTGATCTCATCCCAGCTCTCAGTTGCGAAAGACCAAAGAAGATAAATAATTACATGAACAGCTAGAGTAATTTTCCGACAACCTGTACCACTATGTGTCAAAACAATTTTCTGTGGTCCTTATTTGAGACTTGTTTACTCCAACAGTCATGACTAGATACTCCAAAGATATAATCTTCGATCTGTGACCTATTGAAGAATTGCATCCATGTTGCAGGGTTTTGCTATCGGCAACGGGCTTACAGATCCAGAGATTCAGTATGGTGCATATGCTGATTTTGCACTGGATATGGGCCTCATCGGTGAGAGTACACATAAAACCATTAGCAAGATATACCCGCTTTGCAAGCTTGGAATTGAGCTGTGCAGTAAGTACCTTGTAACTTTTTACAGTAAGTACCTTCTGAGGATACCTTTTTACAGCGTTAGTTAATATAGGAACACTGCCCCTTTTGTTGTAACTTTTCAGGTACTACTGGGGCAGTAGCATGTATTGCTTCTTATGCTCTGTGCAACTCCATCTTCAATTCCATCTTGCTTTCTGCTGGAAACATTAATGTTAGTCTTCTACCAAAATCAGTTACATCGGTAGCTTGTTATTTTTTTTTTATTTTAGTTGACTTATATTCCATATGTTATCATAGAAAACTATAGCTTATTGGCCCAATATGAAAAATATGCATTTTACTGGGTATGTAGATAAGTTCCTGCATCAAATCAAAAGGAAAAGAGGTTGAAAATGAAGAAACTCAAAAAGTTTTTAATTCCTTTACCTTAAATATCATATTTATTAATATGAATGCACCAAAGATGATGAAAGTGCCAGATTTTTTTTTCATTTTATCATTAAACTCTGTATTATTTACATTGGTATATTTTTTTCGTCAGTATTATGATGTCAGAAAACAATGTGAAGGAAGCCTATGCTATGATTTCTCAAAACTGGATGAATTTTTGAACAATAAGTCTGTGAGGGAAGCACTTGGTGTTGGCAACAGGAAGTTTGTATCTTGCAGTCCGTTGGTTTATGAAGCAATGATTGCTGATTGGATGAGGAACCTTGAAGTGGGTATTCCTGAATTAATTGACTCTGGCATCAAACTACTGATATATGCTGGGGAATATGACCTTATTTGCAATTGGTTGGGTAAGTTTATACTTCATTATTTTTTCAAAGAGAAAAGTCTGTTTTTGAACCCTTTCCAAATGATTTCCTGCACTTTTTTGGTTCAAACGGCACTCTAAGCTATTGAGCTATCAACTTTGCTTCATTCCAACCCTTCATCTTTGAATGTTAAAGTACCAATTGCAGTCTAAAGTGTCTCAGTAATGCTGTTTCTGTCTCTCCGGTTACACAATCCTGTAGAGAAGACTCGGTAAAAAACAGAAAAAGAGGAAAAGAGAATGCAAAACTACATTGTCCATGTCTCCTGATCTCTCTTCCTCTCTGTATCCCTCCCAAATTAAATCATGTCTCGCTATTAAAAATTATGTAATGCGTAGGATCTTTCTCCCATTTCTAATCGATTATTTTCTCCTCTTCGATACAACTATATGCTAAAACCTATTTACAATTTTGCTTTTTTACAAAGCTTGATTTTAACCAATATTATCGTAAGTCTTATTAGATAGTATTAACATTTGCTTTTTCATTTTGTTGTCGTGTACTTTCTTCCACTTGAGCTTTAAAGACCAATTTAGGTCATGTAATTTGTTTTGTATTCTTAAGCACGGTATTTCATAATTGAAGTAGATATTGTAGAATTGTGCGTTAATTAGGGCTATACTTTGAATATTTACAAGTAAAATCAAGAATTAATCAGCTGTCAGTTGATTATTTTTTTAAAATCGAAGGACTAAGTTGGTTTTTGTAAATATGTTCAGAGACTAAAATTTGACCTTACAAATTCGAAAATTTCCTTTGTTTTGACTCCCTTTCTCCTGGCTAAATACTTATCAGGAGTAAATACTTTTTGGTTGTAAGAAGTTATGAGTAGTGTTGGTTGTGAACAGGCAATTACAGGTGGGTCAACTCAATGAAATGGTCGGGTTCCGAGACTTTTGCTCAGACTAATATGACATCATTTACTGTCGGCGGAAAGGAGGCTGGACTCATTAAATCATATGGACCTCTCAGTTTCCTCAAAGTGAGTGCTCCAAACTTACAATTCCATTCATCGTTTTACACGCTTTCTCATTTCTAACTGATGTTAATTTATTTTAGTATATTATCTGTCCATTTGGCTATTAGGTACATGATGCGGGTCATATGGTTCCAATGGACCAGCCTAAAGCAGCATTGGATATGCTGCGAAGATGGACAAGAGGAAACCTCAGCACAGAATTTGACGCGAACATGCTCGCCCAAAAGACACGAGATAATCTTTACTCCAGTCCTTTCTAAATGTCTGTTTTACACCTTATCTGTTGTATATATGCTTCAAACATATATCTAGGTTCTTTTGCTTAAATGACGTGAAATAATAAAAATAATGTTAGACATTTGATGCTTTCAGAGAATTTTACAACCTATGGGAATATGTATATATGTCGCTGTGCAATACTTAAGGTAACTAATGTGTCGATAAGGGGCACGGCTTATATATTTTATTACGCTCGGTACCTACTTTTCTTGGGTTCGGCTGTGCCAGCACGTTACATTTGGTTGTTGAATCTGTATGGTTCGTGCGAGCAGCTTTGATGTAAAAATTTGTGTTGAAAATCAACACCTACGTTATAAATTTGAGGCAACCTAATCAACGGTGGGGTTGATTATGGCATTGTTGTTCTTTTCCATAGTTTCAAAGCTTATCACTGGCAGCTGTTTTTGAAGGGGAAGAAAAAAGCGATTTGTGAAGTATTTCTTTGTTTGTAATACATTGCAATTTTGGGAGCGTCTTTTTCACTTCTAATAGTTGCAGTATCAAGGACAATTATAACTGTCAGAATTATTTTTTTTTTACAAAATAATTAGAACTTATAATTTTTCAAACCATCAAATCTTTATTAATATCAATAAAATAATAATTATAAACACGATGCACATTAATAATATATAAGTACATTTACTAATTTCATTTTTATTATTTTGAAGACTAAAAACGTCTAAATCCTCAACAAATTAAATACTATCCACTCTTCCAAAATAGCAGCATGAATAAACAATATATTCAACTATCCAGAATTTTATATTTTTATATTTTATATAATAGATTAATGGGCTTGGAATATATATATATATATATATATATATATATATAATGCACATCGTAGCAAAGTATAACAAAGTTAAAGAAAGAGCGAAAGGTCGAGTTCACCGAGGACAATCTCGTCTATCCACTGATTAAAAAAAAAACACTAAATGCTCGACAAATGAAAGGTCATTAACGCATCATCGCAATAACATGATACAAAAGTTCTGCCTCAAATAGATCAACTAAAGCATACAAATACAGATCAATACCGCAAAACTCTAATTGCATAAAAGTTGACAGTAGAAAAATATCATACAAATCTAATCTAACCACTTCAAAACAAACAATTTAGCAAAACATAAGGTAACCAAGAGCGCCATAACTAATTTCAGACATGCAATCCATCCCACAACTAAACATGCAAAATTTTGAGAAAAGAGCAACTCTTTATCTCACTAAAGCGTTGTTAGAAAAAAAAATCTTATTTACTAACCTAAAAAGGGGGAAACTCAAATTCCTATGTTGTCATCACAAGTAAAGAACTACATCCCACCAAATTATCTAAATTGTATATACAGCTAATGACATTTTTTTCTTGATCCTACTGACTTGTGCTTACAGGATGCCATATAAGTCGACCCTGCGACATGATTATCATATACTACCTTGATAGAACTTAAAATTAAGAGTAAATTGTAGGCTTAAAGGTACAACATTCGTTGCAGTTGCTATCCATGATATGAACCAATTGCACATAGTAAGAAACACCTAAATGTTCATATGCAGCACAACCACCCTTACCTGCAGAACAAGGATCAAACGAACTTAAAAACAAGCCCACAAATAACAGAATATGTATTTAACTATTTAACAATAAAACAAAATGAACAAGTCATACCTGAAATAACTGAAGGACATCAAGTCAAGTGCCAGTAGTCAACATTCAAATCAAACATACGAAGTTTTTCCAACCTTCAGATAGCCTTCCAAAAAATATAAAAGGAGAACACTGCGGCATCTTAAAGTCTTTATATTGTTCTAAAAGTCAAAGAGAGAATTACTACTACAAACCTAGAACAAGATACTATGAATCAAACTGTAAAACACCCAAAAAAAGCAAAGCCAGGACCCACAAAGTCACCGTCTCCTTCAACACAGTAGCATCACAGCTATGAAAATAAATACGCCAAAGATAATGGCGTTCAACCACTCTAACACAACCCAAGAGCAACTGCACAATCATTTGACTAGTTGGTTTGCATTGCTTCGCTGTGATAGTTGTCCAAGTCTTTGTCGAGGTCTTCGGCTGAGACAACCTTCTTCGGTGGGCCATTGCGCCTGCCTTGGCCACGGCGTCTCATACCCCCACGACCACCACTGCCTCGCTTGGCGGGTGCTGATGGACCTCTTCTCTGTCCACTGTTGGAATGCAAAATACAAAACTTTACAACATCACTACTATGCTTAGATGTTATCTCAGTGCATATAACACAATGCACCCACCGTTGTTTTATGCAAAACTTGTAAAAAAAAACACACCTCTTAGGAGCACCACCAAAACCAGCAGTTTTGGGTAGAGCAGGAGCAGATGGTGCAGAGACATTAGTTCCTACAATCTCAATCTTCATCGGTTTGCCATCCAGCTGCACATTGTTGTACCTCTTAACTGCCGCAAGAGCATCAGCACGTCTTGCATACACAACTTCAGCAGTACCCTGAACAAAGCACCGGTTTCCACTATGTCATACAAGGTTCAATGCAATCCCAAAACTAGCATATGAGAAAATAAGACTATCCGTTACCTTTGATCTGCCACTCCTGTCATAATGGACTGAGTACCTCTTCAGATCTCCAAGCTCAGAGAAAAGCTCCTACAGGGAAGTAATTACAAAATACTTTAGTAATGTGCAATTGTCAATAATATGTGTGGATCTCAATATCTAACATACTGGTATAAGCCGACAGATTTGATTCTTACTTAGATCTAAAACAATTAACACAGTTCTTCCAAAGCAGACAAAATTATTTAGAAATTCCAACCAAACATACAAATTAGCAATCAAAATCGCATCAAAGGATGCACCTCATAGGAAATTTCCAAGAGATAAAACTCAAAAGCTCTGGAATTTAACTTCAAGCAACATTTACACCATGTCCACCATAAACAAGTGCAAAAGATAGATTATTCTAAAGAAAAAGAAATACCTTCACATCATCATTTGAAACACCATAGTCCAGATTAGAGATGTAGAGCTTCGTTCCCGTCTCAATGGAAGAAATCCTAGCCATCTTTGCTGGGTGTTCGTCGTTGAACAAGTCGTGCTGCCATGCCGCATCTGGTGCCTGAATCGCACATCAAGTGATGAGAAAACCCTAGACGACCACCGACTAGTATATTCAACTGACATCCAGAACATTGTTTTTTTTTTTGCATCATTCGTTTCAGATCCAACCCGATTATCACAGAATAGAAGGTAAATTCACATCAAATGATGAGAAAACCCTAGACGACCACCAACTAGAAAATTCAACAGACATCCATACCATCCTTTTTAAATTTTTTTGCATCATTCGTTTCAGATCCGACTGGATTATCAAAGCATAGAGGATAAATTCCTAGATTAGACTGCTCAAGAGTAAAATGACTGAGATATGGTGGAAATTAGATCGGATCGGAATTAAAGCTAGCCTAGGCAACCCACAGATCGTCCAATAGTGTGACTGATAATAAGAGACCGATCCATCTGCGAGAATTGTCGGATCGAGACAAAATTCTGGATCATCCAACAGTAGATCTGATCGACAACGAGAGATCTCGCGTTGAGGATCAATCCAACAAAGTAATCTGAAGTGAGCGCTTCGGCGAGAATTCAAGCTATACCTTCGAGATCGGAAGGGGACGCTTCCCCGCACGCTTGAAATTGCGGCGTGCTGGGCCACCAGCTGCTCCGACGGGTCGGTTACGGCGCTTGGGACCAGCGCCGCCTCCGTTGGAAGAGGGCTTCTTCTTGTTAGTCTTGATGATGTCGTCTAAGGTCATATCCAACGCGCTGGCCATGGCTTCTCTAGGAAATTAGGTAGATCGATCTAGGGTTTGTAGAGATGGAGAGAGAGAGGAATTGGGGAAATTAGGGTTTCGACTTTTCGACGAAGGAATGGATGAGGAGAGAGGAATAGACGACGCGTAAAAGATATTATAAGTTGGCAAAAAGCCTATTTTGGGAATAAATTATTGCGTGAGGCGGTAACGACTAGGGAATGGCATCCTCTGCAACGACTAGAGACGATCTTAGCTGTCACCGCGTGGAAATTACGTGGTGGCTCCCTGCCATGTGGACCCTACGTCTCTAACGCGTCTAATAATTGGGAGGCGGCCTTCTTTGTTCTTTCGCTAATAGATAGATACGACTTACGAGGCAAAAAAGAGTTGGACTGGTAATTTGGGCTTTTATGGACACAAATTAGCTCTTCTTTTAAGTGCGGTTCCGGATCGTGCTAAAATAGCATTAGCACCCCCGCTATAAGAAAGCAAGGCTAAATCAAACAGCGCTAATTTAAGGACCTAACATGCAAAATTATTACTATGGTTTTGATATTATGAGACGTATCGTCGTTCGTCGATCAAGATAAACCAGGGTTGTCGCTCTATTTTAGTAATTATGTGTTTAGATAAGAAATCAGGTTCATCAAAAAAAAAAAAAAAAAATCAAGAACTTCTAGCCCATTATGAGCTAGAAAGCTATTACTGGGCTCCCTCAAATCCTTAATCAATTTGATCAACAACCTCACATTACAACAAAGGAAAATAAAAAAAGGGTTGGCGTGAATCTCCTTAGCAGTACTTTGCAGCTCTTCCTCCCTCAGTACTTTTATCTACAAAGTAAATTGACAGAAGTAATTAAAAGATTAATTAATTATGAAATAAGAGTAGTTCAAAACAACTTAATTGGATAGACACATCACTGAACCCTGCCTGCACCACACTCATTCTGGCAAAGCTATATGGTATCCAATATTTACTGTAACACTCACCTCAAATAAATTTATTCATTGCAGAAACAAAGTCCCTACTAGTAGAAATAAAACAAAGTTCAAACTTTCCGTGGAGAAACTAGTAGAAATAAAAATACCCAAAATAAAAATACCAAATTCCTACAAGTAAAAACACAATCTGATATAAATAAGGATAAATCTGATATAAATATAAATTAAACCAAAATTCATGGAAGTACTTAAAAATTAGATGAATTATTATAGAAGCGCCCAGCCCTTGATAAGAAGTTTATAAACCCCAGCACTGGTACCACACCCTATCTCAGTACCAGTGCTGCCCTCCCTATACGTACTATTGGATGTTAGCTAATTTCAAGAAATAAATATATAGTAATTTGAAACTAGGTAATTTGAAACAAGTAGAAAGGAAAAGATGTAATTTGAAACTTTTTGTGGAGAAACATGTAATTTGAAACAAGTAGAAAGGAAAAGATGCAAACCGAGATAGTTCCAAATAGGAGAATGAAATCTAAGGGGCGTCAACCACAATTGCCGGCCACCACCAGCTGCCGCTAGCACGATTCAGTTGCCAATCTCCTTTAATGTCAGTCAAGCTCGACAGAAAAAGAGAAGATCAAGGAAGGTTGCTCTAGTTTGAGTGATGTCTAGAGAAGAAAGATGAGGTTTTGAGGTGAGTCACCATGGCCACTTGAGGTCGAGGTGGAGCCGTGGAGTGCAACGAGTCAGTGAGAGGCAGTGAGAGACAGTGGGAGAGATGAGGTGAGGTTGAGGTGGAGCCGTGGAGGTGCAAGGAGGAGATGGATCGAGCAGTCGGGCTGAGCCGCCAAGGGTTCTAGAAGAGATCGACGGAGATCTAGAGAAGATAGGAGAAGCAGAGAACGGAAGAGGAGAGATCTGGATTACTTGTTTTTGTTTTTCGTTATTTCCACTCCCTGTCCACAATCTGTCCACGATTTTGTTCCTAATATCCATGGAATCAGATCCTCTGGACGTCCATCATCTGGACGTTTGGTGGACGTCTCGGGATCTGGACCGTCTGATTTAATCTCAACGGCTATAAGGGAGCCCCATGCATTCCACCACATCCGAAAAAAATATTGGCCCGAAAAAAATGAACCGTCTGATTTAATCTTAACGGCTCCGATCGAAACGTCCAGAGGATCCTGGTCCTAATATCCATAATTTGTCCATACAATTTTTATTATTTGGATCTGGACTGGACTGAAGTCCAGACCAAATATTGTCCAGTCCAGAAATATCCAATATCATTTTGTCCATAAAGTCCATGGACGGTCCGGTCCACTAGCAGCTCTGCCTTCCCACTGACTGGTTTATATCTCTTATTTCAACCCTCAACAGGGAATGGAAATTGTAGTTAATGATCAGTCGGATCTGTAACTCTGTCCTAGTTGTTCAAATGTTTAATCCATAAGTCATTACATTTTGGTAGTACAAAATTGAATATTAAGTTCCAGCCTGGTTGATTGATGTTGATGCCAACATGCCTCCAACTCAACCCAGACTGTTCACACCGACCAGTAGCCAAACACTATAACATTATGGAATTAATCATAGTAGGATTTCCAGTAATAAAGAGACATCCCAATTCGGGGCTTGTCTCGTAAAATTATACAGCTACTTAGTCTCAAAAAATAACACGTGACAACCAGAAGACACACCTTCAGGTTCAATAACAACAGTTTCCAATGACAATTTTTCTGAACAATATATAACCCAACTTAACCACATATCCCCCATGACATGTAAAATATAACAAACAAAGATAAAAAGACCACAAATCTAGTTCACAACAATGGCTCTTCGGTCAGAGAAACCCACCCTCAGACCACTCCGACTTGCCACCATGGCTGCTTCCTTTGGTTGTAGGAGCGTGACTATAACTATCAAAACCATCATCCTTGCCGTCATCCCATCCAGCCCAGTCATCATTGCTTGCCTGACTGCCCCTCGCATCACGCGTGTCAGCAGCTTTAGTTTCCTTATTTTCATCACCCCAATCATCCCAGGAAGAGCCTGCTGAGGTGTAATTCTTGGTTGAATGACCTTCATTAGAGTACCCTCCATTAGTCTCTCTGTTGAATTGTTGGTAGTAACCGTTTTGTTCATTTTCTGATCGAGGCCAGTCATCTGCCTTCCAATTGATGGTCCCTTCTTTTGAAAACTCTTCGACTTTCTGGGTGGCAATGGCCATAACTCCTTTCATAATTCCCCAAGTTCTGGAGCCGATCTCAGCTGTTTTGTTTGCTACAACATTAACCGTCTCATTAACCTTCTGATCATAGCCACCTTCTCTCATCTGTCATCAAGCAGGAAGTATTGCAATTCATATGTGAAATAAACCCACTAAACCAACCTAGTAGGAATAGGGTAGAGATAAAACTGATAACTAATAGTTAACAGCCTATAATTAAGAAAATTCTAAGTTCTGAAACAAAACAACCCCATTCAATGATACAGATAAAAACTTTGACAGGAACCAGGAAGGTCCAGCAGATGATAGACATCTGAATAGTTTGCACAAATAATATTAACCTGAACTGTGACTAGTTTTGACTGAAACAGGTCATACCTAACGTTAAAAGCAGCACAAAAAATTCAAGATTACAATAGCAGAAAGGGCTTGTATCTGCTCTTCTTTATCTTCATGTCAGGACGTATGATGTAACTTGAATGGGCCAGACTAGATCAATTAGAACTCTTCAGAGGGGTAATTAATGATCAATGTTTAACCAGATTCCAACTGACCGAACCAAAGACGAGTAGACGACGCAGTATATAAGTAGACACAATAACAAAATGAAGCAATTTAAACACACTAACGTACAAGACTAATTTCAGGAGAGTTAGAAACCCCATAAAAATAGTAACATATTAATAATAGGAGTAAGATATTATATAGTACCTTGGAATGAAATTCCTTGGTTCCAGCTTGGACAACAGTTGCAGCTGACTGAGCAGCAGAAGCAGCAACAACTGACAGACGGCCAAGGCCCTGGCAAAATAGAAACCCAGACAATTGTCAGGCTACAGAAAGAAAGAAGTTCCAGTTCTGTTGACATCAAGGACCAGCAAAAACCAGACCACAAGTAACCTTATTTGAAAATGTTACTTGTACTATTAATTCAGCAGCTAAAATTTCTAAATTGTGCTTTGCAATTTTGTATTTCTATATTAAAATGAATAGCCAATAAACATGCTGGAAAACCTATCATTTATCTAAATGACATGATCCTATCAATAAGAATCATTTTCACCAGAGCTGGGCAAGATATAAACCTGAATAATGGATCTTCATAGAAACCCATAAAAAATGATATAACAATGCTATGATTCTAAAATTAAACAATTTAATTAATCGGTGCTGTCTCATGTAAGAAAAGAGTTTATGTTACCGTACCAAGGCGAGCACAACATAGTCTGCCATTTTGTATCAGTAAAATCTGGAAACCACTATCACAACATACAAAGATCAGAGAAGCTGTTTGAGTTCTTACCTGAGAAACCACGTTAAACATATCCCCCTGAGAAGCTGCTGGGTTGTTCCTCTGGGCAGATGGTGCCGGACTCGAGCCAAAACCAACATACTTGCCGCCCTGCGAAGGGGGGAGTCCTTCAGGTTTGGACTCATTTTCTGCCATCTTTCTCGCAAAAAAGCTCTCTTTATTCGCCGCCGATGCCTCAAGCTGGGATCTTGTGTATATGTCCTCAGTAGATCTCGATCTCGGAGGCTGCCTCGACCCTCCTCCGCTTCCAAAATCACCAGCTGACTGATTCCTCCTTATGTCAGAATAATTGGACTTGACATCATCATTATCCCAGCTATCCCATCCAGAGTTGGAGCTATTATAACTGGTGCCGTTATTGCTGCTCCTGGATCCAGATCCAAGAGGGGGCTTCCGTGAGGAGAGGTTTTCCCTGACAACAGGCGGGTCCTGCCAAGATCTACCCTCGGCCAAGGCCTGGATGCGATCCCGGTACACAGCGGCAGCCTTGGTGTTGTACTTGGTCACGATGTCGGTCTCCTTGGGCACGCCGTACTGAGAAAGGAAGGAATTGAGGCGATCGTTGCCGCCGGCTTCCATCTTCTTGAGCTGGATCTCAGACCAGGAATCCATGGTGACAGATCGAACGAAGCTGATGTGGACACCGAGACCACGGTGCTTCCCGGAGCACTCCAGGCACATGAAGATGCCGTACGACACCGAGGCCCATTGCGGGTTCTTCTGCGCGCAATCGACGCAGGTCTTGTTGCCAATTTGCGATTGTAGATCTCTCAATCGTCGCGCCGACGCCGCCATGGGGAAGACTCCTCGAGATCGAGATCGAGATCTGAAGGGGAGGCCGACGATGAAGTTAGTCGCTTTCTCTCTCTTTCCCTCTGTTCGATTTTGGTGTTCCTCTTTGTTTTTTTCTGTGCGGTCGGTGGCAAGAGGGAGAGAGGGAAATGAGAGAGGCGGGTGGAAGGAAAGAGCAACGGTGCGAACGGGTAAATGAGTCTAGAATCCAGATAGACGTGTCAGATTATGGATTGACAGATATGCCCCTGAGATTCGGACGAAAATGTCCTCCGTCGGCGGGGTTATCCGAACAAGGAAATGAGGACTTTTTCGGGTTTTAACGGGATCCTCTGTCTTGGATGTGAAACACGAATTTAACGGGCAGGTTCGGTTTTTTCTTTTTTCTTTTTTCTTTTATTATTGAATGTTCGGTCTTTTTTCACTGTTGTGCATTGTCCAGCAGTGCACAATTTTTGGTTAGTTTTCAATAGTTTTAATTCTAAGGGTCTTTTGGTTAATTCTGGTAGTTTAAGGGGTTTATGGGAGTATAGTTGTACACTTAACTCTGATAATCAGAAGTTTTTTAAGGTATTATTGGCTGCTTTTATTTGGGCAATGTGGGGATTTAGAAATAAGTGTATTTTTCAAACACAAGGGAATGATATTAGCCATAATACATATTAACTGCTTTAAGTTTCTATCATATTTGGACAGGCTCCCGTACTGGGTTGGAGCAACACATGCAGCAACCAAGAGCAGAACAGGTGCTGGTTGAAGAAGATGAGGATCTTCTTGGTTAATTGTTGTTTAGTTTGTTCTGGATGTCCATGTTTGTGCTGTTTGGATTTATGGTTTGTGGTTGCTATGGATCTGTTTGGTTGGTTAGGTTTTAGTTTTATGTTTTGTAGTTAAACTTTAGTTTTTGTTGGATCACATTCTGTGTGATCTTTTCTGTAAGAACTTGTTTGCATGCGTAATAGGATGCAGGCGCCTTTTAATGGTGCTTTTCTCAAAAAAAAATAAAAAATAAACCCATGATTTTGTGGGGGATGTCTAGCACTGACACATTTTAATGGCACTCGACTGAAATAGGACGACCAGTAAGTGGAGAATAAAAAATATATATAAAATTGTATTTTTCTTGTCGTGAGGACGATACAAAATTATTACTATCGTTTAAGGAACAAATCCAAAAAAAAAAAAAAAACAAAAAGGATAAAAGTTTTTTTTTGGGCCAATTAATAAGGAAGTATCTCTCATTCTGCCTCGGGATATTGTTAGATTTTAATTTTTAGTAACAGTCATAAATTTTTATTAGAAATGTGAATGTTTTGTTTAAAACGTACGGACGTACGTGTCAATACTTGATCACCAACTTATTGGATTATCGCGAGATCAAAGTATTGTTGTTCTTGTTGTAAACTTTGGTTGGGTTTATTTTATTTTCTAGTTGGTGTTTCGGAGAATTTAAAAAAGAAAAAGATAATAATAAAAATAATGCCATTATCAAGTCCCAAATCAACGATAATTGATACGAGTATAACCATTGAGGTGTCGCAAATTTCATGATTGTAATTTACCAAAGGAATACGAGCTAGATCGAGTGCCATGATTAAACATTTCAAACGACTGAGTTTATATAATTGAAAAATATAAATAGGCCACCAGAGCTTTGTTTTATCACTTTTCGGTGGGAATCTGATGCGGCCCACTAACATTGTTGCCAATCTGCACCATTTTCTTATACTATCTCCCTCCTAATAAAGTCCTACTAAGACTCTGTTTGGTTCGGAGGTACCTGACGGGAAGGAAAGAGAACGGAGGTGAAATTTAAAGATTTTTTTCGTTTGGATAGAAGGGAAATTAGGAAGTGAAATTTTCACGAGGGGACTCATTCTCCTTCCGAAATTTCCCTCACACACAAATTTATTCCCCTCCGATTTGGAGGAGAACGAAGGGAAAGGAAAATCGCAGAGACGCAATTGACAACTAAACCCTTTATTAAACGCGCCATTTTCCTTCCTAGCACGCACCTCTCCTGACAATTTCTGGCACAATTTTCTTTCACGGCGAGCAATCCTCTCTTTTCTATGGACGATAATATGATTTTTTTTTTTCCTTCGATCTTGCACTCCACAGTTTCCGAAAACTTACAAAGGTAACCAGTAGTTCTCATTCACGATTTCTTCTATTCATTTTTTTTTTTTTGGGCTATTTCTTCTCCTTTGGTTTTTCCTTCTCTCAACCAAACCTTTACGAGTTTAGAAATTGTAAATGAATTTTTTCAAGTAGTGATTCCAATCTAATTTGTGTTTATTACTGTTTTGAGCAAGTTCACAATCTAGTCATGATTTGTGAAGCTACTATTGTTATTTGGTGGTACTGTACCAGTTTATTACAGAGCTTGAATGAACATGGCTATGGAGCTTGTACTAATCTTAATACTTGAGTTCATACTTTACTGTTATGCTGTGGTGTGAAAATGAATGAATAGGATGTTGATCCAAGATTGGCTGTTATCAATAAAATATTATGCTTTATTTTTATTTTTGATTTAATAAACTTTACCAGTAAACTTTAATTATATGCTCATGTAATCTGCAATACTTGTATTTACTTTATTTCTTCTATAATTTTGGTCTTTGAGAGCACTTTTCATGCGCAAGAGATAATCATGAATACTTGTGCTTATTTGGTCAGTTTATTGACAATTTTGGTCGGTTCTTATTTATTCATGAATACTTGTGCTGCTTGACTTTGTTGATTGAGATAAAAATCACATGAAATTTACTGTTGATCGGATTCGCAATTGTTAATTTCCAAGAATTGGTAGAGTTTGGAGTAAAGGGATTAACTTCATGGTACCACTATACAATTTGGTACAAGTACTGGTATAGTTTGGGGACAATAACATGTACAGGCACAAGTGCATTGATTCCTTGATATGGATTATGCTATGTTTATATGCAAGAGATAATAGTATAAAACTTTAATTATGCTACGTTTCCTTGATGTGAGACAGTAACGTTAGTGCAGGGGTAAAGTAGTAAAAAATTTATATTTTTCCTTCACTAAAATAATCCATCCAAACAAGATATAAGAAGAAAAGGAAAATCATTTTTACTTTCCCTTCATTATTCATCCAAACAAAAAAAGTACAATTATTTCTCTTTCTTTCCCATCCCTTTCCTTCCCTCTTTATATTTTACTTTCTTTCCCATCCTCTACCACCGAACCATAAGAGAGAAGCGAACTTGAGTCCGTCAATGTTTTGTTCTGGTGGGCAATTTCGACCGTTTATTCTGCTTTTTGATAAACTTGGAGATGCATCCACCAACGTGTGATGTTATAATGGACATATTCTGATTTATTTATTTTTTTTTTCTATTTTATGTCAAAGGTCAAACGAGATTGATTAACAAATAGAGAGATTTATATTTCCGGTATGATGTGAATTGTAATGGATCTTTTTTCATTTGATAAGTATAACTCGTGACAGCTCGTCAAATAAAAAAATATTGTACCTTTATTTGAACAAATTCTTTCTTTCATTTTAGACAATCTACGCCGCCAATTTGAAATGAATGTGCACTTAAATTTTTCAATTTGAAACCAAAGTTTTGGATTTTCGTCTGAAGTCGGCGTTTTAACACGAATTCAAAGTACAAAAATTAATGATGCAGATTCTATATAAACAGGTTAGATACATCATTGGGTTGAAATTTTTACGACTATGGATTGGTGTTTTGTAAGCAGTAAGAATAAGGATTTACGATTTTTTTTATGAACTAAATGAAAATTACTTAGAATATATTTCGTTATTTTCATAAATAAATCCACGAGAAACATTTCTCTCTGCTTTTAATATGAAGTTGATAGCAGTATTTATTTTTCTTGGTCTGAACGTTCAATAAAAAAAAATAGATAAAATCGATAACACAGTCAAAAACTATCTTTTCGAAGATGGTAATGGACCGATCATACGAAGTAACTTTTTATCGAATAGATTATAAATCTTCGTAGAGACTGCAGATTGATAAACTGATGACTCTTTTTATTTATCAAATGCACTAGGCTGTATACGAGCCGAGTTTGAGTGAGTTTGGTACAATTCAAACTCAACTCAGTAGTAACTCGAGTCAAGTTAAAAATACTTTCGAGTTATTTAAGCTACCTGAAATTCAATTCATAGTTGGCTCGCGAGTCATGAACTAGATCAATATAAAATTTATAATTCAAAATTTTATTTTTTTAATTCATATATTATTTCAATATTAAAATTTATTGATATATATAATATTGTAAATAATAAATTTTATTCTTTCTATTTATAACTATCTAAAACAATTATTGTTTTATTTCATGATTTTTTATCACTCATAAATAATATTAATAATATTACTCAAATTTAATATTTATTATGTCACGAGTCAGTTGACGAGCCGAGTTAAGTCCAACTCGAACTCGACTCATTAGTTAACCGAGTTGATATAACTCGAGTTATTTTGGCTCAAGTTACATTCGAGTTCGAGTAAACTCACGAGTTATGGTTTTTTTACTCACCCCTGAACTTGGCACTAATAAATGATATCTACCCTGATTCTTGAATAACAACTGATATGAACTTCATAAAAATAAAGCTTTATTTTTTATCCCGTCGAACTCAAAAGACAACACGTTTAACTCTTTATTAAAGTTCAAACTCGAAGCCTCCTTGCTAATTGAAGAAATTGTCACTTTTTTTTTTAGTGGCGTGAAATACCACGGCCTCATTTTGATTTATTGAAAAGACAAGACTCAAATGTCGAATTAGAAATCACTACATTAGTTCATTTTGACGAAAAATTTATCCAAGTAATTACGATTCTTCTATTTCATTTTATACTAAACAAGCGGGTAAAAAATGAAAGAACTAGTTAAGCATGATAGCCTATATTTTTAATATATACTTTTTTATTGTTTAAGGTCATGATCATGTTTAAAGTATACTAAAAATTAATGAAATTGTAGACCTCGCGCATCTGTTCCAAGTGTTGGAGTTATGTCCTAGAAGTCAATATTTAATGACTTATTTTCTTAGTTTATGTTAATGATGATATTTGATCATTTGTTCCTAGAGTTTATTATTGACAGATCATTCAGGTTGAGGATCTGAATTGTAGATCTCTATGGATCATTCATTAGAATGACAATAATAAATCTAAATCGTCCATAATCTTGATAATTAACAAGGAACATTAATTATCATAAAAGATTAGTATGCAAGTTAAGTGATGATTAAGTTCTACAAATCATAAGTAAGGAGTTACGAACTTAATTGCATATGTGTATGTTATTGGAACATAGTACAGGACTTGACCCAATGAAATAAACATATGGATTGTGTTATGTGTCATTGTTTATTTCATATGAGTTTGATTCTAAGTTTGAGATGTTCACCTTTTCCACATGAGGATAGGTTCAATAAATATCGTCTAACGTTGATTCCTGATAAAGGCTGCTATAAGGACTTTATTTATGTTCTCTTGAATTGTGCGGGGAAAAGTTGTTCATCAAGAAAACCGTATGTCCCTCATTAGTATACCTAGTGAGTGATGATATCTGTTTGGGCCCCTTGATGGAGTTGGATCGTATGCATGCAAACTAGACGATCAACTCTAGATCAAGAAATGTATAATCTGCAAGAATGACACATTCCTATCTTGGATTATACAAAGATATCGTGTGACATAAGAATCAAACAAAGAAATACTTTTATTTCTTATGCAGGATTGAGATATTGTAACGGTACATTATTTATACGAATTGGGAGTCATAACGTGTTGCTAGATACCGCTTATGATTATTGGAAATAAATAACGATTTATTTCCATGGCCAACATAGTATAAATCCTCAAATAGGGTCGCACAAATAGGATTCTAACCACTTGGTGCATTTATTGTTTATTCACAATAATGTGTATTGTGAAATGTGATAAGTTAATTAATTAATTATATACCGTTATGAACCGTTATAATTAATTAAATTAAAAGGATCATATGGAAACAATATAATGCATTAGCTAATCATAGATTAATTATTAATGAGTTAATAATTAATTATGTTCAACTTACTTTAATTAGTTTGAGCTAATTGGGCTTCTATTTAATTGGTTAATTAAAGGCCCGATTTAAGGAAGAATGAAGAGACAATTAAAGGAGATTCATTAATTGGTGAATTAATGAATAAAGACCTTTTATTAAGATGGCCCAAGAGAGCCCATTAGGTGGCCTCTTAGGGTGGATGGCATACTTGTAAATAGTATAAAAATTGGATGAGAGTGGTTGGCTATATAAAGGGGTCTCTTTGGGAGAAAACCCTAGCCGTCATCTCTCTTCCTCTCCCCTCCCTTGCGCCTCCACCTAGAAGAGAGATTTTTCTCTCTTCTCCATGGCTCTTCCCTTCCTCTCTTAGCTCATGTGTTGAGCATCCCACCTCTCTTCCTCTCCATTAAATAGTTAATTAAGAGAAGCAAGGTGATTAGCAAGAGGTTCAAGAGAACTAGCATTCTCTTTGAGCTTGGTGGTGGGTCCTTGGTGGGCTAGAGGCGGCCATAGATGGTGGAGATGGTGGAGCACGCACCCCATCGACTCCCATGCCATGGATTCGAACCTCATGAATACAATTTCATGAGAGGTACAATTTCTCCTACCTTCTCTCTTGATTGGATGTGTGATTGCTTTAGCACTAGATCTATTGATTTGCTTGTTGTTAATGGTGATTAATTAGTTGTAATTAATCTAAAATTAAAATATGAGTATTTTCTAACAGTGGTATCAGAGCTATGGTCGTGCTTAAGGTTTTTCACACTTAATTAAGTGAGAATTCGTAATTAATTAAGTTAATTAGTGATGTGCATGCTTGCTGGCCCTGGAAAGGCTGTTTTCTGTCTTGTTGCTTGTTTTTCGTGGTGTAAAGCTCTCTGAAATTTTTTCCTTCTTATTGGAGATTGTAGCCCTTTGAGTTGTGGTTGTTTTCCCACTGGAATCATTGAAATTCGATGTAAAATGAATTTTTAGTGATTTAAACGGTAACGGTGCGCAGATCTGTTATTCTGCTGCACAGTTCTGTTGTTGTGGTTGGTAACAAATAAGTTTGTATACAAAGTACCTGTAACTTTTAAATAGGATTATTCTAAACTTGATGCTCTTTCTGGATATGTAAATTTTGTTGCATATTTCGGATATTATGTGGGCGTTCAAGGATGAAAAGTGATGAAGTTATCAGATCTGTTTTTTCAAACAAACTGATTGTTTTGAAAAACTGTACTTATTGAGAAACTTTTATGGAAAAGTGTTGAAATGGAAATGTTCTCCTTTAAGTCTGGAATCTGTGAAAATTAATTTCATAGATTTTCATTGAGATTTGATACCTCAACCGAGTGAAACCTTTTTGGTCGACGGTCTGTTCCAGAACAGGATACCTTGCTTAAATGCTTGTTATCTCGTTGATCTTGAATATAACTTGTGGATTTTCTTTTCATGGAATGATAGCCTATTGTATGTAGTATTTTTCTATGTAAATTGTTTGCTGAAAAATATCAAGGGGATGATCATACAGATCAAAAGGTTGAGACCCATAACAGAATTTTCTCTAACGGTGCTTCGCGCACAATCTGAGGATTTGTCTTTTTTGGTTCTCCCTGATGATAATTGATCTCTTCTTGAGATTTCTACAGGTAATCACAATCTTTGTAAGGAGTTCTCTGGATTTATTTCAGATTTTTTGGAGACCGAATTATTTTGAATTTTTTCGGGTCCCGAATTTCGTATTTTAATTAGTTAAAATAGTTTCTAATTAATCAATTTATTGAAATGTTAATTAGAAGACTCCTTAAATACCCTCCTTTCTGTTTTGATAGTTGGATTTAATTTAAAAGGGCTTAAACAATTAGTTGTTAAGGTTAAGCCTTCTTTGCATTCGGAAAACTTGAGCAACAAGTATGCACAAAGATTCTAATTAATGAAATTAATTAAGAGCAAGTGAATCATGTATATTGTATATGTGCTAACTTTGTTTTGTAGGAGGATGTGGGTTTGATATGGCTCAAGATGTCAATGCCTTGTGTGTTGTAAAATGTTGTGAATGCATGTGATTGCTTGTAAAGTGGCCTAAGGTGCCTTGATAATTAAGTGGTTAATTTTTGATGTAACTTGTGAGGCTTGCATGCCCCTAAGGCCTAGGCGGGGTTTTAGGAATTTTATCACATGTATTTATTTCCCTTAATTATTAGATAGGATCTTAGTAATTAGTGGGAGGGCTTGATTAGATTAGTCTCGTTACATGGAGATGCGACGAAGATTAATGCAAGCGGGAGCCATACAAACCCACGGCAATGCTTGAGATGCTTATGTTATGTGATTGTTTGTGAATGCCTTGAATTGTCATAGGTAGGTATGGGTGTATGCTTACACGACCACCAAACAAGAGTCACTTATTTTGTCCCAAACTAAATTGATTAAGTCGACCGCCTTCCTTCTCTCTATCCCCTTCACGTCAATAGCCAATCATGGCGCGGTCCGCCATAGCGGACGTCATGGTTGTCAACCTTGATAGTCGGGGTACAAATGAAAAGATTTGTTAGGAGCAAATAGAGAGAGGTTGCTTATCGATGGACCCAACAAGTTTTCTTGGACATCGGGGCGAAGTTTGTAAATATACTTAGATATTTACAAACCAAGAGTCGTATGGTTGATATGATTGGTTGGAGAACCTACCTTGTCTAGTTAAGTAGGGTGTCGTGCCATAGCAGGCTCTACTTGATGAAAACGGGGATCTTGGAAAACCAACTACATTGGGACACTAAATAAATGTAGTGGGAGTTTTTGTTTATCATTCCATAAACAAAACATTGCATAAACTAAATGACCTTAAATTGAATTTGTTATAGATATTAAATATGTTAATTTCGTTGCGGTCAATCTTTGGAAAACGACAAGCTCGTTTATAAGGTATTTACTTGGAGAAGAAATACCGATTTCTAAGACATGTTCTTGGAAATAAGAAACTTGAGCAAGTTTAATCCCAAAAACGTTCCTCGACTTCCCGAACAATAGCTTCGCAATGATTGATTAGTTTCGACGAAAATTATTCAATAAAGCGAATGCTTATATCCTTTTAGAAGTTCTAGACCTTTGAATTGGAGAATTCATAAGGACTATACTAAGACTTCTACACTCTCATCCATTTACTCAAGAAGACGTTCTTAGAGAAAGTAAAGATAGACTCAATCATTTATGATCGAGTACTGGAATGTGAGTTAACCAAGAGACTCTTCTTATAAGAAGATAAATGTTTCATTAGCTTGCGAACCGAAAGATTTGAGTAGCTAATTGACAACTAGAGATATTAAGATCTCCAATATCAAGGATTGTTGATATTGTCATACAATCTCTTTCTATGGATAAAGGATATATTGTTCGCACACTTGTTAGTGCTAAAAGTAATTGGTTAAGTATTAAAGGAATACTTCACCAAGATATGAGTTGAATATTTGAGACCCTCACTAGTGACCGCGTGTCACATGAGATGTTTCATTTGTCATTTATGGGAGGCATTTGAAAGGTTGTCTGAAATACCATGATGTTCTAAACCTTAAGATATTTGTCGTTCAAATTATCTCACTATCTCTAATTCACACTAGTAATTAGGTGCTAGTTCATGTGTTCGCATTTAACGAAATGTGTAGACAATGATGAATAAGAGAAAGTTCGAGATAAGTAAAGTAAACTCCGTTTTGGAAATGGCTTATACGTCTAAGCCGCTACCATTGAATACGTAGAGTTATCTTTATTAAGTAAAGAGTTTGTTTAGGAATTTGAGGTTGTATACCTTATTCCAAACATCTCATAAAACCTTATCTCTATATTTGATGATGGATGATCATGTTTTGTAATAGAGAAATGTTGTTCTCTTATTGTTATAAATTTGTGTATAAGATTTCATGCATCTTAATTGAATTTGCTTGAAATAGATAAACAAATTTTGAATGACAAATATGTAAGACTTCATATAAAGTATTTGACTTTTATGTAAAATAGTCGCTTAGTCGAATATAAACAAGAATCGCATTATGAGAGTCTACGTAACGTGGAGCTCGTAAATCAATTCGATTGCAAATCAATTGAAATTCATGCGAATCGTGTTTGTTGAAAGACAAAAGCGCCTTTGAACTACGAAGGTTTAAAGGACAAGTAACTTTATTAAGACTTATACATATTGATGTATATAGACCTATAGGTACTTGTGCAATTGAAAGGTTGTTGACACTTTACCACTTGACCAACGATCATTGTAGATATTAACATATCTATTTGATATGGTATAAGTATGAATCTTTTGACAAGGTCAAAAGAATTTCAAGAGTAAAGTTGAAAAATTATTCAATAAAAGCAAAAGTCTTAAAATAGATCATGGTAAATAGTTAAGTCATGTAGTTTGATATATTGCCTAAAGAGTATGAAAGACGTTTCACTACTCGCTCCATGAGGAACATTTGGAAAAATGTATCCAAGGATGAAGGTATCGAACATTGTTTGATATAGTTCGATCGGTAATAAATCAAATTGACTTGTTTGACTCATGTAAGGGATTGTGTTTGAGGACAATATTGTTTACACTAAATAAAAATTCCATTGAAGTCTATTGAGAAAGATATCTTACGAGATTCGATCTCTAGGTATATTGTTTCTCAAGATTTGGTGTTGAGAAGCTTATTTCAAGGTTCGATTGATTGATAAGCTTGAACCTAAATAAGACGCTTATTATTTTGAAGGATATCTTGAGTTAGCCAAAAGGTACTACTTCTATGAACATGATAAGAACAAAGTAGTTGTTGCTCATCATAACGTAATCTTAAAGAATGATATTCTTAAGATGAAGTAGTGGGAGTAAAGTGAGCATTAAAGGAGTTTATGCGTCACTACAAGAAGTACCTTTATAGGGAACTTGTCACTCCATACATGGTGCTTAGTGGAAGTTGAGCGGAACTTAACTCACAAGCAGTTGTGAAAGGAAGAAGTTTATAAGCATGCTCGCTTCTAAAGAGTACTCAAACATCTCATTACTGGATGATGTTAGAGAAACTCGTGCAGTACATTAGGATCAAGAACTTATTCTACAAGTTGTTGTAGAAGTAGTTCATAGACCTCAAGCACCAATCCTACAAAGATCAACGAGAGTGAATTGCCTAAACTAAAAAGTACATAGGTTTCACAACATCCTCGTACTTGACATATGAGGATCCGTTGATAAATAAAGAAGCGATGGAAAGACCCGATTCCACAAGTATGATTTGAATTTATATGATCTTTAAGTGCAATCCATATATATAACAACAAGGTATAGACCTTGATTGATGTTCAAGAAGAAGCGATCCATTTAGAACATATAGATCTTTAAAAGGAAAGATAGATATGGATAACAAGTCGACTCTGTACAAAGCACAATTTCATGATTGATGCTATGTCTAAGTCGATAACGAGTTGACCATGTACAAAGCACGGCTTCTCGCTTGTAGCTGTGTATAAGTCAATAAAGATCATTCTAGCAATAGTTATATTTCGTATATATAGATATATGAAAAGATACATCAAAACCGCCTTCTTCGATTGAATGAAGGAAGTTGTTGTGAATTTGACACAAACTGAGGATTTGTTGTATTGCTAGAAATGTATATGTGCTTCAAGGATCAATTGATGAATTGAAGCAAGAATTGTGGAAATTGGAATAAACATTTTGACAAAGAAGTCAAGGAGTTGCACTTCGTCAAAAGTATCTTGTATAGACAAGATATTCAGTGGGAGCATTATTATGTTACATGTATTGTACAAGATACAAGACATTAATTGTGAATAAAATTAAAGAAATGAATATTGTCAAGATCTCATTGGAGAATGTTTTCTCAATAGAGAACTTGGGTAAGTCACCTAAATCCAAGGAAACAAAATCTATGGAGATAGATTATGATGGATTTCAGGTTTGAGAAAACGTGCATATAATGACAAAGTGTTCTAGTAACATGAAAAGATAGACTCCTAGAAAGGATGTCTAACCAAGTTGTATGGCATACACTTGAGTTCTACTCGGTGTGTTGTAACTCAATTCGAAAAGAGTGCACGATATATTTCGAGCATCCTTCTGTTATGAGTTTCATAACGGATGCCATATTTATGCACATGCCCCTATGTGTTGTAACCAAGGAGTATGATAAGCAGTTGTCAACTGGATACAAAGAAAAACACGTTTGGACAATAATCGAGAATATCTTCGAGTATCTTATGAGAAATAATGATATGTTTTTCCATCTGATAAGATAAAAGAAAGCTCATATAAATTGATATATTGATGCTAGTTTTCGAAAGATTGATATAAATACAATTGAGCTACATATTTTGTTTAAATGTGGTGTTGTAAGTTTAGAAGGTGTTCTAAATGGGATATTACAACCGTTTCCGTCACCAAAACAAATATATATATAGCAACTTGTTAAGCAATGAAAGAATGTAGTAAGGATCGTGAAGTTCTCAGTCAAGCTAATATGGTTCTATGCATCTCGAACCATAGCTTAAACTTGAAGAACCCAATATTAAATTGGTGATCCAACTAAGATCTATGACGATGTCACTTGATCTCACATGATGATGATCAAGAACACATATATAGGAGTATATATGTATATAGGGTCAAATAAAATTTGATAGGTTCGCGGACACAGCGAACACTCTAACATAACCTCTACCTTAAGCGGTATACGAGATGCAATTGTGCATCCATGCGTGATGGACGTATGAGTAACTTGCTTTAAGTGTATTACATCTTTTGAGGTTCGAGACATGTATATATATAGATATATGACATTGTTCTAAATTCTTCACTGGCTAGAAGTCACTATTGATTGACTCTAGGCCAAGTGGGAGATTGTTGGAGTTATGTCCTAGAAGTCAATATTTAATGACTTATTTTCTTAGTTTATGTTAATGATGATATTTGATCATTTGTTCCTAGAGTTTATTATTGACAGATCATTCAGGTTGAGGATCTGAATTGTAGATCTCTATGGATCATTCATTAGAATGACAATAATAAATCTAAATCGTCCATAATCTTGATAATTAACAAGGAACATTAATTATCATAAAAGATTAGTATGCAAGTTAAGTGATGATTAAGTTCTACAAATCATAAGTAAGGAGTTACGAACTTAATTGCATATGTGTATGTTATTGGAACATAGTACAGGACTTGACCCAATGAAATAAACATATGGATTGTGTTATGTGTCATTGTTTATTTCATATGAGTTTGATTCTAAGTTTGAGATGTTCACCTTTTCCACATGAGGATAGGTTCAATAAATATCGTCTAACGTTGATTCCTGATAAAGGCTGCTATAAGGACTTTATTTATGTTCTCTTGAATTGTGCGGGGAAAAGTTGTTCATCAAGAAAACCGTATGTCCCTCATTAGTATACCTAGTGAGTGATGATATCTGTTTGGGCCCCTTGATGGAGTTGGATCGTATACATGCAAACTAGACGATCAACTCTAGATCAAGAAATGTATAATCTGCAAGAATGACACATTCCTATCTTGGATTATACAAAGATATCGTGTGACATAAGAATCAAACAAAGAAATACTTTTATTTCTTATGCAGGATTGAGATATTGTAACGGTACATTATTTATACGAATTGGGAGTCATAACGTGTTGCTAGATACCGCTTATGATTATTGGAAATAAATAACGATTTATTTCCATGGCCAACATAGTATAAATCCTCAAATAGGGTCGCACAAATAGGATTCTAACCACTTGGTGCATTTATTGTTTATTCATAATAATGTGTATTGTGAAATGTGATAAGTTAATTAATTAATTATATACCGTTATGAACCGTTATAATTAATTAAATTAAAAGGATCATATGGAAACAATATAATGCATTAGCTAATCATAGATTAATTATTAATGAGTTAATAATTAATTATGTTCAACTTACTTTAATTAGTTTGAGCTAATTGGGCTTCTATTTAATTGGTTAATTAAAGGCCCGATTTAAGGAAGAATGAAGAGACAATTAAAGGAGATTCATTAATTGGTGAATTAATGAATAAAGACCTTTTATTAAGATGGCCCAAGAGAGCCCATTAGGTGGCCTCTTAGGGTGGATGGCATACTTGTAAATAGTATAAAAATTGGATGAGAGTGGTTGGCTATATAAAGGGGTCTCTTTGGGAGAAAACCCTAGCCGTCATCTCTCTTCCTCTCCCCTCCCTTGCGCCTCCACCTAGAAGAGAGATTTTTCTCTCTTCTCCATGGCTCTTCCCTTCCTCTCTTAGCTCATGTGTTGAGCATCCCACCTCTCTTCCTCTCCATTAAATAGTTAATTAAGAGAAGCAAGGTGATTAGCAAGAGGTTCAAGAGAACTAGCATTCTCTTTGAGCTTGGTGGTGGGTCCTTGGTGGGCTAGAGGCGGCCATAGATGGTGGAGATGGTGGAGCACGCACCCCATCGACTCCCATGCCATGGATTCGAACCTCATGAATACAATTTCATGAGAGGTACAATTTCTCCTACCTTCTCTCTTGATTGGATGTGTGATTGCTTTAGCACTAGATCTATTGATTTGCTTGTTGTTAATGGTGATTAATTAGTTGTAATTAATCTAAAATTAAAATATGAGCATTTTCTAACACCAAGCTAATATAAGCCGCACCCTTTCAACATGTCATCAGACATCAGGGCTTATACAGTCATAGGCCCGTTTGTTTGTGACTTAAAACGTTGCATAACTTAAGTTATGCATCTTTAAGTCACCAAACACCCGTTACGTAAGACGCCTTAAGGGTGCATAACTTATTGCATAAATTATGCACCGATGCCTTTAATTTTTTTTTCCCAACAATACCCCTTAGAAATAATCAATATATTTAATAATTAGCAAATAATTAATAATAACTAATAAATAATAATATTTAATAAGTAACAATAAATATTAAAAAATCATAATTAATAATAAAGATTAAATATTATAATTAATAATTAAATAATAATAATATTTATAATATTTAATTAAAGTAATTATTAATATTTCATAATAATAAAAATGATTTATTATCATCATTAATAATTAATTTTTATAATAATTAATAATTAATAATAATAAGATCACAATGTCTTATTAATACATAATACTAATTCAAATTGAATGATATTTTAGTATTTTGATATGAATATATACATGCATTAAGTTAATCATTCTTACTACACAACCAAACATTCATTACATAACACTACGTAAACACTTAGGGTCTGCTCCAGAATGCTATTTTAGAGGGAGAGGAACGGAAGGTAAGGGTAGAGACGCGAGTTACTCGCTCCAGCGTCAAAAAGTCAGAGTAACGGAAAGAAATCCAAGGTGAGTTCGTTCCATCGAAAAGCCCATTTTTGTTACTCCCAAATCGGGGTGTAGAGAGAGTAACAGCTGTTAAATCGCTGGTTGTTCTTCTAAATCGCTAGTTACTCTGTACAACACTGGAGCAAGTAAACTTGATAACTTTACTCCTTTCCGCACCTTTCTCTTCCTCTCCTGCCCTCTCCGTCCCTTCCCCTTCCTTTAATACGCGATTCTGGAGCACAGCCTTAGACATTTTTTAACTCATGCAACCCTTACTACTTCATACTCGGATGAAGAGTTAAAAAATAAAATTACCGGAGGGGCGGAATTGCAAAAGGAGTTCGATAGCAGGCCATTCAGTTCTCTACTCTGGACCAGTATCCTCTACCCATCTTAATAGAGATGGGTAGAGTGCCCATCTCATCACGACCGTCCGATCTAATCTCGACGGTTCATTTTTTTGAGCCAATAATTTTTTTCGGGAGTGATGGAATTCACGGGGCTTCTTTTAGCCGTTGAGATTAAATCAGACGGTTGAGATCGAGAGATGGGCACTCTACCCATTGGATGCGGTTCCTCTCTACTTCTCTGCCAGTCCCTAAAACCCTACACGGCCGTGTTCCCCCTCAAACAAATAAGACGGCTTTGTCCGGCGAGACACAGCTCAAGTCTTTCTACTGCAACTCTCCATCAGTCCCAATTTTTTTTTCCTTCTCAAAATCCGTCTGCCTAGACGGCTCTAGACCTTGCTGCTCACTTTCTTCCTCACGTGTGCGCCACTCTCTCTCTCTCCCTCTCATCGCCGTACATTTCCAGTTCTCTAGTACTGCGAGTTGTCTTCATCCCTGTCAGCGCCGCCTTCGTTCTCAGGTAATTTCAATTTCTTTGTTTTTTTTTTTTATTTTGTAATTTTTTGGGTGGAGATTAGAGAGAGTACTTCAATAATCCATACAAAGATCTTGCTACTGTTCTACGGAGGAACACCCAGTGGAAGAGTAGGTATACTAATGCATCGACCTTACATGCTATATATTAACATCTTATTTGCTAATGAAATTTCACCTGTCTGTCTAGAATGACACGTCACAGCACTAGGTCAGTAATCATTCAGGTCTCAGAAGAATTCCAATTGAGTTTGTACAAAAGATGGACCTCACACTAATGGTTTTTTTACCTGTGTATGCTATCTGATTGGTTTAGTTGTTAATATGGGGGTATTTGCGCAAATTCCTGATGTTGTTGGTTATCTGGATAATGGATTATGGTCCTTGGATAATCAAGTTTGGAACTTGTAGCTTTCTATAACATGCTTTGTTCAAGTTCACTGGTTCCTGGTTAGATTTTTGTTGGTTTTTGCTGAAATCACTTATGAACATCTGTTTGGTTTAAGGCCGGAGGATTTGGTTTGAGCTTTCGGTCCCTCATCATCGAGCTGGGCTGGGTTTGATCCTATTCCTGCCCATCAGCAGGTTTACTGGTGCCTGAGACGAAAGGCTGCAAAAATGAAGAACCTGAAAGTTGTAACAGAAGTCTCGCTTCAACTCGACCTGCTTTCGGAAGGCGAGAACATCCTGCTTTCCTCTTATGATATTGAGCACAATCGCGTCTTCTTCGCTTCTTCTTCCAACTTAATCTACACTATTCAACTCTCTTCTTCTCAAGTAAGTACCCCCCCCCCCTCCCTTGTGTGTGTATGCGTTCATGCTTTTTTTTTTATTCTTCTATCATATCTAATTCTAGCTAGTTAAACTTTTCAAATCTTACTCTATTCAAATACTGAGAAACTGACATATTCTCATAGTTAATTGTTCGTTAACTGTTCCCGTTCATCCATCTCAAGGAAAATTGCAAATTGGTACTTGTTCTTTGTCAAAAAGATCCAACTCAATAAGTAAACACGTGACCTGTCTAATGATGCAGATTTTATATATTTCCTAGGAATGTAAGCTTCGTCTTAACCAAGAACTTTTAATAATTAGAAACATTTTGTGCAAAATATGCTCCAGCATACTATGAAACTACTATAACTGAAAACCTGTACTGTACTGCGGGATTTCTTTGGAGTTTCTGGTGCAACTTATATTCAAGGTTCGATGTTTTAATCTTAACCCAACAAAGTTCAGAGCCTACTCTATACCCAAACCACTATGAATTAACTACCAGCTGGTATAGTCTGGTACCACTGGAGTATTAGCCTTGAGTACATTAATACTTCATGTGCATAATTGATGGATCTGTCTGTCCCATTCTTTGTTTCAGCAGGGAACAGAATGGAGCCAAAGTCTAACAACATCAGAAGCCGAATTAATAGACCTAGAACCTGGCGACTGTATTGCTGCCATGGATTATCTAATGGAGAAGGAGGCTTTGATAATTGGGTCCACAAATGGCTGTTTGTTACTATATAATGTGGATGAGAAAAGTGTGGAAACAGTTGGAAGGGTTGAGGGGGGTGTCGATAGCATCGCCTCTAGTCCAGACGGAGCTCTTCTCTCTGTTACAACTGGACTGGGGCAGCTACTTGTAATGACTCATGATTGGGAGGTATTATATGAGAATTCTCTCGATCAACAAGCTCCAGAGGTAAATGCTACTTTTCCTATTATAGTGGATATTTTTTGCTTCATGAATTAATTGACTGGCCATTATTGAAATAGGTTTTAAATTTAAGTCCAGCTTACGAATTCCTGGCATGTCTACAGTTTATTTTTGGATCAAGCATTTACCTGTTAGTAGGAAGACAGAAGTACTATTCTCAGGCTTCTATTATAATTTGATTACATCAAAGTATCTATAGAGCAAGAAATAATAATTATGGGGAGTAACAGATGGTTTCTTAGAATCATGTGTTGTTCCTTTCGCCATAGATTTAGTGCATACTTGAATCATGGTTGAACTAGAGCCTTATTACTGCATAATTATAAATTTAAAATTGTTACAGCTTGATAATTTCTATGAAAATAAAAGCCTAACAGAATATCTTACTTGCAGAATGATGTGCCAAGTGATGTTGGTTTTACTCGAAGTCAAAATCAGATATATCCAATAACATGGAGAGGTGATGGAAAGTACTTTGCCACCCTTGGAGTGCCCTGCAACTCATCTTGCATGCAAAAGCTGCTGGTATGGGAGCGTGATTCTGGAACTTTACATTCTTCCTCACAGCCGAAGGCATTCATGCAAGGCTCCATAGATTGGATGCCAAGTGGTGCAAAGATCGCCTCAGCATGTGACCGCAAAGCTGAAGGGAAACCTCCTCTAGTTGTCTTCTTTGAGAGAAATGGTCTAGAAAGGAACTCTTTTTCTCTGGATGAACTAGTTGAGTCCACAGTAGAAACCATTAATTGGAACTGTAATTCTGAGCTCTTAGCCACTTGTGTGGCTTGTTCCGAGTATGATGCAGTCAAAATCTGGTACTTTAGCAACAACCATTGGTACTTGAAACAGGAGATGCATTTCCCAAAGAAGGATAGGGTTAGGTATCTGTGGGACCCCACAAAGCCGCTTAGTCTCATTTCCTGGACTGCCGGTGGTAGAGTTGTAGCTTACAAATTTGCTTGGTTTAGTGCAGTTACAGAGACCTCAACTTCTTTAGTTGTTGATGGATCTTCAGTTCTAATAACTCCGCTTACCGTTTCTCTTATGCCACCTCCAATGTTTCTCTTCAACTTCAAATTCCATGCTTCTGTCAGAGATCTCTCTTTTCTTTCTAACAATGTGAAGAACCTCTTGGCGGCTTACCTTTGCGATGGAAGTTTGTGTGTGGTTGAGTTGCCTGAAACTAATGAGTGGGACCAATTTGAGGGGAATGAGTTTACAGTTGAAAATTGTTTACTTGATTTGAAACCAGATAACCTTTTGCACCTTTCTTGGTTGGATACACATACCCTTCTTGGTGTATCTTGTTCCTCCCTCCAAGAGATTGAGGTAGCATGCTCTGAGAACTCCCTCCCTGGTGGGATCTGCTTGTCAGGATGGCATGCAAAATTAACCAAGAAAACATCGATAGAAAATCCTGTTGTGTCTGTGGTAAGTAACCCAACAAAGGTAGGCTCAGCATTTGTTCAGATAAATGGAGGTGCAGTCTTAGAGTACCCTTCCAATAATTTTAATAGAAGCACCAACTCTAATTTCTCCCTTCCATCCACGTGCCTGTGGATGAGATCTGCACTCTATAATGAAAATGGAATTTTTAGGGTTTTGCTTCTAGGACTAGATGAAACTGGGCGGCTGTACTATGGCAAGAAAACTATTTGCACAAACTGTACCAGTTTCTCATTCTATCGTGGGGGACACTCTAATCAAGCAGCCACACATCTCCTCTTCACCACAAAGCAGGATATTTTGTTCGTTGTAGAATTAAATGAAATTTTGAGTGGTGACCTAGAGCTTAAATTAGAAAGCTACAATACTAACAGTTACAAAGGAAAGGAGGCTAGAGACCATGTGATTGTGTGGGAGCGAGGTGCAAAGCTGATTGGTGTTCTTCATGGAGACGAGGCTGGAGCTATTATGCAAACCAACCGGGGCAACTTGGAGAGCATTTATCCAAGAAAACTTGTTCTCTCTTCGATTGTCAATGCCTTATCGCAGAGGCGCTTTAGAGATACTATCACCATGGTTAGAAGGCACCGGATAGATTTCAATGTCATAGTTGACTATTGTGGGTTAAAATCTTTTGTTAAGTCAGCATCAGATTTTGTCACCCAGGTAGATAATCTTGGCCATATAACTGAATTTGTATGCTCAGTTAAGAAGGAAAACGTCATAGATAAACTTTATAAGGCATACATATCCTCTTGTAGTGGAGATGAGAGCTCAGAAAACAAGGTTACATCTGTGCTAACTGCAGTGAGAAAAGCTCTAGAGGAGAAAATACCTGAAAGCCCATCAAGAGAGTTATGTATATTGACAACTTTGGCACAAAGTGAGCCACCTCTATTGGAAGAAGCACTTAAAAGAATTAAACTTGTGCGTGAGCTAGAGCTTGTCAGGGTTGACGATGCAAAACGACAAACTTACCCTTCTGCTGAGGAGGCATTGAAGCATCTCTTGTGGTTGACTGACCCAGAATCAGTATTCAATGCTGCTTTGGGATTGTATGACCTAAACCTTGCAGCTATAGTAGCCCTAAATTCTCAGAAAGACCCTAAAGAGTTTATTCCGTATCTTAAAGGACTTGAACAGTTGTCACCAGCTGTTATGAGGTACACAATTGATCTAAAGCTTGGCAGAAATAGAAGTGCCCTGAAAAATATCTTCTCAGCTGGTGACATGTATTGGGATGATTTCATGAAATTGTTAAATGCCAACCCATCTCTCTTCCCATTTGGCCTTCAATTGATTACTAACCCTGATAAAAAACAGGAGGTTCTTGAAGCGTGGGGTGATTATCTATACGAAGAGAAATTATTTGAAGAAGCTGCCACCACTTACCTGTGTTGTAATTTGTATAACAAATCAATTAAGGCTTATAGGGGATGTGGTGATTGGAGAGGGGTTTTTACTGTAGCTGGGTTAATGCAACTCCAGAAGCCACAGGTAGTTTCACTTGCTAGTGAACTTTGTGAGGAGTTCCAAGCCATGGGAAAGCCGGGAGAGGCAGCTAGGGTTTCATTAGAATACTGCAATGATGTGGAGAAAGGGGTTGGCTATTTTATAATGGCGAGGGAGTGGGAGGAGGCACTTAGGTTTGCGTACATGCACGAGAAAGAGGAATTGGTGAAAGAGGTAAGAGAAGCAGCTCTGGAGTGTGGTACCAGTTTGGTGTCAGAGTATGAGGAGGGGTCAGTTAAGTTGGGGAAGTATGTGGCGAGGTATCTGGCTGTTCGTCAGAGGAGGTTGATTCTTGCGGCCAAGATTCGATCAGAGGAAGATGGATTGGTTAATGGTGGAGATGATGACGTAGCATCAGAGATTAGCACTACTTTTAGTGAGATGAGTGCATACACTACAAGGTAGTATTTTTTTTCCTTTTCTAGAAGGAATTAATTTTCTTGGCTTAAGAGTATGAAATTTACATTTATTTCTGAATACTCCATATGCTTAAGAGTAACATAAATATCTTCTAAATTTAGTAGGTCATTAAAGGATTCAGGTTCAGTCACCACCAGTACTGCCAGCAAGGCACGAGGGTCCCGTCGTCAGAAGAAGGGTGGAAAGATACGTGCTGGAAGGTCACATTAAATCTTTTTCTTTTTTGTTTCCTTTTTACATGAAAACCTTTCTCTTTATCCTGTTCTTGTTATCTAACAAAGGACTGGTTTACAGCCCTGGAGAGGAATTGGCTCTAGTAGAGCATCTCAGAGGAATGGCCTTGGCTTCCGGAGCTCAGCGTGAAATCAAGTCTTTGGTTGTGGTTCTTTTATCCTTGGGGAAATATGACATTGCCCGTCAAGTTCAAAATTGTGTGGATAATTTTGAGGTGACTCAGAAGGCTGCTGTGAAGTTGGCTGAGGACACAATTGGCAATGAAATTATTGATGAAGCCGCACATACCTTGGAAAATTATGTGAAAATATTAAGGGCTTTGCCGCGGCATGATATCTCTTGGCACACTAAGGTGTTAATGCCGCCTCAATAGGTAATTCTTTTTTTTTTTTATTTATATAAGATTTACTTGTGTTTCTTGCTGTAAGCTTTAATAATTTTTGTTTTGTTTTTATGTATGTCATCAGGGGATGATAACTGGTCAAGTTGGTTAGAAGGTGGTAGAAGATTTTGATTGCAACAATTCTGTAGCTTACCTTTCTTAATGGTTAGGCTTGAATGTAGATTTTATATCCTACAATGCTAGGAGTTAGTTTTTGACGCTTTCTTCTTATCAGCTGTTGTCGTTTACAGAGCTTCTATATAGATAAAAGTTATTATATCTATTTCGAGGACCTGGTAACAAGTAATTTGATCCAATCAAGCAAAAAAAAATGGCACTCTCGGAACGGTTTTTTTTTTTTTGGTTGGGTCCAATTTGAAATTTTCGTGTATCAAAATTTTTTGGCAAGCTTTGTAGCCTATTTTGTAGGAAATCTGTTGGCTTTTGATACATTATGATTGTAACATAGTAGTTGATACTGATGTTTTGCTAGTATGATAAATTGACAACGCATCTTTTTTGTGTAATTGTTGCATGATTTGATGTGGTCGTGATTTTAGGTTGTGGAAGATTTTAGGTTCTATTCCAGTAGGTTACTAATACATATCATATGCCGACATGCATTCCTTGAAAGTTTCCCCAGGTTGTCACGAATCATAACAACCAATCAACCAGCCCGCTTTATAATGCTAAGCCTAATACAAATAATGACATCTTGCAAAGCTAGCATAAAGTCGCTGTCACCAAAGATACCAGTTACAGAAAAAGGAAATAAGTAGGGGAATTGCCTCTCTGTCGGTTGTGCTTGATCGCATAATTTTTTCAGTTGAAAAATAAAAGGAAAAAGGAAAAGTTAATGTGACAGGTCTGTAAACTATTTTTTCTTAGTTAGCTCATAAATTATAATCTTCTTCTTCCTCTTCGCCCTCCCACAATCCGATGGCTTTCATGACGGAAACTGAACCAACAACCACCAAAACTGCAAAAACAGGTGGGATGAATATGTCCACCTTAGACTGGCTGAAATTTTTTGCTGGCAAACAAACCTTCTCCCAGACGGGCCCATCTAGTGGCAAACCAACCGTGTGGTCCCAACAAGCACGGGTTAACGGAGCAGAAGGTGATACTGCCCAGACGAATGCTATCTCGGGTGCAAATGCTGCCACTGCTACTGTTAGAGTGACCACACTGGTCCATGCGACAGCATAGAGGATAAATGGGTTGCTGTTGCAGAGGTTTGTGAGCCTGGACATGATTGGTATTGCCATTGACTTGATATGGATGAGGAGACAATCGGCTTATATAAGTAAGCGATATTTAGAGGAAGGTCAATTAGCACGAGATAGAGCATCAGTTGAGAACAACTCCTCGATGAGTCTTTGGTTCAGTTGTGAGAAGCCCATTACATCACAGTTTGACCTATTATAAGAACAATGCAATCACATTGCTCTTGCCTTATTGGATTAAGACTAGAAATATAATATTACATTTATTTGGAAACCGCATCTAGTTCCCCAAGCTCAGACTTCAAAATTCTTACTTAATTAGTCACTCAACTGTTCCGGTATAAAGAATACCAATTGGTTGAAGATGATGCCAAAGATGAATTGATTGAGACCATAAAGTGCGTTTGAACTTGTTCATTTGACTTATTTCGCTATTTAAGAATGCATGAGTGCGCTAAGCAGATCCACCCAACCAACTCTTTCGGACAGCATGGCCAGTAACGGAGTAATCTTATTCTATTTCACAATTTCACTCTCGTCTCTATGTGGGATTTCCTATTCCGGATTAGTGAAGTAGGAAGGGTTAAGTGCAACATTACAAAATTGGCAAAATTGGATATAACCCCCCGTAATCTTCTCTATCCTGATATAACCCCCTCCAATCTTCAAAACCGGATAAAACCCCCTCAAATCATGCTTATTAGGGATATAACCCCTTTTCATATATTTTTGTTCATTTTTAACTAAAGAAAATCAGAGATTTATATTTCTGACCAAACTACCCTTGTTTCCAAAAACGTTTCGACTTCCTTTCTTTCTGATATCACAATAACAAATCTTACCATTATTGCCAAAAATGTTTTGTCTTCTTTCTGAAATTAACAATAAGCAAAATCTTCTAATTGGCTAGTCTCTCCGCACCAAAGAAGAATGGAGATGGAGGAATCAAATATGGTCTTGATATGCTATTAATGTTGTACACTTATACTTGTCTTTTTCCAAAAACTGATAATTTTGAATAAGTATAATTTTTGTAATTAGTGTATCTTTGCATCAGTTATTGAAAAGACTTGGAACAACTTCCAAAATCCTGAGACGAAGGATGAACTTGGAATAGGATTTTCTCATAATGAGTAGTGCATCAGCATATATCATGCATGTTTCCATTACCTCTGAGACCGACGAAGAAGGGAAAACATTTTATTTATCTATTTTTTATTGAAAACAATAGACTTTGACATAATTTGAGACCAATCAAATTCTGGATGTTGAGATAAGTCCCTCTGAATTTTTTATTGAAATTTGATCTAAATATTGTTCGACAAACAAAGAGGAAGGGACACAGGAGAAGAAGATTTAGTTTGGCGATGTTAGAAGGTGAAACGTTTTTGGAAACGAGGGTAGTTTGGTCAGAGTTTTAATTTTTTTATTTTTTTTAGTTAAAAAGAAATAAAAATATATGAAAAGGGGTTATATCCCTAATAAACATGATTTGAGGGGTTATATCCGGTTTTAAAGATTGGAGGGGTTATATCCGGATAAAAAAGATTATGGGGGGTTATATCCAATTTTGCCTACAAAATTTGGTTGCAATTCTATAACGGTACAACCTCATCCTATTTTAAACTTTATTGACCGCTACTCTAATCTAATAACATTCAATTCCACACAATATCATAAGGCAAAGTTCTAAACACTGCAACATTTTTTTTTTTTAAAAAAAATGCATATATAATCACTGTAGCAGAACGCTATTGTCATATCCACTGTAGTAGTTTAGCGGTCCACTATGTTACGTTTGTCACTTTACTATTACTATTCTTTACGAAATAATTATAAACCATGTCTTGTACTCCAGATTCTTCTTCAAATTTCAATATGATTCGTACTTTTTATTTAGAGAGTGAAAAATAATTAAATTTAATTATCAGTTTTTTTTTTTTTTTTTTTATAGAGAATGCTAGATAGAGGCTATCTAGTTACAAATTATCAGTTTTTATCACTCAACAACTTCTCTCGTGTAATTTTCAATACATACTGATGTTCCATCTCCCTTCTAAATTCTAACTGTTTCCATTAAATTCATGTGTTTCAATGGTATTCTTCCTATTGACCAAAAAATAAGGGTCAAGATGTTTCTATTAATTGCAAATAATTGGAAAATTCAAAAGTGCGGGGCCTTAGCGATAGGTTAAATTAAAAGGCAAAATATTGCTGAAAAAAGTATAACCAAATAAAAAATTCAAGAGTATTTTAATTGATATTGCATAATTTAATAATTTAGCTTCCGCAATTTAATTTTAATTTTATATTTCGCTTTTATTCAAACGTGTCCGTGTCACATATCATACGCTATAAGTGGCGAATCTAGATAATAACTAAATAAACATATGTACAAATTGAAGATAAACAGATTATTTTATCGTTAAAATTACAAGTTTAGATAAATTAAATATATTATTTTTTTATATCTTAATTCTCTAGAAAAATAATACTGATATTGAAAATTAAAATAAGCACCTGATGAAGTGCACTACCGTCTATACTGCCAATGTGATCATAGAAGAATGACCCACATCACCCGGTTTGTAATGTAAAATATAAAAAATCTGTCGTAAAAAACTTATTAAAATTCATAGACAAAAGTTTGTAAGTTCAATTAGTAATTTCTTTTATAAAAAGTCGTTATATAAATTTGACATAAATTTTCTACCAAAAAAAATCTTGCTAATATTAATGATTTTTACGACTATTTTAAATTTATTTTAAACAAACTGTAAAAAATAAAAAATGAAAAAAACTATTGTGACTGCTATTCATAAGCGGCCACGACTTTTAATATATAATTTAGATTAGATATATTGAAGATTTAAATGCCCGTAGGCTACATACTTGGATAATTGAGAGAAAAAATATAGAATGACAGCTTAAAAATTGGTTTGTAAAGCGTAACAGATAGGCGCCTTTACAACCAACGTACGTATTAGTTCTTTTCCTCTTTATTCTGTACTATCATATTTCAAATTACATACTTTTGTTATTCTAAAGTAGGGAGCTGTTGTTGGTGCCTAGTCATCTAGCAGCTGTTCCAGACATGAAAGAACTAAGAGAGCTGTTCCAGACTTGAAAGAACTAGAGAGAGAGAGGGGCATTTTGGGCCCATTTAGGTATGCCGATCAATATAAAAATTGTACCGCTGTTTAAGTAAAATCTGTTCCAAGACGAGCAGACGAAAAATATGTGAAAATTCATTTTTCTTTTTATTTTGGGTAAAAGCAAGTTCCAAAATTATTCATTTTCCAACGAATCCAGATAAAAATGACAATGAAATAAAAAGTACACTAGGTATGAAAATAAGATATTTCAACTGAGAAAACTGTTGAATTAAAATAAGATTTCAGAAGGAATAAAAACAGGTCAACTCTCGTCACTACTAAAAAACAAAAATCATAAATGAGAATTTGGAAGGTTTTGAAAAGTAGAAGCATAATTTTTTTTTCTTCACAGTTGGCCGGTGTGCTCTGGCCTCTGGGGTTATTATGTATTTGTTTTCTTTGTAATTCCCGAGGGCTTGAGGCCTTGAGTAAAGAGAGAGAACCTTTAACCAAATATATATAAATATATATATATATATATATATATATATATATATATATATATATATATATATTTTTTTTTCTTTTCGTAGTTCCTGACCAGAAAGAGTTTCAAAATACCAGAAAACTTTAACCATACAATTTTGCGTTTAGAGTTCAGTCACACAACAAGTAAATTGTTTCGTCCCTCTGACCCTAATTATCTGCCAACAGTATCGGACTTGATGATTAAAGATCATAATTTCTTAAAAGCACCACAAATCATGACGAATCTTCGACAGGGATCAATGTCATCTCTACATAAAACTTTAATGTGATAGTTTCCCTTCGACTATGAATGCGTGGAAAAGGTCACCATTTGGGATGCGTTTGGATAAAATAGTTGGAATAGTGAGAACGGTTCCAATATGAAATATATATATAATTTTGGGTAATTCTATGGTGGACAGAAATTTTAAACCGGGCTTAAATCTGAATCATTCATTTAAAATTATGAAGGAATTTGATTGATCATGATTCAAGCCCGGTTTGAAATTTCAGTCCACCATAGAATTACCCTATAATTTTTTGATGTACTAACAAGATCATTATTATTTTAATTTTTCAACGGATTTACAAAATATAATTATTTTTACTCATTTTATTTCGCACTTTGCAAACAAATCCTAATTTTGGAATAATCACTAAATTCACATATTATATGTGAAATATTATTCATAGAATGTGGCATAATATTTTATAAACTACCAGAAATTTAAAATAAAAGTAAATTAAAAAAGGAAAGAAGAAAAAAGTGATCATACGTTTTATAGGAACAAGTCAATTTCTTCACTTCTATTCTAATCTTATTTGTTACGTAACAGAACAATCATGGATAATATGCTGTTTACGTGTGCCAAAACTACAGGATATGAATATTAGAAATTAATTTGTTGTAGCTTAATCCATTTCTTCTGGACTCTAACAAATGTTTTCAGGAATTATCATTTACAAATCAATTAAGTAATAATAAGTAATCACATTCATTTAACAATTCAAATTACACAATTTTATTAGACAGATCACAGAAACGTCCTCAAGAAGGTAAGTAGGTAACCGATAACTTCCCATTTTCACAAAAAACTTGACACTATAACATTTGTTTCGTGCACCAGAAATTCTTTCATTTTCTACGATATAAATAAATAAACGAATGAATTTTTGGGGTATGAAACGAAACAGTATACAGCCCACAAAATGGATCACTACAAAAGAGGAAACAAATGATCCAAACTCTGACCTCGCTGGCTACGCTCCGGTATTACGCTACTAGTGAGATAGATGCTGTTACATATTCCCCCCAAACACATCCATGTCATAATTATCTGACATTCCGAACCCACTCTAATCAAAACCAATTACCCCCATGGGTCCCATAATTTATCAACTGCAATAGGATACACTTCATAGAATCGGAAACAGAAAACGTTGATTCCACCACTAAATAGCAAATACTAATACTGATATCTATGAGGAAAAGGAAACCACCAGTGTTCCTAGTTCAGCACACCACACACGCAATTCTTTCTCTCGGCGCTCACCGACCCATACCCAATCGCCTCTCTATTCTCAAACCCAACTTCTCCTCTTCTCTCTCTCTCCTAGCCGCCGTTTTAGCTTTTCTCCTCCGATAACCTCGCCGCTTCCTTTTCTACTCGCGGATCGCCTCCTTTCTCGAAATGGTATATATACTTTTTGTTTTATATATTTTTTAGCCGCTTTTAGCTAGGGTTTGTTGCTCTATTCAGTTATTTTCTGTTCCCTCTGCAATTAGTGAATTTATGTGACGGATCTATGGTAGAATATGTGATTTGATATATCTAGATGGAAAGTACGCCACTCGGATCTATTATGTGGCATCAGAGTCGGCGGTTACTAGGTCTTCTTAGGATTCTGTTAAATTTGAGCCTGTATTCCCTTGTTTGAATTAGATCTACAAATCTCTGAAAATTTTTAGTAGCTCTGGCTTGATACATGTATTTTGATTTGATTCTATGAATTTTGTTGATTGGCCACCCGTCAGTGCTATGATCGATGATTTTGTATTTTGTTGCTTGGACGGAAATTGTAGGGCCTTAGGTTTTTTCTTAGAGATTTGTGCTTTGGAAATAAGCCGTTGAGTCTTTTATTTTATATATAATGCATTTCATCTTTCCAACAGTGGCATTTGCATCTGTTTGTTCAGAGATTGAGACTTCAAGTTAATTTCTATAAAATGTATGGAATGTTGGCTTTTTTCTTAGAGCTTTATATTGTCGTTTAAGCAATTGTACTTGTCAAGGCAAGTTCCCACTGTTTGCCATAATTTATGTTATTACATGGGATGGGATGCTTAGATTTTGCATTAGTTTTATTGGATATTTAAGGCACTCTGAGTCTGAGAAGTCACTTTGGTCTTGCATGTTGTTGGATCTCAGCAGTGTCAGAATACAGTAACTTTCTCACCGGACTGGATTCTTACCCCTTGTGTCAAAGTACCATCAGTACCACTAGATAAGCTGCCATTTTAGCCGGCTATCTAAAAAAGAGCTAATTAAGAACTTTATGTTTTTGCTGTGTTGCTGTATGGGGATTTCAGGCGAACGCAGCGTCAGGGATTGCGGTGCATGACGATTGCAAGCTGAAGTTTCTGGAGCTTAAGGCGAAGAGGACATACAGGTTCATAGTGTTCAAGATAGAAGAGAAGTCGAAGCAGGTCATAGTGGAGAAACTGGGTGAACCCACCCAGAGCTATGAGGACTTCACTAGCAGCCTCCCAGCCGATGAGTGCCGCTATTGCATATATGACTACGACTTCGTCACTGCGGAGAACTGCCAGAAGAGCAAGATCTTCTTTATTGCCTGGTACTCCTCTTTTGGCTTCATCTTCCTTTCTTTCTGCCAGAACTCAGGATTTGCTTTTCTAACTGGGTTTTGTGAAGACATCATAACTGCTGTATTTCTGGGTATTTTTATTTTTTTCTTTTCGTGGTCGCACACTTTTGTTTTTCTTGGGGCTGGCTTTCCATACCATTGGAATCATAGGGCTCTGTATTATAGCTGGCACAAATCGTAACTGGCTCTTTCCATACCATTGAAATCTCTTAACTCCTTTTCTCTCCCATGAGAAGGTCCCCTGACACCGCAAGGGTGAGGAGCAAGATGATTTACGCGAGCTCCAAGGACAGGTTCAAGAGGGAGCTGGATGGCATCCAAGTCGAGTTGCAAGCCACTGATCCAACTGAAATGGGCCTTGATGTAATTCAAGGCCGCGCCAATTAAACAAAATTACTACTATTATTGCCACTACTAGGTATCTACAGTGGAAGAGGTACTTAGTGATGAATGTGTTTATAGTTTAAGCATGTCGGTGGTTTGGACAAGTATAATGTTGCACTCGGGCTCGTTGTTTCTGTGCCCTAGGTTATTATTGGGTTTTTAAGAATAACTTTCTACTTTGAGACTTGCTTTGTTTTGCCGTCTTTGTGAACTGCTTGTATGCGAATTTGTAAGTCTGGCCATCGGGTCGACATTATGGGTTGTTAGTTAATATGGTGAATGTAATGGATATTGACCCCGTTATTTTCTCTGCCTTATATCGCTCTCATTGGTTACCTTGTGTTAATTGCATTTGTGAGGTTTTTCGTTCTTTCTGCATAATGTTTGCAACACCTGTATTTGAGATGAGGAATTTTGATTACGGATCATCATATAAACGATGGCATTGGCTAATTGTCATGGGCATTTTTTGCTCAGACCTTTTATTTTTTTTTGTCAATCTGATGTGATTTGAGTGCACAAATAGTTTAACTTGAAGGCCAATTGGAATATGTAACTTATTTAAAGACCGTTTAACCTTATTTGCTAATAGATAGTGATCCGTTGACTGGGAAAGATTAGTTGGGCATTAGGTGCAAGTGCCATTCGCGGGCAGGCAAAGCTAATGCAATTATGCAAAATAATAGGTTGTGAGCGCGATTTCTCTCTTTTCTTATTTTCCTTCAGAGATTCGGTATGGAAACAAGTCCAGAAGTAAGATAGCGCTGCGAACAGTTTATCAGCAGTTTTCATGGCCGATGCAATGGTCCTGCAGTTGCAAAGATTTATAGGGTCCACACCACTGTTGTCTGATAAGAACGTGCGGGTCCAACAATACTAAAGGTTGGTTAAATTTGAATAATTATTTTTTAAGCAATTTTAATTCATCACTATCCCTATAATCGTTCCCTTCACAGTTCATCTTCAGTTCGAGTGATAGGGCTCCATTTAATATGTTTTGCTTTTCCCATATGATTTATGATTTGAGCACAAAAATAGATGTGACAGTTCAATTCAGCAAGATTGATATATGAATAAGCATTCAATGTAGGCTATATAGCAAATGGTTATATCTTTGCAATATGCCATGTGATTGTCGCAAGTTTATAATCGGAATGCGTATATATGAAATGGCCGAAAATTTTATTAAACTAAACGCATTGACTATAGTAAATACTATACTCACCTGAAATAAATAACGTCGTGTTGATTGACCTAAGTAGTGGGGATTTTAATTTGTATGCGAATGCGTAGCAATTATCATTCATTTTTTTTTCTTACCTTTTATCCTCTTATATCGAATAAACATACATAAGGGCAAAAGGGAAAAAAAAAAAAGAAAAAAAGAGCAAGTTAGACTTGCATGCTAAATTTATGAGTAATGAACACTGGAATCGGACGTCGTCCATCCAACCACCATTATTCTGTAGGCTCACTAGCACCCAATGCATTAGTGTAATGACAAGGAAAGATTCCCCGACTAGATAAAGAAATGTAGCTATTTATGATTCTTTGACGGTGATCATTGTCATTATTCGATTGGAAAAGTCCCTGGTCCAGCAGAGTGAAACCAAATCCTGTGCCCCGCGGCACACCTTTGTGGGCCGTCTGATCGAAATCTGATGGATATGGGAGCCCCGTGAATCTAATAGGCCCGAAAAAAATGAACCGCTCGGATCAAATCAAACGGCTCGGATGGTGCGCGGCACGCTTGCGGCGCGGCACGGGATAAAGATTCCAGCAGAGTCTACAGACGGGCTCAGGGCTGGGTTCTCCGTGATCTTATCTGGAAAGGTAACGTGCATCAGCCGAACAGTGAGTCAGTTGCCATCACAGGTCCATTTTGACCGCGTCTATTTGTATTGCTCCGATGTTTAAAGATGTTTTGCCCTCAAAACCTCTAGGCCACAAGCATGACGCTTTTCATTAAAAAGAATTAAATTATATAACAGTGACTGTTTTAAAAAAGAATCATAATTTTAATAAATTATGTAGTTTCTGATTACATGCAATCGCTTTTTTAAGAGGTATTTTATTTGATTAGAAATTTTTTTCATCAAAATAAACAGATTTGATATCTTTCGATCAGAATTTTTATATTATTATACCTAACAAAATTCGGAGAAATCATTTTTAATCAAGGAAGTAATTGCCAACTGGTTGTTAGTTATGAATATTTTGTTTCTTAAAAGTATTCAAAAATTATATGTCGTGCTTCGAAAATTATTGGACTACATTTGTTCTCCGTTATTCACCCTGTCGAACAGTATAAAACTTCACATTAAATACATTCTAGGTTACGTTTTCAATTTTGTAGATTAATGCAGCAGTATTGTAGATTTGTTCATATATACTTACATTGATGATATTTCATTTTTTATTTTTAACTCTGTGAACTATAACATAGTGATTTGCTTGACAGCTGAGCTGCTGTCAAGTTTTCGGAAAAAAAAAACTATAACATAATGACATTAATTTTTTCGTTATTGTTATAAGTTAATAGATGTACGCATAATTTTAACAATGCTGCAGAGTTGGTTGTAAAATGCTACAAATTACTGTAACTGTCTATAAATTAAATTATAAATATTACGTATTTGCGAGTTTAACAACCCCGCCGACCGTTTTATAATCATATTACATAGTGGTCTAGCAAGGTTTCGTTGTAGAGTTTAGCATGTAAGACTATTTTAACAGCATGAGGTGAACTATATATGTATTGCTGTCATTGATATCAACAAAATATATAATTTAGTTTTGATGGATATTGCAGCCTCTAAATGTTGGTATTCCCGGATACTTATTGGAACTTAAATTCGTAATTGGTTAAGTTAATTCTTCGAACAACACACATACACGATGCATGCATGCACATGCCTTTGACTAAATACACGCAGTTACTGTAATTCACACAGAAGTTGCAAATAACTTAACGAGTAACGGTGTAACAATGTCCACTTTATTTATTATTATTATTTAATTAGTTCTGCTTTGGTTATATAGTCTAGCACTGGCTTTCAGTTTTATTGGTTTGATAAATTCAAATTCCAATAAGTCGAATAATCCAGTTTACCGAGAAGCTATAATTAATTTTCAGTTCATCCTCACAATATATTTTACGACACTGACACAATGTAACCTACCATGCAAGGGATTTTTTGGGGCGAGTGCTTTGAACTTAATTTGTTGCCATATTATTGACTCGAAGCTCAAGCTTATCGTAATAAATTAAACCAAACAAACTATTTACCAAAAAAAAAAACAAATTTATATACTAACGTACATAACCAAACAAAATGAATTAAATGCAGCGGGTAAAGAGACAACATGCCAACATTCTAATTTCTAATGATAATTATTAAACATTCCCTTTTTTTTACGTTAAGTTTGTCATTTTGATAGAAATTAATTAAGTCATTTTAATTATAGCAAATAAATATAGTTTGGTATTGTTAAATTAAACCTACTAGATCTTAAATTTTAGTTCGTCAACTTTCCTTTATATAACAAATGGATTCTCGCTCTTCATAGAAAAAAAAAAAAGGAAACCATATAAGTTTTTAAATGTTAAACAGGGAAAACACAAAGTCTGTTCCTATATTTTAATTTGTACTCATATAATTTTGAACTCTAAAGAAAATAAATAACAAAATCGGTCCTTTAAAAATTGAACGACGCTCAAGAGGACTAACATAATTATTTTGAGGTAATTTCAATGACTAACTATATTCATATTCAAAAAGTCAGGGTTTGGTACCGGGATGAAATATCAGAGTTCAACTTCGTTATTTAGAAAGTTCAGTTAAAAAAATCAATAATACAAATAAAAATTCAGAACTAACTTAATTTTTAAAAATTAATAATACAAATAAAAGTCTGATTTTTCCCCCTTCATTTTTAGTGTCGCATAGTTGTTTAACTTCTTGTGCGTAGGGTCACCCACGGGAGATCTTGTTCACGGAATCACGGCTTACCCAAAATTTGGACTCGTACGAACAAAAAAAAATATTTGTATAACAATAACCCCTGAAGAATAGTATTTTGGAAATTGAGCTCATAAATAGAAACGGAAAAATAGAAAACGGCAAGTAGCAAATTGGGACCCATGTCACAGAATTGCGTCATTATAATAGCAGCGGTCGTTGATCGTCTGTTAAAGACAACGGAATCTGGCGCGCTTTTCCCACTGACAAGGTGACCCCACCACATCGGGCACCTTGCTTGTCGCTTTTAGATTCTCGGCAAATGAAACCAAAACCCTTCTCCAAAAACCCTTGCTGAGTTGCTCTCTTTTATCTTCTCTCGGCATCGCGCTCCGAGTTAATCCATGGCGACTAACTCGGGCAGAGGTGCGAGGAGATCTTCCCGACTAAAGAAGCCCCCTGTTTTGTTTTCTCTACAAAGCGCGAAGAAAATAGCTAAGGCGATTCGAAATAGGTCGACACAACACCTGCGGCGTTCTCCTAGGCTGAAGGATGCATCTTTTGGCGAGAAATCCGAACAATTTTTCGAGGAAGAGGCGAAAGATGACAAAATTTCAAACGTAGAGAAACTATTGAAGACTGGATACCTTAATGGATTGCGAATTTCCTGTTTATCTGAGGGTCGCCAGGTTATTTTGTTTAATTTCTCTTTTCTTAATTCTTACTCCCCTATTTTGTGTTTCTCTCGTCTTCGTGTAAATTTCTCTGAATTGTGGTTAATTTTGCTCTTATAGGGCTACCTTCCAGGTATTATTAAGAACGGTGGCTTTTTATGTGGCTGTTCTGAGTGTGGCTACAACGGCAAGGTCGGTATTTGTTTCGTTTAAATTTAATATTTTCCTTACTTTTTAGTTTGTATTATGCAAATTTAGTAAGGTGAATTGAGGGATGGAAGGTCACCCAATACAATTTGACAATGTTCTTCTGATAGTAGTTTTTTCTTGTCAAATTTAATACCTGGAAGGTCGCCCAATACAATTTGGTAAGGAACCCAATTAGCACTTAAAGGTATCACTGAGGGCTTTTGGTTAAGTCATTGAGATCACAAGGAATCATTGCATTGCCAGGAATCTCATTCTCCATGCATGGAGATTGTCACACATACTAGACTTTATGGTCATTGTGTTTGGTTTAGAAGGTAACGGTTATATATCTAATGACCAAGAGCATATTGTTTAACTGGAAAAATGCCCATACTCATTATAGTAAAAAGAAATTACTACCATTGAAAGGGAATAATATACATTGCTTGCTGATCTCTACATAACATATGCATTTGAGTTGTAAATCACCAAGAAGTTTGGAAATGTTCAAATTCAAATAAAACAAAAAAATATCTACACCGTACCACTGCTTAAAAATCAGTGCTTTAGAAAAATTTAACCAGGTACCTTTTGAGACGAATCAATCCTTTCCTTTATTTTTAATTTTTTAAATTAAACTTTTTAAGTGGAGCAAAGAGAAGAAATATTATATTTGAGAAAACTAGAAAAACATGTGTTTCCTAGTAGTCATTCATGTAGGTTATATGATGCACTTTCAAATCATCGGAGTTAGCCTGGTCTAGCTCTGCAGCATTTTTGGAATCCCATGGGATTGTTAGGAAAAACACACCTTGGATGGGTATTAGGATTCCTGTATATAGAGGCTATTTGGTTACTAAGGGCATGGGTGATTTCCTTTCTCTGATTGCCACCACATTATAACCAATCATGGCAATTGGACATTTCAAATCAGTTGTTGAGAATTTATTCATCTAAACTGCAAACCAAATGCCCCCTGAGTGTTGATGTTGTCTGACAATTAGGAAGTCAAGCTCTCATTGCAGCAAAGTTGCTCATGATATAGCAACTCTAGAATTTCTTTTATTGCAATGAATTTCTTGTAAATTATTAATAATGGCAGGTTTTGTCAGCGAAAATGTTCGAGAAGCACGCTGGCGCCAACTCGAAATTCCAGACTGATCACATATTCTTAAGAAATAATTTGAATTTGTACGAAGTATCTCAGTTTGTCAGAAATAATTCAGAAGAGGACTTGCGTGTAAAAATTTTAAAATTAAGGGTTGATTTGAGCAACAAGGAATTTTCTGAAGAACCACAATGGGGTTCCACTAGGCTTCCAACTGCCAGAAGGTACTTTAAAATTAATGCTTTGTTGCTTTTGAATATTGAGGTCCTTCTACTAGAAGTTTAGCTCGCATCATATTATAATGCAATGAAGATGAGAAGTTGGATTGCATGTATTGGAAATTTGGAACACTTTTATGTTCTAGAACTGATCTTTTAGTGAAGCCTTTGCTCATTAATTTTGTAAACAATGTTCACACTGGTAAATGATAATTACTCTATATTAGTATATTACCATGTTTACAATGTTGGAAACAATGTTCACACTGATAAATAATAATTAGTTTATATTACCCATGTTTATTTTTATGCAGGAGTAAAAGGAAAAGAAGAGAGATGGGATTTCAGAGATCAGTCAGTCCTTTTTAACTCTCAGAGTCGTACTATGTGCTACTTAGCATTTTATATTTCCTTCTCCAAATAAGAGCTGTAACTTGTGCCTTTAAAATGTAACAGATTGTGACGGTGGAAAATGACACATCAAAAAGATTAAGGACATTATTAAGATTGGAAGATGCAGTTATAAATAAAGTAGAAGAGATTTGTTGTGTGGAGGATCTTCTAAAGACTGGCTTGCTTGAAGGAGCTTCTGTTAGCTATATCTCAGAGAAAAATCAGGTATATTTGGTCAATATATTTTTTTTATACTATTCTGTTTTTACCAATTGATATACCTGGTTTAATTGGGTGTATTACTAGGTTGAGCTTCCTGGAATTATCAAAGGCACTGGCTATGTATGTGGTTGTTCTAAGTGTAGTTATACTAAAGAGGTACTTTTATTCTTTTTCCTTTTCTCCTTTTTTCATGTTAAGAGTTTCATTGGTCATTGCAATGTGTGTAGACTGATGTTTTTTCGGTGTTTCTTTGGATTAATAAGGCAAGTAAATATATCTTCTCAAAGAACCCATAAAAGATTATGTTTCAAATGGTATATTAGTACGTGTTTCAATATTTTTTTTTTCTATGGTTGCAACACAATCTATTATAATACTGAGAATATTTATCTGCAGACTTTCTCAGCTGGGAAGTTTAAGGAGCATGCCCGATGCCATGCACGCTCCCCAAACAAGTGCATATTTTTTAGTAACAAAATTAGCATTTTTGAAGCTGCCAATAAACTGAAAGGAATCCATGGAAATGATCTAGAGAACAAACTCGAGAAATTTATCAGTGAAGTGGAGTTTCGAGACCAAATTCATATTAGCAAAAGAGATATTGATGAGGAGTTGGAGAAAGATAAGTCATCTGAAGGTTCTAACCATCTGAAAAAGTCGTTTGAAGGTTCAGGGCAAGTTCTCAAATGTTACAGGAGGTGAGCATTTGTAACTTTGAGTTTATTGATTTGTTTGTTCACCCGTCTAACTGCCTCCATTTTGTTATGAAGAGTCAAATGTACATGAGAACATGTTTTGGCGTTGTTTCATCAAATGACACCTTAAGTATTCCAGTGCTGCATCTCTTTCGCAGTTGCGTATCTGCATGTCAATTGCTTTTCATGATTCTTATTTTTTATTCATATTTTCTTTTGAAGATATAATCCAAAAAGGCGTCTTGTGGATGTCCAAGGTCTATTGTCAACTGGGCTTCTAGAAGGCTTCAGAGTAACTTACAAGAGAAATGAGGTATTGGTTTAGATAACATTTGCTCTTCTTATCATCCAGCATATAGATATCAATCAGCCGGATTGGTGCAGGACGGTGTCAGGTTGGTTTGACTTTGGATCATTGTCAAATCTTGGGTCGTCACTGGTACGATCAGTTTCGGGTCATCCTATATGGATCATTTTTGGGGTTGAGTTGGGTATTGGCTTGTACGGCTCTAAATCACTTTCGGATTTCCAGTCATCTTAAGCCGGGTTGTGTGGAGTTTTGGGTGTCTGGCTGTGTTTCAGGTCATTCGAGTTCTGGTTAGATCAAGTTTTGGGTTGGGTAAAGTTGGGTTACAGACCAGAATCAGATAATATTGAGTCAGGTTGATGGATTGAGTTTGTCGTCTTTCGGGTTTCAAGCCATTTGGGTATGGGTCCACTTGGGTTTTGGTCATCTGCTTCAGGCTGTCTTGGGTTTCAGATCAATACAGATTTCAGATCGTCTGGCTCTTCCACCCTGGGTTGTCTGCTCTGGGGTTCGTGTCAGTGACTTTCAAAAAAAAAAAATTGTTTGGGTTTCAGGTTGAGATGGGTTTTTCCACCTTTACTTTAGCCCTTGTGTTGATCTTTATTTTCTTATCTGATGACGCTGTTTACATATTACCCAATTCCGGGCCTTTTGTTTTATAAATGCATGATTTGAGGGTTAGTGGGGGAGTTGAGTGCTGACAAGGGTGGCTGAGGGGGAGAGTTAGCATTGTGTGTTTTAGCTTTTTGCTTTTATTTTGAGCTTGTGATTGTAATGTTTAAAGTATTTTGTGCGGTTTCAATGAAATTGAACTGCTGATCCTAAGAGGTCGCTGTTTTTGAGAAAAGTAATAATAAATATAACACCAAACAAGACAGCCGAATAATAAGGAGGATTTGTTTATTAAACAAAATAATAATAGATAAATCTAGTAGCGAGTGTATGTGTATAGAGGATGGTGCACAAATGTAATTGTAAGATGCATCTTGTAATTTTTGTTAGCTTTATAACATTATACAGGCAAGGCTGGAGGCATGCATACAAGGTGCTGAGTATAAATGTGGTTGCTCTTCATGTAATTATACTAAAGTGAGCCCATAAATTTTGTATGTTTAGTTTTTTACTTGCTGGTCCAATAACTTGACAACCAGTACTTTTTATATAATTTATCAACCTGTGGCCTGTAAGTTAGTTTCCTTGAGTGAAAGCTTGTGGATTATGGTTGTAATAAGATGATTATCTAAACTCAAACTTTCTGAAAATCGTAGGTAATATCAGCAAGAGATATTGAAAGACATGCGAGAGAGCTTTCTGATAACCCTAATGAGAACATATATTTGGATAATGGGATGACGCTTTACAACCTAGTGAAGGAACTAAAAGGAATGACTTTGTATCTTTTGGGTGGCTCTCTTGAAGACAAAATCAAATGCCCTCCTAATTATAATTCCTTTGAGATTTGGAAAGGTTATGTGTTTCCATGTATTTAGCTCCTTTAGCTCGGTACTACTACCATATTGTTGGATACCCTGGCTCCACATAAGGTCCATTTGGGATTGATCCACATTTCAGCCACTTGGGCCTTTCTCTAAGAGTTGACTACAAATTTGAGTATCGGAAAGTAATAAATGGAGACCAAGGGACTTGTTAGGTATTGTTAGGAAAAGGAAAATTAAGAGGACAAAAAGAAGAGAGAGAGCGAGAGAGAGAGAGAGAGAGAGAGAGGGAGGGAGAGAGAGAGAGAGAGAGAGAGAGAGAGAGAGAGAGAGAGAGAGAGAGAGAGAGAGAGAGAGAGAATTTTTTTAGCAGTGGTATCTGGTGTCATTTGTTCTCTAAATTCACCTGAACTTTGAGGTTTCAACCATGGACCAGCTTTACTTTGTACTGCACGTCTTTTATGCCAATTTCGAGATTGTTTATTCATCCTAAATTTTGTTCTAGTAATTTTATTGTACCATAATTTGCAGATAATATTTGGCTTGAGCTTTATTTCTGATTTTATGTACACCAGGAAGTGGTTTCGTGGTGACTGGTCCCCAGGAAATTCTCTCAGATAAAAATTCTCTCTTTTTTAGAGAACTGAACCATTGTCTTGTACCATTACTGGCTTTTGGTTAGGTTTCTTTTCAGTCATCCTTTATTTTGATGCACAAGTGGTTTTGACAATTTTGTTATTTTCATAAATTTTAGGTTCTTATAAGATGATTGATGACTCTCCAAACTTCAGGTCAAACTTTGAGAAACAACCAGAAGTTAATAGCAAGCCCTCTTCAGTTCAGAGGTATCTTCTTTCTAATATCTCTCTCTCTCTCTCTCTCGTCTTCTTGCATTGTATATGTGTATGCTTGCTCTGCATTGGGATAACCCTCATGTATACATGGTGGGTGGGGTCATTCAATTTGCAATTATTAAGGACCGAGCACTGTAGATATTTAACATATCTAGGCAAATCAGTAATATTTTTATGGCTCAATTGTAAACTCTTTTCATTTTCTGAAACAGTAAATTAATGGATGAGGTCTCAATCTCAACAGAAACCCAAAACATTGATAAGATTTTGGATACTTCTGACGTGGGAAACGATGATAGCCTGAAATCCCTTGATCCTTGCTCTGATCAATGCCTGAACCAACCAATTGAATCCACCAACTCAAACTTTCAGCATTGTCTGGTTTCAGAACCTATTATTGTTAGCAATCTAGCCGAAGCCTTTACAGATAGAATTTCGGAAGGCATCGATGATCTGGCTGAAGATCCTTATCCAAAGAAAGCTTCTCAAAGGTATACTCCTTTTGTTTTCTTTTTTCTTTTCTTTTTTTTTGTTTTATCTTTAATAAAGTTCTTGTGTGCACTGGGATCAGTCATCGATTTGAGGAAACAATGTTCGTTTTATCTATAATTTTTGTTTTCAGAGAATACTGAAATTGAGCCCATAAAGTCTCGCGAGTGGCAAAAATTACTATTATCGGCTACTACATAGTTTGGTTGTTGGCAGGAATAATTAATGAAATGGGTGCACAGCACATCATCATCATTATGTTATGGTTAATTCTTAGCTCTTTTTATTTTCCAAAACAGTAAATCAAAGGATGAGGCATCATTCTCAGAAGCAACCAAAAACATTTGGATGGGAATTTCGTCTGATACGAGAGACAATAATACCCTGGAAAACCTCAATTCTATCTCTGTTCAAAGCCTGAACCTACCGAATGAATCCTGCAACTCAAACTCTCAACAATTTTCAGATAAACCTACTATTTTTACCGAGCCAGCTGAAACAGTTATAGATGGTCAATCAGAAGGCATTAATGATCTTGCTGAAGCATCCATGCCAAAGAACACCTTTCACCCATACAATGTGGAATTTAATACTCCTGGATCGAGTGGTCTTCACACTCCAGGTCCATCTATTTCAGAAGGTATGACAGTTGTTCACGAGGATAGCTTAAATGTTGGTCGGGATGAATGGCACTTGGTTCCTGCTTCAAGAAAGAGAAGGTCTCCAAGGAATTTCAAATTCATGAAGTGCAACTACAATTTCTATTCCCCTAGTTCATTGAAGCATGGTATTGAAACGAAAGTGCAGAAGGTTAGGTTCAAATTTTCCGGCGCGGAGTCGACCACAGCTTCTGATGTTATGGAAGCTGCCACAGCAGATCCTGATTATATGCCCCTTCAAAGGGGGTCAAAAGAAGGGTATGTAATCACATTATCCATTCTCTTCAAATTGCAAACTGATCGAGTTACTTACGAGTTGACTCTTATTTGCGACTTGCACCTGGAAATCCATTTTAAATCAAGGCGCCTATGTTGGGATAGGTTTCCTGAAAAATCATTTTAAATTGCACCCTTTTAGGCTGACAGATGAAGAGAGAACTTCCTTGGGGGGCATTACTGCTACAAGAAAAGGGAGGTATTATAATTTTTTTCTTTTACTATTGCTAGCAATACTACTACCTAATGTTATAGATGCTAATTATTTGCTGTCACTGATATTAAATTGCTAAGAGACCTTCGACTCTTAATTGTATTCTTTTTAGAGATGTATATCTGCACAAAAGGATTTTTGAAGAAGGTGGTCTCCCAGATGGAACTGTATTGACCTATCAATGTCATAATAAGGTCCTCTTTTTGATGTGAAAATTTTGAAGTAATGCTTACTAAAGTGTCTGATTTTTAAGTTACTTGAGTTTTCTCTACAGGTTCTAATCACGGGTGTCAAAGAGGGGAATGCTATTAAATGTGCTTGCCACAACCTTAAGGTAATGGAAAATTAGTAATGATGCTGTACTCCTTAATATGGAATAATAAAGATAAAAATGGAATAGTTATGTCTAAACTTTCAACTCATTACCTCCCAAATATGTTACATTCTATTTCTTTATTACAAAACAACATGTCCTGAATATTCAAGTGAAAACATCAAATCTGACAATGTGATGTGTTTCTGTGAGATCAGTTCGCACCGTCACAATTTGAAGCTCATGCTGGAATGGGTCAGAGGCGTCAACCGTGAGTTACTTGGCTTATATTCTAGAATACTGTTTCTTCTGGTGAAGTTGTCAGAATGAATAATTTTTTTTTTCTGTTTCTCACAGCTATCGACATATTTACAATTCTGATGGAAAGACGCTACATGAATTATCCCTCGAGCTTCCAGATATTCCACGACCAAGTTCAGGTTTGCTACATCAAATTGAAACATGTCATAGTTTTCTTACCATGTTGATGCATTTCTGCTAAGCTTGTGCAACTAAACCTTGGACAGCACTAACCTTCTTCTATCTCTAACTAACAGGAGTTCCATATTCGAGTCCTATCATACATCTCCAACATAAGCGCCTTGAGCGGACTGCCGGACCTATAGTTAAAAAAGGTACATTGGATCATACAAGGCATGTTTGAAGTTCAAAACTGAAAAGCATAGATCAAAGGAAAGGTTACTTGAAAAAAGAATAATATGTATTGGCTGGTTTTGCCTGTGCTTTGGTGCCACTTGCTCAAGCAATAAAATCAATTTTCTTCTTATGGTGGCATCTTGGATAAGAATCTAAGCTTCCTGAATTTGTTTTTCTACTGGATTCTGCAGAATTTTATGTTCCAATAAGGAATAGATTGAATCGTGTATTACTGTCTCAAAAAGGTGTTCTTGCTCGATGCGCCATCTGCAAGTAAGTAAAGCTCAAAAATATTGGCTTCGCCTTTGTGTTTGAAGTACCCCCTCTATATTCATATTTTTCCGTCTTTAAATAGGGAAAGTCATGCCACTATGGGAGATGAAGCAGACCCAAAATTAGTAATTTTCTGTAACCAAGTAAGCTGTCTGTCTCTCTCTCTCTCTCTCTCTCTCTCTCTAAAAGTTTGGAGCTTTGATTTACATGCTGTTGTACCTTTTCTTTTCTATTTTTCAGTGTGACTCTGCATACCATATTGGTTGCTTGGAGGATCATAAATCCTTCAAAATAGAGGTGAGCGTTATTGGTACATTAGAGAGATGGTAGCTTCTGTGCTATAACCCTTTCTAATGTCAGTTTCCTCACAGGATGTGCATAAAGGCAACTGGTTTTGCTGCACTGATTGCTCCGGGGTTCATAACAGCTTGAAAAGTATATGTGCCCTTGGTGCCAAACCTGTGCCAACTCCATTCTTTGATTTGTTGAAGAACCCTCGAACCAGTGACAATAATCCTGGCAATTTATCCTGGCAAATTTTTAGAGGAGGAAACACTGAAGATCATATGTTGCTTTCACAATCTCTGCGGTTCTTAAAAGTAAGTCCTGCCATGTTACATATCTTTATGCAAAAAGGGTTTTGTCTGCATGCTTTCTTAGGGAATTTTCATATTGCAAACAGCCATTCAAAATCTGGCTTTACTTTGCTAGAAAACAACCCAAGTTTCCTATATACATAAAGTTAATAATCATTTGTAGATAACAGTGAATAATTCAAAAGAAAAGTTTCATTTGAACCTCAAAGTAGCTTTTTTCCTGGAGAAATTTGTCGGCTTAACCCTCCAACCACACCTCCTCCCCCCTCCAAAAAAAAATGGAAAAAGACAAAGGGAAGTGGAAAATTAAGCAGAATTTGGTATGCCATATTTGGTTAGTTTCTCTCATTTAGTTTTAAGTTATGGTTGGATACAAGTTTACAACTAAATGTGGAATGTAATTGTGGGTAGTAATGTAAGTATTAAATGTGGAATGGTGGATGAGACTTTTCTTTATTGCAGCTTGTGTTTAAACCAATTCTTCTAGGGAGGCAGGAAATGATGCGGCAAATGGTTTTTGGGTATGTATTCCTTTCTGATATTACATATATGTGCATTTTCTCAGAGTTTTTGTGAATTTGTTATATTTGTTATTATCTGTAAAGGTCTAATTTTATTCATGCAGAAAACAAGTGGCAGGTACGGGGCTTGATTTTCGCGGAGTGCATTTCATAGTGATAAAACTCGAGTAATGCAGTTCTTTAGATATGAATTTTGCAGTGATTTAGTTTAATGATATGAATTTTGTTGAATGAGGAGATTGTGATCTAATGCCATGATTCCTTCTTTTTTTTTCAATTTAGTGAAGAGATCATCTCTATTGCGGTTCTCCGGGTGTTTGGCAAATCCACTGCTGAGCTTCCTCTAGTAACAACATCTAAAGTATGGCGGCAACAGGTAAGCTTAGCTGACTCTTTTGAATTTGCATATTTTGTGATGGGAGCCTGCACTGTGTATATTCCATGTCATTTTTTTACTAAAAGGATCACAATTGACTTTGGGCAGGGTTATTGCCGGATGCTTCTTTTTTTAATCGAAGATCTGCTACATCTGTTGCAAGTTAGGCTACTTGTATCTCCAGTGCCCGACAAATTGCGATCGCTTTGGATTGACAAGTTTGGCTTTGTTAAACCACCAGACCAGAAAGTAATATCTCTCTCTCTATCTGTTGATTATTTCCCTCATTGTGCCTTATTCATACGTGCTGCCCTTGTGCGTTCATGCTACTCTTTCAGGTAGATATGCTGAAGGAGCAACATGGTGTGATGCTTTTTGAGGATACAGCTCTATTGGAGAAGGAAATTAGTTGCTGACTAAAGTTGAAGATTAGCTCTTAACTGATTCGTATGTATGTATTCAACTTGGATCCAGTTTGGACTACTAGCGGATATGTGATGTATATATAGTGTATGTCTGTCATCTGTTAGATTATTTTTTTTTTTAATTGTTCCTTTTAGCTCAAATACTAGTATTCCAGTTGGTAATTATTATCTTAGTGATCTATTTCCACAATGCTTAGTGTTAACTCTTCTACATTGTTGGCTTGTCGTCAGTATGCATGAATTTATCAAAACCTCAAGATTAATTTAGAGAACCACTAACGAGGATTGTGGTGCTTATAGACGCTACATGTTTTTAATCTTCAAAATAAGTGGTAGGCCTTGCTCGGAATAATCAAATGAGGATCGACGATGATTATATATGTTTTTAGTCGTTATATATATCTCGCTGCCTGCTAGCTGCGAGCCTGCGACAAGGTTGATCAAATTAAATAGTTTATGTGCTCTCTTTTTTTTATGACTAGTATATATTGCATCTGATAGCTATAGACTGGTGCGATAACCCGGAACATAGGAAATCAAAATAATTAAAGAACACATCTCATGGTAAGTAGCTCGTACAAAACGGTCTAAAATGATAATGCGCAATATTCTTTAAGCCGACCGAAGTCTAAAAGGGAAATGGTCCCTGACGCTTAATTGAAAATAGTTCCCATGAAAATAAATCCACTGCCTGAACGGTGCGTGCAAGGTCCTATGATTTGTTGACAATACTTCCCATGAAAAGAATCAGGACACAAATATTATAGATCTTGAATGATACAATTTCTTTCTACAAACAAAAGAATATCGCCCTTGAAGTAACAACACACGAAAAAAGACCTTCAAGATCAATAGCATAAAAATGAAAATCAAAGTAATCAAATCACCGATACTCTGAAACTATATCTGAAGCTACAATTCTGTTGTACACATATAAACATAGGTAAAAAATTGTCGACTTAATTTAACTGCAATAGTGTTGTACACCACAAAATGCGCAAATGGAGCGACTTAAATTTGACTAGACCTATGATTAATTAACCGCACCAACCAACAGTTTTGTTTGCTTTGACACCACTTTGAGAAGAATCTACTTCTGATTGTTTGTCAAAAGGTTTTTGTGCTCTTGATTTAGCCGGGTCAACAAAAATGACCCAACCATCAAGAAAATGTCCATTCATCCCTTTTCTCGCTTCTTCAGCCTCTTCTATAGTACCGTACTTGACAAAACCGAATCCCTTAGACCGCCCTGAAGCCCTATCTGTTATAACTTTAGCTACATGCAAACAAAACATATTCAAAATTACAAAATGAAAATTACACATGAAAAGCTCGAAAAGAAGAGAGTTGAAAATTTGTTAGTGGATGTAGAATAAAGCAACAATCCAACCTTCTACAAGCTGACCATATCGCGAAAAAGCTTCCTTAAGTTTCTCATCTGTAGTTAGTCTTGATAAACCTGAGTCGTGCAAATAAGAACAATAACAAATACAGTTAATTATCACTTTAAACCTAGTTAAGAAAAATGAGGAGGTCCAAATGCATCCAATTTCTATGCCTATAATGAAACTCAAAAAGACTTTGGCAATTTCAACTTTGCTTTGATGGGGACCAAGGACTCAAAAATAGAGTACAAATGTCATAATATCATCAATACATAAAGAAAGTAGGCAATATGGATACATCTAATCTAAAGTTTTAGTTTGTATTCGACTTTCACAGTTCGAGTCATTAATGTTCTTAGAAAATGGGAACATTTAACCTTTTTCCAAAATAAAATATACCAAGCTCTGTTTCGTTCAAACAACCTGAACCATAAGGATCTAACAGTAACAGAAATGCCTAATGAAAAACAACCGCGAAAGCAAAATTAAGACAAAAAAAAATTAGAGAGAAGTGATCTAACCGCTAATGAAAAGCTTGGGAGTAGTGAGAGGAGGGAGGTTGGAGGTCTCGATGCCTTCTTCTATTTGGGGAATAGACGAGCAATCGCGAGTAGCACAAACAGAGAGATTCTTCAAGGATGGTGAGAATGTCGCACTGAGGAGGCGACGGAGACCTGAGGTTGAGGCCGAGAGCGCCATTCGACAGTGAACGGGATCGATGTATGCAATATAACTTGAGAAAGGAAGTATGGGTTAACAATGGCGAAGAGCCTAAAACCCTAATCCAGGCAAGTGAGTCAAGTGAGGGGGTTTTTAGGGGGTCCGTATCCTCTGCCAACCTTTTCTGGTTGGCAGGGTGCCAACCCTTAATCCGAGCCGTTCGATCTTGATCGGACGGTTAATTTTTTTTCGGGCCTATCAATCTGGTATTATTCACGGGGCTCCCATAACCATCTGATTTAATCCGAACGGTCCAGATTCGAGGTGGGCACCCTGCCAACCTTAAAAGGTTGGCAGAGGATGCCATTCCGGTTTTTAGGTGTCAGTGTCTCAGTGTCTCAGTATGGAATCCGGATAGACGGATCCAATAACTTGATAGATATGGATCCTGTTCTCAAGTAAGCCCAATAAGGGCCCAAGAGTCCGACGGGGCTGGATATTGGCCTATTGGCAAATCCAATATAGTTTATTTAATGCCGTAATATAAGGTAATTACATAAAATAAAGGATTCGCAAGTTAATTAGTTTCCTAGTTACAAGCTTATTTGCATAAAATAAAGGATTCGCAAATCACTTCAGTTACAAGCTTATTTGCGATAGAAACTGGCGGCCTTGCATTGTGCAGCTAATTTTCAAAAAAAAAAAAAAAAAAAAATTTTTCCAATCATGGTATCCATGGACAATTATTTAGCGGAAACAAAATTAGTTCACAGAAAGCGACCATAGCCGCAGCAGAGGAGTGAAGAGAGAGGTCTTCTCAGCGCTAACTAAAACCCTCCAAAAACCTTGGCAGTTGGCACTATGTCTCTACTTCTCAATCGTATTCTTCCTTCTCCACACCTCCAACTCCGCTCCAAAGAGGTCAAACCCCTTCACTTCACTTTTAAGGTTTTGTTTTCAATTTTCTCATCACCTCTTCTCTGATTCGAGTTTGTTCTTTTGTCAGAGCTGGAGTGGCAGAGTTTCACTGTCTCCTTCTTCCTCTCGCCTCCGTTTGACGACTTGTGCAGCTGTTGGGTTGGAAGGTGACTTGGTTACAGCGTGTATCCCGGCAGCGCCGATTCTCCTACCTGAGGGACCATGGAAGCAAGTAAGATAATAGTCACATTTTAGTGGTAGAGCATTTAATTGCTTGTATTAGACAGAAGGAATATGTCAAAGCTTAAAGTTGGGTTGAATGATTTGTGAATTAAGAAAAATAATAATTAAGTACTGTGCTTACTGATACGGAGAAAAATTCCCCCTTTATTAGTGCATCCCTGTAGGCACACATTCTTTCCACTCAGATGCCCTTTGAATTAACACTCTGACCCAGTCCCTTTTTTATACAAAGAAAATTTATTTTGCATGTGTGATGGTAGGAACATAGGTATAGAGATTTTCTTCTTCTTACCTGTTCTATCTCACATTCAATATTAATATTATCATGCATATGTAGTGTATGTGTAGTGTAAATAGAATAAGGAGTGGTGTGTGGAGGTATGTTATCTATTATATGAAGTATCTTGATGTATGCACCTAATGTGTTCTGCCTATATCTGATGAAATCATTCATGCTTAGTACAAGAGAACTAAAATGAATAAGAAATAGTTACAAGAGACGAGTATTACGTTGCATTTGTAGGCCTTTCATCCTGAATGTATTCTCTAAGACTCTTCTAAAAAAAATTTGGATTACTATTATCATTTATTTTGTGTCTGCCTCTTTATAGGTATCTGGTGGCGTGACTGCTGCAAAAGGGTTCAAAGCAGCTGGGTTATATGGTGGATTGCGTGCTATAGGCGACAAACCTGACCTAGCTTTGGTTGCATGTGATGTTGATGCGACTGCTGCAGGCAAGAATGTCAGCTCTTTTTACTTCTATTGATATGTAGAAGAAATTGAAGAAAAATCTTTAATTTATAGGTTGTACATTTTTTTTATTTGTAGGCAGAAAACCTACAATGTTAAATAAAAAATAATTTTAGTACTAGAATTAAACCGGGAGATTGTATGTCCAGATTGATAGGTGGGATCCATTGGCAATTTATAGCATTCTCATCTTAGTCAGATATGCTGATACACAGTATCATCAAACTTTTATTGTATTTTAATGTTCACCTTCAATGTATAAAGAAACTTTTTTTTGTCAGGAGTGTTTACTACAAATGTTGTAGCAGCTGCACCAGTTACTTACTGCAAAAAGGTGCTTAGTGCATCAACAAAGGTATGATAACTCACGTGTATATTGCAGTTTCAATTGGTATTTTGAGGTCTTTGATGAAGGATTTTCCAGATGATTGATATATATTTTATTCCAGGCACGTGCAGTTTTAATTAATGCTGGTCAGGCAAATGCTGCTACAGTAAGTGCATCTAATTTCTATTTGATTTTCAATAGAAGTTCAGTATTGATAAGGTGATATAGTATTTTCCTTAAGAGAGATCTGATTATGCTGTAATTACGTTTGTCAGGGCGATGCTGGATACCAGGATACCGTAGAGAGTGCAAATGCTGTTGCTGAGGTGTTCTTATTTTCAAAGAACTCTGATCATAGTGATTATTGACTTCTCTTTAATGAATTAAATCTCTTTATATGTTTGTACTTTTAGCTCCTTGGAGTAAGTCCTAATGCTGTGTTGATTCAGTCCACTGGTGTGATTGGTCAGAGAATTAAAAAGGTGAAATTATATGTGCTATTAGTTGTATCATAGTTACCTTTATGTTATTGTCCTGTAATGAGCTTGTGCTTCTATTTGTCTTGTTGTAGGAGGCTCTTCTAAGTTCACTCCCTAGACTTGTTCATTCTCTGTCACCAACCATTCAAAGGTATGTTCCTAATGTCGGCCTTTTTATACCTTAATTCTGTGACTAATTGTATGATCTGAGGTTATGTGATATCAATTATGATGTAATCTGCAGTGCAAATGACGCAGCAGTTGCCATCACTACCACTGACCTTGTTAGCAAGAGTATTGCTGTTGAAACTGAGGTGTGAATAATGTATTTTTTTTGCCCCCTCAATTGCTCAATTCTTTTTACAGTTTCAACCATGTAATTTGTGTATATTCAAATGTCTGAATGTGACAGCTATAAATTATTTTGGATGATCTTGATGATTGTCAACATATCCATTGTTGAAAGATCCCACCCTTCTTTTATATAGAGTTTGGACTAGCATCATTTGACTTTGCATTAATTTTTTTAATGGATGAAGGTTGGAGGAGTTCCTGTCAGAATTGGAGGAATGGCAAAAGGCTCTGGAATGATCCATCCAAACATGGCTACCATGCTTGGTGTATACACTCTTGTTCTCCCCGGCACCTCTCTCGCTCTCTCTCTCTCTTATTGTGTTGGCAACTTGGCATCTACTGATTGTTGCAAATTTGAACACAGGTTGTGACAACTGATGCTTCAGTTAATACCAATGTCTGGAGAGAAATGGTCCGAGTATCCGTTAATAGGAGTTTTAACCAGATCACAGTGAGTTCCATTGATTCTGTTCTACTTTCCTGTAGGAATTTTGTTCTCATCAGATATAGATTCGAGCAAATATTATTATAGTTATGCAGTGTCACTTATCTATGCTAAGCCAAGCAACCCAATTTTTGTGGCTTAAGTCATATTGTATATTTGAGTTGGTGTACAACAATTTGGACCAGAAAACAAACTTCCTTGACCCCATCTATGCTAAGCGAAGATACCGAATATTCGTGGCTTTTGAGTCATATTTTATATGTAAACCAGTGCATATCTGAGTTTCAGTATCTAACTTGTTGACTTTATCTATTTGTTATATTTTTTAAGGTAGATGGAGATACAAGTACAAATGACTGTGTCATTGCTCTGGCTAGTGGAGTCTCTGGCTTGGCTGAAATTTCTGCCTTTGATAGCAATGAGGCTCTTCAACTTCAAGCTTGTCTTGATGCTGTGAGTGTCTCTTGCCAATAATTGTTTGCACATGAATAGGCCCATACCTTGGGTTTTTGTGGAAGTTTTGAAATGTCAAGCATGCTTCTATTCAAAATAGCATGCTTACATCTGCAAAATAAGAAATATCTAGTGTGCTCCTACACAAAGAAAGATATGACATGCATCCCTCCTCCCCTAGTTTATTAAAAAAATTCAAATTTTTCTTCCTTGTTTTGTAGAGTTATCCAGTAAGGAAAGATTTTACTTGCAGCGCAATTTAAGTAATGGTAAATTAAGGGTACATAAGTTGCCTCCATGTTCTCTTGGGCATAACTACATTTTAATGTTTTCTGTAAGGTCAATGGGTTATGCATGATATATCCATATTCTCTTTTCCTATTTTGAAAGTGTACATGATATATGAAATTGCTGTTTAAATAAAGAAGGAAAAATATAAGATGCCCCTTATGTTGAAGGTAAGGGAACATTCCAAGGGGGCATTGTAATAGTTCCCAATAAAGAAATACAGCATCACCTATGGTGGTTGTGATTTTTTTTTTCCCCCAATTTGACAGGTAATGCAAGGACTTGCAAAATCAGTAGCATGGGATGGTGAGGGTGCAACATGTTTGATTGAGGTAAACTTTCCTTGTATCTCTTCACTACTTCCTTAGTTGTTAGGTTCTATTTTATTTGAATTAATGCAGGTCATCTAAATTTTGTTAAAAGAGTTCTAAAATTCATCGAAGCTTCTTTTTCCCGGAGGAATATATATGCGAATATACCCTGGGGAAGTTTAAGCTAGAGCACATAATAAAGAAGTTTATGTTTGAAATAAATGGCAATGCAACTTCTTTTGGGTAGGTCACTGTTACAGGTGCAAGAGATGAGGCTAGAGCAGCTACAATTGCTCGTTCTGTTGCTTCTTCCTCTCTGGTGAAGGTATATCTTATGCTTATCTATGCAGATGTGATCTTAAAATGCCAGTAATTTAGAATGTGCTCTGACTCACTTTATGTTGACCAGGCTGCTATATACGGTAGAGATCCAAATTGGGGAAGAATTGCTTGTGCAGCTGGATATGCTGGAGTTGACTTTGATGGGAACAACCTCGATATTTCACTTGGACATATAAAACTCATGAAGAATGGTCAACCACTTGACTTTGACAGGTAAAAGAATTAATATTGTTCATTAACCTTCATGTAATTTACACAAACTTTGCTTGATTGCATGGCTTCCGAGTAACTGCAGTAAAACGTTGCTTTTTACAAATATGTGTATTACTTTTCAGTCTTAAAATATGTATTTGAGGTAGGTCTTTTTCTTTTTCCTTTTTTAATTTCAGGTCAGCAGCTAGTGAATACCTCAGGAACATTGGTGGTGTGCATGGGACTGTTGAGATACAAATATCTATTGGTAAGCGATTCTTATGGTGCCATTTGGTTTATGCTCGTTTAATTTGTGGAGAAAACTGCAACATTTCTCGTCCACCTTTTTTTAACAGGTAGTGGACAAGGTACCGGCAAAGCTTGGGGTTGCGATCTGAGCTATGATTATGTGAAAATAAATGCAGAGTATACGACATGAACTGTCGTGCTTTGAGATTAATTTATATTTTTATCTCGAATCCATTTTAACTCTTTTCTTGGTTGAATAAGCTATTTACTTAGTTAGGAACAATTAAATGAGGAGAATGAGACTTGAGATAGGTTGACGTGTTATGTAAGAATAAATCTGGTTTTTGTGCTTTTAGATGTTTTTTGTTGAGTGATTATTTTTGTGCTTTTAGATGTTTTTTGTTGAGTGATTATTTCAGTGGTGCCTTCATGCGCCTCAACATCTTTTTTTTTTTTACTTTTGCTTAAATATCCCATATAATGCAAAACGCAACGCTTTTACAATAACGCAAACCTGACGCATATCTTTTTAAATCCTTAAGAGATGTTTGATATTTTTTAGGACATCGTAGTTTCAACCAAACCAAAAACCAGCACAATTCAAATTGTTTTGATGATATGTGTCATTAATAGACAAACGTCCAAGACCAAAATGCAAGGCACACTAAAACAATTACCTTGAAGATCGTTCAAACAAAAGAGGCTAAGGACACCTGTACAAAAGCGGCACTCATCACTAGTGCAAACACAACCCCAACACGATTTATTTATAATACAAATAACCCCTTAACATCTATCACACAAAATCAGCTAGAATTTTATTAAAACATGCATCGGCAGTTGAGACGAAGCTCCTAGAGAACTCGCTTCCACATTTCAAATCCTGACTAGTGAACTCCAAGTTAGGTTTCAATTTTATCCTGAAAATTCGAGGGTAAAAAAGCACAAATCAAAAACCTGGCAACGAGCAAAATGACATGAGCATTGAAGCTTGCGTGATATGCAGAAAGCTGGCAGTGATGATAATCTGAAGCGGTGATAGTATGAGATGTAGAGTCCTATGATATGCAGATTTCATTTCAAAAACAATACCCATATTAGAGATCATCTTACCCTTGTTCTTGCGCTTATCCTTTTTCTTGTTTCTCTTCTTACCCTTCGAACTTGAGCTGCTACCACCACCCTTTCGACCTGAGTGCGATTGTACTGTATGTGATTGAGACGTCACAGGTGGGTCATAGACATCTGGGGCCCACTTGACATGCAAATCAGCAGATCGTGGCGATGCTCCAGGTAGTTTTGCTCGACTTCCCTTCAGTGCAGATTTCAGACAAGTCTGCAGTTGAAAAGAGAGACAAAGCTTGTAAGGCTGCTGAACAACTTGTATAGATTCCGAGGTTAATGAGAAACCTCATCTTATTTTCCTATTTTGAGCTGAAATCAAGACCAATACAAAACATTTTCACTAGCCAAATGTTGATGTCTCTGCAAACCTTGACTGTGCCTCATGTCCTGATTGACCATGTCTAGGCTGTGTCAAAACATTTAGGGCACATCTCCAGTGCTACATAGGCATACAACATTCCAGTGCCAATACAATACCTGTGCTGGTACAAACAAGGCAAAGGGAACCCCAAATGGGCACCAAACTGGTAGTTGGTTGGTACCGTTATAGAATAAAGAAGACTAGATGAATCAACTCACCGGGAGTGACTTGGAGCGCTCATATGTCGATGACTCCATAACAGGCTCCTTGCCATGCAAGACACTTTTAGGAACCGTCACCTGTCCTTCAGTACGAGGAAAAGTTGCACATCTCCTAACACCCTTGCAACCAGTTGAAATATCTATTGCAGAGAGATCATGTGTCTTAATATCTTGATCAAAGGTTGTCTCTGATAAAGTCTCTTCAGTGCCTGCATCGGGGACAACCCCATCATCCTGATATTGTGACGCATCATCTACTTTCTTGACAGGTGGTGTGGCTTTAGAAGCAGGCTCCTTCAGGAAAGGAGTACATGAGTCCTGTTCTTGCAACAGCAACTTATCACCAGCACAGATGGGGGACTGCGCCAGAGTTGGAATGGTCTGTGCAGAAACCAGAGTCTCCCTTGACTCTTGCATGCCGTGATCTTAGCAAACTGAAATTATACAAGATACAAGGCTATGAATAAAGTGGCGTAGAGGTCACAAAGCAAAGGCAAAAATTCATTGGATCAACCAAGATTGTTCTGGGCTAACATTACCACAACAAGAAACAATTTAGTATTACCATCAAACAAAAAAAAACAATTGACGGTAATTAGATTCCAAAATTAAGAGACTGACTGGGTGCTTGCTGAATAAGGACATTTTATCAGACTTCTATCCTCTTCGTAGAAACAATAAGGCTTAATACATTCTTGACGGTATATCTATGGCTCCATTCTGTATTAGTATACCACATTCATCAGCGCACTGTTATTATAGACTTACTTTTAAATCCCCCGCATTGATTTTAAGAATTGTTACCCAATAAATGGCGATTAGGATTTATAAAAATAACCTTAATTACCGTTAAAGTATTTAGGCACAAATGTGACTTGCATAGATTAAATGGGAAATAAGTGAGTTGATACATGCATTGACTCGGATTAATCAATCACTATTTGATATTACGATCACAGAGTCTGATAGCATTAAAACTTACTGTTTATCAAATAACATTACCTCATACAAAGTCCAGGATAAACATCACTTCTATAAATTGATTTGATATAGATCGTTTGCATGTACAAGGGAAAAATTGATCAGAATGAAAATAATAATAAGTACAATGCTCAAGTACCTTTCCCTGAGAGATGGCAATGGTACAAGATATACTCAGCTAACAAGAGTTCAGATCTGATTTTGGATCGAAACAAATTGCAGAAAAGAAGGGATAAAGCTAAGAAACGAGATCGAAGATGGAAATGGGATGAAAGATCTAGAATCCCTTAACCAAAAATGCTCGAACAAAGGGGAAAAGTAATAACTCCTACGAGAAAACTAATCTAAGAAGCTATTGACTCGATAAACCACGCCAAAGCCATTTTTCAACCTCTTTCAGGCGATGCGAGGAGGATCCGCCATGGAGCAAAATCACAGAAGGAATCAATAGGTGTGAGAAATCTCCGAGCATGGTGTTGACACTTGTAAAAAAAACCCTCAATCGACAGCTAAAACCCTAGACGAAACATGTCAGATCTGTCTCCACCACTTGCCCATTAACAGGATATAATAATGAGACAAAGATAGAGATTCCGAGCAGAGAGAAATTTTGGGAGTAGATAAGATTCTAAACGGAGAAGGAGAGAGAGAGAGGGTTTATACATACGCTGATTCTTGCAAGTTGGTTCACAGAAATAGATATTATTGGTGCACCGACAGGCTAATTTTTGGGCCTACAGTGTAGTAATCTGCTATGGGGATCCGTAGACCTGGTTCAGGTAAAATGATTTGATAAAGTCAGCGCAACTGGTCAATTACCATTGGGCATTAATACGTGGCAGATTGAGAGGTTTTGTCGCTTATGTACATTTTTTAAGAAAATAAATTTATGATTAATCGCCATCCCCGTGAAAATCACCATCATCCGTTTTTCTGGGAAAGACTTTGAAATATGTATCGCATGAGAATATGAGAGTTCTCTTGTATTAAAAACGCTGCATTTTGTATTCTGTTATGTGAGGGAAGAGAAATAAGGAGCAATTTACGCGTCGGTTAGTGAGAAAAAAAAAAAAATCTGACTATTTTTTGCTTATCCGAATGATTTATTGTTTTTTAGTAATTCGACTTCTCATCTGATAAATCTTTTTAATAATTTCTTTGTATCGTAAAGTCTTGATAAAATAATATTTTGTGTTTGGTTTACTTATGGATCCATTAATTTTTACTGAATATTTGACATTGATAGAGTTTTTAATTGCTCTGTCAGAAAAAAAACAAAAGAAAGTTGCCTTTAAGGGTCTCGTCCAAAATATGGCCCCTCAAGGGTAGGCCTGTCAAAATGGTTCCGTGCCCACGGTTGACGTTCCGTTTCCGTGCCGGTGGAACGGAAACGAAGGCCGAAATTCCTTACGCTATATTGAGTGGAACGCAAACGAAACCGGAACTGGTTCCGTTGGTAATCACGGAACGCAAACGAAACACTGGGCTTCCGTTCCGTGGGCTAACGTTACTTACATTTAGCCCAGCCCATTTACATTTTTTGTTTGAGCCCACGTGTTACGTGTAGATACGGTCGAGGTCGAGTAGATACAATCGAGGGTAGGGACATAAGAGTACGCGTGCTTAGGCTTCTTCATTACACTTTCCTAAACCTAGTCGCCGCAGCTGACTCTCTCTCAGTCTGTGTCTCTCTTTTCTCTCATTTTGTCCCTCGTTTAAGGCTCAAACTCTCGATCTCTTCCACTTTTCTCTCGATTTGTGGCTCAGATGTGTAGATCTATGAGTATTGTGTCTTGTGATTTGTGAGAGTGTGAGTGTGAGTGTATTAATTTTTTTTATCGTCGCCTCTCTGTCTGTGCCGAGCTGACTTTAAGTGTGTGTGTGTGAGTGTGAGTGTGTGACTCTGTGAGTGTGTGACCTTTGGAGGCTGGAGTCCTTTTCGATGATGTCTCTTGCAGCCTTTGCTACACACTACACAGCCTATAAGACTGATTCGAGCAGATAGCTACACAAACACAGTGTAGATTAGAGGCATGGTGATTGCATCGCCGTCTAAGGCTTCTTGCCACCGGTCACACTCACAGTCAGGCATGGTACAACAGAAGCCATCATTTGTAGCAAACAATTTTTGCTATTATATAGCAAAGGCCAAAGGTAGAGACATAGCCAGAGAGAGAGAAAAAGCAAAATCAAAAATTCATAATAGAGAGAAGACGAAAGCGCAAAGGGAAGTTGTTTACTTGTTTTTAGCTCAGCTCAGGTCAAGTTGTTTACTTGTTTTACTTGTTTACTTGTTTACTTGTTTACATGACTGAAATTTTTTTGGGTCAAATTTGAAATTGATTTTGGGTTATTCATGACTGAAATTTTTTTTGGGTCAAATTTGAAATTGATTTTGGATTATTCTTTGCAAAGGGAAGTGTATTAATTGGCTATGCATTGTTGTTTCAACTGACATTGATTTTGGGTTTGTATTTTGGGTTTGTTTGTATGATTAATTGGCTATGAAATTGATTTTGGGTTTGTTTGTATGATTGTATCAACTGACATTAATTGGCTATGAAATTGATTTTGGGTTTGTGCTCATTTGTGATTTTGCGTTTTACAATCATACATGTATCAACTGACATGTTGAATGAATCCTAGTCTACCTTTTTTTTTATTAATTGAAGTTATTGGCGCTAATTACAGAGCCAACCCAAATACCCAATCATTGGCACTTAATTAGCAAGTCTCATTAATGACAAAGCCAACCCAATTATTAATTGAAGTTATTGGCGCTAATTACAGAGCCAACCCAAATACCCAATCATTGGCACTTATTGGCGCTAATTAATAAGTCTCATTAAATGACCAATCATTGGCACTTATTGGCGCTAATTAACAGTTATAGTTATTGGTTTAATTAAAAAGTCTCATTAATGTGTCTGTCAGCCTCTGATCTTCTGTGGCATAGTATTAATTTTGCTTTATTCATGCTATTTTGCGGTTGTGCGCTTCTGTGGCTGTGTTTGATGGCTGATCCAGACAGCAGTGCATCTGAGCCAGATGTTGAGCTTGATGTTCAGGCTGAGGATGAGGATAAGTAAGCTATTTTTTCTATGTGAATATTATGTGAATATCATGCCACATGGCTGTGAATATTATGTCACTTGGATATTATTTGACTTAACTGAATATCATGTCACTTAGTTGTCATTTTCTATGTGAATATTATGTGAATATCATGCCACATGGCTGTGAATATTATGTCACTTGGATATTATTTGACTTAACTGAATATCATGTCACTTAGTTGTCATTTTCTATGTGAATATTATGTGAATATCATGCCACATGGCTGTGAATATTATGTCACTTGGATATTATTTGACTTAACTGAATATCATGTCACTTAGTTGTCATTTTCTATGTGAATATATGTCAATATATTATGTCATTTAGTTGTCATTTTCTATGTCAATATGTCAATATATTATGTCACTTCAATTTTGTAGCATGGGGTTACACCCTGATTTAACTAATGAGCAAGTTCAAAGCATTGTGGATGAGGCTAATGCACAAAATGAGGCTAATGCTCAAGGTGCACCTCAAGAGGCTAGTGCACCAGTTCAAACCACTAAAAAGAGAAGGTATAGGAGAAATATGACCGCAGAGGCGTGGAAACACTTCTCCAAGGGTACAACACAAGATGATGGTTCATATGATGCTACTTGCAATTATTGTGGGGAAGTTTTTCCAATGGGAAATCAAAGAGGTACTGGATCATTAACCCATCATATTGATAAGAGTTGTAAGAAAATTCCAAAACGGCACAAGCGCAGCAGGTTGCAACAGATGTTGCAATTGCAGCCTACAACAGTAGCAGGTAAAGAAAATTAACTTGTGATCTAAATTCATTGACCAAGACACATGCAGGACACATGAACTAACTTGTTTGTTTATTTATTTAGGTGAGAACAAGGTTGCTGTATGGTCATTTGACCAAGACACAAGCAGGAAACAGTTGGCAACCATGGTCATTGCCCATGAGCACCCCTTTAATATTGTGACTCATTATTACTTTAGGGTTTTTTTAAAGATCCTTCAACCAGAATTTAGATTGATATCTAGGAATACACTTAGGTCTGATTGTATTGGGATATATGAAGAAGAAAAGAAAGCTTTGTATGAAGAACTTGGAAAATTAGATTGTAAAGTGAGTTTTTCTAGTGATCTGTGGACAAATGATGGTAGGGATAGGGGTTTCATGGCACTTACCTGCCATTACATAGACGATAGTTGGAGAATTAGGAAGAGAATAATTAATTTTAGCCCTTTGCCTTCTCCACACACCGGCAAACACATCGCTAAAGCGTTGTTTAATATGCTAGTCACATGAAACTTGGACAAAAAAGCTTTTAGCCTTGTACTTGACAATGCATCATCAAATGATGCTTGCATCAGAGAGTTATTGAATGGACAATTGGTAATTAATTATCTAAATTATATAAGTCAATAATTTCTTAGTTATATAATTATATAAGTCAATAATTTCTTGTGCTTGTTAATGTGTAGAAAGTAGCACTCCCTGCAGATGGCTCATGCTTTCATCAAAGATGTGGATGCCATATCTTGAACTTGGTAGTTCAAGATGGCCTCTCTGTGGTTGATGACGAGATTACAAAAATTCGCGACACGATGAAGTATATTCGTCATTCGCAAGCTAGGATGGAAAGATTTAGCTTGGCAGCATCTTAGGTTTGTATTCTTTTCTTTTTCTCCTTTAATTTGTTACTTATTTGCATCACTTGTGTGAGTTGTTTAACCTCTGTTTTTTTTTTGTTACTTAATTTGTTACTTAATTTGTTACTTTATTTGTTACTTAATTTTTTTCTCCTTTAATTTGTTACTTAATTTGTTACTTATTTGCATCTCTGTGGTTTAACCTCTGTTTTTTAATTTGCAGGCTAGGGCTCCACTTATGAAACCGGCGTGGGATGTTCCGACACGTTGGAATTCAACCTACCTAATGCTGGAGCTAGCTTTGCAGCTCAGACCAGCAATAGATAGGTATGCTGAGCTTGATGAAAATTTTAAAAGCAATCCAAATGATTTAGAATGGGAGGCAATGGAGGCTTTGATGGATTCTTTGAAGATTTTTTACCGTGCCACGTTGAAATTTAGTGCCACAAAATACCCCTCACTTAACTTCTTCTTTACTGAAATGTGTGAGGTGTATATAAACATAAAAAAATGGAGATCAGTCCTTATCCTTTTATTACTTTGATGGGTAAAAAAATGTTTGCTAAGTGGGAAAGATATCGGACAAATGGGAATACTCTGTTAGCCATGGCTTGTGTGCTAGATCCAAGGTGCAAAATAACAGTTGTGGAGTACTATTACAAAATGATGTATCCTGCCAATTATGAATGGTATATATCAAACTTGAAAGATTGCATCAATGTTTTGTTCAATGAGTACATGGAGGCATACTCCAAGACATTGCATAGCCAATCTAGCAGTTCATCAAGGCCCAGGCAGAGGTATAATATTCTAGCTACTTAATCAATTATTCATTCAATTATTCATGTACTTACTCAATTATTCATTCAATTAAAAAATATTCATCTACTTAATGTACAACATGTTATTCTTGGTTCAGATCACAAGCTGGTGGGGCATCTAGTGTTGACATGACAAATGATATAAGAGCAGGTCTCAAAGATTACATGCGTCAAAAGAAAACAACTGAACCGGCTGCAAAGTCATAACTTGAGGAATATCTAGCTGAGCCACTGGATGACACAGCTTTGGAAGATGAATTTGATATACTAACATGGTGGAAAATGAAGGTGCCTAAATATCCGGTGTTATCTCGACTGACCCGAGATATCCTGGCTGTCCTGGCATCCACAGTGGCATCTGAGTCCACGTTCTCTACTAGTGGCAGGACACTGTCACCTGTTAGAAGTTGTTTGAATGATGAGAGCATGGAAGCTCTCATCTGTGCTCAGGATTGGTTGCGTGCTCGTGTGGCCGGTAAGCTCTCACTCTATATTCTTCTTTTATTTTTCTTTCTTCCTTCATCTTATACTTTGCAACCTCAATACTTAGTAATTATAATTATTTGCGTGATGTTAATTTGCAGAGAATGATGGAGACTTTGGTGTTGCAATGTGGGCCAGTGCCGAACCGGTACTGGATGATAGCATTTGTGGCAGTCAAAATACACATTTACTGTAATTGACTGTAAGTGCCTTATGAGTTATGAACTTGTGGATTAGATCAAGTAGTTGTGAGGTTATATTTTGAGATGACTGTAGGGTTATATTTTGAGATGAATATGTGATTAAGATCAAGTAGTTGTGACTTGTGAGGTTCTGTGTTAAGCTCTTTGGCTCCTTAGTCTCAAGCCGATAATCTTCAATGATGAACTGTGTTATATTGCTTCATAGTATGCTTTTAGCCATTGGCTGAGAAAGGTTTTAGTCTGAGAAGAATAGCGGCTTGGGACTAGGTTGAGCTTAGTGCTTAACAGCCTTGTTATATTGCTAAGTTAAACGTGTGAGTTGTGAGCTGTATTTTGTACTGAACTATTCACAAGTAAGATGTATCCTTGATTGCTACGTTGAACTATTGAACTTGTAAGCTGTGTTTATATTGCTCTAATTATCTGTGATTGTATTCAACTTGTTGTATTTTTTGTTAAATTTTGCTTAATTTTTGGGAAATATTTGAACTTGTGAAGATGACATGCCAACGGTACAAAAATTTTAACGTTACTAACGTTCTTCCGCTAATTAAAGACGGAACGTAAAACGCAATTAATTTGGTTTCCGCTATATTAACGTAACGTCAGACGGAATTTCAGAGCTTACCGTCCAAATTGACGGAACATAAACGCAAACCCCTATTTCCGTGCTATTTCTAACGGTTGACAGGCCTACTCAAGGGTCTCCTCCAGAATATGGGTGGAATGGAATGGAAATAAATGGAGGAGCGGTGGGATCAAATTTTAATCCTCAAATTTGAGGTGACAACAATTCTATAGAAATTGTTTCATCATTACCCTCCATTCACCTCCATTTTCACTCTATGTTTTTTAATCTAGAACAGATTAAGTCACTGGACAATAGCATGGGCAATGCCATCTCATTCCATCAACCTTGTTCTCCCTTTTCTGGAGCGCACCCTAAGTTGTGCTCCAAAATTTTTTTAGTAATGAAATGAAAGGGAAGGAAATGGTTGGAGATGAATGGAAACTCTTACCCTCTAATTTTGATGGGACAATCTATTCATTTGGATGTTTGAAGAGGTAAAGTATTTTTATTCCATTTCTATATACAATTTACTGGAGCAAACAACTAACAAAGTTTCTTTTCCTTTCCATTATCTTTCTTTTTTTTTTTTTAATTCTGGAGCAGACCCTTAATGATTAACTAAACTATGTGTTTAAAACTTCCACCAAATCTCTTGGTCCTAGCGAGTAGGAATAAAATACAAATAAAAAACTATTTTAGTTGCAAACAAAAGATACACGAAAATGAAATGCTTAAAATTAAATAGTTAATTATATAATAAAAATTTATATACCTCACTTTCTCTTCTTGTTACTTCTAGCACCGACATCCTCTTCCATAGAAAAAAGGCGCATCAATGTTTGACATATCTTGAAGAACCAGTGGTTCCTTTCCAATTAACCATTCATCATCTGATTCCATATCAGATAATTCAATTGGAACATAACGATCACCTTTCAATTCCCTTTTCCTTCGTCTCCTTTCCAATTTAAGATTATACTTTACAAAAACGATATTGCTCAATCGTTCATGCTCCAATTTTGCTCTTTTTATTCAAACGAATATGATAAAAAACACTCCAATTCACGTTGCAGTACACGTGAGGCTCAAGACACGTATGGAAAATTCCTTAACCTCCTTACCATCACCATATAGTTCTCACCAATGTGCTTTTAATATTTTCTAAAACATAACAAAAAAACCAGATACAAGAAAAGTAATAATTAAAGATAACAAAAAAATCAGCTACGAGAAAAAGTAATAATTAAAGCTGTAAAGAATAAAGAAACATGGAATCTGAATATGATACTTTAATTTCATATTAGGTTGCTTCTTGTCTCGAGCGGAGATGGTCATCTTTAATCCAAATAAACCTTCAGATCACTTGAACTTTTCAAGCTGAGCCTGAATGTTAAATTATGTAACCAGATTATCGGAGTATATTCTTTCAATGGTCTCGATTAGGCCCCTTTTAACCTCCTCATCAGCATTGAAGTTTTCACTAAATTAAAACCTTAAAATTTGAAAATAGTACATTGTAAAAAAAATGGTAGCAAATAACATGTTATCAAATAGATATATATAAAATATAAAAAGTTACTTTAAATTAAGATAATATGCAGCCGCATTTAGGGGTTGGTAGAGTTGCATTTCCTACCTTTTGTCGATAATATTCCAAATTTCTTGATAAAATCGTGTCTTGTGATCAAAGCTTCTAGCAACTTCCTCCTTAGCTCGATCCATGACTTCATAAATGTACCACATGGCTGGCTTTACATCACCATCTCGACCGTGGCGTAGGAGGTGGTGGCGTGCTTCTCCGCTTCTTCTCCTTGCAATTTAGGTCCACAAAAAATTAATCAAGCTCTCGACCAAATTATGCTAGTAAATTGAGAGAGAATGGCTAATCCAATACTTTCCTTCTTCTATCAAATCACTATTTAATAGTAGAAACTATTATTCCACACATGAACTCCTATTTAAATGCAAGAAATAGAGTTTTAATGGCAGCAAAATTTTGCTTCGTGGAGGAGAAATTTCGGCCATGAAGGGAGAAATGGAAAGAAAGTGAGAATTGAGGTGTCCTAATTCTCCAACTAGTGCTCCTTATATAACCCACTCTTTATCAAACCCTGGGGGACCACTCCATTTGTCTATTGTTGGAGTTATGTCATAGAATTCAATATTTAATGATTTAATTTTTTAGTTTATGTTATTGATGATATTTGATCATTTGTTCCTAGAGTTTATTATTGACATATCATCCAGGATGAGGATCTTAATCGTAGATCTTTGTGGATCATTCATTAGAATGACAATAATAAATCTAAATCGTCCATAAACTTGATAATTAACGAGGAACGTTAATTGTCATAAAAGATTAGTATGCAAGTTAAATGATGATAATGTTCTACAAATCATGGGTAAGGAGTTACCAACTTAATTGCATATGTGTATGTTATTGGAACATAGTACCAAACATGGCCCAATTAAATAAACATATGGATTGTGTTATGTGTCATTGTTTATTTCATATGAGTTTGATTCTAAGTTTGAGATGTTCAACTTTTCCACATGAGGATAGGTTCTATAAATATCGTCTAACGTTGATTCATGATAAAAGCTGCTATACGAACTTTATTTACGCTTTTTTGAATTGTGCGGGAAAAAGTTGTTCATCAAGAAAATCATATGTTCCTCATTAGTATACCTAGTGAGTGATAATATCTATTTGGGCTCCTTGATGAAGTTGGATTGTTTGCCGGCAACTTATACAATCAGCTCTAGATCAAGAAATGTATAGTCTGCGGGTGTGTTTGGATACCACCGGAATAGGGAATAAGAATAAGAAATTTCGAAATTCGTGCTTGTCCCTATTCCTTATTCTTATTCCTTAGTTTTGTTGGTATAGGAATAAGGCCCGGAATTAGCCCAAATTCCTTATTCCCATGGTGTTTGGTTTGGCACCGGAATAAGGAATAAGGGACTTATTCCTATCCATCCCCTTATTCTCATGCATCCAAACACACCCGCAAGAATAACACATTCCTATCTTTGATTATATAGTGATATCATGTGACATAAGAATCGGACAATGAAATACATCTATTTCTTATGTAGGATTGAAATACTATAAAAGTATAGTATTTATTTATGTTAATTGGGAATCATAATGTGATGCTAGATACCGTTTACGATCATTGGAATAAATAACGATTTAATTTCCATGGCCAACATGACAAAAATCATCGAGGGTCACACAAATAAAAGACTCTTAATCAATAGTGCATAAATATTAGTTTATTTGCATTGGAGAATGCAATATATGATAAGTTGATTAATTAATTATATACCGTTATAAATAATTATATCAAAGGGATCATATGAAACTAATTAATGCAAAGTCTAATCCTATAATAATTATCAAATAGTTGATAATTAATTTTGTTCAACACAATTAATATGATTATAGGAATTATATTAGTTAAATGGGCTATTTTTTATTACCTGACATGAGCCCAACTTAAGTGCAATTAAAGGAGAGTAATAAAGGGAGTTAAAGACCAATTAATATGGGCTTGAAAGCCCATATTAAGGCCCACCACGTTCTAATATGGAGTGGTTCTCAAGGGTTAGGTTTGGATTGCTATATAAGGATCACCGTTTAAAAGAAGCAAAACCTAGTGTTTCTTCTCTCTTTTCCTCTTTGGAGCAGATTAGTTGCTACCATTAGAGCTATCTTTATTGCATTTTTAGTAAGGGTTCAAGAGTTGAACATTAGCTACCTTAATTAAAAATCTCTGGGTAATAATCTTTTTCTACATAATAACCATATAAAAATATATATTTTAAAGGGCACCTTGATTTTTCAAATGAGGGCACCTTGATTTTTCAAATGAGGGCATAAGTGTAATCCTAAATGCCTCTATTATCTAACCACCTATACATATTTTTTTTTAAAAAAAATTTACCATCCATTGGCCCCCATGCGTAGTAATGATTAAAATATTATAAACCGTTTAAAAATAATATTTTTATAAAATTGTAAAAAATAGTAAAATTTTGTTAGCAATTAGATTTCAATACGAAGATTATACGAGACAATTCAAAAAAAAAATTTTAATCTCGAGACAATTCAAAAATTTTTTGTTAGCAATTAGATTTTTATAAAATTGTTTTAATCGCAACAGTTCAAAAAAGAAACTGCCTTATTTGTTGCTAGAGCGTTTTTAATTATTAAATGTTAAACTGCATACTAGCCTACTAGGCTACTACTGCCATCCTAACATTTTTCACAGCACCGCCAAAACCCAAAAATTTATTTCCCCCCACAAAATCAAAAGAAACCCAATGCGTCAAACCTCTCTCTTCTCATTGGCTCGCACCAACCTCCCACGGATCGTACCTCCGTGGAAGCATCTGATCCGTCTAATACACATCCCATCCAACCGTCGAAATCAAGAACCCACGGATCGCCATTCCGCTCCGTATAAAACCAAACCACCGATCAAACTCCAGTTCAAACCAACACAACCCAACTCTTCCTCTTCCGAAATTCAAAACCTCTTCCTTTCCCGAATCGAAAGATCTCAACCAAACCTAGACTGCCTGACATGGACGCCGGAGGAAAAGCCAAGAAGGGAGCAGCTGGGAGGAAAGGTGGGCCCAGGAAGAAGGCTGTCACTCGCTCAGTTAGAGCCGGACTCCAGTTCCCAGTCGGTCGTATTGGTCGGTATCTGAAGAAAGGCCGGTACGCTCAGCGTGTCGGTACCGGCGCACCTGTCTACCTCGCTGCTGTTCTCGAGTACCTCGCAGCTGAGGTAATAAAATTGTCAATACTCTCTTTCACCTTTTGCTTTCTCATTTGAATGTTCCAGAAGCAGGGATTAATTTCGTGTTTGGTTTTGCAATTAATTGAAATAGGTGTTGGAGTTGGCTGGAAATGCAGCAAGAGATAACAAGAAGAACCGCATTGTACCTCGCCATGTTTTGCTGGCCATAAGGAATGATGAGGAGTTGGGGAAGTTGCTTGCTGGAGTGACAATTGCATCTGGTGGTGTGCTTCCTAACATTAACCCAGTGCTGCTGCCAAAGAAGACCAAGAGTGACTCACAAGAAACCACCACCCCGAAGTCTCCCAAGAAGGCCGGCAAGTCTCCCAAGAAGAACTGAGAGTGAGGTTTGGGGCTGATGGTTTGTTAGGTTTTAGATTGTTTGGTGGGGTTGTAAGTACAGTGATTTGCCTTTTGGTGGTAATAGACTAATAGTGGTTAGTTATTATGAGATTATGTATCTGGGTTTTATTAATGGAATAGTGAAGTTTGATTGTGTCAGATTGGTTTGTTTAGATTATGTGCTTGAAATGAATATAGTTAATGAATCTAATCTAATCTATGTTATTGCTAATGCTCGTTCCAAAATTGCATTGTTTTGAGTGTGATATCAGTTTTACCTACCCTCTGGTACTGGTATCTTAATTAATTGGTCTACATTCCTAATCTGCTATTATGTTCATGCAGAAGGTAGGATGTGATATGTACAGCTGTGGTATCAGAAAATAACTGGAAGGAATTATTGGGAATTAAAGGGGGGGGACTAATTTTCTGACGTGAAATCAATTGTACCAGTACCATACCAATCTGGTATACCAATTTGGTGATAAATTTTGTATTAGTCCAGCAACAATATAATATATTAAAATTGAAATGTATAAAGTAGCAGTTATTTACCTGGTCTACTCCACATTTAGAACACTTTTTGCTATTAATATTATGCAAGTTGAGTTATTAAATGTTAAAATAAGATCCTTATCTGTTAACCAAAGGAACTATTATATCCTTTCAGGATGTCAGTAAAAGTATTTGTGAATTAGAAAATTAAGTGTAGAGGACATGCATATTTGGAATGCAATTTATTTCTTTGTCTTGCAATTCTGGCAGTTATAGAGCTTTAACTTCAGTTTTTGTGATGCTTATCTGCAGGATTTGATAGGTTGGCCCTTTCAGGAAACTATTTTGGCAATTGAAACAGAATTATTTTTGTGTATATTACCAGCACGCAAATGAGCAAGATAATTATCAATGATCTCTTTTGTTTTTAATTCAGTAAACAGCATAGAAGGACAAAGGCTTATCTAGTATGTCAATTGGTGAACAATATTTTGTGAACAATGTGTCATCTTGAAATTGCCTTGCTAGGGTTGGCTAGATAATCTCCAGGTGAGCCCATGATTTCTTTCAGTTTCTGTGCATACCCCTTGAAGTTGCATATTTTTCCAGTGCCCTTTACTGTGATTTTTTTTTTTCCTGAGATTTATAGTCAGATAATTTGAATTAATGCACATTCCAGGGCTAAAGCAGTACCGGGCAAATCTTTTGTAGCATACCAGTCAAAGGAATTGTGTAACCAAAATATTCAGCACCTTCAGTCTGTCAGAATTCCTGGTCAAGCTCTCAATCTTTAATCAAGAATTAAATTGGTCAGTTTGTGGGTTTAAGGATTGGTATTCCATTCGCAATTTCTTCATGTCAGTAGGGCCATGACTTCCATATGCTGTTGGAAATGAACACTGTATTGTGCCATTAAAGCACCTTGAAGAATGCAGTACCAAATTCATTTAGGCCCAATGAAATACTTAAATTGTGCAACAAGAACAAATCTAAACAATGGAAATAAAAGAGCACGAAAGGAGCTGAAATGGTATGTACTTTTTGTTTAATCACCTAAGCCATTTAAAGGATAGTAAGTGAACATCAGTGGTACTGAATAAATAGGTGCCATTAATTCATATGTTTCTCTTTCTTTTTATATTTTATGGAAAGAGAGTGAAGATGCTGGGAATACATGGACTATTGGACTACTTGAGGGATCCACGTGCACAGAAAAATGTTAGCTCTAGATAGAGAAGATGCAATACTGGTTTTTATTGTATTGGCCCTTTCATATTAGTAGTCATCATATAGAGGTGCTAGATGCAATAATGCTTGCTGATAAGGGAGCTACGTCGGTAGGGACCCTGATCCCGTGTTGCGCTACACGACGTGTAGCGCACCTCACAGCCGTTTGATTTTGATCGGGTGGTTCATTTTTTTCGGCCAAATGTGTTGCTTTGAGTTTCATTTTTTGTTTCCTGATCTGCATGAGAGGTGTGCACCCATCCGCAGGGTATGTTTGAAAATAGTTTCCATATCTGAAAAGACTCTATTGTTGATTGTTTGCATCATTCTTGATTATTTTTTCACCATTCTCTTCCTTCCTTTCTCCCTTTTTTTCTTTTTTGTCAATTTCGGACATACAATACAGACATACTCCCTGGTCTAGCGACCAGGATCCTCAGCAGTCCAAAAAAAAAGACTGCTGAGCATTCCTTTCCCTTTTTTTTAAATATTTCAAAGTTTTAAAATTTAATTGTTGAATCAAAACCGTTAATTTTGTTCAAGGGGAAAGGCAATCCCAGATTGTAGAAAATATTTAGAGAAGCAATTTCCATGAAACAAGTGTACAGTCTGACATTTAGCAAGACATGGGAGTTAGGGCGAAAAGGATTGCTTCAAATTTAATTTTGCAATTCCTGCCGAAATGGCTCTGTTGATTCAAGTACATATCAGCTTTTATTTTTCCAACAGAGTTATACACATTTTTAATGATTCATGATGTGTTTTTGTTTTGTATGAAGGAAAATATATAGTGGGATGCAATTCGATAAAAAATATGTATATATATAAAACTTGATATTTAGAACTGATCAGCTCCAGTACTTTTGCCAAAGTTTAGTACTAGTTAGTAGTTTGTATTCACCATTGCCAAAGGAAAAAAAAAAGGTTTGTTTTCATTGTGGATTAGATTTTCATTTATTGTTCAACGATAATTACTTCTACAGAACAAGTGCGCTGGGACTGGGATCATAGAATTAGAAGCCGTATGATTAGAATAAGATTTATTACAACAAACTCTCAGGCCTAATTTGAGAGGCACCAACTAACAGGACCAAAATTCGCCTTTTCCTGCTGAGACCTCTATTAAAAAATTAATCAGAGAGGCACAACGCCAGTCGCCAGAGCGCCTATTCAATTTTTAATTCAGTAAAGACCCAATCGCTCTTTTCCGAAAAGTCATATCAGCCGTCGATGCACCAACCCATCCAACCGTCCAATCCCACTACCCACGGATCGCCATATCTCTATTTATGTATTTAACCAACCCTCGAAATCCCAACAATCCCGCTCAAACCTCAATCGCTAAAAATCAAAACATCCCGCGTGCATTTTTCAAACTCAACACTCTTTTCCTCCACAAATCTCAGATCTGAAATGGACGCTACTCCAGGAGGCAAGGCCAAGAAGGGAGCTGCTGGGAGGAAAGGTGGGCCAAGAAAGAAGGCTGTTACCCGTTCTGTCAGGGCTGGCCTCCAGTTCCCGGTCGGTCGTATTGGTCGGTATCTGAAGAAGGGTCGGTATGCTCAGCGTGTTGGTACCGGCGCACCAGTCTATCTTGCTGCTGTTCTAGAGTACCTCGCTGCAGAGGTACATAATACTTTCTTGAACTATTACAGTGTGTTTGTCAATTTGTTCTTGTATTTTGATGAAGAGACTTATTTAATTGACTAAAATTCAGGTGTTGGAGTTGGCTGGGAATGCAGCAAGAGATAACAAGAAGAACCGTATTGTACCTCGCCATGTTTTGCTAGCAATAAGGAATGATGAGGAGTTGGGGAAGTTGCTTGCCGGAGTGACAATTGCAGCTGGTGGTGTGCTTCCCAACATTAACCCAGTGCTCTTGCCAAAGAAGACCAAAAGTGACTCTCAAGAGACGCCAAATACTCCTGCCAAGAAGGCCACCAAGTCTCCCAAGAAAAATTGAGATTGAGATTCGTTTGATAGAGTAGGTTGTTTAGTGGGGTTTTAGTGAATAGGTGTTCTGTAATTAAGTGTCACGTTAGATATTCCAAGAAGGCTAGTTGCTGGTCTTCTTTTATTGGAGAAGTAATGGTGATTGTATTGGATCAATTTTCTTTACTTTACCTTACTTTGTATGCTTAAATTGAAAATAATGAAAACTGTGTGACACTTCTAAAATTGGCAATTTGGATAATTGTTTTGCATCAAGATCTCTTATGATATCATTTTCATTGGTAATCATGTGCTTGGAAGTCACAATGTGATTTCTGTGGTTGTTTGTAAATTGTAATTTATCTTGCTTAATCCAAGGTTACAAACAATGGATGTGGTTTACTATATCATTTTTACATGTGGCATAACTAATAGTTGCTAATTTATGTTGACTTTGCACTTGGCATCTGGGTTGACTGGGTTACTATTGCCTAATAGAAATTGAATCCCGTGTCGCGCGACACAACGTGTAGTGTGGCACAGGGCCGTTTGATTTTGATCAGATGGATAAGGGGCCCTATGAATGTAACAGATTGATAGGCCCGAAAAAAAACTAAACCGCCCGATCAAAATTGAACTGTCCTGTGCCGAGCTACACGCTGTGTCGTGCGACACAGGATCAGAATTCTTGCCTAGCACTAGCCCTGTGCTGTTGCGCAAGAAGAGTGATGAGATTTGCCTCAAATACGAGAGAAAGGGCTTTAGTCTCCTTCTGCTTAGTAAATCTTAGATTTGGCTTTAGAGCAGTCTAGAGGTTTACTTAGATTTGGTTTCATATAGGGAGCTTTATTGCTCTTGTAAATGCTGTTAGTTATATCTGGGAACTTTAGGGTCAATCAAAAGTTAGATTAAATGTCCTTTATTTTTTTGAAGGTAGGGAGACAATTGTCACCTACAATTTAATTGAACGAAAAGCATTAGTACAAGTATAAAGAAAACCAAAAGGAAACTCTATAGAAATCTATTTACACACTATTAACCGTATAGTAGCAATTAACAATGAACTATCCAGATTTAATGTCCTTTAACAATTGATCTTGTTGGAGCTTTTAAATAACTGCAATTTCTTATTGGAACAAGATGGTTTAGTTTGGAACTGGGATAAATCAGGGGTTTATACGGTTAAATCTATATATACCTTCTTATGTTTCATTCATGTTTTGCCTCACTGCATTCCTGCCTTGTTCATTTTGAGGTGTCAGTAGTACTACATGTACTTTTTCACACTTGTTCTTGTGGGGTACGCACACATGCTTTCTCTGTATGGAGCTTAAAAATTCCACTGAAGGTGAAACTCTTTATGTGGATGGCTGTTCATCATAGAATCAACACCAAGGATAGATTAAGGGATAGAGGGTGGCAGGGAGACCCAGTTTATATGTTTTGTGATGAGTCTGAGTCGATTAATCACCTTTTTGTAACTTGTTCCTTTATTAGTGTTTTCTGGACACTTTTTAATAGGTTTAATAAATGGGGGTTATCATTAATGAACATACAATTGAGGGAATTTAACATACCAGTAGTTGTTTTCCAAAATGAATTAGAATTGCTTTTCAAACTTTTTTAGCAGCCTTTCTTTGGATCATTTGGAAGGAACGAAACAGTCACATTTTTATGGACAAGGCTGGTTGTACTGCCATTTCACTTTGTCTTTCTATCTTCAGTTTATTCTTTTTTTGGACAGGTGAACAAACTGGTATGGAATTGGATTTTCACCAGGGCAGCGTGGAGGATGCTGCGGTGGATCCAGAGCAACATTAGTTTTAGCTAGTGTCTTGGTGTTTGTTTGGTTTCAAAACTGTTTTGTTGGATGATTGTTTGCTTTGCTGGTAGAAATCCCCCTAAGGGGCATTATGTTTTGTTGGTTGCTTGAAGTCACTTTAGTTGACTTTGTACTTTCTATGACTTTTGCATTGAGATTAATCTAATGCAGGATCCCCTTCTTGGGGTCTGTTCTTCAAAAAAAAAAAAAAAAAAAGAAAACAATTGATCTTGTTGTAAATTGAATAATTTGCTTCAATTAGTGCTCCTTAAAAGAGAAGGCTCTTTGAATTAGAACATCGACAAGTGTTATGAAATCTGCCCGTCAATTTATGACTTTGAAACTACTGCAGGCTGCAGCAATGTTGATCTAACGCATAATATTGTTGAAGCTTAACTAAATTATCTTCTAACAAATTAGCATAAAATTTATGATTTTGAAACTACTGCTGCAGCAGCGTTGTTAATTTATAACATAATACTGTTGAAATTTAATAAATGGCGAGAAGATTTTTTTTATTATCATATAAGAATCAACAAAGTAGCGCAGTACTTTTGAGTCATTATTATCTCTCTTTATATATATGTTGCACTGAATATGGTTTTATTTCAAAAAGCATATCTGATATATTTAATGCAACATCACAATTGAAAAACGTTCAAAAGGTTAATGAACTTTGTACGAAGGCTTGTATTATTGTTTAGAGCAAACAATATTTCCATACCTTATTGGGCCTAAATTATATATAGACTCGACTCACCATGGGCCTTTAAACCCTAAACCCTTCCTAAGGCCCTTTAGGCCCATAACAAGTAAGCATCTGCATCTCCATTCTCCAACCTCATCCTCATCCTTTCCCCACTTCCGACTAGAAAAAGTAAAACAGTAAAAGGAAAAAAGAGCAAAACAAAATATCTCAATTCCCGTCGGTTCGAACCAGCAGCCAAGCTCAAGTAACCACTCCACAAAACAAAGTCCAATACCCTACACTCCTCTCTTCTCCACCTCCGCCTCATCCGAATCCATGGCATCTCCTCCAAAGAACAACACCTCCTCTCAAACCCCGATCGACGCTCTCTTCCTCCAAAACCTCATGAGCCGCATGCAACTCCGGCCGCCGTACCTCGACTCCAACTCCTTCCTCACCACCTCCTTAGAGGACCTCCTCCACCTCTCCAGTTCGCTCCCCGATGGCCTTCTCGATTCCGACCCCGACTCCGATGCCGAGCCCGAAATCGACTTCTCCTCCGACTCCGACGGTCGCCGCCGTGCGCTCGCCAAAGAGGAGGCTAAGCTCGAGAAGGAGATCATTCGGCTCGTGAAGTCTGGAGACGCCGAGGAAGTGCTCAAGCCGAACTCCGGCCAGTCTGTTTCGGTCGGGGACCACAGTATTTGTGTCGGATTTCATGTGGACAAGGAGTCTGAGTACCGTGTGTGGGAGTGGCATGGCCACATCATGCTCTATGATGACAAGGAAGGGTATGCATCTATCATCTATGTCTACTAATAATTTTAGAATACCAGAATTTATCCTCAAAGTTTGTTGGATGCCATTATTTTTCATGTCATGTAAAGGTTGTGTGCTAGGGGAAGTGAGTGGGGGGAAAGGGCGTAGGGAATGGAGCATATTCACCTTGGTATGGTGTTCTAATTCCTAAAGCCTATTTACATCGTTTGAATCCTCGGGGCCAGTTATTTGTCAGTTAGACCCATATTAAATATTACTTGAAAGTATCTCTGGCTTAATTCTATGTATATGGACATGATTGATTACTGATAAATTTAATCATGCACAAATGTTTGTCTGTTAAGACTCATGGTAAGCATTGTATAAGATTATGATATTTCCTGAGATAATGAATGTACTTGAAAATATCTCTGGCTTAATACTATGTCAAATGAACATGGTTGGTCCCTGATAAATTTAATCATGGACAAATGTTCGTCTGTTAAGATTCATGGTGAGCATTGTTTATGATTATAATATTTTCTGAAATAATAAATATTACTTGAAAATACCACTGGCTTAATTCTATACAAAATGGTCATGGTTGCTCCAAGAGAATTTAATCATGCACTAATTTCAGTGCCTAAAAATGGGTTGTGGCAGGTACTCAGCTGAATATATTTATGGTAATCACTTCGAGAGGTTGACGGGTGAAAACAAGAAGAAGAGTAAGGAGGAGAAGGATTCGAGCTCTGGACTGAGGGACTTGATCAGTGGTGACAATGACTCGAATGGAAGGGTCATTCATAGGAATTCTGTCATCAGTTCAAATGGCTCAGCATCTGGTTAAATCATAATTTTCAGTTGCTGGTTTACTTCTTAAAGTTATATTTCAGTTTGAGTTGGGGTTGGGGCTTAGAGAAATTGGATATCTGGCTTAGTTTTGTTTCGAGCTTTAATGGGATAAATTATTTGCTTGGTGACTTAATTTTCTTTCTTGCCTACTAGTAAATCCAGAAGGTAAAATTTTGGAAACATATACAATTTTCACATATTTTTGGCTGATTTATTGCCGTCTATATAACTCGTTTATAAAGCAGCTTTTGCCAATTGTTTGTTTTATGTAAAAAATACCGGTGACCTTTTAGCATATTAAGACTAAATAGTCACAAGGAAATTAGTTATCACTAAGTGCGTTGTGTTAATTGAGATTTAAAAAATCTGACTTTTACCAATCTCTCTTTGGGACAGAAAGAAACCTTGACCTCTTAAACTTGCCCTTGTTTATTCGTACCAGTAGCTAATTATATGTGCATGATTTCGGTGCCGAATTTACTGGAATGCTTTAATTTGTTGTTTATTGAACTTTACCATGAATTTCATTTTTAGACCTTGACTATAAATGGACAACGGGACAAAGAAAAACCTACTGTTTTACTCTTGGTTTAGGTCTCAGTTGGTAGGCTCCAACTGTGACGTTTTTTTATTCTGAGATAATAAATGCAGTTGACAACTTAATCTTGTTTTTTTCTTTAAAAAGAAAGAGATATGGTGATCTAGTTATATGAAATAGGTTCTGCTTATGTGCGAAACTAGACCTCTTTGTCGTGTGAATTTAGAATTTACAAACTAATGACAAACATTAGATGCTGGCATGTGTAAATTGTCCTCCGTGCACAAGGCATCTCTATTTTTGACATCATACGTGAAACTAATGCCAACCTTATATAAGCACCTTTCTGTGTAAAGGTTTATTTCCTCATATCCAGCTGTGTTTGTTTTCAGTTTTCTATTCTTAACTACTTGTGTCTTGGTAGCTTTCGTTTTTATTTCATCTCTACTCTTGCGGTTATTGTCCAACTGAGTATTTTGTTGTAAACATTCATATTTTTAATTGTAAACAAATGTTTATATAAGTACATTGTGTATTTCCTTTTTGCCGAGATGTGTTGCCTAACTTGTACATTTTTATTATTATTGTCTAGTATGTAGGAAAATATATTCTCCCTCTCTCTTTTACTTTTTTTTTTTTATAAACCGAATAGAAGAAAACTTCTGGTACTGTCTGTGATAAGGAATTGTACCGTGCTTGCTAGATCCATCTGAATATCAGTAAAAACTCTTTGAGTTATTAAAATTTATCGTACTATTTCTTATTTATCCAGCTTTAGGAAGCAGAGAAAAAAGAAAAAGAAAAAGAAAAGAATCATGCTTTGCTTGTGGCTTTTGTTATGAGCGAATAGTAGGTTACTATATGTCGACTTTTCCAAAATAACAATCAGTAGGTCTGTGCTTTTAAGGAATTGAAAGAATAAATGATTACCTAACCAATATGTAAATATTGACACTTCGTTCCCAGTTATAGGAACCTAAGTAGATCTTCCTTTTAGAAAATTGATTATATTTTAATATCATCTAAACATAGCATCGCTTGCAAGGGAAAATAAGATTAGACCGTATTGGCACTCGGACCAGGATCCTCTGGACGTTTTTTTGAAACGTCCAGTGGTAGTTTTTGATCGGGGCCGTCCGATTTAATCTCGACGGTTCATTTTTTTCGGGCCAATTATTTTTTTTCGGGAGTGTTAGAATTCACGGGGCTCCTTTTAGCCGTTGAGATTAAATCAGACGGTCCAGATCCCAAAAACGTCCACTGGATGGCCATCCAGAGGATCTGGTTCCATTGGCACTCTGGCTTCTTTGTACCGTGTAACTAATCATGATGTCCATCTACATTTGAATTTAATATTCTTTTTTAGAAGAAGGAAATATGTAGGAAATATACATTATGTTTTTTTTTTATAGTTTAAATATACGATGAAAGTTACCGCGAGATTTATCTTTTTTGGAAGAAACACAACCAAATTGATAACCCTGACAACATTTGATCAAAAAAAAAAAAAAAAAAAAGAGGGAGAATGCTCCCTCACGGTGGCTACCGATTGCAGAATGTGTTGGAAAAAAGTTAGAAGTTTACACTATGAGAAGTGATTTCGAAAGATATTAATAAAGATGAATGTTAGGGTGTTTTTGCAAAACAACGTTGGTGGTTTGAGGTTTTGAAATCTTTAGATCCGCATTAAGATTCATGCACATATAAATTAAAAATCAATAATTCCGTCATATTTTTGAGGCGCAGAATAAATGGTGGCATCGAACGTCTAAATAAAATGTAACAACAGGAAACCAATGCTCCAGAAAAAATGAGACTAAATTCAATTCGGCCGTTTATCGAGAGAACAATTGTCCTTTTTGTCATGTTAAAATCTATAACGCACTTGATGAAGATCTTTTGACTGATTCAGTTTGGATTTTAGACTTTCTCTTCTTGCTGTTTAGTTTTTAGTATGTTAAATTATGGCTTTGTTTGTTACTAGGATAGAAGTATGTTCTATCCAAGCCAAACTCATGCTTTTGAGTTGGTTTTTTGCTTACTTTACTTTTATTGTCGTGTACTAAACTGAGCTTTAATGAAAGCAGGCAATCATATCTTTTGATTGCTTTTATCCAAAAAAAAAAAATCTATAACGCACTAAAAAGATGATGTTAAATATCGTCAGAATCGCGCCTATGTATCGTTTACCGCCGCTAGTAATTAAGGGAGATATTCAAAAAGTTGAATAAAGCATTATGAAAGAAGAAAAAAAAAATTCTCTCTTGAGTAGCATAAACCGTGCATGTAGATTGTAGATTGCTAGTAATTATATTTGTACCACAATAGACCTTTCCGGTTCTCATGTCACATTTTTTCTTTTCTTTGTTAATCAATGTAATGGACACTACATATCATACTGTAATTATTACTCTTGTTGTATTCCGATGTTAACATAGTTTTGGGGTTCACCTTCCAAAAGCCTACAGAAAATTTCGAAAAAGTACATGATTTATATGTTTTATTACACGAGACAAAAAAGGAATCTGACTAGATTCATTTTCTGTAGACTAATGCTCTGATCGGAATGAGACTTCAGTGAGATTTCATTTCATTTGGTGAGAATTGAATTGACAAGAAATGATATCAATTGAAATTCGGTGATCGGAATGAATAAAAAAAATGGATTTCCCCTGATGAACTTTGACTATTTTGTCCTTGCCACTATCTCCCTCTGAACAAACCTTCTCTAACTGGAGATTGAAACAAAGAAGGGACTCTTTATCCCCTTGTCACAGCTTTGAAGTGAGATTGAGGAGAGAGAACTTTCTGAGGTTTGTGAGAGGAATAGAGGAGTGAAGAGAAGTGGCCATGGCTGCCTTCCGATAGGAGAAGAAGTTGAATAGAGATTCAACGATGGGAAACGGAAGGGCAGTTTAGTCCATGGCGCTCAAGCTAAGTCAAATCCGACGAAATTTCGTCGATTGTCGTGAGATTTCGAAAGGGGGAAATTTTCTGTCGAACTCTCGCCGAATCAAATCAACTCTTACATTGTTGAAGTTTCTGATCAAAAGAATCGATAGAATCGGAATTCCATTCCGATTCTCGCGTAGTTATGTCGCTTCCGATCAGGGCCTAAGAATTTCACGTACAGAATCTGATGGCAGTCTAAAATATGAAGTGCATTACGGTGTCTAAGAGAATTTTAAAAAAAAAGAAATGATGGCAGTCCAATTTTATCTCGGTCAGCTTTATAATACCAACTAATGGGGGCAATTTAAGAGAATAGATATTTTGTTCTCTAAATACTCATCAAAACGTCACAAAAACCTTCATGCACACAAAAGGATGTGAACATAGATCATTGCTAAAGATCTAATATTTTTATTTTTGTTTTTTCTTTATTAAGAATTGAAAATTTAGAGGCTATGAAAATAAGGGCATTTGAATCCTTTCAGGAAAAATAATGAGAAGAAGAAGAAATAATTCGTGGCATTTCTATGATATTAATTTAACACAAAAATATTTTTGAGATGATTGTGTTGAAAAATTTTGAGCTGATTTGAATTTTGATTGGTCATTTATCAGAAATCGTCAAAGTCCAAAACCAGTGAATGCTAAAAGACTTTCAAATAAATTAGTCTAAATTTGACACACAAACTTAGTTTGAGATGACATTGTCAATGACAAAATAATAATAATAATAATATGGTTTATTATTTTTCTCAATAAAGCATGTATTTGCGTTTGGTTGTTGAGCATTACATATATATAGGTGTCGTTTGGGATGGTTAGGAATAGAGTAGGAATAACATAAATTTAGGGAAAAACACTATTCACAGGAATTTGTGGGAATTGGAAATGTTGTTTGGATGTTGAGTTTAGGAATAGCGTTGGGAAGTGTGAAAAGTATAGAGAAAAGTGTTATTGGGAAGAGTATTATTGAAAATTGTGTTATGAATGGAATTGGCTATTCCAAAACCGTTTGGATGAAAACTTTAAGAATAGAATTGCCAATTCCTAAGAATTGGCTATTCCTAGGCAATCCAAACGAGCCCATAAACTATTGTGTGTGTGTATATATATATATATATATATATATATATATATATTTAAAATGGCATAAGATTTTATTAACTTCAAATTAATACACCATTTATTTCACTTTATTGATTGCGTATTACCTTTATTATAATAACATGTTCATTCCTTTGATTAATTATCCTCCGATAATAAAAAGAAATAAAAAAAAAACACTTACAATCTTTTTGTTATATGTGTATGCAAATTTGGGAGCTCCGAAGTATTGATTCTTGAGAGTGTGTACATTAAGGAGAGGTTAAGGATGGAGCGGTTCTTTGATACCTGGCATACATATGACCTAAGAAAGATACAAAAATTAACAAAGACGGGGAACGAAAACGGTCAACCGAATTCAAAGTCGCAAGAAAAAGCCACCAGCTCAAACTGAATTCCCTCACCTAATTTAATACCTTAAATCATCTCTTACTTGAAGTCAAGGTACTCTGAAAGAGATATGAAACGGAAGCTTAACTTGTTAATTTATTTGCCTTTATATATCCTTGATCTTCTGTAGTCGCTACAGTGTTGTATTGACTTGGACGGGCAATTTTTTTGCAATTAAACAGCCCTTTTGTAATTAGAGAAGAGACTTTACGTTTTAAAGTAACTTTATGTTAGTATATATTTTGATAATTACCGTTTAATATGAATCTGGTTGTTTGGTTTTCTTAATTTTATCTATACTACTTATAAAACACCCATAAAAAAAAAGTTGAAACTACATACTACCGAAACTGACGATGATTAAGATTGTGAACTTATAAAAGTCGAATGTGCATATGTTTGATTATGGATAGTCGTAACGTCAGGACTTCTTATTCTAGGTTTCAAACTGTTTTTTTACTCCATAAATTTCTATGTTGTGCTCCTTCATTAAAAATTACATGTGTCTATGCTTAAAGATGGGTTGGATATGCCACTGAGAGTGTTATATCTTTTGACTTAATTTATTACAACAAAGAAACATAATAATGAATTAAATTTTCATAATTGTTTTTATTGCATTTATTTATAACGGAAAGAGAGTGTGGGAATATTTATTTATATCATATATATATTTTTTAAAGGCAAATTAATATGCATAAATACACTATGATTACATTCTGTATTTTGATATCTTAGATCTCACATTTTTTTGAAATAAAATAGGATAAATTCACCAATGTTAAATTTCACAAATAATTTTTAATTAAATTTTGAATCTGCCACCTTCATTGAAAATGTGTTATAATAAATTACTATATCAAACGCTATTTCTCATTTTCTACTTAGAGTGTTGATATAGATTTTAAAGTGTAAAACTGTGCTATTACTATTAGTTGTTAGTTTCGGTAACTAGATTGGCGTGGTTTTCTCTCCAATTTTCCCCTCCATAAAACAAGATCAAAGCCACACATTGGACTGCAAGAAACTTTGTCGCAAAGCATCAGAGCCTGTCATTTAGCTTCCTATTAATTACTCGATCAGTTATTAAAGTACTTCTCTTTATTTCTCCCGGCTTATTACTTCTATATATTTCTATCTCCTCACCTCTCCATATCAGCAACAATCATTACCACATTTTCCCTCTCGAAATAAATTTCAATGACTTGCATCTCTAAACCTTCCCCAAAACGGTAGGGGAGCCGACTACAAAAGCTCCTACCTCTCCTCTCCTAAAACCCTTTCAAAAACCCATTTCACTCAACGATACCTAGCTCTATCTCTATTAATTCTCTCTTAACTTTTGTTTTATTTCTGGAAGAATCTGTTTATTTTTGGTTTTTAGGCAATGTGGAACCCCACAAACTTCAATTCTGCACCACCATCCTACATCAACTCAGACTACAACAGTGTGTATCTATTATAGTTATTTTTTCTATTATTACTTTCTAATTTTACAAAAACTTGGTTTCAAAATTTTCTCTAAATGTGGTTGGTTTTCAATTTCTTAATGAATTTGTGAAGGCTTGAATTTATTCACTGGAGAAGGCGGCGAATCATCATCCAACTTGCCGATTTCCAATGAGTATGACAAGCTGTGAGTCCCGGTGCTCCTCTATTGACTCTTTTACCCTTGAAAAGTAAGTACTTCAGCAGTCTTTTAAGGGTTGTTTAATAATTTCTCATTGATGGAACAGTTTCTTGAGCGACTGGTTTCCCAGTACATACAGCACCGACCGCCAAGTCAGCTCACAAATGGACTTCTCCAGTTCATCTCTTCCTCTCCCGCCTTTTCCTTTGCCATCCAACGCCAACTCTTACTCAGGTGCTTTCAAAATTTGTATATATACATCTATATTTTTTTTATTTGATTGAAAGTTTTATTTTGAAATATTTATAAATTTTATTTTTATTTGATCGAAAGTTTTATTTTTCTTTGAAACTAACAAGAAATAAACTATGTATTTTTTATGCTTCTCTTAAGAAATTATTTTATTTATTTATTTATTTATTTATTTGCATTTTTTTACGTTTTAAAGATGTAATGTTGCTTCATGTGGTTTCAAATTTGGATACAGTTGGAGAAGATAATGTTTCGATGCAAACTATGGGCTTGAAAAATGGAGGTATCCAGTTTAATGACAGTCAAGCCGTTTCCGTCATTGTGAGTCTGATTCTTGCTATTTATGTGCTTTGATCATATTTTTCTTTGTCTGTTCTCCATAAAAGAAGGGTACCTTTCTTAAGCTTTTATTTTGGACCCCCTTCTGTAAAGAAATTCTGAAAAGGTACACTGACAGTAAGACCGGATTCGAAGAGAGGTTTCTGAATTCTGATCATCTTATCGTCTTTCATAAAAATATGTCCTCTTTTTATTTGTTTAGGCTACCGACGTCTACTCACTTTTGAAGTTTTTGGGTAGATACCTCATAGTACATAATCAAAAAAATAAAAGAAAAGGACAAAAACAATAGACATAAAAAGCCCTATTTAGTATTTAAAATAAGTTATTCAAGATGCAATTGAAATAGGAAGAAAAAATGTTTGGATTTCACTCTATTTTGTTGTGAGTTGTGACTAATTTTTTAGGAAACTGTACTCATTACATTGATAATAGCATGTTATGAAGAAATTATCATATAATATTTTTTATTTTAGGAGTTGAATAAGTTGGTAGAGACTGGGGAAGAAATAAGCAGAGGAAACAGCTCTTCAAGGGATACAAAGAGGTTCAAATCTGGCTGTGCACAGAAACTGCTACAAGAAGCTTCCAGCTCAGCAAGAAAGCAACCAGCAAAGGTTTCTTGGGCTCTTTCTCATTATGTAGGAATTAGAAATTAATTCATGTGCAGATATAGATGTTCATATAAGGTTGCAAGTCCACAAATTAGTTTGGAAATATTATTAAAAGAAGATCATATCCGGTAAAAATGATCATATACATGAGTTTAGCCACAATGTCTGATCAAAGGAAGACAATTATTTGAATAAAATTACATATAATAAAGTGATGATAGTATGATACATATCTTAAGATATAGGTATAACTTGATCGACAACAAATGAGGACTCAGCATCGGTGTTAGATTATTTTTATAAATTTAATGACTGATTATGTAAATAATGAACAGAAAGCAGGGAAGAAAACCCAGAAGCTTGGGCCAAAAATCACAGCTCTTCAGCGACTTATTTCTCCATATGGAAGGGTAACTTTTGCAGTTTTGCTTCCTTCATTTTCAAATGTTATCATGCAATAATCATTTCTTTTCACCAAGGTAATCCCCAACATTAGCTGACATGAATAAGGGAAGGAAACAGAGGTATTTTTCTAATAGTGCACGTATGCAAAATAGGAATAATTATGAGGTGCTGATAGATAGGGTCAACAGTTTAATATGACCGTATGATTGGTGATCACAAGCTTGTTTGCTTTGTTATTATGATTTTCAATACGGAATCTAAGCCAGTATAGCTCGCACTAAGATAGTGAGAATCAGTTAAAGTGCAAGGAATTAAATATTCAACTAGATGGAATATCATTATGTAAATCCCTTGCTCATTGGAATGCACTTTTTGCATGCAAGTAGATACAAAGAACATTTTAGAAAAGGATCATATAGGGATAGAAAAAAACTCTTATTATTTTCCTTGCTGCTTCTTTCCAATAGTTGTACCCTTAATTCTGTAACGTCTGTATCATCTTGTGCCTTCTAGTTAAAAGAAAAAAGACAATACCAAACTTTATTATGCATGTTAAATGTTTACATTTTATTATATATATATATATATATGCAGACTGATGCAGCATCAGTGCTTTCTGAAACAGCCAACCACATCATGTACCTTCAGGAACAGATCAAGGTAATAGTTTTTGTTAAGGTGCATGTTGAAAAAAATAACAAAATTTTTCTGAAAAAAATAAATGTTATGAAGAGCTTTTCTGAAATTATCCTTGCTTTATATTGAATGAAAATCATAAGAGTTCTATTTGTGCTTGCAGGTTCTGACCTCTCCTTATATGGTTAATACAAATCCTCAACAGGTACATAATTTAGTTCATTTTAAGACCACAAAAGGAAAATGCTTCATACTTAAAAAGCTGAGATAGTACACTTTGTTTAATAGATGCTATTACCAAAACACAAACATCTCAACTATATTTATCCTGTGTATGAAGGCATTCACCAACATGAGCTGCGAGTTACGCAGTAGAGGCCTCTGTCTCGTACCTTTGTCTCAAGAACTTGTCAACCTCACATCTCGAATGACTCCTGAGCATAGTGCACCACAACATACTGTGCTCTTCCCTCAGTTTCGTCGCTAGTTGATTATTATACAATGGCATGAACGCACCATTAAGTTGGTGGTCATAGAAAGAGGTGAATAGAGTCAATTTACTGCCATGTAGTTTTAATCAGTTGTGTTTGTGAAAGGTAGAGAGCAGGAAATTTTTTGTCTTTGTTGTATTTTTTGCATGAATAAGGTACTTTTATAGTTTATAACTTTATTTGTATGAAGTTTGTCTCATCTCTACTTTTATACACTCTTCTAATTGCAAAAGATGATTAGAAATTTAGAATATAGAGGTTAGTAACCTATCCCTGCATGTGGAAATTTAAATTAACTAGCCGTTCCTAAATTCTCTCTATTATTGAATTTATGACGTTATCTTTGTCTGGTAAACCTCACAACTTCATATATAACAGAGGCGGTACCACGGATTCGGAATAGCAAGTTGGATTGTGAAGAGGTAATGGTTTGGCCTAAAAAATGCACTTGTAATTTTCGTTTTTGCCATGGAAGACTGCACTAATGTAAAATAAAAATTCGTCGTAGCCAATTAGCCATTGTGTATTTTTTTTAAAAAAAAATCGCAATAGCTACCTATATGTATATTAATTAGCATTAACATATATACTAGAGGGATGCATCGAGCTTCGCTCAGTTTTGAAATTTTCACTGGCATTTAATTATCAAATTTGTTGCAACAAATTGAGTTTCATTATACGAAATTTTTTAAAAAAATTTAATATTGATTTTCATTTGTAATGAATATATTGAAAGTAAGATTATATGATATTATTTCAATTTTATAAAATTATATTGCATAGGAATTTATAAGCAATGGTTGAAGAGACCAAATAACAATTAGACATGAACTACCTTACATTCTTAAATAATATGAAGGGGTCACAAAAATCAGAAATAAAACAATGCGCTGCCAATTTATTTTTGTTGGTGAAACGGGTCAATTTTATGAGCAACAATATCCGGCACGCAAATAATTATAGAGTATCACGTTACAGAAATATGAAAAAATGTTACTTCACATTGCTTGAAGTGTCTGACTACATTTAACTAAAAAATTCCGACACCCACACATCTTTATTTATAATATTGATATGGCTCAAAAGAACAATTGCATCGACTATCAACTTCATATATGTTCAATTTAACCCTGACAGGTATAGGGTATTCATTATTATTGTGTTCTGTTGCATGAATCTTACTAATTTCAATTTTGCTGAAATCAACGGCAAAAGCAAAGTGAAAAGAAGGAAACAATGGATCATACTAGCAAGTTTGATGAGATTTGACAGGAATTTAGCGCGTGCGCAGATAAAGGTTGGTGAAAGCATAACAATGGCGTCCCATTAGCACAGGAAGCATAAACTATACAAGTTAAAAACAATATATATAATTATAAGATTATGGAAAGAAAGAATGAAGTTATATTTTTTTTTCCCTAAGAATGGTACAATAATAAATAAGTAAATTTTGGGTGGGATTAGGAAAATGAGCATTGAATTGACTATTTGACATTATAAGCTCTTAATGAAATAGCAAAATTAAAAAAATGCTGGCAGTTAAATTTCCAAGTGCACTCCTTCAATTCCAGCCTTGAAAATGTCAAACAATGAAAGTTTTCCCACTTAATAAAAATATTCAAATACAATAGTGTTGGGTCCTATAGTTAGGCGTCCCTGTATTATCCTATGAATTGTAATTTTGCGGTTTTATTTGGCATTTTCGTTGATTTTTGTTTATAATTTCAATTTTGAACGTTTATAGATTTGCCTTTTTTTTAAAATTTATTTTGAGTGTGCAACTTGATTAGATGCTGTCTTTGAATTTTGCTAGATAACTTTTTTGTAGATATTAGCTAAGATGTTTGCGCTCTGCTTTATCTCAAAAATAAAAATTAATAATAATTGTTGACTGCATTTTTTTTTTGTTTTTTCGATAATGCTTTCTAAATGTTTTTCAGTTCCTTCACGGTCTAATCAATTAATATACTCTAAATTATTCTAAATTATTCTCACTAGAGGAGATTATCGAGTTTGCTCGATGTTGATATCTATAATAATAATAATAATATTTTTAATAAGTTTCTATAGTTTAATTATGTTCATTTTTAGATATATGGTTAAGATATATTTATCTTTAGAAATATAGTTTAGTTATTGTAGGTAGTTTGATTTGATTAAAGTTAAAGAGTTTGATCAATTTAAAGAAAAAATTATATGTGTGTAAATGTAGGTATAGTTATCTGAAATAATATGATTTATATTATGTTGATATTATTCATGAAATATAATATGTTTATAAATGACTTAATTAAAAAATATATATCGTAAAAGATCTAATGTTTTTTTCTATTTTCAATTGAATGAATTTGATTTATATTTTGTAAACCGAAATTAAGAATAGTGATGAAGAGAAATTAAGGTGGAGAGAGACTCCAAGCAATACAAAAGAGATGAAGACATGATGAAAATGAAAATAGTAAGGGGTCACAAAAATCAGAAATAAGACAATGTATTGCCAAATTATTATCTGATGTTGATTCGAGTCAATTTTATGAGTAATAAAACCCGACACACAATTAGTTACAAAGTATCACATTACAGAAATCAGAAAAAATACTATTGCACAACTATTTCACAATGCTTGGAGTGTCGGATGATATTCAATTAAAGGATCCCAACACCCACACATCTTTATTTATAATATTGATTACACATTAAAAGCAGAGTGCACGACTACATTCAGTTTATATCCCATATATATGATATCCAATTTTCAGCGCTTATATATTCATGACAATGTTATAAAATCAAGTGCTTTTACAGAGCTTTCTTAATCGATCAAATTCATTGAGTTTGAAAAGATCAAAATAGGAAAGTTAAATAATAATTATTATATATGTTTAGTGAAGTAACTTTGGGTCCTTAAATCTTCTTCATAACATAATACGAGTCCGTTTGCATTGTATGCCTAATTTTCTAATCCAGCGAAAGTCGACTCATTCTTTAAATATTAAAATCTATATTGACAGTGATCAGGTTAAAAATTGTGTAAATAGTTCTCAAATCAAGATAAAAGGAAAAATAGGAAAAAAAAACATTTAATAGGCATATCATCGATCTATTAAATTGATCGTGTCAAATTCAATGGAACTTGAGAATTATTTAATATTTTATTAGAGCTTATTAACTACAGACAGTTACAAGTTTAAAAGTATTAAATACGCAAATTTATTATGTATCAAATTCTTATAAATTGGTACCGTTGATATGCATTGCAGACTTTCAATATGATGTGGACCTCTATAATTTGCCTATTATTCGATAAACTTTAAAAATTACATTAAAATTTTGATTTTTTTTATATATAAAAATGATAAGGTGCACATTAATTTTAGAAAATATTTTAACTGCTAGATTTTAAAATTATCTAAATTTTTTATTATTGTCTACTTTTATGAATATGCTAACATTTTCTTGACGTCATACAAAAATTGGCAATGAGTTGGCTTTGGTTTAAGCAGTGAAGCCTGAAGTCAAGGCAGATGGTGAGGGTTTGTTGCTCCATTTTGGAAGTAGGTGCTTCAATGCAAGCGGTGCACTCAACACTCTTCCTGGACTCTAAATTGTTTTTTTTTTGGGCATTTCTCCCCTCTTTAATTACGTCGCTCCCAAAGCCAAACCTCTATCCATCTACCCCCGGCCTTTGTGAATTTTTAACATGCAGACCCCTTGTTCTTCAGTAAAACTACAATTGAATTTATGTTTGATTAAAAGATTGCAAAATTATGTACAAAAGTGATGCTTATTCAAATTAGTAATTATTATGAAATACTATTCGGAGTTTAGATAGATGAAATACTTGTTCAAAATAATTGCTAACTCAGCTATTTTTATTTTGGTTAAAAATTGAGTTATTATTTATATTAAAATTTTAAATATGTACATTCATCTTGTTAATCTAACTCATAATCTTAAAAGACCGGGAAAAAAAACATATCTTTTGGAGAGCAGATAAAGCCTTATCAGAGCGGATACCTCTCAGCTGGACCCACAAAGGAAGCAATGATTTGGATCGGCCTAGTTACCAATCTCTAATAACCAATTCACGGGCCAGCAAAACAGGTTTCAAAACACATTTTTAAAAAATGATGTTATCAGGCCCGTTCATTTAACTTTCATATTATTACATTTAGCGTAGTTTTACGAATTAATGTGACCGAATATGTTAAGTTACCATCAGTGCTCAGGTCAACCCTTCGTAAGATTTTCAAATGCAAATTGGTATACGGGTCAGAGTGAGTCTTTGATTGGAATGCATTGGAACCAAGAGTTCAAATGATTTTTCATATGTGTAATTTTAAGAGACATGATTTTAAATTGATATTCAGTACGAGAAAGTATAAATTGTCGAGACCAAAATTCATTCTAAAAAATTTTTAAAAAAATATTGTATCTCCACTCAATTTACTTGTAATTATACAATTAAAATTGTAAAACTTGAGGTTGCCCCAACGAAAAGGAAGTAAACAAAGAAGGTGAAAGATAGAGTAGGAAAGTGGAAAGAGAACTTATCTAATTCAGCCCTTCACAGCCAAGTTGAAGTAGGAGATGAAGACGACGAGGGTTTGCCGGTCATTTCGCTTTGTCGAAACCGTTTCTCATCGGCTCTATCTATATATTTTCGCGGGATTCGGTGAGCTTTTCTTTTCCCTTTCTAGAACGCTACGAATCAAACCTTGTTCACTTTGCTTTCTCTTTCAACCTGCGGACAAGCAAAAAAAAAAAGAGTTCTATTATATTTTTCATAGAGATTATTCCTCTTCCGACCATAACTTATAGAACGATGTCATGCCGTAAATGCGCAGTGCGCGTAATTTGGATATATAAGTTAAGTGACAAACCACTTGAGCTGTACAAACAAATCTAGATAGAATAAATGAAATACAATGTCCAATTTAATGTTTTTCTTTTATAAACGTACATATTATGTGATTTTTAATAGAAATAGTGTGTGTGCGTGTGTGTTTTGGGTGGGAGAGGGGGGTTAGAAAACATTGGTGCGCATTGGTACCATAAATGATGTGGTACCAGTGCATGGTTACTTCAGGTTTGGTTCAGATGTGTATGTAGATTGTAGGCAGGGGCGGATCTACCACTGAGGCGGGGTGGGGCTAGAGCCCCACCTAACGCCGTCGAGTCCATGGAGCCCCACCTTAACTCCAGCTAATTTTTTCTGCCATTAGAGTACCCAAAGGTTCATTGTATGAGATTGATATATAATGAACTTATGTTGGTCTAATATTCTTATAAACTCAACCTCACCTAAATATTTTTTTTAGATCCGCCACTAACTGTAGGGGTCAGTTGCTACTTGCTAATAAGCTATATCAGCAAAATAGGCTGATTTGGATTGTTGATGTATAAGTAGTGGGGTTTTTTTGCCCACTTCGTTTAAAAACAACGTACATATTTATTTTGTATTTATAGCATTATATATTAGTATTCGTGTTATAACATGTCATGTTTTTGCTTCAATAAGACATCAAAATAATTTTATTATCGATCCCTATAACTATAATTTATATAGATAAGATCACATTATATTAATATCGACGCTCCAATGGAAGTTTTATTGACTCCGTTTGTTTTCTGAGCACCCAAAAAAAAATACACTCTAAACTAGCCCACCTTTCTTTTGTGTTGTCGAAAATGTATCCTCATTGATATTAGAGAAAGGTCGACAAAGGTAATTTTAAATACTTTGTATTTGTTTAGACCTTTTTTTTTGAATTAAAAAACAATAAGTAATAGAATGATAAGAAGTTTTTTTATACGCCGATAATGATTAGGGCATGAATTTGTAAGAAAAAAGGCGCGTCGAAGCTTTTTGACTGGCAAACAAAGGACAAATTCATATTTAAGAAATTTAGAGAGTTTCCCGCATAAATTTCGCTCGATCCGTTCCTCGAAATAACAATTCAATCTCTGCCGTCCAGACTAGACATAATCCAACGAGAGTTAGACAAGCCACCTCATCGATCCGAACCGCTTCCGACTAGCCAATCCTGCTCCTCTTCTTCTTTCTTTATAACCCCAACCAAACCAGTTTCCCTCTCATTCAATCTCAATTCATTCCAAAATTTCGCAAAATCGAATACCCTTTCACACAATTCCCGCTTCCCTTCCTCAAAACCCTAGCTTAGTAAGCTCTAATGGCACCCAAGGCAGAGAAGAAACCAGCGGAGAAGAAGCCAGAGGAGGAGAAGAAGAAGGCGGAGAAGGCTCCCGCGGAGAAGAAGCCGCGAGGTGAGAAGAGGGTGCCGAAGGAAGGAGGCGACAAGTCCGGGAAGAAGAAGAAGGCGAAGAAGAGCACCGAGACTTATAAGATCTACATCTTCAAGGTGTTGAAGCAGGTGCATCCCGATATTGGGATCTCCAGCAAGGCCATGTCTATCATGAACTCCTTCATCAACGACATCTTTGAGAAGCTCGCCATGGAGGCCTCTCGCCTTGCTCGGTACAACAAGAAGCCTACCATCACTTCTCGGGAGATCCAGACCTCTGTCAGGCTTGTGCTTCCTGGTGAACTCTCCAAGCATGCTGTGTCTGAGGGGACCAAGGCTGTTACGAAGTTCACCAGTGCTTAGTTTGATTTAGGATTTGGCGGGGTTTTGTTTTGGCTTTTGGTGTGGCTTAGTTGGGTTGGCTGTAGGATTAGATTGGGCGTTTTGTAGTAAGTGGATGTGTTTAGTTTATGGCACTTGTAATTTGATGGTAAATTGATGAAAGAAAATTTAGTTCAACTGATATATCTCAATCTCTTGTAGTAACTTATCAAGTCAAAATTTTCAACATTCCGTATTTCTATTGAGAGTATGCAAAAGGTAGAAGTATATGGATAATGGGAAGGTGAGACAGAAATTCCAACATAGCAAAAGAAAGGTTAATATCAAACATTAACAATATTTGCTTTTCACTATATTTATTAGCAATTTCACTGTGTAGACCTATTTTATTCTAGTCATTTCACTGTGTAGACTCATTTTATTGCTACTAAAGTTTGTGCAGCAAATAAGGTGTTATCTGGAATCTGATTTCATTTATGCAGATGCCATCAGACGCTGCTAAGTATCATGGGATGCTATTTGTCATACCAAACGCACATGAGCTGATACCTGGTGCAGATGATTGAGCCTTAATAAAAATGATCCTGTAACTTGCATTGAAGTATTAATTACTTGTAAATGCCATATTGCGAATCTCCACACTGACACTATCATCCCTACTATATTGTAACAATCATGGGCGTATTATGCTTCTCCACATTGACACTATCAAGCATACTATACTGTAACAATCATGGGCATACTATGCTAGTGTTTACCATTTGATAATTGATACCAGTATCATCTGCTATGTTTACCAGTATAACAGCCAGTGAACATTAAGAAAAAGAACATAATGAAATCTTTTACATTGTGGCAAATTGTAGTTTTTTTTTTTTGAATAAAGGCAAATTGTAGTTTGTGTAACAATAATATGGAGGTGGCGATGATTGGAGGTGATGGAATATCTTCCAGATTTACCACAGCCATTATTTCATATAGTTCATGATATGGATACTGTACTAATATGACAAGGGAAATATAGGAATGTCTTATAGTTCTACTTTTTCTATTATTGCTTTCCACAAGGAAAATTGTTGTTTGAGAATGATACTGGAAAAGTGCTTTGGTTCTACTTATATATGGAAAATCAGAGACCGATGGGGTTAACAAATCAGCATAGGAATGTCAACCTGATAATGATGTGGTGCTTTTGGTTTTGGCAGAAAAGGAAAATAATTTTAGAAGCACTACTTGTGCATGCCAGTGAGTTTATTTAACAGGAAGATAAGTAAAAAGTAATGCATTGAATGTGTCAGATTCAGGTGCCATAACTGTTCCTTTTTGCACATAATTAAAATGCTAGGTTTTAGTATTCTAAAAGAATATAGAGTAGAAATTTACAAAAAGAAACCTCGACATTTACAGCACATAAATTTAGAGCTTTATAAAAGTCAATTACATGCCAAAAGAGGGGAAAAAAAAAGGCTAAAATCAACCATCAAAACATTCGTTAGTGAAATCAATTGCAAAGAGAGCTCAATCCATACATCATTAAGATCCCAACCAGCTTAACATCACAGCCCCATCCATTCAACTGGATTTATCACCGAAAAAGGCGTATAATGCGAGTTCAAAATCAACTTGGACAGAACAATAACCTAAATCAACTTTGCACATAACTTAAAAGCTTGCCTGATCAAAAACCTACAACACATTTTAACCGAAAGATATTGAATTCCTGGGTTATTAAAAAAAAAAAAAGAATTTGATCCAAGTACTTCCAGTCCAGTGATGCAAGGCCTATAAGCAGGCAGTAAATATTGATTTTATACTCAGTACTAACAGTAAGGTATCCATTTTTTTCATGGGAATTGTGTTGAATATGAATGCCAATACCCAAAACTGATTGAAGTAAGGACATGCAAGGTTATGCTTGCATATAAAGCACACAAACAGAAGCAATGTGGAATACAGCCCAGTTGCTATAATTAAGGATCATTGATTAGGCAATGCTAAACACCATGACCATTAAGGCGATTTTTTATTAATATGGTGCAATATATTGCCCGCCCCTCAGTGAAAAATTGCAACAAAGTTTTGATTTTTCACTTAGCACTTGAATTAGAACAATTTTCAAATCCAAGGGCGAAGTCAATAGCAAAACAATTTGCAATTTCAAGGGCCTTAAAATCCATCGAATGCTAGATTACTTCAATAAGATTAGATATTAGGAAAATTTCAGACAAAAAAGACATTATTTAAGGCAAAAAAACACTTATCTAGCAACTACTCAGTACCTAGGCTGAAAAGAAAATAGATTCGCCATTGACACTAATTACTATAATATCCATTTAAAACATGGCATTTACTAAAGAAATTGATAAGTATAGGAAATTTATTAACAAGTACACCAAACAGTTATCTGGCACTAAAGATGGGTTCGACATCAGCAGTCGGTTGCACTCGCCGTGTATATTTGATTAGGAGGCCTTCTGAAGACATACCAGGCACACGTAAATTCCTGCATAAGAAATCCTTATTAAATAATTATAATCATTCTGCATGTGCATTAAGAATTGCGATGTCCATGTCCTTATTATCTTGGAGACTAGCACGACCAATGCAACACTCACTGAATAATATCTAATACTGTAGATATTTACTCTATAATTTAGACGGTGCTATTTGAGAACCAATTGATCATCAATCCAGCAACTTGAATGATCAACAGGTTAGTTTTAATGGCATTTTATCTTAAACCATTTCAAATTGGACCAAATTTGATACATCTTCGACCTAAATGGCAAAAAACACACTTTGAAAAAAAATTTTTTGAAGGTAGGGAGACAAGTGTCTCACCTACAATTTCGTCGAACAGAAAAAGTTTCTGTACATCAAATTAAAAAGAAAAGAGAAACTGTAAACCTATAATCCTAAACACACATTTTGAATTTTTATTTTGATACATGATCAACCTAAATGAGGTAAAAAAAAACACATTTTCAATTTTACTTTTTACTCCAGCAGAGTTTAATATTGATTGGAACGGTTGTCAAAATAAGTTACTTATCATTATATTTGCATTTTATTGCTGTTACAAATTCTTGCAACTTGCATGTGAATATCTTCCACATTAATATTTGCATTAGACACAATCACATGGTGATTAAATAGCTTTTCCTCGTAAAAAGTAAAAGTTTACCTTACATAAGGCTCCAAGTCCTTCCACGCCCACTTGGCACGTTCTTTGAACAGCACAGGAAAACGTGCATCCGGTGCCAACGGCAGATCCGCCACGCTAAAAGCCTTTATCCAAGTCTCGGCACCAATGGTCTCATACAAAACCTCTCCTTCAAGCATATTCAAATCAAATGGCATACCCTTTTGCACATTTCTCATCCATTTTTCTATAAAAATTTCTAACCTCATCTTCCCTCCATTAGAACCCAAGACCTGCTTGGCAAAATGCACAGCTATCCTTTTTTTATCGAAGCCCCAAAGTTTGCTATTGTCATTCTCAATTTTTGTACCAAATGTTTCCAGGCAGTGTTTTACAATGGTAGAATTGTAACCATCAGACTCTAAAACTGATAAGACCTCTTCTTCCACAAGTGCATCTAATGACCAGTCGTGCAATACTGAATTGGTCAACACCATGGTTAGAATCATGTTAACAGATTTTGGGTGAACCATCCGCCAGAACCCATTAATCTCAACAGCTGACAGGAACCTCAGCCCCTCTCTCAGTTCTTCATTGCTGGCCTGAATCGAGCAGATCAGATCATGCCAAGTGTACAACCCCTCTGAGCTGCAGTCTTCTTCGTCTTCTTCATCTAGTTTATAAAGTTTTTGCATAAGAAGGGACCGCAACTTGTCAAGTCGAGGTGCTGTCTGGACCAACTCTATATTGCCCGGGGCAAGCTTTAGAACAGATACTAATGGATTAGGTTGAGGGTCTGATAGGTTTGGTTTCCCAGGTGGGATTAAGAATACAGAATTCGAAGTGCTGACAAATTTCATGGCATATGTTGAAGATGGAGTACATAGAACAGCATCTTCGTCATGTTGCCCTCTTATGGTTACTCTAAGACGACAAAGGATTCACATAAGACAACTAAATAACAAAAAGATGAATTTATTGTTTAAAAATTATAAAATAAAATTTCATGCAACTGGGCTATATAACTCAAGTGATAAGACACAACAATGTTGTTCAGAAAATCATAATTTCTGAGCTTTATCCATTTAATAAAAAAAAAAGAAAAAGAAAATGAACTTTACAGCAATTGATCTCTAATATTTAATCAATATCTGGTGATAGCAAAGAAATATATGAATTTCCAAAAGTTAAAAAAAATGAAAAATGTAAGCAAGCAGGTTTTGTAAAAAAATATACATGTCTGACTATGGTGATAGTTCAAACCCCTTTTGATCAAAACTAGTGAGGACAACAATTAAATATTCAAATTATAAGGACTAAACTCCTCCATGCTTCAAGGTAAAAAATATAGTTAGTGTAAAGGAGAGGTAAGAAGTACCTGCCATGAAGAAGATCACTGAGAACAGCATCATCAGGAGCTTCTAGAAGGATGAGGTCATTATGGGGCCCAAAATCTGGGTGGTATCTTACTGTCACTGAACTGTCTGGCCCCAATGCCAAAAATGACTCTGCTCCACCACCAGTAATATCACCTTTGTTGGCAGCCATTTCTCCCTCTTCTTTTCGATAAATATCTCACTCTCTCACCAGCAGATCATCAACTCTGAATTTAGGAGGGGAAGGGAGGATGAACAGATCTCAGATATAACACTTCAATTCCTATTTTTACCATAATTATACCAAAAAAAATCCATACAGTTTTATATTGTATCAAAGACTGGTATGGCACTAGAAACATGCAATTGGACAGAATTCAATGACTAGAAATACAACTGGTTCAATTCTTTGCATGCTGTTCTCCTTGATTTTATCCTTCCAATTTAATCAAGGACGAAGGGGTGGGGGGTCTTCATTAGGTGCTGATGTAGATTCACTGGTTTCACTTACCACTTCATCTCTCTCAATCATGAATAAGTGAATGGTTTTCTAACTAATATTTGTTACCTACTGTGAAATATAGCAATATTTATTCATCATGGAGTGGAAATCAAACAAGAATTTTGGAAGGACACAAAAATTTGAGCATTCCACCTAAACTAAATCTCTTTTGTCAACAAATTATTGAGAACCAAATGAGCTTAATTCATCAGCTACAACATTTATTTGGGCTAATAGATTAATTGACATACATCAAATTAAAGAAAATGAAGAATAAAAAACCCAGATCTGCTCAGAACTCAATGAGATCGAACAATTTCCAACAAAACCTAATTCAATTAAAACTTACGACAGTACCAAATCACTTCAACAAAGCAATATCCCCAAGGCACGAGTCCTAATTCATCCTAACCCGTTTCACACTAATCTATTATGTTGCACAGCAATTTCTGCCTAAAATGTAATTTATCCTCGTCAATTTTTAATACAATAATCCTCAAACACTAAAACACACCTCTTATGAATTGTTCATTGTAAAAGGAAATTATGCTGTCGCTTTTGCGTACCAGTTGAGCGATCGGTGTGATGTGTGGAAAAAGGCAGTTTGAGAGCGCGATGCAGAGAAACGAGAGAAGACGGGAGGAAGTATGATTCGGAGTCGGAGATGATAACTCCTTTCCCTAAAATCAAGGATTCAGAGAGTGGCGGGAAGAAGGGAAAAGGCAGCGGGAAACTATGATAAGAGAGAGCAAGACGAGTGCGGGAGCGACTCTGAGACTCTGACCTGAAGCCTCACTTCAAGGAAGCAAGGTTGTTCTGGACTGATAACGATTGAGCAGCCTGTTAAAAGCCCAAGAAATATATGGCCTAGAAAACATTTTGGCCCATAAAAGGCCCGCTTCTGGTTTGGACGATAAATTCTGAAGTCTGAAGGTCGAACATGTTTGCGTTTTGGCATCTATATAAGGCCGCAGGCCGCTGCTGATGCATCCGGATCCTCTGGTCAGCGCGTTAAAAACGACCAGGTGATCGGCGTCCGATCTGAATCGTCCGATTTAATCTCAACGGTTAATTTTTTCGGGCCTATCAATTCTGATATTATGCACGGGGCATCCTTAACCATTGAGATTAAATCACACGGTCCGTATTGATCCAACCACTTGGTCTGCCGACCAGAGGATCTCGTTCCCGCTGTTGATATTGCTTAAATGCAGGAGGGATTTTACTATAAAAAAATTCTTCTCAATTATTATGGCAAGAATCGAAGAACACTCATCAATTATGCAAAAAGGTTTTTTGTTTAATTTTTTTTTGGAGTGTTCGGCGAATCAGATGGATGCATGCCCGAATTATCCCAAGCAAACACCATACGTAAGAGTCTTGTGATCCATGATATTTTACATTTTCAGGTATGATTTTTATTGTGCTAGAAAATTATTTATAGCTAGCCTCCCTTATACACAAGAAATCAAGAATATATACCAAAAAAAAAAAAAATCAATCTGTATCGTATTTTTGCTTACTTTGATAGTGTTTCCTGTTACAAAGCTTTGAACTCCCCCCATAGTAAATCCTACACTCCGGCTTAGTTTCAATGCAATTGATCATCCATCCACTAGTTTACTATGTTACTAGCATTTAAAGAATAGCCATACAACTCCTTTAATGTTCTTGTAAGCACTTTATTGTTGGTGTTGAATGTGAATTTAACCAGTAACTCAGGTAGTAAGTTGCTAGCATAATTTGCACGTGATTTTTTAAATTCAAATCAGACTTCACTTGGTAGTCACTACTAAGAATTTATAAATATACAATAAAATAAGAACTCACCATAATTGTAAAAGAAAAAAAGCTCGTGTTCCTGTAGTCAAACGGTAGTGATTTTTCATACTGTTTGCCGTTTTTTTTCATGACAAATGCTAGTCCTACATCTACATGTACGACGGATGTACAGATCCTACGCGACCTTTCTTGCATTTCAAACTTCAAACCGCTCAGAACCATTTGACATGTTCTTCATGTTGTAAACTTTTAAAATTTTTTACAATTTATTCAAATTTTGTTACTATATTTAATATTTTAAGGAAAAAAAATCCATGTTACGAGAATTATTTCTTTATGAAAACTTGATACAATAATTATGGACCCTCTAATAGCAAGGATTTTTTGAAAAGTCCAAAAAAAAAGTAAAATATTTGAAAAATATATAAAAGTTGGTATCTTATGAGTTTTGAATTTTAAAAAACTTATTGAATGATTTGAATTGGTCATTTCGACTTTGAAACTAATAAATCACCGTATATCTGTCCTACATGCATGTACGACTTAATTTAACGTTTCTAATTCATTATATGACCAGAGAATAAAGAAATAAAAAACAAAATAGCAAAGTGAGAGAGCAAAAGACGAATCTCAAATTCTAGGCAAAATTTGTCTCTAACCAGAATAGATTTCTTTCTTTGAGGCACAATAAATATATCAGCTGTGTTTGAGGGGACGGGGCTGCAGAAATATATCACAATAAATAATTGGATCGTTAATAAATATAACACTAGAGTGAAGTCACAAGAGTAGCTAGGTTTGGAATTTTTTTTAAAAAAAGTCTAAAATTAATTTATAAATTCAACAACAATCTATGACCCTTCGATTTTTTTCACAAAGGTTTTAACAAGGCCACTATTCAAAATGTGATCCTTTGATCATGCCTTGAACTCCACCTGTTAGATACGCAGACCCCTCCCCCCGAAAATATAATAACATCAAACATAATTAAAGGCTGCCTTTAGGAATGTTAGTCTGTAAAATTTGCATTTTTCTCTGACATTAGAAGCTATCATTTCTAATGTCGTCCTATATTTTTTTGACTACTATGCACTGTTTCTTATTTTAAGTCTATATTTCTCGTATGAAATTTGATTAAGATGAACAAAATATGTTAGAAAAATAACAGAAACTATAGGCCAACATTACTACTGCTGACGACCTTTAATTATTTTTTATGTCATTACGTTACAAAGGAAGGGAGAGTGTGCGTGTTTGACAGACGGGGATCGTTGCTTGATCAACGACTGACATTTAGAATAACATCCTTGTTTGATTATTTCTGAAAATATGCATAGCCTGTCATTGAATTTATGAATTAATTTTGATTTTTTTAAGAAAAACTTCAAGAGGCTGTTAGGTTATGTACCTGGACTGGAATTGAATCCTCCAAATAAATTAAAACATACTAACTAAACTATAAAATTCATCTTTAGAAAAAAAAGGCCTTTAAAGACTCTTTAAGTATATGAATATAACTAGTTGGAACAGAACCTTAAAAAAAAAAACTAGTTGGAACTGAAAAATAAAAAAATCTAAATATATGCCGCGTCAGCCTTCGGGGAGGAAACTGTCCTAGCAGAGGCGGGGATAGTTAGGCCGTGATTTAGAAAGTTGAGCATGGTCAATAGTATGACTTTTCTAGCCATATTTCTTGCTTATATTTTTCTAATGTGGAAAATTAACTAACGTAGAAAGTCGAGCATGGTCAATAGTGCGACATTTTTAGGGCTATTTCTTTCTGATTTTTCTAATGTGAAAAATAACTAATGGAAGGCAAAACTAAGCAGTAATCTTGAAGACAAAATAATTGAGAAGAATATCCAAAATTTTCAAATGCTACCGTATTTTGCAAAGTACTCTAATACATTGACTTTGGACTCGTTTTTCAAAATCCGGGTCTTAAACAATTGCTGAATCTTACAGTTTGTTCCTTCACGTTGAAATCTCGTAGCAAATAAATGTAGCATTTTTTTTTTCAAATTCTTTTACTTTTCTGTATATTTTTAGATAATCCTTGAACTATTCTTGACCATCTAGTTACAACGATTTTTAAAATAAAAAAAGTTTAAGAGTTAAGAAAATAAAACTTTTGATCTATATCAAGATTTCACAAATTGAACAGTTCAAATCGACTGTTTGAAACTCAAATTTCAAAAAATTAGACTAGAGCAAAGTATCATCTTAGTTTGCAAAACATCATTTATATCATATCCTTATAGATAAAAATAAAAATAGATGCAAAATCTCTTAAAAGGCTCAAATGATGCTAAGAATTAGCATTATTTGTGCATTATATGTGAATTTACTCTGTATAATCCAATTATTTGAATAAATAAGATAAAAAATATATTCTAGAAATAAAGAGCTTAAATATAGATTATAGCGATCAAATGACTTAAAATGAATGCAAAATCGCTGGAAATACTCAAATGATGCTCAGAATTTGCATTATTTGTGTATTTACTATGTATAATCCGATTTTTTGAATAAATAAGATCATAAACATATTCTAGTCAATTTAAAGAGCTTAAATATTAGATTATTGCGATCATATAACTTAAAATGAATGCAAAATCGCTAGAAATTCTCAAATGATGCGTAGAATTTGCATTATTTGCACATTATATGTTTATTAACTATGTATAATACAATTATTTGAATAAATAAATTCAGAAACATATTCTAGACAAAATAAAGATCTTAAAAATAGATTATTGTGAACAATGACTTAAAATGATTGAAAATCTCTTGAAATACTCAAATGATGCTCAGAATTTGCATTATTTGCACATTATATGCGTATTTACTATGTATAATCTGATTATTTGAATAAATAAGGTCATAAACATATTCTAGTCAGTATAAAGAGCTTAAAATATTATATTATTGCGATCAAATAACTTAAAATGAATGCAAAATTGCTAGAAGTTCTCAAATGATTCTCAGAATTTGCATTATTTGCACATTATATTTGTATTTACCATGTATAAGACAATTATTTGAATAAACAAAATCCGAAACATATTCTAGACAAAATAAAGATCTTAAATATAGATTATCGCGAACAAATGACTTAAAATGATTACAAAATCAATTGAAATACTCAAATGATGCTCAGAATTTGCATTATTTTAACATTATATACGTATTTACTATGTATAATCTAATTATTTGAATAAATAACATGAGAAACATATTCTAGATAATATAAAGAGCTTAAATATAAATTATTGTGATCAAATGTCATAAAATGAATGACAATCGCTCGAAATGTTCAAATGATGCTCAGAATTTGCATTTTTGCCACATTATATGTGTATTAACTATGTATAATCCAATTATTTGAATAAATATGATCAGAAACATTGTCTAGATAGTCACTTGACAGCTGCTGTCAAGGTTTCGAAAAAACATTGTCTAGATAGTATAAAGAGCTTATATATAGATTATTGCGATCAAATGACTGAAAATGTATGCAAATAGCTTGAGAGCTCAAATGATGCTCAGAATTTGCATTATTTTCACATAATGAGCATATTTACTATGTATAGTCATAATTATTTGAATAAATAAGATCAGAACATATTCTGGACAATATAAAGAGCCGAAATATTGATTATTACGATCAAATGACTTAAAATGAATGCAAAATTGCTTGAGATGCTAAAATGATGCTCTGAATTTGTATTATTTGCACATATATGTGTATTTAGTATGAATAATCTAATTATTTAAATAAATAAGATCATAAACATATTCCAGACAAAATAAAGATCATAAATATAGATTATTGCAAACAAATGACATAAAATGAATGCAAAATCTCTTGAAATTCTCAAATGATGCTCAGAATTTGCATTATTTGCACATTATATGCGTATTAACTATGTATAATCCAATTATTTGAATAAATATGATAAGAAACATTGTCTAGATAGTATAAAGAGCTTATATATAGATTATTGCGATTAAATGACTTAAAATGAATGCAAAATCGCTTGAAATGTTCAAATGATGCTCAGAATTTGCATTATTTGCACATTATTTGCCTATTTACTTTTTATATTACAATTATTTTAATAAATAAGATCAGAATGTAAGTGCTACAACAATTCTAGAATGCGGAAATAACCCAGAATCGTTAAAATACCTCGTGCCATCGCTAATTGAAATCGAGTGTTGAGTGGATGAACTTGAAACCAACAAGCCAAGCGCGTCTCCTTAGTCTCTGATCTTCTCCATGTCCTGCAGTGAGAGAATCACTACAAAGCCGATGTTGCAACCCCAACTGATGGTGTTTGACAGGGGTTAGTCGGCCTTGACTCGTTCCCTCTAGAAACACGTTATCTTTTCTCTCTCTTGTCTAAACTTTGGTTAGAACTGAAAGAAGCCTCTCACATACCCTCTGCCATCTCAGAGAAAGTATATATAGAGGGTTCAAATCGCTCAGAAGATGCAAAGGCAGTGTTTTGATGAAAGGGTGCGATGTTCACAGCATTCTGTCCAGGTGCACCGTATCTATTGGAACGGACCATTTGAACACGGATCTGAAACAGTCCGTCTCATCTAAACTGGTTCGTTTCATTTGACAGAATACTACACAGAACATATTCTGGACAATATAAAGAGTTGAAATATTGATTATTACGATCAAATGACTTAAAATGAATAAGAAAAATCGGTTGAAATGCTAAAATGATGCTCTGAATTTGCATTATTTGAACATTATGTGAGTATTTAATATGTGTAATTCAATCATTCAAATAAATAAGATCAGTTACACAATCCAGGCAAAATAAAAGTGCTTAAATATAGATTATTGCGATCAAATGACATAAAATGAATTCAAAATAGCTGGAAATGCACAAATGACCCTCAGAATTTACATTATCTGCGCATTATATGCGTATCTACTATGTATGATCAATTATTTGAATGACTAAGAACAGAAACATATTATAGATAAAATAAGGAGCTTAAATGTAGATTATTGGGAACAAATGACTTAAAATGAATGCAAACTTGCTTGAAACATGAAATGATGCTCAGAATAGTCATTATTTGCATATCATCAGCGTATTTACTATGTACAGACAAAATTATTTAAATAAATAAGATCATAAACATATTATCGACAATATATTAAGCTGAAATATTGATTAGTACGATCAAATGACTTAAAATGATGCTCAGAGTTTGCATTATTTGCACATTATATGTGTTTTTACTATGCATAATCCAATTATACGAATAAATATGATCAGAAACATATTGTAAATAATAAAGATCTTAAATATTGATTATTGCGAATAAAAGACTTAGAAAAAGCGCAAAATCGGTAGAAACGCTCAAATGATGCTCACAATTTGCATTATTTGCAAATTAAATGCGTATTTACCATGTATAATGAAATTATTTGCATAAGTAGGATCAGAAACAAGTTCTAGACAATATAAAGATATTAAATATTGATTATTGTGATAAACTGACTTAAAATGAATGAAAAATCACTTGAAATTCTCAAATGATGCTCAAAATTTGCATTATTTGCATATTGTATGCATATTTATTATGTATAGTCCAATATATGAATAAATAAGATCAGAAACATATTCTAGATAACTTAAAGAGTTTAAATATAAATTATTGCGAACAAATGTCTTAAATTAAATTCAAAATCGCTCGAAATGCTCAAATGATGCTTGGAATTTTCATTATTTGCACATAGTATGCGTATTTACTATGTATAATCCAATTATTTGAATAAATAAGAGAAGAAACCTTATCTAGACTATATAAAGAGCTTATATATAGATTATTGCGATCAAAAAAATGAAAATGAATGTAAAATCGCTTGAAATGCTCAAATGATGCTCCGAATTTGCAACATTTGCACATTTTATGTGTATTTACTATGTATAATCCAATTATTTGAATAAATAAGATCAGAAACATATTCTAAACAAAATAATGAACTTAAATATAGATTATTGCGAAAAAATAAATTAAAATTAATGCAAAATATCTTGAAATGTTCGAATGATCCTCAGAATTTGCATTATTTGCACATTATATGTGTATTTACCATTTATAATGGAATTATTTCAATAATAAAGATCAGAAAGGTATTCTAGACAATATAAAAATCTAAAATAAAATTATTGCGATCAAATGACATAAAATGAATGCAAAATCGCTTGAAGTGCACAAATGATGCTCAGAATTTGCGTTATTTGCTCATTATATGCGTATTTACTATGTATAGTCAAAATTATTTCAATAAATAAGATCAGAAACATGTTATGGACAATATGTAGAGCTGAATTACGATCAAATGCCTTAAAATCTATGGAAAATCGCTTGAGATACTCAAATGATGTCAGAATTTGCATTATTTGCACTTTATATGCAAATTTAATCTTTATAATCGAATTATATAGATAAAATAAAGAACTTAAATATAGATTATTGCGAATAAATGACTTAAAAGGAATAGAAAATTGCTCGAAATGCACAAAGGATGCACAGAATTTGCATTATTTCCATATCATATGCAAATTTACTATGTATAATTGAATTATTTGAATAAATAAGATCAGAAACATATGCTATATAAAATAAAGAGCTTAAATATAGATTATTGCGAACAAATAACTTAAATGAATGCAAAATCTATTGAAATGCTCAAATGATGCTGAGAATTTGTGTGATACCCTAAATTTCTACTGTCTCTGAATTTAGTTTTTAATATAAAAATCGGGTGCACTTGCTTGGTTTTATTTTGAGTAATTTCTTTGCATGAAATTAAATTTTATACTCACTGTTGTTCTGAAATAGAAATATTAAATGTTCTAAATTTCTAGTTTGCATTATAAAGAGTTTAAATATATTTCTTATGTGGCATAATTATTTTTATGCAAGGCTTATTGATTTTTTGATTTTTGGGATGAATTATTAGATTTGTTAAAAAAAAAACGGAAATAAAGTTGGGAGCAGACCCTTTTTCTCTCTCTCTCTTTCTTCTAGCGCGCACCCAACAGAGGCTTGCGCCTCTTCTTTCTCCCCCAAAATCCGAACCCACCTCCTCACACTTGATCTCCACCATTTCTCCACCGTTTCATCGGATCGAAGTATCCACGCGTTTGCCTCACCACCCTCTCTCACTATCTACCGTCGGATCGCCGATTGGAGGGCTCTTCTCGCCGTATTCTTCGACGGAAGTTTTTCGGGAATCGAAGCGAACTCGTCGGTTTTGGCCGCCTTTCGACTCGGAGCACTCCACGACCCTCTCCATCGATTTCCTAGTGGCCTCGCAAGTTTCTTTCGAGGATTAAGTGATGAAAATCGAGGAGTAGCGAATTCGGCTCTTTTTCTCGCGTCACTGGTCTTTGGCCGGAATTGAAGTCAGGCTGTTATGAGTCGAAATTTAGGAGCAACTTGCATATTGGAGGCTTTGTAGAATCAGTTGATTTCTTGCTTGCTTTTGCTTTGGATTTTGCTGCGGTATAAGGTGCGGATTCACATGAACTCAAAGCTTTTAATTAGTAGGAATTATTTACTTATTATGCATGTTGATTCATTGATGATTGCATGATTACCATATGACATTGCATCTAAGATTGTTATCTTATATTACTATGACTTGAATTAATAACGGTATTGGAATTGAATTGTTTGCATGTTGTGTGGTATTCGAATTGAAAAATGAATGAATTGGATTGTGTATTGGTTATGTTACTACTTGTACGGTTGGCCAGTTTCACGAAACATCGTGCGGATGCCGGCTAGCTACCGGTGCACGCTATGTAGTCAGCGCTGTTACATGGGACTCAGATACCCGAGCTAGACGGGGTATGAGGGGAATGATTCTGGAATGTCAAGTAGGGTAATTTGATATTGTTTTGGAAACAAGAAAATGGACTGAATTGAATTGTGATATGATTTGACTGATTGCAAACCAGACTTTAGTTGCATAGTGTTGACCAAACTTATATTGCCGACCTTTGTGATTATTTGATATGTTGAAATCTGATATAATTGAACTTATAGTCGGCATTGCATCATACTTATGCATTACTATTATTATTTAATTGCTTATTACTTGCTTGTTTCTTTTTGCGGGTATTAATTCCAAACATGAAAGTAAAGAGCTCATGTGCTGGAACTGAATACCGTACTGAGATAAATTTTATTTATCTCATTCCGTGCTTTTTGCATGTTTTCCACTATTGGTTGTGGGTTCCAGGTTTTAGATCAAGTGCTGGACAGCAAGATGAGTAGCGGGCCATTGGGTATTGTGGTTAGCAACCTACATGAACCAGACTGTTGTATGATTTATCTTATATTAAGAAATTAATTGTAAATTTCTATTTGACTTGTGTACTAATTGTGTATAATTAACAATAAATTGTAAAATAAGCATTAGTAAGCCTTGCGGGTGCAGCAGGCATCCGCGGCGGGCACTCCGTCATGTGTTGTACAGTTACAGTATTCGACGGGGTGTCTCAGGTGGTATCAGAGCATGGTTTAACAACCAAACCAGACCAATAGGTTGTGTGAGTGGGGTACGTCTAAAGGGTTGCTTGTGTACATAAATTTGATTTCTTAATATTGGTACTAGCGGATTAATGTTTGTCTAGCTTGTTTATAAGTGTGATAATATACAAATGCTTTTGTTTTTGTGAATATCTAATATATCTTAATTGGTTGTTTGATTGTTTCATGTTTAGATATCAAGTGATCTATTGCTTTAAATAGTGATTGTGTAGAAAGTAAATTTTTTTTGATGACTATTTTATATATGTCTCGTAATTTTAAGAATGTTTTATAGGTTGCAACAATTTATGTATATTAAAGTAGTAGGGTTTATTTTCTATTGTCGGAAATGTTAAGGATTTCTAAATTTACTATAGTATGATCAAACTTTTGGAACTTATTTGAGTAAAGATTTTCTTATCTTTTGTTGGCACAAGGATCAAACAAGCTGACTGATCATCAGACTTGTTAATTGAATCTCAATAATACCAGAATTATCCTTACTCCCTTGACTGATCTCCAAGGTAACCAAGAATAATTTTGATATTACCGTGCTTCCTAAAAGATAAGAATTGAACTAGAACTTTCAATATGTTATTAGCTATGAAATGTAAAGAGAGTTTGACTAAATACTATCGAATCTTTAAGTTTTTCTTTTTGTCCTGATTGACTTCTATGGTATTTTGTTATTCTTATGTGCTAATTTTGTTATGCTTGAGCTATATTCTTGTAGTACAAATTGCGTTTGTGTTTATTAGTGAAATATGCTTAGGCATATTTATTTTTATATTTGTCCTAAATGGTTCTTCTTTATTGCTAATTTATGTAAACTAGAACATATATACAAAGTAGAATATATTTTAAATAGCTTTTGATTTCCTACTTGCATAAATTTCGAGGTCGAAATTTTTTTTAAGGAGGGAGGAATGTGATACCCTAAATTTCTACTGTCTCTGAATTTAGTTTTTAATATAAAAATCGGGTGCACTTGCTTGGTTTTATTTTGAGTAATTTCTTTGCATGAAATTAAATTTTATACTCACTGTTGTTCTGAAATAGAAATATTAAATGTTCTAAATTTCTAGTTTGCATTATAAAGAGTTTAAATATATTTCTTATGTGGCATAATTATTTTTATGCAAGGCTTATTGATTTTTGATTTTTGGGATGAATTATTAGATTTGTTAAAAAAAAAAACGGAAATAAAGTTGGGAGCAGACCCTTTTTTCTCTCTCTCTCTTTCTTCTTGCGCGCACCCAACAGAGGCTTGCGCCTCTTCTTTCTCCCCCAAAATCCGAACCCACCTCCTCACACTTGATCTCCACCATTTCTCCACCGTTTCATCGGATCGAAGTATCCACGTGTTTGCCTCACCACCCTCTCTCACTATCTACCGTCGGATCGCCGATTGGAGGGCTCTTCTCGCCGTATTCTTCGACGGAAGTTTTTCGGGAATTGAAGCGAACTCGTCGGTTTTGGCCGCCTTTCGACTCGGAGCACTCCACGACCCTCTCCATCGATTTCCTAGTGGCCTCGCAAGTTTCTTTCGAGGATTAAGTGATGAAAATCGAGGAGTAGCGAATTCGGCTCTTTTTCTCGCGTCACTGGTCTTTGGCCGGAATTGAAGTCAGGCTGTTATGAGTCGAAATTTAGGAGCAACTTGCATATTGGAGGCTTTGTAGAATCAGTTGATTTCTTGCTTGCTTTTGCTTTGGATTTTGCTGCGGTATAAGGTGCGGATTCACATGAACTCAAAGCTTTTAATTAGTAGGAATTATTTACTTATTATGCATGTTGATTCATTGATGATTGCATGATTACCATATGACATTGCATCTAAGATTGTTATCTTATATTACTATGACTTGAATTAATAACGGTATTGGAATTGAATTGTTTGCATGTTGTGTGGTATTCGAATTGAAAAATGAATGAATTGGATTGTGTATTGGTTATGTTACTACTTGTACGGTTGGCCAGTTTCACGAAACATCGTGCGGATGCCGGCTAGCTACCGGTGCACGCTATGTAGTCAGCGCTGTTACATGGGACTCAGATACCCGAGCTAGACGGGGTATGAGGGGAGTGATTCTGGAATGTCAAGTAGGGTAATTTGATATTGTTTTGGAAACAAGAAAATGGACTGAATTGAATTGTGATATGATTTGACTGATTGCAAACCAGACTTTAGTTGCATAGTGTTGACCAAACTTATATTGCCGACCTTTGTGATTATTTGATATGTTGAAATCTGATATAATTGAACTTATAGTCGGCATTGCATCATACTTATGCATTACTATTATTATTTAATTGCTTATTACTTGCTTGTTTCTTTTTGCGGGTATTAATTCCAAACATGAAAGTAAAGAGCTCATGTGCTGGAACTGAATACCGTACTGAGATAAATTTTATTTATCTCATTCCGTGCTTTTTGCATGTTTTCCACTATTGGTTGTGGGTTCCAGGTCTTAGATCAAGTGCTGGACAGCAAGATGAGTAGCGGGCCATTGGGTATTGTGGTTAGCAACCTACATGAACCAGACTGTTGTATGATTTATCTTATATTAAGAAATTAATTGTAAATTTCTATTTGACTTGTGTACTAATTGTGTATAATTAACAATAAATTGTAAAATAAGCATTAGTAAGCCTTGCGGGTGCAGCAGGCAACCGCGGCGGGCACTCCGTCGTGTGTTGTACAGTTACAGTATTCGACGGGGTGTCTCAATTTGCATTATTTGTACATTATATGTTTATTTACTATGTATAATCCAATTATAAATGAGATCAGAAACATATTTTAGACAATATATAGAGCTTAAATATAAATTATTACGATCAAATGATAAAAAATGAATGTAAAATCGATCGAAATGCTCAAATGATGCTGAGAATCAGAGAATGTGAATTATTTGCACATGTATGCGTATTTACTTTGTATGATCCAATTATTTGAATAAATAAGAGCAGAAACATAATATAGATAAAAAAAAAGTGTTTAAATATAGGTTATTACGAACAAATGAATCAAAATGAATGCAAAATCTCTTGAAATGCTCAAATTCTGCTCAGAATTTGCATTATTTGCATATTATATGTGTATTTACTCTGTACAATCCAGTTATTTGAATAAATGAGATGAGAACCATATTCTAGACAATATAAAGAGCTTAAATATAAATTACTGAGATCAAATGACAAAAAATGAATGCAAAATCGCTCAAAATGCACAAAGGATGCTCAGAATTTGCATTATTTGCGCATTATATGCAAATTTATAATCCAATTATGTGAATAAATAAGATCATCAACAAATTCTAGATAAAATAAAGAGTTTAAATATAAATTATTGCGAACAAATGTCTTAAAATGAATTCAAAATAGCCTGAAATGCTCAAATGATGCTTGGAATTTGCAATATTGGCACTTTATGTGAATATTTACTATGTATAATCCTATTATTTGAATAAATAAGATCAGGAAAATATCTAGACAATATAAAAAACTTATATATAGATTATTGTGATCAAAAGGCATAAAATGAATGCAAAATCGCTTGAAATGCTCAAATGATGCTCAGAATTTGCAATAATTGCACATTATATACGTATTTACCATGTGCAATCCAATTTTTTGAATAAATAAGATCATAAACATATTCTAGACAAAATAATGAGCTTAAATATAGATTATTGCGAACAAATAAATTTAAAATTTAAAATGAATGTAAAATCTCTTGAAATATTCAAATGGTCCTCAGAATTTGCATTATTTTCATATTATATGCGCATTTACTATTTATAATCCAATTATTTGACTAATAAAGAACAAAAACATAATCTAGACAATGTAAAGAGCTTAAATATAAAATTAATGCAATCTCTTGAAATGCACAATTGATGCTCATAATTTGCATTATTGTCGCATTGTATGTGTATTTACTATATATATTCCAATTATTTTAATAAATAAGATCTGAGAAATATTCTTGACAAAATAAAGAGCTTAAATATAAATTATTGAAATAAAATCACTCAAAATGTATGAAAAATAACTTGAAAGGTCAAAGGATGCTCAGAATTTGCATTATTTGCACATAATGAGCGTATTTACTGTGTATAGTCATAATTATTTGAATAAATAAGATCAGAACATATTATGGACAATATAAAGAGCTGAAATATTGATTATTACGATAAAATAACTTAAAATGAATGAAAAATCACTTGAAATGCTAAAATAATGCTCTGGATTTGTATTATTTTCACATTATATATGTATTTAGTATTCATAATCCAATTATTTAAATAAATAAGATCATAAACATATTCCAGACAAAATAAAGATCTTAAATATAGATTATTGCGAACAAATGACTTAAAATGAATGCAAAATCGCTTGAAATGCTCAAATGATGCTCAGAATTTGCATTATTTACACATTATTTGCGTATTTACTTTGTATATTACAATTATTTTAATAAATAAGATCTGAAAAATATTCTAGGCAATATAAAGAGTTTAAATATAAATTATTGCAGTTAAATGACTTAAAATGAATTAAAAATCGCTTGAAAGCTCAAATGATGCTCAGAATTTGCATTATTTGCACATCATGAGTGTATTTAAAAAGTATAGTCAAAATTATTTGAATAAATAACATCAGAACATATTCTGGACAATATAAAGAGCTGAAATATTGATTATTATCAAATGACTTAAAATGAATGAGCAAAATCGGTTGAAATGCTAAAATGATGCAATGAATTTGCATTATTTGAACATTATGTGTGTATGTAATATGTGTTATTCAATCATTTAAATAAATAAGATCAGTAACATAATCCAAGCAAAATAAAGAGCATAAATATAGATTATTGAGATCAAATGACATAAAATGAATTCAAAATCGCTGGAAATGCATAAATGACGATCAAAATTTGCATTATCATTTCGCTGGAAATGCACAAGTTTGCGTATTTACTATGTATGATTCATGAATTTGAATAACTAAGAACAAAAACATATTATTGATAAAATAAGGAGCTTAAATGTAGATTATTGGGAACAAATGACTTAAAATAAATGCAAACTTGCTTGAAACATGAAATGATGCTCAGAATAGTCATTATTTGCATATCATCAGCGTATTTACTATGTACAGTCAAAATTATTTCGATAAATAAGATCAGTAACATATTATTGACAAAATATTGAGCTGAAATATTGATTATTACGATCAAATAACTTAAAATGTATGGAAAATCGCTGAGATACTCAAATGATGCTCAGAATTTGCATTATTTGCACATTATATGTGTTTTTACTATGTATAATCAAATTATTCGAATAAATATGATCAGAAACATATTCTAAAGAAAATAAAGATATTAAATATTGATTATTGCGAACATGGACTTAGAAAAAAATGCAAAATCGGTAGAATTGCTCAAATGATGCTCACAATTTGCATTTAAATGCGTATTTACCATGTATAATGAAATTATTTGCATAAGTAGGATCAGAAACAAGTTCTAGACAATATAAAGAGATTAAATATTGATTATTTTGATAAAATGACTTAAAATGAATGAAAAATCACTTGAAATACTCAAATGATGCTCAAAATTTACATTATTTGCATATTATATGCATATTTACTATGATCCAATTATTTGAATAAATAAAATCAGAAACATATTCTAGAAAAAATAAAGAGTTTAAATATGAATTATTGTGAACAAATGTCTTAAATTGAATTCAAAATCGTCTGAAATTCTAAAATGATGCTTGGAATTTGCATTATTTGCACATTATATGTGTATTTACTATGTATAATCCATTTATTTGAATAAATAAGAGTAGAAACATTATTTAGACAATATAAAGATCTTATATATAGATTATTGAGATCAAAAGAGTTAAAATTAATGCAAAATCGCTTGAAATGCTCAAATGTCTCCGAATTTGCAATATTTGCACATTTTATGCATATTTACTTTGTATAATCCAATTATTTGAATAAATATCTCTAGATAGTCGCTATCTAGTATATCTAAAAAAATTATTTGAATAAATAAGATCAAAAACATATTCTAAACAAAATAATGAGCTTAAATATAGATTATTTCGAACAAATAAATTAAAATGAATGCAAAATCTCTTGAAATGTTCGAATGACATTCAGAATTTGCATTATTTACAAAAATAATATGTGTATTTACTATTTATAATCAAATTATTTCAATAATAAAGATCAGAAATGTATTCTAAACAATGTAAAGATCTAAAATAAAAATTATTGCCATAAAATGACATAAAATGAATGCAAATCGCTTGAAATGCACAAATGATGCTCAGAATTTGTATTATTTGCGCATTATATGCGTATTTACTATGTATGATCCAATTGATTGAATAATAAATAACAGAAACACATTATAGATAAAATAATGAGCTTAAATATAGATTATTGGGAACAAATGACTTAAAATGAATGCAAACTCGCTTGAAACATGAAATGATGCTCAGATCATCATTTGCATATCATCAGCGTATTTACTATGTATAGTCAAATTATTTCAATAAATAAGATCAGAAACATATTATAGACAATATATAGAGCTGAAATATTGATTATTACGATCAAGTTACTTAAAATATATGAAAAATCGCTTGAGATACTCAAATGATGCTCAGAATTTGCATTATTTGCACTTTATATGCAAATTTAATCTGTATAATCGAATTATGGATAAAATAAAGAACTAAAATATAGATTATTGCAAACGAATGACTGAAAATAAATGCAAAATCTCATGAAATGCTCAAATTATGCTGAGAATTCGCATTATTTGCATATTATATGAGTATTTACTATATATAACCCAATTATTTGAATAAATGATATCAGAAACATATTCGAGACCATATTAAGAGCTGAAATATAAATTATTGCGATCAAATAACATAAAATGAATCTCTCAAAATGCTCAAATGATGCTCAGAATTTACATTATTTGTACATTATATGCGTATGTACTATGTATAATCCAATTATTTGAATAAATAAGAACATAATCATAATCAAGATGAATAAAGAGTGTAAATATAGATAATTGAGAAAAATTACACAAAAGGAATGCAAAGTCTCTTGAAATGCTCAAATAATGCTCATAATTTGTATTATTTGCACATTATATGTGTATTTACTCTGTATAATCCAATTATTTGAATTAATAAGATCAGAAACATATTCTAGACAATATAAAGAGCTTAAATATATAGATAATAGAGATCAAATGACATAAAATGAATGAAAAATCGCTTGAAATGCTCAAAGGGTGCTCAGAATTTACTTTATTTTCACATTATATGTGTTTTTACTATGTATAATCCACTTATTTCAATAAATAAGATCAGAAACATTATCGTCTAATATAAAGAGCTTATATATAGATTATTGCGAACAAATGACTTAAAATGAATGCAAAATATCTTGAAATGCTCAAATGATGTTCAGAATTTGCATTATTTTCACATTATTTGTGTATTTACTACTGGAGGGGCTAATCAAGCTTGGCTCGATATTTGACTTACAAATAAATATAAAATATGTTATAATTTTTAAATTTGTAAAAATAAATGTATAATTTTTTATTTTTTTGTATTTCTGTTGGGAATAACTATGTGTTGTTTAAAATTTCTCAATTATTTTTAGCAGCTAATTTAATTATTCGACTTTTATCACTAACTTATAACTAAGTTTATCGACGGGTACACATTGGTACCAATGATCGACATCAAAATAGACTATTTAGTATTTTAATTTTTTAGAACATAAAATGAACAAATTTAAGGACATTTTTTTTATCATTACAATCAAAATTTCTTTTATAATCTTCAACTTCCTCTATATCCATGTGCATCATCTTAAGCTTTTATACATTGTAAAGAACTATAACATATTCTTCTTATTATGTTAAAAACAAAAGAAAACGATTAAATAATTAGATGTAATTTTTTTCTTTTGGGGAAAAAGGTGGCTATGTAACCCTTCTAGTAAATATAAAGTCTGCTCAATCAACTTTAAATATACACAAAAAAATCTGTAAATTGAATTGTGGATTCACAGTTTTCACAACAGAGCGCTATCCTTAGTTAATATACTTATAATTAATTATGAGCCTCATTATATTAAAATTAAAATTAAAATTCCCTTAGATCTAGCATAACCTATAATGCAAATCTCATAAAATTAAAATCTGTTATAAATAGAAATTTATTGCTCCTATACCATGCACAACTGAAAAGCTAATCTCCTCTGTCTTCTATTAAATGCACAAAATAAATTTACAAATCAGATACATCGGATTTACAATGTAATTGCAAACTTTACATTAATGGGATAGAATCTATATTGTTTTTAATATACATTAATATATAACGCCCAAATGACAATTATATTCTATATTTAATGCAAAATCTTAACATTTTAATTTTATTTTAAGTTAAATGATCTGGAAATTTAGGGACAAAATTTCGCTTATCATTTAGCGCTTCTAATGCAAGAGAAAATCTAAAATGGAGTAAATATTAAAAATATAAGTCCCTACAATTTTTGAAAAGTTATATATAAGATGGTTGAAGCTAAACTTTTTTTAATGTGCATTTCCAGATCCATTATTGTTTGAGTATTATTGTCAACAGAAAAAGATCCAGCAGCCTATCACTGATCAATTCTTTTATCCTTACATGCGACATATATCTTGAGTTATATAGTTTTGCACTTTAATATCATCGATGCCTCCTCCACTTCTGATTAGCAATGGGATGAAATCAGCTATTTATCTTGGATACGCTGAATAAAAAGAACAATGGGAGAGCAAGAAACAGAGATTGGTTGTACTGCACTTGAATGTCATGTCCTGTATCGATCGATATCTCTTTCTGATATTACAGACCAGAAAATAAAGAAAAAGATGAATCATCAAAAGGGCTATGGGCATTTTTGTCTGAAATCTTTTAAATCGATTTGTCAGAACAACAAAATATTAAATATAATTAAAAGGGAAAATTTTAATATTAATCATGATTAGAGGGGGATATTTTCAAATTTAAAAATTAGAGGGGATATTTCCAATTAGATATGATTTGAGGGGTATGCCACTGATTTTCCCATTTAAAGGTGTTTTTAAATCAGTTTTATTATTAGTTCCTCTCTGTTAATTATAGCATCCAAAACATTGGAATTTCATTAGTCAGTAAACGACAGTAAATTTTTTAACTAAAAATTTCAAAATGTCACATAAATCATTTCATTCTGATTTGGGAAATGCACATTAAAACTATTTAAGTGACGCAAATCATTGGGAACTTATTCTGATACATTCCAGTTCTGGCCCTTAGCTTCGTATCAACTTGCATTAAAACCCCATCATGTATAAAATATTTGGGGAAAAAGATATTTTTGACCTTCGTAGTTACTTTCCAATAAATTAATTATCACTTAATTGTACTGAAGTTTGAAATAAAGTCCGGCATGAATCAGACCAATACCAAGTTAAACACATAGAACACATGAAAACATATTCTTAGGAACTGCCATTGAGTGGTACAGGTCGTAAGAAAAATGAGCTTTCTCCCGGTTCTCCAGGGTTAATGATCATATGGCCTGTATAAACTTCATATTGTGCGTATTAAGATACATATTAGCCCTAAAAACACATATGCTCATGTTTTGGATGCATTTTTACCTTGCTTTAAATGTACATGACCATACTGATACCGTGACACGGAGGACCCTTACGTGAATGTGTTAGAAGATATTAGACACTCCTATTCTCAGTTTTGAGCACCTTCAAGTATGAGAGAACCATTGGTTAATTGTCTTTTTTCTGCTAGTTTGGGAAGAAAGGATGAGACACAAATCGAGCTTGATTTTTGGGCTGTGAATAGGAAGCAGCCCTAATACGTGGATATTTTTCATTGATGCAAAGAAGACAATGTTATTGAAAGCTTGCAACATTGGCTATGTGCAGGGCTGTCAACGGAAGATCCATTTCCATTTTCCGTGGCCGTTCCGTCCAAACGGAACACAGAACGGTACGAGTTTTTCATTTTGTTTCCGAAATGGAACGGTAAACGGTATGAATTTCGGCATACGTTTGTGTGAAATACAGTGTAAACTGAATCGTTCCGCCACGTTCCGTCCAAACGGAACGGCTAACGAATCAATCCGGTACGTACCATTACTATAACGGAACGGAAAATGAAATCCCCCATTCCGTTGCCGTTATCAACGTTTGACACCTCTAGATATGTGAAAGAATCATAAGCTCAATTAGGTATTTCCGTTGCAGTGTATTCCTATTTTTCCCTTGTCTTCCCTTCCTTATTTTTCATCCTTTATCATCCATTCTGGAACAGGGTACCCAAATTCAAACTGGGCCCCTCTGGAAAAAAAAAAACAAATTCTCGATATTGCATTTATTGTCAATTTAAGGGCAACTTCATGCGACTTGCCTAGTTATTCCCCAACAATTAATTGAAGACCAAGACATTTCAGTCAAGAGTATTGAAGTTTTTTTTTTTTTTTTCTTTTTTTTTTTAGCATCATCCAGTCAACAGTGAAATCTGAAGGGAATGCTCTCATAAATCTCAACACACTTTCCTCCTCTGGTCATATTCTCTATCGTATATAGATAAAATTCGACCCACTTGACCACTTATCTTGTTGAAAGAAACAGTCTTCCAAGAAGGGAGGCCTCGGAGAACTTGACCACTTATATCTAATAATATTAAAACCTCAGACCACTTTTTCCCTCATTTTCTCTATGTATTCAAATTGATATTTCCGTCACTAATGCGCTCGTTCCCTTTTAGGCTTTTATCCTTTCATACTAAAATTTGGCACAAGACCCATTTCCTTTTTCCATCCTTCCCTTTATTCTATCGGGGAATCTCGAGTCTCGACCGACTTGTAATAGGTAACCGCTACCTATTGTTTCAAAAAAACAATCTCGACCGACTTTCCTGCATCCTCTATATCAAGGTACTCGAATAATTCCACCACTATATATCCTTCCATTGTTAATTTTTCTAAATTTTAATTTGTAACAACCACAGAAGGGATCTTCTGCAGACACCTTCGAGGTGCTTAATGCCTCTTTGTTTAGGTTCATAACTTCATATTATGCAATTGTGCTTTTCTTTTTTTTTTTGGAAATTAGTGGTTATTCGCAATTGTGCTTTTAAAAGTTTATAACTTCCGCAGACCGTGTGCTGTGAGCCTGCGAGTCTTGTGACATTCGAATGCCAAGTGCGTTCCCGGGTTTCTTGTTTCGAAACACACTTTCTCTTGTTAGTCGTAACTAAAATTGGACACAAATGTGTCAGGTTTTGCATTAAAAACGGCATCTTCTTTTAATTTTGAAGTTGTTTTAGAAAGAAAAAACTTACAATTTCCATGCTTTTATTTCCGTTCTTGGTATTCAAATTTTTAAATGTGCTTTTAAATCAGTTTTAGTATGAGTTACTCTCTGTTAATTATAGCATCCAAAACATTAAAATTTCATTAGTCATGAAACGGCAGTAAATTTTTAAACTAAAAATTTCAAAATGTCACATAAATCATTTCATTCTGATTTGGGAAATGCACATCAAAACTATTTAAGTGACGCAAATCATTGTATTCTGATACATTCCAGTTCAGGCCCTTAGCTGCATATCAGCTTGCATTAAAACCCCATCATGTATAAAATATTTGGGGAAAAAGATTGTTTTGACCATTGTATGTAGGCACTTTCCAATAAATTAATTATCACTTAATTGTACCGAAGTTTATTTCAAGTCCGGCATGAATCAGACCAATACCAAGTTAAACACATATAAAGAATGTTGCAAATAGAATTCAAATAGACACAAAATTTCAATGGGATTTCTAATATATTTGTTCGCTATTACAATTACATACATAACCCATATTTATAACAATACAAACCGCCATCCCTTTTCCTATAACCGGCATTAACTAAAACCGACTCAAAATTTACAGCTCATTATCCAACTCAATTCCAATTAGGCTACCGTTCATGCGCTGAATTTTTTTGACTTCAAACTATTATTTTAGTTCGGTTCACTGTGCCGACATGCAGCCTTTTTAATTTGAGTTTACATTGACAAATTCCTCCCTTAAACTCAAATATCTCTTCCGTCTTTCATTCCGATCTTCGTTTTGCAATTATTGAACAGCTCCGTCGGTAATGCCTTCGTGAAGATATCGGCCGCTTGATCACGACTTGTGACGTGCCTCATTTGCACTTCTCCATTTTTAATATGCTCCCGAATAAAATGGAACCGAACATCTATGTGTTTGCTTCTTTCGTGATGCACCGGATTCTTGGCTAGCTCTATCGCCGATTTATTATCGACTCGAATCTCAGTCGCCTCATGTTGCGGAAGTTTTAGCTCGCGCAGTAAGTTCCTCAACCAAATTGTGTGTCCAACGCAATATGATGCAGCTACATACTCCGCTTCGCATGTTGATAATGTTACCATTGGCTGCTTCTTGGACATCCATGTGAATGCAGTGTCTCCCATATAGAACACATAGCCCGATGTGCTCTTGCGATCATCTACGTCTCCGCACCAATCACTGTCAGAGTAACTCATCAATTTATATTCTTCTGAATTCGAGTAAAATAACCCGAGTGCTTCAGTTCCTTTGATATATCGCAGGATTCGCTTGATCGCCTTCCAATGTGAGTACTTCGGTTCCTCCATAAATCGGCTCACCACGCCAACACTATATGCAATATCTGGTCTTGTGCATGTCAGATACCGTAGGCTTCCCACTAAGCTTCGGTATTTGCTTGCATCTACTCGATCTCCTCCCTCAAACTTGGAGAGTTTTGCACCGAGCTCCATCGGTGTTGACACAGGGTTGCATTCATCCATCTTATTCTTCTTTAAAATATCTTTTGCATATGCTTCTTGTGACACAAAAATTTCTGCATTTTTTTGTCTAACTTCTAACCCAAGAAAATATTTCATTAACCCCAAATCTGTCATCTCGAATTCACGAGTCATGACTTCCTTAAATTTTTTTATCATTTTCTCATCATTCCCCATGAATATGAGATCATCAACATATAAAGCAACGTATAGCAAATTACCTTCCTTTTCTTTCACATACAGTGCGTGTTCATATGGACATTGCTTGAATTTGTTCTTCTTGAGATGTGTCGATTCGGGAGTTCCATGCTCGAGGAGCTTGTTTCAGTCTATAGAGCGCCTTTTTTAATTTCAGCACTTGTGTCTCTTTCCCGGCTTTCATATATCCGGGTGGTTGCTCCACATAGACTTCTTCTTCAATCACGCCATTCAGAAATAATGATTTCACGTCCATTTGATAGATCTTCCATTTAAATTGAGTTGTTATCGATATAAGGAGTCGAATTGTCTCCATTCTCGCAACCGGAGCAAAGACTTCATCATAGTCGATTCTGGCTTTTTGTCGATATCCTTTTGCTACGAGTCTCGCCTTATACCTCTCAATTTTGCCTTGTGCATTTATCTTCTTTTTGTATACCCATTTAACTCCTATAGGCTGACTTCCTTCTGGTAATTCCACCAGCTTCCAAGTGTCATTCTTTTCGATAGCGGCGATCTCTTCATCCATCGCAGCTTTCCATTTCTTATTTCTAATAGCTTCTTCAAATGTAATATTTTCGGCATCTGCTAAAAGACATACTAAATGTACCTCAGGAGTTGATTCATATAGATCTTCCAAGCTTCTCGTTCTTGGTTGTCTTGGCTCATCTTCATCATCGGAGCTCCCATGACTTGTGTTTGTTGTTGTCGGTGTAGAGGTTGACGATTCTCCTTCTTTATTCTCCATCTCCTTTGGTTGTTCCAGTCCCATGTGATTTCTTCATTTACTTGCACATCTCGACTTATGATCACCTTCTTTTCAATTGGATCGAATAGCCTGTAAGCCTTCGTCTTCTCATCATACCCAATAAACACATACTTCTTGCTTTTATCATCCAACTTGGTTCTTCTTTGATCCGGTACGTGCGCATAAGCCACACTACCAAATATCTTGAGATGTGACACCGTCGGCTTGATTCCACTCCAAGCTTCTTGTGGTGTTTGGTTCGTCAATTTTGCACGCGGACATCGATTTTGCACATATACGACACACCGTACTGCTTCTGCCCAAAATTCTTTTGGCATATTTTAACTCTTTAACATCGATCGAACCATGTCGAGAATGGTCCGATTCTTTCTTTCTGCTACACCGTTTTGTTGAGGTGAATAGGGAGCTGTCAGGAATCTCCTTATGTCGTGTTTGTCGCACAAATTCGTGAAGGCAGTTGACACATATTCACCACCTCTATCTGACCGCAACGCTTTAATATAATGGTCGGTCCTCTTTTCAACCATTGTCTTAAATTTCTTAAATACTTCTAGTGCTTCAGATTTCTCTTTAAGAATGTACACCCACGTCTTTTTTGTATAATCATCAATAAAAGTAATAAAATACCTTTTTTCTCCAAATGATTTGGGTGTGATAGGACCGCATATGTCAGTATGTATCAATTCGAGAATATTTCTTGCTTGATATTTTGTGCTTCGAGGGAACGAGCTTCTTGCTTGTTTGCCAAGAACACATCCTTCGCAGAATTGTTTGGGATAATCTATGTCGGGTAAACCATGGACCATGTCTTTCTTCGCTAGCTCTTTTATGCCATCTCGGCTCAAGTACCCAAACCGCAAATGCCATAGCGAGGCTTTATCCGTCATGTTGATTTTCAAACATGTTTCTTGCACGTTTCTCAAATTGAGTTTGTACGTGCGATTTTGGGCCATCTCCACCCGTGCAATTAGGCAGTCTCTTTTGTCCTTCAAGAACATCACCCGATTTTCATGAAAATTGAGTAGCCTTTTTCCATCAGTTGTCCTATGCTCAGGATATTGCTTTTCATGTCTGGCACATAGTACACGTCTTCAATTGTACTTTTTTATTGTATTCTTCTTCTTGTCAATAACCTCGACCTCTACTTTGACCATAACCATGGCCTGCTCTACCGCCTCCTCTTCCACGACCTTGGCTTTTTCCTCCTTTATCATTTTCTTTATGACTAAGGGATGCTTTTGCTTGCAAGGCTTGCTCTATCGGTTCTTGTTGAGTTCTTTTCATTCTCTCTTCATGGGCTATCAACGAACCATTCAACTCATCGATCGTCATGGATTCTGTATACTTCGATTCTTCAATGGCCACCACCACATAATTAAATTTGAGTTGAGAGATCATAATATCTTTTCGACAACTCTCACATCTTCCATCTTCTCACCAAACCTTTTCATTTGATTTACTATAGCCAACACTCGAGTGAAGTAGTCTCCTACGGACTCACTTTCCTTCATCACAATCGTCTCAAACTCGGCTCTTAAAGTTTGGAGCCGCACCTTTTTCACTTTGTCAACTCCAACCACCGAATTTCTAAGAATTTCCCATGCATCCTTAGAACTTGTCTCATTGGCGATCTTCTCGAACATGTCGTCATCCAATCCTTGATGGATGATACTCAGCGTGCATTGGTCTTCTTTTCTTTTCTTCTGCAAACCATTCAACTCTGCTATTGTGAGTCGGGTATCATCTTCCGGTTCTTCAACGCCATTCTCGACGATGTTCCACAAGCCATGAGCACCAATAATGGCATTCATTCTCAGCGACCATTGATCATAATTGGTTTTGGTAAGAATTGGATATTGGAAGGAAACATTTGGATTTCTAGTGGCCATTTCGTCAAGGCTCTGATACCAATTTGTTGTAAATAGAATTCAAATAGACACAAAATTTCAATGGGATTTTTAATATATTTGTTCCCTATTACAATTACATACATAACCCATATTTATAACAATACAAACCGCCATCCCTTTTCCTATAACCGGCATTAACTAAAACCGACTCAAAATTTACAGCTCATTATCCAACTCAATTCCAATTAGGCTACCGTTCATGCGCTGAATTTTTTTGAATTCAAACTATTATTTTGGTTCTGTTCACTGTGCCGACATGCAGCCTTTTTAAATTGAGTTTACATGGACAAAGAACACATTGAGTGATACAGGTCGTAAGAAAAATGAGTTTGCTCTCGGTTCTCCAGGGTTAATGATCATATGGCCTGTATAAAATTCATATTGTGCGTATGAAAATACAGACTAGCCTTAAAAACATGTGTGCTCATGTTTTGGATGCATTTTTACCTTGCTTTAAATGTACATGACCATATTGACACTTTCACACGGAGGACCCTTATGTGAATGTGTTAGAAGATATTAGACACTCCTAATCTCAGTTTTGAGCACCTTCAAGTATGAGAGAACCATTGGTTAATTGTCTTTTTTCTGCTAGTTTGGGAAGAAACTGGATGAGACACAAATCGAGCTTGATTTTTGGGCTGTGAATAGGAAGCAGCCCTAATACGTGGATGTTTTTCATTGATGCAAAGAAGACTGATGTTATTGAGAGCTTGCAACTTTGGCTATGTGAAAGAATCATAAGCTCAATTAGGTATTTCCGTTGCAGTGTATTCCTATTTTTCCCTTGTCTTCCCTTCCTTATTTTTCATCCTTTATCATCCATTCTGGAACAGGGTACCCAATCGAGCAGGTTACACTTTTAATATTTTTCATTCCCTGCCTTCCTTTTTTTTCGAAAGCTTCTCTCGGAGTACAGCCTAAGAGAAGTCAATTTAATTTCTTGATGTATTTAGATGATTCATTCTTATCAGTCAATAATGAGGCTCATATTGACAGGTGTTTACATTCAATTTTTTTCTTTTCAAAGCAGAATTAGCTTCCTGCATTATGGGAGGCACAACAAGCATATTTTATTCTGGAGCTGTGGAAGCCACAGCTGGAACAATAGTAGGCAATGTTGTATCCTCAATTACTAGCAGATTCGAGATGCAGGAGGGACTTGATGCAACCCCTTATAAACTACAACAAGAGTTGTTGAAAATTCAATCTGCAATTATTGAAGCAAGAAGACGACGGATCACCAACCAAAAGTTACTTGAATGGTTGGCACAAATAATAGATGCAGCATATCTTGCAAACTACTATCATCGTACATTCAAAAAATTGAATTCAATTCCTTTGATGGGAGAAAGTAAAGGTACATGCAATTTGCCTATTTGCCCCGCAAATCGTGAAGCCAAACGGCGTCGTACCATTAGAACCTTGCTTTTTGGTGATGAGGAGCTAAAGAATCTCCATGATGTACTAGAAATGTTGAAAAGTATTGATATACGTACATTTTTGGATATGGTGTATGCCCAACCTGAAAGGCCTATGAAAACATACTTGTACATGGAGCACAGCAGGTTATTAAATCGAGATAAGGAAAGACAACAAGTTATGAATTTTTTGTTTGAACCGGGCAAGGCTGGTGAAAACAATGTAGATATTCTTCCCATAGTGGGTTCAAAGGGAGGAGGAAAGACTAGTCTTGCCCTTCACTGTTTCTATGATCCAAAAGTGCAGAATCACTTTCCGTTAAAAATATATACTTGTCCATCAATTATCTCTAATGATGATTTTGATGATATTATGTCTACAATTTTAAGAGATATTCTAGAAAAATGCGACAGCACAAACATATCTAATGACTTTAATACACTAAAAGTAATGCTGAAGCAGAAGCTTAGCTCAGTGAGATTTTTGCTCATGATAGAACACCTTTGGGTTGTGGGTTCAACGTTTGTGGACCCTATGATATGGAATGCCTTGTGGGATTGCCTAAGATGTGGAAAACAAGGAAGCAAGGTCATTTTAATAAGCCGCACGAGATTGTCTTGTGAGATTATAAACCATGGTGTAGCGCCAATCATACTTGATGGTTTTTCCGAAGATGAGTATATGATGTTCTTTAACGAACATGCTTTTGGCGGTGCTAACCCAGACGACTATCCTGAGTTAGCAGAAATAGGAAGGGAGATAGCAAAGAAAATGAATGGATCACTATGGGGAGCAAAGATCTTAGGCGAACTTCTGAGAGATAATTTAAATCCTCAATTCTGGTCTAACTTCATGCATGCTGGCTTTCTGACCCCTCTAGCAAAGAGTAAAAACATTGGACCAGTCATCCAAACTATCTGTCTCCTCCTACCCAAGACTTTACAGGTGACAGGATGGATATGGGGGCAGAGGCTAGGAGAAGACTGTCAGAGTGTTGAAATTAAGACTTTTAGAGAAATAATGGCTCTTGGTCATAATCATTATACACCTCCTATAGAAGAAAGGAATAAAACTGAAGTACAATTTTTGGTGAAGGTACATGTCTTTCAAAATAGATATACGGTCTTCAAGGTAACATGCAAAACCTTGGGGGGTGCAGAGCCTGAATTTCTCAAAAGGCTTAGGTTTTCCAATATTAATTAGGCTCCAATACTAAAAAAAAAAAATATTAACTAGGTTCTAGTTTGAGTAAGTTCGAGTGGTACCGGTGAAGTCAAGGGAGTCATATGAATAATTAGAATTGGGTGGTTTATAGATTAATATTTGAAATTGGACTTTGTTGTTGTACGAGTTATTTTTTTTAGTTTTCATAGGCGGAGGTTATCCACTTATTTCCAAAAAAAGTCCTTGAATAAGTTTGTGATTAAATTAGTACTAAGGATGCGTCGTGCATTTTCATGTTGTTATTGTACAACAAATTAATTAGTTAATTATGTTATTTAGTTGGCATTATCTCGAATGAGAATCGACCTCTAGTATATAACAAGAGTGTGGACAGATATTTTTTCTGTTATTATTATTTATTTTCTAGTTGTGGACCTTGATCTAGTCTGTGTCTATTGCCCTCTACTTAAGTCTTTTCAAATAACGAAGCAGGTACTTAAAGTGTTGGAATTTAGAACTGGCTGTAATCTAAATTCCAACACTTTTTCATGGAGTGAGTCCAACGGTAATTTTGGTCTCTGGTCAAGAGCCATTTCAGTTTCCGTGATTGTGCAGATCAAGGGTATTTCAGTCAATGCCGTGATGGATATGCGTTTCTTTGAAAGGGAGCAGGAGGCACCACCTTAATTTGATGTTTTATTTTGTATGAACCTGATGCCATGGTAGGTTAGGTTAGAATTTCTCTACTTTTATTGCTGATTTTTCTGTTTTTTTTTTTCTTTACTGTCGTGTTATGGTAAAATGTTTGTTTAGCTTAGAGGCATCAGGATTTTTAATTTCCAGGGGTCGAGCCTTGTAGTGACTGTACTGTATTTTTTTTTTCTTTAATGTAGTAAGCCTATGGGCGTTCATCAAACAAAAAAAAAAAAGTTTCCGTGATTGTGCTGCCTGACATCTAAGGTTGTGAGTTCGTAGCAAAAATGCTTCTTTGCCAGGCCGTTTGTGTACTTGGGACATGACATGGTACCGACGTGTTGGACATGGGACTTGAATTTATGAAAGGAGCCCAATGCAAGAGTTTTCAATCATTTCACTACAAACACTTTTTCCTGCTTATGTTTGTAATTTTTATGAAAGGAGCCCAATGCAAGAACGTTGCTAGTTTAAATTTTAGTTCCATGTGTGTTTTCTTTTTGTACGAATTACTTTCGCATTGTTGCATTCATATTTTAATTTTTATTCTTTCCTTTCTTTTCCTCCTCTATTCTTTTTAATTTCAATAAATTTAATTAGTTTAGACATCACCGACTAATTTTTTTTTTAATCCTAGTAGTGACCGTACTTAGGAGGGTTATTTAAATTTGTTTGGATTGAAATGCTAAACTTCTATTGCGTGTTCCTAAACAACCAGAGATTCCGTAGAAAAAGTGGGTAATTACTACTCACCATCCTTCTAATTACCATCCAACCATTCACATGCCTCTATTGGACCAGCGTGAGGCCCAGACATTAGCCCAGTTTATTTAAACCTCCTCTCTTTTCACTTCCAAATCCTACCTCCTCTCTTCTCCGTTCTGACGACGAGTCGCTAGTCCTTTGTCTCTCTTAGATTCACATCGCGTGCACAAAAGCCTCGCCTCTCTCGTCTGCCTTGGTGCCTCTGACGGTTGTCGCCCCTCTCTCGCCACAGTCTCTATCGCCATGGCTTCATCTCAAGGTAAAACTTAGAAACCTTCTTACTATAGTCTCTCTCGACCTCAGATCTGTCGCTGACGGCTGTTGCCTTCTTCCATTTCTCAAGTTTTCTTCTTAGATCCGGATCGAAGAGATCAGAACACAAGTTACACTACGGAATTGATTGTAGATATGCCAAAAGTGCATTTGTTTTATTTTTCTTTTGAATAATGCATTTGCTTGTATTGGATACGCCAAAAGGCTATTTTGAATTTTTTTTTTCCTTCACAAGTATCACAGCCTCTGAGTTTTGCTTGTTCAGTTGCTTGTATTCGCAAGCATAAGTTGCTCAATGCCAAAAGGATGTTATGGAAAAAAAAATGCAAAACGGCTTTGAATATTGAAGTCAGATTTTGATTATCACGCATCACACCTCTGATTTATTTACTTTGGGATAGAAATTGTTATTCACCTCAAAACATCTTAATCTTTTTCTTTTCTAATACTTTGTCTAATCTTGTCATATCTCAAAATGGAAGCATCACAATCATATCTATACCTGGAAGTTGTCTCTCTCAGTCATAGTTGAATGTAATTTATTGTGTTTATTGTGGATTTATTTATACATTGTAATAGAGAATCATTTGTAATAAATACTATTGTAAGTATAATTGTTCAGTTTGTTGCAATAATGGATATCATTCATAATATTTCACTTCATTGCATGGTTATTAAAACGTGCTTGATCACAACTAACTGAACATATAAATAATGTTAATTGATCCCTTAACTAGTTTAATTGAACACAAAAACTACGAAATCAAATTTTTGCTGCAACTAACTGAACACATAAACACTTTAAATTAATCCCTTAACGTGTTTAACTGAGCACAAAAACTAAGAAATCAAAATTCTGTTGCAACTAACTGAACACATAAACGCTTTAAATTTATCCCTTAACGTGTTTAACTGAACAAAAAAATGCGAAAAGTTAATTTTGAGATGCAACTAATTGAACACATAAACTTTTAAGTTCATCCCTTAACATGTTTAACTGAACAAAAAATACGAAAATTCAATTTTAAGATGCAACTAACTGAACACATAACAAGTTTAACTCATCCCTTAACGCATCTAACTGAACACAAAAATCCATTCATTTGATGACGTCAGAGCGAAAAAAAAAATTCGAATTTTTTTTTCGGAAAAAAATTGATGACGTCATCACGCGGAAAATCATGGCTGAAGCCTAATTTGGCCTGTTGAAGCCTGTTGGATGGTATTTGATGATAAATTGATGGATGGTGTATATCACACCCGAAAAAAGTGGGGCGGATTTAGACTGCGTTTGATTTTTAAGAAACCGAGCCCATTTAACATTTTTTCGATTATATGAAAAATTATTAGCCCAATTCTCGTTGCATACCCGGACTTTGTAGGTTCTATTGGGCCCTTTGTCCTTTTCCTTGCTGAGTTAATTTAGCATTACCATAAGTCCATAATACCATTGCACATAAACGGCGGCCCAAGAATCCATTTTCCTCTCTTCTGAAATCAGATCAGGAGCTGAATCTTGTAAACCTTGCATCGAGCTAACGGAACGGCCGACGCCGGTTAAGCCTCTCCACTCTCCACCATTTCAACGGCCTTGGCCCTTCACATTTGAAACCTCCTCTTCACTAATACACGATTGCACGGTGAGTACTTCAGACCTTATTTTTTCTATCTTTCTTGTAATTATCGTTTCGAGCAAGTTCTAGGGATTAAGCATTTCTGGATATCTTTGTCTTCGACTCTCTATTGAGGTTTAATTTTGAACGTTCATGAAGAACTAGTATACATTGCAATGTATGACTCCTTTGGAGTTATTCATATTATTGGGAATTGGTCAAGTAGACCAGTGGCAGTACTCAATCATCTGACAATTGAAGCATCTTTGTTCTGGAATTTGAGTAATAACCATTCTATTTATTGCATGCGATAATTTTGTGGCGTTAAAAATGACCTACTTTCACCATTTTACATGCATTCAAGCAACTATGAATGTACATATAGTAAGTTCAACTTTTGGAAGCTTCTCTTGCTTGCCTTGTTGTTTAATTGAAACATCATACAGTGACCATTTTCAAAACTTCCATCAGGCAATCCTGTCCTACAATCTTCACCATAGTTTAAATGTTAAAAGAAGTGATATTCTACCTTTTTTTTTTTTAAATCTAAAGAACCCCAGAAAGGGGTACCATGTATCATTAAGCAAAAGAAGAGAGTTGCAAGTCACTCAAAGGTGACTTAAGCAGTTACAAAAGCAAACTAAAAACAGCCAACTACCTAAGCCTGCTTAAGAACTTATCCACCCCAAACAGCCCTACAGCAAGCAAGGAAAAAGTAAAAACACAAGTAAAAGTTCCAAATATTAGTTGCCATTTGCATTAGGTGCTCCCTCTTCATTCTGAGTATCACTAGAATAGTCAACTTGGATCCTTGCCTGGTTCCCCTCCTGATCCAGGAGTGTAGCCACAACTGCCACCTCCAGAGTAACTATGGGACCACCAGCCATAACAGAAAAATTAGAAGTTGCCGCCAAACCTCGAGCACACAATTCCGCTATTCATCCCTGTCCAAGCATAGAAAGAATGCAGAATGCTATATGTTAAAACATTTCCTGAGAGACATTTACTATCCCTGAAAGTACTAGAATTCCTATTCTGCCACTGATACCAAAAAGCTACAGCAATAAGACTTTGACAGAAAAGCTTAAGTGATATTCTACTAGTTATTTTAGCGAGTAACTAAGGAAAACTTCTTCATTCCTCTGTCAACCAGCTCTTATTCTGATAAGAAGTGAAACTAATCTGTTAGGACTGTTATAGAGCTGATTCCACCCAGTCAATTTTTTTAAATAAGTCTGAAGTAAAATATTTTATTATACTGAAGAAATTTTTTAAGTTTGGACTATATACACAATTTTCAGTTGTTTAGGTTGAGGCCTTGGAGTTCACTTGTTCAGATGTGGCGCGGTGCACTCTCCAGCTCAAAACTGAGCTTCTCTTCCAAGCTACTTTATAGAAGCTTCTGCTCTGAAATTTTTGTTTCTCGTTAAGTTTTAACACCTCCCCAGATGGTTGATTTTTTCTATTAAAATAATATTTGACTTTACAACTGTATACATATTAAAAATTAAATCTTGATTTGTAGGATTGTCGTATTACACAACTGAAGGCGAATTGCAAAAGACATTTTCACAGTTTGGAAAAATAAAAGAGGGTACTACTACTTATTTATATTTTATGTGCTTCAGTTTTCATTATAGAGCAAGTTCTAGAACTGATCCATTACTTGTTTCTGCTTAGTGAGGCTTGTTAGAGACGACAAAACACGGAGGCCCAAAGGATTTGCATTTGTTAGGTTTGAATCTGAGGAGGATGCAGAAAGGGCAATCAAGGGCATGGATAAAAGGGTACTACTTTATTTGATAATATGGTCTTGTTGAATATTTATGTGAAATTCTGATCTTGTGAGTCTCTGATATCAGTCCAACTTTCAAATAAATGCTCAATCCTGGCCATGGAAAAAAAAATTGACTGAACTAAGTTTTACACTGAGATTTTACAACAACCGTTCAGAACTTGTTACATTTTTGTATTGATTGCTTAACCAAGTTTTTTTAATCCATCAAGCACAACTGCCTTCTGATAAAGAAACATTATTAGTAGCTTGTGACTCCTATTTTCACTTCTTTTTTTGCAGATAGTTGGAAGTAGATTAATATTTGTGGAAATGGCGAAGTCTAAACCTAAGTAACACATCGCTCCAGGTCTTTTTTATTTAAGTCACGTCTCGCCACCTTCTTTAAATTCATCATTAACTTCTTTAAATGTGGATCCATTATGATATCATGTTCTTGAGAAAGAAAGTAACTTTGTGTGGTTACACTGCTGCCTCTGTACTGTACCTTAGTATTGGTACCAGTATAACAGGATGGGTTGTATATATTCTATATTTGGTAATGAATCCAGGGATAATTAATTAACTTGAAAATTGGCAATAGCCACAAGTTACTTCTACAATTAAACTCTGACATTTGGATTGTGAACCAATATCTTAAAATTTGCATTAGTCCATATTAAGATTTTATTGTTGGAAGTTTTTTTGACTTCTGGGATATAATGTCAAAATGCTGAGTTAATCCATTGTATGGGATCCCATTTCAATTTAGGAACACAATGAATCGGAAAATTCATATATATTCATATAAAGCTGCAATACCAGAAATGTTGCTTATATGAGGTTTTGTTCTTAATAAATACTTCATAATTTGTTCATATGATTTTGTTTGCTATGTTGTTTATAACAGATTGGCTGCACAGCGATTGAGATCAGTATCAGTCATAAATTGGAGAAGCAAATTATGATCTTGTTGATTGGTGTGTTGCTTGACAATAGAAGTTTACACTTCACGTCAGACATAAGTATGCTTTTTGTCAGCAGTGTTAATCTCATAAATGAGTCTTAGAATTTAGGTTTTTTGCAATTATGAATCACTCTGGTGATAAAATTAAATTGTAAAAGCAGGCAACAGTTCATGGAATAAAATAGATGCAATGACTGAAAGACTTGAAACAACCAAATTGACCAACAATTGAGAAGTTGAGAAATCTATTATGTAATTCAGAAGTTGAGAAATCTCTCAGCACTATGTACCCTGAGACAGTAGACCTGGCAAGCTTACCGACAACAAATCAGGAACCTTGCTACTCATTTGGCCTTCTACTTCATGGCGTGTCATTGCTCGTTACCTACTTATTACTATGTGGCTATTTTGCCTTCTACTTCTTGTCTCTGACCTTGCACCAGTAAAAGAGGTACTGAAGTTCATTGGACTGGTAGAAATTGGTGCAGATTGTGGGGTAAGAGACGAACGGATTTTGGCCATTCATAAAAGAAGTTAATTAGTCATGCAGTGAAGAACCTAGCAGTATTGTTTAGTTGTGAATGGATGGCCAATTGCTGTTTTTATAAATGAACTGGTTAATCCTATAATGGTATCAGTAGTGCGTTAAAACAATATATTATAAGAAATAAATAACCATGACATTTATCGAGAATGCTGTTGGTCATTCTTAAATCTCGAGCACCTAGGTGCTAAGCACTAAGACTAGCAAAAGCATCGTGGTACCAATTGTACCTGATTGTAGCAAAATTGACTCCATAAATTATTGCTAGACAGATAGAGATGTATCAATGGAACTAAGTTTTCTTTCATCAATTTACCATCAAATTACAAGTGACATAAACTAAACACATCCACTTACTACAAAACACCATAATCTAATCCTACAACCAACCTAACCAAACCACACCCAAGCCAAATAAGATCCCCGAAATCCTACATCAAACTAAGCACTAGTAAACTTTGTAACAGCCTTGGTTCCCTCAGACACAGCATGCTTGGCGAGTTCACCAGGGAGCACAAGCCTGACAGAGGTCTGGATCTCCCGAGAAGTGATGGTAGGCTTCTTGTTGTACCTAGCTAGGCGGGAAGCCTCCATGGCAAGCTTCTCAAAGATGTCGTTGATGAAGGAGTTCATGATAGACATGGCCTTGCTGGAGATACCAATGTCAGGATGCACCTGCTTCAACACCTTGAAGATGTAGATCTTGTAAGTCTCAGTGCTCTTCTTCGCCTTCTTCTTCTTCCCCGACTTGTCGCCTCCTTCCTTCGGCACCCTCTTCTCACCTCGCGGCTTCTTCTCCGCGGGAGCCTTCTCCGCCTTCTTCTTCTCCTCCTCTGGCTTCTTCTCCGCTGGTTTCTTCTCTGCCTTGGGTGCCATTAGAGCTTACTGAGCTAGGGTTTTGAGGAAGGGAAGCGGGAATTGTGTGAATGGGAAAAGTGGAGTGCAAAAATTTTATTCGATTTTGCGAATTTTGGGAGTGGATTGGAGTGGAGGTGGTTCTTGTCGCTTATAAAGAAAGAGGGGAGGGATGGTGATTGGTCGCATGGAAGCGCCTCGGATCGATGAGGTGGAGGGATTAAGACCCGTTAGATGGTTTGAGTTTGAACGGTGATGGAGGATGCGGTGCGTTCAAGTGCCAAGTGGATGGCGGGATTATGTAATTTAATAAACCTAATGGGCCGAAATTGGGCTACGTCTTTCTACCGACTTAACTGGGCTATGTAAACGAAGCCAGCTCCTACTTGAATGAACATTCTTCTTGAACTCTTATTTAAAAAACCATATATTCTCAATGTTGGATGAATACTGCACGGCTGTATTTGTTGTGGCATTTTTCCATGCGGTTATGTATGTGGGGAGTCATGCTGACCCATGGCATGATATAATTGTACATGTTGCATGAAGGGTTGTATAAAGATGGACTCACATGGCCCTTAGAAAGAGGAAGTGTGCTCTTCTATCAAGTTTGTATGCACATGGTACTATATGTCTTGATTGAACTATCTTTGTATATTACAAGTTGGGACCTACAATTCTCTTGGTCTATAAAATTATATGGTATTCTTTGTCTATATGCATGTAGACTAGAATGGATAGGATTTAGTGTGTCCAATCCTCCTATAGGAATTTGAATAAGTCAAAATTTATTGTTATTGTGCTCCGCTACATATTAGACTATACGAAGGTGGATTCGTGAGCATTTAGGTTTTCTTTTTTATTTTGTTTGCTCATATTCTACAAATGAATGGTCCATTGCTTGGTCATTCTCCTATTGATTTTCACCTTAGTGCATAGTGATGTTCACAATAAATGGTGCACCCTACTTCAATATAAAAAATTGATGACGATTTTTTTTTTAATTATATATTGAAGGAACTGAATATGAATTCAAATTTTTTGCCACACAACATTGTGTATCCTACCATAAAATAATTGCAATCTGCCCATAAAAGAATAATTACACTCTATAATCTATATATACTTATATCTCACTAATTTATATACAATAGAAACAACGACATACATAATAAAAAAATAATATATCGCTGCGGAGCTGCAATCGAAGAATCTAGTTATACGATGTATTATAAGGGTGCAAACACAACTCGTTTCAACCGTCTGATCGTTTCATTTCGTCTATACAAAACGATTAACAAAACTATTTTTTATTTCGTTCATTAAACAAAACAATTAACGAAACTAATCTCTTTCGTTTCATTCATTTCGTATAACTGTTTATATCATTTTTTATGTATTTTTAAGTAGTTATGAATAAATTTTGATGAACTAAGAATATTTTAGTATCGAACCGACCGGTTATGCATGCGAAAGAAGAAAATATGTATAAAAAATTAAAAATTGATTGTCAAAACAACGAATCGAACACAATTACATGCTAAATAGGAAAACAAGTATAGAAATAATTGATAAAAAAAATTGATAGTTTCGATCGTTTTGATCGTTTTTTAAAACAAAAAAAGATTAACAGAACTAAAATTTATTTCATGACATAAAACGCAATGGTTAACGCAAGAGGAAAATTTCTGTGATCGTTTTGCACGTTATGCACCCCTAGATGTATACTACGATTAAATAAAATGGCCTGTGTAACTCCACGAAGTTTGTACTAATAGGCCTGACAAACATGCGAAACAAAACAAAATCACTGTTTCTTTTTTCTTTCTGTTTCGGTAAATAAAACAGTTTTCCTGTTCTATTTTCTATTTTACATTATAATTCCTTATTTCTGTGTTCCATTTCGATAAAATGACATAATAGTATGATTCGTTTTCGTTCTGTTTATGAAAACGACATAAAAAATCGGTGCCGCATTGAAAACAGAATGGAATCACGTTTTTACTTCGTCGTTTTGCCAGGCCTATGTATTAATAGTCTAATACTCACGGTATGCTTCGGATATATAAAGAGTTTTTAAATTTTGGTGAAAGAGAAATAACATAACTGTCGTTTTATTTTACATACAAAAGTAGATATTTAAGGATCCATTCATGTTATTAAACTATTTAGCAATGCAAAACGTTATTCAAATTTCCATGCTACAGATTATTATCTTTTTATTGGAATTAACACAAGAGTTCAGAACGACATTCTTAAAACTTGACTAAAATCATCTACTCATCTCATATCTCTTACATGGAGAGTCTTTGCCTTAAACAAGTGAGTTGTGACATGATTCTCAAAAATGTCAGAATAGTTCATTGAATCGAATAAAATAAAAAATTGAGAGGAATGTATAGTAATTTCTCACCAAATAGTTAGCTAAATTGAACCAATTAATGAAAATATTGATCTGAGGGGAATGGGTAAGTTTAAAAAGTTTTAAATATATAGAGGCAATTATCAGAACTCGAATGTTTTCGAAATGCATGACGCATTTTAAATTTTTAATAAGAAATAGAGTTGGACATCACATCTTTGCAGCATGCAGACTTTTTCTTTTCTTTTCTTTTTTTAGAAGATTTATGTCTCCACGAGAGACTCCCTGCTTCATTTATTAAAAATAAAAAAATCATTACATCATATTTCTATTTCTATCTCTACTCCTTATAAATGCACGGATCGAAAAATGTATTGTATCTACATGTAGCATATACCCATCTTTTGTAGTATTTGATCTATCTGATTTGTCATTGGATGTCAATCAGTAGATGAAAAAATATTATTAGTTGGTTTTACATCTAGAATGGAAAGAACATTAATTAGAATAATAATTTTTTATTTTAGAAAGAGAGAACATATGAAAAACTTCTATTACCTATAATTTATTAAATATTTTTTGTTACAAAATACATATCAAAATCAAATAAAAATTTATAAATAAAGATGTGTGTGTGTCGGGATCGTTTAGTTAAATATAGTCCGACACTTCAAGTATTGCAATAGTATGTTTTTCAATTTTTGTAACGTAGTACTCTATAACTATTTGTGTGCGGATATTATTGCTCATAAAACTGATCCGATTCATCGGTAGACATTAATTTGGCAATGCATTATTTTGTTTCCAATTTTTGTGACCCCTTCTTATTTTTATTTTATTCCTATCTCCAAACCTATTTTGTGTTGCTCGGTGTCTCTCTCCATCTATTTTTCCTTCTTCTCCTCCTCTTCCGGTAGCACTGTCTTATCCTCATACGTTTCTTTTTTCGTCAATCTAGCTCTACCATACTAAATTTTATTATCATTATTTTATATATAATGTGTGGGTGTAGAAATTGTTTTGTTAAATTCTAACTCGACGCAACAAACTACTTTTCTATATGATATCTGCGTTCAATATTTTGACCAATTTTGCATTTAGAACTCTGTACATATTTCTGTGCCAACCCATACCACCATCGCTTTGACCCGGTTCACCAGTTGATGCATACGCAACAATTTTTCCCTTCCGTACTCTGTCCCTATCTAATTTCATCGATTGTTCTTTTAGGCTGGTCCACGACTCTAACTCACTATTCCGATTTTCCTTCGTTACCAAATCCAAAGAAAAAAAAAAGATGCATCAAGGGCAAACATGTAAGGCTCTGAGAGAAATTTCATCGCTGAGAATAAAAACAAGCTAGGTGCATTGTGCTTTAGCATTTTAAATATTTTATTCTTTTCTTACGGAATGCAATTTTAGGATGGATTTTGTTGGTAATTGTTTGATTGCAGAGGTAATTGATGAGTTCTAGGATTTTGGTGGGATATTTATGAATCTCTTCTTGCCTAATCACCTTGATTGGCCATGTTTCAGGTGTGTGTTCCACCTATTGTGTTATCTTAACTCTGGTCAAAATTAGTACTGTTAAGGTTTGTACTCGGTATTATGGTGTTTCTCTCTTTTTTTTTTTTTGGGTCATGTATGCATGCCGTGTGGTTAACTGGATGAACATCAAAAAATATTTGAATAATCGATATCTAATATAGTTAATGTATCAAACTATCAATTTTTTTTTCGATAACTTAATGTATCAAACTATCAATTGATATGAGATTAGTATAATTATGGTGTCAATTTTTTTTTAACAAAAAAACTTTGTTTGTGTCAAGGTTAATATAAATTAGTTGCAACTGTGGAAGAAAACTCAAATTTTATTGGTTGATTAATTTATTTTCGTTACACACCCCAATTCTTTTCTGAAATTAAAATCAATTATCTCCAACTTAAATTCTTTTTCGGTTGAAGCATCCGAATCAAAATGCACCGATCTCATATTAAGTTATTTCGTCGTTACTTATCTGTTACATTATAATATTTCTTTTCATTAATGCCATTATTCCATACGTTGGAATTGTTTCATATGCCCAATGATCTAATCAATATTACAATTATATTTGCATCAATCAATACCTTGATTACTCATTTAATTTCCACCCGTTGGAAGAGTAATTCGCCTAATAAGTATTGAAATTATTTCGGGATCTATAATTTGCCGTTACCCAATTGGTTATATAAACAAATTCATTTGGCAAAATATGATAATCCGAGAAAAAGTAATTGAGCAATTTCTATCTAAATATCCCTCTCTAATATTTCCTTATTTCTATTCCAAAGTCTATTTACAAATACTCAAAATATTTTTGCTGGATATTTTTGGAGGCTTTTATCAGTCATTTTCATGGTCGTGCCCTAAAAGGTGACAATCCCATCTTATCTTGGTTACAGTTCATGTAGCACGTTGAGACGGATTACACTTAAAAAAAGCGTCTAGCGCGATTCGGTTAACTTTGTTCCTTTCATTTATTTTCCTATCATCCGATTATATTTGAATTACACCAACAACAACTTATTTGAAAATGCTATAAATAATTTTATCACAGATCATCAAAGAGTTCGATACGCTACATCGAACTGATAGAAGCTGGTTTCTTTCTTTCCATAAAGGGTTGATATAGTTACAAGTGTGGATCCGTCTCACTTTCCATCCATCGCAATTCTAGGGAATAGGTTCTATGGCTTCGTGTCGTCATGGAGAAGAGAGGGGTATGGACATAGTTTTAGGTGTGTCATCCTACAGTGGTTGATGAACCACCAGTTTGGTACGACTTGACACGAGGTTTTTATCGGTGATGTTCCAAGAGATGAATCAGTTCATAAATAGCTTTGTTATCATCAGGAGATAAACGAGAAATAGTTTATACAATCAATTTGAAAATGGGAATCTGATTTGCTACAATTTTTTTAGTACAAGAATAAAGAGAGATTTAATGTACTGAGGTTTTATCACGTGAAGTTTATACGTTGATCAACACTATTTCAATACTCCATTACATCCAAATCGTCCATTCATATTTGTTTTTTTGTCTTTAGTCTACTGACATGTAAATTCATTTTCTGCTGAATAGTTGTTAGCAAACATCTCCTATTTTTTTTAAAAAAAAACTTGCCATGGTGAATACGTTTATGAATGCTGCTCAATCAAGGATAATTAATAAAATTTACATTGTTATTTGCACAGTCATCTATCACTCCATTCAGAGATTACAATAGGGATCGACATGGTCATACTCAAATAGTAAACTTACCTCACCTATTATCTCAAAACCAATATTCAAAGAGTACTAAAAATAAAGGTCAACCTGTTGTGTTGTTCTTTGTCGGCTGCTTTTATAATGACTCTACAATTATTAAGCTATGGAAACCATATGAGTATAATATAATAAACAATAAGTGTTTTAGACTATTTAATTAAATGGTTCGCGTATGTCTATGTTCATCCTTTTATCATGAAAATAATTTCACATCTTCCCTTTTTACGTTTTACTAATTTTTTTTTTTTGCAAATATTAAAAATGGTTTCCATTAATTTTTTTCCATTATTTTTTTTAAAGAATACAACAATTATTGTGCAAATATAATAAGTATATGTGCAATATCACTTATAACATAACCCAAATTTACAGATCCAACATATGTGATACAGAATGAGGTTTATACAGACATTAATGAAATTATAATTGTTATGGAAAATTGTCACAATAATCATGCGTCATAATTTTTAACTTTTGTATGTCCTACCAAATTCTGACCTTTCTTATGTTATTTGCCTCATTCATAAACAACATTTACGTTACTTAAATAATTACAAGGCGGTCTAATTAAAACATTTCATTATTATTTTATTTATTTTATACTATCCCAAATTATTATTTGATCTTTGCACCAACAAATTTTCGGAGGGAAAAGAAAATATATTAGTATTTTACTCTATTTTTAATACACAGGACAAGACACATCAACAATACTTTCATCTATGTCGTTAATATATGATATGATAGTCATTTTTTTTTTACAATCATTCATCTCATCTTTTTCTATATTTTTTTTCTTAATTTTGGATTAAAATTGATAGAGGCAGTCGGGATCGAGCGAAGCTCGATGTGCCTCTCTAGTTTTTATTAAATTATGTTTTTCAGGTTGATAGTTTGATTTTAGTTTTTATTTACCCTCACATTAATTCAACGAACCAACCAAAAAGTCCTTTTTTTTTTTCTTGACAAAGCAAAACCAACCGAAAAGTCAAAAAGTAAAAAATTAGCACATGAGATATCTGAATATAGAGACGTAGCTTTACACTGCAGTTTCACACGAAATAATCTCTAAGCATTCAGCTGAAAATTTATAATCCTACTTATGCAGAAAAACCCAGATTATCCTGACAACCATTGTAAGCTTGTAAGTTGTAACCCAAAAGGGCAGGACTCGCGAAGTCACGATAACAACCATTCTAAATTTATAATACATAGGGCCGCCATAATCGATATCCTGACCTATCGATGTAAGAAATAGCGCTTGACCTATCCTCAACAACTCTTAAGAATTTTTCAACCTTCCCTTCTATTTAGTAGAAGAACAAGTCCAATTACATAAGAAGTTTATTGCATTCAAGAAAATGGAATTAAACGTGGTGTATTGCCTGAATAAATATTGAAAGTCCTTTTATTACGTATTTACGTTCATTTTCCATCAAGCCCGAATGCAGCAGCCAGCATGCAGACTCATTTTGAAAACAATTTCAAACCACAAGTTTAATATGTCTATCAATGTAATTACAGTGTCAGTTGCTTAATGATGTTAAGTTGTTAACAAAATTGTGTTAAAATAGTTTAGTAGATGAATAATAGTTCTGAAAAAAAAATTATAAAATATTAACATTAATATAACAAATACCAGGTCATCTTTTGAGAGCCAACATATATGAAGACACGTGGTTTAATAACTTCAACTGATGCCTGATGGAATTCGTTTTTTTTTTTTTTAATACTGAATGGCGAAATGCCACGCCAACCGATTAAATTGTCAATTATTCAACATAATTGACCAAAAAATTCTGATCTTGATCGATAATTTAATCCCACGAGATGGAAAAATAGATATTTAATTATCGGTTGACCATTAGCTCCCCTGCCTTCCTGATGATGATTAGCTATGGCATTCTTCTATGCAGATGTATTTTCATGTAATATATAATTCGAAAAACTTCTCAATATTTGTGGCAATTTGCTATTTTAAAGTTAGCGAATACTTAGCATTTCGGACATGTTCATACTTAATAGCTTGTTTAAATTAACTGGTACAATGCGAGGTAACAAAGTCAGCCGCCAATAATAAGGACCTACCGATTTTAAATTCCTTTGGAGTTTGGAATATACTTTCAACTGTCTAGTTATTAATGAATGACTCGATCTGCAATGGTCCCAGAACTTGAATGTTGAGTAATGTACACAAGCAGATAACATGTGTTAAAAATGCTCTAAATCGTCAAAAACAATTTAAATGATATATCGAGTTTCAACTGTTGATGACAGAATATATGAATTATTAAGACGATACTATTATATCTTATTTAAATTATTTACCATTTAATAATACGAAATCATAATTTAAAATTTGAGTTTATTTAGGGTAACTTAACTTGAAATGGAGCCATTAACAATAAGTTTAAATCAATTATAGTATTTGATAAATTTGAAAACTCCACTATTCTCTTTAAAAAAGCATTGCATTGGCATTACCTTATTGCAGAAACTAAACCAAACTCGAAAAATCTTTAAACAATAAATTTTGGGATAAGGCAATTTATACGAATTAGTGCTGGTGCACCAAATATTTCTGGAAGATATTTTCTAATCTTCAGTAATGTTTTATTCTGCTCCATTTATTTATAAAATTCAAAAGAAGTCAAGTCTCTTTTAATAATAAAAATGAAAGGGGTGTTCTCTGTCTGTGTTGTTTTTTTTTTTTTTTTTTTTTTTTTTTTGACGGAGAAATCAACTCATATCTTTAATTTCATTGACAAACCATATCCAACGTTCGTGTTCGATCCAGCGGTTGACCGGATCCATTTCAAACTAAATTATAGAATATCTGAACTATTTAATAAATACGATTAACATTCCAATTAAAAAAGATTTAACATTTCAATTCCTAGATTAAATTAAATGCTCTTAAAATTAGAAAAATGCGGTGCTTTAAGCAACTGATGATCAAACGACCCAGCAGTCAGCACTGACAGGCTCTCACAGCTCACACCCGAAACCGCAATTAGAGGACAAAAATTAAATAGGAAAGCGACCAAGCCCAGCCGCCTGGTCTCCTTCAGACAAAGACCCACCTTCTATTTCTTCTTCAGCTTTCAAACAAATCTCTCTCTCCTTTTCCCTTCTCCATTTCTCTCTTTTTTCAACTCATCACCTTGTCGGATCGCACTAGCAATGGCGTGGTTACGCGCCGCGTCGGGCATGGCTCGCCTCGCCATGCGAAGAAGCCTCTCTCGCCCCTCTCACTACAGCACAATCTCTCGCGGATTCCACTCCACCGTGACGCGACCTAGGGCTGCACCTGTACCTCGCGCCGTGCCTCTTTCGCGCCTCACTGACAGTTTCTTAGATGGCACCAGTAGTGTGTACCTAGAGGAGCTCCAGCGTGCCTGGGAGGCGGATCCTAGCAGCGTCGACGAATCCTGGGACAATTTCTTCAGAAATTTCGTCGGCCAGGCGTCGGCGTCTCCAGGTATTTCTGGCCAAACGATCCAAGAGAGCATGAGGTTGCTCTTGCTTGTCAGGGCTTACCAGGTTAACGGGCACATGAAGGCCAAGCTTGACCCGTTGGGGTTGGAGCAACGGCCTATACCAGAGGATCTTGACCTGAGTCTGTATGGGTTCAGCGAGGCCGATCTGGATCGAGAATTCTTTATTGGGGTCTGGCAGATGGCGGGTATTTTGTCGGAGAACCGACCTGTTCAGACTCTAAGAGAGATTCTGAAGAGGCTTGAGCAAGCGTATTGTGGGTCTATTGGTTATGAGTACATGCATATACCTGATAGGGATAAATGTAACTGGTTAAGAGAGAAAATTGAAGCTCCTAGGCCTATTGAGTATAACCGTGAGAGACGTGCGGTTATACTAGATAGACTTATTTGGAGTACCCAATTTGAGAACTTCTTGGCAACTAAATGGACTACGGCCAAGCGGTTCGGTTTGGAGGGTGGTGAAACCCTCATACCTGGCATGAAGGAAATGTTTGACAGATCAGCTGACCTAGGTGTTGAGAACATTGTCATTGGCATGTCTCACAGAGGAAGGTTGAATGTGCTGGGTAATGTTGTTAGAAAACCATTGTCTCAGATCTTTAGTGAATTCAGTGGTGGCACAAAGCCTGCTGAAGGGGAAGTTGGGTTGTATACTGGCACTGGCGATGTAAAGTACCACTTAGGTACCTCCTATGATAGACCGACAAGAGGTGGAAAGAGGATCCATCTCTCTCTTGTTGCAAATCCCAGTCATTTGGAGGCAGTCGACCCGGTTGTGGTTGGTAAGACTCGTGCCAAGCAGTTCTACTCAAATGACACAGACAGAACCAAGAATATGGGAATCTTAATTCATGGTGATGGTAGCTTTGCGGGCCAAGGTGTTGTCTATGAAACCCTCCATCTGAGTGCCCTGCCAAACTATACCACTGGCGGAACGATTCACATTGTCATTAACAACCAGGTTGCCTTCACAACTGACCCAAGGTCAGGTAGGTCCTCCCAGTACTGTACTGATGTTGCGAAGGCGTTGAGTGCACCAATTTTCCATGTGAATGGAGATGATATGGAGGCAGTTGTGCATGCTTGTGAGCTGGCGGCAGAGTGGCGCCAGACCTTCCATTCTGATGTTGTTGTTGATTTGGTTTGTTACCGTCGATTTGGCCACAATGAGATTGACGAGCCCTCATTCACCCAACCTAAGATGTACAAGGTATTTTTCAAGTAAATCGTGTACTTAATCTGTGACATGTTTGTAACTCTTTTACCCAAAATTAAAAGTCCATGACAATTTCCCACAATGAGAGCTGCCTGCTTGGATGAATCGTACTGATCCTTTGTTTACTTTGGGCTAGGTATGTTTTGTATAAAGTCAAGGTAATTTGGTTATACTGACTACTGAGCTTTCTGTACTTGTATTGATCCCAAGCTGACACAGACTTATGTCACTTGATAATGCTTGTGTTAGTTTTACCTTTAGGCGTTTCTTTCTATTCAGCTGCATTGCATTACTCTTATGTATTAAATTCCCTTCTCAGTATTGAACTTTATTTTTTTCCTGTGTTTATGTATGTATATAGGTTATTAGAAAGCACCCAAGTGCACTTGAAATATATGAGAAAAAGCTTCTGGAATCAGGTGACATCTCAAAGGAAGATATACAGAGAATCCACGAGAAGGTCAATTCAATCTTGAATGAGGAATTCCAAAACAGCAAAGATTATGTTCCGAAGAGGAGGGACTGGCTGTCAGCTTACTGGACGGGGTTCAAGTCACCTGAACAGATCTCTAGAATCCGAAACACTGGGTAATACTAATAAATTTTAATACTTATTGTTGCTGAATTCTTTCTCTATATGATCTAGTACTCTCCAAATCCCCTTCCCACATTTAATTGTTATTGACATATCCTGGCTCTGATTTTGCAAGGGAAATGCTAATAAACTAAAATGAGGATAAAAACTAAAAGTCAGGATGTCTTTTCAGGGCTTCAAATTTGAAATTGGGTTTTCTGAATATCAAATAAAAAAAATGATGGTTCAAAATATCTGGTGTCAGGGAAAGTCCAAATATATATGGGTTTCCCTTTTTAGGCCTGACTGTAGGCCTTTCCTTTTTTGAAGCAAAGTAGCCGGAGATAGGCCACCAATGGAATTAAAAAAAAACAAGATTCAGTTTGACTGTAGGCCTTTCAGTCAATGCAATTATGAATATTTAGCTATTGCCGCATCTAAGGGGCAACAAATGCTCCTTTGTGTTAGACTGTCCCATTTACTTTTCCTTATTTATTTATGCACTTTTATCGCATAGAGTCAAGCCTGAGGTGCTTAAACGGGTGGGACAAGCAATCACGAGCCTACCGGATAACTTTAAGCCGCATAGAGCAGTAAAAAAGATATTTGAACAACGAGCACAGATGATTGAATCTGGTGAAGGTATTGACTGGGCTGTTGCTGAGGCACTTGCTTTTGCCACGCTCCTTGTGGAAGGCAATCACGTGAGATTGAGCGGCCAGGATGTGGAGAGAGGCACGTTCAGCCACCGCCATGCAGTGCTACATGACCAGGAGTCTGGAGAAAAGTACTGCCCTCTTGATCATGTTGTGATGAATCAACACGAAGAACTCTTCACTGTTAGCAACAGGTACATTTTTTTTTCCAGAACAATTCCTGGTCTCACAGTGTAGAGCCATGTCCTATTTCTGTCAAAAAGAAGAGCTACCTTTATCCCCTAACGAACGGAGCCTGTTTCTTTCTCTCGAATCATTACTTTCCCTTCCTGATGTAAGAAATTTATTAAAACTCCCCCCTCCTTCGAAAAGAAAGAGGAGGCTGGAGGTTGGTTTAGCTCAGGAGAGGTAACAGTGATATCTGTATACAATGGGGGAACTCCTCTTGGGTATACAAAGTTAAGCTCTTGGCTGGCCAAGATGGAAAATTTTCCTTTAGAAATTGTTTTCGGCCAGCAGCATTCTAAAGCTGCTTTGTGTTTGCTTCTGTGTGCAGTTCTTTGTCAGAGTTTGCTGTACTTGGATTTGAGTTGGGATATTCGATGGAGAACCCCAACTCTCTAGTGCTCTGGGAGGCCCAGTTTGGCGATTTTTCTAATGGTGCTCAGGTCATGTTCGATCAGTTTTTGAGCAGTGGTGAGGCAAAATGGCTTCGTCAGACTGGTCTTGTTGTTTTGCTGCCTCACGGCTATGATGGTCAAGGTCCAGAGCATTCTAGTGCACGTCTTGAACGTTTCCTCCAGGTCAAGCAGTAATTACAATTTAAACAACTACTGAATCCTAAGAGCCAGAAATATTTATCATCCAGAGCTATACTTTTATTAATGTAAAAACATTACTTATTTAAGTCAGAATGATTTCATTAACAGATGAGTGACGACAATGCTTTTGTGATACCGGAGATGGAGCCTACACTGCGGAAACAGATTCAGGAATGCAACTGGCAAGTTGTAAATGTGACAACCCCTGCAAATTACTTCCACGTCTTGAGACGTCAGGTTAGTAACTCTCCTTTGTCTTAATTTAGATGTATGATACACCACAGATGCCTGGAAGTGCATTTATGTACGAAGTTATGTATTCACAAGCTGAACTCGAAAGTTGCAATCAAAGTGGAAATGGTGGAAATGGTGGAAACTGGATTGGTTCTTGCATTTGAATATATACTTCAGTGGAGTTAATGCACTTTCAATTGTGGTATGGTTGTGCTTGCTTTGTTCCAATTCTGGAAGTTGAAAGTAATTTTGGTTGGGATTTTTTTTTTCTGGTCCAATAGCTACATAGAGAGTTCCGGAAACCTCTGATAGTAATGGCTCCGAAGAACCTGCTGAGGCACAAAGATTGCAAATCCAATCTCTCTGAGTTTGATGATGTGGAGGGGCACCCTGGCTTCGACAAACAAGGCACTCGTTTCAAGCGTCTCATCAAGGATAGGAATGCTCACAGTGATCTCGAGGAGGGCATCAGCCGCCTTGTATTATGTTCTGGGAAAGTAAGCACTTCTCTGAGCTAATTTTGTTCTTCTGGTAAATACAGAGGATACCATTATTATGTTTATAATATGGAAAACTTCCCTTACTAAAGGGCACATGCTTAAAGTGCAAAATCTAAGATTATTGGAAGCAAGGTTATTGTGGGTAATATTTTTCTTTTAGAAGTGGTGAAGATAGGGGCATAGCTGCATTGGGGGTGGGGGTGGGGGGTTACTCTTTGGTTTTGTTCTGGGTACTTGAAAAAGTAAAAAGATTATTGATAGCTGAATTGGTCTCATGTAGGTGTATTACGAACTTGATGAAGAGAGGAAGAAGACAGAACGCAATGACGTAGCCATCTGTAGGGTCGAGCAACTGTGCCCCTTCCCATATGATCTTATCCAGAGAGAGCTCAAACGCTATCCAAGTATGGTGTTTTAACTTTTGAACAACATATAACTATGTACCTACTAATTATCTGTCTCCTCAATTTAATTTTTGGTTGTAATATTCAGATGCGGAGATAGTGTGGTGCCAGGAGGAACCCATGAACATGGGTGCGTTCCACTACATCGCACCACGTCTGTTCACCGCCATGAAGGTTCTTGGTCGTGGATCCGTTGAAGATATAAAGTACGTTGGTCGGGCCCCATCTGCTGCTACCGCCACTGGTTTCTTGACAGTGCATGCGCAGGAGCAGGCTGAGCTGGTGCGGAAGGCACTGCAAACTGAGCCAATTAATTTTCCTTATTAGAAGTCTCTCTTCAAATTTGGCACACATAAAATAACCCCTTTTTTTTTCATTTTCTGAGATAAATAATTGGACAACCTAGTGTCTGTTTCCATTTTGGAAGTTTTTCAGGCATTACGTGGCGTTGTAGCCGCTTCAGTTTTCCTTTTTGCCACCTCTGCTGTTTGTTTTGAAATGGCTAATACAGTTGGCAACAACAACTCAACCTTTTGCTCTCTATTGGCGTTGGAATAGTTTTGCGAATTTGTGGATACAAATGCTGATGTCAAAACCAATGAAATTCCTTTGTTAAATTGTGTCGTACTTATTTCAGATGTGGTGTGAATTGCATGATTAACGGACAGTAGATGCTAGTATTCGTCAGGGCTATCCTGATCTCTTAATGCTTTCAGTCAGTCGGAAGGTGCTAGAGAAAGGCGCAAAGTCGCCAGAGCTAAGATAATACAGTTCCTCTTTTAGTTGGTTTGTATGTGCGTGTTGTCTCTTTTAGTAACACATAAATCAATCTTACCCATTACATTTAACAAAATGGAACTAAAGAAAAAAAAAAAAAAAACACAACAGAAAACCGAGAGTAGAGACGCTTCTCTCTCGCCCATTTCTTTTCACACCCGCAGAAGATGATATTTCTTTTCGTTCAAATTCGCAGCGGTGAACATTCGCTCAGAAAAACTCGCATGGCACATAGTAGCGGGGTTTCTGTTAGAGAGGCGTGCATGGCCTATGCATGGGCTAGCTTGAGTGTACCTGCATCTTTGCTGACAATTCTTGCTGTTAATGCAAAGTTTATGGGCCGCATTCAGCAGAAATAGTCACCCAGATAACTTCATATGGGCTTTTCACATGAAAATTTTGGGCTAGATTCCTTTACTTTTAAAAGATCAGGGGGCATTTGAGATTTTGAGGCGTACTTTTTGTTTTTGAGGTTTGGTTGGGAGCTGAGAACTTGTCCCCCCAAACTGACTCTTTGTGCCATCGGTTTCCATCCACCATCCTCTCTTCCATCCCATTCCATGGCTTCTCCTATTTGGAGCGTAGCTAATATAGATAGTGGGTCTATTGCGATTGCCCTGTGCTTTTGAAACTTTATTCAGGGAAAGTTTTCATATTTAAGAATTGCCAAATAGAATAAGGGAATACAATCGTGCTCACTAAAAGATCTATCAACAAAAGCAATAAAAGTAAGTAATTAGGGGTGCGTTTGAAAGATAATTTCCGAGAAATGGGTGCAACAACTGTGCATTATCCTCTGCTAATCTAGGCATCATTGAAAAATGGGAATGCTCACTTTTTCTGTGCTTATGACACTATACTGAGGGAAACTTTTCATAGTTGAAAATTGTTAAAAAAATTAAAAATAAAAAATAAAAACCAAACAAAAGAAAAAAAAAAATAACATATCATCAAAGTTCCAATGTACATTTCAGTTTTCACATAGATTCTGATTAATAGCCGTTAATTCATTGAACATATTACAATCAAGCTCATACACCTTAAATTAGGCAGTAATATTGCTGTACTGCTTATTCTACAATGAAATTTTCGTATTTTCTAAAATCGTGCACTCATTCAATGATATCTGGATTATAAATTTAAATTCTTAAACACTCTTGCCCATAACTAGCTTGCCAGATGTGAACCCCTCCCTTGGCTGTCAACCTGTCAGTCTGTCACGAAAAGAAAAAAAAAAGGTCTGAAACTGCTACATCTGAAAGTGTCATTCATTTCACGGCTTCACGCACAAGTTGATTAATTGAATCGGCAATTGGATCGATGATCACACATAATACAAAACAAAGAAGAAACAAAACAATTATCAGAATTAAAACTGGGAAGGTAATTGGTCACAAGCAAAAAGCACTACCTTCTATTTTATGCTATGTTATATATGTGGAACATGTTCTAAAATCTGCCTCCATTTGGCTTATATAGCTGCGTATCTATGGCTCTTGCATGCCATCTGCTAAAACAAATACAAGAACTAAAGAAAAAAGATTACAATCTCCTAATTTACATATATATAAGAAAATTGAAATATTTTATTTCTTGTAACATGTCCCCCTACCCACAAGGGAAGTAAAGTACAATTACAACTATGTTATCAGAAAATGCAACAGCTCATATAAAATGCAGGAACCCATGTGATACGCTACTGGCATAGACTCCAACTGTAAAATGACGACAGCATCCAAGTCAAACGAAACAAAAAAAAAAAAATGAAAATATCAAAACAAGATATCTATCCATCAAGCACACATATACCTAATTAACATCAGTTAAACAAATACAAATCAAGCATCTGCCGTTCTGTTACAACTGACTCAGTATACAGTTCTCTTTGCAAATATATACAAACACATAAAAAGCTGTGGAACATGACCCTGGAAAAAAAAAATTAAAGATAAAGAATTTTTTTTTTAAAATTAAATTATCATTAGATCTCCTCTTCACAAAAAAACGAGGGGAACTATATCACCATCTTTCCTGCATTCAGTCACTTCTTCTGTTAATGGAGGCAAGTTCAAATCCAACAAAACATTACTGTTATTCTTATGACCTCTATCAGTATCTTCAAAACGGAACCCATCATTAACTGGTCGGTGCCGCCTCATGTGACCGCCGAGGGCTTGGCCAATGGCAAACTCAAGCCCACAAATGGAGCACTCGTGCAACTTGGGTTTTACTAATTCTCCAAATTTTGGGTCAATGCATTCACTGGGACCTAGTCTTGGTTTTTTGTGGCTAGCACGGTGGCCTCCAAGTGCTTGGAAGGAATTGAATTGCCTGTAACATGTTTTGCACTCAAAAACTCGTTCTTCGATTGCCGGGTAATATTGCACCAAATTTGTACTTTCAGCTCCATTGCGTGAGAGAAACATTAAAACATTGGCCATGTTGATGCTCTCTACCTCGCAAGCACCTGTTAAATCTCTAACTCTCTTCATTGCCATTTTCTTTCTAAAGATTAAATTTGTAGACGGAAACCAATTAGTGAGAGAGGTCTGGGTGGCAAATTATTAACGTAGAAGAAGGAAAAGAGGACTATTAATGGAAAAAATGTGTAAAGATGCCTATTTATACAACGGGAGAGTTGTTGTACACTTGTGTTGACTTGATATTTTAGTATCTAACTGACTCATTTTGCATTAATTGCCCCGAAGACTTAAAAACTTACATATCGTCCTTCCAAGGTCACCTTATTTTGCCATCTGTTTTAAAATTCACATAGCTGCCGTTTGGATGTGTTAGGAATAAGGAAGGAAGAATTATTCCGGGCGTAAATTTGTGATTTCGGGAAGAGTGAGAAGAAGCTATTCCGGGAATAAAAAATTTTGTTTGGATGGTAAGTTGGGAATAAGGTTATTGGAAGGAGTGTTATTGAGGTGAAAAGTAAAAGATGAGTGTTATTGGAAAAAGTGTTACGTATGGAATTGTTATTCTAAGGAATAAGAAATGTTGTTTGGATGGATTTTTTTGTTAGGAATAAGAATTTACGCCGGGAAGAAGCTATTCCTAGCTATTCCTAGCCATCCAAACGGAGCCATACTTATTGTTCATATAAGTTTAGCACGTGTAAGGTATATACGGATTGGAAATTAGTGGATCTTGTAACATTTCCTCCATTTTTGTACCAGATTTCAATAGCTTTAGTACGTATTTGTCTTCCGATATGCATCAGCCAAGAAAATTTGCATCACCACAGTTATATGAATCTTGGAAGGGTCATATGTGAAAAAAGCTCGATAAAGTCTGAAGCATTTTTCAACTTGCTCGAAACGGCTAATTTATAATAAGTCAAAAAGGTTTTCCAGCTGAAACAAGTAATGATGTGTATATTCCACTGCTGGAACATGAGCCCATTGGGTCTCTCTAAGTGTTAATTTCTTGTTTTGCTTTGTTAATTTTTATATAGTAGTGTGGAAAATTTAAGAGAAAGTTAACGTTGACTTTGATTGTTTATGCAGCTAATTAGCTAATTAAATAGCTGTCAAAATCAGCCATCTCCTCATCTAACACTCCTTTAATTTTAATTTAAGTTTGTCCATTTCATAACTTGATGGCCAAAATGGATCATAGCTCGATTTACCTTTGCACCATTAAGCATTCAAGCTGATAAACTTGTCAATATTATTGGATGATATCAAAACTCTCCTTTATATGCCAATGCTAGGATATTTGGATATTGCATATGCCAAATGGTATGTATAATGGCGCTTCAAACTAGAAAAGCTAATATAGGCTCTCAAATGGTCTTTCTAAAAATATGCTAATTGAAAAGGTATGATGCTATGATGACCTAATACATAGATCATCACAAAAAACACAAATCATCCAAACACAGCTGTACATGACAATGTCATTGGATGTAAACATGAGACAGGGGAAGAGGAGAAGAGAGAAAGAAAGTAGGGCCCACATCCCTGACTTATTATTGTGTTTTTAGCTAGATTTTTGTTGTGTGAGCTATTTAGCATCATCTTAGCACGCGCACACTAACAGATAAGCTAATTAAACCAGTTGACTTTGCTCCATTCAATTGTCAACTCCTGTCATTTTCTTCTAGAGTAGCATCATGTATATTTACTAATATGTGTAATATTTGAGCAACAAGTGGAGCTCTGAGCTGAACAATTTTTAGTCCATGAAAGCCTACTCTCATTACTTTATAATGTGACTATACGTGGAGACATTAAAGACACAAAAAAGGAAAAATGGATCATTTTTTCTTTTTCTACATCATTTAGACGCATCGTCACTGACTTCTCTTTTTCTGAAATTTAGGCAAGGCCTTTACATGCTTTTGGTATGATGGGTTGAAAAATGTGGAGGTTTTACTTATATGCTAGCTTGAATGTAAAACAAATTGAAAATCTCAAAAATGTATATAGTTGACATAGGAATATCTACAACCTAAAATGCGTCCCAAAGGTTTTGGTGACATATAATAGGGCTCTATAACAATTAAATAGTAACTTAATTAACTTGTACAAAAATGAAAATTTTGATGCTGAAAACTCACGACTTTGTCAATATGATTTAACATGACTAAGGTAATTAAATTGAATAATAAAAATTTGGTATTTTGAACAATACAGTTTCCATAAACTTCTCAGCAAAAATGCTACAAATTATGTAGTTAAAAAAATATTCTATGCTGAACAGTTAAAATTCCTTTTTCATCTTCATCAATTAAGCATATATAATTTTATTTGTATTGCAGCACAGAATGTAAATTCCTGGTAGATCGATGGTGCTTGACTATCTTTCAGCTTAAGGGATTACTTATTCCTTAAGATATTACTGGGTGCTTAATTAGTAATGAAAAGTCAAATAGATAATTTGCTTAGCACAGGCTGTATACTAATAATTTAGCAAGCAATTTGAGATTAAATTTCAAACTAAATTCTAAATTCCACTACATCGCAATATTCCTGATTTAATTATTAAAACATGTAGAGCAATATTATTCTAAACTCAAAACGTGAATAAAAAGTTGCCAGCTAGAACAATAGTTTTCAAAGATTTTGCGTCTTCTGTCAGTACAACTAGTAATTAACCATTTTGCTGATCTAAGAAACCCAAAAGAAAGTTCCTTTACAGCGACAATCTACTAATTAACTGCCGGTGCTGGTTAACTAGTTGACTAACTTATTTAACAATTCATATCTTTGTTAAGCGAATTATTAATTAGCTGGTCAATAAACTAGAAAGATTCCACAATTATGCCTCTTGGTCATTTGCTACCAGCGGTTGGCTTGTAGGAAGCATTAACAGACAAGACACCTTCTCAGGAATCCAAGAACCGCTATATTTATCAATAGAGTGTACAAAAGATAAGTGTAGATCAGATTCTCATGGTTTTTATAATGAAAAAGTCAATTGTCTACACCTAGTAATTAACTATCTAGTCTGTTTAAATTACCCATTTCAATAGCCAATATAGCATGTTACTCTTGGTATCGTTTTTAGGTCATTATTTTGATTTTCATGTCTACACGCATATACACTGTCAATATTATCAAGGGGTACACTTACAATTTATTATGGTCGACTAGAAGTTACTTAGTTCATGTATATACAAAGATTGAACAATAGACACACTCAAGTCTTTAGGAAAACAAAGAAAAAAAAACGTGAATTATACGTCAACCAGCTTATTGTGAAATTCTATTTTATTTTCTATTTACGGAACTTTTAACTTCTAAAATTTCCATTTCTTAAAACTATCATCTTAATTGTAGAAGCAATTTTTATAACTTCATGTTCGTATCTTAAATTTTTTTTTTATTTATTTGGGCGAAGTCTCGATTTTTCAAATTTGCATTTCTATTTTTTGACCATTGAAATTACAATGTGATTAAATTTTGATTCATTTTTGTAAGTTTCAACATTATTGGGATTCTGTTTTATTGACTCAACTTTTTTCAACATTTCCTGTCTTGGAGGAATACAGCTTACACGAAGTACTTATTGACTCAACTCTTACTGTTGTGGGGGAGGGGGGTTGGGGATGAGGGGTTTTGCTAGCTTCTAAACTGATATTATCACGAAAATATATATATGTTAATTGTCGAAACATATTGTTATGAACTTATAAGACATGCTAGCTATAATGTCTAGCAAGAGCTTATTCCTTTGTTTATTTATTTTGTGAAGATATATAGTTGCCAAGCTATATTAATTGAAGGTGCGATCATTTTTCTTTAATTTTTTTAATTGCATGCACGATGCACGTTACTCAGAAGGCTAATAAACTTATAAACATTACAAGATCCTCTTCCTTTTTCTAAAAGAGGCAAAACAGATAACACTCTTTTTTAAACAAAAGAGAAAAAAATCTAGAAAATCTTCACCACCTATTGGGCGACACAGGAGTTAAGAGGAACGTGTATATCTTATTTACAAAGCGGTGATGCTGATTTGTAGCAATCTTTCATAAAATCAAGTATATATATATATTAGAAATGAAAGAACAAGGATGGATTATTTTTGGTAGCCAATGATGTAGCAACTAGCTAGCAAGTTAGCAACATATACAAATGTGGGTTCAATTGATCAATCCACTAAGTTAACAAAAAGAATCTTGTTGTTTGATATATAATAACAAAAAAGGCTTCAAATCAAACCAGTTGACTCATTTGCGAACTCTTCTCTGTTCAGCATGTAGGAACTTCACAATTTCACAGAGGGATATTTTTGGAAACAAGAAATTAAATTCAAACAGGAGGGCACATATTTCCTTAAAATTCCATCTAGTAAATTCTCATAACTGGTAACTTGATCAAGAAAGGCTAGAAAATTGTCAAACTATTTTTTGAAACGATGTACAGTGAAAAACCAGCATACATTCTGATTCAGTGATTCAAATCATTCAATACTTGCACTTTCTGTCAGAAAGCTATTGAGTATTAGTAAAGAAGGAACAAAAATTCATTTCTGCATTTGGAGGTAAATATGTACGTAATAGGATTTGTGTAAGGAAGAGAAACTGCACGCAATATTTGCAAGGGATATTGTGCTGGAGTGGAGTTCTTGTGTCAACTCACCCATAGAAGAGCGTGCTGTTAATTCTCTGTGAATTCTGTCCTTTGTCGCATTCTATTCTCTCTCTCTCTCTTTTTTTTTTTTTTTTTTTTTTTTTTTTTTTTTTTTTGCCTTTTCCTGTACTGAACTTTGCATATTGAGCTTTCCTTATGTGTACATAATTAATTAAGAGGGGCTTCTATGTTTACTCCAAAAAAAAAAAAAAAAATTTGATGGGTAATTCATTTGAATAAAGGGTAATATGAAACTCTGTATTGATGTGCTGTTCAATACTTTAATGGCATCTCCAATTTTAAATGAGTTTCAGCTCTAAATAAAAGGAAAATTTTCAGCTCTTCCTCTCTGCAATTGACCAAAAGTGACCATAATATAGTACCACAACAAATGATGATTTTTGTATATATGTATTGCTGGAAGAAGAAAATTATCAGAGCTAGCCTATTGCATCAGCATATAAATGATAATAATAAATTAATTGGAGAAATCATAATAATAATTTTTAAAAATATAATCAAATAAAATGTTCCAAGAATTTTGGGGTTTGGGCAAGTCAAATGATTGGACACAAAATAACTGCATAGCAAGCAAAAGGTGTGCGTGCATGTTATGTAAGATGATAATCCAAATGCATAATGTACATAAATACAATTTATAGGTCAAATACATGATGTATGATGTATTTGCAAATAAAATGAAAATGGTAAAGTCTTACCCAAAAGAAACATAATAAGTATGTCATGTAATGTACTGTTCTGAAAACAAAAAAGTCACCAATGTTAAATAATACTCAATAGCACCCTGCCGACAAAAAAATAAACCAAAAAAAAAAAAATCTCACGCAATATTAAATAAGTTGGTACACAATTCTTGCCATTTTAAGTAGTAAAGTCGCTTTCAATATCGGCTTAGCTACCTGTTATTTTTAACTAAGATATTCTGAGGTTTCTCTCTATTGGAAGAACCAATAAATTAGAACAATATAGAAGGGGGACACTATCAATTTGCATGCAAATTAGTCCGAAATTTTGCTTGACTGGGAAGTGCTATTTTCTTTTTCCTAATTGTAATTGTATATTTTCCTTCAATTTGGATTGGGATCTAGAAGCTCGATCAAAGTCTACTCCTTTAATTAAAAGAATTAGCATAAATCTAGCTACCTTTAAAAATAAACAAACTTATTCTTTATTAGAGAGCTTAGCAGTGTGGCTGCAAACTTATTCAATTGTTCGTAATTGGAATCATAACTGAGGAGGATTTCAAATTTAAACTATGTTGAAATGGTGTATTGATCATGTACTACTTTTTATTGTTCTTCGAGAAGGCGACCTTGATCTGCAACAAATTAATTGAAAGAACTTCATTTAGAAAAAAAAGGAAAAATTAATGTTTTTTTTTATTATTCAAGACGATTTGTTCTAGAAGACATGTCAAGTCTCCACTCTCCATCCAATACGATTCAAGTTCGTACATAATTTAAATTTACATTTTTTTTAAGGTTGTTTTTTTTAAACCAATAATTTTTTTATTAAGAAATTAATTTGAAAATAAATGCTCTCTCCGTAAATTCAAACCAAAGACTAGCTACTTAGTTATATAGAATATAGTCAAACCACTAGGCCAAACAAACCATCAATTTAAATTTACACTTCTCATAAGTATAATTTTTTTTTTCAGAGGCTTGAATGGATGTGGAGTAAATAAGGAATACGAATAAGGAAGGGCTTATTCATATTCCTTATTCATATTCTAAGATTTTGTTAGAATATAAATAAGCATCCGGATAAGTCCAAATTTCTTATTCATGTGTTGTTTGGTTACACGTGAATAAGAAATTTGGAGCTTATTCCTTATTCACCATGCATCCAATACATAAAAGCTTCTTTGTTACCTAAACGATTATTATCACGCTTTTTAGAAAATATCATCGTACTTCAAAAAAGATTTTTTTATCCTTTTGTTTTCTTCCTTGTAGTTGAAATAAGCATGATATCAGCAAAATATTTTTCTTCCTCTTGTACTAGATATAAATTCACTACATGGCTGGCATAACATGGATTCCATTTTTCCTAACAGGAGCATGCAAGGATCAACTCTTTTGGATAAGTGCAGACCTTTCTGATTTTAAAATTTATCTGACTTTAGACTTCCTTATTTCTCTCTTTTTCTTTGGATTGTTTATTTGCTTGGTTTGTTAGCAGAATCGGAGCTAACAAAATAATAATGGTGCGTATCCAATAATTCGTCTTAAGAAATGGAAGTTCCAGTAAATTAAATAATGGGAGTCAAATCTGGGATGCCAAAATTAGAGTTTGTGCGCAAGGGAGAAAATCAGAAGTTGAAATTTAACGGATGGAGTCAGCTGAAAACTGAGAGTAGTTTGACTTTATTTTCTTTTAAATTGAAACAAATCTAAATTGGATATTTCCTGGAAATCGCTGGCTTGAGTTACGGAAAAGTTATGAGTGCTTTTTCCCTTGTTACTTCTTTTTTGCCTTTCACAAAACCATAATTCATTCATAAACATTATTGCATTGTTACATTTTATATATTCTTATACACGCGATTTGACCGACGCGTATATATATATTTTCAACAATAGAATGATCGTAAAAAGATTTTGGAGTGCTCTCTTATTTCGATTGGCATTTGGCAATGCTCATGCTCCGATGAAAAGGGGCGTATCGCAATTAATTTGATAATATGGGCGTTTATTGGATTTTCTGGGAGGAAAAAATATAATTAGATGATTTTTCTCAAATATGCATAGAAATATACCTTTCTTGCGTCAAAGATTGATAAAGCAAGTTATTATAGGAGGCATGGCTGAGCAATTATTAATTAGAGAATAAACTGGGTCTTATAATTGAGAACTAACCCTAAAAAATTTCAGCACAAATGTTGTCTTGTGGAGATGATTAATGGGAGATGATTATCATGACCCATAAGAAACAATCAGTCAGAACATGGATGAGATATAGATGTCTCATTGGCGAATATCATAGACCAATTAATTTGTATGTATATATACATAGAATATAAAGAACCAATGAATAAACTGAAATTCCGCTACTATGGCTTGTGCCAGCAGGATTAAAAAGTTGAGGGTATTAATTAATTGCGACATGCATGCCACTAAAAGCTTGAAATATTGAATGAATCTGAGGCAGCCAATGAGGCAATCACAACTGGCTATTAGTTATTTTCTTGTAATCTCAAGCTATTGCGTAAGGAAGACATCACTAGTGACGCCCCTTTTTGTTTTTTAAAAATGTGATAATTGCATAAGGTTTTTGAAATATGATATTGCTCTAACAATTATATAAATTATAGAATAAAAAAGATGATTTGTAATTAATAAAAGCCAACAATGGCACCATATATTATAATTTAAAAGATTTGAGAGTATAAAATTTTCTTAGAATAAATTTAGATGTACAATACCAAAGAGTATTTTACATATGTATTAACCGAGAATTTTACATATGTATTAACTGAGAACAAGAAAGAAATAGACAATGTTCCCTATTTTTTATATTTAAATCCGGCTATGACGATGACAGGCTTGTTCTTTATTTTCTTTATTTTATTTTTTTTCCCTTTTTTTTTTGATAAAAGCAGTCTGAGATAAGTTCATACAGCAATAAAAGGTTGCCCGTAAAGCAGACAACCTCACCTAAGCAAATCTAAAGTAGAAAGCTAAAAGCCAAACTAACTAACTAAAGTTTTATCAGCTCAAAGCTTCACAAACACAAAAGGCAACAAGAGACAAGTTTTACAGAGTACAAAACACACACAGAGAAAGCTTGGATTCAGAAGTAAACTAGAAAGGTATAAAGAAGTAAAAACATGGGCCATAGTGATGACATGCTTGTTCTCTCCGGCTTTTTCATAATTGCCCCCTTATGTTAATTGCTTCATGCACTCCTCAGTTTTGGATGTCCACTCATTTTGGACAAAAATATCCTTCGCATTATTTCGATTCACGCCTCTCAATTCACATCCCAGTTTGAAATTCGAAAGTCATTTCATCCAAAAGGAGTGGATCTTCAAAATTGAGGAGTGTATGAACTATATATGAAGCATCCCTTCCCGTAAGATGTATCATGTGGACGTGTTTGGATGCAACCCCGAATAGGGGATTGAATAAGAGCAGTGGGCCCCACGTTGTCCTCTCTCCTCTTCTCTCTCCTCTTATTCGGAATAAGCCCAATTCCACCCCACCGATGGTATTAGAATTTGGTGCCGAATTAGAGCCTCTCTCTCCTCTCTCCTCTGACACAACCCTTATTCCGTGAGTGAATAAGGATGCCAAACACACCCGTTATTTGTGAATAATTTTTTGCATCAAGTATGAGCTCAAATTTAAATTTTAAAGATGATTCATATTTTTCATTAATAATTTCACTTGCATATAAAATGACACAAGTATTCGATCATTCTTGACAAACCGAAAGCGAGCGAACTCCAACAATATATAGAAAACATTAAGCTTTGTTTCTTTTTTTTTTTCCTTTATTTCTTTGTGGCTGAAGATAAGATAGTAGAATTCTTTTTCCCCCTTACCTTGATAGTAGTAGTTGCTACTACGTTAGTATATATGGTCTTTGTCAGCCAAGTCAAAGTGATTCAGTTATATTCGTACATTAAATTACGTCGGTGCTATTGTTTTTCCACCTAAACTAGACTAGTCTTTAGGCTTTAACGTTTATCACGCCGGTTCATACGCAATCGCGCATTGCACAAATTGTATTAATAATATAAAATTAATAGCAAAGTGGTACGATCAACAAGTACAGTGCCTGGGTCAGAATCTAATTACATCTCATTAAGATCCGCGAGTACAGCGTACTCGGACGTTTACTTTGGATCTGCATCACACGCTGAGTATCTCATTAAGATCCGCGAGTACAGTGTGCTCGGACGTTTATTTTGGATCTGCATCACACGCTGATCGAGTGGGAATTAGATCCTCCGTTTTTTTTAAAAAAACACGCACCGCAAGTCTTTGATTTTTTATCATCCGATCAATAATGAATGTCCCGTGATCCGATCAATAATAAATGTCCCGTGATTAATACCAGAGCCGTCGAAATTCGTACTACTCGTAAAAATCTGTCCGTCAAAATTAGATCGGACAGTTCATGGTAAGAACCTAGCAGTGCGTGTTGCTTTTAAAAAAACACGCAGAGGATCCTGTCCCACGCTGAGTCGAGTGAGTTGATATTCTATGAAAGTCGTACGGATTGAGTTAAATATTGGATATGTATTGCAAACTTACTTGCTAAATAGATATATATATTTTGTTCAATGTGGATGAGATTGAACAGTACGGATCTGCTGTAGAAAATTCATATTTCGAGAAACAAAACCGATGCGAAGTAATTTGTCCATTTTACTTCATCTTTGTTTCTCAAAATTTGACCTTATGATATTTATAAATTATAGGATCTGCAATGCTTCAATTATAGTGTATTTTAAAACCATAATAAATAGTAAAAATTTAAAAAAATATATAAAATTTTATTTCTTTGATGCTCGGATTTTGAAAAAAAAATAAATAAAACAGACAGATTACTTCGCAAAGTATATCGTAGCATATTTCTCTATATATATGCGCTCTTTTAGTCTAATAGAATAATTTTCTTTACCAATTTTTTTTTTCCAAATTGTACTTTATGAAAATACACAAATCGCAGACGTTAGCAACCCGCTGCCCACTTGGCCACTTGAGGGGTTAAAAACCAAGAAAAACTTTGACTAAAAACGTGGACCAAATTGCAATGTACGACCCTTATAAATATTGAGTGCTACAGTCTGCCTACTCCTATTAGTAAGGACAGCTTGTAAATGAGTTGCTTCTAGAAGCTTTTTTTAATCTTAAACAAGAAAGAATTTCCTCTAGAAGCAGCACAGGCAGCTTTGACTTAATATATGAGCTGACCAAAGAATAATCAAATGTCAACGGTTACAATTTTAGTTTTTTGGCGATCAACTTGAATTCTATATATTATGAAAATTGAAACATTAATTAACACAAATAAAATTATAATTAGAATGCTATCTGGCAAACATTGCCTAGTGCAAGCTGCAAGTTTAATTAATTGATTTCTGTAACAGGAAAAGTTTGTTTTTTTTTATTATATAAAAACGTTATGGGAAACTTCCAATATTAATTCCTACCTTAGAACAGTCAATGAATTAATAAAAACAGGAAGGGGAATTTCATAAAATTAGTTTACAAATATAGAAACCTAAAGTGTTAATTAATACTAGCAGCAATGCCCGCTCAATGTGCAGGCGGACTTTAATATGTAAACATATTATTTGACATAGATATGTTGTTTATTTTCAATATCTAAGATCAACGTTGTCATGATTAGTGTTGAAGGTAGCAGTATTCAATACAGAGAAAGATTTCAGTGTAAAAATTAAGATAATTTTATACATTGAGTGCATGTGTTAGTGTGATATGAGAGCAATTAATATTTTTGAAATGAAATTTTATTACCTTAATCATTTCGCAAAACACTTCGGTATACAACTTTTTTTGTGAATGTTTCATGGTTTTATCAGCAACTTAATTGTTTGTCAGGACATACCATTATTAATGTCCATTAAACATAATATAATGACAATTTAAGACATTAAAACTGACTTTCAAAAAAAAAATTAAGTCACTAAAATTTGTGGCAAAGTGACGGTATACCATTTCTAATTAATAATTAAAATTTTTATACTTAATAATTTAAATTTAAAATAAATTAAATCATAAGACAATACCAATTACAAAGTACAAATAATGTTAAATTAATTGATTGGCAACTCTCCATTTTTACTAACTTAAGATACGCCCTATGCCTCTCAGTTTATATGGTTCGTTCACATTTAATAATGACCCAAAAAAAAATGTTGCGACTTTGCAAAAAAAAAAAAAAAAAATGCATGCACGACATACTATCTTGTATCTTTTCATAGAAAAATGTCAAATCTGAAGATGCAACTCTAAATAGAAAGGGCTCTAAAGATTTTCATTATTAATTAGGCTCTAAAAATGTCAAGTGCGCTGTGTCTTGTTTCTTAATTAGATGGAAAACCAAATAACAGTGTTATTTCGTCTAGCAATACACATCCAACCATAGATCAAGTCGATCCAACGGCAAAAAAAATTATTTACTACTTAGACCTAGAGTGTAACACCTATGCGTTACGTGTATTTATAAGTAGTAGAGATATAGGTATCTTTATCCATATAGAACTTCCAAATGCAATTAAGGACACAGGACAACATTGGAAGTGTCAAATATAATTTACATATATATGTAGGTTTTATTAGGTCTCAGACATTGTCACTGTAGCATGTTATTTTGAAGTACCTACGGGCTTGTATATATTTTTTATAAATTATATTTATGGATAAATAAAAGGAGCATTTAGTTTACCAATGAACAATTTGGTTTGTATATGGAAATAATTTCTTAATCGTAGAGAGAAATCAGAGGAAGTCGACCAATACTGGACAAGCACCAGCGTCGGATCATATTGATATTCTGTAACATTTGTGGTGCAATAATTTGTGCGACAGAGTATCATAAATACAGGAAACAACGTGGCAGTATGGCACCCAGTTAATTACTGACATAATGCGTTAATTTTCTAAAATTAGAGATTGTTGTGGCATATTGAGAGAATGTGCGATTGCAAAAATTAATGATTGGTCAGCGCCGAATTTTTCCAGTGTGTTCACACTGTATTTTATATTTTTCTTTCTATTTTTTATTTTTTATTTTTAGTTATTACTAGAATTTGAATCTGTATTAATTGCGACTATGTGAGACAGATGTCATATATATAATTAATATATGTATCACGATCTGCTCATATAGGCAGCTTGGATGACTCTGTGGATTCATCATCTACCTTGAAATCCGTGTTGCGCATATCATATATGATATATAACAAGATTTGCATAACTGGAGTGGTTTTGCAGATAATATCGTGCTTCAACCAGTTACTGTGCTCAATTTTAACTTTGAGATGATGAAAGAACCCTATTCCAAATGACCATAAAATATATAGATAATATATTCCATTCATTTCTGCAAGTGGCTCATTTTATCTAAATAATTTTTCTTTTTGGTGTTGGAGAATGGTTGGACTAGATCAATTATATATTATTGAAACGATATGTGCTTCATACTTAACTTCAAATTACACATAAATATATATATAAATGCTTAAAAAAAAATAGAAACAAGGGTCCCTTAATTTCTTAGAAAATACGTTTATGATACGGCTTTCAAGAGTATCAACCAATACATGGCATTGGAGTGCAAGACCAGCTAGCAACGACTAACTACTAAATATAAAGACTAAATAAATGTAAAAGCAATTTTTATGTAACCTTGTAAAATTAAATTTGATATAACCACCAGTTTTTTTTGTCTAGTAGTTATGGAAAATATTTCTGAAATGAAAATCGTGCATTTGAAAATTGAAATCCAACTAAAATTATTTCTTGTACGTATTTAAGTTGGAAATTGGCTACGTACCATCTTTATAATTTACATTTCCGTTTCTATCTGCAGATTCCTACCTTTTGTAGAAAAAAATGATCCATATATTGAACATATCCCTTCCCAAAGGTACAATAAATTGTTACGAAGAATACTAATCACTTGCAATAGTAAAACATAATTAATGACTTAGCTGATAGTATTTCAATATGACGATTTTTATTTTCTATGTATTAAAGATGTCCATGACATTGTTTTGAAAATGATTTTGACTAGAAATTGTAGGCTTTTCGTGACAAATTAACTTATAGTACATGATGCATTTCCCGTTTATTAAATATTAGTTCCTCTTAATAATCAGAATTCTTGTATAAAACAAACTGTTCTCATCACTTTTTAGATTTTTATCTGTGGGTTGATATGCAATGTACACAATCTCTCCTCCACTTCCATGACTTGATCAAGCCATCAAGGTTCTATATAGCTAGGTAATTGACCTAGCAGATATAATATTATGTGCGGTTTTATATATGTGGACATAAACTGACTTCCTTAACATCTCCCAAACAAGACATGCCCACCTATAAATAAGCATCCTGTTTGTATATATTTCTTCCACTAATTAACTCTATATAACTCCTCTATATAAACATCTTTTACCCTTCAACATTATCCAGTCTATCAATATTTTCCATTGTGTTTCTTTTTCAAAAGTAAAGAACAAGATGATGAAGAGAACGAGAGAAAGTACTACCGTTTGTGAGTTGGATGGCATCAACATGGCTCATGTTTTGATGCTTCTCTCCCAAAATGGAGCCGAAAGCACCAACCTAGTGCAATACTACCCAGCACGTGAAGACAGGGTTTTTGAGTGCAAAACATGCAAGAGACAGTTTCCGTCATTTCAAGCACTAGGAGGTCACCGTGCTAGCCATAAAAAACCAAGAACAGGCTCCGAAGAGTGCATTGACCAAGCCGGCGGTGCATCCTCCAAGCCAAAGTTGCATGAATGCTCCATCTGCGGGCTTGAATTTACAATCGGGCAGGCACTTGGTGGCCACATGAGGCGGCACCGCCAGATTAGCAACGATGGATTCAGCGTGCACCATGGCATGATCTTGGACATTAACAAGAGTTGTGAAGAGAGTGAAGACAACGGTTCATTCCATGTGGATATGCAGATGCCATTGACTAATCAAAGAGAAATCGAGTGCAAGAAAGTTCGCGAACCCGTTACCTTAAATCTCTTCTTATGATTGTGCATGCAGTCGTGTTTGGATTCTTTCCCTGAGGGAAAGCATGAAATCTATGATTTTCCGCTGGATGCATTTGTTTATTTTTTTTTCTTCTTTTTCGGTTAAAAGAAGAAAACATGATATTAAGATGGATGCTTGCTTTCTTGCTTTTTTTTTTTTTTTTTGTTTAGTTTTTCATGGATGGAGTTACTTTTAATGACTCCGGGAGGCTTCACATGTAAATTATCCATAACTTAACAAGAAGAGGATACATATTATTTTTAAATTGTAAGTCCTTTCCTTGATTGTTTTGTCGAGCTTGCCGTACCCGTAACATTTCAGACAAATTAATGCAGTTCAGATGCCACCCGATCATAAAACATAAGATTTTAGCGCCAAATCAACTTCTAAATGAAAAAAAAAAAGATATATAAATTCATGGTTTTAATTAGCTCCATGCATTTGCTGCCCACGGATAAAATAATTATATTAAAGAATGGGATATTAATGAAGTCAATAAGTTTACGTCCACATATCCAATTTTTAATATTTCCTTTAACGTGCTCTAATTTACTTTGACAATTCAATTGAGAACCAGTGGCGTTTTTTCAGCATTATCTTATGCAAGTACTCGTTCCAAAATGTAAAAGTATATTTTGTCAAATGCAGAGGTAAACACTGTCATAGTCAGCAAACCCATTACTCTTCTTGTAGAGTTAGTTAACAAATCTGGATAAGTTATATTGACAAACCCATTACTCTTCCTGTCAGCAAACCCATTACTCTTCTTGTACATGTTTTTTTTGGGTACATGTGTTGCGACGTGCAGTTATCAAAAGTACCAGAATAAATTACAATTATTTTAAATATAATTCAGATAGGTATTTTCTTCAGATTTGGCGTAATTTGAACATTGATAGGTTACGGCCTATCAAACAGTTTGTTAAATTAATAGTTCAATTCTATTAGCACTTAATTTATTACCAAACGATTCCTTAATCTAATCAAATTTGATGCACAAACCTATCTAAACTGTAAAAAAAAAAAAATCTATTATTTTACATTTTTATTCTTATACTGATATTTTTTTTATCACGATTGTTAAGTAAAGATAATTGTCATTTTTTCATTAAAAAAATAGAGTAATTCTATGGTGAGCATAAATTACAAATCAAACTTAAATGTTGATCACTCTGTTTAATTTAAAATCTTAAATGAACAATCTAGATTTAAGCCGGATAACAAATTTAGTTCAAAATTGGTTAAAAGTTTTTCGGTTGGAGAAAAAAATTTTCGGGGTTTTCCTTGCAAAATTGATCATGGGCTTAGGACCTCCATTCGGGACCAATAATACTAAAACGCAGCCCAAGGCCTAAATCATCGGAACTAAATCAACTTTTATCTAAAAACGATTGGAAAAAGGCAACGTCTCAGTGCGCCCGGTATTGTATAACCCCAGAATTCACACAGCCTGTTGCCAATAAACCCTTTAATAACATAGCCAATGGTCCTTTAACACGTGTACTAAGGAGTTCCTTTATGTTAGTCCGAAGAATACACCACACCACAAAATTTGAAAATTTTCTAAACGTCTCGTCTCTCCCACCACTCTCCATTCCCACTTGCGATTCGCGAATTAAGACGCTGATACAGCGCTTCCATTTCGAATTCACCTCGAATTCTGAAAACTCGTAATAAATCGACTAAAATCTAAGGTAATTCATCGATTCCTTCTTTACTGATCGCAACAAGTAGTCGATTTGTTGTTCTAGGTTTTTTGATTTATCTATTTCAGTTCAAGTTGGAAGCTTTAGAGCAAGGTGTAAGATCAATGGCAGCAACTCCGACTCCGCACAGGAGATTAGGGTTTTCTGGTGCGGCGACACCTTCCCCTTCTCCCTTCTACACGCCACGATCAGAAAGACGAGTTGTTGATCTGAGGTGGGCTGATGGAAATGCGACTAGTCACAAGCGTGACAAAGATCGAGAGGTTCCAGTACAAGTCGTACTTAGATGCAGGTAAGTTGTTTCCTTCATTGGATTATTTGATCGTGGAACTTTAGTTGATATGGAGTTACTTTTCCAATTTGGGAGAACTTTTGTAAATTGCAAACTGTTTGCTTTACAATTGAAAAGCCACGGATTTGTGTGAACTAGCAAAGTATAACCTCGTGATACATTGAATGGCGTGGTTTGTCAATTTAACTTTTCTGGAAAAGATTGTAGCTTTAATTAAACTAATTGTTAATCTGACTGATATTTATAGTGTCAGGATGTTTAGCACCTTATCCAAAATTGCAAGCAAACACATGGCTTAGTTGATCTAGCTTGATTAAGATGCCTTTTGCTATCTCATTCATTGATTACTTGAAATAATTTCATTATCTGTTAATGCATCCTTATGTGGATTATTTCTTAATGTAACCAGGCCATTAAACGATGACGAACTAAGGATGAATGCACAAAGTGTAATATCTTGTAATGAACAAAAGAAAGAGGTTATTATTTCACAAAGTATTCTAATGCAAGCTGATAAGACATTTACCTTTGACAAGGTATCGCAACCTCTCTCTCTGTTTTGTATCACTGCCATTGCTACATTGCATATCTAATTATCTTGTTATATTTATTTTTCTAGGTATTTGGACCAAAAGCACAACAACGGTCGATATATGAGCATGCTGTATCTCCTCTTGTGATCGAGGCACTGGAAGGTTACAACTGTACTGTGTTTGCCTTTGGGCAAACTGGTACTGGTAAAACATACAGCATGGAAGGAGAGATGAAATCCAAGGTTAGTAACTCTTTGGTTTGTTTGAACAATATATTGAGGATATTTTTAATAAATGTTATATAAAAGAAGAAAAAAATACTTCACCTCTGGAATAGTAGAATTGAGTAAATTGTTCAACATAAATACAAAGTTCATATAAATAATGATGTAATTTGAGACAGTTGTTGACTTATCTCTAAGAAACTTCAATTAAGCATTTGAGGATTTAATCATAGTGCCTTTAATCTCACCCTTTCAAGTTTAATGATGTATTTTTTATAACAGTTTGGTTTTGTCCTTTTTAACTCAGGTCAATGAGTTAAGTGCCATTGCTGGTGTGATACCAAGAGCTGTGCGTCATATATTTGAAATCTTGGAGGAAAGGAAGGTTGACTACAGCATGAAAATCACATTCTTAGAGCTATACAATGAAGAGATAACCGATTTGTTAGCCACAGATGAACAATTTCGGTTTTATGATGAGAGGCAAAAGAGACCCATTTGTCTGTTAGAGGATGGAAGAGGAGGAGAGGTAATTAGAGGGCTTGAAGAAGTCGCAGTTTATAGCCCAGACGAAGTATATACTTTGTTAGAGCGTGGGTCCTCTAGGAGGCGATCAGTAGAGACAGCTGTAAACAAGCAAAGCAGGTGAGTTAGTATATTAAAGGTTTTGCAAATATTCTGGAAAGATCAGAAATGTAGTTTAATTTAGGAATGGTATGCCTAATTTAGGTACTGGTCTGGGGATGGGTGTTTTTTGTATGTTTTTGTGTGTGCCAGCCAGTATTTTTCAGTCGTCAACTTTAGCAACTCAACTCCTTCCTATTTTTTCCTAATGCCTTGTGCATCTGAGAGTTCAGTCAAACAAATTTTGGTTAAATAATTCACGGAATATGACCATAATGACATAATTGTGGTCTGGTTGGACCAATTTGTGCTTAAAAAATCAAAATTGAGGTTAATTTGGGCTTAGCTGCAAATTTGAAGAAACTAATTTCCTAGGTACTGACCCTGGAACAGTCAGATAACACTGGTTGAAACTTTAATTCTTGATTCTTTCATCATATGCTGTAAATTTCCATTCAATTTAAGTATGACTTTAGTTCTCGTTTATGTGCAGCCGATCACATGTTGTTTTCTCAATAAATATACACATGAAAGAGGAGAAGTGGGGAGATGAGGAGCTTTTGAAATATGGTAGGCTCAGCCTTGTTGACTTGGCAGGATCAGAGAACATAGCCCGTTCAGGTGCAAAAGAGGTACATCAAAGAATCAAATGGAAGAAGAATGATTTGTTCTTGTCTTTTTTGTAATAAAAATTAGTGCATCACAAGTTCTTTTACTTAGTTTTTTTTTTTTTTTTTTTTTTTTAATTTGTATCCTAGGGTAAAGCAAGAGAGGCTGGAGAGATAAACAAGAGCTTATTGACATTAGGTCGTGTCATAACTGCACTCTCTGAGCATAGTAGCCATATTCCATATCGGTAACTTTCAATGTACTCTCCTTGAGGAAAGCAACCTAATGTTGATTCACATTTTGAATTGCATATTTTTGTTTATGGAATTGATGCAATCAGGAATAGCAAATTGACAAGGCTGTTAAGAGAGTCCTTAGGTGGTAAGGCCAAGACATGCATTATTGCAACGATCTCTCCGTCTAGTTTTTGTCTTGAAGATACTCTTGTTACCCTTGACTATGCATCTCGTGCTAGAACCATAAGGAACAAGCCTGAGGTTTCTTTTCATTCAATTTTTCCTCATCTATCCTTTTCTTATTTGCAGTAAACATAGAGGTTAAATTTGATCAAAATTTTCTAGGCTAATCAAAAGGTCTCTAAAGCAGTGCTCCTCAAGGATCTTCACCTTGAGATTGAAAAGATGAAACAAGGTCTGCCTTCAATGTCCCTTTACCATTTTTATGTCTGCTTATTACAATTTCATGTGCTTAATTAAGTTTAAGTTTATAAAATCTTTAGTAACATGTTATCAGATGTACGAGCTGCTAGAGAGAAGAATGGAGTTTACATATCACATGAAAGATTCGTTGAAGAGGAAGCAGAGAAAAAGGTTTTTGCTTTAAAAGAAAAAAAATATAATGAAACATTATTATTTTTTTGTATTTTACCTTTTTTTAGTTGCTGTTTACAACTGCTTTGTTTACCCAGGCGATGAGGGAGAAGATTGAACAGTTAGAGATTCTGTTGGATCAGAAGAAAAAGGCATAAGTTCACGACTTATTTTTTTCAAGATAAGCCAACTCTTTTTCTTTATATGCACCTAAAATCTCAACTTCCTTTTCCAATAGGAATCTGAGAGATTTAAGCAGCTCTATCGAGCAGAACAAGACATTAACCTTGACAAGGAAGCTGAGATTAAGGAATACAAGGTAAATTAGTAATTTAACATTGGATTTTAAAATTGGTCCAGTTAGACCCTTGTGTAATATTTTACTTTGCAAAATGTAGATAAATCTCGAAACTGCTCAGAAGGCCCTCCAAGAGCTCGAAGAAGTAAACTCAAGAAAAAACATGTCTCTGAAGGAAAAAGACTTTGTTATTACAAGTTTACTTTCAACAGGTACTACCTTAGTTTTTGTCCCATATTTAGGCTTACTGGTCAATGGTAACACTATTTATCAATAAAACCTATTTAAATTTAAATAATCTGCTTGTGTATATCTTATACTGAACCTTGCTGTTACTACACCAAAATTTGAGGCCTTCTCAAGTTGAAAAAAGAGGGCTGAGACCATTTTTAGGAACTTTGGAAATTTCTGAATGAGACTTCCTCTTTGAGGATTTTAATTTTTGTTCCTAATGACTTGTATCTGCATCATTGTACAGAGCATAATATTCTCGACCATGCAAAGGATCTTCGTAACATGCTGGAAACCACATCTGGAGACATGTCAGCTCTGTCTTCCAAGATAGAGAGACAGACTATAAAAGAAGGTAAAAACAAGGAGCTGGTGCAAAATTTGAGCCATCAGATAGACCACAGGTTAAGAGCTCTGCAAAGCACTGTTGTGGGGTCTATTTGTGAACAGCACAATTTCTTGGAATCTACTCAGGAGCAGATTTTATCATATTTTGAAAAGAAAAACATGGTAAGTGGGACAATTGAACTTTTAATATTTCTACCTTTAAGTATTTCTATCTGTAACAATTAACTCTTGATGGAAATATTATCTCTTTGCTCAGGCAACAGTATTACTGCAGAAGAAAATTGAAAGAACTAAAGGCACATATGACTTAGGGGCACAGCATATAAAGGGGCTCATAAATTCACTCAAAATTAAGTGTAGATTGGATTATGAAGAGATGGACTCGACCATGGCTACTCAAGCAATTGCTGTGGAGAATGTATGATTTCAAACTGCAATTCTACTACATTAAAATGTCTTTATATATTTTTATTGATTAAGCTTGTGCTTCTACCTGTTTATAGCTTCTAGCCTCTTTAGCTACAGAGGCCGAACAAATACTTCATGATATGGGTGCATCTCTTAATGAACACAAGGAGATGTTAGCTTTCTTCACTAAAAAGCATGAGGAAGTGAGTCTTACCCTGTATTTCGAATGTTGAATGTTTCCTTGAACATTTTTTATTAGTTCTAAAAATTTTGTCATTTCATTCATTTTACAGGGACTACAAAGGAGTCTTCTTTCCACTAGAGCCATCTCAGAAGCAACTCTAGAATTTTTAAATCAAATAAAAGTCCGTTCTGGAAGAGTAATAAAGGATATTGAAGAGAGCCAAACTGTCGCGTCAAGCCAGCTAAAGGACTTTGAGAAAACATTTAAGGTAGTAAGTTCTTTAATTAAATAGTTGCTCTTATTGTGGCCAATAGTGAGCTGATAACTATATCTTTTATATTGTGCACAGGAGTTTTCTGCAAGAGAGGAGAGAGTAGCTTTGGATACTATAGTTGGAATATTGGAAAATTTGACTGCTACAAAAGTTAAAATGGTATGATTCTGTATTTTACGATGCCTTAACACAAATAAAAGAAAATTTGCATATGTTGCAACATATTTAAAACCTATATGCACTTTGTTATCCTTCAGGCTGGCTTCTCACAGATGAGCCTTGGTCTTAAATAATTGTGATTTATGAGTCGTATGTAATTTCTTCAGGGTCATATTGTGGTAACTATTTGTATTATATGTCAATATCCGCAAATTTTTGGGTAATACATTTGTAGGTGTCAGAAGCCGTTGGACACCTAAATGAGAAATTAAGTAGAGATGGAAGCAAGCTAAAATCAGAGATATCAGATGTGAATGAACTTTCACGTAGTACTGAGAGCAAATGGTTGAAGTACACAGAAGAATATGAGGTTCAATTTGAGGATGATAAAGCCAGAGGTTCTGAAGTCAAGTGCAAAAGTGACGAGATACTCCAGCGATGGTAAGAAGTGTACACAATTTGAATTTCACGTTGAATGTTTGTTATGAATTATTACATTGTATGATCTTTCAAAGCAGCTTAGAGAGTATAGATAAGTCAAGTTTTCACTGGTTGAGTGCTCAGTCGTCCATAACCCAGATTCACAAGGATTCTTATGCTGAGCTAGAACATTCTATCATGTAAATTCCTACATTTTATTTTTTTCAAATCTCAAATTTTGAGGATCTAGAGAAGTTTGATAAATTGACCTTGGGAAATTATTTTTTGTTTGCAGAACATGGAATGGTGATAAAGATTCTCTACTTGATGAGGTGTCATCTGTCTCTTCACAGAATGACTTGAAGTTTCATAGTGCAGTATCTGATATGAGTGCTTCTTCAGAGAGTAAGTCTTTCTGGTTATCTAAATGTTCCTAGAATCATATAGAAAGGCGGTGTACACAACTCAAGCAATTTCAAAATTGTTTTGATATTCAACAGACGAATGATTGAGTGTTTTAACTATCCAATTTTTATGGTTATCTTATGATGGCCATACAAATTCCAAGTTATATCAAATTGGATACAACCTCGAGACTGTTGGCAAGTGAAAGGGGGATTAGATCAAATTCCAAGCCCAAATAAATTTTAAAGATTATTGTTTGGTAGTAGTAAAATAAGTAGATGAAATAATGTTGAATAAAAGGCCCGATTTTACTCATGCATCATATTAGCAAGTGAAGCAGGAAAGGTTAAAGGTGTCAAAATTAAGGATTCTGGTAAGTTAACTTCACTCCACCTTTGAGGTACTTTTAACTGTACTCAACCTTTAAGATACTATAAGAATGCACTAAGGAATTACTTCAACCTTATTCCCCTTGCCAAATGGTGGGTGAGTAAGAGTAATCTATGATCTAGGTTTTCCTATTTAGATAAACAGCCCTCGTCCGAAATGTCTTGTATGGTCCAGATCTAATTTACTGGAGGTAATTCTCATTTGTAGATTCACTTTTTCTGGATCAAGAGGTCAAGCAGGAGCTGGAATCAATTTCCCTCCTCTCCAAGAGGTGCTTAAAATCACTACAAGAGGATCATAAACAAAGCTTGGAATCAATAAGAAACTCGGCAAATAAGTGCTTGAATGATGATTATTTGGTAAGGTTTACTTCAAATAAAGGAAAATCAACAATATCAGAATGATTTTCCCAACCATTTATTCTATGGAAAGTGCTAGTTACACTCAAATGTAATGGGTATCAACAATTTTAATTTACACCAGCACAGTCATGGGAATTGAATGTTGATAATTTTCCTTTAGAATTTGTCATGACCTGTGAATCTACATTTCTCATTTTGCTTCCTAGATTCTAACCAATCAATTCTATCCAAGGAAAAGTGCCATATAGGTTCAAGTATAATATAGGAACTTCTATATTGGCTGTTTAAAAACCACTTTGTATGGTGACAAATATTTGGGCTTCTTATCCTTGTAAAAAGGTAAAAATAAAAATAAGAAATAAGCTAACACTTATATTAAGAACTTTTTGATGATTGTTTAATGCTTATTGATTATACAGCACGGCAGTCCAGCGAGAATTGCTGGTCAAAATGTACAGATAAACGTTCCAAGCTTGGCATCAATTGAGAGGTTGAGATCTTCGTTAACTGACATTGTTGCTGAGTTTAGAGCAGTGAATCAATTAGGAAGTCGAGAAAAGGGACAAAAGCAGGTTCTGGAGGCAGAGAAACATGCAGCAAGAAGCCCTCTTGTGCCATTAAATGTAAATGATGATAACTGAACCCATTTTGGGTGAGTTTGAATGCTGCCTCCTTGTAATGCAGCGTGTTAGTGCTTTTGTATCTAAATGATGATATTTAAGCCTTTTATGTCTTCTTGTCAGTTAGTCTCATGCCGGTTTGTTTGGTTATCCTTCTGCGTCTGATAAAAAAAAAATAACACCTGTTTCGATTTAGCTTTTTTGGTATGGCCCTCTTTTCCGGTATCACATTATACTCGTCTTTTTGAGTTGGATTAATTTCTCAGATCGTTTAACACAACAGAAAAACATCTCACAGAACATCTCAACCGAATTATGCTTTTTTACCCTGTTTTAAAAGATTACATTACATTGACATTTGAACTGGAGAAGTCTATGATGCATTCAAAAGAATTGTGCGCATTGCAAAATACTACACACCATTCATCAATAAACTTATTATTTTAAATCAGAAAATTGAATTTAGCGATCGATTTAGGTAAATTATTTAATTATTTTGCCCAAAAAAAAAATCTATTTGGGGCAAATGATGGTTGGTTAACTTAATTATAACATTTCAGGTTAACTTTGGGTTGATTTCAAATAATGATGGTATTAAGGAACAATTTGAAAATGTTATGTGCGCACCATAAAATGCACTACAATTTGTAAGTAAAACCTTGTTTTTTTTTTGTTTTTTGAATCATATTTGTAAGTAAAACATGAGCTTGCACTTAGGGTCTTAGGGAGATAAGAAGTCGTCCCCGACGGGAACGAGATTCTCTGGATGGCCATCCAGTGGATGTTTTTTGGATCTGGACCGTCTGATTTAATCTCAACGGCTAAAAAGGAGCCCCGTAAATTCTAACATTCCCGAAATAAATATTGGCCCGAAAAAAATAAACCGTCGAGATTAAATCGAACGGCTCCGATCGAAAACTACCACTGGACGTTTAAAAAAAACGTCCAGAGGATCCGCGCCTGTCCCCGACGTCCCGGTTGCTGGCGCGACCTATATAAGACGAGAGTTGGGCTTTTAAAAAGCCCAAGCCCCAACTCCATCCAACCGTTAATCCTGATCGACCCAATCCGATCCGAACCGCCTCGTTCATCAGGGTTGTCGTCGCCATTTCTCTCTCTCGATTTCGATTCGATCTAGGGTTAAAGGTTATAGTTTAAAGCAGCTACGAAGGATCGAAACTAAGGAAGATGCCTCAGAGGCACTCAAAGAACAACAACGACCTCGCGTTCTTCACGTACGAGGAGAAGAGGAAGCTCGGGTATGGCACGCAGAAGGAGCGCTTGGGTAAGGACTCGATCAAGCCCTTCGACGCGTGCTGCCTCTGTCTCAAGCCTTTCATTGACCCCCTCTGCTGTCCTAAGGGCCACGTGTTCTGCAAGGAGTGCATCTATGAATGCCTTCTCGCTCAGAAGAAGGACATCAAGAGGTCGTTATTTGTTTCAAATTATAATTTAACTCTTTCTATTTTATTTTGTTTTTCCTATTTATTGTCTAGAATAAGTGTTGATTGCGGAAATTGTTGGACTGGTGTTTGCATTGATGGAGTTGAAATGAGATTAAGAGAAAGCTGTGGACTTGGACTATGTTTCAAGTAGTTTTTCTTATTAATAAATATAATTGAATTGAGCATTCTTTTAATGATAGATAGAAGCATAAATCAGGTCATCGGGATTTCCAATTGTTTTTTATTGACTTACATAACTTGCTTCTGTTATATCTAGTTCTATTGTCAGATAGTTCTCCTGGGATGCTTTTTCAATGATGATTTTCATTCATAATATATGTAGTTTAGTTTCAGTTTAGTTGAGTCTTAAACAAAAGATTTATACAATGGCAGGAAGCTAGTGGCATATGAAGCTCAACAGAAGCAAGCAAAAGAGGAGGACGAAGAGAAAAGGCTGCAGCAAAGAGCTCGTGAATTGGAATCCTTTGACAGACAGAATCACAGTGCAGTCCCCACAGAATCCTCATCCAATCACGGCTCAGCACCTGGTGACAGGAACAATTTTCATGGGGCCAACAGTGTGAAGACGACCTCTTTTGAGGAAGAGGCTCTTCGCACAATGAAAGCCTTCTGGCTTCCCTCTGCTACACCTGATGCACCAGTAAAAGTTGATGCACCTTCAACCGACACAACTTGCCCCGAGGGAAACGAAAAACTAAAGCTGAAGTCACTATTTCCAATTCATTTGACCGAAGAAGATAAGAATGAGAACAAAAATAAGAATTTTGAGACGAGTTACATCTGCCCAAGTTGCAAGGTTACTCTGACAAACACAATTTCTCTGGTGGCAGTTAACACGTGTGGCCATGTGTTTTGTAAAAAATGTGCTGATAAATTTGTGAAGGCCGATAGAGTTTGTTTAGTGTGCAATAAGGGGTGCAAGGAGAAGAATTTGGTTCCCTTGGAGAAGGGAGGGACAGGATTCTCTGCGCATGGGGATAAATTGGAGGCCGTTGAGTTCAAGCATCTTGGTAGTGGGTCTGGGTTGGGTTTAGTTAAGCCTGCCCCCAAGGGGATTTAAAATAATTGAGGTCATTGGTGTTACTGAGATTATTAGGGTTTGTGAGTGTTGGTTTAGTGGCTGTTATTTGCTAAAAGGGGTTCTTTAAGCTATTTTTTTTCAATAGAGCAAATTTGGAGAGATGTTGCTTAATGTATAATGTTCTCTTGTCAATGATTGTAGCTTTCCTATGCTCAATTTATAGATGAAAATTTCGATTTATTCAGCTGTGCCAGCTGGGTCCCGAAAACTCCCTAAGCTGAATTAACAGTTATTTTACTACTGAAGAAATACAATGAAGTCCTTGAATTTTAAGGGGTGTTTAAGAATTTAATACTGTTGCAGCTTTTTGCTCATTTTACTGGCTTAATATAAACAATTCCTGCACTTAAGTTAAAAATAAAATTCAGATGTCGCTGCAAATTATTAAATTTCTTAGCTAGTAGCAATTTTGATTATATAAGTAATGTGAGCTTTTAATTTTCATCTAAGTATTATGCCGAGAAATCTTAATTTAAGTCTAAAATAAGGATCCACCAATTGATATTTGGATGCGGGTCTTTGACCGGAAGAATAAAATTGAGACTGGTTACCCGGATAAGAGAGTATGACGTGGCTACTTTATAGACGAACAAAGATGCTAATTGAACAAAGGCGGGAAACAACTCTTCTCATCTCTCTTCTTCCTTCTATTGTACTAGAACTGAGCTTCGCAAATGGCGACTCTACCCACGTGGATTTCATCTCTTTCTCACCAAGTAAAATTCCCCTCCCATTTTTTTATATCACCCTATCTCCTCTTTCTTGTACTTACTTTGTTCATGGATTTTCTACATTTCATTTTTTTCTTTTCCTTTTTTTATTACAGTTAGTTATGCCAAATCCTCCTGTTAGAATCAGATCCGGTTCGAGTTCTCCAATCATTGTTAAAGCGTGTTCCCAAGAAGCTATCACATATGAAAAGGGTAACTATCTAAGAGAATTATCAATACTAGAAAAGTTCCCAAAAAGATCTACAGAGATAGAAATCAATACCAATATTTATATATGATTCAAGTTAATTTTTTTAATAGATTTTATTAAGAGAAGAGCAGCATTGGTAGGGATTGGGTCCCTGGCAACTGGCTTATCTTTTACAAGATCTGCATCTGCTGATGGTAACACCTATTTTCAAACATCGTATTTACTAAAACTTAAACCTATTAAATTGCGTTCTATCCCCATTTTGAGTTAGATTCAAACTCATTATTAGTTCACTCATGTCAAAGATTCTCGAGGCGTTTTATTTTTCATTTTCATAAAGGATAGGCAATCAACATCTCAGACCCCCATTAATGCAAGTTACTAAAATTTGTTTCAAGATTGCAGAGGTTCCAGACAATTATACAGCTTTTGTGGATAAGATTGATGGTTATTCATATTACTATCCATCCGATTGGAGGGTGCGCCATCTCACCTGTTCTTCTCTTTATCATGAATGAAACTGTGTTTGATGCATGATTTTGATAAACGCAAGTTTTTCAGGATTTTGATTTCTTAGGGCATGACTCAGCATTTAAAGATCGGTTTGCTGCATTACAACATGTCAGAGTTGCTTTCATACCAACAAGCAAAACAGATGTGCAGGACTTGGGCCCAATGGATGAGGTCTTCTTCTTCTTCTTCTTTTTTCAACTTTCTTTCCTTCAAAATTTTGTTTATCCTTGAGCTTTAATACGAGCCAGTATTAATTTTTGTTGTAATCAGTTATTTCTCCCCCTCTTGATAGGTGATTTTCCATTTAGTAAAGAATGTATATGCTGCACCAACTCAGATTCCCACCATCTATGAGATGGCAGAGGTAGCACAGTTTATTTCACCTATAAATATTAACCATTGTTTCAGTAAAAACGTTTAGCATAAATAATTAATCTCACAAAATAATATTCTGGATGCAGAGAACTGTTGATGGAAAAAATTATTGGACATTCGAGTATGAACTTGAATCGCCAGGTTTTGCTCGATCTTCCTTTGCAACTATAGCAATCGGAAATGGTAAATCTATATTTGTCATGCAGGTTTGCTTTCAATTCATTAAAGTACAAATTTTGGTGAAATTTATATATTCTGTCTTTAATCCTTTCTTCAGGTAGATATTACACACTAGTTGTGGGTGCAAATCGGAGAAGGTGGACCCGACTTCGCAACAAGCTTAAGGTCGTTGCAGATTCTTTCAAGATGCTAGATATATAAAAATAAAGTAGCAGATTTTGATTACTATCTTATGGTTTTGTAAAATGTACATACATGCCATCTAAAATTTTTTCGACAAAGTCATTTGCTTGGATATGCAGATGGGTGTTAGTTATTTATTTCATTGTTATCTGCTCATCAAACCTCAAGGTCCTCAACACTCCGATACACAAAAGCTAAAATCTATAGAATGTAAAAGAGTATGCGAGCGCCCCCACACGCAGTTATATAAACCAGCGTTACAGATAAGAGAATGATCAACTCAAAAATATTACAATTCTCAACTAAAAATATAATTTTATACATCTATAAGAATGATCAAACTAATACTTCCCAGCCATCAGATATTACAGCAAAGAGTCCCTCCAAAGAATCTATCGCAGAATATTCTAGTCTTAAAAAGAGTTAAAACTACTGCTGATCTACTAAACCCTAGCATCCGTACGTGTTATTACCTATCCACAACGTGTTACAAAAACTCGGTAAAATGCATCTACCATAAGAATTTACATTAGAGGTCGCTGCCGCAACCCTTTGCCAAAATGGGGTTGCATGAGTCTGACATACAACCCATTCTGTTGCACAAGTGCGTCATGGGTACCTTGCTCAACTATTCTACCACCATTTAACACGACTATGCTATCCACGTGCTTCATCATGGCAACACGGTGTGCTATAAGAATAGTTGTTTTGTTGCCCATGGCCAAAGTATCAAGGGCCTCTTGCACAACTCGACTCGACTCAGACTCAATCGAAGAACTTGCTTCATCCAGCAACAAAATTGGTGCGTTTTTCAACACAACTCTAGCAATTGCAATTCTCTGCTTTTGACCAGGTGTTAGGTCAACCCCTCTCATGCCGATATGTGTGTCATAACCATGTGGTAGACTACTAATGAAATGGTGTGCGTTAGCAATTCTAGCTGCCTCTTTTAGCTCTGATTCCGTTGCATTGTGTCTTGCATACATGATGTTCTCTCTGATGGTGGTGGAGAAAATAACAGGTTCTTGTGGGACCAAACCCATGTGGCTCCTCAGCCATCTTAGGTTAAAAGACTTCAAATCCCGACCATCTAACAAAACTTGTCCAGAAACAGGATCATAAAACCTCTCAATTAAGGAGATGATTGTGCTTTTACCTGAGCCTGACACACCAACAACAGCCACTGTTTGGCCTCCACTGACCTTGAGGTTGAAATTGCTTAGTACAGCTAAATTGGGACGGGTTGGGTATGCAAAATCCACATTTCTTAGCTCAATGCTACCATACACATTAGGTGGTTTCAAACCCGAGTTGTCATCTGGGTCAATCTCAGGTTCACGGTCAATTATTTCAAAAACTGAGATGAGAGATTTGCGCCTTTTGAGTATATAAGGCGCAAGGCCAAACGGCTCGACCAAAGCAAAGGCTGCAAATGAGAACAGTATATACTCTTTCAAACCAGTCGCTATGGTAAGGCGGCCTTCGTGGACTGAAACGGCAGTGAACCAAAGAAGAAGCGCATTGCATGCAAAAAGAAGGAATTGGGAGAGTCCGAAGAACAAACCGATGGCTGTGCCATGAAGGAAGCTTTTTGTGAGGATTTTTCGAAGCTGCATAGTGTATAGCTCAGTCACTTTATTTCCTGCACAAAATGCCACAACTGTGTATATGTTTCTTACAGAATCTTCTAGAACTAAAGACGCCTTTTTGTGCATCTCCTGGATGCCCCTTGAGAAACCCGCAAGCCACAATTTCTGCAAATAAATAATTTCAAAAATCAAGCAAAGAAATACAACGATGTTTCCTAATTATCCTTTTCCTCATATAGCTGGAAACAATAATTTTTTTTTTTAAAAAAAAAGGAGATCAACTCCTGAAAATAAAACAAAAATAACCCAGAAGAAAGATGAAAACAGAAGGTCATAATTTCTCCAGTACCAGCATGGTACCTCTATTTGGCAATATAAGCCATGGCTGCTAGTGTTCCATTTGCATCCTCAATGCAACATTCTATAAAAGTAAAATCAATGCAATTGACAAATAAAACAAAAATGATATGACAAACCTGTGCAATAGCAGAGACAATAAGAACAGGCACAGTGGCCAGAGCAATGAGAGCAACACGCCACTGTAGCAGCATCCCAATAAGTAGCGCCACAGCAACAGCTGAAAAGTCCTGAATGAAAATAGAAAGGCGGTTGCTGAAAGCTGCACGAACAAAGGTCGCGTCATTCGCCAGACGCATGGAAAGTGCATCAACGCTGTTCTCCTCTTCGTCAAACCAGCCAACCTCATTTCTTAGCATCGCTGTAGGTATAAATTGTCATTTTGATTGTTTTAATTCACTATAGTGATGTGATATTCACTACGAAACAAATGTATGTTGCAATAGCAAATGGTACTGTGGAGTGCATATGCTGTACTTGAACCAGTAAGGCAGTCTATTGTTTCTAAGTGCTAGTTGGCCTGTTTGGGATCTAGAGGGAATAATGACAATAAATTGAAAGGTTTGACCAAAGTCAACAGTACAGCAATTTCTCAATAGAGATAACAAGTATACTTAGAATAATTCCGATATTACAAGGTCTAGTGCACCACCAGTTACTATACAGGCACCCAATGATATCAGCCTCAAAAAAGGGGCTGGTCAATCTTCTTGTACTGCTAAAATGCAAGTATGCAGTATCATTATCACACTCATCTTCATTATAGGTAGTTGGTTGGTCTCCTTTACATGATCTTTCAGGTCTCACATTATCACTCACCAATTTGGTTTCACCAGACACTGATATGAGCACCATAAAAATTGGCAAAACTGCTTTAGATAGAAGCTCTAGATTCACAATTCTTATATCCATTAATACAAAAAAAAAAAAAAAAAAAGTTAGCAATCATGAAAGTACCTGAAAACATCATTCTCCTAACGCGTTCCGTCATTTTCTCTCCCATAATACCAAAATAAAAATGCTGCAAGAAATTGGCCACTACTGTCATAAACCCCATGCAAGCTATGAGCAAGCACCAGCGGTTAACCTCATGCCTGATGTCATGAACATCAATCCTATAATAAGCAGCCACAATTAATCCTGTTGTGTACGCTAGTAGAGGATTGAAGGAGCCAAAAATGGCAGCACCTACACTCCCCAAAAGAGCATATGGCCACTCAGCCAAACTAAGCTCAGCAAGCCTCCAAAAGGATGGTGGTTTTGTTTTTGTTTTTGAGTTTTTTGATTTTGACTTCAAGTCATAGAAGTGGTTCAGAGTGAAATTTTTCGAATGTGAGCGCTCACTGTCTGAGGTTAAAAGGGGTGAAACTGGTGATTCTGGATCCTGGTCAGATGTGTTCGAGGATTGTCTGTTCATTGGGTTTGTAGGGCGTATGTCTATTTTTGGAAGGTTTGGTAGCTTTGTCTCGAGACTGTCTTGCCTTTTAAGAGAAGGTGGAGCCTCGGAGATATGATCGGAGTGTGCATTTTGACCCTTTGGAGACCCATGTTGTAAATCGGCGTAGTTGGAGTAGCCATGTGCTCTTTGGAGAGATGGTGATTTAGACATCTTGGGAGAGGTTGACTGCTCATCAGTCTGAAATTGTGTGCAGTCATTGTATTTCCTTATAGGCATCCTGTACAAGTATCCAGAACAATGATGGATAGTTAAAGCTTCTATAAGGTACTACTTGTCTTGTATTAGAGCTTAAATTAGAAAAGCTGTGCAATTTACTGGTGTTTTCAGCAGCATAAATTTTAAGAAGAATCGTAGTATTTGTTATAATTGCAGACACCAACCATTGTCATATAGTTACAACTAATGCCCAGCTCTTTGGGGGGTTATTTGCAAAAATAACCCAACCATAGATCATCAAGACAAAAAAGACTACATTTTGCATGTGACTTCACCATAAGAATAATTTCAACACAAATTTTTGGCTTCAACTAGCAGTCCAAGGTATATGCCCTATCAATCACCTCAAACTTATGTAGCGGTGTTAATAGTCAATAACCCCACTGAACTCATGTTTGTTTTCAATATTAGGTGAAACAACTGAAATATGAGCAAGCATTGTGAACTATGTTACCTCCTAGGAAGCTTTGCTGCCTCCTCACATCTAAGCAACTCCGCATATAAGCCATTTAAATTGACCAACTCCTCATGCGTACCCATCTCAACCAGCTGCCCCTCTTCCATGACCGCAATGTAGTCAGCATTTTTTATCAGGCTGAGCCGTCTGGCTATTATTATAGTTGATCTGCCAAGCATGAGAATGTCGATAGCCCTCTGAACTGCCTTCTCAGCCTCAAAATCAAGGCCACCGGTTACCTCATCAAGTAAGAGAATAGATGGGTTTGAAAGCACTGCTCGAGCAATGGCCAACTTGATCTTTTGTTCGTCAGTTAGTGATGAGCCAGCTCTGCCAACCTGAAGTGACATTTTGACTTTAAGTAATTTCAACAAGAAAAGGTACCAAAAAGGTGGAAAATAGAAGATGACAATTTAGAAGGTTAATTCGAAATTAAAATATTAAGACTTCCCATGCAAACCTCCCCCACCCCCCCCAACCCAACTTCATCCCAAATAAATAATAATAATAATAATAATAATAATAATAATAATAATAATAATAAAGCAATGGCAAAACAGACTAGCTGCGGCACAATCGATCACCTTAATTTCTTTTCTGTTTGCAATTTACAGATCATAATAAATAGAAGTGCCCATACCTGTGTGTCGTAACCCTTTTCAAGGGAGCTGATGAAAGCATGTGCGTGTGCTGTCTTGGCTGCCTCTTCGATCTGCTCGAATGTGCATGATCTACCATATGCAATGTTTTCTCTGATACTGAGGCTCAGTAAAGCTGGTTCCTGCGTCACCAATCCAATCTGGCTTCTTAACCACTCTAGCTTAAGACTCTTAATGTTTTCTCCATCCAATAGCACTTCACCTGCAGCAGAAACGACAAAGATCTTTAATGTACTTTAAAAGTACAAACCAGTGCTCTATTTACACTTAAACTATCAGTATGGTAATAATCTTTCAATTTTTAATTACATAGGTAGATCGCACTTTTGTACTCAAATGAAGCACTAAAACAACACAACAGAAAACGGACAATAAACGAGCTGGCATGATTCAGATTTTTGTCACGAAAAAAGTTAAAAGCCCCAATAGAATTAACGAAAAAAATTTGTGTCAATGGTACCTAGAGTAGGATCGTAAAACCTCTCCATCAGAGGAATGATGCTACTCTTTCCAGACCCATTTCTACCAACAAGTGCCACAGTTTTTCTGGCAGGAACAGTGAGGTAAAAGCCACTCAAAATAGGGATCTCAGGTCGAGAGAGGTAACTGAAATACACATTTCTGAACTCGATATTTCCTTGAACTGACGGTAAAATGCGGCCTTCATGATTTACACCAGAGCTCGACCGGCTTATCATCTCAAACAATCTATAAGCTGCAATTCGACCTTGCTCAAATGAATAGAAATTTGTTGCTGCCTGATTCAGTCCACTTCAAGACAAAATTTAAAATAACAGAGTTAATGAATGGTGATAAATTTGACAGTATTAAAAACACCATGAATCATAAGTCTCCACAGCTTTCCCTTTAAACCGAGTAACCTCCCTTTAAAAGAAGAGAGCTTAGAATGTTCAGTATTAGTTACTCATACGTCAAGGCAATTGGTAAAATAGGTGGCATGTGGACTGCATGTTTTTCTTGGCTTATCATTTACCAACATGTTCAATAGCAACCATACTGCAACTAAAAGCCTTATAGGTATAATAATTCTTTTTTATATTTTTCTTTGATTTCTGAGGGACAATGGCATTGTTTGTAATTTAACATGGGTAATACAATAAATTAAAATGAACATACTTACAGGCCACTTAAAATCACAGAAAAAAGAGCTACTATGATTTCACCACCATTTGCCTTCCCATGAGATATGAGGAACCTCCCTACCCACAGCTGTAAGGCGCAAGAACAGATAGCAAGGCCATATGTGAAACCTAGACCGAGTCCTTGCACAAGACTTATCAAAATCCCATATCGAAGTGTAGCTTGAAGTGATGTTGCATATGAGTACTTGGCTAGTGTTTCATTTGTGAAGGCATACAAGGTCCTGATGTACGAAATTGCCTAAAAAAAAATGTATATAACCGAGAGTAATCAATGATAAGATGATACTAAACTGATGTGGTATGGGGTTAAAACCAACACTCATCATTACGTTCAATCCAGCCACAATTAACCCCAGTTGTCCAACTATGCCTCGCTTAATTTCCTCAAGTAATGTTCAGCCATGCAATCGGACTTTAGTCTAATTCAATTTGGCCTCATCCTCTTTGGACAATTCAGCATCAAAACAAGCGAAGATAAATTCACAAAGAGATCATTCAACAAAGGGTCATTTTCTACCATCTTAGTGGCTCAAACACTATCCCCAGTTATCATTATTCTGTGCCTTGATAAGAAAAGGTTATAAAGAAAAGAATAAAAAAAAAATTAAACCTGCTCAGCAATGCTAGCTGCCTCAGCATAGGCATCTTGTATATTCTCAGCCAACCTATGGAGAAAAATATTTGAAACACCACCGGCAGCCACAATAAATGGTCCAGTCGCTAGGGTTAGAAGAGCAATCTGCCAACAATTGACAAGACCAATGACAAGACCTCCCACGAATGTAGCCATGTTGTGTATATAATTACCAACCTGTATGTCACAAGTACCGAATTAAGGTTAGCACTGAGTGATTTTTCAAATCATAATGGGAGCCCCCCTATGGCAGCAACAATTTATAGTGCGGCCTTGTATGCTATATGTTCGACCTTGGAAACAAAAATATATGCACTTGAAACAAAGAAAGTTCAGGAAGAAAAAAAAGTAAAAAGAAATGGTCAAATAAGAGGCCTGAGAGGAGAATAAGCAATGTAATCTCTAAGATTATATAAGGCCAGCTCAGCAAGCTACCAAAAGAAACCCATACAAAAAACTTTATGGAATTATTCTCATGTAATACTAGCTTTTTGACGAATGTCCAAGGCACAGATTCCAAATTTGATCCGTATATCATACCAACTGTACTAGCAGGATGGAGACTTACTTTCTCACTTAAAGCAGACTGGATGAGTAAAACATCACTCAAAACTTGGCTGACAATATCTCCATTATTTCCATAGGTGTCAAAGAAGCTCATGTCTTGATTAAGCAGAACCTTCACGTATTTTGACCTTATAACAGCCGTCTGCCTCTCCCCAGTGATAATCCAGCAAGATACCTCTGTATACATTCATAAAATTAGAAGATAAAAAAAAAAAAGATAATTCCGAAGTGTAAAAGTATGATTTATAATGGTATATTATTTTTTCTAAATAAATGATAGTTCGAACTGACCTATCCACCCAGCTATGAGAACACCACCAGCTATATAGACAATATATAATGCATGCTGCAAAAAAAAAAAAGGTAAAAAGAATTGAAGTAATGTGACAGACACAAGCTAAAGCCATAGGACCATTTAATTAAAAAAAATATTGTTTAGTTAGTGAAGAACTGTCATCTTTTTAGTTAAGTAAAAGCTTATAATGACCGTCACTGTCACCTTATATCTCTAAATTGCCAAATTAAATAGAGTACTTAAAAGGATCCCCAAGAGAAATCTGATGTCTTTTTCAGTTAAAGTAAATTTGGGGGCAATCCAGGGGCTAACGGGTGAAGCTTCAAAATTTATTGTAATTTAAGCCGGTGTTAGTTGAATTGATCCTGAAAGCTGCATCAATTCCAAAAGCACCAAATAAACTCTAGTTCGATGAAGCAGGCTCAACAAATTACACACATTTCAACAAAGGCATTAAAAGAAATCTTCACTTTCAGCTTAGTAGATCCAAACCCAAACTTGAAGAAGCAGTACTAATAAAAAACCAGCTTCTTCACTAACCTCTTTAAACTTCTGCAACAACATATCATCTTTCCCATGCATAGCCGATGAGAGCCGTTGCGAATCAAGCAAGTTCACGGCTTGTCCGAAGAAATGTAGGTACACTACAAGAGCGACACCGTGCACCGCAGCTGCAACAGATCCAGCCACAATTAGCACCCAATCGAACCGATCTGCGCACTCGAAGAGCCTAGAGAAAGGAGCAGCGATTGGAGGAGGCACGACGTCTGATTCGTCCATGTCATCCTCTTCAGCTGGCCCCACTCCGTCAGTGGGCAGCGGGGCTCCGTCGGCTCCGGCGTCTGTCGCGTACGGAGAGGGAGATTCAGGCGGCTCCGACACCTCCGACACTGGCGTCAGAGGTTGTACGTGGGGTGGGGACCACCCGAAGAGACCTCTAGAAACCATGGCGTGTAGATCCTTCTCTAGATCAGCTCTCCTCGCACCTTCTTCTCCACCTTAGTAAGAGAGAGAGAGAGAGACTGGAGAGCTTGCTCCTTGGCGCTCTCTCGAGCTCTATAGATTCGATTTATTTTAATTTTTTTTCTCTTTTTTTTTCCTTCGTAATTGTGTAGGTACTACACTAGTTTTGTTGCTCTGAGCTAGTAAGCTGGATTCAGTAAGCTGGGCTGTGCGTGTTGTGTCGCGTTAGGCGGCGGATTGTTTTTCCTCGGAAAGAAATTAATTAAAGTTATAGAAATACTTTCGCACCGTTAAATAATACGCGCAATCATTTACTAGTGACGTGGAAGGGTTCTATTGGTAATTCATCCCCTGAACGCACTTTAATCTACTTGTTATTACTTAAAAGTGGGTCTAAAGAACGATTAAAATATTAACATGTTCCCTCGGCAAAAATTGAGAGAGTCCGAGAGACGACAGTTGGGTCAAAGGAGGCGGATTGATAGGAGTTGGAATCATCATAATCAAATAGGCGTAGTTCTTACGGTCTGACTGTGATCGGTTCTATGGCTCACCTGTCAGTGAGATGAGAGGAGTTGATTATGGCACTGAATATGCATTACGATGGACTGATTAATTTAGTTTTTAAAATTATTTTACTCTTGACCGCGTAATAATTTGTGTGGCTCAGGTGGGTTGAGCGGTTCAACATCCTAGTAACTATATGTGGGTGCTTTTAAGATTCAAAAATTAATATTCAAATAGTGGTTTAACTGTTGGGTTTGCTTTAAAGTCAAAGGAATAACAATTCTAACAGATCAAATAGCAAACCAGAAAACAACTAAAGAACTCGCAGAACCAGCAGTGGAACAAACCGTTCCAAAACACCGAAACTAAATTCTTGAGCGGAAGCATACCTTAATCCATTGCTATGGCCAGGATCTTGATGTAGAGCACGTCTTGCTTGATTATTGAGATCCTTGATGTCGTGAGAAAGCCACCAAGGTGGGGAGAAGGCCTTCCAAGAGTTCAAGACTTGCCCTTTAATGCCTTTAGCCTAAACAAAAGCACTATCTCTCTCTAATTGATGGAAGTATTAGGGAGAGAGGCAGAATTGCTGCTATCAACACATGTATGTAGCAGAATTCGTGGATGTCTTGTCCCTTGGAGACCAATCCCATATATATAAGCCAAGGTAACTTGGCATGCACTCATCTTCTATATTCATCCATCACAAATATAGAACATGACTTTCCTAAATTAACCACCTATTAAAGGCAACACATCTTTTGTACAAAACCATACTTTTCTAATACAGTCACGTTTAGCATATTACCATACTTAACAATATTCATAATTAGCAGAATTACTAAGCCAGAATTAGCCCACCTTCTAGATTATTTCTAAATCTGCGCATGATCTAGAAATAATCCAACAATCTCCCATTTGGGCAATTATGCTTAGTGTTATCTAATTATGCTTAATTTAAATGAGCTCCTGATTTATGGTAATAAATTTTGTACTCCAATTCCGTCCATCATTCATAATGATAAAGGACCAAGGAAGCTTTTGTCACATTATAGCCATTACAGGTTTCTAATCCTGTAAAGCCGTCGTAACTCAACCCACAATGATCTCAATATCACAATAAATGAATGACATTGAATTTAAATGTGTATAAGTGGTGTGGAAAATACACGTAAATGTGACTGTAACGTGTCCATTTTCCAACTTTATTGGTCACCCCGAAACTGAAGTGAGGTCAACTTAAATAGATTGAGAATGAAAACTGAAACTGAAAACTGAAAACTGAAACTTTATTCATTTCTGCAGAAATTCACTAAATAAACTGAATAACTGAATAAACCAAAACCATTGTCAAATCTAGCACTCCCACTGAACAAAACTCCCACTAAAGCCTAAAATCCTTAACTGAAATTACACCCATACTAGTTACATCTTTCAGAAACTGCTTGGGTATTAATGCTTTAGTGAGTGGATCCATTATTATTGAGTTTGTTCCAATGTGCTTGTTTTGACAATTCGTCATTCTCAACTCTTTTATTTACAACTAGAAACTTAAAGTTTTATGTGCCTTAACTTATTGAAGTTTCTGTTATTGGAGTATATGATTATTGTCACGATATATCCGTAGTGATGTTTTAGCAACATCCATCATGTGCAGCCTAGTGACAAAATTCATGATCATACTCCCCAAATTTGAATGTTTTATAACATACTGTAACCTTATTTTCATTATGAAAGATGCTAACACACACATGTTTAGCATTCTTCATAAAATGAAATCATTCTTTATCATGTTATCATGGCATTCACTAAAATCGAAGTCAGAACACTAAAATGACCTCAACTTATTTCTGACATTCGAACTGTAAGTGCATAGTTATTTCTGTAAATACTAAACAACTAAATTTGGCTGCCATCCAAAATTCTACACTTTGTGTAGATATTGACTTTGCATCTTTATTATGTATACAGTATCCACATGTATACAAACTTAAGATTAAATTCCTTATAACCAAATCACAAGGAATGCTTTATTTCCAACTTTACTTAATCAATATATATGGAATATATTGAAGACAAAAATATATACCTCAATCATAAGTTATCCAATAGTTTGCATTTTTACTTATCATACTACTTGAGAGCCTAATTGATATTTTATCATTTGTTTAAAAGGCCCAAGAACCTTGAGGCCTCAAAATATATAATAATATCATTTCAAGTGGTAAATCATCCTAATGCAAAATATTACTCCTACTGAACTTGTGATATATACAATTATTAATCAAGTTAATCTCGAAACCAAATGAGATAATGACTTGATCAAATTTATAATATCACTGTCGAGACGCCTATTTTGAGTTCATAAATAGATTTTAAATTTGCAACTATTTTATTTGTATCATCCGATTCAAAAATAGAATGGTTGCACCATATAGAATGTTTCACCAATGTTTCCATTGAAGAACAGTCTTAACATCTATTTAATAAAACTCGAGATTGAAAATTGTACTAAAATTGCCATAATTACCCTAAAAGAGTCTTTCAATAAGAACTAAAGGGAAAATCTCTTTATGGTAATTTATTCATTTTAGGTGAAACACTTGGTGATAAGACGTGCCTTATGTCGTTTCACATTTCCTATAAAGTCCCTTTGGTATTAAATGTCCATTTGCAACCAATGAGTTTCTTTCCTTTAGGTAATGTTACTAAGTCCCAAATATCATTATCACATATGAACTTTATCTCTTTATTTATGGCATTAATCCACTTCTCTGAGTTTTAAACTCATGTTCTTAAAGATAGACAACATAATTGTCCAATATTGTTTGTCTTTTCTTCCTAGTGGATCTTGTAAGTACGAATTCTTGAGGTGTTTGCAGTTGTGTAATGACAACATTATCTTCAATTTAATTGTTATCAGGATCTAATTCCATAAATCCATAACAAAGTCTAATTTTGAGTCAAACAGTTTTCTTAAGTCCTTAAGCAAGCAATTTGACTTTTCTGAGTTTAAGCAATCCGTTTGGGTTCCCAACCAGTTTATCTCTTGCTCAGATTTAGGGCTCGAGTCAAACAGTCTATTGAGTCCTCAAATAGTCTGTTTTGATTTCTATAATTGGAATGGTCCATTTTGAATCCTCAAAAGATCCATCTCCGACTCAGATTCAGCCCTTATGTTATGTGTTGATTCTCAAATGGTCTATTTTAGTCCTGAAATAGTTTCTTTGAGAATTAACGCATGTGGTTTCACCTTGAAGATAATATCCAAATATGTGTCATCTCTCCCCTCTCAACCAAAACTTCCTCAAAGAACTTATCTTAATTTGTCTCTAAAAACTTAATCTTAAATTGTGGGACATAATAATTTGGGTACTCTTTTGATCTTTTAGCATAACCAACTAAACAATCAATTATCCTTTCATCTAACTATTTCTCTTGTGGCTTATAAAGCCGAGTTTTGTTAGATATCCCAAATATAATATGTGGACTTTTCAGTCTACATTTTATATGAGATTTTATTGTAATTGTTTTAGTTGATACTTTCTTTAAGAATATAAACTGCTTTTCTTAATGAATTGAGAAATTATAACTTTGCACAAAATATATTTTCTCCTTAAGAGATATAACTTAAGCTTTTGCGCCAAAGTATTCATGAATTCTCAATAGTTAATTTATGCATAAAATTTTAGTATCCAATTACATGTTTTCCTTATATAAGCTATTATTTCCATACAAGGTCGTTATAAACTGAAGAAGAAATGGATCTACCTTATTTTGGACTATGAGACAAAACCAAATTTCTATTCTTAAAAGAACAAATAAATCCATATTTGTTGATTTGAGATAGAGTTGAAACTTCATTAAAATGAAATTATAAATGTCTCATGTAAGTCCAATATGATCGATCCATTACTAAAATACAACCTATGGATATTATAGCTTCTAAAATTGATTGTCTTGTTGTCACCACTATAAGGATGTATCTTTCACCATCATTTGACTTTTGACAATCAAAAGGAAAATTCTAGAAATACATATGTAGGTTGATCATCCGAATCAATCCACTATGTGTATATTGATACTAAAATAACTTATGCCTAAATGTTAGCAAGAAGTATAATATTATTCTTGGCACCCCCAAGTACAATATTTCCTTAAATGCTCTTGTTTTCATAGAAGAATAACCCTCTGGATTCTGACTTTTAATCAGTTTCTGAACTTTAACTTTATTGGGTTTCTTTATGATTCCAAATTTGCAGTTTTATTCTTAAATTTTATGTTTCTAATTTCCTTATATTCTTGGAGTCAAAACCAACTTTGAGTACCATATTTCTGACCTTCAATTTATTTTCTTCCTTCACCATATTCAAGTTGAGGATTACATAACTCATCTTGAGCAAAATAGGAAGAAAAATAAGCACTAAATAACCTTATTATCTTACGATACATTTTAGTGCTTATAATTTTGAAGTACAAAATGACATCTCCAAATGTACTCCCTTATGTTGATTTTATATTTAAATTCCTGAAGTGTATCTGTAATGAATGTCCAAATGTAACTATTGTTCATCTGTAAGTGTTCTTTGGAGTCTTCTTACAGATTTCAAATACCTACTTATTCTTAACAGATACATTTTCTAAACTTTCTCCAAGAATTCTTAACTATATTGAAGGACTTAAGCGTTTTGCCATGAAAAACATCAATGTAATAACTATCCATCTGTAAATGCTCTTTAGAGTTACCTTACAGATTTCAATTGATTACTCTTCACATTCATGCAAAACAAATTTCCACATATGAATTCTTTAGCCTCAATGAAATTAGAAACAATGCCTCTTAAATGTCTCAAGAACGGTTTTTACTAAATGATCATAAGATTATTTGTTTTGACCTCAATGGGATTATTGGTCCTTAACACATGGTCAAGATCAAACCAACTTGAGAATCTTTAAATTTTAAGTTGGAACTTTAAAGATGCTAGATATGCACTTACATTAATCTTTAATTGTATAACAATAAATCACAATATAAAGGTCCAAATCCCATCTACTAGTCTTTATCAATTTGCAAGTGCTCTTTGGAGTCTTCTTACAAACTTCAATCGACTAGGTGTAGTATCAAATGTAACGATTTATAACATATCAATCAATTAACCTTCCTTTGGGCCGATTAATTAATTATATGTAAAACCTCACAATCATTACCCATTTGATTCTACCCAAACATTGTACATGTAGCCTTTTAAATTATGTCCTTCCTTTGGGCCGATCCATAATTTAAAAGTCACATGCACCTTAATACACTTGTATTTGGGCCTTTGAGACAACCGTTAATGTGAGAGCCCATTAGTGGGATGACATTAGGGCTGGCCCAACTTCTCAAATACAACTAAAGTTACCTTTATATTCGATTTAAAATATACCTTAACCTAGACTTTTCATTATGCACATCAATCATAATATGAAAAGCCTAACTAAATACTGACCTAGGATGATTTAGTCTTAAGACTCGGTTGCGAAACCTTAAGGTATATAAACAATAGACCATATAGTACTTATATAGACTACTAAACCTTATGTAGTTTGTTTTGGTAAGTAACAAACTACCCAAAGAGACCAGAAGGAGAACCATAGAAATATGTAACCATACAAAACAGTATGCATTACATTAAGGTAAGAAAAGAAAGCGATGGTTTTCTCTTCAGCCAGCAGCCATTAAAATTACACCACATCCAGGCAAGATTCCCAGAAAAGGCCAGGGTCATATGGACACTTAGGCGCCGACCTTATTTTCTGCGACAGAACTTGTCCTCATGACAACATGGTGTAATCCAACGCTTACAGCTCTTACTAATGAAAACCATGGCAAAGATAAGAAGAGAGAAAACTGGACAAAAACGGAATGTACAAAACTTGTACATACCATCTAAGAGGGTTGTTAAACCGAATTTTGGTCAGTTTCTAACAAAACCATACAAATCTTTCCTAGCGGGCCACTATGGCATCTAGTAGGCCCTCAACTCGATTCTGGTCATAACCTAAAAGTTTGCAACCAAAACTGAAGTAGAACGATTGTCTCGGAGTGAAACAAATCGTTGATGGACCGTAGATAGAGTAGAAGAAAACGTCCTAATCTAAATCGAGAAACCCTAAAGATTTCTCTCCTAACCAAATAATCTACTCTAATTCTAAATCATCCAATTTTAGTAGATCAGATTTTTAATGATTGGTATTTCGATCTTCTTAGTTACCAAATCCATAAATAACCAACCATGTCAATTATATCCAAATTTAAATATTGATTATATTAAAATTTCCAATCATAATTAACCATATAGTATAAAGGGTTAAATGCCAAATATAGAAATACTAAAATATAATCAAATATTTACTTAAATACTTTAATAAGCTAACTTAATTTTAACCGTACAAAAATAGCTTATTAAAAAATAATACATGGTAAAAAAAAAATACAAAAAAAAGATCGAAATCAATAACTATTTACCATGCCAAAAATAAACACTAAAATTGAAGGTTCAATTTTAGAATCCAAATATGCAAAATTTTTTTTTTTTTTTAGACAAAAAAAAAAATGCAATATCAAATCGATTTGAAACAAAACGATTTTGAAATTCCATAAAGCTTTAACTATATTTTCAAAATCTCTCCAAATAACTAATTTCAAAACAATTTGAAACAAAACGATTTTGAAATTCTTTAAAGCTTTAACTTAATTTTCAAAATCTCTTAAAATAACTAATTTGAAATCAATTTGAAACAAAACGAATCGAAAATAGTTTTTTTAGAAAAAATAATTTTCAATCAATCCAAAAAATCACCAAATCAAATAATCAAAACTAAAATTTGTGTTTATTCTACTGGCTCATGACGAGTGTCTCTGATACCACTTGTTGGGTTTGCTTTAAAGTCAAAGGAATAACAATTCTAACAGATCAAATAGCAAACCAGAAAACAACTAAAGAACTCGCAGAACCAGCAGTGGAACAAACCGTTCCAAAACACCGAAACTAAATTCTTGAGCGGAAGCATACCTTAATCCATTGCTATGGCCAGGATCTTGATGTAGAGCACGTCTTGCTTGATTATTGAGATCCTTGATGTCGTGAGAAAGCCACCAAGGTGGGGAGAAGGCCTTCCAAGAGTTCAAGACTTGCCCTTTAATGCCTTTAGCCTAAACAAAAGCACTATCTCTCTCTAATTGATGGAAGTATTAGGGAGAGAGGCAGAATTGCTGCTATCAACACATGTATGTAGCAGAATTCGTGGATGTCTTGTCCCTTGGAGACCAATCCCATATATATAAGCCAAGGTAACTTGGCATGCACTCATCTTCTATATTCATCCATCACAAATATAGAACATGACTTTCCTAAATTAACCACCTATTAAAGGCAACACATCTTTTGTACAAAACCATACTTTTCTAATACAGTCACGTTTAGCATATTACCATACTTAACAATATTCATAATTAGCAGAATTACTAAGCCAGAATTAGCCCACCTTCTAGATTATTTCTAAATCTGCGCATGATCTAGAAATAATCCAACATTAACGTCCTAGTAATTTTTTCAAATTTAGTGTCTAAATGCAATTTTTAACAGATCAATAGCGGTCGTTTGACGTCCTACTTTAAGAGGACAAAAATTACTAAATATAATCAACAATTTTGTCCAAAAATGGAAAGCTTTTGTACTTAGAAAATTTAATTTCTAAATTTATTAAGGAGACATTATGTTTTCAATTTCTTAATTTTTTTATGTTTTCAAATACAATTTTTTATTTTAACAAAGAATGTGCACAAAAACGCGACCATATACCAATATTAGATGTTTATATACTAGTCTAATTAGAAACAAAACCTAATATGTAGACAGTGGTTCGGAGATGCGGCGGGCTAAAACATGGTTTTTTGTTTTTAAAATCACAATCTTTCAAAGCATGTAATTGAATTTGAATTTATCCAAAAATTGATTTTTTTTAAAAATAAATCCCCCCCCCCACAATAATTGTTATGCTCGAGGTAGGTTTCGTACAGTTTGTCCTCCTCGAATCTTGTTTGAATTATTGTTTCGAAAAAAGAAAATGCATCTCCTTTTTTTTTCTGGATCAAATCATGCCTCTCCTGTTATATCCGATCCGGTACCTGTTTGTACATCTAACGACAATAAAAGACTTTATCAAAATATCTAAAATTTGGATGATAATGTTTTCTGTATTTTTCCGATTCACTCATCATAACTAGTTTCTTGTAAAATTATCACGCAATTATGCAAAATATACATGTAGATACATGTTATTCAAAAAAAAAAAAAAAATACATGTAGATACATTAAAAAGTTTAAAACAATCTGAGGACCACCAGCTCAGATGGACTTAAAAGCCTTCCAATTATTATTCAATTCAATTCACGTTTACGAGTTTTGATTGGAAGCACATCAATTAATCGAATCGAATACGGAATGCAATTTAATTCACTTTAAACAGTTTGACGGGGACACATTAATTAATCAAATAGTGCGTACCGATTGCAAGACCCCAAAAACAACTAACAACAGAAGCAAAATTAAATGTGTTTGCTGTTATCTAACAATCATTTTGGTTTGAAACCACAGGCACCAAGTTAAATATTAGCGTTTCAGCTCTCTTAAAAGGTATGTTGAGAATTGGAATTTGTTGATGAAATAGTCGCCATTTTAATATTATCCTTTTGGATATTTGATATTTGATCGCACGATAATTTCGTGATAGGATCATAGAAAATCAAAAGAAGTGGAAGAGATAGAGTTCAGTTCATGCAATTTTATCTCCTTCAAATTACGTTTTATTCTCTGACAAAATGATAAAACTTGACAAGAACCGAGTTTCTGCAGTCGGCGATGGTTAACGATGAACTAAACTTAATTCTCTACCTCCCGTCAAGAAAATTCATTCCAAAATCAACTCACTTAATTTCAATTAAATTAAATCGAAATCGATTTCTTTAATTTCATATTTTTCCAATCAGCGTCAAAATAGTAAAGCACAGTCACTTGAATTAAGAATTTCATTAAGAACCAAACTTCATTGTAAATAAAAAACAATTAAGGCCTTTCATTGGCTGGATTTGGTTATAAGCTGAGTTGGTCTCTAAGATTCTTACAGTTCTTAAAGCTCCGTCCATGATATTCCCGGCACTTTATAAAAGACAATAACAAGGTTTTTTTTTTTTAATAAAATACCGTACTACCAATAGCCGTTGCTATTGCAGCCTTGGACTCCGTCACTCCGTAGTAAATAAATAATATAAATAATTAAAAGACGCCGCTTCAAATAATCAAATCCTCGTCACTTAAACCTAAGAATATAATTATACAAGTAGAGTCACATACAGATTAAATTATTAATTGAAAAAGTTAGAAACAGCGCAGAAGAGATTTTTCAGATTTGCATCCGACCTGTCAGTGGGACCCACATGTGCCGAAGTTCTCACTGGCAACGCCACTTTATTATCCTCTAATCTCAACCGGACCGCTCACTCTCACTCACGCTGTCATGCATGGAGATTTAGGTGGGTCCCACTGTCAGCGCCCCCACGACCATCACATCTCACGAGAGCTGGCTTCTTGAGTTCCAACGCAGTCCCTATCCTGGACATGGTTCATGTAATCATGTAGGACCTTTTTGTTTCGGTCCTATGCCGTGCTGATTATGTTTGAATTATAAATTGAGTTAGCAATAATAGCGCGTTAGTTTCGAATTTTAAAGAAGAGCTAACTTTTTTTTTCTTAGATTGTGCAATAGTGTTAGAATATATTTGTATAAGGTTGGAGATAATTGAGACTGTATAATATCAGAGATGATTATCATTGTAATGGAGATTAGAGTATACGAGATACATAGTTAGAGATAGTTAGTAGTAGCATTGAGATTAGTCTATAAATATTCATGTAATTGTATTCAGCTTATCAATTAATTCAATACAATTTTCATTTCCTATTATAGTATCTGAACCAGCACTATACTGGAATTAGACTCGCGCATATTCCAGAAATAATGACTATTGTTCTGCTCTATTCCACCTAATAAATAGCATGTTACTTCTTATTCTAGAATATCCACTCTCTATTATTTCTTATTCCAGAATAATTCCATATCTCCTCACTATTCTCTCTATTCCGATCTCCTCTCTCCCAAGAACCTCGTTCGAGCTACCATCTCTCTTGGTCTGAAGTCAAAACCTAGAAATAGTAAAGTTAGTGACTGTTTCGAATAGTTTTCTTTTTTCTTCTTGATATTACCCTTTTATATAATGCACTGAAAACTTCTTTTTTTATTTCTTTTACGCGCACGTATGTTTCTTTTTAATTTGTTGATAATCTGTTCAAATTTCTCCTCAGAGAGCAAAACCCTCACGTGCATAATATGTGTAAACCAAGTCACGCTTTAACACCCAAAAGAAAAAGATAATGCAAATGGTGTTTCAAATTAGTTTCGCAATTTAGTCAAAACAGGTCAATGCTTATGCCGAACTAAAAAATCCACATACTACTGCAAGAATATACAGAACATCAGAAATACTACATAATTAAATATATTATATATACAATCGAAAAATAAATAATGAATACGAGAAATGCTAGTCCGGTATATGAAATAGACGTGGTACGTCCCATGTAATCACTTTCAGATTTCAAATTTCAAACGATCGATCCGAGCCGTTTAGTGTGTTCTTCATACTGAAAACTTAAAATAAACTAAATTTTATTTATTTTTTTTGCCATTTTCAAAATTTTCAAAATCATTGTTATGGTCCAATAGTTATTCTATCACAGATTTTTTTAAATAAAAATAACAAAAAAAAATCTTAATTTTTTTTTATAAATATTCAATATAAAAAAACATTAAACAGTTCAAATTATTTTTGTAAAATTTGAACATGAAAATGATCATGTACGTCATTCGTTTTATATTTTTAACTTTAGCACTCGTCATCTCAATGAATAAATAAACAATCAGAATTGGTACCTATCATCCTCTAGTTTTCCATCCAAACTATCATCAGGCTCTAAACAGGCCAGATTGGGCCAAGTGACTGGCCCAATCTATTTACATCTCTCTAAACCTCCTCTCTCACACCAAATCAAACCCTAGCCTAGCGCTGTCAATTTCATACCGTTTCGCATGTTTCCGTTCCGTTTCGTCCGAAACGGAATGGCTTTTTTGTTGCGTTTCACTTAGTGGAACAGAAACGGAAATGAAATCTTTTTCGTTGGTAAGAACGAAACATAAAAGAAACGGTCTGATTCCGTTCCGTCGGCCCACGTTCTTTCGTGTAGCCCATAATTTCACTCTTTGAAATTAGATGAATAACAGAGGAGAGGAGCTGTTGAGAGGCGAAGAAATAGAGAGATTGCCCTAGTCGCTCTCGTCTCTCTCGAGTATCGCATGTCTCCTCCCTCAAACCCTAGCTCTCGTCTTTCTCGCCTACCTCCTCCCTCATTCGAGCCCCATCCGAAGAAATCCCCACCGTGAGGACCGCCACGCCCCTCTTTCCTTTACATCACCTCACCTTTACTCCTCTCTCTCGAGCACCAGATCCGACCACCGCGACCAGAGCCTTGATACCCCATCAAACCCCTTCCCTCGCTCCTCTACCTCCTCTACTGGAACCGCTACTCCCTGTATCGCCTGATGTCACCTGATGCTACCTGGAACCACAACTCACCATAACCCTACTCCCTGTCTCGCCTGATGCCATCTGGAACCGCTACTCCGACCTCCTTGACTGTCTTGGCACGTTCTTCAGTTTCCAGCGCGACAACGTGAGAAATCAGAGAGAGCACGAAGCTTTTGAAGTTGTGTCGCGCAAGCTACGCAAGAAGCTTTTGAAGAATTACTGCTCCTGATTGTGTATCTAGGTGTTACTCCCGATCTCCCAATTACTGCTCCTTTTTTGTCTAATTGATTTCTAGTTTTATGTACAAATTTCTTTTTAATTTTGGAAGTAACAAATGAGTTTGTTGCCTAAATTGGTTACAAATTGGTTTTATGTACAAATGGGTTTTAATTTCTTGTCGATTATTGTTTTTTTGCCCGACACCAATGGCGATGTATTTTTTTAATGTAATATCTGTTTTTTGAATTTCTGTATTCTATTCTTTATTTCTTGGTTACTGGTGCTCAATTAGGTAGAAATAGATTATGTGGGTTTAGAAATTAAAAATTACTGGTAAGCATTGAAAACTCTTGATTAAACTATATTGTGGTAAGTGTTATATGTTATTTTCGTTAATTTAAGGTTTTTAACGTTTTTCCGTTTAATCCGACGGAACAGAAAACGTAAAAAAATTTGGTTCCGTTCTAATCATGAAACATAAGTGAAAATTAATATTGTTACGTTATGGTGAACGGAACGAAAACGAAATATTGTCTTTTGTGCCGTTTGTGCACGTTTGACAGCGCTACCTAGCCGTAACCAGAAATAGGAGAGGCGATTGAGAGGAGATTCTTGCGGCGCGGGCATGGCGGGACGTGATTGGAGAAGCACTCGCATGCGAAGTCGACTGAGCAACCTTACTGCGGCCGCGCGGTCTCCGTTCGTCCGATCTCGTTCGACCTATGTCCAATTTTTTCGACTTTTTTTTGCGATTTCCTTCTTTGTGCGCATCCACAACATTAACAGAGGTTATCGGTTAAATTTACATCTTTTTTTTTTGTGCGATTTTCTTCTCTGTGCGCATACACAATCATAATGACTATTATTTCCATATTAATGGTGTTTTGTCTTTATTCAAAATTTGTGTTGAAATTGGTGCTCGGTGATCAATAAGAAATCCAAAGTTTTCAATGTTGTGGATTTTGTTAATAATTAAGATTAGTTACTAGCATTAAGATTAGTTAATAGCAATACTTCCTTTTTACAATCTTTTTGTGCAGATTTAGGGTTCGTCCATTGAAGAGCTGAATTTGCAAAAAGAAAAGCCAAGTTATTGTTATTACAAATATAGGCTCGGATCTAAGGAATAGTTAGTGTTCATATGTGTTCTGTTTGTTTTAGTAAAGGAGTAGTTAGTGATTATATGTGTTCAGTTTGTTTCTGTGCTTGTTTGTGGTTGTTAAAACTTATGAATTATGAAGTTGTGGTATGAACATATGTAAATTGTTCACTTTGTTTATTGTAAATATTATTTATATTGTTATATGTGTTCACTTTGTTTATTGTAAATGTTAACTATATTGTTATATGTGTTTACTTTGTATATTGTAAAATTTTAACTACGAAATCAAATTTCTACTGCAACTAACTGAACACATAAACACTTTTAGTTCAACCTTTAACGTATTTAATTGAACACAAAAGTACGAAAATTCTATTTTCAGATGCAACGAACTGAACAAATAAACCTTTTAGTTCAACCTTTACCGTATTAAACTGAACACAAAAGTACGAAAATTCCATTTTCAGATGCAACTAACTGAACAAATAAAACTTTTAGTTCAACCTTTGCCGTATTAAACTGAACACAAAAACACGAAAATTCCATTTTCAGATGCAGCTAACTGAACACTTACGACTTTTAATTCAACTCTTATGGCATCTAACTGAACAAATAAACCAGTACATTTGATGACGTCAGCATCCAGAAATTTCCGAAAAATTTTCGTTGACGTTAGCACGCGAAAAAATGAGACTGAGACCAATTTCTGGCCTGTGAATGGGATGGATGGGAAAATTGTGGAGGGTGTATCACCCCTGATAAACAATACATGAACATGATCATCGCATGTTTTTTTAAACATAAATCCGTTGTCGACTGCAGCCTACATTGGACCAGAGCTCTGGCCCAAATGTCCGCTTGTTTGAAACGGCCCAAGTATCTGCAAAATATCACAAGCTCCGGCAGTTGGATAGCGACTTAGATCCTTATGACGTGGCAGGATGCCATTGGATAAGAGGCTACATGTCACGTGGAGGGGTGAGGTGCATGTCCGACAGGTGTTCCCACCTTCCCATATCAGTAATACGACACGTAATCCCGATTAACGAATTTAAAAATGAAAGTGGAAGGGAGTGCCGCCAAGCTTCATCTTCTTTCATCCAATTAAATCATTTCACCCACGTGGCCTCCCTTGTTTTTCCCTCTCTGTCTAATTGTAACTGCATCCGTTTCATACTTTTAGCTCGTGCACCACTATTAGAACACCGGAAGAAGTGTTTGATAAATCGGTCTTATACATACATCGAATGAATTATGGACCACGTCCATTATTACCTCCTCTGCTCCTTATTATAATACATAAAAATAAAAAAATTGACCACGGACCGGAAAGAGGCGATTCCACAGTTCGTCCCATTAGCATATAGCACTGCTATACTACTAGTAATGCCATTTTCTTCTCTCATCTTGCTTAATCTACTCAACCCCCATTATCCTCTCTCTCTCTCTCTCTCTCGCTATCTCTCAAGAAAACATGGCACTAGGTGATTCCTCCGCTGCTGCCTACATCCACATGGTACCAATTTCTCCATATATATACAAGCATATACATCGAGCATGCATGTAGTTTTATCACTTTTATGGGTCTTTTGATGTTTTTGCAAACTTTATAAGTCTCTAATATATTGTTTATTTTGTTTTGGTGTCATGCATATATAGGTGCAACACCTAATAGAGAGGTGTCTTCTATTTGGAATGAGCATGGAAGAGTGTGTCGATGCCCTCTCCAAGCACGCTAACATCGGACCAATAATCACTTCCACAGGTTCTGATACTAATATTAATTTCCATGATTTTCTTGGATTAAATGAAAATATAATGTGATGATTCTTTTTTTTTTTGGTCATGCAGTGTGGAAGGGACTGGAGAAGGAAAATAAAGAGTTTTTTAAGTCGTACGGACAGTGGAGAGAGACAAGGAACTGACAGTTTGAACTTTTACCAGAGTTTTGTTTCTAGTAATTAATAGCTAGCTAGAATAATTTAGTTAATTAATTGCTTTGCTTCTATTTTTATTCCAAGCAAAAGAATAAGCAGCAGCAGTTTCTAGATCTGCTGCGATTTGCCACAATGTATAGTAGTAGTTTGTGGCTTAGTGCTTGGCATCAATGGCATGTCAATGTTGTTGCTTTTAGATGTATTAATTTATTTGCCACCTCCCCACTATTTCTTAGTTGCTTAGTGCTAAGAGAAATCTTACGTGCACAATTTAATTTCTTTTGTACACACCTGCTTCCTATATTTGTAAAATTTATTGTAGCTGATTTACCTGCTTAACTCATTAAAGTAAAATTAATAAATATCTCACAAGTCACAACTCATTAAAATAATAAATTTAATAAATATCTTACAAATCTGCACTGTTTTTCACCAAACTCAACCCTATATATATGCACTGTGCTCAACTACCATTCTTAAAATATGGATCCGATGTTAAAGTCTATTTTCATCAAATTCTTGTACATGATCCAAGCACACCACAATAGCACGCATCTTGGTGCAGGACTGCAATCCCCCCCGTCGGGTTCCGCATTCTATGACGTAAATCAGTAAAATATTGTGATCTCTCTAATATGTTCTACCTTTTTTCATGATGCGATAATTATTCTGTCATAATTAGTATGGCCGTAATTATCCTGTCACAATTATATTTTGAAAAAATTGAAAGAACATTTCAACTGCACTGTGCAGGCGCAATGTCATATTAATCTTGCTAACGGAACTACGACATCAAATGCATCTGCATTCCAAAACTCACTCTCTCTCGTGTTATGGAAAACATCACCAAAAAATAAATAATAAAAAAAAACAGCAGGAAAAAAAAAAAAAAATGTAAGACTAGATATATATTCAAGAACAACCATACACACCTAAAGTAATCACAACAGCAAAAACAAACATCACTTTGAAATAATGACATAAATTAACCTTCAAAAAGAAATAATGACATAAATTATTATTATTTTTTGTATGTTTAAGCTCAACATTACTAGCTCTACTCGTACTTCACTGCTAACAATCTCTGTCGAAAAAAAAAAAGAAAAAAAAAAAGGAGAGAGAATGGGATCATTCTTCTTGCAAAGTGCTTAATATAAAGCCCAATCCGTTGATTGAAGACAGCCCCAAACCGACATCAAGCGGATCCAAAGTCATTCTGCTGTATATTCTCCTTTCCAAAGGCCTAACAGCAACTGGATCCTAATAGAATATCCTCCCTGTACCGGCCTGTTTGCTTCTCTACCAACAAAGTAACCTAAACTTCTGAACCCTTCTCTCCTTGTCTCTTCTCCCTCCCTCTCCTTCACAGAGTCTCCGATCCCTCCGCTCTCAGCCTCTGTTACTCTTCTTCATTTTTCATTTCTTCAGCCACTATGGATTCGCTGTGTCGCTCCTCATTGCACCCAAACCATTTATCCTGCTCTCTTCGTCCCATCCCAACTCCAATCCCCAAACCCTTCTTTCCAAAAACCCTTCTCTCTAAACCCTCTCTCAAACCTTCTGTCCTTCGCGCCGCCCGTATTTCTTCCCCCAGACCGGACCCAGATGGACCAAACCTCTTCCTCTCTCTTCTCAAACCCCTCTCTCTCACCATCGCCACGGCCGCTGCCTCCATCTCCATTCTCCTCTCCCGTTTCCCCTCCATTTCACCCTCTCTTGCACTCGCCTCCGTCTCCTCCCCTCCTTCCCCTACTTCTGACACCCTCCTCCAGCCTGATTCTGACGAAATTGCATCCCTTCGTGCCGAAACAGAGAGCAAAATAGAGCAAGGTGACTTTGCAGGTTCAATTAAGACAATAGACCGACTCATTTCCATACAACCCGGTAACTTGGATCTCCCTTTGCTGAAAGCCCATTTACAATCTCATATAGGCGATTTGAGTGCCGCAAAAAGAAGCTTTGAGAGGCTTCTAGAGAAAGACCCCTATTTGGTTGAGGCGTACCATGGTCTGATTATGACCGCGTCAAATTCAGACTCGGGATATACGGAATTGAGAGAGTTGATGAATAGGGTTGAGAAAACAATCGAATTGTGCAAAAAGGAAAAGGATAGCAAAGAAAAGGTGAGAGATTTTAAATTGGTTTTGGCACAAATTAAGGTGGTATTAGGAGAATATGAGGAGTCGTTGAAGGTTTATGAGGAAATGGAGAAGGAAGAACCGACCGATTTTCGGCCGTACCTTTGTCAGGGGATAGTTTATACCATCTTGGAGAAGAAAGATGAGGCAGATAAGCAATTTAAGAAGTATAAGCGGCTTGTGCCAGAAGGTCACCCTTATGAGAAATATTTTGATGATATGGTGGGCATGAAGATTTTTGGAGAGATGAGAGAGGGGAAGAAAATTGGTTCTTTGAAGAATTGAATCCAGATGATGAAGATTTGATCTCCTAGAAGAAATGTGTTTGTTCCTTTCTTTTTTTTTTCCCCCTCTAATACTGTTGATGAGTTTAGGTTAGATTATTAGATTTGTATCTCTTAGACTTGCCAGTTACCACCCGTAGGCTGTGTTTCCGAGTAAATAAAACCTTTGACAGCAGGTCAAATTATTATAAATTAGGCAAAAATTTACCAGTTTTGATACTGCAGTGTGATTTTTTGTCAATCTTAAGATATTCATTACATTCATAATATTTTCTGTCAAAATATATTTTCTTGTATTGTGTGCAGATGTTTGGTTACAAACGGAAATAAAAGTAACTTCAATTAATAGTTGTATACTACCAGATTTTCTCTTCCTAACATGACAATTTAACATTCAAGCAGTGACCATATTGTTCATTGAGAACTATCTGTACAGAAAAGTAGTTGTAGAGTAAAGCAATGCTGAACAATAAGCCTTTTATTTTGTTTTGTTACTGCTGCTGTTACTACTACTATTTTATTAATTTTTGGGACATTGATTTTGTTGGGTATCATTTGTAGACTGTAGCCTACCCAATTAAAGGCTTTGTTGTTGTTACATTTCATTCTTTCCAAACTTATAACGTTGTTGTTGTTACATTTCATTCTTTCCAAACTTATGACGATTGGCTTGGTTTGATAAGGTGTTTGTAACTTCTAGGATGGATCAGATTCCAAATTATTGGGAAGCCATTGAAACAGTAAATAGACTTTATTTTTTCCAGGCTTAGGATAGTTGGGTCTTGGTAAGGTGATTGAGACCTCAAGGATGGGTTAGATGCCACATAACATGGAAAATCGTTGAAATGGTACTTGCATTTCTCGTCAATGTGACATGTTACTGGAAAAGGTACAGGAAAACTGAGACATCTTTTACTCAAAAAGCTATTTGATTGGGTTTGTGCCAACAACAATTTCAAATATCTCACCTTTTATTTGCTATCCTATTATAGAAAGGTTTCAAATCATCCAACTAGAGCATACTCTAATAGCTATGACCAGATAAAAAACAAAGAAACATAAATAGGAAAGTTTTTTGTTCTCTTAGTAATAAAAACCGAAGCCGTGGTAAATGAACTAATAGGATGTGCTTCCAAATATGATTCAGCAATCATAGTTGGCAGAATACTGGATAGGTGATGGTTTATACATCAATATTACAGCAAGAGAGGCATGTATAGCATCGTTGTCAAAGAGCTCACTCAGCTGAGCCTTGTTGAGGCCATTGCCAGTAGCAACTAGATGCACATGCAAAATACTGGTAGGATTTTCAGAGCGAGGCATAGAGAAATAGAGATGGTATTCTTTCAGTTAGCTATAGAGCAAACTTTTTGCTTGAGTAGACAGATGAATTAGACGGAAAATTTTTCACATTCATACGTCTATATTCTTAAAAATGTTAGATTTCTCTGATACCAATAGGCTAATTCTTTTTCAGGAGCGTAGTTTAACAACTTGCTGGCTACTTTCAATTGGAAAACCCATGACCGTTAAAAAAATAACTGTTTGATTTCTATAAAAGGATCACAAAAGCTTTGCGAAACAGTAAACTTAAAGAGGAAACCTGAATATATAGCAATGATAGATAAAATAACTTACATTCTTCAACAATAAATATACATCACATACATACAACAATTGCAGATAAAATGAAAGAAGAATATTATACAAATCCTCGCTCTAACCTAAAGTCACTCTTCATGTAAAAAAGAAAAAAGAAAACATTGCTGTAATACAAAAATGTCTCGCAATGGAATCCAATCCAAGGCAAAGAACAATGCATGAACGAAAGAATGTGTTGAAGCCAGCAACTCCATACACTCAACAATATAGGTATTACAATCTTTTGAGCTGCAAATTTCACCAGATGGCAGTACTTAGTAATTATCCATTGTGAAAATTAGTACTAAAGTTGGAAAAACAATTATAGCATGCGTAAAATGTTGTGTCAAATTATTACAAAAGCGCACTGCAAAGTTATCAGGTAATGCCCAAAAAATGAAGTTTGTGTTGCCTTACAAAAGGAACTCTACAAAACTACTGACAACTCTGCCAAGAACAGCATGAAAACACCCTGATGTCAAACTACCATTCAAAAATAAATAAATAAATAAATTGTAGAGTAATATGACAGGCATCAACACAGTTTATAATTTTATAATGTTCCGATGAACATTTCTCATTTTGCAGGGCACTGAAGCTGTGATGCTCAGAATAAAAAAGTACATGATGAGGAAATACCACATTTACCCTTATTATCATGCAACAGTAGTGAAGTTCCAGTCCAGAGGTCTAAGAGCTCCCTGCACGATGTCCTGTACAGTGCGGTTTCTTCGGCACACATCTGACAGCTCCTCTAGTGTGTCTGTCAGGTGAGATATACTTGAGCCTGATGCAGCCTTTGAGAGAGCTGAGAGAAAGCTTGTGCACTCAGCCTCTGTGACAGCTGCTGGCGGTATCAGAGAGACACTCTCTTTGGCCCATTCTATGACTTTTACACCATATGTTCTGGTTAGGGATAGTAAAACATAGGATACCTGTATAGACATTATTACAGAGCATGAAAAAATAATCTTTCAAGAAAAGATGATGACAGATGACACATCCAAGTGAAAAGCAAAACAGATAAGTATTATTATTACCAGGGTGAAATTCCATCATTAAGATATTTTTATACCAATCAAAAACTGTGAATTCTAACGACTCTTACCAAGGATAACCATCTTCAACACAAACTAGGTACAAGCATAAATACTTGGGTCCAAATTCCAAATACCCGAGAACCTACGAATCCATGTTGAATATAGGTTTCGGATTTTGTTGAATCATTTTTTTTCATACTAATTAGGAATCATTTTACTGCATAATAAAGCCTGGTACATAATGGAACCTGCAAATCCAGAGGCATACAATGCATCGGTATAAATAACAGTAGAGCAACCCCAGATGATTAGTATTGACGTACATCCTCTAGTCGTGATGATGGTAGTGCTCCAGTGAGAGAAGCAATGAGAATTCTCGTAAGAATGGCGCCTCGTGGAAGGATCACATTGTTTATAATGCCTATGTACTTCTGCCCTTCAGGAGAGTTTGCTAGATCAACCACATCGGATAGAAATGACAAGATTGATTTGGAAGCCTCCCTGTCCAAAAAGATTCACTGGATCAAATTTAATTCCACCAGTGCCCAAAAATGCATAATACTATTTAGGATTCTACATTAAGAATCAAGGAATGACTAATAAATAAAACAAACAGAAAATACACAAGCCCAACTACAAGATAGAGACCCCCCCCCCCCTCCCCCCCACCCTTTTATTGTAGTTATTGAGCTACAAATAGTAAACTTATGGCACCTAACGGGTCAGGGGAAAGTCACTGCCAACAGCTTCTAGTGGGGACAGTTCTGAATGGAAACAGAGGGATGCATACTTGATAGAATGAAATTACCAGAATATATTGATCAATTCAAACCTCACAACATTGAACAAAGGATGACATCAGTATGAAATTCAAAATTATCTATCCACTAAAAAGGAATAAAAAGACCCAAGTTTACGGTTCTTTATTGTCACCAAATAATAGGATTTTTAGAAGGAACAGAAAGAGCATAAAAGTAGATTTAAATGATAAAAAAGGTACTTGTGTTGGATGGTTATCCCAATCATAGAGCAATGGATGAGCATTGGAAAAATAGCAGAGGGAACAAATAAGTCTGGGCAGTAACGGATGCATCTAGAAGCCAACAGAAAACAGTCATCTGCTATGTCTGGTCTCGCAGTAAAATCCTGTAAAACCATAATCATATACATAGCAATAAATCAAAGATGGTAATAATTGTATCATCCTTCTTAATGGGATATCAGAAAAGAAGAAATTACTTGGATGGAACCAAGAAGCTTCTCGGTATGACCAAACAATTTTTCTATCAAACTTCTAAGGTAATCAGCACAAGACGGATCTGACCCAAATATCTGCATTAGACATATATAAATAAGCACCATTTTACACTATATACAAAAAACACTGAACTAAAACAAAAATAATAACTACATTTGTAACTGACACCGAAGTTTACATTAGGTTTAAGTAATTAAATCAGATTTTGTTGCAAACTAGAATCTAATTATATCCTATTATATTATTTCCTTAAAGACCTGAAACAACTAGCTTCATATTGACTCAAACAATTTGCTTCCTAGTTAGATATTTAAACAAGAACCTCAAATTATATAATATGATTACTTATATTCATTCTGATTTTAGTATTAAGAAAGGAGCCCCATAAAGAAAGAGGCCAAATGTCTAATACTACGGTAACATCCATCTTTACTGTAAAATATCTTAATTAACTTTTACATTAGTTATAACATGAAAATGTTAGGTTATATTAGCAAATCAAATGAAGTTTGTTTCCATTTGCAAAAAGGCCAGCGAGCGTATGACCAAACATTGAGAGATTAGAAAAAGGCTCAAGCTTACAGAACCTTTATAACTTCACTTGACAGATAAAGAAAGCAAGACTGATTATGTTGCTGGTACAATGCCTGAATCTCTTCCAACATTGCGGCTATGGTGCGTACCATGTATCTCCCGCATGTTCTTACCTTAATTAGTAGTAAAAGAAACATATTTACAATATGAAAGAAGATGCATCATATAATATTATATTATGAATATATGAAAAATAAGGAGTCAGAAGACTAACAGCATATTTGCATGATCGGCACAATGACTCCATTGTTCGCATATCCCAAGCTCGGCTTTATATCATATCAGAATCAAAAGTAAAATATTCATATCTCATCAAAGATATATTCACCTAGAAAATCAAGTAGACGAATTATCAAGTACCTATCAAATATTGTTTTAAATAAGGGCCAAAAAGTATGGACTGCATCGGCTACTATCTCTGGAAGCTGCACATTTCTGCCAATAAAAACACAAACAGGGAAATAAATATAAAAAAAAAAACATCACAATCGGAGAAAGCATCTAAATATGATACAAGTTTGAGCTTTCTAGCACTTATAAATTAATTTCAGATACACACAAGTCGTATGTACATGTTAGGGTTTCTGTACATGCATCGAGGCATGAATAACCTTTTCTTTACCAGTTCTGCATAAATGAACCAAAGGAACAGTCACCTGAAAATGCATGCCAATCGATCAATGTGTACAGTTAGTTGCCGTGCTGGGAGTTGTTGGAGAGCTTCAGGTCCTTGATTAACAATTGCCTAAATTCATTTTCAAATCCACAAAAAACATTATTAGTTCTTGATGATCAAATTCAAATTTACATAACCCAATAATGAAGGCCAATCTTACCTGTAACGGATTGATTGCAGGCATGCAAATCAACTCCAGAGCCTTCCTTGCATGTTCCGGAGGAAGTTCCATAATTAAAACGCTAATTGCAAGATCAAGAATCAAACATTAAACAGCTTCAAGGCACTCATCCAAGGAGTACAAATATGAAGGAAACAAAAATGAGGAAAAATTAAGGACCTCAGTGCTTCAACAAGATGCATTGAATCGTCAGCAGAAACTTTATAACCACCTTCTCCACTGATAGCAATATGATATATATGGAAAAGACCATCGAGCGACCCCACAAACTTCCTCCTACAATCTTTTATAATAAATGTAGAACTAAATAAAAGGCACAAAATCCAGCCTGCAACCATCTGAAGACTAAACAACTAAAATTGAATATTTAAACAACAATTTAGCTATTCAAAAGATATGGAATTGGTTCCAAGGACATTTAGTTATATATTTAAATTTGAATATTAACAAGTTTATCTTTACTTTTATATTTTAATTATGTACAAAATTCAAACAAGACAACTTGAATGGTGAAATATAAGATTACATCTCATCAAAATTTGGTCTGCCATGTGCTTTTTGGTCCGTAGCAGTTTGATCAGCATGTGAAATATAAGATCATATCCCAGCAATACGCTAACTGAATGAGATACCTTCACATATGTACTTGAATGCAACAGCAGCAGCAGCAGCTGTTTCTTCTGAAGAGCCCATTCCTTTCGTAAGAACGTCAACCAAAGGAGGGAGGATATTTAACTGACTTGTGTCAATCCATTTTGAATAAGCTCCTATAGTTGCACAAGCTGGATGAAAGAAAAGAAATACTCTAAATTCAAGCTTGAAATATGGAATTTCCAATAATGCAAAAGCAAAATATGAAGCAGGACTTCCAGCCTTGGATTTTATATATAAAAAAGAATCTACCTATCGTATTGACAAAAGAAATATAACTTGTACCTGTTTGATGTAGCTGTTGTTGCTGAAGAGGGAGCTTTGGAATTAAGGTGAAAACCTACATCAACCAATTTTTAAATCTAAATACGTCCAAGACATTGTTAGATAAAAAAAATTGAATATAGTGAACAATACCTGGGGCAATAGCTCATTCTCTTGGCTAGGGACAGACTTGGCAATAGCTTGCATGCAAAAGAGTACTGCCTCACAAGGTTGCCATCTAGAATTTTGTTCGCAATTCTTGACAGCCTAAAGTTTATCAAAATATGAAAAGTAAATGTACATTCCTGGCTCTTTGCAATGTTAAAGCATATCGAAAATACGAGAAAGAATTGAAAGGCATAAAGCTATATTACCTCAACTAGCTTCATGAAGAGTATTTTTAATGTGGAGATACCCCCAATAACTTCAGTTGCATCCAATAATATATCACTAAGAGCTGTTGAAAATAGAAGATATTATTAATTCCTGGAACAAACAGACCACCTAACAAAGGAGTAAAGAGACTGTTTCTCAATATATGAAATACTTGTGTATTATCTCTGGAATACATGTTACAGACCATATCTAGCATGTTTGAAATCCTTCAGATCTTCCTCAGAAAATCCACTGTAGTTGTCTGGAAACTCAACTTTTGAACAAACCTGAGGTAAACAATAACTTTACTATGAAAATGAAGTATAAAGCTCAAAATGTAAATATAAAAAAAATATATGAATAATTTCAACAAATGGTCAATAAATTAAAACTTGTGTCTATTTTTTTTTTCCCTAAGAGCTTCAATGTTCGCCTTTTGCTCTTAGCTACCGCTACTGTACCATATTATCCCAAGCCAACCATTTCAACAAATCAAAAAAAGGGAAAAAATTTTGGATTTAATTAAGAACTTGATGGGCACTTGTTATCAAATGACTCTTCTATCCATAACTGTACAAATAATGATATTTATTATTTTTTTGTTCCAAAAACAGTACAGACTAGAATGATTCAAGACCAAAATGGGGACATCCTTAAGTGAGGCAGAAACTAACCATATGAGAATCAGAAAAGTGTGCTAATATCAAATATAACTTGAAGGTAGAGCGGGAGAGAGTAGACATACAAGTGATACTAGCATTTCATAAAGGCCATAAAATATTTGTAATCTTCTATTCTTTTCCGTTTCCATTGAGACCTCTGATCCGTATGACATGTATGAATCCCTGTATTGTCATTTCAACAAAATTTCAAATATTTTTTTTAAAGTCTTATATATAGAAGCCCAAAATTGTCAAGCACTTTACTCATACCTCCTGGTCAATATAACCTGAAGGTTGTGCCAGAAGTTGTACGTCATAGAAGAAATGTCAAATTCAGGATGCGAGGTCACTTCCAACAGAGCTTGTACAATCAGCAAGGCTTCATCAGAGCCTGGTAAACAATATAAGCCATTGATATAACAATCAAATGTGCCTCGAGTTTCTAAACTGAAGTTAAGAAGTACACTAAAATAAGGTAAATAAATTTCCAACATGGATGATATAATCCATTAATTGAGCTTCATATTGAATTAGTTTGGTTGCATAATATTTATACTTTAAACACTGGGCAGTATCTCATCCAAAACAATAAAAATAATGGATTAGTAATACAACATAGGTTGACAGGCAGGAAGCAGGATAAAGGATAATACCTGTAGCAATCAAGTCAACATATGAATCACCCAGGTCAGCAAATAAACGAGCAATGGCCTTCACATCTTCTTCATCCTGATAATATAATAAGCATTTCATTTAAACGAGTCCAAAGAAAAGTAACAACATGACTCAAATGTTAGGGATGCGTCTGAGGTCAGATATATTAGTTTAAACTAATCATAGCATCAGAGACGATACGAAGCTTGCAATATATACCTTAGATTGATCTTTAAGCTGGTCCTTCAGGGCCATGACCCTAGGCACGAGGACATGAATCAGAGGCAACTGGGAACTGATATCAGTCGAATTCTTGGACACTGTGTAGTGAATCAACTCTGACGTAACTAAACACAACAGAAGACGATAAATTATCACAAATGATATTTAGAAGTTCTTATAGCATCAGGGCAAAAGCAATACAAACAAAAAGTTTAGAATAAGTAACAAAAACAATTAGCATTTAGCATGTATACAATAAAAGGTTTTGCATATTTAAATTGATGAGAGATGGCAGCCCATATTCATTCTTATAAGGCAATTTAACTAATTGATATGAAAATTTTAGTAACAACCTGGTTATTCTTCCTACTAGCTTAACACCTCACATGATTTTAGTGTAATTGAAGACCAAAAATACAGAGACCCTATGCCCACGTTACCAATATATATTGCGATTAGAAAAGGTAGGGTGGAAGTTTAGGTGTAGTTCACAAAACATCCAAGTAAAATAAGAAAGATAAGATACCATTGACAGCCGCCTCAAGTAGCTGATCTGAGTTGAGAGATGATAGAGCCCCAACAACCAGGGGATGCCCCGCAAGAGTGGCTGCAGAGATCCTGAAAGAAGCATACAATTTATTTATTTAAAATCAAACAAGAAGGCAAAATTTGGGCCAAATACATTACCAATCTACTGCAGCTTTCAAAGATCAAATTATATTTCAAGCATGCAATTTATTTATTTATTTATTTCAAGGAGTGGCTGCAGAGATCCTGAAAGCAGCAATGTGTTTTATTACTTTAAATCAAACAATAAGGCGAAATTGTCCCGACATCATAACAAATCTAGTACAGCTTTCAAAGATCAAACTCTTTTTAGGCATTATATAATAAAGCTTGGTTATGAAAAGAAAAAATATCTTGAGGATAGAAAGGTACAGGAATAACATACAACTTTAGTTTGTGTGGTAGTATCTTACAATCCAGAATAAACTAGAAGAATTTTTATCATTCTAGCACACATAGCACTACAAATATACAACCCTACATGTACAAATTTGCAAAATTGGTGATTGAAAGTCATGAAAAAAAATGAAGTACAACATTTGACCATATATTAAATTTCGCGTACTGCACAACTTGAGAAAGTTGATCTTGTTGGGTAATTAGGTTTCATTCCTAGCCAACCCCAACTAAAGGCTTTGTTGTTGTTGTTGTTGTTGTTGTTGTTGTTGTTGTTGCACAACATAAGAAAAGGCTTTCTAGGCAGCAATTTATATAAAATGGGAACATACCCATGACAAAATCGAAGCCAAGAAGCAAAACCATCCAAGACCTGTAAGTAAATTAATTAAGTAAAATATTTTTTTCTTAAAAACAAAAAAGGTTAAGTTTGGGTTTCTATTTCCGCACACTTAAGCTATGTAAAAGCTCTCACCTGCTCTTTCAATTCATCAAAATCCCAGCAAGCAGTCAACAGGGATAAGGCAACTTCTGAGAAGGAAACCAGCTCCTTCTCAAATTGGCGGCGCCTTTCAGGGCGAGCTGCTATTCGATGACTATTTGCTTCCTAAGTGAAAAACATAGTAACAGGATAAATTGAATTAGAATCACATTCTAAATTCTCAACAAATATAATGTGAAAGAGCAACCATTTTAAGAAAAAGCAATTATTACAAATACAAATTCTCTCTGCCATGTAGTAATGAGAAGAAATGAAAATAGATGACCTAATCAAGCTAATACAGACAATAACCATAATTTACAACTGTACATTTCTATGAGGCTTTTTTAACTGTCAATCATGCCTTGGCTCAACACAGTCTCCCTCAAAACATTATGTGGCAATTATCATTTGAATTCTCACTTTATATAATGCAATTGCCACTGAACTGTATCAGTCATTACCCTTCACACAGCTCACTCCAAGCTGGGTTAGCCAAGAATCGCCCATTTCACACGGCATAGAGTGAAGAAGTGGTGCACACTTTACACAAGTTTTGTGTGCATTTGTTAACATATAGTCAACCATTTATTATAAGATATGTGTTGATAATTTCTAGTACAAATATCTTTATATTTTATACTACAACTTAAGGTTGACTCTTGTCTGTTAATGGTTGATAGTAAAACAAATATTATTTCCTTTAATTTTCCACACATTTTCAATTATTTTGCTAGCGAGCCTGGAGAGCAAAAACATTCCCCCAATGGAATTAGGTTTTCAAACAATAGAATAAATAAAAATGTATGTTCTCTTGGGATTCCAACTGTATAGATTTCATAATTTTCGCTCTCCAGGATTATTTATACCTGTGGTAAAACAGTCAACAATTCAAGAAAACTTGGAATAAGTTCAGGCTGTGACTGCATCTCAAAACTCAGCCAATTTACAACGCCACCACCTCCCCAATCTTCTACAGATACATGTACAGCCAAGGCAGCAATCGCAATGCATATCTGTAAAGTTGCCAGTTACTATTTGCAAAAGAACTGGAATTGTGCAGATTAAAGAATGATAATTTGGGTTTGCAACATAAAAATGCAAAGTGAAAAGCTCGAAAAAAGAAAACAAACCTGTGTTCTGACTTTTGGAGGTCCTTTATTTAGCTTCTTTAGCAATGTCTGTATTTCAAATCCATCACTTAAAAAAGTAAGATGGGTACTTATAGTAATCAAAGATACTCTACTAAGAAAAACAAAATGTACGCTCACATATAATGAATCTCGCAGACCTCCAAAGGCTTCACCTGGCAGCTCTTCAAAGTCTCTTTGTACCTGTATGATCAAAAGCAATTCAAACCAACAGGATGTACAAAAAAACTTGGATAATGCCCAAAGAGAACATGGTGGTATAATTTCCTACCTTACTCCTGAGAGTCTGAGAACAAAAAATTAGGGTTTCTATACTGCTGTTCGGATTGTGAAGTAAACTGTCGGCAACCTGGGAGAAATACAGCAAATAGTATGGTAATTAGAACATGGGAAATAAGAATTAATGTGCTTGAGAGCCAATGATTCACGCAAATTATTAAAGACAGCAATTGACACAAAATTTATATCTGACAATAATGTGTGTGAGTAAATAAGAACCTGCCACGCGTCAATGGTATGCTGGAAGTCCTGCAGCCAGCGGTCTGCATCAGCCCGCAATGCATCATCGGTGCCATGATACAGTGCAGCCAATGCATCGATCACCATCTTCTGTTGATCCATTGTGAGGGGGCCCACTCAGTTATCACTGTAATGTCCTAGGTGTAGAAGTTATGAGAGATTAGAATAAGATAATGGAGACGGAGAATAAAAGCTAATGAGGGATGTTTAGGAGAATTAGAGGGACAGGCAGGAGTACGGTAAGGATGAAGGAAAAATGCTTAGACATGTAAGATGGCTATATAAGCCCATCTACGCCTTGTAATCGGCACATGAACATGAATGAAATGAATTTTCTTCAACACTCTTTATCTCTAACTATTGTTCCCTCTGTCCCTCTAGGGTTTCTCTTTAATACCCTTCTATCTACATCATCCTCTTTCATGTATCAAATTTATAACAAAAACCCAAACCATACCAATTTCTACCCAACTTACACAAAAACATACTGAAATTTCACTGAAATTTTCCAAGATCAATTCCCTAAAGAAAATGGTCTGACAGCTGCTAATCCTCAAAATGCATATCTTTCACAATATCAATAATACAGTACTGCAAAGGGACTTATACACAAGGACCTGACCTTCATAAATTCCAATAATTTCAGCTAAAAAATATTCACCCTACTTGTACAGAAGTTACAGTAGGAATAAACTTCTTTACAAACTGTCAGTACAAATTTTGTTAAGGCAATACAAAACCCTAGTTCAATCCATTCATCAAATTGCAACACAGAATAGCGCAAAAACTCAAAACTTAGCAACACAAACCTAGAGCACCGAAAAGGAGATATGATGCGCCTAAGGAGGGATGGTGAAGGGGACCGATATGAAGACCTTCCTCGGTTGGGAAAGCGAGAGACAGTGTGGGTCTCGGAGAAAGAGGTCCTGATGTGGGTCGACAAGTAGGGCGGGAGAGAGATAGAGAGGAGAATGGACTGAAAAAGAGTGAAGCGCCGACGATTCTGTAAGGAGATGGATGGCAATTGGGGCGATCGGCGGAGAAAGAGGTCGAGGTGTTGCTGCTTGTTTTCAGACGGAGAGAGTACGAGAGTGGGAAGGGGAATAGTTCGTGCGTTCGTATCTGCTGGTACTCTGAGGATTCGATGTGGACCGTTCGATCTAAATTTAAGCGTGTTAAAAATCGATCAGCGGCGTGATTCAAAGGTGGATTATTTTGGTCTGCTCTCTCAAGTTAGACCCGAATAGCACGTCTATAATTTTATAATTTTAGTATATCTAGCACTTCATTTTATATATAATATATTTAAACTTTTAAATATAAAAGGAGTAAAGAAAATGGCTCTAAAGTTTTATGGAGGGTATGATTAGATTATTTTATATGCTAAGGAGCTCATGTACTTTTTTTTTTACTTTCTTTTTTTGAGGGCCGACAATTTTTTTTTTTACTTTCAATTGAAGATGAGCAACATCGGCGGAGTTAGAAAATTTTTTAAGTTCTTACGCGAATTCAAATCAGGCAAAAAGTACTCTAATTTTAAGTCTAGGCATAAATTTAAATTAGCCAGACACTACTCTAATTCAAATCCAAGGACATATTTAAATTAGATTTTAATTTTTCATAAAAAAAAAATCAAGTCCACGCACTTGTTTGTACTTGCCTATAATTGACTCCGCCTCCAATTAGCAAAGCTTAATCCAGAACTAAAATAATAATTCTAGAGTTCAGACATACATTGAAATTTCAGAAATAAAAAAGGACAAATTGTTTTAACCGTTGACATCAAGGGAAAAACATTGTGTAAATGTTCAAAAAGTCAATAAAAAACGCTGTTGAAAAACTAAAAATTCTCACAAATTCCTAATCATTGAATGGCCATAAATAGCTATTAGATTTCGACTTTCGAATAATTGTTATACAGTAGAAAGCACAATAATTATCGTGAGAAAAATATTAGTGTCCCATATATGGGACGGATGTAGTACGTTCAATACAATCATTCTCAAATTTCAAAGTACATATCCAAACTGTAAAAAATATTTGTCTACGTTGAAAACCTATAAAAAAAATCAATTTGTATAATTTATGATTTTTTTTGCTATTTTTTCGGTATTTTAGATTATCCATGATACAAGAATTATGTACCTTCCAATAGCAAAAAAATTGAAAATATAAAAAAATGATATAATATATATATATATATATATATATATATATATATAGAGTTTGGCTATGGTAAGTTGCAACTCACGAAGTCTTCCGTGAGTTACGATCAAAACTGTTAGATCTGATTTGAAATGACCGATCCAAATCGTCAAATATGATCTCCATATTGAAATCTCCTTGTAGGCCAAATTTTATATTTTTTTCGAAATTTTTAAGTATTTTTTCAGATTTTTAAAAAATGCTGTTTTTGAACGGTACATAATTAATTAGATTAGCGATTTTCTAAAATTCCAAAAAAAATACTTAAAAATTTTGAAAAAAAATATAAAATTTGGTTTGCAAGGAGATTTCAATATAGAGATCATATTAGATGATTTGGATCGGTCATTTCAAATCAGATCTAACAGCTTTGATTGCAACTCACGGAAGGCTCCGTGAGTTGCAACTCACCATAGCAAAACTCTCTCTCTCTATATATATATAAGTATTTTTTTATAAGTATTCAATATAGAGAAATATATTGAACGACATCGATGAATCCTTTGAAATTTATAATGTAGAATGATCATACGAAGCACAAATTCCATAAGTCTCGGATGCCAGACAATAGTATTTATCTTATTTTAAATTATACAGAAAAAGCATTATTTCGTACCTATATGCGTTATTACCATGCTCAAGTTGAGATAGAAACTCTTTTTAGAATTTAGCAATGTTTTTAAAACCCTACCGGGTACCGGATCTGAATCCGGTAGGAAAAGCCATTAATACCCGTAACTTGGTGAACCGAGAAAAATCGAAAAAAATCCTTATAAACCGGAAATTTTTGTATTAAACCGCTGGTTTGACCCACGTGCCCCACAGAAACAGAATCGAACCCAGGCTACATGGTAAGCGAAGCCACAGTGTTAACCACTGGGCCAAGAGGCCCTACTTGTGCCTCATGCTTGTTAAATATCTATATTGTGTTGAAACAAGTACAACCGGTTCAAACCTGTATAAACCGGCACATACCGATAAAATCGCAAACCGCTCTTTCTCGCCAGTATGATGGGCGGTAGGGTATTAAAAACATTGGAATTTAGATAGATAGTTAGTGCAAGTAAATTTACTCGAGAGTTCAGTGCATTAACAAGGTGTTATAATTTAAATATACCGAATCAATCAAAAGCTGGAGTAGCTCAGTCGGTTAGAGCGTGTGGCTGTTAACCACAAGGTCGAAGGTTCGACCCCTTCCTCTAGCGTCAATTTTTTGGTATGCTTTTTACACAACGTATAAGACGTTCCGATGCTTTTTACACAACATTGGGCTTTTAGAGGGTTTTTTTTTTTTTTTTTTCAAAACGATGAGTTTTCACTTAACTTTCAGCGTTTAAATGAATAAAACAGCCATTTAATTTAATATTACCATTTTTGCATATCTATTTTTCAATCTTACAACATAATAGTTTGTTATTTATTAGATAATTTTAGATGTTTTAGATTCACTAGAAGGGTATATCGAGCTTCGCTTGATGTAGATATCTATAATAAGAATGTTTTTATTATGTTTCTATAGTTTAATTATGTTCATTTTTGAATATATGGTTAAGATATATTTATCTTTAGAAATATAGTTCAGTTAATGTAGGTTTGATTTGATTAAATTTAAAGAGTTTGATCAATTTAAAGAATAAATTATATGTGTGTAAATATAGTTATAGTTATCTTAAATGATATGATTTATATTATGTTGATATTATTCATGAAATATAATATGTTTATAAATGACTTGAATAAAAAATATATATCGTAAAAGATATGATGTTTTTTCTATTTTTTCAATTGAATGAATTTAATTTATATTTTGTAAACCGAAATTAAGAATGGTGATGAAGATAAATTAAGGTGGAGATGGACTCTAAACAACACAAAATAGATGGAGACATGATGAAAATGAAAATAGGAAGGGGTCACAAAAATCAGAAACAAAACAATGTTGCCAAATTATTATATGGTGTTGAACCGAGTCAATTTTATGAGCAATAACACCCGATACACAATTAGCAAAGTATCACATTACAAAAATCAGAAAAATATTATTGTATAACTATTTCACAATACTTGGAGTGTCGAATGATATTTAACAAAAGAATTTTAGATTCATCTGCTCATTTTGAATTTAATTCAAACATCTTTGCATATTTTTTTTTTAAAACTCAAACAATAAATTTTATCCATCTAAATATTAACCTCCGTCTTTGTTTCACAAAATAAATACATACATTATAAGCAAGAATATAAATTGTGCATGTAATACAGTTTATGAAAATATATGTAAAGTTTTTTCGTCGTTAGATCCGTTCAATCGCAACGTATATAAAAAAAAAACCTTTCAATCGTATTTTTAAACAGCGCTTAACTGGAAAAAAAAAAAAATCCAAAATCCATTTAAACCGTCTAAACTCTTTTTAAATTTTGGTTGTACATTTTCACTTTAGTTCGATTCAAGTCATCAGATATGCACCCAATATTAGATATGTTTTTACGCTCATTTCAGACTCTTCGATACCAATACGTTTTTTCCTTGCATTTTTGCAACTGTTAGGTTAAATACTTATTTACGAGACATCAGAGCTTACGACATCCAAAATCAAAGTTACCATTTTTTAATCAAACTAAGCAATTAGGCAGCTATCCCGGAAAAAGTAAATAAATAATGAGGAACCACCTTTCTTTTAGGAATAAGTATCACGATTTGGAATATTAAGATAATCATATATAACACAATTAGGTCAGATGTTATTCTTTAAACAAGATGTTGTCTTTAAAGTCTAACCTAACTAAATTTGTAAAAAAGAGGAGGAAAAAAAGAGAAAAACTTGAACCGTTCCTTTTACTGAAATAGACAATTTATTAAACTCTCTTAGCATTTACGCGTTAAATGGAAATAATATATTTGGATTAGTATCTATTGCACCGATTCTAACTTCTAACTTCAAAGTCAGATCATTAAATTTATGAATTTTGTTTTATTAAGGTTTTGGACTTGATCCAACTAATATACTTTTCAGCCCAATTATTCAAATATTTTTCCTTTCACTTCATTATTTATTTAACCCAAAGTCTCGTGCAGTGCTACCACGTTCTCGAGTGCTAACCCAGAATAATTCAACCACTAAAAAAATAAAAAAGTATATATTGTATCAATTTCACGCAGTTCATCCATCTGATCTGACGTGAAAATAATTTTTAATCCAAGCCGTCCATCTGATCTTTTAAAAAACAGACCGGTTAAAATTAGGTGATTTCTGGCCTAACTGCTACTCCATGATGATAGCATAAGAAAAAGTACACGAAGATTTCTACATCGACATCGACAACAAAAAAAAAATAGGGTTGAAAATTACATATTTACAGATCCCCTCCAGTCAAACCTCTATATAAATGCGCACATCCATGATGAGTTTTTTTTTTGAATCTTACATCCATGATGAGTTGTTCTGATTTATGTTAATCGACTGTCCAGTATAAATCTAAACTGAGAGGATATATATATCCAATCCCATGACCAAATCCTTAATCCAAAATGACCCGGCTCCTAATCAGTTGGACGACTCCAAATCTCCACACGGACAAGACCATTAAAAATCTGTACAAATCACCGTCAGAGTTCACATCTCCTGTTGTTCCCTCTTTATTGTATTCCGCGTAGCACATTTTTGTCGTTTTAAGAATATCGCCACACGGTTTCTCACACAAGAAATAAACGCAGAAAATCTGTTGCCATTTGTCCAATAGACCAAATCAGAAGGGCTCTTGCTTTCTTTCCATTTCCAGTTTTCCTCCACACCTCCGCTAATCCAGTAATCATTGTTTTACCTTATGATATTAGAAGGAATTTCAAAATACGCGGTAATTAATTTAAACTCAATCAATGCGTCCGAGAAATTAATTAGAGAATTAGTTTAGTTTCTCTCACTCTTGTGTACTTGCCTACGTTTGAAAATTCGATTTTTAAACGCGCTTCTTCTCTCCTCTTCTCCTCCAGTCTTCTCCGTTTTCCCATTTGAAATAGTTTTTGGATCTGAGCAAAGAGAAGAGAAGCAGAGGGAAGGAACAAATGAGTAATATAAATTGGGAACTGAAGAACTGTTGCGACAAAGACCAGAAGTTTTTTATTGCTACAATCGGGGTTTTTACTGTCGTTATTTTGGCTGTGAGTTTCCCTTTCAAATCTCTTTTTATTACTTGTTTATTCAGTAATTTGTTTCTTCTGAAATAGATCTACATATGCCGTTTCTAATAGAAATTGCGCATTTTCCCTGAATATGATGCATTTTTGTGAGATTATTGTTTGGTAATCAGTATCTATCACAGTGAATACTTGTTTCTTATTGAAGGAATCTAAGATTCCACCTTTCAAAATTATAAAAAACTATAGTGAGAAATTTGTACATGCATTTATAATAATAGTATCCTCTTTTAATGTAGCTATGGAGGACTGTGTTGCTAACCCCTTTCAAGCTTATAACAGTGTTTCTTCATGAGACAAGCCATGCTCTTGCTTGTAAACTGACATGTGGAGATGTAAGTATAGGTTATTTGTGCACAAAACCTTGTTTATCTGTCAATTATTTCTTTGCTCCTTTCGCAGTGAGTTGTGATTGTTCGGTTATATTATGCTAAGCCTAAGAGCCTAAAAATAACATGATGACCTTCTTCGTCAGATAAACCTTTTTAGCTCCAATCGGTAAACAATCAACCTTAAACTTAATTTTTAGCCAAAACGATTTCCATGGCCTTTAGTATTATCCTGGATCCTCAATCAGGACAAACCTCAGTTAGCTTGCGCATAAAATTGGTATCAAGACATACTGAACCAATCGACCCCTTGATACTATGATACTGCCTTTTTGTCTGAATCTTCAATCTTATAGCATTATCTGATGCCTTATTTATTATATCATAGCCAAAAAAAAAAGGACCTCTAGTAAAAATCGGTAATGCTTTTGGTAAACTCTTCCTGAATAATGAAAAATAGGTAATGAAATGTTGACTGTCAGATGGAGTTCTAGGAATTATTATTATTTGATTTGCATTTTGGTATTAAGTGGCGAATGAACTATATAGGTGGAGGGAATGGAAGTGCATGCAAATGAGGGAGGTGTAACCAAAACCCGTGGCGGCATCTACTGGATTATTCTTCCAGCTGGCTGTATTCCGTTTCTCATTTTTCTAATATTAATTTACTTTTTAGTTCTATCTTATGTGGGTTGGTCTCAACTCATCTATTATGATATGGATACTACTAATACCGGTATCAGTACTACGAGTTCGATTGCACTTCAAATAGGCCCCTTATGCACACTTACAGTGCTTTCTACTTGTTTTTTCCTATTTTAATTGTAAATACTCACAATTTCCATATCAATTAATCCAATGTGCTTTAAAGGCTTTCCAGTTTGTGATGTCTAATTGTCTGTTGGTAAATATGGTTATTTCTGATTCTTGTGAAATACCTCCTTCCTTATGTTACCTTATTTATTGTTGTTGTTGTTGTTTGTTCTTTTTCCCATTTTCAATTTTCTCACACAGATCTTGGTTCATCGTTTTGGGGAATGGTATTCATACTTGCATCAACAAATCTTCTCACCACAAGGATTGCAGCTGGTTTATTTATTCTTGCATTGTTTATCGTCCTTTTTATTGCTCAAAATGTAAGCAAAATGATTTTTTAAGAATCTAATTTGCAATATAATTGACTCATTTTCAAAACTTATTAGTGATCTTTATCCTTGTGTTAAATAATGCAGTGGACACTCCGAGGTCTTTGTATAGGTATGTAAATTTTTCAGTTAAACATTAAGACATATAGTCTTGTTCAAAAATTAATCCTATTAGTTTTAAGTTGCTCACTAGGCATGTACGACATGCAGGATTTATCGTATTTCTTGCGGTTATTTGGGTTTGTCAGGAGGAGACAAAGTTCAAAATTCTTCGTTATGTTATACTCTTCATAGGTGTGAATTCTATGCTTGCTGATACTTTGTATTATGTATGCACCCTTGACAGAAGTCATTTGTGTTGTTAGCAGTAGCACCCTTCGGATGTGGTCCTATGCCACTACTCAAAACTATAATTGAAAAAAATTCAGCCACTTATGTCATCTTGTTAAACTAAGAAAGAGTACATTTTCTACATAAATGTAATTACTTGCGGAACCTAAGTATATTTTTATAAGTCATTTTTGTATTAGAAAATACAAAGTTTATCAGCTAACTTTCTGTAATTTATGGCAAGCTGCAGGCGTCATGAACAGCTTATTTTCTGTCTATGGTGAGACATCCTGTCTGTTATGCTTCTTTCTTATTATCAGATTAAAACAAATAAAGAACTGTTTAATAGTTTTTTATTATTTTAGATATATATGATGATTTGATATCAAGGAGAGTCCATTCAAGTGATGCCGAAAAGTTTGCAGAGATTTGCCCCTGCCCCTGTAGTGGTGTTGGATGGGGCATGATATGGTTAGTACTAAGATATATATATTATAACCATATGTCAAATAAATTTATACAGACTCGATTTTCAACTTGTTTTCGGTTGAAAACAGGCATGAATGTTGTTTATTCTTCTTTTCTTTTCAGCCTTTGAAAAAAAATTGTCTGGCTTATTTGGTATCCACTGAAAATTAATAAAAATCTAATGAATATTTATATTGATAACCACATACTAGTGAAAATGTTTGTGGCTTGCTTTCATCTAATAGCAAATTTGTATGTAGGGGTTTCATATCCTTTATCTTCCTGTGTGCATCCATTTACCTTGGGCTAGTTATTTTGTCTTAAGGTCTCTCTCTCTCTCTCTCCCCCCCCCCCCCCCCCCCCCCCCCCCCCTCCCTCTCTCTCCTTTTTTACATTATAACTCTCAATTTTTCTTATGCTGTCAAAATTTATAGTGTTTACTGTTTACTATTTTCAGGAAAGAGATTGCTGTAAGTTCTGATTGAATAGGTGGGTTATTCTTTTTTGAGTATTTTTCACTCAATTTGAGCTCATATTCTTTCTATACTGTATCAATTTGTGGAAGAAATTAATTTAAGTTTGTTTATTCATCTGACCTTTGCAAGGCCGTTGACAGAGATTAGATAGTTGTACTGATATATTGATTCGGCTGGTAGTTGTATGATATAGTTGTGTGCATGTTGTTTCTCATATGGACCTATCTGGGCCTTTTCATTTCGTTTGTGGTTTTTGCAATTGCATTGCACTGTGCCCGGCCCTCAAGGTCAATAACCAGAAGAAAGTGCAAACAAGTCCCCATAGATAATTGAGTTCGCTTAGACGGCATAGCACCCAATTTTGTATTTTATTTTTATTTTTATTTTTTTGCCAATTTGATCATCGTCGATTAATAAGTTATTACATATATATGAGGAGAATTCAAACCTCGTCTAAAGTCTTAATTCTGATCTTTGAATTGGTACATATAAACAATCTGAAGCTCTGAAACATGATAAAACTGTAAGATATGATACGGGTTACTTCTCTTAACCAAATGAATGGTTGTAACACTTAAGTTGCATTCCCTTGGACATTCAAGTCATGCAACCAACTAAGGCTCTGCTCAAGAGGGAGGGAGCTGGGGCGAAGGGAAGAAAGAAAGAAAGAGATCGGTTATCTTGCTCCAGAGGGAGAGAATCGACGGAAATGAAAAATAGTAGAGAGACAGAGAAAAAGAGAAATTGGTTATCCCCTTCTCTTCCCTTCGCCCTGACTCCCTCCCTTTAGAGCGGAGCCTAAAGGAATGACTTAAAATGGGCCTCATCAACCATTAGTCCATAGAAATGAACTTGGCCTCATAGAAAAAAGGACAAGGTAAATTTGCCACTAGTAATGACTAAAAAAGATCTATCACCATTATTCCGTCGTTGTAACTGTAACAACTTGGCAATGTTTTCTGGTTTCACTGTATGTTTTTACCCACCTTTTTAGTTATTTTATGCTCTCGTTGGTGCGACAGCAACAAAAAATGAGACTGATGCTTTTGAAGGCTATTAATTTAAAACTTACCCATTTATGCAGCGATTTGCTTAAACGCCAAGCATTTTACCAGTGGAGGGTGAGGTGAATTCTTTTCATTATTTAATTTTCTTTTTTTGTTGCTATCCAGTCGGTTCTTCGGTTGCTATTTCCTCAAAAATAATTTTTGAGGTTGCATTGTTTCATGCGCAAGTAACCGAATTCTGTTGTAAATTAAAGCTCCTTTAGAGAAACTACTGGGCTCCACCCAAAATAAAAAGTAAAGTTGTTTCCTCTTTTTCCAATATAAAATTCTCTCACCCGACCGATTTTTGGGTTCGGAAAAGTTATTCGTTTTGTTGATGGAAAAAAATTCAACCTCATCAGGTAGGATGCTAAGGAAAAAGAATAATTGTCTCAAAAAGTAATTGAAATAATCATAACGAAACCTCTTAGCATCTCAGTTGCAAAATAGTTATAATCCTTATCTGCTGATAAATAACTACACTCCTTTTAATCGAGATATTCAGAATTCAGTTTGGAAAAATAAATTCGGAAAACTAATCTTCATTTTATCATCAAAATTTTTTTTGTTAGATCGTCGAATGAAAAAACTATCATAAAAAATATTTTAACCGAATAATTCAAATTTGACCACTTCAACGGACGCTCACGTGTGTGTTGCATTGTACAATTGATTGCTTGATTGGAAATCAATAGCATTAAAATCAAATCTCTACACCACTCATCAGTCATTTCACATGCAAAGACAAGGCTATACATTAGGTTTGATTAAAAAGGGCATCGGAATTAAATGGTGAAGTGCAATGTATGGAAATAAACAAGGGAAGCAGGTCACAACGACAAAAGTTAGAAACTTGCAAAGTTGCAATAGCCGATAGGTTGACTAAGTCGGGTGAAATGAAACCTAAATTCGATCAAAACCTATAAAGAAGCGATGCTAGTTTTCAAGTGGGTCCCATGTCTTGTCGTTTCCTCGACTCCATGACTTGACTTGAGGACTAGTCTAGGTCCATGTCTATCGTCTATCCATTCCTTCTAATTTTTTTTACCATCCAGAGATCCACTTGTTGCTATTTCCGTGAGGTCACGCACACTGCCGTACAGAGTATTTGATCACAGAAGATCTCAAGAGATAGGTGAAGGTTCCCATGTTTGTCTTTAAGGAAAGGAATTGGGGCCCACGACAAAGACAAAAAGGTACGTGGCTGTTTGTTGGTCGTTGGATTACACGCAATCATACATAGTTGATAGCTCGCTTGATTGGGGAATGAAAGTCGATGAAAGTGGGAACGGATTCAAATAATTTGAGACAAGATTGCGGGATTTCAGGGTCACTCTTCTAATTTCGTCCTTGTCACCATCGTTTATTTTCATTTTAACTTTCTTATAAATATATATTTTAACTTTTTGAACAACTCAATATTTTTCATATTTCATTGTTTTTCTTTCTCATCTTTCTAGAAGTTCCTCTCTCTAGCACCCCTTGTAACAGGTCGGTGTGAGACTACATGCATAATTTCTTAAAATCTGGGTATGTATCGATCGAACGGTTTAACGTTGTCCATCATATTATGATGGTTGGAGCCTGAAAAATTCCAATAGGAATCTGTAAAATATATTTTAGTGGTGATGTCAGATGAGTCTAATTTACCAATAATGTAACAATAACAATGATCCTATATTTACGGGATTCGAGTGTACTTTTTTGTTAAAACATATTACATTAATTATGTATTAAATAAAAATACTATTTAATTGAACTAAAACATCAGGAACAATGTACTTACTTTTTCGTAATTAAATCTTCATATGATGTCTTGTGAGTCTATTTCGGATAAATATTTGAGAAAAAAAATGTAGAAATATATTTTAATGCTGACGTTATATGATAGTCGCATAAAAAATCTAACTCACTACAGGTGAGAGTCAATAATACAATAATGATTCTATATTTATGGGAATTGAGTGTACTTTTTGGCTAAAACATATTATATTTATATACTAAAAATACTATATAAATGTATTTAATTGAACTAAAACATCAAGAACAATGCACTCTTTTCTTCATAATTAAATCTGCATATGATGTCTTGTGAGTTTATTTAGGATAAATGTTTGAGAGAAAAATGTAGAGTTATCTATTTATATTGTAAATAAACTTCTATCGATAAATTGTATTGTGTGACGGTTGATAATATGGTCGAACTAGTGACCGTTATCCGATAACATCTACGAGCAATTTTGAGGATGCTGATTCGTTCTCAGTGCCTTAGAGAGAAAAAAATGCATTTTTTATTATCAATTTATCATTGGACATATGAGACTCGTTATACTGACATTACACCCCACAAGCTGCTACAAATAACCCGTGAGACGAAATACGAACATTAGATGCGGTATAAAAGCCTTTTTTTTTTTTCCATCTAATATAGTCAGCACTTTCTACGTGGCAGTAGTTTTCAATATGAATTATAAAATTAAGATAAGATTCAACTATTTTTGCGTTTATTTTATTATGGAATTCTCGAATGACCTTTGATATTTTATATACGCGAGTGCTTTGCTGCTCTGTGTTAAAGTAGAAAAATCATGTATATTAAGGACAACTATATATCTTCATGTTCCAAAATTTAAAGTTTCCCTTAAATTAACAGAAGTATATTAAACATACATCATCAGCACTACAGCACCAGTACATTGTCTTCTTTTTTCTTTTTTCTTTTTTGCTTTAACGCAATAATATAATTCTAAAAAGTTGACTCTATTAGCAAAGTCTATTTAAAAAATGAATCATTGTTTTATCTGTGAGGCTACTACCACCAAGTGTCAAGTGATGCTTCTGGTTAATTTGTTAAATTGGAGCATATCTTCTCTGAAAAAATCATTATTAATTGTTAACAATTTATCCCTTACACGTGGTCGTTGCAATTTTGTTAATTATCTTTTTACACAGTTATTGCCCATAGGATGCCCTGTCAATCAACCATAATTAAACTACGTAACGTATATCTTGAAACAATATTTTCTTAATCAAGTGATGATTCAGCATACTTAGAAACTCCCTAATCACAAGTTAATTATTCGCATGCTGGCTTTGTAACTCGCACATGTTACCGGACCACATATATACCTTGATTAATTTACCACACCCTAGACTTTGAACTGCGCTCTTTTAATATTTACTTAAGACAAAAAGGGTGAAGACAAGCAGTAAAATAAAATACATGGATTGCTGAAACAGAAAGGAAGCAAAACCACTGGTCAATTTAATGCAGTATCAACACTTAAAAAGGAGTTGTGTCTTTGAAGTAATCAACCAACAATTGGTCACCTCGTGCTTAATTAGGTGCAATTACAAGTCAATAACGCTGCCTAACAACGAGACAAAGTTTCACGAGACCAAAAGAGATTGATTTGCAAGAGATTATTGTGCCTACCACTTGAATGGGTTGCTTGTCTTTGTGCAATTGAAGTCTCTAATTTGACCTTTTCACCATGCAAAGATGCCTTTCATTTTGTGTTGGGATTGCCACTCTATTCCTCTGCACCTAATTAACGTGTTGAGAGTTGATACTCACTTTTATTTTGCGAGAGAAACCAACTAATAAATTAATTAAGTGAAAATTTGACGTTGCAACAACTAAATTTTACGGGCCTTTAATATTTGAAAATTGCGGCAACAGTTAAATATAACTATGCAACTTTTGCATTGAGCAGCGTTCACTCTCCGTGGGTAAAATTCACACAATATTTGATATTTGATGCGACAGGTCAGGACGACAGAAATGCTGACAGAAGAAAAATGTGAGACTCAATGGTAAAATCTCGCAGTAAAATTGCTAGAGCATAAGCTTACAAACGATATTCATAATTTTAGACTCAGAACCATCTTTATCAGTATTGTATTTGACTATTCGCAGAAAATGAATATTAATCATTAACTGTTTGTTTCAGTTTGCGATATTTATGGATATTGTATAACAACAAAATGTTCAAAATTATTGAAGAATCAATACACTGATAATTTATCATGTTTTTCCCGTTAATTTAGTACGAAATAAATTAAAAATAAAGTGTAAGGTACATGCAAAATGCTACGTACGTAGCATTGACAAGGAGCAGATTCAAGTGTCGATAATTAAGTTTAGATTCTGGTTCCATTGTGATTTTTATTTCCTTAGTAATTATATATTTTATGAGTAAATTTATTATGCACTATGGGCCTGGTTAAGAAATAGAGAGGAAAAAATTATTTATTTTCTGTTTATGTAGTCAAACACCAGCGGAATAACGTTACATAAGGGGAGTAACTTATACCACCTAAATAGGTGGTGTAAGTTACGTAACTGGGTCCCACGATATAAAAGATGAAAATTTTAACAATTCTTCCATTAATACCCTTCCATTATATGATTCTTTTAAAAATAACAAGGATAATTTGGTCTTTAAATAAATATTATGTTATTTCTTCTTTTTTTTATAACCAAACATACGTTACATAACTTGACATAAGTATTTATACCTCTTTAAGTTATGTCAACCCCTATTCCACAACCAAACTCCTATGAATCTATGATACATAGCCATTGTGCATCATGGCCTTATTGACGACTAGTTCTACAAATTGACAAATCTAATTTAATCAATCCAACATACATATTGAAATCTAATGACAGAAAAAAAAATTATATTTCTTGGAAATTTTTGTTATTTTTCGAATTTTTTAAAATTTTATTTCTATTTTTTTAATCTAATTGTATAAAAAAAAAAGATTTTGTTGATGTAGTTGTCGTTGTAATTGTATAAAAAATGGTAAGATTTAAATAATCCGGAAAAAAATACTAAAAATAATTCAAAAAATTATAAATTTTGTTAGATTTTAATATGTATGTTGGATTAGTTACATTATATTTGTTAATTTACAAAATCATCGACCAATAAGGCCATGATGAATGAACCTCTATTTTTCATGATGTATCTTAAATATTCTTTTTATTTTATTAAGGTCTAATAAATTGGATATAATAATACTGAATTTATTCAGTGTTGATTTTCTAAGTGTTTATAATCTCACGAATAAAAAGCGTTAATATGTTCTTAGTAGCCAACTAACCATTGACACATGCTATAATTGGCATCACAATATATGCCATAATGCTACAGTTCAACATGTACGAAATTTCGGTAGAACAAATTTTCCATTGATTGAAATCTTTTGTGATGATGGTGAGGGTCAGGAATAAAGCTGCTTTCCCATAACTGGTTATTGGCTAATTTTGCTTAAATGGAGCAATGGACCCTCTACGTTTTTGTCTTTTGTCGTTTCTTATTGGTTTTACCTTTTTTACTCCCGAATAAAAGAGCTCCTGACCTGTTTTGGAAGGTGTCTTAACAAAGAAATAAAATCTCAGACTGGGATCTTAGATGACCGTTGGCTCGGGAATCCCATGTGTGATGATAGAGACATCATCGTGTCAAAATCTAACAACCAGGGCTGTCAACGGTGCGCCACTTACTGTTATGCCGTTTAGTTTAACCTAAGTAGAACGGTAAGTGGCACAAAAAATTATATCGTTTTCTAAACAAAACAGTTTGTGGCACAGTTGGCTATACCGTTATCAGTAAATGAAACACTGAAATTGATTATTTCAATAGAAAATGGTAAGTGGAACGGTTGATGGAACAAAAATCGGTTTCGTTTGTTAACTGGAACGGTTTGCGGTACGCTACTTTTTATCGTTTCTCAAACGAAAACGATAACGACAACACACATTTCCATGGTAAAATACCACGTTTGACAGCCTGACTAACAACTAAGACTAAATTGCCCCCCAAAATAAAAAAAAAACAACTTAAAGTTACATTTTTGCTTTTGTAGTTTTGATTGATGATACTAGAACAGATGCCTCGCATTAGTTGATGTAGCTGTACTTGTGAGAATATAAATTTTCTAAATACTCGCTTTAGAAGAACTATGCCACATTTTAAAAATAATTGGTAATTTACAAAGATTTGTTAGTATTTTAATTGTTGCTAAATTTATTTGTACGTGACTTGACAATCTGCATTTCTTTTTTTGTACAATTTTTATTATAAAATACAATTTCAGGCAATGAAAGAAAATTTCCAAGCGTGCGAAATTTTAGGCGATAAAATGATGTGATTTTATTATGACATCACCAGAGTGCAGTGTTTCGATTTTTTTTTTTTTTTTTTTTTTTTAAATGAGAAGTCAAATGCAAGTTCATGACTCTATCGTTATTCTAGAAGCAACGGATTTAATTTTCACCGGTTGTTGGAATAACAATTTTTACTTCAACGAACTGGTTAATTTCAATAGTATGCATAGTTGACGGAAATAAAGACATCTTTTTCCTTATATTATGATAGTGTATTGAGCATAATACAAAAATATTGCTTCAAATAATACAAGAATAAGATTGGATGTTCGAGAGTAGCACTAACTCAAAAAAAATAAGAGTGTTATTTTCTTGGACGCAATTCAAATGTATACTGTTATTTATAAATCTAATATCTTGTAAAAATGGTAAAAATTGCTCTCTTAGGGCTAATACTGTTTCAAATCCTACTATATTTTCATACACTAACCCAAACAGCATTATTACCGCGAGGATGCAAAAACGCCCTTAAAACATAGCTCTATGACTGATAAATCATTATACAATTTGTAATTTTATATGTGGCTGATTGTAAATTAACAAATTAGAAATAATTTGCTGGTTTTGAGGTAGGAAATAACGAATTAAAAAAAATACGGACGAGTGATTGCAGTATGAAAATGGGACATTAAATAGCTTAATCGTGGCTATGAAAATATATATATTTTTTGTTCTGTTTAAGATAATAAAACTAAAAATGTCTAAAAATACCGAGGTTGCATCTCAAAAGATCTCGAATTGAAAGGAAAATGCCTACTTGTCTTCCAACGAAATTATGGTAGCATAATTATGTGGGGCTATGGTAGCGTCTTATGTGATTTTACGTCGATGCATGTGGTACCAATAGCATGCAAACATCAGTACTGTTGTTATGATTAAGAGAAAATGCCACAAACTGCTAAGGGACACAAGAGAACGGTAAACATGGCCAAATGACCTTCACAAGAGAAAAATCACACAATAGAGCCAATTGGAGGAATTGCAACCACCAAAAGCACCCACTTGGGTTCCTAATTAAAGCAGTCGTTGCTGAAATGAAAATTCTCTCCAGTTTTAACTTAGGAACTTAGTGATAATACTGGTTATCCAAAATAATTAATAAAAATATTTTGGGAGCCAGAAAAAAAATGAGTTTGCTAATAGTAAAGTAAAAAATAGTGGCCATTTAAGATAATATGTTTTTTTTTGTCGTATCTTTATTGACGTTGTGCAAATTAACAAATTGAATTTTAAATCATGTTTTCTGCCATTTAAAAATACAGTGTCATAACAAATTTAGCATGATTTATAATTCGTTTAGTCACTATTTATAAAATCTAATAATTCTGGTTCCAAACTGAAGCATAGTTTACTTCAATAACAAAATCTTTGCTTCATTTTATTTTCTTAAAAAAATTGAATACTATCGACGGGTTTATCAACAAATATTTATAATAGATTATAGATGTAGCTTAATGAGATATACACTATAATACTTTGTCAATATCATGCTAACCTGTGCATTTGCTCCATGTTTGGAGCAAGTTCTGTTTGAATATTATAAAAAAAATCCTGCTTAGACAGAAATAGCCCAAATTATAGATTAAGATTACTTGACTCACCGCAAAAATGGAAACCTAGCAACATGGAACAGTTATTGACGGATAGAAAGTAAGAAACACTGTAGCATGGACTTACCTCTACATCATTAATGAAATTGTATTAAAAAAATCTTTACAAAATTATAAATGAAATTTCATATATCGGGACTCAACATTCCTAACTTCTTTCTAAATTTATGTATTTCTGTCACGAGCTCCCAGTAGTCATGAATTGTTACTATATATTTATTGCTGGGTGCAGTCCTATCAAGGCAGAAGCTCATCTCAGGAAAAAAAAAAAGAAAAAAAAAAGAAAAAAAAAAGAAAAAGAAAGCAGAAGCAATCCTCTTATTTTTTTTGGAAGCACGCATCTCCAGTTAATAAAAAAATGGAGAGGCATCCGTTGGAAGGGCCAAGTGAAGCGTGGTCCCCACAAAACCACACGTCGGCACTTGTCACCTTCGTATTTTCCAAACCACGCCCCTTCCGTGCTTTCATTTCTTTCCAGCTTCCTGCTTGTCGAAATTACCAATCTACCCTCCACACAATACTTGCCACTCGCACGTAACACGACCGTACAACCCGGCTCGTTCCACGTGCCTCCGAGTCCGACCTTGTTTCTTCCCATTTTGACCCTTATAAAAATATATAATTTATTCTCTTGACAGAAGCGGTTTTCAAGAAAAAAAATATAAAATCATTTTTGCACCGGGCACAAATATACTGTAAAACGTCTCTATCGCTGTAAAGTGGGACCCGTACGTTCAAAATTTACAAAGACGATATTGAATTTTTCACCTAGGTTCAGGGAATAATATTTCCTCGGGTACAAGGTGTGCTCTCTCTCCTCGTAACGTAGAATCCGTGGCCAAACATGGTCCATATTTTGAATTGGCATTTACTCTCACTGATTCAGGGGGCCCACACTCACAATAAAGATGGTTTATTTCAAGGATGGCTCATCCAATCACTGTAGCCACTACTGTTCACGATTCCCGCCCGTTGTCCCACCTAGGGTCTGAAATCGCCAGTAAGATGACCCCACAAAGCGATTTAAATAGACCCTACACCCGATCTATCATACACCGTGCCTTTGACCGTGGGGTCCACACAAGAAATTACGGTGTTATTCTAGGTCGCGTGTGCGTAATTATATCTTCTAAAGCTGTTCTAAATATTTTATATAAACCTGGTCTTCATGCGCTATACGAAGCAGCAGGTCACTTTACTGACTTAACACTGTAGGAATGCCGAGTTTAGAAGCTAATCCATCATGGGGCAATCGAGTTTCAAATTTCAAACAATAATTTAAACAGAAAGAGGCCAAAAACAGCGGAAGAGATACGAGATAGCATAGGCGACTAGAAGGAGATAGAGAGAGAAACAAAATAGAAACTATTACAATTTTTGGAGAGAGAAACGATTTCAGACACTCCCACTCTCTCTCTCTCTTCTCTCTTCTCGCGTCTTTCTTATCAAAGCTTCATTTATTAGCCTCTCTCTCTCTCTCTCTCTCTCTCAAAATCCAGAGCTGTCTTCTCGAGGTGTCGCTTCGATCTCGTCTCTCGAGCTGTGCAAATTGGGTTCAATGAGTTCAAATTCGTAGCGAAATCTGATAATTTATCCGATGAGTGATTGTTGGTGACAAAATTAGGGTTGGATAAGGAGATTTGGTGGAAAGATGCGAGCGATGCACCAGGGTAGCAGCGGTAGATCTCGCAGTGGAGAAAGAGGTTTGAGATTTCTATTTTTGAGTTTGAAATTTGCTGGATTGCTTTTCCCTCTTTTTAGTAGATAAGAAATGTACGGTAGCATTGGATTCTTCTGAGCTTGTCTTTTTTTTTTTTTTCTTTAAATGGAGGGCTTGTCAAATTTTGTCATTAAAAAAAGACACCTTTTATGCAAGTTTGAAATTTAAAGGGTTCTTTTTGCTGTTATTCTAAGCTCATAAAGTTATGTGAGGTTTCATTCATGTCAGTGGAGATCTATTAACTCGCTGGAGAAAGAAACGTCTCTTTTAGTTTCCATTAGTAATTTTTTAAAGCCTTTCCCATGAGAGGTTGTCTTGAGGTACATTAATTGAGATTAGCATTAGTAACTCTTTGAGTTCCTGGCCTATTTCGTGTGTACCGTGTTTCTAATTTCATGCTTTTGTACTTCTTTTTACTTTAATTTGAAACATTGTTTTCCAAAATTGTATTGTTCTTGACATATTAAAATTACCCAGCTTCTTGGTAACTAATTCAGTAATTTTCAAGATATCCTCAGAAGTCAGAACCTTTTATTTTTACAACAACGGTTTTAACATTTTTAACCAATTTGTATGGTTTTTATTGAAATCAGAGTAAAATGATGTAAAAATTAGTTTCTCATGCAGTCATGCCTGTCTTATGTCATGTTTTGGACTTATCTCATTTATTATGTTTTTTATTTCAGGATCAGCTCACCTCAAGAAACAGACGGTGGCTTCATCTGATATATCACAAAATTATTCGGTATGTAAGTTTGTAAAAATGAGTCAATCAGATGTGTAGCCTATATAGCATTTTTAGTGTTAAATGATTTTACCAACTAATGAGAAGGAACCATGTTAGGCATAAGATGCTAAATCCGAAAACATATACTACATCCATAATTTATGGAGTATAGTATCCTTTACACCCTCTTACTCCATGTACATTTTATTAAATTTGCACAAGTTTGCTGAATGGCCAAACAACTGCATCAATTTTATTTTTCTATATTCCCATATTGACAGATAAATTGACTCTTCTTTTGTTCCCAGATCTCTCCAGAGCTCTCGAGAAGTTCATCTAAGAAATCCATTGGTGTGCCTATGAAATGTCTAATTGAAGAGGAATTAACTATGAAAGAGAAGAAAACCAGACACCCCTCCCCAGGTGTCATTGCCAGGTTAATGGGCTTGGACACCTTACCCCCTTCACCTCTCCCAAGACCTTACCCTGACCACGGTTCGCCTCACTACCACAAGAAGAAAAGAGAAGTATCACCAGATACCCCAGACCATGTACCAGTACCACCAGTTTCTCATGAGAGGTATGTTTTCACTGAAGATGAGTTGCCGGAATTCAAGGATGTATTTGAAATCACGGAGGTGAGAAAGGCAAAAAAGAAGTTGCATTCTAGTCCAGTTCATAGCAAGAATGGTTCACCTGAGATGGACTTTGTACGGAAAAAGTTCGCTGAGGCAAAGAGGTTGTCTACTGAGGAATCATTGCGCAGCTCTAGAGAATTCAATGATACAATAGAGGCTTTAGAGTCTAAGAGGGATGCACTTCTTGAATTTTTTAGTGAGCCAAATTCTTTGTTTGCAAGACAACTCAAGGATTTGACCTTTTTGCCTCCATCACCACCCCAGAGTGCAAGCCAAATCACAATACTAAAACCTTCATGCAAGCAAACCCCTGGGGCAAATTTAGAAAGGGTTCAAGATTTTGGGAATGATAGTGATTTCCATAACAGAAAACATGTCAGTGACCTATCATGCCATTCACGCGAAGATGATTTTGTTTCTTTAACATTTGATAAGCCAATAAAATCAAATTATAGGATGAAGGGTGGGAAATGTACCCGACCAACTAACATTGTCGTGCTAAAGCCCAGTCTTGACAAAGCCCGAAGGACAGTTGAACCAGGGGCTTTTCCAGTGTTTTATCCAGAGGTTAGTGTTCGGTCAAGGTTTACAAATGGTGAAGATTCTTTTGTTGGCACGAGAGCAAAGAGCTCCAGAGAAATAGCTCGTCAAGTCACACGACAAATGAGACGTGCTGTCAGTGCGAAACCTGATTATTTGCCCGATGTGAACCCTTTATATGAATTTAATCCTTTGTATGATGACGGGAGCTACTATACATCTCCAAAGGTGCGCCCAGTTGAGTCATCAGTCAGCAAAGAAGCAAGAAAGCGACTCTCTGACAGATGGAAAACCGCCCATATGATTAATGAGGTGAGTCCGCTAACTGATGGTGGCTCAAGCACACTGCAGGAGATGCTGGCACTATCTGATATAATATCAAATGACAAGTCACGCAAGGATAAGTGCATTTTGGGTATCAGCAGTAATGATGGCTGGAAGGATGGCAATATTAGAAACTTACCAAGGTCAAAGTCCCTGCCTTCTTCATCTCATGCACGTGTAAGCCACAGATCGAATCATAGAAGACGTGGGTCCCGTGCTAGTGAGTTTGGCATGCTTAAGGATGTGCTAAATGCGGGGCCCATGAAGGGGTCGAGGGGTGATAAAACACATACCAGTGATATTTCAGAAGGAGAGGAGAGTGTTCTGACTGAGAGAGAGATACATGTAAATTCAGAGGAGCTGAAACCAAAAGGTACAGATGAAGTAAAAATTGAAGTAAACCCCACTAAGGATGCTAGTCTTGCAGAGGGCATTCCTTGCGACAGTACACTTATTGATGAGGTGAAGCCACTGGAGACAGATGCTATGTTGGAAACAGTATTGAAGATTGAGGATGTTCTGGGCCCCACACTAGATGATGTTGCTGAGAAACAGGTATATTACCGTGAAACATCAACTCAGCTTGGTAGCATGATGAACCATAGTTTTCTGAGATGTATTTTATCTTTTGTCTATAGTGTTAATTAATAATGCTTTTATAGTACTTGACTTCAACTTTTTTTTATAGGAGTTAATAGAGCATACTGTTTGTTCAAAGGAAGAGGAAGAACAGCCAAGTCCAAATTCCACACTGGAGTCTCCATTTGAAGAAGTTGCAGACCAAGAAGAAGAAGAAACTTCGACTTCAGGTTGCTTCGAGAAAATTAGTGCTGACCTACAAGGCAAGTCAATTGTTCTAAAAATGTTCACCTATTGTTTCTTGGATCCATGGCTGCCAAACAATAAAGGGAAAGGAAAAATGAGAGAAGCACCACACACACTTTCTCTCTCTCTCTCTCTCTCTCACACACACACACAGAGTAAATGCACTATGCTTAAGTGCTTTAGTGGGCTTGGGACAATGGGACCTCATCTAACTTGAAATCGTTTATAGTTCCGGGAACACATTTCCAATTTCTACATGAATATACTAGTGTTAGCATATATAATGTTCTACAACAGAGGTTGATTTAATTTGAATGTAAAAATTACAGAGCTGAGGATGCAACTCAATCTCCTGAAAATGGATTCCATTGGAGAACAAAGCGATGTTTTCTTGTTAAGTGATGAAGAAGATGATAACCCTGAGCAAACTGACTGTCTTGAATCTGCAAACAGAGATTACCATTTCCGGGATGAAGAGGAGAGAGATTTTTCATACTTACTTGACATGTTGACAGACCTAGCAGGACATGCTTCGACCCATGATGAGCTGCTCAGTTTTTGCTACACCCTGGATTTTCCTGTAGGTCCCAGTATCTTCACCAGACTAGAAAAGAAGTATGGTCATCTGGTTCTCTGGCCGAAATCAGAAAGGATGATGCTATTTGATTTGATAAATTCAATTTTGTCCGAGATAATTGGTACATGGATCAAGAAGGGAAAGATGTTTATCAGCTTAAGGCCTCTGTGGAAAAGAGATTGGTTTGTGGAGGAGGTGTGGGGAAAGGTGGTGAGGAGGAGGAAAGAGATAGAGTGTGGCGGAGAAGAGAGATTCCTAGAAGCAAGGTGGTCAGGAATAGAAGAAAAAGGGGTGGATTTGGTTGCAAAAGAGATTGAGAGTATTTTGCATGAAGATCTCTTGTGTGAGCTTGTCACGGAGTTAGTTTGTTGTTGCTGAGTAGAGAAATAAATTACGGAAGTAGGTTCGCTTTTTATGTTGAAAACTCAAGTTCCAATATCTTGGTTAAAGGCGAGTTTAGCTTGTTAGTTCAGTGTAATTGTTAATTTGTGATGTTTAATATATATAATTAAAAATTCAACGTGGACTTGCTCTGTATACCAAGGTAATCTATGGAAATTTTGATATCCCGCCTCATGTATATGCACGATGGCGTTGTTGGAACTGTACTGGTTTATCTTAGAATTTAACTTCGAAATAACACAACTAGAAGGTTTTAGTAGTTATACACCTAAGTTTGGGAGCACGTGGGATTAGGTGGGAACAAGGGACAAACAGGGTACCATGCGAACAACTCCCAGTTCGTCCTTGTTCGCAAAAAACGGAGAACTGGGAACAAGCCCAAGAACAAGGGTTTGTTCTTGTTCGCGTCATGTTTGGTTCGCGCGAACTGGCGCTGTTCGCGAACAGCTTGTTCGTGACAGCATCCAAACATACCCTTATAGTTCATGCTACTCAATTCAGATTGTGGTCCAACTCTGAGATAAAATATTCGGAACATTCACTTTTAGAATCTAGTACATTTGTAAATCATAATGCATGAACTAGAAAGTAACAGCCAACAGGAAACCCGTTCAATGCGCGGGGTCCTTCAATCATGAAAAACATGAAAATCTCAATTGCTTTTACTGTTTCTCAAGTCGTTCCATATAGCATTCATTTAAATATTATATCGATGTGCTGATTTAGTGAAACTGATTGTCGGATTGTTGCCACCCAAAAATAATCATTATCAACGCATTAATTTTTGGGTGCATCAATCTTACCAATTCTAGAGCTAAATTTATTGCATTCCAACCATCAAGTGTCAATTACCAAAACAAAATCAAGTGTCTCGCACCCAAAAATTACTAAGCAATTTCAATGATCGACCAGGAAACTTAAAAAGCATTTAAGTATACCAAAAGCCAGGTTTCATAGAATCTTATCCTAAACAGCTGTAGCAACAATAATGTGTATTAGCAAAATAGATCTTGAAATCTATTTTACAGGTTAATATGTTTGATTTGAGGCAAAGAAGTTGTCATGAATCATTATACGGAGTTTTTTTATATGGCGGATTATATACAAATGTGCATATAATAAATGGACCAACAAAAATATGAATTGCGATTATATTACACCGGATTAGCAGCAAGACGTGGGGATATTAGGAATATACTTCTTTGTGTAGTTTGTAGTTCAGAAAGGATTCATATTGGGCCAAGCAAATACATAGAAGTAACCAACCAATGTCCTGTACTCCTGTCTCATAACATTAGCCCAAAGTCAAACTAAAATACACTATATATGCCAAAAAAAAAAAAATTTAAAAAAAAACACTTTTCGTTTAGTATTTTCCTTTTTCGTTCGTTTCTTTGTTTTATTATGATGATCCCTTGACATTTCTAATATAAGATGGAAAGCCATTTTGGCATTCTTAAATTCCAACTATTCCTACTGCAAAAGAGGTTCTGGTATTAACTAACACAACCAAGACCAACTCCACCCAATTCTAGCACCTCAACCATTCCTGTATCCAAACCAGAGTCTCTCACATCTCCTATTTATAGTCTGGGTTTTGTTTTCCATTATCAATCCAAGACAGTTTCCACTCTCCAATTAGCTCTTAATCACTGTCACATAACATCTACAGGCCATCCAAACGACCAACATGACAACGACCCTAAAAGCCATACTGTGCCTTGCACTCCTCTCAACAATAGTTCAGTTCTCAATGGCTACTCGAATCCTTGATGAACAGCCACAACCAGCAGATGGCGTTGTGCCTCCTGTCTTGCCACCTCAGCCTTCGGAACCATTGCCAGGTCCAGTTGACCCACCAACTGACCCAACAGTCGTGCCATCAGGGCCAGTAGGTCCTGTGGGGCCCACCACACCCACCAACCCTGAAACAGATGCCACAGCCGCTGCTCCTGTTGCTCCTCTGACTCCAACTATTCCAATTGCAGCTAATACAGCTGCCACTGGCGCCCCCACTGCTGCCATAGGGGCTCATCCCTTAATGTTCTTCATGCATGATATAGTTGGTGGGACCAAGCCATCAGTACGAATAGTAACCGGTGTGGTTGCCAGCACAGATGCCAGTGGCCAGCTACCGTTTGCAAGGCCAAACAAGAATATATTTCCAATCCAAGGCGCATTGCCTTTACCAGAGAACGCAGGCAACCTATTTAACAACAACAATGTACCATATGTTGCAGGACTCAGTGGTACCTCCACTACAATAGTCCAAAACAACGCTAACCCTAACGGCGCCAGTGCACCAAGTGGTGATATTCCTTTTGTCAATGCTGGAGACTTACCAGCAGGTACAACTCTCGAAAACCTTCTCTTTGGTACAACAACAGTTATTGATGATGAGCTAACTGAGGGTCATGAGATTGGATCTGCTGTGATTGGGCGTGCTCAGGGATTTTACGTGGCAAGCTCACAAGACGGCACGAGCAAGACAATTGTTATGACAGCAGTGTTTGAGGAAGGAGAACACATCAGTGACACTATAAGCTTCTTTGGCGTGCACCGTACTGCTGCACCGGAATCGCATATTGCAGTAATTGGGGGAACTGGTAAGTATGAGAATGCAAGAGGTTTTGCAGCAGTTCAGACACTGCATCCAGGCGACCAAGGAACGACAGATGGTGTAGAGACTTTGCTTCAGTTTTCTGTTCATCTCTCTTGAGCTTGTTTTGTGTTTGCTTTTGACATGTTCCACAGGTGTGAATTTCTCTCTATTTGTATTGCTTCCTAAGTATATGTTGTAACTCAATGTACCAGTGTAATGATGAAGACTGTACCACCTTTCTACTGTAAATTGTGAGGATTCCAAATTGAAGAAAGTATTTTCTACGAACTACAGGATGTGCAAATTTCCAAAAGAATAAGCACTAGGATATATATTATGTGATTGGCCATAAAATGGAAGATTGAACTATATTGAACAAAAATAATCCAAGGGTCTTTTTTTTCCCCCCTCGCAATGAAATAAAACTGGATGAAAAAAATATATATCTAAACAAAATATGATTGTTCTTAGTTTCTTACACAAGAATCTTGTAACGTAACAAAAAGATTTCTGAACTTTGACAAAGGGAAGCAAGAAAACATCTACATATTTATATAGATATAGAAAAAAAACCAAAATCAATCAAAGAAGTCGGGTCTTGGTGCAGAAAGGATCTGTGAAGTGCACACCGACTATTGAAAGAGAATAAATCTGTAGCAGCACTAAGCTAGGGTAGGCAACAATGTCAAGAAGGTGAGACTCATTTTTCATCTAAAATGCGCTTTTGGAAATCAGATACCATAAGAGGAAGACCTTGTCTGAGTGAAACCTTTGGTTCCCAATTCAGGAGCTGTTTGGCCTTGGTTATGTCTGGTTTTCTCATGTGTGGGTCATCAGGTGTATTTGCCTTGAACTCGATCCTTGCACTTGGGTCAATTGTCTCTTTCACCACCTAAAATTCATAATTATGAACTATTACCATCTCAAGGAGGAAATGGAAAGAGATTAATTTCAAATAGTAGAACAAACCTCTGCAAGCTCAAGCATGGTGAACTCTCCAGGATTGCCTAAGTTGAATGGGCCGATATGCTCACCTTCCATCAATGCCACCAACCCATCAACCTGGAATAAATTCCATATTCATGCATAAGAAGAAATCAATAAAAATGGTTATAATTTGATAAGAAAGCAAGAGACATCAATACCAAATCAGAGACATATTGGAAGCTTCGAGTTTGCTTTCCATCACCATAAACAGTCATTGGTTCCTTTTGCAGAGCCTGAAGAGAAGATGTTACCCTAATATTATTATTATAACTAACATCATTTGGATGTTCTTTTTCTTTTCTTTTTTTTTAAAAAAAAAAAATTAACAATGGCAAACCTGAGCAACAAAGTTGCTAACAACACGTCCATCATCTAAGCACATGCGGGGACCATATGTGTTGAATATGCGTGCAATACGAACCTGAGAAAAAATGTCCCATCAAATGACTTGACCAGACAAAATTAGAAGTTCGAGAGCCAATTGGCTTTGTTCTGGTAATATTACAGTGATTATTTATTAAAATGACTTTCCAAGTTGATGGCAGTTTAACTATATTACTGTCCATTGATTGAACTAAGTTGGCTGACAACTTGACCAGTAAACAAAGCTGTTCCTGTCATCTCTTTGTCGGTCATAGTCCTCATAGACTGATTCAACTAGCATTATATACTTCTGGTCAAATTATACTAAAGAGAATTAGGTAAACATTACCCAAAAAAGGACAAATCAAATGAAAACAAGCCAAGTGTAAATCAACTTTCAATTAAGGAGTAATTACAGTATTTGGAATTTAGTGAGAACAAATTGGATCAAGTCTTCATATGTCGCCCACTCGAAGGCACAAACAGGTATCTTTTTGGCCTTAATGAATCAGCACAAACTTGTACAACATCTTAATTGCATAACATCACACCTACTGTCATAATGTACCTTATTGAAAAAATGCTTTTTGGTGAGCACCAATTTTGGTTTATTGGTCAGGATTTAGTCACCGAAAACATTATTACCTCAACACCAGCGCCACGGTGATAATCCATGGTTAAAGTCTCTGCAGTTCTCTTTCCTTCATCATAGCAACTCCTTTCACCTGCAAATATGCATTAGACCAAGAAGGCAATTATAACCTTAGCAAAAGTGTTATCCAATACTTTACAATAAGAGAGAAAATCAACTAACCTATGGGGTTAACATGCCCCCAATAAGTCTCCTTTTGAGGATGTTCAAGAGGATCACCATAGACCTCACTGGTACTTGTCAGAAGAAATCGTGCACCAATCCTCTTAGCTAATCCAAGCATGTTTAATGTTCCCATAACATTTGTCTTGTGTGATTTATTAAGGAATACCCTATGGATAGGTACAGATAAAAATTTCAAGCAACACTACATAATAAAATGTTAGACCATTAGAGCAATAATGTTTCCTTTTAATTAGTATTGTTTTTTAGCAAAACTAGCTTTGAGATGTCAAATAAGTAGTTGTCTTATTCACCTAGGATGATCCTAAAATGCGGAGTTTATAAAACTTTCAATTAAAAAAAATTTCTGGGGAAATAGTCTCTAGAGATCTAGATTTCATATCAAAAGTTAAAAATTGCCCCCCACAGAAGTTAACTAAATAAGTTTATGAAAAATTTTCATCCAGAACACGTAAGATCTAAATTTCACAGTACCTTAGCATACCACTTTTAACAAAGAAAATACAAAATAAAGATTAGATCAAGTCCTGACATGAATAGAAATAAATATTAGAAATAAAAAGGATATGATTGTCTTGATTGGGTTGAACTTGTAATGCACCGGAGAAGCAGGGCATGCGAGATGGTAGATCTGATCGACCTCAAGCAAGATCGGCTCGACCACATCATGTCTGATTAGCTCAAATCTCGGATTTCCGAAATGGTGCACCAAATTATCCTTCCTTCCCGTGAAGAAATTATCAACGACAATCACACTATCTCCTCTCGCGAGCAACTTATCCACCAAATGGCTTCCCACGAATCCAGCGCCACCTGTCACCACGATCCGAAGGCCAGGCTTCTTCAGATCTGTGGGAACGCGCCTCGGTAGGTTGAACGAAGGGAACTTGTCGCGGCGCTGGACAACAAGAGCATCAGGAGCTGAATGCGAGGGAAGAGAAGAGAAGGGATGGAGGAGGAAGAAGGAAGAGGCGATGAGCGCGCCTAGAAGGATGAATAAGAACCTCTGCTCTTTGAAGAGATACGACATGACGTTGCGAGGAAAGGTGGAGGCGGCGCCAGTAGCGCGGTGGTGCCGAGACTTCATCATGGTCGGAGAAGAGGAGAGGCGAAGAGAGAAGGAAGGAAGAGAAATGGAGAAATCAAAGAGGAGAGGAGGAGAAAGAGAGATCAAGGAGTGAGACGGGAATCGGTTGCATGGACGGGGTGTTTGGTGAAAAGGGAATGTTTGTTTAGTTGGTGTAAGAAGTGTGTGTACGGTTCATGGAGAAAATTTATGACCGGATCAGCTACTGAAAGAATAGTCCGTGATGAGATTTGAGTAAGTAGGTGATAATTAGCTATTTTTAATTAATTTAATGTTATGATTATGATTCGTTTTCTAACGTGTTTGGTGGACAGAGAGTGACATTTTAGCGAAGTGGAGGGAAAGAAATATGTTGACTTTGTATTTGGAGTGAAAAGTTGAAAGGTAAAGGAAAACTAACCTTCAATTATGAATTTATGATGGCGTAAGTCACAAGCATGTTTTTATTAGATTACACTTGTAATATTTAAAAAAAGATTAATTGCAACTAGAAAAATATCTTCAAAGGACCGATCCGAATCGCTCAATATATTATTCATATTGAAAATTTATAAGAAACTAATTTTTACATTTTTTTAAATTTTTTTTTACTATTTTTTGGGTATTTTAGGGGAATTGCTCCTCTCACGCCTGAAAATTGAGATTCACCCCAAATTTTTTCCATAAGGACTAAAATGACCTTGATTTATTGCACTGGAAAAAATATATTATTTAGAAATTGAGGGTATTTTGGTCATTATCGGAGTGTATCTCCAAATGAGGAGTGAGCAGAGCAATTCCCGTATTTTAGTCATTGTTATTGGACGATCCATAAACTTTGTATCATGGATTTTCTAAAATACCAAAAAAATAGTAAGAAATTAAAAAAAAAAACTTTGTATCATATAATATTCAATACAGATAATATATTGAACGGTTTGGATCGATCGTTTGAAATTGGAAACATGAGAAACGATCGTATTGGGTAGACACATCCGTCCAATATATTGGACACTAGCACTTTTTTTTTTTTTTTTTTTCTTCTTCTCTTTCTCATCAATAACACTTATATTTGAATACTGGTCCATCCATCACACTCGCCAATTAAAAACAAAAATATGCTTGCATAAGATTGAATATTAATAATTAATATTATTTAGTTATAATTATAATTTTTGTCATCACTTTCATATTGTAATTTTATGACACTATAGGCGTGCGAGTAACAATAAGAAATATTTTGTGCACAGATTGCTACGTTCTAACGTTATATGAGAAAGCTTCAATCAATGTCCGCAGATTGCCAGGTTCTAACGTTATATGAGAAAGCTTCAATCAATGTGCGGAGATTCTGATTGCTACGTTCTAACGTTATATGAGAAAGCTTCGATCAAAGTTTACAGATGCTAATATTCATGCATGACTACCTAAGAATTAAGAACTCGTGAATCAATAATGCATGATATTGATGATCAGAACTCTGTAATTTTTTTTATGTAGATAAAAAACAACAAGAGCTGAAGCGTTTGAAATCACAAAGGTAATTTCAGAAATCGTATAAATATTCACAGTAGAGTAGCCGTTCACCAAATGACCGCATAGCGCAGTGGATTAGCGCGTCTGACTTCGGATCAGAAGGTCGTGGGTTCGACTCCCACTGTGGTCGATCTTTTTAAATTTAATTTATTTTCTAACAACTTAGCACTGGAATTTTAGAGGAAAAGGAATATTCCGTTGCTGTGCTTCCACACCAGTGTCGTCGTCGATCATTTATTTTTGTACTAAATTACTACTGGCACAGTAACTATACACAAAAAATTCCGTTGCCGGGACTCGAACCCGGGTCTCTCGGGTGAGAGCCGAGTATCCTAACCAGCTAGACTACAACGGATTTGTTAGCTAAAAGTTGCCAATCTATTTAATGCTAAAATAAATAAAGAAGTGGCCTTCATTTCTATTACAGTTACTCTCCCCCTAAAAAATCAGGCTGTATACATCACTTTGTACCATTTCCTGTGTTATTTGATTGGTTGTTTCCTTCTATTTTACAAAGTTACCTTAGGACCAATGTAGATTAAAAAAAAAAAAAAAACTAACAAAAAGAAAATAAAAAATCAACAATACAAATTGACTCGTCATTTACACGATTTTAGCAGAGAGATAGATTTGCCAAATTTTCTAGCAGATCAACGGCATCACAGTTCCAACTATGCAGAGCAGACATTTTTCGCTGACAACATGAGATTCGCATCAGATAAGCTTCTTTTCAGCTAACACATCCATGATTTTCACCAATTTTACTTGCCTGGTTGGAGACTTGGAGCTTGATCCGTTTAAGAGAGGATACTAAAAGTGAAAGGTAATAGAGAAGATGATTGGTCCGTTTGACAGAGAAGATGAGATCAGTTATTACTTATTAGTGAAGAACTCCTGCGAATCTATAGTCTGAACTTCACATATACTTTTTTGTTAAGCACAAACATGAAAGACAAATAATCATCAATGCATACATATCTCAAATTAATATCTGAAAGAAAAAGATAAAAAAAAGTCTAGAGTGAACACACCCAACCCAATTATGCTATTTAACTTGTTGATAGTAGCATTACGGGTTGCAGTAGTTGCAATCATTTAACATGAAAGTCCATCTCAATATCATTGGAGTGTACAATTGTAAACTTGTATATAAGAACCATTCTGCAGCACAATACTAATCCGTATACTAAGCTAGATATTAGCACTCCATCCTTTGAAAAAAATTGGCTATCCATTTGTGTATATTCATTAATTTTGATGTGAAACTGTGCTTGACGGTTCTCTAATTTGAACCTCTCAAACAGCAAAACCAAATTTGTGCATTTGGTTCGAGATGAATTAATAAACAACAGCTTAATCCACAATCAACTCAATAATCTACCAAAAAGTACTTGCAAAAAACGATGCTAATAACACCACTGTGCCAAGAAAGAGGTAACACCAAAACATGACAAACATACATAAGAGATTTTAAGTTTTGAAATTGAGAAAAATGCATTAGTCTTGTATTGGAACTAGAGTAAAACAAACAAAACTGCTAGCCTATGCCTTGATAGCATACTTTCTCATGGGGAAATACTTCTCTCTCTTCTTCTCCCGCTCTGTCTTGAGAGACTCCTGCTCAACAAAACAGAATGACCAGCAGAATGTTAGAATAATCTTACAACAAAACAATAACTCCTGTTAAATTCAACCCTACTTTAGTACACAACATTAACATTCTAATCACATCAGGCAAGAACAACAATCTGAATATAATAAAAATTGATCCCCAAAATATTGGTGAAACAGATGACATTGTATGGAAAATAGCCCCAGAAACAGCCACACAGAGTAAGAAGGCCCGAAGTGTATTGAAGATTAAACATAAATCACCCCACTGCTTCATGTCACCACATACAAGAGTGAATTTAACTATTACCAACATTTCCAGATCAAACAGTTCATTGAAATACACTAAGACAGTGCCAGGGTGTTTCAATGCCATCACATATCAGGGTGGATTTATTTGTTGAATAGTTAACTAGGATGCATAAATACTTGAAAGTATACGTAAATTCAAGTTAGGTTGATTTTCGTTTATTATGCATTGCGAGCTAGCAGTATTGGAGTAAAAGCGATCAACCAATTCATACAACATTGCAACTGTAAATAAAAGCAAAGCAAGGAAATTGAAACAGAGAACAAACCTGGTGTTTGGTGAGGCGGCGGCGGATGGCACGGGTCTTCTTGGGCCTGAGATCCAACGGCTGATACTTCTTCTTCTTGTATGCCTCCCTCAGCGCTGCCTTCTGCTTCTGAGAGATGACAGTCAACACCCTAGCAATGGACAACCTCACTACCTTGCTACATCCACCACAAAACAAAAATTCCAATTAAACACGACGAAATTTACAAAAGACCAAGAAGAAGATCTAGAAATAGTGAGAAATTCACGAGAGCGTACATCTTGGAGAGCTTATTGGGGGCACCGCCGGTGACTTTAGCGACGCGTAGGAGGGAGAGCTCGGCCTTGAGATCCTTTAGCTGGGTGAGAAGGTCCTGCTTCGTCTTGCCACGAAGCTCGTGCACCTTGATCCTCGCTGTACCATCAGATCAAATTAATACACAAAATCAGATCAGAGTCGGAGAGTGAGAGTGAGGCGATGATTTCTCACTTCCACTTACCCATTGGTGTTGTCGATTCGGACGGAGGTTGCTGCAGGAGGAGACGGCGGCGCGAGAAATTGAAGAAAGAAACGATGGTAGCGGAAGCGGAGCTATTTATATATGATGCTAGGAAAACCCTCTCTAGGGTAGGGTTTTGGACTGAGCGTGAATTGGGCTGGGTTTAGTCCAGACAGCTAGTGTTGGGCTTAAAGTATTATTGGGCTGGGTTTTTCTTGGCAGTTGAATTTTTTAAATAAATTGGTACAGGTACGTGAGTTGTAATTTTTTTTTTTTTTCAATAATGAAACAGGGTGGTTTCAATTTCATCCACCTTGTTTTGGGGGTGAGAAAACACGAACCAAAGTGTTCCAATTAGCTAATAAGAAGTGCCAATGTTAGGGAGTTCAGCCACAAAGTGAACTGAATTTGGGTTTAAGTCGTTAGCAATTAGTTGCCGAATTTACCTGACAAAACTCCGACCACATTCATGTGATTTGCTACTTCGGATTTTAATATATATTCAGCACTTAGCAACATAAAGTCTAATATATTCTAGCAGGAAGTGATGTTTAGATGCGTGAAATTTATATTTGAACACATTTGTGTCAGAACACATCGAAAAATCGCACAAACTTTTGTTTGCCAATCAGTGTAAATATTTACGACCTGCCAGAAATGTTGCCGTATATGATGATTTTATTTGTAAGTTTTCGATAGTTTGGTAAAGTAAAGCATTGAATGATCCATTCTCTTGTATACAATTATAAGCATGATGTTACCACTGTGATGATAAATCCCAGTATTCTGCAATAAGCTGTTATCATTTCCCTGAAGCATATGGTAAAAGTATTTACCTCTAATTACCAAAGTAAAACACCCGCCAGTGCGAGCCAAGGAAGAAGGTACACATGGCAGAAAAAGAAGAATAAGAACATGAACAAGTTAGATGTACATGTTAACTAGTTGAATGTATCATACAGCGTACATCTTTTTAAACTCTTGATCTAGAAACTCTGTTTCAGTTATGCATGAGTAAGCCGAATTGGTATTAGATCTGTTCTGGAATGAATTGCGCCTGATGCTCCGGTTCTTTCTTGACTCGAGTTTGTGTGACACCACCCAGTATATCATTGTGCCAAGTGTCCCCGCCAGTATTGTACCCCCTATTTACAAATACATGCAACTACAGTTAAACTTTTAATCAAATTTCAGATTTATCTTTTTCCTAAGCTCTTAAGTTACCATTATGGTTTTCCTCATAGATATCGTATTCTGGTCGAATAGCTTATACTGAAATAACATGACTCCAGTACTCACAACTTCGCCAGGTCAAGTACATGCAGGTATGAAATAATCTAACTTGAATGAAAATTTGTTACTTGCCATTCCTGATATGTATCAAAACCTCTATTCATAATGCCAATAGGTAATGGTAGCATTCATCTTGGTCTTTTTGTACCAATAGTCCAATACATACCTATTGGCACATAATGAGATAAGTAGCCAATGGTACCACTACATGCTGGCTTATTTGCAGTTCATGGAGACGACTATCATAAACTTTTCTGTCTGTCAACACCCAGGGAATGACAGTAAGTGATTCTATCGAACTTAGTCACTCAACAAAATTCAGGATATTGGAAAAAAAAAAAAGAGGTCAGAGTTCCTAGAACCAGCATCTTTTGTAAACTTAACAGTTCACCGAGTACCTAGAACCAGAACCCTTTTGCAAACTCAATAGTTCACTAAGTTCCTAAAATCAGCATCCATTTGTAAACTCAATGGTTGCAAAAATTTATAAGAAAATATTAGATCACAAACTGAGAACACCATTTTGAAAAGTGAGCATCAATTCCTGGTAAAAAAAATAAGTTGTACCTATAATGGTGACAGTGACAGCAAGCCACTGCTCATCCTTGCCAACCACAATAAAAGAGAGAGCCAAAAAGGCAACACTGATAAACACACATGCAAGCCACATCAACTTATTGACGATTGCAACCATCTGCTTCTTCGCACGGCTCTCTATCACCACCACAGATGTCTGGACCACCACCACCGCTAGTGATATAAATAATGCTAGAGAGTCCATGACAAAGAAGATGATGAAGGCCATGTTGTGGGAGATATTCGCCTCACCAAGCTGGTATCCTGGTATGAGGTTGTCTGACGTCACATATTGACCTGGCACAGTGAAGATTGCGGCAAATGCAACTGTGGCAATCAGCACAGCCACCACTGTGCTCGAGTTTATCGCATTGTTGAGTCCAGCAATGTGGAGCTTCTTTAACTTCGAAGCTATTCCCTGAATAATTTTTTGCATTAAGCTCAGAATTTCATTCGAGAAAAATTCAGTGGGGACAAAGCATTGTCAAAGTCAGCTCCTATGTGTTGGAACACATATTTTCCTCAAGCAAAGATGTCTATGTGTATATGTTACTTAGAAACATTATTGCTTGAATAATATACATTTTTTTATCTAAAAAACGTCTCCTGCTGTAATAAATCCTTTTTATTCTTTTTGGTAAAGTAATATATCTATTTGTACCTTGGGAGCTTTTTGGGCTCCCTGGTTATTTTGGTACAACTCACAAGCCATGCTCATATAAGTTGCATAGTTCTGGTTTATCCCCCAATTAGATTCCTTTTAGTCAATATCAACTATTCAACTCTGATTGTTTCAAGTCAAATTCTAGAAACCAATCTGACCCAAAAGGATCTAATCTAAGCATGAAGCCCACCCATATAGCAAATGGGTACAGACCTGGACTTGCCGGCGTGTCTGGCGAGCAGTCTCAAGCTGGTAGTGCACCTCATGCTTGATTGTGCTGACCTGTTGCTTCAGAGTCTGTTGTGGGCTGCTATTGTTAGGTGGGCTCAGTATTTTAGCACTCTGGACCCCGCGCTCTGTCAGAAATGCCTTTATGCTAGAATGACCCATCTTCTCTGCTGTATCAAGTGCTGTCTCTCCAGCTCGGTTAAGTATTTTCCAGTCTGCACCAGGTGCATCTAGAAGAGTCTTTACTATCTACATTGTATTGTAATGCATAATTTTAATCATTACGCACATGAAAAGTTCTTTTGTTGGCGTAATATGGTAGTTACCAATGTCAAAAAATGATATTTACTGAATTTTTCTAGCCATGTATCACTTTTGTGTATCATTTCACTAGAACCAAATAGGATTGGACAATATTTGGTACCATGCTAGTACCATAGTCTCCAACTCTCCATCCAGTACATTGAGCTACCATGAAGAACAATTAACTAAAACAAGAAAATGACCTGTTCACGACCCTTTCTTGCAGCAATATGTAGTGGGGTATTCCCCTTTGTATCTGGTGAATTCAACAGTGTAGGTTCTACTCGAATCAACTCATTGACAGAGTCAACACTCGTCCCTTTGACTGCCATGTGGAGTGCAGTCTGGCCCTTCTTATCAGTTCGGGTCGCTACGCCTGGTTCCCTATTCAACAATGCCCGAACCACATCCACATGCCCATTTCTAGCAGAGGAGTGAAGCACAGTCTTACCATTGCTCCTTGCTATTAGCACAAGCCCTGGATCTGCTTCAAGAAGGAGCTGTACCATCTCCGTGTGACCCTGTGTTCCAGCCAAGTGGAGAGCGGTTGTGTTATATTGGTCAACTGTCATAGCCAGTTGTGGTATTGCATCTAGAAGCTCTCTAACAACCTCTACATAGAAGCAAGTTTATTAATTAAAAGGAAAGTTTCTCCATTCAAAAACCAAGCAACTTAATGTAAAATTGATCATGTTCTGATTGGTAGCATTTTTAGAAAACAAGGATTAGAGGAGAGATATAGAAAGAGCAATACCTATATCCCCTTGCTTGGCCGAAATAAGAAGGGCATCATACCCGTTTTTTGCCTTTATACTGGCAGTGTTGGCATCATGGTACTGAAGCATCTCGCGTACCAGTTCAACATGCCCGCACTCAGCTGCCACATATAATCCTGTCTCTCCACTCTGGTTCTGTGCTGCCAGTATCTCCTTCAATGCCATGTCACTGCTAGCACCTGACACAATCTCTCTAATCTCCTGTAAATTACCAGCTCGTGCAGCATGGTGCAAGAAGGTATCATCCCTTTTACCCGTAAGTTGTTTCGTCATCTTTTTCTTCGGGAAACTCTCATTTTCATTTGGCAAATCCATGGCCGTTTCAAACTTGCAAGCAGATTCTCAAAAGTATAAATTTTATTTTTTCTTTTTATTTTTCCTCCCCTCAAAATGAACACCTACAAAAAAAGAGAATATGGTGTTTATCATTGTGTTATTAAATTTATTTTTAGACCCTGTCTCTAGATGTAAGTGTAAAGAGCAAAAGATAAAAAGGCCATGAAAGGGTAAAGGAATATGCATTTGCAATTTGGCCTGCAGTGTGCATCCCATTTAGGCGTGAGACTAAATTATAAACTAATTAAAGATGAATGCAAAACCAATTAATAAATTCCACGACGGCACATGGACACCAACAAAACCTCAAACAATACATTGAACCATTGGCGTTTAAAACTTTATATAAATTTAGAAATGGCAACCGTCCATTCCTCCAAAGCTCGCAACTCTACCACCCAATAAAGGCTTAGAGAAAAAGACATGGGAGAAAGAACAAAAGCGCATTTAGAGAAAGCAAGAACACATGTGCACCTGATGGTATACCACACCGATTTACCAACATTCGGACAAAGGATCACAAATTTGCAATAGTTCATCCAATAATTGAACAAATAGAGAAAAAATCGACCTAACATGTGCACAAACTTAATTCTAATAAAACCCAAATTCCACATTTTGTCCCATGTGCGCATTGGTCCTACCTCAATTCGCTAATGAATCGCAAAAATAAGAAAACCAAAAAAGGAGGAAAATGTGCAATTAAGTTCACGTGCAAAATGAAAAATAGCAATTGATTTCATGAAAAAATTTACCTATGAACGGAATGTTTTTAGTTTTCCTTGGTGGTTATCCGTAATCCATTAAGCAAGACATGGCATGAACTCCGATGGGAAAGAAAGAGAATTATTACCAGTGGAACACACTGAGACTTATTCAATTTAGGATGGTAAACAACTATTACCGTGTTTACTAGATATGTGACGAAGAATAGAAAAACAGTGTCAGATCAAAACCGAGGAATTTTCTTTTCTTTTGCCTTTTTTCTTTCTATTTTTAGAATTTGTGGGACATGGATGTGCTTGTATTTCTGTTATTATTGCTGTTTTTTTTTGTCTTTATTTATTCAATGAATTTTAGTAGTCAAGAGAAGAGAGTGTCAGAACGATTAGAGAAAAGGTTCGTTGACCATTGACGCGGTGCGCTGGTTGATGTCGAAAGAGTAGGCCCAACTGTGGGTCACTTCGAATGAGGTGGGCCTTGTATGCTTTATGGTCAATCACTAGTCTTCTGCCTACGGGCTTTTATTTCAAAAAAAAAAAAAAAATCACTAGTCTTCTTTACTTTTTGGAAAGTTCTGTTAGAGCCCCTGAAAGAGTCTCTATTTGTATACCACGAAAATTTTGTTTACACTAATTGAGAATCGAGGATGGTTAACTATTTTAAAAAATAATTAAAATTTTAGAATTTCATGATAAAATAAAATCGTTACATGATCTTTGCTATATTACACAAAAGTGTAAGTGCCACTATTGTTGTCGCCCCTATCATGCAGCCATTTCTTAAATATTTAATGATAAAAGTTTTAAAATTCTATAAATAAAATAAAATTACTGGATGTAATCCATGCTTCTCCTACATGTCCATGAGGACAATTCAACTATATTTTGAGTTAATGAAGTTTGAGCCCTCGGGTTCTAATACCTGACCAAATCATCCAACACTTTCAAACCTGAATACCAAAACCAACATTTAAAAATTGTTTAAATTAATAATTACAAGTTATTAATCCCAATCTTTAACAGTTGAAATTATGCAATTTAATTTTTATTGATAAATTGTCATACGTCATATCTAACGGTTTGCTTTTTATATTTGAGCATAATATAATTTAAGTTGTTCAAAATTTTTAAGTAAATACATAGATAAGCCACAGTAACCCACCGGTTGGAAACGAATGCATAGTATATTGCATTACTGATTACTCTAATCTATATAATGGATTTCTCGACCTCAATTTCAGAATGCCAGCTTGGAAAATTGGATTCATTCTTAGGGCAGATAAAATGGAGTCAGGGGAACTGCATTAGGTACTCGCATGGACGGGGCATATTTAATTATCCAACACATATATTCCCCAAATTATCCACAAATGAAATAAATAAATTAAAACCATATTTAATTTTATTGAACTGACATGCTTCGAAATTCTTAGCACACTATAGTGTGGACATATGCTTGGCAGAAGGAGACCATTAGACAAAAAAAAAAAAAAAAAAAAAGCTCATTTGTTCATATCATGGTACGTAATTGTCTCACAGACATAATTTTCTTCCCTAATTGTGCATTCATGTAAGTCAATCTATACAATTATGTTCTCTTCTGTCGAATTTTTACATCGGCAAACGTGTAGTAAAAAAAAGCACCAACTTCAACGCATGTAGCTAATTGATTAAAATAGTGCTCTTTATATTTTGCGTAAGGAGTAAATTTTCAGAAATTAATAATATGTTTTTTAAGATACACTGGTCGCGGCTGACAAGCTAAAAAATAAATAATATCAATTAATTATTAAAGCGGGTCTTTTTTTTTTTGTAGATAGCATATAAAAAGCTGGTGCTTTTAACTCTAATACAAGGGGGAGAAATATAATCTCCAGTTCCATAATAACATTAACATAAAAAAAGGGAGGTAAAACGTAATCTTCCTTGATGCCATATCAACTTATCAACTAGTGTCACGTCATATCACCAGTGCCTAATGTACACACAGAATTTTCTCCAAGTGGAAGTGTGGAACATCCACAATCTTATAATTTCGTTAATTTTTGACTAAAAGTTGGCCCTTTCACATTGCAGAACCAAAGCAAGGTGCTTGAGCAGGTATCTGAGTGATGACTGATGTAGTTCTAGTTTCTAGTTATCTTCACATCACCATCAACCTTTCCACTTAGAGGCCTATAAAGAAGCAAGCCTAAAGGATGCTTTGACAATTTGTAGAAAAATTCGATGAAGGACACCAACCACCGCTTTATAACAGGCACTATAAAGATTCCCTCTATAAATGCTTTTGGAAACATGCAAGTAGGAGGCGAGTTACAAATTTAAGATTTACTTATTTACCCGATCGAACCACATATAATGAATTATGTTACAACCAAAACCGATCCGGTAGCTTTTCGTGGTACAACAATAAATAACCCATTTAGTACCCTGCCTTAAATTATTCCCCCCTTGGAAGCAAAATCACATATACATTTTACATATACATATTTTTACTATACCAATCAAGGCTTTAAGTTCGCCGCTTGCATTCTCCGTATGCACCTCATACCAAATATTCGATCGAATAATGGAGAGGGATCTTGAAACACTCATCTGGATCAGGCTTCAAGCTTAAATTGCATATATTCGATCAATCTCTGAATCCGAGAACTCTGAATTCCGTTGCCATGAACTAGATCCGCTTCGCATTGATTTTGCACGTTTTCTAATAGACCGGTTCCGTTTTGATTTCACCACATAGTAAGTCATCGCACCCAGAACACCAGCCATGATCACACCTCCGATAAGTGTCACCAGCAATGCAGCCCACTGAAAGCGTCGCCCCACCACAATATACGCTGAAGATATGAATGCCACAGTGGTACACACAGACGCTAGCCACATCAATTTATTAATCACCTCTACAACTCGCCTCTCTGCCTTTGTCTCCCCGCGAACAAGTGTGATTTGTACAACCACCACTGCTAAAGAGGTGAACAGCGCGAACGCATTAAAAATGAAAAACACTTTAAAAGCAGCTGTGTGGGAGGCTACTGCCACACCATCATTACTGTTCCCTCCAGGCACTGTAAAAATTGCTGCAAATGCAACAGTTGCAAAAAGAACCGCAACAACAGTTACTGAATTTGTGGCATTGTTGATGCCTTCACGGTGTAGCTTACGGAGCTCCTTAGCGATGCCGCTGACGTTCTTGTTGGTTTTTCGTGTCTGTTCAAGCTGGGTGTGGACATCCTTCTTAATTTCTGTGACAGTCTTGCGCAGCTCATCACGTGGTTGGTTGAGCTCATTGGCACGCACAGCACCATTGCGTGAAAGGATGTCTTTGATCTCAGCCGATTCCTCCGAGAGGGGAAGTGACTCAGCAATGTCATATGCAGTTTTGTGGTCCCGGGTTAGCGCATTTATGTGCATGTCTGGGAGCTGAAGCAGCTCATTCACAATCTGAAAGCCAAGAAATAATTGTCAGTGATTTGTGCCGTAGAAGATTGCATTTATAAGTGTTAATTAATATAGTATTAGCATAACATAACAATCTGAAAGCCAAGAAATAATTGTCAGCTCATTCACAATCTGAAAGCCAAGAAATAATTGTCAGTGATTTGTGCCATAGAAGATTGCATTTATAAATGTTAATTTATATAGTATTAGCATAACATAACATGATAAAGCATGTGATATATCTATCTGTGTACTTGTACACCATTTTGATTGATATAGGTCATTTGAACCTGTTAAACATACACTAACTACTAGGGAGGAGTGAGATGTCTCTGGAGCACTGAGGATGTGCTAGTAACCGTAAAGATATCATTCTACACATAATGGCTTAGACCATACTTTTTCCTCTCTTATCACATTAGTATGGTCTAAACATCAATAAGTAGCTCCATTGGCTCTAATATTAGCCAAAAGACACAACTGAACAAAATTCTAAACTGAAAGTAATAGCCAAATTATCACCTCGGCTCGTTTTTTTCTTGTGGCAATATGCAAGGCGGTATATCCAGCCCGATCAGGCAACATGACAATAGCCCCATCTGCCTCCACCAGGGCCTTCACAACCTCTGGGCTCGTGCCCTTCACTGCCATGTGCAAGGCTGTCTGGCCTTTCTTGTCAGTTCTACGGGCGAGTTGCGGGTCCTGCGCCAGCAGGGCCTTCACGATCTCAACATGGCCCTGGCGTGCAGCAAAGTGTAATGCATTCTTGCCATTATTCTTTGAGAGCTGGACTGAGCCATCATCACGCGAAAGTAGGAGGTTAACCACTTCCAGGTGGCCACGGGTGGCAGCTGAGATAAGTGGGGTCACATTTGATGGGCCCAGGGTATTGCTCAGACTCGGATCATGGTCCAAAAGGGCTCGCACGATATCTGTAGAAGGGAGAATTTATGAAGTTAAGATGCGTGAAAGAAGATAACCAGTACTGGTACTGACAAATGCATGCAATTTTGTAAAGCATCTGTATATAACAGGGACGGATACTGTTCTTAATTCGTAAAATGACCAAGTCAACATTTTGGTTATTAGAACTTTTTTCACAAAAATATTTTGCATGCCACATATTTCTTTACATTTTTACCTAATTATTATTCTGAAGAAGTTGTTGATATGATAAGAAGCATGTGTTGAAACTGCTATCAGTTTAAAGGGACTTAATTGCACGTGCACGGATAAAGAGACTTTGACCTCCCAAAATCAATGTTTTCAGTTAATTAACAACCAAATGTGCTCAAATTGACCGGGACAACTCAGAGAATCTTATGTTAATCTATGCTAGATAAGGTCAACTCATCAATTAAGAAATTTAATATGATCACAAAGGGAAGCATGATATTACCATGGTGCCCTTCTCTGGCTGCCATGTGAAATACATCATACCCGGAGCGGTTCTTTCTGATAAGGCTGTCCTTATCGGAGTACTTAAGCAGCTCCAAAACTATGTCAAGAGAACCCTTCTCTGCAGCCAGTATAATAGGCGTCTCATCGACCTCGTTCAGCTCATTCACCACCGCCATTCGAATCTCTGCCACACTGGCATCAAACTCCTCTCCCGTGCCAGTCATCTGAGCATCGATTTCGCTCAGTATCTGTCGCACAGCCGCCACATCTCCTCTCTGAGCAGCCAAGTGGAGCTCTGTATTGTTGTGCTTCCCTGTCACCTGTTATTTATTTCATTTTGTCTATTATAACTTAACCCACATGTTCCTTTAGGTCTAATCATGCTTGATTGATAAAAATTCCAATTCTTAATTGATTCCTTGTCAAAAGAATTAATCGATTCCTTTTCAACTTGATATTCAAATCTTGATCAGAGCTCAAAACCTCCACTTGTACAAAATCAGACAACAAATTACAAACTTTACAACACTATCTCATACCTGTTTGACATATTTCTTCTTGCTTCCAGATTGATCCATCCCTTTCCCGGAGTTGGACAGCACCAGCACGGCGGTGGGAGATGGCGATGGCGAAGGCGAAGGCGACACCGGCGAGGCGGCCTGATCTAGCCGCTTCCCGGAGTTAGACAAGACGAGTACTTTAGGCAAAGACGGCTGATTGGGCTTGTCAGAAGCTCCATCGTCGATCTCCGGCCCGAGTTCTGAAGAGTATTCGTTCGCCATCAAAAGAAGATCGGATAGATTGGAAGGAAGGAAGGAAGGTTGAGATATGGTTGGGTGAGAGGTGAAACAAAACAAAACGAAATAAAACCCTACCCCCTGTTGGGTTAACGAAAGGGATAGAGAGACATGGTGAGAATGAAAGAGTGGCGGGTGGAGAGAGAGAGAGAGAAGGAAGGTGAAGGGATTAAGGGAAATGATATGATACGCCACCTGATTATTTTAGTGCGGTTGGTCTGGTCTTGTTGCCTTGCCTTGCCTCCAATAGGTCGTTAGACTCGTTGCTCGTTATGTGAGCTTAGCTAATAATTTTCATTCTGACTGATTGTTTGTTTGTTTGGTCTTTTTTGCGTTGTTGCCCTCTAGAAGTTGGATTTTCTTTTTCTGTGGAGAGTATTTTTGTTTTTACGGAAATGTCACGTCAAGGATTGGAATTTAACAGGGAAATTCTACAGTTTATAATAGTCTACACTGTCTAAGTTAACACGATGTAGTCATGTAGGTACCTTATAAAAGATTATTGATGGTAATATATGTTAAACAATTGATGATTATTCTCTGGTCAAAATAAAATATTAACATTACATCAATTTTCAAATAATTCCAAAAAAAGTGACATTTGATGTGGCTATCAAGACAACCTAATAAATTCACAATGCGAATATATGAAATTGATATATAAAATATCTAAAACCTAAAATTTTCTTGAACTTTTAATACAAATTGCAAATCTCTCTTTTTTTTTTTCTCAAATAACAGGAGAATCTTTTTTTAATGCTTTTGTCTGCACAGTTGCACGCGAATTGATTTTTAAAAGGCTTAGATATTCCCAGGTAAACGCGGTTACAAGAATCAGGGTTTTATCGAAAAGTTTTTGCATAAGATGCTATATATGTAAATAATGTTAAAAAAAATTGTTCTTTTGTTTTGTAATGCAATGTACACGTGGACATTGGCCGGTTGTGGCCACTTTACCGAAATCCACATGTGCCTTTTCTCAAAACACATGTGCTGCCCTCTTATTTAAAAGAAAATTATATGACTAGTGCATTATCTTTTTTGCAAATACCTTAAAAACGACAAAATTGTGTATGTGTATATATATATATAGAAATCATGACAGGTTAATTTACTTTGAAAAAGAAAAATATAATATGTACTTTTTGGGGTAATAAGCAACGATCTTACTTAATGTATTACTCCATCAAAATACTAAAAATTTAGTATAAATCAGTCCGAAAAATAGTAAGTCGACCAATGGAACGCTGAAAGATCGAAGCATCAGACGAGAAGGCGCGTACAAATATCTGCATCAAAACAAAGGAGAAAGTTGAAAGATTCAACGCATCGGACACGACAACAGATGCACGCAAATTTTTACTTCGTGAAATTTGGATGCGATGTGCCAAGTTGGACTGCAAACGAATTAAATATGTACGAGTTGATCCAAACTTTAATTATAATTTTTTTATTATTTTTTAATGAATTAAACTCGACCTACAAATTAATTGAGGCTAAACGTCTGCACTAGTTTGAATTATCCATGTTAATATTATAATATATTTTTTTTAATTGAGTACTTAATACGTTACTTGATGGTTGTATCCATGTAAATTTATATTCACTAATTATGTACTTAATATCCATATCCGTTTAGAGCATTTTTATTTTGAATTATGACATCTATACTATAAAATGGTATTCGTATCCACTAAATGAGACGTAAATACAGATGTAATCAATATTATAAATAAATTTGTGTGGGTGTCGAGATCCTTTAGTTAAATGTTATTCGACACTCTAAGCATTGTGAAACAGTTGTGAAATACCATTTTTCTGATTTCTGTAATGTGATACTCTATAACTATTTGTGTGTCGGATATTATTGCTTATAAAAGTGATCTGGTTCACCAGCAAACAATAATTTGGCAACACATTGCTTTGTTTCCAATTTTTGTGGCCCTTTTCTATTTTCATTTCCATCATGTCTCAATCTCTCTTATGTGATATTTAGAGTCCCTCTTCACATTTCTCTTCTCCACCATTATTCTTCAATCGAGCATGACTAATATATCTTGATATATACCAAGTTGCTAACCAGTCAACCTTTCCGTACCAAAACATGAACACAAAGATTACGAATACAATTGCAATTTATAAAGAACATTTTCTCCATGCACAATGAACCTTTTTTTAACCATTTTAGTTCGCTCTAGGTTCAGACTTCTTTTTTTTTATAAGTCACCTATGTATTTTTATTAGCTTTTATATCGGTAAACTAATAAAGTTCAATTAAATTAAATTTGATTCATGTCCTTGACTAGATAAAATGTGTTGGACTAAACAATTTAATCCGTTATTTGCCGATTTGCAAAACAACACCAAACCCTTTCTAACATTTCATTTTAAGTGATTTATAGATATTAATTTGAAGAAATGCTCAAGGATTATTTTACACAAGTTGTGGAGCATCTAGAGATGTTTATAGGACAGTTAGAGTCATTAGTTTAAGGTTAATTTTGTTTTAAATTAATCTCAATCAATTTGCTGTTTAAAATGCTCAAAATTCTGTCCTGCGTTACCTAACGCTAAGTAGCGTCACACAACGCAAGTGTTTCAGTTTGAAATTCGTTTGAAAATTGCAAAATCTCTGACAAGCAGTGAAACAACGTTGCATAACGCTGTATAGCGTCAGGCAACGCTGAATCAATGCTTTCCCTCTAGTCTAGCGTTAGGCAACGCTATATGGCGTTGCACAACGGTCCAAAGACTAAAAGTTGTATAACGTTGTCTTCTGTTATACGACGTTTTAGCTCTGACTCCCTGACTGCTTTGGGGTGTTTCTGAGCTGAGATTTATTTAACGTTACAGAACGTTGTATAACGTTTTGGTTTTGAGTTGTTGCTTAACGCAAAACAAACGTTCTGCAACGCTTCTGTTCAGCGTTGTGTGATGGTGTCTGGCGTCGTGTAACGCCATGCTTAGTTGGTCAAACCAGCCTTTCGTTTTTCAACTCAGTTTGACCAGCGTTGTGTAACTCTACCCAGCGTTGCACAACGCTCTGACATTGTCAGGTGTCAGAGAAACTAGCCGTTGGGTTTTATAACGGTAACTTGGGCGTTGCACAACGCTGTATGGCGTTAGGCAACGCCCTAGAGGAAATTAGTCTGTTTTGGAGCTGTTTGCGCCCTCTATTTATACCAGCCATTATTGAGCTGTTTCTCTCTGTTGAACACATAGCAAAACTCTTGTCTTTGAGCTCCAAACAGCTAGTTTCTAATACTTGACTTGTTTGAGCATTATTTTAGCAAATTCTTTGAGATTAGTTAGCCTCAATCAAACTCCAAGTTCATTAGTGCAAGAATCTTTGAGTGTTTTGGTTGTGAGCATCATTCTCAAGTTGAAGGAAGCTTGTGTGTACTTTCCATCGAGTTAGGCCGATCCACCTCGAGGTCTATTGTGACGAGGCGATTCGGTTCGAAGTTGTAGACACGTTCTTATTGGAATTGAACGGAGCGCACCCTTTGAGTGGTAGCGAAACTCCAGGAGACGTACGACTAAGGCTAGCATTTCCTAGCGGGTCGGAACTCCGTAATCAAGTTTGCGTGTCTCTTCTCTATTGCTTATTTACTCTATTTACTTGCTTGTGAATTTTGAATTGTTGTTTTTAGTTATTTCCGCAAAATTGTTAAAACCGGTTTATTGTGCTTAATTGTGCCTATTCACCCCCCTCTAGGCCGTACTTAGGGACAACAAAGTGGTATCAGAGCAGGGGTTACTTAGATTAAGACCGACCTTAATTGTGTAACCTTAGTTTCCAATGGCTTCGAGGGTTATAGAAAAACCGGACAAATTTGGTTCCACTTGCAAAAACTTCCGATATTGGAAGAGATGCATGGTTGTATACCTCAACCTAATTGAACTTTGGGATATAGTTGATAAGGGATACTCACCAAAGTATGGTAGTGACGGCAAAGAGACCGTAGAGTCCAAATTAGATAAAACCAAAAATGACAATGCCGTCAATGTGCTTCTCAACTCGGTCCATGAGTCCATTTCTCCTATTCTTGGTAATTCTATGATTGCGCATGATATGTGGGTCTCTCTCATGAACCGTTATGAGGGAAACTCTCTAATTAAGAACTCTCGTCAATACGAGTTGGAGTCTAAATTAGATAGTTTCCACATAAAGGATGATGAACCCATCGAGGAGATGTATACACGATTTATACAATTGCTCGATGAGTTTACCAACATTGGAGAGACTCCTTCTAACAACCGTGTTATAGGAGTTATGCTTAGGTCCTTGGAGGGAAGATCGGGATTCGACAACCTCATCTCCAATCTTGAGACACAACAAAGGTCTCACAACAATCTCACTCCCGAGATCATCTACACTCACTTCCGATGTGTGGAAGAAAAGCTCAAGCAACAAGGAAAATTGAAGTATGAGCCTAAGTCAATGGCCTTGGCGGCAAAGGAAAGTGGCTCATCATCCGACCACCGAAGGCACTCTCATCATGACCACCATCAAGGGAGAAAGCACCATTCAAGTGACAAAACCAAGGGCATTATCGACCTTGATGAGGAACAACAAGGAGCCGTGCTTTCGAAGATGTTTCGGGCCATCATGATATTTGAAGGTAAATTTAATAAAGAAAGACTTGAAAATGATGACCGTGCTCTTTGTTTTGTGTGTCAAAAGGAAGGGCATACCATGTACTCTTGCTTCAAGCTATTCCCGCACTTGAGGAATGAAGATGGAAGCAAGAAGAAAATTGATGGCCGATACAAGTCGAGAAAGAGCCATTTTAAGAGCAAGAGAAAGAAGGAAAAGGCCATGCAAGCCACATGGGATTGTGAGTCCGACACGAGCTCATCCGGCCAATCCGATTCGGAGCAAGAAATCGACTTCGACAACCTTGCATTGGTGGCCAAAGTGGTGATGCCCGTGGATGATGACCTTGATGACTTGGTGAAGGAAGCATTTGAAGAATTTAACAAAGGCAATATCTATGTGCATCCTTTGAGCAAGACAAGCATGGAGAGTGTCCAAAACTCTACCTCAACCTCTACCTCGACTCCTACTCAAGATGAGGCTCCTAAGGTTGACAATATGGTATATCTAAACTCTTATCTTGATAGTGATAGTGATGATGAGAACGAAAAAGAATCTTTCTTGAATGATAACACAAACTCTCAATTTGATAGGTTGAATGATTATCTTGATGAGTCCCTTAAGACTATTGCAAGTCAAAAGGGGCAAATTAGTCTTTTGACGACTAAGATCAATGACCTTGAAGCTTTGGTAAGTAAGTATAAGGGTATGATTGAGGAATTTGAAAAACCAAAGGATTGTGAAAAATGTCGAGCTCATTTGAGCAAGGCAAAAGTTTTAGAAAATGTTGAAAGGGCTTCAAGCTCATCTAGTGCTTCATGTAGCACCAAGATGGACCTTGAAAAGTTGTATGTGGGTCAAAAACCCAACGACAAATCGGGACTTGGTTACGAAAAGGGGAATCAATCCTCTTTTGTGTCAAGAAACCCATCAAGCCCAACAAAGAATGGGAGGCATTTTCAAAAAGGCACCAACTATAGGAAACCACACGGGCAAGGGCAAAATAATTTTATTGGTTCTAAAAAGAATTTCAATGGTGCCAAAAGGAATTTCAATAATGGTCAAAAGAATTTTAGGGGTCCGCAAAAGAATTTCCAAAACAATCGGGATTCCAAAAATGTTCAAAACAAGTTGTATTTCAAGGGTCCCGATGGGTGTTTTCATGTTTTCAACAACAAGGGGCAAAATAGGAAAAATGACACTCACAATAGGAATTCTAGAACCCAAAATAGACCTCAAAGAAATTGGGGAAATGTCAATGCCTCTCAACACCAAAATCGGAATTTCGAAAATCGGAATTTCAAAAATCCTCAATCAAACTCTTTTTCTAATGACCCAAAGCTTAGGGCCATAGAGCTTAGACGTCACTTTGAAACCCATTTTGTTAGAGATAGCACACAAGTGAACAAGCCGACTAATGCTTGTTGCAACTATTGTGGAAAGAATGGCCATATCTCATTAGAATGCAAGTTTAGAAATTTGAACAACAACTCCGGTTCATTTAATGTTGTTTGGATTCCTAAAGTCGCTTCCACACCCGCTTCAACAAGTGGAAGCGGTTCTAGTGAGGCTTGATTAGCCATTCGATCTTCCCCGGTTCTTATAGTCAAATTTTAAGGGGGAGAGTTTGCAAGAATCAATTGTATGATTCTTGATTGATTGTTTGTGATTATGGCTCAAGAAAAGTGCTTTTTGCTCTTAATTTTATTTTCTTGCATATCATATCCTTGCATCCATTTATTCGTACTGATTTTGAGCTATATTTTGATGTTATTTGGGTACTTATTTGCAAAATCTATTGGTTTATTAGTTTTCTCAGGATTTTCCCTTCAAAATCGATTTTTCTGGTACTAGCGTTTCATAACGCCATTTAGCGTCGTGCGACGCTCCTTATGTTGTTTTGTCTCAAAGTGAATTTCGAATCTTTTTCTTTATTTATTTTATTCTCTGCTTTAAAACGTTATATAACGTTATCTGCAGCGTTGCAAAACGCCTTCTAACGTTATACAACGCTGAGTTAAAATCATTTGCAAAATCCTTTTTGATTTTCCTTGCGTGTTTTAACGCCATACAGCGTCGTCTAACGCCACTGTATTGGTCTGAAGTTCCTTTGAAGCGTTTTTCAACGCCATATAGAGTTGTGTGACGTTGTCTTGTGGCGTTACATAACGTTGTGTGAGCGTCAGCTGACGTTGTTTGCAGTTTTGAATTTTATTATTTCGGAGCTTGGCGTTGTACAACGCCCTGTGGCGTTAAGTAACGATTTACGAAAATTTATTTGGTCGATTGCGTTTTTCTTTCTTCTTCTTTTCTTTTCTACCCAAGAGCAACCAGAGACAGATCTCTCTTTTCTCTCCTTCTCCTTCACACCCCTTCATCTCTCTCCTCTAAATACTCCCTCCTTACTCACTCTCTCTCCAAACCAAGACCTCCACTAAACTCTCCACTCTCTCCTCTCTCTCCTAACTCTAACCACAACCACCATCTCTCTCACTTTCACCCAAATCGCCCAAACCCTAGTTTTCGGCTTCTTCTTCGATTTTCGGCAATCCGACCGTTGGATCTTCAATTGGCTTTGGATTCTTCTTCTCCAAGGGACTCTCCTTCACTTCCTCAAGTCACTTTTAAGGTTTGGTTTCGGTTCTCTCTATTTCAAATTGTCATGGCACCCCCCAAAACCAAACGGTCTAGAACCGGTACCAAAGGCCAAACCTCGGGTCCCTCCATGGAAATTGACCCCCCTGTGCAATCGGTACCTCAATCTTTGTCCGAAGTCCCTTTGGTTAATTGGGCCTTAACATCGGATAATCGTTATCTCTTTGATGACTCGGCCGGTTATAGAAATTGGCAATGTTTTCTAGAGGCCAAAAGGGAGTGTTCCGATTGTTTCTATTTTGAAAATCCTTGTGGCGATGAGAGGTTAGGAACAAGAGAGTTGAATTGGATAAATGAGAGGTTGAACTTTTGGCATATGCCGGGATTGCTTTCTTGTACCCAAAGGTACCATCCAACCATGATTAAATTTTTCTATGCCAACCTCAATGTCAAATGGGAAAATGGGGTACCAACGGCACACTCCTACGTTTTTGGCAAGCATATCAAGATAACCCGAGAGAGGTTAAGTGAGCTTTTGGGATTGAAAAATGAAGGAGAGGAGATATACATTCATGGAACTTGGCCCCGAGAGTTGCCATCTTATGAGGAGTTCCACCGTTTCTTCTATTGTTGGCGCAACCTCCATGCCAACCAATTCACCGCTACCGAGTTGCCGGCACTTCACCGTTTCCTCTTCTTGATCATCAACAACATCATTACCCCCAAGGCAACCATTAAAACCAATGTGGAAAGGTTTGCGGTTTATCTCCTACGGTCCATCTTGGAAAAGGACCCTCAAGTCAATATCCCTCATATCATCCTTGCTCATATGCACAAGACCGAGACCTCCTTCAAGTCTTGCTTTCCATATGCACACATCATCACTTGCATTCTCATGCAAGAAGGGATAGATTTGGACATGCCGATTTGGGGCGTTCCAACAAATGCAAATGAGTTTGCCGAGCCCGAGAATCTCTTTCACTATCTCAAGAGCACCGGATGGATCTCCATCGATGATATCTTAACTCCCGGTCCTTTCCATCGCAATGCCTATCTCTTCCGTCCAAATGCAAAAGTGAATCAATACGAAGAAATTGGCAATGAGCCGTTGCATGTGCCCGGAGGACGGGCGGCATCTCATGAGATTGATGCCAACGTGGCCGCCTATATTGATGAGAGGTTTGCGGCGTTGAACACGAAGATTGATGCAAGGTTTGACAAGTTAGAGCAAAGTGTTGCTAAAAACCAAGAGGACTTGCATAAATTTTGGGCTTCGGTGGATTTGAACTTCAAGAAGCTCATGTCAAGGGGCTCGGGGAGTGGAGGAAATGAGGATGATGACGAGTGATTGACATGCCGAGACCATAGCCTTGCCGAGACTTAGCCACCTTATCTTTTCGTTTTTCGATTGACTTTTGTTGGATTTTATAGTCTCGTGTTACCTTTTTTTTATGACTATGTGGTTTTATTTTTTATGTGTTATGGTTCTATGAGTCATATATGAACTCATATGGATTTATGTTATATGATATTTTAGTTATGCTATAATTGTCTCTTTTATGCATGCATATCATTTTTATTTCAATATCTCTTTATTGCATCTTTTGTTTATTGATTATTGACCTAACTCCCTCTAAAAATCCTCATATTTTAGTGCAAAATTAATTTAGATAGGGGGAGTAATTGATTTGTGTTAGGATTAACCTTAGCGGTTTATGGTTTGTCCGAATAACGCCCTTTTCCCTTATTGCAAAAAGGGGGAGATTTTTGAAGTAAAGGTCCTTGCTATGATTTGCTAAATATTATACTTTACTTCGGTGTTATTTTGCAATTCGGCAAAAGGGGGAGATTGTTGGACTAAACAATTTAATCCGTTATTTGCCGATTTGCAAAACAACACCAAACCCTTTCTAACATTTCATTTTAAGTGATTTATAGATATTAATTTGAAGAAATGCTCAAGGATTATTTTACACAAGTTGTGGAGCATCTAGAGATGTTTATAGGACAGTTAGAGTCATTAGTTTAAGGTTAATTTTGTTTTAAATTAATCTCAATCAATTTGCTGTTTAAAATGCTCAAAATTCTGTCCTGCGTTACCTAACGCTAAGTAGCGTCACACAACGCAAGTGTTTCAGTTTGAAATTCGTTTGAAAATTGCAAAATCTCTGACAAGCAGTGAAACAACGTTGCATAACGCTGTATAGCGTCAGGCAACGCTGAATCAATGCTTTCCCTCTAGTCTAGCGTTAGGCAACGCTATATGGCGTTGCACAACGGTCCAAAGACTAAAAGTTGTATAACGTTGTCTTCTGTTATACGATGTTTTAGCTCTGACTCCCTGACTGCTTTGGGGTGTTTCTGAGCTGAGATTTATTTAACGTTACAGAACGTTGTATAACGTTTTGGTTTTGAGTTGTTGCTTAACGCAAAACAAACGTTCTGCAACGCTTCTGTTCAGCGTTGTGTGATGGTGTCTGGCGTCGTGTAACGCCATGCTTAGTTGGTCAAACCAGCCTTTCGTTTTTCAACTCAGTTTGACCAGCGTTGTGTAACTCTACCCAGCGTTGCACAACGCTCTGACATTGTCAGGTGTCAGAGAAACTAGCCGTTGGGTTTTATAACGGTAACTTGGGCGTTGCACAACGCTGTATGGCGTTAGGCAACGCCCTAGAGGAAATTAGTCTGTTTTGGAGCTGTTTGCGCCCTCTATTTATACCAGCCATTATTGAGCTGTTTCTCTCTGTTGAACACATAGCAAAACTCTTGTCTTTGAGCTCCAAACAGCTAGTTTCTAATACTTGACTTGTTTGAGCATTATTTTAGCAAATTCTTTGAGATTAGTTAGCCTCAATCAAACTCCAAGTTCATTAGTGCAAGAATCTTTGAGTGTTTTGGTTGTGAGCATCATTCTCAAGTTGAAGGAAGCTTGTGTGTGCTTTCCATCGAGTTAGGCCGATCCACCTCGAGGTCTATTGTGACGAGGCGATTCGGTTCGAAGTTGTAGACACGTTCTTATTGGAATTGAACGGAGCGCACCCTTTGAGTGGTAGCGAAACTCCCGGAGACGTACGACTAAGGCTAGCATTTCCTAGCGGGTCGGAACTCCGTAATCAAGTTTGCGTGTCTCTTCTCTATTGCTTATTTACTCTATTTACTTGCTTGTGAATTTTGAATTGTTGTTTTTAGTTATTTCCGCAAAATTGTTAAAACCGGTTTATTGTGCTTAATTGTGCCTATTCACCCCCCTCTAGGCCGTACTTAGGGACAACAAAATGATCACGAATAATTTAAATTTTTTGATTTGACAAAATTGATATATTTTTTATCTACATTGTCCAATAGATCTATTTTTCATATATATTTGCCATAAGTTTTATTTAATTTTCTTCCAATGGAAAAAATATGAAAAACGACATTAACTTTCAATAAGTCTTTTTGAATTTCTCTCAAACTCTATAAGTCTTTAATTGTTAGTCTCTTTGTTATCAGATAAATATATTTAAATATGTTATAATTCAGTTGGTGTCAGTTACAAATTTTAAATCTATAATATATTTTTAAATTTTTAATTAAAATTTTAAATATCGAGCGAGCTCGATTAGCCTTCTAATCTTAATGTAATCTGTTGTGAATCACTGAATCTGTTCCGGTTACACCTCTTATGTCTTATCGTATTCGGTTCACCGCAAGCAAACAAAAATTTCATGTAATTCATAGATTGCTTGCGTTAACCGCGAATTGTGGCGTTGTATAATAGTCCAGACAGGGCCGAATGATTCGGATTCCATTGCGTAGATTATTGGGTGAGATACATAACCAAATCGTCTCCATTTAGAAAAACGATTACTGGACGGTGGTGGGATCATAGGGCAAACGGTGACATTACTTGCATTTATGATTTATATTTGAAATTCCAACCATATTTTTCCTGTTTGTTTAATCACGTCAAAGTGAGTGTAATAATAAAATAATACGTACTTTTTATAGCTTAGATACTCTGCTTTCTAATATCAAATTACGAAAGATGGTTGTCTTAGCCATTTAAGTTAGACGTGATTCTTATCGTACCATTATATTAAAAGCAGTAAATAGCTTATGTTCTGCAGGGAAAAAAAATAAAACAATAACATAATTCATTTATGTGATTTAAGAGTTCTTTTTTTTTTCTGACTACTAAGTTATTTAATAAAATCGAAAAAAAAAACTTTTTTGAGCTATTCAAACCGTGCCTCTTTTACAGGACTAAGAGCAAGAAACAAATTATAAAAAAAATAAAAATTTTATAAACAAATGAGGGTATCCAACTCATAACAAATGGGCTGAATTTTTTTTTTAAAAAATGCATTGTTAAAATCTTTACTTCGAGCAATAATTTTGAAAAAATAAATTTATTAGATAGAAGATGATCAAGGTTGGTAATGAATTTGAAGAAATGGCATGCAGTGCTGTGCCAGCAAATACAATTATGCGATTCGAAGCAATGTGAAATATAGTTTTCGTTCTTCTTCTTCTTCTTCATTTTTTTTTTTTTTTTTTTTTTTTTTTGAAAGCTAGTTTTCGTTCTTATTTCAGTAGTTTAGACATCGAATTGTATCATGTCAAATGGAGAACCGGAGACTCCACCGGAGAAAAGTCACAAATGGAGGATTCATTGAAGTCTATGCCCTACTAGTATACTACGGCCGTCGATAGCTAATTATTTCAGCTAATTCCTTAAAAAGAATAATATTTCAGCTTTATTTTATTTGAATATCACGCACGTTTTTAGGTCTTTGCTGTGCGATTTTAAAAATAAAATCCTTAACGATCATCTTATAAAAATAAAATAAAGGCAAAAACGTACAATGTTTATGATATCATGAAGAATTTAAGTTTTAAATTAGTTGATTGAAGATAATGACGGTTCTAATTCAAAATTAATTAAGTATTTTTTTTATGTAATGGATGACGTACAGAATCTTTTAGCAGCAGAATTTGTTGACCGAAAAACAAACAAACAGCATAACAAGACACGTTACATAATAGGAAATGATTCTGTTCACTAGTAACCAAACTGTATGATTCTTTTAAACTATAAATATATAATGTTATTTTTTTTTTATCAAAATTTGCAGCGCTCTATGCAAATATAAAAAAAAAATATTACAGACTTATATGATTCTTTCTTTCCCTGCCTTTTTTGTTCTTTCTTATCAAAATTTCTTTCAGAATTGATGTCATAAAAAATTTTAAATAGAAGTCAAGTACCAGGTAAAATATCACACCAAAAACATGGAATATAAAAAGAGGTTAATACTATTACAATCAAATAATTTTTGTACCTTTTAGTGCATCCTCTCTAAGTACATTTTCCAATGCTTATAATAACAAGGATACGGTATTATGCATAGCATCAATCAGTCAATGCTACAATCTATATTGTTTTAGAATTTAAACGACCGATCCGCATCATTGAATTTTATATTAAAAGTTTTCTGGCAAGCTCAATTTATAATTTTTGATAGAATAAAATCATTAGACGATTCTAAAAAATATAGTAAATATATCTAAAAAAAATGTAATATTTATTTTCCTACAAATTTTCAATATGAAATCGACTTAAGCTTCAGGAATACTACTATCTAAAGCTCGAATAATAAATTTGAGCAATTATACCATGCATCACTTATTGTAGTGTGATTTTTTTTTTCTTCATATAATTATCGTCTGGTTGATGTTATATGTGTAATTCATCAACAATTCAATATATATATATTTTTTGAGACAAAAAGAAAATCAAACCTTCCAAGTTATTTTGAAATTTAAATATCGATAACGAATGCTTCGATTGAATTTTTTTGAGCGCGACCTCCATTCAGACTTTCAGAGTGTGATTATATATCCTTTGTTACTAAACCAAGTCTTGTTCTTATCAATTCAACACTAATTTACATGAAAAGCGGATCTAGTGTCACATCCCGAGCATGACACGACAGAATCCCGCTACGAAAGTACTGATTCTAATACTTCCGCAAGGCTTAAGTCATAAATTATCCTATGAAAGACGCATATATTTTTTTTTCTTGATAATATAATCGAATATTATCAGTGTGACGATAGTAAGGAATTAAAAGATAATAAAAATAAAACAACAACAACACACAACTAAATATATACATCACAGTATCAAGTTTCATACAACAACATCTCCTCAAAATGTGACTCACTGACCAAGTCCAACTATCCAACCATCGAGCTAGAGTCTATACACAGTACCAAGTATAGCCTATATCTACACTGAGATTATACCAGTATAAATCAAAAGGTGACCCTAGCTGATCAAACCAAACTACAAAACAAAAGCTACTCTACATCCACCTCCTCCTCCTCCTCCGGCTCCTACTCAGAGTCGGAACTAATCACAATGACAGGAGGGTCCTCTGGTGCAGGGGCCGGGGGAGGAGCTAGAGCTGGAGCTGGTACACTATGCTCGGTATAAAAGTAAACGCCGTCGGGAGAAAAAGAGATGTGGTGCGTGACATATGCCTGAAGGTGTGGAACATAGACACGCTGATGAAAGAAAGTGCCGTCAAAGACCGCTATCGGAGGGCCCCTGATCGGCCTGTGCGTCCCCTGGAACCCCCAACCGCCGAGGAACATGCAAACAAAGATCAAGTGAGAAATAATAATATTTCCCAGTGCGGGTTTTAGTTCCAGACGTGGATTTCTAGTCGAAATCTTTGTCTAGAAATAATACCCATAATAATCAACATGAAATAAGAGATATAATAAATAAAGTAATATAGATAAGAAGAATAAACATAATGTGATGCAATCAATATATATATCTTCATATGCATACCGCACAGCGTAGCAGGTAAGGCCCAATCAGAACCATCTGTAACAATCATGCATGAATACAAATAAGGGATAAAGTCAAGCAAATCATGTCATAATCATAATCAATCATAAATAATCATAACTCACTCAGGTTTCCTAACCCAACCGGTTGTGCACAGGAGGAAACCTTTCCCTAACCCACTGGGCACACGAGGGACGAATCCCTAACCCCGGGCACATGAGGGAATTCCATATTCAAATAGCGCTACCGAACTGGCCGAAGCCGGTGGCCGACCGACTCCGGAGAGTGGCCTGACCTTTATGTCTTTTCCTTATTCCATTCCATTTACACAATTCGGATCTTATGTCTTTAGGCAAGACTGGGTCGAGCTAGACGGATTTAGCTCTTCCGTTAATTTGACGTTCAAACTTGCCTATTATATTGCAAGTCAATGAATACGGAGGTGGATTCAACATGAGTTGTAATATCTATTCCTAATAATCTAATATGATAAATTCATAAATGCATAACAACGGGGATCAGCATGCTTATGCAATAATTTAAAATTACCAACAAATTTCTATAGAAATCCACGTATCCGCACCTGTATTTGGCTGGTCGGTCTCTTCAGTCCAATCCCCTGTGATTGATAAAAACCATTACTAATTAATTAACGGTAATTTATTTAAAAAGGAAGGTCCGGCTTAAGCTACCAGACTGACTGACTGAAGTCTTTTATTTAAATTTTATAGTAATTGCTTGTGTTTTCAACGATTTAATTAATATTTATTATTATCTTATTTTATTTTATTTTAATCTATTCTATTTATTATAATTTTATTTTGATTTGTTTTGATTTATTTTGATTTATCTTTAATTTATTTAATTATTTATTTTATTTTTCTTATATTTAATTAATTAATTAATTAGATAATTTATATTTATAATATTAATCTTAATATTTTTCTTTATTATTAATTAATTATAAATAATTAAATCAATTTATATTTATTTAAATAATTTCTTTTAATATAATATTTATTATATGATTATTAAGAAATTTAAATTAGTTATGAAATATAAATTTGAATTTATTAATTAAAGTTTAAAAGTTAATTTATTTTGGATTTGTTTAAGTATTAATTAAGCTTGGTAATTAAATGTGGAAATTATGAAATTTAAGTTTCATTTCGGTATTGGGCCAAACCAAACGCAGCCAAATACCCATTTTTTTTTTTTCTCCTTTTCTTTTCTTTTTCCTTCCACAGGCCGAAGCCCACTGCCTCAGCCCACTCCGAAATTTTTTTTCAATTCAGTCCTTTTTGTTATAGATCAGTCCTTTTTGTTTACAATTCAGTCCTTTTTATTTACAAATAGGTCCTTTCTATTTATTTTTCAGTCCTTTTATTTGCAAACAGATCCTTTTTATTAACTTTTTAGTCCTTTTCTTTACGAATTAGTCCTTTTAATTATCTTTTTGGTCCTTTTTCTTCGCACTTAAGTCCCTGGCCACTGTTTTTCTTGCGTATCAGCCCCTGTCACCCGTCGCCTCTTACCAGAGATGTACCAGAGGTACAGTCTCCGTACCAGAGACTGGTACACGACCTCCAGACGCTGCACAACCTCTCTCCTAACTTCCCTTAAGTATCTATAAACTGAACAACTTGATTTTCCATCGAAATTTGCTTAATTTTTTTTCATGTCAGACCCGAAAACCTAATTCTTCAATCACAAACTTCATCAATGCCTCAATTTGATTCCAAACTACTCATACTAACTGATTTAGCCCCAAATAAACTCAATCTAGTCTCAAAGATTAGTATAAAGTCATTAACCCGTAATTAATCTTAATTCCAAATTTGAATAATTAAGAATTTAACTCAAAATAGATGAGAAGGGGATAGCTATACCTTAGTCTTCGGCTACTATTACCCTTTTCCCGATCTCAAATCCCTCTCTCTCTCTTTCTTTTTCTCCCTCACGTTTTTGTGGAAAATTTTCTTCACCGGCCAACTCTAAAAATTCCCTCAATTACGCTATTTATAGGAGATGGAGATAAGAGGAGAAGAGAAAAGGATCGACGACGTCGATTTAACCCCCGAATCACAAAGGTTGACTCACCTCCCGCACCCTCACTTGATCTCTCTCACTACCCTGTGATCACCATCGGAGAAAGGAGAATGAGCGGTGCTCTCAAACCCGTGGCCAGAGGTGATTGGATGGCCACAATCGATCCACGCCAAAAATCGCGTGGGGCGGTGCTGCGACGAGAGAGCAGTCGGAGAAAATCCGACGGAGCGGAAGAGAAAGAAGAGGAAAAGAAAGAGGGAATGGGATGAAGCCAAATGGCTCGTCCCGATTCTCTGTGGCGAAAATTTTGTGGCCTTTCGTGTGGTAGTTCAATTAAAAAAGGATTTAAATTTGAATTTCATTAGTATTACTTCAATTTAACAACAGATTTTATGATTAATTAAGCTTTGATTTTACTAGAATATTCTATATTAATTATAGAGTTTACACAAAGTCAAAAATTTCGAATTCGAGTCGATTTTTATGTTAGTTTTGATTTAATTGTATATTATTTGAATTTTGTAATTATTGTATTTATAAGAAAATTGAGGATTCCTTATTAATTAATATTCCTAATATTTTTTATTAATTAATCCTAATCAAATTAAATTAGGTTGGTTGCCCCACTATGTTACATCTAGGTAGTCCGTTTAGTTAATTTTACATTTTGTTGTATGTTGATCTAATACCATGGATAATCGGGTCAATCTCAAATTGCAAAATAAACTTTTATTGGAATATGAGAAGTAACTCTTGATTTAGTGGTAAAGAGCAATATACATTGAGTGAAAAATCGCAGATTCGAAATCGGACCGGGAGTCTTTCATGAATATTTAATTTAAAAATAAGATGGGAAGCTTGACCCAATTTATTATTATTATTTTTTGGATTATATGAAGGTTTAAAAAGTTCTCGCATCTATATAACTCCCATGGAGAGCTTAACATACGGGATAGCAAAGAAAAACACCATATAATTTGGGTCGCCTTTTAATTTAAATATAAAAATGGCCAACAAGCTCGAATAAAACTATAAAGTACACAGTTCCAAAGAAAAAACTGATATAATGTCGGTTGTTATTTAGACATAGGAACAGTCAGCAAATTTTCATACTCAAACCGTTTGATGACGACCAGAAAAATAAAGAGTGAATAAGTGCACTTTGTGAGAAATAGTACTATTCAGAGGAGTATCTTCAAACGAGTTTGACCAAAATTAAATAGGTCGAGTTTGAAGAAAAAGGAAAAAAAGGAAAGAGGGAAAAATGTCAAGATTCATCACTATTTCGGTTGAAATATAATTTAACAAATTCCAATATTTATTGCTATGGAAGTTTGCTATTACCTTTTTAATGCAGTATTCTTTGACTTAATTTCTCCGACCATTAACATTTAAGCATTTTTTATAATTCGTCAAATAACTTAATAATTAAAGATAGTGTTTTTTCGCACCTTTTGAGATAGAGATAGTACATTTTTTCAGTCTGTACTTAGATATTTTGCTATAAATACTAATATCAACAGTCAACAGTCAACACTCTGCATTATTCATTTTGAACAACTTACTATGCACGTTAATGATTTTTAACATGCACGCGCGGTACTAAACTGAAAAAATTAAACAAAGAGGCCAAAATCAAATAATTTAGTTATTACCATCAAAGTCATTAAGTTAGATGAGTTATCATGCATGCTCTTGATTTTATTATTCATCTTGTTTCGATTCAATTTTTGCTGAATATTGAAAAAATAATGAATTCATTTTATTTGATAATATCACTATTAATTTTTTTATTTTTTAATTCATTTGCTCTTCAACTAGATAAATATAAAAATTTATTTATACATATAGTAATCTATTCACACGTTTTTCCTTGAAAACAAGTAGAATCAGTGATTTATTCACACTTAACAATATTGATACCAAAACAACGAAAATATTAAGTAGCATTTTCCTCCTCAAAATATCTAAAATTAAAAAAACGGTCCATATTTGTTTATCCGATTCAATTGAGAGATTCGGACCATAGATTTCTTTCGGTCCGTTGGCACCTGACCTTAGCTTCCTTCCCTTCATTTCAAGTCAAGTACCAGTCCAAAAATAGCTAACGGACGGAAGGAAAGAAAGAAATGCTCTTCGCCTTTTTTCCACTTCGCCTTTTTTCCATTTACCACTTTACCAAAGCCCAAACCTCTTCACATAAGAATTTCCCTTTGAATGGGAGGTTGTTCTCTCGCCTCTCCAATCGCAACCATTTCTCAGGCACCGCAGATTTCCCGCCTCAACCCACCTTCTATCCCATTTCAAATTACCCCCCGAACGCACCTACAGCTCCAGGAACTGACAGTAGGACCCACGCATAGAGACCTCCCATGGCGATGCCGGTACAGTGGATTCGAGCTTGAGAGCTCTAGCTGGACAGGCTGAGGGGTTCGGTCGACACACCATTGGTGGGGTGAATGGGTCGGTTTACCACGTCAGACGTCACATCCCTCGCTGGTATTGCTCCCTCTTGTTTTTTATGTTGCATGTTAAACAGTTAAAGTGTTGATGTTTTAATTTCCTTCAACATGAGGGAACGAATAAAGCAAATTCCAAAGGGAATTATGCTGAATTGAAACAATTGGTTTGAATAGTGATGTTTGGTTATACCCCTATAGCAAGGCAGAATTAATCTTTTAAGCTGGAATGCTTCAAAATGCAATTTGCAAAAGAGATTACATAAATAAATGTTCTTTTATCATGTAGTTATGGAAAGCTACTAAATGTATGTAACCAAGTAAAATATGAGCTTTCTTCTTATTTCCTGTCAGAGGATATTCTGGGTGTATTGAGGATAAATATATGCCTCAGATGAGTCACACAACCAGCCTTGAAAAAGTTCTGAATGGTTCCTAACATTCTGTTGCCATTTTTTTACTTTTAATACTAGATGATGGACCTGGCTCACTACGTGAGGGATGCCGCAAGAAAGAGCCCCTCTGGATTGTATTTGAAGTTTCGGGAACAATCTACCTTTCCTCATATTTAAGGGTCTCTTCATACAAAACTATAGATGGCAGGGGCCAGACGGTAAAATTAACAGGAAAAGGGTTGCAATTGAAAGAATGTGAGCACGTGATTGTGTGCAATTTGGAGTTCGAAGGCGGGAGAGGTCATGACGGGATTCAAATAAAGCTAAAATCCCAGCATGGATTGATAGGTGTAGTTTGAGAGACTATGATGATGGGCTGATTGATATCACCCGAGGAAGCACTGATATAACTGTCTCGAGGTAATACATTGCCTCTTTTTAATTGAGGGATTAATTTTGGCTGGTACAATACAGACGATTGTTTCCCAAATTTGACTTGACTAGGTTCACAACCACTTTATAGACTCATCCGCACTAAATTTTATGCAGTTGGCCTGAGTTTAATTTGTATTGGGCTAAACTTAGGGTAACTCGGTGAAATCTAAGGAGAGTAAATTAAGACTTGAGCACACAATTTTAGTCCTAATTAAACTTCTGTTTCAGCTCAGCAATGCTGTTGCAATCTGATACCTCATCAACTTGTGCAGAAACATTTTACATCTCTAATTTGAACTCAACAGGTGTTACTTTGTGAATCATGACAAGACAATGCTCATTGTTGCAGACTGTAGCCACATCGGAGATAGATGCATTCATGTCACAATTCATCACTGTTTCTTTGACGGGACCTGCCAGAGACACCCACGACTTCGATTTGGCAAGATTCATCTATACAACAATTATACAAGAAATTGGGGCATCTGTGCTGTTTGTGCTAGTGTTGAAGCTCAGGTACTAAAATTATCTTTACAAATCGCTTATTGAATTGGAAAAGTATTAGACTGGTACGTGCTTTTCGGAAATAACAGTCCAGAGAAAAAGGAGGTTATTTGATTGCTTCGGACATGGAGGAAACATGATAAAACCTGAAAATTTCAAAACAGTGACAAAATGCATGGAAATATGGAACCTCTGACATGATCTTCTGTTTCTATTGTGCCTAACTTGTTCCTTTTCTTTTAAAATTTTCAGATTCTCTCTCAATGCACTATATATGAAGCAGGACAGAAAAAGATGGTTTTCAAATACATGCCTGAGAAGGTAATGTTCATTATATATATTCTTTGCAAAGAAAACACAATAATTCAAGATACAATAAAATAATTGACAAATATGTATTATTGGAACATGCAGCGGACAGAGAAGAGGTGATGGCTGGTTGGATTAGGTCAGAAGGCGATGCTTTTCTTAATGGGGCACAGCCATAATTGATTGAAGGACCTGGTGCTGACTGCATGTTCAAGGCTGAAGAGCTGTACCAGTCTTGGATGATGGAGCCCGCTTCTCATTCTCTCAAGGAAGTTCTGGTATGCATCGGCTGGCATTATATACCCAGACTGCCTGATTGTTAACTTGCAACAAAAAATTGTGTGTCCTTTTGCTCTCTCGTAGAATGTGTAGTTTAGTTTTTAAATCAATGTAATATATTGTGTAAAGTGGAAGACGAAAATTGAAAGGGCTTTGTGTAGTATAGCATATTATTGGTTTTAAGGATTAAGAACTTATTAGTTTGAATTAGCAACTGAAAGCATTTGTAAAATGTGTAGTTGTAATAATATTATGTATAGGTTGAATTAGCCGTTTCTGGATAACTTTATTATTGTTATTTTTTTTAAAATTTTTTTTAACCATCGTTAAATTTTTGTTTTGTCATGGAATTCAGTTGAGCAACAAATTACCGTAATATCTGTATTTCTTTTCTTTTACTACTAGAAATCGGTAATTAGATTCATAAAAACGATGTTTCCATAAATATCTTTTTTTTGAAGCAATTCTAGCTCTGTAATTATACTATTATAGTACTAAAAGTGTTATTATTTCGAGCGCACATCTAACCTTTATAGTGTAAATTGTATTTCCATAAATCTAACTCTGGCACATTAATTTTAATGTGTTTTTTCAATATCTTGATCACTACAAAAAGTTATTTCAAGACATATGTTTATCGTGAATATATTAAGAATTGTGATACATTAATCATAGTATTTATATTTTGTGAATTGTGATACATTAAGAAGTGATGGGATGCAAAGATAGTACTATGTGTTGCATTTGATGCCGAGATGCATGCCTGGTCTAAAAAAATGAATGCATTAATTATAGTGGGTCTTATTTTCAGACTTTGTTATTTTTTTTTAATGACAAGATAAATGACTATTTTATTATATATAAAGACATTTATTCTTTGTTATCAGAGCGAGAATAAAAATTTGGAACATCCTTTTTGGTTTTTGAAAAGAAAAAATAATGCATGACGAAAGGGAAAGGGAAAGGAAAAGGGATTGGTCTGATCTCCCCTTGGAACTGGTTCATGCCATCTCAGAAAGAATCCCCGGACTGTGCGATTTCGTTCGCTTCCGCGCCACCAATAAAAAATGGCACTCCTCGATCCCTCTGTCTGATGCTCCCCCGCAATTACCCTGGCTTCTGGAGGGGAACGTTGATGGACAAGCTATAACAACCAACTTACAAGAGGAACATCGTTTTTATTCTCTCTTCACCGGTGAAACCGGTACAATCTATGTAAAACCATCCTGCCAAGGGAAGAGCTTTAGAGGGCCGAGTCATGGCCGCCTTCTTCTGTGGAATACAGGATATACGAATTCTCGAATAGTAAATTTTTAATTTGCTTTTTCTTTCTTTATGCTAGCATTTCCCCCCACTTATTTGGTATACATACATCCAGTCACTAATTTTGTGTATTTATAAAGATTCTATTCCTAGATTTTTGAACTTTCTAAATATACTAAATATCTTTTAATCATACGTTCATCTAGTCAGGATGTGTAACTTGTAATACAATGTAGGTTTTACCTCTACTCCCAACACACATAGGCATTAATACACACACATACATTTAATAATTATTGATTATTGACTATTTATTAATTTTATTGTCATTGATAAGATTAAATTATTATTTTTTTATGGACATATTAATTACCTCACCACCTCAGAGTTGTCATTTGTTTAATCCGCTCACGGATGAAGAATTCTTGTTGTCTCCTCAACCAAACCCCACGGACGGGCCGCCAGTTCACAATTGTGGGTTTGAGTCATGGGCGTTCTATGATGCACACAACAGTGAGTGGATTGCAGGAGAAAGAAGGTTTTCCCATTCTTGCGGTTATCTTGGAGGGTTGATCTTTTCATCAAGAGGAGGTGACTCCACAGAGATTTTTGATGTCTCGGGTTTGAAATTGTACGAGGTGCCACCCCTTTTGGATGAGTTGCAAATTCGGTGGCCTCCCACCAGCTACTTAATGGAGAGTGCTGGAGAATTTCTGAGAGTGTCTTTGTACTTGAAGTGCTCGGACCATTCTTACTTTCGTATTTATAAACTCATGTCTGACGAAACATTCTGTTTCTGGGAGGAGATAAGCAACATTGGCGACCAGGTGCTTTTCTTGGATGTCGCTGATGGCTTCTCAATGAGTGCTACATCTTTTCCAGGTGTCTTATAAAAGGCAACTCCATCTACTTCTTATATCCCGACAATTGCCAACCCTGTAGGTATGACATCCAGCAAGGCTCTGTGGAAAAGTTGTCGTGTCCATTCCAAATCTGTACTTGGTTTGTTCCCACTCTGAATAGCATAGTACTTGACTAATTTTTCGGAAACTATATATGAAGATATAAACGTGTTTGGAAAGCAGGGTTGGAATACAACTTTGATATTAGTGGTTAAGAATATTGTGGAGACTGGAGACTAAAGTTCGAAAAGATTAGTGCTATTTTGAAAAAAGAAAATTATTATAAAAGAGCAATTAATTTATTTCTTATTGAATTGATTGTATTGTGCAAATGAGAGACAAAAAACGTCTGAATATACATGCATAAGATGTACCGAGAAAACATGCTAAAGATAGAAGGATACACAAGAAAAAAAAAATACTACTTCCATAATCAAATGAAACAAAATAAGCAATTGGTTAGGTTATTCTGACAGCTATGGAAAAGTAGAATAAGCCAGGAGCAATTTCCCTATATTCATATTAGTATTAATCGGGTTGGCTTTGATCTTGTTGCTACGGTCATTTGAACTGTTGAGAAGATTTCTTAAATTGCATATGATAGGTGAGATATTACCCTTGAATTTAATAATTAGAGAAGTTAAAATTAATTTTTCTCTAGTTTGATTGATGTTGTTGGTTTGTGTACTAGGTAAATCTTGAGTCTCTGATATAATATAGTTGTGCTTTGGGTTCTGGTACCATGCTTTGTGCTCTGACATGGGTACAGTAATTGATGCTGTTGTGGTGATCATGTTTAGGGTTGTAAGTATGATGGTAACGGATTCTGGCCTTTAGTGCTAGCAACTGTGTCATGATTGGCTGTGTTCTTATCTCTGATATGATATTGATCAGATTATGTATGGGAGTTTGCCACGATCTTTACCATCTAGGCTGATTTGGCTCCAGTGACCTGGTCAATGTGAGTGAAATGCAAAAAAAGAGACGATCAAAGACAGAAATCAAACAAGAAATGCTAAATTTGTACTTATGACTGCTGGGGTAAGGGTGGCCAAGGGAAGAGAGCTGTTACACTTAAATTATTTCCTTTGCACATTAAGACCCGATGGAGTAAATGGATGAAGGGATTTGAATTAAAGTGTTATATATATCATGCAGTGACAAGTGGGCCCGTCTTTTAAAATATTAACAGAGAAGGCTGGGTGCTAACTGCCATACATATATATATATATACTATACAGGGCAGTCGCAACTTTGCGCTGTAGAAAATATAAAAAATTCTAATGTTAAATATAAAAAATATGTCATAAAAAACTTGTTAAAATTTATAGAAAAAATTTGTAAGTTCAAAATTAGTATTTTCTTCCATAAAAAATCGCTATATAAACTTGACATAAATTTTCTGCCCAAAAAAACCTTACTAATATTAATAATTGGAACAACTATTTTTAATTTATTTTAAGCAAACTATATAAAAAAACTATTTATGGCCGCTTTTCATAGTGGCCGCGAGATTTAATTATATCTTAGATTTCTTTTTGATAAATTGCCCATGGGCTACTCATTAATTAAACAAAAGAAAATACAATAATAATGTTTCAGACATTCTTAGTAGAAATAAGAGGCTCCCTTGATACTATCCTAATCCCCTCTAACAACTAACAAACCGCTCATCTAAAAAAACAGAAAAGAAATAAGAAAAACATAAAACAATAGTTACTAAAATAAAAGAGGGGTGCAAGGGAGCTCTAAAAATAATGAAAAAATTATGGGGGTCTCTCCTACACTTGTTGAAAGAATTTATGATCAATTCTCATACCAATTCGCAGCTCACTCATTATAGAGGCCATAGGTATCCCACTATAGCTAGTCCCCTGTCTTCTTGCTTGGTTTGCCATATCATGTGCCGATTTTACTGCTTCCCTGTTAACATGTTGCACCTCTATCTTACCAGCCAGGTTATCTTACTGGTTGGCAATTTTAGCAATGAGTGGTCGAGCTCGCTATGATGGTAATGAATCTAGGCATCCTTCCTCTAGTGCCTTGACCAAATTGAGGCAATCAGAAAATAATTGCACTCGGTGACAGTTTTCTGCCTACAGCAGCTGCTGAATTTCACTCATAGCCTCATCTACTGCCATCGCCTCTGCATGGAATGGATCCTGTATTGTATACTTTCTTATTCCCAGTTTGATCAATCTGCCTTCCTGATACACCAAGTACGCACTACCAGCCCTGTGGGACGTGTCCCATGAGGCATCAACAACCACCTGCTAGTCCTTCCCTCCAAATTCATAAGGCACATTGCACACACCCTCCTGTGTTGGTGAAAATTCTCTATCTCCTTTGGCCCCCATTATGCATCGAAGCTCTGACTTTATTGCACACCATACGCAGGTCAAAGTTTCTATGCTCAAATAGAGTTTTATTGTGTGCCAGGCGCCGGCCATATTTTCCAAAGTGTGTAACATAATGTTCTTATATCATCCTCCTACATTTCATGTGTAATGTACCGTACTGCTTTACCAATATTTAGAGGGAGATTTTTAGTTCTAATTCCCAAACTACCCCAAACCATACCATTTTTGACCCTTGACAGAAGAAGAAGCAATGTGTAGTGAATTCATTCTCCTGTTGACATCTCACACACATCGAAGAAATAGCTTGTATTCTATGGTGCATGTTTTGAGCTAGAGGTAGGCCATTAGAGAGCAATCTCCACAGGAAAACTTTAACCTTATGGGCTATATTTTTCCACTCCCATATGTACTTCCACTGTACTTCAACCAATTGTGGGCAATTTGTTTTAACGAGCTAATCATGCCCATCTTCAACAGTATATGTTCTGACTTTGTATGGCTCAAAACTAGCCTGTCCCTCAAACCTGTCACTCTTACCGGCTTCTGTATGTTATGTGTGATGAAATCGTGAGCCTGCTCTCCCAATTCCCAAACATGTGATGAAATCGTGAGCCTGCTCTCCCAATTCCCAAACATCCTAATTACCTCATCACTTTTCCACGTCTGAGAATCAAAGTCAAACAAATCAGACACTGTCTTCTTTTTGTCTTGCCTTGTTGCTTGCATTGCTGGTTCTCATTGCGGGTACCACGACTGTGATAGAACTGGTATGTCAGTCCCGTTTGCTATTTGCCATTTGACATTTTCTTTAAAAAAATCTCTCATTTTAACTGCATGCCTCCACAGTGAGCTTGCTCCAGCCACATTATTGGCTCTCCAAAAACCAAGGTTTGAGTAGTATTTGCTTCTACACACATTCACCCACATTTTATTTCCATTGATCATCATATCCCAAACCAATTTCAAGAACAAAGCATCTCCAAACAATTTTAGCTGCCTCACCCCCAATCCTCCCATGGTTGTGGACTGACAAATCTTTGACCATGCAACAAAAGACACGTATCTAGTTTGGTCACTTTTTCCCCAAAAAAATTTTGCAATCAAGCTATCCATCTGCCTTATCAACCCCTTAGGCAACATCTCTGTGCTCATGAAATAAACTGGCACGCTCATCAAAACTGATATTATTAACACTTACCTCCCTGCATGAGAAAGCATGTTCGATCTCCATCCAGAAAGCTTGGATTTTAACTTCTCTAAGAGCATGGTACCCGTCTTTTTTGCACTGTTTGAGCTGGTCAGTATTGCCTCCAAATAATGCTCCTCTTGTCTCGCCAGATCAGCCCTGAGCCCATCTTGCAAAATTAAAATATCACGAATAACCGTAAAAACTTTCTCATTTTATGCTTATCATAAGCTATTATTGTTTAAATGGATTGGTGCGATGCGGGTCATGAGTGTGAAAATGTATATTGGCTTTTTGTTCTGCTTTTCCACCTTGCAAGTGAGTCTAGCATTTCAATGTAATTAAAATTATTTTCTAGGTATTCACCAATAATTTTAAGTTTAAACCAATTCTAAATCGAGAAAAACTAAGGAACTTGACCTTAAGATTTCTGGCACTTGCTTAACATTATAAATGGATTGTGCTAACTTTGTTGAATTGACAGCTGCTGCCAAGCTTTCGAAAAAAAAACTATATATGTTGAATTGACCTTACCCATACTAAAGGAAGGCCTAACAGATCATTGTATAGTTGATGTTTCTAACCTTTATATTTGATTGACTTTAGTTATTAGTTGATTGACATGATTTCTGACCATATATATAGTTTCTGACAATAATCTCTGGTGCATTTTCATAAGAAAATAAATTATTAAATTTGTTTACTTTTCTATTTTTACTTGGAGATGATGTTGATTTTGATTAAGCAGATCTTTTTTACGTGAGTACTTGGGTACACAAGTAGCACTGTTACTTATCAGCTGAGAACAGTAGAGAGACCTCATTTACAGAAATATTGATATCGCAAAAATATTTATTGACAATTTAATTTGCTAAATATAGCCCAAGAAATTGAAAAGCAAGGCCAAAAACAGAAGAGAAGATGATATCAACTCGCAAGAAGATGGCAGAATAGTGAAGAAGATGATGCTGGGGTTGCTTTTTGTATAGAAAATATGCGTACTAGAGCATATTGGAACATATCATGGTTGTTTTTTGATATCAACATTTTGATGACTTGGATATTGCAACATATCTATGCCATACCATGGTTGATGACTTGAATATTACAACATTTTGACAATATAAATGAAAACATTTTGATGACTTGGATATTGCAAAATATCATGGTTGCTTTTTGATATCAACATTTTTAATTAAGTGATGAAAAGTTCAGCAAATAGGACCATTTTGTATAAGAAATATGCGTATTGGATATGTTTTATTCTGTTATTATTGGATGACTAATATGCGTATGAGTACATGGCAATTCACTGGGTACATGATGACTAATATGAGTTATACAATTCACTGGGTACATGATGACTAATATGCGTTATACATGTTGGTTCTTGTAATTGGATATGTTCATTATTATGCGTATTGATACACAATGCAATATGAATGTGGATTCTAGCTGCACTAATAGGCTTTCACTAAACAAGTAATTTGAAGAACATCCAAATAGCTTACAAAACAACTAGTACATTAGAAGAACAACCAATACAATAGCACATTAGAACATTAGAAGGCTGAAATAGCATCTAGCATCCCTAAGTAGTACATTAGAAATTAATAGCATCTAGTACTTCAAATCACAGATAGCATCCAATACATTCGAAGAACATCCAATACAGAAGTAATATCACTAATGGTTTGGTACACAATTTAATAGTTGGTACAAGTTCTAGATTAATAAAAATACAACAATGCGCAATTGGAAACTAAATGGAACTAAATGGAAACTAATCGAGAAAGAAAAAGCAAAAGATCTAAGAATCTAATTAAGCCTTCCACTAAAAGCCTATTCATTTAAGTTGAAAATTAATTGCTGGCCATTGGGACGACGGATGGCGATCTCCCAGGCGATTTCCTCCCCCTCCAAGGCGATCTTCCAAGTAAAGAAGACCTTCGCCCGGCTACCTCGACAATAGCTTCGACAACCATCTGACCCCACTACCTTCTCAACCTTCTCCGACTTCTTCCATGACATCCTCAAACCCAAGACCCTTTCGTCTACCAAAACCGCCATTTCAAATTCAAATTTTCCTTTTCCCCAAAATCAAGATCTGCCCATCCCAACGGTAAAATTCACCTCAAAAACGCCTGCTCCTATTCCTGTTAAGGATGTTTTCCTCAGCCTCCATAGAGATCTGAACAAGAACGTCACTGCCCCGACTCCTGTTCAGGCAACAACAAACAAGGCAAATCTTTCGTCTGTACCAAAGTTTGTACAGAAAGATGGCCCTTTTCCCTCAAAGCTAGTTAGATCGGATCCTAATAAGAAGAAACCTTTTATTTCAAATGTGAAATCTCGTCCTCAGCCACTGCTCCCTACTCCTCTTTTTTCTTTTGCCACCCTCAATTTCTTTGATGAATATCTGCGTCATAAAAATCCTAAAGATTTCATTGCAAGTAAATCTGGTAAAGCCACGGAAAATGATAGCTGGCACGAGGTACTCTCCAAGAAAGACAGAGTAAACAAAAGGAAACTTGCCTCAAATAATTTCCAAGAGATTATAGCAGCAAAGATCGTTGAAATCAGAAAGAATAGGAAATGTTTCAATTATCTTGGTAAAGTCCATCAAAAGATTCACTGCACCTATCCAAGGAGATGCTGGGGGTGTCAAAATAAGGAACACACACTCTCTCAATGTCATCTTTTGCCAGAAAATTGTTTGAAGAGGCAACAATCAGCGCCTAAATCTTTTGCCTCTGATTCTGCTCCTCTAGCTCCCTCAAAATCACTGCCTAAATCTTTTGCCTCTGATGCTGCTCCTTTATCTCCCTCAATATCAGTGCCTATTTCCACAAAAAAGAAATTTCTCCTCAAAATAAAGATATTGCTCCTCCAGATTCTACTAACTTTGTAATCTCGAAAAATCTCTGCAAATCTTTTCAAATCGTTCCAGATATTTTTGCCAGTAGCGACCTTACTTATATCCCTGTCCACAACTTACCCTCAAAGTTGCAGATCCAGAATCAAGGAAAAAAACTCCCTTCTCCCACTCTTTATCCTTTAGATACTATGGAGGCACCGGCAGATTGGCAATTCCTTCTTTTCAATAGCGCAACTGAATTTGAAGATTACCGCCTCAACTCTCTCTCTGTGTTTTATCACATAAGAGACATCATCAGATCTGAAAATGAAAGCCTCTATCGAGCATCAATTATCTCTGTAACTGGGGTGCTCCTGGCCTTAATTTTGACAGAACAATTATGCATGAACTTGCCAAGCGTTTTGGGGCCAGAGACGTCGATTATCATGTGTTCTTCGTTGACCCATCGCTGGCCAACTACATCGTGATCTATCCCACTACCTGTAGGTGCAACCACATTTGTGCCCACAGCCCTCTCCGAATTGAGAATTTTGAACTTCAGGTAGACAGATGGACTACCAGATCGGGAACCCATAGGGAACCCCTGGTTTTTTGGGCTAAGATTAAAGTAACCGGTCTTCAGCTGCATCTTTGGAACCATGGCGACCTGTGTCAGTTGGTGTCAGGTTTCGGGGCGCCGGTAGATATCTCTCCTCATTTTTCTGCTGGCAATTCGCCCGGATGCTTATCAAATGTGGCCACCCAACAACAATTCCTAGATGGATTGTGGTCTCAGACGATCCTTATGTAGCTATGGTTTCTGTCACGATCGAGGGCTTTACACGTATCAGGGATTTTCAACCTGGTCCACACTACGGACCAGGTGAGCCATGGGCAGCACCTGAACAACCTCCTTCCCCACCGTCTTCCCCTCCTAATGAAGACGAGCCTGAGGAAATCAACTCTGTCACCTCAGAAAGCTCAATGGTACAAGTCCTTTCTCCACGACACTCCAACAGTGTTTAGCAGCAATCCATTGAGAACAACAATAACATGCAAAAGGCGACAACACCACTCTCTCCTTTATTTTTATTTCACAATAAATCGCCTATGCGCTGCTTTGATTTCAGCAATCTCCTGAGTTTAACTAGCTTGAGCCTCTCTCCTTCAATCACCAATAATGCAAGTTCCACTCTTCTTCTGCCTGCACCACGAGTCCTGAGGAGAATCAACTTGAACATAATCACATCACCTTTGAAGTTCTTGAAGAAAATCTCTTTGGCTCTCCTTTCTCCTCTCCTGCACGTTCTGAGGTGCCGACAGGGATTGAAGAAGCTCCTTTTCTGTTCAACTCGGGTGCTCAGGAACCAAGAAGTGAAAGGCTTCGTCTGAAGAACTCAGGTCCTTATCGATCCACACTGCAAAAGGCTTAGAGGAATAAGTACAATGTCACTGATTTTAAGGTGTCGCAGAAAAGGAAAATACAACAGTTGGTGTCACTAATGATTACCTTAAACACACAACTCCAATAACAGTTGAACAAGCTGAGGCGGTGCTTCTGGCTGCAGGGATTGACTTTGACTCAGAGCTTCAGGACAAGCTGCTCAAAGCTCACATCATCCCTGGACTCTGATTGTCTGCGCTATGCTCCACCAGTAGACAATTTCTCCTGTTTTAATGTTTAAGTTACTATTATTAAGAAATAAACCTGTTATGTTTGGGTCAGTCTACAAGGCCCCCCTGATTTGGATGAATAAAATCTCTCTTTGCTTCTTTCCTCTTCTTTTTCTTATTCTTACGGCTTGTGAATCATCTTCTCGCATCAATGACTTCTAAACTTAAAATTCTGTGCTGGAACGTAAGAGGATTGAATGAGAGGGAAAAAAGATTAGCAATCAAACAAACACCAAAATTAGAGAAGCCTTCTGTAATTTGCTTCCAAGAAACAAAACTTTCGCATTTCTCTCCTCTCCTTGTCTCGCAAACCTGAGGCAAAAGCTTCAAAGAATTCTTGACTGTGAATGCTAATCAAACACGAGGTGGGATTTTGACAGCTTGGAACCTCAACACTCTTTCCTCTGTCAACTCGATGGCATCTTCTTTTCATCTCACGATCGATTTTGTAGTCCTTCCAAATTCCGTCTCACAAATCTTTATGGACCTTCGAACCATATTGGCCGAGATTCTTTCCTCCATGAAATAAGAACCATGTCTCCAGCAAGCGACACCCCTTGGATAATTTGCGGTGATTTCAACTTAACTTTGCAACCTGAAGAGAGGACTAATACGCTGTATAACCAATCTGGAACTGCTGATTTCGCTGAGTTAGTTGAGGAACTACAACTCATCGATTTGCAAATGGCTAGTAGAAGCTTCACTTGGTCAAACCAGAGATTGAACCCTTCTATGGCAAGACTTGATAGCTTTTTAGTGAATCCCTTGTTTGCAACCTTGTTCCCGAATATTCAGCAGATACCATTGGCGAACACCTTCTCCGATCATTGTGCTCTACTCTGCTCTTTCAGTGTCAGTTTTCAGCCTTCTAATATTTTTCGTTTGGAAAATTACTTCCTCAAACTTCCGAAATTTTCGGATTTGGTTTTATACTATTGGCTGTCGGAGGAGGTTGCGACTAGTCCAGAATCTTTTAATTCTAAACTAACTAGTCTTACAAAGTTAATCTCGCGATGGAAAAAAGGGAGATTATCAACTTTGGATTTACAGCTCAATCACATCCGAGATTTCATAGCATGGACTGATAAATGCTCGGAAGTTAGGCCGTTGTCAGAATTAGAAGTCCTAGTTCGAACCCTCCTCAAGAGAAGATTCACTGTTTTAGCGGACTGGGATGAAACTAGATGGAGGCAGAGATCCATGGCAACATGGAGACTACAAGGAGACCGCAATAATGCTTACTTTCACGCGATAGCTTCGGCAAACAAAAGACGAAATTGGATAGATTCAATTGAAGTTGATGGCTCTAGTGTTTCTGACCACAAGGAAAAGGCTTGCGCATTTCACTCTTTCTTTTGTTCACTTATGGGCTCTGCTGCTTCAGACTCAGGATTACTAGAAAACATAGAATGGTCGATGTTGTACCCGAGCAGCTACACTTTTCCTAATCTCCTCACGGAACCGATTACGACACTGGAAAAACGAGAGGCCATCTCGAAGTGGCCACCTGACAAATCGCCGGGACCTGATGGTTATACGGGGGAATTCTTCAAATTCTTTTTAGAAGAAATGCTGCTTGACATTTATCAGACCTCGAACAATGCTCTTGCATCAGGTTCCTTGGCGCCTCTAAATTCCTCCTTTATTGCCCTTGTGTCGAAGGTTGATTTACCAACAACAACAAGTGATTTCAGACCGATTAGCATTATTCACTCCATGTAGAGACTCTTGTTGAAAATCTTAGCGACACGTTTTACCCCGCACATTGAACATTTGGTAAATCATTCACAATCGAGTTTCATTCCCGGCAGAAACATTTTGGAGAATTTCCTTTATGCGCAGCAACTCCTTCATTTTGCGAGCAAGGAAAACATCCAGCTTGGTATTCTCAAAGCTGATCTGCATAAGGCTTTTGACACCTTGAATTGGAGCTTCATTACGAAAGTTCTCACGGCAATAGGTCTCCCTCTTATTTTCATCGATTGGATATCTAATTGCATTCTCCAGGGCAACTCGAGAATGATTGTAAATGGAATTACGGGACGACAGATAATTCTAAAACGTGGTGTTAGACAAGGTGACCCGATTTCTCCCTATCTCTTTATAGTCGCGTTTGATTTTTTCTCGAGATGGCTCAAATCGTTAGTTCGTACCGGCGCCCTGACACTTCCATTTCCTCGGATGGAGCCAACATTGTTCTGTGCTGACGACTCGATTATTTTTTTCAAACCTTGCTTGCAGCAGGTACAACTTCTAAAAATGATCCTCCTGGCTCTTCAGTTTATGTCGGGTCTATCTTTAAACAGGAGTAAATCGGACATATTGATTACTTGTTCTGATGAGAGCCTCCTCAATTCTCTGGCACAAGAAATGGGGTGTAGACCTGCTCTCTTCCCGATTAAATACCTCGGGTTACCCCTTTCTAATAAAAGGCTGAAAAATAAAGAGAAAGCTAAGCTCTTGGACAGCCCCTTTCCTCTCTTCTGTTGGTCGTTTGGTGTTGATCAACTCATGCCTAACATCGATGCCGCTGTATTTCATGTTTGCCTTCCAAATTCCGAATTGGGCGATTAAAGAAATTGACAGGATTCGGATGCGTTTCTTTTGGCACTGCTCAAATGATGCCCAAAAGAGACTAGTCATGATACCTTGGGATGTTATCTGCACTCCGAAAAAACAAGGCGGCCTGGGGGTCATCAATATGCACGAGATGAACACGGCTTTGATTGCAAAACACCTATGGACATGGACATCTTCCAAGGATAACTTATGGAGCGTTTTGACTGGAACGCTGCAGAATAATACAAATTCATTGTTCCCAGTTTTCAGCCCTTTAGAGCGCACTTTCAAGAACATTGCACCTCTGTTCGTCCCCGCTATTGAAGCCATTCCGAGAGATGGAAAATCAATCTTATTTTGGCACCACAATTAGGGAAAAGGAATGTTGAAATTCCATTTCGAAGACCTTTACAGCTTCGCAGAAGAGCCTAGCATAACTTTGTTTCAGTTTTTATTGGATTGGCGTAAGAATGTCAGACTCTTTAGATCATCGCTTCAAGACTCTCCTTCGGCTTCTTCGCAATGGTTCTCTCTGCAACACTCCCTTCTTACCACATCATTGTCACAGAATTGATACTGCTTTAGGTGGAAGCTCAGCTCTGACGGCATGTTCTCAGTCAAGTCGACTTACATATTTCAAAGTGTTAGGAACTCAAGTTCTTGTGCAATTTTAATTTTTATTAATATTTAATAAGCAATTAACATGCACGATTAACGGATCTAGTTATTCAAGTAGTTAATACATAAAATAGAAAGTGTAGGAGATTATACCTCTTCTAGTATCGTAACTAGAAGGCTCGACCTTTGCTTAGGAGTCGATGGATGCGCACCTTTGCTGCCTCTAGTCCACCTAGAAGATTAACCAAAGTCTATAAACAAGTGCTAGCTTGTTTTGAGACGATAGCTAATTCTCTTTTGATTTTTCTTCGCGCGATTAACTATTTTTCATGGAAGAAAAATTAACGCTCAACACAAGAGCTATTGAGAGAGAAAATGGAGGCGCCTAGGGCAGAAAAAATTCCGCTCCTTTTATTTCTTGCGCAAGGGAAGAAAAAGAGAGAGGCAAGAGATCTATGGCTCGGTGTTTCCATAAACAACATTGCCATATTTTGTTATTTCCAAACCTTGCTCTCTTTCTATAATTTTGTCTTGACAAAAATATCATTTCATGGCCGAAATTTTATGTATGATTATAAGCTATATAACATATTATATTAGCCTATTAATCAACTCCATTAATTAATCTCAAATCAGGCTTTTAATTAACTGATTAAATAAAAGACCGACTAGCTCAGTATATAATAAATATATGTTGAACGAATTTAATTATTAACATATTAATAATTAATTTGGAATTAGCATATGCATTATATTATTTCTATATGATCCATTTGAGTTAATTAATTATAACGGTTCACAACGGTATATAATTAATTAATCAACATATCATATTTTCGCAGTACTCGCTACTGCAAATAAACAAATAAATGCACGTATGGTTAAAGTCCTATTTGTGTGACCCTTTGAGGATTCATGCTATGTTGGCCATGGAAAATAAATCACTATTTGTTTCCAATAATCATAAGCGGTATCTAGCAACACGTTATGATTCCCAATTTGCATAAATAAACAATGTACTAATACAATCATTTAATCCTGCATAAGAAATGAGTATCTTATTGTTTTGATTCCTATGTCACATAATAAACTTGTATAATCCAAGATAGGAATGTGTCATTCTTACAGATTATACGTTTCTTGATCTAGAGATGATTGCATAAGTTGCTAGCAAGTAGTCCATCTCCATCAAGGGGCCCAGTAGATATCATCGCTCATCAGGTGAACTAATGAGGGACATACGGTTATCTTGATGAACAGTTTTTCCGCGCACAATTCAAGATAACATAAATTTAGTCCGTATAGCAGCCCTTATCAGGAATCAGCGATAGACGATATTTATAGAACCTATCCTCATGTGGAAAAACCAAACCATCTCAATCTTGGAATCAAACACTGGTAAAATAAATAATGACACTTAACACAATCCATATATTTATTTCATCGGGGTCATGTCCTGTACTATGTTCTAGTAACATATACATATGCAATTAAGTTAGTAACTCCTTACTTATGATTTGTAGAACTTAATCATCGCTTAACTTGCATACTAGTCTTATATGATAATTAATGTTCATTGTTAATTATCAAGACTATAGACAATTTCGATTTATTATTGTCATTTATTATTAAATGAAATACAATGATCCACAATTCAGATCCTCAACCTGAATGAACTGTCAATAATAAAATCTAGAAACAAATGATCAAGTATCATCAATAACATAAACTAATTAAGTCATTAAACCATTGACTTCTAGGACATAACTCCAACACAAAGAACTCTTCCAAGGGTGAATTCCAGTCTGTTCCCTTTGTGGAAACTTAACATCCCACCGCGCATGAAAATTTTCATCTGGCAGATGGCTCTGAACAAGATTGCGACAGTTGATAATTTGAAGAAAAGGGGATGGCATCTGGCTAACATCTGCATCCTGTGTGCCTCAGAGGAAGAAACAGTGATACATTTATTCAACACTTGCCAGTTCTTTACTGAGGTTGTTAGAGAGGCACAAAATTTATACCCTCTTTCTTCGGACTTGACATTCGATTCGAATCCACAATTCTTATTAGACAAGCGGGTGCCAATAGAACACAGAGAAATTATGGCTATTTTTTGCTTTGTGCTTTGGAGAGAAAGGTGCAATAGGATTTTCTCTAATTCGTTTCTTTCTACAATTGCTCTAGTCGATCAAGTGATCACTGATTGGGAAGCTCTGCACTCTGGTTAAATCTGTTGTAGTCCAAACATTACTGCCTTTTTTGGGTTTTTGTTTGTTTTTTAATCTCTCTAATTTATTTTTTATTTTTTGATTTTTTTCTCCTTTCTTTTTTAGCCACTGGCTAAATATTGTAACTTTATTTATTTATTTTCAATTAAAAAGATGGAGACTTGATCTCCATTTTTTCCTTAAAAAAAAAAAAGCCTATTCATTTAAAGAAATAAAAAAATGAGTCAATCGTCATTTCAATTGCGCCAAATTTATTTATTTATTTTTGTCTTAACTTTCCTCCTGAGCTGGGCTATCCATATTATTGTCTCTTTAATCCATGAAGATTCCGATCCCAAGGTAGAAGTTTTATACAAACTCTAAAAGAAAAATTAAGAGCCCCAAATTCTAAACCTCTCAAGCAATTTGCTAAACCAAGAAAAAAAATCCAGTAAAGGCTACGATCTACAATAAAAAATCAACCCAATAAGTGTCAAGTGTGTTATCAAGACAGATATCTAAAAAAATTGAAGTAGACCTTCAAACTTTAGGATCCGAGTTTGAAGGATCCTGTGGGTCATAAGGTGCAGGAGGACGTAAACGAAGTGTCACGTCAACGTCAACATCCGCCCCAAGAGGAGGAGAGGGTGGTGGAGGCGGCGGTGGCATCAGTACATCACGAGAAGGTTGCCTTGGTGGAGGCAAAGCCCTCTGTGCAACAGACCTTACTATAACAACAGGAGGCGGTATAGGATGAGGAGGCAAAGGCCTGGGTGCAGCAGGCATTGATATGGAAGCATGCCTCGATACAACAGTAGGAGGAGGGGGATGCCTCGGTTGAGCAAAAGACAAAGGTCTTGGAACAGCACGAGTTGCAGCAGTAGCATTAGGCATCTGTCCATGCACATCATGTCCTTCACGAGGAGGATTGGGTGGAGATGGTAATGTGAAATTGTCGATATAAAGGAGGAAACTCGCTAAAAGTTTTTTATAGTCATCCTTCAAGGAAAATTCAGAAGGTCAGGAGTCAGAACTAAAACTACAAAACATGCATCCAATAAATATTATTTAAAAAATCTGTAACTTACTGGAGAGTTTGTCTCCTTGGCCACCTTTTTTTCAATCTCCATTGTTCTCTCAATAACTATAGTCCTCAAAAGGTTTTGGCTGCAGTTACATGATAAAATAAAAGTAAATAAACAATAATAATTATTTGGTTTAGTGTTGTTATGTTTTTGTTAAAGGAAAAAAAGGGGGAAAAAGAAACATACACTTCAACTCTGCTGTTACAAGAGCTGATACGATTGTGGAATTTATAGAACCTCTCTGGCCAAAGCCTGGCTGTAGTTAATGCCCGAGATTGCATAAGCTCTGCTTCTCTTGCCGCTCCCCCTTCCCATGGCCCTGCCACTCTCATAACACCACCAATCCCAGTCACCGGCCTAGCTTCCGTCCCTGCCTCAACTCGTGCACGGACACGTCTCGTTGCCCCTTCTTCAGTACCGACAACCGCGGCCCTTGCCTCTGCCTCAACCACGGCAGCTCCAGCCGGCACACGCCCCCCTGCCCTAGTATCTGTACTCACACGTACACGTGACACTGACCCTCCAACACCGACAGACCGAGCCCCAGTTGCTGCCGCTGCTTCAACATCGGCAGCTCCAACTCCAGCCGTTTCCCCTACGTCAACTCGGGCAGCCCCAACCCCAGCCGGGGCTCCTGCTCCAACACCCCTAGCCGCTGCCTCTGCTTCGATACCGGCTTTGATACCTTGGGCAGCCCCTGTCCAGACACCAACTGCTCTGTCCGGCTCCATAGGAAGTGAATTTAGCTAATTCACCAAGTAATGAAAAATTATACAGTATCCACAAAATTATAAAAAATGTAAGGGACATTTCACAATCCGATATCGACAGATTCCATACCATTTCTCAAGACACTAATCAAAAGTTCGTTCAAATATGTTTAGCAAACTTTTAATCTTCCAGGATATCTTTATTTTTTTTCCTTAATATTGATGCTTGGCCCGTTGAGTGCACCAGCTTAAAAAACTCAAGCGGTTTAATGGAGGAAACAGGCCACAGAAAAAAAAAACTACAGACCATAAAGGCTAGTAAAAATTTTGGGCCAACTGAGCTAATCAACCCACATAAATGAACAAATTCAGTTAAAGAAGAAGAAAAAAAAACAATCAACACCTAATATCTAATTGGATCTATTAAAATTTGCCTAACAGGATTTTACAAAAAAGATCCTCATGGTGAATAAATTATTTATAAACTTTCCCTCATCTACCAAGTTTTTCTAAAAAGAATAATTAAACTATCCCTAACACCAAACACGATTTCTAACCCCTCTAAATCAATTAATTATTTGGGTTCATTAGCACAAAATTCAAATCAAATGGACGGATCTAATTGGGATCGAACAGAGAAATCAGATGTGGTCTAGCTCTGAACCATGCTTAAAACCGTATGACTGGGTCTAGTTTAACGTAATAGAAGGTATCGGGTCAGATGCACTAACCGTTAAAATGAGGAGGGATAAAGATGGTGACGTGGCAGGCTTGCAAGTTGCAACTATGAAGACGGTGTAGAGGCAACGCTGGCAGCTCCGACCTGTCCTATACAGAGAAAATGCAGAATTCCATGAGAAAAGTATGAAATTTATGAATAATTAAGTAAAACGAAAACTAGGTATATTAAATTGAGTGTCTGGTGATCTTTGCGATGGTATAATCAGTATAAACCCTAATGAGATCTAAAAAGGGAGAGATGAGAGTCTACTTCTTCTCTAAGAAGAGAAATGGTGAAGAGAAAAGCTCAAACCATGGATCCCACGGTCAGAGCTTGCAGATTAGAAATAGAATAGATCAATAGGTTAAAAGAAATTGCAAATACTAAGCAAGTCAATTTCCAAGGTCATGCTATTGATTATAATGGATTGTCTTAATCTTGATTAAAAAGATTGATGAAACAAGCTCATAACATGAGATCCTAGTTCATTACTAGTTAATTCAAAGCTCGTACGGAAATCTTATCTTAATCGGTTAATCCTCAATTTTAACACGAAAGAACATGAAAGAGCAAATAAAAGGCCAAAGTCAGATCAAAGAATGCAGTTTATACATAAAACAATCACAATGAGAGAGAAATATTGCACTCTCAAACAATTTTAGATATTTAATTACACTAGTACTTACGATTTTTAGTTTGCTACGACTTCTCTTGCTCTTCTTCTCTCCCCTGCCCTCTCTGTGTTTGTAGAAATGCTGTAGTGAACCTCGCCTATCGTTTTGAAAGAATGTTTGCTTCTCGACTTCTTGTCTATCTGGTATTTATAGGTTAGACCCGTATCTTTGACTCTCAAGATCTTTCGCTTCAAATCTCGCCGTCATTTCAGCTTCGACGGTCCAGATTATCAAACTCAAATCCTCACACAGTCACACATTCTGTCACACTCACAAGTCGTAACCGCCCGAATATTAAAATCTATATACACCTGGTTCAGAGAAAAAGGCTCCGTTTTTACTCTTCCAGTCTGCGATTGGCTGGCTTGTAGACTTGGTTTATGAAAGAGATAGCCCGACTTGTGGGTCTAGGTCCGGATCCTCTGGACGCCAGTCTATTGGACGTTTTTAGTATGGACCGTCCGATTTAATTTCAACGGTTAAATTTTTTCGGACCTATCAATCTGGTATTAATCACGGGACACTCATTATTGATCGGACGGATAGGGATCAAAAACATCCACTCGTTCGACCCTCTTTGCCATCACAAGCGAACACATTTCTCCTTCCCCTCCTCTCTTTGCTCCATGGCTAAGGCTGATACCAAGGTACTCTTTCTCTCTCGCTTCTCGTGCGCTGGTCTAACTTGCTCTTTTCCCTTGAAGTTTAAATCGTGTGCGTGCAGAGAATGGAGGCGGTGAAGAGGGGTTCCAGCGCAGCCTCGCCATCGCCACGTAAGATGCTGTGGACATCATGCTTCGCCTCAGGCCTCTCATGGATTCTAAGGTTTTATTAAGTTCTATAATTTGATCTTTACTGTTTTAGCTGTCTGCCTTGTTATTGAATTCCGTAGAACCCAAAGGTCACCTACTACCTAGGTCAATACTCATGTCAATTCTGGTTTATTATCTGTTCTATCAAGGGATTTTGTTAAGAAATATGGACCTTATGGAATTTGAAAGCATTTGTCATTTTGCAAAAAAAAGTTAGCTTTTAGAAAATAAAGCTCATCAGAATGTCTTATATTGGGAGCTTATCATAAGCATTCTAATTCCTTTTTTTTTTGTATTTTAGATTTGATCATCGTGGTACATTTTAGTGTTTTGTACTTAAATTGGTATTTTGAGCTCTTTTCTCAATTTTTTAGTTGAAAAAAATTGGATTGGGATTTAAGTTACTAACTTTACTATCAAAATTTATATCCTCAATGAAGCTTTACCTATGATAGAACAGAGATAAACTTTTAGGTACTGATAGCTTATTATAATGTTTTTGCTGAATTATGAATTGCAATATTGCTGAAAAGCATATCAATTTATTTCCCTTCCAGATTAATGACTGAAACTACAAATGTGCTTTATGCAAGAATGATTCAGGAGCTTGAGTCTGAACTAGAGAAGGCTGAAAGTCTCATTCTCTCTCTACAGGCTGAGCTAGAGAGAGAGAGAGAGAGAGAGAGGTTAAAAAGTGGGTTAGCGCATTTGGCCAATTAAAAGACACAAAAGGTACAATATAAAAGCATTTCGTATGTTCGTGCACCATTATTATTTTTGGAAAACATGGTCTACATACCAAACACTTAACTGGTACTCCATACTGTGTTAACCATCTTATTTTTGGAAGTGATGAGCTGAATTAGCAGCAATATAAAAATAGTAATGATTTATCTAGACCAATATTGATAAGTACTACTCTCGTGTTGTGTATAATAACATATATGAACTTCTAGATCCATGTTTCGTCGAAGCACAGATATTACATAATTTTATTGACATGTCAAAACATAAAATAAACAAGATGAATTATTACTGAAGCCGCATATTCTTGTATACTTTCATTTCCTTGAACAACCATGAACGATCACATGTAAGCCAACTTAAGGGTAAAAAAGGAAATTGGAAATATTTGTTACAGGCCTTTATACCTTAGGTTAAACTTTCTTTGTCTTAAGGTTGTATTCAAAATAGTTTCATGTAATATAGCCATATATAATGCTTTTTCATTTTGTATTGATAATGATGAGATTTACAAAAATCCAGTCACTGACGGTTAGATTATCTGGCAAAAATAGAAAAAAAAAAAAGAAAAAAAGAAGCAAAGAATCCAGAAAAACTGGTGATGGGAAGGGCTTATTCAGGAGGGACCCCCAAGAAGGAACAAAAAATTTTTTTTTTGGAAATTTACTAAGTTGGGTTGAAGTTTGATGGTGATGTTTCTCAAAATAGAAGTAAGGTGCTAGGGGAATGCACTGGGAAGGTAAAAGAAACTAGGGCTGATTTGAATCGGGGTTCTGGGTTGGGTTGCGATGAAGTTCCAGTTGGCCTTGAGTTATAGCTGATAACATTGACAGAGAAGGTAAATCTAGCCTTGTCATTCTATTCAAGCACCACAATTATGCACCACAGTTGGCCTTGATAAACCGGCAATAGTGAGTCCCACATTGGATGTCATTGCTGTGGATTCTAAACCAGCAGAAACCAAACCAGACTCTGAAGAACTGGAGGCTCCAGTTCCAGACCTAATAGCATAGCACATCTTAACATCAGTTACTGAGCCAGAAGGCCTCTGATCCACCAAATACACCTTCAGAAGGAAGAGAAAGAGGGGCGCATCACATCAGGGAACAACAATGAAGGTTTTGCTGCTCTTGTACCAGTGTTAGAGGAGAACAATGGGAATAATGAGGAGAATAATTCAGACTTCAGAGGTGGCTGAGAAGAGGCCGAGGGACTGAAGCTGCATCACATGACCAAGGATCAACAGAAGCATTAGGAAACTGGTACAGGTCGCTTGCCAAGTATTTAGTATCTACTGTGCAACTCCAGTTTCTTTCTACATGTATCAGTGCTCAAGGCTACTGGGAATTGGCACGCATAGAGCAATTATTTTGGTCCCACCAAAAATTCTCCCACCTCTTTGATGTACCATTTTGCATTGTAGGATCCATTGCTTTTTTAAACGTGCCATTGGTTGACTACAAAACCATTTTCTTTGTGTCTACATTTGACATATCACATATGTCATATGTCATTTTACAACCTGATTTATTCCTCTCCAAATTTGGGCAATGGCATTCATAACCTTTCCAGTGTACCATTTAAATTATGACTTTCCATTTGTTTCCTAATATATTATTTCTGCATATGTAGTGCATTTTTTAATATTCGGTATAATTAGTATTAGTTTGCCTTGTTTTGTTACTACATTTGGTTCTCAGGCAGTTTGGAATTTTCATCTGAGACGCTTACCGTATCTCTTTTCTGAATCATCTTCTTGCTTTGTTTGCAGCTCATTTCTTTATCAACAAAGAAGTGGTGAACAAAGAGGTAAGAGGAGACTTGAAAATATAAAGGGAGATTATGTGAGGTGTTCATTGTGGTTTGTCTTTGAAGGGAAAAAGTTTATCCTTTCGGCAGCATTCTTGAAAGAAAATGTAACTTCTATGTGTCTGCATATAGTATTCTTATCTTGGATAGACCGAAAATGACCAGCCGCTTATTGTGAATTCAGATACAATTCAGATTGATCAGATATTGGATCAACAGTTTTTCATTTGGAGAAGCATGGTGACCCAATCGGATGGTGCACTAGAAGAGGAAGATCCGACAAAAATAAGGAGGAAATGCAGTAGCAGCAAGATGGAACAATTAATGATCCTATCGTAATCCTAGAAGGCAGGCTAAGCTGCTAAGGGACGGAGAATATGATTACACGGCAGGAGTTATTTCTATCTAGAAATTTCGCCTAGGTTTCCTTTTATATTTTTCTTTATTTTTGTTGGTGTTTTTGTAATATTATTATTATTATTAGATATGTTTCCTAGTTTCGTACTATAACTGCGGACTTGTAGATACCAAATGTACCTGTAAATCCTTTTAGTAATAAATTAGGCCCATGTGGTTTGAATAAAAATAAAAAATAGATTTTTGGCATTTTGTTTGCGAAGGAATTAAAAATATGTTGAATGCTGTGTTGTATACTTATATTAACTGTCTAAATTCTGTTGTAGCATCATCAGAGCTCTCTGCTTGGCATTGATCTTGGGTGTTACATTCGATGAATTGCCTTAATCCCTTGTTGGAGACTTTTTCTTAGTCTTTTCTTTATCATCGCTAATCCTTTTGAACTAATCTGCATCTGCTTTTCCCTCTTATGCGAGTAGAGACTTTCCACACCTGAAGAAAAGCTTATTCGTTTCTTTTATAAGGACTGACGAACAAGAATCACATTATTAAAAATTTAAATATTAAATAAAAAATGGGGTATCCAACTAAAAAAAGTGGGCTGAATTAAAAAAACAAAATGCATTATTAAAACTCTTACTTCGAACAATAATTTTGAAAAACAAAAAATTATTAGATACAAGATTGTCGAGCTTGCTATTGGATTTGAAGAACAGGCATGCAGTGCATCCAAAGTATTGAAAAATATAGTTTTTCGTTCTAATTTAGTAGTTCAGACGTGGAATGTTTGTATCATGCCAACTGGAGAACTAGAGAACTGGAGACTGGTCCACAGGAGAAAAGGCACAAATGGAGGAGTCATTGACCTGAAGTCTGTCTATGTCCTAATATAGTCGTCGATAGCTAATTATTTCGGCTAATTTATGTGGATATCACACATGTTTCTAGGCCTTTTCTAAGCGGTTTTAAAAATAAAATCCTTTGACGATCATTCTAAAAATTTTAAAAATAAAAGGCTAAAACATACAATTTTTATCCTGAATAGTCCATACAACTATAAAAGACATGAATTAATTTAAGTTTTAAATTAATTGAATCTGAATGATAATGACGGTTCTATATAATTCATAATTAATTAAGTAGATTTTTACTTAATTAATTCATAATAAGTAGATTTTTTTTTTCGTCGATAGCAGTTCTATCTCTTTCGATTCCCTGCCTTGTTTGTCCTTTCTTGTCGAAATTTCATTTAGAAGTTGTCATCAAAATTTTAAATAAAAGTCAAGCACCACATAAAATGTACCACTGGCTGCAATAATTACCCCCCAAAACTTAATTACATTATAGATTATAAGTAGAGGTTAATAATTAATAATTAATAATAATAATAATAATAATAATAATAATAATAATAATAATAATAATAATAATAAAAAATTAATATCTCTTTGGGATCAATGAACTTTCCTGAAACAATTACGTGTACTATCTTAAAAAAAAGTACATGCATTATACACGAGCGATCACATAAAATATACAGGAGATTAACCGCATCCTTTCTTACTGCAATCGCCTATGCGTTTAATCTGAGAATAAGGATAGGATGACAAAGGAAAGTTGATCTGATGGTTGTTGCATTTGGATTGTACAGCCCAAGTTTTGGGGTTCGATTGCCGCTTTCAACATAAAAATTCAACAATTTTCTTTTGTGGTTCCCTGCTTAGGGGGTTTTTGGATTAAAAAAAAAAAGAATAAGGATATGATATTATGCATGTTGTCAACTAAATTTTCAGAAATTGAACGACTGAACTCATCATTTAATTTTATTTACATAATAATTTTTTTTAGCAAACTCAACTTATATTTAAATTTTTTTCTGTATTTACTTTCGATAGAATAGAATCATTAGATACTCTACGATTTTAAAAAATCAAAAGATCCCCCTAATTGAAAATATTTAAGTGTAAATTTATTTTTCAAAATCAAAGAAAAAATTTAAGCATTTATTTACAAGTTTTTAAAATCAAAGGAGCCTTGTATACTACGCTTCGCCTCCTCATCTTGCTTCTGGCAAAGCTTTACGCACTAGAAAATCGGCATGATGGTATGATAGGAATACTCCTTAGAAGGCCGACTACTACATAGGAGCGATAGCGAAGCCAAGCCGTCAAAAGGCAAAAAGCTCTTCTAGCAAAAAAAACACTGCCTACTTATAGCCCTAATTCAAAGTCATGGAACTAAACTGTGTTCAACCAGTCAAAGCAATATAATATAGTAAGTATCAGCCGTTGTGCCCATAGGCCCCTAATTTTTTCAGTATTTACAAGTTTTCAATATTAAATCGACTCAAGCATTGGATAGACAACTATTTGAAGCTCCAGTATAAAATTGAAGTAATAGCACCATGCATCACTTTAATTCTAGTGTGTGTGTGTGTGTGTGTGTGTGTGTGTGTGTGTTTTCTTTTAATTGATTAGCAGATGGTTGACGTGTCTGTCGTATGTGTAATATTCATCAACAATTCAACATTTTTTTTTTTTTTTTGAAGCAATAAGGGAGTCAGACCTTCCAACTCATTTGAAATCTATAAATCTTTAGGAATCCTCCGTTGGATTTTGAATAGGCGACCTCTATTCAAAATGATCATCCTTCTTACATGGAAAGCGAAAGAATCTAGGTAGTATTTTAAGTTAATTTTACATTTAGTTTTGTGTTGGTATAATACTGTGAATAATATGGTCAATCTCAAATTATGAAATAAATTCTTATACCTACTACTTATAAAGGCACCGAAGATATAAAGTTTCAACTGAAGGGTGTATCCATCCCGTTATATACGGTCTGCCGTCTGCATCGTTGATTTTTGTACTTTGGATGAATTTTTGACACAAATGTTGACTCCAAATAAAAGTCCGGGACCCTGGTTTGAAATGAAAAAATTGAAGTGTGCATTTATTTTTCAAAATTAAAGAAAAAAAATTATAGACAACATTTATCAAATGAAAAAAAAATCTATTATAATTTGCATCATATCCAAATACAAATATCTATCTTTTAAAATAATTTCATTCAAAATTCAATATTACACTGAAAAAAATTAAAAATTAATTTAGGACATATTTATTATGAATTATGATGCCACGTATTTAGTGATTTTTAGCATTCACAAAATAAATAATATTTGAGTGGCACTAAAATGAAAAAAAAATTAAACAAAGAGGTCAAAATCGAATAATTAAGTTATTACCATCAGTACCATTCATTTAGGAGTTATCATGCATACTCTTGATTTTATTATTCTCCTTGTTTCGATTCATTCTTTACCGAGTCGGAAAATTAATAATGAATTCATTTAATTTGATAATATCACCATTATTTTTTATATTTTTTTAATTCATTTACACTTCAACTAGATAAATATAAAAAAATATTTATATACATAACAATTTATTCACACGTTTTTCCTTGAACACAAGTAGAATTAGTAATTTATTCACACTTAACAATATTGATACCAAAAGTAATATCAACGAAAATATTAAGTAGCATTTTCCTCCTCAAAATATCTGAAATTTGAAAACCGGCCCATATTTATTTATCCAATACAATTGAGAGATTCGGACCATCGTTTTCTTTCGGTCCGTTGGGACAATTGAGAGATTCAGGCTTCCTCTTCCCTTCATTTCAAGTCAAGTACCAGTCCAAAAATAGCTAACGGCCGGAAAGAAAGAGACGCTCTTTTCCTCTTCCCATTTCCCACTTTACCAAATCCCAAACCTCTTCTCATAAGAATTTCCCTTTGAATGGGAGGTTGTTTCTCTCGTCTCTCCAATCGCCACCATTTCTCAGGCACCGCAGATTTCCCGCCTCAACCCACCTCCGATCCCATTTCAAATCACCCGCCACACGCACCTCCAGCTTCGGGACCTGACAGTGGGACCCACGCGCAGAGACCTCTCATGGCGATGCCGTACGCACACGTGGATTCGAGCTTGAGAGCTCTAGCTGGACAGGCCGAGGGGTTTGGTCGGCACGCCATTGGTGGGGTCCATGGGTCGGTGTACCACGTCACATCCCTCGCTGGTATTGCTCCCTCTTGTTTTTTTTTTATTTTTATTTTTTTTATGTTGCATGTTAAAGTGTTGATGTGTTGGTTTCCTTCAACATGAGGGGATCAGGGGACGAATAAAGCAAATTAAGGGAAATTATGCTGAGACAATTGGTTCGAATAGTGACGTTTGGTCAATTCATTGTTTTTTGTCCCTATACAAGAACATAATAATCTTTTAAGCTGGAATGCTTCAAAATGCAATTTGCAAAAGAGACTACATGAATAACTATTCTTTTATCAAGTAGTAATGGAAAGCTACTAAATGTAAGTAACCAAGTAAAATATGAGCTTTCTTCTTATTTCCTGTCAAAGAATATTTTCGGTGTGTTGAGGATAAATATATTCATAAGTTATACAAACAGCCTTGGAAAAAATTCTGAATGGTTCCTAACATTCTGTTGCCATTTTTTATTTTTAATACTAGATGATGGACCTGGCTCACTACGTGAAGGATGCCGCAAGAAAGAGCCACTCTGGATTGTATTTGAAGTTTCAGGAACAATCCACCTTTCCTCATATTTAAGGGTATCTTCGTACAAAACCATAGATGGCAGGGGTCAGAGGGTAAAATTAACAGGAAAAGGGTTGCAATTGAAAGAATGTGAGCACGTGATTGTGTGCAATTTGGAGTTCGAAGGCGGGAGAGGTCATGACGTAGACGGGATTCAAATAAAGCCGAAATCCCAGCACATTTGGATTGATAGGTGTAGTTTGAGAGACTATGATGATGGGCTGATTGATATCACCCGAGAAAGCACTGATATAACTGTCTCAAGGTAACAAATTGGCTCTTTTTAATTGAGGGATTAATTAATTTTGGCTGGTACATAGAGATGGTTGTTTCCAAATTTGACTTTACTAGGTTCACTACCACCGCATAGCCTCAATCCTCCCTAAATTTTATGCAGTTGGCCTGAATTTAAATTGTATTGGGCTAAAGTGAGGGTAATTAGGTGGATCTATACTAAGGAGAGTAAATTGAAGACTTACAATACAGTCCTAATTAAACTTCTGTTGCAGATAGGCAATGCTGGTATAATCTGATACCTTATCAACTCGTTCAGAAACATTTTACATTTCTAATTTGCAATTCAACAGGTGTTACTTTGCGAATCATGACAAGACAATGCTCATTGGTGCAGACCCCAGCCATGTAGGTGATAGATGCATTTGTGTCACAATTCATCACTGTTTCTTTGATGGGACCCGTCAGAGACACCCACGACTTAGATTTGGCAAGGTTCATCTGTACAACAATTATACAAGAAATTGGGGCATCTATGCTGTTTGTGCTAGTGTTGAAGCTCAGGTACAAATCTACAAATCCCTCGCATCCTTAATGTGAACCAGCAGGCTTAGATTAGGTTAAATGTCAGGACCTATGTGGGTATTAAAATTTGTAATAACATCATGAATTAGCCATTAGTTGAATTGGAAAAGTATTAGACTGGTATGTGCTTTTCGAAACAACAGTACAGGGAAAAAAGGGGGTATTTGATTGCTTTGGAAATGGAGGAAGCATTAGAAAGCCCTAATCTTTCAAATGAGGACAGGAAGCATGGAATTTTGAAACCTCTGATATGATCTTATATTTATAATGTGCGCAACTTTTTTTGTTTTTTAAAAAAAATTTCAGATCGTCTCTCAATGCAATATATATGAAGCAGGCCAGAAAAAGACAGTTTTCAAATACATGCCTGAGAAGGTAATTTTAATTATATATTCTTTCCGAGAAACACAATAAATCAAGATGCATTAACATTATCTGACAAATCATATGCATAATTGGAACAGGCAGCAGACAGAGAGGAGGTGATGGCTGGTTGGATTAAGTCAGAAGGAGATGTGTTTCTTAGTGGGGCCCAGCCGTCATTGATAGATGGACCTGGTGCAGACTGCATATTCAAGGTTGAAGAGCTGTACCAGTCATGGACGATGGAGCCCGCTTCTCATTCTCTCAAGGAAGTTCTCCAGCTATGCACCGGCTGGCAGGATATACCCAGGCCACCTGATTGTTAACTTACAGCAAAAATAATGGCTTGTCCATTTGTTCTATTGTAGAATGTGTAGATTTAGTTTGAGATGATGAGATGTACATGTGAAAAGTGGAAAGGTCAAGGGGGTTGTGTTTTGTGGAGCATAGTGTGTTTTACTGGTGTTACGGATTAAGAAAGTACTAGATTGAAATAAAGATTCTTTTGCTGATTTTAAGATTTGGAAACATTTGTAAATTGTGTAGTTGTATTGATGTTATGCATTGGTTGACATCGATGTATTATATATGGGACAGTTTCTTAAAAATTTTTTGCTAATTTTTTATTCATCGTTGAATTTTTTGTTTTTTTTTGTGGATTCTTGTCGAGTAACATGTTTATGTTGTGAGCCATAATCAAGCCTGAAAATGGTCTTGTAGAACTTAGTATTTTTTAAACATACTAAATAGAGGGTATCTAGGGCCCTGTAGAACTTAGGTGACGGAGATAATTACTTGTTATCACAGATGAAAGTTGATATTCAGGACTCAGGAGAGTGATTTCTAATTGATATTCAGGACAGTCTATTCTTCGGTTGTCAAAATTGAACCCGGTTAATTACGTTATTTGCATTGGACTTGTCAAAATTGGCGCAATGAAGTGCAATGGGTTCTCTCTTTTTTCCCTCCTTTAAGGTCGAATTGGAATGTTTTCTTCCTCGTCCGTTTCCCTTTTCCCAAGGAAAAAAAATGAGGAATGGTCTCACCTTTTAGGGAAAAATCATATTAAAATTGGAGAACTCTGATCGTATATATCATATATGCGGAAGCTGGAAACTTTTATCCTTGTAGGTGGCATGAACATGTTAAGCTTGTTGCTTGTGTTCCCTAAAAGAGATGTTCAATAGTTTATTATTTTTTAGTTATACAAGAATTTTAAAGGGATTCTTTCCTTCGAAGAGACTATTCCTCTCTGGCAAGAATGAAAGCATAATAAGATAGTTCCTTAACGTGGAAGAATCTTTAGGTCAGTAAAAGTTAGTAGTGAAATAGATAATTAAGATTTTTTGAAGAAAATAGAAGACCCAATTGAAGAAGTTTCTAGCACGAACTCTGAAGAAAGATCCATTGTTGGAAATGGAAGCATAATCTGAGATCACCACGTTGTCAGCCATTAACAATCATTCTTTGAATTTGCAGCTTTCTATGTTTCCTGCATGTCAACTTCCATGCAAAAGGCACATGTGTCAAAGCGCAAATCTCAGCACTTTTCTAAGGACATCTCCCCTGACACATTTCCAGCTCCGAAAGCGACGGATATTGATGAAATGGTACATCATATACTGCATTAATTACCTATGAGAGATTTCTTTTTGTTAAATATACATATATATATTTATATATTTGTAAAAGAATGCTGGAACAAGCTCATATTTAGTAAATGAAAATGCACTATTAAGTTTGTGTCAAATAAAAAAAAAATGCACTATTAAGTATATATTTGGATCATGTCAAGTTGAGACAAAAAATGGAGATCTCCTGCCTGACATTAACGTGCCAAACATACATGGTGGGATCACTGATTGTTCTCGCTTGGCTTTCTATCCTGTTAAAACTTTTACGGACATACATATCTACCGAATTAGTATAAGATTTGGCTGTCTAGAGAAATATATTCAAGATAAAACTTTGTATCTTTTTTTATAATTATACTCTGTACTGTTGAGAGTACATTTTTTATTTTTGGGGACATGTTAGGTACTTTTCTGGCTTCTATTGTTTAGACACTTCTCAAGGCAAATTGTTTACCACATGGTACCTTTTTGGGTACTTGAGTCCGGGCATACTGATGTAAACGCATATACTTCAATTTTTTAAGAAATCCCTAAGCGAATTAGTTTAGATTCTTGGGCTTAAATGATTAAAAATTAAAAAATTTCTTTTTCGTCCATATGCCTGGCAATTTGTTGATACTTGCAGGTTGCACGAATCTGACAAAATCTTCACTCATCAATCTATAGGTAAGGTTTTTGGTTGGATTCCTTGCTCCAGTTATTCCTGTTTTCTCCATTTTTTGTATGATTGATTCGCTAGAAGCAAAATATGTCATTAGGTATACCATACCAATTCAAATTATATGTAGTTGCACGACTGTGTTCCTACTGTAAATGCTCCGAAATTGAAGAATTTGAAAAGGTGCTTGATTGATCCGTTACAACATTTAGTACTTCGAATCTTTACCAGACAAATGCTACCTACTTGCTGCTGTCCTATCTCACATTGATTGAACAATCTAAGGGGTTGGATTGGATGTCCGGATTAAATTTTACAATCTTCTTTTGGTGTATTATAAGCATATTATTTGTTTATCATTGATTGATATCCACCTTTTTTTAATAACGGAATCTAGCTTTCAACCATTTCCGTTCTCTTCTTTTGCTGTACCAATTTTCTTCTTATTTCTACGCAGACAAGATTGTTTTAATTTATGAGAACATATTGTGCGCAAAAATGTATAATAAGTTTTGTATAAAAGACTAAAAATGTGAGAGTCGAATATAATTTTCTTTTATAATACACTGATTCAATTTATTTTTCCCTTCCATTTTTTATTTGAAAATAAATCTACTCATCGTCCTTAAAAAGCTCAAGGGTGATCAGCACACCAATTTTCTGGCTATTTTACAAAGTTCCAACATCATCAGAGTTTCTCAATTATGCAATGTTATTAATTTTTCTGAGAAACTTAGTTGGCTCACGTACTTAAAATACGTTTTCGTATTATTGCAATCATGGCTACGTTTAGATGAATTATATAACAATAAAATGAAAAGGTGGGAGTTGCGATCAGAGAAGTGCCACGACAAACAATATCAATCTGTGATCTGTCACCCTATATTTAATCATTTAAGATCATTCATTCGAGTCATTCTTTTTTATCAAAGATATTGATTAAAAAAATTTTGGCATTCAACTATTTAAATGTCACAAGAAGGAACGGTTTTTTTTTTTTTTAAATCTTCTTTTTTTGCCAACTTTAGATGAATAAATTTAGAACGATTCAACGAAGACTCCAAATACAAATCGAGAAATGAGAAGACAGAGAGCATCAATATGAGATATATCAATAAACAATGTTTTTACCTTAATTTTTGTTCTTTAGTTTTTTTATTTTTTTTCTCTTTATTGAGGATTACTCATGACCAATTAAAAAGAGAAAAGAGAAGAAATAATGTCCCCGTACTTTTTTAAAACTTTTAAGTTATGACAATCACAACCCTAATTTTTAATTGCGACAAATTTTCACCTATGCTTTTCAATTCGTGACAACTAGTCTTCTAACCGTGAAATTCAATTAATTACCGTATGAGTGATAAAAAAAAATGTTTCCTGATATTGATATTTGTTGGAGTTATTTTATAAAATCTTAATTTTTTATATTTTCATATTAAAAATGGAAATAGTAAATTTTAATTTATTGTTCTATCATTTTATATTAAAGTAAAATAAATTGCAGCGAAATCTTATAGATTATCAAAACTATTATGTCGTAAAAGAATAAATTCATAATGTCACTATACTTTTTTTTTAACTTCAAGAATAAAATTTTCTATAATGGAATAATCAAGTTTGTAATAAATCATGCATTTTATGAAAAGTTAGCAAAAGGGGAAAAAAAGAATAAGAGAATTGAAAGATAATAGAGGTGTACTATAATGTTCTGTTTAAAGAAAGGGAACTGTTGGCCCTTTTGTCCCAGAGCTACTCACGAAAAAGATAAAAAATAAGAAAATAAAAATTAAATCCACTTAACTTCGTAGATGCATCTACAAAACCCTCAAACCCCCATTACTCCCGGCCCACCTTCCTCTCTCTGAAACAAAGATTATCAAGGAAAAAAAAAACGGGAAGAAAAAGTTTCTTCCATTTGCCGTTATTCCTACAAAAGGGACTCTACACCCCTTCTACAAGCAGTCCATCTAATAATTTTTCCCTAACCAAAAGTTTGCACGTACTCTCTTAATTAAGTGACAAATGAACAAAACTCTTCCCTCTCGTGACCAATCTTTAGAAGAGGATTTCATAGACATTGATCCTAATTCTGCGTTTATGAGCATGAAGTCACCATCTCGGAGGGATTCAAGAGAGTTTGAATTCAAATTGTCTGCAAACCCACAAGAGAAATGTTCTTTCGATTCACCGGCTGACGAACTCTTCTATAAGGGCGTCCTCCTCCCTCTTCACTTCCATCCAAGAATTCAAGCTATCCAACAGGTGTTGTCGCATGAGAGCAACTCTCGACTCTCAGGCCAAGAAGAAGAGAAATTTCAGGAGGAAAGCATAAGCACTTGTTACCATGCAAGTCTCGGGAATGAATATGTAACCATGCCGGGACAATGTGGTGCAAAGAACCGTTGGTCCAAGAAGTTTAAAAGTGTAAGTACTTCATCACTGTGCTCAAAATTAAAGGCCTCTCGCACCTATCTCAAGTCTCTCTTTGCTAAACCCACAATCTCTAATGATCAGTGCCGGGCCTCTAGGCCGAAAGATAACATAATTGGGAAAAATATAAGTAGTCTAGTGAATAGTATTGAGAAAGAGAAGCTCATGGAAGAAGATGAATTGGTCCATAGAAAATCCTTTTCAAGTGCGACTAAATTGGGCTTGAGTACCAGATCGGATTCTTTATACTCGAATTCATCCTCTTCTTCTTCCTCGTCGAATTCGTCTTTCTCAAGTCTGAATTCAAATGGGTTCTACATTACTCTGACACAACCACCAGTACTGAGACGAAGCAGTAGTGTAAATTCTGAGATGGAGAGATCTATAAAGGGAGCAATCAACTATTGCAAGAAGTCTCAGGACCTGGTATCAGGTCGAAAGAGTGTCAGTGATATTGGATTATATTCCTTTTGATTTTAAAGGGATTTAACATCTCTTTTCCATTTTTTTAATATCTTCTTTTGAAGTTTCAAGTATGCGATTGTAATTAATTTCTTTCAAGTTTAAGCTTTTTCCTATTGTACATTTTAAGGCCTCGTGCAAAACAGTTACCATTCTTTATCTACTCTTATGCTTTATTAAGAGGACCTTTATCTACTCTCATGCTTTATTATTTTAAATTATAACAAGGCAAACGAACCTTCTACAAAAAAGAATCAGAAAGTTCTCGGTTTAACATACCTCCACAATATTAAGTATTGTAGATAAACCATAATACAATGACCTTTCTTTTAAAGGCAACTTGCCACTGCAGAATTTCCTCTGTAAAAAAAACTCAAATGCTGGATCTGAGCATTTTTAGTTTTACAGTTTTCAGCTAAAAAAATGGGGATGACCATTTCGTGGAAGTAAAATACAAGAAGTTCAAAGGAATCACTCTCTCACACTCCTATACATGGCTGTCATCTCGATGATGCCAACTACAGCCAAATCAAATAAAAATTTGACATCGAACATCTGCTACTGTACATGTATATGTATATAGCTATAAACCCAAAATACGTCCTCCTTGCGCTTATAATTGGGATTCCAGCCCATTTGTATTATACATGAATTTTACCAAAAATTGGTAAAACAGTGCAATAGACCTACAGTATATTTTTATGGGGGACGACAGTTGGTGTTGGATCCTCGTCAAATTCATCAAATTCCCAACCAGCAATGTCATCGGTCGAGTTTCTCTCTCTATCATATTCTAACTCAAATTTGGCATAATCTTGACCGAGTAACTCTGAGTTCGGCGAATCCTGATCCTTCTTTGATTTTGGGGAAACTTTCTCTTTTCGTATCTCGATTTGAAGCTCTGGCCTTTCAATAGAGTCAAAATCTGATCGCATCTTCTCTAAGGTTGCAAATAACTTCTTGACCTCAGGATTCTCTCGCCTGCACCAATATCGAGGAAAGCTTTTGTTATTAGGCACTATTTTATAGCATTGCGAACTTAACATAATAGCAGTGAAAATCTTTAGCAGCCAAACTTCTCTATGATGATAGATAATAATCTAGAATGAAAGAGAGTAACCTTGATTCGTTCCCATGTTCAGCAAAATATAGCTCCTTTATGCGGTCGACAACACTGAAGGCTGTTACAATCTGAAGAAAATTATTGCAAACGATTTAATAATAACTAAATTTATCTTAAGTGGATTGTCATTAATTATGGTTAATTTGATAAATTTTTATAATGCTTTTCTAAATTAAATAAAAAGTTTTCTAAAATAGGAAATAACATCTTGACCTATGTTTGGACTTATATACTGTATCAAATTTCATACAATTAATATATCATTTGGTATCCCATCAAACTCCAATAAATGCGGGCTGTTGGAGTGCATAGTATAGAGTGTGTATGTGTATTTCATTGTCATAAGTGTATAGAGTGTGTGTGTGTTTCATCGTCTTAAGTGCATAGTATATATAGTATAGATTTACAAATGTTAGATTTCAAAACTAAAACTAACTGTGGACAATTGTCGAATTTTCAAATTAATCAATCGTCAAAGGATCTCAATCCGCATAATCTATTAATGATTATCTCTTCCAGATCTATTGCAATAAGATCAGATTATGGACGATTTGAAATAAGTACCTTCTTCTCTGTCTCTAAATATTCTTCCTCCAGATACTTTCTAGGATTAGTAATCTTAGGCATGCCATTAGCTAGCTCTCCTGGTGATCTGCTTAAACATCACTTAGAACTCCTTTTTTGCTTATTTGCAAGTGTGAACTCTTGATATACTCTGAAAGTTAATAGTAGACGTCCAAAAAATATTACATACCTTTCTGTGAATATTTTCAAATTGTCCACAAATGTTCTGACACGTTCAATTGCAGGACCAAGTAGCTCCTACTTTCACATGAAAAGAAAACTATTAATAAAGATAAGGATTAAAGGTATATGAAATTTTCTAGCTAAAAGCACATTTTCGTTACATTGTAAATTTAATATTAAGAAAATAAGATGATACTGAGTTCTATAATATTATAAGCATTTCAGACTAATAGTACCTCACATGAAGAAAGGTGATGCTTAACCAACTTTACAAAAAACTCTGCACATCTCTCCAAATCCTCACTTGAAAATTAAAACAAGACGAAGAATTGTCAGATTAGGTTCATATCAATTAATTTAGAACACAATGCATGAAAGACATTCATGTACTTGGTTTGGTCATCTTTCTGCTGCACAAATGAGCTCTGAAGCTTCCATGTTTCTTCCAAAAAATGAATCCATTTCATTACAGTATCACCTTCTGCTTTACAGGAAGCAATTGACTTCACCAATTCATCATCCTTCAGCACCAAAAGGATATGGTTGAAGAAAATAAGATGATCAGAAAAGCAAAACAATTATAAGAAAGAATAGTTTCAAGAAACAGAAAAAAAAAATATAAATAACCTTTGCTTTTAAGTGCAAGAGAAGTTGATTGCTTGCTTCATCAAATTGATCTCGTTCCTCTCTAGTTTTCTTAAGCCGTGTAAGAGTAGCATTTAATGAAGTCTTAACCTACACAAAAATGGGTATCTTAAAGCAACATATTATTATTTTTTATTTTATTTATGTAAAGATCACAATATAGTAATAGATAATGAAAGGCCTACTTTTAGAAGTTCAGCTTCGAGCTGATCGCGTTGTTCCTCTAGCCGTGCAATCTCAGCAGTCAATTCCTTTTCCAAAATAAATAAATAAATATCAAACAAATAACTAAGCAAATAAATAACTAACAATGAATACATAAGATCATAAGTATACAACAACAACAACTAAGCCTTTTGTCCCAAACAAGTTGGGATAGGCTAGAAAAGAAACCCAACAAAAGTCACCAAGTCACCGAAAAAAATAAAAAATAAAAAATAAAAATAAAAAAAGCAAATGTATTGGACATGAAACCAATTTGAAAATTTGAATTATGGAAATTGAGTAAATAAATATATTTTACCTTCTCAGTAACACCAACTTCATTGGCCTTTGCAACCCGAAAGTTCAAAGCTTCTTCCTTTTGATTTCTGTATTGGAGATGAAAATTTAAGGGCAAAAAGAAAACAGATATGTAATGGATTAATTTTATGCAAGTCTGTGATATCATTTTAGAAACCTATGTTCAAGAATGCGCTTCTCTGCTTTTGTAGAGGAGTTGTCAAGAGACTCAGCTAGTACCTTCAACTTGTCAATCTAAAATATTCACAATTGATCAAAGTAGAAGAAATAAAATATAAGAGAAAAACTACAATGCTGTTTGTAATATATGGTAGAATAGCATAACATGAAGATAGATGAAACAATATATTGCCTTCTGTAAATGGCTTTTTAATGTGTCCCCGGGATTTATGGATTTCTTTGTCAATAAAAGTTCTTCCATTCTGGAGCAAAGGCGCACTTCTCCTATAACTTCCTTAAGACCCTATTAATTCAATAATCATATTCATAAAAAATTTCAAACATATATCAAATAATCTCTTCAAGAATATTTTTAATCATCATAGTGTCAATTTATGTTTGCTTTCGTGTACCTCTACACTAGTAATAGCTCTAGCCATAATATATAGATAGAGTAAATAACACAAATATCTTTAAAGTTTCGCTCTAGCCAAATTGCACAAATATCATTCTTTGAGGACATTTTCTGTAATTTGCTAAAAAAAATGAACAAAAGAAAAAAATAAAGGTATAACTTAAAAACCAACCTCTTGTGTGGCTAAATCAAACTTCCCAGAAGCTTTACTGCCACTTTCAGTACAAGCTATTTCTGTCACCTCAATTCCTTTTACCTCTTCGTTTAGTTTTGTTGCTTCTGCATCTATTCTGAAAAATCGACAGTTTTTACATACATATGATTGTTCTTGTCAAAGATTATGTAAAACTAATCAATAACTCGTTGCTGATTAAACCTTGAAATTTCAGCATTTAATTTCAGTCCTGAAATGGCAACTTGAGCATACTCAAGAAGCTCCTCCCGCTTAGCCTGAAAATAAAACCATACTTAGTCAATAGAACAAAGTAATATCTCATGAATAGAAAAGAAGCAGAGACAGCTAGAGGGTTAATATACCAAGACTTCGTCTTGATAATTTGAGAAGGCATCTGCCAAGTCTTGTATACTGCTCATTACTACTTCATGCACTTCTCTCCCTCCTGAAAGACATATCCTGATAGAAAAAAATGTATTCCGTTAGAGTAAGAGTTCCTCTTTCATGGGCCTGCCTGAAAGGCTCAATTCCACTCGTCCATTATTCTATGATTGCCGAACGATTGGGACAGTGTGGAAAAGTTCAAGTTGCAAAGCCCTCTATTTCATATTCCTTCTCTGTTACCTTTTGTGTCAAGCAGGCCCTATGAAAATATGAATAAATAATATAGGATACTTGCCCAAAAATTTCTAAGACTAGATTGACTTCTTCGTCGCTTGGGGCTTCCAATATCTGGCTCATAGAACAAAAACCTCTACAAGCTTAAATGCTGATGATATATTAAAAGTAGATAACAGTAATAAAACAACCAAATCATAAATTATCAGACAAACAAATAGAAGAGACTCAGCATACCATAGACAAAGTAATGCCTTCTAATGCCTGACTGAAAAGAAACACTTCCCGGAATTTCATAGGTTCTCCTCCTCTCTCATAATCATAGTACAAATCCTACACATAAAATTTTCTTTTAACAATAAAAAAAAACTAATTGCTCAATTCTATACCCACTGACCTTACCTGGACCAAGCAATTTTGCAACAGAGGAAAGATTTCGACCTGCTTGAATCCCTTTATTCTATCTTTATCATGTAACAAACCAGTATCCTTAGTACTGCCCGTTTCCATTATTTTAATACAGATTATGCATGAGTAAATTCTATGCAGTTCAGTTAGATATATTCTCCAGTGGTGACATTGTATGACATTTGGTACACTATGCTAAATTTCAGTTGAAAGCCATTAATTCATGGTTACAAAATAATGTTATCCATCATGTTTTAAGGATACCACCATACTAGAAAGTCAACAAGACATAGCAGGTATGCTTAAATAGCTTCTCTGTTTAACCATGAGATGGATAAGAGACATAAATTAATAGCCTTTTATTATACATTCAGATTTCAAAAGACAGGAAACAGAAATTCTTCAAGCATACTAATAAATGGCACAAAGTAGAAGAGTTGTGTGAATTACTTCTATTTGAGCAAAACTCATGCATTGTATATCTTGGGATAAGGTATTGATGCATGATAGAAGATGCCACGACAAGTGACCGTAATCCTTCCAATATAATCCATGGACAATTTATGGAACTAACATAAATTCCTTCCAATATTAATTCAATTACCATATGTTTCATGCGTCAGTGTTTTGAAAATCGTTAGTTAAAAATAATTATTCAAAGAAAATAGCCATACTGGAGAAGCATTTTTGGGGGATGTATCATTTTCGTCTGAAGATTCTGCATTCTTCTCATCTCCTGATGAATTCTCTAGTTCTTTTAGAGCCACTAACCATCTTCGTAAAAGTTGGAGTCTCTCTTCTCCTCTGCTAGTTACTGCCATATCTTCTAGCCTTTTCACTGTTTGTTTGAAATTTTTGTAATTCTTCAATCCCTGAAACATCAAGATCAATTTGAGGAACGGAATCAAGATAAGATTTAGTTATTTTATTTACATTTATAAGCACACTTTATGACTAGCAGGAAATGACAACATACTTAGTCAAAACCAATATGCATGCCACAGGTACAAGTCATAATGGTACAATGATACACGTTAGCCTGGTACTGGACCCACTGGTGCATAACATTCATTGTTTAACATGTCATCAGAAGGAAAAAAAACCTGCTATGAAGTAATAAAAGCTACATTCGACCATTGCAAACAAAACAGAATATTGTGAAATGTGCAAATGTAGGTTGTGCAGGTTAATATAGTTGTTTGCCCCTTTGAACGATGCAATGCTATTTCAGAAGTATCAAAATACTTTATTTAAAAATTCAACGGGAAGGTCAGAGAAGAGCGATGAGAAAGCTAACGATTCGATCTTGGATGATCCTGGCACCGCCGGAGACGGCCTGTCCGGCGTGGTGCGCTACCGTACCGGCGTATGTACGGACTGTACGGGTGAGGCTGTTACGGCCTCCGACCTCCACGGCCCGGTGGACAGCGTTCCTAAGCCACGACATTGTCCGGTTACGATCGAAGCTGAAGCTGTCAGAATTTGTGCCAAAATGGTCGAATTGGGGATTGGAATTTGATCGGAGAAAAGAGAGGGAAAGAGATGATAGGAGGAGATTGTTGGAGCCTTGTAAGAGAGATGGAAAGGAGAAAAGAAGAGAGGAGAGGAGGGAATGGAAGTCCCGCCGAAGAATGCGCTTGCCCTATCAGAAAATATTTCATAGACATGGTTCTGTGGAACGGGTATGACTGGCATGTGGGACCTTTTACGTTTTTGGTCGACGGTGTCAGAACAAAAAAGTTGTCCAGAACTAGGTCGGATTATCTTCAAGTTTAGGCGTAAGTTGTGAATTCTAATTGGTATATCCACCGTTGATTTCTGATCGGAAGATTCATATAGACGTCTGATTTTGGAAGGTTCTTCAATGATCCATTGGAGGAAAGAGAGGATTCAAGTGGGTTCAGATCCGCACCACAGTCCGCAGTCCCACAAGCCCCCTGGCTTGGATAGCTCGGGCTGACTTGCCGAGTCTCCATTCACTGTCGTTGTTTTGGTGCAATTTGGAGTTGTTTAGATAATTAGATGCGACTTTATTAATATATTCAAACAACATTTTTAATAAATATTAAAATTGACGTATCATTTGATATTTGTGTAAGTATCTTCAAGAATCGAGTTCACTAAATGTTATGCAGCTTTAATATGTTTATAGCAATTTTCAAAAAACTCGAAGTGGCTGGTCTAGGTTTACATCTCATTGTTGCAGAAGTATATTCGGAACTCGAAAGCACGTACGACATTTTACCATATACCAAAAAATAAAAATAAAGAAACTCAAAACGGCTTTATGTAGTTTTGTAATTGTAATTTTTCATGTTAAATCATTTCATATAGCTGGCAACTAAGGTAGAGTTTCTTAGTCATTCTTTTTGTTTGAACCGTAGAAGAAATTATAATTGATCATATCATAAGATGTCCTCATATGTGGGCAAATAAAGAATTAACATAATGTTAGACAATAAAAATATTTTGCTTAATTTACCGACGATACAAATATATATGTTATTCAATTTGTTTCTATATTAGATGAAAAATTAAATAATAGTGTTGTTTCGTCTAGCGATTGATGTCCAACCACAGATCAAATCGAATCAACGACATAAACACATGTTTACTATTTAGATCTAGCATGTAACACATATACGATCCGTGCATTTATAAGTAGTAAAGATAGAGATACGTAAAATAGCACTCACACGAAGTAATGAGTGAGTTCCCATATACAATTTTGGTTCTTCCCAAATACGTCTGCATAATTAATATTAATACGAAAAAAAGACTGGAACTTTCCAAGTACATTAATTCTCAAAAAAAGAAAAAAAAAAGAAGATTTTTGCTTATACTAGATTATCTAATTATTTTTATTTTTGTATCTTTTGATGGACAATTCCTAATTATTATATTTTTGTATCAAACATATGAAAACACTTGCATTTTGTACTTATACTATTTATTAATAGATTTAAAATATATTTTATATTAATTTTTTTTGTTATTTGCTATAAATTTTAATGTGCTGTGCTCTCCTTAAAACAAATCAATATCAACCGTTGGGGAGTTGTAATCAAGGTCAAATTCTTTATAATTGTAGATAGATAGATTTTTTTTCCCCCTTGTTGATTTCGTTGACCCGGGCTAATTAAATAAGACAAAAAGGAAAAAAAAATCTTCTCCGAATGCTATAAATTCTTTATAATATGGGAACTTTTACTATGTGTATTAGATTTGCCACCTCGATTCCAATATTTAACACGAGATAAATTAACGGAGAAATTTTTTTAATTTTGTGTTAAAATATATATTTTATTATTTCCTAATTAAACAATAATGAAAGGAAATAAGATCATAAAATCGGTAACTTCCTTTTGATATAAAATCACAGGTAGAAATATAGGAACTTTTTCTTCCCTTCAATTGTCTTCCTTTTTTTTGGTTAACCTTCCTTTATGATTTTTCAACTTAAATTACTGTTTTAAAAAAAATAATAATAATTCAGCCTATCACAGTAGGCAGTCAATCCCGCTTATCTACTTCTGCATCTCATTCCTTGCTTAAAACTTTATAACAAGTCGATAAGAAACTAGAACAAACCCACTACACAAAATACTACATAAAAATTACACTGATCATTCACACCGTCCAAACCCTTCCAAAAACCCAAGATCTCCCTTGTATCTTCTTCCCTTCGCCCACTTCTCACTGCTCTACTCTCCCATATCTCTCTGTATCGCATCTCAGATCCAAACCCTAATCTCGTTCGCCATGGCTCTCTCTGTAGAGAAGACTAGCTCCGGCAGGGAGTACAAGGTGAAGGATCTCTCCCAAGCCGATTTCGGTCGGCTCGAGATCGAACTTGCTGAGGTGGAGATGCCCGGTTTGATGGCTTGTCGCGCCGAGTTCGGCCCGTCTAAGCCATTCGCTGGGGCCCGCATCTCAGGATCTCTCCACATGACAATCCAGACCGCGGTTCTGATTGAGACCTTGACTGCGCTTGGTGCAGAGGTGCGCTGGTGCTCCTGCAATATCTTCTCAACTCAGGATCATGCTGCCGCGGCCATTGCCAGGGATTCGGCAGCTGTTTTTGCCTGGAAAGGAGAGACTCTTCAGGTGTTTTTTATTTGATTTTAATGGTTTGCTCAATTTGTTAGTTCTGATCGAGTCAGTGTTTGTTATTAGATTAAGGATCTGTGTAGTTTAACCTTGATTTCATAACCTGATATTATTGGTCGCTGTTATAAAAGATAAACAAAAAAACACCAACCAAAGATCGATCTTCTTATATGCCTTGTAGTTAGCTGGCGTTCTAGTACCTGCAATAGCAGAAAGATCAATCTTTTTGCCACTAACTTTACATTTTATTTTTTCTTAACACCAGGAGTACTGGTGGTGCACAGAGAGGTGCCTTGACTGGGGTCCCGGTGGAGGTCCCGACCTAATTGTTGACGACGGTGGTGATGCCACACTCCTTATCCATGAGGGAGTTCGTGCTGAAGAGGAATATGAGAAAACTGGCAAGCTGCCTGATCCTGAGAGCACTGACAATGCCGAGTTCAAGATTGTGCTTGGCCTGATCAGAGATGGCCTTAAGGCGGACCCAAAGAAATACCACAAGATGAAGGACAGACTTGTTGGTGTGTCAGAGGAGACCACCACTGGTGTCAAGAGGTTGTATCAGATGCAAGAGAGTGGTACACTTCTCTTCCCCGCGATTAATGTGAATGATTCCGTCACCAAGAGCAAGGTGAGGGTTTTTTTTTCCTGGATTTAGTTTGGAAATTCATTTTAGGTACAAGTGTACAACTAATTATGTACCTTTGGTTTTGCGGTTGGTGGAGTTGGTATTTTAGGTGCTTCAGTTGACTGGGAGTCTGGGAATTAGGTTTTGATTTAGATCAGGCTGGCTGTAGCTTGCACCTTGACATAATGGGGCCTTACCTAAGTTAAAATATTGATATTTTGGTTTAGCTATATGTTGGCTTGTTTACTATGTAATGGATCGCAAATTGGTCTCGAGTCTACATAGTTTCTTTTTCATAGATCGACTTCTTCTGTAGTGGACCAATTGTCCAGTAACCATTTGTGGAGGTTTACATAGAAGTAAATAGCCTTATGCTTTTAGTACTATTATCTTCTTTGCTAATTATGACTGCTGATTTGTTTACTCAAAATATATTATTAAAAATAGACAAAAAGGAACTACACTTAACATTGTAATGTAACCATATTTTGACTTTTGTTTTGGAATCTAGCTAAATAAAGCTTTGTAAACATCTTTTCTAATGACAAGCTTTCTAAAATTGCTTCTGAATTGAAGAAGCCTTGAATTGATTTGTGTGACCTCCAACTTCATTCTTCCTGTTTAAGTTGAAGTTAAGCACACGCCATTTCAGTAAACTTTACTTTTACTTGTAACAAAGATGATGAGACTAGTCTAGTCATGGCAAAATATACATTCTTCCCCACGAAATATTGTTTTGTCCAAAATGCCTTGCTTCAAAAATACAAGCTTTTTAAATGTGAAACGACCTGAAATTGATATTTCGCTTACTTGAACTGTACTTTTTCCAGCTTTTAGTGAAAAATAAGTTTGGCCCCATATACTGTTGTTATTAAAATTTTTCTTACATGACAAAACACGTTTGGTCAAGTAACAAAAGCTCGATCAAATTCACTACTGTCTTAATGGAAGTTTCTCCTTAATTTCTTTCTTTTTTCTTTTTTCTGAATACCAACAATTCAATCATTATTAGTATTTTCTTTCACACACAAAGTTGTTGTCAAAAGTGACCTGACCTTAAAATACAACATCCAATAATTTCTGATGCGTTCTTGTTTTCCAAATTTAGTTTGACAACTTGTATGGGTGCCGCCACTCGCTCCCTGATGGCCTGATGCGTGCCACTGATGTCATGATTGCTGGCAAGGTTGCTGTTGTCTGTGGTTACGGTGATGTCGGCAAGGGGTGTGCTGCTGCCTTGAAGCAAGCTGGGGCCCGTGTTGTAGTTACTGAGATTGACCCAATCTGTGCTCTACAAGCCCTCATGGAAGGCCTTCAGGTCCTTACCCTAGAAGATGTGGTCTCTGAGGCTGACATTTTTGTCACCACCACTGGTACATTGTAACTTGGTAATCACATGATTTTTGAACTTGCTAAATAGTACATAATGCGGGACTAACTGAACTTTTGTTGTCTCATAGGTAACAAGGATATCATCATGGTTGACCACATGAAGAAGATGAAGAACAATGCTATTGTTTGCAACATTGGTCACTTTGATAATGAGATTGACATGCTCGGGCTGGAGACATATCCAGGTGTCAAGAAAGTCACAATCAAGCCCCAAACTGATCGGTGGGTTTTCCCTGAGACCAACTCTGGCATCATTGTATTAGCTGAGGGAAGGCTCATGAATTTGGGTTGTGCCACTGGCCACCCTAGCTTTGTCATGTCTTGCTCCTTCACCAACCAGGTTATCTTTCTTTCCTGTGCAGGCTTTAGTAATTATTGGTGTAGATTCCATTTGGTCTTTTTTTACTAGGCTCATTGAAGTTGAACTTCTGTGTCCGAATAGGTGATTGCACAGTTAGAGTTGTGGAATGAGAGGAAGAGTGGCAAGTACGAGAAGAAGGTGTATGTGCTACCTAAGCACCTTGATGAGAAGGTAGCTGCCCTTCACCTCGGCAAGCTTGGTGCTAAGCTGACAAAGCTGACTAAGTCCCAGGCCGATTACATTAGCGTCCCAATTGAGGGCCCATACAAGCCTGCTCACTACCGCTACTGATCACCAATTCATCCTACGTGGGTTCTGTGCCTCTTCTGGTTGTTGTGTTGGTTCATTGAGGCTGTTCATGTATTGAGCTGAAAGGAGAAAGTGTAAGAATCGAGGCCGGGCCAGAGACATCCAACTTTTTTTAAGTTTTGCGTTCAGTTTTCCAGTTATTGTTATCATGGGGTTGGATGCTGTTTCATTGCATCAGGATTAATGCTTTATCTGTGGGCTGGTAATGTCACCCAAAAAAATAAAAAAAAAATTGGCATCCCTGGTGTAGTGGTGTGGATTCAATGGAATGGTTGTGATTTAAAATTTTTAATTTCAGAAAATTAGCCAGAGTTTGATTTGAAATGTGTGTTTAAGAAATGAAGTAATAATAATATAAGTAATGCTAAAACAATTTTTAAAGGAAAATTGAAGTGTTTTAACATAGAACGAAACTAAAATGAATTCGATACATGAACCTAAATTACCACATCTCTAACTTTCTACACTTTCTATCTTTATTGTTCACTTCTAACGCGATACTTAACTTTTAACTTTAGTCTGCGGAAAGAGAGTTTCAAACGTGCATTGATCTGTTTTGAACAATATTCCACTAGAAATTATTGGATGGGCTCATTCACAGCGTATGGTATGTCACAATTAAATTTGAGCGATCATTCGAACCACCTCCAAAAAGTTTCTCTTACTAGAAATTATGAAAGAAAGAAAATTTCTTAGCTAGCTACTTTATAAGGTAACGTTTGAAATAATAAATCATTTAACAAGAGAACTGACATTTCGATATAAATCAACATGTGAGCCAATATTACATTTCAAATTGGGATTATTTTTAATCCCAAATTGGAAAAATCTCAATCAAATAGGAAACTGAAGGATATACTCATTACAAACTGGCCATGCCTGACCTTTTTTTTTTTTTTTCAGAAGGAAAATTTGCTGTTAGCTTTGATTGTTCCAATAACCTTGAGGGTCAAGTTAGTGAGGTTGATAAACTGTTCGATCATGCTGTTGAGCAAGACATCTGCATCACTATCTGTAGGCTTAAAACCAACACCGACGTGCAACTTAGTTGCAATTGCTGAGGCAATTTTCAACGACTTCTCAATATTGTGCAACTCGGTCATTGAGAGCTTCGCCTCACTGCGGATAACCTAGTTTGTCATGGGAAATGCAACACATTGTATTATCCATATGCATAAATTCTATCTAACAGAAGAATATTATATTAAGAAATAAGAAGCATACTGAAAACATTATTAAAATATGTCAATTTGATTATCTGTAATCATTTATAAATACGCATAACATATATTTTTTAGAATTCCGATATTACTATTATTTCCCCTTCTACATTTGTTTGAAAGAATGCCTAAACACCCATAATTTGTCAATCTTGTTTCGTCCAGATTTCAATCTTTGTTAAAATCTGAATATCTAATATATATACACTATAAAGGTATGTCTGGAATATATTTATTATAAATAACTAGATAAAGTAATAAATACATGATTATAGAAAAAGATAATGAAAAGTAAAACAAATAACACAATGGTGCAAAACATTAAAAATATGCTAGAATACCGTGGATGCCTTGACGAGTTCATGTACTGCAACGCCAATTGTGGAGTTCAATTTGCTAATCCGCTCGACCGTGGCATGCTCGTTGAACAAGTCACTATGAATATGTGACAGAAAGTGTACAATTGATACACCAGCTGCATTAGCAGCAAAGATCGAGTCTAGCACAACACTTAATGCACTAGCCGAAATATGAAATTCAGCAGAAGCAGCAGCCTTTATCGCAGACTCATAGTCGAGCGCACATTTTAGGAGGCCAGGGTGACCAATGCATGATGAAGGAATCAAAAAACGGTTGTGAGCCACACTTGTTGTGGTGAAGAGAGAAAGGAGGGAGACAAGGAGGATAGAGAATGTGGAGATTTTGGCATCCATGGTTCGTGTGTTTAGGGAGATTACAAATATTGTTTATTTGATAGTTTGATGGTATACATTTTAGGTCGACATGATTTATATAGAAGTTGCATTGGGTCTTGATTTCTATATTTAGCCAATTGTTTAAACATGTTCAACCTATGTTACTCAATTTTGAACTGACTCCAACTAGCTGTTCCAACTTTCTACTTAACTGCATCCTCTGAATTTTGATATATCCTGGCTATCAAGACTGGAGACTTGAATTTCTTACAGTTGATAACAGACAATTTATTTATGGTCTGCCTACGACATTTCCCTCTCCTTTTAGTTTCATTCAAACAGAAGGAAAGTTTTTTTCACCTGAAGGTTCTTAATTAGTATCCATTATTAGGTTCTCTATATCTATTATTATACAAGTGATGTTGAACACGCATTCTATCCAAACTTTTGTTGAATCGTATGATCAAAATCAATAAAGATCTCGTTGTTCTTGGATTTCCCTTCATCATAAGACTGCCCGGCCTCTGCATGTGGAGCAGTTCATTTCATAACTCAACAACTATCTGGTAAAATAATATAAATAGCAAAGCAGAGTATCTCTAATGAACGCACCAAAAGTGAGAAGAAAACATAATTCTTCGAAATACAGAATATATAGATAGTATAGTATATTCAGAAAGCACTTCTTCTTTCACTGTGTCACTGTTTTAGTACAATTTATTTTTATTTTATACAGTGACAATGTTTTTTGACTATTGTGGGAAAACATATGAAACGAACACAAGATTACCAGTTCTCCTTGATCTGTTACTGTTGGAAATTGGAGAATGGAGACGTTTCTGTGGACCACAGAGAATCTGTTGTGGACCGCAGAGATTCTGTCGTGGACCACAGACTGACAGCCTCTATTTGCATCTCCTGATGAATAGATGCATGTGGCTCTATATATACACTAGTCTCTGATCTTTTAAGTAGTGAATTCAGTAGAACACAAAAGAGAGACAGAAGTGTAAGACATAGAGAGACCATATACTCCCAGATTTGTTCTTCTCCTTGAGGATCAAACACCATTAGAGAGAGATCTTCTCATCTAGTCTGATTAAGGATTCCGATGTTGAGAAGAAGTCGAGTCTGGCACTTGTACTGTGAATAGTGTGAGATTGTTGTCAATCTCCACTGGCGATAGTAGAAGACGGGGCTATGGCGCAGCGAGAGCAAGCGGCGATGGCTTGGTGCGGAGGAAACCCAAATAAAGAGGAGATCCTAACACGTTTCCGCATTCGGTATGATTTATCGATTTTCTTACATTGGTATCAGAGCCCTATTCCTCTTTTTCGGTTTTAATGCACCATTAAAGCCTTGAGATTAGTATCTGGTTGTTTTCTCTGTGATTTGTGTGCTTTATCTCGTGGTTTTTGTGAAGAAACTCCATGAAAACTCGAATCTGGTTCAGTCCAGAAATTCCCTGTGAGATAGTCTGACTTCACGAGGGCATAACTTGAGATCTGCTACTCCGTTTCGAGTGAGGTTTGTTCCATTGGAAAGTGCTTCGAGTCTACTTTCCGGAATGTCCAAGAACTCGAAAAACGGATAAGTATATAGAAAGTTATCGCCGATTTACCGAAAGGGTGCGAGTCAGAATTCTCGTCACTGTATTGTATGTGGACCGCAGAGGTGCTTCTGTGGACCACGACAGAACAGGTATTCACAGGTTAGATTGTCTGTGGACCGCAGAGGTTCTTCTGTGGACCACGATAGAACAATTGAATTTCGGACAGATTGTCTGTGGACCGCAGAGGTTCTTCTGTGGTCCACGACAGAACATGTGTATTTCGGACAAGATTGTCTGGGGTCCAAAGAGGCAGTCCGCAGTATAGTCTGTGGACCGCAGAGATTCTTCTGTGGACCGCAGAAATGGTCTGAAATATAGTTTTTCACGAAATAAAGACACATACTGACTTGTTATGGTTAGTAACCTCAACCAAATGCTATAGGTAGTACCAGTAAGCCCCAATTAACCATTATTTCTGGTTTAAAGAGTTCTTATACTTTGTTTTGTGACTATTTGCAATATAGAACTCTAGAGACTATGTAGATTAGTTTCGGTTTGTGATTTCTCTTCAACGTGTGAATGAGAAAGTTGCAAAATATACCATATGCCGTGGTGGTATTTGGTAGAGAAGAATACTTGTATGGTCTAATTGATTTTGAGGTTTGTCTAATTGCCAAAATCAAATTCCCAACGTGATAGACTAGTTGTGAACCATAACATGTTGGTTGTGGATCGCATCAGTTTTGTGTGGGAAACAGAGACTGAGTTCTTTGTAACTATAGATCGCAACATTTGGTTGCAGACCATGATAGTGGGTTATGAACCGCAGACAAGGTTTTGTGGACTGCATAATGCCACACAGACATACAAGAAAGTCACAATTAAAGATAGAATTCGGCCAAAATTAGTAACATTAGATTGTTTACATAACCAATGGTTAAAAAGGTTATCTTGATGATAATCTCCGATAGTTTGGTAATTGGTTTGCCAAATTGTGAATATGATAACACATTTGGTGTTGTCATCGGTTTGATGGTGCAAGTAGGTACCGTCTTGCCAATTACATGTGAATGTACATGTTGGGTGAATTTGGATTAGTAGACAAGAGTTTGTCTCATCCATATTCTGAAAATTTTGCATCAATTGAATTAATTGAAATCAATATTTCTTTGTTTGCAAGCGATGTTTGTTTCCCTAGGTTCTTTCTCACTTGCTGCAAAGATAGTATTGATTTCAGATTAATTCTAGATTGGATGGCAAAATTAGTGGTAGTACCAACCCATACTGTGTGTGTCTCTATTGTTAATTGGATTTGGCTTGATTTATAAGTCATCGCTGATCTCTATTGAAATAGAAATTGATGGATATGTGTGATGTGTGAAATTACAATATCTCAATATCTTATAGAGCATAAGGATGTACTTGTGACCGTAATAATTCAGATTTAGAATTCTTGGTGAATTAGTTGACATGCTTAGAAAAGAAATACTGTACTGTTAGCATTGTGTTGCTGAATGGTATAAGTTAGATTATTCTTGTTATAATTTGAGTTTCGGTAACACTAATACCATGAGGGTATATCTCAAAGTTCAGTAAAACTAATTGACAATAAACTTATGCAAACTCAATCAATTTTATGGGTTCAAGAAGCACCGTAGGGTGGCATCTTATAACCATGTCAAAATGATTTGGAGTTGCATGAAGTATGTCATGTATGAACTAATAAGCAACAAGTGAATATTTCTCACTTTCTATGTGAGAAATAGTTTCTTTGTGAAATTCACTATTTTGGAATAATTCGTTTTTTAAACGAATGTTGCTTGTTATGTTGGAATTCATGATTATTGTCAAGCATTAGTATATACTGAAGAGATTGTAGCGTTGGCTCAAATGTATAAAAGATATCTGATTCTAAGCATATTGAAAGTACTAGAAATCTGATTTTACATATGTATGTATGTGTTCTTGCTTGTGGTTAAGAAACATAACATTTGCTTAAGAAATCAGATTATATCTATGATTATTGTCAATTTCATAAGAAACAAATTATCTAGATGGAGGATGTCAAGTGAAATGTGCAGTCTTAGGGATTGGCACATGTTTCTGTTACGACCTACAGCATTCGGCTGTGAACCGTAATAGAATTGATCGCTCCATGATATTTTGTGTTTCTTTAATTGATAAAATTTAGTACTTGTCATTAATTCTTTGGTGATGGATTGCTAAATTGAATTGATATATGGTTATTTTTCTTGCATGTTACTTAGTCTCTTAGTTTGTGATTGTTATGGCATGCTAGACTATTAGAGTTGGACATTGACATAAGTTGGCATCCAAGGACTTGTGCCAAGCTTATTTGTCAACTTGTGAATATAGTTAGCTGAAGTTTATTACTTGAAAGTTTTGTGGATATACTGTTCAAGTTTTAGAGATATATTTGGATGTTGTATTCTAATATGAGGGCTGAACTTGGTGTCTTATGATTCATCACATTAAGACTATATCGGAAATAGTCTCATTATAAATGATAGCCATAATTCGAGAAAAAAGTTGATTGTAGATCAATAATTTTCTGAATATGGGTGAAGTCAATTTATAATGAAGTCTCTATGATAAATCAAGGATTTGATTCTGTGATTGTGGAGACATTGCAAGTCTTGTTGAGGATTGCAACATAGAGTTATTGTGGACTGCGGCATATTGGCTGCGGACCGCAACAAATTGTGATGAATTGGACCTTGTAAGATATGGTTAGAACAATATAGATGCGGTCTATGTTCTAAGCCTTGCGCCTCTAATCTCTAAGTTCTACTATTTTGTGAATTATAGACTATTATAGATCCAAGTGTGGATATTTAAGTAGTCATAAGTTCAGTTGCATTTGGATTGCACCTTCTCATAATGTTCGAGGAACTTTATTGGAGAAGAAATAGTAGAAATGCCATATAATTAGATCACAATACTAAATTAATTTCCTGTTGAGAGGGAGTTATTTTATTTGAGTAACTTAGAGTTGTTTGGAATCGTTCTTATGTTTGACATGTACTTGTCTGAGTATTGAGGAACAGGAGGGGAATAAAGTGGTATTCCTCAACCTCAACCTCATAGGACATGTAACATAGAATAAGAACAGGTTCAACAAGCCAGAGAAGTAACTCAAACTTATTTGCTAAATGCAAAATGAGATAAGTAAATGAAGAAACAATGAGATATGGACTTTTAAAATTAATTTATTGAAAGTATAAGACTCGGTTGTGATAGGCTATATATTAGAATAGAGGGAGTCTTATAAAATAGTCTTATTTGAGCAATATCGACCAATATAGATTAGAACTATTCTTTATGAAGTATTAACAGATTTTAGACAATGTGATGTTGAATCTTCTGCCTAGTTTGTGGCGGAATTATGGTAAAGTATGCAGTGTATGCAAACTTAGCCGATTCAGTACGTCTAAAATTAAATCATGTCAATAGAATTTGGAGATTCTTTTGAGCATGAATGTTAAACTGTCTAAGAATATGTTGCTAATTATATGGTACACTATTTGCTGGATAGAATAAGTCTATGTGACTCTTTGTCTAATGTAGTTGTTAAGCCTTAAATATGTTTTTGTGTCAACACTTGAGAGATTGTTCCGGCATGTTTCTTGTTGTTACACGAGAGACTAGAACATATATGTATGATATTTGGTTGCATGGTACGCAATCCAAATGACACGTGTGAAGAACATAAGTGTGAGTCTTGATACATGTTCTAAGTCCATAAGATCTGTTATGTAAGAGGGTTCATGAAGTGCTACTGGAAATTCCAGATTGTTGCGAGTGGCGATGATCTGCTATGGACCATAGGAATAACAGTTCTTTATAAGTAACATCGATCTGTTATGGTCTGTAGATGGATGTAGTCTATTGTGACAGAACATCCAGGATATAGTGCAGATTGTGTTGCAGACCGCAGTAAGTTTCTGTGGATGGCAGCATCTTCTAGTATGATTACAGATTGTAACATGAGTATACTGTGGACCACAACAAGGTAGTTGTGGACCACAAAGAGTCGGTTGTGGATCGCAGCAAGATGGCTGTGGACCACAACAGTACCCTATGACAGATGTAAGCCAATTCTATACTTATTTGAGAAAAGTCCGAGGGACTTGAGATATCTGAATGGTACATACATGCTATCTTATCAAGGCAATATACTTATGTTTGGTTTGCCTATTGAGAGGAAACCTTGATAAACCCAAGTTCACATTTGAGATGTAAATTGCTTGATAATACTCTTTCTTGATGTAGCAAGAAATACAGATTTTACTCACTCGTTGTGGAGTTGGAGTAAATGTAGAGCCATTCTCATTTTGGATATGAGAATGTAGCATGACTTGATGTACTAGCTCACTCATGTGAGAGTGAAGCATGTAGCATGATTAGATATCATGGCTAGAAGGAGTTTGGTTGAGTATAATCCTATATACAATTGGAGATTGTTATGACATAGAGGGAGTCGATAACAACTCATTGTAATTGTATGGCTATTGAAGCATACTATGGATTATGAGAAGAACCAAACATATTCATATATGAAATTAGAGACATGAATTTATGATAACACAGTTAGAGTTGATCGTGGATCAAGTACATACCTAGTGTGCATAGGTTGTGATTGTACTTGAGAGTGATACTCTTTAGTTAACTTGAACATGAAAGATAGATATAGTAAAATTGTATTTTACTGTTGTTCGAGTTGAGGATAGTACTTATGGTAGCATGTCAATAGGCTGAGATTGGCTCTCTCACACGAGCAATCGTCTCTGACGTCTGGGGCGGGCAGAGATAAGACTTATCAAGCTAATTATGCTTAGTCTGAGACTAAGATGCCATTTGGGGCAAATAGAGCTTGATGTCGCCTTAGTCAAGGACTAAGATGAGACCACGATGTGGTGGTCGGCATGAATTGTTTCCCCACAATTCATGTAGCCTATTATTAGCCGAGGTGAGTGGCCTTGCAAGACACTCCGGGAGTGTAGTTGCGAAGGCACTCAGGGTTAGTTACAATGAATGCGATCTAGACCATAGATGCATAGTTTGTGACTAGACCTAGACTTGTACAGTGTTTTTCAAATTGTTTGACATGCGTCTGCTCATGGCAGAATAACACTGTAGCATGCGTTTCATACTGCATGTGCTTAGCGACACGTGGAAAATGAGTTAAGTGACTTAGATGGTCATCCCTGTCTTCTCGTTGTGTGAGATCCACAATTACGTACCCTTATCACTCTTGACTATGTCATGAGAAAGGGAGCTGATGTATGCTACTTCCTTATGTTACCAATGGCGAAGCATTGATACCGTCTGTCGGGACATTTGTCAGAAAGCAATCAGTTTCTAATCGAGTGACATGAGTGCAAAAGGAAGGTAATTGTGATTACACCATTTGACTTACTTGTGATTCGCCGCGGCCAATTATGTCATTTGGGACATTGATTGGGAATACATGTAAGTAATGTGGACTAAGCATTGTCCAAGAGGGAGTGTGAAATGCTTAGTCAGGTGTATATCTAATTGACCTAGGGTATGAGATACTGCTTTAATTAACAGTTTGTTAAATGTCCTAGATAGCTTTAACCGGCTTCCTCTAGGATACAGGTTTGCAGGTATCGCTAGTCGCACGGTCCATTTGCCAGTATGAAGACTTGACTGTATGTTGATCAACGTCTCCAAGAGGGAGATGTTGGAAATTGGAGAATGGAGACGTTTCTGTGGACCACAGAGAATCTGTTGTGGACCGCAGAGATTCTGTCGTGGACCACAGACTGACAGCCTCTATTTGCATCTCCTGATGAATAGATGCATGTGGCTCTATATATACACTAGTCTCTGATCTTTTAAGTAGTGAATTCAGTAGAACACAAAAGAGAGACAGAAGTGTAAGACATAGAGAGACCATATACTCCCAGATTTGTTCTTCTCCTTGAGGATCAAACACCATTAGAGAGAGATCTTCTCATCTAGTCTGATTAAGGATTCCGATGTTGAGAAGAAGTCGAGTCTGGCACTTGTACTGTGAATAGTGTGAGATTGTTGTCAATCTCCACTGGCGATAGTAGAAGACGGGGCTATGGCGCAGCGAGAGCAAGCGGCGATGGCTTGGTGCGGAGGAAACCCAAATAAAGAGGAGATCCTAACACGTTTCCGCATTCGATATGATTTATCGATTTTCTTACAGTTACAATATTCGCAGTGCATCCACAAAAGAGAGATTGCCAAACCAAAAAAAAAATAATAATAATAATAAAAGGAAGGAAAATAACACACACAAAAAATTCATGGTTGCATTTTTCCAATAAATTCATGAAGGGAGGATTGGAATCTGGGTCCTCAAGAGAACAGATTGCTGGGAATTTAGCTTGCCCCAGTTCCGAACTTCCTTGTAGACACTCATTCCCTACTCATTGGGTGCATCTGCCGAAATTTTTTTAAACAGCATAAATGAACCCAAGTTTTTTAAATAAGCATAGGTTGTTCATTTTTTTTAAGAGTGGCATAGCTTGTACGCCATTACGAACGGCGTACAATTTCAGACACATTACGCCATTTAAAACGGCGTACAAGAAGGAAAACGACAAAGAAAAATTCTCCCTCTGCGTGGGCTCTGACCCGCATGCTGGGTCGTTTCCTGGATGGCTTGTACGCCATTTTGAACGGCGTACGAATGGGAAAATGACAAATTCAATGCACTTTTTATTGACGTATTCAATGTGTCAGATATTAAGGATGGGTTGATGGGTGAAGTTGCTGTCATCCTGCACTTTTTATTAACGTATTCACTATTCAATGCATTGAATGCCAATAACTTTTTAGATATTCATCATGAGTTCATTGTGAATATATTTGTAATGTAGTTATTTTTCTTATAGCTATATTACGTTACAAAAAAATTAACAACTCTTGACATATCAAAAGGCAACAAAATTTTTTTGTACTAACTATCAAAATCTTAGCTCTAATGGACATATAAGTTTGTAAATTTATGTATTATGTATGATCTGACATTATTCAACTAATATACAATTTACTTAAAAAGTTTCTTTGTTTGAAAAATGACAAAATTGAAATCAACATTTGCCATTGAAATTGATATTTAAATTTACAAAAATTCTATTAGAAGTAGATCCAACATAGTTTATTTCAATTCAGAGCTGCGTGGATGGACAATATTCACAAGTGAACTTGAAATTATAATAAAAATAACACAACCGGCATGTCATTTCTGAAACAGTGTCATAGACGAATAAATCTCTGATGGATCTTCAATAATAAAAAATATATATATATATTAGGCGGCCTCAACGTTATTGACATGTCTAGTATGTTCCATTTATAAAAGGCTGTCTTTCAAACCTAAAGATGGCTTTGTTATTATGTCTTTCGAGCTAAGTATTATATCTATTTCTAAAAAGTTATTGGCATTCAATGCATTGAATAGTGAATACGTCAATAAAAAGTGCAGGATGACAGCAACTTCACCCATCCACCCATCCTTAATATCTGACACATTGAATACGTCAATAAAAAGTGCATTGAATTTGTCATTTTTCCATTCGTACGCCGTTCAAAATGGCGTACAAGCCATCAGGAAACGACGCAGCATGCGGGTCAGAGCCCACGCAGAGGGAGAATTTTTTCTTGTCGTTTTCCTTCTTGTACGCCGTTTTAAATGGCGTAATGTGTCTGAAATTGTAAGCCGTTCCTAATGGCGTACAAGCTATGCCACTCTTAAAAAAAATGAACAACCTATGCTCTGTTTAAAAAACTTGGGTTCATTTATGCTGTTTAAAAAAATTTCGGGTGCATCTGTTCCCTAATAGTGTTCCTTACTCTCTTCAGATTTATTCCAGCCATCCGATCAATCATATTTTGATGTCCGAGCTTCAGTTAGTAACAAATTGAGAGTTAGAGTCAATTCCTCTTTCTTAGTTGCAAATTAGACCCAAATTTGTTGAGGCATTTAAAGATTATATCAAAATATCCAAATATGTCTCATAACTTAATATTATTAAAAAATATATAGAACGTACTTTAAGTTTGCATATTATGCAACTAACTTTAATTTAGAGCCACTTTTACAACCTTGCTTCAAGCTTGGCTGATACACAAAATTGTACATGCATAGTTGTAATACATGCACATAATTTCAATAATCCCAATTGGTGTTGATTAATATTGCTAATTACAATCAACAGATCATGTAATTTTTTCAATTAATTGTAAATATTTATGCATTAATCAAAATTATAATTGCAAATATATTTTTTACAATATACTGTTTTCTTTGTATAGTGCGTCATAAATTTGAATGAATTAAATGTTCAAAACTTGGTGCTTTTATACCACACGTAAGTTTTTTTAATTCAACATTAATTGAGCATAGCCTTTAGGACCTCAAACAATTTAATTCTTAGAGATGGTTTCTCTCCTTTGTTCTTTCCTTTGATGTTGCCACGATTTTTATGATAGAATAATTTAAATGTTTGTATACAACCTTTACGAGCAAAACAAGACCTATTTGTTTTACCTTATATGATATACATCCATCAACCACAAATTAAATTATTTAAATTAAGATTTCTATTAATATGGAGAGTTAAGATTAAAAAAAAAAAACGTCAATCAATTTATGTCCAAAAAACGGAACAGGTACTTTGTCTATTAACTGACCAATTTCATTACTGATTGCTTTATGACATCCATTTAACTTATAAATTTACTTTCATTATCTAGCCACATTAATGTTAGAAATCCAACATCTCCTATATAAATTACGTCAATGTAAACTTATATCATCAAACTAAGAAATATACAATATTTGTAATCCCTTAATCACAAACTATGGCTGCAAATATCTCAACATTCTCTATGCTTCTCCTTGTTTCCATCCTGTCTCTCTTCGCCATGAAATGTGCCGCTAACCACCATTTTTCGATCCCATCATCATGCGTTGGTCATCCTGGCCTATTAAAATGTGCTCGCGACTATGAATCTGCTCGAAAGGCCGCTGCTTTAGCTAAAACTAATATCTCGGCAAGCACATTAAGTGTTGTGCTAGACTCGATCAATGTTGCGAAGGGAGCTGGTATATCCATTTTACACTTTCTGTCAACCATGCATGCTGACTTGATCACAGATTATGCAACGGTCGAATCGAAAATCAAATTAAACTCCACCGTCAACAATGCAGTACATGAGCTCGTCAATGCATCCACAGTAACCTAGCATTTTAATATTGTTTGGAACTATTCTTTTATTTTACTTCTCATTTCATTTTATCTTAAAAAAAAAATGCAATCCTTGTTTATTTTTCATGCATAAAGTTCAAATGGTTAAAGCTAGTATCAAATCTAACTATTGATAATAAAGTTTTCCCAGACATATTATGGCACATCCAAATCATAAAAAGATCAAAATCTCTGGACGTAACAAGTTAAAAAAACTGTAAGTGTTTGGACATCAGTTTTTTGAAGCAAAAACAGAAGAGGTACAAAAAAAATAATGTATATATAGAAATTAAAAAAAAAAAAAAATCTGTGCATATGTAAGTAATTACAGGACAATTAAACTTAGTAATGTTGTTTTCAATATGCCTTTATAGCATAACATTTTTCTCATAAAAGATGGAATTGATCATCTAAATAATAACAATCTGTTCCATTCCCATGACAAACTATAGGTTATTCATAACAAGACGAAGCTCTCTTTGGCTGAATTGAACAATGTTAAGAAGTCTTTGAAAATTGCCTCAGAAATTGCAGCCAAGTTGAGCCCAGGAATTGATTTTAAGGGTACAAATAAGCTGCTCGGCCACTTGATCAAACAATTTATCATTCTTACCAACTTGACTCTCAAGGTCACTAAAACAATCAAAGCTAACTGCAAAAGTTCCTTCTGAGGAAATCAGGCATGCCAGTTTGAAATGAGTTTACCTATATCAGTTTATTTGATTGTGATTCTTCCAATTAGCTAGGATTAAGTACTTCCCAATATGAAATGTAATCTGGCGTCATATGTTGAATTTATATTGAATTTCGTGGTCAACTCTTTTGGTTAATTGATTTATTATATTTTACTTTTTTTTTCTTTCCAACTTTACCTAATGAACTAGCTAATTCATAATTATTAATTAACTTTCTTTGATACAAGCTACTTTGGGAAATTTTTTTGTGGGGTGACTCTATCGATCATTTAAACCTAGTTTTGACACGCTGTCGGCTGACAGTCAGCCCACCCAACACCCTTCTAGCAAAATATTATCCAAATAGTTTTCAATTTTTGTTTCTTTTTCTCCTTTACTCAAGTGCCGAAAAAATTATAACTAACTAACCTTAATTAATTAAAATTTTTTTAAATAATCCGCTTTTAATCAAAAATTTAAAAATGACCGTGCAATATCGGAATCTCTGAAATTCCGATACAAGCTAGTATCGGAATCCTAGAATCCGATACTAGCTAGTATCGGAATCTGAGATTCTGATACTAGAATGAGCCCATTATATAAAGCGCCAGCGCCCTCTCCTTCTCTCTTCGCGTCTCATTTTCCTCTCCCCGCTCCGAAGAGCAAAACCAGGTATGGTTTTTTTTTCATTTTTTAATTTTTATTTAATTTATTTATTTTAATTAGTTATATTAGGTTAATAATAGAAAAAATAGGAAAAATATTGAAAAAAATTCAAAAAATTATAAAAAATTCAGATTTAAATTCTATTAACTAGGCTTAATATAATTTAGCAAATTTAACATTTTTTTACATGATATAATAATAGCCAAATTGCATAAAAAATTAGGTTAATCATAGAAAAAAAATATTGTAAAAATTTTGGAAAAATTTTAAGAAATCAGAAAAGATTCTATTATTTGTTATGTACAATAATAATATATATATTGATATTTGTACATATTATAATAATAGAAAATTGCTTAAAAAATTAGAAATATCACAAAAAAATTAAGCTAAAAAATTTAAAAGGTACACAAAAATGTTAGAAAATAGTATAAATTATTATATGTACAAAAAAATATTCTAAAAATTTTCACATATTATAAAAATTTTTGAAATATTTTAAAATTGGAAAAATTAATAGAAAATGTGGGTAATTCATTTAGGTTGACATTATTTTTTTTAAATGTACAGAAAATATCTAACAAGATCCAAGATTCAAATTTCCTATTTCAGCAGCTGTTGTCGATCGATGTGAGTATTTTTTATTCATTAATTTATTTATTTTGCATAGTTTATGTAGGTAATTTAGAATATTTAATAGTTTACTTTGTGATTGTGATTGTGATGTGGTTATTTGATATGATTTGGAATATTTAATATAATTGTCATATGATTGTGATGTGATGTGATGTGCTAATTTAGTATATTTTATATGATTGATGGGTTTGAAATGGGTTTAGAACTCTATTTAGGGGGGATTTGGATGAAGAATTTTTCGGAAACCCTCCTAGTACAGGGGAGATGCTGCCGAAATTTTGTTAGATTTCTGACATTGATTTTTTTTTTATTACGTGAAAATGCCACCGAGAAGAAGAACGTCTCCAGCTTCACATAGATCTACAAGGCTACGGACCGATCCTCAGGCTTCTACTTCAGACGTGCCTGAGGCTAAAGATGTCGTTTCCTCTGACATTGTTCTGATATTGTTATGATATTTATATCTCCTATATTGTGAGTTTTAGATTTCATACTTTTCATTTCTTTAGTTTTGTACTTATAGAAAATTCAAAAAAAATATCGACATGTAAACAGGGCACTCTAATAACGTTATTTCACCTAACTCGTAAAAGTAAATAAAATTATTTCTACCAAAAGAGACTGTCACATCCCGCAGCCAGACGTGACAGCTCCCGCCACGAAAGTACAGATAATTGTACTTTCGTAAGGCTTAACCTGAAAACTAAACCTAAAACTAGCAATAAGTTTTTTTTTTCTGATAATATAATCAAATATTATCAAGTCAAAAATTCAAACAAAATAAATCACAAAATAAAATATATTGACATGTAGTCGATCGTAAAAGCATCCCTGACAACATATACATAACCGGACAGCATGTTCTATTACATTATAACAAAACATAAACCACTAACTATCTATGTAAAGGTGATCTCCATTTCCGTCGTAGCTCTCTAAATGCAGTCTTCCTGTACTAGCAGTACGTCTTCTGGAACCCCCAACCGCCGGGGAACATGCAAAACAAATACGGAATGAGAATATAATTCTCAGTGCGGGTTTTAGTTCCAGACGTGGATTTCTAGTTGAAATCTTAGCCCGAAAGTAATACCCATAATAATCAAAATGAACATGTAATTTATAAATCATTTAAATAACTAGACTAATCAAATTACACATGAAATGCGGATGCAAAATATTTATCCAGTTTCATAACAAGTTGCGTACCAAGATCGATTCCATTATAACCATTTTCCATGAACATGCACACAATCGAATCAAGAGCAAGACATTTTCCCTAACCCAAGAGCACGTGAGGGACGTATCCCTAACTCTGGGCACGTGAGGTAATTCCAAATCATAAAGCATATCATTCTCATCATATCATCTCATAACAGTATGACACCAAAAACACACTCAGGTCTCCATTCCCAACCGGCTGGGCACAGTAAGAGACCTTTCCCTTGCTACATGGGCACAGTAAGGACTCATCCTTTTCCCATGGCACAGTAAGGAATTCCATATTCCAATAGTGCTACCGAACTGGCCGAAGCCGGTGGCCTACCGACTCCGGAGAGTGGCCTTGATTATCATTTCAGTACATCACACTGTCCTTTAGACAGTCGTGATGTGAATCATTACCATATCATTTCCAGTTATCACACAATCTCAGTCATGCACAATCACAGTTTCAATTTTCAGGTAAGATTAAATTGAGCTGGTACAACTCACCTCATCCATAACAAAAAGGAATATGCAAACTTGCCTGGCTGTATAACCATTTTAACAAAGGAGATCTTTTCAACATGAGTTTTTGAGTTGTAATATCTGTTCCTAGATCTACATGATTATTGTATAATGCATTCAACCCAATCAGCAACATGCCATGCATAAATTTAAAGTTACCATGACCGGATTTCTATAAAAATCCACGTATTCGCACCTGTATTCGGATTAGTCGTCTCCTGTGCTCAATCCCCTGTAATTAATAAAGACCGTTATTAATTAACTAACGATTATTTATTTAAAAAGGGTGGTCCGGCTTAAGCTACCAGACTGACTGAGTTTTCTAATTAAATTTTATAGTAATTGCTTGTGTTTTCAGTAATTTAATTATTATTTATTATTATCTTATTTTATTTTATTTTATTTGAATTTATTTGAATTTATTTTGATTTACCTTTATTTTAATTAATTTATTTCCTTAATCATTTATTTTATTTATTTTAATTAATTAATTAAATAGTTTTATTTTCATAACATTATTCCTAATATTTTTTTATTAGTTAATTATTAATTATTAATCAATTTATGTTTATTTTAAATAATTTCTTTTAATATATTATTTATTATCAAATTATTAGGAATTTTAAATTATCATTGGAATATAAATTCAAAATCTAGAATTATAAAATTATTAAGAATATAGTTTATTTTGGTTAACCTAATTATTTATTAGAATTATTCATTTAAATTCTTAAATTTAAATAAGTTTGTTTTATTCTGTACTGGGCCGACAATCCAAGCCCAATATTTTTTTCTTTTCTTTTTCTTTTATTTCCGGCCAAAGCCCACCACGTTGGCCCAAACCGAAAATTTTTTTTCTCTTTACTTTAGTCCTTTATTTTTACCATTAAGTCCTTTTTGTTCACAAACAGGTCCTTTTTATTTACAAATCAGTCCTTTTTTTACAATTTGATCCTTATTATTTACTTTTTAGTCCTTTTCTTTATGAACTGGTCCTTTTAATTTATTTTTCAATCCTTTTTCTTCGCATTTAGGTCCTCAGCTAGTTTTTTTCTTGCGAAACAGCCCCTGGCACCTGCTGTCCCTTACCAGCAACGTACCAGTGGTACATGCCTCGTACCAGAGGCTGGTACCGGGTCTCCAAACGCTGCAAAATCCCTCACTCGACTTCCCTTAAGCATTGCTCAGCCAAATAACTTTGATTTTTTATCGATTTTGGATCGAATTCATCAAGACAGATTCGAAAACCCTAAAATTTTCATTTCACAACCTTTATCATTACTTCAAATCCATTCTAAACTAGTTATCCATCCTTAATAAACCCGTTCTCAGTCCCAGATACCAATATTGAAGCTTAAAACCCGAAATTATACTCAAATCCTAATTACTGTTAATCATCAATTTAAATCAACTAAACTTTGAAACAAATGGTGAGAATGACAGCGATACCTTGATCTTCAGCTGTTATCCTCGCCCCCTTCTCACTTCTTCCCTTTCCTTTTTTTTTTTCTTTTCTATGGAAACTTTTTACTCGGCTAATCCTCAATCCGAGTGAAATTGGGGCTTTTATAGCCAGAGGAAGGAAGAGGGAGAGATCAACGGCGAGGATCACAGCTCGAATCTCTTCATTTGACTCATTCTCGACCTTCACCCGATATTCCCCACGTAGTAATCCTCACGGCTACGATTGGAAAAGAGAATGATGGCTCTCCTCAGTCGTGTCCAATCTTGATTGGCTGGCCACACTCGATCTGCCTCCATAATCGTGCAAGACGGTGCAATGGCGGAGGAGAGAACGGAGAAAAATCGGACGGAGGAAAAACAAAAGAAGAGAAAAGAGAAGAAGAAGAGGGATGAGGCCAGCTGTCCCTCTGTTTTTTATCAAATTTGTCTCGTCGGGATCTTCTGTGACGACTACTCTGTATCCTTGGTGTTGCAGCTTATTTTAATTGATTTTAATTACGAATTCATGAAAATTTGATCAAATTGACAAGAGATTTCGTATTTATTTAGGCTTTGATTTTGCTAGAATATTTTATTCTATTTATAAATTTTACACAAAGTCAAAGATTTCGAATTTGAGTCGATTTTTATGTTACTTTTTAATTTAATTTGATAAGGAGAATACTATTTATGAATTCAAATTAATTCAAATTAATATAAATTTCCTACTATGTTACAAACAAATAAGCGCAAAGGACTAAATTTGCACCGAAAAGGACCTAATCATTAATCTATATTGCACTTGATCTAAATTTGCACCGAAAAGGACTAAATTTACATCATGTGGTTAATATATTAAACCACAATTTTTGATACATATCTAAACAACAAATTTAGTTAACTAATGCATTCTATGTATCAAATTCAATTTAGTTAATTATCAAACCGAAATTTAGTTTACAATGAAATTTTAATGTATAATTGAGTTGACATGGACAAACATTAATTTTACAAACTAACATTGTGATTTGAAAAAGAGGGTCAAACTAACATAAATTTTAGCACGTAATGCATTTTCACTTTTTAGTCATTACTTTTTTATTCACGCATTGAGCTTTCTTTATAATTAACATTGACTAATTATTATATATGATGATATATTTATTCCATTATATTTTTCACTATACCATGAAGGATACATAAAAATATAAACCACTATTTTTAGTGCAAACAATAAAAATCTATGAAATATAAGAACAAAACGAATTTTCTAATGCAATATGAAAGTGTATAAAATTCTAGATTCCGATACTAAGTAATATCATATGATATATATCCTACAATGGTTAAAATAATATCATATAAGTAATATATACTTTATTAAATATTATATGAATTCAAAATTATATGAATTTATATGATTATGAGAAATTTTAGTTAGTATCGGAATTCTAGATTCCGGTACTAACTAAAAATAGCGGGAAAGTGTATAAAGTAATAATAAAAGTTTATTAAATACATTAAAAATCAACGTATTCTAGTATCGGAATCTCAGATTCCAATACTAGCTAGTATCGGATTATGGAATTCCGATACTAGCTTGTATCGGAATTTCAGATTCCGATACTAACCAGAATTAGTTTCGGAATCTCAGATTTCGATACTGCGAAGTCATTTTTAAATTTTTGATTAAAATAGAATTATTTTAAAATTTCATAATTAATTAAGGTTAGTTATAATTTTTTCGGACTCAAGTGTCTGTCTCTTCTCGGCCCGGATTTTTAAATCTAGGCCTACCTTGCTCTTCACCCTTCAGCCTCTCTAGTTTCAATTTATTCTTTCAGCAATTCAGCTCGATACATAATACTTTTTAATAAAAAAAAATACATAATACTTAGTCCGAAAATTTATTGCCAAACGCGGCAATATCGAGCATTTAATGAACGTGTAATTTGTCAAAACGTGGGAACACATTAGAAATGGAAGTGGGAAGATGACATTTATGTGCTAGATACAATATAAATATATAAGCATTATGTTTCAAAATTCGGGTTTAAACAGAATGGGGGTAAAATTTCGACTGATGTATTCCTAACTTCAAATCACTAATAATGTGCAGGACGGGGTTAAAAATTGACTCCTCTCTTCCTTTCTTTCTATCAACTCACAAAGGTTGCTCGGCCTACAAATTATAGTCAAACTATAATTTTGACATCGTGTTTTTTTTTTAAAAAATACATGTCGTATAAATACAAAGTATAACAATTTAACTTAAATATTTAAACTAGCTAGATCGATGTGACTCCAGAAAGCACGATACATGAATAGTCTATGTACATTTATAAAGGTGAGGTTGTAATTAAAGTGCGACAACTTTTGTCATTTCAAATAGATAAGCTCTTTTTTTTTTTCCCTGCAACAGTCGCTTTCTAATCCAGTGCATTGTCCCAAGTTGTCGTTTCTTTTCATTCATAAATACATTCCGATAATTATTAGATCTCTAATTATGAATTATAGAAATGAAACCCCGTGACATTCTTGTACGTGGTGTACATATACATGAATAAACAATTGTACAAGCGTCCTCTGACCTCCTCTTTTCCAGATTTCCCTCAGTCAATTATTCGCTTGGAAATTATAATAGAACGGTAGCTTTTCATTTAATAACCACATAACAGAAGTGTCACTGTTATGGCAGGAAAATATTTTAAAATATAGTCTTAATTTTTTGTATACCCTTCAACTTTTTGCTCTTTGTTTATTTCTTCCTATACACTTATGTATTTATTATTTATCACTAAACTTTTCTAAATGATTTCTTATTTATCCTTCAACTTAAACATACATAACTAACTAGGATTATTTTATAAGAAACTGAAAATTAATTTTGAATTAACTTAGAAGGACAAAAATACCCTTGTTCACTTTTTATTTTACCGTTTTTTTCCCTTCCTCCCTCCCTCGAGAATATCCCTAAAACATTTGAATCTTAATCCCCCTCCTTTATGCTACCTGATATGAACTCTTTTCGCTTTCATCTTTTTACTATTTAATTCTCAAACATTCTCCAATCTTTCTATGCAAACTTGGTACAAATTTTGAATTGTTGCTATTTCATTTTTTTTTTTTCATTCGTTTTTTCATTACAAACTACTGTTACTACATACTGCTAATTGAAGTAGAGATGTAGCATCAAAATTTAATACTGAAAAGGTTTGCAAAGATGTGTCGTTATGGGTGGCCACTGACATGTATAAGTCGATTGCAATTGAAGGTACATATACACTATTTTGTCAGATTGCATAACTATTTCTCATTCAATTTAGGAGGATGAACGGGCAATAATGGAAATTGCGTAAAAATTTTCGTAGATTATCTCTTACTGGTTGTCAATTGCAAATAATGGTCATGGGTATTTTTGTCCTTCTAAGTTAATTCAGAATAATTTTCAGTTTCTTATAAAATAACTATAATTCATTATGTATGGTTAAGTTGAACGGCAAATAAGAAATCATTTAAAAGAGTTTAGTGGCAAATAAAAAATACACAAGAGTATAGTGAGAAATAAACAAATAGCAAACAGTTAAAGGGTATACAAAAAATTAAGCCTAAACTATTGTTACTAGAGTTGTTTTTTATATTACTAGTTGTGCAAAAGCGGACCATATAAAAACTGACGAGGTGAACATATGAATGTTTCGAGTTAAAAAGGCAACCAAATCACGAGTTAGAGTATAAAAAATTGAAAAAGAACGTAATATATATAAAGTAAATTTTCTTTTTCTTCTTTCTTTCTCAATTTTGAATTTTGTCTCTCAGGTTTTCCTTTTTTCTGCTTAATTATGTTAGCTCATGTTATGCTATCTGGGAGGGTAATTTATTTTAGAGTTAGTCTGGAGTATTGACTATTGAGCAATGAGCAGTCACTGGTTCCAAGTTGTAAACTCGGTAGCTTCTTATCCTGTTAATGCTAGGCCTATGGCCATTCTTTAAAAAAGAAAAAATGATATAGACAAATAATCAAAGTAATTGGAAAATAGTGTTCTTATATATATTCTTTCTCAAAATAAAAATTGAATAACGTTATTTCGCCATTCCAAATTTAATAAAAAGCAAATATATGTATAATTTTGAATTATCCAATCCAAACAACAATTACAATAATTTAAATAACATATAACAAAACTTCTCTAAAATTATTGACATTAATATTTTTCTCACACTAGATCTGAAGTCCCGCCCCCGAACCCCATTAAAATATTTGTTGGGTTTATTCCAGTTAGATATTCTTTGTAGAGCAGGTGTGAAACCAGATAGAATTTTCAAATAAACAAACCAAACTATCGATGAAACCGCGTAAGATGTCACATAGCTTTCAGCCATTCAACCAAATCAGGCACCAAGTTATACGGCCGTGTGACAACAACATTTTTGTACATACATTTATTTTATTTTAATATCCACAAATAACAACTATTCCTTTCTTGTACCCTTGAATTTTTAGAAGATTTCTCCTGAGCCGAGAACATGCAATGATGGGTTTGGGCTTAATTATTAGCATCCAATAATTTTATTTGTTTGATTAAAACCACCGTTTTAACCAATTTTCAGCTTTTTATTGTTTTCTTTTCTTCTTTTTTTTTAAAAAAAATTCATCTCAAACGAGGTGGTGCCGCGTTGTGCTAGAAACTAGTGACTCGCGAACCACGTTTTCTGAAAAAAACAGAGAATTTAATTTCACAAAAAAAAGGCAATAATAGCTGTAAAGACCATAATAATAAAACATAGCAATTGTGATAGATTATAATTGCCAAAGGTGTAATTAGTCAAAAAGAGGGAGACAAAATAGAAAGTGAAGACAGGAGATAACACTAACGTGCTAAACATTTATGTCATTAGTCTCAAGTCACAGTCAACTTGGGGCAAATGTCACCGTAATTTTTGTTGAAAATTACCTTTTTATCGTATCGCACCATTAAATTGCAAAATTTTATATCATATTGGAAATAATCATTGCCGCACGAAAAAAAAATGCAAAGGAAAATATTAGCAAGAGTAAAATGGTTTGATACGATGAACTATTTTTTTAAATTTAATTACATATTTTATGTTATGGGATAAATTTTGTCTCATGCAGAATTTAAAATTAGTTCTCTAGAGAAAAATTGAAGAAAAGGGTTCAGTTATAAATTCGATCTTTGTGATATAGTAAAATTAGTAATCAAGTTGGGTATTTTTCTTTTAATATTGTGAAAAAAGAAACTTCATGAAACATCTCGTTAACTTTTTTTTTAAATATTTTATTTTGCGCATCCCGTATGGAACATAGAATAGTGGCATGCATGACTATCATCTTATTTGATATTTTTGCAATTATTCAAAAATGCGAATAAAAAATATTTTTGCATGTGCGGCTAACTTGTTGACTCTTCCGCTGCGATTAAAATACAAGAAGACAGATCTATTCTTGCCTCGGGCATCGAGTTTCAAAGTTTAAATATCGGATTTAGATTCTTCATACAATTGCATTTTGAATCGGTTTAATTCAGACCTTTGTTTCGTAGCCAAGATATTTGAATGACGTTAACTAATTATTTTTTGAAAGAGGAGGTTTTAATGCCCATCATTTGGGTGCTCCAAATTTCCTCAAAAGTATTTTTTATTAATTTTTAAATATAAAATTTAAGAAGCATCAAATTTAAATTGTTGATTTTGTTCAATTTAACTAGTGATATTTTTCCATATGAGTTTTGTAAATTTTGAAATTTATTTTATGCCCGATCAAGATTTTAAATAATAAATAAATCTAGTTAAATGAAATAGATTAATTATAATCCATTCATGTTTTGGTGTCTTAATCGAGTATCAAATAAATTTCAAATTTTACAAAATTTATATAAAAATACATCACTAGTTAAATTAAACAAGATCATGTTCTCAAACTCTCTAAGAGAAAAAAAAAAACGCACCTTTAAACCCCAAAATGAAAGAACAGAGAAATATCATACAATTCTCAAAGTTTTGATTCCAAAAAATATTTTTAAACCATTGTTTGACTAGCTTCCTAAAAAAATGATAAAAGTACGTGTTTTGTAATAGTAAAAAAATACGTTGCACAATATACAAGTATGTAATTTGAAGAAATTGTGAACAATAAGTTTAGAAGTTCAAACATTGTTTGAAGTTTAGAAGTTCAAACAATAATGTGTGAGAAAATTGAATATTTCAAGCATGCATTCATGTGACATTATTTAGCTCATAAAATTTAATTTCCGTTATTCTAGCTCCAGCATGTTCACACTGTCCTTTGTAAATTTTTAATTTTGAGAGGAGAAATTTGGTAGGAATTTGATAAATGTTTGTGTCGAATCATAGGTTGAAATGCTGCAGTTAGAGAAAACAAAAAAGAATGGGCACATGGCTAGGCCTCGTTTTTCCGTATCGTGATGTTTGTGAGACATGTATTGCGCAACATGTTATTACAAGGTAAAGAGCCCAGATAATTCAGCGTAAGATGTAAATCAATAGATTTTTGGAACTTTAGCTGCGCCAATATTGTTTAAATAATTGATTCAGTTTATACAAATATTTAGATTATTATTAAAGGTGCGGATTGATAATAAATTAATTTTTATGATCTTAATAGATTCTTAAAGATAAAAGCAAAAGTCTTTACCTATATATTGTTTACCTTGCATATGAGTTGTACATTAAATTTTATACGATTATATTAAATTTGGATCGAAACGATACAACTTGAATCAGATTTCATCATTTTTTTTTTTATATAAGTTTAGCATCAATGACGTTTAGAATGTTGTATTTCAGAATTAAGAATTATTTATTTTTTTTATGATTATCAAAATTACCTATTAGCTCATTTTGAAGGATTCCCTATCATAAATTGGATTTTATATCTGATCATATAGAGTCTAATTAATTTTAGGTGTTATCTTAATAAAGTTTGCTTTGAAAGCAATCAATCTTTAATCCAGTGGAATCCAATTTAAAATCCAGTTGAGGAATTTCTTTTGGACATTTAAAGTCAAAATAAATGAAGTATAGGGATGAAATGCGTAGAACTCTATTTTTCGAAAAATTTGTTAGATCTTTTAATAGGCTTGACACTGATCGTTATGTCAAGAACAAAAATAAAAGAAAATTATTTTTTTTTGCGCCATCAAAAATTGAGAATTTGTCCTCGAAAAGTAAAATCTTCTTTTTTTCCATCTAAAAATTCAAAATTTCTTCTGTTTTTACCTCTTTTTCCTTTTAAATAAAAAATAGTTAAATAATAGAAATATAATTTTCTAACTATTATGCTCTCGCACCTAGCATTAGAACCAGTCAATCAAAACCCGAGCGAACCCAATCTCCTCATATGTTCTCTCTTGAAAGAACAGGTGAGCGAAGTAAACTCAGCTTTAGCAAGAACATATGAGGAGATTGGGTTCGATCGGATTTTGATCGACTGGTTCTTATTATATAACTTATTGTGGACAAATAAGAAAATAAAATATTGATATTATTTTTGTTTCATATAGAACTTTACATGTTATAGACAATAAAGATATGGTAAAATCAATAATTTATTAGTCATTCCTTTTAAATAAATAGCTAATTTTGTAGTAACTTAATCTTTTCTAATAAAAAATCTTGACCTTTTAATTTAAAATTAAGAGCTAGACCACTGATCAAATCAAATTACACAAAATCAATGGTCCATAATTGATATAAGAATTGTTTACACCCTTTTATATGACATATTTACTCTTTTTATATGAAATGTTTACTCTTTTTGTTAGGTGCATTTATAAGTAGTAGAGATAACTATTATTAATTTATTTAAAAGGACAAAGTGGTAAAAAAAGAAAAAAAATTTAATTTTTTTGTGGCAAAAACAGAAAAATTTACTTTTGGATGGCAAATTCTCAATTTCCTCAGTTTTGGATGGCTCAGAAAAAATTTTCCAAAAAAGTAAAATATGTAGAGTGTGTTGATGTTACTAACATTTTTTTTTATTGTTACACGACTTATATTAAAAGAGGGTTAAATTTGCAATTTTTATTGATCATTGAGGCAAATAAAAATCTCTCTTATTTTTCTAATAAGCTTAGTTGTTAGTGTTGCACTAAATAATATTTTTTTAGGTGTACGAAATTTTCTTGTTGTGTAAACTGGCCCAAAAAAAAAAAAAAAAAAAAAACTCTCAAGAATTTACCACACCTATTTAGTTAGATATTATATCAAATATTATTTATATGTTGCTTTGAGTTCTGAATTTGAATTATAAAATTTTTAGGTTGAGTTTGATTTTTATGAGTTCCCTCGTATTATGTACAACAAAAAAATTCAATCAAAATTTCAAACAATTCGATATAAATAAAATTGATTAATTAATTAAATTCAAATTTTTCTTATGGCATAGTTTGTCCAATGGAAACAATTCATTTTCATAGAATTCCACATGTTTATATCACTCTAATTGTCAGCAGTGACCTATTGTTAAGAGAACTAAAAAGAGCAATACGATAGTTTACTCACCTCCCGCAATTCATTTTTTGCTGAATACTTTGGATTTTTAACCAACTGCATAATATTGAATTTTTATCTTGTGATTTTTTTTTTTTTTACTTCCGAACAGCATCAATTGAAATTTTGCTCATGCAATATTTTTTTGTAATGGGATGTATTCTCTATGATTTTTTTTTTGTTTCACAAAATAAAAAAGCAATAAAGCATTCAAATCAAATGACAGTCAATATATATTAATCATCACTGTAAAATTAGCTCCCAAGCGAGTACTACATATAATTCTGCACGAGCCACGACAATAGACGAACCGGATTTTCGTGGGACCAATCGAGAAACCTCGGTAATAAAGTGAAAATGACAGTATTATTTCAAACAAAGCTAATATGGTTTGTGTAATTTACACCTTTAAAAAGGACAATGACTGTATTTCAAAAGAAAAAGGAGAAAATGACCGTGGCAAAAATGAAAGTAACTCCACACTAATCATGTTTCAAGGAATATTAACGTCACCAGTCCTCTGAGGCTCATAAAATGAATTAAATTTCAATTGTACACCTACATTTTTACAAAATTGTACAGAGCACAATCTAGTATATTGCAAAATTTACACGCTTCACATTAATTGCATTTCATATGAGAATATCCACACAATTCATGATAAACTATAGAACACAAGGAAAAAAAAAAACTTAATATTTTCTATCAAATATAAATTGAATAATTATTATAGATTTTTTTATCGCCTTAGTTGGTATAATGACTAAATTAAATTTGTATATTCTCCTTCTTAGTAAGCAACTTTCTAAAGAAGAATTAAAATTAATCACTTGTTAAATATTATCTAAACGTAACATTCAATTCAAATTAAGACAAAATGACTATGTTTTAAAAAAAAATAAAAAAATGTTTCGAATCATTGCATTGCAATATATGCTGTAGCAAATTGAATTCCACAATGTAAAAGCTCGAAATTATTCATTAATATGCATATTCAATAATAAAATACAAATATCCTATTTAGTGTAATGTAAACTTGCATCTGTCTTATATCAAAACACACATAGAGTTCAAATAACATCCAATACCATGTTTAATTTCACATTAACAAGATGCGTTAGTAATTATCAGCTGTCAACGTCTAATTGCATGCTTGATACTGTTGTCTATATTTTTCACTGAAGGACAGTGCATTCGTCTAATATAACACTACGCATGTAAGTGGGAATCAATTTCAAAAATAACATATTTGAGGGTGTGATTTGTAAAAGAAAAGAAAGAAATAAAAGAAACACGTTACCAGGATTGACTGCAGTGCAGTCTAGTCACTAGAGAATCGAAACTTCCAAGCTCCGACACCAACTTACCCCCACTCTTTACCACTTTCTAATGGCCGAAAAATGTAAATTAAAAATTTTCCTTACCACTTACCACCTTTGTTTATTGCACCGTCAGCACTTCCTGTTTCATTGACTCTGTCTCTCTCCCTTCCTCTCTCTCTACCACGAAGACCCGAATTGAATCATTAGAAATCAACCCTGAGATCATCTACTTTCCGTGTTGTTTTGGCGCAGAAAATCCGGAATTGATTCTGTTAGGAATTTGCAATCTTTCCGAGCAAAGGTTCTCGTATCTTTTCGATCTCTTTCCATTGTAAACAACTAAATACTGCTGCTTTTATTGGGTTTTGGTTTCATCGTCATCGAAGGATTTTTATGAGCCATTTTTGTCAGAAAGAGTTCTCCTTGTTTTTCTGGTAGTGGTTTACTCCTTTTCCTCTTAGCTTTTAGATTTTGATGTATCTGAAAGCCTCTTTATCTGGGTCCTTGAATTGATTGATTCAAGGAATTGACAAAAATATCTCCATTGCTTTTTGAGCATAAGTACCATCTTTCCCTTTCTATCAGTTTGTCTCAAATCTATCTACTATTTATTTGGTTTTTTTTCCCATAGCTTAATCAAGCAGAATCGAATCATGGGTCATGGTCCTATCTGGTTTCCGGGGTAAAACCTTCAAATTCTTTCTTCCTTTATTATTGCAACAATTAAAATTCCACCGGCTCCACCCTCCTTGTCAATTCATTGATATTTGTTCAACAAAATGCTCGAACGAATTTACCACAACAAAGCCAGCTCTTTTCTGATACTAGTTCTCATCTTATTTCTGTGCACATGCTCCAAATCATTCACCCCAACGGAAAATTATTTGGTAAATTGTGGCTCATCAGGAAACACCACAGTCGGTACACGGCTCTTTATCGGAGATGCAAATTTGCCCTCTAAATCCCTCTCAGCCCCTAAAAGCATAATGGTCAATACCACCTCTAACTCGGTCTCCTCTTTCGATAGCCCGTCTCTGTACCAAACTGCTAGAGTTTTCACTGACCCATCCTCTTATTCCTTCCAAATCCAGCAACAGGGCCGCCACTTCATCCGTTTGCACTTCTACCCTTTTGTGTACCAAAATTACGATCTCAGTACAGCGAAATTCAATGTATCCACACAAGATATAACCCTCCTTGCAAGTTTTGATGGAAAGAACATAAGTGGGCCGATGCTGAAGGAATACTTGGTTAACATAACACGGGGCACCTTAACCCTTTCCTTTGTACCATTTTCAAATATCGCATTCGTTAATGCAATAGAGGTCGTGTCAGTACCAGATAACCTAATTCTTGATTCTGCACAGACCATCAACCCAGTGAGCCAATACAATGGGTTATCAGGTCAGGCTTTCGAAACAATTTACCGGGTCAACATGGGCACACCTAAAGTCACACCAGATAATGATACACTGTGGCGAACTTGGGTTCCTGATAAGGAATTCATACAAAACCAGGATCTTACACAATGGGTCTCTACAGAGAGCAAACTACACTTCATGGAAGGACTCGCCACACAAGAGATCAGTGCACCAACAATAGTCTACAGTACTGCCACAGAGCTTGCCTCATCAAACACAACCACAGTAGGTGCAAAGTTCAACATGACGTGGCAATTCGACTTGCAAGAAGGGTACACATACATGTTACGGTTCCATTTTTGTGATATAGTAAGTAAATCTGCAAACCAGCTCGTATTTGATGTGTATGTGGGCTCATATGCTGTACTCGCAGATTTCGATCTCTCCTCTCTGACATATAGCAGTTTAGCAACACCTCTTTTTGAAGATTTTATTCTCTCGGCCAAGGATTCAACTTCTAAGCTTAGTATTAGCATCGGGCCTAGCAAGATTGTCAATGTACAGCCTGATGGGATATTGAACGGACTTGAGATTTTTAAATTTAATGGAATCTCTGGTACCAGCACTATTGTTGGCCATCAGGGGTCAAGGATTAGTGTTGGGACGATTCTTGGCATAGTTGGTGGTGCTGTGATTTTACTCGCGGTTATTGTGGTTATGCTTGGTACAATTAGGAAAAGGCGATTGGAGAAGCAGAGGAGCTCCAAAATATGGACCCCTTTTTCCGTTAATGGTTTGACAAACTCTCAGAGCATGACCAGGAGTTCTAATGCAACTACAGTTACATTGGGTGGTCAAAACGGGTCTCTTGGCTATCGTTTTGGGTTCTCGGTGTTGTTGGAGGCAACAAATCATTTTGATGAGAATTGGGTTATTGGAATGGGCGGATTCGGAAAGGTCTACAAGGGAACACTGAGAGATGGAACTCGAGTTGCAGTGAAACGAGGAAACACAAAATCTCACCAAGGAATAAATGAATTCCGCACAGAAATTGAGTTGCTTTCACGGCTTCGGCACCGACATTTGGTGTCTTTGGTTGGTTACTGTGATGAGAGAAATGAAATGATTTTGGTTTACGAGTACATGGAAAATGGTACACTTAAGAGCCACCTTTATGGGTCTGATCTGCCTTCTCTTACATGGAAACAGAGGCTGGAGATTAGTATCGGCTCTGCTAGGGGACTCCATTATCTCCACACCGGATTCGCAAAGGCAATCATTCATAGAGATGTCAAATCGGCTAATATTCTACTCGACGAGAACCTAATGGCCAAGGTTGCGGACTTTGGATTGTCCAAAACTGGACCTGAACTAGATCAGACCCATGTTAGTACTGCTGTTAAAGGTAGTTTTGGGTACCTAGACCCAGAGTATTTCAGGCGCCAACAGCTAACAGAAAAATCAGATGTGTACTCTTTTGGGGTAGTTTTACTAGAAGTGCTATGTGCCAGACCCGTCATAGACCCAACGCTCCCGAGAGACATGGTCAACCTTGCTGAATGGGCGATGAAGTATATCAGAAAAAGGGAGCTGATACAAATTGTTGATCCCAAGATAGCTGCTTCAATCCGACCCGATTCACTTAGGAAATTTGGGGAAACGGCTGAAAAATGTTTAGCAGATAATGGGTCTGAGAGGCCTAATATGGGTGATGTACTGTGGCATTTAGAGTATGCTTTGCAATTGCAAGATGTGGAACTAGATGAATCCGGCGTTAATAGTATTAAGCTAATTGCTGGAGCTTCACACGAATTGGAACCTGATTTGGTTCCTCCTCCCGCGGAGAGCTTGGATTTGGACACTGAGGAAGAGGATGAGGCAAAGTTAAATGACATACCAGATGTCTCAATGCGCAGGGTTTTCTCTCAGCTAATAAAACATGAGGGGAGATGAGAAACTGAATGAAACTCAAAAAGATTAAGAGAAATTCTGCTTAGTCCAAAACGTGCTAGAATTGCATTTTGGTTTTCTTTTCTTTTTCACCTTTTGTATAGAATTATGTGTGAGAATCTTTGGTCTTGTAAATTACAGAGTATTGTTTCAAATACGATCTACACACCAATTTTTTATATGAACCTGGTAACTGTTTTCTCAAAGCTTATTCTACGTTTTTGAAACACAAATGATACTAAAAACAGATATACCAAAAGAAGGTTGTTTCCACTTATGTCTGTTTAATATCTTGATTTATAATGCCACTATGCTAGGCATCATTACTGTAGGTGAAAGAAAAGCTTTGAAGTTCTAATTAACTTTTTATTTTGCATTTGTCACAAGTTTCGGATATTTTAAAACATTCTCTGCTTCTCTTAGCCTTTCGTTTTTTGTTTTTCTCTGATCTTGAAGATTTAAAAAGGGTTGAATTTGAATTTCAATAACAAATTTAGTAGATTTGAGAATTGTGTGACTGAGGAATTATAAAAAAAAAAAAATTTGCACGCAAGATTATTGTTCAATCATCTTATGCCCAAAAATAAAAGCAAAGTGTTAATAAAGAATACGGATAAAAATCATGACGCTGAATCGGGTCCTCCTGTAGCACTGCCTTTTTTGGTTGTACAGTGTACCGGTTCTTTTCAGCAAATACAAACCCCAAAGTTATAGCATCCTAAGCTCCTAGCATTTTCTGTTAGGATTTGCAGGACTGATAAAAAAAAAAAAAAAAGAAATATCCTTCCAAATTATACCAGGAAATAAACTAAACATTATAACAATGAAACCCAAGGATAACACGACAAACACCGATTAGCTACCTTTAAAATCCATCAACAGAATTATTGACTTATAATCATGACGCATCTGGATCACGCATCCGCCCCCGCAGTTGGATCATGCTTTCCGACGGCAGCGCCGACCTCACCGGTCCCCAAACCTTCCTTAACCTCTCTACCGGCCGATCGCTCCGCATCTCCCTCCCCGACCTCTACGGCCATCGGATTCTCGCTTCCACTGATGGCCTCCTAGTCTTGTTCCACGAAGAAACCTCTCTTGTTCGCCTCTTTAATCCTTTCAGTAGCTTCATGGTTGACCTCCCTCCGCTTCTTCGCTACAACGTACTTAGCAGGGACTACTTTGGTGCTGCCATGTCTTACTCTGATGGGACCGACGATGACCCGGCAGTTGTCCTTTCTTGGGATGTTGGAGCCCGACGGTTTGGATGAGAGTTGTTGTGGGCCAAGCCTGGCGATCAGACCTGGATGTTTAAGAGTAAGGACGACTTGCCGGGTTTTAAGCGCAACCCACGAGTACGTCTGTTTTTTCAAGGCAGTTTTTACATCACGAATATGTCTGGCCAGGTCTGTTCGATAAGTCTGGATTGTAACCTATTGTGTGAACTGGTTTGCCCAGATTGGCAACCGGGTTGGGATGATCAACTTACTGGATCATATCTAGTTGAGTGCGACTCAATGGTTCTACTTGTACTCAGGTGTAAAGCCAAGGAACGTAGTGGTCCACCCATAGAGGTGTACAAAGCTGATTTGGACAATAATAGGCTTGTTCTGATTGAGAGCATCGGTGATTATGCTATCTTTGTGGGACATAATAGGATGCTCTCAGTTTCAACCAAGGACTTCCCGTCCATTAGAGAGAACTCGATATATCTGCGCACAGGTCAGTTAAACGATCCAGTGATTATATACGACCTCGAGTCCCATCAGTGCGAACCCATTTCTGGCCAAACTGTTATACATAACAGGGACATGCAGTTGCGGCCATCTGTGCGGCCTTTTACTCTTCCTGATCATCTCATCACTTATTGTTCCCACCCTCAATGGTATGCCAATTAGAAATTTTTTAGTAAAGGCTTCTTACAATTTTTAAAAATTTTGTTGAATGCATTTTAAAATAAGAAGAAAGACTTGTATCAGTGAGCTAACAAGAGACTTATATCAGTATACTCGTGAATGGTACCCAATCATTGTTTTGATGCAATTGACTTTGATTTACCTTTTATTCTGATATTTTTCTTCCGTCGGTGGTCAATTTGACTAAAAGTTTTTTTTTATATGTTCTGGTCCTTACTGTAAATGAGCTGCTAAGCCACATATCTAAGTTAGTGGAAAAGAAATTTTGAGATATGTACTAAATTATTGCTTGAATTCGACCTTAGCTTTAAGATTTAGTGGTTTGCCGGTAGCTGCAGTTACGGTTAAAATTACTAATCTTGAAAGCTTTATGTGTGTAAAATAAGGATTTATATGATAGTGTATTCGTTGGATTAATCATTTCAGGCTTTTTCCACAATTCTTTTTTTTTTCTTCTTTTCAAATTGTAGGGCTAAAGGGCTGATGTATCAGCCGAATTAAGATCTGCATTTAGGTGGGGAATTTCACAAGGTTATCCTCCATTTTAGTTGTTATGATACTTAATTGTAGTCATAAGTGCTATTCTAAAATCTTGTAGTTGTGAGCATTATATGTTTTATGTGATGACATATGCAGTTCAAAAATGAAAAATTTATGCTTATTGTTGGGTCTTTCATTCCATGGTTTATGTTTTTCTGTAAAGGCTGGCAATTAATTTCTTATCTGGTAAGTATTTTCAGTTTCTGTACTGTACCGAATGGTATGATTATTAATCAGATACTCGCAGAGCAGTATGGCATTGAGTAAACTAATAGAAGAAAAAAAGAGTCCCCCCCTCCCCAACCACCACCATCGCACAGACACAACCAAACCCCCTACGGTGCTAAATGAATTGTTCAATACTATGAAAAGACAGCAAAATAATGCCAATTGTTCAACTTGAATGATCTGTCAATAATAAACTCTAGGAACAAATGATTAAATATCATTAATAACATAAACTAAGAAATCTAGTAATTAAATATTGACTTCTAGGACATAACTCTAACATCGGTGCCAAATCTGCATCCGGTGCTGGTTTGCCTCCATGTTTGCTGAACCGGGGTAATATAGCTGTTGATAATATCCTCAGTTTGAAATATTTTTTTGATCTGGCAAACTTTTATGGCTGCCTTTATTATTTAAGAAGGGATCATAATATCGTTTACCGTGAGATCTGTAAAACTTGCATGAAGAACCTAATAAAAAGAAAATGAACAGTCGAATGTGTTGGAATATTTGTGTTTTGTAGTAGAATTATTAATTGAATTCTTTTAAGTAATTATGAAATATATAAGTATTGCACCTGGATTATTGTATGATATAAATTTTATTAATATATTTATGTCTATGAAAGATGATGTTGAGCCCGATCTAGATAATAATAAAATGATCTCTATTTTACAAAGAACCTTAGGCTGTGCTCCAGGAAGCAATTTGAGAAGGAACGGGATGGAAGGTTAGGTTAATATTGTCCAGTTACTTGCTCCAGAAAGGAATCTAAACAGGAGGGGAATGTAACCCAATGTAACAACTTTCCATTACAGATTGATTTTTTGTTACCCTCAAAATCGAGGTGTACACAAAGTTAAGCTGTTAAGTTACGAAAATGTCCTTCCAATTACTAGGTGTTGAAGAGTTCGGCCCTGCCTTAGGGACAAATAGTCAAATTAAATGTTTACTTTATGTTCCTTTACTCCTCTTTCCATATAGTCCTGGAGCATGTAAATGATAGGATCGTCTTCTTAATATGAGGCTAAGTGGATATAAGTGGAGATAGATGAGATATTTAGAAACTAAAATTATTCATTCATATATTGATAACTATTTCATACAATCAGATTTTCTCTCTTCTAAGTTCTGAATTTCTAAACACTCTTACATTGTTTATATAGAGAAATACTCAATTACTTTCATTAACTAAATATTCAATCATCTAATCAATGACATAGTCATCTAGACAATAATTGTAACAACTTCCTAAGTATTATTCTTGTAACTCTAAATAATTAAACTCTTTGACTCTAAACCATGCAAAACACTTCATTGAGTTTATATTTCCAACATCCTTCCTTAAACTCAATTATGCTCCAGCTCGCATCCCGAGCATCTTCTTGAATCGGTTGAACAATTCTGCTCCAAGCGGTTTAGTGAAAATATCCGCTACTTGATCTCGACTCGCCACATGAGTCGACTCAACATCGCCATCTTTCACATGCTCGCGTATGAAGTGAAAGCGAACATCTATGTGCTTGCTCCTTTCATGATGCACCGGATTTTTCGCCAACTCGATTGCTGACTTGTTGTCGACTCGAATCTCCGTTGGTTCATCTCGAGCGAAATTCATCTCCTTCAGCAATTTTCTCAACCATAGCGCGTGACACACACACGAAGATGCAGCCACATACTCCGCTTCACAAGTTGATAAAGTCACAATTGGTTGCTTCTTCGACACCCATGTAAATGCCGTGTCTCCCATGTAGAACACGAAACCCGAGGTGCTCTTTCTATCATCGACATCGCCACACTAATCGCTGTCCGTATAGCCAACAAGATCAAACTCGTCAGTATAAGAATAGAACAAGCCATGAGATAATGTACCTTTCACATAGCGAAGAATTCGCTTTATGGCTTTCCAATGTGACGTCTTTGGCTCCTCCATATACCGGCTTTCCAAGCTGACACCATATGCAATATCCGGCCTCGTGCACATTAGATAACACAAACTTCCAACCAAGCTTCTATATTGAGTTGCATCTACGGCATTGCCTTCATCATAACGGGACAGTTCTGTCCCATTCTCAACCGGAGTACACACTGGATTGCAATCATCCATTTTGAACATTTTCAATACATCTTTTGCATATGCTTCTTGCGAGATAAAAATTCCAGATTTGTCTTGCTTCACTTCTAACCCGAGAAAGTATGACATCAATCCCAAATCTGTCATCTCAAACTCTTTTGACATCTCGCGCTTGAACTTCTCAATCATATCATTATTATTCCCCATGAATATCATATCATCAACATACAAAGCAACAAACATAATATCATCATCACATACCTTCAGATATAAAGCATGTTCATATGGGCATTGCACAAACCCGTGCTCTTTGAAGTATGTATCAATTCGGGTATTCCAAGCTCGTGGATCTTGTTTCAACCCGTACAACTCCTTGTTCAATTTCAGCACCTTGTTTTCTTCTCCTCTCTTAATGTAACCTGGTGGTTGCTCGATGTAGACTTCTTCTTCGAGTACACCATTGAGGAATGTTGATTTCACATCCATTTAATAGATGTTCCACTTGTTTTGGGCAGCCAATGATATCAACAAGCAAATAGTCTCCATTCTCGCAACGGGGGCAAACACTTATTCATAATCAATTCCCGCTTTTGCTTGTAACCTTTGGCTACTAACTTCGCTTTATATCTTTCAACCTCGCCTCGAGTATTTAGCTTCTTCTTGTAGACCCACTTCACACCAATCGGCTTATGATCCTTGGGTAACGTCACAAGTTCCCAAGTATCGTTCTTAACAATAGCATTCATCTCTTCATTTATAGCTTGCTGCCATTTCTTCTCTTGAACGGCTTTTTCAAATGTGATATTCTCGGCATCCGTCAAAAGACACCAAGTGCAGCTCGCTTGTTGCCTCATACAAATCTTGCAAGGTTCTAGTTCGAGGTGTTCTCGCCTCGTCATCACTTGAGCTCGCACTTGAACTCGAACTTGGCTCAGCTCGGTTTGTTGTGTTTGTCGAAGTAGAGTTCGCTATGAGTTGCACTTCTTTCTCAACATCATGCGACTTCTCTTCCATAGAATTCCAGCACCATACGCCTTCTTCATTAACCTGCACATCACGACTTATATGTACCTTATTAGTTGTTGGATCAATGAGTTTGTATGCCTTCGACCTTTCGTCATTGCTAATAAATATCAACTTCTTGCTCTTGTCATTGAGCTTAGTCCTTCGCTGATCCGGAATGTGCGCATAAGCCACACTTCCGGACACTTTCAAATGAGATACTGCTGGTTTCACACCGCACCAAGCTTCTTGCGGAATCATGTTCTCCAAGCTCGTTGTTGGACATCGATTTTGCAAGTAAATCCCGCATTGCACAGCTTCAGCCCAAAATTCTTTTGGCATATTCTTACTTTTTAGCATGCTACGAACCATGTCGAATAGACCAGTTAAAGTCTTCGATTTTTTAAAAATGAATGAATAGACCAGTTAAAGTCACTTTGTCGTTTTTTTTAAAAAAAAAATGAAAATGAACAATCTAGATGAAATTAATTTAATTTTTTAATTTAAAAAAAGAAATGACCAGTCGATATGAAATTAAAGCCTTCCAGTTTTTTAAAATGAATGAATCGACCAGCTAAAGTTAGTTTGTCATTGTTTTTTAAAAAAAAAAGATAATGAACAATCCAGATGAAATTATTTTGATTTTTTAATTTATAAAAAGAAATGACCAGTCGATTCATTCATTTTTAATTTAAAAAATTAAAGCCTTCGATTTTTTTTCATTTTTAATTTAAAAAAAATGAAAATGAACAGTCTAGATGAAATTATTTTGATTTTTTAATTTAAAGAAATGACCAGTCAATATGAAATTAAAGCCTTCGAGTTTTTTAAAATGAATGAATCGACCAGCTAAAGTCAGTTTGTCATTTTTTTAAAAAAAAAAAGATAATGAACAATCCAAATGAAATTATTTTGATTTTTTAATTTAAAAAAAGAAATGACCAGTCAATATGAAATTAAAGCCTTCGATTTTTTTTAAATGAATGAACGGACCAGCTAAAGTCACTTTGTCATTTATATAAAAAAAAAGATAATGAACCATTCAGATAAAAATATTTTGATTTTTTAATTAAAAAAATGAACAATCGAGAGGAAATAAAAGCCTTCGACTTTTTAAAAATGAATGAACATACCAGCTAAAGTCACTTTGTCATTTTTTTTTGAAAAAAAATAATGAACAAACCAGATGAAATTATTTTGATTTTTTTAATTTAAAAAAATGAACAGTCGAGACGAAATTAAAGCTTTCACTTTTTAAAAATGAATGAACAAACCAGCTAAAGTCACTTTGTCATTTTTTTCTAAAAAAATAATGAACAATCTAGGTGAAATTATTTTAATTTTTTAATTAAAAAAAAAAGAAATGAATAGTCAAGATGAAATTAAAACCTTTGACTTTTTAAAAATGAATGAACAAACAAACTAAAGTCACTTTGTTATTTATTTAGAAAAAAAAGATACTGAACAATCCAGATGAAATTATTTTGATTTTTTAATTTAAAAAAAAAGAAACAAACAATTGACATGAAATAAAAGCCTTCGACTTTTTATAAATAAATGAACATACCAGCTAAAGTCACTTTTTTGTTTTTTTTTTAAAAAAAGATAATGAACAATCCAGATGAAATTATTTTGATTTTCTTATTTTTAAAAAAAGAAATGAACAGTCGAGATTAAATTAAAGCCTTTGACTTTTTAATAGAACTTCTTAAATTTGAAATTTTGAAAAATTTTAATTTCTGGACTTTCATTTAGAAAATTTGAAAATTTGAAATTCTGAAATATTTATTTCGAAATTTTATAATTTCGATTTTAAAAGTTTTAAAATTTTGAGTTGTGAAAATTTAGAAATTTGAAATTACAAAATTATAAATTTTCGGATTTAAAATTGTTTCAATTCTGTTCAATGGATGTAATAATCTTGGATGGTCTGAAATTATCAAAAAAGGTGACGTACTTTTGTACTTTTGTGTTGGTAGCTGCATGCACCATTTTTAAACGGAAGTTGGGTTCAAATTGAATTGAAAAAGATACAAATTGGATATGGAATATTAGACAAATCAATAGTCATTTTTCTTGATAACATTCTATTTACAAATTTTCTTGATCTTTTCATGGCTTATCTGTGTCTTTAAGTGAGATTGCAGTGAATTAAATAGCTGAATTTATATTTGAGCTTAATGAAAGATTTGTTATTTTTATGATCTCAAAATTGAATGAATTTGATAAAATGATCCAATTCTGTCTTGTATCCAATGTGAATGCACGAAAAATAGAAGAAAATTGAAAATAAGGAAACGTGAATGCATGGATTTAATTCCTCCTCAGGTCTTACTGGATGGTGTAAACAAAAATTCTCATCATTGTCATCCAGAATTTACCATAATAACAGCTAATTTGTCCTTTGCTTAATTAATAGGAAATACCACTCGTCCTTGTAAACCTTAGACGAGGATTACTGTAAATCCTCAGGGGAAGATTTTCCCGAAACTAAAAGAATCAAATGTCAGTATTGAAAGAATCAACCTTAGACGAGGAGTTACCGATTTCCTATTTTGTGTTTTTCTACTTTGTGTCGGTACCTGCGTGTACCAGTAGTGTTAATTCTTTGAATAGTTTTAAGTTTGTGTCTAGCCTTTTAATGCCAACAGAAATTAGTTTACTGATCATTGCTAACCCAATAAACATATATGACATGCACATTCATTTGCTATATACACCATCAAACTATAATAAGAAAGACAACGTTTTCAAAGGAGGCAGTGAGCTATAAGAAAGCCAAAGTACATCCAGGGTCAATGAATATCAAACTTCTCCTAGCATAGAAAACGCAAATCAAATATCACAAATATAATTTACAAGTTTTACAACCCCAGATCATCACAAACACTTTTAAATCATCAATTGTAAAATAAAATGGCTTCAAGAAAATACTCATGGATACATTTTTTAACCCTGAAACAAAAGAGATTAGTTAGTAACACAATTTATTTTTCTCAGGGTCAAGTATATAAGTTTGTACACCATACTAATTTAGCTAACAAAAGCATGATCAAGTGTCCAATTTTATACTCCAGCACATAGCAAACATAAAAGGATATTAAGAAAGGCAAAACACACAGTTGTTTGTGAGTAGTGAACTTCGATGACATCTTGTGGTATCTAACTAACACATAAACATTAGATCATACTATTTTACAACAAACTTGACACAAGTAGTTATCAATTATTTAAACAAACTTCTACTAAACCTCTGTTGCACTTGAATGATAGTGCTATACTTACAAACATGACCTTCTGACAAGGCTCCTGTAATTTTACCAAGAGCGGCTCCATTTTTTACATTATCGTTAGAATGCAGAAAAAAAAACATGACCTACTAACCAAGACTTATCTAATTGGGTCAAATCTGAATTTCAATCACAATTTTTTTTTTCACAGCTAGGGAGCTTACTGGACTACAATTGATAATGTTGCAAATGGGAAAACAAAGAAGCTTTCATACCAACTGGTACAGGTATATTCATGACTCGAAAGAATGAAATTCACAAAGCAATACGTTTGCATGAAACCAATGGCAGTTTAATGAGTTTAAAAAAAAGTTCTCAGCCATCAAGTTAGTACCATACCAGTAACATAAATGTCAAATACAATGATAATTAACCAACTAACTTTGATCTAATAGAGAGAGCAAACTCCTTTAAACTAACAATTGTTCATATAATTATCCAACTTTGCTAAGTTACATGACACACCTAAGATTCTGTACATCTAATAAAAATGAATCATATGTTGTATAGAGAGATAACTGAACCAAAGATTGGGAATTCCCCGATAAAGTTGCTAGTGCCAGGTAAACTCATATTGGCCTAAGTGAAAATTAAGAAACTTGTAGAGAATTCGGCATGGTGCTCACTAAACCTCCATAATATCTAACAAGTCGAGGCTTATGTTGATCATATAGAACACAATAGATAGAAAAAGGGCCGAAGAAACCAATTTCAAAAAGTTCTCGGTCATTAAGTTAGTACCATCATAACAAGTGAAATCACAATATTAAAAGCCAAAAAAGGCAAAATCGGTCCCATACCCATCAAATCTTTCGTATTTAGATATTTGCCCATCCAATCTTTGAAATTGATATCATACCCATCCATTCTAAATGAAATTAGAAATATACCCACCTTAGCTATTTTAATTGATTTTTTAATATAAAAAACTGATTTATAAATTTTATGACGAAACTGCCCCTGCCCAAAACTCCTCTCCTCTGACAGCCCTAAAAAGCCTTTCATCTCCCGCTTATTTTCTCTCCAAACGATATTAAAAATATCGATATTTTCTCTCCGAACCTTTCGTCTCCCTTCTAATTATTTGTTGATTGTTAGTTTCTAAGAATATATCTTTCCAACTTCGCTTTCTACATATTCCTTCTACCAATAACTATGGAGATAAAAAATAATAAGGAAACACAATATATTAATTCATTACTTTCTAAATTTATTATGGGATATCAAATCTTTACATGCGAGATTATATATGATCGATTTGAAAAATGGCATAGCCACCATTTTGTCAAAGTCAAATTAGAAAAAAAAAAAAGTTAAATGAACAATTCTTGGTCCCATTTAGATATTAGTGTATGAATTGCTACCAGTATAGTTAAATTTTGCGCAACATGTTCAGAGTGTCAACTAACCCTGCTCTTGTTAATAAGTCTTCAATAAATATGGTAAAAGACAACTTGAAATGGTGTATCTATAATGTTATTTTGCTCACACTAATAAAGCCATGTTACTGAACGCTCGATGTGAGGAAATATAATGTTTGGACTTTATGCAACTCACAACCATCCTTCTTCGATGTTTGGCTAAAGCATCTAGAAATCTCTGTCAAAAAAAGGCTGCCAGTTGGTATTCAGAGCAACAAACAAAATATTAAAGATCTTTTGCTTTAGCCAAACATCTGCTTTGGTTCCTCACTAATTAATGAGATTTCATTTTGAGAAATTGATTGTTGAATGATGAGTCCTGAAAAGTATTCGTCATTTAATTCACTTTCATCCATGAGTACTCCACGGACATGAGAACAAGGAGAATTAAAGTGAAATTGGAAAGAAATTTTCAGAAACAAAGAATTAGGAGAGATTTAGACTAGAATTAGAAAGATATCTTGCTTGGAGAAAATAAGCGGGAGATGAAAGGTTTTTTAGGGCTGTCAGAGGAGAGGAGTTTTGGGCAGGGGCAATTTCGTCATAAAATTTATAAATCAGATTTTATATTAAAAAATCAATTAAAATAGTTGAGGTGGGTATATTTCTAATTTCATCTAGAATGGATGGGTATGAGATCAATTTCAAAGATTAGATGGGTAAATATCTAAATACGAAAGATTTGATGGGTATGGGACCGATTTTGCCAAAAAACTAACTCTAATCGGAAATCCTAGGAATAGGATCTACCTCGAGGAAGAGAGGAGCAGGCGGAGAAGGACGAGCCGAATGGAGCTAGAAAATAGAGGAGATGAAAGGCAGAGTTTCATTAGCTATGAAGTTTTATCGCCTTAATTTTTAGAATATTTAGGTTTTCAGTTTCTATCGAAGAGGAAAGGTTCCAATCAGAAACAATGTACAGAAATATGAATTCCGATTTTTGGGTTCCGATTATTTTCTCGTACAGATTCTCTTTTTTTTTTTTTTTTTTTTGATTTCAATGCTTAACGGAGGGAGACGGAGAGAGGGTAACGGACATAAAATATACCGATTTTACCCTTTCAATCTTCTACGGCTGTGATTTACCGTGTAGTATTTTTTGTGTCCACCATAGCATGACCCAGAAAGTAAACGTACTTACCACGCGTTTAAAATTACAAGTCTGGCAGCACATGCGAAGATTTCGGTAGATGCAACCCAATATTTCGTTAGAGGAAATTCTGATGATTTTGTATTAGAGATTATTTCAATAAAATATATATATATATATATATATATATATATATATATATATATATATATATATATATATATATATATATATATATATATATATATATATATATATATATATATATATATATATATATATATATATATATATATATATATATATATATATATATATATATATATATATATATATATATATATATATATATATATATATATATATATAGAGTTTAAAAGAAGAATTGAAATTTTCTGATCAGTTCGATTGGCACCACTTGAAGAAAAGAATATATTTGAAAGAATCTCTATATATATCAGTTTTTTGGTAAGAAATAATTGAAGAGAGAGAACAGAATTCAATTGTATAAGAACTACCAAGGTGCTCTACGCAATGAAATAATAATTAAAAAAAATCTATAGGGATTTTTTTTTTTTTTTTTTTTTTGGAATTATACAACTGCACACCAAAATGTGGCAGCTTAATACAAAAGTCGTGCGCGCACAGTTGTATTTGTATAGGAGCGACAAACATTATGACTAACAAGCTGGGTATCCCAAGTGCAGCGTATATTGGTGTTTGTATTTCAGTTCATGCACTGTTTTATTATGAAACATAATTACTGGTCGATCCAGGGATAGAACATGCAAAATTTGATAATGAACTCAATTAAAACTTAAAATTCTGACTTCGATCTTTAGCCATGCATGAACGTTTGTCCGATATTACAGATCGTTTCATCTCTCTCGCAGGATCTCTCTTTTTGCGCTGCGATATTGAGCATGCTAATTGGAAGATACTGAAATTAAATTTCATATATTATGTTTGGTCATATGGTTCGGATAATTAGTTTCGTGGAGCCTATATACAATTGTCTAAAAGTCATTTAATATTAATTAAACTTAATAACAAAATTAATTGTAAGGATTAATGTCCTCAATTTTATTGATATACAAACAAACAACAAAGGTTGCAGCTATATGTCTGATTCTAATGATTTACGAGGTACATATATTCAAATAAAGATTGCAAATGTAATTTCCAAATTGGTAAAATTTCATCGGTGTGGGTATAAGATTTTTCAAAATATATTCTAATTCTATCGAATCATACAATCTTTTTAAAGTAACTGATTATACAGCTGCATGATATGCTCATGACTGGAAGAGAAAATATCATATAATCTGTTAAAGTAATTGATTCATTTTTTCCGGGTTATATAATTTCAGCATTCGCCTCGCGCAGATAATAAAAAACGCGCATAAAAAAGTACAACTAGTGTCTAGTAAACATGTTAGAAACACTAATGTCGAACAATGAATTTCATGGGTCTATATAAGGATGATGAATGTGCGTTTGAGAACCAAGCAACTCTCAAAGGAAAAATAGTGATATAATCGTGCGATGGCTTCCTACAAGGATTCTTGCTTCGTTTTGTTCATTCTCGTTGGGATAATGATTCAGCTCAATGCTTTTTGTGTTGAAGGAGGCAATGTCCAGGGTAACAAGGGCCGCCGCCTACTTAATATTGATGTTGGTGTTGGCGTTGCTGTTGGTGGTAATGCTAATGTTGTTGTTGGCCAAGATAACAAGGGCCGTCGCCTGCTAGAAATTCCTATAGATGTTAAAACCAATGTTGATTCCACTGTTGGTGTTGTAATTAATGGCATAAATGGTCTTGGTGACAATGGCCGTTGCCTACTTGATGTTAAAAATGCCAGTGTTGGTGGTTCTAGCTAATGAGCTGATGCTACAAGAGGAGAATTTGAAGTTGATATGAGCCCGTCGATATATTCTTGTCTACATCATTAGAGTTGTCTAAAAGTGAACGAATGATCGATTACATGTTTAAACTAAATTATAGTAAGGATATTTTCAATTATTTAATGTACTCAACAGTGAATTGTTTGCATTCATGATAATTGTGTGTTTGTAATATTGTAATATATATCATGTAACCTTGTAATGGACAAGATTTATATTTTTAATTGATTTTTCTTGAAACTTAAGCTTGAAATTTAGAAAATTTCACTGGCCAATATTCTACTCGGCTAATATTCTACTCGACGAGAACCTAATGGCCAAGGTTGCGGACTTTGGATTGTCCAAAACTGGACCTGAGCTAGATCAGACCCATGTTAGTACTGCTGTTAAAGGTAGTTTTGGGTACCTAGACGGCTAGACCCAGAGTATTTCAGGCGCCAACAGTTGACAGAAAAATCAGATGTGTATTCTTTTGGGGTAGTTTTACTAGAAGTGCTGTGTGCCAGACCGTCATAGACCCAACGTTCCCGAGAGACATGGTAAACCTTGCTGAATGGGCGATGAAGTTTATCAGAAAAAGGGAGCTGATACCATGATAGCTTTCTAACTAAAGAGAGATTAAGAGAGGAAGAGAGTAATCTTGATGTAAAGAAAAGTATTATGATTTGTTGTAATGTCCAAGTCTCAGGTGCCTCTGATATTTATAGACATATATCAGAGAGGGGCGCTGGTAAACTGTTACAGTAAATACAGCTAATCTAGTCCTAATTACATGTAACAAACTTAATTAACTAAACATCCCCATACTGTGTACCCGGAACATCATATACACCTAATATCCCAAGATAGCTGCTTCAATCCGACCCGATTCGCTTAGGAAATTTGGGGAAACGGCTGAAAAATGCTTACCAGATAATGGTTCTGAGAGGCCTAATATGGGTGATGTACTGTGGCATTTAGAGTATGCTTTGCAATTGCAAGATGTGGAACTAGATGAATCCGGCGTTAATAGTATTAAGCTAATTGCTGGAGCCTCACACGAATTGGAACCTGATTTGGTTCCTCCTCCTGCGGAGAGCTTGGATTTGGACACTGAGGAGGAAGAGGATGAGGCAAAGTTAAATGACATACCAGATGTCTCAATGCGCAGGGTTTTCTCTCAGCTAATAAAACATGAGGGGAGATGAGAAATTCTGCTTAGTCTAAAGCGTGCGAGAATTGCATTTTTGTTTTCTTTTCTTTTTCACCTTTTGTATAGAATTATGTGTGAGAATCTTTGGCCTTGTAAATTACAGAGTATTGGTTCAAATACGATCTATACACCAATTTTTGATATGAACCTGGTAACTGTCTTCTCAAAGCTTATTCTACGTTTTTGAAACACAAATGATACTAAAAACAGATATACCAGAAGAAGGTTGTTTCCACTTGTGTCTGCTTTATATTATTATATCTTGATTTATAATGCCACTATGCCAGGCATCATTACTGTAGCCTGTAGGTGAATAAGCATAAATGTGGTTGAAAGTAAAGCTTTGAAGTTCTAGTTAACTTTTTATTTTGCATTTGCCAAAAGTTTCGGATATTTTAAAATTGCACGCGAGATTATCATTCAATCATCTTATGCCTAAATATAAAAGCAAAGTGTTAATAAAGAATCGGGATAAAGACATTGTACACTTGTTAACAAAAATTTATGAATTATATTCAACTGAAGATAACATCAATAGTTATGAAAAAATCGTACGCCAGGTTTAATTTTTTTTTTCCGAAAAGATGCCAGGGTTTACATTGGATTTCGAAGTCACAAGTTAGCAATTATCAGCTTATAATGGCTTCAGAAAAACTTATCGTCTTATTGTGATTTTTTTTTCTTGATGGCCAGTCGGTGAATTGCAAGCGGCGAGAGATTTTAATAAAGAAATAGAAAGTTATTACAAATTAAATCACACGTTTTACATTGAAATGGTTTTCTGAGTGTAATTTCACTAGCAAGTACCGGATAGCAAAGAGCGAATTGGTTAAACCGAGTTGTCCTGGAAGGTACCAACCAAACTCCATTTGCTTTAAATGAATGACTCGGTAAAACTTAAAATAAAAATATGACATATCCTTCCACTTTATACCAGGAAATAAAACTAAACATTATAACAATGAAACGCAAGGGTACCGTAACACGACAAATCCCGATTAGCTCCCTTTAAAATCTATCGATAGAATTATTGACTAATAATCCCTGACGCATCTGGATCACGCATCTCAGATTGAACGGTCCCAATGAAATTATAAGTTTTTTTCTCGGAGAGACAAATTAATTTTTAATAAAATCAATCAGTATCAATTTTTCTCAGAGTTATTTCAAACCGTTCGATTTGAGAATTGGTTGTTTAATGAAAAAACTCTACGCAGTTGGACCGAACAAGTCGGGTGACTAGACGATCCACTTCATTATTATTTTGCAAGAAAAACAGGAAAGAAAAAAAAAAAGAAAAAAGAAAAAAAAAAGACCACCTCAGTCTTTGCAAAAAGAATGAAACCCACTTCACTTCCAGTTCCACTTCGTCAGTTCGACAGCCCAAACCCCACTGGCATCTAGTGCGGAGCTTCGACCTCTCCCCAGTCGCAGCAATGGGAGTGGTGAACTGGAACGCTCTGCCCCTGGACCTCATCCCTCATCTCGCCAATTTCATCCTCTCCAACGACCCGGTCGACTTTCTCTGCTTCCGTGCCGTGTGTCGTGTTTGGCGCTCCCTCTCCCCCAACCCCCGCAGCCTCGCCTCCTGCTTCCGCCCCCGCCGTTGGATCATGCTCTCCGACGGCAGCGCCGACCTCACCGGTCCCCAAACCTTCCTTAACCTCTCTACCGGCCGATCACTCCGCATCTCCCTACCCGACCTCTACGGCCATCGGATTCTCGCTTCCACTGATGGCCTCCTAGTCTTGTTCCACGAAGAAACCTCTCTTGTTCGCCTCTTTAATCCTTTCAGTCGCTTCATGGTTGACCTCCCGCCGCTTCTTCGCTACAACGTACTTAGCAGGGACTACTTTGGTGCTGCCATGTCTTACTCTGATGGGACCGACGATGACCCGACAGTTGTCCTTTCTTGGGATGTTGGAGCCTGTTAGAAATGGAGACATATTTTGGTTTCGAGAATTGAGTTTTTATTGATTGTATTTCTGCTCTTTTTACACAGGGGGTACACAGCCTTATATAGGCAAGAAGTAACGGTAAAAAAAAATTAACCGTTATGAGTCTCTAACGGTAAAAAAACAAGCAACCCCTTTTTTATAATAAAAAAGGTTGGAGGACTTTTATACAAAATAATATGTGATGATTAATTAGAGACTAATCTAGTCTCTAACTTCTTGCTTCTCAACACTCCCCCTCAAGCTAGGCATGTAGATATCATACAAGCCTAGCTTGCAAGAAATATTGTCGAAGGCCTTGACACTTAAACCCTTCGTGAAAATATCCGCCAATTGATCACTACTCTTGACATATGGAGTCTCGATTTTCTTGGCTTGGACATTTTCTCTAATGAAGTGACAATCCACTTCTATGTGTTTAGTCCGCTCGTGAAAGACGGGATTCGCCGCAATGTGTCTCGCCGCTTGATTATCACAAAACATCTTCATCGGTGCTTCGTGCTTGATATTCAAGTCGGCTAGTAATTGCTTGATCCATATCAATTCACATGCAGTGGATGCCATAGCTCGATACTCCGCTTCCGCGCTTGATCGTGCCACGACATTTTGTTTCTTGCTTTTCCATGTGACTATATTTCCGCCTACAAATGTGCAAAAACCGGTTGTCGATTTCCTATCGAAACTTCCGGCCCAATCTGCATCGGAATAGCCACATATAGTGTTAGTACCATTTTTTCTCATCCAAATTCCCTTTCCGGGAGAACCTTTTAGATACCTTAATATTCGATTAATGGCATCTACATGAGGTGTTCTTGGTGAATGCATAAATTTGCTTATTTGACTAACGGCAAATGAGAGGTCCGGACGAGTAACGGTCAGGTAGATTAGTTTACCAACTAGCCTTTGAAAAAGGTTGATATCCTTTAAGGGTTCTCCTTTTTCATTATCAAGTTTTACATTCGTTTCAATTGGAGTTTTGGCCGGCTTACATCCTATTTTTCCGGTTTCCTTGAGTAAGTCTAAAATGTATTTTCTTTGGCATAGAAATAGCCCTTTTGAGGAATGAGCAATTTCTATTCCAAGAAAATATTTTAGCTTACCTAAATCTTTAATGTCAAATTGACGTTTTAGGGTCTTTTTGACATTATCGATTTCAAGTTGGTTGCTACCGGTTATGATTATGTCATCGACATAAACTAAGACCGCAGTGGTACCATTGGTATTATGCTTAACAAACAAGGATGAATCGGCTCCACTTTTCTTAAAATTACAAGACAATAAAAATTGAGAGAGCTTGCCATACCATGCCCTTGGAGATTGCTTTAGTCCGTAGATCGATTTTTTTAACCTACAAACAAGATTAGGAATATGTTCTTTTTTGTGGCCCGGTGGTAAGGACATATACACTTCTTCCTCAAGGTTTCCTTGAAGGAAAGCGTTTTTAACGTCCATTTGATGCAAGGTCCAATCATTATTTACCGCTATGGAAAGAAGAATCCTAACGGTATTCATTTTTGCAACGGGTGCAAAGGTCTCGTGGTAGTCTATACCTTGTGTTTGGGTATAACCTTTGGCAACTAACCTAGCTTTGTACCGTTCTAAGGTACCATCACTATGGTACTTGACCTTATATACCCATTTACACCCAACCGGTTTTTTTCTTTTTGGTAGTTCACAAAGATCCCAATTTTGATTTTTTTCCAAGGCATGAAGTTCATCTTCCATTGCCTTACACCAATTTGGATCATGCTTTGCTACCTCATAGGTGGTTGGTTCCTCTATTTTGGTCAAAGCATTTAGAAAAGCATAATGCTCATTAGAAATATTATTATATGAAATGTAATCTTGGATAGGATATTGTACCGAATAAGTGACAAAATCCCTTAATCGTGTAGAAGGTTGAGGTTGTCGACTTGATCTTCTCAACGGCATATCTTGCTCTTGAGTTTCGTCATTCTCCTCAATATGTTCTTCTTCTTCGGTTTGTTCAAATTCTTCATTTTGATTTTCTTCATTTTGTAGGCTTTCTTCACTTTCTTATTGTGCTTCTTCACCTACAATATTTCTCAATTCTCTTCGAAACTCACTCGTTTCGATGTTAGTAACACAAGGATATATAAAATCACTTGGAAGAATTTTTTCAACATTATTTTCATTATAATTTTCATAAAATGACTCATTTTCGAAAAAACTAACATCTCTAGAAATATAAAGTTTTTTATTTTTTGGATCGTAACATTTGTACCCCTTTTTTTCGGAAGAATACCCGACAAAAATAGTTTTAATTGAAGTAAAATCTAGTTTGTCAATTCTTTGATTGTGCACAAAACATTTGCAACCAAAAACTCTTAAATGACTAATATCTAATTTTCTACCATAAAGAATTTCTAAAGGACTTTTGAAATCCAAAATGGCACTTGGCAACCTATTTATCAAATAAGTCGCGGTTAAAACGGCATCCGACCAAAAACTTTTTGGAACATTATTTTGAAATAAAAGCGACCTAGTAACTTCTAAAAGATGACGATTTTTCCTTTCGGAAACACCGTTTTGTTGAGGAGTATAAACACAAGTAGTTTGATGTAAAATACCCTTTTGTTTTAGAAAACTAGAAAAATTTTGATTAACATATTCGGTACCGTTGTCGGTCCTCAAAATTTTAATTTTTTTCTCAAATTGATTTTCAATAAAATTTACAAAAGTTTGAAAATGCGAAAAAACCTCATTTTTATTTTTCATCAAATACAACCAAGTGGTTTTTGAAAAATCATCAATAAAAATAACAAAATATCTATAGTCATTATAAGAAGTTATAGGGGCCGGACCCCAAACATCGGAATGAATAACTTCAAAAAAATCACTACTTTTAGAGTTAGAAATAGGAAAAGGAAGTCTAGTATGTTTTGAAAGTTTACAAGTTTCACACTTACTACAATCTAGATTAGAAAAATTAAAAATTTTGTTTAAAACTCTATCGGAAGGATGCCCAACACGCTTGTGCCAAAGTTTACTCAAATCTTCATCTTTACTAGTTTTGAAAATAAATCTATTACTATTTAAAAAATAAAGACCATTTTCAAAAAAACCTTTACCAATTATTTCCTTGGTAATTAAATCTTGGAAAACAACACTATTTTCTTTAAAAATAATTTCGCAATTCAAATCTCTAGAAAGTTTACTAATAGATAATAAATTAACCGAACAATTTTCAACATAAAAGACATCTTGCAAAAAATTTTTAGACAAAATACTAATCATACCCCAACCTTTAATTTTGATTTTCTCATTATTAGCTACGGTAAAATATTGGTCACCACTAATTGGACGGTAATTTCTTAACAAATTTTGGTTACCGGTCATGTGGTCTGTTGCTCCGGAATCAAGAATCCATTTGGTACAATTATTTGGAGCATTAATAATACTGGTTCCTATGGTTAAACATTTGCTCTCAATTGATTTTCTTAACATATCCTTTGTTTTGGGCTTAATCAAAAAAGAGTTGGTTTTATTTTTTTCATTAAACCGACTTGGTTTTCCAATTTGGTGAGGCCCATCAGAAAATAAAACCTGTGGGCTTTTAAGCCTTTGGAGATAAGATATCAATGCCTCTTCTATTTTGGCCAGCCTTATTTCCACCGAGTTTTTGTCATCCTCCCCCTTTCGCAAGTTTTTCTTCTCGTCTGTACCACCATGGCCACGGCTCGCTCCGCCAAGGTCTCCGATCGGATCGTGCGCCTCTTCGCTACCGACCTCGAAGGAAACAGCCGAGAAGTGGTGCGGCTCACTAGTCCGAACTTGCTCCGAGCTCTGATCTTGTTCAGACCTTGCTCCGTCGCTTGCTCGGCTGAGTGTGAGGTGTACATCGCCTGCTTGTAGTGGTGTGTCTTGGCGAACAACTGAGTCACCAGGTTTATCCTTTAATTGACCCAGGTACGCTGAATTGATTTGAAGGGTTTGAGGCTTTGTTTGTTCGGATTTGAAAGTGTGAGCAAAATTTTGGCGGATTTGCTCATCAATTTTCGATGGAATTCGCTGATCTGTATTTTGATTTGCACCAATGACACATTTTTCTTTGTTTTTGTCATTGGCAGGCAGTAGAACAACTTGTGTCCAAGTGAGACAATTTTTTTTCTTAGTTATTGGTGGGGTTTTGGAAAAGATGTCAGTTTGCTGAGTTGAGGAAACTGTGTGAGAAGTTGGTTGATTTGTTGATTGGCTTTCTGGTTCAGCCATGGTTTCTACTGGTAAAAGGTTATCTGAAATTTTCGAATGGATTTTAGCTCTCTGATACCATGTTAGAAATGGAGACATATTTTGGTTTCGAGAATTGAGTTTTTATTGATTGTATTTCTGCTCTTTTTACACAGGGGGTACACAGCCTTATATAGGCAAGAAGTAACGGTAAAAAAAAATTAACCGTTATGAGTCTCTAACGGTAAAAAAACAAGCAACCCCTTTTTTATAATAAAAAAGGTTGGAGGACTTTTATACAAAATAATATGTGATGATTAATTAGAGACTAATCTAGTCTCTAACTTCTTGCTTCTCAACAGAGCCCGACGGTTTGGACGAGAGTTGTTGTGGGCCAAGCCTGGCGATCAGACCTGGATGTTTAAGAGTAAGGACGACTTGCCGGGTTTTAAGCGCAACCCACGAGTACGTCTGTTTTTTCAAGGCAGTTTTTACATCACGAATATGTCTGGCCAGGTCTGTTCGATAAGTCTGGATTGTAACCTATTGTGTGAACTGGTTTGCCCAGATTGGCAACCCGGTTGGGATGATCAACTTACTGGATCATATCTAGTTGAGTGCGACTCAATGGTTCTACTTGTACTCAGGTATTATGCCAAGGAACGAAGTGGTCCACCCATAGAGGTGTACAAAGCTGATTTGGACAATAATAGGCTTGTTCTGATTGAGAGCATCGGTGATTATGCTCTCTTTGTGGGACATAATAGGATGCTCTCAGTTTTTTACCTGGTATCAGTTTTCGTTAAGCTTGTTCTAAACATTTTGAAACAACAGATATCCTACTTAAAACAGATCTACAAAAGGGCAGTTGATTTTCGCTTGTTTTGTTTGATAATTCCAGGCACCATTACTGTTTGTGAATGCTTATCTGTTAAGGAAATGTGTTTGGAGATTGAACTTATATTTAGAAGAACATCTTGTTAACTTTTATTATTATTATTATTATATATATATATATTATTTTTTTGAAATATTGGGTTTTGACCTGCCACTTTTCATTAAGAAAAGCAGAAACCAAAGGTGCAATTAAGTATAAATCTAACCGTAATAACCCTTCTCCAAGCTATCTATATTCTACCCTCTATGCCAGTACTATTTAACTAGTACCATAACCATTTTTTTATATTATTATAAGTTCCAAAGAAATATTTAAGTATATCCAATTGAATTTTGCCTGCTTCTCTTAACCATTCATTTTTTTGTTTGCTTGCTAAATAGGCTGTTTTTCACACCATGGGTTCCCCAGTTCTTGGCAGGATTTGGTTCATATACAAATAAAATGGATATTTCAGATTTAGGTGGGCGGAATTTGAATAGTTGACTGCAATTTACACTTACAATTTTAGAAGTTAAAATGATCAGTTAAGGGCCGTTAAATTTTTTATAGGTTTGAAGTGGGGCAATTGTTGCTTTTATTTTTCTGGTCTTTAGTTATAATCATGACTACATGAGTTTCAAATCACGCACTATATACAGGTAAAGTTGAAACAACTGTGGTATTGGGCAGTTCTTTACAAGAATCATCAAATATCAAGCAAATGTAAAACAAATAATAATCTGCCTAAGAGACAGCAAATGACATGAAAGCCTTAACGGGGATCTTCTTCTGCACCTTCACCTTCCATGTGCCATCATTGGTCTGTTTTATGGAACTTAAAAAAAATTTAACAAACACAACAGTTATATAGAATCACTGTTATGTTTTTAGTTAAGAGCTAAAAGAATCTGGGTCTATATGTAAATTTGTGCATCTTGTCTGGCAAAGTAGTTTTAGAATTAGATCTTCTACAGGTTCTCTTTTGTATGTATTTTTTTTTTCCTGTTGAATAGATAATAATTCCTTTAATTTTCAGAAAGCATTTCAATAAGTTATTTTGTTACATTTTCTTGCATCTACATATCGATGTCAGGAAGAAAAATAAGAAAAAAGAAAAAGAAACCTATGCTGATAATTGTTATACATGAGTTTAGAAGCTTGAACAATAGTTTGGCAGTCTAATTGGTTTAAACTAGGAACTTCGTTGTCAATATTCAGTCAAATCAGTGCTCTTTCTTATGTTCTATTTTGTGCATTGTTGTGAATCTGTTAAGATTTTCTATTATTAACTACCCTTTCGGCTTCTTCTGGTACAGTTTCACATCTGGTACAAGGTTGTTTCCACTGGTGTGCGCATGTACCAGTGGAATGGTTGCCGTAAAACTGACGAGGGTGTAACCTGGTTCTCTGGTATTCGACAAGGTTGTAAAACATTGTTTGAATATTTGGTTGTATGTCTTCACTATCTCAAGAGAATGTGACGAGGGTGTAACCTGGTTCTCTGGTATTCGACAAGGTTGTAAAACATTGTTTGAATATTTGGTTGTATGTCTTCACTATCTCAAGAGAATGTGAAGTTAAGAGGATCATATTTTGTTGTATGACTTGATTCGGATCAAGAATTACAACTGATAGGGCCCTAAAATACCCACTCATTGGGCTCAACACCAACCTGCCCAATAAGCCCAATAGGCGGAGAGACGTGACAAGGCCCAAAAGGCCCAGAACGAAGATTCAATGCATTAGCCCACCTCGGATGACTTGGATAAGAGGGAAAGGAGGGGTAGCGTAGTCATTTCCACCCCGTCCCAGCCAGGAGAGATCCTCGAGGGGAGACAACGGTTATGATCGTACAGACAGGAGGGACAGATCAGCAGACAAGCATACCGGCCTCTGACAGGGTTGACGTCACTGGAAGGTTCCTCTAGACTAGTATAAATAGACCTCTTTAGGACAGAAAGGGGGTCGGTTCTTAGGTCATTTTCTCTAGGATTTACCATTTATGAAGCTTTAGAGAATGATGTAAAGCCACCAAGAATCATGAATAAAGAGATTTACACTTGTTTTTAAGATTTTGTTGTTACTTTAATTGCATTAAACTTGTTACCAGGCTTGGTAGTAACAACAACTAATATATCTTGAAAAGAAAACTACCGATTGATTTCAACCAATAGCTGATAGCCACCGCCACAATTGAACTAAAATATCTTATTTTATTCTTTATATATAAGGCAAAACGCATGATAAGTGACAATTAGAAAAATATTCAAAAATAGATATTATAAAGTGTTACTATATGAATTGAAATCATGATAATAGATGGCCATGACAGAATAAATTGACATTTATATTTTTTGTTAAAAAAATGACAATTCAAATTAAAGAAAGGGCCATTATAAATAATCAAACTGAAAAAAAAAATGCCTTAAGCTTTATTTTAATTTTTTTTTTTTTAATCTCCCACTTGGTTTTGAGCACACAGAAGGAAAAGAGATGTCAATATCATGGTTAAGAGGGTACCGCTGCGCTGGGGTTGAGCAGTGAAAATATCTCCTAAATTGGCCCTTCTTTTTTCTTATCAAATATTTATTCGAATGACGGACACAAAGAGTCAAGTTTTAGTCAACATACTATTTGTTTTTTTTCTCTTTTTTTTATTCGAATTATAAGATTAGAGAGAGACAGGAATGGCGGAGACGACAAGGAACTTTTAACTAGAATAAGCAAATTAGCCCTCTACGTTTATATATTGTGATAATATCTATAATAGTTATCCATTAAGAAACGCTCAAAAAAATTATAAAATAAGGATCCTAAATTTTGTGTTGTTCCAGTGTATAGCATAAAGTTTAAAAAAATGTTTAACTAATATTTGAACTAAAAATTGTCATTCAGCGAAACAATTTAAATTATCAGACTATAGAGTTTAGGACTATTGACTGGAGACTCTAGAATTTTTGAACTATTAAAGACTGAAACATAGCAACATAGCAACATAGCAGAAAAATTTCTAATAAACAAAAAAGAATTACATAATGCCAGGTGATTTTACACATTTGAGGGCTTAAAAAGTAAGAAAGCGGCATTGATTAGAAAGTAGGAACATTGGTTGCTTCCTAGCTCGGAGCCTCGGACAGAATACCGTCAGTTAAAGTCTCAACTTACCAAGAAATTAAGGAGAATTTACTGCTTAAGTCAGCTTCTATCCCTTTCAATCTCCTTGTATTAATTCGTTGAAAGTTGGTTGGCAAAAACTTGACTAATAAATTCTATGCTCTCTCCTCTTGTCCTTTGGTTTTCTCCTCTTTACATAGCTTCATTTGAATCAAATCAAATGGTTCATGGTTCTTTATTTTCAAGGTAACTTCCAAGTTTTATTTCTTCCTTTTCTAATGTTTTGAATACCAATCTCACAGCAATAAAAGGATGCAGCCCGTGAAAGGCAGCTATTTTCTGACTTGGATTCTCATATCAGTCTTCTCTACGTGTGTCATATCATTTATCCCCTCAGACAACTACTTAGTCGATTGTGGCTCGTCAGGAAACACCACAGTTGGTGCGCGACTCTTCGTAGGAGATGCCAATCTTTTATCTAAAACCCTCTCAACCCCTGCACACATAATGGCCTCTACTAACTCTAACTTGGTAATATCTTCTGAGTACTCGACTCTGTACCAAACCGCACGAATTTTCACAAGCCTCTCATATTATTCCTTCCAAATCAAACAGCAGGGCCGCCACTTCATTCGTTTGCACTTCTATCCTTTTGTCTACCAAATTTATGATCTTGCCAATGCTAAATTCAATGTCTCCACACAAGACATAGCGCTCCTCACTGATTTTCAATTGAAAAACAACTCTTCGCCAATACTAAAGGAATACTTGGTGAACATAACAAAAGACAAACTAATAATTTTCTTTCGACCATTCTCAGACCTTGCATTTGTCAATGCAATAGAGGTCGTGTCAGCCCCAGATACTCTAATTATCGACTTGGCAACTGCTATTAATCCTGTAGGCCAATACACTGGGCTATCAACTCAGGCTTTGGAAACTGTTTACCGTGTCAACATGGGCATGCCAAAAGTGACACCAGATAATGACACTCTATGGCGAACATGGGTCCCTGATACAAGTTTCATACAAAACAAAACCTTCGTGAGATGGAAGTCTACATGGGACCAACTAAACTATATGCCGGGACTTGTGACAGAAGAGACTGCACCACCCATTGTCTACAATACTGCCACAGAGCTTGCCTTGTTAAATGAGACCACCACAGGTGCACGGTTCAACATAACATGGCAATTTGATTTGCAAGAAGGCTATACCTACATGTTACGATTCCATTTTTGTGATGTAGTAAGTAATTCTGCAAACCAGCTCGTATTTGATGTGTATGTGGGCCCATGGGCTGTACTCACAGATTTCGATATTTACGGCAGTTTAGCAACACCTTATTTTGAGGATTTTATTCTCTCAGCTAAGGATACGACTTCTAAGCTTAGTATAAGCATTGGGCCTAGCAAGACTGTCAGTGTACAACCTGATGGGATACTGAACGGACTTGAGATTTTTAAATTTAACAATATCTCCAGTCATAATGATGCTGGGTCAAGAGTTAGTCTGGTTATTGTTCTTGGCATAGTCGTTGTTGCAATTATTTCATTTGTTATAATTGTACTTGTTGGGAAGAGGCAATTGGAGAAGAAAAGACACTTAAAAATGTGCAGGAGATCAACAATTAAAAATACAGTGCCCTATCAGAACGGGGATCTCAGCTACCGATTCATGCTCTCAGAACTGCAGGAGGCAACACATAATTTTGATGAGAATTGGGTGATCGGTGTTGGCGGTTTTGGTTCCAGTCCACCACTGTTGAAAGGCCGCATGTCGAAATCCTGCTGGAATCTTTCATAGACATTTAATTTAAAAAAAGTTCAGATACTTCACCACCATTTTATCTTAAAAAAAAACAACATAGGAAACAATAACAGAATCTAAAATAGGCTAATAGAAATTAAATAATAGTTCACATTTATCATGTTAATAACAATGGTCTATTGTAAGTGGCTTACTCGTCTATGCTTTTCTCTGAATTAATCCGTTTTGTTGGAAAATTAATCTAACTTTTTAGAGATCAAGTTTTTACTATTGGATTATATATTAGGCTACATGGGTTTGAATCCTAAACTTCTCAGAGATCAAGTTTTTACTATTGAATTATCAGACCACATGCAAGTATGCAACCGCTACGTATTGATGTGTTATCAACTTATATTGTGTAATTATTGAATTGTTCGGCTCAGCGGTTTCGTTCTATTCTGCCAACTAAGTGATCCTTGTTTAAATTTACGGAGAGAACATTTATTTTCAAATTTCTTATAATAAAAGTATTGGTTTCAAACCAACCTTAAAAAAAAAACTTATATTGTGTAATTGTTAGTAACCATTGATTTTATTTTGTGAAAATATTTCGTCACAGCCAAAATCATCACTGCATCAAGTACCTTACAGTAATAAATAAATTTCCCGAGTCAAAAAAGGAAAAAGGAAAATGAAAGTTTCAATTCTCACGACTAATAAATCAACTGGCATATAATAATTCAGTTGACAGCCGCTGTCAATTTTTCTAAAAAAAAAAACTGGCATATAATAACACGATAAAACCCCAATTCATTTTTTTTTTTAAAATCCGTCAATAATAAAATCCGTAACGCAGCGGGTTCTCACATTGACGGTCCAAACTATTAAATTTTATATTAATAAAATCCGTAAATAATAATTAATGCTCAGTCCTAGTTGATTTTTTTTTTTTTTTTGAACATACTAGTTGATTCTCTTTGGTTAAACGTTTGTAATACAATGTAACGATTCAACTCTCTAAAGAAAAGAAAACGAATCTAAACCGTTGGTTTGGATCAATTAAAATTTTATCTTTCATAAACTCCGTACAGTTGGAAGAAGACCAAGCGGCCCATCTCCTCAAAACCCCTCCCGGCGCGAAATCACCAAAACCCTCGTCAGCTCAGTATGTCGATCCAACAGACCCAACCCCGGTGCGTCCGTGCCCGACCTACGACCTCCCCAGCCACATCCATGACAGTGGTGGACTGGAACGCTCTCCCCCTGGACCTGATCCCTCGCATCGCGGACCTCCTCCTATCCGACGACCCGGTCGACCTCCTTTGCTTCCGCGCCGTGTGTCGCGTCTGGCGCTCCCTCTCCCCCGACCCCCGTAGCCCCGCGTTCTCCTTCCGCTTCCGTCCCCGCCGTTGGATCATGCTGTCTGATGGCGACGCTGATCTCACAGTCCCCCGATCTTTCCTCAACCTCTCCACAGGCCGATCGCTCCAAATCTCCCTCCTCGACCTTTACGGCCATTCCATCCTTGCTTCGACTGATGGTCTCCTAGTCTTGATTCAAGAAGAGACGTTCCTTATTCGTATCTTCAATCCTTTCACTCGCCTCATGGTTGACCTCCCACAGCTTCGCCACAAACGGCTTATAAGCATCTTCAAAAGGGAACGATTTGCCGCTGCCATGGCTTTCTCTGATGGGACTGACAATGACCTGAAAGTTGTCCTTTCTTGCGAGCAGAGGCGCTTGGTGTTGTGGGCCAAACCAGGTGATCATACCTGGGTAGTTAAGACAGGTTACGTGGGATTTCGGTACAACCCACTGTTTTTTGAAGATAAATTTTACGCCACTGAAATGTCTGGACGAGTCTGGTCAATGAGTCTGTGTTGTAACCAGTTGTGCGAACTTGTTTGTCCGGATTGGCAACCAGATTGGGATAATCGAGTTCGTCGATCTTACTTAGTTGAGTGCGACTCAATGGTTCTACTTGTACGAAAGTATACTGTCTCGAGACCAAGCGGTGCACTCATAGAAGTTTACAAGGTTGATTTGGACAATAACAGGCTTGTTCTGGTTGAGAGCATCAGTGATCATGCTCTCTTTTTGGGGCCTACGAGGACACTTTCAGTTTCAGCCAAGGATTTCCCGTCCATTCGAGGGAACTCAATATATTTAGGCACAGATTTGTTAAACGATCCGGTGGTTATATATGACCTCAAGTCCCATCAGTGTGAACCAATTTCGGGCCAAACTGTTATACATAACAAGGCCAGGCGGCTGCGGCCATCTGTGCGGCCGTTTACACTTCCTGATCATCTCATCACTTATTGTTCACACCTTCAGTGGTATGTCAAATTGACATTTCTGTGAAGGCTTGTTACAATATTAGACTATTTATTTTGTTTAATGCAGTTAAAAAAAAAATAAGAGAAACACTTGTATCAGTTAGCTAACAATAGACTCTATCAGTATAGTCATAATTAGTATATAATTGTTATACTGGAGGCTGGAGGCATAATATAAAGCAATTTATGTTTTTCTTTGTTCTAAGGCAAGTTGACTAAAAGTTCATTTGTATATAGAATTTGGGCTTAAGTGTAAATGAGCAGCTAAGCCATTTTGCTAAGTTAGTGGAAAAAATATTTGAGAAATATAGTAACTTGTTGATTGCATTAAACCTGTGCTTCAAGATTAGTGGTTTGCTTTTAGCTGCAGGTAGATAAAGATATCTAATTGCAAAATAACCTTTTGTTTATAAAATATCAATGATGTATATGGATAGTGTATTTGTTAGACTAACTATTTCTTGATTTTTCTAAAGCTGTTTGTATTTTCTTCTTTGGAAATTGTAGGTCTAATGGGCTTATGTATCACGAGTTTTCTGCTTTTCCTAGAGCATGGTCAGCCAGATCAGATTTTGAATTTAGGTGGGCAATTTCACAAGGTTATCCACCATTCTAGTTAGTCTGATAATTGATGTAAATGATTACTGCTAATCTGGTATCTTTTATTTGGAGAGGAGATGAGTTTTGAGAGGTGAACTCTTCTCTTGTACCTCTCTGTGACTGTAAGCTAGTTTGATGGTTGGTAATTGTTATAAATCTTTAAGTAACTAAATAGCTGATATAATTCAAATACATGTATGTTGTGTATAATGCCATAAGAAATTCAAAAATCAGAAGTATATGGGTTACTGGATATCATTCAGATTATATCTTTCCATGGTTTACGGTCTTCTGTGAATTCTGCTGTAAATTGATTTATTCTCTAGTATGATGTTATTTATCAAGAATTTGGTCTCTACTGAGTGTTATGAATATTGATCAGATACTGGTAGTTGTGCAATGTTGTAGCCAATTGTGGTTATTTTTTCGAATAAAATCCACATTCAAGCTTATTCAAAATAAAAAAATTTCCTATGGAACATTAAACCCTCATTGTTTGTTCAATACACATTGGGGGCATATATTTTTAAAATGAGATTATTTTATCTTTTTTTTTTATAAGGTGAAACTGCCCTTAGGCATACGCTTAAATGAAACATAACGATTCTTGGGAGAGGCTGCACAACCCAGGAACAGGAAAAGAGACCCATGTCCTAATTACCAGCATCACATTCAGTAAATTAAAGGAAAATCATGCAGCTTGAAAGTTGGATAAGTGTGCACTCATTGCATGCTCCTCCAGAACTCTTCTCATGGCTGCCAGATCATGTGCTTGTTCATTGAATTCTCTCGGAATGAGAGACGCAAGGCAATCAACTAGACTTTTATGATCTTAGTGGTGATTCGAAGTCTAGCAAACTTGTAAGTAATTTTGCGGTCTATGCTCCTTTCATTGGATAAACCAACAAACCCTCTTGGCATATTTTAATTGCATTTGAACGATTCGGATTTTTAGCAGCCTATGTATTATGTCAGCATATGTTAGAAAATCATATCTCATAATTGAATGGTTTGAGAAAATCAATATTTCAGAGGATTTGTTACATATTTATTTTCTCGTCTCGAGTGAAGTTATAGCTTAGTTGTTTAAAGAAAACTCGGCGAGTCCGAGCCGACTCGGGCGAGTCAGATCGGACTCGGCGGTGGACGAGCCGAGTTTTCGCGAGTTGGAACGGAATCGACATGAAACGTTGAAATAAGGTCAAATCTGATTGAAATCGGGCAAAATTGAATGGGAACTACCAATTCAACACAAATACCATCGCTTATTGTTACCATTTCAGCACATAAACCAGCTAGAAATAGGGAATTAGTGTGATTCACTATGCGGCGGGGAGAGAAAGGGAAGCACGGGAACAAAATTAGTGGGAACCGGAATGATTGGGACTTTGTAGGATCCAATGTGGCCATATCAATGGATAAAACGTGAAGCGGGTTAAAATGGGTCATTTTGATGATATAATATTTCAATATTTTTTTTACAATTTATCTAATTTATGATTTCGACTACTTATTTTTTGACTAAGCTTTCAAAGAATGCTTGTTCCTAATTTTTTCAAATTATTTTATTATTTTTAAAGACAAACTATGCTTTCGAACTATATTATAGTTGAACAATTTTATTTTCAATAAATTGATATTATATAATTTATATTATAGTTGATTTTCACTCATCAAATATTCACTTTATTAAATATTTCTAATAAACATTTTTTTCTAAATTTCTTCATTTTTTTTCTAATTTTAAGAGATTAAAAATGATTATTTATAAAAATCCGAGTTTCCGATCCGAGTCACTGAGTTTAAGTTAAAAACGATCATATGTTGTTGTATTACTTGATTCGGATCAAGAGCTACCGATTGATTTGAACCAATAGCTGATAGCCACCGCCAAAATTGAATAAAAAATATCTTATCTTAGTTCTTTAAATATAATGCAAAACGCATAATCAAGTGACAGCTAAAAAATATACAAAAAGTAGATATTATAAAGTGTTACTATATGAATTAAAATCATGATAAAGATAAAAGTAAGAAAGCCAACTTGACAGCTGTCAAGATCTGAAAAAAAAAATAATTAAAACGTGGCCTTGTATCAACTTACCAAGAAAGTAGGAACGCTGGTTGCATCCTAGCTCGGATAGAGACCATCAGTCAACTCACAGTCAACTTCTATCCCTTTCTATCTCCTTGTATCGTATGAATTCAGGTTGGTTGGCGAAGACCTGCTTAACAAATTCTATGTTTTCTCACCCTGTCCAGCTGTCCTTTGTTTTTCTCCTCTTTCCATAGCTTTATTTAAACCACATCAAATGCTTCATTGCTTCATGGATCACTATTTTCAAGGCAACTTTCAATATTTCTTTGTTTCTTTTCTAATGTTTTCAATACCAATCTCACAGCCATAAGAGGATGCAGCCCATGAAAGGCAGCTATTTTCTGACTTGCATTCTCATATCAGTCTTCTCTACCTGTGTCATATCATTTATCCCCATCGACAACTACTTAATTGATTGCGGCTCGTCAAGAAACACCGCAGTTGGTCCAAGGTTCTTTCTAGGAGATTCCAATCTTCCTTCTAGAACCCTCTCAACCCCTACACACATAATGGCCTCTACCCACTCTAAATTGGGAGGCTCTTCTGAATATCCATCTCTGTACCAAACAGCACGAATTTTCACAAGCCCCTCCTATTATTCTTTCCAAATCCAACAACAAGGCCATCACTTCATTCGTTTGCACTTCTATCCTTTTGTCTACCAAAATTATGATCTTGCCAATGCTAAATTCAATGTCTCCACACAAGACATAATGCTCCTCACTGATTTCCAATTGAAAAACGTCTCTTCGCCAATACTGAAGGAATACTTGGTTAACATAACAAAAGACAAACTAATAATTTGCTTTCAACCATTTTCAGACCTCGCATTTGTCAATGCAATAGAGGTCATATCAGTCCCAGAGAATCTAATTTTCGACAAGGCATATACTATTAACCCCCTAGGCCAATATACTGGGCTATCAACTCAGGCTTTGGAAAATGTTTACCGGGTCAACATGGGCATGTCTAAAGTGACACCAGATAATGACACGCTATGGCGAACATGGGTCCCTGATGCAAGTTTCATACAAAACCAAAACTTCGCGAGATGGAAGTCTACATGGACCAGATTAAACTACATGCAGGGACTTGTGACAGCAGAGACTGCACCACCCATTGTCTACAATTCTGCCACAGAGCTTGCCTTGTTAAATGAAACCACCACAGGTGCACAGTTCAACATAACATGGCAATTTGAATTGCAAGAAGGCTATACCTACATGTTACGATTCCATTTTTGTGATATAGTAAGTAATTCTGCGAACCAACTCTTATTTAATGTGTATGTGGGCCCATGGGCTGTACTCACAGATTTCGATCTCTCCTCTCTGACGTATGGCAGTTTAGCAACACCTCTGTTTACGGATTTTATTCTCTCAGCCAAGGATACGACTTCTAAGCTTAGTATAAGCATTGGGCCTAGCAAGATTGCCAATGTACAACCTCATGGAATATTGAACGGACTTGAGATTTTCAAATTTAACAATATCTCCAGTACCAGCTTCATTACGAATGATGCTGGGTCAACAGGTAGTCTGGTTATTGCTCTTGGTATAATTGTTGGTGCCATGATTTCATTTGTTATAATTGTACTTGTTGGGAAGATGCGATTGGAGAAGAAAAGAAGCTTCAAAATGCACAGGAGATCAACAATTAATAATACAGTGCTCTGTCATAACAGGTACCTCAGGTACCGATTCATGCTCTTGGAACTGCAGGAGGCAACACATAATTTTGATGAGAATTGGGTTATTGGTGTTGGCGGTTTTGGTAAGGTCTACAATGGAGTGTTGAGGGATGGAACTCAAGTTGCAGTGAAACGAGGCAAGACTAATTCTCAACAAGGTATAAATGAATTTCGCAATGAAATTGAGTTGCTTTCGCGAATTTGGCACCAGCATTTGCTAACTTTGGTGGGTTATTGTGATGAGAAAAAGGAAATGATTTTGGTTTATGAATACATGGAAAAGGGTACACTTAAGAGCCACCTTTACGGTTCGGATCTGCCACCTCTTACATGGAAACAGAGGCTAGAGATCTGCATTGGCTCTGCTAGAGGGCTCAATTACCTTCATAAGGAACTTGTGAAGCCGATTATTCATAGAGATGTCAAATCAGCTAATATTCTACTTGACCAGCATCTAATTCCGAAGATAGCTGACTTTGGGTTGTCAAAATCTGGACCAGGGCTAGACCAATCCCCTATCAGTACTGCTGTTAAAGGTACTTTTGGGTATCTAGATCCTGAATATTTTAGGTTCCAACAGTTGACAGTAAAGTCTGATGTGTATTCTTTTGGGGTAGTTTTACTTGAAGTGCTTTGTGCAAGACCCGTGATAAACCCTAGCCTCTCTGGACAAATAATTAACATTGTAGATTGGGCAATGGGGTATCTCAGAAGGGGGGAGCTGATTCAAGTTGTGGATCACCAGATAGCTGCATCTATCCAATCCGATTCGCTAAGAAAATTTGGGGAAATAGTGGAGAAATGCTTAGCAGATGACGGGTGTGAGAGGCCGAGTATGGCAGTTGTAGTGTGGTACCTAGAATATGCTTTGCAATTGCAAGAGATGGAACCAGATCCATCAGGCGTGAACAGCTTGAACTTGATTGCCAGAGTTTCAGATGAGATCGAACCATTTTTGGGTTCATCATCGATGAAGAGCTTGGATTAAAATATGTAGGGCTTTCTCTAAACAAACTAGTATTGCACCAATGGAGATGGTAATGCAAATTTCAACATGCAAGGAAACATGTGAGTGTTTCTTTTTTCCTTGTTATACCACTTCTATAAAATCTATGAAGATGTTTGGTTATGTAATAAAATATAATAATGGACGCTCAAAATATTGTTTACCAAATTTCAATTATTTTGTGTAATGTCTGCTTTATGCATACTCCAAACATTTTTTTGAGTAAAACGAACGAACGAATAAAAGAAAAAAAGAGCTTTTTTTTTAGTAAAACATACTCCAAACACGCGCTTTACTCCATCGTTCGACTTAAAACGAACGAATAAAATAAATTAACTGATACTGTTCAAAAGAGCTTTTTTTATATGATCCGAAAAAAGTATTGGGGAATTAACAAAAGAAGAGATTTCGTCATATGACACGTCTTGCCTCATAAAAGAAATCGTGCATCATTCTAAATAAAACAAAACAAGCAGGATAATAAACCAACTGATGAACTACATATTAACCAAGTGTTGTTATTACACCGTAGAAAAAAATCGACCTCATAATTAACTTAAAGAAGGTAACTCTATTGTTCTGAAAGATCATTCTAAAACATCACCCTCTATAAGAAAAGTACGAGGGCATAGGACAACGCTATTTTCTAAGTTCTAATAATAACATGGGAAACAATAACAGAATCTAAAATAGGCTAATAGAAATAAAATAATAATTCACAGTTATCATGTTAATAACAATGGTCTACTGTAAGTAGCTTACTCATCTTTGCTTTTCCCTGACATGGAACTAGATAGGGAAGCATTCATGCACCGGCCAACAAACTTTAGAACCTCATCGATCAGCACCACAGGGAAGGCCACAGCTATAACCAATAACCACTCATTTACACTGAGTGGCACAATACCGAACACTTGTGCAAGAAATGGTACATAAAGGATCAGGAAATGTAACCCAAATGAAACCGACATGGCAATGAGAAGCCACGGGTTGACCCATGGTGGCATACTTAACAAACTCCCATCTTCGGAAAGGGCGTTTAGGGAATTGAACATCTCTATGGCGACGAGTACTGAGAGGGAGAGGGTGGTGGCCTTTATCTTCCCTGCTTGGAAGTAATCACATGGGTTAGTGTCGAATGAGAAAGTACTAGCCCCGGCCGAGAAGGGAGAGACTTTAAAATTGGACCAGGTAGAGCACTGGCCCCAGTTGGAGAGCTGAGAGTAGGTGACCAAGGTGTGGCCATCACCTGTTAGGTTGATACCCATAAAAGAACCCTGAGTGTACCATATTATGAATATGCCAACAGTTGCAGCACCAACATAGAGACCAATCACCTGTATAAAGAGAAACAGGTAAAGAATAGAACTGAAATAATACTCTGAGAAGATATTCCAATTGTATGTTGTTCTTACACAACTTCAGTCATATTTCAAATCTATGTCAAAATCTAAGAAAAAAGAAAGAATAAAAGAAAGAGTGAATGAAATCTACAATAACCCCATAATACTTTGGAAATTCTGCTAGTTTTTTTAGGGCCACAAATTCAAACTTGAAAGAGGAATCATAATAAAATTACCATGTAGCGAAAGAGAATCCAAGGAGTTATCAAAGAGTCATCGCTTCTCCGTGGGGGTTTCTTCATGACATCCTTATCAGGTGGGTTGAAACCCAAAGCAGTTGCAGGTGGCCCATCAGTTACCAGGTTCACCCACAAAAGTTGCACAGGTATCAGCCCCTCTGGAATGCCTAATGCTGAAGTCAGGAAAATTGATGCTACTTCACCAATATTTGATGAGATCATGTACCTAGAAGAAAAATACAACTTAATACTGTATTGCAAAATAAAGTAAAACCACTAAGATGAGCCAACAACTTAAAATCACATAGTACCTGATGAAAGCCTTCATGTTATTGTAGATAGAGCGGCCTTCGCCAACAGCAGCAACAATTGTGCTAAAATTATCATCAGCTAGAACCATGTCAGATGCCTCCTTGGCAACCTAACAAAAATAAATAAATAAATAAACAACAAAAATCAAAACAATGTGGACACTATCATAATTAATCCTAAACAGATAGAATTTATTCACCAGTTGACTGCTCTAGAGTAGCATAGTGATTATACAATGGGTAATCAGTCAAATAATGACCTAAGCGCTTGATCTAACTCAAACTGACAAACCAAAGCACATACCTCAGTACCAGTTATACCCATGGCAATACCGATATCAGCCAGCTTAAGAGCCGGTGCATCATTAACTCCATCTCCAGTCATGGCTACCACCTCTCCATCTTCCTTCAAAAGCCGTACAATCTCTTGCTTGTGCTTGGGCTCAGCCCGAGAAAATAAGAGGCCACCCTTTTGTCTAAGAACAGACTTCTTGTCAGCTAAGGCCATGAATTCCTTGCCAGTATAGCTCTTCATTGTTATGTCCTCACTGGACCGGAATACCCCTATATCACGACATATAGCTTCAGCTGTTTCTTTGTTGTCGCCTGTAATTACCATTACACGGATTCCAGCAGCTCGGCAATCTTCAATTGCCTGGTGTACCTCTGCTCTTGGGGGATCCTAGTTAAGGATCAATTCATACAAAAAAATGTATAAAGCAAAAAGGCATGATATTGGAATCCAAATATGCAAAAGAAGATAATTTGGACATGGATAAGACCACTCTGAACAAGAACAAACTATGTTTTCAGGAAATATTTATCTCACATATTCCTAAATATAAAGTTTTGACATTGAGACCTGCTCTTTTAAAACGGTAATACCCTGGTAGTACCCCCAACTCCTTCAAAATGGCACAAAATTTTCTCAATTGTGGATGCGAAATTATCAACAAGAAAAATAGCAATTTTTTTAAATCTATCACTCACCCTCAGACCAACCAAGCCAACAAAGATGAGACCACTCTCAATAGATGAATAGTTAGACGGGTCAAGCAGGAGCTTGTGAGCAGGGTGGTGGGGTCCATCATAGGTATCAAACTCCCCCAGTTCGTCTTTGTATGCAAACCCCAGACATCGCAAGGCATTGGTCGACATACCACGGAGCTGGTCCAAAATAAGGGCCTTGGTTGATTCATTCAGTAGCACTACAGAACCATCCAGAAGCTGGACAAAGGTGCTCCGCTCGAGCAAGTTCTCAACTGCTCCCTAAAAATGGCAGCCAATAATAACAAACAAAACAGTTGTACCTATTAGTTTTATTTACTCAGGTCTACTGTCAAGTTTATATTATTCCCAATTTGGCAATTAAAATATCCAGGTAAATAGTAAACACAAATGCATGATACATGTTTGGAAGAAAAACTAATAATGAATAAACACGCCAAAAACAGACAGTGCTTCTCAGAGTGTTATTGAGTACCTTTACAAGAAGAGAGTTACTTCCAGCTTCAGATTTTACAATAACACCCATGGATTTTCTAGTACGATCAAACTCGAGGGTAGCAACCCTTTTTGCCGTCTTGTTCCACCAGTCACAGCATCCTTCAGCCCGAGCATTTTTCAACCAAAGCAAGAAAATAGATATGTCAGTAATTGTCAGAGCTTAGAACACCAGAACTAGCACAAAATTAATTAAAAGAATAATTAAACATACGTAATATCTCATCAGATGGAAGGCCTTGGGCCACCTCTGGAATACCCATTTTCTCTACTAAGACCTGAAATAGGAAAGAAAATAATTTACTCACCAAACAATATGTGAGAAGGATGAGTGCACGTCCTATGAATTATACATTTGTAGTAACATGACAGGTTAAGATATTGTATTCACAAGTCCCAACTTCACTAGATGTGTTTATTCCTGTTTTACCATTGATATACTTCCGACATTTACTTGATGCACCAACATAATTATACTGCAATCCAAAATGGGAATTTCTCAAACTTTTGTACCTTTAATGCAGCCTCAGTGGACATTCCGCTAGCGACAAACTGCTGTCCTGAGTGTGCCACACTGGCATCATTGCAAACAGCTGCAATTTTTGCAATCATTTTGAGATTTGGATCCAAAGTACCAACTGGAAAATCATGAATTTTTCCATCATGAGGGTCATATGTGGTCCCATCCACTTTAAACTCCCGCACTGCATCAGGCCACCTTCCAATTGCAACCAGCTTCACAGCTGACATCTGATTGGTTGTCAGAGTGCCTGTCTTGTCAGAACAAATAACTGTTGTGCACCCCAAAGTCTCAACACTAGGTAGCTTTCTGACAAGTGCATTTTTCTGGGCCATTTTCCGTGTACCCAAAGCCAAACAGGTGGTGATGACAGCTGGCAGCCCCTCCGGAATAGCTGCCACAGCTAAGGCTACAGCAATTTCAAAATAATATGTGCACTTTTCAAAAGAGAATTTAAAATTTCCAGGCCACCCGTTCACATATTCCCATGTGAAGAAATATTTGACATTGATTAACCAAACCAAGGCACAGATAACCCCGATAATCAAAGTGAGAGCCTCTCCAAATTCATTCAATTTCTTTTTTAATGGTGTGTCATCATCTTCTTGTGAGGCCTCATGAATTTGTGAATGAATCTTTCCAATTTCAGTATGCATGCCAATATGGGTCACCAAACAGATACAGCTCCCATTAACAACTGTTGTGCCAGCAAACACCATGCACTCCTTCCCCTGAATATCAGTATCTTCAGCTTCAACCCTCTGGTTAGTTTTGTTAACTGAAGCATTCTCTCCTGTTAGAGAGCCTTGTTCTACTCGGAGTGTGGAGCTTATCAAATGCAGCACTCGCATATCAGCCGGTACCTTGTCGCCTACCCGTAACTGGACGATGTCACCAGGAACCAGTTCTTTAGCCGGTATATTATGGATCCACTCCCCATCTCGTTTCACCGTGGCATGCTCAGATTGAATCTCTTTTAAAGCTTCTAGAGCCTTCTCAGCATTGTTCTCTTGCCATACACCGACTATAGCATTGACAATGAGAATTAAAAAGATGACCAGAGGCTCGACAAATGCAGTGATTCCCATCTCCCCACCTTCATCTCCATCATACCTGTTATAAGAAAGAAGCCAACTTTTAGGAAACACAAGAAATATACTTTTGACTTAATAAAAAGCACAAAATTTGTTAGCCCACAGGATAACTAGGATGAATCAATAAACAAACTTCCTAATATTTGCACTACAAAGAAATTTCGAGAATACTAAATTCCAATTACTACCCAACAACAGCAATGACAGCATAAATTATACGTTATTTACCTAAAACAGCAATTGCAACTTTGTAATGGCAAGTCCAGATCGTTCCAACTTATTAGGAAATGAAATACTAAATAAAATTAAACCCCACTTTGTAAGCACAGTTAAAAAGGAATAAGAAATAATAATTAGATATACCATGCTAGAACAAAAGATACAACAGCCGCAACTAGGAGGATGCGCACAAGCGTGTCGTTGAACTGCTCAAGTACAAGCTGCCAGATCGACGGTCCAGAGTGCTTTTCAAGCTCGTTCCAACCGTACACGCGTCGCCTAGATTCCACATCGTCGGATCGGAGACCGTGCTCCGCCCTCACCTTGAACTCCGCCTCGCATTCCTCTACGCTTCTCGCCCAAGCGGGGAAGGTCGATGCGGATCCAAGCGGATCGGATCCGGGTTTTCTACCTTCCTCCTGACCTCCTTTCCCCATTTATGCAACGAAATATGCTCAAATTTGAGAATCTAATCGATCGATTTGCATGAAAACGATAAGGGATTGGGATCAGAGAAACCGACAAGGGTTGCTAGGGATTGCAGATGCAGATCGATCTATTATCAATCCCTAGAAAAAGAGAGAAGACGACGAGAGGAGAAAAGAAGAAAAATAGAGAAAAAGAACACTCTTTTGTTACACTAAAGTTGGAATACTCCAGGAGCAAAGTATCTTCTTCCAAGTTCAACCCTGTAATCTATTTATATTTGCAAATTCAACTCAGGTAAACTTATATTTAGCATGCTACTGCCCCTTTGATTATTTTATTAGAGCGCTAATAGTCTCGAAAGATCTATTTCATTGAATAATCACCTGGATCTGGACAGTTTATTTTAATCTGGTCAGATAAAAGAAACTCAACTAGCATAATTAGAGACTTCACATCCCTTCGAGAACAACATATTGACATTTCATTAAAAAATTCTGCACACATTTATGATGAACTTAATGATCGATAGGCATCAGATAATTACTGAATGAAATATGATATAAATAAATAAATGGTCATTATTTCAGATACTGTGACTAACGATGAAGTATTTTTTTCGTCTATGTCACATTGAAAAGCTTTATTATTATACATTTAATTTATTGAGAGTGGTGCTTTAAATTAATTATGTAACGTCACAATTTATATAAACAAAAAATAGCAATATATTGATCATAAAATCACTGCGAGGATTTAAATTATTTAGTTTATAATCCCAATTTTCAGGAGTGTGCCTAAAATAAAATAAAATAAATTCACTAGTGTAGACAAAAATAATTCTCATGAGCCGCTACATGCTCGCTCCAAAAAGAAACACGTCACTAAAGGTGTTCTTAGCCGTCCGATAGACGTAAAGCGTGGACCTCCGTCATATCTACCGTTGGATTTGCTGATGAAGCACATAGCAGCGACTTTTTGAAATGGGCTTGATGACGTCACGAACTCCAACAGCGACCTTTGAAAATGAAGCGATGACGTCATGGATTCAATTGGCTGAGCAGTTGGGCTTCCTATCTGTGCGGCACTTTGTGTAGTCCTACGTTCCGACCAGTAACTATCGAGTATGGTTTCCACTTGGCACAAACTCAAATCACCGTTTTACTTGGGGTCTAAAGTAAGTTATGAGATTGAATATTCAAACAAAAAGAAAATGTTATTCCACTTGTAAATGATTTAATGACGATGCAGAAAATGACAAAACATAACGCATTAAAACAACTCAAATGCGTAGAAGACAAAAATGAAATTATAAATAGACTAAACACGCAAGCACCCAGCACTAATACTAGCTTAGCTATATGCTGACAGTAAATATTAATGTTAATAGTGGTCCATTTATTTTAGAAACTGTGTCTGGGTTTTTATCTATATCTATCTGAATCAATTTTTTTTGTCTGGATTCGAACTTGAGGAAAGTAGGAACAATGTCGAGTGAGCCATCACTGGACTTGTAATTCTTTTATTAATTGAATATTGTGGTTAAACTTAAATATTTCCTAAATTCTCCACTACATATCATTGAATTAAAAAAATATTACAATTTATACTGAGCATTTTTCTAATTAAGCACAACATATATCCCTTAGGGCTTTGCTCCAGAAGGGATGAACGGAGGCGAAGGTAAGGTAGCTTAACGAAGATAACCTGCTCCCGTGGCTGATGCTGGTTGAATCGACGGAAACTCAAATAAACCACAGTTGCTCAACAAGCTATTTTCGGAGAAGATCGATTACCCCCAAAATCGGGGTGTAACCAAAGAAACCGACCTTTTTACCAACAATGTCCTTGGCTGCTCCATTTTTCTTCCGATTCCAATTCAAATTAGAAGGATTATATCGTCTTTTCTTACCAATGGAGGTGTAACCAAAGAAACTGACTTTTTCAGTGTGGAGCAACTTAACTCCATTTCCGTTGAACTTCCTTACCTTAGCTTAGCTTCCACTGCCTTTCCGTTCCTTACCTTAGCTCCGATTTCCCTCTTCTGGAGCAGACCCTAGAAATGCTTGCACAAATTGGGAGAAAGGAGAGAGAGACCACGGAGGATCCATATGAGATATGACCATATGTGGTGAAAACCCTAAGGTATTCAACTCTTAAGATTTTGGGGTTTAAAAGCCTTTCGACTTGGGTTTCGGTAATTTTGTACCTTTGTTAGTACAAAATGGGCTTTAGTAATTTAAACTTCTCTCTTTTTTAATCCTAGCCCATTTCATAAAAGTAAATGGGCCACGAGCCCATTTTTTAACTTTTCTCTTTGTTTTATCTGAATCTCTGCTTAATTGCTCTGGGATCTGATTGCAGGATTATATACTCGGCAACTCCATTTGCACAGCCTAAGGGCTTTTAATGATGGATCAGATTCGGATTGAGATGGATCTTGACAAAATCTAAATTTAAATTCAATCCGAATCATAAAACTAGAACAATCATTCAATCAACATGTGAATTTGTATATAGGTAATGTAAAGGAACTTCGAAACTTTGTTTTAGATTTTTTAAAAGAACATAATTCATGTGTCTAAACAACGTAAAAGTTCTACTACAAAACAAATTTAAAGAGATCAATATTTAATTTGAAATATCGTTAGTCTTAATCGTAAGCCTTTCAAAAACTGCATCTCAATTAATTTTTTTTGTAATATCAGATACATATCTCAAAGTAGTCTCAAACCAATGAATTAGGAAAGTCATCTTCAAATTCACATGCGAATCTAATAAATCATAAGAATAAATATATAAATAAATACACAAAAGATCCCATGTGGATGTGACGTTTATTGCTTGTTAGTGACAGTATTATTTTTGGCCGTTGATGTAATATCCCTTGTCCTACCTCTATTTTCATTGTTCCATATATGCACCTAATACTTATATATTAATATCTTCCTTTTTAGGATAAAAGAAGAAAAATATCATCAAATTGACTCCTCGTGTCATCGGAAAAATAGTCCATGATATGTTCGTTTCTTACAAAGATGCTTTTTAATGGTCTATATTCTTATCGTTTTGAAATTTGCGTTGAGCACCACACTATTTATTCTGCGCGCCTGAACAATGCGAAAAAGGAGATGTAACGTAAGATAGGTCCCATAGTCATAGAGCAGGCACATGCTTTCATTATTACTTTTTTCAAAGGTTTTGTGGGATGTGTGTCAAGCCCCACTTATCCACGTCTGACCTCTTCAGTTGCCTTTCTTATTTGTTATTTCGTATTTTACTTTCCCTTTTCATGTATGCCAAGTTTTGGTACCACAGAAATTGAACCGATACTTTCAATGTTCTTGACACGAAAGCGATGCAAACATTTAATATATGGACAGTTATCACATTTTGCTGAAATGCAGGGTATCAAATTAATCATCAACCCAAATTTTTAAAAATTTTCGTACAGTTCTGGTTCTAGTTGAGTTCTTGTACTAGTTGGGTCTTCTTAATTTATAAGCATGGTTCAAAAATAACAATCCCCAACTATCTTCAAAAAGTTGTTGCGTCTTATGTTGTCTTGCTGTAATGTTTCTCGGAGCAAGTACAGAACTGGCAAGGACTTTTCCTTTCTCTTATTTTATTCAAGTTACAAATGTACAAACCTAAATATTGTTGTATGGTCCTATTAATACATAGTCATTTTCATTGATCAATCCACTTTTAAACTTTAGTCACAATGTGACAATCATCTTTTCATATTGTTGTGCTTTGTGTATATTTCAATTACAAACTTCCCTTTTTCTGCTTTGATGTATATACTCCTCAAAGACCTCTAATTTCCTCAGGAAAAAAAAAAAAAAAACCTTTAATTAAATTCTCACATGCCATTGATTTAATGACAGTTTCAAAAAATAATAATAATAAAAGAAAGTGTCCCTTTGATATATACCCCTATAATAAAATATATATATATATAGAGCAAATTTGTGCCAAAGTCCATGAGATTAATGTGATGGGACTTTTAAGATGAAAATTCAAGACTGAACTTGCAAACATAAAAAACACATACTCATCTCCGTGTAACTTATTCTATGCACAAACTCCCGTTGATTAGATTTTGCATATATACATTCTGAAAAATCTCATAGTTGCCAAGACTATATATATATCAAAACAACTACTCTTTGTGGGCATATATGCACGTATTAATTTATATAAGTGATACGAAAGTGCAAATAAAGATAAAAAAGGAAAATTGAGAAAAAGAAAAGTAAAAGCTTTTCATGTAAGTGGATTTACTCTCGACCAGCCGGATACAATCCATCTACAACATCTACTCTTGCAGTGCAGGATAAAATTCGGTGGAATAACGATGATACCAGCTTCCTCAAGCTCAAGCATCTCTTTTTCTTGTTCTTCTTCTTCTTTTTATTCTTAGTCCCCTTCTTATTCCGCTCTTTATTTTCAGTTTCATTCCCTTTTCCACTGGCAAAACTATCGCTTCTTTGGAGAATAAATGGCAACTCTGCTGCCTTCTCTTTAACCCTACTAATACACCTCATAGTCTTTTCAGGCACCGTCTCCTTTTTAGAGAAGGTATAACTCCTGAGATACATTTGTCTACAGGAATAGCTATCCACCACAACAGGTCCCGGCCGACCGATACCAGTACCGATACCAATACCATCTCTTTTTCTTGCAACCGACCTTACAAACTCAGCATCCGATTCCGGCCACTTGTATAGGTTGACATAAGTTGCACGTACCGGTGCACGACTATTGATGCACTCAATAGCTGACTTGCAGCTGGAGCTCATGTTTTTTCTTTGGGTTTTTGGGTTTTGGATTCTGAATTTGTAGAGATGAGTGGTATAATGTAATAGAGGGAGGCTTTGTGTAGAAGGGAAGTTAGGAGTTTGAAAAGGAAAAAGGGTAAGATGAGAGAAGGGCTTATATGTAAAGTGGGGATCATGTGTGGGGAGAATGATGTGGTATCATTGGCAATAAGTGAGCGAGATTCATGGTTGCCTCTTGCTATTTTAATTAGAGAAAAATGTTAACTTGATTAGCACTTACCACATATATGGTTCTTTTGTGCTGTATGGTTGTCCCAATAAACCTCCTTTCTGTACTGGTTTTGGAAAGTTTGTTCTAAAAGAAAATGATTAGCAAATTCTATTAATTAAGGCATCAATGATGCGTTTTTCTAAAAACGTACACAACCCATTCTATGAGATGTTTGGTTGGAACTTAAAAACAGAGGATTTATGGCTCAGTTTTATTTTTGTGTGATTTCTTTTATTTATTTCTTTTAATAAATATCTTTCTTTCCTTTTCTAAATTTACGTTGGATTTTAAATTTTATTTTGATACTTGGGTGGCACAGATAATGCGTTTTTCTAAAAACGTACACAACTGACAACCCATTCTATGAGATGTTTGGTTGGAACTTAAAAACAGAGGATTTATGGCTCAGTTTATTTTTGTGTGATTTCTTTTAACAAATATCTTCATTTCCTTTTCTAAATTTACGTTGGATTTTAAATTTTATTTTGATACTTGGGTGGCACAGATACTAACTTAGTGTAATTTTCTTTTGTTGAAGTAGCAAGCAAAGCGGTCGCTATAATTTTCATCAAAAATAAATAAATAAATGAGTACAAGAAAGGAAGAAAAAATGGAGGAAAAAGAGCATGAACAAAATAGTAATGTGAAAATTTTACAAAACTTGGTATGATTGTTTTATCGTTTACATAACTACAAGCAAAAATTGTGTGCGCAAATAAAGAAACAAAATAAGATTAGACAATAAAGATATGTTGCTCAATTTACCAGCGATACAGATAGATATGTTGTTCAATTTATTTTCTTATTAGATAGATAACCAATATATCATTCTAAAGAGAATACATATATAATCTTGAAAAAAAATATCTTTAGAATATATCCGAGATTTACTTATAAATGACAAACTGTGTTATATTTGATAGATCATTCTCGTGTTTTATAAATTTCTTCCCAAAAACAGAGATTACTACAGGAGAAAATTCTATTTTAGCTTAAGCTCTAATTGTACCCTCCGAGGTCTCAAGTACCTCAAGTAAACAAAGAAATATGATTATTGACCACGAAGAGGACAATTTAAATTGCAAGGTACTGATTAATATTTACAGTCGACTGCCCTAAACTAGTAACAATTAATGGTTTGAAATCCCATTTTAAATAGATGGATTTTATCATTTATAAGTAAATGTCGGATATGTTCTAAAGTTTTTTTTTTTTCAAGATTATATAAGTATTACTAGCATTAGCTAAGCGATCCTTCCCAATAAATTATATATTTTTGTAACAACAAATGTAGCTCATGGGTTAATTTTCAACGTTAAAAAGTCATCTAGGAATAGTAAATATTAAAGTATTGTCATCAAAGATACGTACGCACCCAATTTGGATGAATTTTTTTCTAACACGATGATTAGAAGCATTTCTACCACTGCTCATCCATGTCAATTTCGGACTGCGCTCCTTTTTTTTTTTTTTTTCCTTGATCAGTAAAAGCCCCGTAGGCAATTGCGCTCATTTTCAGTAAAGCGAGCTAGGCACTAATAATGGCACGCATCCCATCTTACCCAAACAAAGTCAACAAATAAGAAAAGCCTAATTCAAAGTCTTAGATAGATTGCAATTCTACAAAGTACAAAACCTCACGACATGATGCGAAACTAGCGCATTAACCACTGCATGCAACACTATCATTGCTGTCTCCACCGTAACAAGTTCATGTCACTATCCCAGCATATGCTTTTTTCTTATCTTGATTTTGAAAGGTCTAAGAGCATTTTTTTTTTACTTTTGAAAATATACCATAGGTTACAGTCAATGATATATGAACTTCATTCACTAAAACGAGCAACTTGTCAATAGATCAATAATCAATTAACAATAGGCTTCGTATGCTCTAATTAAAATAATTCAGTAAATGTTATGCCATGATTTAATCGACGTAGAAAGCAAAGCCCAGATCTAATTACTTTTTGCAAGTTTACATGCAATTAATGGGAGAAAGAAATAAGATACATGTGGCTTTAACGCAGACACTTAACTGTGCAATTAGTACATACACATGCTCTGCTATGATTGAAAGTGATATCTCTAGAGACATCAAAACCATATGTCAACCTAGTATAAGCTTGCATCTTGGACCAGATAAAAATTTACAAAAAAAGCAAACACATATGCAGAATGCTATACATAAATAAATAGACAAAAAGGGAGGAGCTTCCAGAGGAATCGCATATTGATTTGATATTAACAGCATGCGCAAATCATCTATTTTTCACACTAGATAATTTAAACAAAGCTCTCCATGCGACCATGCCGTGATTTTTTTAAACGGAAATAACTGAAAATTATTTTTTTAAGCAGAAACCTTTGACCTTTGAATTTAGAAAAACAAACATGTCAGGACGCAGGTGGTCTGGCGCGGACTCTGACTGCTCAGTAACGGAGCCACTGGCACTGGCGCGGGCATGGCGAAGCCAGTGTCTGTGGAACAGGCATGGCAGAGATTCAGATATCTTTTTTGTCAATTCCAAGCATCATCAAACATGCGCCAAAATAATTGAAGTGGCCACGCCACTGGCAGTGGCTTCGCCATGCCCGCTCCACTGACAGTGGCTCCGTCACTTAGCAGTCAGAGCCCGCACCAGACCACCTGCACTCTGACATGTTTGTTCTCCTAAATTCAAAGGTCAAAGGTTTCTTCTTAAAATTTTTTTCAGTTATTTCCGTTTAAAAAAAATCACGGCTCTCCATGGATAACTCGGTAATATCATACTGCGGCCCACCTCTCTCTTTAACTATTTCATAATATTATAACTACTTGATTACAACACAAAACCCAGTTTTGAACTAAGCAATCTTTGGGATTCCATAAAACGAATTCACACTAGTGCATTTCCTTATATCTTCGGATTTTGGAAACCTGCCTCGGACAATACGTGTACACCATTACACGCAATATGTACATATATACTGGATGTGTCTTTAAGAAGTTATGCAAAAACTTACATCTACAGGAAACACTGGATCAAATGTACTTTGTTCTTCGAGTCATTTCCAACCACTTTCAGTATTGTTTTGATTGGTTTCATTTCCCTGACAAGTTCAATTCTCGAAATTCAAGGAGTTTGAGCATACCTATGTATCAACTATACCAGAACTCCTAGTCCTGCCAGTAAAATATGGCAGTTTTTAATACTTTTATAATGAAAAATAGTTAACTTCCTAATGCCAAACTTGCAACAATTTTCACAAAGAAATAGCTCAACCTTTATGTATTTTGATAACAAATCTATAATTAATTGTAATGGCTGATTGCAATGCATTCAAAGAGAATATTTATAGTTCCTTTGTGCAAAATCAACAGAAACATGAAATTACTCAAAGTTTCAAACAAAAATGAAACACATAATCAATGTGGATGTGCTTAGCTTGAAGCCAACATAAGAAAATCAAAATCTATATCTGACAAAAGCAATGACGATTTTGATGATAAATCTATCAGGTTCAATACAGTCGAAGAATTGTTAATATTAGGTAATATAGCAATGGACTTGAAATCAGGAAATGTAAAGATACTAATCCAATTCTAATTCACTTCCAGGTTTATAGAAACAATTAGCAAGCTATCATGGAAAACCATTGGACTTTTCTTTTTATCTTTCTTGCTTTGTTTCCTGTTTGGTCTTATATCATATTTCTGATCTAAATTAGGCAACTGGTTTCAAGTATCAAAAGCAGACACAGAAATATAAAGGCAAATAAACCTCAAAATGCTCATGGGACAACTTTATACCTCAGGATGCTTCTCCAAATCCACAAGTAATCCATTAATTGTAGACTTACATATTTCACATTTAAGCAATTTCATCAGTCGAGGAGTCTTCCTTGTCCCACATCATACAATGCACTCACATTAGTCAAATCTAAAACTAGAACCTAACAAAAGCTATCAAAATTTTATATAATTGAATCACCTAAAAGCAAGATTTTAGCCCCCAGCTCCAATTTTTGGAAAATATACCATTTGCAAGTGTTTCTTAAAATATCAGGTGCTGCAATCTGAAACAGTGAATCTAGAGCTTCTGCCTATGCCTCCTCAGCAGTCGGCATCATCATTCATTAAAGTCATTAGTTTATGGTATCATCAGAAAATTTGCTAGACAATACTGCATGATCCTTAGACAATACTGCATGATCCTGAGAGATCTTGATGTGGCCTTCCCCACCTCTCATATTGAGAGAACAAATTAGTAAAAAGGAGCATTCAATGTGCTAGCAACTTCTGGGTTTTTTTTATGGTACATACACCAAAAATTGTCGTTATTTTGGTGACATAATAAATTACTTGTAAAACTCATCATGAGCACCAGCCACACATGAAAAATTATTGTTTTGATTCTTTGTACGATTAACTGAAAGATTTTCCTCATTTAATGATTGCATTAATATACTGTCAGAGACCAGTTTGACCTTACCAAGTGCTTTAAATGCTTCAATTCTATTGTAACTTTCCTACTCACGTAAACTAAAGACCAAATAAGAAAGATTGTAATAATGATATACAACATATCGTTATGTACAAAGGAGGGTTTACTGTTTCCAATTTCATACTGTACAAGTACTACACTGGTATAGGTCCTGTATAAGTCCATACTTTAATAGTATCGGTCCTGTAATATGATTTTAAACAGGTCAAGGGCACACTTTTAGTTACATATTTTTATTATACATTGGTGCTACTGGTTCTGTATTTATTTTTTCTTTAAGGCTGTACTGGTACATGACACTGATGAAACTTTTGACAAAGCACTTATTACAGCTCTTACGGGTACCATAGTAGTACGTACCATAGTGGCATGTCGAGGCATGGCTTCCGTTATCACAGCAACACCAACCTGTACTGGTAACATTGCAGTGGCATTTACGCCCTGTATAAATCCATATTAGCATGTACAGACAGAACTATAATGTTTCCTTAGCACATTGCTCTAGTACTGGAGCAAATAAATAATTAGCAAGTTTGGTAGGAACTTTTTTCTCTTATTTGCATTTAAGAAGCAATTTTCCTAATATTTTGGGGGAAAAAAACACTAGCATTCTATAAAGGAACTACAAATTTGGCCTTAAATTCAGATAAAAACCTATATTTATCAGTATATTTCCAAAGCTCCCAGATGCCAGATTTGCATGATATCTTGGTGCAGTAAATAAGATTATGGCCTTCTTTTACTATTTAATAAATTGTATTTTGGCTTCTAAGCTTACACCGGCTTATGAAAATATTTGATTGAGTTAATATGGAAAGCAACAACAACAGCAGCAGTTGTAGTAGTAGTGTGTTTTTTGTTCATTCAATGGTATTTTCAAACTGTCGAAAATTGAGAAGTTCTGGTGTTATTTGATAATATGGTTGGACCATATGTACAATCTGCAAAAGTAAGATTCCTAAAAATCCACCAGAATTTCCAATTAAAGTATAAAGATAATTGTCAGTTAGGTCTGAGTTTCATCATGCTAAACAGACAAACCCATGTCATTCCAACGTCATACACTGTTTTTAGTGTCGAGAAGTATGTAAGGACAAGTGTATGGGGTATGTAAAGCAGTAGGGGCAACATAGCCACATATCATAGCACTCCAAAAATACGGATAGATAATACCTGAATCACAACAGAGTATCTGAAGTTTTACCTGAGTTGTATCAATATGTTCACTAGGCAAATGATATCACCCCCTTTTATTAACAGGAAACAATCACAGCATCTGTTCACTGTTAAATGCATCATTTTCTTCACTACACACAAGTACGTCCCACACAGGCCATACAAATCAAATTTTGAAATCAGTATTCTGATGTCCGACCATCCAATAAATATATAACTATACCGAGAAACAACATAGTGTAGTACAAGAAAACTAACCGTTCTAAGGGTAGATATCTGATGAGTTCCTTTTCATGCCCCATCAAACCAACTGGAAGCTCTAAGGCAACACTAAGAAACACAGAAGTTTGCGCCAGCCCCAACCATAGCGAGAAACTCACAACTCATCAATGGCATCTATCCTCGCTATCCGATATTATGATAACTCCTCGCAATTGACAGAAGAACTAAAATAACCGCTGCTGATAAAATGCGATCTTTTCCATTGATGAGATATCAGATGGTGGAGACGACTGCTTGGAAAATGGAAGGATATGGGGAAGGGATTGGGTGATAATAGAGAATGCGAGGCATGCGGGAGTGGGATTGGTGGAGAGAGGAGAGGTCATAGTGAAGATGGGGATCACTATAAGGAAAGGGGTTTGGATTTTCGATGAAAAGGAGAGAGTGGCGAGAGTCTGAGGGAGCAAAGAGCAATAGTCACTAGAGCAGCCGAGCAGGTTAGCAGCCAGCGAGGCCTGACGGAGAGCGTGAAATGACAAGGTTGTAAATAACAATTGATTTCTGTATTTAGACCTGGGCTCAAATTTGATTGGTAATGTTAGGCAAGCTAGTATGGGCCTGTAGAACTAATGTAAGGAGTTTAATTTGCAATATCACTCACAATAATTGGGCTATGTTACGTAAATCTTCTTTTTTTAAAAAACAAACAAACGTTAGATTAAAAGTTGCAAATATATCTAGTCACCATCACCGGAGATTCATGAATGCATATTTCCATATAATTTTCATATATTAGTATTTTCATTTTATATACTAACATATAATATGCTCATATTGGACAAATAAAGAAACAAAATAATATTAGCGGGTAAACATATATTAGTTCATATGTACATGTGTTAGTGCAATTTGATCATATTTATTTTTTCAATTCAATTTGATTTATCGAAATGTATAGATTATGTATGATTTGACTATATTTGTTCAATTTTGTGTTTAATTTTTTATGCTTTTATCGATTCAATGCATTTTATTGATATACTGTTATTGTTTTCTAATTTGATATTTTAAGTGATTTTTTTTTTCAAATTTTGATCCCTTAGTGCAATTTGCTCATATATTGTTCTGTTCTTGCATATATAGTTAATGTCTTGATATTTAATTTACTTGCTCTGTTTGTTTGATAATTGTTTGTTAATTAGAACAATTAGATAAAACATTCATTCCATATATGTAGAACGTTTACTTAGGAAAACTAAAACAATTAACATATTAATTAGAACCATTAGCTATATTAACGAGAACAATTAGATAGAACATTTATTATATATTTGTAGGACGTTTACTGGGAAAACTAAAACAATTATTGTTAGGAAGTGCTCAATTTTATTTTAGAACCAACAATTAGCACAAAACACTTAATTAAGCACATAGAATCTAGGCTTAAAGCCATTCACACGCAATTCATGAGAAACGGGTAGGAGAAATTATACCTCTCATGAAATCACATTCATGAGGCTCGAATCCATGGCTTGGGAGTCGATGACGTGCCTTCTCCACCACCACCACCATGGTTGCGTCGCCGGCCTCGAGTCCACCAAGGAGATTAACCACGTTCTCAAGGTATGTGCTAGCACACCCAAGAACAAGCCTAATCTCATTATCTTTCTCTCTTCTAGCAATTAAATCTTTCATTTAAATGGAGAAGAGAGCTCAACACATGAGCAAAAGAGGGAGAAAAGAGGACGTTTGTGGTAGCCACAACGAGAAGAAAGAGAGGAGAGAGAAAGCTAGCTCTTGGAGCCTCCAAAGGGGTCCTTTTATAGAGCTCAAATCCTAGGAAAAACTTCCCCAAGATTACACCTCTTGCCACCCTATGGGCAGCCACGAATTGGGCCCTTGTTGGGCCACTTCTCACACTCATTTGGGTCATTAATTCTTATAATTAATGTCCTATTAGTTTGCTCTATAATTGGGCTATCTATTTCCTATTAAATAACGACCCAATTAATCAATATAACCATTTATATTAAAATGTGTTGATCTAAAATTAATTATTAACTCATTAATAATTATTTTGGGATTAGATAATGCATTAATTTATTTCTATATGATCCCTTTGACTCAATTAATTATAACGGTTCATAACGGTATATAATTAATTAATCAACTTATCATATTTCCGCAATACTCACTATTGGGAATAAATAGATAATGCATTGTGTGGTCAAAGTCCTATTTGTGTGACCCTTTAAGGATTTATGCTATGTTGGCCATGGAGAATAGATCACTATTTATTTCCAACAATCATAAGCGGTATCTAGCAACACGTTATGATTCCCAATTCGCATAAATAATGTACTGCTACAATATCTCAATCCTGCATAAGAAATAATGGTATTTCCTTGTCTGATTCTTATGTCACATGATATCATTGTATAATCCAAGATAGGAGTGTGTCATTCTTGCAGATTATACGTTTCTTGATCTAGAGTTGATCGTCTAGTTTGCATGAATACGATCCAACTCCGTCAAGGGGCGCAAACATATATCATCACTCATTAAGTGTATTAATGAGGGACATACGATTTTCTTGATGAACAATTTTTTCCCGCACAATTCAAGAGAGCATAAATAAAGTCCGTATAGCAACCTTTATCAGGAATCAACGTTAGACGATATTTATAGAACCTATCCTCATGTGAAAAAGTTGAACATCTCAAACATAGAATCAAACTCATATGAAATAAACAATGACACATAACACAATCCATATGTTTATTTCATTGGGTCAAGTCATGTACTATGTTCCAATAACATACACATATGCAATTAAGTTGGTAACTCATTACCTATGATTTATAGAACTTAATCATCACTTAACTTGCATACTAATCTTATCCGATAATTAATGTTCCTTGTTAATTATCAAGATTGTGGACGATTTAGATTTATTATTGTCATTCTAATGAATGATCCACAGAGATCTACAATTCAGATCCTCAACCTGAATGATCTGTCAATAATAAATTCTAGGAACAAATGATTAAATATCACCATTAACATAAACTAAGAAATTAAGTCATTAAATATTGACTTCTATGACATAACTCCAACAATTATGACATATTAGGTAGAACAATTATCATATTATTACAAACATTACCATATTGAGTAGAATAATTAGCTATATTAACTAGAACAATTGTCAGCATTGTGTTGGAGTTATGTCCTAGAAGTCAATATTTAATGACTTATTTTCTTAGTTTATGTTAATGATGATATTTGATCATTTGTTCCTAGAGTTTATTATTGACAGATCATTCAAGTTGAGGATCTGAATTGTAGATCTCTGTGGATCATTCATTAGAATGACAATAATAAATCTGAATCGTCCATAATCTTGATAATTAACAAGGAACATTAATTATCATAAAAGATTAGTATGCAAGTTAAGTGATGATTAAGTTCTACAAATCATAGGTAAGGAGTTACCAACTTAATTGCATATGTGTATGTTATTGGAACATAGTACAGGACTTGACCCAGTGAAATAAACATATGGATTGTGTTATGTGTCATTGTTTATTTCATATCAGTTTGATTCTAAGTTTGAGATGTTCACCTTTTCCACATGAGGATAGGTTCAATAAATATCGTCTAACGTTGATTCCTGATAAAGGCTGCTATAAGGACTTTATTTATGTTCTCTTGAATTGTGCGGGAAAAAGTTGTTCATCAAGAAAACCATATGTCCCTCATTAATATACTTAATGAGTGATGATATCTGTTTGGGCCCCTTGATGGAGTTGGATTGGTTGGCCAACATGTACAATCAACTCTAGATCAAGAAATGTATAATCTGCAAGAATGACACATTCCTATCTTGGATTATACAAAGATATCATGTGACATAAGAATCAGACAAAGAAATACTAATATTTCTTATGCAGGATTGACATATTGTAGCAGTACATTATTTATGCGAATTGGGAATCATAACGTGTTGCTAGATACCGCTTATGATTATTGGAAATAAATAATGATTTATTCTCCATGGCCAACATAGTATGAATCCTCAATAGGGTCGCACAAATAGGACTTTGACCACACGTGCATTGTTTATTTGTATTGGAGAATACAAAACATGATAAGTTGATTAATTAATTATATACCGTTATGAACCGTTATAATTAATTATATCAAATAGATCATGTTAGAAATAAATTAATGCATAAGCTAATCAAGAATTAATTATTAATAAGTTAATAATTAATTATGTTCAACACTTTAATTTATTTGAGCTATGTGGGCTTCTAAATTAATTGTTTATTTAAAGGCCCATTGTAAAGGATGAAAGAAAGAGCATTTATATGGATCATTAATTAATGAATTAATGGCCCATTTAGCACATGAGAAATTGGGCTTCATAGCCTATTAATTTCAGCTAGGGCAAGTGGCAAAGTTGTAAATAGTTACAACTTAGGATGAGGATTGGTTGGCTATAAAAGGGGGTCTCTTTAGAGAGCCAACCCTAGCCTCCATCTATCCCTCTCCTCTTCCCTTCCCTTCTTGTGCGCCACCAAAAGAGAAGAGAGAAAATTCTCTCTTCTCCATAGCTCTTCCTTCTCCCTCCATTGCTCATGTGTTGAGCTCCTCCTTTCTTCTTCCTTCATTAAATAGTTAATAGAAATTAGAAGTTGGTAGAGAGGATTAGCTAGGAGCTTGAGAAGAGCTAGCACTCCTTCAAGCTTGTGGTCGGCTCCTTGGTGGGCGTGAGGTGGTTCGAGGTGGTGGAGAGGCGGTGCAAGCACGCCACCGACTCCTACGCTTAGGATTCGAGCCTCATGAATGCGATTTCATGAGAGGTATAACTTTCTCCTACTTGTTCTCATTGATTTGATGTGTGATTGCTTTAGCACTAGATCTATTGATTTGCTTGTTGTTAATGGTGATTAATTAGTTGTAATTAATCTAAAATTAAAATATGAGCATTTCCTAACACATTGAACTTATTGTCTGACATTATTAAAAATAATTATCGTAGGTATCAATCTTTAATTTAACCTACATTACTGCTCTGAATTTTTTAGCTAACTATTTTATTATTACTTAGTATACTTGTTTACTGTTATGTGATGTGTTACTCACATATATATTTTGCTTATAACAGATTTTGATTTGAATCAACCTTTCAATCTCAGTATAGACCACCAATCAGGTAATTGTTCAATATATTTCTTTTTACTATACTTCTAAATAGTTTGCATAATTATTTTTTTAATTATAATGCTTTATTTATTATTTTCCTATAAATTTTGGTTGTATGCAACTCCTTGAGTTGAATATTTTGTCCCAATTAGATCTCAATAATTTTGATCTTTTTCATTATGATGGTAAGTAACTTTTCCATATAGTTATAGATTATTTACAATATAAACTTAAGCATATGCTATTTATAATTATTAAAAAAATTATCTTTGAAATTTTATAAATGTATTAATTTATTTATTTGTTAAAATAAATGTAATTTATTATTGTGTAGTTATTATGGATAATAATGTTGACCACTATAGAGCTCCATTACATTCTACAAGCTGGTATGAAGGTAATATCTATGTGTCTTTATTTGTGAAAAAAAAAAATTTCTATTGTTCACTTGGAACTATTCATTGCTTTGGGTGTTGTCATGATCTTTGTAATTTTATTAGTTTTTGGACAAATTCAATCTACCGAGCTTCTTACAAATATTTTGGCAATGTTTTCTCATTTGATATAACCTACATAGTTAACAAGTAATAATTATTCTAATTCTTATTTTATAGTACTGTTTATAAATATTTTTTGTGTTTGAGTTATTTGTGTTTAAAAAATTATTGTTCAGCTAATTAGATACAACATGAACAGTTAGACAAACAACCTACACCAATTATACAACACAATTACATATATTACCTATAGCAGAAATTAATCATTCTATAGTTGTAGCTTCAATCATTCTTGTTATTGTAGTTACAATTAATATTGTAGTTAGTTGAGAATTGACCTTATAATTTTTACTTTGATGAGAATAGTCCAAATTTTCCAGCTAATGATGAGAATTGACCTTATACTTTTCACTTTGAGAATTAGCTAACTAGAACAATTAGCTATATTACTTAGAACAATTACCTAGATTAACAAGAGCAATTTTTTTAGGTACGATCTACCTATTGCTCTAATAGTTGGTCGGAACCATCATGCTCAAACAGATTATTTTTGGATGTGCTATCATGACATGCGAAGATACTGATAGCTAAAAGTGGAACATGGAAACATGGTTGGAGTGTATGAATAGCCATGCACCTAAATCTATCCTCACATATCAATGTCTTGCCATGAGGAATGCGATAGTTGATGGTTTTCCAGACACTGATCATAGATTGTGCATCTGCACATAATGAACAAGCTTAATTTCAAGCTAGGCAACTATTCATCTTAATGTAGAAACTTAATTCAAAGTGTTACGATTCCAAAATACTACCAGAATTTGAGGAACACTAGGCTCATATCATGACTACATATTCATTGTAAGGTATGAACAATTTTTTAATCTCTTATTACTTCAATATGAGTAAACATGATTTTCCTGTCAAATAATGATGTATTTTTTTTGTTTGTGTAGAAAAGTATGAATTCATTCCTTGATATATCTGTTAACTCAAAAACTTCATCAAAGGTAATTTTAAATCATATAGTTTTGTTTTGTTTTTTTAGATAATTGTTGTTCTTTATTGCCTTATTGCGATATATTCCTTATCCAATTGATTAACAGTTATGATAATTTATTTTATTATTAACAACAAAGGTTTAAAAAGCGTTGATTAGCGGCGCAAAAGCGGTTTAATAGCGGTTCTATTAGCTCGCCGCTACGGTGCTAAACAAATTATTGGTTGTTAGCGGTGATTTATTGATACTAGATATAGTCCAATATATATTCGGTAGTTTATGCGTTTACCATCTTAAATGAGAAAAGCCCATAAGACGGCCCATATTTCCATTGACTTCAGCGCACAAAGTTAGAAATTCTATTCATTCTCTTTCAAGAGTCAAGAACACTGGCCAGTGGCCACTAGCACGCACAATTCTCTTTCAAGCTCTCAGCCCTTCCATGCTTCCTGGCTCACGGCTTTGTGACTCACTGCTTTCACCATACCTCCACGGTTTTTTCTCCGACAATTGCTCTGGCTATTGCCAAGAAACCTCCGCTCTACCCCTAATTGTGTCAATTTTGTTTCGTTTTTTGGTCTTTACTAGTGTTTTGAATTTGGATCTTTGTATTCTATTCTTTGTCGATAGGTTAGATATAGGACATGCGCACTTGTACTGAGATCAATGGTTCCAGTGTTATTGAGAGTAATAAGTGCCTAACTGAGGTCTATTATATCAGGTGGCGATGGATGTGTGCTGTAATAATGTCATGAGCTTTTGTTTTAAACTTTTAATAGAAAAGTGATGAGGTTCTCCCATTATTTGGAAAAATAAAGTAATAATAAAAAAAAACTCACACAACCAGTGAGTTAACCTCACTGAACCCTTTGTTTCTTACTTACATTGCCCCAATATTTTGATATTAGAAACTTTCGTGAAATCGGAAGGAATTGAAGAATAACTTCTTGAATCTTTAGAAAACTCTTTACACCCACAACCTTACTCTAAATATTTTCAATTGACTAAATAGCTCAGGAAAAAAATTAAGAAATTATGCTGGTACGTACTGAATCAGAATATTTCTTTCAAACCCCATAATAATGGGGGTATTGACTAAATATTCACATGTTGACCAGTGAGTTAAACGCACAAATCTTCTATAGAAAGGGCTAAAGCAAGCCAGCATATTAAATTAGTACTCTCATGATATTTTATGTTTTAATACTTATGCATAAGTCTTATTGATGTTATTTTATATTTTGATCCGATAGCGGCCGCTAAATGTCCACTATCCGCTAACCGCTATCCAAAAACATATCCGCTATGGACCCGCTAACCGCTATTTAAACCTTTGATTAACAATATAATGGTTGATAAATTTAAAGAGCTCTATTTTAATAATATAAAGTCATTTTCAAAATCATTTATTTTTTAGATTTACTGATTCTCTCTAGCATCGCACTATATGGATTTATAATATGTACCAAACACATAAATACTATTACTAGATATGTGTTTTTATCATTTTTTTCCTATTAAAATAATAAAGAATATTTTTGGCTTAATATGACTCTTTCTATATACAACAAATCATAGCAAGTATTATTTATATATTTAAAAAGCACGTAAAATATGTATGATAGATCATACAAAACACATCTCTATTTAGCTCTCTCCACACGCGAAAATTATCTTTATATTTTCTTTCAATAAAAATGTGTAAGATATCTATCAACATTGAATTCGAACATCGTGTCATAAAGAAAAAATAAAAAATAAAAAGAAGGCCACGTTTTTACTCATTAATTTATGTAACTAGTTAATAATCCAAGAAGCAAGCACAGGGAAGAAGTAATAAGTACATCTGTCTATTTCTGGGGAGAAAAAACACACGTATTTCTCTCCTATGCAGATCGCAGTCGATATTTTTATTTTAGAAATGACAAATTGTCTATAATGAATAGCTTATAGCTTAATTAAACGAACAGAATGTAATATCTGGCCTACCAAGAACTCTACAAAAAATTAATTAAATACACAGCAGTCAAACCAAATTCTTAGCCATTGGTTGAGGTGAGGTCCGAATGGACTGCAGTCTGTGACTTACCGTCGAATCTATATCAACGAACAGAATCAGATCTCATCTGTAGATCGGACGGTTCCGACATCATAAGAAAGCTAGAACTAAAAACGATCGCCTGGCAGGTGGGACCCAATCGGCAGAGTCATCTTCTTTCTCCTTTCAAAACCCTTGGAAACTTCCATCCTTCCATTACTTTATCTTCTCCTCTTTCTCCAATCCCCACCACTCTCACTCTCTCTCTCTCCCGCCTCTCTTTCTCTCCTTCGCTACTCCTTTCTCTTCCATCCACCGGAGATTTATAGAAAAGCGAGATGAAGGAGAAAGGTGCTCCCCCCACTCCAGTCACTTAGGTCAAGCACTTTCCTATCTCTTTCTCTTAGTTTCCATCGTTGTCTCTTCTCCCCACCAGTATCTGCACCTCAGCAAACCTCCTCTCAATCGCCGTTTTTAGCTCGTTAGGAACTGTAAGTTACTTACACTCCAGAATTATTCCTTTCATTTCCAATTTTATTAAGCCCTACGTCATATGTACCAATTTTTTTAATTTGTCGTTTAGAGTTTTTGTTATTAGAATTTTCATGTTGCAAGATGTTAATTAGCAAGTATTCTGATTTGAAACCGAGATTGAGTAGGTATGGATGAATCCATATCATTGTAAGGAAATAGTAGTTATACAATACTTAATGCATTTCCATATACTGAAAACCTGGAGCGTTTCTCTTCTTTTTTTTCTTTTTTTTTTGTGAAAATTCCAACTGAATTGAGGTTGTAATCCAACTGCTATATAATTTAGATCAATTAGCAAAGAATTTGGCTAAGAAATTGAGTTTTTGGTTTAGCCTACTGGTACCATTTAGTACAGTCCCAAATTGAGCTCGTTTAATGCTCGGGAATATATTTCTTGTTTCATTATTATTTTTTTTAACAAGCGGCAACTGTGCCAACTTTAATTATCAACGCCCCCTGTAAAAGGAATACACCATCTACATAGATAGCTCTTTGTGTTGACCCTAGCCACCTTGTTCACGAGATCAAAGAGCATACTTAAGGAGCCATGCCACTATATGTACTAGAATCCAGGTCAAAGTTGCCCCTCCTAAACCAGCTAAAGCTTATTTTATTTCACACCTCCATGCAAATTTGATTTGTTATGACTGTGAATACCTAGCTATACAACTATTCTTATTCCAATTCATAAAATTGTCTAATAACTCCTTGTTAAATAGTTATGATTGGCCCAGTTTTATTGTTTGTTGCCCAGATCAACAATTAGAACATGATACTAAACGGAAGCCTGGTACATTCGGGAAGCATTGGAGTTATACCATATTTAAATCTCACCTCACGCCATGTGACGCATGCTTTGCCTACTGGCTTGAAGATATTACCCAAGCAATCTAATGAAAATACCACTTCTGGAGGTATCCTTTTTCTTTGCTATTTCTGGGCATAATAAAAGGTAATCCCCACCCCTAAATAAAACATATAAAAAACAAAATAAAAGAAAAAGAAAAAGCCTAGAAAGGTAATGTATGCAACTTGAAACAGAATGGAATCAAGGTTGGCACATTACAACCACAACTAGGCCTGTCAACGGACGAAGAAACAACGTTATGCCGTTTCGTTAAAGGTTAACGGAACGGATAACGGTAGCGAAATTTGTTTCGTCAATGAAACGAAACGGCAAACGGTAAGGAGGCTGAAACGATTTTCTATATGCCGTTTACTGAAATCTGGTATTTTTGTATATGGCGAAATATGCCGTTTGTTTTTGTGGCACGGCAAACGATACGGCACTGTCTCCACGTGATCAACACGTTTGACAGGCCTAACCACAACAGCAGACACATACTGGATTACTGGCTTGTTCAGCAATATATGTATTCTGTTTTTGTTGGTTATCATGAGCAGTATTTCTTACTGTGTCAGTACAAACTTTTGTACCTGCAAAGAACCAGGCTGAACTTAATTGATCGACCCCCTTCCTCCTCGCCCCTAGAAAATTAACAATGTACCCTATATGAGTCTGTCACAATCCATTCATAAAAAGCCCTTCCTTCACCGTGTACTTCTGCAAACCAATACTTTAAGGGTGTGAATTTGATTTGGGCAACACTTGACTGTACTTCTGTCGATTTGTGTATAAATTAATTACATAGTTATGCTGTCATATTTGCATTAACGTGCAGGATGGCTCTCCACGAATATGTCAAGTGCATCCAAAAGTCTCCTGGGCAGCAGCAAGCATGATGTCTTCAGCGGACCTTCTCAGATTCACATCCCCAAACCATCATCCACAGTTTTAAAGGCATTCCTGAACGACTTTCTAACCTCAATTAAGAACTTCCGCTACCCTGCCATGACAAAGCGCCCTCGATGGTGGTGGCGTGTTCTGGCATGCATACCATACCTCTTACCTGCCCATGAGTCGTGGATGTATGCCCAAACTGCATACCACTTGCACCACTTCCTAGAAGGATTTGAGATCATAACAATTCCATTCCTTATTTCGCTTAGCCAGCTACCTAGATGGTTTCTTATGGCCTACTTTATTACTGCCTACCTAGGGGTGGTTCGCCAGAAAATATGGCCTCACTTTTTTCGGTTCCATGTCGTGAATGGTATGTTATTGGAAATTGGCTTGCAAGTGATTGGGGTGATATTCAAGTGGATGCCTCCTGGGTTGTATTGGGGAAAATTCGGGATGCACTTTTGGTGCTTTGTAGCTTTCGCCCATCTCTTCACAGTGCTTGATTGTATCATCTGTGTGCTTCAGGGGAAATATGCTGATATTCCATTTGTTTCTGATGCTGCCTATATTCAAATGCCTTATAACTAAAATTTTTTAATGTAGGGCTAGGAGAAATTATGTTAATGAATGTAGTATGGTTGGGTTGCATCTCTGCTTTTTACTTTTAATGGATGCTTATTGTGTAGCATGTTAACTTAATGTCTTAGAGATGGATTCCTATTTCTGATGGTTTTATTCCTTTCAGTTTCATGTGGTAGAATTGATTTCAGAATCAATCAAATGTGAGCATGTGCGAAAGTTGAAACTCGAGGAATTAAGAAGCAATCAAACGGAATTATTGATTCCGGCTTGTTTATGTTCTAATTGTTTAGGTCTTTTGTGACTTGTTTTTGGTTGACACATTCGGACAAGCGAACCTCTTGCAACTGTCCTAATTGAAAAAGGATGTATCGAGAGGAGTTAGGTAATATACTTTAGTATTGGACGAAACATTGGCGTTCTAAAAAAAGTTTTATGCCTATATATCAACAAAATTTAAATGCAAGCACTTTTATTTATTTGTACTATTTAGGTCATCTTTTAAAATTTTTGAAAAGAACAATTAAGTTTTGAATTTCTATAATATTTTGATATTTTGATTAAATTGAGAGTCTACTAAAATTTCAATAAATCCCAATATTTGGGCGAAGAAAGCAAAGGATAGATCTAATAACTTTTTATCCTAAATGCAGTTAATTAAATAAAAAATAACATGGGGCGTCAATTTAGACACTTTACAGTTTACAGCGCAATTTACATATACATGCAATGTATGATTGAAAATTTGAAAGTGATTGTCTGCACAATTATGTTCTTGAGACATTGTACAGAAACATCAAAGACCACATGTCAGCCTACTACAACTCTACAAGCAAGCACCTAGGAGGCTAGGACTTGATAAAATTAACAAAAAAAAAATGCCCCAAAAAGGAAACATATACACAATGCTATACATAAATTTATATCAAAAAAGAAAAAAGAGTATCAGAAGAATCTTATCTCCAGTTAAAACTATACTGCATGCGCATATCTCATCTACTTTTCGCACTGGAAAAATAAATCAACCTCTCGACAGATAGCTCAGTAACATCATACTTCGGTCCATCTCTCTCTTCAAGTACATAATGTTCTGATAAACATTCGATTACAATACAAACCTTAATTTCGAACGAAGGGACTTTTGGAGTTTCATAAAATGGAATCACACTAGAGCATTTCCTCACCTCTTCAGATCCTTCAAAGTTGCACAAATCTAAGAATACATATTGTGGGCGCCCGCCTCTGACAGACATGTGTAACCACAATCTATCTGAACTAGATGTGTTGTGAAGAGTTATCCAAAATCTTATACCAATAGGTAACCCTGGAACAAATGTAAGTGGATTATCTGAATCATCTCCAACCACTTTCAATTCTGCCTTGATTGGTTTCATTTCCCTGATAAATTCCAATTCTGGACATTCAAATAATTTGAGCAAACTGTGTAAATCAACCATTACAGAACTCCTTTCCTCAATTAACCTCTTCATCTCTTTTGTGAAATCAGAAAGACATGAGATAGCCTCCAGGCGTGAGATTTTAGAAAGAAGGTTCTTCAAATATTTATTTGAAGGGATCCCGACCAAAGAGAATGTTAATAAATCTACAAGCAAGCTTAACTCCAGTATGTGGCATTCTACTTCTTTAGTCCAGCCAGTAAAACTGTAGTGAATTTTTCTAAGAGCTCTGTCTAATTTTTCCAGCAAAATATGGTGGTTTTTAATGTGAAAAGTAGTAGAGTTTCTGAAGTCAAACTTGCTCCATATTTTAGAAATCAATTGCAATATTTGTATGTATTTTGAAAAGAAATCTAGAGTTGTGCTGGCTGATTGGGATGCATCCAAAGAGATTTTTTCTAGCTCCTTTGTGCAAGATCTACAGTAAACATGAAATCACTAGGAAGTTGCAAACAGAAAGTAAAAATAAAATATATGATTTATGTGGAAGCCTTGGCTTGGAGCCAACATAAGAAAAATCAATGGATCACCATAAGCAATGCCAAGTAGATTTTGATAATGAATTGAATGGGCTCAGTTCAATTGAGGAATTGCTTATATGGGAAAGGACATGGCGAACTTGGGAATCAGGAAATGTAAATATACTAACTCTAATTCAAATTCACTCGCAGGTTTCAAGAAAATATTACCTAGCTACACATTAATACATTTGGTCCTTCATTTTTCCCTTTTTCCTTGGTCTACTTCCTGCTTGGTCTTTTTCACAGTGTAAATTAGGCAATAGCTTTGTAGCATCAAGGAGAGAAAAGAAAAAAAATGTAAAAGTACCTCAAAATTTTTTCAGCATCATTTCCATTGGACCCCTTTATCAATGACCACGCATTGCCAACTGATTTGGAAATGAACTTTATAATCGATTGCATCAAACCCTCACTATTTCCTTTGCTCGCAATTTCCGACATTAAATCTCGAGACTTCCATTTAATATTACTATGGTCAAGTAGAAAGGTTAGTACAAAATTCTGATCGAAGGTGCCTTGTAAGGCACGGGAAATTCTACCAAGTAATGGAACAGCATAAGAAAATAAAACCACAGGTGTGTCAGGTGCAGTTTCATTCTCAGACAGAGGTGATGCTATGCATACAACTAGTGTTGCTGCCATACTTGGTTTGGCGAAGGTCAGGTCCCCTTTACTTGTTCGCTCAATCTATAAATAAGGGGGAAAAACATTCAAAAAGCAATATAAGGCTATTTTCCAAATTATCTGGAAATGCTACCAACATAAAATTAGTGCTAGTTGCTAAATGAGCTAGGGAAAAAAAGGTTCATTGAAGGAAAGGTTCAAAAATGTAAAAGGGACTTGCATACTGTTCTCTATAAAAATGTAATTTTAAAATTATAAGATTACCTGCTTAGCCAGATCTTTAGCTACATTGAGAGAAAATTCCCTGTGATTCTTACCCAAAGAAAATAAAGCAAAGAATATGCCTTCCTCTTCCTGAAAATGGATATAATGAAAATTCAGGCAATCAACACTAAAGGAGGATTAATTAAATTAAACTTGCCAGTATTATACCTCAGGATACTTCTCTAAATTGGCAATTAGCTCATTAACTGTACATTTAAACATCTCAAGCTTTGGCAATTTCATTAACTGGAGTATCTTCCTAGCCCCACTTCGTACCAAAGAACTCATATCAGTCAACAAGCCTAGAAACTAAAACCGAACAGAAACAATCAAATTTTGAATAATTGAAACTAAAAAAAAAAAAAAAAAAGATTTCGATGTATTTTCATTTTAGAACAATATATACCATGTGCATGTGTTTCTCCTGAACATTAAGACAACCATGTGCTGCCATATGAAACAGTGAATCTAAAGCTTCTAGCCGTACCGACTCAGAATCATCATTCATCAAGTCCATTAAATAATTTATGGAATCATCAGCAAATTTGATAGACATTACTGCATGGATCCCCAGGGATCTACATGCAGCCTTCCTCACCTAAGAACAAATTGGTAAAAGAAACCTTGATTAGAAGGAACCCTCAAGTGTTAGCACAACTACTAGGCATTCAATGAGCACAAACTCATGCAACCAAAAACTTTTTAAATTGTATTATTAATTTATTACCTCATAAAACTCATCTTCTATTCCATGAATATATGCACCAGCTGCGCATGGTTTTGATGCTTTATCTAACTTAATAATTGATCTTCCTCCATTCTTGGCTCCTAATATTTTCTTAGATAATGACTGCATAAGAACAGCATCAGAGACCAGCTTGACCTTAACAAGTGCATTAAATGCCTCAATTCGGACTTTCACACTCATGTCCCGTGCCATACTGCAAACCTGGATCAAAAGGGAGATGTAAGAACATTAAAATATTTTAATGGATAGAGCAGGAAGGTAAGAATAAATTAGGCTTAGTACATATATAGGAAAAAAGTTTACTTATTTATTTTTTTGGGAAAATAAGTAGGGCACAGGTTGTACGTCTTCCATTTACCAGAAGAAAATTTTACATCAGTGAAGTACCAAACTTGGAACATAGATGAATTTATTTTAATTTATTTCATTACTTTTGAGAGGTCTGCATCTGTTCCGAGCATTGTCACTATGGTATCAATAAGTACGATTATGGCATTGAGTAATTGGAACCAATGTATTTAAATCAAAGCATCATATCTGCAATGGATTTTTTTTTTAAAAAAAAGCTTATGACATCTGGACAGTTCAAATAGAAGATTCAAATTGTGTGCCAGGTAGTGTCATAATTAAAAGTATGACAATGGAATGGGAATAATTGATTCGCTGTTGTTTCAAATATAATAATTTATTGCGCCAATCACATCAGAAACTTTGACAGTATGCGAATATATAGAAGATGGATGACCCCAATTTAATATTTAAAAAATCTTCATCTTATTTCACCTGAAGCACAACAGAACAATTTATACATAATTGCATGTATAGACAACTCTAGCTGGCTTCTCTTTCAAATAATACAATAGGGTTGAGAGTCCACTACTAGTCCATTTATTGCACAAATGGAAACTAGGGTTGCTCTTTTTTTTTTTTTTTTTTTTTTTTTTTTTTTTTTTTTTACGATGTATAACACATGCCTATGCTAAACTAAGTTTCAGAGAGGTTTCAAACTCTGACGAAGAGAAACTAAAACAAAAATTATTGCAGCTCACACCTCAAATCCAATTGTTTTGTGCATAGGAGCACAAAAGGCAATTAAAGTGTGTGCCCAATGAACCTTGTCTGCTTTTCTTTACTAAAGACAACACTTTTCACTTATCCTGTGTACTAAGCGCCTCCATAACTGCATCAATCTGATAATCAATACAATCATATCCATTTTTTTCAATTGCGAGTACTATGCCTGGTCAAATATATCCGGTATTTAGGGCAGTAGGATAAGACTATCATAAAACCCCTAAAAATGAATAGAACAGAAAGACAACATGTAAATACCAACAGAATATTAGAAGCTTTACCTGAGTAAATATTGTATCCATCTGTTCAGTCTTGGCTACACCATTCTCCTCTCCAAGCATTTCCCCACACATCCCAATCTACAAATCAAATAAATAAAGAATTGAAGGATAAGAATAGATATGCATTTGAAACATAATAAAAATAGGATGCCTTTTTATTTCTGTTCGTATTTAATTTTTTTTTCTATTTATTATGTTTCTTTTTTTTTTTTTTCTTACCTTACTTTCTGAGGTGCAATTCTAAAATCTTAAGATGATAGAAAATACATGAATATTCTACTTCTCCTCCAAATAAAAGAATCTAAAAACTTTGAATCCATGATCCCAATAACAATACAGCAATTATTCTGTTTGTTTCATCTAAACAATGTCAAAATCTTCATTGACTTGAATAATGAATATCATTCAATAAGCATCTTCTATTTCATAGAAATTTGGAGTAATATAGTCCTTACGCAAGGGCCAGCCTATCCAACTTTCAAGCATTAAGATACATTTGACGTGGATGATTATCATAAGAGATTCCCAACATATCATAAGAATCATATATTAGTTCTGTATCGTCTAACCAGTTATTACATCAAATATTAAATCAAAATGGAAAACAATATACATGTAGCACATAATACTAACCATTCTAACAGCAGCACATCGGACAACTTCATCGTCGTCCTCAATTAAACCAATTGCACGCACAAGGCAGCACTCAGCCACACAGAAGTCCACACCATCCCCAGCCACAGTGAGAAAATCACATAACCCATCAATGGCATCTCTCCTCAAAATCGGATAAATATCACCAGTAAACCTTAGAAAAACCCTAACCAGAACTTCGTCTGTTAAAACTTTACCACTGCACTTCCATCTCTCAACAATGAACACTAACAACCGCAGAATCCGTGATCTAATTTTATAAACCCCGCTAGAAGCTAGAGAAAGCACCAAATCTTCATCCAAAATCGAGGCCAAAATAGAACTCCCTTCTTCATTATGACAACTCCTAGCAATTGAAAGCAGAGCTGAAAGAACTGCTGATGAAGTTCGATCTTGGCCAGTAATGAGGGATCGGATGGAGGACACGATTGATTGGGAAAGGGAAGGATGAAGAGGCGCGGATTGGGAAAGAACGGAGAGAGCGAGGCTTAGAGAAGTGGAATTAGTGGAGAGGTGTGGGAGAGAGAGGAGAAGAGATTCGACAGTGGAACGAATGGTGGCGATGGAAGTGGAGGGGTTTAGGAGGAGAGATTGAGCGGAGGAGAGAGAGGTGAGGTCGAATTGAAAATGGGAATCGGGAACTGGATTCGGATTGCAAGTGATAGTGAGAGCTTGAACTAGGGATACTTCCTCTTCCATGTGAGAGAGAGAGAGAGAGAGAGGCTGAGCAAAGAGCGGGAGAGGGAGGGAAAGAGCAACTGAGGCGGAGGGAGAATGTGAAAGGAAGGAACCGGATCCTCTGGACGTCTTAAAAAAAACATCCACTGGACGTCTCATAAAAATGACCGTCCGATCTAAACGGAGGGTGGAGATCAAAATCGCCCCTTTCTCTCTGAAAACAAAAAAATTAAAGAGAAAAAAAATAGATCATCCTCCTCTCTCGTGTACTTCTCTTTTCTGCCTCGTCTCTCTCACCTCCAGGAAAGAAAATCCAAGAGACACATAAAAGGAAACTGATCTCACCTCTCTTCTCCAAATAATTCGGTCTCAGAAAGGATCTTAGATGAAGTTCGCTACTTTAATTGCTTTCTCCTTTATTCAATTTAATAAACACTTTCAAAATTAAACCAGGTCAGAGAGAGGGACGAACGGACCTGTACTAGGTTTACTCCAAGATAGATGTTCTAGGTGTACTCACAATCGTCAGAAAGGGAAGAGGCGAGTGTGGCGAAGGGATATTGAGGCGGAGAAGACAGGCATGACGAAGACAGTTTGGTTTAGCGGAGAAGACATTAAGGTGCTATGTCACCAGAGGCAGAGAAGACATTTTCGAAATTTTTGTTTTGTCAGAGACAAGAGGGAAAAGATGTTAGCAAGAGAGGGAATCAGATCCTCTGGACGTTTGGTGGACGTCTCGGGATCTGGACCGTCTGATTTAATCTCAACGGTTATAAGGGAGCCCCGTGCATTCCACCACACCCGAAAAAAATATTGGCCCGAAAAAAATGAACCGTCTGATTTAATCTCAACGGCTCCGATCGAAACGTCCATTGGACGTTTTTAAAAAAACGTCCAGAGGATCCTGGTCCAGCAAGAGAGAGCCGAGAGGAAAGTTTTGGTGACACAACGAGGTCCGATTTTTATTTGATTTTCTCGATTTCTTTCATGGAGGTGCGGTAGATGAGAGGGAAAAGGCATGAGAAAGAGAGAGATCATCGAATCGATAAGATTCACCCTCCGTTTTCAGAGATAAAGGAGCGATTTTGATCTCCACCCTCCGTTTAGATCGGACGGTCATTTTTATCAGACGTCCAATGAATGCTTTTTTCAAGAAGTCCAGAGGATCCGGTTCCGTGAAAGGAATGGCAAGGATGTAAATAATAGTTATAGTGTGGTATTTGGAACTCGACCTTTTTGTTGCAAATTCTTAGGCCCATTTATAGCTAATATGGGCCAATTGTACAAAGTTCATAATACCACTTAGGCCCTGATCACAATGATTTATACTCGGGATTTCATTTCATTTGAATTGATTTCGTAAGATTTCATAGAATTTCGTTAGATCTAATTATATAGGAATCCCAACCAAACGACACCAAATTCGCTCATTGTGATCAAGAATTTTCCAATGAAATGAAATGAATTGAAATCCTACGTTAAAAAAAGGAGATTGTGATCAGGGCCTTAGTTACAATTAACTGGGCCTATATGACCCTTTTCCAACCCAGTTTTTGTTGGCTAGTTAGTTGATGTTTTTTTTTTTTTTTTTTTTTTTTTTTTTTTTTATACATTGATGAAGTTCATACACACATACATGATACAAATATACATAGGGATCATGGTAATATAAATTTTATAATATCATGGAAGCTTTGTGCTGGTTCTAGGTAATTGCGTGCTATTTTATATATGATGCAAATCTTATACATGAATCCATATATTAAAAGAGATGTGCTATTATTATAAGATATAATGAAATGACCAAGTCAAATTTCGTCTTACACTACATCAACTCGATGACAACTGACAAGAGACCATGAAATGAAGTTCAACTTGAACAACATTTGCGCATATCTTAGCTTAAGCAGTTGACCTACACACCCACTTGTGCATTACAAACTCAGAACTTAATTTGGTCGATACATTTGGCTCAGCTAAAATCAACTACCCTTCTAAGTTTCGTACCCGTAACTTCCCTAACTCCCAACTACTTATTGACATACGCTATCTCGTGCAAACAACCCTTGGTTAATTGATTACATAATTCTAAACTTATGCTACCAAGCTGACTCGCTTTTAAGTTTTAGCTTAACGACCAGCCAACTCCTGACCTTAGAAATATCTCTGGCCCACTTTCAGAGACTCATTTCTATCTCACGTGACACTATCTCTCAATGATAGGCCACCCTATTCTTAGCCTCGGACAGCAACCTTAGTCAAAAGAGATTTTCCTTTCATAAAGCTATCTATAAATGGAACAATATTCACATTAAAATTCACTACCCTCTTAATTCCACAACCCCACTCCCCCTTCCTTCCCCCACCATTTCTCTCAAGGGTGCATTTAACACCCGTTTGTTTTAACCTGAATTAAAAGACCGCATTTAATAAGGATCGGAGATTAATCATAAGAGATTGAAAACATGTCAAGGTTTGTAGACAAAATTTCGTTCTTTGACAGAAGAGCATCTCCGATGGAGGACGCAGATGGCATACCACGTAGTGGGTTACTGGTGCATCACCCCCGAAGCCCTGCTGCATCACCCCCGGCACCACCGAGGACACAAGGAATCTCATCCTCTACCCTTGCGCAGCTATTCAAACGGGTCAGTGACACTCACAGTGATTCATCATCTCCACCTTCCTCCCCTTCCACCTCTACCTTCACACTCGAACTCGCCACACCGATGCTCCAGCCTTTTGTTGGAAGTGCCAACCAAATTCCGTTTGTGCTATCATTCACCGACTTGACATACAAGGTGAAAGTGAAGCGACCCAAAAAAGGCCCTTGCCTCCCCTCCTTCAAGAGAAATCCTACAGATGGGGCTGTTACCGAGTTCTCTAGCAGCAAGACGCTGCTTGACTCTATTTCTGGTGAAGCTAGAGAAGGAGAGATACTAGCAGTGCTTGGCGCAAGCGGGTCGGGTAAGTCTACACTTATTGATGCACTAGCCAACCGGATTGTGAGGGAGAGGCTCCATGGTTCCGTCACACTTAATGGTGAACATCTCGACAGCCAGATCTTGAAGGTGATCTCGGCATATGTTATGCAAGATGATCTCTTATATCCGATGCTTACTGTTGAAGAGACTCTCATGTTCTCAGCTGAGTTTCGATTGCCGCGAACTCTATCAGCCGATAAAAAGAAGGCACGTGTGCAAGCACTAATTGACCAACTTGGACTCAGGTCAGCCGCCAATACTATTATTGGAGATGAGGGGCACCGTGGAGTTTCTGGTGGTGAGCGAAGGAGAGTATCAATTGGCACCGACATAATTCATGACCCAATTATACTCTTCCTAGATGAACCGACGTCGGGGCTCGACTCGACCAGTGCATACATGGTGGTCAAGGTCTTGCAACGGATTGCACATAGTGGCAGTATTGTCATTATGTCAGTACATCAGCCGAGCTACCGGATTCTCAGTTTGCTTGACCGCCTCCTCTTTCTCTCCCGTGGTAAGACAGTCTTTTATGGCCCACCAAGCAGTCTCCCAATCTTCTTCACCGAGTTTGGCAGCCCAATACCTGATAATGAGAACCCAACTGAATTTGCTCTTGACCTGATCCGTGAGCTTGAAGACACCCCAGCTGGTGCCAGGGAACTAGTTGAGTTCAATAAGTCATGGCAAAAGCGAACAATAACTTATAAGCCTACCGTTGCATATGGTGAAAAACAAACTCTCTCCCTAAAAGAGGCAATAGCCGCAAGCATCTCACGTGGAAAGCTCGTTTCTGGCGCAACTGATGTCTCGACTGGATCAGCTTCATCTGTACAAAAGTTTGCAAATCCTTGGTGGATAGAGATGGGTGTTCTTACCAAGCGATCCTTTACCAACACGAAGAGATTGCCAGAACTGTTCATAATCCGTCTTGGCGCAGTTCTTGTCACCGGTTTTATACTTGCAACTATCTTTTGGCGACTCGACAACTCCCCCAAGGGAGTTCAAGAGCGGCTTGGGTTCTTCGCCATTGCCATGTCTACCATGTTTTACACATGTGCTGATGCCCTCCCGGTTTTCCTCCAAGAGAGGTACATATTTATGCGTGAGACGGCCTACAATGCATACCGCCGTTCCTCCTATGTGCTCTCTAATGCAATAGTTGGCTTCCCTCCGCTTGTATTCCTCTCCTTTGCTTTTGCCTTGACAACCTTCTTTGCAGTTGGTCTGGCAGGAGGCGTTTCTGGATTTATGTTTTTTGTTGCGATTGTGTTAGCCTCCTTCTGGGCCGGCAGTGGGTTCGTCACATTTCTCTCAGGTGTAGTAACACATGTGATGCTTGGTTACCCTGTGGTAGTATCAACACTCGCGTATTTTCTATTGTTTAGCGGTTTTTTCATCACACGTGACCGCATCCCGAAATATTGGCTCTGGTTTCATTACCTTTCTCTGGTGAAATATCCATATGAAGCAGTAATGCAAAATGAGTTCAGTGACCCAAACAAGTGCTTTGTGCGGGGTGTGCAAATGTTCGACAACACGCCGCTTGGTGCATTGCCAGAGGTTTTGAAATTGAAGGTGCTTAAAGCAATTGGAAGCTCAATCGGGGTGAATTTGAATGCTGACACATGTATCACAACAGGCACTGATTTTCTACAGCAACAGGCCGTGACAGATCTCACCAAATGGGATTGCCTTTGGATTACAATTGCATGGGGATTCCTCTTCAGGATCCTCTTTTACATTTGTTTGTTGCTAGGTAGCAAGAACAAGAGGCGGTAGTTTTCTTCAAAAAGATAAAGAACAGAAAAATGAGGATGGTGCCTGTTGCTTGATGCTGTGATGGAACCCCATTAATTGTACTGTGCATGCTTTGTTCATTTTTTTTTTTTCCTTTTGCATATAATTTCGTTTGTTGAAAAGCAGATTTAATCTATCGTTGAGGATTGTTTGTATTTTTGTTATATACAATGATAAATTCCTGATTATACGAACAGTTTAACCTTCCATGGGTAGTACTGTGCTTGCTGAAATGGAGCAGATAACAATCCAATGGCAACATGGAATAGTACTGGTACACACTGGTATACATCCATTAAACACCAGACTGGTTCAGAGAAGATGCTGCTCCCTATCATAGACTAAAGTTTCCCAATTGAAATAGCCCCTCACATTTGATAATTGATAAGTGATAACCCAGGTACTAAAGTCTACATTAACATAGAGATGATAAACAAGCTCTTCAAATTTTGTATGGATTAGCCATTAAAACAAGCCGCTAAATTCTTTTAGTGCGAGGAGTCAGCCTATCACATACAAAAACATGCAAATGTGGGTTTTCCTGCAAATTAAGTCAGCCAGGCTTGAAAGTATGAAACAAATATGATCAGTAAAATAAAGCTGGAAGAAAATATAAAGGAGCTTCTCAAGTATCCTCATTAACAACTTCGTTTTCTAAATTGAACATAGAACAAAAATTGAAAACAGAATAAAACCATTTTCGTGGGGAATCAGAGATGCATTTAAAGGTTCAGACTGTATAGCATGTGCAGGACCACCGACGAGAGTTCGCCAGCCCTTAGGATGTTCTTCTCGCCATTTAAAAATTCTCAAATTAGCCTATAATAAATATCAAATTTCCAAAATTTCTCTATAACAAGTTGCATTATCTGAAACAATCTGTTTTTTTTTTTAAAAAAAAAACAAAAAGAAAAATAGTGCGGACTATAATAAATACATCAGCATCACAAATTTGAAATTACTGTCATCATTGCCAAAAAAAATAAATAAATAGGTCCATAGAAACAGAAAAAAAAAAAAAAAAAAACCAATGTTTGTCGTTACGCACGCAATTAGCGTATGTTTTTCAATCCAGCATTCTAAAACTAGCCTTATTTTGGGCCTTTAACTGTAGATTTTTAATAGGAGGCATGGGCTGATAACCCAATATGGCTTGGAACATGTTTGAGCGAGCCTATTCTCTGATATTTCATTCCACTTTCTCTTTTTGTTAATTATCAAGCTATACAAAAAAAATTCAAATTATCTTTTCTCGTCTATGTGATAAATTGTCGCTTCCTCTTATATTTCAAAATCATTATATAAATTTTCTAATTATGTAAATTGTCGCTTCCTACTATTTACAAAAGTACCAATTCAAAAGTGTAATACTTTTCAAATTAAAAATGTATCCAATTCTTTATTTTCTAATCTAAATTATTAATTTCCAAAATTTTATTTTATCTGTTGTCAGATATTAATCTCCAAATGAAGAGAAGTGTGTAAAGTTTCTGTAACTAACGAGACTAATTTAATTTTTTCTGCAAATGTTCTCCTAATTTCAAAACGAGATTCAAAAAAACAATTCTAATATATTACTTAAAACAAACATATAATTATGTACGTACATACACATCACTGTAAGGCTTCGGTAATTCTCTCCTCTTAAGAAGAGAATGTGGAGCATATATATAGTAGTGGACTGGTAAATTCAGTCCATACTCCATATATACACATCACATGCCGTGTGTGCTCATCTATCTTCTTCAGTTGCCCTGGGGCCTGGGTTAGTTTAGTTTGCATGTCCCAACGTGATCTATGCTGTTCAAAACAAATAGTTAGACACACTAATTAATATCACTTTAAGTTGAGAACTAAACATTTTTTTTTTTCCATAGGGAAGAGCTTGAACAACTTTGGGTCATGACTCAACAATGAACAGAATTGTCACAAGTAAAAGAATGGTTCGTGTATCAGTTCAGGATGGATGATTCAATAATTTATATGTTATTTCGTTCCCCACATAAACTAGATATCAGAATATTTGTTGTATATCTAATAATTTGATTTTAACTGTTTGCCACAATAAAATCTATAATTAATTTATCAGTCTAACTATATATGCTTTTCAAAGTAAGAGATTATCTGAATCTGATCTAGGGTCATAGTTATCCAGTGCAAGCATTAATTAGCGTGAGCTCCAAATTCAATACTGTTACGTACCAACTACTAAAATAAATCAGACTTCACATGTTCTGCTAATTGTTTTTTTAGCTCTCGCTAGATTTTCAGTATCTACAAACAGGTTGTACTTAAATAGATATATGTATTCTGTAAATGATATGCTCGATGATCATGCATGAAACTAAGATCCTGCTTCATTTAATGAAAGTTAACATATTTAAGGAAAACAAAATGTTGGGGTAAACTTTGCTGAAATTTGTAAGTAAGGAACTTGAACGATTTATTTTACTAACAAATGGAGACAATTTTAGTAGAAACTTTAAGCAACTAAAACAACATTAGCATTAGGTACGGCAGAAGATATTAAAAAAAGGGAAAAAGGAAAAAAAAAAAAAAAAGAAAAAGAAAACTTTCAAAGGCCAGTTTATATCCAAATATCTGTCTAATGGAGAGGATTTGATGCATTTTATGCGTTCCACCTGTCAATGCATCAATAATTATACAAAAAAAAATACGTAGGGAGAATAAATGAATAAGATAGTTGGATCCTCTAGTCTCTATATATGTAATTTAAACACAAAATTAAGTTGCGGTTAATGGTATCCCTGTACAAATGTTACCGGGAAACTCTAATTAGAAATTATATACACCACGAGTGTCATGTCATAACTACTGATGACTGGTAGAATTAACTAATAAAAAACATGGATCAATTCTTTTTAATATCACAAGTCATAATTTGTCCAAACTTCTATACGAGCAGTTAATATAAGGGTCTTTATGTCTTGGAGAATTAATCTCCTTACAAAAATATGTACAGAAACTAACATTTTTTTAGCTGTCATCATGATATAGAGGAAAAAACGGCTTTAACCCATGATGATGTACACGGTACATGCACCAACTCGTGTATGGGTTATACCATATATATACACTCAATTTTGTGGAAAATTGAAAGGGCGACATTATGTATCAAAGAGTAATATTTAAGACGACCATCTACGGACAGCAAATGAGCATTTATGTACATCAAGTAAAACCATTCAAAATAATAATAAGGGAAAATTTTTTATGTACCCCTCGAAATTGTGGAAATAGAGGATTTGACCTTCGTCATATTGACATTTTTATGTACCCCTTAGTTTTACTTGCTTGCTTAAGCTAAACAATATAATGTCAGTAAATTCAATTAAAGTTTTCTTTATTTTTTTCCAAAAGAGAACTAGATGCAACTTTAATTGAATTTACTGACATTTCGGGGGGCAAATCCTCTATTTTCACAATTCTGAGGGGTACATAAAAAATTTTCCCTAATAATAATAATAATAAATAACTTTTGATTTAGTAAAACTAAGTTGGTTAAGAGTCAATAAATGCTGGATGCCACTTTATGTCCGTGTTGAGAAATTCTTCGGTAATTATCAATAAACAAAGCGTACAAATATCCATAGAAGAGAAGTTTAGAGGAATCCGTTCGTTGTTTTGACATTTAATATTTGTTTAAATAAATAGCTTTAATTTCTTTCACGAAAAGAGATATAAGAAGCCATAACATTACTAAATTCTCATGCACCTCAACTCCTTGTCTCCTCCATCATGGAACTACAACCGAATCCAACCTCACCTCACGTAGCCGTAAACATTGGCTCCCCTTCTGCCAATGAAACCCGATCTCCCCGGGTAGGCATCGACCGGCCACCTATATTTGTGCTTTCCTTCACCGACATCACCTACAGAGTACACCAGACCAAAAAATTATCTCTTTCTTCTTTCACCAAAAACAGCAAAGAAGGTTCTGCTGAACGCCCCCGTGTACGAACCCTGCTCGATTCCGTCTCTGGTGAAGCAAGAGAAGGCGAGGTATTTGCCATTCTTGGAGCAAGTGGGTCAGGGAAGTCGACCCTGATTGATGCATTGGCGAATCGTATCGTGAGGGAGAGCTTGAATGGGTCGATCTGTCTTAATGGAGAAAATTTAGAGAGTCGTCTTTTGAAGGTTCTATCTGCATATGTGATGCAAGACGACCTTCTTTATCCAATGCTCACCGTGAAAGAGACCCTCATGTATGCGGCAGAGTTCAGGCTGCCACGAACCGTGTCAAAGGAAAAAAAGAAGAAACGTGTTGAAGAACTTATCAAGCAACTCGGTCTTGAGAATGCAACAAACACTATAATTGGAGATGAGGGGCATCGTGGGGTCTCAGGTGGTGAACGCAGGAGAGTGTCAATTGGAATTGACATAGTTCACGACCCGATCCTACTGTTCCTTGATGAACCAACCTCTGGCCTTGATTCAACCAGTGCATTTATGGTGGTCGAGGTACTAAAGAATATAGCGAGAAGAGGTAGTATAGTGATTCTTTCCATCCACCAACCGAGCTATCGCATCCTAAACCTTCTTGACCGGGTCCTGTTTCTTTCACGTGGTCAAACTGTCTTCTATGGCCCACCAAGCAGCCTCTCAATGTACTTCGCAGAGTTTGGCAAGCCAATACCAGATAATGAAAATCCTACTGAGTTTGCACTTGATCTAATTCGAGAGTGTGAGGCAACCAGGGACGGTGCGAGAGAACTAGTAGAGTTCAACAAGACTTGGAAAAGGCAGCACCCAGACCTTTTCTCATCCGATCGAGGAGATATACCGCATATACCTCTTGACCAAGCGATCGTTGGTAGCTTTGCCAGTGGCAGACTGGTTTCTGGCTCTAACGGCACCAACAGTATGACGGTGGCATCTGTTCGCAAATTCACAAACCCATTCTGGATAGAGATGGGAGTGTTAATGAAGCGCGCCTTCACTAATACCAATCGCATGCCAGAGTTGTTCATGATCAGACTTGGTGCAGTACTTATCACTGGTATTATACTTGCGACCATTTATTGGAGGCTTGACAACACCCCAAAAGGTGTGCAAGAACGGATGGGTTTCTTTGCAATTGCCATGAGTACCATGTTTTATACTTGTGCTGATGCACTTCCTGTGTTTATGCAAGAGCGTTACATATATTTGAGAGAGACAGCTCACAATGCATACCGCAAATCCTCTTTCGTGCTTTCCAATGCAATTGTCAGCTTCCCACCGCTGATATTACTCTCAATCGGCTTTGCACTCACCACCTTTTTCGCAGTTGGCTTAGATGGTGGCATGATGGGTTTCTTTTTCTATGCAGCGATCATACTCGCCTCTTTCTGGGCAGGTAGTGGCTTTGTCACTTTTTTATCTGGAATTGTGAGCCACATTATTGTAGGCTACACAATCGTTGTGGCAATTTTAGCCTACTTTTTGCTATTTAGTGGGTTCTTTATCAACCGTGACCGGATTCCAGACTACTGGATCTGGTTTCACTATATGTCACTTGTGAAGTATCCGTACCAAGCAGTGATGCAGAACGAATTTAGCGATCCAAACAAATGTTTCGTTAGAGGCACACAAATGTTTGACAACACACCAATTGAGCCTTTTAATCAGTCAACAAAGGTGGAAGTTCTTGCCAGTATAAGCAGCTCACTCCATATGAGCCTAACAAATACTACCTGCATCACAACTGGACCTGATATTCTGCAAAGAAATTCAGTTCAGGATCTCAGCAAGTGGAATTGCCTCTGGGTAACGGTAGCGTGGGGGTTCTTTTTTCGATTTTTATTCTACGTCTGGTTGTTGGTTGGAAGCAAGAATAAGAGAAAGTAAGAACACTGTCGATTCTTTCTATATTGGATTTATGATCATAATATTTTCTAATTGTGTACAATAAATGATAATATTTCAAGGCTATGTACATTATAAATTTTGTCACAAAAAAGACAAAAAAGGATTGTATCTTTTATGTTTTTATAAAATCTAAGGACTTTGTAAGAAATGATGGTTAGAGGTATAGAAAGATTGAAAGGATTTTTTATTCGTTATGTTTCTCATTATTTCTTATATATGTTTGTGGATTGTTCATGAATATTATATGCTTGGTTTACACTTGGATCCATTGTTTATGTTGTTTTTTTCTTTTATTTTGTTATTCTGCCGGAGATTTGTTGGTTAATCGTCAAAAGAGGTATATATATTATATGCTTCTCTCTTGAGAAGATGACCTAAAGTATGGATAGGCATGCTTAATCTGTACTAAATCGACTGTATATTATTATATTGTGATTTAGTGATTGTTGTATCTGACGACCAAGTATATACCTCCAACGGTCTGGTCTTTCGCCAAGGGTACTAATTAATTAAAAATCCATAATCTTTTTTACCTGCTTTTACTAACTTTTCTTGTATACAACGACATAGTATAACTTTTTCGGAATTATAAGAGGACAAGTTCCTAAGAAAATCAGAATACTCAAGGCAAATTGTACTAATATTAAGATAAATTTTTCGGGAAAGATTTAGTGCCGAGGGCCTTATTAACTGTATTAGCTAGCAAATTAACATGCACGCATATGCAGCTTTCGTGCATTATCTGGCACTTCATTTCGTGCCGTGTTTCTTCATTTGATTGGATCATTCAGTGGATGATTAGTTCATGGCCAAGCGCACATAGTACCACGTCCCGTATAGCTAGATTTTGCTTCTAAAAAGACAAAGCAATCTAAATTTTGTATTTTATTCGCTATTCAGCAGTTAACTACGTACGCCTATATTTACAACCAGTATATTAATTTTAGTTCTCAAAACTAAACATGTAAATATGTAATGTACTTGTATTTATGTGGGTGTGTGTTCAATAAACAATTACATTATTTGGAGGCATTGGAGTCAAAAAATGAAATAAATCTCATAAACAAGAAACTAATGGTGGTATGTAATGAATTATTGATCCCTTGATGTACTAGTTTGAAAACCTCAGCTAAAGTTTAACAATTTTTTACACAACAACAACAACAATAATAATAAAAGTATATTGAAATGTTAATTAACGTGCTAGCTAGTAGCTAGACATAACAATACGTAAACTTGGAAGTAAAATTTCCAACTGAGAATTAACTGTAACTTTACTAATTAGACCAACATAAACGCAATTTTAAAATTTAGGTTTTCATTTATTGTCCTGTTTTCGTTCCCGTCATTTAAAATTTTGTGACCATGGACGAAATTTGCCAAATTTGCACAACTTGGTACGTAGTTAATTTAAGATTTCTTCTAGGTATAGAGCAAATTGGTCGATTCCAATGCAATATCTAATTTATGAAAGTGCATTTACTCTGATATGTTGCATCGATCTGTCAAATATTCCATATATATGTTCAAATTGTCATGAGATGGAAGGTTATATTGGTTGGAAGCAACTAATCATAATATAAAGCAGTTGTACCCCACCCAAGGTTCCCTTTTCCCTCGGTCAAATCCTACTTCTACGCATTGAAGTAATATGAAACAGGGGAATAAGTAATCGAGATATGTTATTGATTATATATTATTTTATTCATGGTGCCTCCAGCCCAAGCAACTGAATTTTGTCTTGAAAAATAATCAGATGTTGCTTTCGACTTACTGGACCGCGCAATTGGACAATAAATAGAAAATCCTACAAGACTTCTATGTTTTTTTTTTCTAAATTAATATGCATGGAATAAATAAAATATTTGAAAATTTCGTACTCAACCTCTAAAATCTATAGCTATATATTTCCACGTAGCTTCAATGTGTAAAAAGCACCAATACAAACTTTTTTAATGAAAACATGCATGAGGGTTAAGTGGTTAACTTATCAAACTGAGAACTGACACAAAATTTTATTTTCTTTTAATAATAATTTGTCAAAATCAAAACTTGACCCCAGGGATAATAATGTTGTTTGTGATGAGGTCTTATTCTATCGTTGTTTGAGAAGCCTTATCGAAAATAAAAATCGATTTCTACTAAACTCAGCCACTAAGATAACTTAATCAGTATAGGTTATCGAACTCAGGGACGGACTGTTCAATTACACAGAATGTTTTGCTCTAGAATTTAAGTCAAATGAAACGAGGATAACAAGATTTAACGATTAGAATTCAGATTGTGATGAAAATGAAACTAAACTATTAAACTTATTAAACTAATGAATTCACGGAAAATAGAGATAAAAACCTAATGAAATTGTAAACTAGGAGATCGAGTGATTCACTTCTAGTCAAGTTCCCGATCCGAGCAACCCATCTACTTTCGTAGCGGTCCGCTCGTTCCACTGAGGGTCGACAGGACTCCGGCGGTCTACTTGTTTCTAAGTTTGCACAGACAACAATCAAATAGTCCAAGTATCTTTCTTAATCCAGACGATAATTAATTAGTCTCATTAGTTCTATTTGGTCTCATATGCAAGTTAACTAACGGGTAACCGTACTTAATCCTAACTTTCGTATAGGTTAAGGTTCAACTAGCCGCTATAACTAACTTCCTATCTACCCTAAGCGTCAACTTTCGTTTCTTAACTAAAGGTCGATAGATCTGATCTCTGGGTCTGTGATATCTCTCAACTTTTCGTATATTAAGATTAGACTTCATCATTTTCTGATTTATCATCTAGGCTTTCATCTTTCGATTAATTGTCATCTAAGGGTAAGATGTTATGGTTTTGCTCCAAGCTTGGTTGGGTTTAAACTCCTAGACTTGAGTTTGGCCTAAACTCAACAGGAAAATACCAAATCTAATTAAAAGCACATCAAAACAGCAATGATATTAAATCACAGAGATCAAAACATAAAAGATAAAAAAAAAACTAATTAAACATACCAATTAAACTTAAACCGTAGGTTCGCAACTATGCCCCTAACTGTATCAGCATAAATAAATCATTACAAAAACACAGGTAACAAACATTAGATCTGGATAAGAATGAAGGAAAAGAAGAGATTACAACAAATCAATTCGACTTCCTCCAACTTCCGTCTCTAATTTCAAGCATCAAGCGGCCAAACTGGAGGCCAAGCGATCGCTTGAAGTCTCAGAAGTTTTTAGTTCTGGATCTTTATCTGGAATTTCTCTCTCTTTCCGGAACTCCCTTCCTCTTCGACTTCAGGTTCTTTTATAATGTTGCCTTGTAACCTCCCTTGTGAAAAGATCGTGTGCATTCAAGCGGTTTCTGTCGAGTAAGCGCATGTTGAGGAAGTTATGCTAGGAGAAACTGCTTGGATGAAAACCGTCTGATTCCATGCTCGCGGCCCGCTTAGACTTCAAGCTGCCCCCTCAAATGTCTGCAGTATTTCTTCAGCTGTCTTCTCTTGTTTGTCCGCTCAGAATGCTCACCAGGTCGCTTAAACGCTCCAATTCCATGCAAAATTGTCCAAATCTAAAATTTATCCTGATAAAAACTAAAAGGGCATAGAAATACCTATATCTAACAATTATATGCAAAAATAAAGTTAGAAATACATAAATTTAACAGTAATTTAAGGCCAATTTTGGATCAAAACCATAGTATGAAATCTTCCTAACAGTTTGCTTAGTGTAATTTTTTTTTAAAGATAAAGATGGAGGTTAAGATGTCTAACTTTAAATATTTATAGTTATTAGATTTTAAACATGCGTCTTTTACTTAATTGTAGCTGACCTTGTCATCTTTATTTTAATGTAGAATTACAAAAGGAAAAAAGTATTGGTGGAGAAGTCCCGCAGCCTGCAATTTTTTTACTACGATCGGTAGTTCAACTATCATTTCACGCATAGTTTAGCGCGGTTCGTTTTTTAGTTAGGTCAAACCCCCGTGAAATCTCAGTTTGAACATTTGAAACTTCACAAAATAATTGTTTGTCTCTAGCTTAAAGGAAAAGCATTCGTCATAAATTTCTAAAGAATTTGCAAGATCATGACATGATTCTTTTGTCACGCAATTTGAAATTTTATTACAATGCAGCTTCAATTCAAAATAAGATTTTTAGGATCATGGGTCATATTTTGAAGTTTAAATGGATGGAAACAAATTTTATTCCGCTTTATAATTTATTGACCACATAAAAGGAAATTTGTTTCATCTCTAACAAGGAAATTAATTCAATTTTTTTATTCTTATTATTACTATTATTATTATTTTTTATTTTATTATTTTACTATTTTATTATTATTATTATTATTATTATTTTGGGAAATAAGTGGGTATGACCGCTTCTCATCATTACTTCTGTAAGAAGAAGTACAAACAAGAGCCCATTTTATATATTTAAATAAATAATCCGTCCCTTTCTCAGAATAAAAATATTTTGTTTCGAAAACAAATTTCTAGATTTAAAATAATTCATTCTGTTCCTTACTCAAAATTTCATCTTCGTATCCTTCACATAGACAGACTTCTTAATATTATTTAATTAGATGTCTAACATATTCAGTCCTTTCTAAAAGCTGCTGGTGGAAAACACAAAATTTCTTTGGTTAAGTATATAAGTCGTTGTTGGTTTTATATATAAAGAATATGACAGCATAAAAATTACATTATTGATGTTTCATGTTGGACTTAATTAAATTAAATATATGGGTTTTATTTGAGGTGTGCTAAGAACCATTCCAAATCAGTTCATTCGGAATTTGTCTATCAACGAAGACATCCAACTCAAGCAAAATAAATTTCACTTTACTTCGTATGAGTATGACTGTGTGATTACGCAAGTTTGACAGCTACATTCAAGAATTTCGGAAAACAGTGCGATTAAGGCTATTCAACAACATGTACTAAGTATAATGTTCTCTTAATAAGTAGGTTCATGGAAAGTATTAGAAACGAACCAAATCCTTGATCTTTCTTATATTTATTTAGTTTATCGAGTTTGATTTTATTACTAGAAATTCAATTAAGTCCATCCTTTCACCATAATGGTGTGGCCGGCGTACCTTAGTGATGACATGAAGATTTGAGTGCATTCATCAAAAAAAAATTTGAGTGCTGAAATTGCACTTAGCTAATTGATAATAATATATAGTGTTTTCCGATATTTCAGCGTGCCAGGTCACATCAAAATCGGGACTTCATAAGTTGAGTATAGTGCAATTAAAAATTGTATGAACCAAAACTAAGCTAAACCAAACCCATTGTATGAGCCTAATAGCATGTATATATATATCTCCCACCTTGAAGACTCATGATCAAATTCCAGTAAAACAAGGTAGGAGTTTTTATTTGAGGTTTGTGCGAGCAGAGTGTATATATAGTGCTAGCTAGACGTAAAAATATATTAAAAATAAGATTTAAAACTTATAACACATTTTATTTTATTTTTATTAGTTAATTTATGACCCTAATCTGAAGATGGGTGTACGTGTACAACATCAAGAACTGTTCAACAAATTAACACTTGCTTGTTTTCCTTGATAGACCTGTGCGGTAGTACTATGGATCTAATTAATATCATTGCTCAATTTAGGTACAACTATTCAACAAATTAACACTTGTTGCATGCATGTATTAGTTACACTTCCTAATTAAATTAATGAACTGAATTCTATGTCAGCACTTAAAATTTTTTTTTTCCGACTTAAAAAAAAATTTGTGAAACTGTTCCCCACTGCTGCAATTTGTGCTATACATTTAATGTGTCAATTAAGATTTAAGGTGGGAGAATTTCTTATGTTTTGCAATGTCAGGTTAATTTTAATCAAGCAAAAAGAAGAACAGAATAAACGTTTTGTCTCTTTTCCCAATTTGAAAATGAAATGTAAGGAGCAGTCCTTACAGGAAATTTGCGTGGGATCTGTACTATCCAACGGTTTTAAAAAAAAAAAAAAAAAAAAAAAAACAAAAACAAAAACAAAAACAAAACAAATCAGGTCTACCCTCCCAACTTATTTTTATATTAAATATCTAACATGCGATCTTTCACTCAATGTTCATTGCTATACTTATCCAACTACTTATACATCTAATTAACAAGAAATTATAAGTCATATACCGAGAACTTAAAAGGGTACTCGTCTAGCTTATTGTACTTTTGACATAAGAATACTACTGCTTGTCGTTTATGCTTTGCCATTTTGGACCTCTTTGGACATTAATTTACAATTTTTTTTTAAAAAAAAAAAACAGGGACCCACGAATATGTTCGCCTGCATTTTATTTTTCTCGGATACCAAAAGATACGTTAGTCATACAGTTTTTTAAGAAAAAAAAATTAAAAACAAGAGAGAAATCAAAGTTAACTATCACCTTCGACCTAGTGCGTATAAAAAAGTTCAAAGCACATCATATTATAAAACAAAGATTCACACTATAGTTTGTCGTTGTAATGTTAATTGATTAGGTTCAAATGACTTATGTTTTATGTCTCCATTATATTTTTACTTTTTAAATTTTTCATTATAAAAATTTGAAATTCAATAAATGAAAAAAAAAAACCATTTAATATTGACATTTGTGATCTATATATATTACTTTTCCAGTTTTCCTACATGCAAATAGGAATTATAACAATTCGACTTTGTTTTGGCATTCAAAATTATCATTGATGAGGTTCAATTAAATAACTTATGTTTTATGTCTCCATTATCATAATAAAAAAAAATATAAATTTCAAATGGCAAAAATAAACAATTAATATTGTGATCTTACTTTTCCAGTTTTCTACATGCAAATAGGAATTATAACAATTCGACTTTGTTTTGGCATGATTCAAAATTAGCATTCAGATTATTAACATCAATATATTTATATATAATTTTCTTGATATATATGAAAAGTTGAAAACAAAGTCAAAATAAAAAACTTTTAGACGTGACACACTTAAATTATAAATTAAATACAAAATTTTTGTTTTGATATTTAATTTCGACTTTATGAGTTCTTAAAATTATAGAAATAGACATAAAAATTAAGGTGTGTGAATCCTACTCGAAATTAATTGTTCTTTCACTTTTATTTCACATGCAATGGACTGACTTTATTTTGGTGAGATGGCAGCGTAGCTATTCAATTTGAGCCTTAAAATCCAGATATTTCGCATCTTCTATCAATGATATATATAGGACACTATCTATATTAAATCGAATCGTGTCTAACATTATACATATCCTAGTAGAACTGTACCATGAGGCAACAGATTCAGGACTCTCAAGAAAAAAAAAAAAACAACAGATTAGACTTCCTTAATGATTACGCTTTGCACACTACTAATAAATCCTGCTATTAGTTTAAGAGGTAGTTATACTATCTGACTATCGCATGCTTCTTTTGTTTTGTTTATTAGGTTGATGTATATATTCTTACAGAAAAAAAACATAATGTACCAGCACATTTTACAAAAGAGAAATGTTGCAAACACAGCAGTTGAAAAATAAATTTTCAAAATGTAAGGAAAATTGTCAAGTGGTTTGAGATGAAGTAAAAATCTGGAGAATTTAACTATGGAATCATTCTAATTTTCTTATATGTATTGGCAACTAACATTTTTTCTTTTAGTAAATTGAGACCAATATTCTCTTACATATTCATTTTCTCTTTTTGTTCACTTGTCCTATATGACAATCATACATTAGTCCGAACAATTCGCTGGAACTTAATAGTCTTGCCAATTTTTTTGTTTTTTTGTTTTTTTGTTTTTTTTTTTTTTTTTGGGTGAAACGATGATGATGAATGAAGAAAGAAACTAATTATAAAATTAAAAAGCTGTTTAACTAGAACTCACCAGTGTCTATGTAGGTGAGACCTGTTTGCTTAACCTCTTAATTAGATGCCTCCAAAGGAGTTAGGTGAGATATTCTTGTCTACTGGATCAAGACGTAATTTAGAAATATCACGTTTCATACTCAAAACTACTATGATGGTTCTACATGGAATAAATTAATAATCAGATGTGCGTACGTGCTTATGAAGTGGATAGCTAAGGAGTTGTGTAGTTTCTTTTTCTTTTTCCCCCAAAAAAACTCTTTATTGGCTCATTAAAGCAAGTCGGAGTCAAGTGAGGCGCATGGAGGCATGCGGCATGCCCTTGGCCTCCTTGGTCTTTATTGAACAACATAGATTTCTACAATTATCTTATTATACATTTTGATAATTGTAGAAATATTAAGATAATTGTAGAAATATGCTTATAGTATATCTTATTTATTGCCTTCAAAAAATATATCTTATTTATTTATTTATTTAATGCTGTTGCTGATGCTGCTGCTACTTTTAATACTACTTTATTATTATTATACAAATTGAAAAAATCTATGTTGTTCCTAAAGTTTGTGATCCTTAAAAAGGCTATCAAATTCTATTATCATAAAAGTTTTTTTGTTGCTGAAGTTTCTCACGCAGGCTAGCTAATTCTAGGGAAGGCTCGTTCTCCTACCAAGCAAATTTTTTGGGAATTTAGAGTTTTTGTATAGTTGACCAAATAGCTTCCCCTGTTTCGTGAGAATTTGTTGACAAGTACTGCTGTACTGCACCTCTCCTTAAAAATTATAATTAATACATCAAAAAAGGAGCAAGCGATTCTGATTGATATACCTAAACGATCTACATTAAGCATTAAAATAAATATAAAATACCACAAGTTGACCTTGAGCGATGTAAAGGTTGACTTTATATGAAGGCCCATTAAACCATAGAAGGCCCAATTCATTAGGTCGCTATCCCTTTTGCCTTTTCTAACATTACATGGACCAAAAACAAAGCCCATTAAAACAATCAGGCCGAAATTGCCTCAGTCATGTAATACCGACCGTTCATTCAAGCAATGACGTGGCAGGACCTCACTTCTCTAGTGCTCTTATCCAGTAACAATGAAGTACATCAATCGAGTGTGGCAAGGGGAGGAGACAGACAGAGAGGTGGAAGGACATGGCAAGAGTGATTCCAATAAGCAATGCCTTCCCATGCAGTCTTAATCCAACGGTGAGGAATCGGTATCGGCATTGCAAAGTGGCGCCACCTCATGCGGCCAGTGATGACGGAGGTGAAACTGCCAACAAATCCGATGAGACTACATCATCATCGGCTGATCCTGATTTTGATCGCCGGATCGCTGAGCTGACCTCTCGGTATTCTTACCTGACAATTTCCTATAAATTTTATCTATTTTTTTTTATATAATTTGTGTCTATTATTCCATTTTCTTTTGGGAGATGGGGCTAAAGGAGGTAGGAATATAACCATTTCTTTCTTTCTTTTTTTTCTTTGTTTTAGTGTGGATTAGTACTTTGTCTACTGCAGTTTGGAAGACATGGCTACAACTTATTTAGCAACACGCAAAAAATTTAATTGTAATCCAAGTAATATAAATAAAGTCTTAGTTCAGATTTATTCTTCATCTTAAGAACTCAACAAATAATTTGATTGCAAAATTTAAAATCAATAACAAAGTGTTATAATTTGGTGGATTGATTCTTAATTATCATAAATGCAAAATGCTGCCATTATTTATGTAAAAATAAAAATTAACAATCTGGTCAGGTATGGGTCGGGAAAGGGCAAGAAAGGTGAGTTGCGTCGTCTGAGAAAAGCCGGTCTGCCAAAAAGTGCTTTAAAGGCTGCCAAAGCCCCTGTCATGCTGCCCCCAGTGCCGTTAAAAGATCCTACCTCAGCTACTGGTGTTCCGGTCCAGGTCGGCTTCTCTCCATACAGTGAGCGCATTAATGGCTACATTGCCGGTCTAGGCCTGACAGCGCTATTGTTGGTTGAGCTTGGATCCGGTCAATCAGTAATCAAGTACCATACACCAGGTATTGTGTTTTTGCAAATTTATACAGCTGCATCTGTGGCTGCAGTGTTTGTGAAATATGAGAAGGAGAAAATCAGTGTGTGGCCAAAAAGCCGAGCTGCTGATTCTGCCATGACCACTGTAACTGATAAGTGAACTAGTACCAGGACTTCCTTTCAGTAAATTTTGGATTGATTAATGGAAACATTTAGAGTTGAGAACATATATAACTTCTGGATTGCTTCTGGTGTAAGTTTGTGTAAAGAAAGTTCACATATTTTTTTTGCTTGTTTCAAGTTTTTGTTTTGGATGCTGTGCTAAATTACAATGCTTTATTCAACCTGTTTTTATTTTCTGTTAACTGGTTGTGTTGTTAAACTAAAAGAAGTGTCCATGTGAACAGAATTAGATTCCTTTCAGTTGTAAAATGTAAAACGAATAAGAAAGAGCATTAAGCATAGTATATTTGTTTATGACCAAAAGAAAAAAAATTGATCATTGCTTATAGGCCTGGAAAAGCATTTCAAAGAGCTAGGCCTTAGTTCAACTTGAGAACAACGGGTTTGGGCTCAAGTATAGGAAATTGGTTGTAACACAGAGGTCACATTGATAAACATCTTCTGTGAAGTTATCTAACCAATCTAATCGCTTCTAAAACTTAAAAATAATTGAAATGATTGTTTATAATTGTATAAATTGCTTTCATCAAAAGAAACTAAGCCTCGTTTATTCTTGAGACCAGAATGTTGGTTGGCAGTTTCATCAAAGAGAGACATGAGTCAAAGACTAGGTTTTTTTTATTTTTTTTATTTTCTTCTTTTTTTTACTTTACCAGCACCGGTGGGATTTACACTCATAAAAAAAGTGTGATAGAGAAATGCACATTGTTTCAACGAAGTTGAATTTAAAAATACTACTGCTGAAGTGTTAAAATTGTCTTTCTTGAAAGCAAGACCTAAATAAATATTTTTTTTTGAAGGCTAGGTGGCGATTGCCACGCCAGCAATTCCATTGAACAAATAAAAGTGGTACAAAAGTGCAAAAACCCAAGAAATAAAACTAAACCAAAACTAACCTATCTAAGAAACAAAAAATAAAAAATAAAAACTAAAAACTAAAAATAAAGTAAAAGAAGAAAGTTTAAAGTTACAAGTTTAAAGTGTAAGTAAACTAAGCCAATCTCTTCCAAGCTTCAACTGTGGAACAAATTTCCACGAGGAGTAGTGGAGCAGGCATGCTGCTGTTGCGAAAGATCCGTCTATTCCTTTCTTTCCAGATAGCCCAAGAACCTGCCGCCCAAAAAATATCCCAGGATGGGCCAATTGTTGCTCTATTGAGTAGCCAAAAAGCTGAAAGATCCGAGGTGAAGGACAGCAAAGGCAAGTTAAACCTGACCTGAAGTAAAGTCCAAATTTGTTTAGCGAAAACACAATGGACAAAGAGGTGCATGGAGGTCTCGACACAACCTTGGGAGCAGTATTGGCAAGCTGCTATAGAGGGCCAGTTTCTTCGTGCTAGGTTTTGTTGCGTAAGCACCCTATCAAGGAGCAGAAGCCACAAGAAGATCTGAACTTTAGGGGGCGCCTTGATCTTCCAGATGATCTTGTGGAAAGGCGATCTCAATCCCGGGTCTGCCAACATCCGGTAAGCACTTGCCGAAGAGTAAACTCCCGTACTTGACCACTTCCAAGTTAATCTTTGGGATGATCCAGAGAAGCAGGTTGAGAAAGAGAAGAAATCATTGTAGTGTAAAATATCTTGGAAAGCAGTAGAAGTTCTGTCATCTTGCAACAAGGCTGAGATATCTCGTGTTCCATAAAGTAGGTTGACAGTAGATGCCCAAGTTGAGTCAGGTTCTAATTTTAGTTTCCAAAGCCATTTCAACAGAAGAGCCTGATTCTGGATGGATAGGTTGAGGATCCCTAGACCTCCACATTTCTTAGGTAAGCAACATTTAGCCCAGTTGACCAAACAGTGACCACCAAGACATTTATCAGCGCCCTTCCAGAAGAAACTTCTTCTGATGCTATCAAGTTCGTTAATGAGCCAAGGAGGTAGCTTGATTACCTACATGTAATGCAGTGGGAGAGCAGTAAGTACTGACTTGACAAGGGTAAGTCGTCCTCCCAAGGACAGGAACCTCGATTGCCAACCATCAAGCTTTCGTTGAAAAGCATCTAGAAGAGGCTTGAAGTGTATTCTCCTAGGACGACGGATTGAAAGGGGCAAGCCAAGGTAAGTAACATGCAGGTTTTTATGTACGCAACCAAGAATTTGGGCGATACCATGCAAGGAACCCGCTGGGATTGCAATGGGGACAAAAAGACACTTGGAGACCTAAATAAATATTGTCATAAAGAATTTATAAATCATTGAACTTCAATAAGTTGTTCAGTGAATGTTTCATTGGTTTAGAAACACAGGTAGTTGAATTGTCTTTGGTCTCAAATTAATGCCATCAACTTGTACTTGCTTGGTCTTATTAAATTTAGGAGTTGTCTACATACTAGGCACATTTTAAAAAAAAAAAAAAAATGATATGTAGACAAACTACAATGATTGTCGATGATTAACAATCAATAAGACACCCAATTTCCAGGCTTAAAAATTGACCTATAGCAAGTTGCTAAAGTCTCACCCTTATCAGAATACAATTCAGTCAATAGAAACAATCAGTCGACATTACAAATTAATTAACTTAAGAAATATTGACCAAGACCATACATATACATACATTTATAATGTAAGGTTGTGGGGTCTAGTTGTCAAAAAAGAAAAGAAAAGAAGGTTGTGGGGTCTGGATTGTGGTAAGCAATTGACCACAAGCTCGTGGGTACAGAGAAGTTCTAGCGAGACGAGAGTTTATATGGACCAAGACCAACACACCTTTAACAAATTATCAATTAATTTACAATTTGAAGTATTTTACCAAACTGGAGCCGAGAGAGATATTGACAGCCTGTGCCTAGTTTTGAGAAGATGAGATTTGAGATGGTGTGGTCCAACTCCATCACACCTTTTGCACGAAATTTTGTTGGTATATACTATTTATTGACCTGATATAGCAAACTAGATCTGCACTGCACCTCAATGGTAGCTCTTATGATTTTACAAATTCTTGAGGTTTAATTATCCATAAATATCTACGAGATCAAGGAAAGTTCTTCAGGAAATCACTATTTAATCAACGTACCAACTATTAATTTTTTTCAACAAAATTTAGTCTTATAAGGTTTCTTTAAAAACAATTTGGTTCTATAATTCAAAATGAACTGTTATAATAGTAGTCTAAAAATTAGAACAAAGTGACATGACGTAACTCCATAAAAACCAGATGACGTTGGCTCCAATAATGGAATATTTTGGTGGGAACGTTGAGCCCCACTCTACACTGACAAGTCTGTTTTTGTGTTTTGTTTATGCTCACTCTGTGTTAATGCGCCAAATAAAATGGGCAATTGATTACATTATTGAGACACAGCGCTACAACAGATAAGACGGCACGGGTTCCAGCTCATTTGTTAGAGAAAAAGCTTAGAATAATGAACAATATTTCTCCCATATCCTCGAGTTCTCATTTCTCAACGCAAGCGCAATGTACGTCGAGGACCACAGGAAATTGCAATCTTCAACCAAGCATGCGAAACTTTCTGGGGTTTTTGCTTTGTTATTTATTTATTTATTTTGTTAAAAGTAGGCAATTAAGAGAGGGTCATTAGTTGTCATCATCACCGTTTCCTTCACGGCTTTAATTATAGCTAAGAAAACTAGAAAAGTATTGAGAACGAAGGCACCGTGTTGGAGCAGCAATTGAAAATTTCCGAATTTGAAAGTTTAATGCGTTCCACTTCCGTTCATCATCTCCTCTCTCTTCAGACGACCAAGTACGAACAGGCATTTAAAAGGAAAAATGCCAAAACTAAAAGGACCCACCAAACATATATCATGGCATTCCACTTTGCCTATATTCACGCCAAAGCAATACGGCTCCAGAAACATCTGTCCGCATTTTATATTCCCTGTACCAGTAAAGACCCCATTGCGGGCTTCAATATTTCAAGCAAGAACACATTAAATCCAAAAGAACATCTATTTCATATCAACCATAATAAATATTCTGGAAACGGAAACCACCAGTAATTCATTCATACACTTAGATAATAAACATACCAGCACATGACGTCAGTATGTCATTAGTCTATTAATCCCATGAAGCATTTTACGTTCCCTTTTTACAAATAACAGCTGTATCAGATGTTGCAGCCTACGGATTAAACAAAGTTCCAATAAAAATCCAACTTAGGCTGTAATTTGTCATACAAATTTCCAAACTTCATCTGGGTTCAGAGATGGTAAAAGAAGCACCATGCTGATAAATAAACTAACAAGGAGGTCTTTAGAGTGAAAACCTCCTAGCATATGAAACCAAAAGGGTCAGATCTTCCCAAATAAACAAGTCCAAAAAGTACGAACTCACAGAGTAGGTTCGTCCCAACTTAAAAACTTGGTTATCAAAAAGGGAATACAGGGTTCCCCACACACGTCAGCAGGTCAGATGTGACAACAAAATTGCATCTATTGGTACCTTCTTCGCTTTAATTTATCACCACTATTATTTGAGTTACCATCACGCCACCCATGTATGCCCCGATTATTATACCGGTACTCATCCGGGTCACCCACTTCCCTCAGTCGAGTCATAGCAGTCTCGCAGTTTCTAATCCTGCCGTGGGAACTGCCCCCATCTGAATAGGTCCCATCATTGTCTGGGTACCTCCCATAAAACTGCATCATCTCGCCTCCATGACAGCGGAGTTCATCATAAGCTTCCAAATCTTGTGCCTCAGCAACAGGCCCATGTGGGCCCACCATGTCAGAGCGCTGCCTCACATTGTTCCAATGCGTAGCCCTACCAGGCTTGCGCCCCCGGTTGCACCGAGGTGATATATGCCTCCTGTTTAAGTTGTCTTTTTTGAAATAAGAACGTCGGTCCGGCGATCTAACCCTAGTGTCTACCCTTGTTAGTAGGTCAGGATGTCCACTACTCATTTCACCAGGTGGGGTCCACTGATGCAGGCCCCTCCTTGGTCCAGGAGACGAACTTCTCTCTATACGATTATCAAACCTCTTGTAGTGGTTGTTAGTGTGTTCAAAAACTGGACCATCCAGTCCATTAGCCCCTCTAGGGCTAACATCAGTAGTCCTTCTCCTGTTCTGAAAGCGAGGAGGATGAGGATGATTCCTTCGGCTATCATTCCCTTCATCAAAATTTATGTCAGAGTTAGATCTAGTCCTAGTAAACCGGAACCCTCTCGATTTGCTGTGGCCAAATCTGCTATTGAACCTGTTAGTTTGTCTTGTCCTATATACCATGTTATTACCAGGTCCTCGACCCAAATTTTCTTCATTTTCAATTCTGTCACCGTCAAACTTAGAAAATCTGTGTCCTTCCCATTTTTGACCCCTGAAAGATATAAAATAAAATAAAAAAACAAAAGGATAGATAAGACACACAAGAAACCGAAGTGTATATATATTAAAAAAAATGATTCTTCTACTAATAAACTTATACCTGTTTGATTGGATGTTTGACCCTTCATCCCAGTGAGACATACGTGATTTCATTCTTTGAAAGTGGGCCCTATCAGGATCTGAGTCTGTCCTATTAAATCGCCTGTGGAAAAGATTGTTTCCTTCAATTTGCCTGCTCGAAGTTCCGTTCTCTCTCTCTGATGACTGCAGATCAACCTCCTTATCACGTCTTGACATGCTAGTGCTAGGCGATCTAGACTTGGAACCTGCTTCCATGTCAAGGCATGGACTTTGCATGATTTTGTTTGGGAGATTAATTAATTTTGTAGAACTAGATATTATATCCTTCTCATTGTTCTGGACAGATCTTGCTTCTGTGGGCGCTGGAATCTGGATTTTATTTTCTTCTGATGTTGGAGTGCTTGAGGGGACCAAACTCTTCACATTCTCTCCTCTCATAGCTTCCCTGACCTGATCGTTCTCAAATTCACCAATGGTACAAGGCTCTTGCTTAGGAATTTGGGCAAAACTAGAACTAGATGAAGCATTTGTCTCACAATTTCCATTTTCCATAGTTTTTACAGTAGTAGCTGATTTCGGTAAATTTTGTCCTTCCTCAGAACAATCCATATCAGCACTGCCCTGAGAAAAGCCATCAGATGCCATAGGCACCATCCTCTTATCATTGTGAACCACCAATGCTGGTGAGGGATGACAAGGAATCACTGGTTTGATGTCCTCAGAAGCACCCAGAGGTGAGGAAGTAGGGACCACGCATGATGTGTCCAAACTAAGTTTTCTAGTATCTATGTTCTCAGAATTATGGCATGGAACATGTGAAATTGCAGATTGAACTACTTGACCAACTACCACATTTTCTTCTAAAACTGTATTTACCATTTTACCACCAGTACAAACCTCTGGCAAGGGTGTGGCTGAGTTCAAGTCTATCCCTTTGGTTAAGCTATTTTTGTCAAAAATCTCTGCTTGTTTAGCCAGTCTCAATTCACTTTCAGAACAAGGTGATTTATCAACTAGTTTTCCTATAGACTGCTGAGCATGACAAGTATCTACTGGCTCCTTTTTAACCGCGCTACCAGATGGCAAACACTGATCTTTCAACCCACTTGTTGGCACAACCTTCTCCGCTAAGGCCACTTCATGTGATTCTTGTTTTACAATTACCTGACTCTGAGCTACTGCTGTAACATTAGGATTAGTGATATTTTTTTCTTTGCTCTTTTGAGAGTAACCTACTGTTTCAGGTTTCGCATTAACAGGTTTTGGACTACTGTTCAAATCCTTCCCACTTAAAGACAAGCTGAGATCTGACGAGTAAACAGGTTCCAAATTCTTCATACGCAACTCAGGCCTTGGTGGTAACTTAAGCTGTAAATCCAATGTAACCTCACTTGGATTGCAGTTCACAGATGGGCCTTCAATATTCGGTGACTTAAGACTATTACCAGCTCCTTTTGGAACTAATCCAGTAACCAATCCATTTGGGATAACCCCACTACACACTCCCTGTGGAATCATTCCGCTAACACTTCCTTGTTTAGTAAGCGCCTCTACCGGCTCTGTCCGTGCAATGCCATCATTTTCTGAAGTAAAACAATCCATGGGAGAATCCCAAGTTTCCGCTGTTGGCAAGTTCAAATCTAAAACAGATCTTTTCCCCATAGTATTTGAATGATTGTGACTAGATTTAGAACAAGCCTTAGATGAAATAGTAGAAGGTCCAGTCAAGGAGAGATCTGTGGAGCATTGATTGAAGTTATCGTTCTTCATCATATTGCCTGAAATGCTCAGGTCCAATTTTGGACCATTTCCAACGTGCTGCATCTCCATTCTGAAATTTGGATTAGCAATTGATTTCAACGGGCCAAAATTTCTTCCCATGTCAATTGCATTTAAATTTTGCAAAGGATTCATTGCCATTCCGGCTGGTTTATCTAAGTCAGAGGAAGAAGGGTTTCCAGGATCGAAGCCCATAGGTGGAAAATCAAGAGGGCTCTTTGGTGTATAATGCTTTGGCGTAAGAGAGATTTCATCCAAAGGACGTGCACTTGGATCCAGAGGTGCAGGATTAGTAAGCTGAAAGGGCCTCTTCTTGATAGGCACTCCAAAGTTTGGTTCATTCAACCTCTGTCCTTGAGTCCCAACCTGACCACATTACACCATAAATAAAATAATTCATTAATTTGAAAGAAACCTTCATGCAAGCAATTATTATTTACAGCAAGCTATCACACCTCTTCCTTATTGTTGACGATCATCATTTTTGCTAAACAAATAGATGAATGACAACTTCCACAAACTACTCTGACACAATTCAGTCGACCAAAAGCTGACAAGTGAAGACCATTAACTCTGTAAAAGAAATGACCTATATAAAACACATATAGAGAATCATCAGCAAATACATGCATGCACATGGTATTACAGAGAGAGATTTTAATTAGGGGTTGCTTGATAAAGAAAAAAAAGTGTATAATATTGAATCTACCAGGAACGTTAACTAGTTCTTAAATCTGATGGTGACCACACTAGCACCAAACCAGCACAAATATATTTATTCAAAAATTCAAAAAGAAGAATGGTATGGTAATTGTGGTGTTGGCCAAAACTAACTCGATTAAAAGATGACAGTTAAGCATAAAAAAATAATATGATTACTAAGAAGCGCTTTAGTAAAGTAAAATTAGACATACAAAAAAGGAACATTAGACTTAGTAACAATTTCGAAAATTATACTTCCACCCTCTTCTCCAAGATGAATTCTCTGGTACCTTGGTGTTTACACTATGAAAAGTACTATTCTTTGCAATAAAAATACTGAGTCAACAAATGCATTTGCCCAAATGAACTTTCAAGAGTATCATCTGAACAATTTATATCGGACAAATCCCAAAAGTTAAAACCTCAAATATGCAGACTATAAATTCTAAAAAGGTGTTGACACTTGACAATCTGACCAATCATCAGTTTAAAATAGCATTAAAACAACTGCTCTGTGATCCATAGACAGATTCTATGTTATATTTACAAATGTTCGCGACTCCCCACAGATCCATTCAATTTAGCAAAAACTTCAGTCTACCATTGTCCAATAAATATCGAGACTAGATTCCCAAGAATTCTTGTTACAATGTTAGATCTGGCATGATTAGGCTTAGAAAAAGGCAAGATCTGAAGTCTTAAAACAGAATAATCCACAAATCCAAGAAGATCGACAGCATAATATATCAAATAAACCGATTGCCTTCCCATGGAGTCAAACTCAGCAAAAACAAGTCTCAATTGCTCGCTTCAAGAGAAACTTAAAAACCCAGACTGCAAGAAACCTCCTCTAATCCTCGTGGCAAAAAGGACCAAATCACAAACAGAAATTTCTCAAATTATTTGCCTGAAGATCGTAATTTCTACCGAATCCGTTGCACAAACTCGTTGTTAAAAATTCAGCGTACGATCTACGCAAAATAAACGCCATCAACTTTTAAAATCAGATTTTTTTCCCCCCCCTCTCTCTCTCGCTCTAAAGTAGTTCTCCTAGAATTAGCGCTGAAAGCGATCCAAAACACACTAACGAAAATTTTCTACAAAATAAAAATAAAAAATACGAGATTAACCAATTACCTGAAATCCACGCGGAGAAGAAACCTCAGCGAAAGAGAACCAACCTTCCAAGGAGGTAGATATATAGAGGAAGGAGGTAGGAAGTAACCTACTGGAGAAGCGAAGAGGTAAGATGCAACAAGCGGCGAAAGAGACAAGACAACTACCCCACGATTGATTAAGCACGAGAACAAAGAACCACACTAAGAGCGATGCTCTTCCACAAACTCGCAGCTTCCGAGCACTTTCCCGCTAATTAAATACTGCACTCGCTGGGCATGCCTTCAGACTAGATCCGGTTTATCCGGTTCTCTTGTAAGAAATTTGACACGTGGAACTTGCTCTATTTAGAACCGTCTGATCACGGGAGAAACGGGCATTGGGATCTCGGGCACACTCGAAAGTCCAAACCATGCGTCTTTATTTCAGCGGCAGTGGTCTTTACTCTTTAAGGCCTTTTTAGCAAAAGACTAAAAGGGTCGAAAACGTATATCATTCCAGTAACGGGTCTAAATGTAAACGGAGAAAAGGGAAGGGTATTAGGCCTGGGGAATGGTGTCGGTAGTGGTAGACTGGTAGAAAGGAAAGTGCGTTTTTTTAATTTTGCACTCAATAAAGAATGGGCAACTGTCAACGAATCACTTTCACATTTAAAAATTTGCTCGATTCAACTATGAATTTATTAAAAATATAAATATATAAGGAAATGCAGATCTAGATTTTATTACTTAACTCCAAGATAAATTCGGATTATATTCAGCATGTCATACTGTTAAAAATAACAAATTACATGCATAACATAATCAACCATGTAAGTGTTTTGCATTCATAAAACTACGAACTGAGAACGCAACTTTGACTTCACTCGTTTTGAATATTTACTTTTAGTTGTTGTTATAGTATTGTCCACTTATTAGCAAAATAAACAACCAATGGAAGAAATTGACCATCACCGAGATTACATCAATCGAGTTAGATATTATTCAACGACAAATATCGCTGTAGATAATTACGTAATATGAAATATAAGATATCATTACAAATACTCTAAAAGGTCAGCTACTAGATGTCAACATGGTGTAAGCTTTTAAAACCTTAATCGATATCATTTCTGAAATTTACAAGGCCGTAAAATGCATCTCTATTTTTTCATTTCTGAAAATTACAACGGCGTAAAATGCATCTCTAATATTTGGTCGTTCCCATATACACATCTTTTATTTGCCATAAGTTTTGTCCCACAGCCACGACCAATAGTTACATTAGATATAGTCACGTTCAAATGAAATATCTATGTTGTGGTTTCTAATTTTACTGTTGTGGTTTGATAAAACCTTAAACTTTTGTGAGACGATTTGGTAGAGAGAGTTGTATTTGGGGTAGACAGTGTAGTGAGGTTAGATAGCATTTGGGCACTGGTATCAATTAAAGATGATACCAGTGTCGTTTTCATTTGGTTTTTGGTTTATACTGTTGTTTTGTAATAATTTGCTTTTCGTAATGAAAAGTGGTGGGCGTTAAGGCCCACTTATTTCAAAAAACAAAAAATGAAATATCTATGATCTGATGGTCCAATTTGAATCTATATTATATTTTTTTAATATTATTTTTAAATGATCAACAATAATTTTTTAGCAAATTAGAGAGTTATTTCTAAGTGGTCCAACATTTGAAATAATTTTTTATTCATAGTGTGTTTAGATCATCATAATAATTATCGTTGAAAAGTAAATTTCGTTGCCCTTTTACAGCAGATGTAATTATCAGAAAGGCGTCGTAGTTCTGACATCAAATACGTTTTTGTTTTAACTTGGCAAAAACCATAACAAATTACTTATCGGTTTTATTTTCACATCAAAGAGGCGTCGTGAAAAAAAAAATTAGAAAATCAGGATGATCTTTGTGCATCATACTCTCTACTCCTTAATAGAAGGAGAAACCAATAAATGTTAGACTTGAAATTGTAAATTGAAAGAATAAGATTTTTTTTTTTATTTGCGATCTTTCCAAAGATACAAGTTGTGATAGTTGCTGTCTTGCTGATAAATAAAGCACAGGAAAAGTTTCCACTTGCTTAAATAAAGTAAGGCTAGTGATCAGAGCGAATAATGAAGCCGGGTAGCTAAGCCTAAGGTAAATGGATCTTTTTTTTTTTTTTTCCTTTTTCTTTTTGACAAGAAGGAAAAGGCGATTTTGATGAGGAGGATCCAGATCGTTTGATCTGGTCCAACTTTACAGATCTTTTTAAATAATTATTTTTCCAGATATTAAACAAATTAATTATTTTCCGTGATCGTCTGATGCACATGCACCCAGTCCAGATTATTTGCCCAAATTAAAACGGATCTCCAGGACATGGAAACAATTATTTAGGGCACTTTTGGCATGGGTGAGATTAGTGGGTTTAGTGGTGTAAGGTTAGTACTTTTTGGGATTTTCAAGGTATTTTTTGAAATTTCGAGGTAGAATAGTGAGGAGATGGGATTTACGAGGTAGCCCAACTAAACTTCTAACCCCACTAAACCCGTATGCCAAACGTACCCATTCGGGGTGTTTGTGTTATTTTAATTTAATTTCCACCTTATCTCAAGTAGTGGGCCGGCGGGAATCATGTGGAAACGCCTTTTTTAATTTTATTTTATTTTTTTGATAAATACGCCTTTATGGGGAATCGGTGGACACAACCTGCCCGAGGAAACCGACGTTAAAGTAAAGGATAAATCAATAAATAATTCAAAATTAATTGCATGCATCGTGGTAGGGCCCACCAAAGACTTCACGGGCAAGCACGGAACACATGTGCGGTCCTACTCCTACATCATTTATCATTTAATATAATAAAACTTGCGCGTAATTAATTTATTGCATACATCTGTCAAAAAATATGCACACTTGTCGGCGAGTTTTAATTTTTTAAATATAAATATATAATTAGCATTACAAATAATAAAATTATATATTTAAGAAAAAATTTAGTTACTATACATCTTTGTATTTTCCAAGTTTTATTTTGATTTTAAAGAAATAATTTTTATAAGTTTTATTATGCATATAATAACTTACCGAAATCATATCTTTTAAAACATTGTGTACTACCTCTTTTTCGTGTTCATGCTCTGTAGTCGGTGACTAGCAGGTGGTGGGTGATGGAATTAATCAAAGATTCAAGAGAAAAAAAAAAAATGAAAATTGGTACCTATCATTCTTTCTTTTTCCATCCATCCCATCCATAGGTTCTAAACAGATTTTTATGGACCTGGATACTAAGCCCAGTCTATTTAAACCTCCTCTCTCACTCCAAACTCAACCCTAGCCGCAGCCAGAGATAGCCAGAGAAAGAGAGAGGTGAAACCCTAGCCTCCGGTTGCACCCTCTCCGCTCACGTACGGCCTCACGCCTTTGACCATGGAGGCACCTGATCAGAAATCTCGACTTCCTCGAGATGTGGCGCCCCTTCTTCCAACCCTACCACCATAGTTCAAGACGGAGATCCGACCCGAACCATCAAGGTGCCTGAGGGTTTCAACTACGAACTCTACAACCGCAACGACATCAATCGCATCCTTGGCCCCGAGGCTTCTTGCATCTCCTTCAAGGACTCCGCTTGCAGATGCTTCGATTACATGGTCTCGAAGAAGAAGTATATCTACACCATTAATGATGATTGCTTTGTAAGTGCTCTTGCTTGAATTTTAGTGGTTTAGGTTTGAATCAGTCGGAATTTGAGTTGAAAGGATTTTTGATCCGTGTTATCTGCTTTTGATTAAGGTTTTAAGAATTTAATTGTCTAGATCTTTCGTTCATTTAGAAGAATTTTTCTGTTTGGATCTGGGGCTTTGGAAAATAGAGTGTAAGCGTTAAATGATTCGTGCATGATTCGCTACTCTCGGTGATCAGTTTTGTAATTGGATCTGGAATTTTCATTTTACCAAGTCAAACTTTGGTCAATCAAATAGAACTTTTGGAGCAATCTTGCCTCAAATTTGTTCCCGATTGTTAATTTTTCCTTAAATTTGTAGATATTGAGAATTCGAGATGGATGTAGAGGCAACGATGGTACATTGCAGACAACGACATTTTGTTTGTGTAGGAATTGTAGGATAAAGCGAGAAGAGTTGTGCGGAAGAAATCGAAGGAAGAGTTAATGAATTGTGTTAGCTTGTAGTGGTTATTGTGTTAACTGTGTAGGACTTGTATTATTATTAAATTAATGAATATTATTATTAATAGAATTGTTCACTTTGTTTATTATAAATGTTAACTATATTGTTATATGTGTTTACTTTGTATATTGAATATTGAATGAGTTCACTTTGTATATTAAATATTCAATATGTTCACTTTGTTTATTGTAAATGTTTACAATATTGTTATATGTGTTCACTTTGTATTTGTAAATGTTAACTACGAGATTAAATTTATGCTGCAACTAACTGAACTCATAAAAACTTTTAGTTCAACCTTTAACTTATTTAACTGAACACAAAAGTACGAAATTTCTATTTTTAGATTCAACTAACCGAAGAAATAAACACTTTTGTTCAACCTTTACCGTATTAAACTGAACACAAAAGTACAAAAATTCCATTTTCAGATGCAACTAACTGAACAAATAAATCTTTTAGTTCAACCTTTAACGTACTTAACTGAACACAAAAGTACGAAAATTTCATTTTCAGATGCATCTAACTGAACACTTATGACTTTTAATTCAACCTTTATGGTATTTAACTGAACAAATAAACCAGAACATTTGAAATTTCCGAAAAAATTCCAAAAAATTTTTGCTGACGTTAGCGTGTGAAAAATTGAAGATAGAGGCCCATTTTTGGCCTGTGGATGGGATGGATGGGAAAATGGTGAATGGTGTATATCACCCCTGAAAAAAAAATGGAATAGTTAGAAGATAATTTGGGCTTTCCAAAAGAAACAAAACGGTATATTGAGCCCATAGTGGGTTTAATTCTTCCGATTTCGGCCCATAAGAGTTTGTGTACGTTCAAAAGAAGGCCGTTACAATTTATAAATTGTTTGAAGCAACCGTTAACGGCCTTGGTTGTCTTTTCTACGTGCAAGGCACCCAGCTGGCACACTCGGACACTCCTTGCCCACTTCCTCGGTGACACCTGTGCTCTCTAGACACGGTCCATCGATAATCTGATGATAAAGCCTTTGAAATTTCACTACCATTTGGTGAATAAAATTTAGACGGATACAATAAACAAATCTAAGCACATTTATTTTTGCATTGTGTTTTGTTGCTGATTCTTTTTTCTTTTTTAGCTACTAAAATAATATAAGACCTGAAATTTATACTACTTTTTATTCTATTAATTTATATTGAATTGGCCCTTCCAAATAAACCGGGTCGGATTGGACCGGACCTAGTCCTTCGATACCCGTCCCATCAAAATCCGTCTTCGTTAAAAATTAAATCCGGCCCTTTGAAAACCCGGCCCTTGTAGGCCCTAGTCCGTTTTAAATATTTCGAAGGACCGGTCCGGTACGGGTTTTAAGACGGTCTTCCGAAGGACGGGCCAAAGGCTAAGGACTTTTGACATATCACTATCTGTAATAATCAAACCATACTTGCAGAATTTTTTTTAAAACCGATGTGCAAGAATGGTCAATAGGCATGTTTAAAATGCTGCGCACCCTTTTTAATTGCTTACTATAATGAAAAAAAAATTGAAAAGACACTTCATAAGAATAAAATTTAGATTTCTACTTGCCTATGTTTAAAATAGAATATATAATTATTGACAACCAAGACTATGGTCAACATGTTAATTTTAATTTGAACAAATAAGCTCGGTCAAATCGTCCGTACTAAATGATCTTCCACACCATCTATTAATTTATGATATATCACATGAATAAGACTGAATTTATAATTTCATATTTTTATATGTTATGTTGCTATGTATGACATTAACTAAATTTCGATGGACTTAGTTTCAATAATTTTTGTTTCTATTAGAATATTCAATGGTTGATTATTTTTAACATTTTATCATTATTTTGTTCTGCCTTTTCTAATCACACTTTGAAATTTCCTTAAAGGATCAAAGGGGAATGGCTCCAATATTAATATGTAATTGCCCACATTAAGTTCAACCATTAATTTTGGAAAGATAGATAAATAATTAATTTTACGTTCGGTAATTCATCTTATATTCTAACATATGCTCAAACACTGCCAAATGCACGTCGGATTATTAAAGAATGCGTACGTGTTCTAGAAAGTTAATCAAATCTGTTGAAAATATCAGGAGATGAGAACTTAAATGATTAGTAATATTTAATTAATTGTAATCATAATTACAATAAGATATGATACACAATTAAATCTTTCATTGATTCTGTTTCTAGAAAGGAAAGGTATTCCATATATCCATAAAATAATTAGGAATTTCTAGATGATCCTATTCGATTTTCTTTACTAAACTAAAAACTCAAAAGAAAGCCAGAGAGGAAAGATAATAAAATGAAACGAAAAATCTATATTTCTCGACTCTCTTATTTAATATATATCATATTTTTTACTTTCACACTCAAATATACAAATGAAAAAATAAAAAAACTTTATTTTCTATATCAAAATTACATAGGTTAACGTAATATTTTTTATTAACTTCAACCTACTATATTAAATAGTCAATCTAACAAGATTAATTCATAAAACTTTATTTTCCTCTTTATAGATATCATTATTCTCCATCCCGGTAACGCGTAGATCCGCGCAATAAATAATATTTCTTTTCTACCGTCATTCAAAATTTCAAATCAGTCATTTATTCCGTTTTCAGTATTTCTTTCCATTTTTATATTAGACGACATTTAGTGCGAAGCAACAAACAAGGCATGACAATTGACAGCCTTGCGCCATTAAACTTTACACCGAGTCCAGGCCTTGCTGTTACCCTGTGATGCCACCTAAGCCGACCAGCCTAGTTTCACAGAGGAGCAAATACCATTCCATTCGCGCCCCCATTTCTTTCCATTTTCTTTTTTCTTTCTTTTTCCTTTCCGAGCTAAAACACATTTCTTTTTCGTTTTCAACTTTGCGTCTTTCACATGCTCTTCTTTCCGCCTTTCTAGTCGAATCTCCCTCGTACTCTCCGTTCCCATTTCTCTCTTCAATTGAAGAGGAGAGAGATAGAGAGAGAGAGAGAAACAGAGGCGGAGAGATGTTGCAACGAGCGGCGAGTAATGCGTACTCTTGGTGGTGGGCCAGTCGGATCAGGACCAACCAGTCGAAATGGCTTGATAGCAATCTCGAAGGTTTCTGTTTATCTTTCAATTCGGTTTAAGTTTTACCTTTTTTTAGGGATTTTCATACTTTGTTGGTAGTTTTTAGATTGGGTATTCGCCTCTGTATTGAGTTAATTGAGCGCTTCCAATTGTGATTAACGATTCCGATCAATATTTGGTGTAACATGCATCAATTTGGTATCTAAAAGAGTAAAACTTGAATTTGAGAATTGGTATAGAAGACCCGAATTCCCAGAGAAGGTAAAAGATGAAGAAAAGTGTTGGAAACAAGTCTTGTATTAGCCCCTAATATAAATATGTAATGGTGCATGGCTAAACCCTTTGTCATGGTTCTATAGATACCCTTAACTTTTGGCCCTTTTTCTGTCAGAATCTCTGCCTGTTAGGTTACTGATCAAATGCCGAGATGGCAAATCCCGAATCAAAAGCTTTCCATTTTATGCCTCAGAAGTTGAACCATAACTTACTTATAGAATGCTGTTATAATACCTACTGCTCAAATAAGCAAAAAGTTTTCTTATAGTTTTGACGTAAGTGTAAATTCTCTTGTACCAGAGATGAATGAACGGGTGTCGGTAATCCTAAAGCTCCTAGGTGAAGAGGCTGACTCATTTGCAAAGAGGGCTGAAATGTATTACAAGAGGCGGCCTGAGGTGATAAACAATGTTGAGGAGGCATACCGTGCATACCGGGCCTTGGCTGAGCGGTACGATCATGTCTCAGGGGAGCTCCACAAGGCAAACCACACGATTGCTGCAGCCTTCCCAGAGCAGGTCCAGTATGCAATGCTGGAAGATGATGATGAAGATGACTCAGAACATGCACCAAAAGCCATAACACCAATCGACCCCACCAAGATTCGAAAATCTACTGTTGAAGGTATATAGCGTTTCATGTGTTTAGATACGATGTGGATTTGGTTTTATCAGTGTCAGTAAGTGAGTTTGAGTGTTTATCAATGCAAAATAGGGATTTGGTCAAAAATTTTTTTGACTAGCATGATGTTGGTATCTTATATCGTTCCTGCTGATTTACCACCAAAACAGTGCGCACTGAACTCTGCCTAAAGCAGAGGGTATTACTGCACCCAGGGTTTGGTAGTGCACAACCTGGTATTAATTTCAGTAACGAAGATAAAGTGACTGTAAGCTAATGCTCCATACAATCAGTCTAGTCTGTACCGACCAATTTCACATCTGAACACTTCTATAGTTGCTCCACATCAATTGGAATGTCATGTACTAAACTAGATTGACTTCATTGCTTCTTTTTTTTTTTACTTGATCAGGTCTGTTAAAGAAGAAAAAGAGGGACAAGGAGAAGGGGAAAAGAACCCCCAAATCTGACCTGAAAATAACCATAGAGAAAGCACAAGCCGAAATAGACCGCCTCCAGAAAGCAATTCTTGTGCTCCAGACTGAGAAAGAGTTCGTCAAATCCTCCTACGAGAGTGGCATAGCCAAGTACTGGGAGATTGAGAAACAGATGGCTGAGATGCAAGAGGAGGTCTGTTCATTGCAAGACCAGTCAGGGGCAGCTGGTACAGTTATCGAGGATGAGGAGGCACGTGCACTTATGACTGCCACAGCCTTGAAATCTTGTGAAGAGGCAATTGTGCGGTTGAAGGAACAACAGCAGGAGTCAGCCAAGCAAGCCAGGGTTGAGTCTGAGCGTATCCAGCTCGCAATTGAGAAGTTGAATTCCATTAAGGGTGAACCAGGAGAGCCAGCTCAAAGTCAAAAATTGACAGAGCCAATTAACATTTTTGATGACGCAGACGGGATCCAGGTTCAGAAGCAAGACCAGCTTGATGTGATATGTGAAAAGGTCAAGAAGCACTTTGAGATGAATCCAGAAAGTTCTGTGAATGAAATTGCTGACAAGATAGATGAGCTTGTGTGTAAGGTGATTGAGCTTGAAATGAAGGTTTCATCGCTCAATGCTCAGATTAATCGTTTGAGTAATGAGAATGAGGAGCTGGAGAAGTGCTTGAAGAAATTAGAAGAGGAGAAAACGGGGTTGTCTGATGACTCGAATGAGTTAAATAGAAGACTGAAGGAAGCTGAACAAGAGTTAAAGAGAGTTAAGGAGTTGGAAGAAGGTGTCAAAGAAGAGGAGAGGGCCCTTGCGAGTGGGTTTTCTGGGGTGGTGAGCAGTTTGAGAAATATTTCGAAGAAGTTTGACAACGTGGAGGGAAAAGAGACAAAGGTAAGCTCAAAAGATTATGGAGAGGGAAACGAAACAAAGGTAAATTCAATAGATACCATGGTCCATTCTACTCAATCTGAGTTAGCTGGTGAGACGAACTCATCAGAAGAAAAGGATCAAAGAGTTGGTTCTACGGGTGTGCCTACAGTAGTTGATGCTGCCTTCTCTTCAGTAAACAGTGCAGAAGACGTGAAAGAAATTGTGGAAATTCATGAAATGAACACAGAGTTGGTGAAAGATCAAACAGTCCAAAATCTACAAGATGCAACATCAAATTTGATAGAGGAGAAAATTGAAGAAAGAAAATCAAATGAAGATGTACTTCTAGTTTTAGAACATGGTGCTGCCAAGACCATGAATGAAGAAAACCAAGAGGTCCCAGACAAAAAAGAGTCAAAGGTAACTGAGTACGAAGGGGAGATCTCTTCACAAAATAGTGAGATTTTTTATAAAGATTCATTAAAGGCTGCTAAAAAGAAGTACAGAAGAGGCATCTCTTTACAACAAGGTGAAGAGCAATATGCACCTTTGGCAGAGAAAGTACCCAATTTTAGAGGAGAAGAGAAAGATGGAGGGCTGAGCTGGCAGGAGTTGTTACTAGATGGGCTCGAAGGTCGAGAGAAAATTTTACTGGCTGATTACACCGCAATTCTTAGAAGTTACAAAGAAACAACAAGGAGACTCAGTGAGGTAGAAAAGAGAAATCAAGAGCAGTTTAGTGAGATGGCAAGGGTCGTTCAGGAATTACGTAAAGATAATGCCTTGAAAGATGAAGAGATTCGGTCCTTAAAGCAGTTCTTGAGGTCCTTTAAAATGACCTCCAGTGATGTCACTTCTGATGGGTCCAGTGCACTACTGGAGAATGAAATTCTAGAGAGAAAAAGTGATTCATCAATTGAAGAGAAATTAAGAGTAGATATTGATTCAATGTTTGAAGAGAATTTCAAATACATGCTAAGAATTAGTGCCTCATTGAATCGCACACAAGAATTTGAAGCCAAATATAAGAAATTAGAATCTGAGTTGAAAAAACCAATAGGTGAGAATGTAGAGGATTCTAAAAAAGGTTCCGACACAAATACAAAACCCGAAACAATAGAAAAAAGACTGAGGGATTTAAAAACTGAGCTTGAGGTGTGGTTAGAACAAATTACATTGCTCAAACAGGAACTACAAGGCAGGGCTTCATCCCTTACTGGTATGCGAGATGAGATAAGCGAGGCAGTACGTGGTAGTACTGCTACTGATGGGTCCTGCTTGTCAGTCTTTCAAGGCGAGGTGCTTGGCTTGCAACTGGAAAATGACAAGGCTGAAATGGAGTTGCGTGCAGGTGTAGATCTTGTAAGCAGTCTACATATTAAAGTGGATAGTGACTTGTCTAAGATTAAAGAGAGCTTTGAGTTGCCAAGCTCTGAAAGTGAGCGTAAAACTAAATGGGAGCACTTCAAACAGCACCCGAGTAAAAGCCGGGTCCCACTTAGAAACTTTCTTTTTGGACAGAAACCCAAACCGAAGAAAAAACCCTCATTTTTTGACTGCATCAACCCTATGTTCCAGAAGCAGAACAGTGATTTGAAAGGAGGTTATGTCGGGATGCAAAACTATTAGGTACTTTCCTTTCTGATTAGTTGTTACATTTTATATTTTTTTATAATTTTATCAAATTTGCGTTAATAAATAAGTGGTTGGAGGCAGGAGCCTGCAGCAAAAGCCTTGTTCTCATATTCATAAAGAGTGGTATAAATAGTATCTCTGCACGATTTGCTAGATTGGATTATATGAATAATAACTATTGGAGTACATATAACACATGACTATTGCTTAATTCTTTTAGTTATGGGAATTGATCTTCAGAAGTATTTAACTAAGGAAATAGTTCACATTTTGTAGGTTCTGTCCTTCCTAGAAGACGATGCTGAGTGTGAATAAGGATGAGGTGAACTAATAATGGTGGATGTCTGAGTCCAGTATTTTTGTCGGCTCAGTTGTTCTACAAATCACAGAGAATTGTTTGACATTTATGTTGTTTTTTTGGATTGTAATGTTTGCTTGTCATTTTTTCCATTTTTTTAAAACATAAAATGCTAATCTATACTAAAATAGTTTTTTGTCTTAGTGAGGTTGCTGCAAGAAATTTGTAATAAGATCTGTCCAATCACGGCTATCTGATGTCTATGGTCAATTATTTGATTACAATGTCGTTACACATCTGATTGTGCTTGGTTCATTTGAATTGCCGTTTGAAAATAGCACCCAGCTTAATAATAACGGCTTTTTGATATATTGTATGCTGCAGGAGATTTTATTTTAATTGTTAACTCAAACTGCTAGATTCAGAACTGGATCAGTGTAAAAAGCTGTAATAATTTTCCTCGTGGAAATAAATTATGAACATTAATTAATAATATCTATCATTATAATATACCATAAACACTAACATCAAAAAAAGGATTTTGAATTCATTGATGCCAATATGCCCTGATAACGTGTTCTACTAACTCCAGTCCATGCAAGGTCGAACAAGAAAAATATCTTCATACATTCATTGTACTATAAATATAAACTAAAGTAGTACACATGTGCTCGTGGTACGCAATAAAAAAGATTTTGTTGAACTAGACCAAAGTCTCTTCCATTACTTTTACGATATTACATATTTTATTACTTTTATCTTCTTATGATATAAGAATAATGTTATTTTTTTTCCGTTTATACAATTTCTTTACGACTTGAAACTCTTGTATGTATAGAGACTAGGAAAGTAAAGCGCGATCTTTGAAGATTATTATTATTATATGATACCTCTTTGTATAGAAAAAAAAAAGCCTTGTAACATAGAAAATATAAACATATATTAAGTCAATATCAAGTTAACAAATAAGACTAACAAATGTTTTTACCTTACAACCCATTAGAACAAAATGCATGTCCCATATATTTCCGGTCTTCTTATCTATTGCATACTAAATTTTTGTCGCTAGCGCATCAATAGTTCTATTTGTGAGCGATGCAATATCTAAATGTTGGCCATCTCATATCACTAATATGTAATGTAAAATTTATATATTGGATGTACTATAAATTTATATGTTGGAAGAAATTTCAACAGGAATATTCAATGATTTATGGAATGAAAATTTTATAAATGTAACAAAAATTATAATCAAAACAAGTAAAACTATTTATAGATTATTCACGCCTTTTTGTTGAAAAGTTTTTGGATGCATCCTTAGATGGCGGGAATTGCTTTGCTCACGCCTTCGTTTTGGAGATTCACTCCTACTTTCTTGTTAAATGACAAAAATGACCTCCAAATCCCTCTATCTTTTTCTCTCTGCGCTGAAAAAGCAAGGTATTTTAGTCATCAAAGATATAAATAAAGATGTGTGGGTGTCGGGATCGTTTAGTTAAATGTACTCCGGCACTCCAAGCATTGTGTAATAGCATTTTTTTAAATTTCTGTAACGTGATACTCTATAACTATTTGTGTGTCGGGTATTATTGCTTATAAAACTGATCCGATTCACCGACAGACAATAATTAGACAGCACATTATTTTGTTTCTAATTTTTTTGACCTCTTCATATTTTCATTTTCATCCACCTTTCTCTTCTACTCCTCCAGTAGCACTGCCTCATTCTCATACCCTTCTTTTTTTGTCAATATGGCCCTACCATACTGAATTTAATTATTTTTGTTTATTGCTCATAAAATTGAGAATTAATACAATAAAATTTCATGCATTGAGCGAAACTCGATGAGACCTTTGGTTTTAATAAATTGTGGGAGTGAATCTCTAAGTAAGACGTGTGCAAAGCAATTCCCTGGCATCATATGATAACTATGGCACCTTTTGGTGATAAGGTGTATTATATGATATCTTTTAAATGTAGGCATCCTCTGGTACACAATTTCAATTGCATCCTTTTAACCCATCCATGAATTTTTATTTATAAGTAATATAACATATATAAACTTGGGGAGGTATGTCGCGCGCGTGAGTTATTGTGGTTAGCACAGTAACTCGCGTGACTTTTCTGTGGCCATTTGGCTGAATTTTTTGCGGGGCATCATTTTTTGGTTTGGATTTTTTGTGGAAGCTTCGTATAATATTTCAATAGTATTCTCAATTTTTATGGCATTTTTTATATAGTGTTCTGAATTTCGTAAAAAAATTATATGCGCGATGTTCGCTCTATAGTTATTGATTTTGACCACACGGTCACTCATTTCATTAAGAAACCATTTAATAAAGGGAAAATTAGATTTATGCCACCTCAAAGTTGGAAAATTAGAAAAATGCCACCTTAAATTTGGATCTTTAAAAAATGCCACCCTAAATTCAATTAGATTAGAAATTTGCCACTTATACAATATGAATCAGTCATCTCCATACCTAATGTTTTGTATTGACCAAATTACAACAAAAGTAGCTTCCGTACATATCTAATATGTATTTTTCCTGGTGTAAAACTATAAATTAGGATACAATAATACTTAGTTTATAATTCCAGATTTGAAGAAAAGTGGAAAAATTCAACGAAAATGTTTGTTTGTGGATAAAATTAAAAGACAACTAATAATAGACGATAACGATAAGATTGATATAAGAAGTGAAAAGGAATTCAAATAATAAGCAAAGATGCAATTATTCTTGAGATATAAAATTCAACTTATATCATTATTCTTGTCTCTCCTGTCTCATGCGTTAATATGAATTTAACCACAAAGTAAAAATTTACTTTAACCCAGGCTTCTAGACTTGTAAATTATTAGGCTCAATAACGAATTTGCAAATATCGACTTTCTTTTCAGGAGACCTAGTTTGTGCTCGAATTCATTTCGTCGACGGTCATTTTCATTCGTATGGCAAGATTAGCGGAAAAAACAGGGAGATTAGCGAAGAATAGATCAGTTAGAGAATTTTTATTTGCTGAAGATAGAGAAGGGTAATTTGGTCAATACAAAAAATATGTATGGAGATGACTGATTTATACGGTATAAGTGGCAATTTTCTAATTTAATTGAATTTGGGGTGGCATTTTTCAAAGACTTAGATTTAAGGTGGCATTTTTCTAATTTTAAAATTTTAAAGTGGCATAAATCTAATTTCCCCTTTAATAAAATATTCGTATAGGAATGAATCGCACAACGTACGAAATTAGCACTAGTGTAAATAAATAGAGTATTTATACATTTTCGTTGCATCTTTTGAATGTATTCCCTACATAGCACCCTTTCTGATGAGGTGTGTAATATGACATCCTTTAAAATGTATGCATCCCCTTGATAGGATCCTTTGGTAACTCAATATAGACAATAAACATATATTATTTACACTTTTAATAAATCTCTATCATTGTTATGTCAAAAGATGCGATTTTAAATTCATACATGTCTATATAGTTGTTGGTCTAAAAGTAAAAATATAAAAACCATGTAGGGAAGAAGGGTCAGTCAATACTCTATTGAAATGCCATCGGAATTTTTTGGGGTGTAAAATTGAAATATCCTTTTAAGTTAAAATGAGATTTATAATTTTTTTACCTTATATCTAATTGAACAAATCTCATATCCAAATATTTCTAGTTTTTGAAGATGTAGTAGAGCAAATTTTCGTGACTCATGCATGTATCATGCTGAAATTTTTATTTGTCAGTGATGCGATATCTATAATATTTGTTATTTCGTAAAGGTAAAATGACCGATGAATATGTAAAATGATTAATGAAAATTTAAAACAGAGAATTATTTATCGGAATTGCTTACCATCATCCTATAGGATTCTATCATCCCCATCATCCCCAGCGACACGTTTAATGCTTTCCATTTTCGGAAAGAATATATCCAGCATCCCATCCCCATAAACGGAAAGTATTAAACGCGTCGCTCTTCTCATCCAGAGTCTACGCTCTTCTTCCCCCATCCCATCTTTCCTTTTCTGTTCACATCTATGCTCTTCTCATCTCAACTCTCTTATGCTAAGTACTGTAGTTGGTTTAGTATATTCCGTAGCAATAGTGTGTGCTTCAATAGTTAGTTTTATATCTTCAATGATAATAGTTTCAACTTCAATAGTTAGCTTAGTAACTTCAACGATAATAATTTCAACTTCAACAATTAGTTTTGAAGTTAATAGACTAACTGTTGAAGGTGAAACCATTACTCTTGAAGTTAATAAGCTAACTATTGAAGTTATTGAGCTAACTATTGAAGTTACTAGGCTAACTATTGAAGTTGAAACCATTATACTTGAAGTTACTAGGCTAACTATTGAAATTACTAGGCTAACTGTTGAAATTACTAGGCTAACTATTGAAGTTACTAAGCTAACTGTTGAAGTTAAAAGTATTACTCTTGAAGTTACTAAGCTAACTATTGAAATTACTAGGCTAACTGTTGAAATTACTAGACTAACTATTGAAGTTACCTAGCTAACTATTGAAGTTGAAACTATTATTCTTGAAGTTACTAAGCTGACTATTGAAGTTACTTAGTATCTTCAACAAAAATAGTTTTAGATTCAGCAACTAGGCTGAGCAGAATGGAAATGGCGCAAGTAAATAGAGAAAGCGCGAAAAAGGGGGGAAAGCGCAGACTAAAATGGAAAGGGCGCTAGAATCGCTAGGACTAAAATGGAAAGGGCGCTAGGAATTTCTGTTATTAATGAGCGGATGATGGGGATGATGGATCTAGCGGATGATCCTTATCAGGCCCGATTATTTATAGATGTTATATTGGCACCAGACATTACTAACTGACACCCTATGATATCTATGTTTAGATAGACGCCTTTTCAATCACACGTTTTAGGTTTTTTTTTTTTTTTTTTTTTCTTTTCTTTTGATAAGGACGTTTTAGGTTCATTCACGCGCCTTTTTATTATATTATATGTAAGGTGATGCGTGAATAACTCGGTAACAAGGAAAGTTCTCAAACTCAATATTCTCCATTTTAGATTTTTTATTGGTTCCTTCAACTAAAAACGAAATAGTGATAAAAATTATTGCAAAACACACCGTTCATAGTTGCTAAAATCTTTGAATTGGTAGACTTTTTTTTAAAGGATGCACAATGGTTAACACTACCATAGTTAACTATCCAAATCGAAACTATAGACATTAGCAAGCAAAGTATATTCTACATAAGCTAACCCCATTTATACGTAGTTATTACTACAGGTGTCAAAATTTTCAGAGGAAAAAGGGGAAAAAAAAAAGGAGAAAATATTTTCAAAATCTATACAAAGTGAGAAATTAGGAAGCTATCTATGTAATCATTTATATGTCAAATCACATGACCAAGAGCTATTTCATCTTCAATTTCATCAGTTTCTTCAAAGAGCTTAAGAAACCTAAGTTGGTCCCGTTCTCTTCTCCTTCTCTGCCAATACTTGTACACAAATACTGCAGCAAGAACAGTCACAATGGAGGCGAGAACAGATACCACCACCACTATTGCTATAGTCTTCTTCTTACTCTGCTCACTTTTGTCTTCCACTATCGTAGAATTTTGGGAACCTGCTTCAATGTGAAGCATATATTCTATTAAACAATACCCTTAGAACATATCTTTTTGTCTATCACTATCTGATGTTATTTTTTACCATGCCAGCTGTCAGAAATTATTTATTAACTAAATGCTTGGTAAAAATTAATTAAGTACTCTAAAGTTTGGTCAGAAATTTGTCGCAAACAAGGAATGGACAGAATTAGATTGGGCAACCAGAAAGGAATTTGCACTGCCAACAAATCCTTAGTTAATTTCGTAGCCAGCCAGCTAAAAAGAGAAGTATGCACATGACTTTACAGCTAGTTATCTTATTCAAGAACAAAAAATTGTATCAACAAAGAGGAAAAAGAAAGGAAAAAAGTTCTCACCAGAGCCACCACCACAATCTGAACATATGAAAGTGGCGTTTAATTCCTTCTCCTTAAAATGGATATATTTTCCTTGTACAAAATCATCAGAGCACATCTCCCATTCATCAAACACATCATCAGATTTGAATGTATCTGATTCATAAATGCCACACCTCTTGCACTTCTTCTCCGGTAGCTCTGTCAATGGCTGACAGTATTTACAATAAAATAGGTTATTTTTATCACACTAGGAGATTCATACCTGCTCTGAACTGAAGGATTATTTCTGGTAATGTAGTAACCTACTTCACTATGAAAAATCTATTTAAACCGCATATAAAAGAAAAAATAAAGTGGAAGGCTGTTTTTGGTCCACTGAGTTTGGTTCAATCCAGGCTTTCCACTTTTTTCTAGTTCAATTAAGCCCCTTAACTAATAGCCTTTTGTTCAGTCTAGTCCTTCTGGCTATCAAGCTGCTAATTCTTCTATTAGCTTGGCTGAAGTGGCATCATGAGCAATTAAGGTGCATTTATGTAGCACATCAACATACGTTTCAATTAAATAAATTATCCAGAAATGAAATAATAAAATAGAATTTTAAAACAAACTGTACCCCTCTTCCTCTCATCAGTTCTCTTCGTTCCAAAGATTTTTGCCCCTTAATTACTCTCTAATGTTTCTCCCCAACGGCATGATAAAATAGCCAAATAACCGACAGCTGTCTCTTGGTAGACTCACTTACGGTCGTTTTCCAAAGGTTTCTCACAACTGCACACTTTTTTGAATTTTGGTTCTTTATTGGGAAAATCAGAACATTACAACATCTCTTCCTTGGATCATGGGAACTCATAGTATCAATTAATTTTACAAAGTTTGAATTTAAATGACTAAACGTCATTTCTTCATTCTTCATGAAGTTCTTAAAATGGTGGTCAATTAGCACGGTACCTAGTACCAGGCTCATAAATTGACCTGAACTTGCTCTCAACAGATATGGGTCTTGGAAGCCATTGCAAAGACTTGCCAGATACCCAAAGACTTGGGAAAAGGAATATGAAGAGGATTTTATATCAAGTTGCTAGCAACAATTAACTGCAATTAACATATTATCTACATGAGTCAGACTGTCAGAGAATTAGATTTCCTTGCTGCTTGTTGATTTTGGGACAGTCAGGTCATTCCAGATCCTAATTTGTCTGCTAAATGACTGATGGTTCAGCACATTTCAGATTGAGAAAGTAATAAAGTCAAATTAGTTCCAAGCTTGGAATTTGTTTCATTTGTAAATGCAATCAGATTAAAAATGCACAATAAATAATAATTTTTTTGCTGACTGAACATTCTCATATCTAACAATGTTCCATGTTTAATTAGGCGAGATTGGTAGAAGAGAATGATCGGTAGAACCAAGAGCAAATTTAGGGTTTAACAAGAGGATAAAGAGGAACGACACAAGGAAGAAAATGAAAGAGAAAGGGACAACTGCAATATAATTTAGGGTTTGATTCTCTATTTATTAGAAATCTTTTTCTGTTAAGATTTTTATGAAAATTTTAGTTCAGATTCATGCCGTGAACGTCCTAGTGCCACATCAATGGGTGTATGATAAAGTTAACAGCTCAATAACAAGACTAAATTGAACAAACATGATAAGTAAAGAACTTAATTGAACCCAAGAAATAAAAAAAGAAGACTCAATTGAACAAAATTCAATTCAGCAGCCAGAAAAAAAAAACATTCTGAAAGAAATAAAATAAGCTTCAATTACCAGTGCAGACTTTTAGTTTCAATTTAGTCTCAGTTCTGTAACATGAACACACAATAAAAAAAAAAAAAGGCTACCATCTTGTCTAGCTTGTAAATAGCTAATACGTGCAATACACCATTCACTGAATACTGTTTCATCCTGGTAAAAAGCTGATCACCATAGTACCAAATTATACGATTTTATCACTTAAAACCATAGTAATATCCTATGTTGCATAGCAGATAATATACTAATTAGCTCTGTCAATAAGTATATATAAATAAAATGAGAACAAACCTGCCAAGATTCTTGACCCTTGAAACTGTACAGGAAATTAGTTGTCTTCACATCTGGAAGTAAGGTCTTGTTTTCCCCTTTACAGCTGAAGTATACAATAGGTTTTGATGGCCACCACTCATGTGCATTAAATATTTCAATAGACCCGAGTGTAACCTGTCTGGATGAAATGCTTCCTACCAAATTTTTTTTAAAACAAATAGAAATCAATAAAGTAGTTTAGCAGCTCTTACATGTTTCCACATGGAAACCACAAAATTACTAAATGGGTTCTGAAATAAAGTGGGTAATTGGAAAAGTTCAGATGTTGCACTCAATTTTATGCAACATATATCTTACTAGAATAAAAAATCTCCCACCCAACTAGAATCATCAAATAGTTTTGAAATTGGCATACTTTAATAGAGTTGATGGTATGGATATTAACAATTTCTTACCTGGAATCGAGCTAAGAAGGATGAAAACAAGAAGAAATAGGGGATGAGTTGAGCTTGAAGCGCAGCGTAGAAATTGGTTTCGTCTCATACCGATGAAGAAAGCAAGCTATTCGTGAACAAATCGAGCAAAGGATCGGAATCGAGAGAGAGAAGCAAAGAGGAAAGGAGGAAGAAATTCGAGCGAGAAACGCAAAGTGTGAAATTAAGAATCTTATTTTGGCGTCAAGTCATTACTCTTCTCAAGAGTTCTTCACAGGTCAATGGTCAAATCAGTAATTTAGCAGACGAAGTTTTGGGCCTCTAGCTTCCCTAGCTTATAAGCGGCCTTGCGTTGTGCTGTGATAGTTTCTTAAGATAATTTTGGGCTTATTTCTAAGGCCGTTGGGATAGAATGGGGCCATACTAAGAAAGCTATAGTTGGGCTTATGTTAAATTAGTGCAGAGATGTCACTGCTTGATTGTGATTTGTGAATATAAATTTGAATGATTTGCTAATATGTTGTAAAAGAAATGGATAAAGAAAGAGAGAAGATTGTATTGTGTTCACGCTTTGATTGTCTTGAAATAACATTCCTGTTTGAGGCAGTCATCACAAATAAAATTTCACTAGAACAAAATATTAAACTGTAAAAGGAAACAAAGTGATTATTCATCTCTAAGCTCACATTACACTGCCACTGTACCACATCCAGAGGCCCCAAAAAAGGAAACCAAAAGATAGAATAACAATATTAATCTAAAATTTACAATGAAAAGATTCGCATTATTGATCAACAGAAAAGACTTTGTACTCCAGCTGATACGCCTTGGTAAAGAAAGCCGGCCAACAAAGGTATGTACACAGTATGCTGCTCACAGTCGATGCTCCGATCATCATGTTCATGACGACTATCTGAAGTTGCACAGCCTCTATTGGGGAGGCTCCACCCATAATCAGACCCGTCATAGCGCCTGGTAAGGAAATTAAACCCACCGTCTTTGCACTGTCTATATTTGGAGACAAGGCAATGATCAAGGTCCGTTTAACTTGTTGCAGTGTAGCCTGTCGAGGTGTAGCACCTAGAGCCAATGCAGTTTCAACCTGCATTAATTTGTGAGTTTTTGGTTAATTCATAGACCATAATCACTTCTTTACCTTAAAGTGTGAAGGTACAGTCGAACTATGTTAGGCGACAATTGCATAATCAGGGCCATTATTCACATCAACAAATATAAGTATGAAGGTAAATTAAGGCTTACATCTCCAACGGACTAACCTTGTACATATCAGGAATTGTTATTTGTTACTAATTCTGTTATGTACCAGTGTTTCTACTGCAAGTATACCAGCCAAAGAGAAATTGTCATCCACTGATATTAAAAGTAAAATTAAGCATAAAGGAAAAGAACAAAAAGCTTGTCGATAGATAACAAACCAAGTTTCTTTGCATTTTGACATCTTCATGGAGCTTTTTCATGGTGACTCCAGTCACCGTCATGGCATTGCCGACCATCATCCCTGCTATTGGTATGATGTACCTCGGTGTGAAGGGAAAAACATCTAAGACGACCAGAAGAAACATTGTGACTGAAGTTCCAGCCAAAATTGACATCCATGCTATGTACTTCCCGCGTGGTACATGTTTGGCCCTTTCACCTGCTGTGTATCCTGCCACTGATACCTGGACAATCCATGTATTGTAACAATCACATAATCTGATAATCAACGATTTTTTGTTTTTTGGTTTTAAAAAGGGAGAGTGATCGTTTGTGAAAGTTATAAGAGAAACAAAGACAATATTTGATTTAAGAGATGGTTAATCCATTCCATGCCTGTGTACAACTTATTTGCTATCAGTATAAGAAAGGCTGAATCAAGGCCTTCCATTTCAACAAGAAAGAACCAAACAAAGTACGCAGAAACAAATCAACAATACATAGCAATAGGAATATTATAAAAAAATAAATGTTTATTCAATACAAAAAATGTTTGTCATACCATGAAGAGATAAGCAAGGAGGATCCAACCAGCGTTTTTCTGAGAGAAGATAAACTGAAGCACGAAGCCGATGACGGAGAGCTGGAGAAAGGCTCTGGTCATGGCAACGAGCATCTCTTTCTCCAAAGCAAGCTTCTGGCTGAAAGACAGAGCCATAGCCATGGCGACAACTGCCATTGCTGCCACCGGTTTCAGCATCCCCATAGCAAATTCCTTCCAGAAGGTCGGGTCTGATGGGTCGATTTGCCCCAAAACTTCCCATGATTGGTTCAGCGAATTCATCAGATGCATGTTCTCAGTATTTGGATGAAATATGTTAACAGGAAAAATGGTGTTGACTTGAAAGAAGCCTTTTTTAAGTTCCACCTTAATTTGGGGAAAGAGGAAGTTTGTGGGGTAGGAAAAAAGACTTGGTCAGTCAGAATGTCAGATACTATTATTTAAATGCAAATCTATCTAAAGTTTAAATGGACACTTAACCGAGAGTTTCATTAATATCACAAAATGATAAACATGACGACATAATTTAAGTTTTATATGTCTTATGCTTAGTACGAGTAAATTAAAGGGTGGACAAGAACTGAGGAAGGGTGTTTATGGGGTTGGCAAAGTGGCCAACTAACAGTGGCTTGTTGTATTTGGCGTTTCGTTTTCAGTTTTTATACTCATCTCCGTTTTATCATAACTGTAGAAAGTGCAATTGTAACATTTTATACTCTTCAAATTGGTATTACAGTTTAGACAGTCTGTTTAAACTGGAGATGAGTCTGCAAGATCTCTGTTGTTCGAACGCATCTTAGGTTCGTTCTTACTTACCAATGGGCCCACTGCAAAACAAAGATTCTGTTGTCGACTTCTCCCACATGCTTATGTCCAGTCGAATTTCCTGTTAAAATTTTCCACTATCTCATATGTTAATGTCACTCACAAATTAACTCGACATTAGTCAATTAATCTTTCAAAAGCTAATGAAAATACTCGAACTGCTAATTGTCAAAAGCAAATAACTAAATGGTTATTTTTCATACCGCTATATTTCAGATCACTTTTTTTAAAAAAAACAAATTTACTTTATTTTTGTAGTATTAAATATGTATTTAAATAATCCTCAAAAAGTATTTTTATCACAGGAATGATAACAGCTGCAATTTTGTCATCCCTTGACATCGCTTGAACAAAGTGAACACATAAATAGACAAACTGAACATATAGATAATCAAAGTGAACGCATACAAATAAATAAGTTTTGTCGTTCTTGTTCAGATTTTTATATGCATGTTCAACTTATTTTTATTATACTCATTTATTTGTAAATGTTCACTTTGATCATTTATATGTTCAGTTGTCTATTTTATATGTTCAATTTGTTCAATTTGTTCAAGTGATGATAAGGGATGGCAAAATTGCAGATGACAGTTAGGCCTGCATTACGTCTTAAACGGTCACGAAACTACAATCTTGCGTTGATCGTTGCGTTATAGAACGAAAATATTTTGTCTTTTGCGTCTTGCGTTCAATCCTTTAAACGCAACAATTATTTGTTGCGCTGATCGTTTCGTTCTATTTAGACGGTCAAAACAGTTAAACCGTTTAAAATAGTTAACCGTGCTTTACATGTGTTGTACTCTTTTTTTTCATGCTTAACATGAAATTTAAACAAAACACAACATAAAATTGAAAGAAAAATACCTCATAATTCATACCATGATTACAATTTACAAAACACAACTTAGAATTCATGATTAAATTAGGACATATACCCTGTTCATAAAATGGGAAATCCTCTTGTTTAACAATTCTACCACAAACGCCCTTTTGTCCTAGTCAACTACTAAATTTTTCATCAACCTGCAGTTTCACAAACAAAAACATTAATAAATAAATAATGTCAAGCAAATCGCTTAAAACCAGTAAATGAAATAGTCTCCACTGCTCCAAGTATCATATTTTTTTGTAAAGAATTACTGGTTTTTACAGATTTCAACTGTTGGATGCAAAAACCAGTAAATCGCTTAAAACCAGATATTGTAACAAACCAGCTTAGTGAAAATCATTAATTCACTTGGAATCCATAAATATTTTTTTTCTGAAAAACCAATAATTCTTTGCTGTAAAAACCAGCTTTGAAAACCAATATGCTGAAAACAGAATTTGAGTTCCAATATCCTTGTAATTCTTTACAACCCAACTCAGAAATTGTAAACTCATATTTTTTAATTTGGCTTCTAATATCCTTGTAAATCACTTGGAAGTAGCCATTTACTTCATCATTTACACAAAAATGAAAAAGAGTCGAAAATTGAGGAAATCACAAAAACTTCACTGCTCAAAGAAACCAAAAACACACAAAAATTAAATGTTCACTGCATTAGTAGAACAGAAATTGCAGCAATTACCTTTGAATTAAGGTTCAAAACAACTAAATACTTCGGCATAGCAGAACCAAGGCGCCATGGTCAGAAATAGAGAGTGATGGGGCTCTCCGGCAGCAGCTTGAGGTTGAGGAGGGGTGTAGAAGTCGAGTAGAGAGCCGTGGCAGCGAGCAATAGCTTCAAAAGGCGAGTTGATGGCATCGAGTCTCAACCTTCGACGAATTTTTGCGACAAAGAGAGAGAGAGAGATGTCGGCATCCAAGGTTAGCAATAGAAGGAGGGTGGTGAGAGCTTTCCAACGGTGGTTCGATCTTGTAGAATGGTGGTGGATGGAAGGTGGGGGGCTGGGGGCCGAGAGGGTTTGGGAATGGCGGACCTTCATTTTTTTTCTTTCTTTGGTTGTTCTGCTCTATAAGAGAGAAGAGCACGAAGAGGGTGGGAGAGGGTAAATGTGTTGGCCTGTTGGGGTTCTGATAATCGGAGAAGAGAGAAAGATGGGTGTTGGGTTCTGAGTTCTGACGAAGAAGAGAGATGCGGCGCAAACTTAGTCGACTCCATCGTTCTCTCCGCCATATCTCCTCTGCAATTCAATTAATAGTGATACCATACAATTTAAGACGAAACGGACGAAATAAATGATAACGAAACAGACCTGTTTCGTTAACCGTTTCGTTCTGAAACGAAACTGGGTTTATATTTGCGTTAACCGTTTCGTTTTTAAAACGAAACCGAAATCCTTAACCGTTTCGTTCCGTTTTGGACGAAACGAAACGAAAAAACGGTCGAAACGGTTACCGTTTTCACCCCTAATGACAGTAATCAATTTCCTTTTTATCAGTACAATTGTACAAAACCAAAACATTATGTGAGAATAGGCCCATTCCAAAGTCCATATTGTCAGCTGACACTTACAACACCATCAATAAAGACTCATTAAAAACATCAAGCCCATACTTAAGCCCACTTTTTCATTACTGGGCCCATACACCCCACTCAGGCTCAAGTCAAGCTTACCATCGATGATCGATCCTCGGAGTTGCGCGCCGTTTCGTTTAGCTTCTCTCCCGTCGATCTTGCACACCACTCCATTCTCTCCAGTCTCCACTACCAAACAACAATGTCGAAGCTTTCCTTGCTCCGAAGCGCACTGACCTCCAGGCCTTCCCACCAGCTCCGATCGGCTCCAGCAGGTTCTCTCTGGGCTTCCTCCCAGAGGTTTCTCTCCACCGAGGCCGGAGCTGATGGTGCCTCCTCCGGCCCTTCGTTCTTCCAATCCTCAGCAGACGGTTTGTTTCCCTTTCTTTCTTTTTCGCTTTTAGATGGAAATATTTGGAATAAACCCGTTAGAACATCAATTTTGCATTTTGTTTTCTGAGTGTCAAAAGACCTGAAAGTTAAAACCCTTCGTACACAAAGGTGAAAGGTCAATCAGAACCAGCCATACCTGACTATTGAAAATGCCAATCCCTCCTTTTAAATCAGCCTGTTTAGACTGATCTAGCTACTAGTTGTTGGGTCGGATGTATTAGCATTTGCCTGATCAATTGCTACCCTCAAAGTCAGCTGTACTTTGTTACACTGATTGAGCTATTGAAACAATAAAATAATGTCTCAATGTTAAATTATTTCATCTTTGAGATGGTTCGAGTCAAGTGCAGTACAACTGCGTGCAACCCTTATCTTTATTTTCCTTAGTTATTTACATATTTTGCAATTTATAGTTGAGTTGACTTTATTTTTGTGATATAACAGGTTTAGTATATGGAAGGATAACTGGACGTGTGCAAAACATGTTGGGGAAAAACATGCTGAAAACTGATTTGATTCATCAACTCGAAGGCTGTGATTTGTCATTCCACGATGTCAAATTTGATTATAATCGAGTTTATTTCCTGACCGGCGCGTATTGCCCTTGTTTACTCCCTTTTTTTTTTTTTTTTCTCTTGACACTATACGCTGGAACTACTAATATTTTCTTTTAGTAATTAAATTCATTTGTGTTTCTTCATGAAATCAGATTTTCAGTTATCTTCCAGTGGGGTAAAAAAAGAAAAAGAAAAAAAGAGACTCTTATACCCTTCTGAAATTAGAAAAATAATAAAATAGCATGTAAAGCGCATTTTTTCTTCTAAGTTATATAGAGCATCAAATATATTTTGTATAGGTTTACAATCGTTCTTTGTTTTTGTAGTGGTATTTTTTAAATTTTGACACTTTGTAGGATTCTAAGTACTAACATATAATTTGTTTGCTTTGGAAATAGCTTGGTGCAATTTCCTTCTCGGGCTTCATATGAGAATGGCCAAAAACAGTTGAGGTTGAAAGGTGGCTTGTTTAATTTGGCAAAGGTAAACTGTGTTCTATTAATTAATTCTTAAATCAAATTCCTGTGTTGGTATTTTATAATTTAAAAATTATAAAATCAATGTTGTAAACTGAATCTATATCCTTCTCAGATTGACCGATCGGAATGGGACATAAAAAGCTCTTATGATGGAAAAGCTGTAAGTATTGTTTTAAAATTTTTGAATAACCTTTACTCAGTAAGCATGAAATTATATAGTAATGCTCTTTCTAGAAAATTGACATATCAGCTATTTTCCCTATTTTCAGGTGTTAATGGAAGGCATCCCCTTCAATGCAACCCAGGATGACTTAGAGCGCTTCTTGTCTGGATGCAACTATGATTCTTCCTCGTTTCAATCCGTTACCAGGTGACAATTAATAACCTACTGTGTGCATTGGGGTACCTTGCAGATTTCCAGCAGTACTTACCAACACAGTACCAACAATTTGATGGTGTTTATTGTGCTTTTGTTTGAAACTAGATGCGGTCCATGTTAATATATTAGTTTCCTGTAGGCATATTAGTATATGGTAGTTACATTACCTAATGGGCATGAAAACTAAAAGTAACAAGTAAAAAATGCGAGCGACTTGAAAGCTGTTCTAATTGCTGTAGATTCTGTTCCTGTGACAATGCATTAGTTACTGCACCTCAATTGGCTTCCAGTGAACATTGTCAATTATTCAATTGAAACAGGCTTGTATGGCAGTAACACAATTAGTTGGCATGTTTCATCATGCAGGACTGAGAGATCGGACTCAGATCCCATAAGGATTGTTATGGTCAGGTTCCCGACCCAGCTTGATGCTGCACATGCATACGCTTCCAAGAACAGGAGCTTCTGCCTCAATGCCCCCATCAACATGCGTATTCTCCAGTAGTGGTTACCCTGTACCTCTCCAGTACTTGTGCTGTTTCTCTTAGTTCTTTTCTGCTTGTGTGGTGGAATATGCCACTGTGGAACCTGAAGAAGCTCATTATTTTTCTGTGCTGATTACTTCTTGTGTGAACCAATAGTTCAATAGTGCAGTTGTTTAGTATCATTTGGTATCAAGCCGGAATACAATTGTTTCCCAAGCCAGTATAAGCATCAGGTTGTCTGGTACTGCGCAACAGTGCAGTAGGATTTGTATTAGCCAGACTGCCATGATATTTAGTTACTTCTGTAGCACGTGATTCTTTTCATCATAAATTCTTTCTTTTTTCTTTTTGATAGCTTCAAATTATTGCAATCTTTTAGAGTACTACATCAACTGAAGTCCCCACCATAAGCTAGTAGCGTTCATTTCAACCCTTTTAAATGCTTTCCACTTTTATTCGCTTGCAATTACTTGCATTGCTATATTCCCACTCTTGGAATTACATCCCCAACCCCCACCAACCACCATACCAGATTAGACATGATGATGTTGTGCTCTCTTACATGCGCATCCTATTTTCTTACCCAAGTTAAACAAGCAAAGTTGCAAAACTAAAGGAAGGGACATAACTCCCTTGGGAACTTTTTTTTTTTTTTTAAATGGTATGAATGCATATATTATACTATGACATAAAAAGTTCACATAGCGTGGTACTGTTGGGTGTAAAATGACCTGAAATTTAGATAACAAAAATGATTTTGAACATTTTTTTCACCTTTAGAATCTACTTTAGCATGCAACTTTTTAAATACTTTATGCAGATCCTGTGAACAAAATGCTACTAAATGAGATGCCACAGTAGATTGGAATTCTACCATATGAAAAGCCAATTCATTGCCCCTCTCTCTCTCTCTCTCTCTCTCTCTCTCTCTCTCGAGCCCTCTGAAATCTGAGGGACTAGCATCAGCATGACTATTGCCTCCTTTTCTTTCTGCCAGTTTTGTCCCCTCCAAGCCTTTTTTTTTTTTTTTTTTTTCTAAAGACATAGCTCCACTGTTTACTCTTGTTTTATCTTTTTATCTCTTGCTTGCATCCCTTTTGTCTCCATCCAGCCTCTTTCGTCCTCTACAATCCTCTCAATTTTTTGGTACTATTGTTTCTCCCAACAAAGGATAAATTTTTTAGAGGTCAAAACTTTTTTTTCATCGTTTACTAATGGAGTCGAGAGATTATCTGCATAGAGGAACAGTTTTATTAGAAATCGATTAATTTCTAAAAATTGTGTAAAAGATTAGTTGTGCTGTGCACTGACAATATCATGTTGATGTGCAACGGCCAACGGGTCGACAAAATTAATATAATTTAGGCAAAACAAAAGAAGTTATAACTCTATATTATTCAAGAAAAGTACCTTTTTACTTGTGTATGATAGATATAGCACAACTTTGACAAAGAGCGTGTTACACAATCATTTTACTCTAGTTCTCTTGATAAAACTAAACTAACACAAATTCTATATTAGACTAAATGCATATTGGAAAGTGAAAAATGATCTTGTTAATCTCCTCTGTATCTGTGGCCGATGAGAAGGAATAAGTAGTCTGAATATCGAATCATAATATCTCTACGTATGCAAAAGACGGAAAATCTCGTACGTGGAGAGGAGACAACACTTTTAGTTCAAATTTTATTGCTTTCATTATTTTTAATTTAAATTGCTATGAATTAAATTCATATGTGTTCTTATTTGATGCAAAGATCGATTTATAATTTTGATCCATCATTTAATTATGAAACTTTCAACAGAGACAAAAACATAAATAGAGACAGCCTAATTCTTATGCTCGCATTCTCTATTGCTTCGTATGATGGGAATTCAGTCAGTTTAAGGCTTACAATTACATTTGAACCGAATGTAATATTATCATATGCCATATATGCATGCATCTATTAGTGTCTCGTGTTATACAATTGGCTTAACCCCTTAAGAGGTTAAGCCATATGTGACAAATATCATTCTATGAAATTACAGGTTTCAAAATTGCATACAGTGTAATGTCCTTCATGCATCCATATATACCCCCATGCCTTCCTCTCCACATCACTCCAAAACCAACGCACCTAATTACCAACACAGATACAACAGAACCCACTGTGAGAGAGATGGCACAAACACAGGCTCACTCCACAAGATGGAGTCCAACACCAGAACAACTGATGCTACTGGAAGAGATGTACAGAAATGGTGTGAAAACACCAAATGCAACTCAAATTCAGAAAATAACTGCGCAATTGTCTCGCTATGGTAGGATACAAGGAAAGAATGTGTTTTACTGGTTTCAGAATCACAAGGCACGAGAGAGACAGAAGATCAGACGGTGGCTCAGCAGAGTGTACGGTGGATACACCGGCGGTCGCGGCAACAACTCATATTCTCAGTTGCATCCCTTGCTACTTCCTGCAAATCAGTTTCAGCAACCCATGCTTTCTCAAGATGGGTTGTTTCTGCCTCCTGACAATGCATTTCCTGGCCTTGATCAGGTCTGAATTCTATATTTTATATGAACTTTGTTGAATTAGTTTAATGTAATATTAATGCTGATCAATGCATGCTCTTCAAAACCTCTAATTCTTTTTTTGTAGTCTACTGATGACACGATATCGTTGTTTTTTTTTCCCTTTTTGAGAGATTGACAACAACAAAAAGGAAAAAGGACCATTAATATAAAATTATATTAGATTCTGACATTGAGTTTGTTATGGGTCACTGATGAAGCGTCAATAGGCTTTGAATATTCAAAGAGTTCATTCTGAGTTATTGTCAGTTGAACCTATTTGTTAGTGGCATAGAACAAGAAAGATCTCAGAAATGAATAAATGAGGATTTAAATTCAAACTGTGGAGTACATTACCTAGTGGTCCTGTAACAATATATATATATATGTACACCCAATTGTACGCAACTTAATTTGCCCCTGAAGTTGCCGACACACGTTAAATAACTAGCTAGGTTTTCTTCTTTTCTTTCAAGAAAATTGGAAGTTCCATTCCGGTCTATAAATATTTCTATTTGGGAAAAATTTTAGATAATTAACTGGACAAAAAAAAACACACGTAATAGTTGTTGTCATAAATTTTAGAACGAGTCAGTAACTCTTTACAACATAACTTCATTTATAAGAGTCATAAATTTTAGAACGAGTCAGTAACTTTTTACAACATAACTTCATTTATAAGAGTAAAAAGCTTGTTAGAATAACTTAGAAAAAAATGGCTCTTGACATGCAAGCAGTGACAATGATTTCCAACGGTACTTCAACTGAAATAACATTTATGAACCAGTGATGCAATTGAAATGATCGTGCATCAAGTATCTAAGTTTCAAAAATTTAGAAACTAAAAACTAGTAGGTGCTTCTATTCACCTAGGGGGCGTTTGGATCATCTAAGAATAAAACTAAGATTAGCTATTCGCAGTAAAAAATATTATTCCTAAACGATCAAGAATAAATTTTTTGAGATCTAGAGTGTTGTTTTTAAGTTGTCCAACATCCGGATTAAATTTTTGTTCCTAGGATGTTTGGATCATCTTTTTAATTCGGATTAAAAAGTGGTCCCAACAACTTCTTAATCCACATTAAGAAGATGATCCAAACACCCTAGGAATAAAAATTTAATCCGATGTTGGATCACTTAAATATAGCACTCTAGATCTCAAAAAACTTATTCTTAATCGTTTAAGATTAATTTTTTTTACTCCGAATAACTAATCCTATTTTTATTCTTACACGATCCAAACGCCCCCCTATATCATACTTTCTCGAGTATAGGCTAAAATATTTAGTGTCAAGAGGATAACTATTTGTGGAGATAAGAAAACGATTATATCGATTAAGGGCAACTAATGGTTCTGAAATGGGTGCATAATTAGATCAATCGATAGCTTTGCTTTGATGCATTATGCAAGTCCTCTTTTTTTTTGTGTCAATTTTCTCAAGAAGACTTTGATAAATTCAAGGCATATATAAACTGTTCCTACCTACAATTTCTTCTGTTATTATTTACTGTTATACTTTTGAAGTAGGTGCTCTTTCCATCATATAGTAGATTCCTAGTTTCATGATTGATCATACAGAGGACGAAATTGAATGCGGTACCAATACCACACATGTACTCACTCCAGTTGTTCCTTCCACGCATCTAAGCTCATAAGAGAGTGATTTCGGAAGTAAATCATATGAAGTCAATGATATACAACAAAACATTATAATCTCTATTTGTTGTTGTCTATTGATATGCAGGCAGCACAAGAGGATGCAGCCGATGACCCAAATTTCTGCTATATCTGCTCCAAATTAAGCCAAGGGTTCTCTGAAGAATCAGTCACACGTGAATGGATGGTCATGATGGGTTTGGATTCGCAAAATCAACGGTGCCGGGGCCCTTTAAGAACCCTTGAACTGTTCCCTTCAACTGAAACAAACCTTACCGGCCCAAACAATGCACCACACTACCATCAAGCGCTGGTACCTCTCCCGGCTGACGCATGACTTGATCAAACCAGCTAGAAATATTTTGTATAATAATGTGCTAGTCGTGCTAGAAGTGATGTCGAGTTAATGCTCTTATCTGTTCATCTATCTGTCTAACTGGTCTGATTGTGGGCTAATTTCCTATGATCTTTACTCTTCAGTCATTATATGAGTAGAATTTACATGGACCTTTTCTAAAAAGGTTGTTCTGGAAGTATGAGATGTTTGATGCGAAGAGAATGGTATAATTAATGACTTGAAACAATGGCAACTCTCTTCATAACACTTCTTAGATATTTACAGACACCCTACGGGGTGTTTGCAAGGTTTTAAAAAAAAATTACAGACACACGTTCTAATAGTTTTATGCGGTCATTAATTTCTGTACTAATTTCCTTGGATTATTTTGTCATGATCAGCTCCGTGCTATAAAGCAACATGTCAAGACTCTTATAGTGTACCTGCAAAGTTCAATTCAATGGGAATTATTCAAGCCAAAGTTTGTTGAAGGCAGGAAAGACTCAAGGACCACACTAAAATACACATAAAAAAAAAAAAAAACAAAAGAAAAATGCGATGATCAGTAAAAACCCCATCATCAATCTGGATTGGGACCAACCAATATTATGAGAGTGATACGTCTTAATTACTTCTATCCATAAAATGCCAAAATTATTTCGAACATAGACATTCTGATATAATTATTAAAACCTCAATCCCGTCTGATTTTTGAAAATTAAAACCATTACTTTACATAATTCGTCAATAACCAAGTCACCGTATCTGAACTCCTGTCTTTTTTCCTTCTAATTTCAATGCATTCCAATCATCCAACAAAGACACTGTTCTCTCTATTTAATCATTCAAACACTCAAATCATTTTTTTTCAAAAATTATTTTTCATTTGTATTTCTTTAGCATATCTATTCTCCTGATCCTCCGTGATCAAATTTCTCTCAAACCACGCAATTGCATAACTTAAGTAAAAATTTTAAATTGATGAAGTTCTCAACTATATATTATATGTACGTATAATTTCTTCTTAAGCAATGGCATAATTTAAGGAGATTTCTTCTCGCATTCATTTATATAGGTGACGATATAATTTTAACATCTACTTAATATCGATACTAAAATGGCTCTTACAATATCCAAGGTTCATCTCTTACACAACCCACATAAACCAAAATACTGATTATGTAATTTCAAAAAATAATACGTAGTAGAGTTATTCTTTTATATTTAACCATTTGATAAACTAAAGTAATTAAGATCAACGGTTTATATTCTCTCTCTCTACATATTAAAACATATAAATAATTTCGGTTAATGAAGTATTGTTTCATTTTATAAAATGATGATATATAGAGAATCATTGGCGATTAACTGATTATTAAAACTCGCTATGCAAAACTTGAATCAATTTGTGGGGCTCTCAACAACAAATTTGTAATAAGAAGTAATAGTCGTTGAATTCGAACGTCAAATATATTTTGAATTTCTGGACAACTTCCCCGAAAAATTAGTTAAAAAATTCTTGTCAAAAAAAACAAAAAAAACGAAGGAATCGACGGACCTTTAGTTAGATGGAAACTGCTGTATAAATGTCAAGCTAAACTTTCACTGTAAATTGAGGAGCTAAAGTAGACAATTCACTATTACAATATATATATCTAGGGCCTAGGGGCGATAAAAAGTTTGTGGATCGTATTGCTCGTGTTGAATTTGATAATTGTTCGTAATTAGTTTGTTTTATTTAATAATAACAAATAATTAACAAATCAAGCTATTGAGCTCGAAAAATTAACCTAGGGGTGATAAAAAGTTTGTGGATCGTATTGCTCGTGTTGAATTTGATAATTGTTCGTAATTAGTTTGTTTTATTTAATAATAACAAATAATTAACAAATCAAGCTATTGAGCTCGAAAAATTTACCTAAATTAGACTTAAGTGTGTTTGGCAAATTCAAGAACTAGAAACAAGCATTCTTCTGGTTAACATACCCTTAGTTTAATGGATTTGTGGAAACTAGAAACAAAGACTTATTTTTTGTTCATATCTTATTTGAATTTGAAGAAACTAGAAACAAAACTCTTACTTATTTTTCTTCACACGTCCAAACATATTCTTAGCTCGTTCGAAATAGTTCACAAAATAAATCAGCTTGCTTTGATAAATTTTCAATCCAAATTTCATATTGAGATAGTTGTGTTCGAGTTCGATTCATTTCCACCACTATAAATATTCGTTCTCCCTAAAATGACTAGAATTCTTGGATAAAATACAACAAACACCATGGTCATAGAATCATAACTATTCATTTATAGATTTATTAGAATTATAAGTGGAGACTAAATTAAATGAGTCATCTAGTTATTAAATGAACCATCTGGATGTGAGATCTCTTGTGAAAGAGAGAAAGCGAAGAAGATTGATGGATCAGGGCGGCTTAACAAAAGTAACGAAATATGGGGCCAAGTAATGAACTAAACGACTTGTTCTTCAAAAATTAAGCAATAAAGTTAAGACATTTACATTGTGAATAATATGTTTATAATCCACTGGTGTATAAGAGGTTTGCAAGGCGTAAGAATACATTTATTTACAAAAATGAGATTGGTGTAGCATGAATAAGGTTTGTGAGCATTTCTATTTAGGGATGTGATTGATAGGTTAATCTTCTCTCTTGTGCTGGGAACGGTCCAGTATATGGCGAGCCATATTTTTACAGGCGTGATAGTTTTATACTTCTATTATTATGCCTAGCATGAATGTTAACAACAAAAAACGGTTCATGGTGCGGTATCGTGATTGATGAACTAAATGTTGTAATTGATGAATTGGCGAGAGGATAAAAATGTTGTAATTGATGAACTAAATAGCAACAATATGAGTGCACCGGCTCTTGACAGCTGCTGTCAAGTTTTCGAGAAAAAAAAAACAAAAAACAAAACAATGTGAGTGCACCGTGTGTTGTTCTGTTCAGGTTTCCCTGTGCTCTGCTGTTTCAATTCAACTTGTATGGGTCCAAGCAGTAAATGGCCGTCCATTTTGCATCACACGGTCAAATTTGATTCGATCCCTCTAAAAGTAAAATATAACAAAGACATAACGGAATTTAAACAAGATAATAATTAAGTTAAAAATGACACAAGTTATTTTGACAATCATTAATTTTTACCATCTGATCATTTTCAAAAGATCAAAGTTTAAATTTGAGTTCCAATAAGATCTATATGATTTCCATGGTGATAACATGTATAGTACAATTAAATGACGATATTGCAACTTTACAGCCACTATTGAGTTCATCAAAAAAGAAATGACGAAATTTGAAGTATTTTTTACGATCACGTTGATTTACTTACAAAATTAACACTGTTTAATTACACTTAAATTGCAAGATAATTTATGTTACTGTGCATCAAATGAAGTGAACTTTGGTGATTTTTTTTTCTATTCCAGTTTTGTTAAAGAACGGCAATAACCTTTTAATTTTGAAATAAAGTTGTCCTAAATTCCGAAATTATGCTGCTTAAAGGTACTTGGTATATACCACGCGCAAGTACTAAGTTACCCAAAAAAAAAAAAAATTGCGTATGTGTAACATTTCAGATTTTATATTGCAAGAAATATGACATTTAAGCACAGTGCGATGCTAAGTTTTTTTAAAAAAAAAATAATTGAATGTTTTTCTTTAACATTTCAGATTTTAAGATATAAGAAATACGAATTTTAAGCATAGATTTTTCAGATACTCTCAAACATATTTTATGAGACTTGTAAAAGTAAAACAAAGAAAGAGTTTGAATATTGTTGCGTTATTTTTATTCATGAAAGGCGTAGTAGGAAAAAAAAAGAAAAAAGAAAAGAAACCCTCAATTTTGCGTTCCTTGTAAATTTAACAATACTACAATATTGGGTACATTATCTACAGTAACTTTGGATGAAGTCATATCTCTATTTTGAAAAAACAATGGACACCTCCATTTCAGAAATTTCAGATTAAATATAGTTTAGTTTTTAAATTGTTTAGCTACATTTAAAAATTCATTTGACTATGAAAAATTATGTGTGTGCTCATAAAAATGTAAAGGATCTAAAGATGTAAATTTTTTTAATTATAGACTTACAAAATATTTTAAATAATTTTATGAATCTCATAAAATTTAATATGCATAAAAGTTTCTAAAATTATTTAGAGGCCTTGAATAAATCATTTGGCTATGAAAATTTATGTACTTGCTAAAAAATATATGAACAATTAATTGATGTAAAATTTTAAAGTTACAAACCTATAAATATTTTAAATAATTTTTTGAATATCGCAAAAATTGAATTTCCGTAATTTCATAAATGTCATTAGGTTTTTAATTATTCTAAGATATTTACAACTTTATTAGTGTATAAAATTTTATATAAATGATGTGAAGATTATAACAAATTCAATCGTGCCATTGAGCTATTTTTAATTTAATCATATAATTATATGAAATATGGAATATGGTTGGTGCTTTTAAAATTATTTGAGGACATTTATTAATTCAATTGACCATACAATTTTATATCCATCATAAAAAAAAAATGAAATACCCTGCAATATAAAATTTCATAGTTAAAGAGTTCTAACATATTTTTGTCAAATTTCTAAATCTGATTACTCAATTCTATTGTTTCATAAATATAATTTTGTTTTTCATTGTTTCTAAACCTTTCCAAAATTTGTTGATTTATAAAATTTTATATACGTAAGAAAACCAATCTAATTTTTTTACTCCTCCTTAATTAACATAACAAAACATCACGCGTGAAGCACGTAACAAAATGCTAATTTTTTTCGTCTAAATTGTAAATATTTTTTTTTTCTATTTCGAGACACAAATTATTTTTAACACAATATTTTTTCTGAAATATTTAAATATGACTATTAGTAATTATAATTATCTTATAATAATATATTCTTATGATATTATATGAATCAACAAAAATTATATGAAATCAAAGTGATATAGGTTTTTCTTTTATACATTTCTTTCCACTTTTGTTTAGTTGTTTATAAGATTTTTCTAGATTTGCTTGTATTAAATTTTATGGATTGTCTTCAAAAATTACATAAATAAATTAATATTTTTTAGAGTTTTAATATATTAATTTATCTATCAATATTTACGTAATTTAAATGATATTCATTGATAGATGTATCATGTTAATCGAGTTCATCCTTCGTATATTATTTTCCACTTTCCCACCTCCAAACTTAACTGGCCAGACATCAATAACACCTCACGCGAAGCGCGTATACAACGCTAGTTTGAGTTCATTTCGATCTATCGAATAAATAAGCGCTTTTAAGTGGATTTGACTTCTCTGAGATGTCTTTGTCTGTGTTATATAAAAAGCTGCAGCGCTTCATGTCATGAGTTATATTCTGATCTGAGTACATTGATTCCAGTCTTTTTATTGGTTCCCTAGACAAGTAGGTATCTATCATCACCCCTACGGCCTACTAATAACCAGACAATACCAATCTGAAAAAGGCAAAGCTAAAAAAAAAAGAATTGGAATTTTGGAAACATAATCCAGAAAAATGGAATCTTTGTTCCCGTAGAAATAGAAAAAAAAAGGAAGCGTTGTCATCTTGTTCAAAGTTTTGTTTTCTAGGATAGGACAAATTTTTTTTTAAAATATATAGAATGAAAAAATAATAATAATAAAAGAGCGGAATATCAAATTCCTTTTAGTAAAAGAAAAACGAAGTTATGGCACCCAATTTCTTTGTAATATCGCAATATATTATTAAATTCAAATAATAGTACTCACATGGACTAATTAGTCAGAGGTCTTATGTCAAATAGACTTAATTAATACCGGTATACAAATATGCAAATAAAATACGTTTACCGTACGTGCAAGTATATATAGACGGTGATTGTGCAATCACGTTTCTCTTTTGGGAAAAAACTCTGCATTTTTCTCTTAAAAAGAATCAATAATATAATTGTATTAAAAAATGTTTTGCTGCTGAAATGAATTAATCTTTTACTTTGCTCCTGTATAAACTTGTGTCACTTTTAAATAGTTCTACTTACATCAACTTAGATATGAACTATATAAATTTCAATTTATAGTATTTTATGTTTAAAATCCATACACTATATTTATGTATTAAAAAAAAAAAATTTGACATCGCAGGTGACTCAACGTCGATATATTTTGCAGGTGAGTTTTGTATATATTTCAGAATTTAAACACTAAACAAAAAATAGCGGGAAAAAAATTGAAGTTTAGTGAGGGATAATAAATAATTCTGTCCCCCCCCCCCCCCCCCCCCCCCCCCCCCCCCGAATTTGTAATACTAATTTTACAAAATTAATAACTGGGAGAGCCGAAAAATTATCAGCATCAATTATAAGAAGTTATTGTACTAGATATGTTCCATTTTAACAAATATAAGACTAGGCAAACTTGAAATTAACAAACAATATTAGTTAGGTTTATATTAAGAGATGTAGACCTGCATCAGCTTTCAAATTTAAATCCGTGCACGTGTCTAGACATTCCTATGTGTAGATCCGTCCCACGTTTAGAGTATCATAGTAAAAGTAAATGTCAAAGGCCGGTACCGTGTATGTATATATATATGTCCCTACTATTGCGCAGCGGGTAGCGCCATAAAAATTCTTCCATCTTGCAATGTGTACATTCTTATTTCAGCACGAGCCAATTACATGTATGATTCGTAAATAGTCTATTACAAAAGCATCTACATCTAAGATGTAACATTTTATCGTAAAAAATAGTTAGGTTTCATAAAATAAATACTTATTGGAGTATATGGAAAATCGAGAAGTCATTACTACAGAAATTTAATTATAGAGCAAATTCCTGAACCAATAGCTTGATGTAGCATTTTATCATAAAAAAATAGTACGGTTTTGTAAAATAAAATACTTTTTGGAGTATATGAAAAATCGAGAAGTCATTACTACAGCAAATTCCTGAACCATTAGGTAAGGTTGGCACTCATGTGTGAAAATCATGCTGCTTGTCTTCTTATGCAAAATCAAGAAAATATATATTAAATTTTGGTTCGAATAGTGAAGAAAAAAAAATTATTTTTATAATTTTTATAATAAAATCGATAGTTTCAAATCAACTTTCAAAACAAAAAATGTTAAACTTCGGTTAGTATACTTTTGTGTCGTGCTTATTCACCAATAGTATGCCATCACGTGACTTATTGGCGCCAGTAACTACATATATAGTTAGCTGCTGGTTATCTTAATTACATACCTTATACAGAAGTTACCCAAAATAACATTAATTCGTATTCAACTATTTTACATTTGTAAATTAAATACTTCTAGAATTATCACTTGCTAAATTAATCAACGCTTAGCTTGGTATTATTTAATTTTTTAAACAATGCACACCTGACAAAATTATCATCGTCACTGACAAAATTATTCACAAGTGATTGTTACTTCCGAGCGTTGACAAATTTACCCATCGGGTGAAAATCATCTCTGATCGATCTCAAACTTTAAAAAAAAAATAGAAAAAGGAGAAAAATGAAGCGTGGATAACAACAAATAGGAGGAGCATCTATATGATGGGTTGACATGACCTCTCTGAACTCATCATTTCTTATATCATGCGTTCTCCTCTGTCTCACGCCAACTCTCTCCCAGTCTCAGCTAAAATCCAATAAAATTTCAGGAGCCATAAGGACTTCAGATCCTCATACCTAGGGGTGAGTAAAAAACTCGCAACTCGTGAGTTACTCGAACTCGACTCGAAAAAAACTCGTTGGTAACTCGAGTTAACAGAACTCGAGTTATAGCAACTCGAGTTGTGCCAACTCGTGAGTTTTTTTTACTGAGTTCGAGTTAGGCCCAACTCAACTCAGCCCAACTCGAGTCAGCGCATACAGGCCTTAGAAATAAAAAAAGTTATTCTCATGATAATTAATATCTGTACAGGTCACGGCCCAAATTGTTTTTGCTAACCTAGTTCCCATGACCTTTCCCCTCCAACAAGCCACAGAGAGAAATTGCTCCGCAGTGCGGCGTTGTCTGCCTCTTATTCGCTCTCTCCAATACACCATCCCAACTCCTTACAGTGCGTCCTCTTGCTTCGATCTGAGCAGTAGCATCTATGGCCACACACTTAAACATTTCTTTTCTCTCTGTGTAGAAAGTCTGATTCTGGTAGAGCTTGCCCAGTGTAAGCACCCATGTGCTGAAAGGCGTGCAGCAAATGAAAAAAATAGAGGGAAACACAAACAGGAATGCATGGACACATGAGATCACTATGCAAAATCCCTTCCTGCTCTTTTCACGAGTTCCAAACCGAGTTACGAGTTGGCTCGAGTAGAATCAAGGTGAGTTCGAGTTAGCTTCAATAGCTCGGAACTGCCTCCATGTCGAGTCACGAGTTGACTCGAGTTGTGACGAGTTCGAGTTCGAGTTGGTCTCAACTCGCTCGAACTCGGCTCGTATACAGCCCTAGTCATACCTGATTCCTCCTTTTCTTTTTGTCTTACTTTGTGAAACTCCATTCATGAATCCCCCATTTATTTTTATGGGTATTGTCCAATGCATAACACACTATTTTTATGGGTATTGTCCCATTTATTTTTTTATTTAATTAGAAAATTATTATTATTATTTAATTTTTTGGGGGATTAATTTTGAAGGCCATAGGCAATATATGAATTGAGCGCAAACATGTTACCCACGTAGCGAGGTAATCTACGCTGCTACTTGTCTCTGCACAGTTACTGTTCATTTCATTACCGATGGACGTTAGCACATGACAGTATGACATGAGTCGGGGAAATAAAAATAAATGCTTCAATTAATGTATGCGATATGTTGTAGATAACCTCCTATTTCCCAGACTGCCAGACATATAAATATATGCTCTCTCTCGCAGTCAAACATGCCTTTATTTTGTGAAATTTTCATAGAATCAAGGGACTAGGAATCTCATCTACACTGTACCACTAGATTTTTCAATAATTTTATTTTAGTCAGACCCCGGATGCAAATACTACAAAAACGGTGATTATGAGGTGCATACTGTTTAAAATTTATATGTGTACAGCCATTGAACAGTAATCCTATCAGCCGTGAATTTCAACAGTCCAAACTCCAAAGTCAAAACTGATGATTTTAGATGTATTTGCCATTCTTTAATAATTTTATTAATAAGTGAAAAGAGCTGAACTCAGTGGATACCGTGCATAATTTCAATATTACATATAGTAGTCGGCTTGAAACTTGCTAACACGAGTAATTAAGCGTATATAGAAAATCTGTTCTTATTTTTCATAGAAAATTTGATAAAAGTACATCTTGTAATTATTTTTATGATGTTATTTCCTATAATAAAAATAGAAAAAATCAATAAATCTATACAATACATGTTCTAGTATTAATTGGGCCTTTGTAATCTTAGTTCCAGTTAGCCCATAATCAGACTGTTGAGAGTCGGCCGAGATCAGAACTCAGAAGTTAGAACTGATCGGAGAAAATTAATCCTTCAGCAGCTTTCAAACCTCAATTAGACAGTAAGCCTTACAAAGATATTGGGCCGACAAAAAGGAGCTATTGGGCCAATATTGGCGAAAGGTGTAAATTGGGCCCATATTGTCCTAGGCTCCTAGCAAACATAAGCAGAATTGGTATTGATCATCCATGGTTTTCCATCTAGCGCCATCCAAACTCAGATTTTCCACGTGCTGACGTCAGCAAAAAATTTTTGACCAATTTTCGAAAATTTTTTGGTGTTGACGTCATCAAATATGCTGATTTAAGGGTTCATTTAAATATTTTAAGGATTGAATTAAAATGTGTAAGTGTTCAGTTAGATGCAACAATAATTTATTTCACTTTGTATATTGAATATGATCATTTATTTCTTACTCAGGAAATTTGTATATATGTTCAGTTTATTGTTGCAAATGTTCATATTGTTATTATAAATGTTCGCTATGTTTGTAGTATCTCTTCATTTTGTTTCTTTATTTAACTAGTTTAATTGAACACAAAAACTACGAAATCAAATTTCTGCTGCAACTAACTGAACACATAAATACTTTAAGTTCATCCCTTAACGTATTTAACTGAACACAAAATACTAAAATTTCAAATTATTGGTGCATCTAACTGAACACTTATACACTTTGATTCAACCCTTAAAACATTTAACTGAATCTTTAAATCAGCATATTTGATGACGTCAGCACCAAAAATTTTTCGAAAATTGATCAAAAAATTTTGCTGACGTCAGCACGTGGAAAAAATGCTATTTTGGCCTGTCCAAGCCTGTTGGATGGCGCTGGATGGGAAAACCTTAAATTGTGTATATCACCCCTGAAACATAAGTTACATACCCACCAATGGTGGTGGATAAATGAAAATTAAAAAAATATTTATAATTCAACAAAAAAAAATTCAAGTATTTATTAACAAATTAAATTATTTAAAATATAATATATGAGAAAATTTTACAAATGTGATCATGATCTATTCCCTTCCAAAGAAAATGAAAAAAATGATTATTATCTTAAGAAAGCTTTCCATATATGTTGTGCTCTCTTTCCAAACATCACATAATTAATCAGGATAAATTTCTTTTCTATTAAAAGTGAAAAGCTTGTAAACTTATATCCATAGAGTAAATAATTTACATCCGTCGCCTAATTGTTTTAGCCCTTAAATACATGATTTTGTAAGTAGCATGGATAGAGACAAACATACTCACCTAATGGATGGATAAATAAAAAATTTCTAAAAAATGTTTATACTTCAACTAAAATAAAAAAATCCATGTCTCAATAAAAAAATTAATAGAAATATATATTTATTAATAAATAAAATTATTAAAAAAATAAAATACGAGAATAACTAAAAAAATAATATATGAGAAAATTTTACAAGTGTGATCACGATATTTCCAAAATGAAAAAAAATGATTATTATCTTAATGTGATTTTTCATATAAGTTGTGCTTTTAATAGTAAAAGTGAAGAGCTCGTGATACATGGAACAATCCAAAAGCGGGGATAGAGATGTTTTCACTAAGATATTGGAGAGAGTTCTTTACGAATCAAGTCGTGGGACAATCCAACGGCAGATTTCCCATCGACCCTAATTTCTTCATAAAATACCTCCCTCTGTAATCACTAATCGGCTAATCGCTATCTCTTATTGGTTCCGTTGCCCGATCCGAATCATCCTTCCATCTAAACCCGTTTCCTTCTTGCTCTCTTCGCACCGCTCTCCTCTCTCTCTCTCTCTCTGAACTTCTAAAAAAAAAGAGAAATTAGAAGGAAAATATCCAGTTTCCTTTATCCTATCTAGGGTTTCTTCGGCACCGCGTTTAATTGCCGACTTCTTCTAGTTTCTATTTTCTGGAAATGGCGATTTTGCAAAGCAACGGCGCGGCGCCAGTAGAGAACGGCGACGCTTCTCACGGGTCAGAGTCCGACGATGTGGGCCCCCCACTGATTCTATCCCCGTCGGATTCGTCGGACATCGATTCGGGCATGGAATCCGACGAACCCGACATCACTAGTTTCCTCGAACCGGGCTCAGAGTTGTGCCAAATCGGGAACCAAACCATAGCTCTACCAGTTGAACTCTATGAACTACAGGATTTAGGCGAAATTCTCTCCATCGATACATGGAATAATGTTCTGAATGATTTTGATCGATTGGAGCTAGCCAAGTATTTGCCTGACATGGATCAAGAGACCTTCACCCAAACACTTGCTGAGCTATTTGGAGGTAACAATTTTAATTTTGGTACCCCAATGAGGGATTTCTTTGAACGGTTGAGGGGCGGTGAGTGTGATCCTCGAGCTGTGCTTTCTCGCAAGGGAATGGATTTTGCACAGAAAAGAGGATACTATTATAATTTGTGTAGGTATCATAACTCAATGGTTGGCCGGATTTCGGGAATTAAGGAAGCATGGCAGAATTGTGAGGGTTATGGGTTAGAAGAAAAGATGAGGCTACTTCATATAATCAGAAGTCAAGAGCCTCTGGGCAATGAGAGTGATCAAAATATTGAATTGGAGTCGGAACCAGAAGAATCACAATCAGAATCACAATCCCAATCCCAATCAGAATCAGAATTGCAGAACAGTGATTCGGATGATAACTTGGGAAGGGATTATTTAAATGGTAGTTTTAGAGATACTGACAGTTTTAAAGCTAGCTCAGCAAATGGGTTTCCTAAGTTGAGAAATCAGAAATTTGGCTTTGCACGAAATGAGAAGTTGACAATGAGGCGCCGGCAGTTGAGGTGTGATGAGGAAAAGGATGATCGAGAAGTGAGTGCTGTTCCCCAGAAGTTTCGAGGCAAGATCAAGGATGGGCCTAAATTGGCAAAAGTTAAATCGAAAAATAAAACTAGGAATAATTTGGATTTGGGTGTGAGGAGATTGAAAGGGAAAGGTGCGAATAAGAAATTTTGGAATGATGAAGATAATAATAAGAGTTTGATGGCTGAAGGGAATGGTTCACCGGAGAGATGTGAAGACGCTGAGTCTGATTTGTCCCCAAAGGGAGCTGTTGTTGAACCGGTATTTGATAAAGATAAGCCCAAGAAAAAGATAAATAGTAAGAAAAAAACTCTCTCTAAAGAAGCTCAAGCTGGTCCAATAGAGGATGACATAGGCCACACAAAAGGCCGCAAGGTTGGAAAGAAGAGAAAATCTGTGGTAGATCCCAGCATGTCAGAGAAAGCAAATACGGAATTGGGTGTCGACAGGGCAAACATTGTCCCCAAAATTGAAGAAAATGGGGAGAAATTGGCCGATGCTCAATTGGTTGATGTTCCAGTTTTGCAAGATATGGAAACACCCACAAAGAAGCAAAAGAAGAAAACTCCGAGTCCCAATGGAGAAAAGAGCATGAAAAAGAGGAAGCATGAGAAACTTGATTCGGGTATAGTAGAATCGAACACAACCCCACAATCTGACAATGTAACTACCTCCAAGAAAAGGGGAAGGAAGAAAATGGAACCCACTGCAGATGCTGGAGCAGTTGCACCAATTGAACCAGTGAAACAAGAAGAGGTTGCACCAGTGACTGAACCTGTTAAACCTCCAAAGAAAGCATACATACCTATAACACCTACAGTACATACTGGTTTTTCATTCTCCATTGTTCATCTCCTCTCGGCCATCCGCAAGGCAATGATGAAAGTTGACGTGAAGGATAATGCTTTGCCAGTACAGGATAATATTGAAGCAGTTCAAAGTGAAGAACTGGCTGGTACGCAGGTTCCAAGCTTTCCGTCTCTAACATTGATGGAAATTGCAGAGCGGGTCAGATTGGACCCTCTAGACATATCGATACTCACAGCAACTGAGCCCCTCAATGAATTAATTAGAGGGGCACTCAGGATTTTCTCATCAAAACATGCGCCTTTGGGGGCGAAGGCTTGGAAGCCTCTTGTCTCTTGCATAAGCTCGAACAAAAGCTGGTCATGGGTGGGCCCAGTTATCAGGCCCACTGATGACATTACGGCTGATGAGCAAACCTCCCCTGATATGTGGGGCCTTCCACAAAAGTCTCTGGTCAAGCTGGTTGACTCCTTTGCAGACTGGCTCAAAAAAGGTGAAGAGATTCTTAAAAGAATTAGTAGCCTCCCACTTCCTCCTGTGCCCATCCATGCAAATTTAGAAGAAAAGGACAGGTTTAAAGAAATAAAATCTCTGAAAAGCCAGAATACTATCTGCCCTTGCTCTGATGAAGTGAGATCATACTATCAAATGGAAGAGGCAATAAGGTACACTATACCTGACCGTGCATTCATCTACACAGCCACCGATGGCAGAAAATCGACTGTGGCTCCTCTTGGAAGGGGAGGTGGGAAGAAACCAAGCACAAAGGCCCGAGACCACTTCATGCTGAAGCCAGATAGGCCCCCACACGTCACAATCCTGGGCCTTGTCAGAGATGCTGCCGCGAGATTGCCTGGGAGCATTGGTACAAGAGCTGATGTCTGTACCCTAATACGGGATTCACAATTCATTGTTGATGATGTGGCAGATGAGAAGGTAAGTGAGGTTGTCAGTGGGGCCCTTGACAGGTTGCACTATGAACAGGACCCATGTGTTAAGTTTGACTCAGAGAGAAAATTGTGGGTTTATTTGCATCGAGAGAGAGAAGAAGAGGATTTTGAGGATGAAGGCACTTCTTCTACTAAGAAATGGAAGAAGCCAAAGAAGGAAGCACCAGAGAGCACACAAATAGAAGCAGTTAATAATGGCGAACCTAGCAATGTTAACAATGGCATGCTCGAAGTTGAAGGGAGTTTTGTTGATACTAATGTTAGTGAGGTCACGAGGCCATTTGGAGACTTGAATTTGTTGTACGGAGAAAATCCTTTTGTGTGTCAGCCTGGCCAGGAGAACCTGTTTTCTGGTCAGCCAGGTCAGGAGAACCTGTTTTCTGGTCAGCCAGGTCAGGCGAACCCGTTTTCTGCTGAACCAGGTCAGGCGAACCCGTTTGCTGGCCAACCAGGTCAGGAGGACCCGTTTGCTGGCCAGCCAGGTCAGGAGAACCCCTTTGCTGGCCAGCCAGGTCAGGAGAACCCGTTTGCTGGCCAGCCAGGTCAGGAGAACCCCTTTGCTGGCCAGCCAGGTCAGGAGAACCCGTTTGCCAGGCAGTCAGGCCAGAATTACCCATTTGTGTGCCAGCCAGGTCAGGAGAACCCATATGTGTGTCATCCGGGTCAGACGGACCTGTTTAACTCTCAAGCAGGGTCCTCAAATGGTGTGTTGGCACAACCTTTTGTGGAGGATAGGCAGCTAGGTTTTTTTGATTCCACTCTATTGTGACAATGTTTCTGTTGAAAGTGCTTACATCAGGTATAATCTCCTCAGATTTAAACTTCTATCTGTTTCTGGTGTCTTGCCTGTGATTTCAGAGTTTGTAGTGCCAATTTACCATGCTTAAAAGTTACTAAGGTAGATAGTTTACCATGGTACGGCATTTTTCAAAATTATTTCATCTGGTGGTTAGTTAGACTAGTTTAACCATACCATCAGTTATTTCATATATTCTGCTGGGTTATATTGTATGTTGGGTTTAATTTGAAATACTTATGCCAGTTAGTGACCATAATCTGACCAAAACTGGAAATATGATTTTAATAGAATTTTTATGGGTGCACTATTACTCAAATTTTTTTTTTTATTATTGTTATGATTTTTTTTTTTCCTTTTTTGAGGTTCAAGTTAGGCGACTGAACTCTCTCCTAGGTTGGTCATAATGATTTCTAGATAAATTAAAGGTTCAGTCATGTAATTTCCATTTTAAATCAATTCAGTGCATTTTATTCCTGGATTTTTTGTTAGGTCAGTTTTGAGTTAAAGCTAACCCATCCCAAAAAGTCTTGAGCCTGGGTCAAGTATAAATTGCCCACAGACTGTAGCATTATACCTGTTTTTCTCGTGCTTCTTATCTTTCAAAATTAATTTTGTTTTCTTGAACATCATTTTTTATTGTTTGTGCAGGTTATTATGAACCATGTTCAACTCGCGATGCTCCATAAAAGCAGAGCTATGTATTAGTATGGTCCTGCTCTCCTCTAATTTAAACAGAAAATAGCAACTAACCATCAACACAACCAAAGTGTTTTAACCTTTACACCAGTTCCTTTATCTCAGACAGCATCATGCCTAGTTAGATGTGCAGCATTTTCTTAGTTGAAGTTCTGCAACTTTTCATTTGGAACTAGAGGATTTTGGTAGCAAATAAAGAGAGAGAAGTTGTACATAGTAAGGTTATATGTTTTTTTATTCTTAGAAGCAGTTTTTTTTATATATATTTTGCTTGTAGGCATTGTAAAACTTTTTTTTGTATGCATAATTATATTTAAATGCTCATGTAAAATTAAATGCAATAACTTGCTTTCTGAGTAGGTGTTTCCAAATGCATGGATTTACTTTATGTACGCATTCTGTTTAACGCAAATAACTAATGCCGAATGAGTTCTATTTGTAGCATTCCTTCAAAACGACCTCAATTAGCAACTGCCTCATTTTTCAGACTTCTTTTCATGTCCCTAAGTGTCTTCTAAAACACATTGATTAAGTTTCGTCAAGACGCTGCTAAATGTTGTTTCAATTTTTTTGGTATATACGTAAATGTCAATGTTTATATTACCGTATTGAGATTTTCTAAATAAGGCTAACAAAACAATATCAATGTTTATATTACACGACTGATTTTTGGTGAGATTTTTTAATATTTACGTTGCAGCCCTATTTCCGGACGATCCGCTCTTCTTTTCTGGATCAATTCGGCAGATTTCCAATTGCAACTGAGGTTGCTCTTTTCTTTTCAATCCGCTCTTCTTTTCTTTTCACCTAGAGATTGTCTCCTTTATATTCTTAACACAAATCAAGACATGAAGTGTCATTGCTGTATTTGCCATGAACAAAGTAAGTGGCTGCGTATAATGCCATGGCCGCGTTTAAGAAAGTTTGATTATGATCAGTGGAATTTCAAATTGAATATTGGGGCAGATGTCACTTGTAATTTGGTATGTGCTTGATACCAACATCTATGTCTAATCACACTGTGTTTGATACCCATCATCGTTTTAGCCCAAGGCATATATAATATATTAATGGATCTAATTTAAGAATAGTTCGGCCTATTAAGGAACTTGTAATCATTGTTTTTATAGTGGATTAGTGGACTTGTAACTTGAATAGTTCGTATGCTTGTAAGTTCATACCCAGCATTTTCAAATATTGCGAACTTGTAACTTGAATTGTTCAATGTTGTTTATATAGTGCCTGTTTGTAACTTGAATAGTTCTTCTATAGGATAATGTATGTTTGTAACGTGTAACTTGAATAGTTCACATGCTGTAACTAATTTTTTATTTTTCTTTTCCCCTTTTTCTACTTGTTTTTTGCAAGAAGCGAAGCAATTCAGGTACTGCTAGGTCTAATTTAGTTTGTTAGGTTTATTTAGTTTCAGAGATGCTTTTATTTTGATGTTCCTTTATTCTATGTAGGCTTTACTGTATACTTGATTTAATCAGAGATGCGTAGTGAATGGTAAATGGTACTGCTGTTATTTAGAAGCAATAATTGTATACTTGATAGAAGAAATGTTTCCTTTATTTTGATGTTTAGTGAATGGTGTTAGAAACTGTCGAATCAGAAATGCTGTTAACTTGAGATGCTGTTAGATACTACTATTATTTAGGCTTTATTTTGAGATGCTGTTAGGTGGTACAGGGATGCTGCTTATTTAGATGTTGTTAGGTGGTACAGGGATGCTATGCTGTTAGGTGGTACAGGTATGCTATGCTGTTAGGTGGTGCAGAGATGCAGCTTATTTAGATGTTGCGTTTGTGTTGCTTATTTATTTAGTTTCACTGTGTACCATGCACTACGACACGAAGTACTGATTGGTTCAGTGGTACAGGGATCAATTTAAACAAGCTACTGCAATCAGCTATACCTACTTCTAAAGTATGCCTTAATCATGCTTCAAGCAGTGAAACTACCCAATAAGTAGTGTTTTCTTATTGCAATAGGCTATACCTACCCAAAGAGTTATCACATTCATAGCTAACTGACTTACAAAAAAAAAGTTAAAAAAAAAAACTAATTAATTGATAATTCATACAACAGAAAGGGAAATCTTAAATAAATCAAGTTGCAATAAATTAATACTCTAATTTAAACACCAAATAATAGTGCATAAATTCAAATAAAACAGTACAGTAATCTAATTGAAATAGTAAAACTGTAAAACGGATAGCATAAACACCAAATAAATCTTAAATCAAATCAAATTGTAAGATGTACACCAATTGAAACAGTAAAACATTAAAACCTACTAAAGTAGAAAAAAAATATAGGACCGACTTTACAAGTCCATCCAAAGATAGAACCAGCATTTCAAAATCTGATCATTTCTCTTTTCATTTTAATTATTGATTTTATTTTTTTTCCATATAAAAATAAAATTTCTTCCACCCATTAATTCGTCTCTCTTTCTCTTAGCTTGCGTCATGTGCTGTTAGTAGTTGTTGTTGTTTTTTCTTTTTACTTCTGGTAACGTATTATAGAATGTTGATTTTACACAGAAAGCTAGGAGAAGTAATTGTCTAATACAAATTTGCGAAGAGGGAAATAACAAGAAAAATAATTGTCTAATACTATATAGTTGAACTCCATTTTATTGATATCAAATACGAAAAAATGAACACAGAAAGTAAGACACTACAATAACAAGACACGTACAAGCATTAACACAAAAACAATGCGTAGACTCCGGACCCTCACGCCTACCGCTTAATGAATGCACAACAATCAAACTTCAGTCATATATTATTATTTAATGCGGAATAAGATTGAGGTATTTTGATCTGTACAGCAGTCTCTTTTATCTCAAGCGAGCTGGATTAAGTATAAAAAAATGCACAGTAAATTAGAAATGTCAAATTAATAATAAACTTTTCATATAATAAATTTTAGAATTTACCCCAAACTTCCTCTTGGTGTGAGTAAGAAGCTCCTGGGGATCCCGTTTGGTTGCCGTATAAGCCTCGATCTTGTTAAGCTCCTAATTTTACATTTTTAAATCAGACATAATTAAATGGAGAACTGACCTAATTGATGATTCCGAATTTATGATGTTATTTCTGTTCTAACCTTGATCCATAAAGTTAGCTTAGGCCTGCCCTTGGTTATATCATATTTCTTCATGTCATTCAAGAAAATCTGGTACCGCTCTACAAAAGGCGCATATGCTATGTCCGCCTACGGACATATCATTGATTCATCATTTCATTGTTTAGGAAAAATGAAATAAAGAGTATAAGAACAAAGAAAAGAACTGAGCATGATAGGAGAGAATAAAACAAATCAGCTAAAAAAAACACGAACCAAACTAAACCCTTGTCCAAGAAAAAATGGGCCGTCTTCAAATTTTGATAAAGACTCCTCTAATTATCCAAAGCAGCAACTGGACAAAACATTCAAGCAAAAAAATAAGCTCAGATTATCTATGTAATATGTTTCAAGCCTTTTATATATCATATCATGATATATATATATATATATATATAAAATATATATTGTTCTGTTCTGTCGGTCAGATGAATTAACTGGTACGGTGCCGAGCCTGTTATATTACAGTGAGAAAAGTCAGTATCTGGCTGAGAGTCAGTTATGCAAATCTGACTGGCACCGAATCAAGAATTGTATTCAAACAGTGCTATAGATGGTACCGGCATCAGTAGAAATGTTATCTTCCTTCAACAATACAGATGCAAAGACAGTTTTGGTGAAGTAATCACTATAAGAAAGAAGCTCCTCGGCAAAAGTTTGTTTTTCTGGATCCTAATTAAAGAAATCACGAATAAGTATTGCCAATTTAGACTTGATTAAGTTTGACTACAGAAAAAAATGAAATTTATGTTTTTACATCAGGAAGCAATGTGGGTCCCTCAAAGTGAGTATTAATAAACTTGATCAGATTGACGCTTCCTCCTTTCACTTCATTGTTGTGCTCCAGTGAAGGCACCTGTTGATTAGCATTTCTATCATAATATTTCAATGGCCCACAAAAGCATATGAACTTGTATGCAAAAAAATTCAGAGAAAATGTAATTATAGTTGACCAGTAAGGTTATAAAGAGGTGCCTTGTTTTCAGGATAAACCTCCTTGTACCATGCTGGCCGATCTCTTAGATCAATAGCAACTAATTCAATATCTTCCTGCAGCCCCTGTACTTCAATTTTAGAAATATAAAAAGGTCAAGACATGAAAAGACTGTGATGCAATTAAAAACAAGAAATTAATTGATAATGAATTGAATGCCACAGAGAAGAAGCGGAAAATAAAAAGATATGAGAGTCAGTGTGAAAGATTAAAAGCTTTTTCTTTATAATTCATTAACATAACAGAGAGCGAGAAAAATTAAAAACTTCTCTTTGTGATTCCTTAACATTTATGAGTGCTTATGACGTTTTGTGTAAGATGTAAAATGTTTTTATCTGAAAGTATTGTTTCTTTTTGAGATTCAATTGATCTATATACCCACTTCACACTAAGGTCCTTGTGTGTTTATATTAATTAAAATTCACTCTATCTTTAACCCAGCCCTCTCTTATAAAGTAGATTATAATCATTTTTAAAATGCCAATTGAGTGGTGTGAGAAAGAATTGAATAAAAACCTGATGGTTTAGTCCATGAAAGACTCAGAAAGGAACAATAAGACGAAAAAGAAGGGGACAAAAAAAGAATAACGAGTTTTCTTTTTCTATCATCACCTCTTAACTTGTACTTATGTTTGTGACCTCTTTATATAAGAGAGGTCTCGTAAAGTACATAGGACAAATGATTATTGCATGGCCGAGAATTTATTAAAGCAAATTATTTAACAATTTTACCAACCGTCAAAATTATGACTTTATTTTTTCCTTCATCACTTAATATGTGATCAAAGATGAAAATTTGATGTAATTACATTGTTATTGAGTAATTTAAAATTGCAATGGTCAATATTCTACGACCTTCAATATACATTTAATCTATGACTAATATTATATCAAATTTTTTAATCTAATTTAAGAACGGTTGTCAAAGTTATAAAATTTACTTATTATAAATAAATTCCATTGCATATAGATTATAAATTACTCTTAATTGGAACAAAAGAATACCTTGTAGTTCCTAGTGATCCAGATACGTTGTGCATATGGGCATACGTATGCTAAATACAACCTTCATACCAAGTACCAAGCATCAAAAAATAAAGTTAATGCTGGAGAAAATAAATATCAATAGATACGAGAACAAGTGAGCCTAAAGTTGACAACTCCAGTACCGAGTAACGAACTCATGTAAGCTGTTGTAGGCTATTGTAATTTAATTTATTATTATGCGCCTTCATTTGTCTTAATAAACTTAGCTTTAGACCAGTCAAAGAATTCCACTTTTTTTTCAATGTAAGCTAACCTGTCACCAGAATTTCATCCATCGTCGACTAAACAAAGAAGACATTTTTGTACAAATTTGAACTTTTGAGGGAATACAATTACCTAGTGGTACCGTCAAAGAGACGAGGTGGCGGAGATGTAGAGTTAAGGGGAAGGGGAAGCACTTCCTTCACAAAGCTGTACACAATTTAAGATCAATATCTAGTAACGAAAGTGAAAAAAATAAGAAATCAATGTTCACCACACCATTTTTGTCTTTTTATTTTTTTGAGAATACAACATTTTTGTCTTAAGGTCATGAGGAGGAAACAAAAAGAACATGATTAGCTTCAACAATTGATCCAGAAACTTATACCATTTAAGATGAAACAAGTTTTTATCAGTGAGTATTTTAAGAGATGCGAGATCATACCTAAAAGGGCCAACAGGTGCCATGAGGAATGTGCAAAATAAAAAAAATCTCTTGCTCAATCTTTCAGCTTCAGGCGTTTAAGAAACAGAGGCCTCAATCAGTCGTCGCGGTATGCACACTATCAAGTATTAGCACTAACTTAGAGCAACATAAATAACTTGTTGTTTCCGAATAACAGTAAGTTAAGAGAAAAGAAGAGACAGAGAGAATTTGAATCGAACGATGTGATCTGAGAAGGCGTCTGAAGATATTTATTCTCAAAATTAAATAGGAAGGAAGAGTCAAAAGTTGAGATTGAAAATGATGTTTTAACGAACATGGAGTCCAGCAGCACAGATGATTAGTGGCTCCGCTCTTATCCTAGAGGTAAGGAGTTCAATTTTCGCTGGACGCGGAATAACTAGATAATTAGTAGAAGAGAAATAAACTCTAAGTTACAGAGTGGGCTACGGCCTCTATAAATAAATAACCTCTTATTTCAGAAAATGATGTTTTAACTTAATCGGCATTTTTTTGCGGGTAACGTGTATTATTTCGTATTAGTTGGACCTAAGCCGTACCACTTCTATTAGTTATAGACTGGAGTTTCTTTTTTTTTTTTTAATTGCAACTTCCACATGTTTTTATCAAGGAATAATTCTGCTTTGGATCATATAGTTGACTTCAGCGTTTTTTAAAGCTTATATCGACTCACTGGGCACTGCTCCAATGTTTTCGGTACAACGTGTATACTTTTTTAAGTTGGAAAGATATGTTTTAAACGTTAAAGTAGTTTATCGGTAGCTGTCAAGATATGTTTTGACTATATCAAACTTTCAAAACAAGTGCAACATTTTTTATATAATTAAAACAAAAATGTGTACAACAATACTAAAATAAAATATGCATCAACACAACTCAAATAAGTCTGCATCATCATAACTGACAAATTACGTTCTGTGATGAATGAAAAAAAATCATAAAAACTATTTTTGCGTTAAAAAGTTACAGGATAGGAGTGGAACGACTTAATTAGTGAACATTTATAGGAAGGGGACGAGTCCTTTTTAATCTCTATCTATATCCATAAGATTTGGTATATTTGTCGAATCTTCTGTTGCGTGCATCGCATTTATAGTTGGTCAAAAATAGGTTAGATTGTACAAGGAGTAACACTCCGATATACTACAAAGTTTAGCCACAGTGTATCCTGGTGATAAAAAATAAAACTTTAATTATCGGATCGTCCGTTAAATCTGACCAACGTACGGTGGATCATGGACCCTGATCCCGTGTTGCGCTACACGGCGTGTAGCGCACCTCACAGCCGTTTGATTTTGATCGGGCGGTTCATTTTTTTTGGGGTCATGCACGGAGCTCCCATATCCATCCGATTCAGATCAGACGGCTGTGTAGCGCAACACAAGATTTGAATTCGGTGGATCATGGTCCGGATTTATGCTTTAATTCTACTCGCTCTCGCTGCACAGATTGGTACACAGTCCCGTGTAAATCACCCTATTATGATGTTATGAAACAATAACCTAGGGGCAGTGAAATCTCTTTGTAAACGTACACCATATTTGGTTTATGTTCACCAGCTAAAAACCCTGTTTGAATTAAAACCAGCCGTACCCTTCAAGGACAATTATATAAAACAAGCGACCTAAAACTGAAAAAGAACGCAGCGTCCTTGCCACCAAGAAATGCGCCCCCCCCCCCCCCCCCACACACACACACACCCCAAAAATATATAAATATATATAAACTGAAAAAACGGAAAAGAGGTGTAGTTTTTTTTTTTTTTTTTTTCAAAGTTGCTCGTACTCGTTGCAAAAGCCCTCACAGGGGAAGTTATTGGTTGTGCGCTTGATTTTCTGTGGCTGTTCATAGATTCGTACTTACGTGGGATGCCAAGTACCGCTGACCGTACCGACTGGTTTGATCAGATTAAAATATTTGGTACGCCACCGGCCTAGTGTACCCGGTACCGGTACTCCTAACATATGTTCATAGATTCATACTTACGTGGGATGCCAAGTGGATCCGATAAACGTACCGGCCCATACTGCTGACTGTATATCACACGGCTTAGGTATCTGAAAGAGGGAGACCCAAGATCTTGATGGGAAAAGATGCAGGGTTGCAACCCAATACCTAATTAAAAGATTAGGTTAAGCCGTATGATATACCTGACTGTATTATCTTGTTAAGCCGTGTGAACAGCAAGTATTATCTTTATTCAAACTTAATTAAAAGATTATTGCACCTATAAATCTTCATTCAAACATTATTTAGTACACGAAAGAACATGAAGTAATTTGCCTTAATTAGTAGATCCATAAAATCGTCCTTCTTAAGCGAGCTGGGAAAATCACAAACACCAAATACACAGTAAAAATTAGGATTTAAGTCAAATAGGTTGTCATTAAATATTTCATTTAACAAATAAAAAAGTTTACCCCGAACTTCTTCTTGGTGTGAGCAAGAAGAACCTGAGGATCCAGTTTGGTTGCTATATAGGCCTCGATCTTGTTAAGCTCCTATATATGTTGCATTTTTAAAATATACATTATAAATTATAAACTGAAAATAAATCTCACCGATGATTATGAACTTCTAGCACTTATGCTCTAACCTCGATCCATGAAGTTAGCTTAGGCCTGCCATTTGTTATATCATATTTCTTCAAGTCACTCAAGAAAATCTGGAACCTCTCAACAAAGGGTGCATATGCTATGTCCACCTATGTATTATTGAATGACAAGTTAGTTTGAAGAAGTTAGAAGGTAAAATTTAGGAAAAGAAAATATCAACTCAGAAAGAGAGCAGGCAAGTTTAAATAATTTGCAGAAGGACAACCAACTAACCAAACTGAAATCGCATCCAAGGAAAAATGGTCCATCTTCAAACTTTGATAGGGACTCTTCTAACTTGTCCAAAGCAGCAACTAGATAAACCATCCAAGCAAATATTTAGTTCAGAATCTGTATATTATAATATAAATATTATATAATTCTCTAGTATCAGCTGGCTGAACCAATTGGTACAATACCCAATCAGTTGCATATATTGCAATAAAAAAAAATTAGCTAAGGCTAGGAATTGATAATGCAAGACCTGATTGGTACATAATCAAGAAGCATATACCAGTATCAGCAGATATGTCTTCTCCCTTTGATCGTATTGATGGGAAGACAGCCTTGAAGAAGGAATCACTATAAGCAAGAAGCTCCTCGGCAAATGCTTGTTTTGCTGGATCCTAATTAATGAATACCACAAACAAGGACAGTCATTTCGGAACTAAGCTTGACTCTCTTTTTCTCTATATATATATATATTTATATTTATGCATAGAGAAGAAAATGAGATAAATGTTTTACATCAGGAAGCAATGAGGGGCCCTCAAAGTGAGTGTCAATGTACTTGATCAAATCGAGGCTCTCTCCTTTTAACTTCATTGTTGTGCTCGAGTGCAAGCACCTATTCATAAACATTCCAATTATATATTAACATTTTCAATGATTCGCAAGAAAAAGTATGATGTTCTTTTATATATCAAAGCGAGAAAAGATATATTTCACTGGTTTAACAGAAAAATGTCACAAAAGTATACCTTATTCTCAGGATAAAGTGATAAACCTTCTCTTTGTACCATTCCGGCCGATCTACTAGATCAATGGCAACTAATTTGATTTCGTCGTGCAGTCCCTGTACTCAAATTTAAGAAACAAATATAGTCAGAACTCAGAACATGGGAAAGAAATTATTCAATTAAAAGAGGAGGGTTTGATTTAGGGTAATAAATGATGGAGACACATATTATCAGTACAAATTTGGATTCAAAATTGGATTTTGTTGGATATGAATAATATGCAGATACAGATACAAATATGGATATTGTTTAAATGAGTATAAATATGACTATGGTACAAAATTTTGAGGCGGATAACAATACAAGTACGGATAATCTGCATTTGTGTTTTTAAAAAAATGGATATTTGTTTCACATACCCGACAATCCATTCGGAGTTGGGTTATATCTTGAACCACCAATCAAATTTATTCGTTATGTTCTCATTTTTTTAAAATATTCTATTCTAGAAATTCTAGGTTACAACTTACCAACATTGGCCAAACTCAAACAATCACCATCTATTGTGCGCAATGAATTACTTATTCTGGTGTGTCCTACATTATTTCCTTACCAGTTCACACACATAAAGGCATTACAATATATTGGCTTTTCCAGTGAAAACTAAGTACTGAAAAAAATCAATGCCTAGAAATATAATTGTCCACATTGATGAACTTCACGATCTCTGATGCTAGTGAAGACAAAAGTTTAAACGTCATAATTTCTTATGGGAGTGTAGAGAAAGTAATATTTGAGTTTTAGATTTTTAGTTGTGATGTTTTTTTTTTTTTGAGAAGATTAGTTGTGATGTTTTAATTTTTAGGTTTAAATTGGAGAGGCCTTTGAATCAGTCCAATAATAAACAAAGTTAATCATGAATTAATTAAAAATTACCTTGTAGTTTCTAGCAATCCAGGTACGTTGTGCAAATGGACATATGTATGCTACATACAACCTTTACATCAACCATCACAAAGATAAAGTCAATACTAAAAAGCTGAAGAAAAGAAGTATTTAAGTACCAATAGATATAAACTAAACGACTGAGCACGAATAATATTAAACAAATTCTAGTTGGATTATCGTAACCTGACCTATCACAAAGATTTGTATAATTAACCAATCAAAGAAGACTTAGTAATATTAACAAATTACCTAGTGGTACCGTCAAAGGTGGAAGGTGGCGGAGATGTAGAGGTAACAGTGGTAGCTCTTTCTTCACAAAGCTATATCTCTACTACTTATAAATGCACGCATACGAAAAGTGTAAACAATTCATATAAAAGAAGTAAACATGTCATATAAAAGGGTGTTAAACAATTCTTATATCAATTATGGACCATTGATTTGTGTAATTTGATTTGATCAGTGGTCTAGATTAAGATCAGACTTTTTATAGAAAAAATTAAGTTACTACCAAATTAGCTATTTATTTAAAATGAAAGACTAAATTATTGATTTTATCGTATTATTATTGTCTAACATGTAATATAAGAAGAAGAAGATAATTAGATAGATCAAGACCAATATTTATATTTAGTTTAGGGAATTGCTTTCCATCATCTGCAAGATTTCATCATCCTTATCATCCTCTTAATTTTTTCTATTTTTAGAAAACGCGTTAATAATTGCTTTCCATTTTTTGAATGCAATTAATTTATCCCACAATCTCTCTTCCCTCCCCTCTAGCACGTCATCCCCTCATCCCTTATCTCTCATCCTCATTCCATCTTTATCCTCATCACCCAATACTAACTCTCCGTTTCCCTCCTTCACCCCACTCTCCTCGTTGCTTACATCTTTGTTCATTCCCAGTTTCCCTCCTTCGCACTAATTGTTCTAGTTTCAGAATATAATTATTCTGAAAAAAAGTTAATTGTCCTAGTTTCATAATATAATTGTTCTGGAAAAAAAAAGTTAACTGTCTTAATTAGTTGTAGAATATAATTGTTCTGTAAAAAAAAACTAATTGTTCTAGTTTTAGAATATAGTTGTTCTGAAAAAAAGCTAATTGTTCTATTTTCAGAATATAATTGTTCTGGAAAAAAAAATTTCTAGTTGTACGATAGTTCTGTAAAAAAAAAAAAAAAAAAAAAAAACTAATTGTGCTAGTTTTTATATACAAATGTTCTGGAAATATTATTTATGTGAGGTGATAGGGGAGAGATGGAAACAAAAAGGAGGGATGAGTAATTAGTACAGGTGGGGATGGGGAATATGGGATGATCCCAGGGGATTATGTGTTTCCTCATTAATGACATGCTTTTCTCATTAATGAAGATTCCCTGGGGATGAGAATGATGATGAATATTGGGGATGATCCTTATCAGCCCCGTTTAGTTAGGTATATTTATATAAAGAAGGAATATATGGATACCAGTTTCTTTTTTTAAAGGTTGGTTTGAAACCAACTATTTTTTAATAAGAAATTTGAAAATAAATACTCTCTCCGTGAATCGAACCAATGACTACTTAGTTGGCGGGATAGAGCGAAACCGCTGGACCGAATAACCCAGCTTATATGGATACTAGTTTCAAAAATCATGCATCATTCAACTAAAAAGAAATGGAAACACCAAGAATTAGACTAATTTTACTCGAACAATTGATCTAAAGAATCAACCCGATTAACAAAAACGAGTTAGAATAGAGAATATTTTGAACAAATTGGAGATTGTACCTAGCAAAAGCGACAGGTGCCATGAGAAATATGCGAATAAAATTTCTTTTTGCTAATTAATTCAGCTGTAGGTGTCTGAAAAATAGATGCTTGATCACCTAGGGATTATATAGCACTTATCTCTATCCACACTAGTAAAAACGACTAGCAATATAATAGTGCTATCTGTGTCGATTGGGAGAAATGAAGAGGGAAAGAGAGTTTGACTATGAGCTAGTATTCTAAAAAAACACGGCACGACACGACACGGTACGGAGATGGTACGATACGGTAAGATATGGACACGACACGGCACGAGAACTTAAGCGTGTTGTGTTTTTAGGCGTGTCGTGTCCGACTTTGAAGACATAGATACGGCACGACACGACACGTAAATTGTCCAGACACGGTACGACACGACACGAAACACGGCACGACACGAGACACGACAAAACTCAAGAGACACAACAAATTTATAATTAAGGTTAAAGATGTTAAATTTGATATAAAATAACAAGAAAATTCTTATATTGTCTATTTTTTAATGATAATTTCATAATTGAATTTCAAATTTATCCCTAAACATAAGTATATGACTATGTTTTATGAAATTCAAACGTATTCAAACACGACACGTGAAAAAAAAAAAACACGACACGAGGACACAAGACGTTCCGTGTCCTTAGGCGTGTCGTGTCCATCCCTTGGAATTTAGACAGGCACGACACGACACGTGAAACATCTAGACACGACACGACACGACATGACAAATGATCCGGACACGACATATTTGACACTGCACGACACGTATTTAGAACACTACTGTGAGCTGGCGAAATGGCACAGCAACCTCCCTCCGTCATAAAAGCGTCATGCGTGATGAGAAGTGCGTAGAAGAACGTAACAGACGTTTTAGCATGGATCCTTTTTCTTTGGATCTAACAAAATGGATATCTCCGTATCCTTACTCTCCACGAGACCACAGCTCTTATTGGTGACAGCTGGAGTATCCATTTTTATTATAACTGGAGGAAATTTATTTCAACGGACTTCTATTTCAACGAAGGGTCGTATTCTCTGTGGCTTGTTGCTAGAGAATTTCGTGCAGAGAGTGAGCTCCCATTAAATAGTTCTTTTTTTTTTTGTATCGACTCGCTTCATAGTCGTACACACGTGTGAAGGCTGCAGAGCAGTATGTGGCCTTGGTTCCAATTTTCTAGCTAGCATTTTTTACTTTTCTTCATTTACGAAATGCTAGCTAGAAAATTGGAACCAAGGCCACATACTGCTCTGCAGCCTTCACACGTGTGTACGACTATGAAGCGAGTCGATACAAAAAAAAGGAAAAACGAGCAACCCAAATTATATATGAATGAATTCGATTTACTCATGTACTATAGTCGAATTTTGTTTTGGAAAAAAGGGCAGAATGCAGAATTATTATACGAACTAATTTTCTTAATCATTAAACCATTCCCCATAAGTTTTTTTATATTAATATAAAAAGGGCAAGTTATTTTGCTATGACATAAGAAATAGAAAAATACATGACAGTGATATTCCACATTGTTATTCCCAAATATATATATAATTATTTTTTTACACTTTTAATAATGAGCCATTTCTTCTGCAAAGATCCTTCTTCAATTTATCTTGCGTGACAGATAATAGTTCAATTACTTGGAAATGGACTGCTAATGGAACCTTCTCCTCCTCTAGTGCTTATAGTGTCCTTTCCAATATTGGCATCCGCTCTAAATTCCACCCTCGGCTCTGGAAACTGAAATCTCCTCCTAGAGTCAAAGTCTTCCTCTGGTTGTTACTCCAAGATAGACTTCTGACACAACAAAATCTTATAATACGTGGGTGGCCATCTCCATCTTCTTGTCCCTGTTGTAATGCAGGTGTCTTGGAAACCACAGATCACTTATTTCTTCATTGCCAGCATGCAACTTTCCTTTGGTCATTGGTACAAATTCGCTTCAATATCCCACAGCTCAACTCCAATTCAGACATTGCTGAATTCTGGCTATCACAAAGGCTTCCTGGCCTGAAGTTATGGGACATCATTTGGGCTGCAACGACTTGGAACATCTGGAAGGCACGGAATAGACGCATCTTCTCTAACTGTGCCACTTCACCGGATTTTTTAATCAAGGAGATTTCTTCTTCTGTAGAAGCTTGGAGGAAATATACTTAGTTGACTCTTTTTAGTTTTTTCTTTGTAGTTTAGGTTTTATTTTATTTTTTTCCTTTTCTTTTTTTTTTCTTCTGTAAATATTATTTTTTTATTAATATATTTTGTCGGTGTGGTAATTTGCCATCCGTCCCTAAAAAAAAAAATAATGAGCCATTGAGTGTCAAACTGTCAATAGAGGTTTCGTCAATCTCTTTCACAATCATTCTCGTTCTCGTGGGGAGACGAATCCTGAGGAAGCACTCTAAATAATTTGCTATATTATTTTATTGTTGTAATTTTATTTACATTATTTGCAAATTGCAATTGATAAAAATAATATTAAAGTGTGCTTAAACTTCTCAAATCTGAAAAGAAAGAAGCTTCTCAAGCCAAAAACTTAATACGAATTTCATCCAATTGTGTATGGCTTCCAAATGTCATTCAACTCGTTATACCAAAGGGAGATGGTATAATCAACATTTGATTTCCGAATGTCATTCGTTTACAAAAAGATAAGAACAATAAATAATTTTTTAACCCCTTGGATTACTCAATACATTATAAGAGAATCGTTCCAATAATTTATAATTACTTTTCAAATTTATGTGTTGTACTGTTGGCCTCTCCTTTTATAATAGACTTATTTACATATATCCAAAATTTAATAAAACTACTAGAGTTCGTTTTCTAAAATGAAATGTATCCTTCAAAAAAAAAAAAAAAAATGATCTCGACTATGAATAGTCACAGAAATGACAGAATAGCATTTCTTTTCTTTTCTTTTTTTCCTATTTCTTTTACCCTTAAAAGGCCCTTGGGCCAATTCCATATGGTAAAGTATTCATAGCAGGCTTACTTTTTATAAAAGAAACCTAATAATACTCTAGGTAGGCTTTGATTTTTTTTTTTTCTTTTTGGGCCCTTTTGTTTTCAGGTAAGCGATTTTTTGCAGGGGTGATACACCATCCACCATTTTCCCATCCATCCCATCCACAGGCCAGAAATGGGCCTCAGCCTCATTTTTTCGCGCGCTGACGTCAGCGAAAATTTTTCGGAATTTTTTCGAAAATTTCTGGATGCTGACGTCATCAAATGTACTGGTTTATTTGTTCAGTTAGATGCCATAAGGGTTGAATTAAAAGTGGTAAGTGTTCAGTTAGTTGCATCTGAAAATGGAATTTTCGTATTTTTGTGTTCAGTTTAATACGGCAAAGGTTGAACTAAAAGTTTTATTTGTTCAGTTAATTGCATCTGAAAATGGAATTTTTCGTATTTTTGTGTTCAGTTTAATACGGCAAAGGTTGAACTAAAAGTTTTATTTGTTCAGTTAGTTGCAGCAGAAATTTGATTTCGTATTTAACATTTACAATATACAAAGTGAACACATATAACAATATAGTTAACATTTACAATAAACAAAGTGAACACATTTAATATTCAATATACAAACTGAACAATTCTACTGATAATTGCATCCATTGCAAATGATTCTCTATTCCAATACATAAATTGATACACAACAAATGCAGTAAATTACATCCAATTATTACAAATCGATTGCAAACTCGAAGTTGTTTGTCATGAGAAAGGTAGTTTCTAAACTTCATATTAGGCAATCTGCATCCATTACAAAACTTCAAGTCACATACAAGCTGCTAAGATTGTTCTCCTTGCACCTCATGCTACTAAAAATTTTAGAGGTCACTACACAAATAAAACTTAAAAGAGCACCCATTTTCTCCTTTGGTCTCTAGACTTTCAAGGCCGAAATTTTTAATTACAGAAAAAAAATCACTCAAGAATTTTAAATGGAGCATAGCACCCTGATTTCTTTTAAAAAGAGCAATGAAATTGCGCCCTTTTGGGTGGCGTAATATGCCAGGGCTTATTGCGCCCTTTATGATGGCGCAATATGGGCTTTAATTTGTTTTTTAATTACTTGAAGCGAAGGGACAAAGAGAGGTTAGTGGGTCCCATTACTATTCATGCACCTCATTTGAGGTTTTTTTTTTTTTTTTTTTCCTTAAACGGCTTTACTTCTGCCTTGCCACCCTGACCCCACATTTGAGATTATAAATGCGCACAACATATTGCACCTTTTAATAGTGCATTTCATATTTGAGATTATAATTTCAAATTGATTAATTAAAGGGGTATTAGCTTAATGGAACATGTACGTACCTGTGACTTGAAATGTTCTAAACATGCACAACACATTTTTAACAAATTAATTTTGTCTCTCCTCAATTTGGGTATGTTTCTATACCTTCGCATCAGACTTGAAATGGGATGTAGTAGACGTACATGTTTTTTCCAATTAATGAATTATGTTGAAATCACAATTTATTGTCCGTACATCAAAAATGTAAAAAAAAAAGTGTCATAGGTACGTACATGTTCCATTAAGCAAAAAATGTACAACTTATTTTGTTTTATTTTTAAGATCACCTAAAAAACATCATAGGTACGTACATGTACCATTAAGCCAATACCTCTTTAATTAATCAATTTGAAATTATAATCTCAAAAATGAAATGCACTATTAAAAGGTGCAATATGCTGTGCGCATTTATAATCTCAAATGTGGGGTCAGGGTGGCAAGGCAGAAGTAAAGCCGTTTAAGGAAAAAAAAAAAAAACCTCAAATGAGGTGCATGAATAGTAATGGGACCCACTAACCTCTCTCTGTCCCCTCGCTTCAAGTAATTAAAAAAACAATTAAAGTCCATATTGCACCATCATAAAGGGCGCAATAAGCCCTAGCATATTACGCCACCCAAAAGGGCGCAATTTCGTTGCTCTTTTTTAAAAAAATCATGGTGCTATGCTCTATTTAAAATTCTTGAGTGATTTTTTTCTGTAATTAAAAATTTCGGCTTTCAAGGTTCCATTTTGGTTCTTAGTTTCTTACAATACTATCTTGGTTACTGCACTTGTGTGTCATCACTGGGGCAAGCCGTTATCACAAACATCTTCCAACCAAGAAGATGATTTATTCTTATTTTAATATGTTTTTGAGATGGTAGAATCGGAATAGTACAAATGAAAACTTTTGAACTAAAGCTGGAACAATAAATTTCAGACGCTAAAACGTAAATCGCCTACTGTTTCCAGAATTATAGGTGTAAAGTACTTTATGAACTTTATGAATAAAAAAGAGCATCCATAGTCTTGATGGTAAAGTTAAGATTTAGGGTTAACCGAGATAGCATTATAACTGAAGTCAGTTCATAAGAAATAGCTTGTATTAATAGTCCTTCACTCCTAGTCCAAATAAAATGAACAAGATAAAAAATAAGTTAAAGAAATTACTTGTCATCATCGTTTTCTTCGGTTCCTTCACCACCATTAGTGGTGTTCCTGAAATTTAAAACAAAGTATCTCAGCATCAGATTACTGTACAGTTACTCTCATGGCTGCTATACGGCTTAAATTACTCTTTTAGCCTGGTTAGCATTAGTTTTAATTGAAAGACACACTTTACAAACCACTTTTTTTTGTTTTTCTTTTTCCTTTTCGGGTGCTTTGATGAGCCTATTCCATTCGCTGCTTAACTGCACAATTCATGAAAATGAATTAAATTGACGAGAAAGGAAAAGAAAATGTACTAATTGTCGTGTTTGGGTGCGTCAGACGGGAGATCGGAGTCGGAATTAGTGAGGAGCTCTTTAGCGGCGCGGAGCTCTGAGCCTCTCCCTTCGAGCACTGCTCGCCTGGTCTATCGCCTCCTCTTCACCCCCCATGTTGTCTCCACCACTCGTGAGTCGGTTCGCACCAAACTGAGAAGAAGCGCGCTAGGGTTTAGGACTTGTAAGTTGTAACTGGGTTGGAGTGTGAGAAGAAAACCGACAGGCGTGTCAAATTTGAGAAAAGAGTTGGGCCTGTACGATGGACAAGTTTAGTCGGGGCTTCACTTGCAATCTCTTGCGCTGTGGCTAGGGTTGAGATTGAGAGAGAAAGGTTTCGGAGTATATAGAGGTGGGCCAGTCGCTAGCCCAATTGTAGGTTTAGTAAAAGCCTATGGATAGAATGGATGGGAAAAGAAGGAATGGTAGTAACCAATTCTAGATTTTTTGTGCTGAATTATGGTATTTATTTTTAATATAAAACCCATCCAAGCAGTATTACCACACTGAAATTAATTTGTACTCGATAACAAAAAAAAGAAAAAGTGTCAGTGCCACATGCTACAACTAAAAAAAAAAGCATCTGAAGGTAATTAAATAATTACAAGAAATATTCATGTTCGATATTCCATATATTTAAACTCTTATATCTAATACAAAAGAAAAAGAATAAGAAAAACCACCAAGAAACAACACAAGCACAGGCATTAAAACAAGAACATGCCACAATATGTCCTCATACCTGGGCCTTACGAGTGCACACTTATCAAACTTTATACATAGCTAAGCACCTATCAAACATAATTTAAAGATTATTTTGCACCTATCAATCTTTATTCATACATGATTTAGTACACGAAAGAACATGAAGTATTTGCCTGAGATCCATAAAAGTGTCCTTAAGCGAGCTGGAAAATCACAAACACCAAATACACTGTAAAAATTAGGATTAAGCCAAAAGGATTGTCATTTAACAATTCATTTAATAAAAGAAAAATTACCCCGAATCTCTTCTTGGTGTAGGCGAGAAGCACCTGAGGCTCCAGTTTGGTTGCTGTATAGGCCTCGATCTTGTTAAGCTCCTATGTTGCAGTTTTAAATCATACATTATAAACTTAAATACAAAGATTAATCTCATTGATGATAATGGACTTCTCATATCACTTATGCTCTAACCTCGATCCATGTAGTTAGCTTAGGCCTGCCATTGGTTATATCATATTTCTTCAAGTCACCCAAGAAAATCTGGAACCTCTCAACAAAGGGTGCATATGCTATGTCCACCTATGTATCATTGAATTGACAAGTTGGTTTGTAGAAGTTAAAAGGTAAAATTCAGGAAAAGCGCATGAGCTCAGAAAGAGGGGAGACAAGTATAATAATTTGCTCGAAGGACAACAACTAACCAAACTAAAGTCACGTCCAAGGAAAAATGGTCCATCTTCAAACTTTGATAGGTACTCTTCCAACTTGTCCAAAGCAGCAACTGGATAAACCATCCAAGCAAATATTAAGTTCAGAATCTGTACATATAATATTTTTTATAATTCTGTAGTACCAGCTTGCTAAATAACTGGTACAATGCTTAGACAGTGCATTACAGTAAGAAAATTAACTGAGGCTAGGAATTGAAAATGCAAGACCTGATTGTCACCTAATCAAGAAGTATATTTAAAATGTGCAATAGAAATGGTACCAGCATCAGTAGATATGTCTGCTCCTTTTGCCAGTATTGATGAGAAGATGGCTTTGACGAAGGAATCACTATAAGCAAGAAGCTCCTCTGCAAATGCTTGTTTTGCTGGATCCTAATTAAAGAAAACCACAAACAAGGTCAGTAATTTAAGAATTACCCACAAACCCTATAGAGAACAAAATGAAATAAATGTTTTACATCAGGAAGCAGTGAGGGGCCCTCAAAGTGAGTGTCAATGTACTTGATCAAATCAAGGCTCTCTCCTTTAACTTCATTGTTGTGCTCAAGTGAAGGCACCTATTGATAAACATCCAACTATATAAATTACAACATTTCAATGATTCACGAAGAAAAAAGTACGACTTTTTATCAAAGTTAGAAAATATATATTGTACCAGTTTACTAGAAAAATGTCGCAAAAGTATACCTTATTCTCAGGGTAAACCTTCTCTTTGTACCATGTCGGCCGATCTCCTAGATCAATGGCAACCAATTTGATCTTGTCCTGCAGCCCCTGTACTCATATTTGAGAAACAAACATAGTAAGAACATGGGGGAAAATTCATTCGATTCAAAAAGGGTCTGAATTAGAGGTGAAAATGGATTGTATATTATCAGAGTCCAAATTCGGATTGTGTTGGATATATGAAATAATATGTAGGCATGAATACAAAAATGGATATGGTTTTAAATGAGTATGAAATTAAGTAATTAACAAACTTGGTTCTAAATTTAGGGTGGATAGGAATACAGATAATAATTAGTATTTGTGCTTTTAAAATTTTTGGATATATTGGAGAGGCATTTGAATCAGTCCAATTAAAAAAAAAAAAAGTTAATCTTGAAAGAATGTAAAAGTACCTTGTAGTTCCTCGCAATCCAGGTACGCTGCGCATATGGGCATATGTATGCTACATACAGCCTTCACATCAAGCATCACAAAGATAAAGTCAATGATAAGGAGCCGGAGAAAAAAGTGTTTTAGGTACCAATAAACAACTAGACAAGTGACTATGAAGTTAATATTAAACAAATTCTTATTACAACTCCAAGCCAAGATAAATAAAGTAAAGTAACCTCATATATCATAAAAGTTTATTGGATTTGACGAAATTGAAGTTATTAAACAATTACCTAGTGGTACCGTCAAAGATGGAAGGTGGCGGAGATGTAGATGTAAGAGTGGGGGGAAGCTCTTCCTTGACAAAGCTATACACAAACAGAATTCAATTATTAGAGGAATTTCTTCTAAATTGAACAAAATTTCAGACTATATCAAAAAATAAACAAAAATAAATAGATAGATCAAGATCAATAGTAAGTATATATAAAGCAAGAGAAGGTCATGTTTCAAATATCGATGCATCATTTTGTTTTCAGAACATATATGGGGAGTAAAAAATTAACCAAAAGAAGGGGGCAAACAAAGAACTAGACTGGTAGCTCGAACAATTGATCTAAATTCGCTCCGATTAACACGAAATTAGAGAATTTTTCTAAAAGATTGGAACTTGTACCTAGCAGGAGCGACAGATGCCATAAGAACTGTGTGAGTAAAGTCTCTTTTGCTAAATAATTCAGCTGTTGGTGTCGGAGAAACAGAGGCTTGATCACCTGGTCCTTATATAGCTATTATATAATTATCTCTTTCCACACAAAAATACGAATGGCAATATAATAGACTGTCTCTGTCGATTTGGAGAGAGGAAGAGGGAAGAGGGTGGACTGTGATCTGGTGATTTGGCACGGCGTCATCCCTCCGTCGTAAAAGCGTCATGCGTGACGAGAAGTGTGTGGAAGACAATAAGTCAATAACGGACGTTTTGTCAATGATCTTTTTCTTTGGATTTTGGGAAATGGAGATCTCCAGATATCTGTTGGGATGGGCGCAGCCTCATGAAATTGGATAACTGGAGCTTCCATTTGTCTGGAAAAGGAGGGAGATGATTTCCACGGCGGCATTCAACAAGGGGCCGTATTCATTGTGGCTTGTAGGCTTGTAGCTAGAGGATTTGTTACAGAGAGTGAGCTTCCGTTCAATGATCTTTCGTGATATCGACCCGCTTCTTTCTCGTACAGTATGTGGCCACAATCTTCCATATAAAAGAATATTCGAGCAATAGCCAATAGCCAATAGGCATAGGGGAACGGAACCGGGAGTAACGGAAGGGAGTACTGGAGCCACGAATCAGAATTGATGAATGCACCCGCGAATTTGTCTATGTTCATTCGTCGGCTAACGGAAAAAAAAAAAGGTGCGTGTGGAATGGTGATTAGATTATTCGATGACCTCCGTGAACTATTTTATATGTTTTGGCGTCTAACTCGATGAGGGAAAAAAAAACTGTCCCCTTGCCACCGGATACTGCTTAAAAAACAGGGAAATTGAAGGGGTTTTTTTTTTTTGAATTTTGGAAAATTGAAGGTAATTGATAAATGATAATTAACTGGATTTTTTTTTTATTTTGAGAAGTAACTAGCTACAGTTAGTAAACGAGAAACCCAAACTATATATTAATGATATCGATTCACTTATATACTATAGTTGAATTTTCTATATGAAAAAAGGGCACAACTGTAGAATTAATATCGGAACTGATTTCTTATTAAATAACCATCTCCTTAAGTTTCTTTTTTCTATAAAAAAAGAAAAGTTATTTTGCAATGACATTAGAAATAAAGAATTCCATAAGAGAGATGTGCCATATTGTTATTCCAAAGATAAATAATTTCTTAAAGCTTCAATAATGACTAATGAGCCATTGACATGCTTGTGGGAAGACGAATCCTCAAGCAGCACTCTGCACAATTTGTTTTATTATTTTATTAGTGTAATTATATCTACATTATTTGAAATTGATAAAATAATATTAAATTGTACTTAATAATTTGAATAAGTTTCTCAAGCCAAATTCTTAGGACGAATTCATCCAATCGTGTATGGGTTCCAAATGTAATTCAATTCGTTTGTTTCGCGTAGCAATAAGGGAGACAGTATAATCGAACAATAACATTCATTTTCTTTTCTATTACTTTTCCCTGGGATAAAGCTCTTGACCCAATTCCATTCTAATTCCATATGTAAATGTATTCATAGCAGGGTTATTTCTTTCTTTTTTTACAAGGACGCTTTTGTGTTTGAGAGAGAAAAATCAGATAACAAAGGATGTTAACTTCAATTTTGTAAGCTCTTATTATTGATCGATATCTAAGTACAATAGAAAGAAAGGACAACAAAAACATCCGAAAAGAAGAACACGAGTGAGTATCAACGCAGCAACATGTTGCGATCCTCATGCCTAGTGCTTATTGAATGCACACCTATCAAACTTGTTGCCTACACTACTCCTCACCTATTAAGCTTGATTTATACATTATTTACCACCCCTAAACTTCATGAGAAATGCTAAAGTCCAATATATTGGACGGATGGGGTCCGTCCAATACGATCGTTTTCACATTTTAAAATTTTAAACGACCGATCCGAACCGTTTAATATGTTTTCCATATTAAAAACTTAAAAGAAATCAATTTTTACATTTTTTCGAATTTTTTACTATTTTTTTGGTATTTTAGAAAATCGTTGTTATTAGACGGTCCAGAACTTTTATATCATGAATTTTCTATGATACCAAAAAATAAGTAAAAAAATTCAAAAAAATGTAAAAATTTGTTTCTTACAAGTTTCTAATATGAAGAACATATTGAATGGCTCGGATCGGTCATTTGAAATTTAAAAATGTGAAAACGATCGTATTGGACGGACTCATCCGTCCAATATATTGGACACTAGCATTTCTCAAACTTTATTCATAAATTAATTATTATGTATTAAAGAAGCCTAAAAACATACACCACTTTGCCTTTGATCCACAAAATAAGTCAGTTTTTTCTTCAAGTACTGACAGAAATTGATCTCGATAAGCGAGGTTGTTTTCTTCATTCTTGGTTGGCTTTAATTTTTTGAGCAACCTTATTTTTGTTGTTCCTTTTGTTTTCTTGTAAGAGATTTTGTGCCGAAGTTTTTTTATTTTTTTTTTATTTGGTGCACGCTTTGCTGATCTGATAGTGACATATTGTAAATCATATTGTGGGAGTTTCTAATTTTGGATTGAAGAACCGAGTGGGAGGAGAAACCAGAGTTTGGACTTCTGCTTTTTATTTTTATTATCTGGTCTCTTCTATTTCTTTGAGATTACAGCAGGGACTAAGCGTGGGTAACTTATAATATAATGACAGGATTGCCCCCCACCCCCCACACGCCCGCCCCCCCCCCCCCCCCCCCCCCCAATCCACTTTTTTTTTTTGGGTTATGGATGAATGTTTATCTGTTATGAGGTGTCTTCTGAGTTAATTGGTTAGAATAGGAGGATAAAAAGGATATAATTCTTGGAATAGACATCGCTTTAGTATTGTCTGCTATGATACCATAGTGATTTTATGAGAGACTAATGATTTGTTGTTATATCGCAATGCTTAAAAAATATAGGAACAATATCACCGTTAGAAGTAAAGTTTGTACTGTTGTGGTACAATAACGGCTAGCTTGAAAAAAGATAAAGAAGTTAACTTTTCCAAAAAAAAAAAAACAATTATTATCTATTTTATTTCTCTATAAAATTATCTCTAAAATAATTATTTTTGTGAACAACTATTGTTCCGAAGCTAGCAATCTTTATTCATACATTATTAAGTACGAAAGAACTTGTCCTCTGCCTTAGATCCATAGAAATGTCCTTTTTAAGCGACCTGAAAAATCACAAACACCAAATAAACAAAAAATTAGGATTAAGTCAAAAGATTGCCATCTTAACAATTTTTTTTTTTCTTTTTTTTAAAGATGGGTGGCAAGTCCATTTAGCATTTCGATTAATAAATACAAAAATTTACCCCCCATCTCTTCTTGGCGTGATAAAGAAGCTCCTGAGGATCCTGTTTGGTTGCCGTATAGGCCTCATTCTTGATAAGCTCCTAATGTTGTATTTTAAATCAAACATTATAAATTATAAATGGAAAATTAATGTCACTGATGATTAGGAACTTATGATGTCATCACTTTTGCTCTAACCTCTATCCATGAAGTTAGCTTAGGCCTTCCATTGGTTAAATCATAGTTCTTTAAGTCGCTCAAAAAAATCTGAAACCTCTCAATAAAGGGTGCATATGCTATGTCCACCTGTATATCATCAAATTGAGGATAAAAAAAAAAAATTGATTGTTGGTTTGAAGAAGTTAGAAGTAAAATTCAGTAAAGAAGACGTAAACTCAGAAAGGAAAACCATAAGTATAATTAATTTGGTAGAGAACAACAAACTAACCATACTAAAGTCCTGTCCAAGGAAAAATGGTCCATCTTCAAACTTTGAGAGGTACTCTTCTAACTTGTCGAAAGCAGCAACTGGACAAACCATCCAAGCAAATATTAACTTCAGATTATAATAATATACTATACAATTTTCTTGCACCAGTTGGCTAAACATACTGATACAATGCCTAGCCTGCTACATCCAGTCAGAAAATTAGCTCAGGCTAGGAGTTGATAATGCAAGACAGCATTGTTACAAAATTAAAAAGTATATTTAAACTGTGCATTGGAATAATACTGGTTTCAGCAACTACGTCTTCTCCCTTTAATGATGAGTAAACAGCTTTGACGAAGGAATCGGTATAAGCAAGAAGTTCCTCGGCAAATTCTTGTTTTACTGGATCCTAATTAAAATTAATCAGAAATAAGTTTAATCATTTAAAAAATAAGCTTGATTCTATATATAAAGAACAAAAGGAGATAAAATATTTTACATCGGGAAGCAATGAGGGCCCTTCAAAGTGAGTGTCAATGTACTTGACCAAATCTAGACTCTCTCCTTTTACTTCGTTGTTGTGCTCAAGTGAAGGCACCTATTCATAAACATTGCGACCACATATTACAAATTTTCAACAATTCACAAAAAAAAGTATTATCTTTCTGCAAAATTAGAGAGACTATATATTTCACATGTTGACCGGAAAATATCATAAAAATTGTACCTTATTATCAGGATAAACCTTCTCTTTGTACCATGCCGGACGATCTCCTAGATCAATGGCAACTAATTTGATCTTGTCCTGCAGCCCCTGCACTCGAATGTAATAAATAAACGTATTCAGAATGGCAAAAGAAAAATTAATTCAATTAAAAGAGGAGGGTTCGAATTAGGGCTGTAAATTTAATGGATATTATGAGTACAAATTCGGATTTTGGTGGATAGTAGCAGTCAAAAGAAAAGTTAAAACGTCCTAATTTCTCAAGTGTAAAGAAAGTAATATTTGAGCTTTAGGTTTTAATTTAATAAAATTTAAATACGGTCTAAAAGTGAAGAGGCATCTAAATCCTCATCCTATTGAATAGAAAATTTTAATTGTGAGGGAACTAAAAAGAAATGCCTTGTAGTTCCTAGCAATCCAGGTACGCTGCGCATATGGGCATCTGTATGCTACATACAACCTTCATATGAACAATCACAAAGATAAGTCAGTAATAAGCAGCCAGAATAAGTACTTAATGAACTACAGATATAATTATATAAACAACTAAACAAGTGACAAAAAATTGAACTTGATTAAACAATTACCTAGTGGTACCATCAAAGAGAGAAGGTGGTGGAGATGAAGAGGTAAGGACTGGGGGGAGCACTTCCTTTACAAAGCTATACACAACATAATCCAATTATTAGAGGAATTTCTTTTAAATTGAAACAATTCCAAACTATACAAAAATATTAAAAGCGATAAATTGAATTAGACTGATTCCTCAAACAATGCCTCTAAAAATTAAACCCGATTAACACCTAAACTAGTTGGATTAGCGAATGTTTTGAACAAATTCGAGATTGTACCTAGCTGGAGTGACAGATGCCATGAGAGATGTGCAAATAAAATCTCTTTGTGCTAAATAATTCAGTTGTAGATGTCTGAGAAGCAGAGGCCTCGATTACCTGCACTACTTGTGTTGCCTCTGGGTACACTAAATTCAAATAGCAGTATAATATAATAAAAAAATAGAGCGGCTGTGGATTTGGAGAAAGACAGAGGGAGAAAAAGACGACTGCGCACTGGCGATTTCGCACCACAGCCTTCCTCATGCGTTAAAGCGTCACGCGTGACGGTAACGGACGTTTTCCTACGGACCTTCTTCTTCGGACTGCACGAAATGGAGATCTCCGCATCCCAGTCAGAATGAGGGCAGCCTTGTCGATTTCACAAATGGAGCGTCCGTTTATTAGAAGATTGGAGGGTTTTGAATTTAACCGACGGCTATTTTTTTGTAGCCCGTTGTTGGTAGAGAATTTGTGTACAAACTAGAAAGTGAGCTTCCATTTAATGATTTTTTATTGTGTCTAGTCGCTCCATAGTTGTACAACCATCCCTGGAGACTGGAGAGCAGTGTGTGGCCTTGGTTCCACGCTAAAAAATCTTCTAACATTCACTAACCTAAAAAAAAAAAAAAGAATCTTCGAGCGATGGGGAAAATCGGAACAGGGAGTTTTGGAGCGAATCAGAATTCCATTTTGTGAATTGACCTTATATTTCGTCTATGTTCATTCATTAACTAATCTCTACTACTTATAAATGCATCCATCCAAAGGTCATAAACAATTGTTTAACATTCCAGATAAAAGGAGTTAACACCCCTAATATCAAATGTGGATCATTGATTTTGTTAATCTAATATGATTTGTGGTCCAGATTTAAATATCAGGTAAAAGGTCGACATTTTATCTGAAAAGTGTCTTGACGCTGGGCGGTAACTGTGTGTTGTTTCGTTCGTTGAAACGCGAGGGGTCGATTCCGTGCAAGCGCAATTTTTTTTTTTTTCATTTTTATATCGTGCGCAAGGGGTCGCTCGACATCCAACAATCCTTCAATTCTCACTGCCTTATTATACAGTTACCTCTGAGCCTACCGCAACCGTCTGATCCCTGCCTTTCTACGATGGATTTCATCGTGCCCGTTCCCCCATTAAGCATGTAGCCTCTGCGTTTTTGGTGTCTCCTTAGTTGTTGCTCTCTGTGATGCTTTTGTCTGTCTTCTTGCTGGGTTTTTGGGCTACTCTTGGGCTTTCTTCTCTCCCGTGCTTTGCTTTCTTCGCGCACCTTCTTTCTCTTTGTTCTTCTTTTTCTTTCTCGCCGCAGGAGATCCTGCTCTCCACCTGTCTCCATCCCTTTTATGGTTCGCCTCTCTGTCGTTCCTTCATCTGTTTGGGATGGTGCTTAGGTCAGATCGCGCTGTAGCAATAGAAGAGTGGTTGGGAGGTAGCAATAGAAGAGTGGTTGGGAGGGAGGAACGGAGAGAGAGAGAGAGAGAGATCAGAGGTGGAGGCAGGGTACAAAACCACTTACTGATGGTCGAGGATTCATCGTCCTCAAACACGGCTGACCACCCATCTCTCGATCTCTCTCCGATTTGTTTGTCTGGCCTGGCAAGCCGTGAGTTAGAACCAGTGCTCAATCCAGGTGAAGACGGAGCCCTCTCGACTTCTCTACCTCTCTCTCTCTCCGCCGTTGCTGTCGCGATCCTTTTGTCAGAGGTAAAAAAATGTGTTTTCTATTTCCTTAAATCTCTCTACTATGCAAGCCTTTTGGTGCTATGCGTCTTCATCTGCTGAGACGAGATGCACTAGGCCTAAGTTTATTGAAGGATTCGAGTTATGAATAAGCTGATTGACTAATTTCTCACATTATCCTTTATTTGATTTTAATTACATTCAGACCTTTTTATTCAGTAATGCGCAATTATTTATTTTTTCCTTTCTATACATGAAGAAATCATATCAAATTCTCAAACGAATTGTAATCATATCATATTCTGTAATTGCGCATTACACTTGGCTCTGACAGAAGCAAAATTCAACATCAATAAAAAGGTCTAAATGTAATTAAAATCAAATATAGGATAATGTGATATTTTACAGGTTTCTGTATGTGATAAAGCTACTAACCACATGACAGTTAAAGAAATGCACATCTTAGAAAGGAACTTGAGTTTTGGATGTACAAATTTTGATCTGTAGGTTGATAACTTTCTGTATGGATGTATAAAGCTACCTTTATGTATATTTTCTAACTGTAGAATAATTATTTTGTTTCTTTAATTTTGATAAAATTCTACATTTTCTTAAACCTTCTTAGTTCATCAGACATATCTAATTGCCGTCCATGTTCTGGAAACAAATTTATGTATGCCAATGTAAGTAATTCTGACGGTTAGCTACTAAAAAGTGGAGCCATGGTAGGTATTTCCTTTACCGATCACTTAAGTTATAGAATTAGAGTATGTGAAGCATTGAATATGATTTTTTCATTGCTAATAGATAAAATATATCGTGAGGTTTTAACTAAGAGTCTTTCTATGTGTTTCGTTATAGCTAGATTCTTTATTGATTGCCATTGGCCTCTTTTTTTATCTAGAAAGCTAGATGTTGGTAGGGATAGCTGGAGTATGTTATTGATTTCCACAGTAAAATGCGATCTCAATGAGGGAGGGAGCATGTTGTTGGTTTGATGGTTTTGGTTTTGACATGAGGTATTGCCTCTCTGTTGGTGCTAATATTTTCTTACTAAATGATTTCCTGGTAATCCCACTTTGTGCTTTAATTTTTTGTTGTTTTTTCTAAAAGAAATGGAGGCATGCAATAAGTTAGTAATATTTTGTCATTCTCCTTTTTTTCCCTCGAAAATTGATCTAATGATCAAAATAATATGATGGATAAGAGATATTGTCATATTCAACGAGTTGAGCAAAGGAAATGTAATATTAACAAGCCTAACAGATGTACTTAGATTTGTAAGGAGATAACAAGCCAAGTGAAATAAACATATAAATAAAGACACAAAAACAACCAGCCTATAAAATAAAACAATAAACACAGAATATTGGTGCCTCATTTGCATTTCCATCTCTATTTTCCATATCAGCCGTATGAGCCTTATAAATATAGCTGCCCCTAAAGAGAAAACCCAAATATTATGTCAGTATAAATTCAGTGTTATAGCACTTTGTTTGCTTGCCAGCAAAAAGTCAAACCATCGCCGGAGCACCTAAACAGCATACACATAAAAGACCTATTTCGTCACAAATTGCAGATTGAACTTCGCGCGATGAGAAAGCTAGTTTTCTTCCTTTCCTTTCAGTTTTGTTTCCTTTCCTGCGGTTCTTAACATACATAGACAGAAATGACAAATTTAATCACCATCGCTCCCTCTTTTCCCCTGCTCCATTCTCCCTCCATCGCCTCATTTCTCTCCTCCGACCAGATCCAACAAGCACCTCCTCTGCCTCCTTCGCGCCAACCTGCGCCATGGCCGCGGCTGCTTCTCAAGTCGCAACCCCTGAAAACAGCCATGGAAACCGCACGATCTCTTCTCCTACCTCAAGCGCAAGGTATGCGGCTGCCTCCTTCCTCTCCTCATGATCGTCGATGTCAACGTGTACAAATCTGAGCCATGGGATCATTGATTTTCTTCCGTTTGGAGCAGCACATCCTTGTGACGATCCGTACCACCGCCACATGGATTCGATATGCCATACGCCCATACCACCTCCGCACCACAACCTCGCTCCTCCACCACGGGCTGTCTGACCCCGTCACTGGAACCGCTCGCGTTGTACACATCGCTTCCCATTTCTCGCCTCACCCACTCAAGCAGACCCCTACCTTCTCTCGATCACCTCTTCGCCGTCTGCTTTTCTGCTTCAGATCCAAACCCGAACTCCCTGCTTTTGGTCTAATAGTGTGTAATCCAGGAAACTCCGGCTAAATCTGCCACGCCTGCAAAGAGGCCTTTGGCTACATAGGTAACAGTACATTTTTTTTCTCCTGTATATTTCTGATTGATAATTTACCAATTTGTCTCCATTCTCAATTTGACCGGCCTCTTGTTGCAGCGAAAACCAGCAGCTAAGGCTAAAGCAGAAGAGAGTTCAGAGGATTATTTCAGTTTGCAACATTAGACCAATCTGTAATTATGTTTATTTTGACACTAACAAGTTGTGTGTTGTAGCCCAAGACGCCAGCTAATAATCAAAGCAAGACTTCTATATCCAGCACAATTTTTGTGGGGAACTTGTCTTTTTCCCTCGAATAGATGAAAGTATGTCTTGATGACAATTCCTATTCTATTTAATCTATCTTCAAAAATGGATTGCTCTATTCAATCAGTTTTCCGTTCAGATTGTGAATTCCTATACTATTTAATCCATCTTCAAATTATTCTTCTTACACCGGTTCAAGTGAGCCAAAACAGATCTTATCTATTTTCCCTTGATTGCTCTAATCAGTTTTGAACTAATTAATTTAATTTAATTGAGCGATTTATTTTAATAATTTTGTATGTTGGTTCCAGCAAAATTCAAAGAAGGTAGCTTTGTTGCGCAGCAAGACACGCATTCTGGTACAGTTTTTCCCCCTAAAACCTAATAAGTTAGATTTGTGTAAAAGCTTGATGTGTTTGCAATTTGGCATAATTCATGAAGTAAATTCTATGTTGATTAGCAAGGATTCAACTAGCAATCCCTCTCCCACTGATTTGTTCAACCCGTTAACAATCATGGAGCCCGATTTTTCGAGGTCGAGCAGGGGCAATTTCGCCTGTCGGGTTCTTCGAATTGATAATGTGGCAGATCCGCCATCTATTAAAGCAGGTTCGAGTCGGTGTGTTCTTCTTTTATTACTGATTGGGCTCTCCAGAGGAAGCACCAATGTGAGAAACTCAAAAAGGACAAATGTCATAAGTTTTTTTTTTTTAGCTTTTTGTCACAATTTTTGGTCTTTTTTAGTATCATATATCATTTTTGTTTTTTTAATCCTCTCATTCTCTCTCCACTACAGAAATGACTTACGAAATATGCTTCTGGTAGCGCTTCCCATCTAACACTACGAGTGGATTGATGTTGTTGGACAGGTAAAGGAAGAAATTGAAAGATCCACAATTGGTTGCTCAATATGTTTCAAATACATATCAGTACCTGCGATAAATGGAGGTTAGTTCTTCTGAAAGAAATAATGTAGTTGGTCCTTATTTTTCACATTTAGTGGTTTATTTAAAGGAGCCAATAGACATATGGAATAAAGGATTCAATTCTAGAGTTTATATATTTCTCCCATTATATTTCATTTCTGTTTATTTTTCTTGCTTCTGGAATTTGATATTAAGAATAAATTTCAATTCTAGAGTTTATGTTTCAGAAGGAACATAATGTGGACCCCACATCAGATGGTTGTGGTGTGATGCAGTTTAAGCCATATTTTCTAATTCGTTAAATCATCCCCTTGAGTTGTAAATGTTTTAAAAGAGTAAGATATTTTGCAATGACATAAGAAATAGAGAAATACATAAAAGAGATAAACCATATTATTATTCCAAAAAAATATATAATAATCTTTTTTTTTTTAATTTCAAATAATGAACAGTTGAGTGTCAACAAAGATTTCGTCAATCTCTCGGACAACTGTGCTGGCGGGAAAGCAATGCATACATAACTTAGAGACAGATTCATCCAAGCGTCATACATATATGAGAGAAGGTAAAATTTTCCTCAACCACACATGCAAGTATGCAACACAGGACTTGTTTAATTAACATTGTTTGATATTCTTTTCTAGTTCTTATTTTGTATCTTGGTTCTATCTTTTTCAGATTTTTCCCCCTTATTTTTGAATTTATAATTTTTATTTTATCTGCTGTAAATATTAAATAATTTTGTAACTTTATAATTTATTTTAATTTTAATGAAATTTATCGGATGGTGGTTGATGCACGAATTACAAGAAAGATAATGGAAAAAGAACAAAAAAGAGAGATTTTTGTTGAAAATCATACAGATTCTCGATTTTTAATAAGTTTAATTCTCAAAATAACATAACTCCTTCCAGAAAGTATGACGGCTGTTTATATAGCAAGTACAAAACCCTAGAAAAACAGAATACATAAGAATTACTAAAACAACCCTAGAAATTGTTCAAATTGTAAAGAAAGGTCCAAAAGTCCATGAAGGAAGGCTCGGATTGCAAATCCGAGCTGACGATTTGGCAAACTGTAGCTTGCTGCCTTTTGGTTTTCGGGCTCTGAGTCGCGGAGCTCCTGTCAAAATTTCAGCCCGATCCGACGGTCGGATCAAAAGTTATACCCCTTTTTGTGAAGTGTGCGCGGGGCCATATTGCATCAGTGGTTGCCATCATGCCTTAAAGGAAAAGGTTGATATTTATAAAATAATTTGAAATTGTACTTGAAAAAGCTTTAATTGTAAAATCAAACCAACAATTTAAATACAAACTTCATGTGTTCGGCCGTTCGTGTACTGGTTTCAGAAGAATTCAGATCCTGTGTCGCACGGCACGGCGTGTAGCGAGGGCTGTGAGCCGTCTGATCTGAATCAGATGGACATAGGAGCCTCGTGCATGTAATCAGATTGATAGGCCCGCAAAAAAATGAATTGCCCGATCAAAATCGAACGGCTCGGATCCACGCTGCACGCTGTGTCACGCGACACAGGATCCAGGTCCGGTTTCCGAAAGTCAGAGCCCCTTGGATGCTTCCAGTGAATCAACATTTGATTTCCGAAATCCGAATAAACCGAATGTCATCCATTACCCAAAAAATATATATTTTTTTCCAAATGTCATTCAACCCGTTGGGTTCCTCAATACATAATAAGAGAATCAACCAAATAATTTATTATTACTTATGTCAAATTTATGTATACTCTGTACTTAAATTGTAATAATGTATAAATATAAGCGATATTCTTTTCGTTTTCTGAAATGATAGAAACAGAGAAGAATGAAAGAAAAAAATGATCTTTTCCCCTGGTTTTTTATAGAACAGCAGCCCAAGCCCAACTATGATCGCAGGATAGCATTCCTTTTGCTTTTTATTTTTTTCCCCTTTTTTCTTTTCTGCGATAAGGCCGTTGGGCCAATTCCAATCTAATTCCATTTTACATTTGGTAATGTATTATAGCAGGCTTATTATTATAGAATAAATTTGCGAAGGCACACGTTTGTGATTTGGGAGGGAAAAACCAGATAACGAAGAAATCCAACTGTCCAAGACTGTATAGTGAAACTCTAATTGATATCAAAGTACAAAGGAAAGAAAAAATAAATAATAATAATAACAACAAGCAGAACACAAGTGCTTATTGAATGCACACCTATCAAACTTATGCATACATGTACTTATCACCTATGAAGCTTGATTTATACATGTTAGCCAAACACTGGAGGTCTATGGTTCAGCTGCTACAGGAGATCAGCAAAACTCTAACAACCCGATTCACCTGATCAAGGATAATAGCACAAGTGTCAATCGGTCCCCACTGGTCCCTTCACTACAGCCAATTACAGCTCAGACCTACCACAGCCAATAGGAATATAGATCAAGGAATCTTGTATTACTTATATAAAAAGCCTAGTAAGGCGATGTAAACAGTTTAACAAAGAAATCAATGAAATAGTTCTTTTCTCTCTTATCTCATCTTAGCTTTACTGTTATTTGCATTTACTGGTATTCTGTTACATGGTATCAGAGCAATTATGGCTGGTACTGATTCCCCTTCTTCTACAACTATTTCCCCTTCTTCTACAACTGATTCTCTTGTGCTTCTCAATCTACCAATAGCAACAAAACTATCTAGATCTAATTTTCTTTCCTGGCAATCACAAATCGTTCCTCTATTACATGGTTATGATTTGTTTCGGTTTGTTGAATCTCCTTCTCCACCAGCACCAACTCTTACCTCTGGCACATCTATTCTTCTTAATCCTGAGTATGTTACTTGGAAGAAGCAAGATCAGCTTCTTCTTGGCTGGTTGAGATCTTCTCTCACTGAGCCTTTACTTGCGCAAGTGGTATCCTGTACAACCGCTGCTGAGCTATGGCATCTTCTTCATCAAACCTTTTCTGCATCTTCTCAGGCTCGATTGATTGAGTTGCATCAAAAACTTCAATGCATCTCCAAAGGGGGCTCAACTTGTGCAGACTATCTTCAACGCATTCGAGCTCTTGCTGACGAGCTTGCCTTCATCGGATCTCCCGTCTCCGATCGAGAGCTTGTCAATTACACTCTCCGAGGTCTTGGTGCTGATTTCAACCCTTTGGTGTTAGCTGTTACGGCTCGATCTGAGCCTATAGCTCTGCCTGATCTTCACGCTCTTCTTCTCTCGAGCGAACTTCGTCTCAACTCGCAACATGTTGCCCCATCTCTTCCTGCCGCACCAGATCCAACCTATTCGGGTCTGAACCCGCAAGCTCTCTATTCCAATCCACGCCCTCGTAACCCAAATCCTCGTCCTTACCAGCCTCGATCCAATGGGCCTCGACCTGCTTATTACCCACCAAGACCCAATGTCAATTTTCCACCAAGGCCCACTGCTCCTTTTCAGCCTATTAATTTCAACAGGCCTTCTATCCCTCGTCCACCTGTTCCTTACCAGAATCAGTCACAACCTGTTCCTTACCAGAATCAGCTTCCTGCGCCATCTGCTCCGCCTTGTCAGATCTGTGGCCGAACAAACCATCAGGCTCTTGATTGCTATTACAGGTTTGATTCTCGCTACTCCTCCTCTTATGTCCCTCCACCTCCCCGATATCGAGCTCCAGCACCTTATCGAGCTCCAGCACAGCATCAGGCTCCTTTCCAGGCATTTGTAGCACAGCCTTCAACCTCTTCTGCCCCTCATGAATGGTGTGTTGATTCAGGAGCTACACACCATGTGACTCCTGATCTCAATAACCTCACTGCCTACATGCCATTTAAGGGACATGACTCACTTCAGATTGGTAATGGTCTAGGTATGGATATTTCTAACATTGGCACCTCTACTTTGTCTATTTCTTCCTTTTCTATTGTTCTTCGAGATATTTTACATGTTCCACATTTTACAAAAAATTTGTTAAGCCTTTCAAAACTGTTACAAGACAATTCCTTACTCATTGATTTTACCTTTGATTTATGTACAATTAAGGACCGCAATACCAAGACTCTCCTTCTTCAAGCTCCACTCATTAAAGGCCTTTACATACTTCACCTTCCTCCACCCTCCACCCCTCCTCCTCAGGTTCTTTATGGTGTGATCGAGGTATAAACCAGGGTCAAAAGAAAACCTTGTTTACCTGACTAGTCGTTTGAGTAAAGCAAAGGTGTCGAACCCACAGAGACGGTGATGAATACTAATCTTATCCTTTTACTAAAGCTAGACGATGAATGTTTATGTTGTTTTGGTATAATGAAATTAAAGAAAGGTCGAAAATAACTAAAACAAGTAAAGTAAATATTTTTGGTTGTTTTATGGGATAAAAATATGCAATTAAAGATGCCTTAGGGTTCGATTTCAGTTAGGATTGGTCACAGGGTTGTGAATCGTAGCACTTTCGTATTCTGACCCACCAATACGGTCCGTATTGTGTCCAATTCGGTTCGTATTCCACTGTGTAAACTCTATGTTCTGCTTGTTGATTTGATTAGTTTGTGCTAAAGGTCCATCTAGCCATACCTAAACTCCCTAGTCCTCCGCTTTCGCCTATTGGACACGGTATTTGGTATAGAACCTAGTGTTAACCCTCATCAAGTGTATTGTACCTCAACTTTCGTGATGTTGGTAGACTTACTCGAGTTTACTTGTTGTTTTCTACGAGACATCTATTATAAACTTTCGTTCTAATAGAAACCTTCACCTTTCAGTTACAAGTTGATTGACTTTCGCCTTTTAACCTATCTCGAACTACTTGTGCAAGTTTCAATTATCAATTGATGTTTTAGTCCTAATAAGATGTGGCCATTCATCCATTAAGAAACACAATTAAATAATCAATTCTAAACATAAGCATAACACATCAAACTCCAACAAGTAAATAGCATAACCAATCAACAACAAGTATCACATAACGAACCAAACCTAAGCTACATCTACCCCTAAGACAACAAAAGTCTACCCTAACATAGTCTCAAACAGCACATAAATAATAATAAAACAAGATACAAACTTCATGACAACAATAAATAAGAGAAAAGAAAGAGATACAACAATATCCTGTTTTACTCCTATTTGAACCGAAGTCTGAAGTCGTGGTTGGATTGAAACTGCCGCCGTCGCGTCTATAATCTCTCCAAAGTCGCTGCCATGGTCGAGTGCTGATGGAAAAGTGGAATTCCCACGCCTTTCGGCGTGAGAACGGTGGTGGGAGGTGGGAGAATGATGGCTGGAGGAAGAAGATGTGCTCCCCAAGCAATAGAGACGTATATAAAGCAACCTTGGCCCTCATTTCTGTCTCTGGACGCCCTAGAGGTGTTTCCCAACTTGCCAATCGCATTAGAGACCTTTCCATAAGAGAAAATACGTTTCCAATCATGACAGACTTTCTTTGTATGGAATACGGACCGTATTCAAGGGAATTCGGACCGTATTGAGAAAACAGAGAATTTCCAGTATGGCAATTCGGTCCGAATTGGTAGTAATGCGGTCCGAATTCATGTGCATCTAGCATTGCGCAGTGTTTGGGGCATAACTTCTTCATCCGGAACTCGATTGAGTTGATTCAAAGCTCGTTGGAAAGCTTAGAATGAGCTTCACAATGTTATGGATTCCTTTGGATCATTCCCTTCTTGTAGATTCTCCATTTGTTACAATTATCATGTCTTATCCACCAAGTCCCTGCAAAGCAAAATAAATTCCACGACAGTATCCAATCTTGACAATTGTAGCACAAAAAACGATGGATTTAATAGTTTCAGTCTCAATTTCGATGTAAACTCTGGACAAAATAATAGTATAAATATGAGATGTCAAATCCCCCCAAACTTAAAACTTGCTTGTCCTCAAGCAAAATCCTAAACTTAGAAGAATAAACCTGACCTAGACTTAATATCGAAATTAAAATAAGTCAGAAATTTAATTAATTGTACCAAATTGCAAGTTAATCACGCTTTCAAGATTGTTCAATCGATTTTCTCAAACAAGGGTTAAGTTCGTTTCATGCCAATTCGTGTGACTCTTGGTCCTTTGAATTTTAATTGCAAGTCATGGATTCTAGCTTCCCTTTGTCGAACAAAATGCAAACCTAATTTTATTCGCCCGTTCTTTTCCACGTCTCCCAAAAATTTGTAAAGAAGATTTATCAAAGTCGGAAATCTTATAATGAATCTAACTCAAAACTTTTTGTTTTCACCAATTTATTTCGTGCAAGTCGAGTCGCGGTGATTTACATCACTTAAGATTTTACGCTATTGGGACTTGGATTGAGCTATCAGCACATGACGCACTGGGGAGGTCGGACCGGTTTTTACGCCTTACCGCCACGGTCCACTATGGAATTTTTTTGTTCCACCCTCCAATATTTGTGGAATTTTTATTTGGAATTGCAAGTCCCTTCGCAACTTCATTTTCGCAACTATTTAGATTTATTCAATTTAAGTTTGCTTGTTGGTGATTCAAGCGATTAAAAACGATTTCCAAAAGTCTAGACCATCTTATAATTTCCGAAGTCGATAAAAACTCTTTTTGAACAAAGGTTTGTAAAACATAAATCCGTTCACTCGACGAAAGGTTGTAGTTTTGACTAACTTATGTTTAAACAAATCAAGCAACCAATTTTCAAATCTAATCAAATGCAATTTTAAATCCATCCGGTCCATTGGCACACAAACTAGCTTGAAACTTCTTAACAAACGAGAGTTTTCAAAAATTAAATTGAACCTTAGTGGATTTTGAAGAATTTCGAAGACTTTAGCGTGAATTTTCTCAAATCAAACCATTGGTACACTTAATTAATTTTCTAACCTTTTTCAAAATATTTAAAACAAGTTGTGACTTTTCAGAAATTTCAGCAAGGAATTCGGACCGCATTCAAATGAATTCGGACCGAATTGGAGTGTAAAATCAGTGCTGTTTTGAACTGACAGAGGAATACGGTCCGTATTCATAAGAATTCGGTCCGTAATGAGAAGTGAAAACTGTTCTGTAAAATTTTCAGAGACGAATTCGGTCCGTATTGGCTGGAATACGGTCCAAATTGAGATGACAGAAATCAAAATTTTCGTGTTTGTTTCATTTTTCCTTGCTTCCCCCCCAAACTTAATTCAAGGCATTGTCCCCAATGCAATCACAGGAAAAAATAAAAAAGGAGGAAAAATGAAACTCACAGGATCATGGCATGGATTTCAACATCAATTCAACTCTATTTGGCGTGGGATAGTAGCACTTCAGCGTGAGTACATCGTGGCAACAACGTGGCAACATTGTGGCTATTTTCTTGTGGCATGAAACTCGCATGAGGTCGTGCGTGGGTCGTGCGCTTTATTTTACTTGACCCGTGGTGCTCTAGCGCGAGTTGCAAGTAGGACATCCACAACGAATCAAAACCTGCATATCCAACAATGAAGTTCAAACCAACCAAGAGAGATTTTTTTTTTGTTTTTTTTTTTTTGATAGAAAATCTAAAGGAATAAATAAATGAAAATTTTAGAACTTGGGTTGCCTCCCAAGAAGCGCTTGTTTTAGGTCACGAGCTTGACCACCTCTCGTGTTAATCTTATCTTCACTTTACGGCCGGTTAACGCATCATAATTCACCCAAAAGTACTTGAGATAGACTTTTGAAACATGCTTGGTGCTTCCTTGTTTAGATGTCATCTTTCTTTGCTCGATTGTGATGTGATAATTAATTCGTGATTCATTGCCTTCCATCGCATCACAATTCTTCAAGCATTTTGCAAGTTGAGAGCTCAAGTCGAATTTGGTGAACTTGTCATTTGTTGCGTCGGATGCCTCGACTTCGAGAGGGTTATCACCATCTTTCTTCTTGTCAAATTCATCAATAATGGAAACTATTGGAGGATCCTTCAATTCCAACTCATTAGATTTATCAATATAAGTTAATCTAAGTGGAATGAAAATTGGGAGAGAAATAGACAGAGGTGCTACATACTTTGGTTCTTCATTTTTCTCTTGTTTTTCATTTGTTTCAAATTGAGTATCATCATCACTATCAGTCTCATAGCAAATTGCAATTTGTTTTAGAGAACTAAAACTTTCCAATTCTTCATTACCTCGCAATGTCAATTTTTCATTTTGTTCATCTTGCGATCTATATGAGGAACATGTTTCTTGGACAATATCATTCTCAAGCATCTTTTCTACTTGTGTGGCATATTTGTCAAGATTGCTAAACTTCGATGATAGAGAATTCAATCTTCCAAGAATTTCCTCATTTTTCTTTTTTTGATTGACCATGAAATCTTCAAATTTTAATTCATCATTTGACATTTGCAAAATTAATTGAGAATCATAAGTTTCAGAAAAGAAATTCGACCTAGAGTCATGTCGAGACATTGAGCTTTCATTATAGCAAGAGAAACAAGAGTTATTAGTCAAACCAAAGTTGCATGCATTGTGTGCGGGTCTTGCACCAAGGCGTTCGGCATGCCATGTGGTCGAGTGAGATGCCAAGTGCATGCGCAAATTCCTTTTTCGTGCAACTCGTGATGTGCTAGTGCCTGCATGTCGCATGTCATTGTGTCTTTCCTCACGTATTGCCCTTATTATATTGTTCACCGCATCAACTTGATGTTTTAGTTGAGCCATGGGAAGAATGGGTCCCATCATGTAATGTGGTGCATGCTCCGTTTGGTAAGTACAAGGGTCATGGTGCTCACTCCAACTGTCCTCCATATCTTGATCAAATTCCTGAAAAGAGTGAAACATGGTGATACAAGTGAGATTATTTTTTTTCTTTTTTTTATGATAAAATAATAAGTGAATCTAGTCTTTAGCTACTAAAATAAGGAATTAATATCATGCTACCATCCCCGGCAACGGCGCCATTTTGATCGAGGTATAAACCAGGGTCAAAAGAAAACCTTGTTTACCTGACTAGTCGTTTGAGTAAAGCAAAGGTGTCGAACCCACAGAGACGGTGATGAATACTAATCTTATCCTTTTACTAAAGCTAGACGATGAATGTTTATGTTGTTTTGGTATAATGAAATTAAAGAAAGGTCGAAAATAACTAAAACAAGTAAAGTAAATATTTTTGGTTGTTTTATGGGATAAAAATATGCAATTAAAGATGCCTTAGGGTTCGATTTCAGTTAGGATTGGTCACAGGGTTGTGAATCGTAGCACTTTCGTATTCTGACCCACCAATACGGTCCGTATTGTGTCCAATTCGGTTCGTATTCCACTGTGTAAACTCTATGTTCTGCTTGTTGATTTGATTAGTTTGTGCTAAAGGTCCATCTAGCCATACCTAAACTCCCTAGTCCTCCGCTTTCGCCTATTGGACACGGTATTTGGTATAGAACCTAGTGTTAACCCTCATCAAGTGTATTGTACCTCAACTTTCGTGATGTTGGTAGACTTACTCGAGTTTACTTGTTGTTTTCTACGAGACATCTATTATAAACTTTCGTTCTAATAGAAACCTTCACCTTTCAGTTACAAGTTGATTGACTTTCGCCTTTTAACCTATCTCGAACTACTTGTGCAAGTTTCAATTATCAATTGATGTTTTAGTCCTAATAAGATGTGGCCATTCATCCATTAAGAAACACAATTAAATAATCAATTCTAAACATAAGCATAACACATCAAACTCCAACAAGTAAATAGCATAACCAATCAACAACAAGTATCACATAACGAACCAAACCTAAGCTACATCTACCCCTAAGACAACAAAAGTCTACCCTAACATAGTCTCAAACAGCACATAAATAATAATAAAACAAGATACAAACTTCATGACAACAATAAATAAGAGAAAAGAAAGAGATACAACAATATCCTGTTTTACTCCTATTTGAACCGAAGTCTGAAGTCGTGGTTGGATTGAAACTGCCGCCGTCGCGTCTATAATCTCTCCAAAGTCGCTGCCATGGTCGAGTGCTGATGGAAAAGTGGAATTCCCACGCCTTTCGGCGTGAGAACGGTGGTGGGAGGTGGGAGAATGATGGCTGTAGGAAGAAGATGTGCTCCCCAAGCAATAGAGACGTATATAAAGCAACCTTGGCCCTCATTTCTGTCTCTGGACGCCCTAGAGGTGTTTCCCAACTTGCCAATCGCATTAGAGACCTTTCCATAAGAGAAAACACGTTTCCAATCATGACAGACTTTCTTTGTATGGAATACGGACCGTATTCAAGGGAATTCGGACCGTATTGAGAAAACAGAGAATTTCCAGTATGGCAATTCGGTCCGAATTGGTAGTAATGCGGTCCGAATTCATGTGCATCTAGCATTGCGCAGTGTTTGGGGCATAACTTCTTCATCCGGAACTCGATTGAGTTGATTCAAAGCTCGTTGGAAAGCTTAGAATGAGCTTCACAATGTTATGGATTCCTTTGGATCATTCCCTTCTTGTAGATTCTCCATTTGTTACAATTATCATGTCTTATCCACCAAGTCCCTGCAAAGCAAAACAAATTCCACGACAGTATCCAATCTTGACAATTGTAGCACAAAAAACGATAGATTTAATGGTTTCAGTCTCAATTTCGATGTAAAATCTGGCCAAAATAATAGTATAAATATGAGATGTCATGGTGAGAAGGTTTCAGCAGACTTATGGCATGCAAGGCTCGGTCATATCTCATCTTCTACCACACTTCATATTCTCAACAAATTTAGTTTACCTTGTTCTTTCCATAAAATAAATTCTTGTAGTGAATGTTTGATGGCTAAGTCTCATAGATTACCCTTTGTTTCTAGCTCTTCTACTTCTAATGCACCTCTTGCTATTGTACATTCGGATCTTTGGGGTCCATCTCCCATTATATCTAAAGATGGTTATCGTTATTATGTTGTATTTGTGGATGATTTCACTCGTTATTGTTGGATTTATTTTCTTCGTACCAAAGATGAACTTTCTCAAGTGTTTTCTTTATTCAAGGTGCAAATAGAAAATCTTTTGGGACATACAATTAAAATTCTTCGTACCGATGGTGGTACGGAATACAAACCTCTATCTCGCTTATTTCCACAAATAACATTCCAAACCACTTGTCCTTATACTCCCCAGCAGAACGGAATCGCCGAGCGCTTGCATCGTCATGTTGTTGAACATTCTCTTGCCATTATGAACCGAGCTGCTTTACCTCTCACATACTGGGCAGATGTATTTGATAGCATGGTTTATGTTATTAACCGTTTACCTACCTCCTCAATTCATCATATTCCTTATGAAAAACTTTTCCACAAAGTTCCAGATTATAATTTTCTTAAAGTATTGGGGTGCCTCTGTTATCCATATCTCAGGCCTTATACAGATCACAAGTTGCAACAGTGCTCTCAGCCCTGTGTTTTTCTTGGTTACGCTCACAACCAGAAGGGGTACAGATGTCTTGATATAGACACTGATCGGATATATGTCTCACGTCATGTATTATTTGATGAAAAGCAATTTCCATTTAGGCTCTGCTCCAGAGGGGAGTACTCGGGAGTACTCGGGAGAGGGGTACTCTGGAGCGGAACATCAGTACCCTCCGATTTTGGGGGTAACCGAGCTTATCCGTCGATTCGCCAGTACCCCTCTCCCGAGTACTCCCGAGTACTCCCTTCTGGAGCAGAGCCTTAGAGCTGTTACAGGTTCTTCACCTCGGGCTGATTTTGACTCCCCTACAACAACAAGTTTGTCTCTGTGGACAGCTTCTGATATGGCCCAGCCCACTCCACCTCCCGCTCAGGCCCAAGCTTTAAATTTGAATCATGCTGACCCAGTCAACACAGACTACAGCGCTGCCCAGCATTTAACCATTTCTCCTGCCCGCACACCTCTTCACCCCGTCCCTTCTGACCGTGCTGCCCACTATCCCTCTCCTGAGCATTCTTCCCCTTCTTCTCCTCAGGTCAACTCTCTGCCGCAACCTCCTCAGTCGACACATCCAATGACAACTAGGACACGAGATAATACTCGACGTCCTCGCTTGTTTCCTGATCATGTAGCTCATCTTACATCTCTTGATTCTGCTCCTGATTTTGAGCCAACCACGCTCAAACAAGCTCAACAATACCCACAATGGTGTGAAGCAATGAAAAAGGAAGTGGCTGCCCTTGATCTCAACAAAACATGGACTCTTGTACCGCCTTCTCCATCTCAACATGTAATTGGCTGCAAGTGAGTTTACAAAATTAAGAGAAATGCCGATGGTTCTATTGAGCGCTACAAAGCACGACTTGTAGCCAAAGGATATACTCAAGAAGAAGGTATCGATTTCTTTGAAACCTTTAGTCCCGTTGTTCGACCAATGACTATTCGCCTTGTTTTATCTCTGGCTCTTTCTCTTGGCTGGCCTCTCAAGCAACTTGATGTGAATAATGCGTTTCTTCATGGAGATTTGCATGAGACCGTGTATATGTCTCAACCTCCCGGGTTTGTTGACCCGACATATCCCTCTCATGTGTGTCTACTTAACAAGGCGATTTATGGTTTGAAACAGTCCCCGAGAGCTTGGTTTTCCACTCTTAGCACTGCTCTTGTCAGTTATGGATTTAATGCTTCTCACTATGATCCATCCTTGTTTGTGTATCATCAACAAGGTTGCACTATTGTGGTTTTAGTGTACGTGGATGACATTATCATCACCGGCAGTGATTATGGCTCTCTTACTCGAGCTATCTCCTATCTACAAACAAAATTTGCCCTTAAAGATCTTGGTTCTCTAAAGTTCTTTCTCGGGATTGAGGTCAATGCCTCTCCAACCGGTCTTCATCTTTCACAGACAAAGTACTTGAAGCAAATTCTTCTTCGGTCTAACATGGCTGCCTCAAAACCTTGTGCTTCTCCAATGGTTGCAAATCTTTCTCTCTCTCTTCATGACGGTGACCCAATGGATAATCCCTCTTTATATCGCATGGTTGTGGGCGCTTTACAATATGCAACTATTACACGGCCCGACATCACCTTTGCCGTCAACAAGGTTTCTCAATTTATGCATGCTCCAACTACATCTCATTGGGCAGCGGTCAAGCGTATCTTACGCTATTTGAATGGTACATTAACTCTTGGTCTTCAACTCAAACCGGATTCATCTTTTCTTCTTCATGCTTATAGTGATGCCGATTGGGCCGGTTGTCCGGATGATCGTCGGTCTACCTCGGGTTATTCTATCTTCTTGGGTCCCAATTTGATTTCTTGGAGTGCTAAGAAGCAAGTCACTGTCTCAAGGTCTAGTACAGAGGCAGAGTATAGAGCATTAGCTCTAGCAAGTGCTGAATTAATTTGGTTGCAATATCTTCTTGCCGAACTGCATATCACTTGCTCTCCACCGGTTCTTTGGTGTGATAATATTGGGGCCACCTTCTTAGCATCTAATTCGATGTTTCATGCTCGAACCAAGCATGTGGAGATCGATTATCATTTCATTCGAGAGAGGGTTCATAACAAGCAATTGGTAATTCAGTTTGTGTCTTCTAAAGACCAAATAGCTGACATTATGACCAAACCAGTGACCACTCCTCGGTTTCTACTTTTGCGTGACAAGCTGACAGTGGCTCAGCCACCTTCCGCTTGTGGGGGGGCTGTTAGCCAAACACTGGAGGTCTATGGTTCAGCTGCTACAGGAGATCAGCAAAACTCTAACAACCCGATTCACCTGATCAAGGATAATAGCACAAGTGTCAATCGGTCCCCACTGGTCCCTTCACTACAGCCAATTACAGCTCAGACCTACCACAGCCAATAGGAATATAGATCAAGGAATCTTGTATTACTTCTATAAAAAGCCTAGTAAGGCGATGTAAACAGTTTAACAAAGAAATCAATGAAATAGTTCTTTTCTCTCTTATCTCATCTTAGCTTTACTGTTATTTGCATTTACTGGTATTCTGTTACAATACATTATTTACCAATTATGTATGAAAGAAGCCTAGTAACGTATAGCACTTTTGTATTTGATCCACAAAATTGAGACAGTTCTTTCTTTTCATGCAATCTGGAAAAATCAGAGCAAAAATTAGAACTATGTCAATAGGCCGTCAATAAAATGTGATTCAATAATTGTTAAAAGTTTACCCCGAACTTCTTCTTTATCTGAGTAAGACTATCTTGTGGATCCCATATGGTAGCTGTATAGGCCTCAATCTTGTTAAGCTCCTAATATTGCATATTAAAACCAGACATTAGAAATTATAAGTGGAAAATTAATTTCATTGAAATTTGTGATGTCATTTCTGGTCAAACCTCGATCCATGAAGTTAGCTTTGGTCTGCTCTTCAAGAACAACTGGAGCCTCTCCACAAAGGGTACATATGCTATGTCCACCTATGTATCATTGAATCGATAAGTTGTTTTGAAAAAATTTGGGTCAAATTCAGAAAAATGAACATGATCTCAGCAAGAGAGGAGACCAGTATAAAAAATTTGCTAAAGAACAACAAACTAACCAAACTAAAGTCGCATCCAAGCAAAAATGGTCCATCTTCAAATTTTGATAGGTACTCTTCGAACTTGTCCAAAGCAACAACTGGACAAACCATCCAAGTAAACAATAAGTTAAATTAAGTGTAAAGCATTTATTATGTAAGTTTCTTTTGTTAAAAAATATATATCATTATCAATAATTGTATTATCCATATTTATAATCAAAAAATAAATTTGAGCTTTTGTATAAAATTTTGTCTGTCTCTCTTACTTCCAATCATAATAGTTCAGGATATATGTGTATTGATATATTATATTAGTCTCTTCTACTGCTTTTCTGAACCAACTGGTATAATACCATGCCAGTTGCATAGCAAAGAGCAATATCAGCTTGAGTTAGGTATCTATATTCTTTTTTCTTCTTTATTTTTTTTAGTTGATGCCTAAATTACATTCTTTTTACTGACCAATATTTTTAACTTAAACCAAGTAGCAGAAATGGTACTCGTATCAGATATGTCATTGCCCTTTGACCGTAAAAATGAATTGAGAGATTTGGCGAAGGAATCACAATAAGCAAGTAGTTCCTCTGCGGAAGTTTGTTTTGCCTGGTCCTAATTAAAGGAATCACAATAAGATTAGTCCTTTTAACAATAAAATTTGACTATATATAGAAGCAATTTGAGTTTTTTATTTTTACATCAGGAAGCAATGGCGGGCCCTCAAAGTGAGTGTCAATGTACTCGACCAAATCCAGACTTTCTCCTTTTACTTCGTTTTTGTGCTCAAGGGAAGGTACCTATCGATAAACATTGAAACAATGGTTTAAAAATGTTCAATTTCCACAAGAAAGCTGAATTTTATGCAAAAGATAAAATGAAATATAAATTATTTGTGGACTAGAAAAAGATCATAAAATCATACCATATTTTCAGGATAAACCTTCTCCTTATACCATGCCGGACGATCTCCTAGATCAATGGCAACTAATTTGATTTTTTCATGCAGTCCCTGTATTCAAGTTTAAAAAGTAAACAAAGCCACAACATTAACTAATTTTTAATTAAAAAAATAGATATTCAAATATCTTATATATTTCATGCCCCAATCATACCTCCCATTCTCAAATTCTTAGATTAAAAAGATTTCAAAGCTGAGATTACTTAAACAAAATTTTGGATGTCATCTATTACTTCGATTCCTATACATGTTTGTAGAAAAGTTGCGGCATTTTAAATTCGATTTGATAGATGACATAAGAACTAAAAAATTAACAAATAGAAACTTTCAATGTTTAAGAATTTTGAAGTTTCTCGATGTCAATGAAAACTAAACTAAAATAGTGTAATCTTTTATATATGTATATAGAAAAGGCCATATAAAACGTGGTTGATGGTTTTTGAAATTTTATTTAACCCCAACTAAAAATAAGCCTAAGGGAGGTGAATTTAAAGAGAAGTACCTTGTAGTTCCTAGCAATCCAAGTACGCTGCGCAAACGGGCATTGGTATGATACATACAACCTTCATATAAAGCACCACAAATATAAAGTGGCATGGTGAACATGAAGTTGCGAGTTCAGGAAATTCTAACAATTACTACCAGTTTAAATAATTACCTAGTGGTGCCGTCAAATAGAGAAGGCGGTGGAGAAGTAGCGGTAAGAGGTGGAGGAAGAACTTCCTTCACAGAACTATATATACACAAGCGAGTTCAATCATAGAGGAATTTCTATTAAATTGCTTAAATAATCATTCAGAAAACTCAAATCAGTTAGGATGAAACAAGTTTGATCAAGGTAAGTTTTGAACAAATTTGAGAATAAATACCTAGCAGGGGCAACAGGTGCCATGAGAAATGTGAGAATATAAGAATCTCTCTTGCTAATTTTTCAGCTATAGGTGTTTGAGAAACAGAGGTCTTGAAGAAGCACCTTTTTAATAGCGTCACTATCAACACTTAACTCAAGCGACTGGGGATTTGGAACCAGACCCTCCATTTCCAAAGAAGCGTCATCCATGATGGTACCAAGGACCTTTTCTTCGGATGGTATGAAACGGAGATATCTGCATCCCAATCAGAATTGCGCAAAGACTACTTCCTCGTGCAACAGAAAAGTTCATTTGATTGGGACTGGAGGAAGAAATTTCAACGGAATGCAATATCAATATGATATATGTGTATTCTTTGTGGCTTGGAGATGGCAAATTTTGTGCGCAGAGAGAATTTTTTTGGTGACTTCATTGTATCGACTCGTTTCATAGTTGTGCGCACATTTATGGAGACTGGCGAGCAGTATGTTGACTTTGGTTTCTTGCTGAAAAGTCCTTAAGACAGATTTTTTTTTTTTGAAATACCTTAAGACAGATTCATTTAAGTAGACTCAGGGCAGCAATGATAAGCTAAGAGTCCGCCGCCAGAGACATTTTTTAGTTTTCTAACGATATTTCTTGTCTGTGATCTTACAGTTATTTTATCTTTTGATCGTTAAAATTTCAAACAAACATTTTTTTGTCCTCGTCGAATTAAATTTATGATAACGTATATTTATCGAATAAATAGAACATAAATTTAAAAAACGCTACCTTAAATATAACATGTACATATCGTAAACAATAGAATTTATGTAAATGATGGCTCTTGTTACTTAAAAGACAGAAATTATTACTAATTAATAAAACTATATGAAATATTTAACTAGACAATTCCACCATGAATATAAATATTATGTATAAATGAATGATTAAAAAAAAATCATATCTATTTTAAATTTATTAAGGGCCAATGAGAGCTAATTAGCAGGCACACTTATTATTCATCAACCAAAAGCAAAACATGAACGAAACATACACAACGTAGTGTACGTACGCCACACGAATAACAGGTAATAAACTCAAGCAAACAACAATTAATAAGAAATAATAATGCAACAACAGGCTCATGCAAGAAACAAGCACAAGTGCTGAATGGAATGAGTTAAGCACACTTGCCCGGAGAAGGGGGCTTCTTGCCACATTCCTTGAGGACGGAAACTGTGCTGGCCACCGTAGAATTCCCCTGCTTAAAGGCGCAGAAGCAATCTTTGACCTGGCCATTAGTGAAAATGTCAATGGACGATGAGCAGCATCCATGTTTGCACGACTTTATGTTCGGATTGGCTAACGGACACACTGCCTTACACCGATAATAAAACTCAGAGATGACGACCGGGCAGTCGGCATTGGTGTAGGTAAATAAGCATAGGAGATTGAAGGTGGTCAGTAGAAGGAGGATGGCAAGTACATGTGAGGCAGCACAAGATTTAGTTGCCATTATTAATTTGAAATATGTATAATTGCTGATTTAAGCTTGTGAGGGATGGATCGATGCATGTATTGCCGGGTTTTTATAATTGCATACACAGGGGTACCACACTCCTCACCGAATTTATATATATACAATTGTTAGCTGTTGTTATTGGATTTATATGTATAATTTACTGTTAGCATTTGTTCTAGTGCTAAGGATTGATCTGGACTAGGTACTGTCTGGTCTTGGAGCTACGCCCTTTGCTTAGTACAACGAAAACGAAAGGTCATTAATAATAATCTCCAACATGTACTAGCTCTCTAATTAAGGTTTGATGCAGTACTCATGCAAGAAGCAAAGTATATATTGTCCATTAAATTGCATCAGAGGTTGGTTTTATTAGTTATCGTACGTATTTAGAACAAAAATAAAAATAAAAATAAAAAGATATCTACTGCAATAATGCTGCTTTCGTCATTAAAGTTGCAACGTCTATAAAAAAAAAAAAATTCTTCTCGTTGTTTTAAACTCCTTTATCAGAAGAATTTTTTAATGCTGATAACTGCTTCCGATTTATTAATTTCAGTGCCAGTACGACTAATTCAGGGACACAAATATATACACAGTTATATTTAAGTGTACATACACTGTGATGCTCTCTACATATAATTCGAAATCACCAACAGTAAATGAACAGTGAATGAACAGGGAAATGGATCCTCGGCAGTCAAAAAAACTGCCGATAGCAGTCCTTATCATTTTTTATTAATATTTAAAAATTTTATAATTCAATTATCGAATCCAAATCGTTGATTTTGTCCAATTTTACGGACGATGCGTTTTCATATAAGTTTTATAAAATTTTGAATTAATTTGATACTTGATTAAGTGTTCAACAAATGAACGTATTAGAATTAATCAAACTAGGTTCATTCATTTGTTGAGCACTTAATCAAGTATCAAATCAACTCTAAATTTTTTAAAATTTATATGAAAACATATCGCCCGTAAAATTGAATAAAATTAACGGTTTGGATTCGACAATTAAATTTTAAATTTTAAAATAATAATAAAAAATGAAAAGGAAGGCTGTCGGCAGTCATTTTTTTGACTGCCGAGGATCCGTGCGGAAGTTTTGAAGCGCTGGATTTCCATCTGACTGCCGAGCTTCATCCAGGTTGCTGCGATTTTTCTGTATGTTGATTTGTGCAGCGGGTAATGACTACTCTAGCATGACTCGGTCGGTAGCTTTATCATCATATCTTTCCACAAACAATCCACTTAACTCTATCTTCAGTACCGTGGGTCCCGCTGAAGATGTGACCTTTTTGTTTTTGGCCATAGACTTGGTTTATGTAATTTAACATAGGACACAATAGTGTATTATTGGACTTGGTTCCTTTTTTCATTGTGGGACGGGTGTATGGAGCAAAAAGTTACAATAAATTTAATCTTTTTGTTGGTTTCTATCTCTCTCCTTCCTGGTTGAACGGCGCCATGAAAACAACAAAAAATTGTTCTACTTGTCTTTCTATTTCCGGCGATATTTGGACAAGTATGGTTGACAAATCATTTAAATATAAATTTCAAATGGATCCAAAATTTCTAACAGTTTTAATCATGTCTTAATCATATCTGTAATCATCGAGAATAATGGAAACTAAGCACCATTTTGGTGTGAATGTAGGTCTTGAAGTTGTAAATTACAATTATATGGATGCATTTTTTAAGTTGAAACCTTTGAAATTTCTATTTTATTTTGTTATGGACTATAATGAAAAAAATAGTTGGCCAAAAGTGTGTGAAAATTCATTTGATAGCAAAAAGTCTGCATTAATATGGCAATAATTACCCTCGTCTCTCCTCTACCCATTACAATGGAAATAAATTCATTATCAAGGATATTAATTCTAAGCTATCAGTTAGAAAAAAATCGTATTTATTGCTCTGATTTGATTAAGTATAACCTCCAATGTATTTGTCGGGTATGTTATGATATCCAATGATCCTACTTTTATGCTTGAGAACAAAGAGAGAATACAAATCGCTTATTGTTGAATTTATGTATGTAGTTTACTTCAACAGTTTCATTTTTCTCTTGATCAAATTGTCATTATTGTTAAATATGTCAAAGTAAATCAAACATAATTACAGCTAAGATTGTGTGTGATCAGCTGAAAAGGTGCATCTCATGAAGCTGGATAGTATTCGATATCTGTACATAGTGATGTGCCAAAAGTTTTTTGCCCTTGGCCCATCCTTCGAGATACCATGTAACAACCCGGACCTGATTGGTCCTTTGAAGGACCTATAAACGAACTAGGATTTAGAAGTGTTGGATTTAATTTTCAACGAATACGGATTTTGATAGGACGGATATCAGAGGACTCGGTCCGTTCCGATCCGATCTGTTTTACTTGGAAAGGTCGGTTTAAATGGTTGCATCAATTAAAAACAAAATAAATATTAAATTAGCATATATAATGAGTATCCTAAAGCATTATCTTCGTGGAACAAAATTTTGTATTTATTTATTATTTCTTCCACGGCTCATTAAACCTAAAGCATGCACCACCAATAAAGGTCTAATGATTTTTAGCAATCACGTCAGCTACAATTATAACTATTGGAAAAAATAAATTTTAAGAAATATTGCAGTGCTATCAATAATCAATAATCAATAATATAAATAAAGATGTGTGGATATCGGTCCCTGTTTTAGTTAGTATTAGAGCACTTTATATTGTCTACAATATAATTTAGCGCATATTTATTGTAAATTATTAATTTATGCGTGGAAAATATGCATAAAAGCAAACAAATCATGTTCTGGTTATTATTTGAGCATTTGAAGCGATTCTACACTCATTCTAAATCATCTGATCACAATAATCTATATTTAAACACTTTATATTGTCTACAATATAATTCAGAGCATATTTATTACAAAATATTTAATTATACATAGAAAATATGCATAAAATGTGGAAATAAAGCATATTCTGGGCAATATTTGATCATTTTAAGCGATTCTGCACTCATTCCAAGTCATCTGATCACTATAATCTATATTAGAGGGGTTATCGAGCTTCGCTCGATGTTTGACATAGTAACAAAAATTAATTATGGTATCATTTAATAAATGTTGATTGTAATTAGGTTGTTATGTTTATAATTAATTTAAAGTGTAATAACTGGTATTGTGAGCAAATGATTTAGAATGAGTATAGAATCGCTTAAATGCTCAAATATTAACCAGAATAGGCTTTATTTTGCTTATTTTATGCATATTTTCCACGCATAAATAAATAATTTACAATAAATATGCTCTGAGATATATAGTAGAGAATGATAACGTGTTTCGATATAGATTATATTATAGTGATCAGATGACTTAGAATGTGCGCATAATCGCTTAAAATGCTCAAATATTAACCAGAATTTGCTTTATTTCCTCATTTTATGAATATTTTCTATGTATAATTTAATATTTTATAATAAATATGCTCTGAATTATATTGTAGACAATATAGAGTATTTAAATATATATTATTTATATCAGATGATTTAGAATGAGTGTAGAATCGCTTAAAATGCTCAAACAATAACCAGAAAAAGATTTATTTGCTTTGATGCATATCTTCAACGCATAATAAATAATTTACAATATGTATGCTCTGAATTATATTGTAGAAATGGTAAAGTATTCCAATATAGATTATTGTGATCAGATGAGTTAGAATGAGTGCAGAATAGCATAAAATGCTCATAATATTGTCCAGAATATTCCTTATTTGCACATTTTAGGCATATATTCTATGTATTAATTACTAATATACAGTAAATATGCCCGGATTTATATTTTAGACAATATAAAATGTTGACATATAGATTATAGTGATCCGATGACTTAGAATGAGTGCAGAATCGCTTTAACTGCTCAAATATTGCCCAGAATATGCTTTATTTGCTCATTTTATGCATATTTTCAATAAATATTTAAATATTTTATAATAAAGTTGCTCTGAATAATATTGTAGACAATATAAAGTATTTAAATATAGATTATTGTGATCAGATGAATTAGAATGAGTGTAGAATCGCTTAAAATGCTCAAATATTAACCAGAATGTGCTTTATTTGCTTTTATGCAAATTTTCCATGCATAAATAAATAATTTACAATAAATATGCTCTGAATTATATTGTAGACAATATAAAGTGTTCCAATATTGATTTTAGTGATCAGATGACTTAGAATGAGTGCATAATCGCTTAAAATACTAAAATATTGCCCGTAATATGCTTTATTTTCCAATTTTATCCGTATTTTCTATGTATAAATAAATAATACATAATAAATATGCTCTGAATTTTATTGTAGACAATATAAAGTGTTTAAATATAGATTGTTGTGATCAGATGATTTAGAATGAGGGTAGAATCGCTTAAAATGCTCAAATATTAACCAGAATAGGCTTTATTTGCTAATTTTATGCATATTTTCCACGCGTAATAAATAATTTACAATAAATATGATCTGAAGTATATATTGTAGACATGATAAAGTGTCCTAAAATAGATTATAGTGATCAGATGACTTAGAATGAGTGTATAATCGCTTAAAATGCTCAAATATTGCCCAGAATATGCTTTATTTGCTCATTTTATGCATAATTTCTTTGTATAATTAAATATTTTATAATAAATATGCTCTGAATTATATTGTAGCCAATATAAAGTGTTTAAATTTAGATTATTTTGATCAGATGATTTAGAATGAGTGTAGAATCGCTTAAAATGCTCAAATATTAACAAGAATATGCTTTATTATCGCATTTTATGCATATTTTCTATGTATACATAAATAACTTTAAATAAATATGCTCTGAATTATATTGTAGACAATATAAAGTGTTTACATATAGATTATAGTGAACAGATAAGTTAAAATGAGTGTAGAATAGCTTAAAATGCTCATAATATTGCCCAGAATATGCTTTATTTGCTCATTTTATGCATATTTTCTTATAATTAAATATTTTATAATAAATATTTATAATAAATAATTTACAATAAATATGATCCGAATTATATTGTAGACAAGATAAAGTGTTCCAATATAGATTATAGTAATCAGATGACTTAAGAATGAGTGCATAATCGCTTATAATGCTAAAATATTGCCCAGAATATGCTTTATTTTCTCTTTTGATGCATATTTTCGATGTATAATTAAATTTTTTATAATAAATATGCGCTGAATTTTATTGTATACAACAGAAAGTTTTTAAATATAGATTATTTTGATCAGATGATTTATAATGAGTGTAGAATGGCTTAAAATGCTCAAATATTAACCAGAATATGGTTTATTTGATCATTTTTTTTGCATATTTTCCACGCATAAATAAATTACTTACAATAAATATGCTCTGAATTATATTGTAGACATGATAGTGTTGCAATATAGATTATAGTGATCAGATGACTTAAAATGAGTGCATAATCGCTTAAAATGCACAAATATTGCCCAGAATATGCTTTATTTGATCATATTTTTCATATTTTCTATGTATAATTAATTTTTTTTAAAATAAATATGCTCTGAATTTTATTTTAGACAATAGAAAGTGTTTATATTTAGATTAGTGATCAGATAGATGATTTAGATTGAGTATAGAATCGCATAAAATGATCAAATATTAACCAGAATATTCTTTATTTCTTGTTATGCATATTTTTCCACGCACAAATAAACAATTTACAATAAATAAGCTCTGAATTATATTGTAGACATGATAAAGTGTTCCAATATAGATTATAGTGATCAAATGACTTAGCATGAGTTCATAATTAGAATGCTCAAATATTTCCGAGAATATGCTTTATTTGCTCATTTTATGCATTTTCTATGTACAAATAAATAATTTACAATAAATATGCTATGAATTATATTGTAGACAATATAAAGTGTTCAAATATATATTATGGTGTTCAGATGACTTATAATGAGTGTAGAATAGCTTCAAATGCTCAAATATTGCCCAGAATATGCTTTATTTGCTCATTTTATGCATATTTTCTACGTATAATTAAAATTTTTGTAATAAAATATGCTCTGAATTATATTGTAGACAATATAAAGTCTTTTAATATTGATTATTGTGATCAGATGATTTAGAATGAGTGCAAAATCATGCTCAAATATTGCCAGGAATATATTTTATTTGCACATTTTATGCATATTTTCTTTGTATAAATAAATGATATATAATAAATATGCTCTGAATTTTTATTGTCAACATGATAAAGTTTTCCAATATAGATTATAGTGATAAGATGACTTAGAATGAGTGCATAATCGCTTACAATACTCAAATATTGCCCAGAATATGCTTTATTTGCTCATTTTATGTATATTTTCTATTTATAATTAAATATTTTAAAATAAATATGCTCGGAATTTTATTGTAGCCAATAGAATGTGTTTAAATATATATATTATTGTTATTAGATGATTTAGAATGAGTGTGGAATCGCTTAAAATGATCACATATTAACCAGAATGTGCATTATTTGCTCATTTATGCATATTTTATGTATGTATAAATAAATAATTTACAATAAATATGCTCTGAATTATATTGTAGACAATGTAAAGTTTTTACATATAGATTATAGTGATCAGATCAGTTAGAATGAGAGCAGAATATAAAATGCTCATAATATTGCCCAGAATATGCTTTATTTGCTCATTTTATGCATATTTTCTATGTATAAATCAATAATATTCAATAAATATGCCCTGAATTATATTATAGACAATACAAAGTGTTCAAATATAGATTAAAGTGATCAGATGACTTAGAATTAGTGCAGAATCACTTAAAATGCTCAATTATTGCTCAGAATATACTTTATTTGCTCATTTTATGCATAATTTCTTTGTATAATTAAATATTTTATGATAAATTTGCTCTGAATTATATTGTAGACAAAATAAAGTATTTAAATATAGATTATTGTGATCAGATGATTTAGAATGAGTGTAGAATCGCTTAAAGTACTCAAATAGTAATAACAATATGTCTTATTTGCTCATTTTATGCATATTTTCTATGTATAAATAAATAATTTACAATAAATATGCTCTGAATTATATTGTAGACGATATAAAGTATTTACATATAGATTATAGTGATCAGATTAGTTAGAATGAGCACAGAATAGCTTAAATGCTCATAATATTGCCCAGAATATGCTTTATTTGCTTATTTTATGCATATTTTCTATGTATAATTAAATATTTTATAATAAATATGATCTTAATTATATTGTAGACAATATAAAGTGTTTAAATATAGATTATTTTGATCAGATGATTTAGAATGTGTGTAGAATCGGTTAAAATGCTCAAACATTAACCAGAATATGATTTATTTGCTTTGATGCATGATGATGTCTTGCTTATACTAATTTTTACCTAAATCCTACCCAAAATTTATCGCAAGCGTACTATTTATCGTGAGTAAGCCTAGGGTCGATCCTCGGAGACGGAATATTCAATTTCTAAGTTATACAAATCAATTTCAATTAAATTCTAAGTTTTAATAAAATATTTTAGGGCAACAATTATTTGAATCTAAGAGACAGAATTAAAAGGCAGTTCAGAAATCTAAATTAAGCACTTTCCTAAATTAAAAACGTGGGAGAAAACCAATTTAATGAAATTAGGGGTTTCTGGTTTCGAACAATTTCTTCAACTTGTCATAAGTGGAACGGTCCGTTCTATCTCTGGCACAGTCCGTTCTGGACTTAAGATGACGTACTGGAACTGCCCATTCTAGGTTAGAACGCCCCCTTTCATGCGGTCTGTTCTAATCTTGGAACGGTCCATTCCAGATGTCAATACTTGTCTTGTCATGATCTTTAATAACCAATTAAGTGCTTTATGTGATTTAAACAATGGCTTAACCAAATAATTAAACTCTAACTTTCGTTCAGGTCAAATTCTTTGGTTTAAAAACGTTTAACTCCTAAACTCCTAAACTTCAACTCTTGTTTCTTGATTTAGGGGATTAGCTTATCTTTTGGGTCTAGGCAAACTTATCATCTCTCGATTCTAAGTAAAAACATTGATTACTCAAGTTTTGATTCAATCTTTCGATCTTTTATCTACCTAAGTGTTTTGTTTTAAAGCTTTGAGATATTATAATTGATTTTAAATTCCTAACTATCAAACGTGTACTTTGTTTGATGAGATAATCAATTAGAAGAAATAAAACAAGCCATTAAACAATTAGAGCAATTAAATCACAAAAGATAAAACATAAAACTTAACTTAACTAATTAATTAAAGATCTGACTAAACAAATAGCATTAAAAGAAAAGGTTCTGAACCATAGCCCCTAAACTAATCTACTCTATCAAATCCATACAGAATAAATCAGGTTTCATCAAATAAAGCACATAAAAGATAGAAAATTAAAGTTACAACAGAAGTTGCTCGAATTCTCCACAATTTGGTGCTCTGGCCTGTCTGGGACGGTCCGTTCTGAGATCTGGGGCGGTGCGCTCCAGTGAGGCTGGATCGTCTCAAGCAGTTGGTCTCCTGGCTGAGATGGAAATACTTTACACACATAAATAAATAATATAGAATAAATATACTCTGAATTTTATTGTAGACAATAGAAAGTGTTTAAATATAGATTATTGTGATCAGATGACTTAGAATGAGTGTAGAATCGCTTAAAATGATCAAATATTGCCCTGAATATGCTTTATTTTGCCCATTTTATGCATATTTTCTATGTTTAATTATATATTTTGTTATAAATATACCCTGAATTATATTGTAGACAATAGAGGGTGTTTAAATATAGATTATTGTGATCAGATGATTTATAATGATTGTAGGATCGCTTAAAATGCTCAAATATTAACCAGAATATGCTTTATTTGCTCATTTTATGCATATTTTATGTATAAATAAATAATTTACAATAAATATGCTCTGAATTATATCGTAGACAATGTAAAGTATTTACATAAAGATTAAAATGAGTTAGAATGAGAGCAGAATAGATTAAAATGCTCATAATATTACCAAGAATATGCTTTATTTGCTCATTTTATGCATATTTTCCATGCATTAATAAATAATTTACAATAAATATGTTCTGAATTATACTGTAGACAATATAAAGTGCTCAAATATAAATTATTTTGATCAGATGACTTAGAATGAGTGTTGAATCGCTTAAAATGCTCAAATATTGCTCAAAATATGCTTTATTTGCTCATTTTATGCATATTTTCAATGTATAATTAAATATTTTATAATAAATATGCTCTGAATTATATTGAAGACAATATATAATTTTTTTTATTATAGATTATTGTGATCATTTGATTTAGAATGAGTGCATAATCGCTTAAAATGCTTAAATATTGCTCAGAATAAGATTTATATGCTTATTTTATGTCTGTTTTATATGTATAACTAAATATTTTCTATGAGTAAGCTCTGGATTATATTCTAGGCATATAATTAGTGCTTAATCGCTTAAACTACTCAAATATTGCTTAGAATATGCTTTCTTTGCTCATTTTATATATATTTTCTATGTATAATTAAATAATTTACAATAAATATGCTCTGCATTATATTGTAGACAATATAAAGTGTTTACATCAATAATCAATAATATAAATAAAGATGTGTGGGTGTCGGTCTCTGTTTAGTTAGTATTAGTGCGATACTCCATTAAGACCTTTGATTTTTCTGCTCCGACTTAATCTGGTCCGTTCCTTCATATGTATGTTAATTTTTATGTGTTACTTATTGTGTTGTAATATGTGTTGCTTAGAATTGTGCTCCCTTTATGTTGCATTATTAATTTCCATTTTGATTATACTGCGTCATTTTCATCACATAATTTATTTCAATCTCTCTCTCTTAGTTGCTTCGATGAGAAATGATGGAACATTTTTTATTTGTGATAGTTTAGAAACTTTAAGTCAAGAAAAGTAATTCAAATGCCTAAGCAGACTACTAATTGCTAATTTTTTCATAATGATATAGATCTTGTATTTTTTTTACTACTGTGTTTTTTGCAATTTTAGATATCTTCACAATTCTTTCCCATTTTTTTTTAGGTACCCAATTCCTCCATTCTTCCATGATGACAGTATATATTTGCTAAATTTTATATTGATGGCGAAGGTTATTATCCTGAAGATGAATACGATCCTGTTGCCGACATGTTTAATAATTAATATTTTCTATAGAAATTTATATTTATATTTTAAATTTTTTTTATGGTATCACCAATGTACGTTTCAATAGTTCTTCATTTTAGCTCGAATTTAATTTTTATGTTTCTAATATTTTTTAATCGCATTTCTCTCTTATTGTCGAATTACTTCACAAAAATTATATCGTCAGTATAAAATATTTCAACATATGGAGACATAATTTATTATTTCTACCCTACCAGTTATTACACTTTAAATTAATTATAAACATAACAACCTAATTACAATCAACATATATTAAATGATAAAATATTTAATTTTTATTACTATGTCAAATATTGAGCGAAGCTCGATGGCCCCTCTAGTTTAAATTAATGAGAGATTGCTATCTTTACTGAGATCAATTAAAATACACGTTATTTGTAAAGAAAAAACAATCAATTAGCTAGGTGTTAATTTTGGCAACAAAGCAAATCTCTATCATTTATTGATTACTCTAGGTTATACTCCCCTGCATTCAATTTTTATCCAACTTTCATTCTATCTCATTCTCTATCACGGTACATTTTTTTAGTTTAAATTACAATATGACTAATTAGAATGATAAAACAATGGATCTCTCTCATAAGAAAAATAACTATCATATGAAATCATTAGAGTCCTTTGGATTTTTGAGTCTGGCCTTTTAAAAGACCAAAAACTTAGAAGGGCCAGATTTTTAAAAGACCGGGCTACCGATCTAGAAAAAAAAAAACTGTTTGATCTGGTCCTTCTTAGGCCCTTTTTTTGAAACTGGTCCGATCCGGCCCTTATACGAAATCCGTTAAGTCTGGTCCTTTCAAATCCGGCACGGACGTTTTGCCTTTCACTACCTGTACACATTTTTTTTATGTGGAAAACGAAAACTAGTGCCCACCTATAGATAAAATGGGACTCTTTGCTATTATTTTTGTAAAGTATAAAAAAATATGAGGCAGATATTTCATCAGTTTTGATCTGAATTTTTTTTTTATTATTATAGAGAGTATAATCTCCACACATGCATGTAGTTCTATTTGTCCTCTTTATTAGTAGATAACATGAAAATGAGAATTGCAATGTAAACTTATGATAAAATATCTGTGAGTTTTGCTAATGACTATGGTATTTGTGGTATTTGACATACAGCTCATGATTTTTTAAACTCATCTCCAATTATTTTAAACCTATTTACTCAGTGAACTTTAATCAATGTAGACAAAAAAAGAATCAAGCCCAAATATTTCCAGAGCAATTTGTTCCGGCGGAGCCGGAATGGGTCTCTCTAGTTATCAAAATAAATTAGGTCCTTGATCTAATGACATCTAAATAAAAAACCACGGTTAAAAGAAATGTTTTATCATACCATCACCGATATAATGGCTGATATTATCATTAAATCAAATCAGTTCATGATAAATGATTATAATTAAATTGAATCCTAAATATATTGTAAGTGAATGATATGTATATATTAGTAGGACTAGTTTCGAAATTAATTCAGCTATTAAAAACTTTCGATTCATGATCGCCACACTAATTATTTATTTGGTTTGAGTTTTAAACAAATTAAACCAAAATTCAACTATATTTAAAAATTGAACTCTTAACAACATATACGCGTTCTAAATCGTTGATGATGATACGGCTGATGATATTAATATCTAAGTTCACTGTCATGAAGGCACCAACCTTCTCCGATTTATTCCAAATTAATTGGTCTCTGTCTTACTATTCAAAAATGAGTTAAAGGATGAACATCAAAATTTAGATTCCGGCAACCTAAAGGTTAGTAAATAAGCACTAATGACAAAATACAGACAATTAAGGCCAATGAGAGCTAATTAGCAGGCACACTTATTATTCATCAACCAAGAGCAAAACATGAACGAAACACAACGTACTCTACTTACGCCACACAAACAAGTGAACAGCAGGTAATTAACTCAAGCAAACAACAATTAATAACCAATGATAATGCAACAACAGGCTCAGGCAAGAACACACGCGCTCAAGCAAGCAACAAGCACGAGTACTGAATGGAGTGAGTTAAGCACACTTGACCAGAGAAGAGGGGGTTTTGCCACAGTTTTTGAGAATGGAAACAGTACTGGCCACCGTAGAGTTCCCCTGCTTGAAGGCGCAGAAGCAATCTTTGACCTGGTCATTAGTGAAATTGCCTATGGACGTTGAGCAGCATCCCTGTTTGCACGACTTTATGTTCGGATTGGCTACCGGACACACCACCCTACACCTACCATATAACTCAGGGACGACGACCGGGCAGTCGGCATTGGTGTAGGTAAATAAGAATAGGAGAGTGGTCAGGAGGAGGAGGATGGCAAGTACATGTGAGCCAGCACAAGATTTAGTTGCCATTATTGATTTGGAATATATATGTATAATTGCTGATTTAAGCTTGTGCTGGATGGATCGATGCATGTATTGCCGGGTTTTTATAATTGCATACACAGGGTACCACACTCCACCCCGAATTTACATATTTGATTGTTAGCTGTTTGTTATTGGATTTATATGTATAATTTACTGTTAGCATTTGTTCCAGTGCTAGGATTGATCTGGACTTAGTACTGTCTGGTCTTGGAGCTACGCCCTTTGTTTAGTACAACGAATATGAAAGGTCATTAATAATATCCAACTAGCTCTCTAATTAAGGTTTGGATGCAGTACTAATGCAAGAAGCAAAGTATATATTTTCCATCAAATTGCATTAAAGGTTTGTTTTATTAGTTATCGTATTTAGAACAAAATAAAAAAAATAAAAAGATAACTACTGCATTAATAATGCTGCTATGGTCATTAAAGTTGCAGCGTCTATAAAAAAAATTCTTCTCGTTGCTTTGAACTCCTTTATTAGAAGAACTTTTTAATGCTGATAACTGCATCGAATTTATTAATTTCAGTGCCAGTACGACTAATTCAGGGACACAAATATATATACAGTTATATTTAAGTGTACATCCACTATGATGCTCTCTACATATAATTCGAAATCACCAAAATTCTTTCTTTCTTCTCACTACATATTTTTTTTAATTTGCAGAATTATATCAGAGGTTATACACTCAATTATGTAGAGGTTTGTAGATGTGATCGCATTTACATATAGGCCTCTAAAAGAGGGAGGACGTGCTCGTATGAGTTCCATTTTTTTTTTTTTTTATTGACATTTATATACTTCTGGTATCTTTTTTTTCTGAAATTAATTTTTCAATATGTATTATGCATAATGTACGTACACCTGGTTATAGAAAAATAGCAGCACACAAATAATTGATTGGGATCTAACTTTCTCGTAGTCTTGAAAAAGGACCGGCTATCTAATATATCGCATTCTAGAGTGAGTACCAGGGACCATCTAAAATAATTATATAGTAACAGTCTTAATAAAATGATACACCTTGGGGGGGGGGGGGGGGGGGCGGGCGCCGGGTGGGGTTTCTTTTTGTATTATCTATTAAACATGTCATTCAACAGATTCAAAGTTTCTCTTTAGACAATTTTGAATTTGACAAGCACTTGAATAGCTTGATGATTTTTCATTTATGTCTCCAAATATGACCACCACCTTTTCAATAACATATACATGCATTTTAGTTACAAAGTGTGGTATGCGTATTACTGAAGCATTGACCAACATTTTCTAGTCATTCAATACTTCACATTTGACTAGAATGAATTATCGTACTCGTACATTTAAGCATTTGGCTTCGTTTAATCGTGTAATATATTGCTTAACTTTTGGAGAAAAGACTATTGGTGTCGTTTGGGATGACCGAGAATAGGCCTATTTCCGGAATAATCAATTTTATTTCTAAATTTTTCATCCAAACACTTTTGGAATAGGCAATTCTATTCCTAACACAATTTCCAATAACACTCTTCCCAATATCACTTTTCTCACTACTTTTCATCTCAATAACACTATTCCCAACGTTATTCCTAAACTCACCATCCAAACAATATTTCATATTTCCGGAATAGTCTCTTCCCACAATTCTTGTGAATAGTGTTTTTCCCTAAATTTATGTTATTCATACCCTATTCCTAACCCATCCAAATGACACCATTATAGATTCGTTCCCATAATGAAACAGAACTTACATAAACAAAATTAGGATACCATTTAAAAAGAGTGGTACCCAGTATTAAGAAAGAGAAATGATAACGGTTATTTACAGTTTTGTCATCTCTTGAACAAAGTGAACACATAAAATAAACAAGATGAATATATAAATAATCAAAGTGAACATATGCAAAATAACCTACTCTTCAACTCATGTCTGCAAGAGAACCTATTCGACATTCAGGTCAGCATTCAGGTAACCTATGCAAAATAACCTACTCTGCAAAATGTACCGCTTGCATTCAGGTCAGCAACTTTAGCTTTCAACTCGCACGCATCGCGATTCAATTCTATAATGTTCTTGTTCATGTCATCCCAGCATACTTTGAAATCACTTATTGCACCTTTTAGTTTCTTGACACTATTTAGCACTAATTCTTTTGTTTTTGTGCTGATGCAAACCAAATAAGTCGCTAACCTATTGTTTTGTTCCAAAAAAAAAAAGTTAACCAATTGTTTCTTATAATGTATTACTAATTTGTTGAGTTTTGCATCTGTACAAATTTTCTATAAAAGGCGTTTATCATGCATAATGCATGACTTATTAAATTCAGAAAAGCAGATTTAACACATAAATGTTAATTAAAAAAAAAACTCATACCACATTAGCATGCCTTTCGGTTTCGGAGGTGGTGATTCGGACAATTGTACAGCCTTAATCAGTGCATGACCCAGACCCGGCCCATGCCAAAACGCGGCTTAAGTTTGAAGAAATATTGTCATAAGCATTTGTTTTTCTCCAATTTCTTGTATCTTAAATATATATCTGATGACAAAGAAAAATTAAAATGTTATGTGAAATAATTTTTATCAAGATAAGAAAACTCTTTTTATTTCACATTAATACTCTTTTGTATACTAATTTTATATGGGCTCATGCCCCAATAGGCGATGACCTTTATATAAGCAGATGCACTAAAATTTGCTCGTGGACAATCGCATGAGTTAAAAATGCAAATTTTGTAATGTAAAAATGTATTACCTAAACACACTTGTATTTTTTTTTTAATTTTTTGGATGGTGGTTGTCATTTAGCCTTCGAAAAATAAATGATAATTTCCGCATGAGCTCTCACTTATGTATTTTCTCGGGTTCCATCTGTGTGAATTATCAGTTATGAATTACAATGCACTTAAAAAAAAAAAAAAAGTGCACTTCTTGCTTCAGATAAGTGAAGCGCAATAGCGCATGGATAAGGGAAAACAGTTACCGTCATGCGATCCGAGGGACAGAGTAACTTATGAGGCTATGGATTAGACTGTCAGAACACCAAATATTTACGAAACACCAGACTAAATTTTTTTTAAGAATTTCTATGAACCTGAAGAAAACAATAACCAATTGGGCCAAATTGTCAAAACTAAATCGGGTCCGGCCTTCTAGTGGCATCTCTAAAGGCCATTAGTGTTCCAAAACAGATAGAAGGCCATGCATAATAATAATAATAATAATAATAATAATAATAATAATTGATCATACATTTCTTTAAAAAAATATGTTTTGATCATTGATACAATCGTTAATAATTTTAAATTAAACCAGTTCATGATAAGTGATTCCAATTAAATTGAATTATAAATTATAAATATATCTGAATTGAATTCTGAGAAGTATATTAATTAGTTCGACTAGTTTGGAAATCAATTCAGCTATTCAATTTTTTTCACGATTGCCTCGCTATTTATTTCTTTGGTTTAAACTTTGTCCATGTTTTTAAAGCAAACTCTAAAAACATGTATTGTTGTATATGGATGACGATATCGTTGATGATATTAATATCTCAGTTCACTGTAATCAAACCATCAACTTTCTCCAATTTATTCAGAATGGCTGATCTAAATTTATGGATAGCATTGTTTAAATTTTAGCATTCTTCAGAAAGGTACTAAAAAGACTATTGTTCTATTGTATCGAAGATAAGAAGAGGCAGAAGGAGTTGAAAAGGAAAGGAAACATGTACTCTCCCTTCTGTTATTCTAAACACATTACCGAATATAATTATTTATAATACTCTTTCATCATCATTTTCTTATTCTCATTTTTTTTTCCTAAACATGTTATTATTATTAACTTTTTTTTAATAATTCTGTTTATTTACTTTTGAAATAGAACTATTTGTTAACTTGTCAAAGGAGTAGTCATTTAGTCAAACGTGTCGGAAGGAGGAGAGGATCCAGCTGAGGCTAAACGGGTAGGAACGTGGGATCAAATCCAACTCAGGAGTATATTATCATAGTCCAATTGATAAGAGCGAAAACGCAAAACCGTTCCTTTCTCCGATCAAAGCGAATTTTTCCTCCCCACTCGACTTTTTTTTTCATGGACTCAAACAAACTCAAAACCCAAGAAGACACTTCCAAGAAAACCCTAGAATCGACACCTCCACCTCCCGCCGCAAAACCAGCTCCTCTCTCTTCAAACCCAAATTCAACCATGGCCGACGATCCTTCTTCCTCCAATCCGAGCGTCGCAACCACCGATGAGACGAAGAGTGAGGGAGTAGGAGCAAAAGAAGAGGAGAAGGCGACGGTTCACGTCACGTCCCCCTCGGCCGGTGTTCAGACCGATCTGGAGAAGAAGATGCGGCGCGCCGAGCGGTTTGGAGTGGCCGTTGTTATGTCGGAGGAGGAGAAGCGCAACAATCGTGCTGAAAGGTATCGTTTCAAGATTCGTTTAAAATGAAGTTCTTTTTTAGTGGTTATTAAGTTGTTGCTGTGTTGCATTTGCTTAATTTTTGTGGCACCTTAGAATATAATTTGAGATGGTGATGGGTATTGTTTAATTAGTTGTACAAACTGAATAAGCAATTCATATAGCTTAAATATCGCTTTGACCAGAATTTGAGAGGCATTATTTGTATAATTGGACTATATCTGTACCTGATCTGATTATTTATTTTTCTTTAATCTTTCTTTGCTCAACTTTTGAAAACTGGTTATTGGTCAGGTTTGGTACAGGATCGGGGTCAGTGCGCACAGGAGGCACTGGAAAGCTGGAAGAAGAACAGAAGAAAAAGGCCCGTGCTGAGAGGTATGTGCTTTCTTGTTGCTGTGTTGAAAAATTGTATCAATTAGATACAAATGTCATGCAAATGGTTGTCAAGATGTGACAAAATTGTATCTTTTTCTTACCTCTTTTAGGTTTGGGCTTAGCACAACTGCGACAGCTGATGAGGAGTCAAAGAAGAAGGCTCGTTTAGAGAGATTTTCACAAGGGCCAAAAGTTGATGCATCAGAAGAAGAGAAAAGGAAGGCAAGGGCAATCAGGTTATTTTTCAGCTTTTTTTTATTACACTTTCCTCAAAGAGAAGTTCTACTTTTAGTTACTTGCGGATATTTATTATGTATTAATTAATGGTGCTAAATAATCAGGTTTGCCAAGAATTCTACTAGTCCGTCACAGCCAGACACCAAGGACAGCTCTGATCTTGTAAGTTCATAGACACTTTGAAAGCTGGCATTGAACATTTGGAGTTTATTTTGTGATGGGATGTCAAGCTTTGGTCTTTAGAATATTTTGAGAAATTTAAGTATTAGTTTAGTTCCTTTTGAAAGTTAAGGAGAAATTTGGTGCAAATGATAGTTTAAGAACATACTTGGTGCAAATAAAGTTCAAGAACTAACTTATTCCTTTTTTTGAAGCCCCAGGACCGATCTGTTTTTACTTCTGAAAGTTAAAAGAACAGATTTGGTGTAAATGGAAGTTTAGGGACCAACAACTTTCATAAGAAGTTCGGGGTTAGATCTAATTTTTTCTTTTATGTCTTTCGTTCTGATCTCTTTCATTGTCGTATTCTTTTATTTAATAGAACAAGGAAGCGACGAGCGTGGCTGGCACTGCATGATGAAATGAAAAATTGCTCGGTGCTCATGTTTGCTTTTGTTGCAATTGTTTTGAAGACAACCATTTTGAGGCACAAAGTAGGGTTAGAGTAATAGTTCATAAATAATCTGTAAAGTTTCATGCATTGTTTTGTTAGGAACTTGGCATTTGAATATGATGCATTGCAGGTCGATGTTGCTTTTTTTTTGTACAAGTGGGAAGAAAAGAGATTAACTGCCAGAGCAAAGCCACTCACTGGCCTTAAGCTAACTTGTGACACTAAAAAACTAATTTAGTTTAAAATTTTGTATTCCATCCAAACTTTCTGTTTACCTACTGCCTAAACCAGAACTTATGAATAGGACCATCAATCACAAAAATTAAGATTTTGGTTGAGGTGTAAGGCATGAATCGTTTTTCAGATGGTAATATTTGTGTTTATTTTGGGTTTTCTGGTTGTGAATGGGATGTTTAAATTTCACCATTTTTAAGGTACTAGGTGGATTAACCAAACAGTTTAGATTCTGCGCATAGATTGGTAAAAGCAGATATTTGTGTCCTCTTAAGGATAAACTGCAGAAATCTTTGCCAACTTACCTTTTTTTTGTTATTTAATACAATTGTGTGTTTAAATTAGTGATATAACAAAGTTCACTGAAATTACTATGAGGAGGCCTAACCCACCCCTTGCACCTGAACCTCACACCTTCAAAGTTAGGGGAAATTTTATTTTTTAGAAAAAAAAACAGTAAACCATTTAAGGCATTGCTCTGGCATTCTCTACTGCTGGTATCGATTAACTGCTATTTTGGAAGCTGCAATGACATGTAAGGATGAAATGAGATTTGCATGAAACTTTAGGGATTGTTTATGTACTAGCTTTTGACTGATATACTTGTATTTTCAGTATATTGTTGTTGGTACAGTGATTTAATACACTGGTATGTTGTTTTCAACTTAATATTAGATGCAGTAGTAGGTATATTTCTTTGAATATTTTGGATACGCTGCTGATGGTAATAGGAGTGAAACTAGTATAATCTTAAGCACGCTAATAGAGTTCCTAACTAAAAGAACATTGAATTAACATTTTTTAAGTAACAACTTTGAACCATTTATATTATAGGGACTTGAATGATGTGCCGTTGGATTCAAACCTTTTTTATTTCAGAGTTCATTTTTGTAATGAGACCAAGAGGTTGAAAATGAGTTATCTTGATCTCTTAGAAAGTGAGTTCCGAAAATAAAAATAACAAAAAATATATATATTTGAATCACGATGCTGGCTGGTCAAGGCAGAGCAAGATCAATGGTTAAATTCTTCGTTTGAGGTTGATTTGTTGGTATTACCATTAAATTGAAACTTGTGATAGATATTTTCGGGTGAATTTTGGCTTGGACTCCACTTTAACCATGGATATCCTGATTTAACAAAGATCACACTTTGAAGACACGGTTTTGGATGCGGTTTAGTTCCTGGTAACAGATATTGCTCGGGATGCGAATGCGGTTTAGTTCCTGATAAGTGGTATGGCTCGGGATGCGTTGTAGGGATTAAAATTCGTTATTGACATAGTACACGTCTTAAATTGGACATTTCGTTGTTGTCAGCTCTACGTCACCACTACAATTTTTTTTCATATATCAACTTTTTGTGACAAATTGGATCGTGACCCTTGGCTGCATTGTATATTTACAGAATTATGCAATTAGCTACCTTTAGCTTGGGATTTATTACATTGATTTCATGGTATTCTTTTAAAAAGGGAATACTGAACGTATTACTTGGGACTTTATTTGGGTTTTTATCAAAAGCTGTAAAAGGTTTTATCCAGATGGTTGTTATGTGACAGCCTTAATTAAAGGAAGCTAAACGAAACTCTTGAAGATAAAAAGAGAGGAAAAAGAAAAACGGTCGCCATACTTTAGCAAGAGACATGTGACAGAGAAAGCTACCTTCTATTCGGTCTACTGATACAACTCAGATTAATCTTATCTTAGTGGAAGTTATTGAATTGATTTTATAATTGCGATAAAAGTTTGCAATAACTTTCTTTTTAATGGAGAACTCGTTGGTACTTTTCATAGGTACCATCACTAATTTTTTTTTTTTGAAACAAAAATGAGGTTTTAAGACCTCATCTTTCATTAAATAAAAAAGTTTTTAGCGAGAGGCTAAAATTACAAAAGAAGTTAAAGCAAAATTACAAAATACAAATGTTCAAAAATTACATCATAGAGCGTTCTGGTAAACTTCCAGAGAGAACAGAAAAAAGACAGAAGATAGTAGCATGTGATGATCAATTGGAGGGATTGCCTGGGCAGTGTAAACTTTTCCATTCATACATGGCTTGATTAACGAGGTCGTCCGGATGAAGTTTGATGCCTCGAAAGATACGAGCACACCTTTCCCTCCAAATAGCAAAGAACAGGATGGCAGTTTGTTCTTGTTGCGATTTGTTAATTGAAACATCCACTAAAGATTGACAGCTGGACCGGACATTTTAATTGCTTGAGAGCTTCAGAGATCCTCTTTGCTTTTGTAAACGTGAGTTGAGAATAGGTACCATCACTAATTTTTTACCAGTCTTGAGAAAAAGAAAGATAATCTAAAAACCTTTCAAACTAAGAGCTAAACAAATAAATAAAGAAGAAAAGAAAACCTTTCTTATTTAAATTAACAGCAAAAAAAAAGTAAAAAATCACACAAACAAAACCAAGATCAAAACCAACGGCCAACCAATAAATAGCTAAGGCCATACATTTATAAAGCTATTTTCACACTATATATTTATCAGAATATTACAATACTAACAACATTTAACCTAATAGAAGAGCAAAAATTTAGATCTCAGTGACCGCAGAGTTCCTTCATAGAAGAAATCGAGGATCGTCTTTCAATAGAGTACTGCAGTTGTTCTCTGACCTGTCTTAGTGCAAGTAAAACTGCATGCACATTATTCTCCTTTATTTCTGATTTGTTTTTGCATTTCTCTGTGCTTGTTTCAGCATTCGCTGGAACTATGGCGAGCTTGTTTTCTTCTCTTTGGATTACTTGTTCTTCTGACACCTCTTGAACAGAAGTTATGGAGGCAGATGATTTTCTGAATTAACCATAAATAATTACCCAATTAGACCCCAAAAATCATGGTATTGAAATAATATAAACAATTCTAGATATAACCAGTAATTAATTGAAGGTTTTGATATTGTATTAAATTATTAACAAGTAAAAGTGGTATAATATTGTAAACGTAGCACCAAATACTTTACCAGTTGTGCTTGTTAAGTAGTCAGCTCAAAAAGCATACTGGTATAAAAATACAAATAATAAAAAAAAACTCATCTTTTGCGACATCTTAAATTGTGGGTGCTAAAGCGAAAGAAATGAGAAATTTTGGTGAAACTTCTTCACCGTTTAAACCTTAGAGCGAAATCTAGTCCTATGTGGGCCAGGAAAAACTTCCTAAAGCAATTCTTACTTCTTATTGCATAACTCAAATTCTGACGATCCAGAAGAATAGTACCTCATATCTGCATGAAACTCCTCTTCTGACCCGCAATTTTTGGTCAACTGATTCCCAAAATTCTCATCCTTCACACGAGACATTTCGGAACCAATTGAACACCAGCTTCCATTTTCTGACCCAAGGCCAATTTTCTCCTCTTTCACCTCTTCAAATGAGCTCGATTGCAAGGAATCATTGTCTGTTTTAACAGAACTAGATCTTTTGTCATCAAAGCCCTCATTGGCCAAAGAGGAATAAGAGGAGAAAGAACCAATAGAACTCTCTGGTAAATCCAAAATCTTGAGAGATTCAAGCTTTTTCAAAGCATGCCTTAGCCTCTTTTCAGCTTTATCCCTGCTTTTTATTTCCTTATTTAGCCTCTTTTCCAGCTTCTCCAACTGTATCAGTCAAAACCCACATCAAAAGCATTAAACTGGGTAAAAAAGTCTAGAATCAAAACTGTACCTCCAAATTTTTATTAGATAAAAATAGGAAGATGAAGAGAGCTAAGAAGAGGTGCTGGTACTAACCTTTTTGCCTATTACTTCAGTTACCTCCTTGGCTTCTTTGGATGCCACTCTCTCAGCTAGTAATCTTCCCCTTAAACACTCTACAGTTCTCAATCTCTCATCATCATCATCCCTGAAAGACCAAATAAGTAACAGAAATAAAATGAAAAAGGGATTGATTGGAAACGTTTGTGCCAGTAAAATTGTGAATTGACTTACAATAAGTTCACCCAATATTACCTGCATTGATTGCTTGTCTCAATTGGATTGAATCCTTCTTGACCAATGCCAACTTCATCTCTAAAACCCAAAGAATTAGAAACAAACAATAAATCAAAGATTAATAGGACTGTAAACGTGTCAAACAAAGACCCAAATTTACAATCTGTACCTGCATTGGGTGTTTGATGAAAGCATTCCTTCGCTGGAAATTGGGATATAAGCTTGTTGATCAAAACTGCGCCTCTTTAAAGACATTATTCTCTGTGATTGTTCTCCGAGAGACAGCATTGAGGAATATAAGAGCACAAGACAACTAGAAGGAAGGAAAAATGTATTAAAACAAAGGAGGTGACTTTCTCTCTCCTCTTCTCTCTCTCTCTATAGAAAGAGAAATAGTAAAAGATGATATCTGTGTTTTATTTATTTCAGCTGATGATGAATTGTTACTGTCTCTAGGTCTTCCTCGTGCCTAGTTAATTTTTGGACGCCAGTTGTTTTTTCAATGGTAATAAATAGTGCTTTGAATTATCATTATTACAAATATTAATTAGTCGTCGGCAGTGATTATATATCTATGCCACGTGTCACCATCAAAGGCGTCATAATCTCTACTATTCACTAACGCAATTCCCTAAAAAAAATGTAATTTTACCTGTCAATTAGTAAGCTACTTTGGTATTTGGCTGATAAAATTACAGAAAAGGCATGACCAGATTAGGAATGTTGATATCTAACGATTAAAAACTTAAAATAGTACATGGACTGGGTTAAAAAAATAAAAAATAATATTATATTGCCTGTTCTGTGGGTATTTATGGGCCTGATGGGTCCCATATCTGGGGTTTTGAACTTGAAAAGGAGGGAGGGTTTTAGTTTCTCTGTGGCAAAACTTGATCGTGAGTTGTGTAGCAATTTACTGTTAACCAAAATCCAAAAGGTTTTAATTGTTGTCGGCGCCTATTGTAATGAAACGACACAAGGTTATACGTATAAAATGTCACAAAAATTGATCATCCAATGAGAAATAAATGTGGCTGTTCAGGTTTAGAGCAACACGTGACAGGGGTGTGTGTAGCATTTGGCATTTCGTGAGATTTTGGCCCGCACAACACCATTCAGATTCTAGTCTCATCTTTTACCAGACTCCAGCCTGCAATTTTTCATTTTAAATTTTGGAATGCTTTTTGTTTAGAAAACTCAAGAAATTGGAGAAGCTTTTTTATTCTGAAAAGAAAGGTTAATCTGATGAAAGCAATACAATACAATAACAGAGCCGTTGAGGCGTTCAGAATTGATGGTGATTTCTTTTTTCCCCTTTCAGAACAGTATTGTGTGCATACTTGCTTCGATGAAAATTGCAATCGTTTTTTTGTCTAAAATTTACTTTCAGACATCTATGATGAATTAAAAACAATGTCAGTGTCATTAATATGTCAAATTCGGTAATATGTGAATTGAATGCTCAATCTCAATCGAACTTTGGGGTAAATTTATATAGAAAGTGCAGGATTTCTCCAATTTGAAAAAGGAGTATGAAAGTAAATTTATAATAACTACATTGAAAGTGCAGGATTTCATACTTCTAATGCATCAGAAGTTATACTAACTACATTATACATAATTCATATTCATAATTTCAACTCGTGCAGTCCTGAACGATCGATCTGGATGATTTTTCTCCAAACAATTAAATTTTAGCTTTCATTTTTATTTTCCAACAAAAAATTTAAACCAAAATCGTTCCATTCATACATAATTCAACGACCGGGAGATGCAACTCATGATCAGCTTGACAATCAGCAAATTTAGCACAAATCACATCCTAATAACGAGCTAGAAAATTCGCAAACAGCTAGCGTAGCACAAACCACATCCGAATTGCGGAAAATTTCACAAATAGCTAAATTAGCACGAACCACATCCAACAACAAATGAACAAGAATTATGAACTGTGTCTAAAGGCGTACGTACACTTGCCACAGAGAATCTTGGCTCTTAAAAAAATACTTATTAAAATGTAAAGAAGATTGCATAACATTATTATTACAAGAGCACAAAATATGGTTGTGGCTCTCTTCTGCATTTAACCAAAAAGTAAAATTATTATTATTATGGGAGCGTTGGTCGGATAATGATGGTACACAAATTGAAGCGGCGGTCAATGATGGTTTAGTACTTTGGCTTGGCTTGTACTCTAAGCCTAATATAGCTGTATAACATCTATAGCACACAATGTACAATCATGGTATACGCACGCGCCTTCATACTGGCTCATGACTCGTTAGATTCTATGCTCTGTACCATGTCTCTCACAATACCTTGCTTTTCAATGTCTACGTTTTATTCTCTTTGGATCAATTTTGCATTGTTTTTGGTTTGGAAACGATATTTTACTGTTTAGTCAGGCCAACCACTAAAATGTACTTCAGTTTAAATACATTTAAAGAAGGATATAGCAATATAACATATGGGAATATATATCATTAATTTTATTTTTAATGTAGTAATGTACGTATATATAGTTTAGTATTTTAGTACTATATAGATCTTATAAGAAAATTCATATTCAATTTTCATAAAATAAAAATTATTTATTATTTATCCCTATAGTTTCAATTTTATTTTCAATGTGACTATTATTTTGATAACAGCATGTTGATATGGCATGTGATCCCGTATAATAAAATTTAGGCACCCATGAGTAAATTGTTAGTTATTTTATGAATATCTATGTTATCACATTTCATATATCAAATAACCAATAAAGATCAGGAACAAACACTTTTTTTTTTCTTTTAGAAATCATTATCTAGTTTTATAGGTATAATAGGGATGTATACATTTGGAATGCACTAGAAATAATGCAAAAGTGAAGTACTATATGATTCATGAGTCATGGGACCAAAATCCTCGGCAGCAGTGCTGCCAGCAGGAATTTCCTCCGAGCCGTCCGATCTGATCTCCACGGTTTATTTTTTTCGGGCCTATCAATCTGGGGTTATTCACGGGACACTCATCATCCATCGGACGGTTGGAATGAAACCGCAGCTAACCGCTGCGCTGCCGAGGATGTGAATTCATGAGTCATGACCTCCATCCACACTACACGACTACTGATTACTGTGGCAAGTGGGATCCACATATTTCAAAAGGGTAGTGCATCGTGTGATTTAAATTTTTGTTGCAACTACATGTGAAACTTTTAGGCAAGAGGACAAGAGATGGGTTCACTCTTTGATCTCCGCGAGAATTACCACGTCCCATACTTAGAACAAGGAAAGGTAATAAATGAAAAAAGACCAACGATTGGACGGTTGCAAATGCCTCACGGGTTAAAAAGAGAAACTATAAGGGCACGTGAACCTCAATTAGGATGGATGCTTAACGGATGTTGATTGCTATTGTTTGTGAAAATTGCATCTTTATAATTCTTTTTTTTTTTTTGAGTCAAAAGGCCCCGTGGGGCTATCTTTATAATTCTTTGTAAATGAGTTATTCAATTTGTATCCATGGATACACGAATGAAATTTTAAGAAATTATATTCTTTTTTTCAAATATTTATAATTTATCAGTTATCTTTCAAATATTATCGTTAAAATACTACATATATGAATATATATAATTTGTGCGTTTTTAAGAAATTACTCTCAACAGTTATCTTTCAAATATTATCTAGAACGAGATACATTCTCTTGTAAGAATAAAAGAGAAGTGAACATGTAGTTTAGTGCACTCAAAGCAGAATGAATTCTTTTAAAACACATTATTTGCATATTTTAATATTTGGTCGGATCTAGCTTCATTTTTTAATCATAATAAACAATTATCTTCCAATTACTTAGAATTTAATTAAAATTTTTATCTTACTTGAATTGATTTTGGAATTATTATCGGAATTGTCAAAATAAGTTTGTTAAATTCAAATAATCTCTCTCCAAACTATTATATGACTGCTGACCAGTAGCTTTCCATATAAGATTCAACATACAAGACAGATGATCATTTTTTTTCCCTTCTCTCTCTTGTCAATTCGCAGCAAGCTCAGTGTGATAGAGAAATCAATCATATATAATTGGTCTTTTTCGTTATTTAAGTCATTAAACCAGTCCTGGTTACATGACTTGGCATTTTCTCAAACGACGATGAGCCTCCTAATAAAGATTATTCATGCATCGATTTAGATGTTGTTCACCTAAATTAGATAGCATAGCAGATATGACCAGCTCTCAAGTTATTTAAGCAGGCAAATGCAGCTAGCTGGATCATAATTAATTAATGGGGTAAGCTTTCTGATCATAATTAGGTTTGGGTGAGACTTTTAAATTTTTGTACTCCTCGATTTCACAAAGCATAAATAAGGTGATGCCTTGATAATATTGGGATTCTTCCAAACAAATTGTTCTTTGATTTTCATGACAAGCATGCTGAAGCCAACCAAAAATTATTTAGGAGTTGTCCACAATTAAAACATTTAGATTTGACTTGAACATACAAGTTAGGAAAGGAATTCGGAGGCAAAGAAAAATTTGGTTTAAAAATCTATTCAAATATAGAACCACTTTAACTACTTACAAATAGCATTTTTATCTCCTATAACGATTTTATAATTTTGTTATCAAGCGAGCCAAGCACACTCTTTCTTATTTTGTCTCTGACTTGCTTTTGTTTAACTAATTGCACTCTACAGTTTGAAATTGCTATTCCTTTTACTAAAGTATTTTTTAAAAACAAAAAGCAACTAGTGAATGCATCGCGCTTCGCGCGATGAAAGTTTAAATATAATTTGTTCTTATACTCCATTAAGATAATATTGGGAAAAAAATATACATTTCAGAACAAAATATAATACAATGTAAGTCATACCAAAGGAAAAATTGATACGACAGCAAGCCATAACAAAAAATTAGAAAGGAAAAAAAAATTGTAATACTTTTTGAGTGTTTTATTTTTAAAGCCAAACAACTTGGCTAATCTGAGGCATTATGACACTAAACTAAGTATTTCCATGGTAAGAAAGTAGAGGACCTGCGAAAATTGTTGCCAAAATGAGAAATCAAAGAAATTAAATATTCTCTGTTAGATCAAGCTTTTTTTTTTTTTGTTTTTATTTAACACCTAAGCTTTGTTTCACCCAGCAGCCTCGTCTTACTTATTAGGAGAGACAAAATAATTTATCCTATCACCCAAAATTTATTCCCTAAACGCAAGAGATAAACAACCTATAACAACCTATTAAGACGGATTTTTGACAGGTCTACGTTTCATGGTAATTTGCAGTTTTTGGTTATCCAATTTCATTTTGTGTTCTCTATTAATTGTTTCTCTTTAGTCATATCAGAACATACAAATGCATCGATAAGACCTTTTTCAAACTAAAAATGAGGTATGAGAAGACCTAGAACTTGAGCAGCTGAATTCACCAAGAATGCCTAATGTTAGTATGAGTTCAGATCAAAATTTTCAATCCTTTCTCAATTTAATCTAAATAGTGTGACCAGCTATCCAAATTATTATCACCCAAAGCTAATTGCCAGTACATATTTAGCAAGAAGATAATTTCATATAACGGAGTATTTTTAAGTTATTGTGGTAATGTCCAGAGATACGAATAGATGTCATTTATTATCCCGTAGATGCTTACAGCCTTAGATCATCTACAAAAAGAAAAATAAATGAACAATTAACATTTGTTTTACCTTGTTCCGGAGCTCAATTTGTCTCATTATTTTTTTACTCTATGCCAAGTGATGTGAAGCCTAATCATTAAAAATAAGGATTATACTATAACAATGAAAGCCAAGATCTTTCATAGTTAAATTAGCCAATAATAAGGGAAATTGGAATAAAGTGCGACAGTTATCAATTCTTGAGGTAAAAACCAAACTTGTATAATTCCAATAAAGAAAATAATTATTTTATGATCTATAACTACGCATCAAAAAATGTGATACTGCTCAGATTTCACTTATCAACTAACATTCATTGCACATTTCAGTGATCTTTGTATGGAGGAAAAATTGATTCACTTTATCTACAATTAATAATTACAATTTCAATATATATGATATACATGAAATGTCTTATTTACAGTCTTTTTTAAAGCTTAAGGAGCTGTACATTTTGCATATTTGGTTCAATCTCTTTCAATATGAGAGCGACCTTTGTTCATTTTGAGAGAACACGATCGATTTCAACCTGAACATGTAACGCATTTATTTAAATCTGAAAGAATTAGCATCAGACAGCCAACAATGTTAGTTAGGATGCATCCTTGTTTGTTTAAATTCAGCGCCGAGAATAAATAGACGAAAATTTTAACCCTCTGAGATGATATTTTAAAAAATTGAAATTGTGCGAAAGCTGCAGAATAATGATGCGCAGACTGACTTCTATTTTTATAAACCTTATATTTGAAGGAATTACCTTAAAAAGCGATCATGTCTATAACACAGAATTTTGTCAAGAATCATAAAAATGCATGAAATCTGTAAAAAATGTCTAGGGTCTTCCTCTTATATATTTTGCATACACTGTCAAATAATGGACAGCAAAATATCCTAAAAGCAAGAAAATTTATATCACACCGTTTTCTTATGAACCAATTTGAAGTTAAAGTATATGAACTAACCTGAATTGACTATGCATGTCCAATGGAGAACCATCTATCCATGGCATAAATAGGCCTGCATAGTTCAACAAATGCAACATCACCAAAATAAACTAAAAGCAAAAAATATAAATCACAGGGCACAATTTTGAATACAAAAGATCTAAATCATTTGGCACCACTAATACAACATCATTACAATAACTGAGGAGATCATGAACCTGAGGAGTAGTCGAACCAACCAAGCAAGGTGATGCAGAGTTCAATCACGGCATTTTTTACCTGTGAAGATGGTTTTGAAATCACGGCATTTCTCTGTTGTGGCATTTCTCTGTTATATCACACCGTTTTCTTGTGGCATGATAATGAACCCGATAACTATTGCGAAGATGGTTTTGAAATCTGTTGTGGCATCTCTCTGAAATCATTACCTATTATTATTGAAGAGACGATCCAAGATTAGCTTTTCAGAGAGAAATTGAGGGCTCTAATCAGCTAATAGATTTTTGTAAGAAAGAGAAAGTGAGCCAAGATTAAGTAGAAATTTTTACCAGTGATCAAATCCGCTCATATCAGAGAGAAAAATACTGTCAAGTTAGAAGAAATTGAAGCCAGCATGAATCCAGAGTTAGAAGTAGTTTTGATATGACCTGATGAAAAATTAATTAAAATACCCAGAAATTTAAATATGACATAAATCAAAGTATCTGTTAACTTAATTCCATCTTTTCTCAACAAATAACACACTCTGAATTCTATTCAATTGTACCATCCAAAGACCTTATTTTTCCAAACAAATGAGAGTTGCACAGAATTCAGAATGATATTGAAAGAAACCCAATTAAGGAAATAATAGCACATAATTTGAACTACAACATGATTTAGTAAAAGGAAATAAAACTTTGCATGAGACTAATTTGAGCTAATAATTGCTAAAACTCACATCCACGATGGCACCACCAGCCTCAATTAGAGCAGGAAAAATGTGAAGCAGGTCCCTCCTAATTCCAGAAACATAAAAACACATCAGCTGGTATATGCAAATCAATGACAAAAAAGAAAGATGATGCATAAAGAAATTGGGGTTTCAACAGACATTCAATTCGTAATCTAGTAAAACAAAAACGAAGAAGACAAAAAAAAGAAAAGCAAAGCCTCCTTTGTCGAAGAAAGAAGAAATATACCAGAGGGGGCCTTGAGCACCTTCCCCACCTGTGTATCAAGGGCCAGGGCTGCTTCTCTGACCAGGTTGTTCCCACTATCGTTCTCCTTCTCTCTCCTCCTCCTCCTCTTCACCCTCATTTCCCTAAGAAGGTCAGAAGGAGTGGCCGCAGGAGAAAAGTGGCGGCCGTGGTGAGTTGTCGCTGACAGAGCAGTAGAAGAAGGCGCGAGGGAAGCGGCACGGGAAGAAAGCGAGAGAAGCACAACCGCTTGTTGCTCAGCACCTTCTCCGATCTCTCTTTCTCCCTCCCCTCTCTCGCAGCAGTAAGGTGCACAACTGAACTTTTTTTTTTTTTTTTTTTTTTGGATAAGAAGAAGCTAGAAGCTCCTACCTCCGTCGATCTCTCTCTCTCCTCTCCTCTCTCCTCTTGTTCTGCGGTTGGTAGAAGAAGCTAGAAGGTCCTTCAGCAAACTATAAGTTGAACCTGGAGCATGCACACCGTGCACTCTTGTTCCTCTTTCATCTTTTTTGGTCTACGCGATCCATGTCCATCCGATATCAATGGAAGTCATCACCTGCGTTTCCAGGAGCATGGAATTGTTTCAGCGGAGACGAACGCGCGAGATTCAATCCACCGCGCAGACGGAAAAAAATGGACGGTCGTGATAGCGAGAAATACAACAGTGTTTTTCAAGTTTTGGATTGAAGTAGTTATAACAAGAAAAGGAAGGTTTAAAAAGATGAAGAGATGTCCTGCACGGCTGTACTAAAGTCCAGAGCCCAAAAGGCTTGATAAGGATCCTTGAAATGGGTATCAAGAGGACCAAATTAGATTTATTTGTTGTCGTCTTATACAGGTCCACAGGCTGTGTCCAGCCCAACTCTGCTTGTCAGGCTTTCGTGAATCCGGATCCTATGGACGTTTGTGGACGTCTTTTGATTTGATCTTAACGTTTAATTTTTTCGAGCCTATCAATTTGATATTAATCACGGGTATCCATTATTGATCGGACGGACACATAGGGGTGAAAATGGAGCGGATAATATCCGTTCCGCACCGTATCCATATCGGCAAAATTGCGAATTCGGATAATATTGTACGTATCCGAACGGATACGGATACAGATTCTGATTTTTCTAAACGGATATGGGAAACAATATTGATGCTGATACGAACAAATATTTGTATCCGTATTTTTATACAAAACGGATATCCACAGTTTTAGTGATATGATTTCATTAGAGGGTTATTTCTAAGAAAGTTTTCTTCATACTTAGACCCTTTAGGTCTGGCTCAACACTTTCAGCTTAGGTTAACATTTTGTTTTATGAAAATGATGCACTTTTTGGGAATAACATTATAATTGACATTTAGGTATAGCTATTTCAATTATATAGCGTCAGAATTCACGATTATTTTATTTACTGTATTACGATGTCAGTGCTTGTACATTTTTGGAGTGTTTAACATATTGTTATCACCTATAAGTCTAATTGGCCCTAATTCAAGTTTCAGCACCCATGTACATATTCTGGTAAAAAAAAAAAAATTAAATAAGAAAGGTTGTAAAGTAAAATTTGGGATTAACAACAACTAGAAGAGTGCTTTTACAAAAAATCTAGAATTATACATGTTTATGATTTTTTTTTTTTATCACCAGTCTTTATTCTTGTCTAAGAGATCTCATTGAAGTTTGGAGAAGAAAGCCAATTAAGTTATAAAGACTATGTCTCCACATTAGCTGGTACTGTTTCATCATTTTTTTTTTAAAAAAAAAAGGAGATGGCGTATCTTATGGTTGGCTATTTATTGTTCTCAATGTTGAACATCTCAATTAATTCATAATTCATTATATAGCAAAGGTATACTGAACATGTTATAAAATATTCATTTATAGCTGATGTTGCCATTTGGAACTTTAAAGGCTAAAATTTCATTGCAGACAAAACATAAATTATGTAATAATATATTATTATCATAACATTAATTTTGTCGCCAGCTTTCTTAAATTATTTCTATTCATAAATATAAAATGAACAAATCAATGTATGAAAGCTCATCGTTATGATCAAATGTGATTACTGTCGATAATTATGAATAGATGAAATGTGATTACTGTCGATAATCACTTCTTTTATTCGTATATACTAGATCTAACTGTTTTGTTGTTTTCAGGGAAAATATATCATCGTCGATTGATTCAACTTCAATTGTGTGCTAATCAATTAAATTTTGTTTACTTATTCTTGCAATCAACTAGAAGGTTGTAAAGTTTAATTGATTGTTAGTCTTTTCTTAATTGTTTATTTATTGCTGATTAGAGTAGCTTGCTAGAATAGAATTATGATATGTATTAATAAGCTACGATCACGATATGTATTGGTAAGTTGAAATATCATAGCTTTTATGTTTTTTCTTTGATCTTTATATATCTAATTGTTAACTATAGGATTGTCAAATGAATAGAAAAATGAAGACACACAATGTAGAAAAATAGATCACGCAACACATGAAATCCCACTGGTTTATCTTAAATGACTACTTACATGACTTCTTATGTCTATCTATATATTTTAATATTTTATGTCTGTTTGAAGTTAGATAATTAGAGTATAAAATTAGACATTTAAATTATAGAGTTAAACAAATATTATAACGGGACAATTAATTGTATATTCAGAGTGTGAAATTAGAAATTTAGAATATTCATGCTACTTACAAAAATATCCATAAAAAAGAAACTAAGAAGTGTAAATAATCTTTGTAATAACTATGAACCATTCATTTGTGTGATCTGATTTGATCTGTGGTCTAGATGTTGATTTTAAATAAAGGGTCAGACCGTTAATATAAAAATTTTTATTTTCATAAAGAACACATTGAACCATTCGGAGAATTCGTAATCGAATGATTCGGATAACCCGTTATTGAATGGTTCAGATAGATTATTTGAAATTTGAAACGTGAGAGTGATCATATTAGACGTAACACATAAGTTCCTATATATTTAACTAGCATTTCTCAAATTTGAATGCATAGCCGAACAACTCCTTTTTTAAACTCCTTTGTTTTTTTTTTCCAAATAGTCAAATCATTGTAATTAGTTAGCTCTTAACCAGTTTGATGAGCCGAAAAGAGGAAAACAAAGAAGAAAGGCGAGTTCAAAAAATTACAGATAATGTAATAGATCATAGCCTGAATATGTTAAAACTTCCCACCCAATTTTATATTCCGACTACTAAAAGTAGAACCTCAGAATATGCTTTACAACTCTGGAAAATTAACGTGAGCTGAGAAGCGGTTGAACACAAAGATAGAAAATAAATATCAATTTGGCAATAATTAAAGGAATTTTATTCTAGCGAACAGCTGAACAAACCAGAAATATAAAGCTTAGCTCAGACTGAATAATAATGAAATGAAACCGAATAAAGTACTCAACCCATCCAACTCGACCGAGTAAAATAATTAGATAATTTGGGGCTCTATGATAGTCCGCATTTGACATAGTCAACTGCGCCTTCCTAAATTTTGCATAACAATTGAAGAGTGATTCACGTTTATGCGAACTAGAGGGCATATCGAGCTTCGCTCGATATAGATATCTATAATAAGAATATTTTTATTATGTTTCTATAGTTTAATTATGTTCATTTTTAGATATATGGTTAAGATACATTTATCTTGAGAAATAATAGTTTAGTTATTGTAGGTTTGATTTGATTAAATTTAAAGAGTTTGATCAATTTAAAGAAAAAATTATATGTGTGTAAATATAGTTATAGTTATCTGAAATAATATGATTAATACGATATATATTATGTTGATATTATTCATGAAATGTAATATGTTTATAAATGACTTAAATAAAAAAATATATATATCATAAAAGATTTGATATTTTTTCTATTTTCAATTGAATGAATTTAATTTATATTTTGTAAACCGAAATTAAGAATGGTGATGAAGAGAAATTAAGATAGAGACATGATGAAAATGAAAATAGGAAGGGGTCACAAAAATCAGAAACAAAACAATGTGTTGCAAATTATTATCTGATATTGAACCGAGTCAGTTTTATGAGCAACAACACCCGACACACAATTATTTACAAAGTGTCACATTACAGAAATCAGAAAAAATGTTATTATACAACTATTTGACAATGCTTGGAGTGTCGGATGATATTTAACTAAAGGATATCGACACCCACACATCTTTATTTATAATATTGATGTGAAAGTTTGAAATTAGAAATATATCATTACTAAACGATAAATTATTTTTTTACCACTGCAAAATAATAAAATTTAATTTTATGCCATCAGTCAATTCAGATGACCATTGTGCCCTTTCTCGTTCAATTGTAAACACTAAAATTCGAATATGTCATCGATAATGCAATAATAAATTTTATGTCACTACAAACTGATAAAATTTAAATTTATACCACTACAAACAATAAAAATTAATATTTCGTAAACGAAAAACCACAACGAAATGAAAGTTCATAGAAATTCACTTGACAGATTGCACGCTACAATGTGCTTTGAACAACATGATATTACAATTGTGGAGAAAAAAGTGATAAGTTTCATGGTTATTGTAAAATGATGATTAGACATAGGTGTATTTTGGGTGATCATGAATTAGCAACCACGGCATAACGTAAATTGCCTCGATATGATTTTTTTGGTGGGTTCGTAAATTTGTTCCTCAGCGCCGCAATTTTTTAGGGTTTAGGATAATTTGGAAATTTTAAAAATAATGAAGCTTTAATGATGAAATTTTTAAATTTTATTATTTTTAAAGAAAATGATGGCATAAATCTAATTAGCAATTAATAATATTGTGAAATTAATAATTTTTCTATTGGCATAAATCTAATTATTATTTGACCAACGGGCCCATAAAGCTATTCATAATTAAATAATTAATAATCAATAAAAACTATTGATGGCAAAAATAAAATAAAATATAAACTATTCAGCATTTTGGAGCAATGTGAAAAGTCTACCTTTGACATTGTCAACTGGACCTTGCCCGGCTAATCAGAGCTTAATAAATAAAACTATTCACCAACTCTGCATAGCACATTGCATAATCTTGCAAAAGTCTCTCCACCAATGGTAACAGGACTAACAGCTATGAGAAAATTTCTCTTGTTCTCATTGTTAAACCTTCTCCGCTCAACTATGGCACTTGATTTCTTTAGACAACATCAAAACATAACATATGGACAGACTCTCGAGTCAATTAATGGGACTTTCGAGCTCGGTTTCTTCACAACTGCTGCATCTACCAAGCATTATCTTGGTGTATGGTTCAAGGTATCGCCACAAGCAATTGTTTGGGTGGCTAACCGTGATTCTCCTCTCATGAACACCTCTGGAGTTCTTGCAATCTCTGACAGTGGAAATTTGATACTTCAAGATAATTCCAACGGCACTGTTGTGTGGTCCTCTAACTCCACTTATACAACCAACCCCACAAGCGTACAACTTCTTGACTCGGGAAATCTGGTATTAAGAGACTTAGAAACAAATGGTGTTTTATGGCAGAGTTTTGACTGGCCCACAAACACCTATTTGCCTGGTATGAAAGTAGGTAAGGATTTAAAAACCGGTCATGAATGGGTGGTGTCCTCCTGGCTTACATCTGACGACCCGGCAATTGGAAGATACCACTACAAAATGGACATATTTGGTTCTCCTGAGCTTGTTATTTGGGATGGGACCCAAAAACATTACCGCACTGGACCTTGGAATGGTTTACGGTTTAGTGGCATACCAGAGATGACTACCTTCCAAGACCTGTTCAGTTTCAACTTTACAGATAGTCCAGAGGAAATTTCTTATGGATACTCTAACAAACCCAGCTATCTCCTCTCTCGGCTCATGTTAATTGAAACAGGAACTATGCAACGCTTGGTTTGGGACCAGCGTGCTGGTTCGTGGAGTGTATTCTTTTCTGGTCCAAGAGATCAATGTGATTTCTACTCCAAATGTGGTGTATATGGAGTGTGTAATGCAAATGATGCAGTTGTTTGTAGTTGTTTCCATGGGTTTGAACCAAGGTCACCTACCGCGTGGTATATGAGAGACACAAGCCAAGGGTGTGTGAGAAAGACTGGATTAGACTGTGAAAATTGGGATGTTGGATTTAATTTGGTTAAAGGAGTCAAGTTACCAGACACACATAATGTTACTGTCGATATGAATATTGATCTTGATAAGTGCAGGGAGAAGTGCTTGGCAAATTGTTCATGTGTGGCTTATTCGGGGGCAGATATAAGGAATGGAGGTAGTGGTTGTATTATGTGGGCAGATGATTTGATCGATACAAGATTTATCGATGGTGGTCAGGATCTATACATCAAGGTGGCTCAGTCTGATTTAGGTATGATTTTTTACTTACTTTAAGTTTCCATAAATTAGCTCATCTTGTTTTTCTTAATTTTAAATTGTTTTTTTTTTTTTTTTTGACAAAAAGGTTCCTGCTTTATGTCTCTTTGTTTCTTCACGCAATTGAAGCAAAAGACAACCACACAATTTATGTTTTCTTTTGTTTCATTTAGTTGATGCACTTGCCTTTTTATGGCGAAAGGTTTTTGCTTTATTTCCTTCTGTTTATTCAGAGCAAGAAAATCGCTAACTACAACTACAAGGGAATTTAGAGAGAACTATTAATTTATTTCTGATTCTCTAATTTTCACCTCTTTGACTTGTAGAATTAGTTCGTACTTGTGTGCACTGACTTTATTTATTAACCAATAAAACGAAGTGAAACTTTAAAATAAACATGCCTGTTATATGGTATACTTGAAAGGCAATTTATTACAAAAATTAAGGAACATGAAAAAGAACCGACTCGTTCAACTTGAGGAACACAGCATGAAACTTTCAATTTGACCAACGAAAACTTTTCGCAATTTCCAATGGAAAATTAAGTCTGGTGCCTGTCAAGCTTTTAATAGCATTGTGTTGTTTTGTTAAACGTAATTCTTAGTAATTCAGAAAATATGTAGTAAAACAGTGAAAGAAGCAAGAGATGGTATGTATCTAGAAGAAGTCAATTGATGTAGCAAATTAGTGAGGCAAATTTGTACGGAAGTAATGCATGACAGTGAAAGAGGCGCTTATTAGGGCTAAGAAGCCAATTTTTGCATCAGCAAATATTTTTCTTTCGTTTAAAGATAAGAATGCATGACATACTACATAACTAATGTTTTATAGTCAATAATTAATTAGTTATACTAAAAAATCAAATTTCAGTAGCAAAAAAAAAAAAAAAGTATGTGTGAACAATTAATTTCTTTGTAGGTTATGTGTCAGGTTTTCGAAATTAACATCCCTACAATTACATTTCACTTGGTTATTAATTGTAATCATCGTCTTAATTGCAACATTTAACTCGGAAATTTTTTTCATGAAGAAATAAAATATAATTTGAATATCAGATAAAAATCATAAAAATAGTATTGACCTTAAGTTGTCAATTCAGTTGATAATATAGCTCTCCAAGAGCACAGAAATGGGGCTGTTCATGTATTCTTCCCCTCTTATTTCTCCCTTTCTTTATTTTGTGAACACAGTTTTACTATTTAGTCACAATTATCATATTTGTGGATCCATGATGTTTGACTTGAAAGTCGATCTTCTAATTTGAATTAAAGTGCTGAATTGAAATGTTTAATTGTGTAAACAGACGTAAAAAAAAGCTGGAAGACTCATCGATCTACTATCATTTCAATAGTGGTTGCAGCATTTGCTTTATCTCTGTTCTCATTTGTTGTACTTGTTTTCATTTGGAAGAAGAGGGCAAGACGTAGAGGAAAAGGTAAACTACATCCAAATACGCCATTTTTCAAATTTGAAATCATGAAAAATAAATAGTAAATAAATAATCAATTATTAGCCTTACTTTCTAACCTCATGTAGTCGGAAGTACCAATTTTAGTTTCAGTGGGAGCAGTAGCTTAAAAGATTCTGAACTGCCTATATTTGACATGGAAGCAATAAAGCTGTCTACGAATAATTTCTCGAGTCAGAACGAAATTGGAAAAGGCGGGTTTGGAGTAGTTTACAAGGTGGAATATTTTTTTACTAGTACTATTGCTTCAAGAAAATCAGATTAAAAACATGAAATTATTTTGAATGTATAATTTTGGTAATAGGGTCAATTGCCTGATGGGAAAGAAATAGCAGTAAAGAGGCTCTCAATGCACGCATCACAAGGAATAAATGAGTTCAAGACAGAGGTCTTAACGTGTGCCAACCTGCAGCACCGTAACCTGGTTCGCCTCCTCGGGTGTTGCATCCATGCCAACGAGCGGATGCTTGTTTACGAGTACATGAGCAATAAAAGCTTAGACAGCTTTATTTTTGGTCAGTGCATATATTTTTGTTCCAAATCCTTGCCTACATCATGATTGTACTGTATAATTAACGTTGAAATATAATTCATATACACAAAAGTAGAGAATAGTTAAGGCGTATCACGATAATTTGACCAGTAGGATTTGTTTTAAAATGAAAAACATAATTTTACTAATTTAATTACATATTAAAACTTCATAGAAAATCAAATTTTATATTTCATTCATATTATTTTTACTACTTCATGGACTTCGAAAGATGATCTTTTTTTTTTACTTAAAAAATAGTAAAAAAAAAACTCAAAAAAGGGTTCACGTAAAAAATCAGAAAAAAAAAGTGAAATCTCAAAGAATATAAAATTTAGTTTATTTTGAAATTTCAATATATCAATTGAATTGGTTAAATTATATTTGTGATTTTAAAATAAATCCGACAGATCGGATCATGATGCACAAAATTAATGACCGATACATGATGATGCATGCACCTTAGCTATTATCTACATAATTGTATTCATTTGGTTCATTCCGTAATTTTCAAGGGAATTGTCATCCCATGTCATTCCATTACTCTAAAAACCACCTCCTCTCTTTCATCTCTTCCTCCCGTTAAGTAAGAAAGAAATATGTATCTTCCTTCATTTCTTCCTCCCATTCTCTTTTTGACCTCCGATCTCCGACCTCCGGCCGTCCTCCCTCCGACCTCCACCTTCCTCCCTTCAACCTCTATCCCTTCCTCCGACCTCCGCCTTCCTCCCTCCAACCTCATTCCCTTCCTCCGACATATGTCTCTCACTCCGACCTTCCTTCATCTGACATCCGCCCTCCTCTCTTTGACCTTCTCCGACCTCCGCCTTCATCCCCCTCCGCCTCTCTGTCTTTCTTCCTCTGACTTTTCTTCCTCCCTCCCACCTCCCTTCTTCCCTCCAGGTTTCCTTCCTTTATCTCTCTGGTCTAAAAACGTTGCAACAAGTGATCAGTTATTAAGTAGAAATGATCAGTTTGTCGCAACAAAGGATCATCTTATAAGTGCATATATTAGATACGATAAGAGATCATCTTATCAATATAAATAATCGGATTGTTATAATAAGGGATCATCTTAGAAAGTTTTATCAGATATAATAAATGATCAATTAGGTGAAACATAATATTACCTTATTAGTGCATTTATAAGATGTAGTAAGGGATCAACTTATATGTATAAATAATCAGTTTGTCGTAATAACGGATCACCTTAATATAAACGTATAAGAGATTAGATTGTCGCAAGGGAATAGAGGGCAGCGATCAGAGGGGAGGGAGGGGAGCGGAGCTCCAAAAATGAAAAACGTCATTTCCATTTTTGGTTGGGATGCTACAGGATTACAAATTAGGGGATTGCACTTATAACACCCCATTCAAAAGCAAATCCCTTAATCTAATGAAGGACAACAAAACAATTTTCATGAAGTTCCTGGAAACTTTAATCAAAGCGAATTATATATTGATTATTCCAGTACTTCTGTAACAGATGAAAGGAGGCGTTCCTTCTTAGATTGGAGAGCGAGACTGGAAATTATTAAAGGAATTGCTCGAGGAATTCTGTACCTCCATGAGGACTCAAGAGTCAATATAATCCATAGGGACTTGAAACCTGCAAATATACTATTAGACCAAGAGATGGTTCCAAAGATATCTGATTTTGGCACAGCTAGATTATTTAGTGGTGGCCAGGCTGACATTACCACGACGGTATTAGTGGGCACATGGTATAAATATTTATCCCTTATTACAGAGAAGAATACAGTTTTATTCATTAATGTTATTCTACTTTATAAAACATATTCTGATCGTTTATGCAGGGGTTACATGCCTCCCGAGTATGTGATGAATGGCATCATATCAGTCAAGACTGACGTGTTCAGCTTTGGGGTTATTTTGTTGGAGATTCTGAGTGGCCGAAAAAACAATGCAAAGATGGTTCTTCTGGCAGATGTAAGTTGATCAATAATGTCGTCCCTGACTCGTAATTCCTCGTTTTGTGTTTGGCTTGGCGCGAAACCTATTTCCTATATATAGGAAAAGGAGAGTTTATCAATAATGTTAATCATAATTTCAATTATGTTCACTTCGTTTGTTATTCTGATAAAAGTATCTGCTCTCCATTTTAATTAACTGGAACAGAAAGGTACTTCAGAGGACCAAAGAACCAAACTACGATGCCTCATCTTTCCGTAAGCATACAAAAAGATTTAAAATATAGGAAAATAAATCAGCCATTAACTACAGTTGCAGTGACCTTATCTTATTACTGGGTAATTAACTCATTAGTGAAATCATGTACCCCTTGCTAATTCGACTATATATCAACGTTTGTCTCAGGCATGGCTACACTGGCATCAAGGCCACTCATTACAATTTCTGGACCCGATTGTTAGCGAGTCCCGCCCAGTACCAGAGCTTTTGCGGTGCATACAAGTGGTCTGCTTTGTGTCCAGGATTGCCCTGATGATAGGCCGCCGATCAGTTTTGAACATGCTGTCAAGTGATATTACAACGTTGCCTCATCCCAAGAAGCCCGTGGTTTGGATGAGAATATCCTCCATTCAGGCCCATATATCAGAATCACGTAGTGTAAACAGAATCACTACTACAGAACTTGAAGGCCGTTAATGGCTTCATCGTATTGGATATTAGATTTCTTTCCAAAATATATTTTCGGTCATTCTATTCGTACAAAATTTTTCTACGTAGATCTATTTAGGTTAGTTAGAGGCTTTGTACCTGAGCCAATCCAGCAATATTAATTTTCATATTATAGGCTCCTCGTAGTTTACCGTTGGACCAGTGTTTCCATAAATACATTTTCCTTATTATGTGATTGCCCAGAAGTGCTCTGTGCAATCCACATAGACTGCATTCTGCGTAATTCATTGTTACTCTCACTCTCTCCCCCACATCCTACTTCCTCCAACTCCCAACTCCCATCCCTACTCTAAACCCCCTGTAACGAAACACTGGTCACTCAGCTCGAGTCTGCACTCGGATTGATTCTATTTGCACTCGAAACGAGCGTTATAATGAAAAACACACAAAAATAGAATTTAACTAAGTTCAGCACTAACATGGTGCCTACATCCTTCACACACACCCACATATATCTTTTTATAACTTTTTGAATTAAATTGTATAGATTGAGAGAAAAAGAATAAATAGGAAAAAATACATCACAAGGGAACCGGCCTTTTTAGCAAGAAATCACCTAGATATCACAAAACTTTTTTCTAAAAAAATCCTTATTTCCTCACACAAGAAATAATCCTTAGATTATGCGATCACCAACTTCTACCGTTTCAGCCTCATTTTAAATCTTTATATGTGTATTTTCTAAAGTGGCACGATTAACAAAACGATATTCTGTGCCGTTCCGAAAATAAAACAGTTAACTAAATGGAGTTTCGTTCCGTTTCTCTTCACAAAACGCAAACGAAGTTGGGCTTTTCCGTGGTATTCTGTCACATTTGACAGGCCTAATATTGTACCAGTTACTCCTTTGGTCAGTACATAAACAAAGCCCTAGAGTTAGTTATCATGTTATTGTTACCGATAAGATAATTAGAAACATAATTTTATCTTCCTTCAAAGTGATCAAATATAAATTTCGAGCAAAATTTAGCGACTCTGAACATGTTTGGTCAAAAAAGTGAACAAAAATGGTGGAGATGCTGTTACGGGTAGGGTTTAAGTGCTTGTTTGTTGCATGGTTTCTGTTTTCAAAGAACCAGACTCAGAATGATAAGAACTAAATCACAATTGCAGGGGCAACTCCAAAAGTAAAATAAAACTAAAAATTCCCATTAAGTAGTATAACCATAAATTACATTCCAAAACAAGCACCGTACTAGTACAGAGAGAGAGAATCATTTTAACCTCTATAATATTAATTTTTAATACGCACGGCCGCAAATCATATTTCACCATTTATCCAAAACTATAAAAATGCTATAAGGCAACTATAGGCAATACTTGCTGGATGCTGCAATAGTCACGAGGATGCACAGCAAACATAGAGAAAAAAGAATAAAGAAAAGTGCACAAGCACACACATACAGTATAAAAAGTGAGTGTGTTGTAATTTCGTTATAAAGCATTCCCAAGTCACAAAGCTCTGTACTTGCTAGCACGTAATTCAACTTGGCTGTCTATGTATAGAGTTGGCAAGGCCTCTTGCTTCGACCAATTATTCCACCACGTCCTCCAATTCCGTGCATAAAAGAATGGTTTCATGAGGCTTCTACTTAATAAGAACCTTCCATATCTTTCTCATATACACCACAAGGGACCACACAGCAAGACCCGCAGACACATAAAGTAGTGCCACGCCAGAGACAGCTAGAGTAGTTTGCCCAATTAGACTGCAAGAATTAAAAAATATAGGCATTACAATAATACAATATATATTTCACGAAACATCTGCAATCAAATAGAATGGCAAAATACCATCCATGAACAAACAGCGCCTCCCCCCCCCAACCCTCCCAATCCCCCAAAAGTAGGCCCATGCAGTTTTCTGAGCACATTGGCATGCACACCTAACAATTGCACAGTACACACTTGGCTTATTGCATCATGCACACTTATCTATTGCATGATGCGTTCCTCCTTATTTCAGTGTAAGAATCAGTTTTTGAGCTTTCATACACATTGCTCCAACCAACCTAAAATGCACAGTTGATTATTTTCAAATTTTTTCTGAAAGATCGCCAAAAACTGTTGTGCGCAGTGTTATACTAGTGGCCTGTAGGCATGGCACAGATTGCACATGTATGGGCACGGGTGCCATAGACATATCGTGTGTGCATTAAAATTTGGGTTTTTAGCACAACGGGGACAAGTGCCAAACACATTCAATCTCAATATGTGGAGGCACATGTTGGTACATCCTGTCAAGACATGCCATGCCCTTAGATTTGGGTTTTTAGCATGACACAGCCATATTTTTGGCATGCATGAAACACAGAAGTTGGGGTTACATGAAGGGTGAGCACTTGGGGAGTTACTATACAATTTCTAAATAGATCAAGTTTAGATGAAATTACAACCTTGGGTCTCTACTAAGAAGTAGAATGGTTAATGCAGTCATTTGTGTAGCAGTCTTCCACTTGCCCAATTTGTTCACAGCTACGGCCTGATTTTGGTAATTCAACGTAAAATAAGAAATAAACAAGATATATTTGCAATGATAAATTTGAAATATTTCCCAAGAACCAAAGAACTAGGAAAGAGATAGAAACCTCAAGAAGCTTTTTATCCTGAGAAGCAGCCCATTCTCTTACAGCCGACATTGTTATCTAACAAAATGAAAAGCCATTATCCAAGGTCAGGGACAATTGCAAATATACATAAATAAAAGAAAGAAAAAAGTCAATCGGCAGCAGTATGATGAAATGCACCAAAAAAAAAATTGATTTCACAAGGTAAATCTATCATATTATATTGTCTTGATCATACAAATTTTGCATAGCAATACAAACCTCTCTGCCAATTATAGCTATCGATGGCACTGGAAGTAGCCACGGCACTTCACCAAGCCCTGGCACTTCGAAGGGTCTAGTACATAGTAGCACAAGTGTCGCTGCTACCATAAGCTTCAATGAGAGAACAAACAATCCGAGTTAGTATATCACCAATTTAATTAAATAATACGAATAATTAACCAATGAGCCACCAAAGTACAGTAATTAAAAAAAGCAAGCTAACCTTATCAGCCACAGGATCAAGAAATGCACCAAATGCTGTTCCCATTTGCATCTAACATTTGAGATGCAAAAAATTGACGTCACTCATAACATGGAACCAAACACATTATATATCAAAGATTTCTATATTATGTGAGATTTAAACAAATTAATAAAAAAAAAAATGCAAACCTTACGGGCAATATAACCATCAAGCCAGTCAGTTATAGCTGCCAGAAGAAATATGCTGGTAGTGGCAGTTGTTGCCCAAGGACCTTCTAAGTAGAAAGCTACACCAATCAAATTTAAAAGGTTAATCATTTTTAATAGCTTTTACATATTTTAATATTTATAAATGTAATCACATTGTACCACTAATTATTTGTAGGATACTACATTGCATTATTATACATCTAAAAAGTTGATGATCCAGTTTCCAGTGATCAAATTACATTAAAAAAAACTCACTGCTTATGAGAAGTGGAACAGCAGCCACTCTTCCAATTGTCAGAACAGTAGGCAGAGTGAGCAACCGTGGCGGAGCGGTTTTGCTATGACAGCACCCATTAACCACTTCTCCTTCCCCAACCCGGGTAACCGGATCCAAGCCCGAATCCGCACCACTCCCCATTGCCTCAGCTCCTTTCCGCTCCCCCCGCTTGATCAGACTCGAATCGGAGCCAAACCCAAAACCTAACCCGCCTTTAGTCGGCCCTAGCGCTCGCACCACCGGCATGGATCTGCGGTTCATCCAGCCTGACCAATACGGCCTGTTAAAGGCAAAGAAGGGAGAACCTCCTCGTGCACCACCTCCTCCGCCACCGACGCCGGAGAGTGGGAGGTTGGCGCGGGTGGGGCCGAAGGGTTTGGTGGCTAGGTTTAGGTTTTGGTTGAAGAGGCGAGGTGGATGGAGAAATGGGATCGTGGGGTGGTGCGAGAGAGAAGAGGTAACAACAGATTTGAGGAAAGGCGAAGGAATTAGAGGTGGGGGCATCTGTCCGTTTCGTTTCTATCAGCGCGAGATATTAATGGCAAATTTCGGTTTCTGATTGATTGATATCTTAAATAATTATAAAAAAGGTTAAGGTTAGATGCGCGAGATTTGTGGGATTAAGGTTTCTGTTTAATAGTAGAGGAAGAGAGAGTCGCGATTAGTGGGAGTTGAGCTTGAGCGGGACCTGTTTGATGAAATGCTGGAAACCTGGAACCATGCTCGCGCAGTCGCGCCTCAGTGAAGTTCGAGATTCGGCCTTATTTACGAGAATCTAAGAGAATCTGAAACCTTGACCTGGTTCGAGATTCTTGAGCCCAAGTTTCATGTATCATGGGCTTTTGATCCAATTGGGCTCTAAGAATGCCGTTGAACCTGATTGGATCTTTAGGCCGTGGTTGGCCTTCTATAAATTTAACAAAAAGATGGGTACAACTAGAGCCAGAGGTGCAAACACAATTTGTTTTAACCGTTTAGTCGTTTCGTTTCATCTCTTCGAAACGGTTAATACAATTATTTTTATTTTGTTTGTTAAACGAAACGGCTAATAAAACTGGCCCCTTTCGTTCTATTTAACGGTTTTATATTATTTTATGTATTTTAATGTATTATTTAAGTATTTATGAAGAAAATTTGATGAATTGGAAATATTACAGTATTGAACAGGTCATGGATACATGCGAAATAGGAAAACATGTATAAAATTTAATTATCAAAGCAGTAAATCGAACACAATTACATGTTGCTCTTTTCAAAATAAAAAAAATGTATACAAATTAATTGGCAGTTAATTGATCGTTTCGATCGTCTTTTTAAACAAAACGGTTAACACAAATAAAATTTTATTTCGTGTCATAAACGAAACAGTTAGTACAACAACCTTGTTTCATGATCGTTTCCATGTTATGCGGCGCTAGGTAGAACCGTACAAGTGATAATTTGTACCCTGATCATCTTTTGGGCATCAAGTCCAGATTATCAGTGTATCTAGCGCACTGCTTATTTCTTTTAACAAAAATATCCCCTTTTTTTTTGTTGTAGTGGGAGGAAAAATAATATTGTAAATTGAGTAAAGCAAATAACTTTGTCATATATTAAATGAATTTGGCGTTTTCAGCTGCATCTAAAAAAGAAAAAGTGTGAGAGTTTAATTTATGTATAATTACATTTTAATTTTATTTGTGAAGACCATTTCCGAATCTATGAGCCCCCGGTCCCTTCAAATTCTTCTCATTCATAAACTAAAAATTCAAGCGATATTTTTAATTGTATAATGTATATTCATAATATTAAAATCCTAACACTAAAGCTAAAGGTCGAGAAAGCCATCACTGGAAAACGACTTATATCAACAATTCCAGCAAGACGAGTTACTCTAATAAGAATGTGAAGGGTTATCTTATAGTACTAAAATTTTACGAGCAACATTGCAAAGGATTTTAATTCTTCTCTTAAATGTTGTCGAACCGTCTTAACTGTATCAATTCACGCTGATTTCCTTTGCGAGTCCCATTAAATATTTTTAAAACGTTTTAATATTATGATATTGTTATGTATTGAATCTTAAGTCCATTCAATAGACTTATAATTACCACGCTAACATATTTAACAATCTTGTTATATCAATAGACTTGTAATTGTTACATATATTTGCATTTCCATAATAGAAATTACAAATGTCATATTAGATATTTCAATTAATTACAATTGCAATGTATGCAAGTTTACAGAACATTCGAAGAAACGAGAGTAACGTCGTTCTTTTATTTAGTAATTTGAAATTTAAAAATTGAGATTCTTATTTAAATTTAAAAGTTTGGAATCATTATATATATGCAATTTTATCTTTATTTGGCATTCCCATTTACACAGTACAGCGCAATAGAACACATGATTAATCTACAAACCAAATGATATTTCATGTTCACCTACAAGTCTACAATCCCATTTTCACGTTTCTTTATGGAACAAAAATGCATAATTATGGTTGTGTGAGTGTTTATGTCAAGTTATGTAATGGATATTTGGTTATGGTATATATGGATAAATAACTTATACTGACACAAGTTATTATTTTATTATTACATTGATTATTATTCTGATAATTTAATGATGTTATTATATTATAATAATTGTTATGTTATTATAATTATAATTATATAATACATTTAATTTGTAAATAATAAAAATAAATAACAAACAATAACTATGATTATTATTATTATTATGATAATTTAATGATATTATTATTTTATGATTATAATTATTATATTAAAATAATATAGCTAATTTTTAATAATGAATATAAAATAATAAATATATAGTTAAAATAATAATTATTATTGTTATGGTATAGGTAGGCTGATGAATAATTTATAATGTGTTGATGACATAAGATATTATTTTATTATTATATTAATTATTTTTATGAAATTTTAATGATATTATTATATTATAATTATGAAAAAAATATTCTTTTTATTTCTTATGTCAAGTGTGGGCCCATTGACTTAATCTATGACATTCTTTTGATTGGATAAATTATGCATCTTATGCAATGTTATGCAATGAATATTTGATGATTTAGCTATGCATAACTTATGTTATGCATTCCTTGAAGTCATAACCAAAACCCCTGAAGTTTGGTTACGAGTTGTCAACATTTTAATTATCCGAATGGAGAACATCACCAAATTGTCTAACTACCAACTTAAAGCTCAGTTAATTTTCAATTCACGAAACATCAATAAAGACAAAACGGATTATCAGACTATGTGTAATTTAAAAGAAGAAAAATCCAAAGTTAGTTGCAAACAACGTGTAAAGGGAAATACCCAAGTCACGTGATCCTTTATGCCAAGTTAACTAATAAACCCACTATCTACTTAATTTCTCATCAATGTGAGAGTAATTATTGTAGAATACTGATTTTTCTCTTGAAAAAACTTTTAATTTTTTTTTATCGATAATCTCTAATGCACTATATAATTTATTTTTCTATTGCTCCCTCTCCTCTATGCAATAGCAAAATTAGACTTTAAATTTAAATAATATTTTTATCACGTGTCAAATCAAAAAGAGAGGCTAATACTTCTCAAATTAAATATATTAGTTCACTAATTATTAATCATAGATATAAAGAAACTTCCATTATTACATCAGTTATAATTGTGAAACAGATCTGAATAGTTTTTTACTATCTGATTTATCGCTTGGCAAATTAATATTCTGAAAAGTTTCCAGCATACATTGAATAAGTATATGATATTAAAAATTGTTGTTGCTTTTAAATAAAAAATACACTAGAGAGAAAGTTGCGCAGCGTTGTTGAAATGGTGACTCATCGCCTTGACTCCTCCAATGTCATAATTCTTCATCCCTTCTTATTGAATGCAAACTTTTTTTTCCTCATTTTTCTCTTTTAATTTCACCACATTAAGGAAATTCTTAGCAACATCTCATAATTTCACGTCAGTATCACGTGCATCGGACACGAATACAGTAAATAATAACATGATGATATATCTCGCCAATGATGGTGCTTGGAAGCAGGGGCGGATCCAGAAAAAATTTTTAGCCTAGGCACAATTATAATATAAAAATTTAAATTTTAAAAGTTATAATAAACAATAATTTAAATAAAAAATATTTTAAACATATATAATTGATTACTTGTATTATCACTATATAGATCATTTTTTTTTTTCATATATCAAGTCTTTTTTTTAATCTTTACCTCTTTGTCTACCAAAAAAGCAGAAAAAAATTATTAGGGATGCACAATGGCGGAACCAGAAAATTTGGAGTTCAATATATTTATAATGTTAATATTATAAAATAAATTAATGAATTCAAACAATATATATTTTTAATATAAATTTACTTTTTCAACTGTAATAGTTTCAAAATTCAAATATAAAAAAAGCTAACAATTCTAATTACGCACCATGAAAAATAAATTATGAGGACACATACAATTTTTATAAAATTTATTCTAGGTAGATCCTCTGCATAGCCAGCGAAGCAAACAAAAATGACGGAGCGAAGAAAATGAAACCTAGAACCAAATAAAATAGAGCCAATCCTCTACGTTATTGGACGCGGAGCAAATAAAATGGATCCATATCCGTGCCCATTACATGCTTTCCAGGCTGCTAAAGTCGCGAAGAGGATTGAGGGCATTACCAATTTTCTAGGCCAGGCATTTAACCCAGGCACTCATAATTTTTCACCCCGGGCACAGCCCAAAATTACATAATTGGAGCATCAAATTTCGAAAATTCACCCAAGGCACGTGACTGGGTGTGCCCTGCAGTGGATCCGCCACTGCTTGGAAGCATGCCAGACAACACAATCTCTCTTCAGAATCCACCCAGTAGCATTGCTCCAGCCTCCAGGTATTTTCTAATCCAGCCTTTAGATTCAGTCTTCGAGTCGCTAGTACCTCAAACACAGTCAAGTGGGACCCATGCGTCGGTTACTAATGGAGGTTAAGTTCGTGCACGCATCAACTATAGACCAGGTCCTTGGACTAATTCCTCTCGCAAATCGCTGACCAAACGACTCCGATTCTGCCATAATAGTTCAGATCTTATGCGGCGGAAAATATGATATACATACGCAGCGATTCTCTGACATGAAGTAGTTTGGCACTGAACACGGATGATCACAAAATGCTGACACAGTTTAAGAACAACTGGCACTAGCAATATTCTGTATTCGTCGGGTTGGCTGTATCCTACCGGATGCCAGATGAAACCGAGATCCGAACCCGAATCAGCGGTCTGGTACGGTACTCTGGTGCTCTCATGATCGTATCAAGTCTAAACACCGACACGGCGACACACACGAGCAAAACATCATAATTAACTATATACATGATACATGATAGTATGATACATACAAACACCATAGACCAATTGAAAGCCCCACTCCACTAGCTTAAGCAACCCCAATTTTTAAACTAATTAATAATTCGGGGTTCAAATCCCCTTGTCCCTGTCCCCTTTCTTAATTATTTCTCGTCAACTCTCCTTTTCTCTCTCAAATCTCTAGAATTTTATTATACTGTCGCCTCCTCCTCGCCATGTGAAATCTAGCTAGCGATAACTGCACCGCACTCAAAGCTCCAGCCATTTCTTAATTCCACAACGGTCCTTGTCCGAGGAGCACAGTGTAAAATCGGAGAAGATGAGGGGCGAAGATGAAAAAGACGACTCCACAGATCATATGGACAGGTTAGCTGGCTTAAGTACCGACTTGCCACATTATCTTACTATTTGCAAATAAGACCTTATTTTCTTCTCTAATTAATACTAGTTACAAAATTTATATTTCTCTTCTCTATGTTCGCGCCGGTTATTTTTTTTACGCGTGAGATTTATCGGGGCGTGCGCTTTCTCTGACTTTCGATCCTTCGTTGCTTCAATTTGGGGGCTTAAACAATTGTTTATGGTTTTAATTGGATCTCGGGTTATGGTACTGTCTAGGGGTTTAGGTATCAAAAAAGGGTGCCACACCTTTTTGTATTTCAGTGTCATGTCTGGTTCAGTTCAGACTCCCTTTTGATTCTAATTTAGATTGTTTTCTCTTTTATTACTTTTTGTTCCCAATTGGTCCCAATGGAGGCTGAATCACGGTGAATTTTTCTATCTTTTCACTTTCTGATTAGCTACTAGTATTATTGGGTTTCTGAAAATGCTTAATTAAGTCTAATTTTGATCAGAGATGCATATGGCTTCATGGTTCGTCCCCAGCACTTGCAAAGCTATAAACAGTATTCAAAGATTTACAAGGTAAATTACCATTAACCATGAAATAGATAAATACCCATTACCGGTTCTTAGTTTCTCATCAAAGATTTCAATCTATTTTTTTTCTTTGAAGGAAGAGGAAGAAGAGAGGTCTGATAGATGGAAAGATTTTTTTGAGCGGCTTGCCGAATCTGATGAGAAATCAAAACAGAAAAATGAAAAGAAAGAAGAAAAGATCGATAATTCGGAACAAGCATCTGAAAATAACCCTGTTCTAGATGAGATTAAATCCCCAAATGTGCTATCATGGGACAGTGTAAGTGCATCTCTCAGTGCAATTGAACAGATGATGAGTCACAGAATTAAAACCCATCAAATGGAAACTGTTGAAGAAGGGATTGAAGATGAGAAAGCAGAGGAAAAAGAAGATCCTAAACTCTCCTCTACTGAAGATGAGTCAAAGCCAGGAACTGTAAATGGGGTCCACAGTGAAGGGTCAGATGAAGACTTCTATGATGTACCTCTAGGTGGGACAGGTGAGAAAAATGAAAATGCTGAGACCAATGGAAAAGCTGAACCCCATGATGAGGCAGGAGAGGATGCTGGTTTCTCTTGGAAAGAAGAGCTTGAAAGTTTGGTTAGAGGCGGTGTTCCTATGGCTCTTAGAGGAGAGGTGCACTCTCCCTCTTCTTTTGGGAAGCTTTACTTTGATATCTTTGGTTAGGCTTGAACGATTCACTAAACACAATAACCTTTCTGATAATACATTTGTTAGTTTTGTTGGTAACAGATCTCTTAAATCTGTGTAAATTTCTTCTCCAGACCAAAAAGAAGATTTTGTTCGTGTTGATTAGGATCTTTGTTGATGAATAACTTTCATAGTTTGGACTTGGAAGTACATTCAGTGTGATTTCAGATTTCTTTATAACAACTAAATTGCTATGGATAAATATGATTTATTTTGCCCTCTCAATAAACATTGCATCTCTATTGTTATCCTTAATATTCTTAAGTTCTGGTTTCTTTTTAATCCTTAATTGAGGTCTTCTATTTTTGCAGTTGTGGCAAGCCTTTGTGGGTGTCAAGGCTAGAAAAATAAAAGGCTATTACAACAAATTGGTGGGCCAAGATCCTAAATCAGCTGTTAATGGTGAATCCAAAATTTTATCTCAGGAGGAAAGCATCAAAACAAGTGAGAAATGGAGGGGCCAGATTGAGAAGGTCAGTTTTAACTGAATTTCATCCTTTTCACTTCTCCATAAAGATATATATATATATTTTAATATATATATCGTTGTTCATTTGTATCAGGATTTGCCTAGAACTTTCCCAGGACACCCCGCTTTAGATGAAGATGGAAGAGACGCCTTAAGACGTTTACTCACAGCTTATGCAAGACATAATCCATCGGTGGGTTACTGCCAGGTCAGCATTAGTTTGGTCTATTAATTTATTATCTTTCCTTGATTCTTTCCTTTTCTAATTTTCTAACCTATAGTACCACCTTTTCTTTTCTTTTCTTCTTTCATGCTAGTTTAGGCTATGAACTTCTTTGGGGGCCTCTTACTATTGCTCATGCCTGAAGAAAATGCTTTCTGGCAAGTTCAATGTTTGAACCTTGCAAATATTACAGTAATCTCTAAAAGCTTATGCTTTTGCTCATGGACCCCTCTGTACCCATGAAATACATAATCCATTTTAGTATTATGCACTTACTTTCTGTAAGGTTTTGGAACAATGAGTTTTTGTCTTAACTCTTAATTAAAATTAACCTAATGTGGTTCTAAAAGAAATATTAAATGAACAAATAAACATCAAATTAACTACTTGCCACAATTTTCAAATTCTGCCAGGACATTGGTGGGTATGATTGACGATTATTTTGATGGTTACTATTCTGAAGAAATGATTGAATCTCAGGTGCTAATCACAGCTTTACAACGATTATATGTAACTAAAATTGCTTTCTCCAATTCTGTGTTTAATTTTTTTAATTTTTTTTGCTGCTTTTACCCATAGGTGGATCAGCTTGTGCTAGACGAACTTCTATCAGAAAGATTTCCTAAGCTGGGTCTGTATCTTATAGTATGTGCATTGTTTACATGTCAGATGTTTGCCTTATAATATTTCCTGAATTAATATTTTCTTAGTTTGATGCATATGATTGTTTATTGCAGCAAACCATCTGAATTACCTTGGTGTGGAGATAGCATGGGTTACCGGGCCATGGTTCCTTTCAATTTTTGTTAACATGCTTCCTTGGGAAAGTGGTGAGGTTTCATTTCATACTTTGTGAAAATTTTCAAATAGGACACCTTTTCCTCTGACACTTATAATAAAACACATTACAGTCCTTCGTGTGTGGGATGTGATTCTATTTGAAGGCAATCGTACCATGCTATTTCGTACTGCTCTTGCTCTGATGGAGCTATACGGTATCTTTCATTGTATCCATCAAAATGTAATTATAACTGATATAGTTGATTTACATTTAACCTCATTGTTTCTATTGCAAATATAGGTCCTGCAATAGTAACAACCAAGGATGCAGGAGATGTGATAACGCTACTACAGTCTCTAGCGGGCTCCACCTTTGACAGTAGTCAATTAGTACTGACAGCTTGCATGGGATATCAATTTGTAAATGAAAGCAAATTACAAGATCTACGAGAAAAATACAGGCCAGATGTATTAGAGGCCATGGAAGAAAGGTTGAGGGATCAACATGCCTGGCATGATTCAAAGAATAAAGGTTTAGCAACTAAGCTTTATAGCTTTAAACAAGATCCTAGCTTGTTAGTATCTCCAAGAAAATCAAGTGAAGGTTTTTTCGAAAATAATGGTGATGTGGATGGGCATTCTGGTAACTCGCCCAGTGATCCTCTGGGTGATTTGAAAGATCAGGTGATGTGGTTGAAAGCTGAGTTATCTAAGCTAATAGAAGAGAAAAGATCGGCTCTTCTGAGGTTTGTCCTATTATCATGATTTGTCACCTTCATTCATATGTTTTTTGTATGTAGTTGTATGGTAATAAGGACTATTATTACTTTTCTTCTTTCTTTTTTATTTTTAGAGCTGAAGAGCTAGAGACAGCATTAATGGAGATGGTCAAGCATGATAACAGACGTTCCTTGGCTGCTCAGGTGTGCTTATTGCCTTATAATAATTTGGCTAATACACTATCTGTTCTTTTCTATTTAATTTAGCTGATGCTTTATAATATTTTTCTGTTTGTGAGGCATTTTAGCATGCAATTTCTGATATAGTGGATATGTGTTAGGTGGAGGAATTGGAAAAACAGGTATCCGAATTAAGGCAAGCTCTCACTGACAAGCAACAGCAGGAGCAAGCAATGCTTAAGGTCATTTTGGCTTTTTGCACTTGGATAGTATCAACCTCTTGAAAATTTAAGTGTGGAAGCTGAAACCATGGTAAATTTCTAGGTATTGATGAGAGTTGAACAAGAACAGAAGATGACAGAGGATGCACGCATAGCTGCCGAGCGGGATGCAGCTGCTCAGAAACAGGCAGCTCGTGTGCTCCAGGTCTAGTCAAATTCAAAACAACCTTTTACTTGTAAATTATGTATATAGTAAGAAGAAATAAAAACTAATATAATTTGTTGAAATTCAGGAAAAGTATGAAGAAGCAATGGAGCTGATTACTAAGATGGAGAAGAGAGCAGTGATGGCAGAGACAATGTTAGAAGCCACTATACAGTACCAGTCGGGTCAGGGTAAGGCTCAACAGCCTTTTTCTCCAAGGTATTTCCAACTTTTCTATTCTTTATTCGTTTGTTGTATATATTTTGTTCCACTATTCCAAGTCGTACTGTTTTTTCTTCTGGGGAATATTTGAATCATTAAAAATTTATGTAAAGAGAATAATAAATTTACATTTTTTAAAGGATTTGATACAGCTGCCATTTGGTATAGAACTAAAACAGAAATTGCAATGGAATCATATTTGTCGATATAAAATATAAAGAGAGGAAAATGACCAGAATTGGTACTGCACCCTGGTAGTACAAGTAAATATCAACCTATCTTCTTAAAGGAATTACTGGCTTACTAAAATATTTCATTGCTTTATATAGTGCTTTGCATGCTGATCAAAATTTGCGTACCAGTCAAGACTCATCAACAGACGGTTCTAAGAAAGGAGGGTTGCTTTCTAGACCATTTGGATTCGGTTGGAATGATAAGAACAAGGTAGGTAACTTTGTAATTCAAAATTCTTCTCACCCTTCTTTTTTTCGAGTACCTTCTGTTATCTTTTGTTCAATTTGTGCAACCATCAACTTCAACTAATTATATTCAGGGTAAGGCCAATACTGCTGAGACAAGTGAAGTCAACGGTTCAGTTTCTATAAACCAAGTACCACACAAAGATGTAGATATTCAAGGGGACAAAAGTGGTGGTGCGTTCTTTAAAAATTAGTTTTGTCAATATTTTTAGAGAGAATGCTTTCGTGGCATGTGTATATACAAACGTGCATCATGTTGTTCAATTTATGGCATTCATTCACTTGGAAAAATAAAAATAAAATAGTTTTTTTTTTTTAAATCGATCTATTATTATTATTTAAACATGCCATCTGGCATGGTGATGCCTTTCATCCGGTTCCAACCATCGTGTTGTCCACAGCAGAAAAAAAAATTAAATAAAACAATCTTTTTTTTTCCAGCTTGATGTAGAAAAGGAGCCGAAAAAAAAAAACGCTGCTCGTTTGGATATGGACATTAATAACTTAAAAAATTCCATTTTTTTTTTCTGAAATAGCAAAACTTGTCAAATTTGAAATTTTGATAAACAATCATATCAAATACCGAACATTAACGATCACGGGAATTCCTCGGTTGGAAATCTCAAAATTGAAAAATCCATTTTTTTTTTAATAAAAAATGTGTAAATCAGCGACTTCCATTTAAAATAGCAAAAGGTCGTTTCTGCCAAGTTTGCAAATGTGGATTGTTATGCGCATCCGATCAATTTACGGTCAAATAATTTATGCGCATCCTTAGAAATGAACGAGTGAGTCGGATGAAATTTGCGTTGACCAGCTGGATGCTAGCTCTTGTAGAACAAGAAGAGAAATAGACAAAAATTGTCATAAAAAATGACAGGAATCAGTAAATGAACATGAAAATAATAAAAAAAAACTACTTATCAATAATATAAATAAAGATGTGTGGGTGTCGGTCCCTATTTTAGTTAGTATTAGTGCGACACTCCATCAAGACTTTTGATTTTTCTGCTCCAACTTAATCTGGTCCGTTTCTTCGGATGTATGTTAATTTTTTATGTGTTATCTATTGTGTTGTCATATATGTTGCTTAAAGCTGTGTTCCCTTTTATGTTGCATTATTGAGATCCATTTTGATTGTACTACCTCATTTTTGTTACATAATTTATTTCAAACTCTCTCTCTTAGTTGCTTCTATGAAAAATGATGGAACAACGTTTTTTATTTGTGATAGTTAATTATAAAATATTTTACCCTTTTATGTTGCATTATTGAGATCCATTTTGATTGTACTACCTCATTTTTGTTACATAATTTATTTCAAACTCTCTCTCTTAGTTGCTTCTATGAAAAATGATGGAACAACGTTTTTTATTTGTGATAGTTAATTATAAAATATTTTAACATATGGAGATATATTTTATTATTTCTATCTTACCAGTTATTACACTTTAAATTAATTATAAACATAACAACCTAATTACAATAAATATTTATTAAATGATAAAATATTTAATTTTTATTACTATGTCAAATATCGAGCGAAGCTCGATTAACCCCTCTAGTTTTAAGAAACATTAAAACGTTTTCTTAAATTTTTAGAGTTTATTTTATTTTGATTAAAAATATCAGTTACTAGTTGCCTAATGGTCTTAAATTAAAAATATGTATAGTTCTTCTTAGGCATTAAAAATATATATATACTGCTTCAAACCTAACCAAATTGTGGGGGTCCGAAACACACGGCCACGAAAGTTGAGAAAGGCGAGCCTTCACGTTTAGCTTGAAACATTGTGATTTGATGGGTTTCATACTTTCATTACTAAGGTAACAAAGATTCATAAAATACGGAATAAAAATCCTTTTCTAAGCCTTCACGTTTAGTAAAAAGACAGTCACTAACCACTTGGTAGGTATTATAGTGGTATGCCAAAAGCCTCTGACTCTTGGCCAGTCCTTAGCCAGCCCTCTTGAAAGTCCGGCCCGGCCCGACCCTTGAAGGGCTTAAGAAGGGCCAAGGACTTAGAAGGGTCAGGCTTAGAAAGAGCCAGGCTCAAATTTTATAGTATGGAGGCTTTGAAAGACCAGGTTTAAGAAGGATCAGATTCAAATTTATTTATAATTATATTTATATTTGATATTTTATATAATATAATTATATTATCTAATCATATTTTATTTATTTTTAGGTTGACCAAATGACATAATTATGTAAAATTATCATTAAAAAAAGTAAAAAAGTCTAATTCAAACCTTCTTAAGCCTAACTTAGCCTTTAAATTCGACCTTTGAAAACTTGAAGGGCTTTAAATAATAAAAAATTATCATTAAAAAATTATATATTTTAAATATAGTTGAAATGAAATTTCTTAAAAAAACCCAATGCTGACCCTTAAAGCCCGGCCTCCCAAAACATGAAGGGCTTAAAAGGGTCAGGCCTAATTTTCAAAATTTAAGCCCTTCAAGCCCGGCCCTTCTAAAGCCCTTCATAAGCCTAGCCCGTCCTAGCCCTATTAGGCCCGGCCTTTCAAAGTCCGGCTCGGCCCTTCTAGACTTTCACTAGTAGGTAACAAGAAAGACTTCGAAAAAAAGTGACTATTTTTTGTGATGCGTAATTTTTTTTTGGTTGAATTCTTAAATTTTATTATTTTAATTTTAACAAAAAAGTATCAAAATATGCTATTTCATGCCTCAGCAGAATGTGGGATCCCAAAACACAACAATGAAATTCAAGGAAAGCCTTCACGTTTATAGCGAGAAACATTGTGATTTTGATGGATTTTATTACTAAAGGGAACAAGATTCCTGAAATACGGAATAAAAATCCGTTCCAGAACTAATGTCGATTTCCAATCACAAACAGTCAAACATATAAAAAGAAAATTCCTATCAATAGGTGAAGTCCTTGGAACATCCGTTTGGACTTAAATTGATGCAAGAATGCATAAAAGGCCAGCAATGATTTGTGGTCCTAACGACAGTGATTTTGCTTGCTAGATCTAACCTTTCGGAAAAATTAAAATTAAAATAAAATGTGTTAAACTGCTTTAAAGTATTGGTATTTATATACTAAAATAAATAATAAAAATATCAAGGTGTCCTTAACAAGTGAATTAGTAAGAAATAAAAGTATCAGAAGTTATAATACGATGCATCAATTTTACTCTACTGAAAATCACTTCTGTTCGATAGGTCGACAATGAAATAAAAATTACTCTACTAGTCTACATTCTTACTGATAAATAAGATTATGCTCCCTGGTTCAACTTTCTTGAGTAGGCTCTTATACGCCAGCACTTTCTAATTAAAAAAAAGTGAGAGAAGAACTGTAGCATTTAATACCAATATCAAATTTAAATCATGTACGGCTCTCAAACAAATTACAAAGAGGCACGTGGCGGATTAAAGGTAGTTTGAATGCAAAATAGAATTGAGACTATACTTATCAATATAGTAAGCCATAATTGAGAAAATAAGGTAGCGCATTGTTTTGCCAACAACAATAGTAGATTATCTTTTCATCGTTAAATTATATACTGGTATAATTTGTGGTCCGGACGTAAAACACGATATAAAAAACATTCAAAAAAGAAATATAAAATAAACTCACTGGTAAGCGCATCATAAACTCAATAAAATAATTAGAACTTCATACATGTTTCGTTTTTATATAGATTTAATTGGTACACATGAATGATACTTTGACAAGTTGAGTTTAACATTATTAGAACAATTTTATAATTATTAATTTTAAAATTGATACTTAATAACTAAAAGATACTTTTGTTTATCAATAGTTATTATTTAGACAATTACTCATTGATATTTATATATTTTTTTTTCTCTCACGCTCAACTCATTCTTTAATTAAGCAGAGAGCCTGCCCAATCTAACAGTAAATATACAATAAGCATATATCTATATTTTAATTATTTATGAACCTGTAACCAGCGACTCTTCAACCTTAAATTAACATCTGTCAATAAGTGTATATGAAGTTAAACATATGATAGACAACTTTTTAAACCTGGGTAGCGATGCATCAACATGGTACTACTACGGGTCCACATGAATAAAAAAAAAAAAAAAAAAAAAAAAAAAAAACCAACAACAACAACAACAACTTGAAAATGTAAAACAAACTCAATTTCCACCTATGCAAATTGTAGAAACTCCAGAAAATTGGAGAAGAATAGGAAGGAGACTTGAGAAACATGTGATAGGATCATATCTTTATGAGCCTCTTAAGAACACAATTAACAACAATAAAAGAAAATCACTGTCCGAGCACCTGATTTGTAGGAGATATCTGGGGAAACCTAAGCTGTAAAGCAAAATCGTTACTCTTTTAGGTGGTGTTTGGTAAAAGATTAACTTAAGAGGAATAAGTTAAGGAGGAAGAACTTATGTCAAGTTATGTCATGGTTGTTTGGTTATATAAAGTGAAGGAATAAGAATATAAAAATATAAAATTAGATGTATAATAATTATTATAATATTAATTAGTATTAGAAATTATTATTATTATTATTTTATTGTTATTATTATTATTATTATTATTATTATTTTATTGTTGTTATTATTATTATTGTTATTAGTTTTAAAATATTTATTATAATACTAATAATAATTGTTATTATATAAATTATTTTAATTCACAATATATAATTATTGTTATAAATGTTATTCTTTATACTAAGCAGTTGTCACTAATGATAATAATAATTAATATTGTAATAATAATAATAATAATTTTTATATTATTATTATTACTATTATTAGTATCATATGAATTAAGATATTATTGATTATTTTTTGTAGTAATTATAATATTAATAATAATTATACTTACAATAATAAAATAATAATATTATAATAATATATTAATTATCATTAATAATCAAAATTAGTGATTGATTATTTGAAAATCTAGACTAATCGCACGGGACCCATCGTGGAAGAAGTTATTCCACCAATTTTGGTGATATAAGTTCTTCCTCCTTAAAGAAGCTTATTCCTCTCTTGTTTGTTTAGTTATTCATCCTTAAAGAAGCTTAAGGAAGCTTATTCCTCCTACCAAACATGTCCTTATAGTTCCACTTCTTAAATCAATCAAAAGGTTGTGAACATCTACCTTAATATCATTATTCAATTAGAATTTCAAATTTAAAAAAAATTTATTGCTAATTTTTTGTTTTTTTGACTCGTGTAATTCCAACTTTGAAAATCTCGTCTAAATTCCAAAAAATTGACATTTACGTATATATATATATATTCCAATTTTCGAAAGTTAATTTTTCTTCGGTTCTGAATTTTGTTCAAATGTCGAACATGTCTTGAATATTAGAAGTCCTGATTTAAGACTGTTCCTGTTTCTAGAACCGGAGAATATACCACGCTTCAAACATTCCAGAGAAATATATCTTTCTTTTCTAATTTTTGACGTCATATATTCATTAGATATAATCTATATTACTATTCCAGATAAATATTACTATTTAAAATATACCACCCCATGTTTTAAATCGTTAATAACAAAAAATTTAAACTTAATAATAAATAAAATCGTTGGATATGATCTACATTACAATTTCTATCTGCAGTTCTGCACATAAGAAAATATATAATTTCGACTCTATTTTTTATGGTAGTCGATACTTCGAACAATCAACGTTTAAAAATTATTAACATCAATGCATTTTAATAACTCTTGATGCCGATCGAAACTATTTATTTTTTTTTATATGAGAGTAGCAAAAATAAATTAAAGCATGATTAACAATTTTATTTGATATTTGAATTATAAATTTTTACAAATAGAGTAAAGTGAAGGCACAAAAAGGAGACGTAACCCTCTTATGAAAACAGTACATATGTTACCTTTTTTTGTTTTTCAGAAGCCTTGACAGCGATACTCAAGTTATATAGTTAAGTACATCTGTTAGTTTGTGACGATAATTTTAAGCCTAATAAGGTTGGGATATCGGTCCTTGCTATTAAATTTAGGCTACCAAGTAGAAGAACATGCAAGCCCAAAAAAACTTTGATATCTCAGAGAAAAAGGAGCAAAGTTGGTGAATATATGAATAATAACGTTTAAACGAACTGTCTTGCACATGGTCAATACATCAACTCACATCCACATTTACAACCACAACCCCACCTAAAGAACTATAAGAAACCGACCATGGGTGCATATAACTATCAAATACCCGTATAATTGGTACAAAAATTCTTCCCTGGTACACTAGAAAACTATCATACAGCTCGCAAATGCTGCACTTCTGAATCCACCACATAGTAAATCCTTAGCACAAAGATGTGCACACAACTTTCAGCAACTAAATCAATCTCCATTTTCTAAATCTCGTCTAGAGCGAGGTGGTGTTCCAGGTGCGCTCAGTCGAGATGAGCCAGGGTTGGCGGTACTACCAAGGCCAGGGGTGTAGTTCTGAGACGCAAGGTAGGTGAGAGCTGTTACCACATCGGCTATGAGGGGTCTCATAGTGGGTTGCTCTTGCACACACATGGCAGCCACGGCAAGAGCTTGGTATAATCCCCTTGGTGGATACTGTCCCTGCAATGCAGGGTCTGCCATCTGAGAGAATTTTCGTCTGTCCTTAAATAATGGCCTTGCCTGCGTTTACAATATCACAAATTTTCAGGATTAGTGAGAAAAAAGAACAGGATCAAAATGCATCTTGTGCCAAAGATGTTCAACCATTTTTGTATGGCAGACATGACAAACCGACAAATTAATTATCAAAAACGAAAAAGTAAAATTGCATGAATGTTTTTTATAGTTAAAATAGGTCATGTATCAAATTTAGTGTAATTTGAAAATTATTTGATCACTGATTGAGTTCCAATAAAACTCGATCATTAATACTTTCCGACATTTTGATGGACGATCAATCAATTTTCAAATTAAACAAATCTGTACAATAAGCCCATTGTTGATCAGTTATCAACATCTTTTTCATTTCGATAACAGACTGTTATCAACAAATTATACAAACTGTTATTGAAATCAAACAACTTTTTGATTTTGATAACAGTTTGATCAGTTATCACTGTTGTCAAATAAGTTTATAACATATCCCGTTAAAGATAATTTTTAAAATCCCAGGGAAACTCAAACTATTCAAAACGTCAGTATCCCAATATTCTAGCCACAACTACCTAAATAGTCGAGATTTTGAAAATAGGGCCCAAGAAGGTAGTTTGTTGGTTGATGATGGGACAGTGGTGGCAGCAAAGAACCATCCAAGAAATTTATGCTTGTGTTAGAACAGCATAACCAGACAATGAAAGAAACTGAAAATGACACCCAATATAAAATTTGAAAACCTTTTGAAGTTTGATTGCAAATGCAGGGTCCATATGCAAAAGGTCTAATAAATTGTGGTGCCCGGGACGATTAAACTGTAGATAATTTTTTACAATCAAAGATACTTTTTGCCTGAACTGACCATTTGAATGTATATGCAAAACACATAATAAAAATAACAAGCAACAGTATTGCATCTGCTTTTGTTTTGGCTGCCACATCAAAGTACTTTCTTTTTACTTTAAAAAAAATGATATTTATACTTGGCCTCCAAAACAAGCAGAAGCACCAGTACTGAAACAAAAATCAATGGGACCCAAAGGGGTGGGAGGTTGGGGAGGGGATTTCTTACCCATGCAACTAGATTTTGCTCTCCAGCTGATCTAGTATTGTCAATAGCCCTTCTGCCGGTAATGATCTCCAATAAAACAACCCCAAAACTATATACATCTGATTTCAAGGTCAACTGGCCTGTCATGGCATACTCCGGTGCACAATATCCATATGTTCCCATAACCCTAGTAGATACATGTGTCTTGTCTCCTACTGGACCAAGCTTGGCGAGCCCGAAATCTGATAATTTTGGGTGATATCCCTCTCCAAGCAATATATTAGAGCACTTCAAATCTCGATATATTACAGGGGGGTTAGCCTTGTCATGTAGGTATTCTAATCCCTTAGCAGCACCAGCTGCTATTTTCATCCGAGTGTTCCAGTCAAGACGTTTCATGTCTGGAGAAGGCTCTGATTGCAACAAAATCAGGGAAAATTGTTAACTAGCTTTCAAAGAGGAAAGTATATGTTTGTATTTCTAGAACTTGAAAGGACCGTATATTCTTTTTATCACTGTAGAGGTCTAGTTAGGCAATGGTACTTACCTAGTTGTTCTGGATAGTACCAATAACTGTTCTAGAAAACATCTTGTTCTCCTTCTAGGTGTTCTAACTGAATCTACACCTATATACAAAACTTTAGTTGTAGCGAGCATGAATTGAGTCCATTACCAGAGTACCAGTTACTGCCGTAGCTCCTTGAATTCATGAAAAATTACTTAAGAAATTATTTAGACAAGTTCAAAGGTCTTTCTCGTATTTTGAAAATGCACTCAAAGATCATGCACACATAATAGGATGGCATCGTAGTTTACACATGTAATACTAATATGTGTTTTCAGGGTATAAGCGCGTCAAGATTAAAACCAAAAAGATTAACATAGAAAAATACCATGAAGGTGATCCTCTAATGAGCCAAGTGGCATGTATTCATAAACCAAGAGTCTCTGATCTCCATCAGCACAGTAACCAATCAAATTGACAAGATTTGGATGGTGTAATAAGCTTAACATTAACACTTCCACTAGAAATTCTCGGTTTCCTTGCAAACCATTTCTGTCAAGCTGCTTTATAGCTACAACCTATCAATAACAGGAAAAAAAAATTATAAGAACCCTAGCCAGTTTATGTTTCAAAAAGAAGAAAAAAATTAGCTAAAAAGATACTATACTAGAATATATTTTCAGCACAGAAAGAGAGCACATTTATCTCGAAGCAAGTTATTGCAGTTTGTTGTACAGCTAAAAGGCTCTAACTTCATCACTACCCTACAATACATGAGAATAATCATCATGCTTCTCACCTTTCAAAAATTGCCAATATGCACAAAATGCCCCTCCTTCCTCAGTCAATCTCTCACCATATCTACTGAGAAAGAAAGGGCAATTTCATCAAACAACAGAAGAGCTTTTTCTCTTGGTGCTAAATTTGAAAATTTTACTAGCTGATTTTTCAAACAACGCTACGAACAATAAAGAGTGTCGAAAAAAAAGAAAAAAAAAACTACACATAATAACGAAATTATACATGAAAACAGACCTGATTGACGCTCTCAAGCCGGCCTTTGTACACTCGACCAAACCCTCCCTCTCCCAAGAGAAAATCTGCTCTGAAATTTCTAGTAGCAGAGGCTAATTCTCTAAATGTAAACGTTTGAGCCGCAATATGATCTGATCCAGTTTGATAAATCTCTTTCTTTATCTCTATCAGACTTTGTTGCTGTTTCTTCACCTCCGCTGTTGTACTTGATTCTTTCTCTGCCAAAGTAAAAGTATATACGAAAAATCCCAAATTTAGCTTTCACAATAAATAATATAAGTAATGCAACTGAGTAAGAACTAAACATGAAATCAAATGCCAGAGTCTAAAATTAATTCCTTCCAAAGACTGATCCATAGATAGATCAATATGCATGCTTATTTTGATCTAAAATTCGAAGTGATCAGATCTAAATACACCGTCAAATCAAAGCAATACTGCGTCTACTCCACTTGCCAGAGTCGTAAAATCTTAGTTCGAAATTAAAAACATGAAACAGCCTTAAAGGAATGCAAAAAAGAAATCAACCCATATCGCATTTCTCAATTTATTTTGAAAAAAAGAAAAAAAAATGCAATCAAATCAACAAATCATCTTTCCCTCTCTGAAAGAAACGAAAAAAATTTACCAGATGGAGGTGTGATCTGGCTCTTCCCTTTCAACTTCTTGCTTGGCTCTCCTGAGCAGAGAAAGCACCCCATTCTCTCTCTCTCACTTCCTCCTCTCTTGTTCCCCTCTCTTATTTATCTCTCTCTTACTTCACTAACGGGAGTACACGGCTGGCGTCGCAAGGTAAAAACGAAAGATTGAGAGAGAGACAGTGGAGAGGAAATAAAGAGGAAGAAGCTTCTGGCCTCTCTCTCTCTTTCTTTCCCTCTAGAGAGAGAAGAGAGAGAGGAGGTATAAAATATAATAAACGAGTCAAATTAATAAGAAATATTTCTTTTTATTGAAATGAGGAAACATTTTGTGGTGTAAGGAAAACAAAATAAAAAACTGGAAATTACTTTCAATGGAAGCAATTATTGCCTCGTAGTTTTAATACTGTTTCTACACTGTTTGTAATGCCCGCCATCATACCATATTAACCCAACCAAATATGCCTATTTTTGTACTGATAGAAACAGCGTTCTTTTTTTTTTTGTAAATAACTAAATATTGCATAATTCTTCTTTTCTTTTCTTTTCTTTTTTTGTTTCAAGGAGGTTATTTATGTAGCGAGTGGTCGACTTTGGATCTTTTATTATGTATGTCAGCAAACATAATTGTAAAATTTTTAGGTAATTTTTTGCAATTTTGTTTAAGCCATCCAATTAATGCAGAATTGGAAATTTTTATAGGTTACGAAGGTAGTCAATATGAGATAAAAGAATAAATGAAAATTAAACGTAATTTGCATATTTTAGTATAATCATATTTCACATTAGTAATTTTGATTTTTCAATATAAAATCTCGCGACTTAAATTGGCCAAAACATAAAATAACAATTTTGTATTTGTCCTTTTGCAATGGTTTGCTTGCATTCTATTCGAAGAAACAGAGTGAAAATTGTAACCATACATATGACAATTCATACTAGACAAGAAAATCTTGTTATATTTTACTTTCCAAATGAAGTGAGCGCGTATGTTTTGTTTTGTCTTTTTTTTTTTTGTTTGGTGGGGGGGGGGGGGGGGGGGGGGGGGGTTAATTAAGGTAATACTGATATTTTATATAGAATAAATATTTTACGACAGAGGACCACATAAATACATAATCTCTGCCCTCTAACACCTTTTTAATTTGGTCTTGATTTTGACAATGGAAGTATAAAACTTATAAATATGATGAGTTCATTAAAAAATATATATATATATATATTCTGATTACTACATGGTTCGTTTTGCTTCAAAGAGTTCCTAAAAAGTGGGTTAAAATATTTGTTTTTATTTTTATTACATAAATCTGAGAGAGAAAAGTTATTATTATTAGAGAAGAGAACAACATATTACACGATCCTTTGTTTAAACAAACTAATAAACATACATAAACATGTTCATAATTTATATTTGGCTGTATTAATTAGAGTAAGATATCATCAAACATTTTTTTATTTTGTTATTATTTATTATCTAATTATAAAACCACGCATTTAAATTAACAATTTAACTTCAAGTATATATTAAATTATAAAGCCATGCGAACTTGGAAAATTGCCACTTCTTTACCATGTATGATCAAGTTTCGATTTGAATTGGCTTCTGTTGACATGTCTCAGGTGTTATATCACAGAAACAACTACAAAAAATCAATAACGGCCAATCAATGTCTTCGTTTGAGAGTTGAGACCAAATAAAAAGACCAAACAAAAAGCTCGTGATCAGTGCAAAGCGATAAAAGGAAGAAAGGAGAAATGCAAAGGTATTTTTTATTGACATAAACGAAAAATAAAATACAGGAGGCTTTGCAATTTGTATTTTTTTTTTTTTTGCCTGTTTTGCATATTTAAAGCTCGTTGGCCGTTATTTGTGTATTTAATGAGAAAACGCGTGGGCACTGGAAACATAGCGTATTCGTATGAAACACTATTCGCTGTCTCTATGTACGAATGCAACTGTTCATATTTCGATTTTATTTCTTCATTTACTACCTCCTACCGCATTTAATGTAACCTTTTTTATTTAATTATAAATATAAAATTTTTACTTAGTTATTCGAATTTAATTCTTAAACATCAATGAACCAAAATTCAAAACTAGGAGGGATCGTATAAACGATGTGATATGTCCTCTAAACCTTTGACTGAGTTCATTGGATCTTTTGGTCCCACCAAAGAGTATAAGAGACCATAAACATGAACATAATAGTAATGTTGATTGGATGTCGAAAATGGTTATAACTAAATAACAATCATAATATATACCGCATTAAAAAGATATAATATTCAATAATTGACGTTGTATAACAAATAATAATATTATTTTCTGGGATATATGAAGTGTGTGAACAGATTCAATTAATTTGTGCGCGCGTGTTTTTTAACCTTTTGATTTTGTATTTACGAACTCCTAAATTATAAATTTCACATCCACGCATTTCTCAGAAAAAACAACATGATCGATGATTTCAAATTAGATGTTCGAATTTAAAATGTTAACTTTATACAAAAATATTTTGTGACGTTCGACACATTAAAAATTTGTGAGAGTAAAATTTGATCCTCTTCCAAACTCAAAATCATCAAAATTGCTACCTACATTTCTTGGAAAGGGACCGCTTAATTTTGATTTTGTTTAAATATCACTTAAAACAATTCATAATCACTGCCTTACCGCTTACATTCTTCAAAAAACGATTATCGCACTTTAATTATGTTTTGATGTCACTTGAAAAAAGAAAAAAAGAAAAAAGAATATGCACTGTTTTGAGGTGCTTTTTTAACGCTGGATCCTACCACTTTGTTGTTGTGCATATTCACGCTCGATCCTCCTAATTTCCTCGGCCAAATACATTCGATTGGTGTAAGAAAAAGTATTTATTTTTTTCTTTTTGATGATAACAGTGCATATTTGACAGAAAAATTCTTCACACCAGGAACTAGGACTTGTTACTATTTAATAAATGGCTAGTTTCCTACAAACCGTTTCCTTCTAGAACACGTCAAAGAGCTCGGAGCATACATACATTTTAATTTTCATGCAACTTTAAAGAGAAAATAGCTAAAGAGAAAATAATATACTAAATTGATAACTAAGGGAAACCTACTCCACTTGATTTTAATCGGAAAGAAAGCCGTTACTGAAGATTGCGTGCATTTAGGTGTGTTTTAGGCTTTCAGCATAAGATAAAAAAGGAAATTAAAGCAAAGGGGAGAAAATCAAAATTATACCTGGCAATTTGAAATATAAAAATTCATCTATTTTCCTAATTCATTTGTTTTCATTTCGTTTTCAATCTTCCCTTATTTATTCCAAAAATAAAATAAAACAAAGATCTTGACGTCCGGTTTCCGTAAGGTATAAAGACAGAAATTAATTGTTTTTAATTAGTAGACGCGGCTACCTGACAGCTTGACAGCTTGACTGGTTAGGTCACAACATTACCATTTCTTATCTTTTTTTTGAACGATTTGAAGCATTTGTTAGGCTTTGGCAATTTTGATACACTATATAACTTTCTGCCTGTACACACTTGGTGCAATTTCGAGGCCGGCGCAATATTCTACTTTATTCAGAAAAAGTAGTTCACCATACAGAGATCCCTATTCCCAAATGCACGCTAATCACATCACTAAAGCCCCACTTAAACCGGATGACATTTAACAATTCAAGAGGTTTTATATTTAAAAAAAAAAATCAAGATATATTTCTTGAATATACTGTACTACGTACTTAACTCCAAATCTTGATTCTCTAAGAACAATCTCAATATATTTATTTTAATGAGCTTTCTGAAAACACCACCGAACTATTTTTCGATCAACTTTAAAAAAATGAATAAATTTGTATATTTTTGTTGTTTAAGTACTTTGCATTGCCTCAATACTTACGCGCTCATGGCGTAATAACTAAGTAAAATATTATGACAGGTTCAAAAGATAAATTTAAACATTTATATGATACTAATCAAAATATGTTTTGAGTTACATAATAGCTGTTGACAGTTTACTTGTAATTAAAATTATAAAACGTAATAACATAATAGGTAATTCCGTAATTGATGAGTGTGTATTTGTAAGGCGTATGACGAAGAAAAACTTAGCATTAAGAGTGTTTAAAATATATGTATAACAGCTTTTTTTTTTTTCTTTTTTTTTTGTGGGGGGGGCTCTAGAAGGTGGTTTGGAAGGATTGAAAGTCAAAATATCATATTATATTATACAGATGACATAATAAAATATAGGGTGGCGTATTTGTGGAACGAATAATTCGGATAATATATGCTGTCGTCAACGTTAATTGCCTCCAGTTTTGGCTCCACGTGTCCAAGTATGTCTAATGTATATTATTATAACTCGATGATGTATTTGGGAACCAGCGTGTAGCACGAATCCGAACTGTTCAATTTTGATCGGGCGGTTCATTTTTTGTGGGCCTATGCCGCCTATGTAACAAGCCTATCAATCTTGTTACATGCACGGAATTTCTATATCTATCCGATTCAGATTAGACAACCCATAGCCCACACTACATGTTGTGCGGCGCGACACAGGATCCCAGTTCATGTATTTGGTGTCTAAATTCGACCATGTTAGCATTCAATTCGTTTTCAGAGACCAACACATATGATGGATGAACCGAAAGTAAAATTTGCCAACAACTGTACTACTTTACCCGGGGTCGAGTCTCTTAACATAATTCATATCTTATGCCAGTGCTACTCGATTTTAGTTACTGAAATCATTAGTACCTGCTAATTAAACAACTCACTGCTAATACAAAAAGGGTTTTCCTGCCCTTAAAAATCTCTCTCCTTCTCTTTAGCCCGTTTCTCGTTTTTATTTCAATACAGAACACTTATGCAGTTATGTACCTTCAAAAACTTTCCAATATAATGGCCGAAATTTTTCATAACAATCATGGAAAAAGAAAGATGACGCACATAATTACGCATAGCTTGTAATAGCATTCAATTAAGATTCTTGGAAGTTTTAATATTCTGTTTTGATGTAAAGCGTCTCATGCATGTTTTCTAAAAAAAAGGTACAACTATTAACCAAATTAGAGTTCACACATGCCACCGATTTGCGGAACCATCACTGCAAGATAGAAAATTAAAAAATACATCCACCACAAGCAAAACAAATGATGAGTAAACAAATAGTAACTCAAAAAATTGTAAACACGTGGCCCATCGGATCATTGGCTCATGGCATCTGTGACGTGCTATAGCACTCATGTGCAAGTCAAAAATCTCATGCAACTTTCTTTTCTTGTCAGCTCGTTTTTCCAAATTTTCAGAGCGCATGAGTCCGCCTTAATCGGCACATTGATGATAGATGGTGCAAATTTGTTCCCAATTCCTATTGCAATGCTGAGTCACCATCTCCTGTTCATGGTCAGGCAAACCATTATTTGTGAGAGTACTGTTGCTCATGTGCATCACTAGACTAGAAAACTTGTTTGTTTGTTTTATTATTTTTTTTGTGGGATTACTAGACTGGAGCAAAATCCTAGGCAGCAGTGCGGCTGGCAGCGATTTTGTCCGAGCCGTCCGATCAAATCTCGACGGTTAATTTTTTCGGGCCTATCAATATGGTGTTATTCACGGAGCACTCATCATCCATCGGACGGTTGTGATGAAACCGCAGCCAATAGCTGCGCTGCAGAGGATGTGAGTTCTTACTAGACTAGTACCTACAGAAAATAAATAAGGGCAAAACTGGAATTGTACTGATTAACCTGCAATTGGAGGTTCTCTGGTCTCTAGAAGAAAAAAGAAAAAACTTTGAGGGTTAATTTGGGAGAAGAAACCTAATACAATAAATGCTGTCATAAAACTTTGATATGTTCATATAATTATGTTCTGATTTTTTTTTTTTTTTTTTTTGCTGTAAACCAAATATGCATGAGGTAATAAAAAGTTCTTGAGGTTCAGATCATTCTTGCACGAAATAAATAAAAATATAGTCAAGGAAACGCAAAATTTACATATTCTTAACGATCAGCAAATTTGTAGCAATACCACTGCGTTATATACATTATATATTTAATGTTCATTGTTCAACAACATGTGAAAGATAGATCAAAATTTATTGACCGATTAATTTGTACAAAGGGCAAATTCAATATAGGATACTATGGGAAATTTACCTCTAACCAACATGTATGAAAGATGTGCAAATAACAATCCATATAAATTTGTTCAAGATTTGGATGCCACATGATTCGCACCGTGTGTCCTTCACCTCTACCAGCAGTCGAATAGATTGTGATAAAAAAAAAAAAAAATTCATTTCTCTATAAGTTTAATATATGCCTCACCATATAAAGGGATATTGGACGAGGTATCAATTTTATATAATCAATCGTCAAGCAAGTTGCATTAGTACGATCTGGACAGTTGAATTAATATAGGGTTGCTTTAATATAGTTTAAGGCAACTCTAGATTCGCAGGCCACACTTTCCATAGTTACTGCAAAAACATGATGGCGTGCTCTGCCTTTTGGCTAGTTAATTGTCTATCGTGCTAGTATGTATTCATTTCTTCACATCCAAAGCAACTTTCTGACCACAGGCATGTAGTTTTTCGATATTACTGTAGGAACTATATAAAGGGGTTTAGAATTGTGCGGACTCGTATGCTGAGTCTTTTTAAGGACCGCTTGGGACAGTCGTTTTTCATTTTATTTAATATGTAAAAATTTTAAAATTGAAATGTCGAATCTAAACAGTTGATCTTATTTAATTTAATAAGCGATACGTTTTTATATAAGTTTTATAAAATTTGGAGTTGATTTGATACTTGATTAAGTGCTCAACAAATAAACGAACCTGGTTTGATTAATTCTAATACGTTCATATATAATTTGAGCACTTAATCAAGTATCAAATCTACTCCAAATTTTATAAAACTTATATGAAAACGCATCTCCGTTAAATTGAACAAGATCAACGGTTTGGATTCGACATTTCAATTTTAAAATTTTTACATATTAAATAAAAAAGAAAACGGCTGTCCCAAGCAGTTCTTTTAAGGACTGCTGAGGATTTCGTTCCAGGATTGTGCCGAGGTTGATGCTGATAATTTTTATTCTAAGATATAATCTGTAGACCTTTTATTGTCTTCTATAATATTGTAATAGTTTTTCTCAGAAGCCTAACATAAGTTGGCTGATGAGGGATGTACATGTGAAGTCTATAATATTGTACCACCTAGTCAAAAAAAAAAAAAAAAAAAAAAAAAAATGTACATGTGAAGTCTAGAATGATTTCTTATGATGCCAGTTGTCATATTATGCCTGGTGCATTTTTAGAATACTAGATCCTTTTCAGAGATCTGTAATATGAACTTACTACCCGAAATTTCATATATACGGCTGGTTATCATTGAAACGTTTCTTGGTACCAGCATTGGAACAGGTGGACTTTCCTTTCGTACACAAGCTATTGTATCAGGCATTAGCGAAATGGATGCAGTATCACGCTGAAGTGTCACTTATCTTGTTGCTTTTGTTTTAACAGTATAACACTGGAGTATCATTTGGTTTTTTAACAAGTTTTTTGTCAAAAAACTTGTTATATATTGACACTAGGTGGTACCGGCCTGGATGGGTCGGAAGGGTTTAATTTGAAGCAATGCCCGAGTTATATGTGATAGGATAGTGGGATGGGCTTTCGTTTCAACCGCTCTTCTTTTTCTTATTATCCTATTCCTCATATGTTAACATTTTGTCTTAACAATTTTGCTTGTCTTTGAGATTTTCATTTTACAACAAAAAATTTCAGTAACTATTCATCACAGATCTTACTGCAGGAAACATAGCTTTAACATTGTCTTTAGTAAACCAATATAAAAGCCTGGTTTTGAAACGTACCAATGAGAGCATTCAAGTAATCTTGGGCCACAATAGCACAGGCGAAGGTCCATTCCCTCCATTGTCCATTTGTCCTATAACCCAGAGGCCAGAGGGGAGATTCCTTTGGCATGGAAATCCAATGCCTTGACAAAGCAGATTTTAAAACTGGTCCCATCAAAGAGCAAACCAAAAGAAAGAAAGGGCAACAGATTGAAAATGAAAAATGCACAAACCATCACAATAGAAGTACAGCTACACTCAATACAAAAAGCTGATAACTACCCATTATAGGGTCTCTGATAATCGCTATAGAAGTCTGTAACATAATAACACACGATAGACAGACAGACACACACCAACACACACACTTGACAAACATGACTTATAAACTCCTTTATTTAAAATTACTCTAACAACTCAGGGGTAGTGCCTAAAAGCCAAGATCAGGGTCATCATAAATAAGCTGGTTTGAGTCGCAATTGAATAGATTTTAAGTATCACTCAACTGCCTACTTGGTAGGGGGTTGGCAAGTAGCAGTTGAGATCAGGGTTATCTGTCAGCATCCCCACTTGGTTGGTCATGTTGCACCAACTGACGCACAAACTGCCCACGTATGCGCGGCCGTTGCTCTGCCAGCCTCTTCCTGCTCTGGTAACGCACCTGAAATGCAGACGACAAACCATCAGAAAGGAACCCGTTCGTTCCCAGTCTTCGATTCATTGTTTATAATGTATATAAATATTTTAGCACAATGAATTTAGTAGAAAAATATAGAATCTCATCTTCTTTTACTTTGAATTATGAAAAACCACATACTCCGTATGATGGTTTAGCACATCAAAATTTTGCTGGACAAATCCAGTAATAGCATCTATACAAAATCATGTTTCAAAATTTGCAGGAAAAACCTCTCGAAGGAAGCACACTTTAGCAGTAATTCCCACATATTTGGAAAGAATGTAAATGGTAAACAGAATATTTGGTAACTGAAAGCTGTCTACCTTTTTATTGAAGTTCCTCTCTTTTCTTTTCTGCCTGAACTTGATCAGCGCAGCCTCTCGTGTGAGCCTGTTCTGATAAACGGCACTGCCACTCCCACTACCGCTCCCGTTTCCATTACCATTCACCGCCCCGCTCTTCTCAGCCACGATGTTAGCACTCTCCACGTTGACTCCACCGGCATTTGCAGCAGTGCTACCTCCGTTCTGTCCATTGCTCCCATGGTTACTCCCTGAATTGCTCCCATTCAAACTGTAATTGGCAGCCTGACCTTCAACAGGCACTGAAAGCATAGTTAGAGATGGTGCTCCTGTTACGCCGGCGGACCCCATGGGCATACTCCTGTCCATAGGTGGTGGAGGTGGGTGGTGTTGTTGCATTCCATGAAGGTCAAGGTGGTGATGAATGTGGTGATAATGAATGTGGTGGTGATGTTCCATGTAGACATCCTTTGTTTGTGCTGGTACAGTCATATTTGTTGATGTCGTGGCCAGGGTCACTTCTTTAGATTTGGCTTGCATGGTTTGTGTGTTAGCCACCGGCACTGTTCCAGCTGGCCGGTGTTGAACTGGGTGGAATGCTGAGGTGTGTTGATTGTTCTTAACAGCTGATGGCGATGAAACCTGTTTGGTAATTTTCTTTAATTCAACACCATCCAATATAGAAATGCACAATTGTTAACTGGTCAGTTGGTTTCTGCCAAGTGCAATGCAACTATGGCCTAACAGACGTACCTTTTCTTTTGTGGGGACTGGGCGGTTGGTGAAAACGTTCTTAGTAGTGGAGCCCTTGTCGTTGTTATTGCTGCTTTCATTGGAACCCTGCTTGATGGGAGTTGCATCATTTGAGTTCGATTTCATGTTTTGGGTTGAGTCCGTCTTGACAGCCTCTGAGCTGTTATCTAGTGGTGAGCAGCTCCCTGCAAAGCCTCCTGCTGGTACCTGGTTTGATGCAGCCGCCGACATGTGGTACCTTGCAAGAACGAACAAACAGTTAGAATGCAACTTTATATGGTGATACAAAACCTGGGAGCACACTGATCTTATGTTTTGCACCTGGTGAAAGCAGATAAATCTGATCGTCTCAACACATTTCGATCATCAACTGGTAGGTTCACTCCATCTCCAGCCGATCGCAACCTCTTCAAGCTCAGCTCCAGTGAAGGAAGTTCAGAAAATTCATCACTGCCCTTGTCCTTCCCCTCAGATATCTTGACGAATCCGCTGGGGGTATCAGCAGCCCTTGTGGTAGTTTGTTGTGCACCAATGCTCTTGGCAATTGAGCCGATCAGGTCAGCTGCTTGAGTGGTTGGCTCATCAAAAGTGTTGCTGCCATCTGTCACCCCCTCGGTGTTGGGACCACTGTCAGGCGTCTTTTCTATGCTCCCGTCAGCTTGCTTGGCAGGGACCATATCATTTGGGTAATCTGATATCAGGTTGCCAGGTACCCCTATTTCCAAGTCCTTACCCATGAATTCATCTATAGAAACATCCAAAAAAGCCAAGAGGAAGTACTTCAAGTTATGCATATCATTCTTATTTTTAATATTTTAATTTACCTGCATGTGCAGATTGACAGGAACATTCACCAGATAGTTCCCTGGCTATCCAAGGAATATTAGGTCACATTACATTAAAAAAAAAGAAGCAGAAAATCAACAAGTATAATTCAAACAACAATTTGAAAACTATGCATTAGGTTACTAAGGGCCTGTACAGACAAGGGTAGAAGAGGGAAGGGAGAAAAGGGGTGACCGGTCCTGACCAAGTATTCTAACTTGCTTCAAAAACTTAGATTTGGACTGGAAAAGGAGAGGGAAGGGAAGAGAAGGAAAACAACGAAATTTACGTTTGATGGATTTTGTACCAGCAAAATTTGGGCGTAAAAGTATTGTAAATTCCCCTCTTCTTGTGCGTTCGTTGCATAGCACCCCTCCCTCCCTACTCCATCTTATTTCTGAAGCAGGCCATAAGGACTGGCAGTGTTGCAAATTACATGGAACTGGAAGTATAACAGTGTGAAATTTACTTACCATCAGACTCCTTTTGGGCCTGGTGGTCTCTGTTATGGTTGGTAATAGGTAGCCAACCGTCACAGTAGTTCTCAGCTTTGGGGTGGATGACCTGAGCGCAGGTGCTATCAGGTGGGTCTGCTAGCTGATCAGACGGGGGAAGTGATTGTGGGCTGTCTACTTCCACAGCACGCTTGGTCCATGAGCTCTGCGTGTTAATAAGAGGTTCCTGGTTCATTTGCTACTATCAAAAAGGCTGGATTTAAATTGATCATGCGTGCAAACAAAAAAGACTAACAGATTCAACATTATTGGATTTTCACTGTTGAAGAAAAAGCAAGTCAGAATGCAGAGGCTCCATATATCACAAAAAGAGAAAAGCGCATAGTGAGCTTTTTAAGGAGTCCCATATTTCCTGCTCAGGTCCTATAGTATCATATTTTCAACTTAGCTCTCTACAAATCAACTTAATTTCCAATTTGGTTCCTGGTGCCATTTTTCTTTCAGAACAAAAATGAACAGAAATTCGAAGAATTCATTCAAGAAAACATTTGCCTTGGCTAAAATTTTTGCTCACTAATGAATTATAGCATGCTAAAAAATTAAAACAAATTAGACTGGTGTTCAGGGTGGCGTAGTCATGGTTGATATGAAGGGGAAAGATCTGCACGAACTGTAGCTAGGTTAGGGGTGCATGGATCACAGTGGGAAACTGATGTTTGCTATAGGTTGAAGATACTGTACAGACAATCATACAGCAGGTATAGTTTGTAGGAAATTTCTGTATTTGTACTATTATATCTCAACGACATCAACAGGGTACAGATTGGGTATTTATGTTAATTTGGGAAGGATTGTTAAGTAGGTTGTACATTTGCAGACGCCCATGCATATGTTTGCCCAGGATAAGTAGTTACTAATTTGCCAAATAAGTTGATTAGCTGGTGACAGCAGTCGCACCAGTACATGATTACTTTGATACAAGTTAATTCTTTAGTTGTAAGCATTCGAAGTCATTGGTAAGCCCGGTAATATTATTTTAGGCATGTCTAGAAACCAAAAAGGAACTTTTGAACCCTAGCAACTAGAACAGCCGGTTTGTGTTTCTTTAGCAACAATGTTGCTATTTAGAATGAAAGAATCTGGGAAATTTTGGGGAAAAATTAGGAGATTGGGAAATTTCAAATTTTTATTAGATTATACCTGAGTACCGCTGCCATGATCACTTCCATCCCTTGCAATTAACCCCACACTTGTATGTTCTTCATCATCACTGCTGCTGTCATTGTCAGAATCTTCATTACTGTTTGACTTGTCACATTTCTGCATTTGGATTCCACTTTCACTTCCACTGCCGCTGGACTGAAGCAATCAAATAATTCCACAGCTCAGTTACAAGATAAAAAAGCAGACAGTCATGCGACAGTGATTTAAGATTAAATAAATCTGGTCAAACAAATATAGATTGTTGCACTACATCAAAAAACAAATTTCACGAAAATTATGCATACAAAAGAACTTGAGGTCGTTATGGATAAGCAATGAGTAGCACTATTTTTTATAATTATAAATGTGCTGCTTTTACCCAACTACCAATTACTGGACTAGGGGCCCAACCCAGATCATCCAGCCAGAAACAGGTACAGTACTTTGGCCTGACAGTATGATGGGTAGTGCATCCTTAGGAATCAGTCTTTCATGAGAGGAACAAGCATATAGAAGCAGATATTTAAATTTTTCTAGACAAAACTCCTTTTCAAAGTGCATGTGCAATTGTAAGAGTGATCATCTGATATCTTTAATATGGGAGTTTTGCCAACAAAAATTAGATCATTTGTACCAAGCTAAACAGTGCTTAAAATCTATCCTCCTACTTAGAAGAGAGTATTGGCTGTAGTAGTCATATCTAAATGGTTTGTGATACTATATAAAATCACAATAGTGTTATTGCACAAATGTAATTTCAATGTTGATGAATATTTTTGTATACACTTTTTACTCAGTTGAGAAGAACCCCATCATGAAGCTGAAGTATCTTCTCATTTCCTTTGCCTTTCTCTTTACTCTTATAAGACCTTAAATTAACAGTTTATTGTATCTATGCCATCTGTACTAGATCTGGCCTAAAACACAGTCCAATTACTCAATTATTACAATGGAAGTTGTACAGTAGGACAAATATCATTCGCAGTTGTGAAAGGTGCTCAGAAACTAAAATTAATCCAAAATTCGGGGTGTAAAAGCTTCAGACTTCCATAAAGGCTCTCATACCCTTCAAAATAACTAAGTTTTGGAACAAGATAAGGTGTTCGGCCAAAGTAGGTCACACCTCACAACACCCTTTCCCTCCCCACATATACCCCTCAATTGGTACACAGCTTAAATGGAAGCTTCTTTTTATATATGGAATTTTAGTACTACAAAATTTAAAATTCACTACACTCCACATTGAAGAATTTATAAAGTGTATGTGTATTACTGTCCTTCACTTTGTGGAGCCGGTCTATTAAAACCAAAAGCTCCAATATTGATTATATTACATGATTACATCATACATGTACCTGACTTGCAGTGAAATGAATAGTGCTCAGGCTAAAACTCAGGACCTCCTTACGTTAATGATGTGAGTAAGCTAGTAACTTGTTAGCAACAGTTTTTTCCCCTCTTGTTGTTTAAAGACTGATAACAGTACCGATATTTTGTTCAGGTAAAAGATGAACTTAATGAATAATAAAATGTTTATCATAAAAAACTTAATATAGATCCTGAATTACCTGTGCCAACACCTGAATTACAACAAGGATAAAAAACTTAATATAGATCCTTCTTGTGCATAAATGAGAGGATAGCATGACATCTAACTTACACTATGACACCTTCTCCAAACATGTTGCCAAAGGATCTTTAGCTCATTCTTGCGGATAGGTTTGACCAGAAAATCAACCGCACCTTTGGACAGACACTTAAAGACAATACCCATACAATCATTTGATGACATCACTGCATGAAAACTCATTAGGTGTAGCAGCTAAAGTATCCATATAATCCAGAAAATGACTTGAAGAAACAAATATGACAAAGACAATTTTTGTAAAACATATGCTGTAGAAAAAGAGATGCTCACTAATAACTGGAGTATTTTTCATTGTCTTGTGGCTCATTATCTTGCTCAGTAGACCAATTCCAGACAGAAAAGGCATGACAACTTCGGTCAGCACCAGGTCAATATGATTTGTCTGATCTTGTAGAATCTTCCATGCTTGTAGGCCATCCACTGCAGTTATAACTGCACAAGATTCAGATCAGAATGGTCAGGTTTAATAGAACAATCAATATGGTGTTATGAGGTATAGTCAGCAAACGTGCAAGGAAAGTAGCACTTAAATTTTTTGCTTTTGATTCTTCAGTTTTAAGAGTAAAGACAGAATCAGAGTTCAGACTCAAGGTTGCAACAAGTTCAATATGTGCTTAACCAGGGATGGCTGTAAGAAAAATATTCTCAGCAACTATACACTCAAAACCACAGAAAATACACAGATGTTCATAAAGAAGCACAAACATGCTTTTTCACAATTTGAAATTTTATCATGAACAAAAAAATCGGCTAGGGAGATTAGACAAGTCTTGTTTTTGTGTATGGAACCCTGAATTTATGCAATTGGAAAGGTTGCTGTGACTAATATTCATAGTTGTTGGCTATCAGTCAGTCTAACAACTAATTCGGGAAAAAAAAAAAATGATGATAAATACTCCCCTTATATAAAGTAGTCTAAATGGTTTGTTAGATCAAGATCTAGGATGACAAAGAAATAGAAAGGAAAAATGGACAAACTTCTCGTTGTTTATATCTTTAAATGAAGGAGCTGTATACCCAAGTTGAAATAGAATACAAGTTCGGTTACTCCCAAAGAACAATCAAACTATGAATGGCCACTCTGTATCATGTTAGTGACCTCCAAAAATTAACCTTATATTATATTATGTTACTGGAACACCCAACTCACTGTTTCATCAGGAAATCGAAAGATACAATTAACTCTTCAAACAAAAAATGTACACAAAACTTGCATTAATGACGCAAACAAAATAAGTATCAACGTATTCTGACTTTTGATCAATCAGAGACCAAAATTTGCTTACCCTGCATTAATGCATAGAAGAAAGGTAGGACCATATCCACACAGACCAGAACTTTTTGTTCACTTTCCATAACTAATATGACAAGTCAGATACATTTATAGCATATCAAACCTAGGATTGGGAATGGTCCCTAGAGGCTAAGACAGTACTATGGTGAATATGGCACCACTATCAAATGTAAAAAAAAAAATTGCCAGCAGAACAAATGTACACCGACTAATATAATCAATTCCATGGTTTTCTCTTTACTAACATTGGAATCCAAACCAATGACATAAAATTACCATTTGGGTAATGCCACCACGTTGCCACACTTTTGGGCAGTGACAAAAGCCCCCGCATATTCTGATTCCTTACCCTTGAGAGAGAGAGCCATAGTTCTCATTTTGCGGCAACAGCACCTAGTTTTCAGTTTTAGTAAAAGCAATTTGGCGAGAAATGACTATCATACTCCTGATACTCTCTTTAATGATTTTTATACTTGTATGTTCTTAGTAGTCCTTTCTAAACTGGGGAAAAAACACTCATTGAGTTGTCTCCATCTTCTATATACAGAAAGAAAGTTCTTGAAAGAAAAAAATAATTACACAAAAAAAATGAAAAAGCATTTTCAACAAGATGGTTGGTAAACAAAAGAACATCTATGTTACTGCTCATTATCAAATGCTGGTGTCTGAAATGTTGAGAGTACTGAAAATTGGATGTTTGGAGAAGATTTTCAAGGGAACGTCGGTTACAATCAGAAGTTCTAGATTGGTCAAGCTCAAAAATGGAGAGAAAGAGATGTCAAGCTAAAAAATAAGCTCTTTTGTGAGCACATCCGGACAACAACTTGTGCTACACTTCTGCTTGTACTGCTTGCGCATCCAGCAGCAACAAGTCAGTATATGCACCATTTGGCATTAAGCTATAACCCCTGACAAATTGGACTCTGTAGGATAGTTATTCAGAGGGTATGGTTGGGAGACAGAACTACCAATTATTGGATTCAACCCTGAGTAGTTGACAAACCGAAAATCTAGGAAAAATGTTCATCAGTTCAAGTTTCTGATCCTAATGGGGATTAATTTTACATTTAACAGCAAGGCAGAGGTTTAAAGCATTTTTCAGCCCTAAACTAGTACTATTTCTTTCTCAAGCAAACTAAAACGATTAGCTGAACATTAACTATAAGATTACTTTTCAGCTCATCGTCGATCAATGGGATATTTTACATGATACTGCATGATTGTAGCTTTCTAGTATTATGATTAAATGTTATTTGTAAATATTTGATTCATGATCTATTTATTCACATATAAATATTCTTAAGATAATAAATTTCGCAAGAGAGAGAAGACAAATGGCTCCAACTGGATAAGATCTGCAAATTTGTCTAATCTGACAGAAGTGCCTTCAACCTGACGAGTGGCTTCCCCATGAGGTAAATTGACACCTGATTGTAATGACAACCTTAAATTTCATGCTGACGGGGAAATCAATATTCGAATTCTGTCTATCAAGTCATCACTGGATCAGCACTGACCTATTTCACTATATGTTTTCTTAATATGATTACCAATTTTTGCTCTAGTTTTTCTCTTTTTATTTTTTTTTATTTATTATTGTTTAGAGGCAAGCAAGTCCTGGAATTGCTGGTTAAGCTCCCCTGTGGTACTCGGAATTTATTGGCTCAAAAGGTCATCACAGATTAAAATATGTACTCAATAAACTCAACTTAGTCCTTCAATATTTACACAGTGCATGCAATCTCAATTAAAAAAAAACAGAGAGATAAAAAAACCTAATCTGGAGCTAACATTTTGTCTTTGTAAAAAAAATACAGGCAACCTAGTTCATACAAGCTAACCACTGCGAGAGAGACTTTTTAACTGATATGAGAAATATGAAAAGGACACTTTCAAAACCATATGATACAAACACCTTTAAATGAAAGTGATGTCCCACTGCAGGTCAAAGAATATACCTTATCCTAGAAACATTGGCACTAAGATGACCCAGTACTAAGTCACATATTAGTTTCGAGTATAAAAAAGGAAAGGAAATGGGATAAAAAGATACCAGAATGATTTCTACAAAAAAAGTAAGCTAGACCAGGTTAATCGTGTACCGCATTACTGAAAACAAAACAAGGGAAGAGAGAATCAGAGTGACAGAAAAAAGGAGAGGAAAAATATTAACGGAGTGACAGGAATAGGAGACAAGGGTACCCTACCAGTATTTGTACTTTTGTGTAGGAAAACAGTAATGAGTTAATGAACTAAATTTAATGATCCATGAGACAAAATAGGTTACAAAAAATGGGATGAAGTTTTCTTTCTTATTGTGTACCAATCCCTTACTGAACTTTGCACTAGTGACTAGTGAGAAACACAAGCCTTCCCCCGAAAATTGATGCCATAAGCATTGTTTCGATGAATACCAAAGTGCCCTCTAATTTCAATATTCTTATTCTTACTAAAAATGTGCTATCCAATTCAACCTTAATAGTCAGAAACAGAAAGTATTTAATCAAGCTGTCTTTCTTTTAGGTTCTTAGAAAAATACATATCTTCTGTAATTAATAAATTATTACATAAAATTAGGATGTAGATAAAAAACATTGGTTTTTTTTATTATATTTTAAATTGATTGCTTTGGTGGGGTGGGGGTTTGTTTTAGGTGTTGGGTGGTGGCGGGGGAAGGGGTGGGAGGGTACACTACCCCAGGTGCAACATATAGGAATTTGCAGGTGTATTCCCCCCTAATCCCTATCATTACTGAAGCAGAACCAGCTAGCTTGGTTATTGATTGTAGTGAAATAATGACAACAATTATCTGAAATTATAATACAATAATTTATCACAAATCACATGATAAATTGCATTATTTTAACTTTTAAGTAAATCTCAGTCCATATTATTTCATTAAAGCAAAAACCATCTGATAATTCATTTTTTAAGTACAAGCTCTAGTACTCGACACCAAAGAATTTTAATTGTTCAAGCAGCATCTAACATGCAGGTTAACTGAAAGAAAACTCACCAGCACTATCTTTCCATCAGCTAAAAAACAAAAGGACTTTCATACTTTTAAAAGAAGAAACTCAATGTATAGTTTACCTTGACTAAAAAGGACTTTGCACGGAACTCTTCAAAATGAGAAGCCGGGCAACATAAATAAAGAATTTAATGGAATAGGATTGCAGTGGGGGAAACTACAACAGTTATAAAAAATAAATAAAAAAAAATTCTACAAATCACCTCTTCTGAAGAAGAGGAAGATTTCCAACAAGGCAATGTTGAAGGCCTGTGGCTAATTTTACAGAAAAGCATTATAGGAGCCAAAATCACAGTTATTGACTATGTTTAACATATGTGTAAAGGACCTTCGTCTGACTATTATTAACTTCATGAAGTTTTATGCTCAGTTTTAATTGTAGAGTCTTATATCTATCAAGAGTGATTAACAAAGAACTTCTCCATAAGTTTTATGAAGCAACACTTGTCCTGAGTTCAGGATCAGAAGAAAACATTGAAAGTACACTTTTAAATTGATTTCTTAGTTTCAAAAGTACTTAATATACTATTACTTTCAGACTAAGTTATACTCAAGATAAACTATTAATTTCCAGCCAGATATGGTTTTACTTAGTTCACTTAACTTCTTCAATAGAATGTAATTACAGTGAGTTTTGACACCTTTAACCTTCATTAAGGAACACACAGTTTCAGGGGGCTATTAGGCTTAAACGGCCGGGGGGGGGGGGGGGGGGGGGGGGGGGGGGGGGGGGGGGGAGGAGGAGGAGGGGGGGAGAAAGAGAAAATTTAGTTGTGAAAAGAACAATAAAAAAGAAATTAGATTATTTTGTGTACTTAACAGCAATGAAATGATTTTATTACAGTAAAAATGAAACTTGTTCGAACAATGAACCGAAGTATGTAAAAACGAGCAGACCTTTTATATATCAGAAGGACTTTCATGACTTTCAACCAAATATATATCTTACAATAAAAAAAAAGAAGGGAAATAAACAGCTAGTAGCACACGTGTTTGTAGCAAAATAATATTCTGAAGGTGAGTTAAGCAGGAGTTGAGTGAGTAAGATTTAAGGCCGTCAAAATAAAATGGAAAGACAAGATACTATTCCTTGATAATCCGGTCAAAAGTCTGAGTCCTATTTAAATAATTTTTTTGAGATGTAGGCAATTTCAGGCAGCATTAGCACTTACAAAAAGCCAGCATAAAGCTAAGAAATTACAAAGTTTGGGAATATGCAAATGTAATATGCCTTCAGTAAGAATCATGTTTTGCCTGAATCCACTAGTTAGTTGCAGCTCTTAAAACCTACTTACGTTGGTATCTAATGAATATTCACTCAAGAGGCGTGTGCTGGATAAATTTTAATATTCCCAAAATACACTTTAAAAAAGGGAAAAAAAAAGGCACAGCAAACACTTAGATTGCAAATATAATATACACTAATTATCTGCATGATTACTTGAAAGAATCATACCTTCATAGCAACAGTTCCGGAGCAACGCAGTGACAATCTGGCGGGTAGAGTCATCATTCTCTACAAGTAGCACCTTCAGTGTTTTGACAGGAAGAAACCTTTCCCACTGAATGGGCCCAAGCGGCTGCGGACCCTGCTTTTGTGCCCCACCTTGTGGTGCTGGCAGCTGAGGAGCATTGCCGGGGCCTGCATGGCCATTCTGAACTACTTCAGGGCCGTTAACCCGTGACTCGTCCTCCTCTGAACCTCCTTCATTATTTCTCGCCTTGTGGGGCCCAGGATTCACTGGATGCCCATGGTTAGTGGTGTTTGTCTCGGCTAAAACCCTCTGAGAAGTGCCTTCACCGGCGAGTTGATGAACACTTCCCATCAACCAGATTCGAAATGGCTATTATTATTATTGGATGAGGATTGCAATGAAAAGATTTTTTCTGTTATGTATGAGTACAGCTGGCACATATTCTCGTGATTTTCGGTGGAGCAAGTTTTACATCTAAGTATTAAAGCTGCTTCTTAGATCTGGTAAACAGGGAAAGTGGATAGCAGAAATAATTAGACCTTTAGGTTTGTAAACTTTTGCAAAATGAATAACATGAACTGATTAGTTAAGACTTTTTGTGCTTACATAGGTTAGAAACGCTTTGACTCAATATGGTCTCCAATGTGTGAGAAAAGCACGAGAGTTTGTCCCCAAATTGCTGATTTCTACCAAAAAGATACCAAAATAAACAAAAATTTAGCAATAATTAGTAACAATTGAACACGAATGCACTTCTAAAAACAAATGGAGAGAAGAGGGAACCGAAAGGAAAGAGAAATTTCCATTAAGTATTGAATAAAACCTTGAATTACTTCTGTTGTTGGAATTGACCGACTTCAGTTAGGCAATTGTCAGCTCTAGCAACTCTGGGCTGAAAAGTGATAGAAAAAAATTTAAAATACAAAATTAGAAAGTTTGGAATTCAATAATCCATTGGTTGGAACAATAAAACAAACTTAGGATTAACGGAATGGAGACCGTACCGTGACTGCTAAACGGATCTCAAATCGTCGGATCAAGAAACGAATTGTGATCTACAAACCAGTAGATGAGAGAGGGATAGATGAGGAGGGAAGCAAGGCACAAGAGGGAACAATTATTAATTCTCAACTGGATAAGGCAACGAGAAATTCGAGATATTTATTCAGTCAGTGTGTGTGTGTTTCTTTGTAAGCTTTGCTAGGGATTTAGTCTGACGGAGAGGAGAGACATGGAGGCGGAGGAAACCATGGTGTGAGGAAGACGAGGGAGAGAGTCGGAGAGAGAGAGAGAGCAAAAGATATCGAAAGAAGTGAAGAGGCGGTGGAGAGAGGGGAGATATTAGAAGAGAGCTCGGGTGACGTGGCACAAATCGAGGTGGGAAGCGGGCCTGGTGGGGTCCTACGTGGAGCGCGAGACGGGGACGAAATCAAAAGCCGCAAGCTTAGCATCCCGCTCCGTATTCCCTTGATCCTCCCGATCGGATTTGGACACGTGGCGATCTCTCCACATAAGTCCAATAAAATATAGAATCAAAATTGACCCGCACCCGGTTCACTTTATTAAAGTATAGTCCGTTTCATGTAACACCCATGTGGGCTTGGAGATTTTGTCGTCTGAGGTGGTGGTCGAGGTGTAGGGAAGAGAATGGATGAATGGAGAGGAGGGAGTTTTTAAACATAGAGAGGATTGCGGAGTTGGGCCATGAAACTCACCAGCCCTAGCTGTCGCTCTCAGAGTGGGACCCGCATAGAACGGTTGGATAAAAATCATAACGGTGGAGTTAACGCTGTTTAAGTATCTGACAAATGTTGCTGTTCCGTCTGATGACTGATTATATTAAACAATTGCAGCAACATTTTCATTCCACCCTTCAGAACTTGGAAATAACAGATCTAAATTTCATCACAGTCGCAGCTGAAGACGGAAGTTCTTATAACGCTATCAATTTACGCATTGTGTTGACAATTAAATTAATAAGAAATTAAAACAATAAATTTTTAAATAATTTTTGTTCTTTGGTATCAAAATTATTGAATATTTTTAATTTTTGGATGTAGAAATAATATTTTTAAAAATTAGAAAAATCAAGACAGCCAACACTTGAAATTTTAGTTTTTCGGATTTTGCAGGGACATACAGGCATTTAGAGGGCTGGGATTTGGGGAAGGGGCAACTCGATTTTATATTTTTCTATACACCAACAACGAGCATTGGATAGGGACAACGGGAGGGGCGAAGGTTCTGGATTGGGTATCTCCAATTCTCCATTCATTCATAAACTTCAAAAGTCTAAAAGAAGGAAATGAAAATTTAAAAGTATTGTTTTGGTACTAGGATTTTACTAATAAACTATGTGTTTTCCCTTCCAATGGGCGGCTTGCCAACTGGGAAGTCGGTGTTTACTGCGACTAAGTAATTATGCTTACGTATGCGCACGGACATGTTGCGGTTGTTAATTTATTCTTGTTGTGGTTACAATTTTTTATTTATTTTTCCTCGATTCTTAAGTCGTCTTATAAATAATCAGAGCCATTTGATCTGAAATAATGCCAGCATAATTGAATAGTAACACAGTCAAAGGGATGCATATTTGGCGTAACACTCCATGACGTGATAAGTGATGGTTGATGATTAACATTTCTTTCCGGAATAATTATTAGGGAAAATTTGTTCTGTGTCATTTAAAATTGAGGAAATTAAAAATTTTCCATCCAAAATTAACATTTTCTGTTTTTGTTATCCTAAAATTCAAATTTCTTCCATGATTGCCACTTTGTCCTATTTAATAATATAAATGATATTTAAATAATATCAATATAATTTTGTGACCATTATACCCCTAATTCGAATCTAATTATTACACAGATTACTAGTTGTATTCTCACGGATCAGTCATAAAAAATCTATAATATGTATCGGGCGCTTGATCTTTTAATCCCTCAAACATGCCCAATAATTTGCATTTTTAGTTGTGTGGTTTTAATATATCTGCTATCCAACGGTTTTGAAAAAAAAAAAAAAAAAATCTATAATATGTTTGGAGAGCTGGATCTTCTTATCTCTCAAGCATGCCCAATAATTTGTATTTTCAATTGTACGATTTTATATATCTGCTATCCAACGGTTATTTTTTTGTTCTTTTTCACCCCAAGTTCAAATATTGGAGAATAAATTTATTGCGCCGTAAATGCTTTTAATTTGCTCTAGGAAAAACTCTTCATTATGTGATTTTCTAAAAAAAAAAAAAGCCCACAGATCTATTAGTTCCATGGTCGCTTTATATTGATTATTATAGTGTTTCTGATCATCTATATTATGCCTAAAAGATCATCATAAATAACAAAGAATGTCATTTTTTATTCTCTGAAAAACATACCAGCATACTGCGATGCAACATATGCATAATAATCTTCTTAGTTTCTGCCCCCCTAATTTTTATTCTAAATCATTAATAATGTACCTCAAATGTGTATTTTATTCATAAATTTTGTCAATGAAATAAATTGTACAAAATAAAAAATATATATTCACATAATTTAGTACCCCCTAACTTATCAGATACTTAATTTTTAGCACATGAGTAAAACAAAGTCACATAAACATTGTTGCATTAAGTAATCTTGTTCAGAAACATATGCTAGTACACTACATAACACAATTTAGAGAGGGGCATGACTCTTTATTATCGTTGTTCTTGCAATTTGTCTTTGGAGACAGCCATTAGATCTCATCGAGTCGCTCATTTCAAGGAGATCTAAGAGCCAAGGATAGAGGTTAAAACTTTAAACTACATATTACTTTTTAATTTAAATTTTTAAAAACCATGAAAGTCATTGTCATAAAATTATCTTTAGAATGCATAATGAAGTAGCACAGTTCAGCACTTTAGAAGGCCCAAACTAAACTCAGTGCTGTAGAGTTTCATCCCTGTTTGTCTTGCATTGGTACTAGATATTCTATTATAATTTCATATATTATATACTTTTTTTCCAACCTTTCCGTGCTTACTATGGGCGGAAAAGAAAAAGAAACAAACAAACAAACAACATATCTCCGCTGATTTCATTGCTCTAATAAAGTAAGACAGTTATTTAACGAATAGGAATCTTACACATAACATCTAATTATTAGTTTAATTTAGTCTGGTTCGTTCTTCAGATTTGAGAATATTCACACACCTCCGTTTAACTTGTAAACACTTGACACTAACCAACCGGGATAAAGTTCAGAATTTATATTTAATTTGTGTTTTATTTTTTCGACATATAGAAGAACTTGTGGCTGATGCTGTACTGCCTAAAACGAGGAAATTTAAACTACACATATCATTGAATCTAGATTCTAGGATAATAGTATTCATAAAATAAGATCAACCACAAGCATTAATTAGAAAAATAGTCTCCATCTCTGCATATTGGACCCTCCAAGAGGCATCATAAAAAAATTAGGAAGCGATATCTGTTGTGTTCGGTGTGAAAGTGAAAGTGAAAGGTTGAGAAGTCTGCTTGAAGCAGTTTCTCTCACACACACACACAAACCAGCCTGCCAAACGTGGTGAGAAGGCAGGAAAAGATTGTTCCGTACTTCCGTTTGCCGTTCCCGATAAGGAAAATATTAAAATATTCCATTTCGTCAACCGTTTTGTTTTGAAAACAAAACAACATTCCATACTATTGTTCGTTCCATTTCAGAAATTACACGTATGGTTCAAAATGGCACAATTTCGTATTTCGTTTGCCATTTTATTATAAAAACAAAACAAAAATAAGTGTCGTTATTTGTTCCGTTTCGGTTATACGAAACGGCATAAGGCCTTATGCTGTTCCGTTGACACACAAACACAACACACATACAAGTGGTAAGAAAGAAGAATGAAACAGGGAGCTGAATCAAATAGGTGGAGTGACGAAATTGACCAGCCGCATATCATGAATAACCTCACCTCTCAACGTCAAGCTCGCCAGAAAAAGATTAAAAAATGAGAATGTTATTCATTGGATGGTTCGATTGGTCTGGAACATCTTTTTAACCCAATAATACAACTGCAGAGGAAGTAAATCTCTGGGCCCTATCTTCAATTGTTAGTTATTTGTTTGGATCAACTTTAATTATTTATTCAAAACAAAAGTAACTTTGTTCCATCGTTGTCTTGATGAATTAAAGAACCAATCGCTGCAGTTGTATGACTTCACATGTGCGGTACTCATTTTTTTTATATATAATTAAAACTTAAAAGGTTACGAATATTATAGCTACCTCCAAATTTCCAGTCTCCAGATGCTTTTAATTATTTTTGACGATCTTTTAAGGGGAAAAAACTAAAATTGAGTAATTTATTTCAACTTAACAAGCATTATTACTTCAAACAAGCGCAGATTATTTTAGTTAATTTTGAATCATGTGTTTATCTTTTAGTAGTTTTTTCCCCTTAATCTTATACAAAATTGATCTTGTATAAAATAAATGTAAAACAAAAAGTAAAAACATAAATACTTAACTTGAAATATAAATTTAATTAATAATTCAAACTCTTCATTTCAGCACCCTGCTTTGGTGCTGCCTGTTCAAAAAAAAAAAAAAAAGAAAAAATCATTCAAACTATTAGTTTGAAAACTATTTGACAACTTCTATAATTATACTCACAAAATCATTATAACTGGTTATGACTGGTTTCATTTCTCTAACCTGAAAAGTTGGATGATTATTTGAACCTTCCCGCACCTGCAGCCAGTGATAGGAACCGAGAGTTTCTGTGGTCCTGATTTCATAGTACACGACTACACGTGCGCTGTTATCGAAGAGTTCCACAATTATTATGAAATAATATCCTAAATTATTAGTTAGCATTACAAAATATATATATTGAGATATATATAGAATCAAACTGCAAGTCATGCTTTAATTGATTGGGTGGCATCTCCCAGGCTTTTCGTACTTCATTAATGTGTACTTTGACTTTTATTTTTAATCTAAATGGCCCAAGAGCCTTATCATCAAAAAAAAAAAAAAAAAGGATGGAATTTGTGTGCTGCTAGCTGCTTCCTTCTTCTAATTAAAGCAGGTACTAAGAGGGGGTTGGGAATGGAAAGAACGTGGGTGATTCAAGGTTCTTCCGATAAAAAAGCAGTCTGATGATTCAGTTTAACGGGTTTGACAAAATTGATCCGATGTGTACGTAAACGGTCAATCAATTGTTTAATGTGTGTTTGGAAGTGAAGTGGGTAAGAATGAATTGACGACGGTGTGTTTGGATGGGAGAAGAATAGAGAATTTGAATAGGGATGAGTGTATTCCTTATTCTTTATTCTAATATTAAGATTTTGTTAGAATATGAATAAGGGTCCGAATAAGTCCAAATTTCTTATTCTTGTGTTGTTTGGTTTTCACCTGAATAAGGAATAAGGGACTTATTCCCTATTCTACTCCCATCCAAACACACATAGATAGGATGTTTGGATGCACAAGAATAAGGGGTGAATAAGAATAAGCTCTAAAATCTTTATTCGTGTGAAACCGAAACAACACATAAATAAGAAAATTGGACTTATTCGGATTCTTATTCATATTCTAACAAAACTTTGGGAGTTGAATAAGGAATATGAATAGACACACATTTCTAAATCCTTATTCATATTCCTTGATATGTGTGAATTAGGCGAATAACTGAATAAGCTGCATCCAAACAAGCTAGCACAAATAAGTAATTTGTTGCTATATCAGCTGGAATTAGGCGAATTGGCTTCGTGACTCTCTGTAAAATATTAAATAACATCTTCATGAACATGAAAAATAGAGGAACAGACAAATGAGGATGAACACTAATTATTATTATATTAATTATAAATCAGTGTATCAATTATGTTTATTATTATTATCAATTGTAATATATAATTAATAATTTCATTTATTTTATAAAACTAATAATAATTATTATTAATTTAATTATTGTGTATGAATTAATTATTAGTATCATCATCATTATTATTATAATTTCTATAATAGTATATATTAATATTATAATGAATTATTAACTAATATAATTGTTATTATAAACTAAAATAAATTATTACTATATTCTTTATCGTTATTATATCTATATTTTTTTTATTCTCAACACACCATCCAAACACCTTAATCATAATTGTTTGGATGCAACAGGAATAAGGAATAAGTCCCAAATTTCTTATTCGGGTGAAAACCAAACAACATAAGAATAAAAAATTTGGACTTATTCGGATTAGAATATGAATAAGGAATATGAATAAAAGTTATAAAACATTCCTTATTCAAATTTCTTATTCACCTATGAACCAAACACACATTATAAACAATTTTTATTCATAACCTAATTTTTAAGGTCAATCAAAAAAAAAAAAAACCATCCTATTTAAGGTCCTACACAGCGACCTGGTGAGATAAGGTCCTACACAGCGACCTGGTGAGACTTTTTCCAATTTTAGTCTCACCAATTTGAGGCTTATTATTATATACTAGCATAAGATGCCCTCATATGTGGGCAAATAAAGAAACAAAATAATGTTAGACAATAAAAATATGTTGCTTAATTTACCAGCGATACAAATAGATGTGTTATTCAATTTGTTTCTATATTAAATGGAAAACCAATAATAGTGTTGCTTCGTCTAGCGATTCACATCCAACCACATATCAAATCGATCCAATGGCAGAAACACATGTTTACTATTTAGACCTAGAGTGTAACATCTTTTCCATCCGTGCATTTATAAGTAGTAGAGATTGAGCCACAAGAAAAGTATAATAGTATTAAGGTTGGTTTGAAATTGCTCGTTATAGTATTACTATCAATTCAAAGTATATTTATATTAGAATTTGCTTTTATATTAATAAGCACAATATTATTTTTTGGGAGCACATATATTTTTTCAAAATCAATAAATGTTAATAAGAATTTATATAATCTATCTGACAAATTAAATATTAATAATTTGATACTTCAATTATTTAAGATAAAGTACATATAAAAAGTACCAATAATTGAGCTCATCTAGAATCTCATCTTGATTCGATTCGAAATTTCCAAACTCCTTAATTTTCACTTGATTATCAACTCATACATTTGTAATTTAGCTTAATTGCTATTGTGCGCATGTACTAAAAAGGTGTAGTATTATTGAAAGTCGGAGCACCTCATAAAGCCAAGAAAGAAACATGCAGCACCCACGCACGCACTACTTAGAATACTCATAGAAAATCGTCGAATAAAGTTTGACATTTTTATTCCTGTTATTTTCTTCTAATTTGATTTTCTATTAAAAGAAATTAACTGAGAGAGTAGTCGAAATTTTCGCTTTAACAAAACCATGCATATCTCTCAAGTATACTTAACCATGCCTTGACAAATTTTAATCGTTCATTAAATCAAAATATTTTTTAATTGCTCAGATAGTCTGATACCGATAGGAACCATGACTTGGATATGCAGATTAGGAAAAGTTGGGTACGTAAAAAAGTCTTAATCCTCTCGCAGGCGACACATTCCTTTTTGGAGGTTTTTATTGAGATGTACATTAGTTTAAATTTCAGAACGAATAAATGAACGGATGTTGTTCTAAAACATCACACGCTGGAGAAATTAATTTAATTTATACATTCGAGATAATACGAAATATTTATTATTAAAGGTTAACAAAATTATTTCAACAAAGAAAAATAAATGATTTTTTAGTAACTTGATAATCTTGAAAATTATAGAAAAAGTTCATTTTTACATTAGTGATGTGTTCATTATGAAAAATTTGTACTCGCTATATTTTAAATTTTTTTCAATGACATATTTATTTTATTTTTTAAACTTTTTATGACATATCTACACAGGCGGATCGTTGGAGTTGTCATTCCAAAAATTGGCGTAAGTCCAACCTATTACACAGTCAAAACAAATGCAAGGGCACTATTAATGGAAATCATGAATCGCAATAATGGACACTATCAGGGACCTATTTGCAATTGCTTTCTTTGTGACCTTGAGGGATGTTGCTAAACAACCAAATGACTTGATTCAGGAAGTGCTTTTGGAGTGGAAATACTTTAGGAGATAGTCAATCTTTTTTGTTTATTTTTATTCTTCCTGGGAAGTTTTCTTCTTTCATTTCTTTCTTTGATTTTTAGACATTCTGGCGGTTTTTACTGCAATTTTTTATTTTCTTTCTTTTTTATTGAATTGAATTAACAGCTCGCTAAATGTTGTAAACTTTATTTATTTTAATATATTTAAGATAGGGGCTTGACCCCAACTTTTTCTTCAAAAAAAAAAAAATAATAATAATAATAATAAATGGAAATCATGAATCACACAGAATCAATGCACATTTGAAGTTCTAGCCAGTCGTATTTGAAGTTCTAGCACATTTGAATCAATACACGTAAAGACTTCTTAAAGAAATAAGGTATATATACCACCAAGGCAGAAGGCACCAAGAAAGGAAAACAAAGTAGGGAATGCTTAGAATGGTAAGAATCTCTCTCCTATTCTCTTATCAATTAATTAAACAAGTAATTCATCATTATGTTTTGGAAAAGATAAAACGAGGGAATAGAGTCAGAATCAATGTTTTGAATACCGTACCGGAGGTCAAACCGGCCAAGCTACTGATATGGGATTTTACCGGTAAACCGTTTAAACCGTTTCATAAACCGGACAATAATTCTCAATTTTATAAACATTATAATAACAAATATCACATACACAAGTATGAAAAATTGAATATTAATGAAATAGAAACAGAACCAAAACAAATAATTATTATTGCACATAAGTAATCTTTTTTTGAAATTAAAATAAAATATTAAATATTTTTTATTAGCAAATTTGTAGTCGTAGGAAATGACTTGTGGTTGTGGGATCATTCCCAAAGAACAAAAAAAAATGACAGATGAGATACTTTGGTCTTCGGGACTATAGTAGAGCTAAAGGGTTATTTAAATATAATATTTATTTCTTTTCAAGCATCACATGGGTTCTACCTGGCTATAGAACAGAGCTAAAGGCTACACATTGGATATATAACTTGTCTTGGAAAAGACCAAACGAAAAATCACCAAAATATATGGTAAACCGGATATAAAAGTTTCCGATTTTTCCGGTTTTTGACCGGTTTTGACCGGTTCACGAAGAAAACGGTTTTTTAGAGTTTTCCTACCAGATTCTGACCCGGAACCCGGTAATACCCGATTTTTCCGGTACCCGGTAGGGTATTAACAACACTGGTCAGAATACATAAAAAGAAACAAATGTTCATTCAGCAAAACGCTACGTGCTCTATTCAAATCTTGTAGTTGTTTTCTGTTTGATTTTCTTAATAATCAGGTAACAATAGCTTTCTTGTAAACGAAACAAGGCTGATTTATCTGCTCATTTCCAAAGCACAAAGCTTTATGATGTTACAAGAAATGACAAACACAAAATGAATAGGTGCTCCCTTTCGTCGACAGGAATTTCAATTCTGGTTCTCTCATTAATGGACACGTGTACTATACTCGTAAGCATCAACAGTACTTGTGTTAAATGCTGATTAGTTATTAGGAACAAACAAGATTATGGAGTTGGGATGCGTAGTCATTAGTGGGTGAACTAGGAGCCAAATTCTTTAGCTGATCAGTATTATTTTCCAAATGAAAATGTATATGATAGGAGTAATTACAAAACTATATATTCAAGAAAAACTTACAAAAAAATATAGATGCTAAGAGAAGGAAGTTTCAAAGTCTGAAAAATCTATGAGCTGACAAAATATTTCTTCTGTGTCAAGAAGTTGTTTAGAGTTTGTTACCAATTTTTCCTTTGTAAGAAACACCAAATTTTCTTCCAACCGATGTTGGGCGATTGTGCAGAAGAAAAGAAGAGGAAAGAGGAGAGGAAAAGATAAAAGAAAATATTTGTTGGGCAATTGTAACCGATTTTCCTGTCTTAGGATGTACATGCCAGTGATTGTACACAATCAGATATGTCTAACCAATACATATTTCCAAAGAAGTTTTTATCCAAAAATATGAACTTCTCTGTCATGTATTACCTCTGTTACTTCATTAAATAGTTTAACATTATGAAGAAATTTGACATAAGTAAAATGCGCCGAAAAAAATGTCCTGCATTGCTCCATCGTCCAACAGGAATTGCCACCATCGTCGCTAATCTAAAAGAGTCATGTTGTGTTATGTTGCATTGCTGTTATGAGAAAAAGGCAAAAAATAATCCGACTCAGGTGTTTAGACATTATTAAAATTTGCAAATGGTGAATGATGGTGATTAACCTAAAGACGCATGTTACTCTCATGAATCTAATTCCTTTCTCATTGATTTTGATTTCTCGTGCCGTATGGTCCACAGCAAGCAACGACCACCTGCCTGCGTTGACCTATACATGCTTTTTTCCTTGTCGGTCCACAGTAAACCGAGTCTAGACGAGGGCCTTTATGGATCCTTATCAATAGCAAGGTCTTGCACCTTTGGGCTGGCCCAAAAGTGGCATATCCGATTCTTAATAACATATACTGTTTTTTGAGAGTTAGGAATGTTCAGCTAATTTAAGTATCATTAGCTAAATCTTAGAATTCATCCTTTCTTTCCTTGGAATGTAGCTTTTAAAAAGCAGCCATTTCATAATATATAGACCTGGTTTACCAAACTATTAAGAATATGTTCAAATTATCCTATAACAGTATTTAACATTTATATGCCAATAATTACTTTATGGGTCGTTAAAAGGAGACCGGATTTTATTGTTAATTTACGTTCAAATTGCATTGAAAGCTTGATCAAATGATATTTTATGATCTAGCTCGTGAATATACCATAAGTATCTCGAAAGTATGAAATAAAAAATTACAAATGTTAGGTGGTAAGAGTGAAGAAATACCATGAAATGAGGTATAATCTTATAATTATATTCAGTTATAAGCATGACCTACCTTATTTTAAAACAAATCACATGAATAGGAACAAGTATAGATTAATTTTTTTTTAGTGGCACCTTGCAACCCTTTAGCTCCGCGTTTGGGGATGCTTTTGTAACCTAAAAATTTTAAAAAATTTTCCCTACTTTTTGTAAGATAAGTCATTAATTTTTCTTTCATAATATACGGTTTTCTTCCAAAAATAAACTAATGATATGAAAAAACTACCCTCAATTATAGATCTATCCCACGCTCCATCAACACCCTCAATCAACCTTTCACAACTTCAAAGTAAATAACGAATAGACCATGTCCACGAGTACCCTTTACATGCAACCCAGAAGCAAAAGCTGAAAACTACTTTCTTATGAAACAGTAAGAAATTGAGATCCGCCGGTCAGTTAACATTTGTTACTTCTAGTTGACTAAGATCACATTAATAAAGGAATAATGCAACGAACTTCAAGGGGACAGATCCTCGTATTTCTTTTTGTGGAGTATATATCAATCAACTGTCACCATTTACTGCTTGCACAAGTGCTTGTGTTTATATATTATAATTAATTCGTACCAAAAAAAATGGATGACGCATATGATCCCTCAGTTTCTGCTCCTCTCCATTGTCTAGCAAAATGAGAACATTTAAATAATTAACTTTGAATCAATATCAATTATCAAAGGTAAATTCTATAAAAATTTGTTTATTTTTAACTATAGAATTCATTAATGAAATTATGCTTATATTTCTATGAGAGACAAATGTAATTTTTTTAAAGTAAATTATTTACAAACTCATAAAACTTTAGTAAAAATCTTTTATGGAAAAGAAAAAAAATATGGAAGAAATTGCATCTCAAAATTTATATAAAATAAAGAAAAATATAAAATCTCAGAGTAATGCTAGAGTCGAATGCATTTCACATTTAAGCTTGTCAAATACAACTGATCACAATTTCGATATTACATAGGCTAATCCGAACTGCTCAATTTATTCTCCATAATGAAATCTTCTTGGAGATCAAATTTTATATTTTTCGAACTTTTTTACTATCTTTTAAATTTTAGAAAATTCTTAATCTGATTAGTTTGAACCCTCCAATTTAAAAAAATCCAAATATTTGGTTAAAAATAAAAAAAATGTAAATTTTGGTTTCTACAAAAACATCAATATGAAGATCATATTAAGTGGTTCGACTTGGATGTTTGCAATTTCAATAGTTGATGTTAGAATAATTCTTGATGTTAAACACGTTTGACTCTAGCATCACTCAAAATTTCAAATAGATCTAAACGATTATTTTAAATTAGGCGATCTAAATCATAATTTGATAGTAATTCCTTTAGGCTCCGTTTGGATGTGGTGGAATAAGGATGAAATAGCTTCTTTCCGGTGTAAATCCTTCTTTCTAACAAAAAATTCATCCAAACAACATTTCTTATTCCTAGAATAACAACTCTTCTCACTCTTCCTACATAACACTATTCCCAATAACACTCATCTTTTACTTTTCACCCCAATAACACACTTCCCAATAACCTTATTCCCAACTTACCATCCAAATAATATTTTTTATTCCCGAAATAACTTGTTCATACTTTTCCTCAAATAATATTTTTCCGCCTGAAATAGTTCTTCCTTTTTTATTCCTAACTTATCCAAACGGAGCCTTAAATTAAGATTGTATGAAAAGACATGGCACTCGCATGTGACCTAGTGGCTCAGTGGTAAGAGCACTAGGTTGGCCTCCAAGAGGTCAAGGGTTCAAGCTCCGCATGCACCTTTAATTTCAGAAAAAATTGGATGGCAAAGACCTCCGTCTTTCTTCAGACATGGCACTCTACTTAATCGTATCACCGTCCGAGCTGACAGAAATGGACCATCCATTTCTCTCTTAACTGGAGAGGAGCGACTCCCTAATGTTCTATTGTTTTTTTTTGAATTTGGGCAGTAACTAAGATTAAACCCGGGCCTGGAGAAGGTGCCAGGTCTGGTGTCAGCAGATTCCAAGCGACACTCCTCGTATGTCGTATCTACCATCTTTATATCTAAAAGACACTTTGCTTATTCCCCGGTTGTGGCTCACACCAAGAGCTTTCCTTTCTAGCTTTGCATCTACTTTTCATCTCTGTGGCTTACACGCTCTCTCTTTTCTTCGTCGGACCTTTATTTTCAACCTCCGCCATTCACTTCGATTTGGTTTTCTCCTTAGCGCTTCATCTTCACTTATTTGATTCTCATATCATCTTGCCTTTTTTTGTTGGTCTTCCTTTTTCTCAATCTAGAGACTAGAGTTTGTAAGTTCACAAGTTTATTTAGACTAAATGTTGCTGCTAATGTATAATGTGGTGTGGTCAAGAGAAATTTATTAGGAAAAAGAATGTGGTAAACTAAAGTGTCAAGAATCCAGATGTGCGTCATGCATCTTATCCTTGCTTTTCCCTTGAACCGAGAAAGGAAAACAAAAACATGCATAAATAAAGTATATATCGAACTCATGATTATCATGAGAAGGAAAAGTAATAGTAATAATAATAAAAAAAAAATCTCCCACGCATTATATATGTAAAGCAGATAGACATAGTCATTCTAGAAGATATCGAGTTAATTATTTCTGTATTTCGGTAAGAACACTCTATTAATGTAATAAAATGTTACCAACATAAGTTACTACTAAAACGATATACCAATGGCAAATCAACTATACAGAAAATGCAGATCAGTCATTAACAAGGCTTTGATTTCATATATTAAATTGAATTCGGGATGATATCGAGAGCATATCTGTACTGTGTCGATTGTAATTATTCAAACTATTATATGGCAAATAATAAATAATTTCAACGAAGCGCATCCAAATTCATTTTGTATACTTTTTAGCCATTGAACTTTGATTTTTTCGGCACTAAATTTCAATTTAAAGATTAAATTAAAAGTCTGTGCGTACAAAAAGTATAGAATACATTTCAAGGGCTGTCAATAAGTTATTATTACATTTTTTAACATTTTCTCGAAACTGTGAAATCATTAATTTATCGTCGGAACAAGTGACTTTTTTTTTTTTTAAAAAAAAAGTACATTTGGTGTAATTATGTGGCTTAATTTGAGAATTTTAATCTTTCACAATACATAATAATTTAAAAAATGGAATTATGATTAAAAGAAACTTTTGAAAAATTAATATTTTTTTTTATAATTAATGTATAGGAGTGCTAATGAATTAAATTAGGATTAGTTATTCGGAATAAAATATAATATTTCTAAACAATCAAAAATAGATTTTTGAGGATTTAGAATGTTATTTGTAAGAGGTTCAAACTTTGGAATAAATTTTTTATTCCTAATGTGTTTGGTTCTTCTTTTCAATCCGGATTAAAAAGTGATACCAACAACTTCTTAATGCGGATTAAAAAGATAATCCAAACAAAATAGAAATAAAAAAAATTATTTCAGATGTTGGATCATTTAAAAAAGAGCACTTTTAATTTAAAAAAGTTTATTCTCAACTGGTTAGGAATAATATTTTTTCCTCCGAATAACCAATTCTAATTTAATTCTCAAGCAATCCGTTTAGAATAAAAAAATATTAATTATTATTCCTAAACGATCAAGACATTAGTTATTCATTGCAAAATTTTATTCTCAAGTGATCGAAGCGCACCTTAAGTTAAGTATTATAGTTTACAATACTAGTATATTTTTGTCACGTGGTTCTGATAGTTTTGACAGTTAATTTTCTGTCATCCGCACTCAGCAGCTCGATTTCCTTTCACACCAAGTATATAATTTGAACTTCAACCACGTCCTCTGAAACAAATAAAATGAAATGAATTGATATGATTAATATCAGCATATAAACGCTAATCCTTCTACAGTTTAAGAACATATAAACGCTAATTACAACAGTCATAAGTTTTGCGTTCCAAAATGCTAATCGTTCTAACTTCAGTTTCAGATTTTCAGGAATATATTTCACTTTTAAGGATTGTCATATACAATATTTAGTTCTCTATATTGTATAAATTAAATTCCAAATCCCATTTCCCAGTGAAAAAATGACAACTGTAAAAAATTTCGGATACTGCATCTGTTGCACGGAAACCATAAAATGGGAACTCGGACATTTAATTATTGTTCACACAAAAACGAAAACTGACAAAACTGACAAAATTGACCCTCACTCACATCAAGAGGGCATTAATTTAAGACATTAGGCATACAAATGGTTATTTAAGACTGACAAAATTGATTTACAACCAATCATGATTTAGCAATTGACCCCATCAAACAGAACACAATAAAAAAAAATAGAATCAGAAAGAGAAAGAACAAAACTCCAGCATGAAAAGACTTACCAGCTATAGCATCCCCTCTGACAAGGTTGTGTGAGATGACGAGTCGAGTGAGGGAAGAGCACTGTGAGAAGGCACTAGAGGAATGCTTAGTTGGTGACTACTGCAGGAGAGGTTGTTTGGTTTTGCCGGTGGTGGATTTTTGGCTCCACCGCCAGGTTCTGCAATGCTGGTTTTTTACCAGAAATGTTCTGAGGTGACAGCTGAAGGTGGATCATAGTTGTTGGTTAGGTTTCAGGTTGGGATTGGATGAATTTTCTGTATCGATGTAAGGGTGGCTCATATGCCAGTTAGGTTATGGTGGGGTTTGATTTAGCTAGTATTAGTTTGATGCTAGTACAGATATAAACTTTCTTAGGAGTTTATATATATATTTTTTGTTCATACTGGTTTTGATACTGGTATATGTTTTAATTATTTTTGTAACCTTTTTTTTAATGAAAAAATCTGTCAGCATTTTGCTGGCCCTCAAAAAAAGATGTACACGTAATTAAGTATTTGAACTCACAAAACCCAAAATTTAGCAGCAACAGATCAAAGTAATTGAAACAAAAAGAAAAGGTGAACACATGATAAGGCAAAAAGAAGGAGAGAATGCATACCTATATGCTATTAAGATCGACTTATCGAGACCGCACTTTCTCCGTTTTGTTGGATTTGCTTTAAAGCCAAAGGAATAACAATTCTAACAGATCAAATAGCAAACCATAAAATAACTAAAGAACTAGCAGTGGAACATATTATTCCAAAACACCAAAAACTAAACTTTAGAGCAGAAGCATACCTGAATCCATTGCTATGGCCAGGATCTTGATGTAGAGCACGTCTTGCTTGATTGCTGAGGTCCTTGATGTCGTGAGAGAACCACCAAGGTTGGGAGGAAGCCTTCCAAGAGTTCAAGACTTGCCCTTTGATGCCTTTAGCCTAAACAAAAGTACTATCTCTCTCTAATTGATGGAAGTATTAGGGAGATGGACAGAATTGCTGCTATCAACACATGTATGTAGCAGAATTTGTGGATGTCTTGTCCTTTGGAGACCAATCCCATATATATAAGCCAAGGTAACTTGGCATGCACTCATCTTCTATATTCATCCATCACAAATATAGAACATGACTTTCCTAAGTTAACCACCTATTAAAGGCAACGCATCTTTTGTACAAAACCATGCTTTTCTAATACAGCCATGTTTAGCCTATTACCATACTTAACAATATTCATAATTAGCAAATCACTAAGCCAGAATTAGCCCACCTTCTAGGTTTTTTCTAAATCTGCGCATGATCTAGAAATAATCCAACAATCTCCCACTTGGGCTATTATGCTTAGTGTTATCTAATTATACTTAATTAATTGAGCTCATGATTTATGGTAATAAGTTTTGTACTCCAATTCCGTCCATCATTCATAAATGATAAAGGACCAAGGAAGCTTTTGTCACATTATAGCCATTACAGGCTTCTAATCCCATAAAGTCGTCGCAACTAAACCCACAATGATCACAATATCACTATAAATGAATGACATTGAATTTAGATATGTATAAGTGGTGTGGAAAATACACGTAAATGTGACTGTCACGTGTCTATTTCCAACTTTATTGGTCACCCAAAACTGAAGAGAGGTCAACTTAAATAAAGTGAGAATGAAAACTGAAACTGAAAACTGAATCTTTATTCATTTCTGCAGAAATTCACTAAATAAACTGAATAACTGAATAAACCAAAACCATTGTCAAATCTAGCACTCCCACTGAACAAAACTCCCACTAAAGCCTAAAATCCTTAACTGAAATTACACCCATACTAGTTACATCTTTCAGAAACTGCTTGGGTATTAATGCTTTAGTAAGTAGATCCATTATTATTGAGTTTGTTCCAATGTGCTTGTTTTGACAATTCGTCATTCTCAACTCTTTTATTTACAACCAGAAACTTAAAGTTTTATGTGCCTTAACTTATTGAAGTTTTTGTTGTTGGAGTATATGATTATTGTCATGATATATCCATAGTGATGTTTTAACAACATCCATCATGTACAGCCTTGTGACAAGATTCATGATCATACTCCCCAAATTTGAATGCTTTAAAACATACTATAACCTTATTTCCATTATGAAAGATGCTAACACACACATTTTTAGCGATCTTCATAGAAATGGAATCATTCTTTAGTATGTTATTATGACATTCACTGAAATCGAAGTCAGAATACTAAAATGACCTCAACTTATTTCTGATATCTGAACTGTAAGTGCATAGTTATTTCTGTAAATACTAAACAACTAAATTTGGCTGCAATACAAAGTTCTACATTTTGTGTAGATATTAACTTTGCATTTTTATTATGTATACAATATCCACATGTATACAAACTTAAGATTAAATTCCTTATAACCAAATCACAAGGAATGCTTTATTTCCAACTTTACTTAATCAATATATATAGAATATATTGAAGACAAAAAAAATATGCCTCAATCATAAGTTATCTAATAGTTTGCATTATTATCTTATCATACTACTTGAGAGCCTAATTGATGTTTTATCATTTGTTTAAAAGGTCCAAGAACCTTGAGGCCCCAAAACATATAATAATATCATTTCAAGTAGTAAATCATCCTAATGCAAAATATTACTGATGAAGGAATTAAATCCTACGGTATCAAATAAATTTATACCTAGAACTCAACCTCACTAGTCGTTACGGTAAAGCTTTAGGGTCGAACCCAAGGGACGGATTAATGAGTACTAAACTTTACTTCCTCACGAAAGCTAAACAAGAAAAATATTTTGGGATTTTATGGTTAAAAGAGACAATTATCTAAAGTGCAATAAAATAAAGAGCTTTTGGATTTTTGGGGTATAAAATATGCAAACAAATGTCCTAGGATTCAGGTTTCACCTTAGTTTGGACTTTAGAACACATGACTCGTCACTTTCGTGCATAGAACAATGTTTTTCAAGCATTCAACTCTCAGTTCGGTCCGAACAGAGAGTGAAAGCGTGTGGTTTTGACTTTCTATGAAACTTTATGCCTTGAGTCAGGATTTGTTGGCTAAACCTAAATTTACTAAACCTCAGCTTTTGCTGGCCAGACTAAAAACTAGTTTAATCACAACCTAACCTAATAAGATTAATAGACCACAACTTTTGGTATTGGTGACTAATCTAAACTTGTTTGTTGGGTTTCTGATGCAAAGCTAGTAATACCCAAAAGTGACCTAAAAATAACCGCAAGCGTACGGTAGTTCGTTGGTACAGTCGGGGTCGAATCCACAGGGACGGACTATCAAGTACCGGACTCACAAGTTCACAAAGTCTAAATCTAGCAATTCAAAGAGGGAATCAAACAAACTTGGCTTAACAAGTACTAAAAACAGAGACAAATAACAAATAATAGGGAAATAAATTGTTTTTGGGAGTAGTCTGGTTGCAAATTTGGTATAAAAATGTCCTAGGGGTTCGGTTCCACCTTGGTTAGGCTTCGGGCTGTCAACGGGCGTCGCTCTCGCGCCGCACCATTGACTCGTGCGTGCCCGGAGATCCTGTGCGACCGCACAGGGATCCCGTGCGACCGCACGGCCCTAGGTTAATGCTAAAATGACATGAAAACTCGGTTTCTGACTTGTGTGGGACAGATCTAGCCATACCTAATCTCCTGAACCTCAACTCTCGTAATTTTGGTCACAGAACCTGGTATGGAACCTAGTCTAAAGCCCCCATTAGGTAATTAACCCTCAACTCTCGTTATGTTGGCTTAAATACCCAAGTCCACTTGTTGGTTCTCTAAGGCATCTACTAGACTCTCGCCTAAGCAGAAATTTGTCCCTCTCGGGCTTAAATTGGTCACCTCTCGGCTCCTAACCTACCTTGAGCACTTAATTGGTCCAATTAAACGATCTACACCCTTTGCCTAAATTAGATGCGGCCGTTCACCTAATAGGAGGTTCAATCAAGTAATCAAACACAAACAAGCATAAACATTAAGAAACCAAGCAAGTAATACACAATAGAAACCAAATATCAAGTCAATTTAACAAACCTAACCTCGGTTTCATCTAACCCTAGAACATAACTAAATTTAGCCTAACATAATGCTAAAACAAACAACTAAATCAAGAGAAACAAAAGATACAATCTCCATGAAAAACCAAAAGGAAAGAGGAAGGCGAAAGCCCCTTCTCGAGCCTCTTCTGTCTTCTGGATCCACAAGGAGACGGCTTGGGGTGAAAGGATGAGGAAATGGGAGTCGAAACGGTGGTATCCAAGGCGGCGGAGAGGCGGTGCGGTCGCACAGAGAGGTGGTGCGGTCGCACGGGTGACTGGATCTGGATCTGGGTTGGTTTCGGATTGCGGCGCCGCCTTAGAATGGGATGGAATAATGGATGCCCTAATTTCGGCACTTGGAGCGCCTTATATAGGGGTCGGGGTAGGGTTTGGAGCTCCGTGCGGTCGCACAGAAGGCCCGTGCGGTCGCACCAAGGTCATCGGCCCAAACTTGAGTTATGTGCACCTCTCCAAGGCCCAAAGTAGGCCTGTGCGGTCGCATGGCATTCCTGTGCGGCCGCACGGGGTCATCCGAGGCCCGAATTGTGCGTTGGTTTGTGCCGAATGGAGTCGTTTTCGCTGCAAATTAGCTCCAAGTCCCTACAAATCAAAATAAAACCCAAGCAGTACCAGATTTCTACAAAAATAAACAGAAAACAAGTAAAACTAAATAGAATCAAGGGTTTTGAGTTAAAGTTTGGGTAAAAGTCCGGCCTAAAACCATATATAAATATGTGACATCAGTTTCTTAGAGATATTTAGATGTCTTTTGAACTATCTAAAAACTTACACTTTTGGTGTCAATTAATCTCCCCTTTCGGATCTATGATTTACCCCAAGTACTTAATTCGAACTAATCTTGTTTATCCTAACTTAGGCTTAACTAAATGCGGCCGACATCTAGAAGTTAATTAGGAATCACAAGCAATTCAAACTAGCAATTAACATAATTCTCAACAAAACATATCATAGCATATCAAGTCAAATCACAACATCCAAAGTTTTGTTACTTCCCTACTCCTAAGACAACATAAATCTAACCTAACATGCTAATAAAACAAACAACAAATGCAAATAAACAAGATACAAACTCCATTCGATCAAATATCAAGAGAAAGGAAGAAATAAACCAAGTATCGCCTCTAACTCGAGATACCGAACGTCCAGAGCCGTGGTTGGATTGGTTCTACCGCCGTTGCGCCTAGAATCGCTCCAAAGTTGATGCCATGGTCGTGCTCTAACGGGAGATGAGGATTCTCGCGCCTTTCGGCGCGAGAACGGTGGTGGAACGGTGCCAAAACGTGGTAGAAGGTGGAATTTCGTGTATGGTGGCCTCCTCTTTCATCCATGGCAGTAGGAGACTCTTATAGAAGGTCTAGGATGACTTGGGAAGGAGACTAGGGCCAAAGATCACGAAATATGTCCAAAATAATGAGTTTCCATGCATGAAAACCTTCCAAAACAGTTATGTCGTCTCTCTGTTCGGACCGAACTAGTCCCAATTCGGACCGAACTAGTCACAATTCGGACCAAACTAGTCCAATTCGGACCAAAGTAGTCCCAGTTCGGATCGGACAGAGAGTAAATCCAGCATATAGTATTTCGGGCATAATTTCTTCATCCGGACTCCGATTGAGCTGATTCAAAGACCGTTGGAAAGCTTAGGATGAGCTCTACAATTCCGTTGATTCCATTTAGCCATTTCCTTTGATGAAGGGGTTTTTAGAGCCCTAAGTATCAAATAAAATTTATACCTAGAACCTAACTTCACTAGTCGTTTTAGTTAAGCTTTAGGGTCGAACCCAAGGGACGGATTAATGATTACCGGACTTACTGGTTTTCAAAAGCTAGACAGAAAAAAAAATAGTGATTGGAAGAAAACAAAGATAAAAATGCAAGAAATAGATGTTTTTGGTATTTTGGACTCTAAAAGAAGACTTAAAACAATTCTAAATAATAGAAGCTAACAAACAGAATTTTTTGGTGGTTTTTCTAAAATATAAAAGCGTCCTAGGGATCGGAAATGACTTAGGTTTAGCACCGAAAACCCCAGAGTCGATTGCTTTCGCAATAAACTCCGAAACCCCGGATTCCAAGCATCTGTCCAACCCGAACTGGCGGCAGTTCGACCTGGACAGAACGCCTGGAAATGAGTTGTGCTTCCAGACTTTTGTCCAACCCGGACAAGACTTGTTCGGGTCGAACAGAAGGTCTGGAAAAGAGTTCAAGGCTTGACTTGGACAATGTTCAGGGCCCGGACCGGCTGTAACACGAGTTCTAACCCTCAACTTTCGCCTTTTGGGTTAAAACCTAGCACAGGACTCTACCTAGCCCTCCTAAGTTCACTTACCTAACTTCGTGTCGGGAATTAGTTCATTTAGGTTTGTCTAATTGTGTTCTTGAGGATATCTAAATGTTCTTTCAAACTATTTAGAAGTTACAACTTTCGCTGCTAACTAGTCTCCCCTTTCGGATCTACAACTTATCCCATGTACATTGTTTAACTCCAATTGATTAACCTAACCTTGTAACTTAACTAAATGTGGCCATTCATTTAGAAGTAAATCAGTTCAAGCAATAGGATTAAACAAGCATCAAAATAATACTAAGTAGACAAATAACATAGTCAAATATCAAGCCAATCATTCATCACAACATCATACTAAACATACATCAAAATCCTACCCTAAGACATAAAAGAACTAGTAAATAATAGAAATAACAGTAGAGATACAAGCCATCGAGAATAAAGTGTAAAACATCAAAGAAATAAACCAAAATACTCCCTTGAAAGCTTGTACTTCGTCCTCAAGGGCAGTGGAAGAGTGGAGAGCGTGAGATATGAACTGCTTGCTGCCGTCGCTTCGAGCAGTGGAGAAATCAGCCAGGATCGATGAAGAACCCCAAGGAACTACGAGAAATGGTGCTTTGTGGTGGAAAATGGGGCTGGAAAGGTGAAGGAGGCCATGGAGGCAGCCTCCTCCAAGATGGAGGCTAGTGTTGGAGTTATGTCCTAGAAGTCAATATTTAATGACTTATTTTCTTAGTTTATGTTAATGATGATATTTGATCATTTGTTCCTAGAGTTTATTATTGACAGATCATTCAGGTTGAGGATCTAAATTGTAGATCTCTGTGGATCATTCATTAGAATGACAATAATAAATCTAAATCGTCCATAATCTTGATAATTAACATGGAACATTAATTATCATAAAAAATTAGTATGCAAGTTAAGTGATGATTAAGTTCTACAAATCATAGGACAGGGGCAGGCAGACCTCAAAGACAGGTATAATTAGCTATTCGCAAGAATTAGAGTGCCGGCGACAAGATGCGGAAGTTAACGGCAACACCTTGCCAGCTAACCAAACTTCTGTCTCGTTTTGATGTTTTAGATAAGATGGGGTCGTTAGAGCTCACGGAGTTAGAGAGGGACCACTCGTCGGAAGTTCAAGAAGCGCTCTTGGATTCTTTGCGGCCATCTCCACAGGCTAAGCGCTCAATTAAGTTTGCTGATGCTCTGGTTTCTGACCCGCCTTGCAAGATCTCTATTCTTGATTCTCAGGCGGAGGCATCATGTGTAGTTGTTTCGGCGGAACAACTTAAGTCTCAAGAGGCGCTTGTTAAAGAACGGATGAGATCGATTCGATCCTTCCAGAAGCGAGAGAAACGGTGCTTTCGATGTGGGGGTGCGGGACATCAAGCGAAAGGTTGCCGAGAGCCACCTCTTTGTTTTCACTGCCATCAAACTTGCCATTTTGTTGCTAAATGCCCCAAACTTCTCCATCCACAACCCCCAAAAGTGTTTTCTCCTTTTGTGCGCTTTTCTCCACCGATTGCTAGCTCTTCTCAGTCGAGTGCTAGCGCTTCTCCGCCGATCGCTAACTCTTCTCAGCCGCTTGCTAGTTCGAGCTGTTCTTCGCCGATCGCTACTTCAAGTTCTTCTTCCATGGCTAGGGTTTCGAGTTCGACAAATCTGTCTGAGAGCATAGAGTACCCGGTGCTGATCGCTCTTCCTGAAGATGATGTAGTTCAAGAAATCGAGCAAGAACTCAAAAGAAGCGTTGTGGTGCTTACTAACTCGGAGATGACACTCTCTGATGTCATGGCAGGAGTACAACACTATTTTGCTGCTTCTGCAACCCCGTTCACGGTTCGTGAGCTAGGCAAGTTTCGCTTTGTGATAGAAGGCTCTGAGATCTGGCGCAATGAGATGTTCGAGCAAGGTTTTGTGCAGATCGGTAGAGTGGGGTACCCTGTGCTGAAAGAAGACCGTGATGTGGTAGATCTGGACCCTCGAGCAGAGTTTATGGAACTTTGGATCCGCATGTGCGGGGTTCCTTATGGTTGGATGTCGTCTCTTCAGAGAGTAGTTCCTTTTGGGGCGATTGTGGCGACGGATAAGCATACTACTAGTCGTATGGACCTGAGGTTTGCTAGAGTCAAGGTTCAAGTCAAGAATCGCAAGATCATCCCTGCGAGTCTCACTTTTGAGATTCAAAGGAAGAGGGGGAGTTTAGAGCTTGCTGAGGTGAAGTATGTGGTGGAAGGAGATCAGCCACAACCATCTTTGTTTGCTCAGGAGATCATGAATTTGCCTGAGTTTTCTTGGAGTCCTCGCGAATATGCTGCTGCTCTGGGTCGTCTTTGGCAGGGGCCTGCTGGACAGGCAGCAGTGAACAGTGCTGGTACGTGTCAGTTTCCTTTTGGTCAGTCTCCTGTTACTTCTGGGCCAGTTAACTTGACTGGCGTGACTGGTTTGGTTGCTGGGGTGTCTCCTAGTCAAAACTTAGCAGCTGATCAGAGTTCTGGTGCTGGTCAGTCTGCTGGAGGTGGTGTTGGTTCTAGGCCGGCTGCTGTTCAGGCTGGGTCTGGTAAGAATCAAGTTCGCTCTAGCCCAAGGTTGAATAAGTCTAAGCCAGTTGGGCCAAAGGTGTTTGGTGGAGGCAATTCTTTGGGAGTTAAAAAGGCTACTAACTATAAGAAGAAAGGCTTCTCTGGAAAGAAAGCTAATGTGTGGAAAAGAAATGATGGTGCCAGAATTGGAAATGCTGATGCAACAGCTAAGGGAGGTAAGGTAGTCTCTGATGACACTGAGGAGCAGGTTCAGGTTGGAGATACAGCTGCGGCTGAGATTGCCAGTAGTAGTGTTCAGGTCCCTTCTCCTTCTTTGGATCAAGTGCAGGCTGAGAACTTGAGGCTGAAAGCTCAAATTCAGCTGCTGCAATTGAAGCAGCAGAGTTCAGTTTCTAAGGAGACAGTGGAGAAGGAATCAGTGACTGTTGAGCTGAATGCTAACAAGCAGGTGGAGGAAGATGCTGGGGAGACCTTAGAAGTGCTGGATGTTCCACCTATTCAGGCAGTGGCTTCACCAGGTACACAATCTCTTCTCACTACCAATTTTTTTCCTTTTTGTGGGCTTTCTGACAATCAGATTGCTGATCTGATGGCTGATTTGGGTTTATCCCTTGGGCTCACTGATCAAGATAGATTAGATTATGTTCATACTATTAGAAATCAAGAGATTAGCAAAGTTTTGGCTCTTCTAGAGCATTTAGTTGCGGTTTGGAAATCAGCTTTGATTTCTCATAATGGGGTTTTATCTAGTGTTTCATGAAGATTTGCCACTGGAACGCTAGAGGTTTAGGATGCCCAGAGAAGAGACGTTTTCTTTCTGAGCTCATTTTTAAAGAAAAAATAGGGGTTTTGGGGATTCAGGAGACTAAAGTCAGGGGTTTTTCTGACAGGTGTCTTAAAAGTATTGCAAAGAACTTCATCTGGAAGGAAATTCCTGCAGTTGGAAGATCAGGGGGCATTATTTTGGGGGTTAATACTGATCTTTATAAGGTACTAAGTTGGGATGTAGGCACTTTTTCCATTACTGCAAATTTAGAGAATAAGTTAGACAATTTAAGTTGGTCTTGTACAACTGTATATGGGCCAGTGTTATATGCTGATAAAGCAATTTTTTGGGCTGAATTGCAGAGATTGGGTTGTCTCTGTCAGGGTTTATGGAATATTGGGGGGGATTTTAATATCATTAGAAGAAGAGTTGAAAAGATTGGGGTTTCTTTTGATCTTACTAATATGAAAAACTTTAATGATTGGATAGATGTTTTTGATTTGTTAGATCTTAGATGTAATGATAGACAGTTTACTTGGGCCAGAGGGGGAAGAAGTAGACAGATGGCCTGTTTAGATCGACATTTTGTGTCATCTGATTGGCTTTCACATTTTCCTCTCACAGTTTCTAGTAGTTATCCCAGAGCTTTCTCTGATCATTCCCCAATTCTTCTAGACTGTAAGGTACCTCATAATTTTAGAAGTAATTTTAGATTTGACAATAGTTGGTTGGAGAATGAGGAGCTACCTGGTTTGGTTGCTAACTGGTGGAATGAGTTAAATCTTGATGATTTAGGCAATTTATGGTGTCAAAAAATTGCTTTACTTAGGAAAAAGCTTAGGGGGTGGGGGGGTAATCTTAAGTCTGCTCAACACACTCTTAAAAAAGAAGCTTTAGAGTTTATTGATAACATTGATAAAGCTTTGGAAAGTAGAGAACTAGCCTCTGAAGAGTGGGAGGAGTATTTTAATTTTAAAAAAAGCTTGTTTGAGCTGTACCATCAGGATGAGGTTAGGTGGAAACAAAAATCCAGATTAGTATGGCTTAAAGCTGGGGACTCTAACACCAAGTTTTTCCATAGGACTGCTACTATTAGGAGATCTAGGAATCACATTTCTCATCTTCTAATAGATGGTGAGGAGGTGAGAGACTTATCATCTATTCATTATCATGTTTTAGAGCATTATAGAAATCTCTTTGGAGTAGAGGTTAATGTAGATGCCATTAACAGGGGGGTGTTAGATGCTAATTTCTGGAGGGAATGTGATAAGGTGTCAGAAGAAGAAAATTTAGCTTTAGTGGCTCCTTTTACTGAGGGTGAGCTGCATGAAGCTGTTTTTGCAATGGCTCCTGATAAGGCCCCTGGGCCAGATGGGTTTCCCATTATTTTTTACCAAAAATTTTGGGATATAATTAAGTCTGATTTAATAGATGCTTTTAATGCCTTTCATCATTTAAATTTTAACTTTGATAAGTTGAATAGAGCTATAATTTGTTTGATTCCAAAAGTTGAGGAGGCCAATAAGGTGACTGATTTTAGACCTATTGGTTTGCTGAACTGTAGTTATAAGATATTTACAAAGGTGTTGGCTAATAGATTAGCTCCTATTTTGGTTAGGATTGTAGATATTAATCAAACTGCTTTCTTAAAAGGCAGATCCATTATGGATGGGGTTGCTTCTGCTCATGAGGTTCTGCATTCTCCTGGTTTGTTACTCAAGCTTGATTTCACTAAGGCTTTCGATTACATTAATTGGGATTTTCTTTTGTCCATGATGGCTCAGAGAGGTTTTCATAGTAAATGGATAGAATGGATTATCACTATCTTAAGGGGTGGGATGGTTTCTGTTAAAGTTAATTCAGACCAGGGAGCCTTTTTTCATTGTAAGAGGGGGGTGAGACAAGGGGATCCTTTATCCCCCTACCTGTTCATTCTTGTAACAGATGTGCTCTCTAAGATGTTTGCTAGAGGCATTGAAAGGGGTCACTTTAGGGGTCTGGGCCCACCTCTCCCTTCTGGGCATCAGCTATTGCACTTGCAATATGCTGATGATACTTTGATTTTCTTACAACCTGATAGTGCTATGTTAGATAAACTTCAGTGGACTCTGAAGGGTTTTGAGAATTTATCTGGTTTAAAAGTGAATTTCGCCAAATCTGAGCTAATTCCCTTAAACATTTCTGATTCTGTCACTGATAGTTTGGCCAGTAGATTGAATTGTAAGGTTGGTTCTCTTCCAATTAAATATTTGGGGTTGCCTTTGCATTGGTCTTCTCCTGCTAGGGCAGAGTGGTATAAGTTAATTGACAAGGTACAGCAAAAGTTAACTAAGTGGAAAAGCAATTTGCTGTCCTTAGGGGGTCGGTTAGTGTTAATGAACACAGTTATTTCAGCTGTGCCTTTGTACTTTCTGTCTTTCTTTAAGATGCCTCAGTGGGTTGTTAAGCGATTAGATCAGATTCGTAGAACTTTTCTTTGGGGTTACAAAAAGCAGGCTTTAGTGAGTTGGAATATCATTTGCAGGCCCAAAGAGGAGGGGGGTTGGGGTGTACTTAATTTGCATAATATGAATAGAGCTCTTTTAGGTAAGTGGAGGTGGAATTTTGATTCTCCTCAGGTTAAGGGTATTTGGAAGGATATTTTGCATTTTAAGTATAAATTGAATGTTCCTCAATTAGCTTCTCCTTTCTGGAAAAGCATTAATAATGATGTTTCTATTTTAAGGCTGGGTACTCAAAAGTTTGTGGGGAATGGGGCTAATATTAATTTTTGGGAAGATAATTGGGTAGAAAATATGTGTTTAGCTAGGAGATTTCCTCTTCTTTTTAACAAAACGAAGAGACCTGAGATCACTCTTCAGCAAGTTTGGAACAATGGGAATATTAAGTTGTTTCTTAGGAGAGGAGTGTCTGTGGGTTTAAGGAATGAGAAATCGCAACTTTTACATATTCTTAACAATTGTTCTTTCTCTTCTGAAAGAGACAATGTTTTTTGGCATTGGGATAAAAAGGGAATGTATACAGTCAAGTCGATGTATAGATTCCTAAGTTCAGGAGGAGTTCAGACTCCTATGCACTTGTCTGTTTGGGCTTTAAAAATCCCTTTGAAAGTTAAGTTGTTTCTTTGGATGACACTGAATGATAGGATATTGACTAAGAGTAAGTTAGGGGATAGAGGATGGATCTCTGATGTGACTTGTACTTTTTGTGATGAGATTGAATCAACTGATCATTTATTTGTCACTTGTTCCTTCATTAATACTTTCTGGATGCTTTTTAATAGTTTTGATAAATGGGGTTTAACTATTAATGTTACTGGGATTGTTAATATTTGGCAGATTAGCTGCAGCATTTCTAAGCGGTACAGACTTGCTTTCCAAACTTTTCTTGCTGCTTTCGTTTGGGTTATTTGGAAAGAACGGAATAGCCGTGTTTTTACTGATAAGGAAGGTAGTAATGCTGCTTCTCTTTGCCTATCAATCTTTAGTTTGTTCTTTTTTTGGACAGGCACCAAAACAGGTATGGAGCTGGATTTTCACAGAGTCAGTGCTGGGCAAGTGGCTGATGCATCAGCTGAAGGGATTCAGAGGATGGATTAGTTTTATAGTTTGTTTGATACTTTCGTTTTAAACTGTTTTTTCTTTCTGGCTTTGGTAGATAACTTTTGTGCTGATGTTGCTGTTTTGGTTTGGTAGAAATCTCCCTTAAGGAGTAGTTTTACTGTTGTTGCTTTCTTTAGTCACTAGAGTGACTTAATACTTTGTATGTTTGTTTGGCATGTAGTTAATTCTAATGCTAGGATTCCCTGCTTGGGGATCTGTTTCTCAAAAAAAAAAAAAAAAAAAGTTCTACAAATCATAGGTAAGGAGTTACCAACTTAATTGCATATGTGTATGTTATTGGAACATAGTACAGGACTTGACCCAATGAAATAAACATATGGATTGTGTTAAGTGTCATTGTTTATTTCATATAAGTTTGATTCTAAGTTTGAGATGTCCACCTTTTCCACATGAGGATAGGTTCAATAAATATCGTCTAACGTTGATTCCTGATAAAGGCTGCTATAAGGACTTTATTTATGTTCTCTTGAATTGTGCGGGGAAAAGTTGTTCATCAAGAAAACCGTATGTCCCTCATTAGTATACCTAGTGAGTGATGATATCTGTTTGGGCCCCTTGATGGAGTTGGATCGTATGCATGCAAACTAGACGATCAACTCTAGATCAAGAAATGTATAATCTGCAAGAATGACACATTCCTATCTTGGATTATACAATGATATCATGTGACATAAGAATCAGACAAGGAAATACTTATATTTCTTGTGCAGGATAAAGATATTGTAACGGTACATTATTTATGCGAATTGGGAATCATAACGTGTTGCTAGATACCGCTTATGATTATTGGAAATAAATAACGATTTATTTTCATGGCCAACATAGCATAAATCCTCAATAGGGTCGCACAAATAGGACTCTAACCACACGGTGCATTAATTGTTTATTCGCAACAGTTAGTATTGTGAAATATGATAAGTTGATTAATTAATTATATACCGTTATGAACCGTTATAATTAATTAAGTCAAAAGAATCATATGGAAACAATTTAATGCATTAGCTAATCCTAAATTAATTATTAATGAGTTAATAATTAATTATGTTCAACACACTTTAAATAGTTTGAGTTATTTGGGCTTCTAGTTATTTAATTAATTAAAGGCCCGATTTGAGGAAGGATGAAGGAGTAATTAATGGGATGGTTTATTGGGCCATTGCAACATTTGATGTAGCCCAAAATGGCCCTATTAATTTCAGCTAGAGCCCTAGTGGCATACTTGTAAATAGTTCAAAGAGAGGATGAGAGTTGTTGGCTATATAAAGGAGTCATCTCTTGGGAAAGCCCTAGCCTCCATCCACTTTCTCTCTCCTCTCTTCCTAGCCGCCACCCATCTTCCTCCCTTCTCTTGCTCATGTGTTGAGCACCATTCCTTCTTCTCCTCCATTAAAATAGTTAATAGGATGAAGAGGTTCATATAGGGGATTAGCTAGGAGCTCATGAAAGCTAGCACTTTCATGGAGCTCGTGGTTAGCTCCTTGGTGGGCTTGAGGCGCCTTAGATGGTGGAGGTGGTGGAGCACGCACCCCATCGACTCCCATGCCTTAGATTCGAGCCTCATGAATGCGATTTCATGAGAGGTATAACTTTCTCCTACTTGTTCTCATTGTTTTGATGTGTGAATGCTTCTAGCACTAGATCTATGGTGTTTAGCTGTGATTTCTTGCTATTTGATGGCACAAAAATAGAATTAAACACTTCCTAACAGTTGTATCAGAGCACAAGGTCGTGCTTAAGCTATTTTGCACATTAATTAGATGAGAAATGTGTAATTAGTTGAGTAATTAAGTTGCTGCCTTTGTTTGCACTCTGGAACTCTATTTTTTCCTAGGTTTTCTGTGTTTTTCGCATAGCAAAGATTTTATTTCGATTTTTCCTTTTGATGGATTTGAAAGAGGGATCAATTGTGAGCATTTCCCCACTAGTTTCATTTTAATCCGAGTTACTATGGATTTTTAATGAATTTTTCTGTGACGGTGCGCAGGACTGGTTCCTGTGCGACCAGATCTGGTTTTGCGGGCATTATCTTAGTTATCTTGATAAAGAGACCCTAATTTTATTGGCTAGGAATGAAGTAGACTTGGATTACTTACTTCCATACCAATTTGATGGTATGGATCGAAGTATTTCTATTTTTTTGAATCGATGAAAGACAAGAACAGTCAGCTTGGTTTTCTGTACCAACTGGATTGTTTTGAAAACTGGTATTGATTGAGACTTTTTATAGAAAAAGTGTTGAAATAAAAAACTTCCTTTTGAAGTTTGAATCCATGAAAATTAATTTCATGGCAATCAGACCAGTTTTGGTATCCCAACCACTCAAAATCAATTTCGTCGACGTGCTGTTCCAGAACGGGGGACTTGTATTCAAACTCCTTAAACTTTATGATTTTGAATGAGTAAATTTGTAAATCTTTCATGGTTACTAGCCTTGTACTTGTGATTGTTTACTGTAAAATTGTTTTGCATTAAAAGTTTTTGGAAGATGGTCAAACAGTCCAAAAGGTTGAGGCCAAAACCTGAAACTTCAAACCGGTGTTTTAATACACAACCTGAAGTTTGATAATTTTGGTTCTCCCGATTGGTAAATGATTTCTTCCTGAAATTTGAACAGGTAGTTTGTCTCTTGATAAAGATTGCTCACGATTTTTCCTGGATTTTTTGGAGACCGAAAAATTTCTTGATTTTTACGGGTCCCGTTGAATGAAAGGTGTTCGTTCTAATTAATCAATTAGTTGATAAGTTGATTAGAACTCTCCTTGCTGTCATCCATTGGATTTTTTGAATGTTGATTTTATCAAAGAGTTTAAGCAATTAGTTGTTTGAATGTTAAACTCTCTTTGCATGGAAAAACACAAATTAGCAAACAATACGCAAAGATACTTAATAGCTCACTAGTTATGAACAACTTAGACATATATTTGTATATTGTGCTAACTTGTTTTTGTAGGAGGATGTGGGTTTGATATGGCTCAAGATTTCAATGCCTTGTGTGTTGTAAAATATTGTGAATGCATGTGATTGCTTGTAATGTGGCCTAAGGTGCCTTGATAATTAATAATTGATTAATTCTTGATGTAACATGTGAGGCTTGCATGCCCCTAAGGCCTAGGCGGGTTTTAGGATTTTATCAAATGTATTTATTTCCCTTAATTATTAGATAGGATCTTAGTAATTAGTGGGAGGGTTTGATTAGATTAGTTTCGTTACATGGAGATGCGACGAAGACTAATGCAAGCGGGAGTCATACCCACGACAATGCTTGAGATGCTTATTATTATGTGATTGTTTGTGAATGCTTTGAATTGTCATAGGTAGGTATGGGTGTATGCTTACACGACCACCGAACAAAGTCACGTAATTGCTTATGTCCCAAATTAATTTGATTTGGCAAAATCGTCATCCTTCTCTCTATCCCCTTCAATACAATTGATTGTCTATTGATGCATTCCTGCCGACGCGGACATCGTAGTCCATCATTGTAGTCGGGGTGTAAATCGGATTTACTAGGAGCAAATAGAGAGAAGTTGCTTTACAACGGACCCACTCGGATTGGACGTTGGGACGAAGTTTGTGGATATACTTATGATATCTCACAAACCAAGAATCATATGGACAAGATATGATTGGTTGGAGAACCTACCTTATCTAATTGTTTTAGGTGTCATGCCGACGCTGTCCCCTATTTCAACGAAAATGAGGATCTTGGAAGCCGACTACATTAGGGACTTTAAATAAATGTAGTGGGAGTTTTGTTTATCATTATAAAGTTTTGTTTATCATTATAAATAAAACATTGCATAAACTAAATGACCTTAAATTGAAATTGTTATAGATATTAAATATGTTAATTTCTTTGCGATCAATCTTTGAAAACAACAAGCTCGTTTCTAAGGTATTTACTTGGAGAAGTAACACCGATTTCTAAGATATGTTCTTGGAAAGGAGAAACTTGTGCATGTTTAATCCCAAAAATGTTCCTCGACTTCCCGAACATAGCTTCGCAATGATTGATTAGTTTCTACGAAAATTATTCAATAAAGCGAATGCTTATATCCTTTTAGAAGTTCTAGACCTTTGAATTGGAGAATTCATAAGGAATAGACTAGACTTCTGCACTCTCATCCACTTACTCAAGAAGACGTTCTTAGAGAAAGTAAAAATAGACTCAATCATTTATGATCGAGTAATGGAGTGTGAGTTAACCAAGAGACTCTTCTTATAAGAAGATAAATGTTTCATTAGCTTGCGAACCGAAAGGTTTGAGTAGCTAATTGACAACTAGAGATATTAAGATCTCCAATATCAAGGATTGTTGATATTGTCATACAATCTCTTTCTATGGATAAAGGATAGATTGTTCGCACACTTGTTAGTGCTTAAAATGATTGGTTAAGTATTAAAGGAATACTCTACCAATATATGAGTTGAGACTTCGAGACCCTTACTAGTGACCGTGTATCACATGAGATGTTTCATTTGCCATTTATGGGAGGCATTTGAAAAGTTGTCCGAAATACCATGATGTTCTAAACCTTAAGATATTTGTCGTTCAAATTATCTCACTATCTCTAATTCACACTAGTAATTAGGTGCTAGTTCATGTGCTCGCATTTAACGAAATGTGTAGGCAATGATGAATAAGAGAAAGTTCGAGATAAGTAAAGTAAACTCCGTTTTGGAAATGGTTTATACGTCTAAGCCGCTACCATTGAATACGTAGAGTTATCTTTACTAAATAAAGAGTTTGTTTAGGAATTTGAGGTTGTATACCTTATTCCAAACATCTCATAAAACCTTATCTCCGTTTCATATTTGATATTGATGGATGATCATGTTTTGTAATAGAGAAATGTTGTTCTCTTATTGTTATGAATTTGTGTATAAGATTTCATGCATCTTGATTGAATTTGCTTGAAATAGATAAACAAATTTTGAATGACGAATGTGTAAGACTTCACATAAAGTATTTGACTTTTATGTAAAATAGTCGCTTAGTCGAATATAAACAAGAATCGCATTATGAGAGTCTACGTAACGTGGAGCTCGTAAATCAATTCGATTGCAAATCAATTGAAATTCATGCAAATCGTGTTTGTCAAAAGACAAAAGCGCCTTTGAACTACGAAGGTTTAAAGGACAAGTAACTTTATTAAGACTTATACATATTGATGTATATAGACCTATAGGACTTGTGCAATTGAAAGGTTGTTGACACTTTACCACTTGACCAACGATCATTGTAGATATTAACGTATCTATTTGATATGGTATAAGTATGAATCTTTTGACAAGATCAAAATGATTTCAAGAGTAAAGTTGAAAAACTATTTAATAAAAGCAAAAGTCTTAAGATGGATCATGGTAAATAGTTAAGTCATATAGTTTGATATATTACCTAAAGAGTATGAAATACGTTTCACTACTCGCTCCATGAGGAACATTGAAAAATGTATCCAAGGATGAAGGTATCGAACATTGTTTGATATAGTTCGATCGGTAATAAATCAAATTGACTTGTTCGACTCATGTAAGGGATTTGTGTTTGAGGACAATATTGTTTACACTGAATAAAAATTCCATCGAAGTCTATTGAGAAAGATATCTTACAAGATTCGATCTCTAGGTATATTGTTTCTCAAGATTTGGTGTTGAGAAGCTTATTTCAAGGTACGATTGATTTATAAGCTTGGACCCAAATAAGACACTTAATATTATGTAGGATATCTTGAACTAACCGAAAGGTACTACTTCGACGAATATGATAAGAACAAAGTAGTTGTTGCTCATCATAACGTAATCTTGAAGAATGATATTCTCAAGAAGAAGTAGTGGGAGTAAAGTGAGCATTAAAGAGGTTTATGCGTCACTACAAGAAGTACCTTTATAGGAAACTTGTCACTCCATACATGGTGCTTAGTGGGAGTTGACCGGAACTTAATTCACAAGCAGTTGTGAAAGGAATAAGTTTATAAGCACGCTCGCTTCTAAAGAGTACTCAAACATCTCACAAATGGATGATGTTCGAGAAACTCGTGCAATATATTAGGATCAAGAACTTATTCTACAAGTTGTTGTAGAAGTAGTTCATAGACCTCAAGCACCAATCCTACAAAGATCAACGAGAGTGAATTGCCTAAACTGAAAAGTACATAGGTTTCACAACATCCTTGTACTTGACATATGAGGATCCGTTGATAAATAAAGAAGCGATGGAAAGACCTGATTCCACAAGTATGATTTGAATCTATATGATCTTTAAGTGCAATCCATATATATAACAACAAGGTATAGACCTTGATTGATGTTCAAGAAGAAGCGATCCATCTAGAACATTTGGATCTTTAAAGGAAAGATAGATATGGATAGCAAGTCGACTATGTGCAAAGCACAATTTTATGATTGATGCTATGTCTAAGTCGATAACAAGTTGACCATGTACAAAGCACGGCTTCTCGCTTGTAGCTGTGTATAAGTCAATAAAGATCATTCTAACAATAGTTATATTTCGTATATATAGATATATGGAAAGATACATCAAAACCGTCTTCTTCGATTGAATGAAGGAAGTTGTAGTGTATTTGACACAAACCGAGGATTTGTTGTATTGTTAGAAACATATATATGCTTCAATGATCCATTAATGGATTGAAGCAAGTATTGTGGAAATTGGAATAAATATTTTGACAAGAAAGTCAAGGAGTTGAACTTCGTCAGAAGTATCTTGTATAGACAAGATATTCAGTGGGAGCATTAATATGTTACATGTATTGTACAAGATACAAGACATTAATTGGAAATAAAATTAAGGAAATGATTATTGTCAAGATCTCATTAGAGAATGTTTTTCTCAATAGAGAATTTGGGCAAGTCACCTAATCCAAGGAAACAAAATCTATGGAGATAGATTATGATGGATGTTAGGTTTGAGCAAAATGTGCATATAATGACAAGGTGTTATAGTTACACGAAAAGATAGACTCCTAAAAAGGATGTCTAACCACGTTGTATGGCATACACTTGAGTTCGACTCGGTGTGTTGCAACTCAATTCGAGAAGAGTGCACGATACAATTCGAGCATTTTATGAGTTTCATTACGTACGCCATACTTATGCACATGCCCCTATGTGTTGTACCCAAGGAGTATGACAAGCAGTTGTCAATTGGATACAAAGAAAAACACGTTTGGACAATAATCGAGAATATCTTCGAGTATCTTATGAGAAAGAATGATATATTTCATCTGATGAAAGAAAGCTCATATAAATTGATATATTGATGCTAGTTTTCGAAAGATTGATATGAATACAATTGAGCTACGTATTTTGTTTAAATGTGGTGTTGTAAATTTAGAAGGTGTTCTAAATGGGATATTACAACCGTTTCCGTCACCAAAAACAAAATATATATAGCAACTTGTGAAGCAATGAAAGAAGGTAGTATGGATCGAGAAGTTCTCAGTCAAGCTAATATGGTTCTATGCATCTCGAACCATAGCTTAAACTTGAAGAACCCAATATTAAATTCTTGATCCAACTAAGATCTATGACGATGGCACTTGATCTCACATGATGATGATCAAGAACACATATATAGGAGTATATATGTATATAGGGTCAAACAAAATTGGATAGGTTCGCGGACACAGCGAACTGTTGGAGTTATGTCCTAGAAGTCAATATTTCATGACTTATTTTCTTAGTTTATGTTAATGATGATATTTGATCATTTGTTCCTAGAGTTTATTATTGACAGATCATTCAGGTTGAGGATCTGAATTGTAGATCTCTGTGGATCATTCATTAGAATGACAATAATAAATCTAAATCGTCCATAATCTTGATAATTAACAAGGAACATTAATTATCATAAAAGATTAGTATGCAAGTTAAGTGATGATTAAGTTCTACAAATCATAGGTAAGGAGTTACCGACTTAATTGCATATGTGTATGTTATTGGAACATAGTACAGGACTTGACCCAATGAAATAAACATATGGATTGTGTTATGTGTCATTGTTTATTTCATATGAGTTTGATTCTAAGTTTGAGATGTTCACCTTTTCCACATGAGGATAGGTTCAATAAATATCGTCTAACGTTGATTCCTGATAAAGGCTGCTATAAGGACTTTATTTATGTTCTCTTGAATTGTGCGGGGAAAAGTCGTTCATCAAGAAAACCGTATGTCCCTCATTAGTATACCTAGTGAGTGATGATATCTGTTTGGGCCCCTTGATGGAGTTGGATCGTATGCATGCAAACTAGACGATCAACTCTAGATCAAGAAATGTATAATCTGCAAGAATGACACATTCCTGTCTTGGATTATACAAAGATATCGTGTGACATAAGAATCAAACAAAGAAATACTTTTATTTCTTATGCAGGATTGAGATATTGTAACGGTACATTATTTATACGAATTGGGAATCATAACGTGTTGCTAGATACCGCTTATGATTATTGGAAATAAATAACGATTTATTTCCATGGCCAACATAGTATAAATCCTCAAATAGGGTCGCACAAATAGGATTCTAACCACTTGGTGCATTTATTGTTTATTCACAATAATGTGTATTGTGAAATGTGATAAGTTAATTAATTAATTATATACCGTTATGAACCGTTATAATTAATTAAATTAAAAGGATCATATGGAAACAATTTAATGCATTAGCTAATCATAGATTAATTATTAATGAGTTAATAATTAATTATGTTCAACTTACTTTAATTAGTTTGAGCTAATTGGGCTTCTATTTAATTGGTTAATTAAAGGCCCGATTTAAGGAAGAATGAAGAGACAATTAAAGGAGATTCATTAATTGGTGAATTAATGAATAAAGGCCTTTTATTAAGATGGCCCAAGAGAGCCCATTAGGTGGCCTCTTAGGGTGGATGGCATACTTGTAAATAGTATGAAGGTTGGATGAGAGTGGTTGGCTATATAAAGGGGTCTCTTTGGGAGAAAACCCTAGCCGTCATCTCTCTTCCTCTCCCCTCCCTTGCGCCTCCACCTAGAAGAGAGATTTTTCTCTCTTCTCCATGGCTCTTCCCTTCCTCTCTTAGCTCATGTGTTGAGCATCCCACCTCTCTTCCTCTCCATTAAATAGTTAATTAAGAGAAGCAAGGTGATTAGCAAGAGGTTCAAGAGAACTAGCATTCTCTTTGAGCTTGGTGGTGGGTCCTTGGTGGGCTAGAGGCGGCCATAGATGGTGGAGATGGTGGAGCACGCACCCCATCGACTCCCATGCCATGGATTCGAGCCTCATGAATACAATTTCATGAGAGGTACAATTTCTCCTACCTTCTCTCTTGATTGGATGTGTGAATGCCTTGCACTAGATCTTGTGATTTGCTTGTTATTAATGGGATTAATTAGTTGTAATTAATCTAAAATTAAAATATGAGCATTTCCTAACAGTGGTATCAGAGCTATGGTCGTGCTTAAGGTTTTTCACACTTAATTAAGTGAGAAATTCGTAATTAATTAAGTTAATTAGTGATGTGCATGCTTGCTGGCCCTGGAAAGGCTGTTTTCTGTCTTGTTGCTTGTTTTTCGTGGTGTAAAGCTCTCTGAAATTTTTTCCTTCTTATTGGAGGTTGTAGCCCTTTGAGTTGTGGTTGTTTTCCCACTGGAATCATTGAAATTCGATGTAAAATGAATTTTTAGTGATTTAAACGGTAACGGTGCGCAGATCTGTAATTCTGCTGCACAGTTCTGTTGTTGTGGTTGGTAACAAATAAGTTTGTATACAAAGTACCTGTAACTTTTAGATAGGATTAATCTAAACTTGATGCTCTTTCTGGATATGTAAATTTTGTTGCATATTTCGGATCTTATGTGGGCGTTCAAGGATGAAAAGTGATGAAGTTGTCAGATCTGTTTTTTCAAACAAACCGATTGTTTTGAAAAACTGTACTTATTGAGAAACTTTTATGGAAAAGTGTCTGAATGGAAATGTTCTCCTTTAAGTCTGGAATCTATAAAAATTAATTTCATAGATTTTCATTGAGATTTGATACCTCAACCGAGTGAAACCTTTTTGGTCGACGGTCTGTTCCAGAACAGGATACCTTGCTTAAATGCTTGTTATCTCGTTGATCTTGAATATAACTTGTGGATTTTCTTTTCATGGAATGATAGCCTATTGTATGTAGTATTTTTCTATGTAAATTGTTTGCTGGAAAAATATCAAGGGGATGATCATACAGACCAAAAGGTTGAGACCAATAACAGAATTTTCTCTAATGGTGCTTCGCGCACAATCTGAGGATTTGTCTTTTTTGGTTCTCCCTAATGGTAACTGATCTCTCCTTGAGATTTTTACAGGTAATCACAATCTTTGTAAGGAGTTCTCTGGATTTATTTCGGATTTTTTGGAGACCGAATTATTTTGAATTTTTCGGGACCCGAATTTCGTATTTTAATTAGTTAAAATAGTTTCTAATTAATCAATTTATTGAAAGATTAATTAGAAGACTCCTTAAATACCCTCCTTTCTGTTTTGATGGTTGGATTTAATTTAAAAGGGCTTAAACAATTGGTTGTTAAGGTTAAGCCTTCTTTGCATTCGAAAAACTTGAGCAACAAGTATGCACAAAGATTCTAATTAATGAAATTAATTAAGAGCAAGTGAATCATGTATATTGTATATGTGCTAACTTTGTTTTGTAGGAGGATGTGGGTTTGATATGGCTCAAGATGTCAATGCCTTGTGTGTTGTAAAATATTGTGAATGCATGTGATTGCTTGTAAAGTGGCCTAAGGTGCCTTGATAATTAATTGGTTAATTTTTGATGTAACTTGTGAGGCTTGCATGCCCCTAAGGCCTAGGCGGGGTTTTAGGAATTTTATCACATGTATTTATTTCCCTTAATTATTAGATAGGATCTTAGTAATTAGTGGGAGGGTTTGATTAGATTAGTCTCGTTACATGGAGATGCGACGAAGACTAATGCAAGCGGGAGCCATACAAACCCACGACTATGTTTGAGATGTGTATGATTATGTGATTGTTTGAGAATGCCTTGAATTGTCATAGGTAGGTATGGGTGTATGCTTACACGACCACCAAACAAAGTCACGTAATTGCTTATGTCCCAAATTAACTTGATTTAGCCAAATCGTCCTCCTTCTCTCTATCCCCTTCAATACAATTGATTGTCTATTGATGCATTCCTGCCGACGCGGACATCGTAGTCCATCATTGTAGTCGGGGTGTAAATCGGATTTACTAGGAGCAAATAGAGAGAAGTTGCTTTACAACGGACCCACTCGGATTGGACGTTGGGACGAAGTTTGTAGATATACTTATGATATCTCACAAACCAAGAATCATATGGACAAGATATGATTGGTTGGAGAACCTACCTTATCTAGTTGTTTTAGGTGTCATGCCGACGCTGTCCCCTATTTCAACGAAAATGAGGATCTTGGAATCCATTACATTTAGGGACATTAATTAAATGTAGTGGGAGTTTTGTTTATCATTCCATAAACAAAACATTGCATAAACTAAATGACCTTAAATTGAAATTGTTATAGATATTAAATATGTTAATTTCGTTGCGATCAATCTTTTGAAAACGACAAGCTTGTTTCTAAGGTATTTACTTGGAGAAGAAATACCGATTCCTAAGACATGTTCTTGGAAATGAGAAACTTGAGCAAGTTTAATCCCAAAAATGTCCCTCGACTTCCCGAACAATAGCTTCGCAATGATTGATTAGTTTCGACGAAAATTATTCAATAAAGCGAATGCTTATATCCTTTTAGAAGTTCTAGACTTTTGGATTGGAGAATTCATAAGGACTATACTAAGACTTCTACGTTCTCATGCACTTACTCAAGAAGACGTTCTTAGAGAAAGTAAAGATAGACTCAATCATTCATGATCGAGTAATGGAATGTGAGTTAACCAAGAGACTCTTCTTATAAGAAGATAAATGTTTCATTAGCTTGCGAACCGAAAGGTTTGAGTAGCTAATTGAGAACTAGAGATATTGAGATCTCCAATATCAAGGATTGTTGATATTGTCATACAATCTCTTTCTATGGATAAAGGATATATTGTTCGCACACTTGTTAGTGCTAAAAGTAATTGGTTAAGTATTAAAGGAATACTTCACCAAGATATGAGTTGAAACTTTGAGACCCTCACTAGTGACCATATGTCACATGAGATGTTTCATTTGCCATATTAGGAGGCATTTGAAAGGTTGTCCGAAATACCATGATGTTCTAAACCTTAAGATATTTGTCGTTCAAATTATCTCACTATCTCTAATTCACACTAGTAATTAGGTGCTAGTTCATGTGTTCGCATTTAACGAAATGTGTAGACAATGATGAATAAGAGAAAGTTCGAGATAAGTAAAGTAAACTCCGTTTTGGAAATGGCTTATACGTCTAAACCGCTGCCATTGAATACGTAGAGTTATCTTTATTAAATAAAGAGTTTGTTTAGGAATTTGAGGTTGTATACCTTATTCCAAACATCTCATAAAACCTTATCTCCGTTTCATATTTGATGATGGATGATCATGTTTTGTAATTGAGAAATGTTGTTCTCTTATTGTTATAAATTTGTGTATAAGATTTCATGCATCTTAATTGAATTTGCTTGAAATAGATTAACAAATTTTGAATGACAAATATGTAAGACTTCGCATAAAGTATTTGACTTTTATGTAAAATAGTTGCTTAGTCGAATATAAACAAGAATCGCATTATGAGAGTCTACGTAACGTGGAGCTCGTAAATCAATTTGATTGCAAAGAATCGCATTGTGAGAGTCTACGTAATGTGGAGCTCGTAAATCAATTCGATTGCAAATCAATTGAAATTCATGCGAATCGTGTTTGTTAAAAGACAAAAGCGCCTTTGACCTACGAAGGTTTAAAGGACAAGTAACCTTATTAAGACTTATACATATTGATGTATATAGACTTATAGGACTTGTGCAATTGAAAGGTTGTTGACACTTTACCACTTGACCATCGATCATTGTAGATATTAACGTATCTATTTGATATGGTATAAGTATGAATCTTTTGACAAGGTCAAAAGAATTTCAAGAGTAAAGTTGAAAAACTATTCAATAAAAGCAAAAGTCTTAAAATGGATCATGGTAAATAGTTAAGTCATGTAGTTTGATATATTGCCTAAAGAGTATGAAAGACGTTTCACTACTCGCTCCATGAGGAACATTGAAAAAATGTATCCAAGGATGAAGGTATCGAACATTGTTTGATATAGTTCGATCGGTAATAAATCAAATTGACTTGTTTGACTCATGTAAGGGATTGTGTTTGAGGACAATATTGTTTACACTGAATAAAAATTCCATCGAAGTCTATTGAGAAAGATATCTTACGAGATTCGATCTCTAGGTATATTGTTTCTCGAGATTTGGTGTTGAGAAGCTTATTTCAAGGTTCGATTGATTGATAAGCTTGGACCCAAATAAGACGCTTATTATTTTGTAGGATATCTTGAATTAGCCAAAAGGTACTACTTCTATGAACATGATAAGAACAAGGTAGTTGTTGCTCATCATAACGTAATCTTAAAAAATGATATTCTCAAGAAGAAGTAGTGGGAGTAAAGTGAGCATTAAAGGAGTTTATGCGTCACTACAAGAAGTACCTTTATAGGGAACTTGTCACTCCATACATGGTGCTTAGTGGGAGTTGAGCGGAACTTAACTCACAAGCGGTTGTGAAAGGAAGAAGTTTATAAGCACGCTCGCTTCTAAAGAGTACTCAAACATCTCATTACCGGATGATGTTAGAGAAACTCGTGCAATACATTAGGATCAAGAACTTATTCTACAAGATGTTGTAGGAGTAGTTTATGGACCTCAAGCACCAATCCTACAAAGATCAACAAGAGTGAATTGCCTAAACTGAAAAGTATATAGGTATCACAACATCCTCGTACTTGACATATGAGGATCCGTTGATAAATAAAGAAGCGATGGAAAGACCCGATTCCACAAGTATGTTTTGAATCTATATGATCTTTAAGTGCAATCCATATATATAACAACAAGGTATAGACCTTGATTGATGTTCATGAAGGAGCAATCCATCTAGAACATATAGATCTTTAAAAGGAAAGATAGATATGGATAACAAGTCGACTCTGTACAAAGCACAATTTCATGATTGATGCTATGTCTAAGTCGATAACAAGTTGACCATGTACAAAGCACGGCTTCTCGCTTGTAGCTATGTATAAGTCAATAAAGATCATTCTAGCAATAGTTATATTTCGTATATATAGATATATGGAAAGATACGTCAAAACCGCCTTCTTCGATTGAATGAAGGAAGTTGTTGTGTATTTGACACAAACCAAGGATTTGTTGTATTATTGGAAACATATATATGCTTCAATGATCCATTAATGGATTGAAGCAAGTACTGTGGAAATTGGAATAAACTTTTTGACAAGGAAGTCAAGGAGTTGCACTTCGTCAAAAATATCTTATATAGACAAGATATTCAGTGAGAGCATGATTGTGTTACATGTATTGTACAAGATACAAGACATTGTTTGGGAATAACATTAAGAAAATGAATATTGTCAAGATCTCATTGGAGAATGTTTTCTCAATTGAGAACTTGGGTAAGTCACCTAAATCCAAGGAAACAAAATCTATGGAGATAGATTATGATGGATGTTAGGTTTGAGAAAAATGTGCAGATAATGACAAGGTGTTATAGTTACACGAAAAGATTGACTCCTAGAAAGGATGTCTAACCATGTTGTATGGCATACACTTGAGTTCTACTCGGTGTGTTGCAACTCAATTCGAGAAGAGTGCACGATACAATTCGAGCATCCTTCTGTTATGAGTTTCATTACGTACGCCATACTTATGCACATGCCCATATGTGTTGTACCCAAGGAGTATGACAATCAGTTGTCAAATGGATACAAAGAAAAACACATTTGGACAATAATCAAGAATGTCCTCGAGTATCTTAAGAGAAAGAGTGATATGTTTTTTCCATCTGATAAGATAAAAGAAAGCTCATATAAATTGATATATTGATGCTAGTTTTCGAAAGATTGATATGAATACAATTGAGCTACGTATTTTGTTTAAATGTGGTGTTGTAAGTTTAGAAGGTGTTCTAAATGGGATATTACAACCGTTTCCGTCACCAAAACAAAATATATAGCAACTTGTGAAGCAATGAAAGAATGTAGTAAGGATCGTGAAGTTCTCAGTCAAGCTAATATGGTTCTGTGCATCTCGAACCATAGCTTAAACTTGAAGAACCCAATATTAAATTAGTGATCCAACTAAGATCTATGACGATGTCACTTGATCTCACATGATGATGATCAAGAACACATATATAGGAGTATATATGTATATAGGGTCAAACAAAATTGGATAGGTTCGCGGACACAGCGAACACTCTAACTTAACCTCTACCTTAAGCGGTATACGAGATGCAGTTGTGCATCCATACGTGATGGACGTATGAGTAACTTGCTTTAAGCGTATAACATTTTTTGAGGTTCGAGACATATATATATATATGGATATATAACATTGTTCTAAATTCTTCACTGGCTAGAAGTCACTATTGATTGACTCTAGGCCAAGTGGGAGATTGTTGGAGTTATGTCCTAGAAGTCAATATTTCATGACTTATTTTCTTAGTTTATGTTAATGATGATATTTGATCATTTGTTCCTAGAGTTTATTATTGACAGATCATTCAGGTTGAGGATCTGAATTGTAGATCTCTGTGGATCATTCATTAGAATGACAATAATAAATCTAAATCGTCCATAATCTTGATAATTAACAAGGAACATTAATTATCATAAAAGATTAGTATGCAAGTTAAGTGATGATTAAGTTCTACAAATCATAGGTAAGGAGTTACCGACTTAATTGCATATGTGTATGTTATTGGAACATAGTACAGGACTTGACCCAATGAAATAAACATATGGATTGTGTTATGTGTCATTGTTTATTTCATATGAGTTTGATTCTAAGTTTGAGATGTTCACCTTTTCCACATGAGGATAGGTTCAATAAATATCGTCTAACGTTGATTCCTGATAAAGGCTGCTATAAGGACTTTATTTATGTTCTCTTGAATTGTGCGGGGAAAAGTCGTTCATCAAGAAAACCGTATGTCCCTCATTAGTATACCTAGTGAGTGATGATATCTGTTTGGGCCCCTTGATGGAGTTGGATCGTATGCATGCAAACTAGACGATCAACTCTAGATCAAGAAATGTATAATCTGCAAGAATGACACATTCCTGTCTTGGATTATACAAAGATATCGTGTGACATAAGAATCAAACAAAGAAATACTTTTATTTCTTATGCAGGATTGAGATATTGTAACGGTACATTATTTATACGAATTGGGAATCATAACGTGTTGCTAGATACCGCTTATGATTATTGGAAATAAATAACGATTTATTTCCATGGCCAACATAGTATAAATCCTCAAATAGGGTCGCACAAATAGGATTCTAACCACTTGGTGCATTTATTGTTTATTCACAATAATGTGTATTGTGAAATGTGATAAGTTAATTAATTAATTATATACCGTTATGAACCGTTATAATTAATTAAATTAAAAGGATCATATGGAAACAATTTAATGCATTAGCTAATCATAGATTAATTATTAATGAGTTAATAATTAATTATGTTCAACTTACTTTAATTAGTTTGAGCTAATTGGGCTTCTATTTAATTGGTTAATTAAAGGCCCGATTTAAGGAAGAATGAAGAGACAATTAAAGGAGATTCATTAATTGGTGAATTAATGAATAAAGGCCTTTTATTAAGATGGCCCAAGAGAGCCCATTAGGTGGCCTCTTAGGGTGGATGGCATACTTGTAAATAGTATGAAGGTTGGATGAGAGTGGTTGGCTATATAAAGGGGTCTCTTTGGGAGAAAACCCTAGCCGTCATCTCTCTTCCTCTCCCCTCCCTTGCGCCTCCACCTAGAAGAGAGATTTTTCTCTCTTCTCCATGGCTCTTCCCTTCCTCTCTTAGCTCATGTGTTGAGCATCCCACCTCTCTTCCTCTCCATTAAATAGTTAATTAAGAGAAGCAAGGTGATTAGCAAGAGGTTCAAGAGAACTAGCATTCTCTTTGAGCTTGGTGGTGGGTCCTTGGTGGGCTAGAGGCGGCCATAGATGGTGGAGATGGTGGAGCACGCACCCCATCGACTCCCATGCCATGGATTCGAGCCTCATGAATACAATTTCATGAGAGGTACAATTTCTCCTACCTTCTCTCTTGATTGGATGTGTGAATGCCTTGCACTAGATCTTGTGATTTGCTTGTTATTAATGGGATTAATTAGTTGTAATTAATCTAAAATTAAAATATGAGCATTTCCTAACACGAACACTCTAACTTAACCTCTACCTTAAGCAATATACGAGATACAATTGTGCATCCATGCGTGATGGACGTATGAGTAACTTGCTTTAAGTGTATTATATCTTTTGAGGTTCGAGACATGTATATATATGGATATATGACATTGTTCTAAATTCTTCACTGGCTAGAAGTCACTATTGATTGACTCTAGGCCAAGTGGGAGATTGTTGGAGTTATGTCCTAGAAGTCAATATTTAATGACTTATTTTCTTAGTTTATGTTAATGATGATATTTGATCATTTGTTCCTAGAGTTTATTATTGACAGATCATTCAGGTTGAGGATCTGAATTGTAGATCTCTGTGGATCATTCATTAGAATGACAATAATAAATCTAAATCGTCCATAATCTTGATAATTAACAAGGAACATTAATTATCATAAAAGATTAGTATGCAAGTTAAGTGATGATTAAGTTCTACAAATCATAGGTAAGGAGTTACCAACTTAATTGCATATGTGTATGTTATTGGAACATAGTACAGGACTTGACCCAATGAAATAAACATATGGATTGTGTTAAGTGTCATTGTTTATTTCATATAAGTTTGATTCTAAGTTTGAGATGTTCACCTTTTCCACATGAGGATAGGTTCAATAAATATCGTCTAACGTTGATTCCTGATAAAGGCTGCTATAAGGACTTTATTTATGTTCTCTTGAATTGTGCGGGGAAAAGTTGTTCACCAAGAAAACCGTATGTCCCTCATTAGTATACCTAGTGAGTGATGATATCTGTTTGGGCCCCTTGATGGAGTTGGATCGTATGCATGCAAACTAGACGATCAACTCTAGATCAAAAAATGTATAATCTGCAAGAATGACACATTCCTATCTTGGATTATACAATGATATCATGTGACATAAGAATCAGACAAGGAAATACTTATATTTCTTGTGCAGGATAAAGATATTGTAACGATACATTATTTATGCGAATTGGGAATCATAACGTGTTGCTAGATACCGCTTATGATTATTGGAAATAAATAACAATTTATTTTCATGGACAACATAGCATAAATCCTCAATAGGGTCGCACAAATAGGACTCTAACCACACGGTGCATTAATTGTTTATTCGCAACAGTTAGTATTGTGAAATATGATAAGTTGATTAATTAATTATATACCGTTATGAACCGTTATAATTAATTAAGTCAAAAGGATCATATGGAAACAATTTAATGCATTAGCTAATCCTAAATTAATTATTAATGAGTTAATAATTAATTATGTTCAACACACTTTAAATAGTTTGAGTTATTTGGGCTTCTAGTTATTTAATTAATTAAAGGCCCGATTTGAGGAAGGATGAAGGAGTAATTAATGGGATGGTTTATTGGGCCATTGCAACATTTGATGTAGCCCAAAATGGCCCTATTAATTTCAGCTAGAGCCCTAGTGGCATACTTGTAAATAGTTCAAAGAGAGGATGAGAGTTGTTGGCTATATAAAGGGGTCATCTCTTGGGAAAGCCCTAGCCTCCATCTACTTTCTCTCTCCTCTCTTCCTAGCCGCCACCCATCTTCCTTCCTTCTCTTGCTCATGTGTTGAGCACCATTCCTTCTTCTCCTCCATTAAAATAGTTAATAGGATGAAGAGGTTCATAGAGGGGATTAGCTAGGAGCTCATGAAAGCTAGCACTTTCATGGAGCTCGTGGTTAGCTCCTTGGTGGGCTTGAGGCGCCTTAGATGGTGGAGGTGGTGGAGCACGCACCCCATCGACTCCCATGCCTTGGATTCGAGCCTCATGAATGCGATTTCATGAGAGGTATAACTTTTTCCTACTTGTTCTCATTGTTTTGATGTGTGAATGCTTCTAGCACTAGATCTATGGTGTTTAGCTGTGATTTCTTGCTATTTGATGGCACAAAAATAGAATTAAACACTTCCTAACAGCTAGGGCAACCCCCAAATCCAGATAGAACGTGGAAGGAAGAAGTTCCCCTCTGCTGGGCAGAGAAATACCTTTTGTAGAAGCCCTCCAACTTGAGGAACAAGCCAGAGGCGTCCAGGGCTTCAATCAGGGGCCAGCTGGGCAGTCATCAATGCAAAATCACCTTCCCAAGCGAGCAGTTCGACCCAGGCACGAGCTGGTCCAGGTTGGAGCCAGGCTGGAGGACTGGAGAGGCTTTTGTTCGACCTGGACAGAATCTATCCAACCTGGACAGAGCGGCGAGGTGGAATGGCTTTGTTCGACCTGGACAGAGCGGCGAGGTGGAATGGCTTTGTTCGACCTGGACAGAAATCTGTCCAACCTGGAGGCACTCAGTTCGGGCTGGAGAGTGGTCAGTTCGACCTGGAGAGAAATCTGTCCAACCTGGACAGAGCAGTGACTTGGACTTGGAGTGGAATGGGAGCTACGGCTCGGATTTCGACCCGAACAGGAGTTTGTCCAGGTCGAATTGAGCATAGAAAGTCCGAAATCAAGGTCTGAACTGAGCGGATCATGGCATGTGGCCCGCATGTCGGTCTGGAATGTGCCCCAAGCGCCAGGAATGAGTCGTCTGGCGTGCAAACAAGCGTGGAAAAGCTTCTTTGGGTCTGTTTTTCTTGAATCTTCATCAAAACCTGTGTCAAACAAATAGAAGCGACGGCAAAGACAAATTCTGGGGAAACACAGCAAAATGTCAAATATTAACAAGTTTTGGGTCATAATTGGGTGCCAAGTACGGTCAAAATACTAACAAATAAAAGCGATATCATCATTCTCCAAAATCCTCCATTTTATGCAATTATTGTGTCCAACCCACCAAGTTCCTACAAAACAAGCCAAATGCCATAGCAGTACCCAATCTTTCCAAATAAAAGACAAAAGCACAGTAAATACCATTGATTTGGGTAATATTTGGGTGCCAAGTACGGTCAAAATACAAATGAATATAAGTGATATCAATTACTCCCACTGAACCTGTGATATATACATTAATTAATCAAGTTAATCTCGAAACCAAATGAGATAATGACTTGATAAAATTTGTAATATCACTGTCGAGACGCCTATTTTGAGTTCATAAATAGATTTTAAATTTGCAACTATTTTATTTGTATCATCCGATTCAAAAATAGAATGGTTGCACCATATAGAATGTTTCACCAATGTCTCCATTGAAGAACACAATCTTAACATCTATTTGATAAAACTCGAGATCCAAAGTTGTACTAAAATATCCATAATTACCCTAAAAGAGCATTTCATTAAGAACTAAAGAGAAAATCTCTTTATGGTTGTCCGGCTCTTTTTTGTAGCATCTTTCCCATTTTAAATGCCACTTTCGGGAGGGAAAGCAAAAATAACATCAGATCAGATATCCCCTCGCAAGTCAAAGCCTCAACTACGGGCGCCTCTCACTTAAGAGATGCTTGCTCGTGCGGACTTATATTCCTGCAAGAGTTTATTTTTGTGTAGGTCCTTTCTTTCCGATGGGCGCAAGCCCCCGCCGTTAATTACCCTGGTTACTTTTCTAGGCACCTCTAGATCGGGAAAATCGGGAGAACACATATACTGCAGACTATTATTGGATTGTCACTAAAACAATTAGTGCCATGCATATGCGTATGGATATTTATTTTATTTTTGAATGTTTCTGTTTTGGTGTTCATTGTTCCTTTTTAATTTTTTTGTTCTTATTTGATATGGTGGTTTGTAGGTGAAAGGGATGTGATGTGGTCTTGGTAGATTATGATGTTTTCAGACGAGGTTTTAGATATAGTTTGGTTTATGGTTTGGTTTGAAGAGGTTATTTTGAGGCCTTATTCAAGCGTGATCTCGTCAGGTGGGTCTTAATCACAAGAGCTATCTACGTTCGATAAGGCATGGTGCCATCTGAAGTAGGATTGTGAAGTAGGATTGTGAAGTAGGATTGTGAAGCTACTCAAATGTCACAAGGTTTTAGCGCTTTATGTATGATTCCGTCTGGTAAGTTTTAGTCACCAAACTATTTGATTTGGGAAGACAGGGTGCCATCTGAAGTAAGGTCGCGGGGTTACCCAGATGTCACATGGTTGCCTTGATTCAATTCTGCCTTCGTTTGGTGGCTTGTTGCCAAGAATATTTACTTAACTTGGTGGCTTATTGCCATGTATACTTATAATTTGGTGGCTTGTTGCTGAAGTGTTCATTTGTCTTGGTGGCTTGTTGCCGAGAGTATTTCTTTGGCTTAGTGGCTTATTGCCGAGAATGTCTGTTGATTTGGTGACTTGTTGTCGAGAATGTTGATTCAACTTGGTGGCTTATTGCCGAGAATTTTGATATGGTTCGGTAGCTTGTTGCTATGAAAGTCTAGGTCAAGAACCAAGAGTGAGATCGCAGCTTCACCCTGGTTCAGGCTTTCCTTCATTTGGTGGCTTGTTGCCGAGAATATTTATTTCACTTGGTGGCTTGTTGTCTTTTTAGGTCAAGAACCAAGAGTGAGATCGCGTGTCACCCCGGTTTAAACTTTCCTTCATTTAGTAGCTTGCTACTGAGAATATTTATTCCACTTGGTGGCTTGTTGCCGAGAATATGTATTTGGCTTGGTGGCTTGTTGCCGTTTTTAGGTCAAGAGCCAAGAGTGAGATCTCGGAATCACCCTAGTTCTACCTATCCTTCATTTGGTGGCTTGTTGCCGAGAATATTTATTTGGTTTGGTGGCTTATTGCCGTTTTAGGTCAAGAGCCAAGAGTGAGATCGCGGGATCACCCTGGTTCTACTTTCCTTTCATTTGATGGCTTATTGCCGAGGATATTTATTTGGTTTGGTGGCTTATTGCCGTTTTAGGTCAAGAGCCAAGAGTGAGATCGCGGGATCACCCTGGTTCTATTTTCCTTTCATTTGATGGCTTATTGCCGAGAATATTTATTTGGTTTGGTGGCTTATTGCCGTTTTAGGTCAAGAGCCAAGAGTGAGATCGCGGGATCACCCTGGTTCTACTTTCCTTTCATTTGATGGCTTATTGCCGAGGATATTTATTTGGTTTGGTGGCTTATTGCCGTTTTAGGTCAAGAGCCAAGAGTGAGATCGCGGGATCACCCTGGTTCTACTTTCCTTTCATTTGATGGCTTATTGCCGAGGATATTTATTTGGTTTGGTGGCTTATTGCCGTTTTAGGTCAAGAGCCAAGAGTGAGATCGCGGGATCACCCTGGTTCTACTTTCCTTTCATTTGATGGCTTATTGCCGAGGATATTTATTTGGTTTGGTGGCTTATTGCCGTTTTAGGTCAAGAGCCAAGAGTGAGATCGCGAGATCACCCTGGTTCTACTTTCCTTTCATTTGATGACTTATTGCCGAGGATATTTATTTTGTTTGGTGGCTTATTGCCGTTTTAGGTCAAGAGCCTAGAGTGAGATCATGGTGTCACACAAGTTCTGACTTTCCTTCACTTTCCTTCATTTGGCGGCTTGTTGCCGAGGATATTTATCTGACTTGGTGGCTTGTTGTCGTTTTTGGTCAAGAACCTGGGATGAGATCGAGTCGTCACACCAGTTCTGAATTTCTTTCATTTGGTGACTTGCTACCGAAAACAGTGTGTTATCTGTAATGAAGTCGCGAGATCACCCAGATATCACAGGACTTGGATTCTTCAGCAGTAAGGGACAAAGTGTCATCAGGAATGAGATCGCGGGATCACTCAGACACCATGAGATTCGCACTTTCAGGAGGATAGCACAGAGCCTCCTTAGGTACATGATCTATTTTCTCCGTCCGAAGACTGATGGAACATGGTCTGTATTTTCTTCAGTATGGAATGTGAGGCATCTAAAATCCACCATTTTAGTGAATCACAATTCAGCCAAACTTTCAAGACTAAATCGTTTTCTGAATTTCCTGAATTACGGGAGCTCCCGTTATGAACTTATTTTTTTATTGGAATTTTGGTGGAATTGCTTGGCACAAGCACATTCTACTCATTTTTCTGAGCTCACAGGAATTTTCCTCATATTTATCTGAGCCTCTGGTGATTTTTGGAGAATTTCCGAAATTGATCATTTACTGATCTATCGTGAATTCGGTATTTGGGTGATTTGACTTATTTCGATTGGATTTTTAGCTCTATCATTCAGTAAAAATGGATTCTTCACATTTTTCTGGATTTATGGAAATTTAGTTCGGATTTTTCTGAATTTTCTGTGATTTTTGACAGATTTTTTTAGTTTGGGTAGACTTGAAATTATTTGATTGGGCCATGTCAGCATTACATCTTATGCACATACACGACTACACGCTGTATTGTCAGGAAATTACCGCTTCTGGAACGCCGCAAAAGATCGGAAGGGGGGGCTGAGGTTAAAACTTGGTCAAGCCACTTGGTTTAGACACGGCTTGGTGCACCAGATGGATCTAAATCCGATCCATGCGCTGGTGTAAACCGACAGCAACTTCGGTTATCAATTTCTGTACCGCCAGTTTCCATTTCTTTTATGTAACGAGTTCACCATGTTAGGCTATATGTCTCTTGTATTCGGTTCTTGAAGAAACACTCCACAGAAGACCCCCTCCTTTCAATCGACCTTTCTAGGTTACACGCCGAATTCATCCCAACTTTTTCTTCTCTTTACTTCGCTCTTTCTTCTTCGATCTGATCGTCATGGCGGCTACTTCAAGCCACCAGAACTTTGCTGCAAGAAGAGTCTCACGAGCTATGATATGGGGGATCTCACATACTCGACATGGAGGCTTCTCTCCGCCGTGCTCAGTCGTGAGAGAATATAGTCCTGGCTTCGAGGAATAGAGACGACAATAAAAAGAACTCACAAGTTCTCCGATTGGTAAGCACAATCATCGCTATTTTCTTTTGAATAGAGGGGATTTCTTAAAACGATGTTTATATCGATCGTGACTTCATCTTTGTATGCTTATCAGATGTTCAACGGAATGCTTGAGAGAAACAGTGGGGAGAAATGAACTGGCCACAACTGAGATTACTCTCCATATCGGATTTAGGCTGATGGAAACGGGATATGGCGATGCCAGCATTGACAATGGTATAATTTAGCTTATTTTTCGCCTTTATTTGTTTCTTTTGCTCTTTCGTTTTTTTTTTCTTGACGGGAACTTTGATCTAACGCCTACTGTTTATGCGTCCATTTGATGGTTGGCAGGCTCCTTGGCAGCAATCAGCCTTTGTCTTGGGCGAGTATAAAGTTCTTCAGCGAGTTTGTATTTTTTTTTTAAAGAAATTGGGTATGGCACATGATGTAAGCACGATAGCAGCTTATCAGAGGACTTAAATGTTTACTGGTAATGTTCGACATCTCCCTCTATTTCTCTCTTGTCATCGTTCTCTCTCCCTTTTTTTTTTTGAGCTAGATTCTTCTTTTTTTACTGAGAAGTGATGATTTGTCTTTGGTTGTGAGTTGTTTGCAGCAAGCTTAAAAAAACTTGGGGCTGTGGTATGCCATCGCATGATTTGCCTTTCATGTTATTCATCGAGAGTAGAAGGACATAGGCATATGCCTGCTGTCGTAAAGTAACTCTTTCTTTTCCTCCTTCTTTTTTTTTGACTTTTATTACTTATGTATTTTTGCTTGTTATTTTTTTTTTTTTACCTTACTGATATGCGAGAGTTGTCCATATATATATATGTATGTATATATACAATCTAGATTCCTACTTCATCCATTCTTATAGACATGGCTATTTACCCAAGATGATGATGTTTATATTTTTATAGGTGCTATTTACTAATGTGACTGAGACCTTTCCTTTGTTCTCAGGATTTTTACAGCAACATTAAAACGAAAGTAAGGGAAAAGACCTCATAAACTTATGAAATCATCATGCTGTGAGGTACTTCTTTCTTCTCTTTTTTTTCTGCATGCTGTGTGCGCATACCCACTGTTTTTTCCTTTCTTTTTTTTTATGCAGAGAGAGTAAATATAGAATAACAAAGATAGTAATGAAATTAGCTAATATAGGTTATAGACCTTCTTGTTATGCAATAACTTAATGCAAGTGAGGATAAATATGGATCTGACATACCCATGCACATCATTGGTTGATGGCTGGGTTGATCATAAAACGACTCTCAAAACAGAGATATAAGCATAACAATATTGATAAGCTAAGTAATGACCACAGCAATACCTTATTCTTCTTCTTTAGAACTTAAACAGAACCTATTATAGTATATATATATATATATTTGGTTTTCCCTCTTCTCTTTTTCTTTCTAAACTGTCTTACATAAATCTCTCCTTCTCTTTTTTTTTTTTGTATTTTTTCAGGATTTCTCTCTTCTAAAGTAGCTAAAATATGCTTCTCAGGAGTTGGGTTTCTCTCTTCTGGGTGCTCTCTCTTTTGTCTCTTATTAATCTTCTCCTCTTTGGGTGCAGCAGCCCCCTTTATTTATAGGAAGAGGTGAGGGCATTTCAGTCTTTGCCCATTTAATTTTCTTCCCCTCTTCTTTAATAGATATTTGACTGAGCCTTTGCCCAATAGGAATTCTGATATTTACATATTTTTCTTTTTTTAAGCATGATACAGTCTTTAGATTCTCTTTTAATGCAATTAATGGTCAATGCATATTTCCCTGACACTTCCCTCTCCATCTACTGTTGTTTCATGAGTACAGTGATGGGCTGGGCTTAGAGCCTTAAACACATTGTCTTAATATACTTATCAAGCTATCTGTGTTTTGCAGGCTGCACTTTTCTGTTTCAAACAGCAATCATCTTCATTTGGAGCAATTTAACATAAGAATGATAGTTTGGATCTGTTGCTGTTGGTCCTTGATCAATATTCTTATGTTACATTTTTCTCAAGAACTGAGGCAGTCCCTTTTTAATTTCAATTTAGCATATGTTCCTCATCAAATCTGCTAGCCCGGCACTGTTATTGCTTGGTACCTCCTTTATTTTTGTGTTACATTACTGCAGCTGATCCATGATTGCATTTTTATTGAAGAGTTTCTATTGTTTTCTCTCATATTAGGCCTGGAGCTGTTGGTTCTTCATCAGCTTGGAGTTTCCTTAGGGCAAGTGGATCATCATTAAAGCATCGAAATGGTATGCTTCATATTCTTGTATCATTAACCAATCATGCGAATAACTGTTATTTGGTGTTTAGCCAAACTGAATTCTGTATGTAACCTCCTTTGGTGCTCTCATGCACCTGTTCCATTTCAACTCCAATTGATAACTTTAATTCACTTCTTATATCCTCAAGAAGCTGAGTGACTAATTAATTTAATTTTCATGGATTAAGTTGTGTTAATTTGCATTTCTTTCCCTCATCAGCTCATCCGTATCTCTTCAAAATTGAGCTTTAATCAAGGCGCAATAGAGGTCGAGATCTACACCATTGTGTTCTCCCTTTCACCAACTTTTCAGCGATACCAAGAACTCAGGTTGCGGTGAAGTAGATCGACGGAACGGAATGTAGGAGATAAGCTCTTCTTTCCTTCCTTTTTTTTTTGATTCTGGTTTCCTTTTTTTTTATGTTTGCATTAGGGGCCAGGGTCAGAGCCTATCATGATCTTCCATTTGTGTGACTTTGTCGCTGACAGGTGGGGACGAACAGGAGTTGGCCAATCGGAGAAGTGACAATGGAAGGAAGAGGTTCCGACAGTGGGTCCATGATGTCTCATATTCACTTCATTGGGCTTTCCCTCACTGGGCCGAGATGATTCTTGACAGGAGTTTATTTCTTTGATTTTTTGTTGTTATTTGAAAAAAAAAACATTTGATACCCTTTCCACAATTATTTGGATATAAAATCTTGTGGGCATGATCAGGGGGTTACGAAAATCATGATAACATTAAATTTCATCTTTATTGATTGCTCAAAACATTTTATATCATTCATCATTTTGTTTAATCTTGGGATCTTATTGAATTTCGGATCTTCAAATATTGGTCGATTATCTGAAATTGTGCAATCTTTGGGCTTGGAGGAAGTTGTCGAAGTTATTGTGGTCCCCACAATCTTGTTGAGTTTTTTTTATTGGAAATGATTTTCGGCACATTTAGCTTGTCATAAAATATTCATCAAATATTTCACGAACTAGTAGCATTCAAATGCCCCTCATAATCCATGGTGACTTTTTCACGAATTTATGGATATTTTAGAGTTCTCTTGACATATTTCGGCTAATATCTGGAGCATTTTGATATTTTTCACGACTATGCCTTTCGAGATTTTCTAAGGCCATTTCAGGTTTCTACGATCTCCAAAAAATATTTCGTGAGTATCTTATGTCATTTTGAACACGCATTTTTAGGGGTCAACAATGGTAATTTATTCATTTTATGTGAAACACTTGGTGATAAGATGTGCCTTATGTCTTTTCACATTTTCTATAAAATTCCTTTGGTATTAAATGTCCATTTGCAACCAATGAGTTTCATTCCTTTAGGTAATGTTACTAAGTCTCAAATATCATTATCATATATGCACTTTATCTCTTTATTTATGGCATTAATCCACTTCTATGAGTTTTAAACTCATGTTCTTAAAGATAGATAATATAATCGTCCGATATTGTTTGTCTTTTCTTCCTAGTAGATCTTGTAAGTACGAGTTCTTGAGGTGTTTGGAGTTGTGTAATGACAACATTATCTTCAATTTAATTGTTACCAGGATCTAATTCCATAAATCCATAACAAAGTCTAATTTTGAGTCAAACAGTTTTCTTAAGTCCTTAAGCAAGCAATTTGACTTTTTTGAGTTTGAGCAATCCGTTTGGGTCCCTAACTAGTTTATCTCTTGCTCAGATTTAGGGCCCGAGTCAAACAGTCTATTGAGTCCTCAAATAGTCTGTTTTGATTCTATAATTGGAATGGTCCATTTTGAGTCCTCAAAAGGTCCATCTCCTACTCAGATTCAGCCCTTATGTTCTGTATTGATTCTCAAATGGTCTATTTTAGCCCTGAAATAGTTTCTTTGAGAATCAATGCATGTGGCTTCACCTTGAAGATAATATAAAAAATGTGTCATCTCTCCCCCTCAACCAAAACTTTCTCAAAGAACTTATCTTAATTTGTCTCTAAAACTTAATCTTAAATTGTGGGATATAATAATTTGGGTACTCTTTTGATCTTTTAGCATAAGCAACTAAACAACCAATTATCTTTTCATCCAATTATTTCTCTTGTGGCTTATAAAGCCGAGTTTATTATATATCTAAAATATAATATGTGGACTTTTCAGTCTACATTTTATATGAGATTTTATTATAATTGTCTTAGTTGATACTTTTTTTAAGAATATAAACTGCTTTTCTTAATGAATTGAGAAATTATAACTTTGCACAAAATATATTTTCTCCTTAAGAGATATAACTTAAGCTTTTGTGCCAAAGTATTCATGAATTCTCAATAGTTAATTTATGCATAAAATTTTAGTATCCATTTACATTCTTTCCTTATATAAGTTATTTTTCCATACAAGGTCGTTATAAATTGAAGAAGAAATGGATCTACCTTATTTTGGACTATGAGACAAAACCAAATTTCTATTCTTAAAAGAACAAATAAATCCTTATTTGTTGATTTGAGATAGAGTTGAAATTTCATTAAAATGAAATTATAAAAAAGTCTCATGTATGTCCAAATATAATCCATTACTAAACAACAACCTATGAACTTTATAGCTTCCAAAATTGATTGTCTTGTTGTCACCACTATATAGATGTATCTTTCACCATCATTTGACTTTTGACAATCAAAAGGAAAATCTTAGAAATACATATGTGGGTTGCTTCATCCGAATTAATCCACTAAGTGTATGTTGATACTAAAAAAAAGACTTTAGCAAGAAACACAATATTATTCTTGGTACCCCAAGTACAATATTTCCTTAAATGTTCTTGTTTTCATAGAAGAATAACACTTCAGATTCTGACTTTTCAATCAGCTTCTAACCCTTAACTTTATTGGGTTTCTTTTATGATTCAAAATTGCAGTTTTTATTCTTAAATTTAATGTTTCTAACTTCCTTATATCTTTGGAGTCAAAATCAATTTGAGTAACCTACATTTTATCTTCAATTTATTTTCTTCCTTCACCATATTCATGTTGAGAATAATGAGAATTAATAACTCATCTCGAACTTAATAGGAAGAAAAATAAGCACTAAATAACCTTATTATCTTACGATCTATTTAGTGCTTATAATTTTGAAGCATGAAATGTCATCTCTAAATGTACTCCCTTATGTTGATTTTATATTTATTTAGATACCTGAAGTGTTTCTGCTATGAATGTCCAAATTTAACTATTGTCCATCTATAAGTGCTCTTTGGAGTCTCCTTACAGACTTCAAATACCTACTTATTCTTAGCAGACATATTTTCTAAATTTTCTCCAAGAATTCTTAACTATATTGAGGGACTTAAACATTTTGCCATGAAATACATATAAATGTAACCAATATCTATATGTGAGTGCTCTTTGGAGTCTCCTGACATATTTCAATTGATTACCTTCTCATTCATACAAAATAATATTTCCTCATATGAATCCTTTAACCTTAATGAAATTAGAAACAATGCCTCTTAAATGTCTCAAGAATGGTTTTCATGAAATGATCACGAGACACATGTGTTTTTGACCTCAATGGGATTATTAGTCCTTAACACATGGTCAAGATCAAGCCAACTTGAGAACCTTTAAATTTTAAGTTGGAATTTTAAAGATGCTAGATATGCACTTACATTAATCCTTAATTGTATAACAATAAATCACAATATAAAGGTCCAAATCCCATCTACTAGCCTTTATCCATTTGCAAGTGCTCTTTGGAGTCTTCTTACAAACTTCAATCGACTAGGTGTAGTATCAAATGTAACGATTCATAACATAACAATTAATTAACCTTCCTTTGGGCCGATTAATTAACCATTTGTAAATCCTCACAATCATTACCCATTTGATTCTACCAAAACATTGTACATGTAGCCTTTTAAATTATGTCCTTCCTTTGGGCCGATCCATAATTTAAGAGTCACATGTACCTTAATACACTTGTATTTGGGCCTTTGAGACAACCGTTAATGTGAGAGTCCATTTGTGGGATGACATTAGGGTCGGCCCAACTTCTCAAATACAACTAAAGTTACCTTTGTATTTGATTTAAAGTATACCTTAACCTAGACTTTTCATTATGCACATCAATCCTAATATGAAAAGCCTAACTAAATACTGACCTAGGATGATTTAGACTTAAGACTCGGTTGCGAAACCTTAAGGTATACATACAATAGACCATATAGTACTTATATAGACTACTAAACCTTATGTAGTTTGTTTTGGTAAGTAACAAACTACCCAAAGAGACCAGAAGGAGAACCATAGAAATATGTAACCATACAAACCAGTATGCATTACATTAAGGTAAGAAAAGAAAGCGATGGTTTCCTCTTCAGCCAGCAGCCATTAAAATTACACCACATCCAGGCAAGATTCCTAGAAAAGGCCAGGGTCATATGGACACTTAGGCGCCGACCTTATTTTCTGCGACATAATTTGTCCTCATGACAACATGGTGTAATATAATGCTTACAGCTCTTACTAATAAAAACCATGGCAGAGATAAGTAGAGGAGAGAAAACTGGACAAAAACGGAATGTACAAAACCTGTACATACCATCTAAGAGGGTTATTAATCCGAATTTTTGGTCAGTTTCTAATAAAACCATATAAATCTTTCCTAACGGGCCACTATGGCATCTAGCGGGCCCTCAACTCGATTCTGGTCATAACCTAAAAGTTTGCAACCAAAACTGAAGTTGAACGATTGTCTCAGAGTGAAACAAATCGTTGATGGACCGTAGATAGAGTAGAAGAAAACGTCCTAATCTAAATCGAGAAACCCTAAAGATTTCTCTCCTAACCAAATATTCTACTCTAATTCTAAATCATCCAATTTTAGTAGATCAGATTTTTAATGATTTGGTATTTCGATCTTCTTAGTTACCAAAATTCATAAATAACCAACCATGTCAATTATATCCAAATTTAAATATTGATTATATTAAAATTTCCAATCATAATTAACCATATAGTATAAAGGGTTAAATGCCAAAAATATGAATACTAAAATATAATCAAATATTTACTTAAATACTTTAATAAGCTAACTTAATTTTAACCGTACAAAAATAGCTTATTAAAAAAAATGCATGGTCAAAAAAAAAAAATACAAAAAAAAGATCGAAATCAATAACTATTTACCATGCCAAAAAATAAACACTAAAATTGAAGGTTCAATTTTAGAATCCAAATATGCACAATTTTTTTTTTTAGATAAAAAAAAATGCAATATCAAATCAATTTGAAACAAAATGATTTTGAAATTCCATAAAGCTTTAACTATATTTTCAAAATCTCTCCAAATAACTAATTTCAAAACAATTTGAAACAAAACGATTTTGAAATTCCTTAAAGCTTTAACTTAATTTTCAAAATCTCTTAAAATAACTGATTTCAAATCAATTTGAAACAAAACGAATCAAAAACAGTTTTTTTTTTTTTTAAAAAAAATTTAGATCAATCAAAAAAAAAAAAAATCTCCAAATCAAACAATCAAATCCAAAATTTGTGTTTATTCTACTGGCTCATGACGAGTGGCTCTGATACCACTTGTTGGGTTTGCTTTAAAGCCAAAGGAATAACAATTCTAACAGATCAAATAGCAAACCAGAAAATAACTAAAGAACTCGCAGAACCAGCAGTGGAACATATTATTTCAAAACACCAAAAACTAAACTTTAGAGCGGAAGCATACCTGAATCCATTGCTATGGCCAGGATCTTGATGTAGAGCACGTCTTGCTTGATTGCTGAGGTCCTTGATGTCGTGAGAGAACCACCAAGGTTGGGAGGAAGTCTTCCAAGAGTTCAAGACTTGCCCTTTGATGCCTTTAGCCTAAAAAAAAGTACTATCTCTCTCTAATTGATGGAAGTATTAGGGAGATGGGCAGAATTGCTGCTATCAACACATGTATGCAGCAGAATTCGTGGATGTCTTGTCCCTTGGAGACCAATCCCATATATATAAGCCAAGGTAACTTGGCATGCACTCATCTTCTATATTCATCCATCACAAATATAGAACATGACTTTCCTAAGTTAACCACCTATTAAAGGCAACGCATCTTTTGTACAAAACCATGCTTTTCTAATACAGCCACGTTTAGCCTATTACCATACTTAACAATATTCATAATTAGCAGAATCACTAAGCCAGAATTAGCCCACCTTCTAGATTGTTTCTAAATCTGCGCATGATCTAGAAATAATCCAACACGTTTCACCTCCTTTGACTAAATTCTCGATTGCTTTTGGCTCCTCTCTTCTTTTTCTGTTTTTGATGAAGCTCTCTTTCTCTCTCTCATCTACTCTTCTTCTCCTCCTCTCTCTCTCTTGTTTCTCTGCGTTTGTAAAACCTAAACCTTTACAGGGTCATGGTTCTCTCCCGTTAAACGGTGGGAGGAGGTAGCGGGAGGCTCCAACGGTCGAGTGAATTTGCAATCACAACCGTCTGTACAAAGTATATCGATTAATCAAATTTGAAGTAAGCCCTAAGGCTGGGTTTGCAAACTAGCCGTTACAACGTGTGACTGATGTCAGCGCATGTAAGCAGCAAATAGTCCAGCTGGATCAACAAACGGTCTCGATTGATTATTTTAGCCTTTTATAGGATGACTTGGAGTACGAACGCTCCGAGTGGGATTGAAGGGAGGTTATAAGTATTATAAAGTAATTGTGTTGGTCTGACTGTCCTGCCCCACCGCCTTCAATCAATTACTTTATAAAGTAAGAGGCGGTGGGGCAGGACAGTCAGCAGAATTTAGTATATAAAGTAATTGTGTTGATTGATACAATCGATCTGTTATAAACTTATAATAAAATACCAAATTTCAATTTTGGAATTTTCTTTGTGCAAAATTTAGAATTGGCACTTACATATTTTAGATAAACGGTCGAGATTTATTATTGAAGATTTGACCATTTGTACTATCAAATGAGAAATTTTCCAGCACAATTGATTAGGGATATTTTACGGTAATTATTTTACTCAACTAAATAATTAATTGCTGCATCATTATGTTGTATGAACTGAGATAATTAGTTTTATAGCACAATTGAATAATGTTATAGAGATGCAATGTTCAATATAAACTGAAATAATTCACTAGTACAGAAAAATGTTACTCTGTTTGTTATAAGATCAATTGTGCAGAAGGGAGATTAATTTTGGCGCTGCATCATAAAAAAATTCAGATGTCATTGGAAACATGGAACAATTAATCAACACCCTATCGCAAGAAATCAGCAGAAACTACAATACATAAAGTTTGTAGTGTACCCAAAGAATACTTAATAGTACACACCGAACTTGAAAACTCTATAGCCATAATTTATCAGTTCCTCAGGAACAATTGCTGTACTGGGTCGGATTGATGCCCACAATTTTGCCATGTTCTTCAAAGTTACCAACTTAAATTAACAACACTGATTTTCGAGAAAATTTAAAAAGTAGATCTCATTCATACAGCATAGAACTAAATGAAGTACAATGTTTTCGGAGTACAAATTTAACCAAATCAAAAGAACAAACTTTGAGGTCATCATTAGGAGTGATGAAAAAAATATTACTAGCAAATGCACAAAGTAAAAAAATTAGGTTAACTGGAATTTCCAACTGGAAGCTGCAAAACATGATAAATTTCTAAGGTTATTGAAACATTCACAAACACCAACAAAACACTAAATCTACAACTTAACAGTCAACTTTCGTATAGAATATGCACATTATGTCATTATGACCAGTCTATCCATACATAGTCAAACCATCACCGATAGGAATGCAATGAATGAGGTGCAGTGACACCTTTGATTGTAGTTCATACCGGTAACAAGCCTGAGAGGTTCTATACCAAAGCAGTACAGCAATGGCAGCTATGGGCAGGCTCCAAGTTCTAGCAACAATTCTGATCATTAAAAGTACTTTCCTGAATTAACCATAGTCAAATCTACACAAAAAAACCTAAATCATAGTGATAATCAGTACTAACTGATTAGTTTGATAATCTATGTATGGTTACTCCAGTGCTAACTGTAACTCGATCAGCAGCCACATCAAAGCCGCTTCAGTATTAACAACCCTTCCAGGAAAGAAACTGTTGTTCCTTATACTCATTTCAGTGCGTAAGAGCCCGAATAAATATCAAAGCTAAAAACAATCAATTCTTTTGATGAAACAATTACCTTCAGCAATTAGAATTTCATTGCATGTAGTAACAATTACAAATATCAAATTAAAATTTCACCAATGAAAAAGGCCAAAATTACAACCAATCTACAAAGATTTTTCAACCCGACTACTAGGATGCTGGTGCCTCTTGCTCTGCCTCGAGCTTCTTCACATAAGCCTGGAGCACCAGCAACAAATTCCTGGCCGGTGCCTGGAGCGTCCCAACAAGCGAAATGGCCGGCATCTGCAATGTCCCCAGCAACTTAGCATAAATCTCCGCTCGGCTCGGCATTGTCTCAAGCGCCTTAAACTCATCTGGCCCATAAAACTTCCCTTCAAACACAGCCCCAACATAGTCGTTCCTCTCATCAAACTTCTCATCCTTCTGGATTGTGCGGTACGGCTTCAGTGCCTCCGGTATTTCCTCGGAGTGCACGAAGAGGTACGCATTCATGCCGGTCATACACGGCTTGAGAGCCTCAAACTTTGTTCCCTCAATTGCTTTCCCAACGAGTGTGTTTTTGGCAACCATGAGCTTAGCCGAGTCGGGGAGAGCCTTGCGCACTGCTTGGAGCTGCTTGACAGTAAGTCCCTCATAGCGGATTCCGGCTATGAGGTAGCAGTTCTCCAGTTGTTCCTTGACAGCGGCGATGACTTCCTCCTTCTTGGCGCGAGTAATGGTGGCCCGAATGGAGGGGAGGGTGGGAGAGCGGCGAGAGGGGCGAGAGGGGAGGGTAAGGGTTTGGTTTATGCGGTAGTGAGAGTGGGGACTGGAGAGGAAAGGGGAGGAGAGCGCGGTGGCCTCCATTGGAGAGGTGGTGGAGGTGGAGAGAGGGATGGAAGAACGGATTGATTGATTCGGATAAACCCAAGGGAAAGAGAAAGGGAAAGAGAGGCCGATAGCATTTTGCTTGTGTCTTATCTCTGAAACATTTTTGGGTGACCAACGGGTTGGGTTGGGTTGGGCTTGGAGTTGGACTGTTGGGCTGGAGTCGTTTGGAATCGTAGTAACTCGGTCCGAGTGTACGAGTTTATGTTGGCATGCACTTGTCATGCGTAGTTTAGGGTCACCTGCATTTACCCCTAATAAACAATCTGAGAATGCATTTGGCATGCATAGATTAGTGTAACTTCTTAAGTTAGTATACTAATTTATTAACCTGTAATTAAATAAAAATGCTAACTTTAATATCTAATCATACTAATCTATAGTGTTATAGATTATTAGTGTAACTAATGTCAGAAAATATATGTTCGTTATGAAGTCCAACACGTACATATACTTCCCTGACATTACTAACTTAGGGGCGTCTGTATATTTGTATGATTGAATTGTGTCTTTTTGGTATAACACGTATTATTAACACTATTTTTGTTACCAGACAAAAGTATGTACACCAACCACTTGTGGTATACGCTTTGTATACGATAGCAATTGTTATATCATAGCCTTTTGCATTCATGAATCATCAATATTTTTACACAACAATTGTAAAATAGATAAATATTTATAACGGGTTTATCAAATTACAAAATAATTGATTACAATATTTTTACAGAACGCACAATAGTTAAAAAAATAATGTATACATCCTCCAAATACATTGTTTTCTACCCTTCTGCAATGTGCTACAATAAGAAATTACGTGATTTTGTTCAAATTTGGGTAATTATGATTAAATCTCCGAGCTTCAATTTTTTTTCTTCTCTCTTTAGTTAACCTCTTTCAAAACTTCTATAATCCATCTCTCCATCCGTTTTATAATGATAAAAGAGCAGAAGAAGCTTATTGTAGCGGGGATAGTTTAGTACCGAGCTCTACTCAAAGCCTCAACAATTTCCATACTTACGAATGCTCTTTTCCCTAATACTAATAGCCAATGTTTCGTTGTGAAATTAAACACTGGGCATGCAGAACTCGAAATGGGAGGCAACTGTGGAGTATGCACGAGAATGTAGAGTCAGCAAGGATGAGACAAACATCTCCAATGCCAGAGGAAATGGGACGGGTGATTCATTTTTCCATAATCTCTATAATCAACTGGGAAATATGGAAGACGCCAATCTAATTCCCGTGGTAAATATCTCTGTCTATTTTCTTTTATTACTTTTATGGATATAGTGGACTGGCGACCTACTCCCATTACCAGAACAAGTTCATGAGCCACATCAATATTACTCATAATAAACCTACCTTTAAAAATTATAGTTTTCTCAAGTTCTGTAGTTGCTAATTTGCTAAAGGCAATTTACATATAAACCCCTTGGAATTTTGAACTGTCATATATTACTGGTTATTTGGAACTTGGAAGCAGAGACAAATAATGGAATTAGGGCAATGAAACTAAGTTTTGGCAGTGTACCAATGTATCTGATACCGTAGATATGAGTTTATTTTGTACTGATAATGTCCGGAGGGCAGGGCTTACAAGAAAAACAAGTCATCTGTCTTCGGTGGTTCGAGGACTACTATACTCGTATATATGAAAACACTACTATACTGTGTGATCACCAATTTGTCAATACATTTTCGAAGACGTGTAATTGAATTGTGAAGAATGTTCAAAAAGGGTCGCAAAAGTACAATCAGAACATCATTGTACAAGGGGAGCGAGATAACTCATATATGGAAAACACTCACAAAACATTATGAAAGCTTCAAGTAGTCCCAGTTTAATAACTTATGGCTTTGGTGGTTCGAGTTTTCTAGTGCGACTTGGTGGAGGCATGTTCTTAGGGTTAGTGAACCAGGTGGTATAGAGGAACTGCTTGTGGGGCCCATTGTGACAGCATACTTGCCTGAGTTTCTGCCTCTCTCTCATCCATCTCAGCATAATCTTCATTTGCCTCTTGCTTGTTAGGCCTCTCAATCCCATTTCCTGAATAATTCAAAAAAATGCAAAATTGCATTACTTGTTTTGAGTTTAAAATATTCTACAAAGATTGACTTGCATTTGGTTTTCACTCACAGGCAAATTGTCAAACGGGCCATGTTCATGTCCCAACGTGATGGTCTTATAACAAGAGCAGTGATAAAACATAGATATGCTTCGTTAAGAAAATAAATGGAAGTTGAAAATTGAGACGAGAATGTCCTAGATAGATTGGATTGGATTTAGTAAGTACCAAGTAGACCGGGTTGATCAAAGGAAAGGGAAGGGTTCTGTGGGACATTTCATCAACCATGTTGTGTGTACAGGAAGAGGAGTGGTGGGAAAAAGAACTAGAGAAGGAAAAGGAAGAAAGGAAGGAGGTTAGTGTTAGAGTGACCGACCTTGACGTGGTCCCAGGTGTCAGAGATGGTGAGGGGCCCGTGCTCCTTGACGACGTCGAAGATGGCGCGGGAGATGGAGAGAGTCTGCTCGGGAGGTGAGGTCAGCTCGATGGGTTTCATCTTGGGCTTGCCTTTCTTCGCCGCCCATCGCACCACCGTCCCAAACACCATCTATCACCTATCGATCCGACGACTTCACTCACTTATCAAACCCAAACTCGGAAGGCAGGTTGGTTGGTTGGTTCTTGGTTGTTTAGTTCAATACTCATACATGCGAGTCCAATTAAACTCGGCACACATTGCAAACATGTCGTTGTTGTGCAGTGACAAACCCGCGCATGTGAGAGTTCGTGCGGTGTCGTGTCAAACGAAAGAATTGGTTAACAGTTAACACGACGCGTTTAATACTAGGTGTCGTGTCGTGTTGACACAACATGTTAAATATGTCAATCAATATTATAATTTATTCATTAAAAATTCATTAAAGAGTATTTAAATAATTTTTAATATAGAAAAAATATGATAAATTGTTGAAACTTCATATATTAAAATAAAAATTAATGATTGAATAAAAAGATTATGAATGAAAATTATTAAATTTATAATATAAACTTAATATAATTTAAATTCTAATTTCTAAATAATATTTATTTTTATCGTGTCAACTCGTGTCGTGTTAAGACGTGTTAGTGTCTGGAAGACTCCAACATGACACTTCGACACGCATGTGTCGTGTCGCGTCGTGTCAACATGCTTGTGTCGTGTCATTTTAGAAAACACTAACACCAAGCGGTTGCTTACTATTAGTTTCTCTGTTCAATAAATTATTAACCGCTTATTAGTTTCTCTGTTCAATAAATTATTATTATCATTATTACTATTCTTTCTTCGCAACCGCCGTGAGCCGTCCATTGATAATTCAATCTCACTTTTAAAGTTTGGAACAGGCTGAACTAGAGTTGTTCGGAACGAGCCGAACTAAGTTGAACCAAAACAAGACGAACAGCTAATTAGACCTCTTATTCTTATTCCACCAATTTGTGGGACTGATACGAACTACTCTCGTGAGGCTTACACCGTACAATTTAGATTGAAAATATTTTAGATATTCCTTCCAAAAGCGGTCCCATTCCACTGTTGCAAAGGACAAGGACAACAACTTACGCTCCGATTATTTAATATATATTTTTTTATTCTTGTTCCTAACAAACTATTCTTGTTCACGAAAAATTTATTTATTCTTTTTCACAATTTTTATTCAAGAACAAGTTATTTATTCTTGTCCCCCCCTCCCCCCCCCCCCCCCCCCCCCCCCCCCCCCACTTCCAAACACACCAAATTATACAATTGGTTTAAGAGGCCTTAAAAAAGGAAGAAATTAATTGGACATTTTAAGCAGTTATGTTTATTAGCAATTATTTTTTAAATCTAAATAATAAAACCGACAGACTATTAACTTACATGATATAGCTATGCGCACATATTTTAAATAATATTTTAATATTTGCTATAGTAGGTTTATATTATATAATTATCATTTTGTCAACTATCTGTTATTGATTTGTTACTGTTAATGTTAACGCATACGGATGGATGGGGTACGGTCGTACGGATAAGAATAAAGATTCACAAGGATACGTAGATCTGATTCTTAATGGATAGGTATATAAAAGTGCCTTCATTAGTTCATCTGACCCTTACAAACACCTGTTAACACTCCTAATCTGAAGGTAAGCATCATAGGATTTACAATATTTCGAGCTTTCAAACAGAGATCACAAAAAAAGTTACAAAATTAACTAATCAGAGAAGCAAAATAATGAAATATTGACCGTCCAAACAGTCCGGTTATTAAACATACATGCCATGGATCATTTGAAACTCTGTTAGGACAATTTTGCCTCGTTAATTAAACAAGTAAAGCAGTCTTGCTTAAAATGACTATTCTGAAGCTCAAAATATTGCTATATATTCTTGGGTTGATAAATGACATCACGCTGCTTACATTGAATAACTTTTGATGCTCATTGCTCAACAAAGAATTTATCATCTATATTCCTATGTTATTTTATAAATGGAATCACCTTGCTGTCTCCAAATGTTATCAACAACAACTACTCATTCAATGCCTTCTTTCTTTAGAATAGAATCAACTGCTTCTTCGACAGTATCAACTACCTGATAATGCAAAAATAATAACTCAGCCAAAGATATCATTTGTATGAACAAAAGCATCATTTTTCTTTATTCAAAGCCCTAATCAGTTCAATTGATGACACTAAATTGTATATTGTGGGAAAAAAGGCATAAGAATTAATACCAAATCTGCTGGAAATTGAGCATGATTATCTTTTCCCTTGAAAACTCCTGTCCTCGTCAGAACTGAAAACCAAGGTCTCCCAGCCTATCAACAATGACAAAACAATAACTAGGCAAATTAGAAAAAAGTCTTTCCATTCTAGACAATGTGTGTAAAAGGTCAGTACATGGAAAATACTAAAAAATAACAACAAAGTTGTACATAGTTCAATTAGCAAACAGATGTATCTGATGTATCTTCTAATATCTAAGTTAAAGAATATCATTTCTGCAGGAGAAATTAAGAACCTACCTTCCTGGCACCATTTATGTCGACTTTTGGGTTATCACCAACCATGTAAAGTGTAGAGAAAGAATGAGCTTGTCCTTTATTAGTCATCTCTTTATTTTGATGCATAGTAGAAACAATTTTTCCAAGTACAGCCTCAGCATTCTTAAATACAAATGGATTGGGCTTCCCATAAGATGTATATTTCAGAGGAGAATCATTAACCCTGAAATTTGAAACATATACATGCAGACAGAATGAATATCCATGTATATACTCCAGGGTAGTTAGTAATAATTAAAATTACATTTAGAGGGCTATATCAAAGCAAGAGTAACATAGCATATGCACCTTTGTGTGTATTTATCTGAATTTCCAAATTTAATTTACATAAAAGGCCTCATATTACACCAGGAAACCTAGATATTACTTTATCTGAACCAGTCCAGATAGAAATAGTTGCTACAGGTACATAATACTGAGATTCTTTCCTTACGTATTGAAGATGCTTTCAAGTGCAATTCTGAAGGCACCCATTCCAAGTCGCTCAGCAGGAAATGCAGCCTGTATTGAATGCAGTTAAAGTGAATGTTCTTACATAGAGTTCCTCTTGCAATTCCAAATGCACAGCTTCTCACTTGCACAAACATGAAATTAGAGACAGACCTGATATTCAAGGTCATCAGATGCAAAATATAAAGCAGGCTGATCTCCTTTCTCTTGTCCAGGAAGGCCACCAGTTCTCAGTATATCACAGAGTACCTAATTAAATGAATGTAATAGCATTATTGCACACTGACCTGCCACATTTTTTGTTAATAGTAAGTTTAAAAGAAAGAAAAACAATCATTCTAATATTACAAAAGAGGGTGGAATACCTGTATGTCCCTGCTCCAATCAACAGGATCACTAATGACAAAAACCCCTTTAACTCTTTCTGAATAAACATCATAACTTGGATGCACTGACATGGTGGCACTTTTCTTGTTACATGTTTCATTCGTAATCCACGACTTGAAAGGAGCTAGTGGGTCAATGTCAGGGAAGTATGTTGCATATTCATCTATCGAGAGGACCTTCCTGCACAGAGTGACAAGCAAAAGGTCAGCAAATTGTGCACTTGACTCCACCAGCAGCAACTCAACTATAAACCATAATTCAATTTGTTCACATGAATTTCAGTTCTGCCCCCACAGTCACTCAACTAATGTTCTGATCTAGCTGTTAAGGCTACTGTGTTGTTACGAACCCTGAGCACATAAATACGGAGTATTATGGTAGAGCAAATGAGAAAATAATTCTACAAGAGTAACTTATGGAAGATATATTTGAGAATTAAGATTATTATATTCACATTGCAAATTCATAATATTACATATAGTCACATCAATGTAAAGAATCTTCTGGCTTAACATCTGATGAAATTCTAATTATTTAAATCAATCCATATTTGGTACATATTTTGAGGTTGAATACTAAGAAAAAAAAAGAAGGGTATGCTGATGATTACTTGCAGGGTGATGGTTGTACTTAAAAATACTAAAGTGAAATGTGGGCTAACGTAACCCCCATCACAGTAGTGATGGTTGTACTTAAAAATATCATCGAGCTTCTAGTTCCAGTTTAGGAGCTTGGCGGCATGCTCCTGGTAGCATGTGCTACCATCGAAGCAAATTGCAATTATAAAAATTCAAATGGGTTCGCAAATTTCAGTATTTATTTCTGTGGTCACCAGCTCATCTTTAATCAAATCAAGAACCGGTATCTAAGTCAGTTACAGAAACAATAGTTCATAGACCCAATTTATAGTGGAATTGTAAATACCTGAGCATGAACTGATTACATTACAAACAAAAATATAAAGTAAATGAATCTAGGAACCACTCAATCTTCTCTAATAAGATATCATAATTTTACAAACTGGGGCAGGTTCTTACTTGAAGCCGTACTCCGACATAACTGTATCTGGTTCCCCTTTTCCAACAGCAACTATTGGCTCATCTTCAAAACTGTTTGGAATTATGGATAAGAATGTAGTTTTCCAATTGCAGTCAATTGAGGATTATAAAATTGAAAATTCCAGTTGTACCGATTTAGCAGTTCTCTAAAAGGTGTATGACCTTGAACCACCTACACAATTGCCCCATAAAATAGTAAAAAACTCCAAGTTTTGTTCATGGAAACTAATGAGGTGTTGTAAGTAAAGTGAAAACTGAATCTTATAGCAAACTAGCAAACTAAGCAAAGTTCATTTAAATCAGAATCAGGAAATGTTCTAGCCTTTCAGAATTAATTCAAGTAAATTTATCTTATTCAGAATAACTAACGATTAATCTGCATTTTTCTATTATATGCCAGTAGTATTGTAACACCTGCTAGGTTTTATAATGCAGGTAGATGCATGAAATGGGAAGGTACCTGCAGAGGCGATATGTTCACGCCTAAAAGCTTGCTTAATTGAGACGCTCTTTTTGACTCCGGAACTCCCCCACCTGCCAATATTAAAAAATAAATTTCAAATAGCAAAACAGATTAACTAACCATAACATATGAACCTTAGCAAAAGAACTCACCATTAGTCAGAAATAGAAAAGGGATCCTTAGTGTGCCTGTCAGAAAGCAAATGACGAAATTTTAGCAACGTGCCCATATAACTTAAAATTCTTTTTAAAGGAAATAAGCAGAAATCGCCATGAGACATTCACTTAAAATTAAGTCATTTGCATGAAATTAATTCATTTAAGCATTGTCCATACCATCCCTTGCATAGAGTCTTTGAATCGCCTGAGGTGATCCGCCAATTGGAGCGCTTCCTCCAATGATTACTCCATCAATGTCAAAGGCAATGCCAAAACTAGGCCTTAAACGCCATCCCAGAATCAATCAAAAGGAGGTTAGTTCTAACTGAGCAATTGGGAAATGCAAATTACAATTAGGACTGGATTACAAATAAGAGAAATTGGGAAACCTTGGTGGAGGAGGGAATGGAGAGTGGGAGTATGAGCGCGGTAAGAGGTCCAATTGGCTCCTCAGGAGCTCGGCTCGCGACCGTACGGCACTGACTGAGAAACGGAACCTCATATTTTTGTGTGACAGAAACAGAAGTCACAGAACAGAAGAGAAGAGGCGAACAAGCACAGAATCAGGAGCTCATGGGCCAATGAGCAAGTGGGCCGGGCTGCCTGGGGCCTAGCAAGATCAAACTCTTTATCTACCAATAAAAAGAATCTTAAATACAAAAGAAAAAAAAAAACTAATGATCAATGCTTTTATACGATTTTATAAATCAATTACGGTCGTATGTAATTTTTCAAACATATTATTTATTTATTATAATATTAAAAATAGATTATTTATTAGTATTAGTCATTTGATGCATTTGTAAATAAATATGGTTTGTGCAAGTATAAAATTTATTGGTGTTATTATCCTTATTAATATATAAATCAAATTAAAAAGAAAAAAGCACCACCTGAGTTTTCAGAGGCCTCAATATTTCCCGGCTATTCAATTCCCACGAATCCCTCTCTGAAACCTTCGACCACGGACAAACGCACAGCGCCAAAATTCTACACTCTTCTTTTTCCTTCCCAAAAAATGGCGGTTCCACTTCCGGTAGCTCAGGCCCCACCCGTCATAGAAAGACCTCGAACCTTCTCTACTACCACTACCAGTACCGCTCTTCTACCCAAGGTCACTTTTTCCCGGTCTAACCTCGCTTCCTCCTTACAACCTCTCAAGAGAGGCCTCAGGTCGAACTCTATCGTTTCCTTCTCTGCCAGTACCACTTCTCCTGGTATACTACTTTCGATTTTTTATGTTTAATTGGAGTAACAAAATTGTTAGTCCAATTTTGTTGAATTTTACAAGTCACACTTTCAGATTGCAATTTCCTTTGGTCACAGGGACAGGTGCTGCAGAAAGTATTGTAAAATCCTTAGAAGGGGTAGAAGTCTTTGATCTATCAGGCAAGGCAGTCCCAATTGTTGATTTGTGGAGAGACAGAAAAGCTGTGGTTGCATTTGCTCGCCACTTTGGGTGAGTTTTCTACTATTACATTTTCGGTTTCAGTATTACTTAGTGTTGCCACATGCATGTTTTGAATCTTGCTATTTGATGTAGGTGTGTTTTATGTCGCAAGAGAGCTGACCTTCTTGCTTCTAAACAGGTTTTCATGAATTGAACTTATATGGCTGATGCATTTCCTCTTCTTTTTGTTTTTATTCCTAAAAAGAATATGAAGGATTTGTTTGTATGGTATTGATTTGATTGGTTACAGGATGTGATGAGCTCAGCTGGAGTTGCTCTTGCTTTAATTGGACCTGGCAGTGTTGAACAGGTATGTAATCCATTATTCTTTAGCAGGATATCAGAGCTACTTGCTAATTTGCAGTTTTTATTCTTTTCATCTAACAGGCAAGAGTATTTTCAGAGCAAACCAAATTTAAAGGAGGTAAGGCAGTGGTTATGACTTCGGGAGGTTTTGATTTCAGAAGCTATTGTAACTATTACTAATCTTGAAATGAAATGCAGAAATATATGCTGATCCAAATCATTCATCATATGATGCGCTTGAATTTGCTTACGGAGTGTCAAAGACATTTACTCCAGCAGTAATTTCTTATAGTCTTTTTCTCATCTTTATATAGTACCCTCTTTCTTTTTTATGATAAAAGGATCCTTCTTATATGACTTATCTTTTATAACTGTTGCATATGCATGCAATTTTGATAATTACTGTTGTCCTCTTTCGGCTAGGCTGGTTTGAAGATAATACAATCGTACATGGAAGGTTATAGACAGGATTGGGGTCTCTCTTTTCATAAAGAAACCAGGACAAGGGGTGGATGGTATTTCTTTCCTCCTTTCTGAAATATTTTGCTTATTTAGGAAAACAATGATTCAGAAATTCTAGTTTGTAATTTAACTATGATTTGTATCCTTTTCATGAAGCCAGTTGCATAATCATCACACGTCTTGTAGCATTAACAAAAAATACAATGAAGTAATAAATGCATAGGGGCAGTTGTCAATGATCTCTCCCTGCAGCAACCCCCCCCCCCCCCCCCCCCCCCCCCAAAAAAAAAAAAAAAAAAAAAAAACACGCACACACTCAAACCTCAATATATTTTCTATAAAATTGGATTGTCTTAAAAGATTATCATAAATTGTAATTTTAGGCAGCAAGGAGGAATTCTAGTTGCTGGTCCTGGGGTGACTAATATCCATTACATCCACAAGGTAATCAAGCTATTGTTTTGAAGGAAAAATATAAACAATTCAATTTGTGATAATGAGGAGCTTTACTTATGAAGTTTAAATGGCCTGCCTGCACTTTATATACATCGAGGGAACAATTTCTTTTTTTAAGGGACTTGTTCGGCCATGTTGTTATTTTGGGTAATATCAAAAGAAGCTTCTTGGTTGGAGCTTTCATTCCTTAGTCTTTCCTGACTTATCGAACATAGAGAATTCTTTGTTCGAAAAAGATAAGAGACGTAGTTAGATTGAGTGAGGTTTAAAGACTAAGGATACGAGGCTTCAAAAGATGAGAGGGAAATCATTTAACCATTAATAGCTTCATGAGTCAAGATGGAATACCCATACTATGCTCAGTAGTTTTGTTATAATAATAAAAATGGCTGTTATGTTTCTACAGGATAGAGAAGCTGGGGATGATCCTGAAATTGAAGATGTTTTGCAAGCCTGCTGTGCTTAAGAAATGTATTCTTTCAGCTATATAGTTTTCATGCCTTTAAATGATTAGGAGGAGGTAAAATTATTTATATAGGAAGTGTAGAACTTATAGCACTATAATATATAGTTAACTTCGCACCCTTTTGTACATGTTCCACCTTCCATCGTCAGAACCACAAGAACCACATGTACAACATAGTATAGTAAAATATGGAGTTGGTCTTATCAGTGGTACAATGCAAATACCTGTATTTTGTTTCGAGGCCGCAGCAGTTGGAACAATTAGCAGAACTTTGCTTTAGCACATTGGAAACAGGCAAGGTGGACACTAGGCCTTCACACAAATAAAAAATGTAATTAACAGTTGTGCTTTTAAGTTCTGTTTGCTAGTCGATAGTTTCGACTGTCATTACTTGATTATCTATTTTTGTCTCACAATTGTGAAGTTTTTATTATTTTTTTCGAGTCCGAGTTAAACAGGAAACTGTCCATTTTCTGACTTACTAGCATAAGATGCCCTCATACGCAGGCAAATAAAGAAACAAAATAATGTTAGACAATAAAAATATATTGCTTAATTTACTAGAGATACAAATAGATTTGTTATTCAATTTGTTTCTATATTAGATGGAAAACCAAATAATAGTGTTGCTTCGTCTGGCGATTGATATCCAACCACATATCAAATCGATCCAATGCCAAAAATGCTTGTTTACTATTTAGATCTAGAGTGTAACACCTATATGGTACGTGCATTTATAAGTAGTAGAGATTGTAGATGAATCATATATTCAGATGATAAAAAAAAAAGTAGGAAATCACCAATTTTTTTTTTTTTTTTAAAAAAAAGTTACTGCCAAGAGTATTCTCAGTGGGTGGCCGAATAGCAAGTGTGCCAAGTAGCTAAAATTCATGAATAGACATGCGATTCCGGAGAAAAATATTACGATTTCTTATGGAAGAGGGGAAAAAAGGATTTGTTGACAACTTGACATGGAAATACGGATATGGTATTATTTCTATCTAATTAATTTTTCAACCAGCAAAAATTAATTTTCCAAGACCCCTTCTATCACTATACTAGCTCCTGTTGAGCTGCATTAAAATTCAGAGGATAACTCAAATTTGACTATATGTTTTTCAGTCTCAGAGAACTTCTGTCGACTAGCATTTGCAATTGATAGATAAATTAAATGTTAGCACTATTCGGTAATCATCAATTATTCTCTATGACGCAGAGTAGTGATAGTTCTTTTCTATTTATTCCAAATATTCGCTTACTGTCTCACTTTATATGAAACAAGGGGGAAAAAAAGGATCACTACAACACTTCAATCCGTTCCTTTATTATTATTGGACAATTCTTTCTATTTTCACGAACTAGCTAGGGATTGAAGAAACCCAGTGTCAACAAATTTTATTGTCCCTTGTCATGCAGGACAATAATATGTCAAATTTAACTTTAATAATAAAACGTAAAAAGAAGGAGATCCTAAAGTATTTGTTGAAAAGGCGGCACCTAGATTTGAAACGGGAAAAAGATTTGCAGTCCTCTACTTCATAACTCAAGGGAATGCCTTTTCTCAGCTAGAGAAATTTATCTAAATTTAGTCCAGTGCATAATTCACAATTGTTTTATGCAGAAAAAGTGAACAATATACCAGACATTTTAAATGCACAACTTAAATATGTAATGTTGCACAAACGTTTAAAATACGAACTTTAATTTAAGCAAAGTAATTCCGACATGCTTAGTTGACACTCAACATGAAAATTACAAAACTTTTTAGATTTTGCCTATCTCTATATATTATTCAAAGTAAATGTAATAGAATAGGAGAAAACTGATTTAGCCTCCTCATTTATTACTATTATTATTAACAACTTTATTTGTATCTAGACGATTAAATAATTTCATTTAATCCTTATTCAATTTGCTAAATAAAGGTAATATATAAACAATATCCCTCAAACATGCCATGATATCCTCTTAATGCAACATTGATCTGCTTAGCCTCTTAACCATAAATTAAGACCGTGTTAGTTATAACAGAAGTTGCTATATAGATGTTTGCACAAGCTCCATACATCAACCAATATTATTGTATGTTCCTATGCTTAAGTGAGTGTGATTAAGATTTAAGTAGACAAGCAAATTGTCTTTTTAGTTTTAACTAATTAGTTGATCGAGAAGGTGAAGAAGAGGCACCATATATGGCGTCAGGCAACGTAGTAAAGCTTGTTTACATTAGTTGCTTTGCCTTAATCATGGCTAAAGCTACTCTTGGTGATGTTTTTGATGTGACAAAGTACAGCGCATCGACTGGAGGAAGCCCTAGTGATAATAGCAAGGTAAACAATATATAACATTGTAAAACCTGTTAGGACAACGTTTGATTATTAATAAATGCATATAGAAAAAGTTTGGATATATATGGTTCACTTGCAATGACCTACATTTTGCCATCAATAATTAGCTCGCAGAAGTAATTTCTCATTGTTTATTCCTTTTTGATTAAAAAAGTAGTCTCTTAATTTTTTTCCATTTTGTATACTGTGGAGACCCTGAAGGGCATTTAAATTATATAAAAAAAAAAATTAAAACATATAGTTTTATTGTAGGCCTTCTTGAATGCCTGGAAAGCAGCATGTGATTCTGATGGAAATGCAACTTTTCTGGTGCCCAAGGGAACATTCCAACTTGGTCAAGTGAAGTTTGTGGGACCCTGTTCCAGTGGCACACCGAGAGTTCAATTCTCAGGAGAACTGCATGCTCCAGCAAATCTAGAGAGCATCTCCGATGAAGCTTGGATCGATTTTGAGGACCTCAATGGCTTGGTTGTTGCAGGAGGTGGAGTCATCCATGGTCAAGGTGCTGATGCATGGTCTAAGGACTCTGACAACAAGCCTGTTGTAAGATATTTTAAAATCTTTTACAAAAGAATCTAGATTCTAGAACCACAGGTAACAACTCAACATTTTTAGGAAATTAGCTAACACAGAAGACCAAGAAAAAAAATCAGAAACAAAAATTGAGAAAATCCACCCTTCAAATCACTATAACAATTTCTGCCACCGTATGAGTGATACATAAATCAATCACATCAGTACAAGTTCCCATCAGGTTTGTCAGCAGTATTAACTTATTACTTATTATATGTATCTCTGGTTGGAAACTAACTTTCGACTTACCTATTTGCAGTCTCTGCGGTTCATGAAGATCACTACAGGAACAATATCAGATCTTACATTGAAGGACAGCAAATTCTTCCATATTAGTATCCACCAGAGCCAATCAATCACAATCGACCGTCTCAAAATCTCTGCCCCAGGTGATAGCAAGAACACAGATGGTATCCACATCAGTGCCTCCAACAACATCACTCTTACTTCCCTCAACATTGGCACTGGAGATGATTGTGTCTCAATTGGCCAGGGATCAGTGAATATCACTGTATCAGATGTCATGTGTGGTCCAGGACATGGCCTGAGGTAATGATAGTTATCTTCTTTTCTTTTTTTTTTTTTTATATATAAGATCGGAGTCAAGCCCTCCAACTTATTTTGAAATTAAATGTCACAAATGACTTCCTAACTGAATTTCGAACCTGCGACCTCCAATCAATGTCGTTGCTCTTTGTGGCTAGACCAAAAACTGGTTCTCTTGAATAGTTATCTTTTAGATTGGAATTTTGGATGCCTCTCAACTTGTTGGGTCAATCTTGTTTACCTAAAGTCTGCACGTTACTAACTACAACTACAATTAATTTTTTTTTCTTTTAACTTTCTTTTTGGCACATGATGTCTATAAAGCAAAAAGGAATAAGCAGAATATGAATAATATTAAGCCTTTGGCAAAACAGAGGCGTCTGACGCAATCTGGTGGTTCCCTTACTATTATGATTAATATTTAATCATAGTTTAGTATAGCTCAATAATTTTTATCCTGCATGCTTTACTTGTTTGTAATACAGCATTGGCAGCCTGGGGAAAGACAAAGATGAAGAGAATGTTGCTCACGTCACCGTGAAAAACTGCTCGGTCACAGGGACAACCAACGGGCTCAGGATCAAGACATGGGGTGGATCACCACCGAGTGAGGCGTTCAACATAAGATTTGAGGATATATTTTTGAGCAATGTGTCAAATCCTATTATCATTGATCAAGCGTATTGTCCCGGAGACGATTGCTCCAAGGAGGTAATTAAAATAATTTTAGGGAAAGAAATTAGCTTCAGGATCTGTTTACCTACTGGCTAACAAATATTTTAGATAGTGTAATACCAACAATTATAATTTACACACCTGAAAACTAAGATCTTTACTGACAAAAATTTCAATTTGAGTGCAATTAATGAAGCCGTCATTAACAATTTAATGATATATACACACCCTGAAAATTTATAAGATCTATATTGACTTAGTGAATTATTTGAATGATATCAATGCAGCCATCTCAAGTTAAGATAAGCGATGTGACCTTCAAGAATATCCATGGGACATCTAATACACCAGTTGCAGTAGAACTCCAGTGCAGTGAGGCAGTGCCGTGCAAGAACATTAATCTGGATCAAATCAATCTTCAACCTTTAACTTCTATTGTTTCAAATATAAGCTCAGTTTGCTCCAATGTCCTTGGTAAAGTTTTGGGCACTCAAAAACCTGATCCATGCCTTCCGTAAATAACACAAGAGGGCTTCATAAGTTATGCCTTCCGTAAATAACTTCTATTGTATTTCTTTTCTTTTCTTTTTTTTTTTTAATTTTTATTTTTTTTTATGAACGGTTTCATAAGTTATGTACTTATGTCACTATGTGTAGCCTACGGTGCATGCCTGAGTGCACCTGTGTGCTGTTAATAAGAAGAAATACAATGGAGCGCCGTTCCATTTTTAGAGTAATTTGAGTTCCGTAGACAATTTTTATTTTTGTTGCCAATCCTGTGTTTGTTGCTATATTTGCTAAATTTGAAAGTAAGATGAGTCTGCATGACAGTGTTTGTTCGGAGCATGTAATGAAATTATAAAGAGATTTTCTGTCTATTTTTTAGCTCGGTTTGAATGAAATCGTATCATAGATAATTTTAAAAGAATAGTACGTATGAATGAGTATATATAAAAATGATAATATAACAAAAACTGGTTCACTGTCTTGTCATCATCATCGTCGTCGTAATAGTCATTACTTTATTTTTATTTTTCATTGTTAATATTATTGTACCATTAGTATCAACTACAATTTCATTGTTGTTATTTTATTATTAAAACATAAAATTTGTTGTAATTTCAAAATAAAAATTATTTTGTCCCATATTTTGTAATTAAAATCACATAAAAATTACTATTTCTTTTTTTTTTAAAAATATATGATTAATTAAAGATAAACAATTTACACATAATTTTATGCTTCAATTAAACAGTTCCTCCTCTCCCCAGTACAATTATACCTAAACCACATCCGGCTTATTCCACTCGGAGCCACTTCCCACTTCCCACTAGTGCACCCAAGCCAAAACCAAAACCCGCCTAATCCCCACACAAAACAAAACACGAAGCACTTCCACCAATGTCCGACCAAAAGCGGCGGCGGAAACCCGACCCTTCCGCCTCTACCTCTAAAAAACCCCGCGCCTCCTCTTCTAGCTACGCACAAGCTCTCCGCAAGCAGCTCAAACCCGACGCCGACATTCTCTCCTCCCTCCAACGCCTATCAGCCGCCACTTCCGCCGCAGCGTCTTCCCAAAAGCCCGTCTCCATCTCCGACCTCGAGCTCTCCTCCTCCTGCCGCGAAGTCACCGATCTCGACTCCTCCGCTGTTGTCCACTCCATTGAGCGCCTCATTTTGTCCGTCGCTAGGTCGATCCTCTCTGGGCAGGGATTCTCCTTCGATGTTCCTTCTCGCGCCTCCTCAAACCAGCTGTACGTGCCTGAGCTGGATCGGATTGTGCTTTTAGATAAATCGTCCTCTCGGCCGTTTGCCAATCTCTCGACTGTGCGCAAGGTGAGTTGATGTACGATTGCAACTTGGTTTGATTTGTTTTTAGGTTCTTTTTGAACTTTAATTTAGATTCGATGGAAATTTCCTGTAGAATGTAAGTAGTATTAAAATTGAGTCCAAAATATGTATGCATCATTGGAATGCCAAAAAATTGCAAGAAATTTTATATCTGTGACACGTAGTTTTTGTTCCAAATTTCCAATACAAGTTGTGCAGGCCCCGCAGGATTTGCAAATATGGTGGAAATAAAATATAAGCCGAATTTAGTGGGTACCTTTATATCATATTTATCCTTTTAAAATGTAAAAACTTTATATCTTGTCTTTGTAGCATGAAAAAACTACATATTGCCACTCCAGAATAAAATATATCATATTTCTCCATAGGAACCCTTTCATGTAATTTTAGAATTATGGAAGGGTAAATATAAGACTTCAATGTTGTAGAAGGATGATTCTGATATATGCATTTTCAGATGGGTAAAACAACATAAGTTTGAACTTTTAGCAGGGTTTAAGTGAAATTTGCCTAATATGAAAGAACATTTTCAGAAAATTATAGGAACCTTATCAAATTATAAATTTATAACCCTACTTTGATCAGAGTTCTTTATCCAAAATAATAACTCTCTGGTTATGAGAATTTTGGTAAAGAGAAGATGTTACAAAGAGATATGCTAATCACTTTCTCTTTTCCTTCTCTTTGCAGGCCACTATAACTGCTCGTGTACTATCTCTAATCCATGCAGTTCTACTGCGCCAAATTCATGTAACCAAACGTGATCTCTTCTACACTGATGTGAAGCTCTTTGGAGATCAGAACCAATCAGATGCTGTGCTGGATGATGTTTCATGCATGTTGGGTTGCACCAGATCTTCACTACATGTCGTTGCATCAGAGAAAGGAGTTGTGGTCGGCCGGCTTGTGTTCTTAGACGATGGAGACAGGATCGATTGTACAAGAATGGGTATAGGTGGTAAAGCCATACCGCCTAACATTGACCGAGTCTCAGGTTTAGAGAGTGATGCGTTGTTTGTATTGCTTGTGGAGAAAGATGCAGCATTCATGCGATTGGCTGAGGATAGATTCTATAATAGGTTTCCTTGTATTATAGTAACGGCTAAAGGGCAGCCCGATGTAGCTACCCGGCTATTTCTAAGGAGGCTTAAGGTCGAGCTCAAGCTGCCAGTTCTTGCATTGGTGGACAGTGATCCCTATGGGTTAAAGATTCTATCGGTACGTCTGATCTGACATTGTCTGTTAGTTGGTAGGGTATTATTACTGACTGCAGAGCTATATCTATTTGTGTAGGATCAGTTTAGAACATATCTATGAGGAATAAGTGCAGTAATGTATGTCAAGATTAATCTAATTAGATAGTAGCAATATAGCATGAGATAATCACCAATAAACAAAAGGACCATATAAAAGTTGGTTGACGGATCCTAGTTGCCTGTGACATGTTATGTAATGGAAATATGATATAGAATTCAACTTAAATCAATGTACTGCAAGTGGAACCCAGTATGGAAGTGAGATTACTTAAATGAATTAAATTTGTAGGTGTACATCTGATTGAAATAGTATATGCTGATTTTAACTTGGATGAATGTACCTATGGAACCTGCTTTGGAGATGAGATTTGCTAAAGTGATGATTTAAATTTGTAGGTGTACATGTGTGGGTCAAAGAACATGTCATATGACAGTGCGAATCTGACATGTCCTGACATAAAGTGGCTAGGTGTAAGGCCAAGCGACCTGGACAAATACCGTGTCCCAGAGCAGTGCCGGCTTCCAATGACCGAACAGGATGTGAAGGCTGGGAAAGATTTACTAGAGGAAGATTTTGTGAAGAGAAATGAGGGTTGGGTTAAAGAACTCGAGATGATGATTAAAACAAGGCAGAAGGCTGAAATTCAGGCACTCAGTTCATTTGGGTTCCAGTACCTTACTGAGGTTTACTTGCCCCTCAAGTTGCAACAGAGGGATTGGCTTTGAATTGCAGTTATTTTATATCATGTTCTTATGCTTGTAAACCAATGTGTATTTTTTCGATGACCTTGATTAGCTGGGTTAGGAAATGAGAAGTTATGATTATATGGATGAGTTGTGATGATATTATATTAGAATGCAATATTTCTTTATCGGTTGCAGAATACACCTATGCAGAAAGTGCAATATTTCTTCTTTGTTTCACGGTGTTGTTTTCCTTTTGTCAATATTTTTTGATTCATCTTCTTTGATTCACGATGTTTACCTTTTGCTGGGCAGGTTTATTTCTTTATTTGATGATAAATCTCTTAATAAGAGAAACACGGTTTGATGTATTTAATATTTGACACCAAATTCTTTTTAAGTTTAAATTCATTTCCTATAGAACGGTGCAGTTGTACATCTTCGACTTCACACTTTGTTCGAGCAGATTTATAATTTTGGTATTTATATATGAGGTCACTAATAGATGTTAATGATAATTTCCGTAGTGCTCTCTGATTTCAAGCAAGCCCTGAATGCAACACAGGGCTCATGTCCATTACTGTACGTCTGTAACAAAACAACAGCAGAAAAAAATAACGGAAATAAGATATAATAAACCTCGTTGGAACTTGAACCTAGTGTTGTTTTCACATTTACATGTAAAACTTGGTAATAAAACTGAAGAAAATAACATAGACAAATACAAAAATAATAATAATAATAATAATAATAATAAATAAACATTGATATTGAAGAATTATCCACAAATTTGATTTGCAGCTTTCTTACGAAGCCATTGATGTAGCGATATAACAGGAACTGTTACAACTCCCAGATTTTGTGGCCTCCTGGCGAGATACTTGTTAGCTTCTTCAGCCTTACTCTGCTGACGAAGCAATGAATCATGGCGGACAATACCGGGCTTGTTTCCATACCCGGTAAGAACCATCAGACCCAGTTCGTCTTTTAAAACATGGATAATAGCATGCTGTACTTCGATTCTGTCAGATTTAGCTAGTATGGAAGCTGTATCAGCTCCTGTGATAATAACCAAGTTTTCTTGGATAACTTTTCCTACAAAATGCAAAAAAAAAAAACATAAGATATTACTGCAAAAGAAAGAGAAAATGGGTTTATAGATTGAAAAATATCAGAAGAACAATCCTAGCCTTAAATTATTGGGAATAGCAAATAATGATACATTTTCTAACCTCTGAAGTAATTCTCTTTCATCATGCGTAATACTGATAGAACAACAATCCTAGCCTCAACCTGACAAAATATATGCAACATATAAGACTAATTCTTGAATAACATGAATAGTATGAACCAAATTTTAAGTATTGTGAGAAAATTCAAGTCTCGACATGAGAACAGGAAGAACCTTTGAAAGTCCCCGAACATCTATTACTCTGTCATGCTCAATATCTTTTTGCAAGTGGGTTGCCACCTTTTCAAAAAGTCGGTAGTAAACCTTGCACTCTTTATGCTTCTTCTTCAAGATAATTGCAGATGAATTATCTCTATTTCGGCTGCATAGAACCCCTTCACACCATTCCTCAATTAACTCCTTGAGGTAATTGTCGTTCCAGTTAAATCTGTAATAAGAGACAAGTAATAATTAAGAAGAAGTTTGGGTGACAAAATGAGGAATAACAATCCTAATATTGTCAAATATTCTTGTTCCATAATTTCCATACCCTGCTTTCCTCATTTCTTGGTAGATTTCCAAGGATTGTAATACTTCATTCAGCGATCCATATTTTGTCCGTGCTCTAAGAAGGGTATTATATGTTATCTGGAAACAAAAGTAGCAACTCCCATTCAGCTCAGATGTTCTGGTTCAAGTCAATTAAACAAAAAGAAAGGATAAAATCCTTCATGCAGAGTTCATATTGTTGAATATGCGATATTAAGAAAAATAGTTTAACATGTTACTAAATGTTTCAAAGGTAATAAAAATATTAGTATTTAATTACTCTCACCCCGTTTGGTTGCACTTTATCTGTTTTCATCTCATGAAAAAGCGAAAAAGCCTGTTTCAACTTTTTGTTTTCCACACAAGCCTGAACACCAATAACGGAAAAATTAGATTCTATCTGCAATTTCAAATACATAATTTGCAACTGAAAAAAAGGTTGATTCCACCTTTCAATGTAGTAACGATAGATGCTGCTGAGTTCAGAAATTTTATCCTGAACTTGAGTCTAAATCTAAAATGTAACATGGGTACCTTGATAGCTATAGTGTAAGCATGAACATCAAGGTTGATTCCACCTGCTCTCATTGCCTTTAAAGCCTAAATTACATAGATAATAAATAAATAAATAAACAAGGATTACAGAGGACATGAGAAAACAAGCATCCAAATACCAAAATTTCCAGTGACATAAAAGACTAACCAGTAAGACACCTTTTACATTTTGAGCCTTCCCGCAAATATCCATCAAAACAGACCAGGTTATTTTATCAGGAGAGATCCCAAGTTCTTTCATCTCCCGCATCAAAACTTTAGCACGGTGATAGTCTTTACCACATGCCTCCATTAAAATATTAAAAGTGATAACTGTGGGAATGAAGGGACCTGCAACATAAACCACTTTGGATTCTGCCTTTGATTCCATTTCAGGAGGGAGTCGAATTCCAGAAGCTTTCCAAAAGTCATAAAGACGAAATGCACGGTCAAACTGGATGGATTCGACACATGCGCGCAAGACTATGTTGCAGCAATGAGAGTTCGGCTGGCAGTTTTCTCTCAGCATTTCATCAAACAACTTCAATGCGTGGTCAGCCAGGCCGCAACTTGCACATGTATTCATCAAGGAAGACCATGTTACGAGATCTGGACGGACCCCAGCAGAGAGCATATCTTCTTTAATGGTTAATGTTGTTTCCCACATTTTTGCGCCTGAAAGCACCTAAGAATTTAATGTTTATTGATTTATTTTATTATATAGAGATAAACAGAAAGAAAAATTTGTCATCTTGTCCAAACTCAACCTTGTTACTTCATAAGCCATGATATGCATTTTAATTTTTTTTTTTGGGTGCAATTGAAAAAGTGCATTATTGCCTGCTCCCAGATCATTGACTATATCTTTTGGACCAAACAATGTTTTGCCCTCAGCTTATTTGATCCTTTCTTTAATTTGGGGTGGAACACTGAACTAACAATAGCCCTTTAAATCATATGAAATAGTTGATTACAAATGCTCAACTCTTTGAAAAGAGAACTACCTTTATCATACTGCTGTAGGTGTAAACATCTAAGTTAAGAGATCCTCCTGTAGCTTTAACCTTCATTTCCTCGTATATTTTTAAAGCCAAATCAACCTTCCTGGCATTACAACATGCCTTAAGGAGTATATTATAGGACGTCGTATCTGCTTCCACACCTAATGCCTGAATAAATCACAATCATGAGTTTAGTACTTGGAACAATTTTTTCTTTTACAAGAAGTATAATTTTTTTTTTTTGAGGGCCGGGTGGCAAAGACCACACCGACAAATTTTATTAAAGTAAAATATATTTACAAAAGTAGAGAATTTACAAGAACTATAATCGTAGTTTTGGATGCTTAGTCAATTGATTTAGAACAAAGGATTAGTTGAGTTGGGCTAAGCTCAGTTCTATACATGCCCTAGATTTAGGAAATCCATAATACAGTAGCTGTGCACTGTACCAAAAGTATATATAAAAAAAAAATACCTAAATAGAGAGATTATAAGGGGGGGATTACATGCATACGCCTGAACACTTTCAAGGTGTAGCTCAAATCATGTGCATTCACATTCATAAAGCTGTTAAGTACATAAACATTAAGTTCTATCTCCTCCTGGATCAATTCCTGCAATCAGCAACCAAAAGTGTTCACTACTGTTAATTTTAAAACAACACCCATGTTAATGAGGTTTTAGGTTTGAGTATGTAAAAAAACGCTTTCAGATAACTTAAACAACAGAAATAAATTTTAAAAGTAACACTATATCGTTTCAAAAAAAAAAAAAAAATGTAACACTATAATGCTAACTCAGTGTTATGTCCTGTTAATTTCTGATGAACCAGATTATGTTTGCATAGCAACTGAGTAAAACCCTTGGTGGTGATTGAAAAAGAATAAGTTCTGTATGACTATGAAAAAGCAGAGAGGTTCAGATTACCTCAAATATAATTCGGGACTGCATGAAATCACCACAAAGGCCACAGACATCAATTATACTACGACAAGCAAACATATTTATGCCACCTGGTTGCTCTTTTAGTGTTTCAAAAACTTCAAGTGCTGACCTCAGATCATTTTTCTTTCCGAACTCTTCTATTAAAGAGCAGAACAGAAGCTGTGATTGTGGATAAATGCTTGCATACCTTCAATTCAATTGGTAGAAAGTTATATTCAACTAGTGAAATCTGGAGCTTGATTCTCATTAATTGAACTCTCAAATAACCACACTTAAGAATGTATTGTTAAGTCAGGATCAAAATTGACTGATACAAACTGAATTCAGGCACACAAATAATAGTAATTGCATCTTAGGAATTTTCTGGTAAAATTGTAAAGATTGGTCTAGTACTTTTAGCCCAATCAAAGTGAGAAAAGTCTGTTCATGGCTCTTCAACTGTTGATTTTGGTTACAAGTAGCCTCTAAACTTCCTTTTTGGTTCAAATAGCCCTTTGAACCATTCAATTTGATTAAGCCCTCCTCCCACTTCACTATTAATTATGCTCTTTATTGTGCTAATTGCATCCTGTTAAACTCTTGTTTTTTTTTTTTTTCTTTCAAGTGCTGATGTATAGCATGCGGACGGTGCTATGTTTATTCCTGTATCACTCCATTATTTAGTGTTCCCTTTCTCCTATCTACCCATTCTCTGCTTTCCTGCAAAAGATAAACAGGGGCTTCCTTGAGTGAAACAACCAGATATAACCCTGCAGGTAGAAGCCCCTCCAAATTTCAAATTCTAGAAGAGTTACTAATTAATCGATGATGGACATTAAAGGGGCAGGAGCACTTGAGTTCCAATTTCAGTAGAGCACAGAAGAGAAAGAAACTTCAGATGAAATGTTATATTGTATGGAGGTTTTTCCAAAGGAAGTTTGCTTGAATTTACAGTTCTACCAGTTTGCTGAAGTCATTTATTTTTCTTTTGTTTTACAAATTTCCTATTACATTACCAAAATAATATGTGGCATCAGTTTTAAAATATTAGAATGAGAGCCTAATTCAAGCATCAGTTTTATTTTTCTTGCTTCATCATTGGCGATGCCAGCACACAGCTTCATAGGAGCAAACCAATACACTGATCATTGAGCGATATTCTAAATCGAGAGATTACTACAGATTAGGTCCCTGTGCCCTAGCATTTAGTGTGTGATCAATTAGGCCTATTACGCCCAAAGTCAAGTGGGGCATTTGGTCAAGTTATTGTGAGTTTGGTGGGAAGAGATGAAGAGACAAGCCAAGGAAAAAGTGGCAATATTTTTTCCACTTCACTATTTTAAAGGGTATGCTTTTGGAAGTGAAAGGAAAGAAATGGACAACTCTGTACATTACAACAAAAAAAACAACAACAAAGCCTTTAGTCCCAAATAGGTTGAGGTAGGACAACTCAGTACATTGAGAGCATAATAATGATTAAGTGGGAGAAGAATTTGATTAAACCAAATTCAGTTAGTTCCAGGGGTTATTTGTACCTAAAAAATAAAAAAAAAAACTTTAGGGACTCATTTCAACAAAAAACAATAGTTGAGGGGCCAAAAACAGACTTTTTTGAATTAAAATGCTATATATCATTAAACAATCTAAAATATCATAAAATTTCCAAATAATTGATAATCCTTACCTCTTGGCCAGGCTGAGATCCTTTTTCTCTGCAACTCTTCTCAGTACATCAGTTGGATTAACGATTCCTTGGATACAGAACTGATAACCTAGAAAATTTAATACATAAGCATAGCTGAAGATGCCAGTTCAGGCCTGAACAAAACCCCAGCTTAAACTCAGTAATAATTAATTTTCTGAAGTAAAATTCCAAATACCAAATAGTTATGCACAAAGGGTCCAAAATGCATAATACCTGATAAAGTCTCAATAACAGAAACAAGCTCCTCCAACCTCCCTTCCACTACAAACTTTCTACACTCTGCCACTAACAAACCCATTGACATATCATCGAACAATTCGGGTGCTCTGATCCCGATCCGCTCTGCCTCCTTCACAAAATCAATGACACTCTCCAAACCTCCCTCCTTCAGCATACCCACAATTCCCTCTGACACCATCCTGACATTGATGTCGGCAAGAAACTTCGAGCGGGTCCAACCCAACATAACACTCTCAGTAATCATGAGGAAGTCAGATAGGCGGCCGGCCTTAGCGAGGCGCGAGGCGAGAGATGCGTAGTATTGAATGGAGGCAGAGGATTCAGGATGAGGGGTAGAGATGTCGCGCCGCACTTGAGAAAGGAGCGGTTTGGGAGGTGGTCTGATGTACCCCCGGAGGATTGGAGCTTTGCGCTTTTTCTTCTTGGAACTGGGGTTTGGAGGAGGTGAGAGGTTAGGAGAGAAAATTGCAGCTTCTGACATTGATAAATTTGCGTGAGAGCGAGAGTAGAGCGAGGGAAGGAGATGAGGTGAGTGTGAGTGAGAACTGAGAAGCCGTTGTTGTTCGTTGTTGCTTGTTGGTAGATGATTTGATATTTTTTTCTAGATATTTTTAAGGCTATGGTTCTTCTGTTTTGCACAAGGCCGAAATGGGCTTAATGGGTGGAGATTGTTAAAAATGTGCACTGCATTATAATTGGGCCTTTAATCGGCTCTTATGTTACTTCGGAAAGGCCCATTGCGGCTCGAATCGTAGGCCGAAAGATTCTGACTTATTTGTTCTCTTGCTTCGTCCTTTTCTCTTCTTCAGTTAAGTCACTACTCACTAGTTTGAGAATTACATTTAGGGTGTGTTTGGCAACGACATGAACTAGCTAGTTCACGAACTAACTAGTTCGTGCGCAACCAAACCAACCCACGAACAATGAACAGCACCTAATTTCCAGTTCTCTGATTTTTTCGAACTGGGAACTACGAACAAGGACAAAAACCTATCCCTTGTTCTTTGTTCGGTCCAAATTTCCAAACACACCCTTAGCAATCAACATTAGACAATCAAGCAAGCAATCAAGCAATCAAGCCAACACTCTTTTTTTTTTTTCTCTCACCTCATCTCCCCCTTCTCCTTTCATCTTTTGATCTCACTTTTACCTCGAGCTTTCGCTCCTTGTCTTTTTTCTCTTCAGCGCCTCCTCTTCTCACCTTCATCATGTGCCTCTCCTCTTGTCTCCTTCCTTTCACACCAATCCAAGCTTTTACTCTAGTCGTTGCCTCACATACCCTTCACCCCTTCACCTCCTGAAATCTACTTTCCTCTTTTCTCTCACATGATTGAAAGGGATTGGAATCTCTCACACACGCGCGCACACACACGAATTAGGGGTTCTCCTTTCTTTTCTCTTTCCCTACCTGAAATCTCCTCTTCTCTTCTTCTTCAATTAAATTCTTTCCTCTCACATCTAGCCATAGATACAATGCCTTGTTTCAATTCTAAATAATAAATTAATAATTGAATATAAATATGTATAAGAGCGTAACTAATAAGTATTAGGGAGTTCTTAATAAGTTTATATACGTAGATTATTTAAGAGAGTAACTAATAAATGTATAAGACTAAATAAATGTGTGTAAGGGAGTAAATAATAATGATAAGAGACGGGAGTACCTTAATAGTTTATTGGGAGTAACTAATGACTACAAAGGTGTAACTATTTTATAGTAAGAAAGTACTTATATCTAACAAGGGAGTATATTATAGAAACGTGCGAAAAAGTGAAAGAAACAAAAAAAAAACAACATAAGAGGAAATAAGAGGCACAAAATGGAAATTTTCACAGAGGGGGAGAGAGTGAGCAAACGAGAGAGAGGGGAAGGCATGCTGGGGGGAAGAGACATGAAAGGGTGAAAGAGGTGGGGCGCGCTAGGAGGGGGTGAGGGTGAGAGAGGTGAGATGCTGAGAGGGTTCTATTTTCTTTTTGTTTTTAGACTTTTGATTTTTTCCATATATAATTAATAATTGCTTGATTGTACTTATTAGCACCGTGCAAGTTTTTTTAAAATCAAATAAAACGCTGCCAGACGAGTGAATATATATAGCATGGAATAATCTTACAATGTACATTATGTAGCTAGTGTACCAGTTCTTGTCTCTATTTTTTTTTAATACACCGGTGACGGTGAGCCATCTCTTTTTTAATTGTTCATAAGCATGTAGAGTCAGGCCCTTACTACCAATAATAAACAAGAATAATCAACAAAAACAATATTTATTGTATTCAACATAAATAAAATACTCAATAATAATTTATAATGATGTCATGATTTGAACTAAGAGAATTCCAAAGGATTGGTCGCATTTTAGATCTCCGTCAAATGATCGGGATCATATGCTCTTAAGGAATCTCAGTATCCCAGTTTTGCTTGACTTCCTTGCACCCACCATATTACCTGCTTTACCTGAATTAATGTATTTCCTTAATTGGTCATTTTCTTCCTGACACGTGCTAGAATTGATGCCCCAAACCCGCAATTTCCAAATGAAATTACTGTAATTAACTTGACACACATCAGTAATGGATGATAAACCCAATCATCTCCAACGGCACTAACTGTTATTAAAACTTAGAATACAATGCAAACCACCTTGAGAAGTTTCTGGCATGGTAAGCTCTTGTAATTTTTTTTTTTTTTTTTTTTGAAATTTGAAACGCCCGTAGGCTTCTTGTAAGTGATACTACTGAACTAAGAAAGATATGAAATGCATGACAAGCACATATAAAGGGTTGGTTCAGATATGCAATATTTCATAGAATACATGAATTGAAACAGAACCAATTTCATAATCCCCGAAATGGAATTCCAGAACTAGTTCTAACATTGATGAGTTCAAGATCAAAATTCACATATGCATAGTACATTACTACATGGAATTTCATAAATCAAATTTCGCTTAGCAATGTTGAGAAAATAATTCACGTGCATTCCAAATAGTTTTTATGTAATTAAAGCTTAGTTGAGATGTGTTTAGCTTTACCAAATTGAAATAATAAATAAGACGAGAAAAGAGAGAGATGGGATTAGAAGATTACATGCAATAATGGCCATTCTACGCATTTCTTTGAGCGTGGACTTTGATATTAATCCTCCCGTCATTATTTGCAGTATGAATGAGACACTAAAAAATGAACATTGTTATGAAGTAAATTAGTAAAAAAATGATTCTTATAAATAATTCATATTATTTCTTACCTACAAAATAATTTGAATTCAGATAAACAATAACCAAAAAATGATTTATATATATCAAGAAAAAAAATCATTTTTTTTAATAAAGAAAAAAAATCATTTTAAGATGACTAGATGACAAATTGACAGCACAGGATGAAGTAATGAAAAGTCAACTTCTAAGGTTTTCACTTCAATCAATAGAATTACAGTGGACATTTTCCCTTCTTGTTTTGGACAAGACATTGATGGCATGTAGATCAATGCCAGAAAATTAAATACAATACTATGAGTGCAAAAAAGCACCAACAGGGATAAGTAAGGAAGCCCAAAACTAACAAGAAGAGAGAATAGAATTTCCACCATGGATACTTGTTACCTAATACCCACAGTTTCGAAAAATAATGCAAAGATAACTAAAGTTTTTAACTAGATAGTCTCTATCTAGTCTATCCAAAAAATAACTAAAGTCAAGTTATATCACTACTGCAAATGTACCATTGAATCTGAGGTCTTGTACATTGTAGGGAATCTGTCCAATCAAGATAATTTTTGCATTATCCAAAAATTAGTATGCCTCATTTTTCAAATAAGTTGAACCATGATTGATTTCAGAAGCTATCGAGCCTCCAAAACTATTTTCCTAGGAGATAATTTTTACTAGGCACAAGAAACAATACAAAAAGAAAATGTGCAAAACTGTTAATGAATTTGAGTTGGATGGAAGACAACCAAATCTTTAAGGAAATGGTACAGATTGGGGTTACTGGTACGACCAGAGCTTGTTGGTATGGGCAGAGGTTACTGGTAGGAAGAGGAATATATTGTAATTTTGCTGTTTCATTAATGACACGAGCTTTCATTTGTTCTGGACCTATCATTTTTTTTTTTTTACCCAACTCAGTTTTTTCTATTTCAAACTTTTCTTCTCCGCCGTGCTTACATGCTTCTCTCTCATATTTATCTACCACCGAATTTGCATCCTTCTTCACACTGCTTTCTCGCCTCATCTTCCTCTCCAAAAAACCTTTTTAATACCTCTGTCTTATTCGATTTAAACATCTTTTACAAGTTCCAGAGGAGCTTTGCATGGCACCCATTAAGATATTATGTCATATCGTAAGAAAATTAGAATTATTTTAATACGGATTGGAGTTTGAAACAACTAGGAAGCCGTTTAGTAAATGACTTATTTTTCTCTACATATTTTTAAGCCTATGCTTCGGCTGGTTTAGCCTTTCCTTTCCGTTTACAAAAATAAGGCCGAAAGAGGGGCCTAATATTATTGAGTTGTAGAAATGTGCATTTAATTTTTAATTGGTCCTAAAAAAATTCTGACTTATTTTACAAAGAATATCTTTTATTCTTTATGTCTGTCTAAATTTTTTTTGACATGATATGTCTGTCTAAATTATAAGATGTATTTAATTTCGTGCAATAATTCACGCTCCGTCTTTTTTTTTCCCCTTTATTTAAGTTGCAATTTTTTGAAATCAAATAAAATTCAACCCATCTGTGCTCTCTTTCTAATTACTGCTTTACTCGTCTGTTACAAAAAATAATCAACAAAACATTCAAAAAAAAATAATCAACAAAATAAATACCTAATCAAAATAGTGATGATAATAATGATGGTGCTGCTGTTGGTACCATTGCTTATCTCATTAATTAATTAATGATTAACTAAAAAATTGGGAGGTCCTTTGGGCAACATACTTTTCACTTGGAGCAACATTAATTTTTCCTGAATGACTAAATTAACCCTCCGAACCGAACTATTTACATTTCTATCTTTTTTTTTATTCTAGCAAAACTTTGAACCTTTCCTTTGTATGAATTAATTTCATATTTTATTCATAAATTGTGATCGTAATACTTTATAGAATAAGCATAATGCATTCGAACATTAGAGATTATGAAAAATATTTTGAATAGCTTTACGATTAAATATTATATTAAATAATTTGTACTAGATATGGCAGTCGCAGCTTCGCTGCATTATGTTTTTTTTACATTGAAGAATAATTCAATCTATTTCGTCAAACTTGTCAAAACTTCCAATATAAAATATTAAAATTTCCAATTAAAATATTAAAAAACTGCCCTAAAAAAAATCTTGCTAATATTAATGAATGGTAAGACTATTTTTAATTGATATGACTATTTTTAATTTTTTTTAAAAAATTATAAAAAAGAAAAAAATTAAAAGCCGTGGCGCAATCCATAGCGGTCACGACTTTTAATATATATCTTATATTAGAGGATTTTTTTAGTCAATAACTATAGTAGTATAATGAGCTCTTAACTTCTATTAAGAATATTGGTAAACAAAAATTCATCGCAAAAAAAAAAAGAAAAGAGCTACTGACCTCAAAATTAAGATTAGGCCTACCAATAAATATTCAATTGAAGAATAATTAATTTTAGCATTTCAAAGAGAGGTGATTGGATGAACTCAAAATCAATTGGTTTTAGCGGCTAGGTTTGGATGCATTCTAATAAAAAAATTAATAGGAAAGTTCATTGATATTGAGGACATATTAGTAAAATTTTGTTAGAATAAAAAAATAGAACATGAAAGAGTTCAGAAGTTTAGATGGGTAATTAAGTCATTTAGAAAAAAATGATGTTGCTCTAATCAAAAAACCTGTTGCCCAAAGCGCCACCCAGAAAAATTTTGAAGGGCTGGTCTCATTCTTAAATCTCCGTCAAATCATCAGGATTATATCCCATTGGAGGAATCTCTGTATCCCAGTTTCGCTTAGCTTTCCTGCTCTCACCATATTTGCCTGCTTTACCGGACTTGATGTATTTCCTCAATCGGTCAATTTCTTTCTGGTATTCATTTATTACAAAATACGATGTCCCAAGCGCGCCATATCCAAATGAAATTACTGTAATTAACAATGAAAGTATATCATTAAAAGTATAATTCTGCCATGAGAACAATTTTTGAATCGGACTTTAATTTCAACCACTCATTTTCAAAAAAGATTAATTCACTAGCACTCATGAAAGGTTACGATCAAAGTCCGATTAAAAAATTGTCCTCATGGCAGAATTTCCCTAAATACAATCATCTGCAATGATAGTAACTGTTAATCTTTAAAATCAATCACACAGATGCACACAGGCGCATGTATCAGATTGTTTCCATCTACAACAGCTGAACTTAATGAAACTTAAATGCATTGCAAATCACCTTAAAGAAAAAATTTCTGACCTAGTGAGCTCCTGAACCAAGCAAGACAACAAGTGAAACCAAGGATTATACAAATGCAGGACATTCATCACATGCCCATGTAAAGGGTTTAGTTCAGATAAGCCAAATTTCACTTGTTGAATTGAGCCAATTTCATTATTCCCAAACAAGGAACCAATCTTCATTTTATAAATTCTTACTAAGCATACAGTATATATTAGACTATTTGGCTTTGTAAAAGCAGTTGCACAGCTATTTTCAATATGGATGAGCTTGAGATCATAATTCACATATGAATAGAGACCAAATTTCACTCTTTGTTAAGCAAAGTTGTGAAAATAAGCTTAGTTGAGATGTACCAAATTATAATAAAAAACTAAGATGCAAAAAAGGGAGAGAAGGGATCGGTAGATTACTCATTATAATGGCAGTTCTACTTGCTTCTTTGAGCGTGGGCTTTGATATTAACCCTCCCAATCCCTTCATTATTTGGAGCAAAGTGAGACCCTAAAAAATAAACACTGTCATGAATTAATTTAGTCCAAAAGTGCTTTCATAACATTCATATGTTTCTTTATCTAGCTAATTAGCAATTATTTTAGCAGAAAACAGATGACAGTTTGATTCATTATTACTATTTTCATCTACAACTACCAAAAGGAAATTAACACCAACTATATTAAATTATAAGATCCTATAATATGATATGAATCTAGAAGATCTGTTGTTTCATCAACAAGATCTCCCACCAATAGGCAAACAAAAGATTCAGACAACAAATAATCAAATTATTATTTATATATATCAAGATAGAATTTCATTTCAAGATGACCAGATGACAAATTGACAGCACAGGATGCATAACGGAGGACTCAGGAGAGACATGATGCCAATAAATTAAGGAAGAACTAACAAGAAAAACGACGGCATTTCATTGATGGATGTTGACTGGCTTTTGTCTACAATATCATAAAAGAATGCAAAAGTAATCAATCAATAAAAGTTTTGTGATGATCGATATATTTCCAAGAGGTATTGGACTACCGCAAAAAATATAATATAAGTCGTTGCAAATGCACCATTAGAACTGAAGGCCTTGCCAACTAATTATCTGTCAACCCAAGATAATTTTTGTATTATCCCTAAATTGCAAGGCCTCGGTTTACAAAATAAGTTGAAATCATGATCGAAATAAGAAGCCATCGTGCCTCCAATATCTTCAAAGGAGATATGTTTGACAAGGAATAATCAAAAGGACGAGCTTGCAAACCTGTTAATGAATTTAAATTGAAAGGAAGCCAGCGAAATGGTATGAATTAATGAACAGGGTTTGGTTACTGGTACGGGTAGAGGTTAAAATGTTGAAAAAATAAGACAGTAAAATGTGGGAAAACCGTGAAACAAGGGTACAGTAGATGAGATCAGATCAGTCCAAGGAAGAAATATCGAGGAAAAAAAATAATGACCTTTCGGAGAGGACGCGAAATAAAAGAAAACTTGAAGATAAAAAGGACCTTTTGGCTCGCCTGGTGTTGATATTATTATTAGCCATTATTATTAAAAAGGGAAAATTGGGTGTATAGTGTATACGCCCTTTAATCTTCAATAATTGGAAATATACCCTTCTAATCATTGAAATTGAATATATACCCCTCATATCACATATTCATATTTAAAAAACTATCAATATATAGGACTGTCAATGAAACCCGTTTACCCACTTACCCTACCCGTATCGCATTCGATAAGGCGGGTATGGGTAAGATTTTATTTTCGTTAGACTAACGGATATGGGTACGGGTAAAGAAAAATTTTCGTTAACTTATTGGGTACGGGTACGGGTACGGGTACGGGTAAGGGCTATTTCGTACCCATTATCTAACGGGTAAAATTTTACAAAAATATATGTATATATAATCATGTTATTAGTATATTTCATAAATATGTTATTTGTTTCCATCTTCATCCAAATTAATTTATGTTGATGAAAAAATTAATTTGTACCCTATTATATTATAATTTATAATTAGTTATATAGATTTCGTTGAATTCTATTGATATGGGAATCAATTTCATGATATATTTTTTTTATATCTAAAGTATTATCTAATGTTGTACTTTATCCATATATTTATTTGATATTTATTTAGCACATTATATATTTTTTATTAAATTAATAATATTATTATTACCCATTATGTACCGTTACCGTACCCTTACCATTAATTCTTAACGGGTACGGGTAGGGTGCGGGTAAAGCCATTTTTTAACGGGTGCGGGTAGGGTACGGGTAAAGAAAATTTTAACGGGTGCGGGTATGAAAATACCTTCTACCGTACCGTACCCATTGACAGCCCTATCAATATATATAATTTGGTGCAGATTGTTTAGTTGGATCCTTTATGTTGGAGTTATGTCCTAGAAGTCAATATTTAATGACTTATTTTCTTAGTTTATGTTAATGATGATATTTGATCATTTGTTCCTAGAGTTTATTATTGACAGATCATTCAGGTTGAGGATCTGAATTGTAGATCTCTGTGGATCATTCATTAGAATGACAATAATAAATCTAAATCGTCCATAATCTTGATAATTAACAAGGAACATTAATTATCATAAAAGATTAGTATGCAAGTTAAGTGATGATTAAGTTCTACAAATCATAAGTAAGGAGTTACGAACTTAATTGCATATGTGTATGTTATTGGAACATAGTACAGGACTTGACCCAATGAAATAAACATATGGATTGTGTTATGTGTCATTGTTTATTTCATATGAGTTTGATTCTAAGTTTGAGATGTTCACCTTTTCCACATGAGGATAGGTTCAATAAATATCGTCTAACGTTGATTCCTGATAAAGGCTGCTATAAGGACTTTATTTATGTTCTCTTGAATTGTGCGGGGAAAAGTTGTTCATCAAGAAAACCGTATGTCCCTCATTAGTATACCTAGTGAGTGATGATATCTTTTTGGGCCCCTTGATGGAGTTGGATCGTATGCATGCAAACTAGACGATCAACTCTAGATCAAGAAATGTATAATCTGCAAGAATGACACATTCCTATCTTGGATTATACAAAGATATCGTGTGACATAAGAATCAAACAAAGAAATACTTTTATTTCTTATGCAGGATTGAGATATTGTAACGGTACATTATTTATACGAATTGGGAGTCATAACGTGTTGCTAGATACCGCTTATGATTATTGGAAATAAATAACGATTTATTTCCATGGCCAACATAGTATAAATCCTCAAATAGGGTCGCACAAATAGGATTCTAACCACTTGGTGCATTTATTGTTTATTCACAATAATGTGTATTGTGAAATGTGATAAGTTAATTAATTAATTATATACCGTTATGAACCGTTATAATTAATTAAATTAAAAGGATCATATGGAAACAATATAATGCATTAGCTAATCATAGATTAATTATTAATGAGTTAATAATTAATTATGTTCAACTTACTTTAATTAGTTTGAGCTAATTGGGCTTCTATTTAATTGGTTAATTAAAGGCCCGATTTAAGGAAGAATGAAGAGACAATTAAAGGAGATTCATTAATTGGTGAATTAATGAATAAAGGCCTTTTATTAAGATGGCCCAAGAGAGCCCATTAGGTGGCCTCTTAGGGTGGATGGCATACTTGTAAATAGTATGAAAATTGGATGAGAGTGGTTGGCTATATAAAGGGGTCTCTTTGGGAGAAAACCCTAGCCGTCATCTCTCTTCCTCTCTCCTCCCTTGCGCCTCCACCTAGAAGAGAGATTTTTCTCTCTTCTCCATGGCTCTTCCCTTCCTCTCTTAGCTCATGTGTTGAGCATCCCACCTCTCTTCCTCTCCATTAAATAGTTAATTAAGAGAAGCAAGGTGATTAGCAAGAGGTTCAAGAGAACTAGCATTCTCTTTGAGCTTGGTGGTGGGTCCTTGGTGGGCTAGAGGCGGCCATAGATGGTGGAGATGGTGGAGCACGCACCCCATCGACTCCCATGCCATGGATTCGAGCCTCATGAATACAATTTCATGAGAGGTACAATTTCTCCTACCTTCTCTCTTGATTGGATGTGTGATTGCTTTAGCACTAGATCTATTGATTTGCTTGTTGTTAATGGTGATTAATTAGTTGTAATTAATCTAAAATTAAAATATGAGCATTTCCTAACAGTGGTATCAGAGCTATGGTCGTGCTTAAGGTTTTTCACACTTAATTAAGTGAGAATTCGTAATTAATTAAGTTAATTAGTGATGTGCATGCTTGCTGGCCCTGGAAAGGCTGTTTTCTGTCTTGTTGCTTGTTTTTCGTGGTGTAAAACTCTCTGAAATTTTTTCCTTCTTATTGGAGGTTGTAGCCCTTTGAGTTGTGGTTGTTTTCCCACTGGAATCATTGAAATTCGATGTAAAATGAATTTTTAGTGATTTAAACGGTAACGGTGCGCAGATCTATTATTCTGCTGCACAGTTCTGTTCTTGTGGTTGGTAACAAATAAGTTTGTATACAAAGTACCTGTAACTTTTAGATAGGATTATTCTAAACTTGATACTCTTTCTGGATATGTAAATTTTGTTGCATATTTCGGATATTATGTGGGCGTTCAAGGATGAAAAGTGATGAAGTTGTCAGATCTGTTTTTTCAAACAAACTGATTGTTTTGAAAAACTGTACTTATTGAGAAACTTTTATGGAAAAGTGTTGAAATGGAAATGTTCTCCTTTAAGTCTGGAATCTGTGAAAATTAATTTCATAGATTTTCATTGAGATTTGATACCTCAACCGAGTGAAATCTTTTTGGTCGACGGTCTGTTCCAGAACAGGATACCTTGCTTAAATGCTTGTTATCTCGTTGATCTTGAATATAACTTGTGGATTTTCTTTTCATGGAATGATAGCCTATTGTATGTAGTATTTTTCTATGTAAATTGTTTGCTGGAAAAATATCAAGGGGATGATCATACAGATCAAAAGGTTGAGACCCATAACAGAATTTTCTCTAACGGTGCTTCGCGCACAATCTGAGGATTTGTCTTTTTTGGTTCTCCCTGATGATAATTGATCTCTTCTTGAGATTTCTACAGGTAATCACAATCTTTGTAAGGAGTTCTCTGGATTTATTTCAGATTTTTTGGAGACCGAATTATTTTGAATTTTTTCGGGTCCCGAATTTCGTATTTTAATTAGTTAAAATAGTTTCTAATTAATCAATTTATTGAAATGTTAATTAGAAGACTCCTTAAATACTCTCCTTTCTATTTTGATAGTTGGATTTAATTTAAAAGGGCTTAAACAATTAGTTGTTAAGGTTAAGCCTTCTTTGCATTCGGAAAACTTGAGCAACAAGTATGCACAAAGATTCTAATTAATGAAATTAATTAAGAGCAAGTGAATCATGTATATTGTATATGTGCTAACTTTGTTTTGTAGGAGGATGTGGGTTTGATATGGCTCAAGATGTCAATGCCTTGTGTGTTGTAAAATGTTGTGAATGCATGTGATTGCTTGTAAAGTGGCCTAAGGTGCCTTGATAATTAAGTGGTTAATTTTTTATGTAACTTGTGAGGCTTGCATGCCCCTAAGGCCTAGGCGGGGTTTTAGGAATTTTATCACATGTATTTATTTCCCTTAATTATTAGATAGGATCTTAGTAATTAGTGGGAGGGCTTGATTAGATTAGTCTCGTTACATGGAGATGCGACGAAGATTAATGCAAGCGGGAGCCATACAAACCCACGGCAATGCTTGAGATGTTTATGTTATGTGATTGTTTGTGAATGCCTTGAATTGTCATAGGTAGGTATGGGTGTATGCTTACACGACCACCAAACAAAGTCACGTAATTGCTTTTGTCCCAAACTAAATTGATTAAGTCGACCGCCTTCCTTCTCTCTATCCCCTTCACGTCAATAGCCAATCATGGCGCGGTCCGCCATAGCGGACGTCATGGTTGTCAACCTTGATAGTCGGGGTACAAATGAAAAGATTTGTTAGGAGCAAATAGAGAGAGGTTGCTTATCGATGGACCCAACAAGTTTTCTTGGACATCGGGGCGAAGTTTGTAAATATACTTAGATATTCACAAACCAAGAGTCATATGGTTGATATGATTGGTTGGAGAACCTACCTTGTCTAGTTAAGTAGGGTGTCGTGCCATAGCAGGCTCTACTTGATGAAAACGGGGATCTTGGAAAACCAACTACATTGGGACACTAAATAAATGTAGTGGGAGTTTTTGTTTATCATTCCATAAACAAAACATTGCATAAACTAAATGACCTTAAATTGAATTTGTTATAGATATTAAATATGTTAATTTCGTTGCGATCAATCTTTGGAAAACGACAAGCTCGTTTCTAAGGTATTTACTTGGAGAAGAAATACCGATTTCTAAGACATGTTCTTGGAAATGAGAAACTTGAGCAAGTTTAATCCCAAAAACGTTCCTCGACTTCCCGAACAATAGCTTCGCAATGATTGATTAGTTTTGACGAAAATTATTCAATAAAGCGAATGCTTATATCCTTTTAGAAGTTCTAGACCTTTGAATTGGAGAATTCATAAGGACTATACTAAGACTTCTACACTCTCATCCATTTACTCAAGAAGACGTTCTTAGAGAAAGTAAAGATATACTCAATCATTTATGATCGAGTAATGAAATGTGAGTTAACCAAGAGACTCTTCTTATAAGAAGATAAATGTTTCATTAGCTTGCAAACCGAAAGGTTTGAGTAGCTAATTGACAACTAGAGATACTAAGATCTCCAATATCAAGGATTGTTGATATTGTCGTAAAAACTCTTTCTATGGATAAAGGATGTATTGTTCGCACACTTGTTAGTGCTAAAAATGATTGGTTAAGTATTAAAGGAATACTCCACCAATATATGAGTTGAGACTTTGAGACCCTCACTAGTGACCGTGTGTCACATGAGATGTTTCATTTGCTATTTATGGGAGGCATTTGAAAGGTTGTCCGAAATACCATGATGTTCTAAACCTTAAGATATTTGTCGTTCAAATTATCTCACTATCTCTAATTCACACTAGTAATTAGGTGCTAGTTCATGTGCTCGCATTTAACGAAATGTGTAGGCAATGATGAATAAGAGAAAGTTTGAGATAAGTAAAGTAAACTCCGTTTTTGGAAATGGCTTGTACGTCTAAGCCACTACCATTGAATACGTAGAGTTATCTTTACTAAATAAAGAGTTTGTTTAGGAATTTGAGGTTGTATACCTTATTCCAAACATCTCATAAAACCTTATCTCCGTTTCATATTTGATGATGGATGATCATGTTTTGTAATAGAGAAATGTTGTTCTATTGGTTTTATAAATTTGTGTATAAGATTTCATGCATCTTAATTGAATTTGCTTGAAATAGATTAACAAATTTTGAATGACAAATACGTAAGACTTCGCATAAAGTATTTGACTTTTATGTAAAATAGTTGCTTAGTCGAATATAAACAAGAATCGCATTATGAGAGTCTACGTAACGTGGAGCTCGTAAATCAATTCGATTGCAAAGAATCGCATTATGAGAGTCTACGTAACGTGGAGCTCGTAAATCAATTCGATTGCAAATCAATTGAAATTCATGCGAATCGTGTTTGTTAAAAGACAAAAGCGCCTTTGACCTACGAAGGTTTAAAGGACAAGTAACCTTATTAAGACTTATACATATTGATGTATATAGACTTATAGGACTTGTGCAATTGAAAGGTTGTTGACACTTTACCACTTGACCAACGATCATTGTAGATATTAACGTATCTATTTGATATGGTATAAGTATGAATCTTTTGACAAGATCAAAAGGATCTCAAGAGTAAAGTTGAAAAACTATTCAATAAAAGCAAAAGTCTTAAGATGGATCATGGTAAATAGTTAAGTCATGTAGTTTGATATATTGCCTAAAGAGTATGAAAGACGTTTCACTACTCGCTCCATGAGGAACATTTGGAAAAATGTATCCAAGGATGAAGGTATCGAACATTGTTTGATATAGTTCGATCGGTAATAAATCAAATTGACTTGTTTGACTCATGTAAGGGATTTGTGTTTGAGGACAATATTGTTTACACTGAATAAAAATTCCATCGAAGTCTATTGAGAAAGATATCTTACGAGATTTGATCTCTAGGTATATTGTTTCTCAAGATTTGGTGTTGAGAAGCTTATTTCAAGGTTCGATTGATTGATAAGCTTGGACCCAAATAAGACGCTTATTATTTTGTAGGATATCTTGAATTAGCCAAAAGGTACTACTTCTATGAACATGATAAGAACAAGGTAGTTGTTGCTCATCATAACGTAATCTTAAAGAATGATATTCTCAAGAAGAAGTAGTGGGAGTAAAGTGAGCATTAAAGGAGTTTATGCGTCACTACAAGAAGTACCTTTATAGGGAACTTGTCACTCCATATATGGTGCTTAGTGGGAGTTGAGCGGAACTTAATTCACAAGTAGTTGTGAAAGGAAGAAGTTTATAAACACGCTCACTTCTAAAGAGTGCTCAAACATCTCACAAATGGATGATGTTCGAGAAACTCGTGCAATATATTAGGATCAAGAACTTATTCTACAAGTTGTTGTAGAAGTAGTTCATAGACCTCAAGCACCAATCCTACAAAGATCAACGAGAGTGAATTACCTAAACTGAAAAGTACATAGGTTTCACAACATCCTCGTACTTGACACATGAGGATCCGTTGATAAATAAAGAAGCGATGGAAAGATCCGATTCCACAAGTATGATTTGAATTTATATGATCTTTAAGTGCAATCCATATATATAACAACAAGGTGTAGACCTTGATTGATGTTCAAGAAGTAGCGATCCATCTAGAACATTTAGATCTTTAAAAGGAAAGATAGATATGGATAGCAAATCGACTATGTACAAAGCACAATTTCATGATTGATGCTATGTCTAAGTCGATAACAAGTTGACCATGTACAAAGCACGGCTTCTCGCTTGTAGTTGTGTATAAGTCAATAAAGATCATTCTAACAATAATTATATTTCGTATATATAGATATATGGAAAAATACATCAAAACCGCCTTCTTCGATTGAATGAAGGAAGTTGTTGTGTATTTGACACAAACCGAAGATTTTGTTGTATTGTTAGAAACGTATATATGCTTCAATGATCCATTAATGGATTGAAGCAAGTATTGTGGAAATTGGAATAAATATTTTGACAAGAAAGTCAAGGAGTTGAACTTCGTCAAAAATATCTTGTATAGACAAGATATTCAGTGGGAGCATTAATATGTTACATGTATTGTACAAGATATAAGACATTAATTGGAAATAAAATTAAGGAAATGATTATTGTCAAGATCTCATTAGAGAATGTTTTTCTCAATAGAGAATTTGGGCAAGTCACCTAATCCAAGGAAACAAAATCTATGGAGATAGATTATGATGGATGTTAGGTTTGAGAAAACGTGCATATAATGACAAAGTGTTCTAGTAACATGAAAAGATAGACTCCTAGAAAGGATGTCTAACCAAGTTGTATGGCATACACTTGAGTTCTACTCGGTGTGTTGTAACTCAATTCGAAAAGAGTGCACGATATATTTCGAGCATCCTTCTGTTATGAGTTTCATAACGGATGCCATATTTATGCACATGCCCCTATGTGTTGTAACCAAGGAGTATGACAAGCAGTTGTCAACTGGATACAAAGAAAAACACGTTTGGACAATAATCGAGAATATCTTCGAGTATCTTATGAGAAAGAATGATATGTTTTTCCATCTGATAAGATAAAAGAAAGCTCATATAAATTGATATATTGATGCTAGTTTTCGAAAGATTGATATAAATACAATTGAGCTACATATTTTGTTTAAATGTGGTGTTGTAAGTTTAGAAGGTGTTCTAAATGGGATATTACAACCGTTTCCGTCACCAAAACAAAATATATAGCAACTTGTGAAGCAATGAAAGAATGTAGTAAGGATCGTGAAGTTCTCAGTCAAGCTAATATGGTTCTATGCATCTCGAACCATAGCTTAAACTTGAAGAACCCAATATTAAATTGGTGATTCAACTAAGATCTATGACGATGTCACTTGATCTCACATGATGATGATCAAGAACACATATATAGGAGTATATATGTATATAGGGTCAAATAAAATTTGATAGGTTCGCGGACACAGCGAACACTCTAACTTAACCTCTACCTTAAGCGGTATACGAGATGCAATTGTGCATCCATGCGTGATGGACGTATGAGTAACTTGCTTTAAGTGTATTACATCTTTTGAGGTTCGAGACATGTATATATATAGATATATGACATTGTTCTAAATTCTTCACTGGCTAGAAGTCACTATTGATTGACTCTAGGCCAAGTGGGAGATTGTTGGAGTTATGTCCTAGAAGTCAATATTTAATGACTTATTTTCTTAGTTTATGTTAATGATGATATTTGATCATTTGTTCCTAGAGTTTATTATTGACAGATCATTCAGGTTGAGGATCTGAATTGTAGATCTCTGTGGATCATTCATTAGAATGACAATAATAAATCTAAATCGTCCATAATCTTGATAATTAACAAGGAACATTAATTATCATAAAAGATTAGTATGCAAGTTAAGTGATGATTAAGTTCTACAAATCATAAGTAAGGAGTTACGAACTTAATTGCATATGTGTATGTTATTGGAACATAGTACAGGACTTGACCCAATGAAATAAACATATGGATTGTGTTATGTGTCATTGTTTATTTCATATGAGTTTGATTCTAAGTTTGAGATGTTCACCTTTTCCACATGAGGATAGGTTCAATAAATATCGTCTAACGTTGATTCCTGATAAAGGCTGCTATAAGGACTTTATTTATGTTCTCTTGAATTGTGCGGGGAAAAGTTGTTCATCAAGAAAACCGTATGTCCCTCATTAGTATACCTAGTGAGTGATGATATCTTTTTGGGCCCCTTGATGGAGTTGGATCGTATGCATGCAAACTAGACGATCAACTCTAGATCAAGAAATGTATAATCTGCAAGAATGACACATTCCTATCTTGGATTATACAAAGATATCGTGTGACATAAGAATCAAACAAAGAAATACTTTTATTTCTTATGCAGGATTGAGATATTGTAACGGTTCATTATTTATACGAATTGGGAGTCATAACGTGTTGCTAGATACCGCTTATGATTATTGGAAATAAATAACGATTTATTTCCATGGCCAACATAGTATAAATCCTCAAATAGGGTCGCACAAATAGGATTCTAACCACTTGGTGCATTTATTGTTTATTCACAATAATGTGTATTGTGAAATGTGATAAGTTAATTAATTAATTATATACCGTTATGAACCGTTATAATTAATTAAATTAAAAGGATCATATGGAAACAATATAATGCATTAGCTAATCATAGATTAATTATTAATGAGTTAATAATTAATTATGTTCAACTTACTTTAATTAGTTTGAGCTAATTGGGCTTCTATTTAATTGGTTAATTAAAGGCCCGATTTAAGGAAGAATGAAGAGACAATTAAAGGAGATTCATTAATTGGTGAATTAATGAATAAAGGCCTTTTATTAAGATGGCCCAAGAGAGCCCATTAGGTGGCCTCTTAGGGTGGATGGCATACTTGTAAATAGTATGAAAATTGGATGAGAGTGGTTGGCTATATAAAGGGGTCTCTTTGGGAGAAAACCCTAGCCGTCATCTCTCTTCCTCTCTCCTCCCTTGTGCCTCCACCTAGAAGAGAGATTTTTCTCTCTTCTCCATGGCTCTTCCCTTCCTCTCTTAGCTCATGTGTTGAGCATCCCACCTCTCTTCCTCTCCATTAAATAGTTAATTAAGAGAAGCAAGGTGATTAGCAAGAGGTTCAAGAGAACTAGCATTCTCTTTGAGCTTGGTGGTGGGTCCTTGGTGGCTAGAGGCGGCCATAGATGGTGGAGATGGTGGAGCACGCACCCCATCGACTCCCATGCCATGGATTCGAGCCTCATGAATACAATTTCATGAGAGGTACAATTTCTCCTACCTTCTCTCTTGATTGGATGTGTGATTGCTTTAGCACTAGATCTATTGATTTGCTTGTTGTTAATGGTGATTAATTAGTTGTAATTAATCTAAAATTAAAATATGAGCATTTCCTAACACTTTATTTGCAGTTAACCCGCCTGCCAGGATCCGGCCCTGGCTGCCCTAAGTCTGACGGTGCTGACTTAGGTGAGAACAAAAGCATTTTGAGCGATTTTTTCGCTGTACGTACTAATTCCAATTCTCCGTATACTCAAAACCATAATTTCAAGGGAAAATTAGATTTTTGCCACTTCAAAATTGTGAAATTAGAAAAATGCCACCTCAAAGTTAACGCATTGAAAAATGCCACTTTAAATTCAACTAAATTAGAATTTTGCCACTTTTTATTGTATTAAATACCCTCTCCATACCTAATGTTTCGTATTGACCAAAATACCCTCACATATCCCTCTTTCTCCTCTTAAATACTATTTAATCAATTCACCATAATTATATAAAATAAAATTTATGTCTAAGGGAAATAAAGATTTCAATACTCATCAATGGAATTACCTCAACTGCTCCTAACGTTTAGCAATTTTATACGAATTTATAAAATATCTCGATTTACAGAAGAACCCGAAGATCCAGAAATTGAAAAAAAAAAGATAGATCCAATAAAATATACAAACCGATTGAAGAGGACTTCACACAAATTACCCGTAAATAATAATAATAATAATAAATGCACTTTTTCCATATGAGGACTTCACACAAACGCCGCCAATTTCCATGGAGGATTGTCAGACTAACTTTATTTTCAGATGGACGAAGAGGAAGGAAGAAAGGACGAGGAGTTTTATGTCAATACTAAAAATTAAGTATAAAGTGGAGTACTTTATACCGTACAAATGGCAAAAATCTAATTTAGTTGAAATTAAGGTGACATTTTTCAAAGAATTAGTTTTGAGGTGGCATTTTTCTAATTTCGCAGTTTTGAAGTGGCAAAAATCTAATTTTCCCTAATTTCAAGGAAAATTTAAAATATATATCATGCTGACAATAATTTCTAGATATGCTACGGTTACTTCAATGAGTAAAATCGAAACTTTAATTCAGACTTATTTCTTACAATTCGGTCTCAAACGACCGATTTAAACTGTTTAATTTATTTTTTATTTTAAATTTTATTAGAAATAGAATTTTATATTTTAAAATTTTGTTTACTTTTTTATTTTTCGAATTAAAATTCCGTAATTCTCCAACAACCGTTAAATTTAAACAACGTTTTTTTTCTGTTCGTAGCGACTAATATGCAGTGTTTTCAAATTCCTACCGGTTACCTAAAAATTCCGGTAATACCAGGTACCGGAACAATGATCGAAACGGCGGTTTCCGGTCTTGTGAGACAAAATACCGGAAATTTTCGGAAAATACTAGGAAATTTCAAATTTCGGCCATCTGTCCGGTAAGGGTGCCGGTAGGAAATTGAAATCATTGCTGATATGTAAACTCAAACAACAGAAGTACTTTCATCCGTCTATTATTAATATACATAACAAATAATATAATTTAATATGATTTTTAATATTTTTTAATATTTTTTGAATATTTTTCCTTTTTTTTTGTTATTAACATAATTTTTAAAGAAATTTTTTATTATTATAAGATGAAAAAAATAAGAAGTTTGCTAAAATATATTTATCATAATGAATAGAATTTAATCTGATTTTTTAATTTTTTTGGATATTTTTCCAATATTTTTCCTATTTTTTCTATTATTAACCTAATTTTTTAATAAATTTTCTACTATTATAACATGTAAAAAAATATAAAATTTCCTAAAATATATTTATCCTAATGAATAGAATTTAATCTGATTTTTTTATATTTTTTTGAGATTTTTTGAATATTTTTCCTATTTTTTTAATTATTAACCTAATTTAACTAAATAAAATAAATAAATTAACTAATTCAAAAAAAAAACATACCTCATAGGGCTTTGCTCTTCGGAGCGGAGAGGAGGAAAGCGACAAGTGAGAGAGGGGAGAGGGAGAGGGGTCCGTATATATAGAAGGCGCTTTCTAGTTTCGGAATTTCAGATTCCGAAACTAGCTAGTTTCGGAATTTGAGATTCCGAAACTAAGCAGAATTAGTTTCGGAATTTGAAATTCCGAAACTGCGCAGTCATTTTTAAATTTCTGATTAAAAACGAATTATTTTATAATTTCTTAATTAATTAAAGTTATTTATAATTTTTTCGGCTGATTTATTAGTAATTGAGTATCAGTAGCGAGCCCACAAATTAGAAAACTTTTGCAATCCAGGTAAACTCACTATATTTAGACAGAAATTTGAGCCCATATAAACATCCTACTTAAGGCCCAGATTGAATCTGACAGACTGACACGCTTAAAAGACTCCGTTGTTTTAAACCTGGGGCTTGCTTCTACGTGACAAACACTGATCGACACTTGTCACATTCCAATGGCGAGATAAGGTCTGGAGGTTGGATTTGTGGAGGGAAAGCTACCTTTGTTCACTACCACTAGATCCCTCTTAGATTCCTCTTTTCTAACTAACCACCAATTTCATCTTGGCTACATAGATGCATCTCTGCTTGGGGAGATTTGGCACCAGCCGATTAATCCATCGGCCCCGCTGCTCCCGGAGCGACCAACAACCACCTGACAATGGAAAGAAGGGTTAGTATACCATCTTTGGATCAATTTCTCTTCTGATCTTAGATGATCTGGCTTAGATCATGCATTATATTTTTTTTTCCAAATTTAGTTTTGTCAAGCTTGATTTTTAAACTCCAAATATGAGTGAATCAGTGAACTTATCGCTCATGTCTCTTTTCTCTTCTTCATCTCAAATTTAGGAAGCCCCAAAGTGGCTCATTGAAAAGTTTCATTTTGTACTTGCCAAAACCCGATAACTACTTTCTTATTTTTTTTTTTTTATCTACCGTCTCGAAATCTTTAGGATTAGCCGCTTCACTGACTTCTGTGACATTACTTTTAGATCATTTTTTTTACCATGCAACATCTAACTTGAAAAATGTTTGTCAAACTAGGTGACAAATTTTCGACGGACTGGGACAAGGCTTGGACGAAATACAGAAAACAGAGTAAGAAATCTCTCTTCCAACAATTCAATATGGACAAGTACGTGAGTTGGAATCCGAAGCGCACTGAGTACCCCTTGTCAGAGGAGACTGATCCGATCAAGAGAACCGAGCGATCAAATCTTGAACTATGGACGAGCCCCAGATTCACCTTGGGAGGGGCGATTGTCGTGGTCTCTTTGCTTCTTGTTTATACACTCGTTGCTCCTATTAAGTGATAAAGTTTAACTATTATCTTTTACTTGTCTAAGTGAAAATATTTTAGAAGTCCAATATGTTCTTCGGAGCAATCAGCTGAAGTAAAATACGAATTCTTGTAAATGATTTTTGTTATTTTTTGTACTTTCAAGTTGCAATCTCAATTAAAATCCTTAAATTGGTATTCTGGCATAATTTATTTCTTTTCTGTTTTTTTTTTTACCGATTAAAAGATTTATCGTTGCTAATCCTAAATTTAATTGCAAGTGCATTCACTGCTACTCAGCATTTCAATGATGGATTCCATAGTTCTTAAGCAAAATCAATCAAATTTCAGTTTAGTCCAACTGAAATTCTGATATTTTTTTGAAATAATAAATTATTAATCATTTTTTTATGAAATAAGTAAAAAAACGAATATTAAGGAAGCTTGGGGTATCCAATCCCACCCAGACTGCTTTTTCTGAACCCCATTATCTAATAAAGGAACCTAAATGCTGGATTCTGTACTCATCCACCCCAATTCCGCACTCATGGATAGTTGGTTACTAACTTCTCCGTGATGTATGTACGTTTGTTCATAGCCTCAAGTTTAAATATGACTTCACTCTGAGTAACATTTTTCTAAAAATGGGAGCCTGATGATTTCTTCTTTTATAGAATTAAAAATGAGTAAACATCTCATTGCAATAATTAATACTTTTTACTTTATATGAATAGCTGAGAGGGTTTTATGAAAAACTTTGTAGTAATTTATAGTTTTTAGGCCTTGTTGAAAAATACAAAATTTCTGTAGTAACCACGGGATACTAAACACAAGCTTAGAACGATCATTGACTGAATTAACGTCCAAGGAATCCTAACAACATTATCGGACTTGAAACAAACCCACGACGACTCAGCTAAAGAAAATGTTCAGTGTGCAAAAAGAATAGAATGTTTCGAGGGAAAAGGAAAAACAAAGGAAGAAAGGGCAAAAAGGAGGGTAGCAGTGAGACTAGTAGACTACCATCAAACTTGGCAAATTTATTGTAGTCTACTAGTCTCTCAAATTTTTTGTATGAATTTGGCAGAAGCCTAGGGTTCTTAATAATGAAGTAGAGAACGGGTGAACAGGTATGCACCGAGATAATGAATATTATCTAAGCTGGCTAGCGGATAATTTATGTAAAAAGTTGATCATCATGCGTTTTGAATTTGGAGAAATTCATAACATATAGATATCTCTGTTAAATTTCCAAATTATTTTGATTCATCCATAAATTGGTGACAACATTGGTCCATTTTGTTTTTTACTTTTTCTTTTATGACAAGTACACTTTTGGAATATTGGTACCAATTAGTTATTATATAGAATTGCAAATTTGGATATTATAAATTAGATCTTTTAGAACTTCCGTAAAAATTAGTTAAACTACAAACTAATAAATTATTAATAACTAATATATTAATAAAAAATATTATATCAATGTATTGGGCACTAAAATGTTCCACTATTATCGTCGTCATTTCAATTACTGAAGCAAAGAACGTTAGACCTAAAAATTTGGGGGGAAAAAGGTTGAAATAGGCATTAAAACGGTAGTACGCATCCAACTCAATAATAACTAAATAAAACAACAGTATAATTCTTTGATTTCTACAAACTAGCAGGAGATACCTCGATATGTGGGCAAACAAATAAATAAAATAATGTTAGACAATAAAAATATCTAGTTGAATTTTCCAGCGATACAAGTGGATAACTTTCCGAAAATAAATTATTTAAATTTCACATAACTCTTTGTTGTCAAAAGGTCTGACCTTTTATCTAAAATTAACATATAGATCACACATCATATCAAATCACACAAATCAATAGTTCATAATTAATATAACAATTATTTCGACCCCTCTGATGAAATTATTCTAACATTTTTATGAGTGCTTTTAATTATAAGTACTATATAAAGGGCGTGATAAGTGCAATCCCAGGATTTAGCATCCTGTAAACGGAAAGGACGCTGGGAAGCGTCTTTCCATTTTTGAACCAGCGGTTCACCTCCGCTCCCCTCCCCGTTCTCCCCTCCCCTCTACTGTCTCCCCTCCCCGCTCCTCTCTCCCCTCTCCCGCAGTGGCGGAGCCAGAATTTTTTCCAATGGGGTTCAATAATTTAGCATATGATGTGGAAGTGATTTTAATACTTACTGGATACCTAAAGATATTATCGAAATTACGACAATATCGAGTACTAGAACAGTGACTGAAACGATGATATCCGATATAACAAAATGAAATACTGAAAAATTTAATATATCAAATTTTGAACATTGGATAGTAAAAATGCTAGTAGGGTATTGAAAACCTTAGTTTTGGACGAATGGAGAACAATGCACTGGAAAATGAAAAGTGGGATGGGAAAATTTTGCTATTTAACTTTTTTTTTCTCATTCCGTATTTGTTGATATTTATAAGATGAATGCTAACTTTATCCAAAAAATAACTTAATAAGAATACTTCCTTATATTTTGATGGGGTTCAACTAATAAAATAACAAATAATTTCAATGGGGGTTCAAACTAGTATATCCATACAATTTTTCATCATAAAAGTGCATATTTTTATATGTTAGGTAGCAATTTTTTCTTCTTTAAATGGGGTCAATTGACCCTCCATCATACACGTACCTCCACCACTATTTTTCCGTCTCCCCTCCCCGCTCTCCTCTTCACTTTTCACTCCTCTCTCGCTCTCTATCCCCTCTCCCTCGCCTCTCCTCTGTTCCATGATTATAACAATCTGATCATCTTTTTCATGATTATAACAATCTGATCACTTATTTTAACAATCTGATCTTTTACTATAACAATATGATCTCTTAGTATAACAATCTGATTTCTTATTATAATAATCTGATTCCTTATTATTATAATAATTTGATCCCTTGTTATAATAACAATCTGATCTCTTATTATTATAATAATAATCTGATCTCTTATTATCACAATTTGATCCCTTATTATAACAGTTTGATCATTTATTTATTGTAACAATCTGATCTCTTATTGTGACAATCTAATATATTATTATAACAATTTGATTTTTGTTCTTGTCAGATGAGTGACACAGGGATGAGGGAGGAGAAATGGAGGTCGGAGGAGGGAGGAGAGACAAAGTGATAGGTGCAGGGAGGGACGGAGGGAGGTCGCAGGAGTCGCGTGAGAAAGAGGGAGGCGCTGGGTCGCGTGAGAGGGAGGGAGAGGGGAGGACATAGATGCTGGATTTTTTCGAAAGAAAGGGAAGGAACGGGAGCGTTAGGTCGCGTGGAATAGAAGGAGGGAAAGGAAAGCAAGTGGTGGGATTACGGGGATGACAATCCTGAGCATTGTCGTAATCAATTCTCCTATATAAATAATAAAGTATTTGAATATTTATGGGAATAGAATTTCTGTGTCGCACTTTCTAGATCTATCATCTATGTTATGATAAAATTGCGTTATTGTGCATTCTACGTGAAAAGTTTTGCGAAAACAGATTTAACTTGTGAAAAAAAGAAAAACACGGCGGGTGTTTGGATCATCTAAGAATAAAATAATTAATAATGATAATATTATTATTATTAAATAATAATAATAATAATAATAATAATAATAATAATAATAATAATAGTAGGTCGTAAAGAATATTTAATCAAAAATTGGCCGTACATGATTCGCTTAAAATAATATTATTCTATTCAAAAATTAACAAATAAAATAATCATTTACTTTTTTCCAACTAACTTTGTATGATTATGAAATTGGTAATAGTGATATTTAATTATAATACAATGATTATAAAAATGATGATTAATAATATTTAATAATAAGAATTATTTTTGCTAATGCAATACCAAAAAACTAATTAGCTAATATAAAACGGAGAAGTAATATTGACAAAATTTAGAAACAAACAAAGTAAAAAAATGCAAAAAAAGGTGATTATGAAAACCCGTTTCATTAATATGAAACAAATCAAAGATCGTACATATAATCAAAAATAGATTTCAATGGTATCCGAACTGCTCAATATGATCTCCATATTAAAATATCCTTAAAAATCGAATTTTATATTTTTTCAAATTTTCTAACTATTTTTTTCAAATTTTTAAAATTGGAGGGTTCATAACTTTTTAGATTGAGCATATTAAAAATTTCCAAAAAAATAGTAAAAAATTTTGAAAAAATATAAAATTTTGTTTCCAAGGAGATTTTATTATGGACAACAATTTGAGCGGTTCGGATCGGCCATTTTAATTAAAAAATTTAAAATTTTATCATGTTGAACGAGTGCATGTGTCCTATATGTTTGACACTAGCAAGTAGCAACTCCCGTTCAGTAATTGAAAGAGCCAAGAAAAGGATTGGTCACTGGGCCCCAGCTACACACCTATATATATTTATATTAGTTTCTCTCTTTCACGGGTTGGAAAAGAAATGAATATTTTATTTAATTGTTTCGTCCAAATTCCTTCTACTCTCTTTTAAACGGAAGCAGCTCTTCCGAGAGTTAACCTTCTTCCCACCCCTCTTCCAGTTGTTTGGATCCCAACTTTTTTTTTCCGGAATTGTTCTTCTAGAGCTTCTTCCCGTGCATCCAAACAAATATAGAGTATGAATTTTTCATGCCGGGACTTGATTACGACCGATCTTTCGACTGGCGGAGAATTTGAGAAGAAATTTATTGTCATTTTTCTTCTCTTCCACTTCTTTAACTACTTTAATAGCTTGGGTAGACTGTTCCACTTTTTTTCTTTTCCTTTTCAGACTGTCTTAAACATGTCTCAATGTATCAATGATTCAATGAAAACATACATGCGAGAGAAAACCGTTCAAAAAGTTTATTTGATAAAATTAGTTTAATAATTCGATTGATATTTCATTAGTCTAACCGACTGAAATTTTTGAATTCTACATCACGGCTGTTTGCCGTTTGGTTTCTTCCGCTCATCATGCAATCAAACTTCATTAAAAATAAATTTTATTTTTATTAATAAAAATATATTAAATTATGTTGATATATTTAATGTGATAACGGGTTCTTAATATTACACTGTTTTCTGAAAATGTCCCAAAGAGTATTGTATTCCTCAACTGCGTTTCCTAGCGACAATTCAGACATTGCGGACCAAGTAAAATTACTAAAGTAACACATGCTTAAAGTCACAAGAATAGATAGGTCACTGAGTGAATTTATTAACATCCAAGGAATGTTAACAACATTACCAGACATAAACACAAGCTCATATGGACTTAGCTACAGAAAATGTCCACTATAGTGCTCTGAGTTTGCGTCAGAGTCAAATATGAACCATGAATTTAATCGAACCCGAGATGAACCTCTGATGAAAGAACTAAATTCAGAGTTGACTCAATTATGTTTTGCGAGAAAGCAGGACCCAAGTGTGACAAATTCGAATAAGCTCGCACCAATTCGACATAAATGTTTCATATAATGTTGTCTCAAATTGTTCTTATGATTAAAGGTATGCTTTCGTTAAAGGGAAAATTGGATAAAACAATTGATTGGCCTCCTGATTGGTGGTACACGCAGGGTGTAAACAATGCCACTTGTTCTAATGAGGGGAAAAAAAAAACGAAAGAAAAAGGAAGGAAAAAAAAAGGGTGGGGGGGGGGGGGGGGGGGGGGGTAATGACAAAATTAATTCATGACAAGGATAATTAAGACCACCTTTAAATTTGGCAAAATTGTTGCATAGCGTCCTCTCTAAAATTTTTGGATAAATTTGGAAGAAGCTCTAGAATTCTTTTTATAGTCAAGGGCATGAGAAAAGGGGGGAGAGGTGTATTGTACGCACCAGGAATCATAAATAGTAATAATAAATCGAAATGCCCTCTGAATTTCTACAAAGCATGTATAAATGCTAGCTAGAGAAAAAAAAAGCATATGAATGGTGTATAGAAAAGCAATTTCGAAATTAATTCATGGCGATTTTTATGTTTTAGGGTCTCATTCTAATTGCAACTAATGAAGGGGTTAGGACGATTCATATCAGTGGTGCTGGAGGGTTTGCATATACAGAGTAATCTACTGATGCCGTCTCTATTTTTATTTTCATCTTCTTTTTTTTTTGGCACAACTCACCCTATCATTAGGGCTTTTACGTTTTTTTCATTTGGTCCAGCTCAACCTATCATAAGGGCTTTTATGTACAAACCAGTAGGAATGCGGATGAACCATTTTCTCAACTATGCGCGCTCTAGCCTCTAGAGATAAATTTGGTTTTTTTTTTTTAAAAAAAAAAATCCATCTTAATGGTCCTATGCATACATAATTTTTTTATCTCGATCTCATTCATGTTGAAAATGGCAGTACAACTTTGTGAATCAGACTTATCATGGTTTCCAGTATGATATGTAACATTTTTTTTTTACATTATCTGGCACAAACTTCTGAATCAATTGAATCCATGATTTGATTAGTGAGATAGTCATAGCAAAATTTGATTTACAACTTTTAGGACAGAACAGACTCTAATTCTATCAAGCCAGACTGTCCTTTTTTTTTAAGGCCGGCAAAATGCTGACAATTTTCCTGAATTGTCCTAGTTACTGCACCAAACTAAAATATTTAATGATCTGGTAGATACTGAGATACACAATACAAAGTACTTGATTTAAGTTTTTTTTTTTCATGATTTCACCTCTCAATATTAGAAAATAGAAATCATCCAAAAAACAAACTGAAACATCCACTTCCCTCTTAGCAGCCTCTGCTAAGTATGTCTAAAAACAATCCATTTTTTCAATTTTGATTACCTCACATCGGTCCAATTTAAGAGAGAAGGTGAGAGGAAGAGAGAGAGGGGAAACATAATTTTGCCTAATCAAATTTCTCGTTTTATCGGATTATTGAAGGAATGGGAAGTAGATGGGGAATAAATTCAATCCTAAGTAGAGAAAAATTGGTCATGGATTGGACACTGGGCTAGAAGTTTGTCAATGTGGTTTGCAAGGCCTCTAAGTTTGAACCAGTTTATTAAGTTTCATAGATTGTAACACAAGTGGCTTGGACATAATAGTGTATGTTATTCTTTATTAATGTATATAATTTCATGTTACTTACAGTAACTTCATTTGGATGCGGATTTGTTCTGGGGTTGATCCTAAAAGTGCACGAGTTGAGGGAAACAATTGACCAATACGAACAACAACTTGAGCCAGGCAAACGTGGTGAAGGGAAGAAAGCTAAGCAAAATTGTGAAATAGAGATACCTCCAAGGGTGTGGTGCAATCCTGACCATTGGACTGAGATCTAAAATAAGGAAACAACATCAACAATGAAGTTTTCAGTTCCAAACAAATTGGACATGCACTTGTTTTATGGGGATTATTTTTTTCTTTTTGGTAACTTAGAAAAGAAAATTATTTGAACGCCACGTGTCTTCTATACCCCGAAGGATACTCCTAATATTTATATTTTGCATTTGATGGGAAAAAAAAAGGCGCTTTGTTATTTGTGCTTGAATTGGTTGCGATTTTGTAATTTTGCATCTTTTTTTTTTTATTTGTTGCTTTGCCGTTATTTTCTTGGAAAGTTCTTATTTGAGTGTTAATGGCAATGGGTACAGACTTGCATGTAAAAAGGCTTTTAAAACATTTCATGCAATATGGCTAACATTTTTTTAAAAAAAAAAAAAAAAGAAACAGCTATAGCTATCCTAAGGTAGCTCTGTTTTAAACAGTCAAATTTTAAATAGGACGAATCTGCTTAGAGTTATCTGTCTATTTAACAAAAAATTGTTTATAATTAACCTAAATGTCCATTTATATATTTTTAAAAATTTTTAAAATTCACAAAGTGAAAACTAATCTGAAATTGCCTTGCTTTACCTATCCTTAATTTTTCAGAAAAAAATTATGCATTTGACCATTTGTCCAACTAAGAACTGCGCTTAAATCTAAAAGACAAACTATAATGGGGTTCGGCATTGTGCGCGAATTAATTATTGGCCCTTTCCGATTTAGGTGGCGTTTGTTTGTGACTTAAGAGATGCATAACTTAAGTTATGTATCCTTAAGTCGCCAAACACCCGTTACATAAGACGCCTTAAGAGTGTATAACTTATGCAACCAAAATAGGTTGCATAAGTTATGCACCCATCCGCTTTAATTTTTTTTTTCTAACAATACCCCTTAGAAATATTAATAATAATTAATAATTAACAAATAATTAATAACTAATAATATTTAATAAGTTACAATAATTACTAAAAAATCATAATTAATAATAAAGATTAATTATTACAATTAATAATTAAATAATAATTAATAATATTTAACAAGTAATATTAATTATTAATGATATCAATTTAATAATAATAATAATTGATTAAAAATAATTAATCAATAATAATTTTTATTATTAAATAATTAATAATATTTAATGAAAATTAATTATTAATATTTCATAATAACAAAAATAATTTACTATCATCATATATAATTAATTTTTATAATAATTAATAATTAATAATATTTTAAAATTAGAAAATAATTAATAATAAATAATAATCTTTAAATAGTAACAATAATTATTAAAAAAATATTAATTAATAATAAATATTAATTATTAATAATAACGATTAACTAATAATAATTAATTAAAAATAATTAATCAATAAGAAATTTTTATTGTTAAACAATTAATAATGTTTATAATATTTAATCACAATAATTATTAATATTTCATAATAATAAAAATGTTTAATTTTTATATTAATTAATAATTAACAATAATTAGGTCACAATGTCTTATTAATACATAATACTAATTAAAATTAAATAATTCAAGTTTAAGGACATTTTAGTCTTTTGACATGAATATATACATGCATTAAGTTACTCATCCTTACTACACAATCAAACATCTATTACATAACACTACATAAATACTTAGGCATCCTTAACTTATGTAACCCCTTACTACACAACCAAATGCCCCCTTATTAGTTTGTTCGTTCTCTTTTAGATAGATCAAGCGAATCATACATATCATGTGCAAAATTATTTAAAATTGATATTCACGTGTCTGATAATAATGATACGAAATCAGATTTTACCTAAACTCCATAAAATGGAATTATTATCAACGATGATAAAGAAGAGTATACGCCTTCTAACTAATTATAGTGATCATGGAATTATTATCAACGATGATAAAGAAGTGTATACGCCTTCTAACTATTATATTTATAGTGATCAGTTATCCCAGATAAAAACGCAGGAAATAAATATATATATTTCACGCCATTCCTTAGCGAGGTGTCAGTTATTCGTATTTAACTATAGTAGTTTTTTTTTAGGGTCGTATTTAACTATAATAGTCAAATCATTTTTTGAGAAAAAGAATTGGAGATATTAAACCATATTTGAAATTTATATAAAATTTTCCAATTTATCTGGCATAAACAAACTTTTATCTATGTTTTCTCTGATTTTTCCAATTTCGCCAATTTATAAGGGTTTGAAAATTTTAAAATACGTAGAAGTCCATCGGATGTCAAGTCAGATAGAAGTTGAAACGCGTGAGGGTCCATTTGAATACTTAATTGTAAGTGAGGTAGTTGGAAGAAGAAATTGGACAATAAATGATTGGTGAGATTACTTCTAATGCTTATCAATATTATAAATAAAGTTGTGTGGGTGTCGGGATCCTTTAGTTAAAAATGATCCGACACTCTAAGCATTGTAAATAATTGTGCAATAGCTTTTTTCGGATTTCTATAATATGATACTTTGTAACTAATTGTGTGTCAGATGTTATTGCTCATAAAACTGACTCGGTTCAACATCAGATAATAATTTGGCAACACATTATTTTGTTTCTGATTTTTATGATCCCTTCATATTTTCATTTTGATCATGTCTCCATCTCTTGAGTGTTGCTTAGAGTCCCTCTCCACCTTAATTTCTCTTCATCACCATTCTTAATTTTGGTTTATAAAATATAAATTAAATTCATTCAATTGAAAATAATAAAAAACATCAGATCTTTTACGATATATAGTTTTTTTTATTTAAGCCATTTATAAACATATTACATTTCATATATAATATCAACATAATATAAGTCATATTAATCACATTATTTCAAATAACTATAACTATATTTGCACATATATTTTTTTCTTTAAATTGATCAAACTTTTTAAATTTAATCAAATCAAATTACCTACAATAACTAAACTATATTTTTAAAGATAAATATATCTTAACCATATATCAAAAATATTCTTATTAGAGATATCTACATCGAGCGAAGCTCGATATGCCCCTCTAGTATTAATAAGGGGCTTACATTTATACAAAGATATCAATAGCTATCAAGAGTGGACAATAAATGATTAGGGGGAATCTAAGCTAGGGATGGCGAAATCATTTGCAATCAGAACTGGGTCCGGGCTCAATTGTGGTGACATATTTGCTTGCAAAAAAGGAAAAGAAATTACAAAAGCAAGAGCACTTAATATTTGATTAATTGGTCCATTAGAAAAGTAAAACCACCATACCATTGGAACCTTTTATTTAAAAAAAAAATAATAAAAATAAAGAAAAGGTCTATAGATACTTCTCTCGCAAGGACCCCCAATTAAATCTTGACTTAGAGGCGCTCCTTGGTGCCCAAGGAACTAGGTTTGCCTGTAACTTGTCAAATAAACAATTAGAATTTACAATCTTACCCGAAAATATATGCTTTTATCAGGCCTAACTTTGTATAGGCTCATTATCAGAGAGTACTTATAGCGTAAATTTATATATGTTCAATTAATTTGTTCCTTTAGTAGAACGTGGAGTTTTGTATGTGTCATTAATGTCTCTGTTATTTTTCTATAGATATAACAGATTCAAGACCCAGGAAAGGATTCTGAATCGGAGGTTTTCGGGTTTTCATTACATGTAATTTACTTATCTTTCATGAAAGCTTTATTTTTCCGCAAGAAGTGGAAAATCACATTCTATTGTGCAGTTGATAAAAGAGAAAAAAAAATATGTTGATGTACGATGAACTATGTCTCTCTAAATAAATCACCCATTAATTCAAAATTTTCATTTCTAGTAAAATGCAATTACAGTAACTGATTTTTAAATTGATAGCTACGGCTCTTTTGACAAAAATGATTTTTCCTGTGTCCCTGATAATGTTTCAATTGTTAGATTTGGCACATCAACACGAAGTATTAATTAATGTTTATAAAATAAATTCTATAAACAGATACTAAATCCTCCATCGCTACATAATAGATAAAAAAAAAAGGAGCTTATGCAAAGGTTTGGATACGCAAAGAGACTTACTGCAGTATTAGACGTGTCAATGTGACCATATAAATATGGGATTGGATTTTTTTTTTTTATAATGAACTTGATATAATTGATAATTTTTAAAATCAAGAAAACAGATCTCTAAAATTAATAATGAATACAATTTTTAAGAATAGAATTATTTTCCTATCAAAGTTTAAATAATATCAATACAATTAAATAATGCAATAAAATGAACCTCTAATACTTTTTGAATTATCTATAGAATGTTAAAACACATATCAAATTTTTATTAATGCATGTTGTCAAATTTAATCTATGTGGTAAATGCATGTTTTTAATCAAATCCAAAACATTGATTTTAAAAGGTAATATCATTATATTAATTTGTTCATCACAAATATGTACAATCTGGAGGTTCAAAGAGTGAAATTTCCAAATTTATCTATAAAAAAGCTCGGCCTCCTCTTTCTTCTCCCCCATTCAACCTTCTCTACATTTCTCAACACAAAAAATAGAATTCATTCTCCTCTCACAGTCACATTACAGATTGCAAGCATGAGTTACTACGGAGTCTCAGAGAGTGAGTATGAAAAGACAAAGAGGCCACTTCCAAGGCGTGGTCAAGTGAAAGCCAAGATTTTCTCCATGTTTATTCAATCAATTGTCCCAAAATCCTCTAAAAATGGAGAGAAATCAAGAGGGAGTAGTGGTACCACAACACCTGCCACACCCCAAAGTGGCTACTCATCGGAAGGCTAGCTTGTCATCAATTTTTTCCTTTTAATTTTTCTTTCTTTTTTTATGAGAGTTAGATGCAGAATACTGATTATGGTGGAGCAGAGGAGGGAGATTTTGTACATAATTATCCCTAGAAATTGAAATAAATGTATTATTTCAATTGAGTGTAGTGAGGGGTTTATATTTGTACATTAACAAGGGAGATATGTAAACCCCCTTCTTTGGAATTTTGATTTATCCTTTTTATAATGGAGGAATGTAGCATGGTGAGCAGAGAAGAGCTTTTTCTTTTTCTTTTCTTCTCCTTTTGGGATTTGTACAGTTGCTCCTAAATAAAATTGGGATTCAAATTAATCTTTCCTTTCAAATAACAGTTATGTTTTTTAACCAGAAGTTCCATTGAAACTTAACACGGGCTCTAAACAGGGAGTTCTTGTAATTATGCAATTTTCTTATTATTTGTAGTTTTATTTAAGTCGATACATATCGTTAGCATGTTTGCATGCCAACATAATAACGACTTGATAAATGATAATGTACGGATAATGTGACAATATGCGACAACTCCTGAACGACTTTTTAATGGAACATGTGTTCCCATTGTACCAGATGCTGTATTTTGCTATGTTTTGTGTTTCTGTGTACATTTTTGCATTTTCCTTTTCTAGTCTACATAAAACTGTACAGGAGTCTATGCTCCTTTGTTAAACAGACCTCTGTATTCCTTACTGAGTTAATTAATGAAGTAAATTATCTTTGTTTTCAAAAACCTCGCTCTATATTATTTGATAATAAGTAAAAGAAATGACATGCCAAAACTTTGTAATCCAATTGTTTTGGAGCAATTTTGATAATCCATTCAATGTACAGATCCAATCACCCCAAAAGGCTTAGGAATCAAATCTGCTGATTTCAATCGAATGGTTGATATGAAGCGTTAATTGAACATTTACTTGTTTAATTATATCAATTTTCCCTAACTCGTAAGCGCAGGCGAACCTAACAGCCAAATTTGTGCGGGGTAATTTCATTCGAATCGAAAGTATTATGTAAATCTAAAGCATTTACTTAATGTAGACAGTTTAGATCAATTTACCACTTCCACAACAAGTTTTTTATCAAAATTCCCTTGGATCCCGATTATCAGTCAGAGAATATACCAACTCAGTTCGTTGTCTGAGGTACAATGGGCTATGGCCTTATGGGCCACTGGCTCAAACTCAAATTTAAAGCTCTCAAAACTTAATCACCGAGTTGTATCTTGTATGAATCATAAAAAAGTAATGAAGGGTGGAGATCCCGTGAAACTTTTGACAATAGTTAATATAATTTTGTTAGTTTGCCTATGCGCGATCTCTCTCAAATAAAAAGGTTAAATAAAAAATCGCACTAATTTTTTGTCCAGTTCAATGTTACTTTTTTGCATAATTGACAGCTTATTGGATACTGATTTTGTCTAAGCCAATGTTTATGTCTTTTATCCAACGGACTGATGACTGATGTTAATTAACTCCCCTTTTCCCCTGCCATCCTTGGTTCACCCTCCATATATCTTAACTCTCAAGTTATATTATGACAAAAGAAATCAAAATTTCTCAAGAAAAATAATAAAGGGCAAATGATAGTATCTCCTACCTACTCTACAATATATTACTGCACTGAAAGATATGACACCTGATATAAATAGTGTCAAAATCTTGATTCATGATAGTTACAGTCTTACAGATACATTCCCCAAGTCTGCATTAATCAAAGAAGATCCAAAATAACAAATTTTTGCTGCTTGGACTAGCCCAACAAAACAAATTCACCTCCAGCTGGCTGGTTGTCCTTTATTCGCTTTTTTATCACGCCCCTGTTTCTTACTTGAGTGGTTGGCCCTCTCTCTCACAAGCTGTGAGATTTGAAGCTAGCATAATAAAAACGTGGTTCAATGCATGTACCAATGATAAGAACAATAAACATAGCCTTAACGACGAAGCAAACAATTTGCTTCATTTAATAAATAGAAGCAAATTATTGGTGGGCCAATTTTAAGAACAGTTCAAACTGTTCGTTGGATAAGCTTCTTTTATTGTTTAGTTGGGTTTCCTGCAATTAAAAAAAAATGTTTTTAGTAGTGGATGTTATGGGAGAACTTTGAGAGGAACTGAGGAAGTTCAAGTCCAAGTCCATAGACTGATAGACCTCACAAGTTGCAAGAGGTCTGGTGTTTCTTATTTCTTGTTTGACACCCAAGGTCAAAGACCGTAGGTGTTATCATAATTACAAATATTAAATAAAATTATAAAAAATAAATTATACATTACCGTTTAACTCTTAACACAGATTACCAAACCTGTACTTTGCAAGGTTCAGTGACTATTACCCAAGGTAAGAGAAGATAAGATCGGAGAGTAACATTGGCGACCAGATCTGGCAGATCATAGTGTACACTAGTTTATTTCAAATGTATATTGCAAAGGAGAAATAACCTTTGCAAAGGATTGACGATACTTCTTTTTTTGAACGAAGGCTTTTTAAATATGGTATTAATTTTTATTTTTATACATTTGCAAAGAATTGACTTCTAGAGGTTATTCTTTTGAATGAAGGCTTCTAGATATGGATCGAATTTCTTTTCTGATGTATGGATTTTAGATATGGAATTTCTTTTCTGATGTATAAATTTTATAGTCATATATGAACTAATCAACTGATATTAGATGTTGAAAATTAAGATTAGCAAATGTTATTATTTTAGTCTCTATTATTGCAACAAAGTGTATCTGTTCTTTTTTTTACTTGACTTCACTAATCAAGCGAGACTCAATTAATGTATTACAGTCTTACAGATTCAATTAAAATGTTTGTACAAAATAGTCTTTATTTATATTAATATAGTAAACTCCATTTAATAATAATAATCCAAGTGGCAAATAGCCTTCAAAAAATAAAAATATAAAGATACATTGTTTTGGCCTTTTATAACAGGATGCTAAATGTGTCATTTTGAGGAATCAGCTGTATGTTTTGCTATATGTGTCGTTTGATGTTTTTTGTAAAAAAAAAAAAAATTGTAAAGCACTACTTTTATTTCATCATACCCTTTTTCATTTTTCAAAATGTTTATGTTTTTATTTTATTAAACTTAACGCAGCCTATCTTACACCTCCAAGACATATTTCTATGATTGCCACATATAATGAATTTATAGAAAACTACGCAAGTTCTTTAAATACATAAAAAATAATAGAACATCAAAATTTTGTGACAAAAAAAAAATAAGAGTTATTTTTTAGTCGTCAAAAACCTGGCATATTTGACAAGTTCATTACAATGTCTTCTGATACAGCGGATCAATTATATATGTCGCAAAATAAGGAAAGTAATTAAGATCCGGACCATTGATTATATATCAGACAGTCGACATTAATTATAAGGAAAAATCAGCCATATACCCATCTAATCTTCTTCAATCAGCCATATATCCTTCTCTTTTTAAATATTAGCCATATATCCCTCAAATCATCTTTATTGTTGCTATTTACCCTTTTTAATAATTTTAATTACATATTAATTCTAAAAATTCAGCTTTTAAAATTTAAGACCATAATACCCCTGTTTTTTTTTTAAAAAAAAATTTAAGACCATAAAACTCTGGCTTTGTAGCCTCGTTGCTGGTATTGAACATAAGCTTCTGTAATTTTTGTTGGTTTAATCCTGGTATAGTTGTTAGTAACCTGCTTTAAATTTTCATAACTACCATTTTGTATAATAAAGATTCATATTAGAAATATTCATTTTAAACGTAACTTTGTGTGTACAAAGAATTGGGATGCATGACCATTTAAGAAATATTCATTATTACACTCTAATTTGTTTCTTTCTATTTCATGATTAAACGAATCTTTCTAATGATTCTGAAACAGACCAATCCAAAGAAAAAAAAAAAGCTGAAACAGACCAATCCAGAGAAAAAAGCCAGGGATATTATGGTCTTAAATTTTAAAAACCGAATTTTCAGATTAATATGTAATTAAAATTATTAAAAAGGGTAAATAGCAACAATAAGGATGATTTGAGGGATATATGGCTAATATTTAAAAAGAGAAGGATATATGGCTGATTGAAGAAGATTAGAGGGGTATATGGCTGATTTTTCCTAATTATAACCGTATATGAGTCTCTATATGTCCGATCCAATCTGCTTATGAATTATCAGGTTTCTACTTGAACCGTCAAATCTGACATGAACGGTCGATATCTGTTTGTGTTTGGACTTTGGAATGACCAATTAAATATATAATAGGGTCAATCCGCAGAACGAGGGTAGAGCATATGAGATCAGATCAATCGGTTCCTACCTAGGGGTGTTTTTCACGGGGGAAAAAAATCAATTGTAGGAAGAAACATCGAGAAATAAAAAATGTGGCCTTTTTCGGAAATGAAGCGAGTCAGCGAGTAGGGTTCTCAACCAATTATATGGAAACCGTTTAATTTGGTTTTAATTATTTAATCAAATTAAATTTATTATTTTAAATTTAAATAAAATAGTTTAATTGTTCAATTCATTTGATATAGTTTAATTCAAAATTATAAAAATCTATATTTTAATTCATAATTTAATTATGAACGGATATAACATTATTAATATGCTTGGTGAACAAACTGGGACAAAAATTATGCTCCAGTAGGCCGCCTCTCATTTTGATCCACCCTTTTAACAGCAAAACTAGCTTGATTAGCAGAGGTCATTCGGCTGACGTGTAAAGTGACGCAATGGATGATGTCAGCATAAGTCTCATTTGATTTACTGAGGCACCTATGGTCTGATCTAAGATGTTACATTTAATCTTGTATGCAAACTTGAAAGACTTGAAACTCCACAAGGACCACAATAACAAGAGAACAATAATCTAGAATTCTAGATAGAAGAAGGAAAAAAAAATGTTCTTTTATTGGAATATCATGTTTTAGAAGAGCTTTCTAAAAAGGGCACCGCAGAAATCCTAACAAAGGACGGGTAATAGTTTTGTTGAATAATTCAATTTTATTTGATAAGATGATTAGATTTTGTTATTGAGATTTTGAAAATTAACCAGCACATAAAAATGAGTTCAATACAATTTATATTTTTCTATGAATATAAAAATTCGTTTCTCCTTTTCGATGTTTGATTAAATGGACAAAATTAGTTTTTTTTTTTTTTTTTTTTTTTTTTTTTTGGGTAAGATGCAATATGCAATGGATAATCACTCATCTTCAGAGGTGGCTACCAATGAAGAAAATAATAAGACAAGTTGGTGATTTGCACCAGTTGCCAACCAACACGTATGCATTGGTGACTGGCACACGTCCTCTAAAGAAATCCGACAAATTTTTCTTTTTTTTTTTCACTATTTGGCATCAGACACCGGATTATAACGAAAACAATGCCTGTGCAGGCATCAATTGGGGATTCTAATGCAAATGGGCCCCTCAATTATTGGGTGAAATATAATCAACCTCAATATAAACAGCATTTAAGCCTTCGTAGTTACCAACAAGACAACCACCACTCCACAATATCACTCCATAATACTGGCACTATTCTAGTGCAAAAATGCCAGGTGACCAAGGCAGCAGTACTGAGCCGAGGACGAAGCCGAAGGGAAATCCGTACCCGCGACGAGGCCAGATCAAGGACCAGATTATTAAGGACTTGACAAATGGAGGTTGTGGTGGAAATGGAGGAGGCGGTGAAGGGAATTGAGGTTTTAGCTTGTTGCTGCTCTTTTAACCATCACTCGCTGCCTTATTGTGCCTAAATAAGAGATTAGGTTAAAGGGGTTTCAGGTTATGATCAATATAATCAATAATTATGGAGGGGTGGGGGGGTGCCTTGGCAGATACTAGATTTTAACACCGTTTAATATGCTCGTGTGCTTTGCTTCTCCGGTTGTACATGTAAATATTTCCTACTTCTTATGTCCGTGATGGCAAGAATGAATTAGTGACTAGCTAGAAGCTACTAGAATTTCTTGTCTAATCTGTGAAATTGTTTTGGTTTCTCACTCTTTTTCTTTATTTTCTTTTTCGGATTTTTATGGTCGTTATAAATATATTCGACCCTAACTTGACTGCGCATTGAGCAAAAATATTATCAGGGTTGATGCGCACAATAATAATATTTGAGCATTAATTAATAAATAAAGAAAATGAACTATATGTGTATGACGTCTTCATTCGTGATCATTTGTTTATTGACGATAAATTGTACATACTACAGAGTCTCTATATTGAACAAATTTCATTTGTCATTACTCATTCCACAAATAGGGCTTTGAAAGAAATGAAAGTAAAGCCCAATTATTTTTATTTCGAAGGTTATCTGGCGAATACATACATGTTCTAATTAATTCTAATAAATTTTGAATTTGTATTTCATACCAACTGCTTCGCATCTGCCAGAAAGAGGTCTATATTTATGGATAGTGGATGAATTTCTTGTTTAAGACATAGAGTGATTGCTTTGTTATGTTTATTACAATAATACTATGTGATCCAATTCCCATCCTGGACCCGGGAGGAGATTTGGAGGAATCAACCAACTCCCAGGCTTAAAGCACAGTCACTTTACAATAATGAACTTAAGACCAGTCTGGTCATGGATGACTTTTTTTTAGACAGACTTGACAGAGGCTGGTCATGGATGACTTGATTCCAGATTAGAATAATTCGTGCACTGCTGGCCACGTCCCACGTGTGAATAAAATATTGTTTAACAAAAAAAAAAGAAAAAAAAACAGAGAGAAGAAGAAGAAGAAGAAATATGGGAGATGTTTGATAAGTGTTAGTATTATTATGGTGGAGACATTGTTTCAGCGGACCGCTGGTAAAACAGACAGACTGGCATCTTTTTATGAAACGATGCTTTATCTGTTAGCTTTGAGCGTCTCTTTTTTTTTATAAGACGTTGCAGACTCATTCTGTACGGTTCTGAGACTCAGAGAAGGACAGAAGAAAGAGGGAGAGATCCACCATCTTGGTCTTGTGCATCTATACAAGATCAAGCACTCGAGAGGGGTGTTTTGATCACTACGGCTTGTCCTTGTGATCTTGCAGTAAGTCGAGGGCACTTGTATTGTGGAACTAAGGCAGAACTCGTTTGCTTAAACGTGGTTGCTGTCACTGGTGTAGAGAAGACGAAGGCTTGCAGTCCACTACGTGAAAGAGGTCACCTTCGATCCAAGACTTCCGCATAACGATATATCTAACTTTGTGCCTATATATATTTCGTCCAAACTCTAACAGTGGTATCAGAGCGCCATTAAGGCATCTTTTCGTAGGTTTGGATTGTGAAGTCCTTGTCTAAGCCGTTTGTGTCGATTTTTCATTTTATGGTGTGATTTTATACCCTTATAAATGATTAATATTATTTTAGTCGTTAGGGTTGATAAAAATAGTCTAAATTTGGTTGTTGAGAACCATAACCAGACAAAGAACACCATGATAATACTTCTGGAATGTGATTTAGGCCAGAAATGGCCAAATCAGACCAAAAGGCGTCTTGTCTGCCAGGACCAGCAGGTCGCAGATTTATTCAGCGAGCCGCTGGAAGTTTAGGCAGGTCGCTTGATTGTCAAGCTGGCCGCTGAAGGCTTAGAGATACTTCAGCGGGTCGCTAAGAGAGCTAGCGGGTCGCTGATTCTGGGCAGACAGAGAGATGTAAATGACATAAACAACCAGACTAATGCCCAATTAATATCAAATTTGTACAGAATGTTATCTTAGTGGTAATATCTGTTTGGTACTCCCTCTACCTTACCCAAATTTGACCTGGTCATGATAGTAGACACTTGGAGTGTTTCTCATAACATGAGAGAGATGCTTGAGATTCATGATATCATGATAGTTCGTATATTAGACAGTACAAAGGGTGATTCTAGATTTGTAGACTAAGTGTTCTCATCTATTTTCTGATCCTTGTCGCCGATTTGAGTTATGTAAACACTTTGATACTTAACTCTTGTGATTTGATTGATTGATTGTCTTGGACTTTCTTTTGGTCATCAAGGCTAAGTTATATAAGTGTTTAGTATTAACTCTAGAATTGAGCAGCGATGTTTTATAGTTATAAATGAGTTGTTATAACTCATTTGAGAGAATGCTAACAGCATACATATTGTGCTTTGTCTCTATTGTATTTGTAGATACGATGTCGGCTAGCAAGAGCATCATTGCTGACTTGAACTCAGGGGAGAAACTGAACGACCGCAACTACGATGTGTGGCATCGTAAGGTTCAGTATCTCCTTGAGGACCAGAGTTTAGAGGAAACTCTCACAAAACAACTGACTGAGGTCTAGCTATGTGCGGTTAGTCGAGGACTCTATCAAGCTACTTCTGTGGCCGAAGCTTGATGTCGCCTTAGTTTTAGACTAAGATGAGATTTGTCTTCTTTTAGGCGAGTCGGCATGAGTTGATCCCCACAACTCATGTAGCTCAAAGAGAAGCCAAGGTGAGTTTCTCCTTGACGCTCGTGGCATCGGTCTTGTTGAGGATCTCAGGATAAGTTGCAATAAGTGTGGTCTAGACCATAGACACATAGATTGCAATTGGATCTTAACTTTACAATGAACTTGACATACGTCTGTGTTGATAGACAGTTCATTGTAGCACGTGTTTCATAGCACGTGTGCTTGGCGGCGTTGGGAATTGAGTTGAGTGGTCCCAGGACCTACACCAGCTGTCTCCTCATAGTGTAAATCCCAAATAAATACCCTTATGACTAGTGACTATGTCATGAAGAGTACGATCAATGTTCTGTCTACTGTGGTGTGTTACCTATGGCTATGTATGATTCGGTCTACCGGTGCATTACTCGGAAAGCGGTTGATTTTACTTGGATTGACATGAGTGCATAAGGAAGATTGACTTTTTTTTTTTAAGATAAAGGAAGATTGACTTCAAATCACACAAAGAGTGTTTCTTTATGTTCAGGATCCACCTATCTCGTCATTTGGACTGAGAAAGAAAACATTTATGAAACTTAGATTGAAAGGGACTAAACATAGGCCATTTAGCTTGGTTGGCGATGTTATGTCTAGTGATGATTTGATAGATATAGGGTATTAGTATATACATATAAACTGCTTCTTTTAGAAAAGGGTCGAGGCTCTTGGGTGGCTTTAACATTTGTTAAAGTGTATCCTTGTAGCTCCTGCATGCAGGTATATGCGCCAGTCGCACGGTCCATTTGCCCGTATGAAGACAACACTGCTGCTAACAAAGTCTCCAAGAGGGAGATGCTAGTATTATTATGGTGGAGACATTGTTTTAGCGGGTCGCTAAGATGATCAGCGGGCCGCTGGCAAAACAGACAGACTGGCACCTTTTTTTGAAAGGACGCCTTTATCTATTAGATCTGAGCGTCCCTTATAAAAGAGACGTTGCAGACTCATTCTGTACGGTTCTGAGACTCAGAGAGAGACAGAAGAAAGAGGGAGAGATCCACCATCTTGGTCTTGTGCATCTATACAAGATCAAGCACTCGAGAGGGGTGTTTTGGTCACTACGGCTTGTCCTTGTGATCTTGTAGTGAGTCGAGGGCACTTGTACTGTGGAACTAAGGCAGAACTCGTTTGCTTAAACGTGGTTGCTGTCACTGGTGTAGAGAAGACGAAGGCTTGCAGTCCACTACGTGAAAGAGGTCACCTTCGATCCAAGACTTCCACATAACGGTATATCTAACTTTGTGCCTAGATATATTTCGTCCAAACTCTAACAATAAGTAAAGTAAACGTTGTGTGAAAAAAGTGCTGGAGTTGAAATAAAACGGAGTTAAACGGAGAAACTTTATGTGAAATTCAAAGAAAGTTTTGTTAAACAGAGTTTCAGAAAATTTTTACTTTATTTAAAAGAACTTTAATACAATTCTGTTTGATTATAAATAAATTATATTAATTCAGATTGACTAGAAAATTAAATTATATTAATTGAATGAAAAGAATTTTGCATTAGCATTGTTTCCATTCGGTTATCTAGCGGTCTTTTCGTTCTAAGCAAAGAACTTAATCTTTTCATTTTGAGATTAAATCTAAACCATATTGTTTGTAGTCAAGAATTAGATATACATTTGGACTTAAAATTAGATGGACCTTTGATCTAGATTGGATAGATAGTTGAATTGGTATTTTTATAAGTAATAGGAATAAAGTGCTTTTTGTTGAGTTTTTATGTTCATAAAATAAAAATATGCTTTATCACATTTCTTCTAACATATATGGTACATATTTAAACCCTCTTAGTCTTGTTTTTTTCTGGACAGGCAAGCGGTTGGGAAAGTTTTTTCAGAACTACCTACGCTCAGCTTCCCTCTCTCAACATGGAAGATGACAGTAGTCTGGAGATCATTCCAGATACCAGAGTCCCGGTAATTCATGAGCTAGACGGTGAGGATGATGAAGATACCAATGTTGATCTCCTCATTTCTGTGCTTTCGTTATCGTTGCTTTTTGTGTTTTTTTATTTGCCTTTGCTGTTAGGATAGAGGCATATTTAATTTATCCAGTTTGGCTTAGATATTTGGATGATACTTTTATTATTATTATTATTATTTTGACTAGCAATCGGTCTTTTGATTGCCTTTTTCCAAAAAAAATTTATTGGAACGCAAAAAAAAATACTCAAATGATTTTCTCTAAAACAAACACATGATAAAAGCAACCCATTATAAATAATTACATTAATATATATTCACATTAATTTTACATAAATAAAGTTACTAAATAATTTCCTAAAATAAAATAAGAAGTATTAACTTTGCTATTGACATCTTCATGTTAATAATAAAAGTGAGAGAAAAGTTTAGTCCTTATTAAAAGTTAGATAAGTATATATTATAAAATTGTTATCCAACTTTCACTTAGCACTTAAAAGTTATAAGTTTTCTCTGTAATACAAATAATAAATGTTTATTGAAAACTCAATAACATAAAATTTTGAACATTTGAAATTATCTCATTGGAAACCAAAAAAGATAAAATGTCGACAGCATCTAGAAATTTACCATATCATGATATCAATAAATTTTAGCAAGCTCGCTGATGTAAATCATTCAAAAAAATAAAGTTTGTACGGTAAATTATATTGTAGGCTAAACCTTAAGTCAATCTGCTCACTCGAATTATTACAATTTTCTAACCGGGTTTATTTCAAGATTCGTTATTTAAAATTATAAATAAAAGATGAATGATTAAGATTCAAGACCTGTTTAAAATTTAAGTCCCCGACATATTACCCACCTTGTTATTATATATTATGCGAGAAAAAAGTGATGTAGTTAACAGCTAAATTTTTATTTTAGTATAATGTGTTGTGAAAGTTTTAAATTGGAATTATTAAGAAAAAGTAAAAAGTAAAAATATTTAAATTCTTCTCATTTTTTTTTTGTTTGGTACTTAGAGAATGCGCAATCTAATAGAAAAATAAAGCCCACGGGCTGTTTAAACTTCAAAAAAAATTCTAATAGAAAAATAGTGCTGTTAAATTTGATTTGCTGTCAAACAATAAAACTTAAAAGTGACAATGCGTCAGACAATGGAGGTGAGAAAACATGGTTAATTTTTTACGAGGGTTTTTACGGCCGGCGTCATCAGTCTGAGTGCAACGCGTATATATCGTTAAGCATAAAAATTAATGGTTAAAACCGAAAAAGATATATCAAATGTGAACCATATGAAATAAATTCACATAGATTCAGAAATTATGGAAAAAATGTAGAATGGGATATATAATTAACCTTAATATGGAGGTGCACAAATTGGGACGGAAAAATGAGTCTCGTAGCACCCCTCTTATTATTGTCCTCCCTTTTTTGAGATCATGCATTTGACGTGGTAAGACGACACAATGAATATCCCGAAATTTTTTAATATAAGCATTTTAATACTAAAAATTTTAAATAGAACATTTTTTTTTCTTTTTAAAAAGAGCATAGCTATAGCGGCCTTTTCATTGCCGTTCTCAGCCCTAAGAGGCAGTTGAAGTGCCGCTGTAGGGGTCAAAACTGCCACGTTTCAAATTTTCGAATTTTTTAAGTTTTGTGCTGTTTATTGCAGCAGAGAGACGTTTGCATTTTTTTTTTCTCTTTTTTTTTTCTGAATTTGAATTTGTTATATCCTTCCATTTTTTGTGAATTTAAATTTTTATTATATCCTTCCATTTGTTATATCCTTCCATGTTTTGTGATGAATTAAATTTTTTTTATTTTTATGTCTGTCTTCTTAATGAATGTAATTTTTCGTTACTTGAATGAATGTAAGTTTAATTATTGTATTGAATGAATATAAATGTTGTAATTTATTTTCAATTGTAATGTTTGATTAATATTAATGAAATATGTTATTTTTGTCCATGTGCTTTGTTGTCTATGCATTTTTGTAAATTTATTTAATGACCTCAATTGTTTAATGTTTGATTAATATTAATGAAATATGTTATTTTTGTCCATTTACTTTGTTGTCTATATATTTTAATAAATTTATTTAATAATTTTGTATTTAAAATTGAATTGATACTTAAAACATTAGAACAACAACTTGAGACTACAAAGTACTTCATAAAATTAAAAAACGCAAATCATTACAACAACAACTAACTTAATAAACTATAATATAATCTAGCACACAAAAATCGAGTTTTTTAAGTTAATTGTGTGTGCTAGATTCATAGGCCCTGCGATTTGTGCTCTTATTATAAAAATGCTTATATTACAAAATTCGGATGAATATCATTTAAAAATAAAGAAATGGGTTCTTTTGTAAAAAAAAGTCATGTTTTGGTGTAAACTCATTATTGAAGAGCTTCCTTAATTCATGTACCCTTTTTTATTTTAACAAAAGGGTTATATGTAGTTGATATATCAGTAATTCAAAATTGTCCCGCTATAATAAGCTTTGTTGAAAGGTTTCACGTTTATTCAATAACCGAGCTGTGTTTTATTATGGAGATTTTGTAAAAGTTTAATAAATGATATGACATAAACAGTGGTGAGGCCAAGAATTTTTATAATGGGGTTCACTAAATTTATATATATAGTATTTAAATTATCCTAATATAAATAAAGTTAGACTATGTATATCATAGTCTGATAATTTTGAAATTTTTTAAAAAAAACTACGAAATAAATTCTAATAAAAAAAATATCAAGAGATGAAGAGAAAAAATTAGGACGTCTTTCAAACAACAATTGTGTTGCAAATCAAAATTTTGATATATTCTACTTATAATCTAAAAAATGATTTGATGAGCATAAAAGGACCAATTTGAACAATAATAGCTTTTTTCTAATTGTCCTTAATTAGAAGAGAGAAGTCTATGAAAATCTTAAGAAATTTTTTTCTGTCACAAAAGAGGAGAAATTCAATCGCTCTGAGCTAAGTGGCTTCTACATAGGGCTGTCAATGAAACCCGTTTACCCGTTTATCCTACCCGTACCGCATTCGATAAGGCAGGTATGGGTAAGGTTTTATTTTCGTTAGACAAACGGGTACGGGTAAAGAAAAATTTTCGTTAACTTATCGAGTACGGGTACGGGTAAGGGCTATTTCGTACCCATTATCTAACAGGTAAAATTTTACAAAAAAATATGTTTATATAATCATGTTATTAGCATATTTCATAAGATATGTTACTAGTTTCGATCTTCATCCAAATTAATTTGTACTCTATTATATTATAATTTATAATAAGTTATATAGATTTCATTGAATTCCATTGATATGGGAATAAATTTCATGGTATTTTTTATATCTAAAGTAATATCTAAATGTTGTACTTTATCCATATATTTATTTGATATTATTTATTTAGTACATTATATTTTTTTGATTAAATTAATAATATTATTATTACCCATTATGTACCGTTACCGTACCCTTACCGTTGATTCTTAACGGGTACGGGTAGGATACGGGTAAAGCCATTTTTAAACGGGTACAGGTAAAGAAAATTTTAACGGGTGCGGATATGAAAATACCTTATATCGTACCGTACCGTACCCATTGACAGCCCTACTTCTACAAATTTTTGTTTTTTGTTTCTATGCGTAATATATGAAATGGAATTACAATTAGGAAAGGGGAAAGTATTTTTCTGGAGAGAAATTCTCTTTCTTTATTAGGTTTGCGACCTTCTTTATTATTTCTTTTTTGTCTTTTTTTGGATTCTGAAACGAAGATATGGTTTGGGCAGGCGATTCAAATAAGATTTGTTTCTATCCTAGCTAATTTGGTCATTTGGACTATTAGTGTTTTGGATCTTTATTTAATTGATATGGTTCGAACAATCAACAACTAAAATTTGCAGCACAGTACTTTCACCAAAGAAAAGAAAATATTATTATTATATAGGGGGTTCAATAATGAAAATTTACATAAATATTTAGGGGTTCAAATTGATAAGACTTATGATAAAATTACATTTGAAAAATACAAATATTTATCTCTAATAAAATTATTTTTTTAAAAAATGGGTGACATTGACACCCATTGTATGAATGTAAACTCGCCTATGTGACATAAAAGTTAATTGTGCTAAAATTCATATTTGTTAATGCAATTTTTTTACCCTTGAATGTTAAAAGTTTCTATTCTAATTTTAATTTGATTGTATAGTCCAAAATATAAAAAATATTATACATTGGGAGAATTACCCACATGGCCACATTCATAGCCAGCTGCCAATGTTTCAAATAATGAGGAAAAGAAGCCAAGTAGGTGAGTGGCACCAGTACGTAGCCAGCAAACACGTATCAATTGTTAATAATAAATTTGCACGTTTTCTCAGGAGCTGCAACTTTTAAATTGGCCCGGGGGACAACTAAATATGAAAACAATGCTGGCGTTAATCGGAGGTTGTTTACGTAAATAAGCCCTTCAATCATTGATATATATACAATCAACTCCCAACTAAACAGTTTCAAGCCTTAGCAAGTTCTAACAAGGACTACAACCACAACCTCCACTCCACACTACTGGCACTGAACTGGTGCAAAAATGTCAGGTGACCAAGGCGGAGGTGGGAACAATGAGCCGAGGACGAAGCCGAAGGGAAATCCAGACCAGCGACGAGGTCAGATCAAGAATAACATTTTTAAGGGCATATTCGGTCTTGCCAATGGAGGCAGCAATGGTGGAAATGGAGGGGGAGGTGGTGGAGGAACTTGAGGTTGTAGCCTGTAGCTGATTAAGAGGTTAGTGTGGCTAAGTAATAGGTTGAGCTAAAAGAGTTTGGCTTTATATTTAATAACTATGACCGGGGCGGGGGTTGCTTTTGCAAATATTAGCATTTAAGGGTTTGCTGGGGTTTACTTAGCAGTCACTGCTAAGTTTTCTAAAATAAAAGGGTTTGCTGGGTTCCCTGCTCTTGTGCTTTGTTTCTCTAGCAAGTTGTGTAAAATATTTTCTTATTAATGTTGATGGCAATTATTGTGTGAAATTGTTTCAGTTTATTTTTTAATTAGTTCTAATCATTTATTTTGTTTACAAACATTCAACCAATCTTGACAAGGCCTTGGGTATGATGCTATTTGTATGAACAATTGCAACTAATTAAAGTATTTGAGCGATTAATCAATTAAAAAAGTGAATCATATATCCTCATTCATGATAATTCATTTGTTGATTATCAATTATATATAGTCTCTATGGAGAATAATTTTCTTTGGTCATTGGCAAATTGATAATGTTTGTACTATTGATAGACGGAAATTAACAATATTTAAATTTGGAATGACACAATGTATGGTAATGAATAGTGTCACCGTTGATCCTCTATGATATAGGTTGAATAAATTTGGAATGACACAATGTGTATAGTAATGAATAGTGTCACGGTTGATCCTCTATGATATAGGTTGAATAGTGCCACCATGTGTGAATTGTTGATCTTATGTGGCATAGGTGTTTGGCACATGTGGATTGAGGGTAGGTGAGAAATTTTTTTTTGCATCCAATACTTTTGTTGATAAATGAATGTGGGTAAGTTGACGACATTTTTCAATAGTGCACAACAGTTTAATAATAATGTCATGTATAATGCAACTCGGTTATATTTTTTTATTGTGTTTAATATTGTAATCGAGTTTAGAGATAATCAAACCGATTCTAAATTTTTGTTACATATGATAATATGTGTGTAACATAAAACAATTAATCATGAAACCTTTGTTAGAATTAATTTCACTTAATTACATTATGATGCCTAAGCTAATTAAAAACACAACACAAGCAACAACATGCAAGAAAAAAAAATTATTATATTCACAACTACATAATTTTCTTCAATTAAGCATCATATTTTATCATCTAATCGAGTTTAAATTCATATTTTTATTTAAAATTATGAACATATATACTCAATTAATTATGATTCAAACTCGGTTTTAAGTTTTTCTCCACAATAAAATTTAAAAAAAATAAAAATAATAAAAATTTGAAATAAGAACGGCATGCAATGTGCTTTGGAGTAGAAATTTCCCTTGTATATCTAGCTTATTGTTGGATTTGTTCTCTATTATGCTCAGTAAACTCAGACCTTTAACTAAGTTGTATATGTTCTCAAAGTGCTAAGGTTATGCCTACTTCCTATTTTCATGTGCATGGCGTTCCAAATTAAAAGTGTACAACTAATCGAAGTAAAAAAGATTTTGTAAGGAAACAATCTTAGAATGACGTTCCAAGAAAAATGTACTCAGTCTTCCAATTACTTGCATAAAATAAAAAATTACTTACACTACCAAACGTAATAATAATGAAATAATTTTAATAAACATTAGACAAAATCTAAAAATAAATATTCAGCAATGTATCAAATAGAAAATTAGTCACAATACAAAATCTAATAAATAATTTTAATAAACAATAGGCAAAATCTGAAAATAATATTTATATATTACTATAGATTAACACTCAATCAACAGTTAACCACATAATGTGGTCTTCTTGAGTAATGCTTTGATTGATACCGTCAAACAAAATAAAAAAAATGTACATTTTTGCTGCAGCAATGACAAAAAGAACTATGCATAGTATTACAATTCTTCCGCTGATCGGAGAACATTGTTGGTGTAGTTCTTTCATGACTGTGTACCTGAAACACTAACATATATATGAGAAATTTTCTAAGTCACTCTGTGGACGTCAATGGTGTTGGAGGCATAAAGCATTTTTAGGCCCACAAACAGTACAGTGGAGGTGCTTTTTTTCCCCTCGAAAGCTGAGGGTGCTGCAAAGAAATGTATGTAGATTTAGAGTAACATAATCAAATATGACTTCACATACCTGACAAATAGGCCATTTCTTTTTCAAATCGAGCACAAATATCAGTTGTAATACCGTAACATATCCCCAAGTGCATTAATAAATAGTAATCTATTTCTACATGTTATATAGTGAGGCTAACTGGTAAAGTTTGTAGAATTTATAGTCAATGAAATGTAAAATGGTTCAATTGTTCAAATGTATAGGAGCTACTGAATTAATTATTGTGAAATTTGGTTCGAATTGTTCGAATGCTACCAAAGACACAGAGACAATCTCAATAATTATTGTGAAAGTTGGTTCCTAAAAGGCCTCCCAACTGCTGCAGGCCTACTATGATGGTGGGCCTTGTCATGAATCCTGCCACAGTCGAATGTCTAAATGCATGTTCGCAAGGGAATTGATTCGAACACCCCTCTATTTAATCCAAACACTCCAAAAATTTTCTGAAGACAAAATTTCCCCTAAATATTTAAACAAAATTACGTAACAAAAAATGTCAACATTGAAAACCACTATACACACATGCAAAGACCAAAAAAAAACAAAAAAACAAAAAAACAAAACAAAAGCACACCGTACTTTCAAAGAAAAAAGTTTGTGCTATTTTTTTTTCACAATTTTCTCAAGTTCATCGCGTTGCAAAAAAAGAAAAGAAAAGTTATACTATTAATTGAAATTTGTACTTATTTTCATTAGAAAAAATAAAATCAAAAATAAAAAATAGGTTTCTTTACGTGTGATTTATCATATAGAAATAATTATGTCCCTAAATGCAACCAACATCTATTAATGGAGAACACTAAGTTCAATAAATAAAATTTATCCTCTAATAATATTATGAAGAGTTTAGGTGATTGTGGTTGTTATTGTCATTTAGAGTTATAGGAGTGTTCAGAAAAAAAATAAGGGGTATCCAAATCAATCCCCCGCAAGAACCAGCCTCAATAGATGATCAAAACGTTTTTTTTTTTTTAATATCTAAATAATAATAGTTCTTATATGGAAATTACGTTCATTTCATTCTTTCATTTATGAAGAACCATGATATTTATGTTCTTACTAGAAAAAACTATCTATGGATTGCAACTGATAACTTATCTAAGGATGCCAAGAGCAGCTTGAGTATTTCAAACGATTCTGCATTCATTATATGTCATGGTATCACAATAATTCATATTTAAGCTTTTTATATAGTCTAGAATATAATTCAGATCTTACTTATTCAAAATATTGCATTATACAATGAAAAGACACAAATAAATTGCAAATAATGCATATTTTGAGAATCATTTGAGCATTTCAAGCGATTCTCGATACGTTTAAAGTAATTCGATATCGATAATATATATTCAATCTCTCTATACATTCTAGAATATGATTTATATCTTACTGTTGACCCATAGAAATACGCGGTTGTAACAGACATCGAGTATTCAGAAAGCGTTTTTTTTTTTTTTAAAAAAAAAGAGAGACCGCGATACTTTGGAAATTAGCCAAGATGAGTTAGATAAATTTAAAGGGAGATGGAAGTTTCAAAAGCATATGAATTTGCTGCAGAAAATCGGCCTCTTTTTGAGACATTCGGATCTCTGACAAAATTTTAAAGAATGGTGGATATCCAAATTTAGACAAGCCAAAAGACCATATTTTGTTAACGATTTATAAACTTCATTGAAGTCATGATATCCATTACAACTCAAAAAAAAAAAGGAGATTGAATAGCTTATACATGTGGTTGTGGGTATAGCGGTGAGAAACGAATGGGCCAATCAAGATTTATTAATTTCGGCCCAATAACAGAGAGCCAAAAAAAAAACAGGGAGAAAGTCCATTCCCGTTAACCGTTACGGTTCTGTTCTGCTTGACCAACGCCAGAACTGTTCATATCGCTTGAGAATTGATAGGGAGGAGAGTGTAATGGCACTGTCCTCAGTTACTGCCGATACTCTGCTTGGTCGCGAACTTGAAAAGGAAATGATCTTCTGAACAGAGAATAGGCCTAAAGTGACACGCTTAGACATTCAGATTATTGAATAAATTGTTGCCACAAGTTTGTAAGAACCAGCCTAGTGTGTTAATTGCACGCAACAATAGTTATAGAGACATTCAGTTAGAGACTGAATTGACGGTGATTTAGCGTGGTGATTGAAAATGCAAGAATAAAAAAAAAGCATTCGAACAACTTTGAGAAATAGTATGAGCAGGTCAAAATAAATGAGTTATGAGGCCCTGTTCACTATCTAAGAAAAATATGGGACGTAAGAGACTTGAATAAAAGACTCATCAGCCAGCCTCAGAAAATCTCTGACGTTTATTACAAACCAAATAAGAAAAGAAAGTGTACAAAAACAAAAAAATTCGCTGATCAAGATCTGCTCAAGTAAGAGGGGAGAAGTAAAGCGATGATAAAGCCATTGAACTGACTCTCCGCACTAAATACCACAGAGAAAATAGAACATCTCAAAGCTTGATATGGTACATACCCAATAAAGGCTTCAAATCCAAAGGAATCTTTGCTCCAGATGAAAAATAGTAAAGTTTGACCTGCAGGAAACAAACAGCGATGGTCAGATTGCATGAAGTTTTGGAATGGTAAAAAAAAAACTAGCACACAGAGGACCCAGGTCTCACCTAATCTGTGTAGCAGTCACTCCAGAAATTGGGGCGCAGCCAAAAAGGATGCAAGTTACCCAGTGAGGCCAGGAAGCAATCAATGCAGAAAAGTAGTTGAATGTGATACCTGCATGCAAAAAAAATGTGCATGAGGGTAACAACAAGCAAGCACAGGAGCTGGGTGGCAAGTTTTATAAAACCTCTTGATTTGCACTACCACCAGGAAAAGACACAATAAAAAAAAGGGGAGAAGACTAAACTGCATTTGTGCAAAATAAAAAAGAAGAAAAAAAATGAAACTTGAGTAAAGTGGGCGTTTTCACTAAAAAAAAAAAACTAATGTTCATGACTTCTCAAAAGAAATGTTCATTAGGCAGTGCAAATAAAAGCTGTGAAAGGCAAGGCAGAAACATACAGCCTTGGTAAACATGATCCAAGCAAAATCAAAAAGGGGGAGAGAAAGGATCTAGGAGTCATACAGAGAAAAGGAAGGATAAAATCTGCAATTGCCACAGGGATTTATTCAATCACAAAGTCATCATCAGCTGAGGGGATGCACCTGCAAAGAAGAAAGAAAGAGATTAAACTCTGGCCATATGAATGCTATACAAATAAATACATGAGGGTGTAAAGAAATGATAAACTTAAATATTGAAATAGCAATCCAAGACAGTAGTGAGTGCAGGTAAGATGCATGGTAAAAAAAAGAGAGAAGAAGGATTCTGTGATTACCACATGATCATGATTTTCTCTAGGGTAAGTCTACACTCATTCGTATATATCTCAGTAAAGAAGAAATGGTGCAATAGGAAGGGTGACAGGTACAAAGAGAAAGGGGGGAGTAAATAAACCAAGGAGAATCACTGTGCAGAGAGAGAGAAGAATATACACTACACAAGAGACCTGAGGCCATATACACTACGAATGCACTATGTATCTCCATAAGATCAAGGAGCCTAGAGCTATACTGAGAGAGAGTAACAGCAAAGCATTTGAATGTAACCAGAGAAAAGAAAGAAAGAGAGGGAAGGAATCGTATCTCAGGAGGTGATTAATGCTGAGTTGACAGCACCTCTGGCCTGTATTCTACTCAGAGAAGAAGGGAGGAGAGGTATGGCACCTGGTACAAAACAGAAGGTTGAAAAGTCAATGGGCGCTGGATAAATTAAAAAAAAAGGAGAAAAAAAGGAAAATCAAATGAAAGGGGGACCAAAATACCCCTCACCCCTGCCTATAAATAGAGAGGCAGTGGCATGCAAAAAAAAGACAAGGAAGGAGGAGGGAAGAACAACAAGAAAAAAAAAACACCCACAAGAGAAGAAAGAAAGAGAGCCAGATTAAAAGAGAAAATACCCAAAAGAAAGAAACTTAGCTCTTGAAAAGTATATCTTAGCTACTCTAGAAAAGAGTCCTGAAAAAACAAAAAAAAAGGAGAGAGAGAACTTTGTAAGATAGGTTAGACAATAAAAGAACAAAAAAGAGTAATTCTGTGCAAGCTTTGAAGAAGAAAAGGTAGGGTATTGTTGTGACTTTTACTTGGTTTATCAATAAAATCATTGCTGCATTTAAATTTCTGTTTTGAGGGTCGTTCTGTGTCAAGCCCAGCCACCAATCCATGGTGTGCATGGGTACACTAAACTAATTAATTTCAAAGAGAGTGCCCATGAGGGTGGCTTTTACTTATCTTCTTCTCTATGATCTCATTCTACTATGTCAAATTGACATTTATTTTCATCTGCATCAAGTATCCAAGGTTCATGGCATATGTTACTTATTTCCCTCTATCTTAATGATTCTCTGTCTATTTTCCCTGCATAAGGAAAAGAAACAATAAGCACATACATGTTTGGCATATAGTAAAAGAAGAAAGATGTACTTTTACAGCATAATAGCATACCTGAATTAATTCAGTAAGTTGTGGTGCTTCTTCCTCTGTCCCTCTTGTTACATAAACCCTGAAGGTAAAGCAAATGAAAATTTCAGTTATTCTGGCAGAAGACTAAAGCACCAGCATATACACATATGTAAATGACTTTCACCTATTAATAAAGTGCATGATAAGTAGTAAAAAAAATAGAGAATAAAAGCAAAAAAAAAGAAATACCCCATGACAGTAAACACTTGCCCATGCCATCCTCTCCCTCTCTTCATAACCAATGACCATGAAAGCTCCCATAGCAAAAAAAGCACACTAATCAATCACAGACACCATGAGTCTACAAGCCTCTGTGACCTTGTCTCACCACAGGAAACTCATGACTCAAAGTAAGCTAATGCCTACCAAAAAGAAAGGAAATCCAGTCTCAAACAAGATCAAATCAAAAATGTAAAAAAAAAAGAGAGAAAAAAAGGAAGAGAGAAAGAAAAGAGTACTTAGAATTTCCAACGACTGTTTTCTTCTCAGTATACTGGTAAGTTGTCGTATAACATGGTGTGGATCCAAAATAAAGGCTGATTGCTGCCAAAGGCTTGCTAACCACCAATCTGACAATCAAAAGTCAGTGTTAAGTTAGCGTTTTCATAAAAAAAAATCAAATAAAAAGAAAAAAAAAGGGGACAAACTGAATTGTGACCTCAGTAAGCACCACACCTCATCTTCATCAGCACAAATTCGACATGGAGAGTGTTCTCGGTTGGGAGCCAGTCTATTCCCCCATTGTTTCTCTCAGGCATTCCATCGAATACCTAATGGGCATACAAAGGTCGAGTCATGGCCGATATACAAGCAGTGCCAATAAATGTCCCCCATTTGAAAGAAAGTAGTAATGTTGACACTCACCGATCAGAGAAATCGCTAGCCTCCTGCTGCTCTCTCTATCCTTCAAGTTCGAAATCGCACTCTCACACAGCCGAGCATAGTAGCTCCCAGGTGGGGGAAGTGAAACCCCCATGTCGCAATACGCCATAAGGTGTGTGGAAATTCTCCCTGTGGTAGGTTCTGATGATTTGGAGTAGCCGCCATGGCGATCGGATCGAAGGTGAAAGAGCAAAGTAGAAGGAACTAAGTGAATTCGGCGTATGACCTAAAAAAAAAAATGAATGCTTTCGGTTTATCAAAGCACCGAGTAAAAGGAAGAGATCTTCTGTGGCACGTTCCTTCGAAAACCAAATACAGCAGGCATATAACCAGACAGGAAGGACTCGTTGCATGAACGAGATGGAAGCTGGCGATACAGGAAATAATAACCAAAACCTGCTATCGGTATACGCTGGCGATGGATTGTACTCAGCTCCCTCCGGTGCATCACGCTGAATGTGAACCAAGTGATCCAGTCAAGTTTCAACTTCAGCTCCTCGCTGATATTCTGTGGCATTTCAGGAATGGCGACTCTCTGACAAAACAGTGTGCAGCCATTCATGTGCACGAACTTAAGGCTGACGTGGCTCAATTAGATAATTTCAAATCTTCCGAAACTTTAAAAATACACCAAAAATCACAGAAAACTCAGAAAAATACAAGCTAAATTTCCATACATCCAGAAAAATGTGGAGAATCCATCCTTACTGAACAATATGACCAAAAACCCAACTGAAACAAGTCGAATCACTCAAATACTGAATTCTCGACGGATCAGTAAATAACCGATTTCAGAAATCCACCAAAAATCACCAGAAGCTCAGAAAAATATGAAGAAAATTCCGGTGAGTTCAGAAAAATACAGAGAATGCGCTCGTGCTGAGCAATCCCACCAAAAAACCCAATAAAAAAATGGGTTCATCTATCATAACGGAAATTTCCGTAATTCAGAAAATTCAGAAAACAATTCAGTCTTGAAAATTTGGCTGAATTGTGATTCGTTAAAGTGATGTATTTTAAATACCTCACATTCCATATGGATACTGAAGAAAATACAGGCCATGCCCTATCGATCTTCAAATCATATGCCTGAGGAGGCCCTATGATATCCTCCCGAACATGCAAAATTCTGAGTGATCCCGCGATCTCACTTCAGATAACACACTGTTCTCGGCAACAAGCCACCAAATGAAGAAAGGTAGAACCAGGGTGATACCACGATCTCATTCTTGACTCTTGACCTAAAAACGGCAATAAGCCACCAAACCAAATACATATTCTCGGCAACAAGCCACCAAATGAAGGAAAGTCAGAACTGGCGTGATACCGTGATCTCACTCTAGCTTCTTGACTTAAAATGGCAACAAGCCACCAAGACAAAATCAACGTTCTCGGTGACAAGCCGCCAAATCAAATGAAAGTTCTCTGTAACAAGCCGCCAAATGGAGAAAACATAGAACTGGTGTGACACCTTGATCTCACCCTAGGTTCTTAACCAAAATGGCAATAAGTCGTCAAATCAAATCGGCACTCTCGGTAACAAGTCACTAAATGAGAGAAAGTAAGAACCAGAATGATACCGCGATCTCATTCTTGGCTCTTTATCTAAAATGACAATAAATCACCAAATGAAGGAAAGTTTGAGGCAAGGCAACTATCTGAGTAACTCCGCGATCTTACATCAGATGATGCCCTGTCCTACCTAACAAAAGTAGTCCGGTGACTGAAACTCACCAGACAGAATTATAATGAAATCTTGTCTTATCAGATACAATCGCTCAGGTGACTAAAGCCCATCTGACGCAATCATGCTGGAAGACCCGTGACCTTCGAGTAATCCCACGACCTTACTCTAAATGGCACACCGCTTTATCAGATACTATCGCTCAAGTGACTAAAGCCCACTTGACAAAATCACTCTAGAAAGCCAAAACCTCGTCTTATCAGATACAATCGCTCAGGTGACTAAAGCCCATCTGACACAATCATGCTGGAAGACCCGTGACCTTTGAGTAATCCCACGACCTTACTCTAAAATGGCACATCGCTTTATCAGATACTATCGCTCAAGTGACTAAAGCCCACTTGACAAAATCACTCTGGAAAGCCAAAACCTCGTCTTATCAGATACAATCGTTCAGGTGACTAAAGCCCATCTGACACAATCATGCTGGAAGACCCGTGACCTTTGAGTAATCCCACGACCTTACTCTAAATGGCACACCGCTTTATCAGATACTATCGCTCAAGTGACTAAAGCCCACTTGACAAAATCACTCTAGAAAGCCAAAACCTCGTCTCATCAGATACAATCGCTCAGGTGACTAAAGTCCATCTGACACAATCATACTGGAAGACCCGTGACATTTGAGTAATCCCACGACCTTACTCTAAATGGCACACCGCTTTATCAGATACTATCGCTCAGGCGACTAAAGCCCGTCTTACAAAATCATGCTGGAAAGCCAAAACCTCGTCTTATCAGATACAATCGTTCTGATGGCTAAATTCCATCCGACACAATCATGCTGGAAGACCCAAACCCTCGTGGCACCTGAGTAATTCTACGATGTTACTCCTGATAAAAAAATCACTTTGGTGATTAAAATTCGCCAGGCTTAACCATATCAGAAAATCAATGAAATCAAGCTGCGCGAGGTCTTGAAAAGATCTCCTTAAGCCAAAACCATACTCCAAAAGAATGTCATAATTCACCAAATCCACCTCACATCTCTTTCCCCTACAAATTACCATGATAAACAAGAATAAAAAATTAAATAAAAGAAAAAGAAACAACAAACACCAACATAAGAACATTCAAAAAAGGAAAGTAATACAAATTTCCATACGCATAAGCATCGCACTAATTGTTTTATAGACAATTCTAGTCTGCAGTATATGTTCTTCCGATTTTCCCGATCTAGAGGTGCCTAGGAAAGTAACCAGGATAATTAACGGCGGGGGCTTGCGCCCGTCGGAAAGAAAGGACCTACACAAAAATAAACTCTCGTAGGAATATAAGCCCGCACGAGCGAGCATCTCTTAAGTGGGAGGCGCCCGTAGCTGAGGCTTTGACTTGCGAGGGGATAATCTGATCTGATGTTCTTTTTGCTTTCCCTCCCGAAAGTGGCATTTTAAAATGGGAAAGACGCGACAAAAAGAGCCGGACAGATTCTCTGGCACGCCCGGTGGGACATCTTTCTCCTCTCATCTGGGAAAACAAATGCGCAGAGCATGTAGACTAGAGAAATATTTTCATGATTCTCCTTAAGTGCTAACCATGACTCCGAGACATTGTCTTTTGTAGGAAATCAAATGGCACGTAAGGTGAACAAAAACTCTGTGGCCGCAGTCAAGGGCGCGACTGGGATGGTCATGATCGGAACTACACCGATCGCTTTTCCTATGACGCTGACTAATGCACCCTTTATCATTGGGGGCAAGACGCCACTAGCCAGGCTCGTGAAAAAGGCAAACAAAATGCCGAAGCCAACACCCAAGCCTGTGAAAATGGTGAAAGTTTCCGAATTCAAGGCGCTGCAAGCCTACCAGAATAGCTTGGAAGCCGAACCAAACTTGCCAGTGCGCAATTCATTCGCGCCACTGAGAACCCTGAAATGGAAGGCGCCAACTACTCGCCTCATAGCATGGAGAGACATACCGGCCCGTTTCAAAACAATTCCTGTCTCAACGGCTGGTCAAGCCAAAAAGCTCACCACTGCACAAAAAATCCACAAAGCATATCGCTTTGTCACCAGCCAGGGAAAAATATCTGTCTCTGATCGACGCATTAAGCAGGGACAGAGATATCGTGGTGCAACCCATGTACTCGAAGTGGCAAAACCGCCTATCATGAAATACAAAAAGACTAGCAAGAATGCACGCAGTTTCAAACATCCCCCTGCACGCGAAAGGGTGTTCTTCTCAGAAAGAGAACACCATCCTGCACACAAGACACTCTCTGTACATGAAAGGCTAGTATTCCCAGAAGAGAAAATGGCCTTTCCCAAGAGGCAACAAGAGTTATCAGTACGAAAGCACAATGTAGAGAAAATCAAACCAGTATTTCGAGGCAACCCACGAGCAGGACTGGGGATACTACAAGCCCAAATCAGAAAGGCCGCGAGAACTTACCGTGACAAGTTAAGCGGGCGAATGGAGTGGCGAAAGAAAAAGCCGGGAAACTCATTTGCTGTATATATGGCAGGCACAGTGGGAGACCCCGAAGAAGTTGAGGAAACTTACACACTTAATGGTGGTAAAGGTCAAAACGACGAAACAGAGGCCGAAAGACTGACGGCCGAAGGAGAAGGTCGTGCTGATACCAAAACAAGCAAAAGAGGGAGGAAACCCACAACCAAGGCGCCTACGACTACTGTTGGTGCCACCACAAGGTCTAAGAAAAAGGCCGCGCAAACAGAACGACCTTCTGCCTCCGCAGCTGAGGGTGAAAATAGCGAAAAAGAGCTGGAATTTGATCAAGAAGTTTCAGAAGAAGAAACCTCCGCAAGTGAGGAAGACGCTGTAAACCCTCATCTCCAAGAGGTAGTCGAAAGAATGAACCATCAAATAGAAAGCCTGTGCGAAGAGATGGCACGGTTAAAGGCAAAATCCATGTCGGATACCTCTGAAGGAGAAAACGAGCTTCGCCGTCGTAAGAAAGGCTCTACAAGGGTTTATGTTGAAGAACCCTCAAGAAAGCAAACAAGAAGCGATATGGCAAAGAAAAAGGCAAGCTGCTATACCCTACCCGAAACATCAAGCCGGAATAAGAGGCAGAGCTATTCTTCTGAGGATCAAACACTTGCTACAACTAATGAAGATATACAAAGAATGATTCTCAAGCGAATCAAAGAGCTTGGCATTAGCGACTCGAGACAACCTCGAAAAAGAATTGGGAGACCTTATCCGAAACACTTCGATAAAGAGCCGTTTCCAAAGAGATACACTGTACCTCGTTTCCGCATGTTTGACGGAACCGGAACTAAAATAACTCCTGAGCAACACGTTGCACACTTTTTGACGGCATGTGGTGATACAGCCGACAACCCTGCTTGCCTCTTACGGCAATTCCCTCAGAGTCTATCGGGGACTGCCTTTGAGTGGTATGCTTCCTTAGAAGAAAGTAGCATACACTCATGGGAAGAAATGGAAGATGCCTTCTGCTCTAAGTTCATGGTGGTAACTGAGGAGATTACCATGATACATATGGCTGGAGTAAAATTGAAAAGGGGAGAATCGATCATGGAATACATAACAAGATGGAGGAATTTAAGTATCCGCTGTCAACCTCCGATGAAGGAGTTTGACCAAGTCAAAACAATCATAAGTAACTTGCCTGCATGGATCAGGTCCCATTTGTTACCAGCCGACATAACTACTTTCCAGAGACTGGTCACCTTGGTATCTCAATACGAGGCGCTTAGCCAAGAAGGCTGGGCCTCATCACCAGGAACTCGTCCTGAAAGAGAAAAAGGAAGAGAAAGGAACAAAAAGGCCGAAACAAAAATGGTCAGGAGTCCCGGGAGCTCTAATGATCGTAATGCCAACACAGAAAAAGTAAACCAGGTAGAAAAGAAAGATGATCCTGCTGAATCATCAAAACCAGCTAGAACGAGTCTTCGCGAGAGACAAAGCAAGCCATACTCGTTTAAGAAGGAGTATGTAGAGGAACTTTTCAAAGCTGCCTTAGAAAAGGGGATGAAATTACCGGCATGCAAACGCCCAGAAGACGAACATAAAACAGATGATCCCACCTTCTGTTTATATCACAGAGTATTGGGGCACACCCTGGAAAACTGCTATGTTTTCAAAGACTGGTTGGAAAGGAAAGTGCAAAATGGGGAATTTAAGATTCCTAGGGCGGCCCAACAGGCTCCGGCCCCTCACTTTTCTGTTAACATGATAACTCACAATAGGCTTGTAAAAGAAGAAAACCCGTGGACGATATATCTGTCCCGAAAAACTCAAAGAATGTTAAGGAGGCTTCGCGAGGAGCCCAGAATTAAATGGCAAAACGAGCTTACCCCAATAGCTCCAATCCCTCCACCTCGAGTGATCACTGTTTCCACATCTGAAACAAAAAGAAAGAAGAAGCCCATGAAACTCTCCACGATTAAAAGAATCGCAGGAGTAGAATTACCGCCCAAAAAAGTCGAGGAAGTGTATAAGCAAGGCAGGCCGACGACGATAACATTGGCCCACTTCATCCCTCCGCAAATCATGGACAAACTCTCGTCAGGCAATGAATTGGATCAAGAAAGGCATTATTGCAATATGGTCCACACCAAGAGTGCAGGCGGAGGCGAAAGTTCCCATAATCTTTCTCCTAGCAAGAGGACGAAATTTTCACAACTCCTCCAAGCGGCCAAAGCAATTCAAAACACTGTCCAACAGTTAATAAAAGAAATTCAGGATGAAAAACAATACGAGGAAAGGTCGATAAGACAAGACACTGATTTAAATCAGCTACTCTTGGAGGTCGGTTCACTCGGGTCTCTACTCGCTTATCAACGAAGAAAGACTAAAAAGGCCTGTCAAAAGACGGCCCCGTGCCATAAGCGAAACCGAAATCCAGATCAGTCGTTAGAACAAGAAAGAAGTGTGAGGAAAAGAAAACCCACGCGACGATCATGCTGCAGCGCAGGGGTTAAAGAAGATGTCGCGACAAAATTAGAAACTGACAGCGACACTCTTAATGAAGGAAACCATACTCTTGAGCTCGATATCTCTATCGAACCTGACTCAATACTTGCACCTCTCGGCCTGGCCACGATCGAACTCGAAATTCTGGAACCAGACTCATACGAGTCAGAAGTCCGGATAATTGCCCGTCGGCAAGATAACGAAGACGAAATCGAACTAGAACCCCAGATGATCAACGAAATATTTCGTTTGATAGAAAAAGGATTGCAGGATGCAGTGATTGAGCCAGGAGAAGGCTCATTCAGCATTAATGATGAAAGAAGCTTAGAAAACGGTGTTTCTAAAAGCCACCAAAAAGGGAAGAAAATTGTTCAAAATCATCATTGTTGCGTTATTTCAACAAGCATCCCAGATGAAATTGAAACCCCCAGTGAGGCAACAGTGGGAGAGCAATCTGGACCCTCCTCAGAAAAGTCAATCCCAGAGAATAAGAACAACGAGGATTTGCATGAACACTCTAGCCCACTCCATGTAGAGGGCGCCACACAAGCAACACTCTCTCGTCAAGAGAAGGGGGAACCCTCTGGAAACGAGGAAGAAACTTGCCTTCTTATTCCTCCTTATCTAGAAAGCGACCATAATGATAGCGCCTTTGAGAACATGTTGGGAAGTTTTCCTGGACAAAAGAATAAAGGCATTGTCATACATGAACCCGGTCAAGGGTCGGGAAAAGATATAGGAAAAGCACCCGCTGATACATATAGCGAAGATATACAAAAATTAAAAAGAGAACTGTCCGAACAATATAATCAAATTGTCACACTCGCGGGCCTTTTTGGTCACTTAATCGAGGTGACAGAATTTGTGGTCGCTGACTTACGTAAAAGAAATGAAATCAACAAACTAACAGCAAATACCCTAGGCTCACGAGATCCTGTAGAGACTTTGGAAAATATTACAAAACAAGTGAAGAACATACCAAACACAGGAATCCCTTGTAAAGAAGGAAAAACACGTCGGTCAAAGAAAACAAAACACAAAACACAGAATCCAGGATTCTCAGGGCAGCCGACCCAAGGAACACAAGAGAAGGTAAGATTTCAACTCAATCCGAGTTCTGAGAAATGGGGACAGTCTTCGAAGAATTTGAAAGAGGCGATTCAAAAGACCGATTCATTAAAAGAACAGTCAGACGCAGTTTCTGACCAAAAAAGTGGGTTTCGGCGTAACCAACAAAACAAGCAAAATATTCCCCTAGAAACTTGGAATAGAGCAGCCCGAGATGATGAATTCTTGGGAAGGTTAAAACCAAATGAGGAACTAACCAGAATAGTCACAAATTCGAGGCAAAGTATTCCTCAAAAAGGGAGAACTCACTCACCAACTTCTCGGAATCGAGTTCCCGAAGATATACCAGAGGGCCTTACAACGAGAGGAAGGATGCGTCCAGGATGGCAAGTGCGATTCGATGTTAGAAGGGTCAGACATGCATGGCTGCCAAGAAACCAAAATTTTGAAAGGGAAAATGTCAACACAATACAAACTCGGAGGCGTCACGACCGCCTACGTGAAGAAGAAAGGAATGGCCCGCATCCCTGTGACAGGAGACTATCTCAAACTTTCGGGCAAGTGCCACGTAGACCGGAACATATCCCACTAGACTGGTGCGCCCAAGGAATCAGAAATACGAATGAATCTAAATTTTGTTTATACCACCAAGAAAGGGGGCACACTACGAGGAGATGTCCCGCTTTTCAAACGTGGGTGGAAATGGAGAACCAACTCAGTCGTGTGAACTCACACCGACGATCCCTGCTAAGAGAGGCACGGCTTGGTGTTATGCCACCCAGGCAAGAAGAGAGAACACCAGAAAATCCCAGACGGGAATTTGTCAATATGATCACATTCAAAAGGGACCTAAAAGAACTTCCATCCTCTGTTGATGGATATGATAGCGAAAACTCGGACGAGCCCAACGAGGATGAATATTGTGACACTACTGAGGAAGAACCAACAATGATTCCTACGGCACAAGCAGGGGCAGTCATGTTAGGAAAAGACCCTGAGAGTGAAGAAGATGAACCTCTGTTTCCCGAAAGCATGTTCGAAGATCCTTCTACACCTCGCCAAAATGAATGTAATATTAGTCTCCGTTCTGGTACTAACATCCCAGAACGCCAACCACCAAAAGAAAAAGGGGGGATGAAAAAGACGGCAAAAGAAACCGCGACTCCAGAAAAGAAAAATGAGGCAGCTAATGTTGACTATAACATATTGTCACATTTAAGAAAGGTCCCGGCTCCGCTCAGTATTTTTGATGCTCTGATGATGTCTCAAAATCTGAGGGATGTCCTTGTGAACGCCCTTCAAAATCCCGATAGTTTTCGAAATAACATGGTAGAGAAAGAAGAAAGTCACCCACCAGAGGATGAAGAAATGTGTGCCACAATAACTTTCACAGAAGAAGATTTGCTCACAGGCACTGCCGAACACAATCGACCCTTATACATTACGGGGACATTCAAGAAAACAAAGCTCAAGAGGATGCTAGTCGATCTAGGGTCTTCGATTAACATCCTCCCATTAAAATCCTTGACACACCTCAACCTGAATATCGGGGATCTGTCTAAAGAAAAGTTGGCAATTTCTGGGTTCGATCAACACGCCCAGGAGACACTGGGGGGAATCACTCTGCCATTTCAATTTGGAGAGTTGACAACCAAAATAAAATTCTTTGTCATAGAAGTCGACACTGTTTATGGAGCTTTGTTGGGTCGACCATGGTTGCACGAGAACCAATTGGTACCTTCAACTCTTCACCAATGTATAAAATACATGAAAGGTGACCAACAAAAGAGAATAAGAGGAGATGCTCATCCCTTCTCAGTGAATGAAGTGCATCTTGAAGACGCACGATTCTATTTCCCAGAGGAGATGGACTCAAACACAAACTCTCAACGTGAGCCAGCAGGAGAGAGCTCTAATCACCAGGCACATAAGAAGAAAGCTCAGACCTTAAGGGTTAGGTTCATACCAATGACCCCATCTCCGAAAGCGGACAAAGTTTCAAAGAAAGCCCAAAGCGAAGAGACTGTCAAAAGCAGTAAAGGTGATACCACAAATAAACCGTTGAGAAAACAAAATGCTATGGTTGTCAACTTGGTGCCTGAGAAACTCTGCAAGGGCTCAATAACCTGCGAAACAGATCAGGTTGACAATCTAGATGTTCTCATGGTCCCCGCAAAGGTAGAATATTCAGAGGATGGAAAAACAGTCCAACCACCGATCCTTTTTTACAAAGCTGGTGACAATCAAACTGAAAATGACGACCAAAGAAAGTGGCTGAGCGAAAAGGAAGTGGAACTCACGCCATTTAAACCAAGGGGATATTACAAAAAAGAACTTGTTGATCTTTTTGAGAAGCTCCGATGCCTCGAGCCGATTGATAAGGAAAGAGCAAAGATTTTCCGAAGATTGTGGAACGAGACTCCTAAACCGATAAGAGGAACCAATGGTAAATTAAAATATACCAGGGGGTTAGGATACCGCCGATCCAACAATCGAGTAAGTATCAGAAGAAAATATGAAAAATTTTGGGGCATTGACGAACCCACTTACCTCGTGGTAAAAGAAAAACATGCCAGAGAAATGACATATACTTGCAACACCGTGACCGAAAAGAGAAGCAGCGATGATGATCAATTCATCACAGCTTTAAAAACAGCACCGAAAGAACTCGAGGAAGGAGGACAAAACACGATAGACGAATTAATTGAAGTCAATCTAGGCAGTGTCGAAGATCCTCGGCCGACTTTTGTAAATGCATCTCTTCCCTCTGAACAACAAGAACAATTGAAATCGTTATTGATCGAGTACATGGATTGTTTCGCATGGAACTATAGTGAAATGCCTGGGTTAAACCCGACTATAGCTGTGCACAAGTTAAAAATAGATCCAAGCTTTAAACCAATCAAGCAAACACCTCGGAGAATGAGGATTGAATTGGAAGAAAAAGTCACGACAGAAGTCAAAAAGCTCATTGAAGCAGGTTTTGTCCGAGAAGAGGAGACTCCCGATTGGGTTGCCAGTATAGTCCCGGTCAAGAAAAAGAACGGGCAAATCAGAATTTGTGTCGATTTTCGGGATTTGAACAAAGCGTGTCCAAAGGATGACTTTCCTTTACCAGTGACTGAGATAATTATTGATCATACCTCGTCTTATGAAATATTTTCCTTCATGGACGGATACTCGGGGTATAATCAAATAAAAATGGACGAAGAAGATCAGAAACACACTGCATTTCGCACACCTATAGGCATTTACTGTTATAAAGTCATGCCTTTCGGCCTGAAGAATGCTGGTGCCACCTACCAAAGAGCTATGACAAAGATCTTTGATGACTTGATACATCGAGTAGTTGAGTGCTACGTTGACGACTTGGTGGTAAAAGCACACTCCCATAAAGAACACCTTCAATATCTCCGTCTTGTGTTTGAGCGATTGCGGCTGCACGCTCTTAAGCTCAACCCATTAAAATGTGCATTCATGGTCTCCTCAGGCAAGTTCTTAGGATTCGTGGTTAGACACCGGGGAATTGAAATCGACCCAGCAAAAATCAAGGCGATTCAAGAATTACCACCACCCAGAAATTTGAAACAACTTCGTTCCTTGCAAGGACGATTAGCATACATCAGGAGATTTATTGCTAATCTCTCTGGAAAAATTAAGCCATTCACTCAGCTCACAAGAAAGGATACCCCGTTTAAATGGGACGAGCAATGCCAAAAGGCCTTGGATGATATTAAGAATTATCTTCTCAATCCACCAGTGCTAGCGGCACCTATTCCCGGCAAACCTCTCATCCTTTACACAACTGCCACAGATGGCTCATTAGGAGCACTATTAGCTCAAGAGAATGATAATGGAAAAGAAAATGCACTGTATTACCTCAGTCGGATGCTAGTAGGCGCTGAATACACATATTCGCCGATCGAGAAGCACTGTCTGGCCCTAGTATTTGCCACCAAGAAGTTGAGACATTACATGTTGGCTCACAAGATCACACTCATTTCAAGAGTTGATCCTTTGAAGTTCCTAATGACCCGACCTGTACTCACGGGAAGATTGGCAAGATGGACCATCGCGCTCATGGAATTTGATATTACATATGCGCCTCAAAAGGCCATCAAAGGGCAGGCTCTGGCAGACTTTTTAGCTGCCCATCCTATTCCTGACGACTCCCCTCTCGCCTGCGAATTCCCTGATGAAGAAGCATTGCTTGTCGAGGAAATGGAGCCGTGTTGGAAAATGTATTTCGATGGTGCTTCCTCTATACAACCAGCAATCAAGCCTAGGTTACCAAAAATACGGGCCGGAGTAGGCTTGGTATTTGTCACGCCAGAAGGAGGCATCATGCGCCATTCCTTTGTGCTCACTGAGCCCTGCACCAATAATGAAGCTGAGTATGAAGCATTAATCGTAGGCCTTGAAATCGCCTTAAAAATGGGAATTAAACGGCTAAAAGTGCATGGTGATTCACAATTGGTTCTAAACCAGGTTAAGGGAACATATCAAACACTCAAACCAGAACTGATCAAATACAATGAAAAAGCATTAGAACTAATCGCACAATTTTCTCAAGTAACACTAGAAAAAGTGTCTAGGGCTATGAACGGACAGGCTGACGCCTTGGCCAAGCTCGCCAAAGAACTTGGGGAACCGGGTGCAAAAGCAATTCATATTGTGATCCATAGTCGCACATCACTAGCACCTTATTTTATGGAGCTTGAGCCAGACATTGATAATGCCATGCTTGTGGATGTCGCGACTTGGGAGAGTCAAACAAAAGAAGCCCAAGTTGTACAAGAAATCGAGGAAAAGGAAGATTGGAGACAACCCTTTATCGATTATTTTTGGCAAGGGACGCTGCCTCAAAATAGGGCTCTACGAGAGCAAGTCAAGAAGCGGGCCCTGAGATATATTTTTGTGAACAACACCCTTTACCGAAGGTCATACGACCAAATGTGGCTCAGATGTGTTTCACAACAAGAAGCTGAGCAAATTATGCAAGAGGTCCACTCCGGAATATGCGGAGCCCATCAGTCGGGCCCAAAAATGCGACTGCAAATCAAGCGCCTTGGGTATTATTGGCCATCCATGGTATCTGATTGTGAGAAATTTTCGAGAAAATGCCATGCATGTCAAATCAATGGAGACTTTATACATCAGCACCCTGGACCGTTACACCCTACAGTCGCCTCGTGGCCTTTTGATATGTGGGGAACAGACATAATTGGCCCAATTGATCCACCTTCATCCAGGGGGCATCGATATATATTGGCCGCAACCGACTACTTCTCAAAATGGGCTGAAGCAGAAGCCTATAAAGAAGTAAAAGCCCAAGATGTGATTAAATTCTTTCAAACACGAGTCATATACCGTTTTGGGACTCCTCGAAGGATTATCTCCGACAATGGTACAGCCTTCAGAAATGCTAAGGTGTACAATTTCACTCGACGGCACAAAATAGACTGGCGATACTCCTCGATTTACAACCCACGAGCCAACGGATTAGCCGAAGCTTTCAATAAAACGCTAGTACGCATTTTGAGGAAAACGATGGGCAAAGATCACCGAACTTGGCACGAGCGACTTCCAGAAGCGCTTTGGGCATATAGAACCACCGAGAAAACGCCAACTCAAGCCACCCCATATTCGCTAGTTTTTGGTGTCGAGGCTATCCTGCCCCTGGAGATAGAACTTCCATCTCTTAGGACGGCCATGCATTGCGAAATGACATTGGATGAACGAGCCAGATTAAGGTTGGAAGAGTTGGATGCCATGGACGAAACTCGATTGGCCGCTCAGCAAAGACTAGAAGTATACCGAGCACAAATGGCGAGAGCATATGATAAACTGGCTCGAGCACGTACCTTCCAAAAAGGAGAATTAGTGCTGGTATTAAAACGGCCCATTCAAGGGAGACATCATGGCCCTAAATTTTCACCCAATTGGGAAGGGCCATATGCGATTAAACAAGTATTTGAGGGAGGGGCATATCTTTTAGTCGACAAAGAAGGAAATCTCCCCATGGGACCCATAAATGGGAGATATCTAAAGAAATATTATGCGTAAGCCTGTGCGAAAATGAAAAGGTCCAAGCTCATACGAAAGACGATGATGAATTCGGACACGAAGGCACCCTCCCTGGGTCGCTTCGCAAGCTTCCCGGACCTAAAGGCTTCATTCCCTTCACATTCTCAACTCGAGACCGCTACCTCTAAAATAACACCGGAATCCGCCTTAATGCCGGAACATTGGTCGATCCAGAAAACATACATCTAGATTCAGGGGACCTCGCCCCGACTCCAAAACAAGGCATTTCTCCCAAATGCCACAAGCACCTAAGCTGAAAAGACAAGCACCTAAGCTGAAATGACAAGCACCCAAGCAGAAATCACAAGCACCCAAGCAGAAATTACAAGCACCTAAGCTGAAATGACAAGCACCCAAGCAGAAATTACAAGCACCTAAGCTGAAAAGGGCTCGACAACCAGAGGCTTTAAAGCCTGATGGTCGTGTCTACTTCCTCGGTAGAACCCTCCTCATGATTCAAGTCCACACCTTGTACGCCTTGACATACGGCCCCAGTCCTGGAAACGCCTGAGAACTGAGGTGCATTCACAACCTGAGGACCAAGAGCGGTGAGGACCCTATCAATTTTCTTCTCCATGATCCCGAGAAGAGTATACACATCATCAAATCTCTTGTCAAGGTGAGACATAGGAACCTTGAGGCCGTCAGTGTTAGACTCAGCATCAGATGGCGGAGATCCTTCTCGTGGGGGCCCATACTGATTGGGGGCAGCACCAAGCTTCAGGATATAGCTATTCACCGGGTAATAAGGGTCCGGAATCAACTTCCCAACAGAATTCTCAACCCATCCCAAAACAGTGAGATCCCCAACCAAGTTCCGGGGATGTGCTACATCACAACCAGAAATAGGCTTTCCCCACAGCTTGTCAGGCAATGGAACGCCCAACCGAAGCATATACTCTTCTATCAAATGCCCGTAAGGCAGCGCCAAATGTGAAGACTCTGACGCCAAGTGCATGTGCCGGAGAATGACATATCCCACATTAAGTCTCTTATCTCTCGCAATCAAGTGACGCAAATAAAAGAGGGTCTCAGAACTAGTGATATTGGTGAAGATATCCTGGGGCAAAAGAATATGGGTGATCATGGCAAACAAAGCCCTGTAAAAAAAAAAAACACACGTGATAAGAAAAGGATTACAAAAAAAAACAACAATACAGGCACATGCTAAAATAAAAAAAATGTAACCTATGCAAAGCAGGCAAAGTTGAGGAAGACATTGTTCCATCAATTGGATCAGCTCGAAACCCAAACCAACGCCGATACATGTGACGGCTCTCACAGTCGCGCGGCCAACTAACATAGGTATAAACAGGGACGCCATCTAAAGTCGAGGAGACCTCCAAAAAATGTGCGAACTCGGTAAGCCCAAGCGGAATGTACCTCCCAAAGAGAAAAGAAGAGGCATGAGGCACGTTCTTATGATTATACGAGATGCGGAAATTGGCATAAAACAGCCTGGTGATTTGAGGATGGTAAGAAGAACGGCGGCCAACCAATCTTCGCAAACTCCAGAAATCAACCCAACTAACAAGAAGACGAGAATGTTCTCTCGCCAACCTGCCCAAAGGATCGAAATAACAGCACTGAGTCACGGGCCTGTCCTCAGCACTCATGTTATTATGAAAACACTCGAAAGCCTCACTATCTCGAAAAAGGTAACGATTATGGGGAGCATAGGACCAATCGATTGGAACAAGTGCCGGTAAGTTAGTACGGCGCTTCCTGGTTGGGATCAGAGGGGATTCCATGAGTGGACCACTTTAATAAAAAACCGAATGGAAAAATAATGAGGGATCTATAAAGGGAATAGACTCTATATATAGGCCAGGATCGTGACAAGGAAGGCACGAAGGGTCGGTTAAACCCGAACCGAAACAAAAAGTACAGGTTGGGACTTGTCCAAGCCTCCGAGTCAAAGGCGGAAATAAAGGCACGCAAGCCTGCTCTTGAGACGTCAAATCCAAGACACGCCATGTGGCCGACAAGAACTCCAAATCAAGACCAAGCCAAGAGCTACAAGCCAAACAGGAGAACATGGGCACGCGAGGCTATCTCTGAGGTGTCACATCCGGGGTCCGTCCGTGACCAACAAAATTCTAAAAATTAAATAGGGTATCCAAGGCCCCTAAGAGACTGACAGGCATATCCCACTCGCCGACAGAATAACTCCACCTTCTGAATGATCAAACTTATCAGTAGATTCTGCAAGAAGAATGGCGACAAATTCTCATCAAATCCAAACTCCATAAAACAAAATTTTCCCCAAAACGAATTCCAAAACAAAATGCATCAAAAGAAAATCTCCCTGAAATTCCATCAAAAACAAATATCCACCAAAATGAAATTTCCACCCAACAAAATCAAAATGGTCGATTATGTCAGAGCGCGCCATAAGCAACTGACACTGGTTGTCATTCATCTTACCAGACATGAAAAGATGAATGAGGCCTTTAAATGTTTTGGGCCTTAACCAAAATCAGCCCAATGAAGCCATCTGAGGGCACCCCATTTTCATAACTTGTCGTTTCTTGCAGGTACAGCGAGCAGCAAAGCTTTATGTCCCTGAAAATGATAAATTTAAGAAATATCTTGTTCCAAGTGAACGCCATAAGATATTTCTTCTATAAATCTTTCCAAACTCCATAAAAATCCACAAAACCCAAAAATCCACAAACAAAATGGTCGATTATGTCAGAATGCGCCATAAGCAACTGACACTGGTTGTCATTCATCTTACCAGACATGAAAAGATGAATGAGGCTTTTAGATATTTTGGGCCTTAACCAAAATCAACAAGTGTAGAGGACACCTATGTGGTCTCCAAATACACGAAAATGAATTTACCCAAAAAAAAAATCCGCGGTCAATGAAGAGACCCTTGGGTCTCGGAGAACGCGAAGCCGTGTCAAGGAAAACCTTAGTGGTTTTCCAAAACACCTATGCCTAGTGAAGAAGCCTGCGTGGCACCTGAAGGCATCAAGGCACCGCCCTATGAAGCCATCTGAGGGCACCAAACCCCCCATCAAATCACACCCACATCACATATTTTCTTGCAGGAACAGCGAGCGCCAAAAGCTTTATGTCCCTGGGGATGACAAATTCAAGAAATGTATTGTTCCAAATGAACGTTAATAATGCATTTCTTCCACAAACTTTCCGAACTCCACAAAATTCCATAAGCCAAAATCCACAAACAAAATGGTCGATTATGTCAGAATGCACCATAAGCAACTGACACCGGTTGTCGTTCATCTCACCGGACCCAAAAGATGAACGAGGCTTTTAAAATTTTGGGCCTGAACCAAAATCAATTCAATGATGATATCACAAATAACGATTCGGCGCAACAAACAATTGAAGTCGTATGACGTACAGAAATGATGAAAGAAAGATTCATGTGGTCGATCCCTCAGATAAAAGAATCTTGTAATACATTAAAGGAAAAATGGCACCAAAACATCTCAATTCTTGAGTCATTTATTGACACAGGGATACAAGCAATCTCAACAGAATCATGCCAAATACAAACGCAACCGTTACAACCCAAGCTCCCCTTACAAATCTAAATGCACAATTTCTAGACCCTCATCACCCTAAACAAAAGAAAAAGAAATCACTACCCTTCATCCTAGGTGAAGAATGCCCCTAGAAATAAGGGAAAGGGTTAGAAAGAACACCACAATGGCTATACTAGACTTGTAAAATAAAGTGAAAAGGCCCAATAACCCTAAGATAAGCAAGGGGTCGGGAGCCTGCCAAGAAATGCACGCCTCAGAACATGGCCCGTGGTTGAAAGGAGCACATACAGTTATCTTCCAGCCTACCCAAAAAGAGAAAACAGAAATAACTATCAACAAGAGGACTCTTGGTAGCGTAATGGCGGTCAAGAACTTCTTCACCCCAGAAAGGAAAGCAGTCATGAAAGCCATATAACTGACTGTTGGGAAACGGGATATATGTTGAAAAGATAAAGTGCTGAGGAAAGGCAACAACAACTGCTTGTATATATAAGCAGTGCGTGGCATCATCTGTACATCCCCAAAAAAAGCGAAGTCAAACGTAACTCCAAAGAAGTCAGGAATGCCGCATGTGGACTAACCATGAAGGCGAACAAACAATATGTCTCCCAGACGAGGAACATGTTCAATAAAGACGCTCGGAAGACGACAAGAAAATGACGATAATTCAATACACTAATCATTAAAAAGAAAAAGTGAATGTTGTAAGCAATTACGCGTTCTGTCATCAAAGGAAACTACCATGAAAAAGAAATGTCTTCTCAAAAAATATTCATTGCAACTTCCTCTCCCATATGGATATATGAAACGATTCCCTCAGTCAAAACGTTTCATAAATGAAATTTGGCATATACTGTTAGGCGTACTGCCAAGCAAAATATTGGTAAACAAGGCTTTTTTTTTAAAAAAAAAAAAATTATGGGCCTTAATCAAAATTTACCCAAGGCGAAACAATTAAATTTCGGCCGAAAAGGGAGTTAAGAAAGTCCATGCGAAAAGACTCCCCCGTGTCGAACACAGGGGGCATTTTTTTATCTCCTCATACAAAACAAATAAAAACAGTCTCCGGGAATGTTTGGGCCTTAACACTGAAATCGATCTGAAGAAAGAAGCAGTCAAGGCGACGGGTGCTCAATATTCTCTCAAAAGAAATCCCCGTGATAAACACAGGGGGCATTTTTAAGTTTTGAAGAACTTGCAAGGCCTGCGATAAAAAAAAAGGGGAGAGAAAGCCTATTCAAACCGGCCCAAAACCGCGTGTAAAGAGTTGCATGAAATGAGACGGTAATAACATTTCATTAGCAGAACCGGAGCAAGTTACATCAAAGTGCTACGCAAATAAAAGAAACAAAAAGATACACTTAAGCATGGCATAAACTGCTAAGCCCAGTTTTAACTACATACCCCACTCATGCAAAGTATTGCACCAGAAGCAGCATTGCAATGATAGCAATGATCAATGGAAGGCAAAAGAAGTGGAAACAAAACCACCCTTCATCATTGTGAGAAATTAGTGGGGCAGAGCTAGTTCCCCAATCATGTGAAGAAAGCGGCCTCCAATATGCCCGCTCTTGTTCCAACACATAATCTGAAAGACGGTTGTCATGGAATACACCGTCAGTTGCATTGTCAACTTCTAAATTTGTGTCTTCTGCCACTTCTTCAATTTCCTCGACAATATTACTCTCATCTTCAATATTATTATGATCATCCATGGGGCGATTAGAGAAATGAGAAAGAGTATGTTGAGAAGAAAAGGAAGATGAAGTAGGAAGGGGATGAAAGAAGGAATTTAAAGGAAAATGGGGATAGCCGTTTAAAAAAGAAACACGCGGAACAAGGCAATGTAGCCGTTATACTTATTCCCTAATATAGCCGTTGTTAATAGTGCCTTGCAATGGTGCACTTGTGTACGGAAAAGAAAACCATGATGGCAAACTCATAACGGTAACGAAGGAAGAAAAATAAACTGTAGTGCAAAGTCTAAACTCATGCATGGCGCTACAGCACATAATCTGGTATAATCTAAGCTGATAAGCAGCATAACCAGGATACAAGCTACACCTAAGCCTAAAAATCTGCTAGCAACAGTCATAGAAGCAATAATACATCTCAAAGATAGAGAAATAGAAAGCGGATATGCGTCCCCGCAGCAATACACGGAATATAGCTACATAAAATACATATCATACACACAATGGGGATAAAAGCTAGCAACGTGTTTGTCTAGACACCAAAGTCACGAGGGACTGCCTCAAAACCCTGTGTAGAGGGTGAAGCAATGTCAGAAGTCGAAGCAGTAGACTCAGAAGGGGATAATGGGCCCTGAATCTCAGCTGGTGCTGAGGGTACTGGTGGAATGACAAACCCACCTGGAACAGCCTCTGCGAAAAACAAATAAAAATGAAGTGGGAACAAAGAAGAGAGAGGAAACGAATGTCAAAAAAGGGGGGAAACAAAAAAATACATACCAAGTAGTCCTAAAGCCATGCACTCGAGCAGTACATCTGCCCTAACTCCAGCCATGTCAACCCCTGGCTGCGCCTCATCAACTCTGACCTGATCTGTACCTGCTATGAGAAAGGAGGGAAAGTCAGTAAAAAACGATCAACTGAAAGAATAATGATGCCTGAAACAAAACACTACCCGGGAGAACTGGAGGCAAGCTGGGTAAAGGAAGAATATCAGGCAAAGCCTCAAACTCTGCGGAACCCAAAGCTGAAGTACAAAAAAAGAAGAGTAAAAAAAAAGTGACAGAGAATCATAACAAACAAAAGAGGCGGTAATAGATATGATAGAAACATACCCACTGCAGCACTACCCTCGATGGTCGGACAAGCGTGGGAACCAACCACATCAACAAGTCTACCGTCTCTAACGTCACTCCCACCAATAGAACTCATAAGAAACGAGTAAAGGCCTGTAGCAGGGATCTCCTCTAACTCTAGAGGGGCAAAGGAGTCAACTGGAAGTGCACTCTCGGTGGCAGGAATGGTCGCAGTGGCAGGAACTATGGGAGAAAATGAACTCCCTGTAATATGCGGCTCCGCCGAGACTGAAATAACAGAAGGAGCCAAGCTCTGAATGGCAAACGCCTCTGTAAAAGCTGGAACAGCAAGAGGAATCAAAGTCTGACTGGTGGACGCCTCTGTGAAAATCGGAGCGTCAAGAGAAGCCATAGTCTGAGTAGCAAATGCATCAGTGAACACTGGAGCGACAGAAAAGGGCGTACTCTCAATAACATATGGCTCCGCCAAAGCTGGAATGACAGAAGGAGCCAAGCTCTGAGTGGCAAACGCCTCTGTAAAAGCTGGAGTAGCAGGAGGAATCAAAGTCTGACTAATGGACGCCTCTGTGAAAATCGGAGCGTCAAGAGAAGCTATAGTCTGAGTAGCAAATGCATCGGTAAATACTGGGGCGACAGAAAAGGCCATACTCTCAATAACATATGGCTCCGCCAAAGCTGGAATGACAGAAGGAGCTAAAGCCTGAGTAGCAAACACCTCTGTAAAAGCCGGATCAGCAAGAGGAATCAAAGTCTGACTAGCGGACGCCTCTGTGAAAATCGGAGTGTCAAGAGGAGCCATAGTCTGAGTAGTAAATGCACCAGTGGACACTAGGGCAACAGAGGAGGCCATACTCTCAATAACAGGTGTCCCTGCAAGAGTTAGAATAATAAGAAAAATCCTTAAAACCCTCAATCATAAAATAAGGATGGGCAGGGAAGAAGCCAATCTACCTGACACAGCTAAAACCAGAGGAGCATTAGAACTCGGAACTTCCACAACACTTGCTGGGAGGGTGGAGGAATGAACAATCTCTAATCCATCCCCAGTCTGTGGCGCCATGCTCTCAGGGTGTGAAAGGATGTGAGCTAAGCAAGCCTGCAACTCTCTCTCCCTCTCCTCGTCAGAATAAGGAAGGTAATCCATCTCCGCCTGCGCCCCACCCCCCAAAAGGCCATGCTCCGGAGACTGAGCCTCTGAGATAAACACAACAGACAAGTATGAGTACGCAAAATGGGGAAAAGAAAGGAAGAAAGTTTGTTTAAAAGAACTCGCCTCGAGAATTCGAAAGAACTCCCATGACAGTGTCAGCTAGAGCACTATCACTAGGAATGGAGGAAGGGCCCGCTCCTGTATCTAACTGACCCAACAAGGATGAACCAGGAATCATAGTGGCTCCTGTGATGAAAAAAGAGGGATAAGCATAACTCATTTAAAAATAAAAAGAAGAGAAAGAGAAAGAAAATTTGCCAAAATCTACCAGAAGTCCCTGGATCCGTGCTGGTAAGCGGTAGAACTCCAACCCATAGCTCGGAAGGGAGGCTAACAATCCGAGGAACATCTATCGCTAAAGAACGGAAAGCACCGGGAGGACTCGAGCAAGGGAGAAGACCCAAACTGCCTGCTACCCCTCGCCAAGCATGCAAACCAATCGGGCCTGGGTATTTCCGTGAGCCAGCTGAAAGGGAAGACATGCCGAATTTTCTTCTCTTTTTAGCATAATAATCCACTGAATATACACATTTCCTCAGGTCTCCCTCACTCAGGGAATGGTGGGCATCTATCAGATCACGATACCACTGCAGGTACTGGACAGTGATATGACCAATCCGAGAAGGATGTGGGATAAAAAAACTAATCCCTGTACCAGTACGGAGAATACACATCCAATACTCGCCAAAAGACGATAATGATACTCGGGGAGGACGAAGTGGTGTAGTGAAAGAAGGGATCCCCTGGTCAAATCCGAACTGCCAAGCTACTCGCTGAGGACAGTATGGCTCCATAAAAATCCCATCATCCTGCCTATGTGGTAAAAATCCCTCCCTGAAACTAACCATGAATGCCAGGATAGTAGCCCAATCGTCTCCGGAGGTAAGAGGGTCATCCCTAACAAGAATTCCCTCGCCAAAAGAAGTAGGTAACCCTCTGATAAATACCCGGGGCCAAGCATAAGCGGCAGTATGACCACGCTGCCAGAAAAGGAAGTGAGTCCTGATCTGATCTGGGGAAAAGACAGATGCCCCAGCAATGTGAGCTAAAAAGGGTAAATGTCGCGCCAAACTGGTCGGCATGACCACACCATGAAAATCCCTCCAATAAGCATACAGCCACCCATCGATCAGGTGAAATGGCACTGCTACGTAAGATACTGAAGGATCACGGGATGTGGTGACCTCCCTCAAAGATCTATAAACGGTGGCAAGGGCAGGAATAGCTAGCGAAATCCGAATCCCTCGCGCTAGAGCACTGGCCATCACAAAAACTCCTGGGCGGATGTAACCCGCAGGGTGACTCACGACCACAAAATGGCAAAGCCACCAAGCAAAGAACGCTGTAAGGATAGTCTCATCATCTAAAATCCGAGAACTCAGCCTCCCAAAATCAACACCCAAGTCAGTAGCATCAATGGTCACAGCGGCTCGACCAATACCAAACGGATCAACTGGGATAGCAAAAGAACTCTGCCCATAATTCTCAGAAGGTACCCGGTTCATGAAGAACCTAATCCAATCTCGGAAAGAAACCATAGGTTGGAAACCGTCTCTCTGATCAGCTGCAGCAATCTCATAATAAATATCAAACATCTGGCGAAGAGAGTCTGGATGACGAGGTCGTCCATTTGAGCGAATTCCAAATAAATCCGCATCAGGAGGGACCCACTCCTCATAAGGATGGCCAAAGATAGGTAAACCGGCCAACTGAAACATCTCCCATATGGTAATCGTCATCTCTCGATCGGCCAAGAAAAGGGTATTAGTAATGTGATTCCAGTTCGTAGCAAAAGCTCGAAATAAAACCGGGTTGTGCGGATAATGGAAAAGAGATAAGAAAATTCCCTCATAAAGATGAACCCGTCTCAGTGAATCGCCCATACGAGACAACACATATCTAATCCACTCAACCTGACCGGGATATACCCTCAAATGCCCACTCAAACGAAGGAAATCCGGAGACCATGGAATAACTCTGCCAGCTATCATCTCGGTGCTCAATAAATGAACTGGTGATGGATCAGGTGGTCCTTCAGGGCCAAGAAAGACGCAATCCTTCTCACGAATAATTCCACTCCAAGGATTTCCTGCTTCAGAAAAATGAGTGACAACCTGAGCCTGCCCCGAGGAAGTCCATGAAGCAGGTTCCGCTATGGGAAAGGGACTGATCGAATCCATCTTAAAACTTGTCCTTCTGTGACGAATGTATAGTCCCCTATAAACATCCCTGTCTGACAACATACGATCTCGCCAATAGCGATGAAGGGCTTGGTGGCGGTTATCAGGGTCCAATTGGCGAATCCGGTCATTAATTTCTTGGTCAGGAGGCCCATAAGGAGAAATTCTCACGAAAGAAAACCTACGGGCCGAGTCAGACGGATCCATACTAAGAAAAAAAGAAATGATGATAAATGAGCATATTATCATAAAAGAAAAGGGAGACTTTTCAAATCAAGAAACACCAGAGCTGATTGTTCAAGCTAAACTCTCACAACCAACTCTGGTGGGGGGCATTTGTTGACCCATAGAAATACGCGGTTGTAACAGACATCGAGTATTCAGAAAGCGTTTTTTTTTTTAAAAAAAAAAGAGAGACCGCGATACTTTGGAAATTAGCCAAGATGAGTTAGATAAATTTAAAGGGAGATGGAAGTTTCAAAAGCATATGAATTTGCTGCAGAAAATCGGCCTCTTTTTGAGACATTCGGATCTCTGACAAAATTTTAAAGAATGGTGGATATCCAAATTTAGACAAGCCAAAAGACCATATTTTGTTAACGATTTATAAACTTCATTGAAGTCATGATATCCATTACAACTCAAAAAAAAAAAGGAGATTGAATAGCTTATACATGTGGTTGTGGGTATAGCGGTGAGAAACGAATGGGCCAATCAAGATTTATTAATTTCGGCCCAATAACAGAGAGCCAAAAAAAAAACAGGGAGAAAGTCCATTCCCGTTAACCGTTACGGTTCTGTTCTGCTTGACCAACGCCAGAACTGTTCATATCGCTTGAGAATTGATAGGGAGGAGAGTGTAATGGCACTGTCCTCAGTTACTGCCGATACTCTGCTTGGTCGCGAACTTGAAAAGGAAATGATCTTCTGAACAGAGAATAGGCCTAAAGTGACACGCTTAGACATTCAGATTATTGAATAAATTGTTGCCACAAGTTTGTAAGAACCAGCCTAGTGTGTTAATTGCACGCAACAATAGTTATAGAGACATTCAGTTAGAGACTGAATTGACGGTGATTTAGCGTGGTGATTGAAAATGCAAGAATAAAAAAAAAGCATTCGAACAACTTTGAGAAATAGTATGAGCAGGTCAAAATAAATGAGTTATGAGGCCCTGTTCACTATCTAAGAAAAATATGGGACGTAAGAGACTTGAATAAAAGACTCATCAGCCAGCCTCAGAAAATCTCTGACGTTTATTACAAACCAAATAAGAAAAGAAAGTGTACAAAAACAAAAAAATTCGCTGATCAAGATCTGCTCAAGTAAGAGGGGAGAAGTAAAGCGATGATAAAGCCATTGAACTGACTCTCCGCACTAAATACCACAGAGAAAATAGAACATCTCAAAGCTTGATATGGTACATACCCAATAAAGGCTTCAAATCCAAAGGAATCTTTGCTCCAGATGAAAAATAGTAAAGTTTGACCTGCAGGAAACAAACAGCGATGGTCAGATTGCATGAAGTTTTGGAATGGTAAAAAAAAAACTAGCACACAGAGGACCCAGGTCTCACCTAATCTGTGTAGCAGTCACTCCAGAAATTGGGGCGCAGCCAAAAAGGATGCAAGTTACCCAGTGAGGCCAGGAAGCAATCAATGCAGAAAAGTAGTTGAATGTGATACCTGCATGCAAAAAAAATGTGCATGAGGGTAACAACAAGCAAGCACAGAAGCTGGGTGGCAAGTTTTATAAAACCTCTTGATTTGCACTACCACCAGGAAAAGACACAATAAAAAAAAGGGGAGAAGACTAAACTGCATTTGTGCAAAATAAAAAAGAAGAAAAAAAATGAAACTTGAGTAAAGTGGGCGTTTTCACTAAAAAAAAAAACTAATGTTCATGACTTCTCAAAAGAAATGTTCATTAGGCAGTGCAAATAAAAGCTGTGAAAGGCAAGGCAGAAACATACAGCCTTGGTAAACATGATCCAAGCAAAATCAAAAAGGGGGAGAGAAAGGATCTAGGAGTCATACAGAGAAAAGGAAGGATAAAATCTGCAATTGCCACAGGGATTTATTCAATCACAAAGTCATCATCAGCTGAGGGGATGCACCTGCAAAGAAGAAAGAAAGAGATTAAACTCTGGCCATATGAATGCTATACAAATAAATACATGAGGGTGTAAAGAAATGATAAACTTAAATATTGAAATAGCAATCCAAGACAGTAGTGAGTGCAGGTAAGATGCATGGTAAAAAAAAGAGAGAAGAAGGATTCTGTGATTACCACATGATCATGATTTTCTCTAGGGTAAGTCTACACTCATTCGTATATATCTCAGTAAAGAAGAAATGGTGCAATAGGAAGGGTGACAGGTACAAAGAGAAAGGGGGGAGTAAATAAACCAAGGAGAATCACTGTGCAGAGAGAGAGAAGAATATACACTACACAAGAGACCTGAGGCCATATACACTACGAATGCACTATGTATCTCCATAAGATCAAGGAGCCTAGAGCTATACTGAGAGAGAGTAACAGCAAAGCATTTGAATGTAACCAGAGAAAAGAAAGAAAGAGAGGGAAGGAATCGTATCTCAGGAGGTGATTAATGCTGAGTTGACAGCACCTCTGGCCTGTATTCTACTCAGAGAAGAAGGGAGGAGAGGTATGGCACCTGGTACAAAACAGAAGGTTGAAAAGTCAATGGGCGCTGGATAAATTAAAAAAAAAAGGAGAAAAAAAGGAAAATCAAATGAAAGGGGGACCAAAATACCCCTCACCCCTGCCTATAAATAGAGAGGCAGTGGCATGCAAAAAAAAGACAAGGAAGGAGGAGGGAAGAACAACAAGAAAAAAAAAACACCCACAAGAGAAGAAAGAAAGAGAGCCAGATTAAAAGAGAAAATACCCAAAAGAAAGAAACTTAGCTCTTGAAAAGTATATCTTAGCTACTCTAGAAAAGAGTCCTGAAAAAACAAAAAAAAAGGAGAGAGAGAACTTTGTAAGATAGGTTAGACAATAAAAGAACAAAAAAGAGTAATTCTGTGCAAGCTTTGAAGAAGAAAAGGTAGGGTATTGTTGTGACTTTTACTTGGTTTATCAATAAAATCATTGCTGCATTTAAATTTCTGTTTTGAGGGTCGTTCTGTGTCAAGCCCAGCCACCAATCCATGGTGTGCATGGGTACACTAAACTAATTAATTTCAAAGAGAGTGCCCATGAGGGTGGCTTTTACTTATCTTCTTCTCTATGATCTCATTCTACTATGTCAAATTGACATTTATTTTCATCTGCATCAAGTATCCAAGGTTCATGGCATATGTTACTTATTTCCCTCTATCTTAATGATTCTCTGTCTATTTTCCCTGCATAAGGAAAAGAAACAATAAGCACATACATGTTTGGCATATAGTAAAAGAAGAAAGATGTACTTTTACAGCATAATAGCATACCTGAATTAATTCAGTAAGTTGTGGTGCTTCTTCCTCTGTCCCTCTTGTTACATAAACCCTGAAGGTAAAGCAAATGAAAATTTCAGTTATTCTGGCAGAAGACTTAAGCACCAGCATATACACATATGTAAATGACTTTCACCTATTAATAAAGTGCATGATAAGTAGTAAAAAAAATAGAGAATAAAAGCAAAAAAAAAGAAATACCCCATGACAGTAAACACTTGCCCATGCCATCCTCTCCCTCTCTTCATAACCAATGACCATGAAAGCTCCCATAGCAAAAAAAGCACACTAATCAATCACAGACACCATGAGTCTACAAGCCTCTGTGACCTTGTCTCACCACAGGAAACTCATGACTCAAAGTAAGCTAATGCCTACCAAAAAGAAAGGAAATCCAGTCTCAAACAAGATCAAATCAAAAATGTAAAAAAAAAAGAGAGAAAAAAAGGAAGAGAGAAAGAAAAGAGTACTTAGAATTTCCAACGACTGTTTTCTTCTCAGTATACTGGTAAGTTGTCGTATAACATGGTGTGGATCCAAAATAAAGGCTGATTGCTGCCAAAGGCTTGCTAACCACCAATCTGACAATCAAAAGTCAGTGTTAAGTTAGCGTTTTCATAAAAAAAAATCAAATAAAAAGAAAAAAAAAGGGGACAAACTGAATTGTGACCTCAGTAAGCACCACACCTCATCTTCATCAGCACAAATTCGACATGGAGAGTGTTCTCGGTTGGGAGCCAGTCTATTCCCCCATTGTTTCTCTCAGGCATTCCATCGAATACCTAATGGGCATACAAAGGTCGAGTCATGGCCGATATACAAGCAGTGCCAATAAATGTCCCCCATTTGAAAGAAAGTAGTAATGTTGACACTCACCGATCAGAGAAATCGCTAGCCTCCTGCTGCTCTCTCTATCCTTCAAGTTCGAAATCGCACTCTCACACAGCCGAGCATAGTAGCTCCCAGGTGGGGGAAGTGAAACCCCCATGTCGCAATACGCCATAAGGTGTGTGGAAATTCTCCCTGTGGTAGGTTCTGATGATTTGGAGTAGCCGCCATGGCGATCGGATCGAAGGTGAAAGAGCAAAGTAGAAGGAACTAAGTGAATTCGGCGTATGACCTAAAAAAAAAAATGAATGCTTTCGGTTTATCAAAGCACCGAGTAAAAGGAAGAGATCTTCTGTGGCACGTTCCTTCGAAAACCAAATACAGCAGGCATATAACCAGACAGGAAGGACTCGTTGCATGAACGAGATGGAAGCTGGCGATACAGGAAATAATAACCAAAACCTGCTATCGGTATACGCTGGCGATGGATTGTACTCAGCTCCCTCCGGTGCATCACGCTGAATGTGAACCAAGTGATCCAGTCAAGTTTCAACTTCAGCTCCTCGCTGATATTCTGTGGCATTTCAGGAATGGCGACTCTCTGACAAAACAGTGTGCAGCCATTCATGTGCACGAACTTAAGGCTGACGTGGCTCAATTAGATAATTTCAAATCTTCCGAAACTTTAAAAATACACCAAAAATCACAGAAAACTCAGAAAAATACAAGCTAAATTTCCATACATCCAGAAAAATGTGGAGAATCCATCCTTACTGAACAATATGACCAAAAACCCAACTGAAACAAGTCGAATCACTCAAATACTGAATTCTCGACGGATCAGTAAATAACCGATTTCAGAAATCCACCAAAAATCACCAGAAGCTCAGAAAAATATGAAGAAAATTCCGGTGAGTTCAGAAAAATACAGAGAATGCGCTCGTGCTGAGCAATCCCACCAAAAAACCCAATAAAAAAATGGGTTCATCTATCATAACGGAAATTTCCGTAATTCAGAAAATTCAGAAAACAATTCAGTCTTGAAAATTTGGCTGAATTGTGATTCGTTAAAGTGATGTATTTTAAATACCTCACATTCCATATGGATACTGAAGAAAATACAGGCCATGCCCTATCGATCTTCAAATCATATGCCTGAGGAGGCCCTATGATATCCTCCCGAACATGCAAAATTCTGAGTGATCCCGCGATCTCACTTCAGATAACACACTGTTCTCGGCAACAAGCCACCAAATGAAGAAAGGTAGAACCAGGGTGATACCACGATCTCATTCTTGACTCTTGACCTAAAAACGGCAATAAGCCACCAAACCAAATACATATTCTCGGCAACAAGCCACCAAATGAAGGAAAGTCAGAACTGGCGTGATACCGTGATCTCACTCTAGCTTCTTGACTTAAAATGGCAACAAGCCACCAAGACAAAATCAACGTTCTCGGTGACAAGCCGCCAAATCAAATGAAAGTTCTCTGTAACAAGCCGCCAAATGGAGAAAACATAGAACTGGTGTGACACCTTGATCTCACCCTAGGTTCTTAACCAAAATGGCAATAAGTCGTCAAATCAAATCGGCACTCTCGGTAACAAGTCACTAAATGAGAGAAAGTAAGAACCAGAATGATACCGCGATCTCATTCTTGGCTCTTTATCTAAAATGACAATAAATCACCAAATGAAGGAAAGTTTGAGGCAAGGCAACTATCTGAGTAACTCCGCGATCTTACATCAGATGATGCCCTGTCCTACCTAACAAAAGTAGTCCGGTGACTGAAACTCACCAGACAGAATTATAATGAAATCTTGTCTTATCAGATACAATCGCTCAGGTGACTAAAGCCCATCTGACGCAATCATGCTGGAAGACCCGTGACCTTCGAGTAATCCCACGACCTTACTCTAAATGGCACACCGCTTTATCAGATACTATCGCTCAAGTGACTAAAGCCCACTTGACAAAATCACTCTAGAAAGCCAAAACCTCGTCTTATCAGATACAATCGCTCAGGTGACTAAAGCCCATCTGACACAATCATGCTGGAAGACCCGTGACCTTTGAGTAATCCCACGACCTTACTCTAAAATGGCACATCGCTTTATCAGATACTATCGCTCAAGTGACTAAAGCCCACTTGACAAAATCACTCTGGAAAGCCAAAACCTCGTCTTATCAGATACAATCGTTCAGGTGACTAAAGCCCATCTGACACAATCATGCTGGAAGACCCGTGACCTTTGAGTAATCCCACGACCTTACTCTAAATGGCACACCGCTTTATCAGATACTATCGCTCAAGTGACTAAAGCCCACTTGACAAAATCACTCTAGAAAGCCAAAACCTCGTCTCATCAGATACAATCGCTCAGGTGACTAAAGTCCATCTGACACAATCATACTGGAAGACCCGTGACATTTGAGTAATCCCACGACCTTACTCTAAATGGCACACCGCTTTATCAGATACTATCGCTCAGGCGACTAAAGCCCGTCTTACAAAATCATGCTGGAAAGCCAAAACCTCGTCTTATCAGATACAATCGTTCTGATGGCTAAATTCCATCCGACACAATCATGCTGGAAGACCCAAACCCTCGTGGCACTTGAGTAATTCTACGATGTTACTCCTGATAAAAAAATCACTTTGGTGATTAAAATTCGCCAGGCTTAACCATATCAGAAAATCAATGAAATCAAGCTGCGCGAGGTCTTGAAAAGATCTCCTTAAGCCAAAACCATACTCCAAAAGAATGTCATAATTCACCAAATCCACCTCACATCTCTTTCCCCTACAAATTACCATGATAAACAAGAATAAAAAATTAAATAAAAGAAAAAGAAACAACAAACACCAACATAAGAACATTCAAAAAAGGAAAGTAATACAAATTTCCATACGCATAAGCATCGCACTAATTGTTTTATAGACAATTCTAGTCTGCAGTATATGTTCTTCCGATTTTCCCGATCTAGAGGTGCCTAGGAAAGTAACCAGGGTAATTAACGGCGGGGGCTTGCGCCCGTCGGAAAGAAAGGACCTACACAAAAATAAACTCTCGTAGGAATATAAGCCCGCACGAGCGAGCATCTCTTAAGTGGGAGGCGCCCGTAGCTGAGGCTTTGACTTGCGAGGGGATAATCTGATCTGATGTTCTTTTTGCTTTCCCTCCCGAAAGTGGCATTTTAAAATGGGAAAGACGCGACAAAAAGAGCCGGACACTTACTTATTAAATATTAGATTATATATATCAGTTATGCATATAATGAGCAAATTATGCATATTTTGAGCATCATTTTAGCATTTCAAGTGATTTAGCTTTCATTCGAAGCCATTTGATCATAATAATATATATTTAAGCTCTTTGTATGATCTAGAATAAGTGTCGTATCTTAATTATTAAAAATAGTGATTATGCATAATAATTATGCATATAATGTGCAAATAATTTATATTCTATGAATCATTTGAGCATTTCACGCGATTATGATTTCGTTAAAAGTAATTTAATTACTATATGGTCTAGAATATGATTTAGATCTTACTTATTAAAAAATGTTAGATTTTGCAGAGTAATTACACATATAACGTGCAAACAATACATATTCTGAACATCACTTGAGCATTTCAAGCTATTTTGTAGTCATTATAATTCATCTGATCACAATAATTTATATATAAACTCTCTATATGATATATAATATGATTCTGATCTTACTCATTAAAAATATTGAATTAGACATAGTAATTACACTTATAATACGCAAATAATGAATATTTCGAACATCATTTGGGCATTTGAAGTGATCTTGACGCCGTTTAGATCGGGAGGCTTAGGGGAACCAGCAAACGTAACGATACATCACTCGAAAAGGAGTAAAAACTCAACCCAACAGTGGATAAAAGAGGAGATAAAATCAACTCAAGAGTAAAATTCGTAATAATTCAATAATCTGCTTATTACATTCTGATATTCAGCTTAAATAGCATTCTACTACAATTAAAAGCGACTAACCATTAATACATGTTCTCAACTACTTTTTCTAATATCAAAACATATTCATAACCTCCTAGAAGACCTCAAATGATAACCCAAAATACAACAACATATCATTAACTCCTTTTTGACTAATAAAGACTAAAAAATCTCACAACTAACTTATTAAAATCACGTGATATGGCATCCTAATCGGTGTCATATGCTTCTGCTGCGCTAAAACTCGTCCTCGAGTTTAGCTCTTCTTCTTTTTCTTGTGATCTTCGTAAACCTCACATTCCCGCTGCTATTTCTTGAAAATTCTTCTCCATTTGAACAACAAGAATATTTGCAACTTACATAAGATGCACCATAACACATAAGAAACCAGAATTGAGTGGTGCAATCCACAGAAAGGTAATCTCACACAAAATTCTGTTAATTGATGAAAAACAGCACAAAACCGAGTATTGCAACTGCTAAAAAATGAGAAATACCTCGTATTTGCTAGCGTGGGGCTCAGTTGCAAGAATGAGTCACTATATTCTGAACTCATTATCACAATATGAGGTAAACGCAAAGGTTCCAGCTCAAACAATGCACTCATTGTTACCAAATAACTACACTCCAAGTTTTAACTCTTTGCAAGGGCAGTAGGAGGGGTTGGGGGCAACGATAAATCATCGACAAGTTCTTCATTAAAGATTGCAGAACTATCAAAAGACACCACATTTGTCTTGGGTTCACCCGTCACGACATCATCTTCATCATCAGAATACTTATGAAAGATAGGTGGAGAATCAAATGACACTTCTTCATTCACAACACAATCAAAAGTTTCAAAGAAATTATCAATTCTCAACTGAATATTTTTATCTATAGCCCATTGGAAACAAGTGCTCCTTTGGGTGTCGAGTCGATGTTGAGCCGCTTCAGCACAAGACATCAAAGTTGATTTGTTGTCGTGGAAGGGGTTGCTCTCTTCATCTTTACCACAATAACCCGAGTCAGCTGAAACACGATTCAATGTATTGTATTTTATTTCAATGACTTGCACATGATCAAAATGATTGTTTCTCTGCTGCAGGTGAGGTGAAAAAGAAACATTGTCGCTGGAGATGAATTGTTGTCGGTGGTGACAAGAAAAGTCGATATAGGCTCGATGAATCGTGCCTCGGTCGGCGATCTCGATTCACACGAGTGTTAGTTGTGGAAGAACCGTGTCTCGGTCGACGATCTCGATTCTCACAGGTTGTGCTTCTCGAAGAACCATGCCTCAGTCGGCGGTTTTGGCTTCGATTAGTCTCCAATTGCGTAACACACTCATGGAATTGTTGTACAAGCTGTCTCAGCTCTCTCATCTTGGTAACGCACTGGTCTTCTCTTCCATGGTGGTTGTTGTGCTGTCTACAACGAGCGGCCATCAAACCTGAAGAAACTCTAATACCAAATGACGCCGTTCATATCGGGAGGCTTAGGGGAACCAACAAGCGTAACGATACATCATCGAAGAGGAGTAAGAACTCAACCCAACAGTGGATAAAAGAGGAGATAAACTCAACTCAAGAGTAAAATTCGTAATAATTCAATAATCTTCTTATTACATTCAGCTTAAATAGCATTCTACTACAATTAAAAGCTACTAACCATTAATACATGTTCTCAACTACTTTTTCTAATACCAAAACATATTAATAACCTCCTAGAAGACCTCAAATGATAACCCAAAATACAACAACAGATCATTAACTCCTTTTTGACTAATAAAGACTCAAAATAACTCCCAACTAATTAAAAGTCTTGACTATTCTTTGAATGGATGACATGGATCTTTTGCTGATTCTGCACGTGACATGGCATCCTGATCGGTGTCAGATTCGCATTTATTTTATGTCATTTGATCACAAAAATCTATTTTTAAGCTCTTTATATGATCTCCAATGTGATTTAGATTTTTCTTATTAAGAATTATTGGATTAAACATAGTAATTATGCATATAATGTGCAAATAATTTATATTATGAGTATCATTTGAATATTTAAATCGATTCTGAATTCATTCTAAGTAATTTTATCACAATAATCAATATTTAAACTCTTTATTTAGTCTAAAATATAATTCAGATCATACTTATTACAAATATTCGATTTAACATAGTCATTACGCATAAAATGTGCAAATTTTTCATATGCTGAGCACCATTTAAGAATTTGAAACGATTTTGCATTCATTTTAAGTCATTTGATCACAATAATATAATTTTAAACTCTCTATACGGTCTAAAATATGTTTCAGATCTTACTTATTAAAAATTATTGGATTAAACGTCGTAATTACGCATATAATGTGCAAATAGTGCATATTCTAAGCATCATTTGAATATTTTAAGAGATTCAAAATTCATTCTAAGCCATTTGTTCACATTAATTTATAGTTAAACTATTTTTATAGTTTAGAATATTATTAGAATCTTAATTATTAAAAATTATTGGATAATGCATAGTAATTACGCATATATGTACAAATAATGCATATTATGAGAATAATTTGAGTATTTTAAGCGATTCTACAATAATTCTAATTCATTTGATCACAGTATTTTATATTTAAGCTCTTTATATAGTCTAGAATATAATTCTGATCTTACTTATTACAAAAATATTGGATTATACAGAGGAATTACACACAAAATGTGCAAATAATCTGAGAATAATTTGAGCATTTTAAGCGATTATGCATTCATTTTAGGTCATTTGATCATATTAATCTAATTTAACCTCTCTATAAGATCTGAAATATGATTCAGATCTTACTTTTAAGCTCTTTATACAGTCTCTTGGATTAAACATAGTAACTAGTTGTAACGATGGTGTATAGTAAAACTAATTTAATGGTAAAATAACAGAAATTGCACGACAGACTTTATGTAAATTGAAAATAAACTGCTTTAACTGAACCAATCCAACAGCATGAGCTTGCTTTTCACAAACCAATTAATACATCAAATATGATATCACCATAAAAATATGGAAAACACCACAGGAATACAACAAAAAAATTAACAATAAAATCACATGTAAGAGCATTTCCTTTAAGCCTGTGATGCTAAAACCAGTCCATCTAGTTGGTATACGTATGATTTGAAGTTTTCTGTTCCCAATTAGAACCGAATTAGACTGGTTGCAAAAATAAATAAAAAGATGAACTTTTTTTAAATAAGTTCAGCAATCCGTGATTTAGGAATTATAGAAAAAGAATACAATACTAGTTATGGTAGTCGCAGCTTCGCTGCGTTATGATTTTTTTAGATGGATAAGAATTTAAACTATTTTCCAAATTGTTTGTTTTATTTTGTAACATATAATTTCTGAAGAATTATAATTTAACACAATTAGAAAATTAGAAAATAGAAAAGAAGATTACCATTTTTATAATTAATAGGAAAAAATTTGCATAAATGAACATATATAAAATCAAGATCCTTTTTTTATTAGAAAATTTTTTGAAGTAGTTCATCCTTTCGAAGACTCTCTTCTAAATTTGATTTTTTCGCTTTTTTTGAAGATTCATCTATTTTGAACTGTAATGGAAAAAAATAAGACAAATTAGTATCATAATTAAAAATTGTGATCATATAGATATATTTTTATTAGGATACAATTGCCTTAAAAAATAAGATACAATAAAGATTCTGCAATTGCCTTACAAAATAAGATACAATAGGTTCAATTAATGAGACTAATGTATTACACATACAATTGTTTTCCTCAGTTCCAAACAGTTTCTATTTAATGTTAATAACTATTCATCTCTAATGTGATATCTATAGAATGTATTGTCAGTATTTTGTTGAGAATCCAAATAAAAGATACATAGAGAATTATGTTGATATCTCATATCTACTTTAACAAAAACAAATGTGATATCTAATGTGATTTAATATATTTCAATCATAGGTTACTTGATTTGATTAAATATCGAATGCTACGTGTCCCTCTTATTTTTTTTTTGACTTACAAACCCTCGAATGCTAGGCTTGCTGGCTATTGATCGGATATGTACTCTATTGGACTGATGTTACGGCTGCTGCAAATGCATCTTGCAAACTTTAGATATTTGATGTTTCAGCAATGTCTTTTCACGAAAGAAGGTATGAGTATCACAATAACCTAAATTATTTTTTTTTTTTCTATTTGGGAATAAGAATTACTTCATGACTTCAAATAATTAGCAATTGGGATTGATCACTTCATGGGCTTGAGAAGTAAGAATATACTGGTATTACTGGAAGAACAAACGTGTTAGAAGATAGAACAATGAGTACCAAAGTTTCAACTGTTCCGAATTAAAAGAACAATGGGTCTGGTTCCTGATCTGCCAACAGAAAAAGCTTGCTAGATTAGCTTTAGGCAATTGGCATTTGTGAATCATCCAATCAAAGGCGAAATTTTCATTATATTCTGTTATGCATATACTATTATTTGTGAAGTGTTGTTTGAATATCTTTTTGCTTAGAGAAACAATATTTAAAAGAATAAATTTAACATTAGAAGGGACCAATATGGAGAGCCAAGGCAGTGCAGGATTGGGGATTCCAGTAGTAGCAGAAGTGATTAAGAGACTTGATTTGCATTTCTAACTTGATTTGCATTTCTAACGGTAATTTTGGTTTTTGGTTGTTTCCTTTTTGTTTATTTAGGTGTTTTGTGATACAGAAGTGGACCGATGTAGAGAGTGGAATGAGAAAAGAAGGGAAATTGGTGATTTGGCATATTACACCAAGCGAAGCATCTCTAAATAAAAAAGACAACGGAAGCAGAATCCTATCTTTTCCCAAAAGTTTCCCTATTTACAATAAACACTATTGCTAATGAAGACAAAAGGAGAGAAAAATAAACCATCAGCACATGCCACTCCTGAGCAAAGACGCAATGGCTGACACTAATTGCATTGTGACCGAAAGTAACAAATGCAAACCCTGGTTTTTCATTATTACCCCAATTCATGGCTGGAACAGTTACTTCACGTGTACCATCGGCATGTATGTTGTCAGAAAATCTATGTGCATGCGCACTAATCACAATTCTGCACAGATAAGGTAGGCACGGGGATTAAAATTTTAATTTAGTGCTTATGACTAGAGATTTCTATCTAAAGCATACTACCTTGGCTTAAGAGCGCGAAAGATATATTCAGTTGAATTTGCAGGCAGTGTGTGCGTCAACTCATACATCAGTACATCAATGTCTCTGGGAAAGTTTTAAAAAAAAAATAGTGAAATCAGAATATTTTACATCTTGTAGTCATTTTTCTTAATAACAAAAACCAATCAAGCATGCTTTAGTTTTCATTTTTTACTCTTACTAACAGAAAAAAACAAAATAATAAAAAAAAAGAATTGGGCCTACCATAAACGCATTTTAAAGAAAGAAAAAATCAGAGCAATAAAATTCATACCTCAATCTTTGAAGCCAATGTTATTCAAACCACTCTTTTACGACCCCAACAGACCTGCTAATAAACATATACCTTGCAAACTTATTATATAAAAATTCAAAAGAAAGGATAAAAAAGAAAGAATAATCAATTCTATACAGCCACAATAATCAAAATAAATCATCATTCTGGATAGAAAAAAAATGTCTCAAGAGTAAATTGCCATTGCCATAATTGTACAAATCTTTAACGATAATGCTTGTTTTAAATAAAATCATTGATGAGGTTTATAATAATACATCATCCATCCACAAAATACCAGTAACCAAATTGTAGATCTGGATTAGGTGTTCAGTACCAATTACATGCTCTTGGCTTTTGCACGCAAATATGGCAGCCTATGTTGGATCATGCAACAGCACCACTAACTTTTAATATCTCAAAGAGTAACATGTTGTGGCACTTCATCAGTGTGATTATGTACTAATGTCGTTGTGGATTCTTTTAGTACCACTAACTGTTTACTGATCCGGTACCGAGTGCAATATGCAGAATACAACACAGAGCGTAGAGCTTAGGCAACTGCATACTAATTAATTAGTAAGATAATATAGTTTGAGATACCTTACAAATAAACAAATAAAGGGTCAACTCACCAGAAATGCATTCTTCATTAAATCAATAGCTGGTCCCCTCACCCCTATGCCCTATGAATTTAGTGATAAATTCACTAAATGATTCATTCCCCTCATATGGTGGGCCCACCCTGTCATTGGGCTCATCGTCCATGGTTACGATCACAAAACATATTACTAAAGCAGCAGTTACACACACAGTGAAATGAAAGAACGCCAGGCCACGTACTGCTTGAATAAATATGGTTATGTAGCTGTGCAGCCAGTGAAACCCTCTGAATTCGCTGAAACTCCTTATAAACATTGCATCCCAGACCTGAGCTGTTACCAACAGTACCATAACGAACCAGACAAAAAGAATAATTGTCAGACGTGCGAGAAACTGTAACCCAAACTTGAAAAAACGTTGCTTGTTCCAAAATCCTTGAACTGCTCAATGAGAGTGGTTTGTTTGAATCCTGCATAGAAAATCACAAATTGAACACAAAATTTCAGAATTTTTTAAAAGATCGCCATTTAAAACATAAATTCATCAAAGTCACTACATCGTGCCCCTGATACCCATCATGTGATGACTTACTCAATTGGTTTAACACCATTGCAAATTAGAATTATTATATTTTCCTCAAACTTTCAGATTTTTTTAAAAGATCACCATTAAAAACATAAATTCATCAAAGTCACTACATTGTGCCCCTGATACCCATCATGTCATGACTTACTCAATTGGTTTAACACCATTGCAAATTAGATTGGTCAATTAGCTAAAAAAAAGTTTGCAAGCATGAAAACTTATGAGTAAATTTGAATTATTAAACTCTCTTCAATATTTACACTACGCTAAAATTAACATGTTTATTTTTAATTATTATATTTTTGAAGATAAGAATTTTTTTCACTAAGCAAATAATGTATTTCAGTGGCTTACTTAATGGTCTAATTTCTAAATTTCTATAGATAATATTTGGTATGGGTCAAGTCAGGTTGACCAGCGAACCACAAAGGTTACTGGGCAGGTTGGGTCAAACCTGGTTCAGTTAAAATTTGTTGTGAAATGATGATGTAAAACAATGTTGACTGGACCTATATACATATTGACCCACTGACAATCCAACTTACAAATGACCTCTTAACAAATCTTGTTTCAGCATTGGTCAAGGCTATGGTGAGTCTGGTACCGTTTCTGGTATGAATCTTGGATTCCAGTCCTTGGCTTAATAGTATGGCTTCAGCATTCTTCATTGCATGCTTCCTCAAGCAACGCATTTTTAATGTGGACAGGGTCATTATCTGCACTCTTATGAAGAAATATAGTAGGATCAAACACCAAAAGATATTGAAACTCTACAGCAACTGGAAACACCTGTAATACAACAAAAAACTGTAAGCAACAAATTTGAGAATCCTCTCATGAAAATGACCTTCATCATTAACTCACTTTATACTATAATCAAATCTATATATTGTGGCAAGTCGCAAGATTAGCAAGCTGTCTGGGCCCTAATCACCGCTCATATGTTTGTATTGGTGCACTGCCCTTGTATGATGCACAGCTTGCAAATTGACTCCATAGACCTATATAATTGTATATAGCCAAGACAAGTGCAAAAAAGAAAAAAAAAAAAAGATCAAATAATCAAATTATATAAGTGGTAAGGTAAGATTGCAATGGCTAGTTCAAATATAATGATCATTGGTTTAAGTTGCCATTTCCATTAATTCAATGCTCGTACTGCTCACTGTACTAATTAATCTTTGATTGAGCCTTGTACCCTCTACTAAAGATTGTGAATAATTTACTGCAATAAAAAGTATTCCACTTTTGCCCTTGTTTATATCTTGTATCAATTGCTATGGTACCAGTATCAACTTTTATAAACCAGTAGAATATTATAAACCGTAATTCAAGCGATATACTGTCATTCATTTGCTATTGGTAATTCTTTAGCCGGTTCAACTGCTTTCAACAAAAGTTTATGTATATATTGATTTAATTATGTCAATTTCAAGGGCAATATTGCAGACTACATACAACTATGAAAAAAAAAAAATGATTCATACCAGTCCAAGAAGGTTTCAGATACCATTATTGGTGGTCAGTCTGTTGAAAAAAACCCAATAAGATTTAATCAAAAAATTATATTTCATTTAAATTTTAATATTTTTTTGTATTCTAAATGCAATTACAATATTAACACATAATATATAATGAAATATTTTACAGTGAATTTGAAGATATATTAGTGATTAATGAAAAATTATATTGCTATCTATTTAATTGAGGTACCAGAACTAAAATGTATGATTCAGTACAATGTATTGTTTATGGACTTCAGAAATTTGCTTCTATGCTCACTTCAGTTTTGTTAAATTAGGTTCCAACAATGAGTATTTTTATTGATAATTATTTGATAATTGTGGACAGAGTTGATAATTGATATTTAAAAAGTATGATTAAAATAACATTTGACCTTGGCATCACTAATATATCAAGAAGAAGAAATTAATGTAACTGCCATAAGCTCCATCATCCATATCCAATTCGCACAAACCTAATATAAGCCAAAAAATGTCAACTACAATTATTGGACAGTACTATTGAATTAACATATTAATAAAATATTATTTTGATCAAAAGTAAGATTAGTATGTTAAAAGGCAACAGGATATATTAGTGAATGGTAACCTATGAAGTAAAGGGCATCAGGATGTATATTCACTCAGCATACGCAGAAGTAATTAATTAGGACCAAGAATATGCTTGTTTAAATAGATTTCAATTCGCAACTTCATCAAGCGAAGCATCTCTAAGACTAAGAATTTGGTCATGAAAAACCCACCACTATGCGTCTATGCCTCAAATTTCAATCTAATAGGACCAGTTTATATGCCAGAACAAAAAAAAAAAGAGATTTGACTTAACTTCCGAGGAGGTGAAGATCCGAAGAATTTGGCGGAGAAGAGGAGGTGGGGCTGGATAGACGGAGGAGGAGGAGGCGGCGGCGGCGGAGAGGTAGCATGGGGACGGGTGTGAGGTCGGCGAAGCCTCGAAGGTCGAAGGAGGCGGAGGATCGGTGGGGGTTTTGAGTACGGGAGCCGAGGAGTGGAAGAGACGGAAAGAGGGGCTGCTGCGAAGAAGGGCTGGAGTCTGGAGATACGGCGTTGTCGCCGGAAGAGGAAGAAGCAGAGAGAAGATTTGATTTGAGTACGGGAGATAGAGGCGATGGTTTGATAGGTCTAAAAGAGAGAGAAAACAGGGACGATCAGATTTTAGCGTATACGACTGAACGGCTCAGCTGGCAAGGGCTGAGGTGAGATTGGTGGAGGAGGAAGCAAAGAGAAGGAGAGGCGAGGGGGAGGAGCTGGCGACCGCCAAAGAAGGGCTCAGCTCAGATCGATGAGAGAGGAGAAAAGAAAAGAGACACGAAAGAAATTGATAAACGGATCAGATCGATCGATCGATCGCGGAAAAAATAGAGGGCTCAGATTTCCGCATATCGTAAAGGATTGAGGCTTAATTATACTATAGATATAACCACTCCGTGATTATATAACTTGGTGGGATTTTTAAAACCTTCAGAAATTAATTGGTTGTGTCAAATATAAACTTTTCCTTGAGAACTGAAGGGAAATGTAGGTTAGACAGAGAGAGAAAGGTGACCTTTAATTATTAGATAAAACAGCAGTTCGCCAAGTGATTCTCAAGAGTTGGACGCCTATAGAAGAAACTCAACTAAATTAGCATTGATGAAGGAGAATTTCGAAGAAGGATATGCCGGACTACAAGCTTTTTTGAGGGTTTGATTGGAGGCGAGAGTGAACGAAGGAGGGTGTACGATTTATAGACAGCATATGTACAGCTAGCCTCAGCCATAGGCGCAATCAGGGGCGACTATAAAGTTGCTACCAGCTTTTAATTCCTCTAATTAATGCACCAATTAATCTCACCTCTTCTTTTAATATAAATATTTAATTTCTCAAATCTATGAGTATTTGGCACTATAATTTGCTTACCTTTACCGTATATTTTTAAATTTGCACTTTTGATTTTGTATCAATGATATTAACTTTTCAGATACTAGCAAAAGATACTCTCAATATGCGGGCAAATAAGAAAATAAAATTTTAATATTATTTTTGTTTCATATAAAACTTTACATGTTAGACAATAAAGATACGGAAAATCAATAATTTAGTCTTTCTTTTTAAATAAATAGCTAATTTGGTAGTAACTTAATTTATTCTAATAAAAAATCTGACCTTAATCTAGACCACTGATCAAATCAATGGTCCGTAATTGATATAAAAAATGTTTAACACCCCTTTATATGAGATGTTTACTCCTTTTATATGAATTGTTTACACTTTTTGAATGCGTATATTTATTAGTAGAGATATAAAAACACATGCAGAAACACAATCCGTATTCTATTATGCGAATAAGTAGTTAAGCATGCCAATCTAATGTGTGGGAAAACTTCAATATGTGAATTTTTTTTTTTTTTTTAAAGATAGATGTATTGGTCATTCTTGTTTTAAAAAAAAAAGTTAATTCAGCAAAATCACATTGTCTTTACTGAATTTAGACGCAAGTAAATTCAGCTGATAGAATGTATATGAAAATTTACGGCAACAAAATACAGATATAGAAATCGACAGAATAAAACAAAAAATAGAAAGTGAATAGGCAGAAGAGTGCGTGGGTTTAAAGCTAAATAAAATAAAATTATATAATTAATTAGCAGCTATAATTGCGGTTGCAGAGCAACAAAACTGATTCGGACAAACATTTATTTCACTGTATTTCAATCGTATATACAACTAACAAGAATGTATAGTCAGAGATATAAACATAACTGGCAAATGCGCCTACCAATGTGTGGGCAAATTTTTATTTGAAATATATATATATATAGAGTTTAGCTACGGTGAGTCGCGACTCACGGACCCTTCGGCGAGTCACGATCAAAACTCCTAAATCTGTTCAAAATGACCGATCAAAATTTAGTCTGCATGGAAATTTCAATAGGGAGATCATATTGAACGGTTTGGATCGGTCATTTTGAACTAGATCTAGGAATTTTGATCGCGACTCACCGTAGCTAAACTCTCTCTCTATATATAATTATATATTTAATTTTCATTACTTTATATAGGGGTTATTTTGATTTGATTTATTAATACTCATATGAATTCTCAAGTACCAATGGAGTATGGTTTAAGTCTATCAAATTTATATGAACTTAACATTCCCAAATCATCCAACGAAGAATTTTTTTTTTATTTAAATAATAGAAAAAGTATCACTTAGATTGCTCCCTTGTCAATCTTAAAACAATTAGGCAACTTATTCAAGTCACCATTTAAGTTAACATTTTGAAATGATACGCTTTTATTTCTGCCATAAGGTTTTGATTCCACGAAAATTTAGGCAACTTATTCAGGTCACCATTTTGAACAAGTATTCTTCTTTTTTATATGAGAATAACTTAACGTATTTGAAGTAATATCAGCTGCAAATATGAAAGATATATTGTGTTAAAATCTAGCAATCATTACGAAATCAGCAGAGATAATAGTGTTTAAATATAGTCAGAAGAACACCTTCCATAATATTGGAAAGTACTCAACATTCATAAATTTTGTTTAAACGTCATCTGACACCCTAATATATAATTACAATAAAGTTTTTTTTTTTTTTTTCCAAAACCTTATGCTCTATTTAACAGGAATCTAGTAGCGCAATAACAATTAATGGTAGTTTTAAAGTTTGAAATGTCATATAAAAAATTATACAATATGTGCCATAAATATTCGAAGAGTGATTATTAGAAAATAGAAAATAGAAATACAACCACTCCGTCTCCGATTCACAGGAATAAATGAATCCCAAGATTTTAGGCTTGGCATTTCTTTTACTATTTTCCTTGGTAAAAATATGGGAACGTAAAATTAATTTCTTTTATGTCAAGGAACAATTAGTTAAGGAAAGAATGAAATAAAAGAAATAATGAATCCATGTTAATGTTTAAGCAATAAATGGAATATGCTCCCAATAAGCAACTCTTCCTAGCATGTTTCCAAAATTTGACCTCTCTCGTCTCTTTCTTGACTTGTTTCAAATTGATTCTAGGTTTCCAACAGAATATATTTTTCGACGATGTCTTTCATAAGGTTCCAAAAATTTTGGACTCTTAGAAAGCGATACTTGCATATATAAAGGGATTTTCTCGAAAGAAAAAAAAAAAAGATACGTGCATATTCAACTTGATGACTTAATTCAGATGTAAACTTACCTCAACGGAAAGATCTTGTGCAAACAAAATTTATGGTGTAAACGAAAGATCTCGACTGGAATGATTGCAGAGATTTATGGTGTAAATTTATAAAAGAAAAATCTACAAAGAAAAATTGAGAAGGGAATGCCAATAGTTCTACACAGACACGTACCCGATCGAGCTCTTTTACATAAAGAAGACAAAAAAGAAGAGGAGATTCGGAATGATAAGAAATTAAGAAGGTAATCTATGAATTTCTTATAATAAACCAATAAAATAGAGAAAAATTTTGATTAAAGTAAATGAGAACTCACTTGATAGAAAGAGAAACGGTGCGCGTTACAGGAAGGGAGTATTAATTCCGTTTGTTGCTCCAATTCTCTGTTAAGTGTCAACGAGTTGGGAAATGAAGAGGCGGTGCATCGGTTTATATAGCACAGCCTAACCTTTTCTGGGTCCCGTTTTCTCTGTTTGAATATTATATTGTTTTTTATTAATTTATTTTGTCTTGGCTGGCTATGTCAAATTATGTGTGACTTCACTGTAACAGTGTCATGACTTGCGCAATAAGCACACGAACTTGAGGGTTTTTCTTTTTTTCCCCTTCTTCTGAAAATTTTAGGGTCAAAAATTAAAATCATCATAATATTAAAATTTTAATTGTAATAGTAATATTTCACTATATAGTTATGTCATTTTAAAATTATACATATTAATTATTAAAATATATTATTGAGTGATATTTGGAAACCATCTTGTGTAATTTGCTTCATTTTTCTATTCTATCTTCTTTTTCCCTTTATGAGTTGTATCTTCAAAGATGAAAAAAAGAAAATTCTAAGTCTTAAAAAATTCAAACTTGAGCATAGAATTTATTGGTTCCAAATGAAGCATAAAGATACACATTGATGATTTAACATTAATGAATTAAAACGAGAATCTTTTTTTTTTTTTTTTGATAGAAAGGCGTAGTCTCTGTTACTATATTTGAAACACGCAGGAATATTCCTTGGTTGGTGAGTTTTTGCGTTTATAGCCAGCAAATTAAGTGCTAGAAGTCTACATTCATATACAAAAACCAACCTAGAAACCGTAAATAATTAAAAAGAAAAAGGAAAATAAAAAAATAAAGTAAAGTTTCTATACAATCAGTCTCCAGAGTTAAATTTATTCTTTACGGAGTCTAATTTGTCACCTTGATAGTTGGGTTGGTAAATTTTTACTTTTCTTCATGATTATGGGAGAGAATTAAGGTTTTGATTTTGACAACCACCTTTTGGGCCTTACCAATCAAATACTCTCGTTACAAGTTACAACATCTCCAAACCTTTAGGACTCACGAGTCTAGTATTCATAGTCCGTCCCTTGGGTTCGACCCTAGAACTTTACCATAAACGATTAGTGAGGTTAAGTCTTAGGTACAAATTTATTTGATATCTAGGTTCTATTCCTTCATCATTTGCCGTTATGCCACCACGTTAGGCCGAAACGGAACGACAAATGACAGCGAAATCTGTTTCTTTTTCTTAACGAAATGGCAAACGACACAGCGAAATGGAACGGTTAACGTGTTTTTGTACATGCCGTTTATCGAAATCATTTCGTTTACTAAGTGGCACGGTTAACTGTACCGAAATTGATTTCGTTTCCTTAAGGGAATGACAAACAGAGCATCCTGTTTCATGCCATTTAGCAACGTTAGGCAGTTATATATATATAGAGAGAGAGAGAGAGAGAGAGAGAGATTGGCTAAAATGCTTTGCAAAGCATAGAAGAGCCGTACTTCGGACCATTAAACCATTAGATCGGATTCAAAATGACCGATCCAAACTATCTAATATAATCTCTCTATTGAAATCTCCATACAGACTAAATTTTTCATTTTTTGAAATTTTTAAGTATTTTTTCGGATTTTTTAAAAACGTCTGTTTTTGAATGGTTCAGAACTAATTAGATTAACGCTTTTCTAAAATCCGAAAAAAATACTTAAAAATTTTGAAAAAATGAAAAATTTGGTCTGAATGGAGATTTCAATAGAGAGTTCATATTAGGCAGTTTGGATAGGTCATTTTGAACACGATCTAACGATTTAAAGGTCCGAAGTACGGCCCTTTGATGCTTTGCAAAGCATTTTAGCCAATCACTATATATATATATATTGAGAGAGAGATTTCCATTTCCACTAAATTAATAAAAAAAATTTAATTGTTATGATTGATTGTTTGAAGCATAAAGTTTGAGAACAAAAACATCCAACAAAGAGAATTCGTCCAATTAATATGTTACTATTTTCTTGCTCTATTCCTATTGTGCCTACTGCCTAGGCTTATTTTTATCCTATAACCGCCATTGACAACTGGGCTCTCCTTGGTCGGCAAATTGAATAAACAAATTATGTTTCTTTCTTCTCTCATGTTTTATTTCACTGCCGCTTAAGTTTCTACCCAAAGAAAAAAGAAAAACACAAAGCGGTGGATTTTCAATGTACGTACTGCACTATTTATTATGTAGTACCAATTTATAAAGATGTGTACAAAACATACTGGTCCACATGTATTTAGGGTTCTCCAATCGTGCGTGTCGTGTCGTGTCGTGTCAAATACGATCGTGTTAGAGTCTCGCGTCGTGTCGTGTTGACAAGAACTATTTTTTTAATCGTGTCGTGTCGTGTCGTGTTAAATGGTGAGAATAGGCAACACGACACGCATTCTGACACGACACGACTAACACGATCGTGTCGTGTCGTGTTGACACGTCGTGTTAATCGTGTCACATCGTGTCAGATTATTTTATTATTTTTAAAATAAAAAATATCAAAAAATTAAAATAAAGGAAAAAAAATTACTAAATAATAATTAGATTAGAACATTACGAGTCAAATGGTGGTAAATAATATGATATAGTATTATAAATTAAATTTAAAATTATTAATTTTGTTTAAATAATTAACATTAATAATTAAATTGTGTTAATGTGTCGTGTTAATTCGTGTCGTGTTGAATCACGTTAAACTTTCTAATATCCCAACATGACACGGTAGCACGATCGTGTCGTGCTAATTTTGTATGCGTGTCGTGTCGTATTGTGTCAACACGCACACCGTGTCGTGCCAACACGATCATGTCGTGTCATTTTGGAGAACACTATATGTATTAGAAAACACCGCCCCTCATTCAATATAGAAATGTATGAGTAAATAGTCATGGGACCCACCTACGCATATCATAAATTTTCCCATGTAATTTTTGATAAATAAGGTGCAACTAAGTCATCCTTGAACCATCGGAAGGGTCGCTATATCCTTTGCCAGGCGACAGAGCCATAGACAATCTCGAATTACAACACCCTCAATAGCAAAAAGTCCAACACTGGATCCCAATCGCAAGGTTGAATTAATTTAAATTGAATTGGAAAAAAGAGAAATGACACTGTAGATAAGAAAAGTGATTGGGGTATCAAGGATTACTAAGTTTAAATTACGAATATAATGTGCAAACAATGCATATTCTAATTATCATTTGAGTATTTTAAGCGATTTTGCATTAATTCTAAATCCATTTTTTACAATAATCTATATTTAAGATCTTAATATAGTCTATAATATTATTCAAATATTACTTATTAAAAAAATAGATTAAACAGAGTAATTACGCATATAGTGTGCAAATAATGCATATTCTGATCATCATTTGAGCATTTTCAAGCGATTTTGCATACATTCTTAGCAATTTAAACACAATAATATATATTTTTAACTCTATATACGATCTATAATATGATTCAGATCTTGTAAAAAAAAATATTCGATTATACAAAGTAATTACACATATATTGTTCAAATGATGCGTATTCTGAGTATCATTTGAGTATTTTTAGCGATTCTGCATTCATTTTAAGTCATTTGATGACAATAATTTATATTTAAGTTCTCTATATGATCTAAAATATGGTTGATATCTTACATATTAAAATATATTGGATTATACATAGTAATTACGCATATAATTAGCAAATAATGCATATTCTGGGCATCATTTGAGAAATTCAAATTATTCTACTTATATTTCAAATTATTTGACCACAATAATACATATATAAGCTCTCTGAACGATCTAGAATATGATTTTGATCTTACTTATTTAAAAATATTGGATTAAAGGAAATTGTGTATATAATATACAAATAATGCATGTTCTGAGCATCATTTGGACATTTGAAGTGATTCTGCATTCATTCTATGCCAGTTGATTACGATAATATATATTTAAGCACTCTATAAGCTCTAGAATATGATTCAGATCTTATTTATTAAAATTATTGAATTAAACAAAATAATTTTGCGTATAATGTGCGAATAATGCTTATTGTGAGCATCATTTGAGTATTTTATGTGATTCTGCATTCAATCTATGTCATTTGATCACAATAATCTATATTTAAAAAACCCTTTATGTAGTCTAAAATATAATTCCGATTTTACTTATTCGAAATGTTACATTATACATTGAAAAGATCCAAATAAATTGCAAATAAAGCATATTATGTGTATCGTCAAGCGATTAACGATTCGTTTAAAGTAACTTTACCACAATAATCTATATTTAAACTCTCTATACAGTCTAGAATTTGATCACAATAAATTGCAAATAATAAATATTTTGAGCATCATTTGAGCATTTTAAGTGATTCTGCATTCATTCTAAGTAATTTGATCACAATAATCGGTTTTTAAGATCTTTATATAGTCTAGAATATAATTCAGATCTTACTTATTAAAAAATATTTAGTCGTACATAGTAATTCACACATAATGTGCAAATAATGCATATTTTGAGCATCATTTTAGCATTTCAAACGATTTTCCATTCATTCTAAGACATTTTAACATAACAATATTTTTTAAACTCTCTATACGGTCCAGAATATGATTCAGATCTTACCAGTTAAAAATTATTGGATTAAGCATAGTAATTATGCATATAATATGCTAATAATTCATATTCTGGGAATCGTTTTAATATTTTAAGTGATTATCATTAATTCTAAGTAATTTGATCGCAATAATCTATATTTAAGCTCTATATATAGTCTAGAATATAATTCAGATCTTACTTTTAAAAAATATTGGATTATATATAGTAATTAATTACGCATATAATATGCAAATAATATCTAATCATTATTTGAGCATTTCAAATGATTCCGCATTTATTCTAAGTCATTTAATCATAGTAATATATATGTAATCTCTCTATAAGATCTAGAATATGATTATGATCTTCCTTATTAAAATATATTGGATTATACTCGGTAATTACGTATATAATTTGCAAATAATGCATATTCTGAGAATTACTTGAGTATTTCAGGCGATTCTACAATCATTCTAAGCCATGAGATCACAATAATCTATATCTAAGCTCTTAATATAGTATAGAATATAATTCAGATCTTATTTATTAAAAATTTTCTGTATACATTGAAAAGACGCAAATAATGCATGTTCTGAGAATGACTTGAGTATTTCATGGGATTCTCGATTTGTTTAAAGTAATTTAATCTCAATAATCTATATTTATGCTTTCTATACAGTCTAGAATATGATTCGGATCTTACTTATTAAAAAAATATTGAATTATCTTAGTACTTATGTATATAATGTGCAAAAAATATATATTTTGAGGATCATTTGAGCATTTCAAACGATTCTGGTTTCATTCTAAGTCATTTGATAACAATAATCTATATTTATGTTCTATGATCTGGAATATGATTGATATCCTATTTATTTAAAAAATATAGGATTATTGTGATATCCAGTATTTTAGAATTTTTATTTTTGTATGTTTAATTATTTTGGTTGCTATATAAAATTATTTTAAAATATTTTATGTTGATTAAAATTTTTCTGTTATTTAATTTAGGTCTCAAACTTATTGAAATTGTGCACAAATCTGAAATTGGAAGAACCAAGTTATAATGAAATAGTTGAGGGACTCTTTTGTAATGTGGCCTATTCCATTTAATTAAATACCAACCACAGCCCATCTCTTTCTTCTCTTCCATCCATTACCTTCTCCACAGAATTTTCTCTCCTTGTCTTCAAACTCAAACCCCACAAAGATCCACTTGAAAATAATAGTAGAAAAATTCAATAAATTATGAAAAAATCAGATTTAGAAAGAGGAAGGTGAGGAGAGTACATGCAAGCCAAGAAAATTTAGATTTGAGTACTATTTTGGTAAGATTTCGTTTTTCCCTAAATTATTTATGTTTTCAACCAATTTCTGGAGTTTTATCTACTGCCATCTGTTTATGAATTGAATGGAGAGAGAAAAAAAAAGAAATAATTTATTTAACTATTGAAAATAGTGTGGAGCACTTTTAACTATCTTAGCACCACACACGTTCCTACAAATTTTACAAATAAAATTTTCTTTTATTATATTTGAATGCATACTCTTCCAAATGTAATTTCGAATCGATATATGCCATCAACTGTTGTTTTTATTATATTTGTTTGCCTATTATTTTAAAGAAAGAAGAGGTTCGAAACCTCTCAAATTTTCAAATTAAATTTCTTTAACCATCCTCAATCAAATTCTAAATCCAGTACATACACTAAGGTGTACTATTCTTTATCACTAGACCAAAAACTATATTTTTTTTTGTCTAATTTGTATTTTATCTTGACTCAATCATCAACATTTACCGTCAAGTTAAACAAATTAACAATCAACATCTTTGCTTATACAATTTACTATTGTCCGAGAAAAATTCTTATACTTCAGAGTTTTTTTTTCCCTAGATAATTATTTTTTTTCTGTCATTTCATAAATTTATTGGAGTGAAATAGAATACAAAAATTGCCCGGCCATGAATTTGAATTAGTTTTTAGTTGAAAACATCAACTCTACTCGCTCACGCTAATTTAGTAGTATTTCAGGGGAATAATTTTGCAAGGTGTGGTTTACTTTTTTGGCCAATTCGAGCACATCTATCCCAATAATAGAGTACCTGCAAAAATCGATAGCGCAATTGTAATTTTTGGTTGTTACGATATAGAGGAATTGCTAATTTGGCAAACACGATTTTATAGCAGTTTTTTCTCCAAGTATTAGATCAGTTTATTAGTTTATTACAACTTGAATTTGCAAATGTGCAAAATATAGAACTAAAAAATTATTATTAACAGCTGAAATAAGAATTATATATTTAGACTTTTTCTTATCTCAATCTCAAACCTAAATACATTATAAAATTGGAGAGACTCCGCTCGCTTTTCACTTGTAATAACGTATACTTATATTTTTTTAAAAAAAAATAATTAGAAATATCTCAGTATGAAAATTGATAATTAGAGATATGTCACTCTTAAGAAAGATCCAATTGTTGCTTCCTTTTGCTAAGTTTTTGAAAAATGAATCGCAATCACATCTTCTTCATGTCATATTGCTTTTTGTCTCTCACCTGAGCTACTCTAGTCCCACTCATTTTTGACAATCTCGGCCAGAAAGAACTTTAAAGCCAGTTCAATCACTAGTTTCATCAAATTTGAACATCATACCCATCTAGCCGCCATTTTCGCCAGTTGCACAATTTGTGTCAGTCAATACACCGACGGTGAAATGTTCTACGTTTTGGGTCCGAAGTCGTCGACTTCCTCTCCTCTCCTATATCGAATCAAACATTTTGGGTCCGAAGTCGTCGACTTCCTCTCCTCTCCTATATCGAATCAAGTATCCACATGTAGTTGGCATATGTTCTGTAAGCTTCTTTCCCTCCTATGTACAAATTTATCTTTTTGCGCGCAACCCTATAAATAAATTCAAATTAATCCTCTCTGCTGCTTTAATGCATTTTTTATTTTGTTTAACTTAAAGTACATAGCATGAAATAAGTAATTGTTCTATTCTTACTCCACTTGTTTGATGATGTTTTTTTTTATCGTTAAAAAAAATATTGTATTATTTGCAATTTGGGAAACGTTTGTTTTTCTATGACTGATTTAGCCTACAATTTAGTTTTTTTGTTTTTGTTTTTGTTTTTTTTTTTTTAAAGGTTAGAAGGGGTTGAGAAACCTGACTTAATTGGATCATTGAGCTTATCTAATATGAATTTTTATGCTTCTGTTTGAACTACCTTTACTTAATGAAGTGGGCGTCTGATCTAATATACTTTTGAATACAAAAGTTAAGCGAATATTTAGTTTTCCCCAATTTCTCATGGTCGAAATAATAAAAAATTCGTTCGTATGTATAATTCAGCTATGCTCCATATAATGTTTCACATTTTTAAACGTAAAAGCACGATCGTATCAAATGTATGAGATTGTCATATATTTCACATGTTTCATTGCATATGATAGGGCCATTAATTTCTCCTCCACTTTTTGTTTCCACAATTAAATGACCTAAAAGCGGCATAGATGATAAAAATAAACATAACAGTGGTGCTAGAGGAAAATTTACTACGAACAGGAAAGCAGAAATAATATGATATTTGATATAATTTAGCTTTGCTTCTAAAAAAAAATTAATAAAATGTGAGTGCAAATAACCCGCTACATAAATGCCACTAAAAGAAACAAAGAAAAATCACAGAAGAGCCTAACCATCCGATCTCTACTCAACCATCATTTCCAACGCGCTCGTAGCCTTCTACTTCCAGAAAAAGGAAAAGGAAAAGGAATTTAATGTTGAAACAACGAACCAATTTTCTCGAGGAATTCTCGCGCTAAATTTATCTGTACAGCTCAATTCCCAGCGCCATCTTACAACACGTTCATTACTTTGCTCCTGGCTCGATTATCTGATGACCATGTCTTGTGATTGCAAACGATAGTCTTAAGTACTAATCAATTATTTTATACGCATACTACTTCAAAAAAACATGAAGGTTTTTAGATCACCTCATTTGACATTTGCAAAAAAAAAAAAAAAAAAAAAAAAAAAAAAAAAAAAAAAAAAAAAACATAGCTTTGTACATGTTTTTTAATCAATTAATATTATCAATATGACGACGTGAATATTTCTTTTTTTTTTGGCAAATACTTTTATTGGGACTAATCGCATTAATAAAATTTTCAAGCACAACAAATTTTAACTAATTTGGAGAAATAAAAAACAGATTTTGAGAAAATTGAAGATTTTAATGGCACATAATCAATTATTGTAATTTTTTAGTGGCATAACACCAATTTTGATTGTTTCATACGGCATAAAACCAATTATTTCTTTTCCGATGACATATTTCTAATTTGAATAAGTGCTATATTTCTAATTTTAATATTTTTTAGTGATAAATTTAAAAGGGCATAATTGTCATATCAACTGAAAGATGATGTAAATGAGTAAATCTAATTTTTCATTAGTGATGGCATAAAAATATTTTATTCATTAATTAATGGGTGATGTAAATGAGTAATCCTAAATCACCCATTAATTAAATATTTTATTCATATTTGGAGTTATTTGCATAATATTAGTATTTCGTACCAGGAAATAAACACTCCTTTGTAAAGAATTGCTTTTAGGAAAAAAAAAAAAATTATATAGTGAATGCAGAGGGTTTTTTTTTTTCTCTGAAAAAAGGTTGGATCGTAGTCTCGTTTCATTGAGAAACATATATGATTACAAGGTACAGAAGAAAAATAAATCTAATACCCTCCTAAATCTCCTCTCCTATCATTGAAAACTAAACAAATCTATATCCACTATCTGATGCAATATGGTCCAGCGCACACTTTATAAAAAAGGGTGTAACTTTTGATCCGACCGTCGGATCGAGCTGAAATTTTGACAGAGCTTTATCGTCTAGAGCCCGAAACAAAACGCAGCACGCTTAGCATAGCTGCGTTTTACCAAATCATTAGCTCAGATTTGCGACTGAACCTTCCTTCATGGACTTTTAAGCCTTTCTTTATAATTTTAGCAATTTTTAGGATTATTTTTGTAATTCTTATGTATTTTGTTTTATTTAAATTTTGTATTTGTTATTTAAGACAGTCATTGTGTCTTCTGACAAGTTACCGATGTTTTAGAATTTAACTTTATCAAGATTTAATTATTTACGCCTACTCACATAATTCAAAACCTATGACCAACAAGTTCTCAACATAAAAATAAAAAAGTTTGAGTATTACGTAGTTGATTAGTCTTCACTATAGAGAGTTAATTTGTTAAATTTATTAATTGCAAGCTAAAGCAATAATCGTTTTTTTTTTATGCATATTGATGGGTAAGACTTCTAGATGCTTGAACTATAGTGACATTGGACAATGAAAATAAAGGTTCTATTCCTTGGCATGTAATTGTTTTAATTTTCGAAATTGTTTGGGGTGGTTATAAATATCCGTGATGGGATATTTATTTCCTATTTGGTATGCATTACCACGTGTGGATATAATATTTTTTTGTTTTTTAAGTTAATGTTCTCTTGAGAACAGTGGTGTAGTTAGAATTTCGTGTCAGTATGGTCTATAATTTTTTTTTTTCTGAAAACATACGTATGACGAAACATCTAATATAGATAGAATATAATAATATTTTTAAATAAAATAATTCTAAAATAATATAACTTAAAAAATTCATAAAAAATTAAATATATATATGTTGTAATAACAACAAAAGATCTAAAATAATATATCCAATATAATATTTTTTTTCTTAATAAGATTCATTGCGGAGGAAGGAAGAAGGCGATTCGCCAGGAACGAATACTATTTATATAGGACCCTATGCGATTTTTTAGAAGTCGTTATACAATTCAAATCAAACGCGACATGATCTTTCAAATTTCTAAGATGAGTCCTTGACTTTTTATAAATGTTTTTCTTATTTACATTCAAGTGCAATGTCAAGTAATTTTTTTTTCACGTGGGTCCCTGGACCCACCAATCATTATTTAGGCTCGTCTCAGATTGAGAGGGTTTTCTATGCAATTAAAATAATAAAAGAAAAAGGAAAAGAGTAGAATAATATGGGGGTTGTTTGATAAGTAAAGTAAAAAATAAAACGGAGTTTAACAAAGAAAGTTTATGCGAAATACTTTTTTGAAGGTCAAAGTTTATGTGAAATCGCAAGAAACTTTAGTTAAACGGACTTCATATCAAATTATTTTAATATATTTGTAGTTGTATTAGTAAAGTAGATATAATACGAATTGTTGGAGTTATGTCCTAGAAGTCAATATTTAATGACTAAATTTTTTAGTTTATGTTATTGATGATATTTGATCATTTGTTTCTAGAGTTTATTATTAACAGATCATTCAGGTTGAGGATCTGAATTGTAGATCTCTGTAGATCATTCATTATAATGATAATAATAAATCTAAATCGTCCATAATCTTGATAATTAACAAGGAACATTAATTGTCATAAAAGATTAGTATGCAAGTTAAGTGATGATTAAGTTCTACAAATCATAGGTAAGGAGTTACCAACTTAATTGCATATGTGTATGTTATTGAAACATAGTACATGACATGACCCAATGAAATAAACATATGGATTGTGTTATGTGTCATTGTTTATTTCATATGAGTTTGATTCTAAGTTTGAGATGTTCAACTTTTCCACATGAGGATATGTTCTATAAATATCGTCTAACGTTGATTCCTGATAAAGGCTGCTATACGGACTTTATTTATGCTTTTTTGAATTGTGCGGGGAAAAGTTGTTCATCAAGGAAACTGTATGTCCCTCATTAGTATACCTAGTGAGTGATGATATCTGTTTAGGCCCCTTGATGGAGTTGGATCGTATGCATACAAACTAGACGATCAACTCTAGATCAAGAAATGTATAATCTGCAAGAATGACACATTCCTATCTTGGATTATACAATGATATCATGTGACATAAGAATCGGACAAGGAAATACTATTATTTCTTATGCATGATTGACATATTGTAGCAGTACATTATTTATGCAAATTGGGAATCATAACGTGTTGCTAGATACCGCTTATGATTATTGGAAATAAATAGTGATTTATTCTCCATGGCCAACATAGCATAAATCCTCAAAGGGTCACACAAATAGGACTTTGACCACACAATGCATTATCTATTTATTCGCAACAGTGAGTATTGCAAAAATATGATAAGTTGATTAATTAATTATATATCGTTATGAACCGTTATAATTAATTAAGTCAAAATGATCATATAGAAATAAATTAATACATTATCTAATTCCAAAATAATTATTAATGAGTTAATAATTAATTTTAGATCACCACATTCTAATATAAATGGTTATATTGATTAATTGGGTCGTTATTTAATAGGAAAATATATAGCCCAATTATAGAGCAAACTAATGGGACATTAATTATATGAATTAATGACCCAAATAAGTATGAGAAGTGGCCCAACAAGGGCCCAATTCGTGGCTGCCCATAGGGTGGCAAGAGGTGTAATTTTGGGGAAGTTTTACCTAGGGTTTGAGCTCTATAAAATGACTCCTTTAGAGGCTCCAAGAGCTAGCTTTCTCTCTCCTCTCTTTCTTCCCTTTGTGGCTGCCACAAACCACCTCTTTTTTCCCTCTTTTGCTCATGTGTTGAGCTCTCTTCTCCACTTAAATAAAAGATTTAATTGCTAGAAGAGAGAAAGCTAATGAAATTAGGCTTATTCTTGGGTGTACTAGCATATACCTTGAGAACGTGGTTAATCTCCTTGGTGGACTCGAGGTCGGTGGCACAACCGTGATGGTGATGGTGGAGGAGGCACGCCACCAACTCCAAGTGATTTGGATTGCCTCACAAGAACGATTTGTGAGAGGTATAAACGATTCTCCTACCTTTTCTCATGAAATTGCTTGTGAATGACCTTAAGCCTAGATCTCTTTGTGCTCAATTGTTGTTTGAGATAATTGTTAGTTTAAAAATTGAAAATTAAGCACTTTCTGACCGTACGAGTACGAAGGCGTCAAAATGTAAGCAATTAAAGTTTTTGCACCCATTGAGGTGCATTAAATTTACTTTATTTTAATGCATTTTAATGCAATTCTCTTTGATTCATATAAAACAGAGCAAGTACTTGTACCCCATGTCAAGTGAAATTTAATGAAATATATATATATAGTTTTGAAATTCTACAGTAAATTCACGTTTATATTTTTCATTCCGAACTACCCCAATACAATTTTTTTTAAGAAAATGTGAAAAAACAAATTTCAACTCTAAATCATCTTAATACAATTTCTACTCAAGTATTAATTGGTCTTAGTCTTGTTCTCTAGTGGAGTCAAAACCACTTCAGAAAGTTGATGCCCACTTCATTGATGACAAATAGCGACTTAATAATAGTTAAGGTACATTGGCATCAGATGCCGTATGGATAGAGGGGCATATGTGAGCAATTTATTTTGGAAAAATTACGAAGGCACGCAATATTTGTTCCGAGTTTCAACACATTCCTTGCATTCTCACGATGAACGAATATTTTAGTTTTTGTAATAGTTTGAAACGCTTCTTCTCATTCGATCTTAACTTTATATGCAATGAAAATTTTCGTCATCGTCTTCTGTAGACATGACCCTGCACCAAAATATTACTATTGCAATAATAACCTGACATCATGACGTCGTACTTAGGTGATGATGAGTTGTGATGATGTTATTAGATAAATGGATTAATTGGTACAACAGTTAATGGCGGAGCCATTCAAAAAGCTTAGAGATGACCGATTTACAATTTTTTGGCTTTTAAAAGGGGAATCCCATTCTGGTGTCGCGCGGCAAGCGTGCCGCGCACCCATCCGAGCCGTTCGATTTGATCTCAGCGGTTCATTTTTTCGGGCTTATCAATCTAGTATTATTCATGGACCACTCATCATCCATCATACGGTAGGGATTCTACGTGGCACCCTTACCGCGCGGTACCAGATTCCGATTCTTAAAGGCTGTGCTCCAGAACACCAAATCGGAGGGAGAGGAGAGGAGAGTATTGAAACAATCGGAAGAGTTTACTCTGCCCGATTGGTTACTCGCTCCACGCGGAAGAGAACACGATGGAAGGGAAGAGAAGGAGACCGAAGACGCACGCTCAAATTTTAAAAGTTTCAGAGTAAACTTCTACACTCCGATTCGGAGGGTAATAAATTTTCGGTCAACCCTTACTCTTCTCTTCGTTCCTCTCCTTTAATCATGCAGTTCTGGAGCAGACCCAAAAGGGGTCATGTTGTGTTATTACGCATTCTATATCAAATTTACCTTATTAAAAAAAAATTCAAATCATAGAGTAGGTCAGGTCCTCTAAGCTCGGAATCACATCCTCAGCAGCGAAAATAATTCGCAGTCAGGCAACGGACCGTTTATGTCCGTTGGATTTTTTTTTACTGGAAGGAACGGTAGGATTAGGAGCGGATCAGTTCGATCATTAAAAAAAAAGAAGAAAAAACAGAAGCGCTAAAACCTTAACCTTGGTCGGAAGCGCTAAAACAATACGAAATCAAACATTCTTTCGTCTCCATCGCGCGCCACTCCGACCCGTCTCCCTTCGAACCATTCCATGATCTTCGCACTTCCTTCTCGCGAGACACCTGGCACACACGGCTCTCTTCTGCTTCGCACTCCCATCGAAGGTCAAGAAGGATTTGAAATCCTCGCACCTTCTTCCTCCTCCGTTGCATTTCAAACCCTCCGGTAGCAAATCAGGTACGATTTTGAAAAGGACAACAGCGATAGTTAGTATAATTTTGTAATTATCTTTTAGTTAATAGTAATTATTAAACAAGATGTTGTCACCTAGTCACATACTGGTATGTTACTGATACCTTTACCAGTACAGGGATTTTGACTGCTGTAACATGTCCAATTAAGTGTGCACGTGAGAAATATGCCATTATATTAGAATTGTGAGAAGATACAATTGTGGATGATTCAAAATATGCATCTTTTTGTTTTCAACAGTTAATGTTTTATGTATTTTCGTTTATGTCTTTTGTTTAACGTTATTTTTCTTAGACTTTAGTCTAGCTAGTCTTCAGAGGGGTTAGATTAGTGTAAGGGGCCTTTAAATTCATCTTGAGTTTGATCTGGAACTTATTATTGTAATTTGCTTTGTTTGTTGAATGAGAAGCCCATGGGCAGTTTATCAAAAAAAAAAAAAAATATATATATATATATAGCAGATCAAGGAGGTGTTGGATATGAAGAATAATTGTGTAGATTATTTCCTTTAGTAAAAGATGTATTTGGTATTTGCATAAGGCAACAACGTAAGGCTAGAAGATTGCCACTGAGATAATTGCTATAGTTAGTTAGTAGTGTTGTCAATTATTCTATATAACAGCAAGTCTCCTGAATGGATGTATTTTTTTCCAGGGAGTGTCATGTTCATGTTTCAGTTTTAATTTCATCTAAACTTACTAGAATGCTAAAAACAAATTAAAAATGTAAAGCCCTGTGATAACCCAAAATCTAGCTACCAGGGTAGATCAACGAATTTAGACAGGAATAGAGGTAGGTATTCAACACATAAAGACTATTTTATTGCTTCATAATTTGTTTACATGCTTCATCTATGTTTTCTAGATAAAGGAAAGCGGAACCCCCCACTCGTAGGATGGGGGTATCTATTTATAGTAACTCGTGACGTCATCTCCATCCTGGATCTGCTGAGGCGCTTTGTGGCCCCTGGCCGAACTTCCGCTCAGCAGATCGCCCTTGATTAACTGCTAGATTATTTCAGGGTCGTTGTACTTCGTCAGTACTTTGGTAAGGCGAACCTGGGCTCCCTTAATGTTCGCCTGGGTTCTCCCTTTCCGTCGAGGTCGGGGGAGAACCTTCACCTCTCACGTCATCGTACGGTTATAACGATACCTGACAATTCGGTTTTCTTGTCAGGGTGGGTCCCAGTGGACGGTTATTTATGTTTTGGCGGGAAACTTACTCCCGCCTCTTACAGATTGGGCCGGGACTGGAGGTCTCTGTTAATTGGGGGCCTTCCCCAAGTTCATTTGGGCCATGAAATGGGCCGATACCAATCTGACCCTATCAATAGCCCTCGAGCTTTTGGCGTGCGTTTATGCATGCTAGAAGTTAAGATAATGACCTATGTCTGTGCCCTTACCACGCCTCTATCTTCTGCGTGAAGGTCGAACCTTCGAATTTGGTTTTAGATATGTTAGCAAGGCCGAATATCGGTGGGGCGAACTGGTGAGCCCTTGGGCGAATCTTTGGCCGAAAGGCTTCGCGAATCTTTGACCGAACTATCTGGGTGGCCAGCCCTCGAGTGCTCGGTCATCGTGGAAGGTGGACGAATCCTGGCTGGGGTGTCTTCGATCGAGCGACCTTACAAGGTACTTCGACCGTCATCTGAGTATGTCTTTACTTATCGACCATCTTTCTTATGATTCAAGTTTCTTTTGATGCCGTGACGTCATGAATGATATTTTGACGTCATGGTGTCGGGAAACACGCAGAAACGCTTAGTTTACCGTGCAACATCATTGTACTTTGGTTATCGTGACATACTGTTGTACCTTTTGCCTTTTCGTCTTCTCTTGGGATCTGTGCAGGCCAGGTGAAAAGGCGCATGACAACATATTTGGCCCTTATATAAAAGCGAGTTCCCTTTCTCTTTCATCTTTCCTTTCCTGCCAAAGCAACTTTCTCCTCTGGTTGAAATATTTCTGATCGATTTTTTCTTAGATGAATCTCATCTTCAGTTTTATCTCCTCTTTCTTGAAGATTTCCCTCTCCCTTGGTTAGTTTTGTTGTCTTCTTTTCCTTTTAGTCTTTTTGATAATGTTTTCTTTTCCCATGACTCTTGTTATGATGCTTTATTTTCTTGTGCAGATCAATTCACTATGCCTAAGAAATCCTTCCGTTCGGATGAGCCTGAGGATAATGTTAAACGCTTCCCTATGTCTCGGGGATTCGAGTCTGGCCCATGGATTAATGAGACTCTTCAGCAATTTGCTAAGAGTCTAGGCATATCTCAGCAATCACGAGATAAGGTAGAGCTTGTCGAGGCTACGCGATCTTATCGCCCTTTCGATACTGCTAAGGGAGTAACTTTATTTTACAAATCTGCATACTACGGGATTCGTTAGCCTCTTTCTCCTTTTCAATGTCAAATACTGAATCATGTCAAGGTCCCTCCTGCTCAGTTACTTCCTGTGGCCTGGTGTTGTATTACTTCTTTTGAGCGACTACTTGTTGAGAATTACAAGGCATTGGATTTGTCGAACCCGGTGGTGCCTTCGTTAGGGTTATTCGGTCATTTTTACAAGCTTTGCAAAAGGTACGAGTTTTGCACTATATCGACCTTGGATTGTATCTTTGCGAACAAGCCTAAAAAGATTGCCCACTGGGAGAGCTTCTTTGCTTATGCTCGGGGCTCCTTGATAGATCAGATGTGCATTCCCTCATCTTGGAACATCGCCTCGAGTAGCTACGCCGGGACTGCCTTTCCTCCCCTACTGATGAGGAACTTGTGCTTATTAAACATCTGAAGGGGAAATCTTTCCGTGGTTATTGGTTGAGTTGGGATAGGAGTAGCATGACTCCCGATGACCGCGTGTTTCCTCCTGATGAGTTCGTCCCTGACGAGAAGGAGGAAGATGATGAAGATTTCTCACACTCAGCTGAAACTAACCCTGAGATTCCCTCAGGACGAACTTCGTCGAAGCCTCCTTCATCTTCAAAGCCTTCTTCCTCGAAACCTTCTGGTTCCTCCAAGGCCCTTCCCTCAAAGAAGCCTCGGGATACTAGATCTATTTTTGTTGTAGCCGGGGAAAGCCGACCCCCGAAATCGTCTTCGTCTTCAACTCACAAACGCCAGCAATCTTCGCACGGATCCACCAGCGCCCAAGGAAAAGTCTATGGTTGTTCATGACAAACCCGTCCTCCCGGAAAAGGAGGCGAAGAAGAAGAAATTATCTCCTAACCTGGCGCTTCCCACTTCAGGAGGTTCACCGTTGAAGCTTACCTCTGGCGAAGCCGTTCCAGTGCCAGACAATCCAAGACTTCTATCTTTCCTAAGGATAAGACCCCCAATGATTCGTGGCGTCGAGTTCGTCTTCGCAAGAAACACGACAATGAACGGGTGTCACTATGTCTGCCTGGTTTGGACTCCCCGGATCCGAAGGTACTCTTTCTTCTTGTTTTGCACTATGGTCGTGTCTTAGCGTACTTTAATTTTCCACGTATCTACACATGTTTTTGTTAGTGTTGCATGATGATTTCTCGCCCCCAATGTAGGCTTTTCAGCTCGCTGCTTCTCTTCATCGTGTTTCTTTGAATCTATGCCCTCAACTGGGGAATAGAATAAAGGCGATGCCTCTTGATGAGAAGTTCATGCGCATACATTCCCTTCTATTCGAACTAGGGTGTTTGCAGGCGAGCGCTCATGTTCAAGCTCGCGACATAGGGGAGACCTGGATACAGTCTCTTTCTGATTTATCCAAGAGAAACTCAGAGTTGGATCGTAAGCTGCGAGCTCTGCGCAGTAAAGAAGAGCCTGAAGAAAGTTTCGAGATAGAATTTTCTAGTTTTTCTTTACTTGATAAGGCTACTCCTGAAGAGAAGGCTGAGTTTCGTGAATTTTGTGAGAAATTTGTTACTCGCCTAGAGTCGTCGGGATCGCGGGCCCAGGAAGCTGAAGAGAGTCGGGGCCAATTATCGGACTTGCTTCATCGCTCCACTGATCTGAATTCCAAGCTTCGAAGTAAAATACTTGGATTACAGGCGGAGGTAGATCGCCGAGGAGCTCAGATAGAAAAATCTTCGTCCGAATTCTAAAAGATGGAAGGGGCTCTGGCCGATTGGAAGAAAACTGCTAAGAAGGTGGCAAGGATCCATAAGACTAAAATGGCTGAGCTGACAGCTGAAAGGGATTCCGCTATCAAAGATAAAGAGGAGTTTTCCCATAAGGTGACTGTGATTGAAAAGGAGTTGGCGACCACTCAGGAACAGCTTTCTTCTGCTACAAAGGAAAATGATGTTCTTAAGGCCGAAGCTGTCACTGCTTCTAACTTGCTGGAAACAACTGGTAACAGAGTCGAGGAGCTGGCTGCCGAACTGGCGAAGTTGCAAGCGCAGGTCGCTTCTGGAGAAGTGCTCTCGGGCGAGTCAGGGTCGGTACGTTCCACTAAGGAGTATCTTGGTACCTTTCTGAAGTCTTCAGCCACTCAGATGGCTGCTACCCGACTTGCTTGCGGGGGGATGCATTTCATGCTCAGCAGGAATGTGATGACCTTCGTAAATTCTTCCCTTTCACTCGTGAGGAATTTGGTATGCTGCCTAACACTCCCCTGCCCGACGTAGAGCTTGGCCAGTGCTATTGGGATGAGGAAAACGACCAACTTATGTGTGCTGACGAAAAGGGGAATTTTGTTGTTGACATGGGTATGGCTGTATCTAACCCTTCCTTACCGCCACGCTACCCTTGGTCTTCTTCTGGTGCCCCTTGGCCAGCCGATATTCCCCCAGTTTCTGACGCAGAATTGGCTGAGGATCGATCTGATGATGAAGAAGCGCAGTATGAAGGGGAACGTTCGGCTGGGGTGGACACCCACGGCGAAACGGCGGACGTGCGAGAGGTCGAAGAGGAGTTAGAGGAGTTAGCTGAAGGTTCGCCCCGCGACCCTGTGCAAGAACAGACCGAAGGGTCTGGGTCGCTGCATATTCCCGATAACGTTGAAAAGATGTTATCTGAATTGGGTCCACTTCCTGCAGGTCTTGGTTCGCAGGGAGGTAGTGGGATACACATTGATGATTACTCTCTTGAGGACGAGCAGTTTGAATTTCGTGGTGAAGATTAGTGGAGGAGTGTGTTTGTTTTTCTTTCTTTTGTGGTATGGTATAGGTGGTGGTACATTTTGTAAAGTCATGGAGTGAATGTTTTGAATGTTTTGAGCTATTACAGGATGATACATGTATCGAACATGTTAATCAGAAATTATCATGCTTATATGGTTCTTCTTTTTATAATCTATTTTTCTTGTTCTGCTTTTTCATGTCGTGACTTGCTCCCCCTTTATTTTTGAACCATCGTTACATATGGCTACCGATGATCACCCGATCATATAGCTGTTGTGTGTTTCTACACATATTGTAGTATGCCGTTCCTTCTTTTCGCCATGCGAATTCATTATGGCTACACGACTTAGTTGGGAATTGAAACGCAACATGTTCGTCATTCCTTGTTCATAAAGAATAAATTTTCAATCACAAGTTATACGAAATCTTTAAGTGTTACAACATGAAAGATACATAAAGCCCCTAAGGCTAAGATACATTTGTGTCGATTACAACCTCCTACTTCACATACTATCCCTATCTTGAAACGAGCGAACTTGCTATGTGATTGCTTGATTCTGCGATCTTCTTACTTCGCTCGATTTTTCCTTTAAACTTACCTCAAAGGATGCGAGCGTGCTTTGCCCTTCCTACTTCATTCTCCCTTGCTGCTTTCCCTAGGCGGGGAAATGTGGTCCTTCCCCACCGCAGGGCAAAGGCGCCCGACAACGTGAGTTTTTAGTTGTCTTCATGTTCTTAGCTGTTCTACTCACTCATCCGCTGCCGCTCAGATGTTCTACTCGCTCTTCCAGCTTATTCTGTCGCTTGTGGATATTTTTCATCTCTTCTTTCTCTGCATTTTTGTTTGTGGTATGTCATTGGTAGGGGGGGGTCTTTTTATAGGCGCCATCTGCATCATCATTTTCATTTTTTTTTAAGTTATTGGAGTTTGTGCCGACTCACATATATATAGGTGGGGATGTGGATGTCGATTGACTCCACACCACAATTTGTCGTTTTATCAATGGCATTTGTCCCTCATTATTCACTCCCTTGCAGCAACAACCTTCGCTCTCTTGAGCAAGACTCCTACCGCGGAGTTCTACTTCATCATGATGTGTCCTTAACTGTAGTTGACGTTGAGGCTTCGCTTCTCTTAGTTCGCGAAGACTTCCCTTGGAGGGTGCAAAAGATTTACGCTTCTATCTTTCGGGTGCGAGATCCTGATGATTGGGAATTGTTCGTGTTGGGTGAGGCTATCTTGAGGGCCGGTCCCTATACCTTCAGGGTTTCGTCGATTTATGCGTATAAGGCATTTCTTCAAGCTCGTAGGCTGTGGCATTATGATCTTAATCCTCTTCAAGAGTATTGGGTTCAAGCTGTTGGTTTGCCTATTACGTGGTTGTCTGGTGCTAGCATTTTGGATCTCTTCCCCTTTGGCTTCTACGTAGCTATGGACCCATCCACTGTGCGGGCGTCGAAGGTCGCTGGGCGCAGGTGAAGATCGCCGTTTCCGATCGTTCCTCAATCCCTTCCACTGCTATGTTCTTTAGGAGCGGTCCGCTGTCTTCTCATCATATGGAGCGACTGCAAGTTTGGTATATCGTTGAAGGTGAGGATTATGAGGACACTTTTAACCAGGAGCTTCTCCAAGAAAGCACGGATGCTTATAGTGCGGAATTGGTGGCGTCTAGGAAGGCTCAACTTATGTTGGCGCCATTTGCTTCCGCGTCTGACGAACCTCGCTCGTCAGATGGGGATCCTTCGGTGAATTCTTAATAGAGAAGTTGCAATGTAATAAAGTTTGTTATGTAATGAAATTTGAATCGTAATGAAATTTTTGGGATCAATACTGTTTAACTCCGTTTATTACTTATGACTTCGTGTATATGGAGAATGGTTATAACCTCAACCCCTAGGTGCCTCGCACTTGCGAACGTATAACATCGCCTAGGTTGCACCAGTAAACGTATTACGCTAGGAAACGTTTTTACTATGACAAGAAAGGCCCAATTTTGGCTAAGTTATTTTCTGAAGATGTTTCCTTGCGATTATCTAATTACATACAGTTTAGGATAGCTCTTTTTCCTAAGTTACTACTTAGCTCCAAAGATAAGGTTGTTGTTTCTTAATGGCGCTACTGTCTTCATCAAAAGGTAGTTCGCCTGTTAATTGTCATAGCTTCGGTTCTGCGTTTTCTTGTGCTTTCCCTGGCGATCTTCTAGGCTGTCGCGGAGAACGGCTAACATGGCCTCCATTGGGTGTAAAGTAAAGTCTTGTTGTTTATGCCATGGTTTCCAATCATTAACTTGGAGAAAGTTATTGTGTGGAAGGTGGGTTATATTACCTTGTATGCGCCAGCTGTTACTTTGTTTTTGAGTTCAATATGTAGCTCTTGATGTAATGAGGGTCGCAACTGATTCATTTGGTGCCTTTCGCTTTTTATGCTGTGGCGAGCTACTACGTTCCTTTTTGAGATTGTAAGTGGCTCAGTTTCGTATCCGAGGTACTAAGTTCATAGAGCGCAGTTGAAGATACGCTTAGCGAAGTTAGTGTGATTACTGTGTGTTTGTAATTATATTAATCAGCTGTCTTACTTGCTCATCGCCTAGTTCATGTTTCACATTTTGTCTTTCCAGATGATATCTCTTATATTCATTGGTATTTTGACCGTACTTAGCACTCAAATGTTACCCAAACCATTACATTCACTGTGCTTTTGTGCTTTATTTGTCAAAGAATTGGGTACTGCCGTGGCATTTGACTTGTTTTGCAGGAATTCGGTGGATCACACACGATTATTGCATAAAATGGAGGATTTTGAAAAAGGAAATGGCTAAATGGAATCAATATCATTGTAGATCTCGTCCTAAGCTTTCCAACGGTCTTTGAATCGCCTCAATCGGAGTCCGGATGAAGAAATTATGCTCGAAATACTATCAATACGAAATACTGGACTCTCAGTTCGACCCGAACTGAGCCAATTCTACCCGAACCGAGCCTATTTGACCCCAACTATGCTAGTTCGACCCGAACTGAGCCAGTCCAGTCCGAACTGAGAGTCGACTTGGCTGTTTTGGCAAGTTTTCGATGAAGGAAATTGCAGATTTGGCAATGTTTGGCGACCTGGATGCCCTAGCCTCCTTCCCAAGTCATCCTAGACCTTCTATAAGAGTACCTTACTGCCCTGGAGGCAGAGGAGGCCACCATCCACGAAATTCCACCTTCACACCACGTTTTGGCACTTTTTCACCACCGTTCTCGCGCCGAAAGGCGTGGGAATCCATCTCTCGCAGCAACGCACGACCATGGCAGCAACTTTGGATCGATTCTAGACGCGGCGGCGGCAGAACCGACCCAACCACGGCTCTGGACGTTCGGTATCTTGAGTTAGAGGCGATATTTGGTTTATTTCTTCCTTTCTCTTGATATTTGATCGAATGGAGTTTGTATCTTCTTTATTTGCATTGGTAGTTTGTTTTATTAGCATGTTAGGCTAGATTTGTTTTGTCTTAGGGTAAGAATGTAGTTTAGGGTTAGTTTGATGTTGTTGTGATAATACGCTTGATACTTGACATGCAATTTATCTATTTGGTATTATTTGATGCTTTGTTTATTGCTGTTGTTTAATTTATCTTACTTCTGAATCTACGGCCGGGTTTGGTTAAGTTACGAATTTAAATGAACAATAGTAGTAAGTTAAGTGTTTAGGTTAAGCCACAGATCTGAAAGGATAGATTAGTTATACCGAAAGGTACAACTTCTGAACTGCTTGAAAGAGTGTTTAGATAACCAAGGAGAACAAATAGTTAAACTCTTGTAAACTTGTGCCTACACGAAAGTTTAGGCCTAGTGAACTTGAGCGAGTTTAGTAGAGTCCTGTGCTAGTTTCTGGCCCAAAAGGCGAAAGTTGAGGACTAGGGATTGTAGCTACAGCCAGTCTAAACTTGTGGCATTGTTAAAGTCAAGTATATTACTCAACAACTCTGTTCCACGCCCTCAGTTCGGACCGAACTGGTCTGGTTCGGACCGAACTGAGAGTAGGAATTTGAGGTTGTTAGTTTTTAACGCGACAGCGAGCGATTCTAACGATCTTGGAGCCAAACCTAAGTGAACCCTGAACCCTAGGACATTTGTTTGCATATTTTAAACCCCAAAAACCCAAAAATCCTTTAGTTTGTTGCACTTTAGATAATTGTCTTTTTAATCTACAAAACCCCACAAAAATTGTCCTGTCTAGCTTTCGTGAGGAAGTAAAGTCCGGTATTCATTAATCCGTCCCTTGGGTTCGACCCTAAAGCTTTACCGTAACGACTAGTGAGGTTAAGTTCTAGGTATAAATTTATTTGATACTTAGGGTTTAAATCCTTCATCAAATTGGCGCCGTTGCCGGGGAACGGTGTTGATATTAGAATTTACTTTAGTAACGGGAGACTAGACATTGTATCTTTTATTTTATTTTATTTTATTTTATTTTTCTTAAAAAAAAAAGAGTTTCACTTATATCACCATGTTTTATTCTTTTCAGGAGCATGAACATGAAGTGAAGAATGATTGGAGGCGACATGGAGATCCAAAGGATGATGCATGCATGCAACAATTACATCATCGACTCAATGTTGTCAACAACATCATAAGGAGAGCATGCAAGGAAGAACGGGAAGAGCCCGAGAACTTCAGCAACCTCACTGGCTTCTATGGCCCACAAGACCATCGCGTGGATCATGGAAGATTCGTCTGGAGGCAACCTGAAGCAACTATCGATGTGCAAACGTCTTGTGGCATGGATCGACTCAAGCATCAACTTAATGTTGTGAACAACACAGCAAGGAGAGTATGCGGGAAAGGAGAACCTAATGCAAGGACCACACACGATGCATACAACTTTGGTTTGATTAATGACTCTTGTTTTTCTAGGTATAATGATTGTTTAATGTCTCAACGTGACTCTAGGTCAACTTTCTTTTCTGAAACTTATGATTCTCCATTACCTTTGCAAATGTCAAATGATAAATTAATATGGGAAGATCTTATGGAAAACCATAGAAAGTCATGTGAGAAAACTCCGAGTGATAAATTAATATGGGATGATCTTATGGAAAACCATAGAAAGTCATGTGAGGGAACTCTTGGGGCAATCAAATCTCTATCTTCTGACTACAAAAATATTGTTCCAAAACTAGAGAAGATGCTTGAGACAATGATTGTTCAAGAAACGTGTTCCTCATATAGATCACAAGATGAAAAAAATGATAAAATGACATTGCACAGTAATGAAGAATTAGAAAGTTTTAGTTCTTTGAAAGAAATCGCAATTTGTTATGGGACTGACAGTGACGATGACACACAACTTGAAACAAATGAAGAACAAGAGAAAATTGAAGAACCAAAAGTTGTAGTACCTCGACCCAATATCTTCCCTATTTTCATTCCACTTAGATTAACTTACATTGAAAAATCTAATGAGTTGGAATTGAAGGATCTTCCAATAGCTTCTATTGTTGATGAATATGAGAAGAAAGAATATGGTGATAACCCTCTCGAAGTCGAGGCATCCGACATGACAAATGGAAACTTCACCAAAGTCGACTTGAGCCCTCAACTTGACAAATGCTTGACGAATTGTGATGTGATGGAAGATAACAAACCACAAATCAAGTATCACATCACAATCGAGCGAAGAAAGATGACATCCAAACAAGAAAGCTCCAAGCATGTTTCAAGCGTCTCTCTCAAGTACTTTTGGGTGAATTATGATGCGTTAAATGGGCGTAAAGTGAAGATAAGATGAACACGAGAGGTGGTCAAGCTCGCGACCTAAAACAAGCGCTTCTTGGGAGGCAACCCAAGTTCTACAAATTTTTATTTATCTATTTATTTAAATTTTATTTCAAAAAAAAAAATTGTCATGGTTGGTTTGGTTTTTGTTGTTGGATATGTAGGTTTGATGGATTGTGGATGTCCTACTTGTGACTCGCGCTAGAGCACCACGGGTCATGAAACGAAGAAGCACATGACCCACGCACGACCTCATGCGAGTTGCATGCCACAAGAGAACCAACTACATTGCTGTCATGCCACTACCACGCTGTTGCCATAATCCTTCCCATTGATCTAGTATGTTCCTTTTCTCTCCTATTTACTTTATTTATGTGATTGAAGGCATTAGGGACAATGCTTGAATTAAGTTTGGGGGGAGAGAGTTATTAAAATGGGAGTTTGGATGAAATAGGGTAGAAAAGAGCAAAAATGTCGGATTTTGTCGGAAAATTGATTGCGTATGCCTACCACTTCTCTTCTTGATTTTAAACTGACAAAATCACACTATTAAAATTGTCTTTAGGAGCTGTTCATTAGATTTTCTCAAGTACTCTTGTTTGTTTAGACATCTCATCTTGAATTGTGCACCAATGGACCAAAGTGAATGATTTAATTATGATAGGACCCGAAATTGGTTGCTTAAAACTTTGTCAACTCAATCTAAGTCAATTCTCACAACTTCTCACCGAGTGAACGGATTTGTGTCTTACAAACCTTTGTTTGAAGAAATTTTAGCAATTTGAAAATTATAAGATGAGGTTAGATGGTTTTTAATGCTTGAATCACCAACGAGCGATCAAATTGACTAAAATCTAAATAGTTGCGAAAATGAGGGTGCGAAGGGACTTGAAATCCAATTGAAAATTCCACAAATATCGGAGAAATGAAGATGTGATGTTGCTAGGAGCTCTGGCCCAAGTGTACCGTGGCCTTAGTCGTGTAACACTCATGTCCAATCTCCCCGGTGCGTCATGTGCCGGTAGCTCAATCCAAGTCTCAATAGCGTAAAACCCTAAGTGATGTAAATCACCGCGACTCGACTTGCACGAATAAATTTAATTGGTGAAACTGTTGTTTATCTTTCTCATCATACAATTTTTGACCTTGTAAAAATTTCTTTACAAATTTTTGTGAGACATGGAAAAGAACGGGTGAGTAACTTTGAGTTTGCAATTGTTTTGATGAAATAGAAGCTAGGGTACTTAATTAACTAAACTTTCATTAGGACCAAGAGAAGCATGACTTAATTTGTAGAACACTAAACCCTTGTGCTTGATGACTTTTGTTGAACTAGCTTGTTTGTGTTTGTGTGATTAATTTACGTGGGCATAAGTGATTAATTTTTCAGCATTCCTTGGTTTTGGGCACTTCATTCTTTAAGTCTAAGTACAGTCAAAGATTCTAAGTTTAGGCTCTTGCTTGAGGACAAGCAAAGTTTAAGTTTGGGGGGATTTGATATCTCTTATATTCATTGGTATTTTGACCGTACTTAGCACTCAAATATTACCCAAACCATTACATTCACTGTGCTTTTGTGCTTTATTTGTCAAAGAATTGGGTACTGCCGTGGCATTTGACTTGTTTTGCAGGAATTCGGTGGATCACACACGATTATTGCATAAAATGGAGGATTTTGAAAAAGGAAATGGCTAAATGGAATCAATATCATTGTAGATCTCGTCCTAAGCTTTCCAACGGTCTTTGAATCGCCTCAATCGGAGTCCGGATGAAGAAATTATGCTCGAAATACTATCAATACGAAATACTGGACTCTCAGTTCGACCCGAACTGAGCCAGTTCGACCCGAACTGAGCCAATTCGACCCGAACCGAGCCTATTTGACCCCAACTATGCTAGTTCGACCCGAACTGAGCCAGTCCAGTCCGAACTGAGAGTCGACTTGGCTGTTTTGGCAAGTTTTCGATGAAGGAAATTGCAGATTTGGCAATGTTTGGCGACCTGGATGCCCTAGCCTCCTTCCCAAGTCATCCTAGACCTTCTATAAGAGTACCTTACTGCCCTGGAGGCAGAGGAGGCCACCATCCACGAAATTCCACCTTCACACCACGTTTTGGCACCTTTTCACCACCGTTCTCGCGCCGAAAGGCGTGGGAATCCATCTCTCGCAGCAACGCACGACCATGGCAGCAACTTTGGATCGATTCTAGACGCGACGGCGGCAGAACCGACCCAACCACGGCTCTGGACGTTCGGTATCTTGAGTTAGAGGCGATATTTGGTTTATTTCTTCCTTTCTCTTGATATTTGATCGAATGGAGTTTGTATCTTCTTTATTTGCATTGGTAGTTTGTTTTATTAGCATGTTAGGCTAGATTTGTTTTGTCTTAGGGTAAGAATGTAGTTTAGGGTTAGTTTGATGTTGTTGTGATAATACGCTTGATACTTGACATGCAATTTATCTATTTGGTATTATTTGATGCTTTGTTTATTGCTGTTGTTTAATTTATCTTACTTCTGAATCTACGGCCGGGTTTGGTTAAGTTACGAATTTAAATGAACAATAGTAGTAAGTTAAGTGTTTAGGTTAAGCCACAGATCTGAAAGGATAGATTAGTTATACCGAAAGGTACAACTTCTGAACTGCTTGAAAGAGTGTTTAGATAACCAAGGAGAACAAATAGTTAAACTCTTGTAAACTTGTGCCTACACGAAAGTTTAGGCCTAGTGAACTTGAGCGAGTTTAGTAGAGTCCTGTGCTAGTTTCTGGCCCAAAAGGCGAAAGTTGAGGACTAGGGATTGTAGCTACAGCCAGTCTAAACTTGTGGCATTGTTAAAGTCAAGTATATTACTCAACAACTCTGTTCCACGCCCTCAGTTCGGACCGAACTGGTCTGGTTCGGACCGAACTGAGAGTAGGAATTTGAGGTTGTTAGTTTTTAACGCGACAGCGAGCGATTCTAACGATCTTGGAGCCAAACCTAAGTGAACCCTGAACCCTAGGACATTTGTTTGCATATTTTAAACCCCAAAAACCCAAAAATCCTTTAGTTTGTTGCACTTTAGATAATTGTCTTTTTAATCTACAAAACCCCACAAAAATTGTCCTGTCTAGCTTTCGTGAGGAAGTAAAGTCCGGTATTCATTAATCCGTCCCTTGGGTTCGACCCTAAAGCTTTACCGTAACGACTAGTGAGGTTAAGTTCTAGGTATAAATTTATTTGATACTTAGGGTTTAAATCCTTCATCACCAGACATATTAAGTATTTCTTCTCTTGAAGTTGGCCTTTTTAAAGGGTAAGTTTCATCACAACAAAGGTGCTGCGTCGCTCATACTCATGAGATGATGTATCATGAGGTTGACGTGATATATTTATTCGAACTAGTAAGCTTCGTAGTATATCGGTAATGTCGTTGAGCGAAGTTGTTGCACCAGGATAGGAAGCTAAACATGGTTATTCTGAGAAGTAGGATAAAAATGGCACACTTGTAGCGTGTTAGTAGTGCCCTAGAAGAATTTGTACAAGAGAAGTCTTCTACTATGAGAAGTTCGTATTATTGTTTGATAAGATGACGTCAAGATAGTATACTGGCAATAAAAACTATTCATTAAAGATTTCACAGCAAGTATTCTCAACCAACAAACTTTATTTTCAACTGAATTATCCTCGAAATGGCAAATACAATATTACGTTACATTCGTTTTCTAAGGCTATAACAATACTATGTTACATTATGTCTTCTTGTCACATGAATTCCATATGTCGCTCTTTTTAAACTTCGCTGATGTCTGCTTCGCGCGATTTACATAATTCGCTCTTCTTTAACTTCGCTGATGTCTGCTTCGCGTGATTTACATAGTTCGCTCTTCTTTAACTTCGTTGATGTCTGCTTCGTGCGATTTACATAGTTCGCTCTTCTTTAACTTCGCTGATGTCTGCTTCGCACGATTTACATAGTTCGCTCTTCTTCAACTTCGCTGCAGTCATCTTTGTAAGAATCATCGCAGATTCTCAGGGTGTGCTTCCTACGAGATTGCGGTGATCACTTCAGGGGAGGCCTCGTCGTCCATGATTAAACTGTCCTTCGCTGACGCAGCCTCCTCCTTGTAGGGATGACCAGTCGAGGCGCGATGTACTTAAACCATGGAGCTCGTCCTACATTGATCTAATCATCCAACTTAGGTTCTCTTTGCCATTGCCTGCGAACGGGCAAAAAGAGACCTAATTGGGAAGTCGCAGTGGGTGAGTTGAAACACAAGGCGTTTTGGCCTAGACGTGTCCTACTCAGTTACCCCACTGGATCTTCTTCCCCTGCTCAGTTACCCCGCTGGATCTTCAACAGTATTACGAGGAGATTCCCTCCTTTTTTCTCTTTCTTTTCATGGAGATTAAGAAGATGAAGAGAGTCGTGGTAGAGATCATGGTAGAAATGGTGGAGAGGAAGAGTTGTCTGTCTGTTCTATAGGGTATGGTGGGGTATTTATAGTGGGGTAGCTCTTACCCCGAGGCGGTTATAAATGTGCCTTGGGAGTTACGCCACCGACATAAATATACTGCGAAGTGTCATTTGTCCTTAGGATGTTTGTCGCCCCTTACTTTTCCGGTTGGGAAGTATGGCGAAAGGTGCGTCAACGGTTTACATTTGGGATTACTGCTGGAGGTTTGCTCAACATATCTTCTCCTAGCATAGCGAGAGCAGGTTTTGAATGGTCTCAGTGCTTCTTTGACAGAGGAACTTCTCACCGCGGCGTGCCCCTTGATTCTCGCTATCTCACTTCCTCGATATGGACTTGGGGGGCCGGATGGGAGGTAGCGTATGGTCGTGGTGACTGCGGTGATGCACCGGATCATTCGGAGGATGTGATCTTCGAGGACAACTGATTTCTGGATCTCAGCTATCCTACGAAGTTATCTTTCCCCTATCAGCTAGCCTACGAAGTCACCTTGTTCTTGCTTTTCCTTCCTCTTTCTTTTTTCTTTTTTTCTTTCTTCTCTTCCTCATTTCTCCTCTTCTCTCTTTGATTTCAGAAGTATCCTTTGAATTCTGGGAGATTGCCCCTCTGTGGTGTGGGTGAGGGGGTATTTATAGGTATGAAATGTCGCCTAAAATTAGTGCGGTATTAATTTAGCATTTATGTCTGATTTCTTCGACGACAGGCGCATTAACGACTCACATTTCGAAAGTTCGACAAAAGGCGCATCGGCGACTTACATTTGGGAAGTTCGACAAAAGGCGCATCGGCGACTTACATTTGGGAAGTTAGACAAAAGGCGCATCGGCGATTTACATTTGGGAAGTTCAACAAAAGGCGCATCGGCGACTTACATTTGGAAAGTTCAACAAAAGGCGCATCGGCGACTTACATTTGGGAAGTTCGGGGACTAAACAGGTGAAAATAATTTAGAGATATCAATTATTGCAATTAAAACAACTCATATTTCATTAACCATTCAAGTTACAACTAAAAAAGGGTAACAAAGGCATGGCAACAATCTCCTAAACTACGATACAAATTGCTGCTATCCTTGCTAAATAAACTGAACAAAAAGGTGCTGATGGGAAATAAGTCCTAACAAAGGTCACACATAGAATTTCCTCAAATGAATTGCATTCCAAGCATTGGCGAGTTCGCGTCCTTCCATATCCTTCAGACGATATGACTTTCCTTCAATGGATCGTATTACCTGAAAAGGTCTATCCCATGCCGGATTTAGCTTCCCTATGTGCTTGCCCGTGGCTTCCACGCTGCGGAGCACCCTGTCCCCTGGCTGGAAGTGCCGTGGGGCATCTTTTTTATCAAAGGCCTTCCTCATCTTCCTCTGGTACTCCGCCATTCTTGCTCTTGCTTCTTCTCTCAGTTCATAGATTGCTTCAAGCTCGACCATCTTTTTCTCATTGTTTCGGGTCCGGTCATAGGTCAAAGTTCGTAAAGTGGGCTGCACTATCTCCATGGGAGTGACGGCTTCCATACCATAGACCATCGCAAATGGAGCGCGATCAGTAGCTTTCCGTGGAGTCGTGTTGTATGCCCATAATATTTCGTCGAGGAAATCTGGCCATGCCCCTTTACCTCCTTCTACTTTCTTTTTTAGTCCTTCCAGGATAGTTCTGTTCGAGACTTCTGCTAATCCATTGGTTTGGGGGTGACTTACAGACGAAAAGAGGGATTTGATCCCTAAAGCTTCGCAAAGGTCTTGAAAGGGCCCTCCCGTGAATTGCCGCCCATTGTCTGATATTATGGTGTGCGGGATGCCGAAGCGGTACACGATGTTGTGTCGGACGAAGTCAGCAACCTTTTGAGAAGTTATGAGCGAGAGGGGCTTGGCTTCGATCCAGCGGGTGAAGTACTCGACTGCTACCACAAGGAATTTCAGGTTTCCTCGTGCTACTGGAAATTGTCCTAAGATATCTATTTTCCACATGTCAAAAGGCCATGGACTAGCTTATGCTTCTCGATTTGGGCGACTTAGGGTGCCATGGTGATGCGGTAGCATTCTCTGGCCGTTTCCTGCTCTCCCCGAACTAACCCCACTCCATGGGGCGTAGGGAATTTGATCATAAGGTGAGCAGTGGAAGCAATGGCTCCGATGGCGTTGAGAGCTGTTCTCCCTAGTATTGCATTATAAGCAGAAGGGGCGTCAACTATGATGAACCGAACGATGGCTACTGCTGTCCTAGGGGGTTCGCCATATACCACATCTAGATCGATAGTGCCCATGGACTTGAGCCTATCTCCGGTAAAGCCAACAAGAGAAGTTGTCATTGGGTGTGTGTGACTTTTTCATCATTTCTCGAAGAACGATTGGGTTTCCTCAAGAACGAGAATAAGTCTTAGATTCACCCCTCACAAGCCTGTATTCAAGTGCTGATGCCTCTTAACGACCAGAGAACATCGACTAGAATCCATTCTCTTGAGGGTTTATTAATTTGTGGATCCTTTTTTTCCAATAGGCGCAAGTCCCTATTGTTAATTACCCCGTGGTTTCCCACGAGAACCTCTGATTAAGAGATTCGAGGAGCTAAATGTAATGGGCTAGAAAAGTCGTTGTTTAAATGATTTTGTGTTTAAGTTAATTTTGGGGCTTGGACCGGGCTCAATTGACGACACCAAACCTAACTTGACGGGGCCCAATTGAGGATGTTAATGATTTGTTTCTTCTTGGCTTAGGCCGGTCTCGATCGGTGGTACCAAACTCAATTGACGGGACGCAATTGAGAAAATCTAAGTATACCAAAACTATTTATTTGGGGCATTTAAGGACATCTAAAACTAAAACTATTTACTTGAAATATTATATTTTTCTTTTATTAAGGGGGTTTGAATTTTAATTTAATTTATATTGACTTACTTGGGATTATCTTGATTTTTAAATTTTTATTATTATTTCATTTTTTATTTTATTTATTTGTTTCAAAGATTTAATATTTTAAGTTTAAGATACCATTTTTATGTCTTTTGGAAAAATTCTTGAAATTTGAATTTGAATTTCTTTTTCTTTGATCCTAGATTTGAATTATTGATTTTTTTATTTGAATTAAGTTTTTAATTTTAATTTGATTTAGATATGTTTTCAATTTTAGTTTTGATTGATTTTTTTTATTTATTTATTTTTATATTTTTAAGTTTAATTTAATTTTGGTATTAGGTTTCAATATATTTTCAATCTTGACTTTTGATTCATTTTTATTTAGAATTTGAAATAGGTGGTAAGAAAATCAATTTTAGTTATGAAATCATCTTAAAATTTGGTTTACGAATTTTATTAAGAGATTTTACTATTTTTATAAAATTGGATTTTCATAAGAAAAATACTTCAAAAATAAGAAACTATTTATTTTTACCAAATATCTTATGAAAATAATATTGAATTTGGTTTATTTGGATTTTTAAAAATTTTTAGATATTTTATTTGGATTTTTCTGAGGTTCCTACTATTTTTGGTGAATTTACAAAGTTTTTGACAATTTATAAAACTCATTTTTATTAGAAAATATTTTGAAAATATAAAAGAGGCACAAATTGACATAATTTCAAACTAAAATATCAGTAAATTTAGTTTTTACAGATTTTTAGGATTTTATGGATGTTTTATTTGAATTTTTCTGAGTTTTCTACTATTTTTAACGAATTTTTGAAAATTCTGCTGATTTGGAAATTTGTGATTGGGCCACGTGGGTGTTGACTGGGTTTAATGGACGCTGACTGTTCTCTGGAATCCGTGTAGTGAGTGGTGCAACCTGCCACACGATTCCCACCACAGAAGATCCCGAAGAAGTCGAATTCGAACCCCTTTCTTCTCCGACAGAGATGGCATTTTTGCAGAATAGCCCCTACTTTTTCTCCGACCAAATTGCGGCTTCTCCGGTCATCATTTCGATCGAGACTGAGTGCGTTGAAATCGTGAAGAATAGGGGAAGACGTTGGTGGACTTCATTACCGCTGTGGAGGCCTGTATCGCCGTGTAGATATTGGGAAGGCTCGAGAGACCATCAATGGCGTTGGATACTTTCTGGCCATCTCCTTCTACCAGGAAAAGGTTCCTCATGCTCGTGGGTATGCATGGAGTACTATGGTGAGGGTAATTGCACTTGGGGAAGCTTGAAAGAGGGTACACTTGACTGAGCCACCTCGATTTAAGTTTGGTCTGAATTGGGTTTGTACTATGGGACCCACAGAGGCGAATTCTTGCACTAGTGATCACTTGTATAGTTTTAGGAGGTTAACTACAGTCGATTTGGACACTTAATTTAGTTTGAGGCACTGTGATTTGGTGTGAGAAGGGTAAGGGCAGAGAGTGTGAATTTCCACATTTCTTTTCAATTTCCAGTTTGCGTGTAAGTGAAATTACATCAACTGAGATTGATTCAAAGCTCAATTCAGGTCCAATTGAATGTGTTTTAAATATTCAAATTGATGCAGAGAGTTAAAGCAAGGACTTTTATGTTTTTCTCAATTTTCAGATTTGTTTTTATATAACGCCTTTACTGTTTCCAATGGTTTCTGTTTTGAGTTACTGAGATGCATGAAAACTACTTGCAGAAATTATAATATGTACAAGGAATGCATTTTAAGACAGTGGAAACAACTTATAAAATTTTTGCCAGATATTTAATTATTTAAACCTATTCTGCCTTAACACAAAATAAGTGAGAAAACTACTTTACATTTATTCTAAAATCCTAAAAATTTGCATAAATGTCCATGAACATACTTATGAACTTTCTATGTAAACACTTTTGAAGAGAGGTCCACAGTTTTGAAAATAACATTTTTATTCTAACAAATACCCTTCATGCCTTAATAAAATCATGTAAAATCACAGAAAATTCCAAAAAAGGAAAAAGAAGCTCCCTGCTGTCCAGAAGTCACAATACCTGCTATCCATACCTACTTTTATATTTTTATGCAAGTGAAACCCCATTTTTTTTATTCTTAACTTCTGGCCAGATTTGTACATTTATGTATACCTATTCATTTTCTGTTGTTATGCAATACTAGCTTAAGGCACATAGAACCCATTATTCTTTTGCACTTAAATCCTAAATTTTGAGCAATTTCACAGACAAAGGGGGCTGGTTGGGATTTAACATGACCATTTTATCATTATTTCTACTGTTTTTGCATTTTTCTAATTACTTGAACATGGCTGGACCAAAGCTAGGCTAAGGATCCATGCCAAGTCAATTGAAGCCTTCCACGAGAGAGTCGAGCTAGGCTCCAAACTCTCTCATGGAGGCTGTGGCTGGTTTCATGTGAAGCACGAGAGCATCACATGAAGCGAAGAGCTAAGCTCTAAACCTTCATGTGGCATCTCCAGTAGTGACATCCAATGACTATGGCTGATGCTAAGCTTCAGACCACGGCTCAATGGAGTTGTATTTCTATGGTTCAAGCTCACCATTATTTGGTGGCTGAATTGCAAAACAAAATAAAACAAAACCTCCAATTGGCACTACAAATCCATCTCTTTCATTCCAATTTTGAACAATTACAGACAGAAATTACATTGTTTACCTTTCTTCCTCTTTTCCTAAATTGTTTGATGAAATGCTTTCCCTAACCCGACCTCTACTAAGCTAATTAAACACAATGGTAACAAGCTAAACCTAATTTAAGCTGGTGGCTCCTCTCCTCCTTTTTTTTCTATGCACGAAATTTGGGTTTTTATAGGCTGGGACCTAGGGTTTCGCCACTTGAGCCTGAGTTAATCACCATCGTCCGATTCCCATCCATGGCAGAGAATGGGCTGCGCCTAGGGTATAGGTTTTGCAAAACCATGGGCGGAGTGATGTGGTTTTGGTATTTGTGGAGCTAGAGGAGGCCACGTCGACGGGAACGCCGGATTCACCTTCTTTCACCTGGCTTCGCGCGGTAAGAATCGACATTTCCTTTTTACCATGAAGGAGACAATGCTGACAGGTGAGGGCCCGCACGTCAGGTTAAATGAGATAGAGAGGAGATGGGTGTGTCCGGTGTTCCGTGCACCAGCAAGAGACCATAACTTTCGGTGCATGAAACATGTTCATTCAAATTTCCAGGCGGGAGAATAGATTTAAAAAACCAGCGCCCTTCTTCTGTCGCACGGATCCGCTGCAATTGGGTGCACGCGCCAATCTTCCAGGATTTTTCTGGGATTTTTCAGCATTTCATTTAAATTTCCATTATTTAATTGCTGCCCAATTTCAATAAATCATTTAAGGACCTTCCCTTGGGTATTTTTGGATGAAATTTTATGGGTAGGTTCAGGAAAATATAAGGAATTTAATGGTTCGAAAATATTTGGGAAATTTTTTATAGATTTATTTTGGGAATTTTTGTGGAATTTAGGGGTTTTTTTGTGAATTTTTGGGGTTTCTGTAGATAATTTTTGGGTTTTAGAACTATGATAATTCATCATAATTCATGGGAGATTTTTGGGTATTTTTTTTGGAAATTTTTTGAGTTTGTTTGATATTTTCATGGATTTTTGAGCTTTCTTGGATTTATTTGTCATAAGAACGGGTTTTTTATTTCATGCATTTTAGCATAATATTTTGGGGTCAAACAAATGCCCCCCACTGGAATTGGTTGTGACAATTTCTGAAACGGGAACAAGCGATTCCAGTGGCTTCTTTTGACCGTTTCCTTGAATCATTCTTCTTGAATCATCGGGTTTCATTCCTTCAGTATTTGTTGAACTTGTGCTTGGTCAACTTTTCATGCTCAAGGTTTTTCCATAAACTTCACACACTTTCCTTCAGTTTGGGTTATGGATGTGGGTATTTCAGGCCACACTTGCATTTTCTTGGGTTTTTTGCTCCAATTTCAGTTTCTTTCTTGATATCAGCCTTGAGCGCTTTGGCTTTCCTAGCACTTGGCAATTGTGTCTTCTTCCCATGGTGAATGTCGGGGATGGTACCTTTGATAGACTTCTTTTCTTGTTTGTAATTTTCTTTTCTTTCATCTCTTCATTCTTCGTGGTGCCTACAAAGCAAAAACAAACCAAAAGCAGTACCAAATTTCTACAAAACAAACTATGATCCTCAATTTTATGCAAACATTCTAAACATTTTGACAACATTTAAATTTGAAATCAAATTCTCTAAATGACCACAAGATTTAAAAACTGATTAAATGTGCAAGTATGGTTTTCACACTTCAAACTAATGCAAATGGTTCTCGCAATTTATTTTCAAAGACTTGAACTCTTAAGTGCCCTCTTGGTTGATTTGTGTAACACTTGGTCCTAGGGATTTCGATTTTGGCCTCAGGGACTCTAGCTTCTCTTTGTTAAACAACATGCAGAGTCAATTTTATTAGCCCGTTCTTTTCCATACTTTCCACGATTTTGTAAAGAATTTCATTAAAATGTCAACTTGATTCGAGCCTTCTCAAAAACACAATTTTCACCAATTTATCGTGCAAGAGACTTAAAGCAACAAAAGTGAGCGGCTCTCCCTTTTTGCATGCAATCAACATAACAACGAAAATAAAATACCAAGATTTTTGCAGGGCATAATATTGTGACAAAGGGTGGCCAGAAGTATGTGACGCTTGGGTCTCCCGCAAGTACATGTATCCTATAACCACCCGCCTAGCCATCAACTAGGCGCCACTTTAGTTCCCTTTTTTTATTGTGGGGCATAAATATTACGACAAAGATGGCCATAAATTTGTGACGCTCGGATCTCTCGCAAGGCACAATTATCCTATAACCACCCGCCTAGCCATCAACTAGACGACGCTTTAGTTCCCCTTTTTTTTATTTTTTGTTTTATTTGCGCACAAAGTAAACAACACAAAATAAAAGAATAATATATTTTTGTGGTTGAACCGCTCATTTTGTCACTTAAAGATAAGTTTGATTAAGTTTGCTTGTTGGTGTGCCAAGCATTTTAAAAGCAACATCAACCAAGACTCAAAATAAGTTTACACACGTTAATGATATCCTTTTTGAACAAAACCACGTGTAAAGCACAAATCCATTCACTCGGCAAAAGGTTATGACTTTGGCTAACAACGGCTAACAATTATAAGCAACCCAATTTCGAGTCCCATCGATTTCAATCTCCAACCTTTCGGCCCATTGGCACAACAAACCAACCAAAAGATCACTTAAGATTTAATGTCTTTGTAAACAACTTTGACTACCATTTTCATTTAACATTTCGTGTGAAACATAATTTTCTTCATTTCAATATTTGGTCAAACCTTCAATTCAAGCACCATACAAGCACATTCCATCAATTTTCAAATTTTATTGTATGGAAACTATAAGTGTTAAATGCGACTAAATGATGCGAAACACATTTTTTTTTTCATTTTTTGTTCTTTTCTATTTTTTGATGCAATAAGAACAAGCACATGTTATGATGCAACCCTAAGCATGATGTTATTTTAAAGTAAGTAAAAAGATCGAGATTTAAGGAATACCAAATTTATCAAGGTCCGTTTGTGGTCGATTTGATCTTCATTTTGAGACTTCAAGTATTATTAATTTGATCTTGCCTTTGGATACGTGAGGGCTGCCCCAGTGAATTGCCCCAGTGGAGTCGCCCAAAGCGCTATGCCCATTTGATACTTAGGAGTCGACATTGAGGTCAACATTTGAAGACTAGAACATTGAGGTTCTTTTGTGTCTTCTCTACATTGAGGTTGACAAAGAAAGCATGAACATTGAGGTTCTTTGTTGCTTTCTTTCTTCTAAACACTTAAGCATGATGCACTCAGCCAGCTTAATGTCTAGGAACGTTTCTTGGTAATTTCTTTTCCTTTTTTTCTTTTGTTGACCTTGAGCCAACACTGGAAAACTAGAACATTGAGGTTCTTTTGTGTCTTCTCGACATTGAGGTCGATAAAGAAAGTATGAACATTGAGGTTCTAAACACCTAAGCATGATACACTCGATCAGCTTAATGTTTAGGAACTTTTTGGTGATTTCATTTCTTAGTGATTTCATTTTTTTTTTCTTTTGTTCACCTTGAGCCAACACTTGAAGACTAGAATATTGAGGTTCTTTTGTGTCTTCTCGACATTGAGGTCGATAAAGAAAGCATGAACATTGAGGTTCTTTATTGCTTTCTTCCTTCTAAACACATAAGCATGATACACTCGATCAGCTTAATGTTTAGGAACCCTTTTTGGTGATTTCATTTCTTAGTGATTTCATTTTTCTTCTTTTTCTTTGTTGACCTTGAGCCAACACTTAAAGACTAGAACATTGAGGTTCCTTATTGCTTTCTTTCTTCTAAACACCTGATACACTCGATCAGCTTAATGTTTAGGAACCTTTCTTGGTGATTTCATTTCTTCTTTTCATTTGTCGATTTAGGTGCCCCGCGTCATGCGAGCTCATCCAACTTTCTTTTCTTCTTTTCCTTTATCATTTTAAGTGCCCCGCGCCATGCGAACTCACCCAACTTTCTTCTTTCTTCTTTTCTTTTATCATTTTAAGTGCCCGGCGCCATGCGAGCTCACCCAACTTTCTTTTCTTCTTTTCCTTTATCATTTTAAGTGCCCCGCGCCATGCGAACTCACCCAACTTTCTTCTTTCTTCTTTTCTTTATCATTTTAAGTGCCCCGCGCCATGCGAGCTCACCCAACTTTCTTTTCTTCTTTTCTTTATCATTTTAAGTGCCCCGCGCCATGCGAGCTCACCTAACTTTCTTTTCTTCTTTTCCTTTATCATTTTAAGTGCCTCGCGCCATGCGCGCTCACCCAACTTTCTTCTTTCTTCTTTTCTTTTATCATTTTAAGTGTCCCGCGCCATGCGAGCTCACTCAACTTTATTCTTTCTTCTTTTCTTTTATCATTTTAAGTCTAGGTTTTGGTTTTCATGCACATCTCCCCAAGACGTGCGGTTTTATTATTATTTTTCTACTTGGTTTTGACACTTTACTTCTTTGTTGAAAAGACCCTCGATCTCCTTTATTTATTGTATATATTTTCTTTGCCTTTCTTTCACCATTTTCTTGTTTATTTCATTTCCTTTATTCTTTCCTACTTTTATTTCTTCTCATTCATCATTTTTTTATTTCTTCTCATTCAGATTTACTCATGAGGCATAGGGCTTTGCAAGGCATGTGTAGGGAGTGAAATTTCACCTTTTTTATACTTCTCTTCAACCCAATCCTTAAATACCCAACAATCTTCAATTTTATGTCCTAAAATTCTATGATAAGGACAGAAATTAGGATCATCTGACTTCTCCATATCTTCTGGGCGTTTGCATGGTGGCAATTCAAGCGCTTTATTTCCCATGACCTTGTCAAATATCTTTGGAACTACTTGCTTCTTGAAAGAATATGGTTTACTGGTCAACTTTGCCAATGATAATAGTGGCTTGGGATTTTTATTGTGACTTCCCTTGGCTTTAGACTTACTTGAACTTGCAACCATTTGTGTCGAGACATTCTTTGCACTTCTACCTCTTTTCCTTTGACTTCTTGCAAAGTGCTCTTCCTGTGGCGGTCCCACCCTTTCTAATTCACACACTTTCTTGGAGAATCTTTCATATGTATGGATATCAGCCACGGTGAGATGTCGTTGCATCCATCCTTCCAAATTTCGCAACAAAATTCCAACTCCTTCTTCTTCTAGTATTTGGTATTCACACCTAATGCTCATTGATCTCCATCTACTGATGTATTTGGAAGCTCCTTTTCTTGGTTTTTCTTGAAACAAATCGGCCACCATCACCTTTTTCACTATCTTCTTAAATTTAGTTATGAATGCTTCCTCCATATCTTTCCATGATTTGATGCTACCTTCTCCAAGAGATGCATACCACCCGAAAGCTGCCCCAGTTAAACTTAGTGAAAATTGCTTTAGTATTAGAGCATCATGGTTGGCTGTATTTGCACAAGCATTTTTGAAACGAACCAAGTGTTCCTCAGGACTGATCTCTTTCTTTCTTGTCCCATCAAACCTCACGAATTCAGGAATTTGATATCCTTCGGGGTAAGGTACCTGATCATACTCTTTAGGATATGGATTTCCACTTTTCTTCCTTGTACTTGCCCCTATCGCTTGAAGTTGCTGATCAACCAGGCTTCTAACAAGATGTTTTGTCTTTTCTCCTTCAAACTCAGTATCTGACATATTTTCAGATGTCTCATCTCCACTAACTACTTTTAATGAATCTCTTTCATCTTCTCCATCCAAGGACCCCTTAACAAGCTTTCGTTTCTTAAGTGGTGAGTCATGCTCCTCATTCACAAATTCATCGAATAACCCCTTTCTTTGTAAGAAGCCAATAAGCTTTGGATATTGTGATCTTTCTTCCTCCCATTCTTTTTGCATTTTGAGTATCTCCTTACTCTGTTTTCTTATTTTCTCTTCCAATCTTGACCTCTCATCTTCTTCTGATACACTTGTTTGTTTTCTTTCCACATCAACCATTTCTTCATCTTTTCTATTAAACAAGTTTTCTTGCTCATTATATGGTGTTTCCTCATTTTGCCCCATCATTGCCACTAACGGCTCAATCACTTCTTCATTTGTCACAGAAGCTTCACCATCCTTATTGGTCATATGGACAAAGCCGTGCATTTTCACCTCTTCATCCACTTCTACCATGTTTACCCGCGCATGGAGAATGGGCTTATGCCACATCATATGTCTTTTCTTACCCTGTGGCATTTGGTCGGTCATTTCAATCACCAATTGTGTATTCTCTTTAGACATCCCAAACACCTTGTTCCCCTTAGCATGCCCCAGTCCCTCCTGGACTAATCGAAGAGGTGTGAATGAGTTGTTGATTGGGAGGTTGGGTCTTTCATCCAACTCACTTTTATGTGCTCCCTACACTTTCTTAATAGCTCTTGTGCTCTTGGAAGAGGATGTTGCCCCTGGCCATTCCTCCTTTCCAACGGAAACTTTAGGAATCTTTGAAGCCACCAATGGCTCTTCTTGTGGCTCCTCAGTAACATTGGCAAGTTGGAAACTCCCATCTTTCATTTGCACGTTAGGCACAAAAGAGTGCCCATATGGCATGGCTCCAATCGTGAACTCATGTTGGTAACAGATCGGTACTGCCCCAATCCTGAACATTCCAATGGGCTTGCTCATGTCAACAGTTGTGAATGCCATTTCCCTACAAGAAAACAACTCGAAATGTCACGATTAACGATGTTTATTTAGACTTTTTGAAATAATTTTTCTAGCCTTATACATCTAATTCCTCAAATGTCAAAGATGAGAGGAGAAAGAGGTCCCACCGGGCGTGCCAGAAAATCTGTGTGACTTTTTCGTCATTTCTCGAAGAACGATTGGATTTCCTCAAGAACGAAAATAAGTCTTAGATTCACCCCTCACAAGCCTGTATTCAAGTGCTGATGCCTCTTAACGACCAGAGAACATCGACTAGAATCCATTCTCTTGAGGGTTTATTAATTTGTGGATCCTTTCTTTCCAATAGGCGCAAGCCCCTATTGTTAATTACCCCGTGGTTTTCCACGAGAACCTCTGATTAAGAGATTCGAGGAGCTAAATGTAATAGGCTAGAAAAGTCGTTGTTTAAATGATTTTGTGTTTAAGTTAATTTGGGGGCTTGGACCGGGCTCAATTGACGGCACCAAACCTAATTTAACGGGGCCCAATTGAGGATGTTAATGATTTGTTTCTTCTTGGCTTAGGCCGGTCTCGATTGGTGGTACCAAACTCAATTGACGGGACACAATTGAAAAAATCTAAGTATACCAAAACTATTTATTTGGGGCATTTAAGGACATCTAAAACTAAAACTATTTACTTGAAATATTATATTTTTCTTTTATTAAGGGGGTTTGAATTTTAATTTAATTTATATTGACTTACTTGGGATTATCTTGATTTTTAAATTTTTATTATTATTTCATTTTTTATTTTATTTATTTGTTTCAAAGATTTAATATTTTAAGTTTAAGATACCATTTTTATGTCTTTTGGAAAAATTCTTGAAATTTGAATTTGAATTTCTTTTTCTTTGATCCTAGATTTGAATTATTGATTTTTTTATTTGAATTAAGTTTTAATTTTAATTTGATTTAGATATGTTTTCAATTTTAGTTTTGATTGATTTTTTTTATTTATTTATTTTTATATTTTTAAGTTTAATTTAATTTTGGTATTAGGTTTCAATATATTTTCAATCTTGACTTTTGATTCATTTTTATTTAGAATTTGAAATAGGTGGTAAGAAAATCAATTTTAGTTATGAAATCATCTTAAAATTTGGTTTAGGAATTTTATTAAGAGATTTTACTATTTTTATAAAATTAGATTTTCATAAGAAAAATACTTCAAAAATAAGAAACTATTTATTTTTACAAAATATCATATGAAAATAATATTGAATTTGGTTTATTTGGATTTTTAGAAATTTTTAGATATTTTATTTGGATTTTTCTGAGGTTCCTACTATTTTTGGTGAATTTACAAAGTTTTTGACAATTTATAAAACTCATTTTTATTAGAAAATATTTTGAAAATATAAAAGAGGCACAAATTGACATAATTTCAAACCAAAATATTAGTAAATTTAGTTTCTACAGATTTTTAAGATTTTATGGATGTTTTATTTGAATTTTTCTGAGTTTTCTACTATTTTTAACGAATTTTTGAAAATTCTGCTGATTTGGAAATTTGTGATTGGGCCACGTGGGTGTTGACTGGGTTTAATGGACGCTGACTGTTCTCTGGAATCCGTGTAGCGAGTGGTGCAACCTGCCACACGATTCCCACCACAGAAGATCCCGAAGAAGTCGAATTCGAACCCCTTTCTTCTCCGACAGAGATGGCATTTTTGCAGAATAGCCCCTACTTTTTCTCCGACCAAATTGCTGCTTCTCCAGTCATCATTTCGATCGAGACTGAGTGTGTTGAAATCGTGAAGAATAGGGAAAGACGTTGGTGGACTTCATTACCGCTGTGGAGGCCTGTATCGCCGTGTAGATATTGGGAAGGCTCGAGAGACCATCAATGGCGTTGGATACTTTCTGGCCATCTCCTTCTACCAGGAAAAGGTTCCTCATGCTCGTGGGTATGCATGGAGTACTATGGTGAGGGTAATTGCACTTGGGGAAGCTTGAAAGAGGGTACACTTGACTGAGCCACCTCGATTTAAGTTTGGTCTGAATTGGGTTTGTACTATGGGACCCACAGAGGCGAATTCTTGCACTAGTGATCACTTGTATAGTTTTAGGAGGTTAACTACAGTCGATTTGGACACTTAATTTAGTTCGAGGCACTGTGATTTGGTGTGAGAAGGGTAAGGGCAGAGAGTGTGAATTTCCACATTTCTTTTCAATTTCCAGTTTGCGTGTAAGTGAAATTACATCAACTGAGATTGATTCAAAGCTCAATTCAGGTCCAATTGAATGTGTTTTAAACATTCAAATTGATGCAGAGAGTTAAAGCAAGGACTTTTATGTTTTTCTCAATTTTCAGATTTGTTTTTATATAACTCCTTTACTGTTTCCAATGGTTTCTGTTTTGAGTTACTGAGATGCATGAAAACTACTTGCAGAAATTATAATATGTACAAGGAATGCATTTTAAGACAGTGGAAACAACTTATAAAATTTTTGCCAGATATTTAATTATTTAAACCTATTCTGCCTTAACACAAAATAAATGAGAAAACTACTTTACATTTATTCTAAAATCCTGAAAATTTGCATAAATGTCCATGAACATACTTATGAACTTTCTATGTAAACACTTTTGCAGAGAGGACCACAGTTTTGAAAATAACATTTTTATTCTAACAAATACCCTTCATGCCTTAATAAAATCATGTAAAATCACAGAAAATTCCAAAAAATGAAAAAAAAGCTCCCTGCTGTCCAGAAGTCACAATACCTGTTGTCCATACCTACTTTTATATTTTTATGCAAGTGAAACCCCATTTTTTTTATTCTTAACTTCTGGCCAGATTTGTACATTTATGTATACCTATTCATTTTCTGTTGTTATGCAATACTAGCTTAAGGCACATAGAACCCATTATTCTTTTGCACTTAAATCCTAAATTTTGAGCAATTTCACAGACAAAGGGGGCTGGTTGGGATTTAACATGACCATTTTATCATTATTTCTACTGTTTTTGCATTTTTCTAATTACTTGAACATGGCTGGACCAAAGCTAGGCTAAGGATCCATGCCAAGTCAATTGAAGCCTTCCACGAGAGAGTCGAGCTAGGCTCCAAACTCTCTCATGGAGGCTGTGGCTGGTTTCATGTGAAACACGAGAGCATCACATGAAGCGAAGAGCTAAGCTCTAAACCTTCATGTGGCATCTCCAGTAGTGACATCCAATGACCATGGCTGATGCTAAGCTGCAGACCACGGCTCAATGGAGTTGTATTTCTATGGTTCAAGCTCACCATTATTTGGTGGCTGAATTGCAAAACAAAATAAAACAAAACCTCCAATTGGCACTGCAAATCCATCTCTTTCATTCCAATTTTGAACAATTACAGACAGAAATTACATTGTTTACCTTTCTTCCTCTTTTCCTAAATTGTTTGATGAAATGCTTTCCCTAACCCGACCTCTACTAAGCTAATTAAACACAATGGTAACAAGCTAAACCTAATTTAAGCTGGTGGCTCCTCTCCTCCTTTTTTTTTCTATGCACGAAATTTGGGTTTTTATAGGCTGGGACCTAGGGTTTCGCCTCTTGAGCCTGAGTTAATCACCATCGTCCGATTCCCATCCATGGCAGAGAATGGGCTGCGCCTAGGGTATAGGTTTTGCAAAACCATGGGCGGAGTGATGTGGTTTTGGTATTTGTGGAGCTAGAGGAGGCCACGTCGACGGGAACGCCGGATTCACCTTCTTTCACCCGGCTTCGCGCGGTAAGAATGGACATTTCCTTTTTACCATGAAGGAGACAATGCTGACATGTGAGGGCCCACACGTCAGGTTAAATGAGATAGAGAGGAGATGGGTGTGTCCGGTGTTCCGTGCACCAGCAAGAGACCATAACTTTCGGCGCATGAAACACGTTCATTCAAATTTCCAGGCGGGAGAATAGATTTAAAAAACCAGCGCCCTTCTTCTTTCGCACGGATCCGCTGCAATTGGGTGCACGCGCCAATCTTCCAGGATTTTTCTGGGATTTTTCAGCATTTCATTTAAATTTCCATTATTTAATTGCTGCCCAATTTCAATAAATCATTTAAGAACCTTCCCTTGGGTATTTTTGGATGAAATTTTATGGGTAGGTTCAGGAAAATATAAGGAATTTAATGGTTTGAAAATATTTGGGAAATTCTTTATAGATTTATTTTGGGAATTATTGTGGAATTTAGGGGTTTCTTTGTGAATTTTTGGGGTTTCTGTAGATAATTTTTGGGTTTTAGAACTATGATAATTCATCATAATTCATGGGAGATTTTTGGGTATTTTTTTTGGGAATTTTTGGAGTTTGTTTGATATTTTCATGGATTTTTGAGCTTTCTTGGATTTATTTGTCATAAGAACGGGTTTTTTATTTCATGCATTTTAGCATAATATTTTGGGGTCAAACAGGGTGCAACGGATATTTCTCTAGCCCCATTTTCTTCAGGACATCAAAATACAAAACGTCTGCTGAACTTCCCGTGTCGACTAATATTTTTCGCACTCAGACTCCGTTAATCCTAAGCATCAATACGATGGCATCATCATGAGGTCGTTGAATTCCTTTGAAGTCTTCGGGACCGAATGATATGGTCTGTTCGTGATCTTTCACATGCTGCGTATTGAAGATTGTGATTCCCCTTGAGCCTGAGGGGTCCTTCCCGGCTCGCCCCTCAATGAACATAATGGGAGGGGGAGACAACCGGGGCGCAGTTTCCTTTTTCTCTTCTACCTTGTTCTCCATAGGTGGGGCTCTGTATGCATCGTCTGTCCTGCGGAAGTTCCTTGCTTCTGGGTTGTTCCAATGTGCTGGACGTGTCTTAGTTCGTCCAGACTCATCTCTCTCGAGGAATTGCTCCAAGAGGTTTGTGTTTCTCACCAACCGTTCTATTTCATCCTTCAACTTCATACAATTCCTGGTGTGATGATCGTAAGTACGATGGTATTCACAGAAACTGCTTCGATCTACTAACTCTGCACGAGTTATTGGTGGTGCTCTTCTGACCTCTCTGTTATGTTGAATCTTCTTGTACAACTGATCTTGTGTTTCTTTCGTATAAACTTTGTAAGCGAGGCTAGCTAGAGGAGATCGGTTATACAACTGCCTGCCTCGTCCTCGGAGGGGAATCCTTTTTTCCTGATTTTTGCGCAAAGGCGAAGGATTGCGCCTCCGGCGAGGAGAAGGACTTCGCCTATAGCGTGGTTTTGGGGACAAACTTCGCTTTTGTCTCCTTGCGGGAAAGTATCCCGCTGGTTCGCTTTCTCTCTGGTGATTTTACAACATAGCTATATTTTCTTCTGCCCGAATCAAGTGTTCTGCCCTCTCTCTGAATGCGGCAAAGTCAGCGAATTTCTCTGTCATTGCGGCCCACTGGACGGGTCCCTCTCGCAGCCCCCTTTGGACTGCTAGCAGCTCCATGTCTTCCCTGAAATCTCCACATTCGTTCATTTCTATAGAGAATCTATCCAAGTAATCTCTTGTGTTCTCACTGGGCAATTGCTTTAGGCTCATCAAATCTAAACAAGTCTTGGGTGGTGCCCTGATGTTAGCAAATCGCTTGAAAAATTTGTTCGTCAAGTCTTCGTAACTGTGTACTGATCCCGCTGGCAATTGGGAGTACCAGTCCCACGCTATCCCTTGCAGTCTGGTGGGGAATACCAAGCACATAGTTCTCTCAGATGCACCTGTAATGAGCATAGACTCCCTAAAGGTGTTGACGAAAGCCCTGGCATCATGCGTCGGGTAAGAGGGAAATTTGTCTAGACTAGCGAAGTCCTTTAGCTTGATGTCTCTTCCTTTGTATAGGTGCGAAGCCAAGGCACCTCTGGGGGTTACGGTATGTCGTGGTTTCTCATAGTTTCTTCTAACTCGACGAAACTTAGAGTGGCCGTCACTATCTGTATCACTCGAACTCGAGGGAGTGGGAGTTCCGAAGGGGGGTTTGGAACGACGCCGTCTTCTTCTCTGGATTGGTGATGAGGAAGTTCGACTGCTGTCCAGAGAAGAAGAAGAAGGAGTTCGGGCTGTTTTCTTAGTCCTTGCTTCATGTTTGTCCCGAGCTGTCTTCCTTGAGGGATCTCTGCGATTGCCTGTGTGATGAGATCTATATTGTGAAAGTTGAGGTTCGTGTGAAGGATGAAGACTGAAGCTATGGCCACGAGAGATCTCGTGATATCCATGATGGGGTTGTACTGCTGGTGGCTCATGAGGTGCATGGGTGGCTTTGTATGAATTATGGGTTGCAGATGGCTGATAAGATAATGGTGATGGCGCCGGAGCGAAGTTTGATGGAGGCCTAGGCGGTATGTTTGGCCCAGCTTCCATCGGGATGGTTTGGTAAGGAGCATGCATATCCCTGTGAGTGGAGAGAGTAGGATACGGCTCCACAGGAGGAAATTGGGGACCAGTGTTGACGTATGAAGGCATCGCGCGTGCTTGTGAGAACGGTGGCGTGGCATTTGGTTGATTGGCCATTCCAAAAGAAGGAGGTTGCTGCATGTTGGCGTTCGCCAGGGATATGCTTGCCGATCTCTCGGATCCCTGGTTTTCGGTTCCTGGCAGTGGTGGCTGTGGTGGCTGTGGTGACTGGTAAGGTGTTCCGGCCTGTTGCGTCGCTGGAGTAATAGGGGATGCACTGGGCATCTTAGCAGTGCTGGGAGTACTAAAATCTAGTACTTTTGGTTGAACGTCTCTAGCTCTATCCATAAAAGAAACCTTGAATAAGAGATGCGATTGAATCTCTCGATTCTTTTGCTTGATTTCTTTTATTTTTCAGAAACGGTGGGCGCCAGTTGATAACCCAAAATCTAACTACTAGGGTAGATCAACGAATTTAGAGAGGAATAGAGGTAGGTATTCAACACAAAAAGACTATTTTATTGCTTCATAATTTGTTTACATGCTTCATCTATATTTTCTAGATAAAGGAAAGCGGAACCCCCGACTCGTAGGATGGGGGTATCTATTTATAGTAACTCGTGACGTCATCTCCATCATCTGCTGAGGCGCTTTGTGGCCCCTGACCGAACTTCCGCTCAGCAGATCGCCCTTGATTAACTGCTAGATTATTTCAGGGTCGTTGTACTTCGTCGGTACTTTGGTAAGGCGAACCTGGGCTCCCTTAATGTTCGCCTGGGTTCTCCCTTTCCGTCGAGGTCGAGGGAGAACCTTCTACCTCTCACGTCATCGTACGGTTATAACGATACCTGACAATTCGGTTTTCTTGCCAGGGTGGGTCCCAGTGGACGGTTATTTATGTTTTGGCGGGAAACTTACTCCCGCCTCTTACAGATTGGGCCGGGGCTGGAGGTCTCTGTTAATTGGGGGCCTTCCCCAAGTTCATTTGGGCCATGAAATGGGCCGATACCAATCTGACCCTATCACCCTGTGTACTATACTTTATGACTATTGTACTCAAACGAATTATTTCCATTTAATGTAATCAATATAACATCCTTAATCTATGTACTAATTGCTTATATGTTAATTTCATAAAGAATATGGAAGAACAACAAGATGATTTTGTACCTCGTTTGGGTACGAAATATCGAACAATCGATGAAGCTTGGTCGGCTTGGAGTGATTATGGTGGAAGAAATGGTTTCGGGGTAAGAATAAAGTATGGTCATACAAGCGCCATAGATGATTTAGTTACATCGAAAGTTTTTGTGTGCTATTGTGAAGGCAAAAGAGGAGTAGACAAGCGAGATCATTTGACAAAAAACCCTCGAGCGGAGACACGAACCGGTTGCGGTGCTCGTTTACAAGTCAAATTAGATAGAAAAATTCAAAAATACAAAGTTGTGAAATTTGTTTCCGAGCACAACCACCCGAAGCTTGCTATTTAATACCAAGCCAACACAAAGTGTCCGAAATATCGAGCTTTGATATTGGACTAGCCGATATTTCGTGGATCTCACCAAAAGAGGCACATGAGCTACATAGTAGGCAACATGGTGGAGTTAGAGGCGTTGGTCACACACTTGTAGATCATCATAATAACTTGAGGGATAAGCGAAAGGAGGCAATGAAATATGGGGCCGCCATTGCTATGATGAATTTTTTTGCAAGGCGTGTTTTGGAAGATCCATCTTTCAAACATTTTGAAGATACCACCGAAGATGGAGAAATAGCGAATGTCGTTTGGACCGATGCAAAGATGATTGCGGCTTATGCCCGGTTTGGAGATGTACTTATTTTTTATACTATATTTGGCACTAACAATGAAAAGTGGGCATTTGGAGTTTTTGTTGGTTTTAATCATTTAAGGGAGATTGTGATCTTTGGTGCGGTTCTCATGTGTAACCAAACAAAAGACTCTTTTGAATGGGTGTTTACAAAATTTCTAGAGGCACATGGCGGCAAAAAGGCCATTACTATATTTACCGATCAAGATTGTTCAATGGGGCTTGCTTTAGAGCAGATAATGCCGGATACAAGGCATGGTTTGTGTTTGTGGCATATTGGACAAAATTGTCTAAAACATTTGTCCAAGTATAATACGAAGGATATGGACATAACGGGAGATTTTTTTGCTTGTGTATATAGGTACAATTTTATTTTGATTTTCCTATAGCTGAAAATATATTCCTTTAGCATTGGTAATCTTGTCAATATACATGTATCATTAACATGTCCAATTATTCATATATTCAAAAATTAAAGTTGTCCAATTATATATTTCATAACTTCCAGTGCGTTACCCACTGGTCTTATGAATATGCTCAAAGGAGAAAAGGAGTTCGATGATACATGTTTGTGGCTAACATATCCAATTACCCACTGGTCCAATTATAACATGTCCAATTATATAGTGCGTTACCCACTATATTTACCCACTGGTCTTATATATTTCATAACATGTCCAATTATATATATTTATGTATGTGGCTTATATGTTTAGGTACGAGGAGGAAGAGGAATTCGATGATGCCTTTGCTATACTTTGTTTATGTTGTGGAGATGAGTGGCTAGAATTCATATATGATAGCAAAGAAAAGTGGGCACATTGTTATATGAAAGATGCTTACACTTTGGGAATTTGTAGCACACAAGCAAGTGAGAGCATCAACTCAAACTTGAAAGCCTATTTAAATTGAAAATTGGATATATCTAGATTTTTTGAGCACTTTGAGAGAGTTCTTGGTGACAATCGTGAGAAGGAGATCAAGTCCATGTACGACATGAGAAGCAAATTACCAAGACTCAAGATGAATATTCCTATTTTTCGTGAAGACGGAAAATTGTATACCCCCAAAATGTTTGATTTATTTCAAGAGGAGTTTGAGTTATCCACTTCGGCTCACATAAGATGCATAGATGGTAATATGTACACCGTTGCTATGAGTAATATTGATAAGGAAAATCCACGCAAGAGTGGACAAGTCGTTTGGACTCGAGAGGATCAAACGGTTTTATGTTCTTGCAAGAAGTTTGAAAGAGAGGGTATTTTGTGTTGGCATGCATTGAAGGTGTTGGATCGTGAGCATATTAAGATGATACCACCTAGGTACGTCCTCAACCGTTGGACTAGAGTGGCAAAAGATGTCGCCGTTGTGGATATAGAGGGGAGAAGAGTGATTGAAGATCCATGTTGGATGTTAGGAACCGTAATGCCGATTTGGTTCGTATACTAACACAAATATGTGGTAAGATTGGTCAAAATGAAGAACTAGCTCAATTTGTGCGCAATAAATTGCTTGAGCTTCGACGGGATTGTGAAGAAAAATGTGAGACTTGGCAACAACAAGTGGTGACCACAATAGGTTACACTTAAAGAAGAAGAACGGTGGTGATAGGCGTTCTAAAAGAAAACATTCTTGCATTGAGAAAAAGACAAGAGCCAAGAAAGCGACCCGTGAAACCAATAGGTATATATTATGTAATTTCTAGCGAAACCAATATGTGCTATGGTAATTTGTTCATATATGTATATATTATCTAATTTATCCAATTTTTTTTAATTATAGGCCAAGTAATAATTTGTCACAAGATATATCGATGGAGAACTTCGGGTGCTATGATAACCTTGAACACATCCAGTAAGTGTATTAAAATATCTCAAGAAATATGAAGTTTAAAATGATGTCTATATAATTTCTTTTTTTTTTTTCAGCAACGTGTGGATTCTACCAGACTAGACAATATTTACAAGAATATCTTCTTTTTGGCAACATTTTGTAGATGAAAGATAGTGGTATAGTGTGGCAACATTTTGTAAAGAATATATATGCTGGTCACAATGAAGATACATTATGTGTTTCAATTTTAAGGAAACATTTCATATATATGTTGATGCTTTATATTTCCTTGCGTGCTATTTTTTCCAATTTTTATTGTTCAAATTTTAGTACTGAAGTAGTACAGAACAACGCAAAGGCAATGTTGTGTCACACTGTAATATAACTGAATATAAAGTCTAGTACAAGCTAAAAATTTGTGTTAATATAAAGTCTAGTACAAGCAAAGGCAAAGTCTAGTACTGATGTAATTTTACATCAAACCGTAATATAAACATCTTTAATCTTCTTGAAATTTGTGTCACACTTCCTAAAAACTAGTCTAGTACATAACTGAATATAAAGTCTAGTACAAGCAGCTAACAGAATAGAAGTCTAGTACAAGCAGATAACACAACAAGTCTATTTCAGAACACTATAAGAATATAAAAGTCTAAACATTCCTCATTTGAAAATTACAATAATCAAAAGTAACATAATAAATAGCAGCAAATTCTTCAATTGCTTCAACTTGTCATCAATTTTTTCAAATTTCTTCAACTTGTCCTGAACTCTTTCCAATTGCTTTAACTTGTCATCAACTTCCTCGACTTGTTTTTTTATTATTTGCAATTGTCTTTTAAGGTCTATAGGACCGAAGTTGATCTCGTCGCGCCATCCAACAAAGACATTACAAAAATTACATGCGTAAAAGACTCGGCAACCTTGACGGGAACACGTTGGTTTCCACATTCTTGACATTGAGGAGACGCTCCACCCAAATTCCATCCATTATTTTGGCTACTTTGACTGCTCATTCTAATCCTACAAAAACAATACCAGCCTTGAATAGTGAATTCTCATAACCTTCTTGAATTTCAAATAATACAAATTTAATACAAGGAAGATAACTATCATCTAATACTCTAGACTATTACAAAATCTCCTGATGTTATTACACGAGATGGAGCAAGGTACTGGCTGTGGCTATGTGCTTTTAACAAAAGAAAATCAATTGATTCAATACCAGATGGCAGTGATACAAGCCTCTTCTCCCTTACACGCAGAGGTTCTGGCATTCAAAGCAGCTGTACAACAGTACAAGCAGTGAGAAATGCAAATTACACACCTTGTATTTTATACACGGATTGTAAGAAATGTCAGGGAATTAGTTGTGATTTCATTAATAGGGAGGGGAATCAGATGGCTGATAGATTAGCTAGACGGGCAAGGATTTTATTAACTTATTTTCTGTTTTTAATGACAAGCTTACGGGCAAGAATGTGGGGCCCAGTGCAAAAAATGAGTCACTGAACCTGTTTTCCCATTAAGAATGACGAGCTTACAACCTGTAAATTAGGCTATACTTTTCTCATTAAGTCGCTGAACCTGTTTTTAAATGAATTAAGCATTTCAATTTCCTCATTAAGTGCAAAAAAAAATTAATCAACAGAAATTTACAAATCGCTAGATCGACGGAAATTTATGAGTAATGAGTTTCAGCCATTGATATCGACGGAAATTTAATGATACAGAGAGAGGTGCGAAACTTACAGTTTAGTTCCCCGAAATTCTAGATCGGAAAGAGAACGGCCTCCACGATAATTGACAGTTTAATCCTAGATCGGAAAAAGAACGGCGACGGAGGAGTGCGCGCTTGTCCTACCTGCTGGAGAAAGAGAAGGAGATGAGATTTCACTCTCTCGCTTTCTCTTTTTTTTTTCTTGCTCGAACAGACGCAGAGGAGGAGATGTGATTTTTTTTCTTTCGGAGGAGAGACGAGACGAGACGACGAGATAAGGTTTTAGCCCTTCCGTAAATTTTTTTTTTTTAAAGAACGAATGGATCTTCACCGTTCCTTCCAGTCAAAAAAATCCAACGGACATAAACAGTCTGCTGCTTGGCTGCGAATTATTTTCGCTGTTGAGGATGCGGTTCCCTCTAAGCCCCCACTGGCTCCGTCACTGCAACAATTTCAAAGATGGCGACATGATGGTACTATTTGGTCAGTGAGATGCGGGGATGTGGCAACTGGCAACCAGATGCATTTTGTGAAAGTTTTTAATTAAATTGAAAGGTAGTATTAGTTAAATTTGAAATTTTGTATAGTGTTTAAACCTTAGCGCAAGAATATAAGCTTAGTACCAAAAATATCAGAGGCCTCCAAAATCAAAGACTTTAGGCCCATAAGTCTCATAAATTGTAGTTTTAAAATTTTTACTAAGGTACTTGCAAATCGCCTTGCTCCTATTCTTTGTAGAATAATTCAAAATTCACAAAGTGATTTTCTCAAAGAAAGATTCATACTGGATGGAGTGGTAGCAGCACATGAAGTGCTTCACTCTGTTCATCTCTCCAAAGAAAAAGAAATTTTATTGAAACTTGATTTTGAGAAAGCTTTCGATTATGTGAATTGAGATTATTTATTTGCTACCTTAAGAAATAGAGGTTTAAGTAACCAATGGATAAATTGGATTAGATATACTCTTGAAGGTGGTAGAACTACTATTAATATCAATGGCAAATTAGGTAAATATTTTAGTTGTAAAAGAGGCCTAAGATAAGGTAATCCTTTGTCTCCCTATTTATTTATTCTGGCAGCTGAAGGACTGTCAAAATTAATAAACAAAGGGGTTTCAGGTGGACATTTTCAAGGTCTGGGTCCCAGTTTGGCTGATAATACCAAGCTTAGTCATCTGCTAATTTTCTTAAAAGCTGATTTAACAATGATTGAAAAGTTTCAATGGTTATTAAAAGCTTTCGAAGGAGCTTCTGGACTCAAGATCAATTTTTCAAAATCTGAGATAGTACCTCTTAATATTAGCAATGATGAAACAGAAAGTATAGCAATCTTGCTGAATTGCAAAATTTCTTCCCTTCCCTTAAAGTATTTAGGTATTCCCTTACATTGGAAAGCTCCTAGTAAAAAGGATTGGGATAATATGATTGAGAAAATTAAAATAAAACTTCCTAGCTGGAAAGGGAAAATGTTATCCTTAGGAGGAAGATTAGTTCTTATAAATTCTACTCTTTCAGCAATCCCTTTATATCACCTAGCTTTCTTTAAAGCCCCTCTTTGGGTTATTAAATCTATCAATAGAATCAGAAGAACCTTTATCTGGGGGGGGATAAAGGTATAGATAATAATAAATGTAACAATCTCATTAGTTGGGATAATATCTGTAGAAGTGAAGTTCATGGTGGTTGGGGCATACTAAACATTGCCCGCATGAACACTGCTCTTTTAGGTAAATGGGCTTGGAAATATCTATTTAAGGATAGTTCAGGTATTTGGCTGGACATTATTAAAGCTAAATACAAATTCCATAATTCTTCCAAGTTTTCTCCCTTCTGGTCTACTGTTCAGAAGGTTTTGCCCATGGTAAAACTAGGTTGCAATAAAATTATTGGTAATGGTTGTAAAACATCTTTCTGGCATGATAGATGGCATGACAACACTGTTTTGTCTTCTTTGCTTCCTGTCATCTTTGATAAAGTTAAAGCAAATAAGGATAATTTTTCTATTGCACAAATCTAGAACAACGGGAACCTCAATTTTAGACTCATGAGAGGGGCCTCTATTGAACTCCGAGAGGAAAAGCATTTAGCTTATTGTATCTTAGCTGATTTAAATCTCACATGAGAAGAAGATAGTGTCAGTTGGGATTTAGAGAATTCAGGACAGTATAGTGTTAAGTCTATGTATACACCAATTAAATGATTCAGTGTGGAAGCTAAATATTCCCCTGAAAATTAAACTCTTTTTTTGGTTAGCTTTAAGGAATAAGATCAATACAAGAGATAACCTCATTCACAGAGGTTGGTCTGGTAGTTCCTCTTGTTCATTTTGCCAACAAAATGAAACTGTTGATCACTTATTCCTATCTTGTCCTTTTTCTGGATTTTTTTGGAATAAAGTAGTTAATGTTTGTCCTAATGGAGATAAGTTAGACTTAACTTCTCTAGATAATTTTTGGCTTTTTTTACTAAATTAGGTAAAAATCAGGAGATTTATTTCAAATCTCTTTGTGCTGCATGGACTTGGTCCATATGGAAAGAAAGAAACAAGTTAACTTTTGATAATAATGTAGGACAAAGCTTTCTTTCTCTAACTTATGCAGCTATACATTTACTTCACCTTTGGACAGGAAATTCTAGAGGTCTGGAGAATCATTTCAGTAGAGAGAACACTACAGGGGTTAGTAGCATCATCAATACTGGTGTCGCAGGAGGGTCTGCCAGTACTTCCAATTTGGGTACACAAGGAGGAGTGCAAGGTGGTTTGAGTTCTCAGAACCTGGGAGGAGACAGGATGGAGATTTAATTGCTTCTGTTTGTTTAGTTTTTGCTCTTTTTGTTTTGCATTGGAGGTCGGTGGCTAGTTTTCGGATGGTTTCTGTAGTTAGGCAGTGGCAGTTTGGTTGTAAACTTTTTTTCTTTTTCTTGTGATCACCCCTAGTGATCTTTTGTCAAGACAGTTTATACATTTGCATCAGTAAAGTATGCATGTCCTCCTTTTTGAGGGGACTTCTTTTAAAAAAAAAAGGATTCTTGTACTTGTATTATTTTCAGGTGTCGTAAACTCGTAATGAATTTAAAACTTACATAGTTTTATTTTTGAAATTTGCGAATTGCTGCCAGCGGATAACGTACGGTAACATTGATTTAGTATCGTTGATCATATATAGCGAGATAACTCCCAGCTGCTCCGTGACTTAATTTTAAATTTTGTCATCCCTCATTTTTTTTCAATTTTTTTATTTTGTAACGATAAAAATTCTAAAACTGAAATAACGAAACCATACCACGAGACGTGAAATCTTCTTACTTCCTGTATGGAAATAAAAATTACAAGATTTCAACATTATCTATTGGAAACTAAAAACATAGAAATGTACCCACATTAATAATTTTTGGTAAGCTGCTTAATGTAAACCATAAAAAAAAAAGATAAATTTTGCAATTATATATGTGAGACAAAAGTTATATAGATCGCAGCTAAAGATTTTATTCTAACATATGAATTTTACATAATAATGTGCTGTGGAAATTTTAAATTGAAAATACTAGGAAATTTTACATATGAATTTTACATAATAATGTGCTGTGGAAATTTAAATTGAAAATACTAGGAAATTTTACAAAAGTAAAAAAAAGATTTAAATACTTCTATTTTTTTTTTTGGATTTATAATTAAACAGTTTATGGTACTTTAGATGATGCCTAATCTGATAGAAAATGCTGATAAATTTGATCTGCTTTCAAACAAACAATCAAACTTAAAGGTGAACGCATTACGCATGTATAACCAACTGAGATATCAAATGCCATATAATTTGATCTGCTAAATTTGTCTCATTACGAGGGTTTTTTCCGGCTTCCGACATGTCAACACATGTATATATTTTGGTTTGTTAAGCATAAAAATTAATTGCTGGAACCGTATAAATTTATATCAAACGTGAACATATGTAAATAAGTTTATATAGAATAAGTAATTATGAAAACGAATGTACCCCGGGATAAATAACCTAGGTGTACAAATTGGACAAAAATGAGTGCTGCTGCAGTATCCCTCTTTTTCTTTTTTTGAGTGAACAGTACCCCTCTTATTATAATCCTATCTTTAGGGCTTTACAAAGGTTGGCTGAGGTCATCATTTTGACGTGGTAAGCCGACGAATGGATGATGGCACGCAAGATGCTCCTTTTTTTATCTAGTGAGGCTCCGCTGGTCTAGTGTTTACCAAACGGGGCGGGCGGTCCAATCTGCGGCGGTTCACGGGTTATGACGGGGCGGGTTAACGCGGGTTGACGGGTTATCGCGGTCCATCTTAGAAATTTTGACCCAAATTCGCGTTAAACCCGCACCATGCAACCCGCGCGGGTTATCGCAGTCCGGGGCGGGGCTGTCCAACCCGCACCTTAACATTTTTTATTTTTCCATAAGATTTTATTTCTTTTTTTTTTTTGCTGTTTGAGTATATTTTTGTCGTCACTTTTTCCTGTTTGATACTTGTATTTTTTTTCGTTATTTTTTTTTAGTTATATATTTTTTTTCGTTTTTGCTTTTTTTTTTTTTTTTTTTTGCTCTGACGTTTTTGTTGTTTGATTTGTATTTTTTTTTTCGTTTCTTTTTTTAGTTTTTTTTCTTTACTTAAATTTGATTTGTAATTTTTTAGTAAATGAAAAATTCAAATATAATTATATTTGGGCGGATTTAGCACGGGTTCACGGGACCGGGGCGGATTAACGCGGGTTTTTCAGAAATGATGACCCAAACCCGCAATAAACCCGCCCCCATGCAACCCGCACAGTCTATCACGGTCCACGCACGGGGCGGGGCGGTCCGATCCATGGGGCGGGTTTAACGCGGGGCGGGTCTAACCCGTCGGATTTTTGGTAAACACTACGCTGGTATGATCTAGAGAAAAAAAAAAAAAAAGAAAAAAAAAGGGTTCTTTTGTAAGAATGCCATATTTTGGTGTAAACGGTAAACCTCATCGAAGAGCCTCCTAAAACCTGGCACCCCCATCAATCATTCAAAGAGTTTCCGGCATAATAAGCTTTTGTGAAAGTCCCACATCTCAGTTTATTCACAGAGTTGGGTATTATACTATTTTTGTTGAGATTTTTGAAAATTTAAATCATAATAAGGACTTGAAAAGTAGTTATATGTTAATGAACATTATTTTAAATGTTTAAAAAAGTATATGTTTTTTATTTGATTGTATAGTCAAAAGTCATTTATTTTTATGAATCAAAAGTTATTTCTAAATAAAATATGATACCTAGAAAATTACCACATTCAGGGCCAGCTGCCAAGGATGCAAATAATGAATGCAAGTTGGTTGCTGGCACTAGTAGCCAACCAACACGTATGAATTGTTGATAATAATATATGCACGTTCTCACCGGAGATGCAAATAATTTATTTTTTCTTTATTGCGAGCACAGATCGAAACATAATATAATCAATATTGAATGCATTGAATTGGAAATTGTTTTTGCTAATGGGCCCCTCAATCATTGGTTATATATATGACCAACGCCTAACTAAACAGCATTCAAGCCTTAGCTAGTTCCCAACAAGGACTCTCACTCACACTACAGCCACCACTCCACTTCCAGTATCGGCACTGATCTAGTGCAAAAAATGCCAGGTGACCAAGGCGGAGGCGGGAAAAATGAGCCGAGACCAAAGCCCAAGGGGAACCCAAATCCACGACGAGGTCAGGTCTTAGAGACGATCATAAAGGATATTTCAAACGTTATCAAGGGAAATGGCACCGGTGGAAACGGAGGGGGAGGTGGTGGTGATAATTCATGAAGTCCTAGCTTGTAGCAGCTCATTTAACACCAATTGCTGCTGCGATAGTGTGGCTAATTACGAGGTTGGGCTAAACGTGTTTGGTTTATAACTAATGAATAATTCTGAGAGCAATGTTAGCTTTTAACACCGTTTGCTGGTTTCTTGTTCTTGTGCTAGCTAGTTGTCAGTTGTCACAAAAAAAAAGTAATTATTTCCTACTTTTTTTTTTTTTGAGTAGAAACAGCCCGTAGGCTAATATTTCCTACTTGTTATGTGACGTAATGGCAAGAATGCACATTTATTAATGATTACTCCTGCAGGTTCTTGTCTATGTGTGAAATTGTTCCAGATTTCCCACTTTTTTTCTCTACTCTTTTATATATGGTGGCTATAAATATCCGTATAGTTGTTGTTGTTTTTTTTTTTTTTTTTTTTTATTTGAAACCCGTAGGTACACTTCATTCCACATAAAATTGGAGGTACATTATACAGGAATAAAAATAGGAAAAGTACATCCTTCATAATCAATCCTATTGAGTCTAGCAAATTTAGCTAATTCATCCACAATAACAAGTTGATTTCTAGGAACTAATACACATTTGAAACCAGCGTTGATTTTGAAAATATGAATCACTTCCAACAAGTCATGGTAGCACCTGCGATCTAGTTGATCTGCTTGTAAAGCTCCAGTAATCACTTCATACAAATTGGCACAATCAGTGGAAAATAAACTCCTGACCAGTCCTCTAGTACTTACTGCTCTGGTTGCTTTTAGCATGGCTTTTGTTTCAGCTTGCATAGGCGAGCAAATTGAACCTGATTGACTGAGCATCGTGCAAAGATGTTATTTGGACGAACCATCTTTGAACGAACGATTATAAATTAAACATTACGATATCAGTGTGGCGAGGCCACGTAGTGTAGGGGCAAGCCTGGCTGCCCAGGCTTGTTTTCCTGAAACCGATCGATCAGGTCCAACTTCAATCTTTTAACTAGAGAAGTTCATTAAATTTTGGAGTGCCTGGTAAATGGCAATCTCCTGCCTCCTGGTTTAACCGTGGGGCACTGAGCACGAAAAAACATAGGTGGGCTCCGCTTGCACTATCTTTTGACCTCCAGGATTTTATATGTCGTTTTCACTATAGTTAACTTGATGAAAGGTCTTATCTCTCTTGCGTGCTCTGCGGAAATTAAATCCGTTACCTTTTATCTAAAGGTCGGAGCCACTGACTAGTTGTACCGAACTGGACTTCCACATTCAGTCTCGTTACATCGTAAATGTTTTTCTATACGTAAGCCTTGTTATTAGAAACAAACCAATAGCCATAAACATTTATATTTTGTGATACATTCATGATTTAGTTCAAAAAAAAAAAAAAAAAACATTCTGTTAAGCTAAAACTTCTCCATGATTAACGACATCATATTAAATTTGTTCCACGCATTATCACCGCATTGATTTAATCAGCATTCATTTTATTTAGCTCTAAAAAAACATTTCATTTTATTTATAATTCTTCGTGTGCAAATTTGGTTGCATTCAGGTTGTGTTGCCTTTGTTAAATTGTAAATATATAGGCTAAACAATTTATTGATCATCATTATAATTTAAAAATAATTTATATGAAAAAGATTTTTTTTGTAATGGTAGTAATATTTAGATTTTATAAAATAATAATAATAATTAAAAAAAATTGAATTTGATATTATTTATTGCGCCGCAGGCTTATTTTAAGCCTGTACGTACTCGCCATCAGTGTTGAAATCCATAGTTGTGCAATTAATCAATAATAATAAAAAAAAAAAAAGATGAATCTTATACCTCATCCTCAGTCGTGGTAATTCATTTATTGATTGATCAGTTCTATACAGTCTCAATGGAAATCAATTTTCCTTTGTCACTCGGAAAATTAGGCTTGTAAATAAATAATTAATATCATAGCTTAATTAGTTTATTTGGAAGCTTATAGTTATATCTGACGAATAAATGTCCTAAACTCCTAGTATGTCAAGAACCAAATATGTTGTGTCCATAATCATATAAAATATGAATTTCTTAAGCTATTTTGATTTTGGGTACTTCGGATCTGCCAGTATGATCGATATCTCAATTTATAGATAGTGTTGAATTAATTCTTATTTAACATAATGATTGCTCTGTTTTGTTTATTACAAAAATTCCATGTGAATCCAATTCCTTCGTTGAAAAAGATTTGCAAGAATCATAGCTACTCCCACGTTGGATAGCACAGTACCTGCATAATAATAAACTTTGGACCAGTCTGGTCACGGATGAGTGATGACTAGATTCCGGATTTTAATCGTTCGTGCACTCTTGCATCTTGACCAAAAGTGGAACGGTAGCTTTTCCATCAAAATATATAAAAAAAAAAGGCAAAATTAGATATAACCCCCTTGAAACATCTCCAATTAGAAATAACCCCCTCGAAACTTCAAATTTAGATATAACCCCTTTTAATCATTCTAATAATAGATATAAACCCTTTTTAATCATTTTTATATATTCTAATAATATCTTTTAACAAAATAATGAACTGTACAATATTTGGACGAAAATGTCCTCTTCCCAAGACCTTTCATCTTCTCGCTTGAACTAAACAGGAAAGTTAGGACTTAGGACTTGAAAAATATTTACTCCATTGGTTAATAAAAAGTGATTCATTTGAAACTACATAAATTTATAATTTAACGGGATACAGCACAGAGACTAGTCTCTTTATCGCATTATTTTTTATTTTTTTAAAAAACAAAAAGACTCAAAAGAGTACAAGGAAGAGCAGTTTTCATCGGCAATGTTAATTTATCCTAACCTTAAAAAATATATTTTAATTCAATGATCAGGATTTAGTGCGCACAATCAAATGTACTCAGTTAATGAGTACCTACCCTGGTTCTCTCGATAGGTTCTGAGACTTAATTCATGGGTAAAGCTAGCTACACAAACAAATAGATTACCAGTAAACTGATACACATTCCAATGAATTATAAATTTATAATTTTGAATTTTAATACTACAAAATCATAAGTCAAAGTAGATTTTATCTTGAACCTTCTTGAATATTTTTTTTTTGTCTTTTTTCTAGTTTTTATTTCTGACGTGCATGGTTCTTCACTGGTCAGCAAATTTTCAGTTGGAGAAAGATATTGATGAACAATCAAGGACGAGAAATAGTCTTAATTTGATCCTTCTGTCTCCATTGTTATTTGGTGTAGATGAGAGAGGGTATCTTAATATAGATTTCAGAATCATAACTTTTAGAAAGATATAAATCATGTTTAAACCTTCCTGTTTAGTTCAAGCCAGAAGATGAAAGGTCTTGGACTAGGAGATGGCATTTTCGTCCAAATATTGTACAGTTCATTATTTTGTTAAAAAATATCGTTAGAATATGTAAAAGTGATTAAAAAGGGTTTATATCTATTATTAGGATGATTAAAAGGGGTTATATCTAAATTTGAAGTTTCAAGGGGGTTATTTCTAATTGGAGAGGTTTCAAGGGGGTTATATCTAATTTTGCCAAAAAAAAAAGAGTGGGTTTCTCGCATGCGAATATCAACTGTGTGGATAAAATGATTGATCGGCTCGGGAAATCAAGTCAAAACAAGTCCTCAGTATCACCGATGTAAATCGTTTGCAGTGATAGCTTAAGGGTCGAATCCACAGGGACGGTGTTGGAATATCGGTCTTTTACTTTATTTAATTTGTTAGACAAGAGTTCAAATGTTTTTGGGATTTTAATAATGAATTAAAGTTTCAAACAGTAGAAGACAATGACGAAAGACACAAAATTCAACAATTGGACAAAGTTAGGGTCAATTGCTTCGGGTTCCTACTCCTGGCCGTGTTTGGACGGGTCCGACTGAATTCAGACGGATTCGCCAGAACACGCCGCCTGGTCAGTTTACTCAGTTAAACGTTCTAATTGACATGCAGGATCTCAAGTTGTTCCAGGACTTACAGCGCTAACTCTCGTTCTTGGCTTAAACACCTAAGTTCAACTCTTTAACCCTCCTAAAAATCCTAAGTTTCAACTCTCGTTCCATGGCTTAGGTTTTCTAGGTTTGACTTTCTCACCGTAAGGACAACCTTCTTCTCTCGATCTCAGGTAGAGACACGTCTCTCGACTAGGTCCCGGGTTCACCTCTCGGCTACTACCAATCCTATAGCAAGTGATTGTAAAAAGGCTTAGAGTTTCGGTTCTTGCTACCTATCAAACTAGACTTGGCCACGTCTATTGGGTATAAACCATCGATCCAAGCAATTCACAAACAACAAGATTTATCAAGCAAAGCAAGAAAGCCAAAGCAAATCAAATAAAACGTCAACAAGAGTAAAAATCACATAGCTACGAAGTACCGGTTCCTTACAATTGCCCCTAAACAAGAAACTACTCACACATCGTCATAAAATAACCACAAATCAACAAGTAAACTGTATCAAACAACATATCAAACCAGCATATAGAGAATACAACAATAAATCAAGCAGATCTGATGCTAATTCGCTTCTGTCGGGTCCGACTGAATCACCGGCGGCTGCTGCCCTCCAAAACGCTCCAAGACTTGACCTAATTTTGTAATAAGTTGTTTCTTTCTCTTCCTAGGCGCCTAATCTACCCAGGGGCGCGTCTTAGGCGCCAGCCAGGCAGTTTACAAAGCTGCCCTGACTTCCTGGACAAGAAACTGACTTCTAAATCTGCTTGCTGGACCGTTTCTGGCGGGTCCGTCAAAATTTTGGCGAGTCCGCCTAAAACCTGGCAGTGGCACTTTTGATCATTTTCAGCTCTGGTTGAATTCTGACGGGTCCGTCTAAATCCTGGCGGGTCCGTCCAAATCCTGACGGGTCCGCCAGAAAGCTGACAGCAGCAGTTTTCATCGTCTTCAATGCCCGTTTTGTTGGAGTTATGTCCTAGAAGTCAATATTTAATGACTTATTTACTTAGTTTATGTTAATGATGATATTTAATCATTTGTTCCTAGAGTTTATTATTGGCAGATCATTCAGGTTGAGGATCTGAATTGTAGATCTCTGTGGATCATTCATTAGAATGACAATAATAAATCTAAATCGTCCATGATCTTGATAATTAACAAGGAACATTAATTATCATAAAATATTAGTATGCAAGTTAAGTGATGATTAAGTTCTACAAATCATAGGTAAAGTGTTACCAACTTAATTGCATATGTGTATGTTATTGGAACATAGTACAGGACTTGACCCAATGAAATAAACATATGGATTGTGTTAAGTGTCATTGTTTATTTCATATAAGTTTGATTCTAAGTTTGAGATGTTCATCTTTTCCACATGAGGATAGGTTCAATAAATATCGTCTAACGTTGATTCCTGATAAAGGCTGCTATAAGGACTTTATTTATGTTCTCTTGAATTGTGCGAGAAAAAGTTGTTCATCAAGAAAACCGTATGTCCCTCATTAATACACTTAATGAGTGATGATATCTATTTGGGCCCCTTGATGGAGTTGGATCGTATGCATGCAAACTAGACGATCAACTTTAGATCAAGAAATGTATAAGCTGCAAGAATGACACACTCCTATCTTGGATTATACAATGATATCATGTGACATAAGAATCAGACAAGGATATACTTATATTTCTTGTGCAGGATTAAGATATTGTAACGGTACATTATTTATGCGAATTGAGAATCATAACGTGTTGCTAGATACCACTTATGATTATTGGAAATAAATAACGATTTATTTTCATGGCCAACATAGCATAAATCCTCAATAGGGTCGCACAAATAGGACTCTAATCACACGGTGCATTATTTGTTTATTCACAACAGTGAGTGTTGCGAAATATGATAAGTTGATTAATTAATTATATACCGTTGTGAACCGTTATAATTAATTATGTCAAAAGGATCATATGGAAACAAATTAATGCATTAGCTAATCCAAAGTTAATTATTAATGAGTTAATAAATAATTATGTTCAATACACTTTAATTAGTTTGAGCTATTTGGGCTTCTAGTTATTTAATTAATTAAAGGCCCGATTTGAGGAAGGATGAAGAAGTAATTAATGGGATGGTTTATTGGGTCATTGCAACATTTAATGTAGCCCAAAATGGCCCTATTAATTTCAGCTAGAGCCCTAGTGGCATACTTGTAAATAGTTCAAAGAGAAGATGAGAGTTGTTGGCTATATAAAGGGGTCACCTCTTGGGAAAGCCCTAGCCTCCATCCACATTCTCTCTCCTCTCTTCCTAGCTGTCCCCTTCTTCCTCTTCCTCTCTTGCTCATGTGTTGAGCTTCATTCATTCTTCTCCTCCATTAAAATAGTTAATAGGATGAAGAAATTCATAGAGGGGATTAGCTAGGAGCTCTTGAAAGCTAGCACTTTCTTGGAGCTCGTGGTTAGCTCTTTGGTGGGCTTGAGACGCCATAGATGGTGAAGGTGGTGGAGCACGCACCCCATCGACTCCCATGCCATGGAATCGAGCCTCTTTGTTACTACACAAAGAGAGGTATAAATCTCCTCCTCTCATCTTGAAACGCTTGTGAATGATGTTGAAACCTAGATCCCTTGTGTTTAGTTGTGATTTCTTGCTATTTGATAGCACAAAAATGAAATTAAACACTTCCTAACACGTTTTGAGTCCAAAATGGTGCCAAATCTTCCAAAAACCTGCAAAATACCAGGGGCAATAGCAGTACCACAATTCTAACACAAAAACAACATAAAATAAACTGAAAACGCAACTTTTCAATTGGAATTTGGGCCTAAATGGGGTTGAAATGTATGCATGAAACCCTCCGATCAAATCTCCCCAAACTTAAAATTTGCTTGTCCCTAAGCAACAGTTAGAACCAAATAGGAGAATTTAGGACCAAATTACAATTGAAAGGTTAGCTTAATGTAAGTCAAGAGAAAATCTCGGGAAAGTTAAAGTCGTGCCCTTGAGAGTCTTTGGAACAAAAAATATCAAGACAATTTCAAATAAAGCAATTCAAAACGTTTTAAGCCGAGCCAATCCTTTTGTGAATAAACGTAGAATCAAATGTGAGTTATCGACCAAGAATTATTTGCCTAACTAATAGGTTGGTTAATTCTCAAAGAGTCTCAATCAATTTCAAGTCAGGTAGAAACGGGATCGAACCCCTTCAACTCAAGTGATTTGAACTAACCCTAAGTCGTGAATCACATGTTTAGACATTTCAAACCACAAAAGAAAAGTAAAAGAAAATTGAAATTTAAAGGTTGAGTTGCGGCGATTCATCGCTTAGGGTTTTACGCTATTGGGACTTGTAGTAAGCTACCGATACATGACGCACCGGGGAGATCGAACCTCGGTTATCTCACGACTAAGGCCACGGTACACTTGGGCCAGAGCTCCCAGAGACACCAGGTTGTCCTTTCTCCAATATTTGTAGAATTTTTGGAATTTCAAGTCCCTTCGCACCCTAATGTTCGTAACAGAAATTATTTAAGTTTTTTTTTTAGATTAACTTAAAGCGGTGGTTCGAATATTCTAAAAATGCAAGACACAACTTACGGTTAGGCAAACCCTTGAGTTGAAAGAATGATCTTAGACAAATGGTGGTTGCCCTTTGCCGGCTCTAACCAACGAATTCAACCAAAATCCTTTTCAAATTAACCATCCCATTAATTAGAAAAACAATTCCCAAAAGATTACCCACTCTTTGTCGCTAAGTAGTTCAAACCTTGGATTTTCTTAAATTCATTTTCAAAGTAAAGTATTGCTCGTAATTTCCAAACCCAAATTCTCTCAAAAACCAAACTTAGACAATAACCAAAATCAATCTCCAAACTCTCCTAGATGCAAACTTACATAAAATTATGATGCAAACAAGCTTCCTACATGAAATGCGGCTCAGGACCAAATTTCAGACGGACCCGACCGAAATCAGGCGGACCGCCAGAAACCTAGCCGAGAGCAGAACTCATCCAGGCGGATCCGCCTGAAATCAGACGGGTCCGTCTAAACGAGTCCAGAAACTAAAAACTCTACATGCGATGATGCAAACCTAGATACATGCGAGTTTTTTCCAAAATTCTCAATTTTCCCTCCCCAAACTTGCTCGATGGCAGCGCAAAAACTCAAAGTAATCAAGTTCAAAGGAAAGTAAAAAGAAAAAGTCAAGAAGAAACTCACAACGAACCGCATTGCTTTGAAGTTGGATGTGCTAATATTGTGCTTCCAAAAGCTTGTATTGTCATCAAAACCCTGAAGCCAACAACAAAGATCAATGAGTATTATCTAACTTAACCTAATTATACCTAAATTAACTAAAATAAAAGAAAATGAAATTTTTGGGTCTTGGGTTGCCTCCCAAGAAGCGCTTGTTTTAGGTCACTAGCTCGACCACCTTGCATTTGCCCGTCTTATCTTCACTTTTCTTCCTCTTAAAGCATCATAGTTCTTCCAAAAGTGCTTGAATGGACGCCTTAAAAGATGCTTGGTGTGTTCTTCTTTAGATGTCATCTTCCTTGGCTCTAATTGGATGTGATATTTGATTTGAGATTTGTTGTCTTCCATCACATCGAGTTTCTCCAAACATCTTCTAAGTGTGCTCAAGTCGAATTGGTTGAACTTTTCATTCATGTTGTCGGATGCCTCGACCTTGAGTGTTGCATCACCATCTTCCTTCTCTTCAAGTTTTTCATTCATGTGCTCAACTGGAGGATGCTTCAATTCCAACTCATTAGATTTGACAATTTCATCTCTAAATAATCTTTGTGGAAATGGAATTGGAGGGATATAGGGAGGAGGTGGTATATATTTTGGTTCATCAAATTCCTCTTGTTCCTCCCTATTCTCAACTTGTATGCTTTCAATTTCATTGGTCTCTAACCAAATTTCGGTCTTTTTGGAACTAGAACTTTCAAATTCGCAATCATTACACAATGTCAATATATTATTTTGTTCATTTTTTGGCCTATATGAGGAAGGCTCTCGTTGAGCAATTATAGTTTTTAACATCGTGATGGTAGATGATAAAAACTTTAATTCCTCAAGAAGTTCCTCATTTTGCTTGATTTGATTCACTTTAAAATCTTCAAAATTTGATTCAATACTTGACATTTGTGTATATGATGGAAAATCATCAAAACTAGGAAAATGATAAGACCTATGGTATGGTTGAGGCATTAAACCATGATTGTTCAAAGCAAAAGAAGAGTAATTATTCAAATCAGAATTGTATATCTCCCTGTTGAAATCCAAACGGTCCGTTTGAAATTTAAACAGTTCGTTTGAAATGGCAGTTATGTTGTATGTTTCAGGTTCCCTCCAGACGAATCTCGAACGACCCATTTTGTTGCTAAACGGTTCGTTTAAGCCGATGAGGTTGCTGAAGTTCTGGTTGTCGATCCTTTCTTCTCCACATGCAGCTTTTATCGTGTTTTGCACGATGTTGAAATGGTGCTCCAATGGACTCATGCTCGCATCGAGTCCATATCTTCTAATCATGTGGTCGGGTATTTCTTCCCTCCAATTTGGCTCCTCCTTGCGCTCGAATTCCTGAAAATCATGAAACATGGTGATAGAAAATATTTTTGGAAATTTTTTTTTATATGATAAAATAAGAAGATACAAGGATAAAAAGTGTCTAGCTTAATTAACTAAAGAAAAATACCAATATTGTAGCAAACCGTCTCTGGCAACGGCGCCATTTTTGATCGGCTCGGGGAAACCAAGTCAAAACAAGTCCTCAGTATCACCGATGTAAATCGTTTGCAGTGATAGCTTAAGGATCGAATCCACAGGGACGGTGTTGGAATATCGGTCTTTTACTTTATTTAATTTGTTAGACAAGAGTTCAAATGTTTTTGGGGTTTTAATAATGAATTAAAGTTTCAAACAGTAGAAGACAATGACAAAAGACACAAAATTCAACAATTGGACAAAGTTAGGGTCAATTGCTTCGGGTTCCTACTCCTGGCCGTGTTTGGACGGGTCCGACTGAATTCAGACGGATCCGCCAGAACACGCCGCCTGGTCAGTTTACTCAGTTAAACGTTCTAATTGACATGCAGGATCTCAAGTTGTTCCAGGGCTTACAGCGCTAACTCTCGTTCTTGGCTTAAACACCTAAGTTCAACTCTTAGACCCTCCTAAAAACCCTAAGTTTCAACTCTCGTTCCATGGCTTAGATTTTCTAGGTTTGACTTTCTCACCGTAAGGACAACCTTCTTCTCTCGATCTCAGGTAGAGACACGTCTCTCGACTAAGTCCCGGGTTCACCTCTCGGCTACTACCAATCCTATAGCAAGTGATTGTAAAAAGGCTTAGAGTTCCGGTTCTTGCTACCTATCAAACTAGACTTGGCCACGTCTATTGGGTATAAACCATCGATCCAAGCAATTCACAAACAACAAGATTTATCAAGCAAAACAAGAAAGCCAAAGCAAATCAAATAAAACGTCAATAAGAGTAAAAATCACATAGCTACCAAGTATCGGTTCCCTACAATTGCCCCTAAACAAGAAACTACTCACACATCGTCATAAAGTAACCACAAATCAACAAGTAAACTGTATCAAACAACATATTAAACCAGTATATAGAGAATACAACAATAAATCAAGCAGATCTGATGCAAATTCGGTTCTGTCGGACCCGACAGAATCCTGACGGGACCGACTGAATCGCCGGCGGCTGCTGCCCTCCAAAACGCTCCAAGACTTGACCTAATTGTGTAATAAGTTGTTTCTCTCTCTTCCTGGGCGCCTAATCTACCCAGGGGCGCGTCCTAGGTCCCAGCCAGGCAGTTTCCAAAGCTGGCCTGACTTCCTAGACAAGAAACTGGCTTCCAAATCTGCTTGCTGGACCGTTTCTGGCGGGTCCGTCCAAATTCTGGCGGGTCCGCCTAAAACCTGGCAGTGGCACTTTTGATCATTTTCAGCTCTGGTTGGATTCTGGCGGGTCCGTCTAAATCCTGGCGGGTCCGCCAGAAAGCTGACAGCAGCAGTTTTCATCGTCTTCAATGCCCGTTTTGAGTCCAAAATGGCGCCAAATCTTCAAAAAACCTGCAAAATACCAGGGGCAATAGCAGTACCACAATTCTAACACAAAAACAATATAAAATAAACTGAAAACGCAACTTTTCAATTGGAATTGGGGCCTAAATGGGGTTGAAATGTATGCATGAAACCCTCCGATCAATGATAACGGCCGAAGTATCATTTTTGCTCAATTTTCTACAATGTTTTATGTTTTCTCAATTATTATCAAGCTTTTAAAGACTCCATTTTTTCCGTTGTATTGTTTTATCTTAGTTTTGGTTCAAACCGCACTATCGTTTTATCTGCTTTATCACCGCATAAATCGTGTTTTTACCGTTTTATCACCGATAAACGCTAAATCACCACCCAACCGTCAAACCTCATAAATCGCATTTTAAAACCTTGATTATTATTAATGTTTGGTTGTTTTATCGTGTTAGATTATTTTAACATCTGGAGTCCAAAGAAAAATGAGGTGGGCCCCACATGCCTTGAGGTAAAGCATCCGAGTCTTTTTTTCGTTCTATTTATTCGATTAGCCCCTCTAAGAATCCGATTTTGGTGTTGCGCGACATCGTGTGTAGCGCACCCTCGAGCCGTTCGATTTTGATCAGGCGGTTCATTTTTTGTGGGCCTATCAATCTAGTTACATACACGGGTCTCCCATATCCATCAGATTCAGATCATATGGTCCGAGAGTGCGCTACACCCTGTGTAGCGCGACATTTGATCCTATTTCGCCCCTCTAATATTTAAATTTAGATACTGGTCAAATCTCTTTTTTACTTCTTCAAGTTCTATCGTATTGTTACTATATTAACACCATGCGCGTGTAGCCTACGGGCAGCTTTCATTTTCAAAAAAAAAAAAAACACCATGCGTGTTATTGTGTTATTATTTATTTATTTGGAAGAAATCTTTTTATTATTTTGAAAAAAGATGGAGGTTTTTATCATCTACATTTGTTATGAGTATTATTATTTATAACTTATAAGGATAGCCATTAATATTTATCATGTTTTATTATATTATATGCACGTGTAGAAAGCATTTTTAGTGTGCAATGTGTCACGTCCCGCACCGACGGCTCGCGGGCACATGAGGGTGGGGCGGTATTATCTGTATCCATCCGTCGGCCCGTTAACTTACGTCGCAAACACAAGGAAACAAACGGATGTCAGCTACAAAGCTCAGTAACCGGTTATTTAACGAAGCAGCTTCTCTATACTAGTTGATATAACAAAAGTGAACATGATCGGATTAATCCACATAACAAAAAGTACATTTCACGGAAATAAACGGGTATAGATCAGTCAAATCAGTCACATGCAAAAAGCTCCTCCCCATCCCGGGGATCAGAACCCAAATCCGTCACAAACAAGGTTCCTCCCCATACCGGGATCAGAACCAAACCCCTCCCCTGTCTTGGGGATCAGGATGCAAATCCACATACACAAACAAATTCAGTGATCTAGTTTCTAAACCCGATATCCCGCAAAACATACCATATACGAGCATACACATGCAAGCAAAGCCAAGCGGTAATCAAATCAATTAATACGAAACTAAATATAGAGAAGTCCGGTTACCTGCATGAGCGATCCACAAGCACAAACAAATCGGAACGGACTATCCAACTGGATTGCGACGTAGCACTCGAATTCCAAACGGCCGACTATCCAAGGTCAAGACGGTATTCAAAATTAAGTGGAGAGAGAAATAATGGGAGAGAGAAATCTGAAATGAAATGGAATGAAGGTAGGTTCTATTTATAGTGGAGGTTTCTTAGTGGCTAAGAAAGTAAATATATTAAGTTACTTAATGGCTAAGTAAGTAAAAATGAATTACTTAGCTACTGTTTTTGAAAATATAGATTACTATTTATGAAAATATAGATTACTTAACAGCTAAGAAATCAAATGGATAAGATCAAATAGATATTTTCAAATGGATAAGAATAAACATTTTTCAAATAGGACCTTAGGATTTGAAGTATTATAAACAGGTCCTAAAATTCTAGAGTGTTACACAATGCAAGCTAAGTTTATGCACATATAGAAAGCATTTTAGTGTGTGATGCATGAGAATATGTCAGAATATCTATCATTTGATCGACACATACCCAAAACGTCGCCCTTTTCTTTTCTTTTGGTGGGGGTGAGATGAAACCAAATCTGGTGCCGCGCAGCATCCTTGCTGCACTCCATCTCTACCGTTGGATGGATGATGGGTGGCCCGTGAAAAATACCAGATCGATAGGTCCGAAAAAAAGAACCGCTCGGATCAAATCAAACGGCTCGGATGGGTGCGCGACAAGGGTGCCGCGCGGCACCAGAATCGGATTCGGGGTGAGATAGGGGTTGGGGGTGGGGACGCTTTTACAATAGAGATTTGAAATTGAAAAAAAAATATTCAATTATACAAAAATTCTGAACTAGACCTACACTATAGTTATCCTATAATTAATTTTGAATCCTTGCGGATATATATCTTCAGTTATTCGTTTGTTCAGTGGGATTAGTTCTTTCCAAAGGGATTAATTTTGAATCTATCAAAACCAAATTCAACATATGCATCATATGAATTCCAAAAGGAAAGTACATATAAACAAGTAACAAATGATTTATCTACTAATTGTTGATGGATCATCTATTGCATTCTAGTCACAACACGTACATCTAATGCTAGTAGATAAACAAATAAGATTTCAAAGACATCCACTTATAATTCTCGATGTGTTCCGGCAATCCTCTCTACATGTTGATTGCATCGTACATCATCATTGAAACGACGCAGGTCTGGCCTATAATATGTCAAAGTACTTCAAAAAAATATGTCAAAGCAAATTAAGCAAAATATAGTTTTCGATTCATAAATGTAGGAAAATTTTTGCCGCTCTCCTAGTTGGAGAACTCCATCCATCCGATGGTGCTTGTTCATATTTTTAAAGGGAAAGTAGTTTCTTAATTTCTAGACAATGTGAAGGGAAATTAGTTCGGAAATTCGAGATTCATGCTCATAGTTTTAATTTTTTTTTTTTTTGTTATTTTAGACCTTTAGTCCACTAAAATGCATTTTACATGTGCATATACTTAGCTTACATTGCACAATAAAATACTTTCTACATTTGCATATACTTAGATATTTGTCTGCTTGACCTGAACTAAAGTATTCCTTATATCGGCCAATTTCTTCCTGGTACTACTTTAATGCTAGAAGCGATGACACAAGAGCAGAGTATCCAAATGAAATTACTGTAATAACATGAAAACATATCATTGAAGTACAATATTAATCTTTAGAATCAATCGCATACATGCACACAGGCGCATGCACCAGCTCGTTTTAATCTACAAAACCTAAACAAATTCAAACTTGGATGCATTGCAAAGCAGGTGTCAGAAAGTGCTTAATTTTAATTTTTAAATTAATAATTAGCTTAATTAACAATTAAACAATATGGATCTAGTGCTACAAGCCATTCACACAACAAATCAAGGGAGAAAGGGAGGAAATTGTACCTCTCATGAAATCGCATTCATAAGGCTCGAATCCATAGTTTAGGAGTCGATGGAGTGCCTTCTCCACCGCCACCGCCACCGTTGAGTCGCCGGCCTCGAGTCCACCGAGGAGGTTAACCACGTTCTCAAGGTATATGCTAGTACACCCAAGTACAAGCCTAATCCCTTTAACTTTCTCTCTTCTAGCAATTAAATTTTTTATTTAAGTGGAGAAGAGAGCTCAACACATGAGCAAAAGAGGGAGAAAAGAGAAGGTGGGTGGCAACCACAAGGGAAGAGAGAGAGGACAGAGAATGTTAGCTCTTGGAGCCTCTAAAGGAGTCATTTTATAGAGCTCAAACCCTAGGAAAATTTTCCCAAAATTACACCTCATGCCACTATATGAGCAGCCACGTTTTGGACCTAAATGGGCCATCTCCCATGTTTAATTGGGTCATTAATTCATATAATTAATGTCCCATTAGTTTGCTCTTTAATTGGGCTATATGTTTTCCTATTAAATAACGACCCAATTAATTAATATAACCATTTATATTAAAATATGCTGATCTAAAATTAATTATTAACTCATTAATAATTATTTTGGGATTAGACAATGCATTAATTTATTTCTATATGATCCCTTTGACTTAATTAATTGTAACGGTTCATAACGGAATATAATTAATTAATCAACTTATCATATTTTCGCAATATTCACTGTTGCGAATAAATAGATAACGCATTGTGTGGTCAAAGTCCTATTTATGTGATCCTTTGAGGATTTATGCTATGTTGGCCATGGAGAATAAATCACCATTTATTTCCAATAATCATAAGCGGTATCTAGCAACACGTTATGATTTCCAATTTGCATAAATAATGTACTGCTACAATATCTGAATCCTGCACAAGAAATAAAAGTATTTCCTTGTTTGATTCTTATGTCTTATGATATCATTGTATAAACCAAGATAGGAATGTGTCATTCTTGCAGATTATATATTTCTTGATCTAGAGATGATTGTACAAGTTATTAGCAAACAATCCATCTCCATCAAGGGGTCTAAATAGATATCATCACTCATTAGGTATATTAATAAGGGACATACGGTTTTCTTGATGAACAATATTTTTCCGCACAATTCAAGAGAGCATAAATAAAGTCCGTATAGCAGCCTTTATCAGGAATCAACGTTAGACGATATTTATAGAACATATCCTCATGTGGAAAAGTTGAACATCTCAAAACTTAGAATCAAACTCATATGAAATAAACAATGACACATAACACAATCCATATGTTTATTTCATTGGGTCATGTCATGTACTATGTTCCAATAACATACACACTAGAGGGGAATATCGAGCTTCGCTCGATGTAGATATCTATAATAAGAATATTTTTATTATGTTTCTATAGTTTAATTATGTTCATTTTTTAATATATGGTTAAGATATATTTATCTTTAGAAATATAGTTTAGTTATTGTAGGTAATTTATTTTGATTAAAGTTAAAGAGTTTGATCAATTTAAAGAAAAAGTTATATGTGTAAATATAGTTATAGTTATTTGAAATAATATAATTAATATGATTTATATTATGTTGATATTATTCATGAAATGTAATATGTTTATAAATGACTTAAATAAAAAAATATATATCATAAAAGATCTATGTTTTTTTTTCTATTTTCAATTGAATGAATTAAATTTATATTTGTAAACCGAAATTAAGAATGGTGATGAAGAGAAATTAAGGTGGAGAGGGACTCTAAGCAACACAAAAGAGATGGAAACATGATGAAAATAAAAATAGGAAGGGGTCATAAAAATCAGAAACAAAATAATGTGTTGCCAAATTATTATCTGATGTTGAATCGAGTCAGTTTTATGAGCAATAACACCTGACACACAATTAGTTACAAAGTATCACATTACAGAAAAAAAAAATACTATTGCACAACTATTCACAATGCTTGGAGTGTCGAATGATATTTAACTAAAAGATTTCGACACCCACGCATCTTTATTTATAATATTGATATGCAATTAAGTTGGTAACTCATTATCTATGATTTGTAGAACTTAATCATCACTTAACTTGCATACTAATCTTTTATGACAATTAATATTCCTTGTTAATTATCAAGATTATGGACGATTTAGATTTATTATTATCATTCTAATGAATGATCCACAGAGATCTACAATTCAGATCCTCAACCTGAATGATCTGTTAATAATAAACTCTAGAAACAAATGATCAAATATCATCAATAACATAAACTAAAAAATTAAGTCATTAAATATTGACTTCTAAGACATAACTCCAACACCAGACACATGTACTAGTTGTTTCAATCTACAAAACCTAAACTTAATCAAACTTGGATGCATTGTAAGCCACCTTAGCAGTCTGATCGAAAAGGTAGGCGCGACGCTACAATTGGAATCATTGAATCAGAATTCTATTTTAACGATCCTCTGATCGTAACCCTCAAACCCCACAATATTCGATTTTGTTTGACGCGATGCAGTGGGAGAAATTGACCGGCTGCAAATTCTTGTAATAAACCAAGGAATTTGGCACGATTTATTCTGTTGGATTGTACCAGCCCGCGCCGTGTCATCCAACCTAGAGCATATGATGGTTTCTAAGTTGTCGTCCAATAAAATTTTGGCTAACCCTTGGTTAAGATTTCGGCAAACTGCAATTGGGTTATCTTTTTAGGGCAGTACTTGTAGTGCTCTAGTGATAAAGTTTGACTTGAAAATTTAGCTTTTGTTAATGGAAGCTGGCAATACCATGTTGCTTTGTTATAAAGTATAAACATATATGTGTGTTCATTTATTTTAAGCTGACAACACATATAATGCACTTGGGTTGGGTTTGGTGATATTATTCGTCTTTGAAGCTGACAACACACATCAAACTTGTATAGCGATTCTTTCACTTCGAAAATGCACAGATCAGTTTTTTGTGTAGTGAGTTATTTAATACCATTTAATAATTAACAAGTACTTATATGCCATGGTATAAAGGATGGAAATATAGAGTGTAACTTTCTATCAATTAATCTCCAATCAAACTCCAATTTTGATTTATATTATGCCATTTGAAACTGGACAATTTAATAAATGCAACGTGAGGAAACATATACTTCTTTATGTTCTGCTCATTTTTTGTTTCATTACAAACAAAATGAAAAGTATTTAAAAGAGGAGTGTTTTACAAGAGGTTAAGTTCAAAACGACGATAAAACGATTATGTAATGATTAAGCAGCCATAAAGCGGATAAAACGGTTTTGGGATATGAATACAAATTTAGATAAAATAAAGTTTTTTAAAAGCTTGGTTCAAACATATCTATTCAGAAGTGGGCTATCCAATAGCTTGTGCTTTAGTTGTCATGACTTGATTTATATCGAGGAGTAGTGTGAGGTCTAATATGAACTAGTATAATTAGCCTCATTTGGTTCTGGTCTCATTGGTCAGCGACACAATTTGCTTTAATAGCAGGACAAATATTTTGTACAAATTCGAACCTGATCGATGCCATTGGGTTTCATTTTAATTTTGCAACACAAGTAATATTTTATTATGTGTTTATTTACCGGAGTTCTCATTGATTGCAGCAGTTATTCGAGGTTTGAAATAGAAAGCAGCAAAGATTGCATTTAGGACCAAGGAGACATGTATGAGGGCAAGGTCAAAGTCCACATGGTGAAATGATTTCCTCTCTATTTTCATATGATTTTTTATCACCGAATTTTTAGGCAAATTTCAATTGGAAATAATCTCCAATCATCTCTAATAAAATGAAATAGAATCTCATTGCTCCATTCCAATCAGGGTCCAAAAAAGTTAATATCTAGTGAGCTCATGTTAGTGTGGTTGATTAGCCATGACAATAGCATTTCTCCCTTTTTTTAGCGTGGTCTCTGATATTAATCCTCTCCTTAATTATTTGAAGTCTAAACAAGACCTAAAAATTAAAACATTGTCATGAATCAAATTAGTTTGAAAATGCTTTTTTTTTTTTTATACACCATTCATTGACTTGTTTAATTAGCAACTATTTTGGAAGAAACAGATGGCAATTCTATTTATTATAACTATCATTATGCACAAAAACCCAAGAAACATCAAGAAGCCCCGACCAAAAACAAGAATAAAAACAACATTTATTAAACTAATAAGATCCTAAAACATTATCAGTATCAAGAATATGTGTTGTCTCATCCACAAAATTTCTCACCGATATGCAAACAAAGATTAAGACGGAAAAATAATTCAAACAATGATTTATATATTATCAAGATAAAATTTCATTTCGAGTTGACTAGATGATATCACAACATGAATCTCTGATGACTCGGGAGAGACTCGTCATGGAGACTCAATTTTCATATCTAAATTAACTTTTTTTTCCTAATTGTATATATATTCTACTAGCCACTGGTGAGGTCTCTGATGCATTGATGCATTATGCATGTGAATTAATACAAAATTTCGTCCATGGATACATATCGGCTCTTGTCTAAAATTTCCTAAAAGAATGCAAAAGTTATCAGGTAATACAATTTTTGGAAAAATCAGTTTATTTTTCTAAGAGGTACCCCAAAAAGGTTAAATATAACTCGACATGTATCACTACTGCAAATTCACCATTTGAGACTATGGACGCGTAAATTCCACCAAATCTATTTATCCAATGCATTTTTTTTTTTTTGTATTTTTCTTATTCTTAAATTAGTAGCCTCGTTTTACAACTGAATTAAATTCATAATCAAATTAAGAAGCCTCTAACGGTCTAACCTAAAAAATGATCAAAATAAGTAATTTTGAAAAGCACAAGTTCGCACACCTGGTAATCAATTTGAATTAGCTGGAATACAAAAGAATTTCAAAGAAATGTAAACTGGAGCACGACCTTAGAGCAGATGGGATGGTATCATCGAAGGAAGAAGATAAAGGGTAATAAACTTGGGGCCTTAGGGAGAGGAAGCGTTGTGAAATAAAAAAAAAAAACAAAAGAAAATAATAATATAAAAAATTTGGATACATGAGAACTATATAGCCTTCGGTTACGGTACATTGGTGAATCCGTATCCTCTGGACTTCTTTTTAGAGAAGTCCAGTGGACTTTCTCTCATCGGAGCCGTCCGATTGAATTTCAACGGTTAAAATTTTTTCGGACCTATCAATCTGGTACTATTCACGGGGCACCCATCATCATATGATCTAATCTCGACGGCTCAGATTAGAGGAAGACCACTGAACTTCTTTTTGAGAAGTCCAGAGGATCTGATTTCGTACATTGGTGGGCTCATCGTCTCGTATCCTGGAGCCGATTCAAATATTATTATTTTTTTAGTGACTTGTCTGGACAAGTTCCTAAATTTAATATAAAAACAAAATATATAGTAAACATTTTAAAATAGCAATATATAACTGACCATTATGCGGGTTTACTCATAGTTGATCCGTTGAATGTACTCAAGTAGTTCCGGTCCTCCTGGGTTTACGCATCATTTCTTTATTTCTGTACTTTTCTTTTTTATTCATTTTGTCGTCTTACTCGACTTATTACAACAAACTGCGATCTTCTTTTCTACTTCACTAGTCAAACAACATTTGATGTGATATATTTTGTTTTAAAATGCTAGAGCAAATTAGTTTTTGTTATTTATATTGCAATAATCTAGATTGCATTTATCCCATATAATTTTTTTTTAATATGATTTTTTTACAATTATGTTTGTATTGACCTGACTTTTATTTCTTTCATTTAATGAAGCTAGGCTCTCATCTGAGACTCTTTTTGAGTAAAAAAAATTAAGTAAATATTTAGTTTTCTCCAATTACTCATGGTCAAAATAAGAATTCATGCATTTTTTAAATTCTGCTATGCTCCATAACAATGTTTAACATTTAAATGTAAAAGCACGATCATATCAAATTTATGAGATTGTCATAGATTTCACGTGTTCCTTGCATATGATGGAGCCATTAATTTTTTCTCCATGTTTTGTTTTTCTAAAAAAAAATGACATAAAAAGCGGTATGGATGATATCAAATAAACATAATAATGATACTGGAGAAAATTTTACTCGGAACAGATGGTATAACCTTGAAAATATAATACTTAATGTCACTATATAAATATCATCAGTAACGATAACATCAATAATTATAACGTATTTTATCAGTGTTTATAAATTAAGATGTGTGGGTGTCGGGGTTATTTAGTTAAATATAGTTGTGAAGTATTGTGAAATTATAAATTTTTTCAATTTCTATAACGTGATATTTCATAATTATTTGCGTGTCAGATATTATTGCTCATAAAACTGACCCGGTTCACCGATATTTAGTAATTTGCAACGCATTGTTTTGTTTCTCATTTTGTAACCCCTTTTTATCTTCATTTTCATCATATCCCCATCTCTCTTTTGTATTGCAAGCATAACAATCTATTCGTAATCAACCATTATTAAATAATAACATTTTAAATTTATATTAATATGTCAAATTTCGAACGAAGCTCGATCGATTAGATCCCTAGTTTACAATAAGGAGAGGAACCTCTGAATTTTGAAACCAGATAATTAGAAATAGAATTTTGTTGGATATTTTGTTGATATGTTTGAATTTTATGAGAAGCAGTAAGTTTTGTATCTCTTTGGTTAGTCTTCATTATTATTATTTTTTTTTGAATTTTATGTGAAGCATTAAATTTTGTATCTCTTTGGTTCGTCTTTTTTTTTTTGGGTCAAGATAATGGCTAATGAATGAATTATATCAAGTGTTAGGTGGTTACGTGAAACACACCAATTGATGAGATCAATCAGTATAAAATTTTATGTTTGAGAAACGGTTAAATCGTTTTGATTGTGGATCGTGCAATTGAACGTAACGATCAACACAAAAAAAATTTCTTTCGTTTAAAGAACAAAATGCAAGACGCAACCAAAAATTTTTTTCGTTTCATTAACGTAATGGTTAATGCAAACATCCATTTTCTTTATCGATTTAGACGTTATATGCTGTATGCAGCCCTAATTGGCAGTTAAGCAAATGCGATGGCAAAACACACACGCACGACCATCTATCGGTAAAAAATCTTAAAAAAAAAAAAAAATCATACAAAAACAAATATGTCATCCCACGGTACAATTCTACTATCGGCAATATAATTACTCATTATCTTCAAACATCAATTTTTGATCTAATAACTAATATCTTTTAATCCAAAAAGAAAAGAAAAGAGAGACTCTTCAGTCTTCACATTCACAGTGGTCAGAGAAAAGGAAAATCTAATGGGCCGATTTCTTTCGAGGCCTAAATACTAAATAGGCTCATAAGAATCAATAGCCCGTTGTCGTCGCTATCATTATCATCGCGGTTAAATCAGAGAAAAGAAAAGAAAATTATAAAAACAAAAATGAGCTGATTCCTGATTCGCTTCCCGCTAGGCCGCTACCACAATCGATCGCTTTACTTCTCTTCTTTTTTCCACCACAATTCCCAAATTAACCCCGCTATCACTAAACCCCCGTCCCCAACTTGTACCCCAAGCCTGCTGTCTCCCTAATTCCTGTTCCATCTCCTCTCCAAACCCAAACAGCCAATGCAATCCATCTCTCCAATCCTTCCTTAGTATTATCCCCAATGGAAATTTGGAGGGTTCGGGTACTAGAGAAGCATCTCCGAACCGTAATCTCTCCTTCCGCTCTCTCTCGCTTCTCCCAATCCAAGCCCCGCTCCGTTCATACCCTCCCGTACTATCCCCTTCTTACGCGCCGCCTCCTCTCCATTTGTGCTTCCTTCTCCAGTACCCCTTCTCTCCACACTTGCTACTTCAGGCATGTCAGAAACCCCAGTTTGAGGGTGTTTTCGTCGGTTTCTCCTGGGAGGGAGGTGGAGTGGACAGACGAACGACAACACCAGGACCCGCCACAGAGGCCTCAGGTGGAAGTGCTGACTGAGGTGTCCGGGTCGGAAGAGGACGACACGTATCATTTGTTGGAGGTGCAGCAGGAGAAACAGAGCCGCTTTATTCCTGTTAAGGCCTATTTTCTCTGTACCAGGTTTTGCTTTCTCTAAACGGGTTATTAATTAACTGCAATGTTAAGAATTGTGCATTCTCTAAGTTTGAACTGTTTTATTCTTTTGATTTGTTCTCCAGTATACTGGAATAACACCTGTAGAGTAGATTATGCAGTTTAGACCAAACCGGTCCATAGTTATCCTCAACTTGTGAATCATCGTGCAATTTAGCCTAATCAAGCTTCAATTGCACATATTCAAATAGTTTTACACCTTAAAGTATTCAAGTTTCCCTTAGTGGAGTCTCAATTGCCTATGTAGTATGTACATTAGGAGAAGTCCCTAAAAGAAGAGGTTAATTGGCAATCAAAATGGTGTGATCACAGAAAGGTTCTAATTGTATAATAATGTTTCTGTTGTACAAGCAGCATTGACTTAAGGAGCTTGCAGTCTCAAAATGCATTTAACGTGATTCCACCGACCTCTCGTGCGACTAACTATGTTGTGTTGAAGTATTACGATGTCAAAGGAGAAGCTCAGGTATCTAATATAACCTGCAAGTTTGCTTTTTTTACAATTTGGGTACTTGTGAACGAATGTTAGCTTGCCTCTATTTTGCTATTGGCTATATGATCAGTACATTGAGCTTGTTGACATAGAAGTGTTGATGCTCTACGTATCTGGAGATGCTGAAAATTCTTTTTACTGATTTTTTATTAAGGGATTTGAGGCGGGCTTTGTGCATGAGAGCAACTGCCACTACATGGTAGTATTTCAATATGGCTCAGTTGTACTATTCAATGTGTCTGATCATGAAGCTGATGGATACCTAAAAATAGTTGAAAAACATGCATCTGGAATGCTCCCTGAGATGAGGAAGGACGGTAGAATTCTTTCTTTTAATTTTGCTATTCCTCAATTTTCCTGAAGTAAACAGTTAATTGTCTTTGATATGAATATATCACAGAATAAATTTTTTAAGGTTTCTTTGCTAGAAGGATTTCTCAGAAAATTGGAGGGTTTGAAATTTACAAGAGGAAGATATCTTTCCTAAGATTTCTTTGCTAGAATATTTCTCAAAAAAATAAAGTGTTTCAAATTTATGGAAGATATCTTTCCTAAGATTTCTTTATCTTGTCTTGGCATATTGATTTTTTATAAGCGAAAAACGTCCAGGTGAATAACTGTTTCTGTAAACAGAATATTTTAAGACCAATAAAGAAAAGCATGAAAAAAAATTCTTATTTTATCAGTCCCAGATATCTTGCTCTATGCTTTTGGTTGACTTCAGGTTAGTGAACTTTCAAACTTGCTTTTGATGGTTGTCAGTACCCTTTATAAAAGTTTGTATATTTAAAGAACTGAACTTATTTATAATATAATTCTTTGCTTGGACACTCTGCTAACTTGAAAACGTAACAATGTTTTATTATTCAAAGAAAATTGACCTTTTCCCTTATGCAACTGTAGATTATGCAGTGGTGGAGAAACCGAGCCTGGAGTCATGGATGCAAGGTGGACTTGACTATATCATGCTTCGCAACCTGAGCATAGATGGAATTCGTACTATTGGGAGTGTTCTTGGCCAGAGCATTGCTCTTGACTACTACATCCGCCAAGTATAGTATTTCTCCTTGTTAAATTCCATAAAAAGAACAGGTTACTGTTAGAACAAAGTATTTGACTTTTGGTAATACATACACCTCATCCATGCTGGTTTGGAACCTGAGCAGAATGGTATTGGTGTCTCATGAGGACGCTCTTATTTTTAACCTTCAGTTACTGGAATTAACTTCTAACATATCTTCAAGCCCACAGTTTCGTCCTAGATCTTGTAGCTAGGCACTGACCAGGCCAAGATAAATACAATAGGAGATTCTAAAACTGATCCATAAACTTGTATTCGTTTAAATTAGGCCCTAATATGTTTTGGTTTTTGTTCCAAAAGCTCTTTTGTCAAAATATGATTGATGATGTAAAAGTTGACGATTATGGGTACATATGAGTTGGGTATGGTAGGAGACAATGGCTGAGGACCTGTGGTTTAGAGAAAATGTATTTTTAGTGATATCATCTTTTGACTAGCCTCTGTCAGTCTTCTCGACTGATTTTGTTGCCTAATGCTTTGCTCCAGAAAGGGGTAATGGAGGGGAATAGGGAGAAGGGAAAATGACCAAACCCTGCCCAATGACTGAAACTTGCCCCAAATCAACAAATTCTCACGGGAAGCAAAGGTGAAATATAGAGAAAGTGGAGAAATCCTATGAAAAAAAAATGAAGAAGAATGGAAAGTTTGTTTACTTCCAAATTCGGGGTTTATAAACTTTCTTCTCCCTCTCTTCCAAATCTGGAGCAAAGCGTATGGCTCTATGCCATATCCGTGTGATCATTATCCCAGTTTTACCTGCACAGACTGATACACAACATTGAACATCTCTATGAAGTTTCCAAAACCAACCCTTTGTATACCACAATGCTGTTGTTCATTTTATGGCCTGTGGATCTTCCTTTTTTTTGGCAATTATTGTTTCTGTCAAGTGCACATCCTCTCAGGCACCCAACTGCAATGGGCAGTCAGGACTGTCTGATCAATATATCTGTAGATTTTTAGGGGGGCCTGGTCGTATAAATGGTTCAGATTGTTTGTAATCATGCGTGGGGGATGTGAAGCCTTGTTGGGTGGGGGTAGAACTCTTTATCCCTATAGTGTTGTTTCTTTTATTTTCTAAGAAACCACTTGAGCTGGCTAGCAACAAAACTTACTGCAACCAGATCTGCAGTTGTAATGGGCAGACTTAAATGAACGCATAAGGCCAGATGCATGTGACAGGAAGCCTGAGATAATTCTGTGATTTGTGGCCATGTATGTATTTCACTTTGTGTGCAATCCAGGGATTCTATGGTTCACAGACAAGTTTGCATTTTATATTGGTGTTTCAGGTTGTGGTAGTTTGTCATTTGTGGGTATAATTCCTTGTAGCGCAACTGTGGATTTTCAGATGGTTGGGTCAGATGCCGGGAGAGTAGTTTTGTGTTAGGCAAGGTAACCTGGCAGGTCCCCATGTACTTAGTTATGGGAGTCTTTTGCCCGATGCTTGCTTGTCCTGGCATGTTTAATACAGTTGCTTGTTTGAGGGTTTGATTTATGAAATTCAAGAGATTGAGGGGCAAATACAAGCAGAAAGTAGTTTACTTGCCAGCTAATCAAAGTTAGACCAAACAATCTGTATGGGTAACTTGATCAGACCTGTATGGTGTTAAACCCTGAGGTTGTTATCCCTTGTGAACCATAATTATGATATTATCAAGGGTAATTTGTAAAAAGGGGCTTTAACTTTGTATTTAGGTTGATGGAATGGTAGCTGAGTTCACAGATATAAACCGAGGCATGGAAAAGACGGGTACCTTTACCATGAAGAGAAAAAAGCTTTTCCAGTTGGTGGGAAAGGCCAATTCTAATCTTGCTGATGTCATCCTCAAGCTTGGTCTGTTTGAAAGGTACAATGTCCTTATTTTCAAACCATATCGATAGTGGCGCAACATGTGTTGTCCCCAAATTAGTATTGCCAGTGTTCACAAGAAATGCAAAAGGTTCTCTAAGAAAAAGAGATGAAAAAAGTAAAAAAAAAAAAAAAAAAAAAAAAAAACACTGAACTTCCGGAGCACTGTTTTTATTGCATAAGAATGTTCCCATTGAAAATGTGCAGAGCTGAGCTTCCTAGAGATCTAGTTTTCTTTTGCTGCTTCTCTTTGTTCTTCTATGAAAAGACTGTACTTGTCTGTATGCATTGATGTGGAATGGGACTGCCCATATTGTAGGGTTAATTTATCAACCCGGAGTATCTATTATTATTATTATTATTTTTTTTTCAAACACAAGGTCATGACAGGCACGATTAAAGAATGCTTATGTATTGCATACAGTCAGTCCTTTACCAATGTCACACTAGTAATAAAGCATTACTGAAGCTTGAAGATATGTTACTTGTGATTTCAGGTCAGACATAGCTTGGAAAAATGCAAATTATGCACAGATATGGGAATACCTTCGCGATGAGTATGAGCTCACCCAAAGATTTGGAAATCTCGACTTCAAGTTGAAGTTTGTTGAGGTAATTTTTCATGATTTACTTGATTTTGTTAAGTCAACAATAGCTTATTTGGTGGCCTTTTCATTAAAATAATTTTGTTTTCCTCGAATTGTCAGCATAACATAAGGTTCCTTCAGGAGATACTTCAAAACCGAAAATCAGATTTTCTTGAGTGGCTGATTATAATATTGATCAGTGTTGAGATCCTTATTTCTGTTTATAATATAGTACGAGAGCAGTTGTAGTTTCTTTTCTTTTTTTTTTTTTTTTTTTTGACACTCAGAAATGGCTCCTATATGCTCCTGTAAAGATGTTCACGCTGCCTTGTTCAACTGAGGAACTGTAAAATATTCCTTTCTTTTAGATTTGTCTCCTGTAAGATGTGGCAATGCATAATTACCTAGTTAGAGTTTTAGTGGAGTTGTTGGTGATGGGTCTTACATATGAAAAGAAATCATGTCATCTTTACCACAGGACCGTAATTAGTTTAATGACAGTACAATTATTGGTCAATATCTTTCCAATTGTGGGTCCTTCATAGTGACTTGTACTAATTATACCGATTTCTGTTTTTTATCGAAACTTTCGGCAGTACGGTTTTCTACTAGTGCAGAACTGGTTAAAAAAACAAATTACAAGTCGGGATCTAGATTACTAGATAACATATTTTGATGTTTCTTTGAAGGCGACTGGATGTTTTAATAATAGTGTGATGAAGTGCTTATATATAATGTTTAATATTATTATAATTAGCATATGCGCCTTGGGATCTGCGCAGCTCAACAGGCCACGATAACTCTGTTGCCACTTGCCAATGGCCATAACCCTTTGTCTTTCTGGGTTTTCAAAACTATTGTTCTAAATCTCAAATGAAACGTTAGAAAATTAGTCTGATTCAAAAATTTTGGAAAGGTCTGTGGCTGGAATACATCCTTGCAGAGATGTGGTTATCACGATGTTTTTAAGTTTATATAATTTATTTTATTTTATATGTTAGTTCCACTTGAGCACCAGTGGCCTTGTGATGATGGCATATATATTTATCTGATAATGGTTTTTATACTCTCTTTTTTTTTTTGGTAATGAATTATTATACTCTCTTGAGTGGTAGTATGTGCGCTTGTTTCTCATTGATAGCCGCTTTCGGTGGGGAAAAAAAAAAAAAGACACACGTACACACCGTATTATATCATTGTCAAGTTCATCATCATACTATTAACTCGCTCCAACGTTAAAAATAATTATTTATTTGTTGAGTCAAAATGAACGGACTCGTCATATTATGAAATATAAATAATAAAACTTATATAGAAATTTTTTTGCTTAAGTTGATATGTAAGTATTAATAATTATGCAGCTTTGCTTAGCAAATAGATAAATACGTTAATAAATGAGTCGATGAATAAAATTGCAGGATACCAATAACAACAAGAGTACTTTTTATAGAAAATATATATTTTGTGAGAGAACCTCCAAAAGCACTTATATGCACGCACTTAGAAGAAGAGAAGACCAATGACCGAATGTCATATTGTCCTCCATGTCTCCATGTTGTACAGGACCAAGGCGTCGTGTTATGTATGAACGCACATGATGCCCGTTGGGACAAGAAGAATTCATACATAGGAAAAAAATTACAAAATCCACTCTCCTACGAAATTAAATTTTTTTCAAAAGGTGCTTCTGTTATGACGAAGCGCTTGTTTACCTTTCTTCTGAAAAATTTTATTGAAATTGTTTGTTGAGCAGTGAGCATAGATAAAAAGATATCTAAATTTCGATAAAAAAAAAAAGTTCCTGAAAGAAAAAAATTGGAGTTGAATAAAATTGTATAGAAGAAAAATAAACTTATCTTCCATTTTAAATCATAACAGACTCAGTTTTATTTTGGACCATTGTATAGGAATACAATAAACATGGGAATTGATGGATCAAAATATATTCTATTTTTCGCCTTTTGACAATCTTACTTGTTTGACAACCGTCTCTTTTGAGCTCCAAAAAAGATGCTAACACAAGTATAATAGTGCCAGGTTTCGTCAATAATATGTGTTATTATATTATTATTTTAATGTAGTATGCCTTATTTGAATAAGCTTGGCCCGGTGAATTTAATTTTAAATTAAATTATTTTCATGTTCTGTAAAGTTTGAATCCATTCTCTGTAAAGAACGATGAAGCCACTGCATCGATGCTGGATTATCCATGCAATATGTCTGTTATAATGCTTCGCTTCTTTAAGCACCTCTACAAAATAAATATATAAATATATATAGAGAGAAAAATGCTATGGTGCATCACGATGTATTGAGACTTTTATACATCGCGATCATATTTATTGTAGTTTTACAAATTGACAAATCCAATCTATATATTGAACTCTCGTAACAAATCAAATTTTTTATTTTTTTTAATTTTTTTACTATTTTTTTTCAAAAATTTTAAAACTTGTCATTTTTGGAATTTCCTTATTATTAGTTGGTACCCAAAAAAGAAACGTTTTAGAAAATTCAAAAAAAATAGTAAAAAAAATTTTAAAAAATATAAAACTTTGTTTGCTATGAGATTTCAATATATAGATTGTATTTATTTAATTAGATTTGTCAATTTATAAAACGATTGACGGATAATGATCGCGATGTAGAGAAGCCTAAATACATCGCTATGCATCATAGCATATCTCTATATATATGGCTTAAAATTATATAATATTCTTATTTTTTTTTTAGAAAACATGTGAATTTTATCCCCACTATCCATTAATTTTTATTTCTTTAAAATACAATATTTTAATATATTATTACATTATAAGACAAAAATTGCTTAACACTCGTCACAAAATATTTAGCGCTCATTAAATTATGTTTGAAATTTTGAAATTTTTTCTATAATTGTATTGATTGATTACCTTACTAAGAATAAAAATGAGTCTATGTGAAAACCGATTGAATGATGTAATTCAAAACATCAAACTAGATCCAGTCAATGGAGCTTGCTCTTACCAGTTCAAATTCAATTATTTTTTTCCTGATAAAACTCTGGGTATGAAAAGCATCTCGAGTTCAAAATACAAACAAAATAATTCGGGGGCAGTGTGGTATGAAAGGTGAAATATTCCTTTCTGTCAAAAGCGGTTTCAAGGTAGCAAACAAGAATTATGTGCTCAGTTTCAAATTGAAAAACAAAACCTACTCTTACAAGGCAAATACCAAAATTTAATTTATCAAGAATATAAGGCGTCAACTTGCATGCAATCTAGAAAAGCCACCTTTTTTTTTTTTTTTTTTTTGGTAGCAACCAAATGAGTAAATAACTGAACATGTTGAACTTTCGCATGATTTTCAGATGCTTGCATTTTTATTCTCTGTAATGGACTAGATAAAACTCAATTTAAATAGGAATATCTGGAGAAAGCGATTTCATGCTGATGTGACTTTTGATCTATTCAAATTAAAAATTGTGATCTTCACGATCTACATATCTAGATCATAACGCAATTGGGTTATTATGTTATTGGTTAAAAGTTTATTTATAATACTTGGAACTTTTGATAAGTGGAGTGACAGAGATGCCTAATAAAAGGATAAACATAAAATTAATAATTAGGTACATGGATCAACCTATATTTAGTGGATTCAGGACAAACCAAACAAATTTCATTAGGAAAATACAAATATAGAAAATACAAGCGTTTTTTTTTACGTCCATTTAGGATCGCTAGGTTAGTTACCTTATGACATTTCTTCTCAGCATGTTAAAAAAAAAAACTTAATGCATTAGAAAAGAAATCCTATTTTGTTTGAACTGCTGCAATTTTCTCATTAATTAAAAATCTCCTAGATAATTGCAATAATACATCATACATGTCATCTGTCGTGCTATAATCTCGAATTGATTGAAGGGATGAGAACTAGTCACATATAATGAGCGACGACTAATTCATCAATATAATCAAAACATGTCAGTAGTTTACAACCCAAAATTTTCAGTTGTCAAATCATTTTTTTTTAAACTTCCTTTTCAGCTATTTCCCGTTTAAATTAGCATATCTGCTTTTCCCATCCGTCCGTCGCATAAGCCCATAGAACCGTCCCCATTTGATCAAGACAATTAAAAACAATATACATAATAAATTAAAATAAAATATTGTTTGATGTGATAAGGGCCACCACTAACAAGCCAACGTGGCCGGAGGAAATATCCAATGCCTCCGGTCAATCCGGACTCTGTCCTCCATTCGATTACCGCCACGTGTCCATCTCCTATTACAACAAATGGAATCTAGGTAGCCGAGTCGCGTTCACACCTGATTGTACGAATTCCCATAACTACTCACCCCTCTGTCCCGAACTGAGCCTGCTCTAAGGGTTTTTCAAAAAAAAAAAAAAGCCTGCTCTAAGGGCATTTCCGTCTCTTCACAATTCTCAAAGGCCCCAATAATAGCCGAGCTGCTTCGGCACACGCACCTGACAAAGACTAATCAGGACCGTCCGAATTAAATACGATCTCTATCGTACGATTTCTAAATCGGACGGTGATGAGTGGGTTACTAGAATCTTCCTCTTGGGGTCCGATCAGGTATATAAGCATATGCGGAGTTGCTGGAGAGAGTGTGCTCTCATTTTAATCTCCTGTCATACTCTCTCCAGTTCTCTCAAGATCAAAAATGGCGAAGTCTTACCCCACCGTCAGCGCTGAGTACCAGAAGGATGTCGAGAAGGCCAAGCGCAAGCTTCGTGCTCTCATCGCTGAGAAGAACTGCGCTCCTCTCATGCTCCGCCTTGCGTAAGCGTCGTTTCTCCTTCCCGATCTTTAGATCTCGTCTGGTTTAGTAGATATGATCTTAGTTTATGCATCGTGTACCCGATCTGTAGTTGTAGATCGATGTTTTGGTACTTTTTGAGGTTTATTTCTGGATCTCGGTTTGAATGAGTTGTGGTGATGGTGACAGGTGGCACTCTGCTGGTACATTCGACCAGGGATCTAAAACTGGAGGTCCGTTCGGTACCATGAGGTATCAAGCTGAGTTGGCTCACGGCGCTAACAATGGTCTGGATATCGGTGTTAGACTTCTTGAGCCGATCAAGGAGCAGTTCCCCAACCTTACCTACGCTGATTTCTATCAGGTTCGTGTAGATCTGAGTTTTGTTTGTTTAATTTTTGCTTCTGAATATTTTGGATTAATTTTAGTATTTGATTTCTGATGCAACTTTTTATGTGTTTTTAGCTTGCTGGAGTTGTAGCTGTGGAGGTGACTGGTGGTCCTGAGATCCCCTTCCACCCTGGAAGAGAGGTATAGTTGTTTATCTCTTATTATTTATGCTTTTCTTCCTATTTGAGGAAGAATTTTCTAGGGTATGTGTTATCTAATTTTTTAATAATAGTTTGCCTGTGAGGTCTTGGGTTTAGTTAGGGTTTTTGGTGGTTGTTTATTTAATGTCAGCAGAATCTTTTAAAGTTTGGCAGAAAGGGTGTTAGGTGAAGATCATCGTTGTAGTAAAGTTAGCCTTTTCCTTAATAGATCTAGATAAAGTTCAATGGCTGGCTTAGTTAAAGAAACGCATTAATAGATTCTAATAATGGGTAAATTGTCTTATGTTATGCACACATGGCTTCTAGATGTAGAAATTCCTACCTATCCAGTGATTATTTGAAAGAGGGAGAGGGATGGATAGTTCTGGCAGCCTATAGCCCCGATCCATTAATTCAGATCTGGTCCTCACTTAACTTGTTAGCACTGAAATAAAAGAACTATGGGCCCTGGGCTTTTATTTCTTTAGGTTTTCTAAGCTCCCTCTGTTAAATACCTTTTGCTTTTGTCAACATTAACTGGACCACTTGGATAGGTTAGGTTCACTGTCAGGCAAGAACCTGGAACAGTGTGGCATCATATATTGGATAAAAATTTTGGAATGTCTTTGGTTATACATCTTCTGAGAGCTTTATAGAGAATATTTTAATTGCATCGATGCTGCACCCTAAGACATTTTGTTAATGGGTTGAAAATGCCTATTCGCACTTGCTCTTGTTGTATTGGTTCAGTCATTGTTCAAGCTTCTGTGAAACTATGAAACAAAACACAATGATTTGAGGTTATTTGTTTTTTATGTTGATATGAACTGTAAAAAAAACATGCATTTTCTTAAATAGTGCAATTGTTATTCCAGATCAATGGTTTTGAGCAACGAAGGGAATGCCATGGTTAATTATTATGCATGAACATGGGGAATAACAGTACTTTTTTATGAAATATGTAGATTCCTTTTTACCTGGTGCTATGATATATTTTTTGTTTACTGATAATGTACTATTGGGATTGCAGGACAAGCCAGAGCCTCCAGTTGAGGGGCGTCTTCCTGATGCCACCAAGGGTAAATATCTCAAAAAAATAATAATTTGTATAGATGTATAATTGTGACTGTTATTTTCTTGATGGAGCATTTAAAATTAACTGTGAATTTTGAACTTAAGGCAATGACCACCTGAGACAAGTCTTTGGAGTCCAGATGGGGCTGAGTGATCAGGACATTGTTGCACTTTCTGGTGCCCACACCTTGGTCAGTTGCATCTTCTTCTCTCTATTTTTCTTATTACATTATGTTCTTTTTTTATATGTATCAAATCAACGCTTGATTGTCTAATGTTTTATTTTTTTATTTGCTCAGGGAAGGTGCCACAAGGAGCGGTCTGGCTTTGAGGGTGCATGGACCACCAACCCCCTCACCTTTGATAACTCCTACTTCAAGTATGTTTTACTAAATTTCCCTCTTGATAATTCCCATTTGTAATAAAGGCATGGATAAGATATTAATGATGTATGTTGGTTGATGTAGGGAACTCCTGAGTGGAGAGAAGGAAGGCCTCCTCCAGCTGCCTTCTGACAAGGCCCTTCTTTCAGACCCTGTTTTCCGCCCTCTTGTTGAAAAATATGCTGCTGTATGTTTTTCCTTCCTGTTCCTTAAAATCTCTCATCTTAGGAATTGTTTTGTTTATGACTTAATTTGTTGAATTATTTCAGGATGAGGATGCTTTCTTTGCTGACTATGCTGAGGCTCACCTGAAGCTCTCTGAACTTGGGTATGCTTAATCATCACATAGCTTACTGTTTTGTATGTTTTGTCAGATTGTACTTTGTTGTTTGTGCTGCTTTTGCTTAGTTGTATGCTTTTACTTGTCACAGGTTTGCTGATGCCTAAAAGACTCACAGTAGTGGCGCTTCCTTTGGTGGTATTTTGCATGTTTAGAATCAGAGGGGGGTACATGGAGTAGAAGTGTTCCTGTAATAAAATTTGTGGGCTTTTTGGGTCACATTTTGGTACTATCAAATGCGCTTCTGCTTGTTTCTTTTGTTACGACATTTTACTGTGTTTTGGTTGATTTAATGGGATATGTTGAACAGTCTAGTTGCCTATATGGATGTCTACAATCATTGTGCTTCCTGTGGTGCCTCTTAACTTGTTAAAACTCTTCATTTAATTTATTTAGGATTTGTATTTTCTGGTAACGTCTCCTAAGAGATTTTTAGGTGGTTAGCTGAAAGTAAGAATCCAATCTGGTAGCAATCGGGTAAACAGTTACTAATTGTTGCTCTGTTAAGCTGCTTAATTTCAGCACAGAGTGGCTACATAAGAAATGAACTGTTGATAATACTTGATAGCGACTAGGCAATATTTGCAAGAGAGAGCGCGGCCTTGGTATTATAGCACCGCTCATGGGCTTTCCTATCTGATTTGCTTAGCAAAAAAAAACCCAGAAAAGATTTGTCAGGGTTTGGGTTGTAGGATTTTTATTGTGCAGTCGAAGAGCATTGATGCAGTTTGCTGGGAGTATTATTTTATGACGGCATATAAAGGATTAATGGCGCCAAATTGTAATTCAATTATTATGGTAATCTTGGACTAGAAATCTACTGATAATATTTCAAACTAAGTCACACCATATCTAACTTCTATACACATTTAAATCATGTAGAGAACTACGCTGCATTAGTTCAGAAGTCACCAATCACTCTTCTACAAACGGGTCCCTACTCAATTTTAATTAGGTTGTGCAACCAAATGGGGAACTGATGTCAAATTAGTCATCCACAGAGAACTAAATGCCAAATGGTTTTGTTTTGTTTTTTTTTTTTTTGTGAAATGTTCATTCTTCGATTCCTGTTCTGTTATTGCTTGGAAGAGTGGCTACATTGAGGGCATCTTTCTCTATTGTTAAACGAGACAATGCGATACAGTCTCTCTCTCTCTCTCTTTTTTTTTTTTTTTTGATTAAATGTGGATACATACCGAATCCTGAATATTCGCTTTCCAGTTTCCAGAATATGCCACACCTGTCTCTGTCAATATCGTAACTGCTGAGTGCTAAGTGCTCTCTCTCTCTTGTTTGCTGCCTAAATTATCAGCCTGCACCAATTTTCTTTGCCATCTCATGATCCGTTTTATAGATATTATAATATTTTTTTTACTTTTTATATTTTATATAAGATTTATATCGAAATAAAAAGAAATGACCTTAAAGGAAATAATTTGACGCTGACTTCCATTCCATTTTGTTGATGTTTGTGGTCCATTTGGATGACAATTTCTTATTTTAAATGCATTGCATTAAGAATTTCTCGCTGATTTGATAATTTAATAGAGTAATGCAACTGACGGTAACAACTACATGTTCTTTTTCTGATCCCGATGGTATACTTCATTGATTACATTATTTAACTATGCTTCTAGAAGCTGTTCAGAATTTGGTATTCACAGTAGGAGACGTGTCAACCAAATTGATAATAGCAGAGAAGCACCAATACCTCACTAGAGCGTGTGATTTTCCATTACAGTAAATTGTAAAGAGTTACAACTCGAACAGTATAATCATTTTTAATACAAGAATTGATTACACAAAGCCTTAAACCACTGATCACATTACACTCGCATTAAAAAAATAAACAAATTTCTCCACATTCCACAGATACAAAGTAGCCTCCTCTATAGCATCAGAAACCAGGAAAAAAAGGAAAAAGAAAATATCAATACAATCTTTATATTCTACCTGGCCAATCTCAGAAATCAGAATTCAATTTTTATTTACAATACATACTATAAGGGTGCAAACCTGTGAATATAAAAAAAATCCATTATTGCATATTCATACTTCTATATTTTTTATCTTAACGGCGATACTCTGGGTTGAAAGCGATGGATTCATTGTATATCAACTGCTTCATTTGATCTTCAGTCAAAGCTTGCTGTTCAAAGTCAAAGGAGAAAGGCTCAGTACATATTGGCTCATCAGCTATGTCATGCAGCCGTTCCAAATATGGGTGTGCAAGCGCATCTTCAACTGTATGCAAAAATTGTAGACACAATGAGCAGAAAAAATAATGGAATGCAAACAGATGGCACAATTCTTTCCAAATAATTCCAAGTTATTTTTTTATCTGTTTACGTGTTTTTGGTGAAGGTTGTGATTGTAAATACCTGTAATTCTCTGTAAGGGATTGAAAGTGAGCATTCTTTCAATAAGGTCAATGGCAGTTGGATGAACATGTGGAAATGTCGCAGCAAAGCTCTTTCGTGGGAACTGAGGCAGGTGTCTCATGTACCTTTTCGCATCTTCATTTCTAATAAACCCCATGTCTTCTTCAGTAGGAGTTCCAATAAGCTAACCAAATCCAGGAACAAATAGAATTTGTGTTAAACTACGAGGCCAATTGACAACTCGATAATAAAATCGTAATAAGTCAAATAATACTTAATGGTACTGAGTCAAAGACTAATTGAAAATGGAATCTGTATAGCGTTCCACTTGCCAAAAACCAGGAACTAAACTAGTACATTTCTGCCTAGTAAGGTACAGTACCGACTACTGACTTTATTCAATCATGCAACTATGCCCAAATAAGAATTTCAAGCTTCTATAAACTGTCAACATAACCAATTCACAGTCTACATTTTCCCAACAACCTAATTAGTATGCTATTAATATATGACCTCTTTGGTAATCCTTACCTCAGTTATCAGACGCATCTGATTCATGTGATCTTTGCCAGGAAAAAGTGGTTGGCGATTCATCAACTCCATGAAAATGCACCCCACTGACCACACGTCAATTGCTGCAGTGTAGTCAGTTGAATTCAAAAGCAACTCTGGGGCCCGGTACCACCTCGTAACCACATACTCTGTCATGATGTCATTCTCTGATGTGGGCCGCGCCAGCCCAAAATCACATATTTTTAGGTCGCAATTCGCATTTAGCAGGAGGTTGCTTGGTTTTAGGTCTCGGTGGATGACACGTGCTGAGTGGATGTATTTCAAGCCGCGTAGGATTTGGTACAAGAAGTACTGGAGAAATGAAGAAACTGGTTGGTTATGCAAGAACATGATATTACTTTTCAAATATTTTGTTGAAACTATGAAAGTTTGATTGTGAAATCGTGAAGAAAACTGAATTGCTATACAGTGTTCAAAGGATAAATGTGAAATACCTTAGGGATATGCAGAAAATGCCTTTAAAGTAAAAAAAAAAGAAGTAATATTTCCACCGTGTCGATTTAAAGTGATAGAAAAAGGTAACTGATTACTTGAATTAAAAGATAGGTAATATATAGTTCTATAATTATGCTGAGAAAGTTAAATCACCTGACAGTGTTCTTCAGACAGTTCTTGATTTGATCTGATAATATGATGAAGATCGGTATCCATAAGCTCAGTTGCTATGTATACATCATGAAATGCTTGTGGGACAGGCGGGGGAACAACATCTCTTATTCCAACTATCTGTTAACATAACATCAGATACAAACTATTAATTTAAAAGCACAAAAAATAAAATTTTCATGAAAATAAGAGTTGCAATTAGCAAAGCAAGAAAAGAGTTTCTTCAATTATTGAGCTGCTTTTATATTCATGGAAAAGGAGACGTAGTAATAAACCTTCACCTACTTATCCTATCTGATGCTGTAAAAGTAAATATCATAATTTTTTCACTGAAATTTTGGACTTGGGATTAGCAAGCCAAGATTTGACCAATTATCAGGTTATTACCAATGATTCAAAATAACAAAGAAGTGATTCATCTTTTCTGTTTACTTCTGTTTTAGCAGTAATTAATCTAATATGATAATGCAAACTCCTTCAAATTAGAAGTAATCACCCAAAATTTTAAGTACCCTTTGGCCTCTGTTCATCTAAAATCAAAATTCAGAAATAAATATTTACATTTTCATGGTCTAAATGCCTGAGAAGCTTGATTTCTCTAAGAGTCCTCTTTGCATCCATGTGATTATCAAAAGCATTAGCAATCTTTTTTATCGCCACCATCTCACCTGTCTCTGAGTTCATCACTGAACTGCACAAAACAAACAAAAACACAGCCTCATAAAATTAAACTAATTCCTTTGTCCTCTAAAGGGTCAACCAAACACAAAAATTGAAAAAGCAAGAGAAATTGAAGGTGAAAATTTACCAGACAATCCCATAAGCTCCTCTTCCAATAGGCATGATTGGAGGCTGATACTTGGCAGTAATTTCAAACGAATTCCCAAAAATATTGTATTGCAAATATCGACCTCCATGTGTTATAATCGGTATAAATTCCATCACTGGAGCAGCATCCATCTCTCAATTCCAATCTTGCAAAAAACCCCAAAAGAGAAATTCCCTTGAACAATCACAAGAGGGAATTAACTTGAGCTCGTTATATCTATCCTTCGAAGAGAGAGAAAGAGAGAAAATATAAGAGCGAATGATAGGTAGATGCTGAGATGATATTAAAGTTTTAATCCTTCGGAGAAAGATCTTAGAAAGAGAGAGGAAGGGACAATTTTAACACGCGCCAAGAGGGACGGGCGATTGTTGATCGGGCGGTCCAAATTAACGCCGCCTAAGATCTGATTGTGTAGTCTTGATTCCGAATTCAACGTTAGATCCATCAAATTGGGTTTAATCTAAGGCAGTCAGGGAAATTAATAATTCGTAAAAAGGTGCTGTTAGATAGCACCAACTTGCACTTTTAAAGTTGTTACTGAATGTATTTGACTTTCAATCTTCTACAGTGTGTGTGTGTGAACGCAATGGTCGTATGACAAAGTTGTTCTTATACTTTTAAATTATTTATTTGTCAATGCCACTCACATGATTAGATTTGCCATAGAGAATCCTAATTAAGAATTTGACATTTGTTAGTCTGGTAATATTATTTTTTTTTTTTGAGATAAGTCTGGTAATATTATTTGTGAGTACAACTTGTTGCTGATTCATAATGAAGCATTTCTGTCTGTACACGGAATTTACAAAAAAATGAGGCACAATGAAGAATTTTTTTCTGTACACGGATTTACAAAAAAAAATAGCAACAACATTTCTATTTTGGAAATGATTGCACAGCAGCTCTTAATCCAAATACGTACTTCTGGATTAAAGACAAATAAAAAGTTTGTTATAAGGGATCAATTCAGTTTTTACACGTATATAAGTTAAAACAGCAAAGGTTACATTAATATAATTTTATTGTGTTAGCATTATGGAACATCAAAAATATTTTGATGTTGACGTTTTTTTATATTGTTGTTGCTTCATTTTTATGCTCACAAAAACACAACGTAATCTTCTATATGTACTTAAAATTTATACACTTAAATTATAATAAATATGAGATTAAAATTTAAATTTTAGATGTAATTGGTCATTTGGGTTTATATCTTTTTACTAAAGGATTTAAAACATAAATATGATGGAACAATGAAAACTCGGACCTCTCCTCTCATCTAACTTTTGTGCATGCATATCTTTGTTTCCTTAATCTGCGGTAATGATCTTCCGGGGTGGCATATATTTGTCACCTACAGTTAGTTGGCGTGTTCATTGCATGCAACAATCATTGTATGTGCAATGAATAAGGATAAGTTCTCGACAATTTAATAAGATTGTGGGTACCATGGCGTAGACGGAAATCATTACCACCACTCCGTATATGATGACCGTGCTAAACTAGCTTTCTCATCCTATTAAACTTTAATCATGGTTATCCTATCCAGTGGGCTTCTTTAATTAGCATAACAGTATTCTCACTAGGATTCTATGTTAAATGACAGCTAAATTAAGATAAATATTATAACACATAACGTTTTGGCTTGTAGGTTATAAACTCAATTAAGAATCTCTTCATTGATATAATATTGAATTAACAAACCCGATAATGAACTCCTGTAATCACACCTCTATGTGCACACTGCATTATTTGCAGAACACACGGTTAGGTATTGCAAAAATGAACACTTACTTACTCTTATATACATAATTATTGACACCTATCATTTATTTTAATTAACCAAGTCGGAATTCATTTTAATTACTTTTAAACAACTTTCTTGAATTTTGAACTCCACACTCAATTTTGCAAAATGATTACTTGTTTGTACAAACTATATACTTTCTATTTTAAATAAGGGTGATTTAGATTTATGCCATGTAAATATTTAAAATAAGAGATATGCCATTTCTAAATGTCAAATTATTTTTATGCCACTATAAAATAATAAAAATTAGATTTATGCCATTGAATAATTGATATAACTATGTCGCCCTTTTGTATATGCCATTGTAAAATATTAAAATTAGGGATACGCCATCACGAAAGAAATGATTAGTGTTATGTAATTATAAACCAATATAAATTAGTTTCATATTCAAAAAATAAAATAAAATATTTACCGTCCAAACATTAGTTAATGTTGCAATAATTATTTTTTAAATTACACGTTTCAATAATTTTTATTACTTTAATATCTTCTTTTCTTTTCAATTTTTTTTTTGTCTGTGACGGAGTATCGTGCAACTTAAAATTATGATTATAAGATTCAGAAGTAATCAAAGTCTCATAAATTAGGACGTACTTTAAACTTGAAACCCACTTGAAAATTTTCAAGCAAAGGCGGCTCTCAGTTATTTTGGTAAGTTTTAACTTCCCCTTAAATGATTAAATCTAAGGGTAATTTGGGAATTTTAAAAAATTTAAGAGTGGCATATTTCCAATTAGAATTAGCTATGTTTTCGAAGGAATTATTGGCATAAATCTAATTTTGTTAATTTTACAATGGCATATTTATAATTAGCTATTTAAGAGTTGTAATTTTCTAATTGGAAAACTTAATAATTATATATTGTAGAGATTTAAGTTAACCGTTCCTTTATATTTAATTTAAGTAACAATAGTTAAGACTATTGAAGATGAGGATCCCTTAAAGATAACTATGATATTTAAGATAGAAAAAGTTTCCAATTTTTTGTTCTAGTTGCTACACTAATATGCATTGCGACGGCATATATATATATATAGTGGTTGAAAAATGATTCATTGACGTAAATAAGAAGCATAAATAAATAAGAAGTTAAAAAAAATAAAATTGAACCGGGTCTCGTTTTCTTTTTCATAAAGGCTTGTAGGCATAATATATTAAATTAACACAAAATTTGTTACAACTTACAATAGACAGGAGAACAAATAAAAATACAGCCTCCTATTCACATAACTCGTACAGCATGAGTTTGACTACTAGGAGTTAATTTGTTTCCTTCGTGGACGTTCGTGAGCCAGAATTCATTATTTTTCTTTAATTTGACTCGAGGAAAGATTTGACCAGATGATTCCATTATATTAACTAGATTTATTCTCGCGCGTTGCGCGATTCATCCCAATCTAAAAGTGTTATGAAACGATTTCCTAATGAGTGCGGATATGTTATGGAAATTTTTGTAAAATATTATTTACGATAATATTTACGATCATTTTCTAATGAGTGCGGATAATATTTACGATCATTGTTACAATGAAATAATTGTGCATATAGTCTAACTATCCCAAAAGCAAAGTCCTGAGGCAGCCACCGAAAAAACATGTTTAAGTCATCTAGGTTAGTAAATCGAGCTTCGTTCGGTATTTGTAGAAATCTAATGAGAATGAACTCAATTTAAATAATCAATACACATGAGTTTACTCTATAATTAATAAGCCTATATGATTTATTAGGCAAGATGTACTTCTGATGTCAATTGCTGTCTACTATTTTTTTTTAAAAAAAAAAAATTCAGCATTGTCCGTTTAAATTCTTTCCACATGGAATTTCCTTTCTGATTTATTAAGTACATCCAGCAGTGCATTATATCGAATCAGTGGTTTGAAACTTAGTCGATGGTAATTAAGTCAAATTCGCTCCCTTGAACGATGAATTCATTGTTATTTATTTTATATTTATGATGCCATGACATATATTGAAACAGAAGCAACAATGTTGATATATATTGAAACTATAAAAGCATTCCGTCTTCCACAAAATAGCATCCTACTCCTATTGACATACCACTCTGTACCGCAGCCTAATACCATCTAACTTCCGCAAACTAATTTCTAAATGTGTTCCAAATAGCATCGACCATATCAGAAAAAAATAAATTAAAGATGGATCCAATATTACTCCAAGTAAACTATGACACATTAGAACAAAAAGTGGCAGGCATCAAAATTTCATATTTCTTTTACTCAGAACAATCTGGTATTTTTATATTTCAATCCACTAAAATCTTCAAAATACCATCGTCCCTTGTCATTCCCTATTGTGACTGCACCATGCACCAGGCCTTGCCAATGGATCTCGAACCTCGATTGGTAACCAGTTTTAACATGTTCTAATGCCAATCCAATTTCAAATGCCTTTTCTTCTGCAAAATTAGTTTCCATGCGGTGATAGAAGAAAATAAACTTAAATTAGTTTACATGACTTCTCGAAAGATAACTTTAATAAAGATCCTAGGTAACTACATAATGAATTTGTTTTAGCTCTTTTCTGTTCTGCATTTGTTTTCTGTTTTTCTTTTTTAATTCTGTTTCAAACCTGGTAGTCACTACCCGGTTTATCCAAAAAAAAAACTACATAATGAATTAAGTAAATACCTTTAGACTGAGGACAACTTTTCCAAGCATGGCTATGAAACCACAATTTTGACACCAAGACTTTGGCACTAACAAACAATGTTTACATACCTTATCAAAGCTATGGTCATTCTCTGTTAATGAGTCGATGTGTTTATCAAATAAGGTGCCAGGTACAGCTATGTTCATTGACGGTACGAACTGTCAATCCATGACTAAAAATCTAGTTCCATAAAAACATCTACAGGAAAGATACACACAACCAAAAAACAATATAAACAAATTTAAAATAGGATCATAAGGGTGAGAAACTCTCTTATTTACCTTCAAACACAATTGCTCTTGCATCCGTTCTCAAGGCATGACCATGACAGTGAACACATCAATAAATTCAAGAAATCACCGTATACTCCTTTCTCGTAGCCCAGCACTCTCATCTAACTTTTTTTTCCCCACCTGGACCACCATCCTCATATTCATCTCACATTGGAATTTTGCCTCAGACCAGTTGCTAGAGAACGTACTAAACTCTCCATTCCCACAGATACCAGTGAAACACATGTTTGAATGGACGACAAATAGCAAAATATATAATGTAGAAGGTCTTCTCTTAGTATTATAACAGCTGTTATTTTGTCTAGAACACCTATATTTCAAATAATATAATATCTCTATTTCATAGAACAATTAACAAACTATAAAAACGACCAACATATGAACATAAAATATACCAATAAATAGAGTACTTTAAAGAGGTCAATGAGAGGATTATGAACGGATTCTTGCACTTGCTTGGTGCAAAGATATTTAAACAATGGTTGCTATTGCTTCCTCAGACCATTCTTGTTGCTTCATCACCACAGCCATGTCCTTGATAGCGCTGTCAGCACTATCATCACTGTACATGCCTTCGAACTACAATATCAATGCATCTAAATCTTTGTCCACCAGCTAAATGTACATTAATTTAACCAGCCAATTAATAACTTTCTCTCGTAATTCACTATCGTCAATCTCTTGTTAGCAACAAAAGTAAAGATAAGTTTATTTTAATTTTATCCAAAGATACCTTGTACTCAAGCTGAATATAACAGCCAATTATTAATAATAAATATAGTAAAAATGAGACCTTGGCACATAAATAAATACAATAAAATTGTAATAACAATAAATAAGACCTCAAGAGATTATAGTAAGTTAGTATATTTTTTTTTTAAAAAAAGTAGTCTCAGAACTATTATTTTAATAGAAACAAAATTCTAACAACCAACATCAGTGTACTTGTCATAAAATACAATTATTTGATCAGAACATAACTAAGACTCAAACTAACACAAAATCATCTCTCTAAGGTATTTTTCATCAGAAATATTGCATGTATAGAACAAAAATATATAGAACCATTCTTTTAGTCTCAAAGTATCAAACATGCTCACGACTTCTTCAAAATTCAGAAAATAGCTGCCTCTGGTGTGTTTGGATACGGGTGGAATAAGGAATAAGGATAAGGAATTTCGAAATTCGTACTTGTCCCTATTCCTTATTCTTATACCTTGGTATAGGAATAAGGGCCCGAATAAGCCCAAATTCCTTATTCCTATGATGTTTTGTTTGACACCGGAATAAGGAATAAGGGGCTTATTCCTATCCATCCCCTTATTCTCATGCATCCAAACACTGATGAACCCTACAAATTTAAAGGGGAAAGAATAATCAACCGAGAGAAAGAGAGAGAGCATGGAGGGGCAGAAAGAGAACCTGGCATCGTCGCATGCTCGACACCTTCCTTACCACCTTGCCCGTCACCCTTCCTCTTGCTTAGCTTCCTTTTTTGTTTAATTCTGAAAAGTGGAGAGAAATAGCATTAGAATAGCACCTCTTTAGAACTTTAGAAATTCAGAAATAGAAGAATTTTACCGCTCTTCCCTTCTGCCAGATGAGAGATAGAAGAGAAAAAAATAGAAAAATCTAATATTATTATAGTAATAATGAAAAAGGGAAGAGAGAAGAAGAGATGATATGTATGGATTGGAAGGAAAACCAAAAAACATTTAAAATGGTGGCGCTGGACCCACTGTTAGAGATCTGCCGCACGTACCTCACCGGAGCTTTCTGAAGGCATAAAAGCTTTCAAGTTTACTTAGTAATTCTACAATCAATTTTTTTACTGTTAGGGATCTAAACGTAAAAGAGGAATTCCATATGTTTACTTAGGATTTCAGGTTTTTCATCAAAACTTGTATAAAACAGTCAGAAAACAAACCAAAAAAAATTGCATAAATGGAAAACTAAAATGGTGCCACAATATACTTTCATACTAAAGCGTCAAAAGCTTGTGTAAAATCTATAAATCATGTCATAGTTGCTCATGGTGAGACTTCATCAGCAGCATGAACACATGAACACATATCAGTATAATAAAATGTAATCACATTTGAGACTCACCAAACCTTTTGCGCTTCCACAAATTAACTAATAAAAAAAGCAACATGTGTCACTACCAAGGAATTTATTGCAAAGTCAGGGGCAGTAGCATTGTCATTGACTACTTTTTTTTTTTCTTTAATAAAGTCAAGTGGTCAAAGGAATTGCTATAATTGGGTTAACATTACTTGATGTTAAAACTCAGAACAATCCTATATTTTTGAACTGAAAGAGGTGAAAAATTTAAACCAATTTACTTGATGTTAACATTACTAATTGGGTATAACCAAGTGACATTCATATTCAATTGTTTTGCATTGAAATCATTATTTATTCTATTAGGAATTGCAAATGAATCCACAAAAAAACCAATAATGCATCATTTCCAAAAATGCCCTCCATACATGTACTTATCTTTCAACTATGGAAACATTAGCACCATAGTCTGATACGTGACACAACAACATTATTTACAGTTTATGAACAAAATGTCTTAGTAACTTAAATCAGTTTTTTTAGTATATAATTTACTATAGAATTAAAAAGGGGGATGGCCATCTCCCAGTGCCTGTGTAACATTATGTTGGCCAAACAGGATCAGCCATATATGCAGCATTTACATTATAATAGATTAATCTAGCTTTAATATTTGGCTGCAGACTTCTTTCAGTTATTCTTTTTAGCAAAATTTTTGGCTCAAAAACATATTTGTATTAAATAGGCACCAATTTGGTGATGAGCAATATGCTGACAGAAACTTATCCAACAGCTAATTACACCCAAAAACATTCTTGATTTAATTAGTAGAAACTCAAATCATATAAGAATTGCAACACATGACAAATACAAGAATATTTGCTTGAAGCAAGATACCTAACCTTAGCTGCTCACTATCTGAACTGGCAGCAAGGAGATCCTTCTCGTTCTACGCAAGCACCAAGTGCATGAAAGATCATAAAGGGAGAGATACAATAATTTCAATTGGTTGCAGAGTCTAGAGGCAAACAAACAGTACGCCTACATACATTTAAAAATTGTTATAATTGATTCTCACTCACTGCAAAGAAGCAAAAATTTAATAGCTACCGTGGTCAAATATCTAAATAAAGAAACCTCATTTCCCATGATTCTCATATCCATGTGTCCTGGTTGCATAGACATTTCTGATCCATTAAGGACAAATTTAAATTTTAAAGTAATAAAGGGTGTTAGTTACTTATCTTTCACTGAAATTGGATGATGAGAAATGATCAGTCTGAAAAATACATCACTCTCTCCCTCTTTCCCATCTAGGGTTTAGCGAAGAGAAATTCTGCCATAACTACGAAAGAAGAACAAAATACAAAGAAGAAATCAGCAGGATCCAAAACCAATAGCACAAAATCATAAGCACCTGGACCAAAAGCATAAAATTCATGAGAGAAAAACCCTAGGTGAAGAGCTCGATTTGGCTGAGAAAGAGGAGAGACAGATGCGATCCAAGTCACTTCCTTCTCTACTGTTCATCCACGATCGCCGTCGTCTGCCTTCTCCAGTGTCTATCGATCTCAAGAAGAGAGAGACTGAAGAGAGGAGAGCGGGACTGTACTGGAGAGAGAGAGAGAGAGACAAGAGAGGAGAGCGGAAGCATCCAGAAGCTCTAATCGCACGAACTGAATCGGACGAACGGGATCAACAGAGCGGAACGGACGGTTGGGATTGATTACTGTACTTACTACAGTAAACACGTGCATCGCACGACACTCCAGATTTATATATGTATAATTGCAGTTTTTGCACGCGAGGGTGCGTCCGTGTCATGTGATGTGCATTTTTTCGCTGTATTTCATTAGATGATAGTTGTTAGATTTGACTCGTTCGAGCTTCAAACTCTTCTTGTCTAATTGACAAATTTGAAATAGATGGATATGATTGTTTTCAACTCAGATTTTCGAAATATTATTAAGAGCCATCCAATAATTTCTGGATTAATGCCGAACCCATATCTCTACTGGGCTATCGCCAACTCACGTATTCCAGATTAGACCCACCAGTGATAAATTCAGAAAGATAATTAAGGGTCATTCAAATCGAGTTTAAGAGATCGATCGAGTAGTTATTATTTTATTTTTATTATTATTATTATTTTGAAAATTGTGGATATCCTCCACTTCTTTTCTATTACAGAAAATTAAACCAAAGAGATTAATTGAGTAGCTTATAATTTGGTCTTATGATTTTCTTTATTTTACTCGTCCATGTATGATTTTCATTCCATTTTAGTTAAGTGACTTATTTGTTTATAACCAGCTTATAAACAACAAAGAAAAATAGCACTAGTTATTATATCGCTATTGATTCTATTTTCTCGTCTTTTTTAGAGCACGAGTTATTAACTTATTATCGCTATTAATTATTTATTCATGGCTGTCTTAGGTTTGACTTTACAATAAAACATAGAGACCAAAAATTTGTTATTTCAATATTAACATAACTGCTCCACCGTATATAGAGCATAAATCTTTGTGAATTTAAAATTTTATATAAGTATTAGCAAATAATAATAAAAAAAGTCTATTCGGACTGAATGACGACTTGTTCACCTCTTCATTAATTTTTTAATGTACATTTTTTTGAGAAAATTATTATATTAACGTACTTGAAAGATGGTCTGTTCCATTTTTATTTTCCTTTTCTTGAGGTGAAATGGTCTGTACCATACTACAAGGCAAAGACGACTTCAAACAAATGAGACTCTTGAGTCTTGACCCACCGGCCACCGCCAACGACTCAACCACATGAAGCGCTTCACATCTTGTTGTTGGCTTATGTAGAAATTTGACCCAGCTTAGTCCACGACACACTAGGGGTCGAGCTTGTTATTTTCTTATCTCTAACATCACTCTCCTTACGTGTCAAGTTGTATTTCACATCAACTAAAGTTTGACCAAGAAATATGTATCCTCTCCATTTGTACCGTACTGGAGAGATCAATTAGACCACAGGAAATATATGTTGCAAGTGACCGGATTGTCATTTAATTACTAGCTGAATCAGCCCAATTTTGATCCAGCCCAAACTATGATTGGGTTAAAATTTTGTTATTGAAAATAGTCTCGTGGACTTCTCTACATTGAAAAATGTGGTCTTTGTTTCAAAGGAGTAAACTGTCAAAAATGTAAGGTCATCGACAAACTAATCCTTGGCTTTCAAATTTTTAATTGAAGATGTTGATAGGTCAGTAGGGATCCGTATTCTCTGGAGTTCCCTTTTAAGAATTGTAGAGTGCAGTTCTTCATCACGACGGTCCGATCAAATTTTGACGGTTAAAATTTTCAGATCGTACAGATTTGGTATCAATTACAGGGCATTCATTATTGATCGAGGACGGTTGTGATGCCGAACTGCACTCTGCAGAGGATATCGTTCTGAGTCAGTAGGCCAATGCAAATAGCAAACCTATTCACTCCATCTTGCATGAAGTAAGATTTAGTGCGTGATGAAGAACTATTTGTCAACAAAATCCTTGTGTTTTTGGTGTTTCATGAACGAGGGGACCTGATTAGCGATGCTTACTACTTCAAGTAAATTTTATCTGGACTAATGCAGTAATTTGACCAAACAATCATAACTAGGCACCTCAATTGGAAATTGATGTTTCACAACCAAAAATATGACTTAACAATAACAAAAATCTGACGACTTTCACAGAATTTTATTCGGTAGATAAATTAAGGACACCACTTCATTTCACATCTGGGAAAAATAAAAAAAACAATACAATTACGTGAAGACTTTGACTGAAGCCGACCCCCAAGTGTGCTAGAGTATACATTTTCTCCTTTTTCCTTTCTTGTTTTCTTAACAATAGAGAAGAAAACAACTGAAATTACCTGTTTCTTATATATTTCCTTTGTCATGTGAAAGAAATATGAAAAGAAATTCAAGGATGCCGATACTGAAAGAATGCTGAGTTTCTGATAGTAACCCAGTGAATTTTATTTTATTTTTTCCAATTTACACCAGCTCTAAATATCTCAATAATAAGGACAACTTTGCACTTACTCAAGTATCTCTCAGGAGCCTAATATTTTTAACATGCACTTTCTTTAAGTTAATGACCATTAATAATTACTCATCTGCTGCATAACTGAAACGTCTCTTTCTAAAACGATTTCTTTATATGTAAGTCATAATTCTCTTGCGGGCTGGCCCACCTCTTACAATAAAGAAAAGAAGCCGCCATCTCTGATTTATAAAAACAGCTAGCCGAACTTTATTGCTTTATTTGAAAAATGGAAGAATATAAAATACGAAAAAATATACATAGACGGTGACATGGCACGGCTTGGCTTGACTTAGCTGAGCCCGATTGCAATAAGGATGGAATGGTAGTCTGGAACTAGAGGGAACTAGCCAGCTTTGTTGGACAATTGGCTAGTAATGAAGGTGTGATGCTCCTTCCAGCCTTCCAGCTTCTCTTTCTGACTATCTGGTCCCAGCATCAGCTAATCATCCGAATAAGTTGATTTGGGGTTAATTACGATCACAGGTTATTGATGGGGTAAACAGTACAATTACGATATCCAGGTTATGTACTAAAAGCACGTCCGAGTTATATATTTTAATAGATTTAATTTAAATATATAATTTATTAATTTGTTCTTGTACTTTTATCCCTTAATTCGTTTTGACCTCTGAACCATTTTTTTAGTGACATACAACCAGCCAGCTTCGGAGTGGCTCCACGCTTATTCATGAGTAAGCGTTTGTGGAGCTATTATATTTTCCTGAAATTTCATAATGTTTGCCTGATAATAATTTTAATGACTTTTAACTATATATAGAACTTTGAATGTTATCTGTCGTTCAAAGCAAGCGACATACAACCTTAAAATAAAAAGAAAGTTCTATACGTGCAAATGTAAACACATGTTTAAGAAAAGATGTTTGTTATGCTGACAAATGTGTTTATGTTCATAGCCACAACTACATTTTCTTCATATCATGGGAAAGAAATGGATGTACAACATCATTTGTGAAAGGCCCATATATAAAAATTAGGCCCAGTAATCTGGACCATGGGCTCACAGTACGACGGCAGATTTGCTGGCGACTATTGAGTATTGACTAAGAATTGTCCGATTGTAATCAAACGGTTCAGATCTGACAGAAAAAAAAACAAGATGCATACATAAAATTAGACAAAACCTTTTCTATATATTCCATTCAGTTTAATATATAACTTTTTCTTTTTTTTTTTATTTCTCTCGTAATTGTTTCTCCCACATATTCAGCTTCGAATCAATATACTTGGTTGCCGACACTTTTTTATTTTTATTTTTATTTTTGGAACACGCCATAGCTGAACAGAATTCAATAAGAAAATAAGAAAAAGAACAGAGAATGAGAGAGAAACAAAAACGCCATGGCAAGGATCCAAATCAATTCTGTTATGCTATATATGCAAAGTGGGTCCCACTCTCTGTCTTCTACCCCGTACATTCCAACGGTCATGAGAACACAACACACCACTTCTTTACGTTATAATTTGTCACCGTCTCTGATATATATGGTTTTGTTATCAACTACAAGTGAGCATGTGTTGTATCTCCAAAATGCACATGTTAAATTGTTGAAACCGCAACAATAAATGTATATACTAAATTTAACAAATATACCAAATCTAACTAATTATTTATATTTATATTTATATTTATATAACATATAATTATCGTATCTAGTCGCATAAGATTAATTGATTGAATACAACATGTCCGCCCATAAAAGCACATTTAATTTCTTAAAACACTTAGTTAATATTTATAAACATATGCATCACTCAAGAATCGTGCGACGAGCAAAAATTGAAACATATTTTTTCAAATAAATAAAAATATCGCTCTTTATATGTGATCAATTCTAAATCTAACATCTAAAGATTGAAATTGTTTATTTCGTTTCAACTGATGCATGAGTTCAATGCAGTTACTTTTTTCTTTTTATTGTGGAGAAGGTGATAATTATTGTGAATTTTCTTTCTTATTAATAAGCTTTCTTTAATTTGAAGTGTTTCATACCTCCAAACATATTACCTCATTATTATCTTGTCAATAGCCATTGGGACCAGGACCACCATTCCCTTTTTGTTTGTGACCCTAGCATAACTAGAAATTGTTTTTATGAACAATACTTCGTAAAATATCATTTAGTAGTATGAAGAAACTTTGATATATAATCGATTAAGAAAACAAGAGTTCATGTATCTCAAATTTTTTTTTATCCATCGTTTAAATAGAAAAAATCTTACTCTAGACAAGATAAGGCAATTTATTTTAGTGCTTTGAATGATATATTTGAATTGACTATATTAAGTATTTTTTCAGAAAATGTAATATGTTTATTTGTTTTTTATCCTTTCGTCTTATTGCAACAAAACAGTATGGACATTTGAATGACAATAGTACAACCTGTCTTAATATGACATACAAAGTCCTAGAAAAAAAAAATTTATCAAAAATTTTCCATTGTGCAATTAAAAGCAAAGATGTGACATTTTACATTTCTTTATTTCTTAATTTAATGCTATTGACAAAGAAACTGAGTAAGCCTGAGAGCATTACGTGTGCAAAGACTAGTAGCTTCGTAACAAAACCACAAGCCATGAATCAGCTTGGGACTTCGCTACAGGACAAACAAAGGATGTTGCACTGTTCCTCTCCCCAAACAGCGTCTTACGTCCCTCTTTCTCTCTCTCTCTGTGCTCCGTTTCTTTTGTCACGTGCCTCTCGCGCCAGATCCCAACTCGACCCCACCTCACGCGGCGCATGTGACCGGTCCAGAACCGGTTCGACCAACCAAACCAGCGGTTCACACCATCCGGTCCGTGACCCCTTCACCTTTTCTTTTTCCCATCCTAAGTTTCTAACCAGAGGGCAAAAGCAGGTGCACCGTGGGACCCACCTCCTCTTCGTCTTTTTGCGTCTCGGGGCTCGGAAAGCGATATCTACTGTCGTTTCTTCCTTCACACTTGCTGGGTGCGGCGGTGTGCCACGTCAGCGGATCAGTTACGTCGGTGTGAGTGGGACCCACGAAGAAACTACAACCCCAACCCCACCCGTCTGAGCGAACAGGAGTGGAGAGTACCGGTGTGGGACCCACGTAGTCAGTGTCTGTTACTGGTGCAGTGTTGTTCCTGTGCGTTTCTTCCTTCGTAAGCAATTAACTGATCGACCTAACGGATCCAATTTTATGTTACTAAGATCTCAAAGTGCCAATCATTTTCATTTTGCTTCTCTTTTGAGAAAACTACGATTTCTTAATTTGTCCTCATTGTTGCTTTATTTCCATTTTTTATAAGAAAAAATTGGCTGATTCCTTTTTAAAACTTGATTGTTTTAGTGGAGTGGATCACGTTCACACTTGCTATAATTCACAAATAGCATATATATAGTAGGAGTGGCAAAATGAGGAGTTTGTAAAAGTTAAAATTATAGTGGTGCAGGTAGGTACACAGTTGTTCTGTAACTTAGATGGGGTTAAAAGTTAAAACAAAATAGGTGACTGTACAAGCACTACTTTTTATTATAGTTATTTATTTATTATAATATAGGTGACTGCATAAAATAAATTGTAGTAACAATGGGCAAATACCTTAATTTATTTATTATAAAAACTGTTTTATTTTATGCAGGGCGGTAGCCAGTAGGCAACAAGCCCTGGTGACGAAACTCCAACACAGTAAAAAGAGATCAGATCATTAGACCGATCTGGACACGAATCTTGAGAGAGAGAGAGAGAGAGAGAGAGAGAGAGGGGAATAAAGCAACGCAAAGCAAAGATAAGATTCGAGAAGGGCACGCGGATGAGAGAGTGGTCCCCACAGATAAAGAAAGAAAGAAAGAAAGAAACAGGGATTGGATTGGAATGGGGACTGAGGAGCGGCCTGGCCTTGTTTGGTTAATTTTAATTAGGCAGCTGGTTTAGTGATACTGAGTTACTGATAACAATGCTTGCTAGCTGCTTGGTGGGATGAATGAAAAATTATTGGAACTTGAAATGTGTGTGTGTGATTCGGGTAAGTATAGAATAGAATAGTATGGGCTGTCAGCCTGTCAAGGTGGATCATTGCCAGACTCTGCAACGCTTGCTTTACCCGACAACCCCTGCATTCTTTGACTAGTCAACATCTCCCTCCCACTTTCTCCTTCTCAGATCTTCTGCGACCATCCCAACCGCCACATCATGTAACCTCTCACTCCATATGAGAGCAACACGGAATTCCGCATAGAGTAGATGTAGGATATCATTAATTTAAGTTATTCAGTGACAGTAACTGTAGTATAGGATTGCTTTATGTTTGTTTGAACTTTGAACACTGAAACGGGCGTAGAGTACATACATGCATCTCTGTTTAAAACATGTACCAGTAAGTAAACAAACTGAAATTGATAAAAGAGAGAGAAAAAAGGGAAAGCAAAATAGTGGGGCCCACGACCAAGGTCCCGCATCGGGTCCATAAAATGAAATCGTTGTTGCAGGAGATGCTCGAATTTTCCATGCTTCCATTGTCTCAGTCTGATTTTCTCTATCTCTTTTTTTATTCAAAAGAAAATTCCTTAACCTGATTCAATCCTTACATTACACATCAGCTCTTCTCGTTCGTACGATAGCTACCTTACCCATCCTCGCTCTCTCTCTCTCTAGATCTCTCTCTCACTCTAGTCTAGACTGTTGCTTTCCCTATATTTAGCTGTTGGGTCTAGAGCTTGGAGTTCATTTCCTCCTCCTCTTACAACAAAAAAAGGTTGTTGCCTTGTTGGTTGTTACTTGTTGCATTTGAGACTTGAAGAGCTAAGCTAATTTCGCTTGGTTTTGTTTGATTGTGTGAGTGTAACCGTGTATGGATGGAGATCTCTTGTGCTAACCACCAGGTAACTCATGATTCACAACGTATATATGTTGCAAAAGCTTTGTTCCTAATTTCTAATCTGTGCATGCTTAGTTCTTCCTTAATTGTCTTTAGTGCTCGTTTTTTTCTGTCTGTTTCTTATACCTAGAAAAGGTAAATAGATCAAGTTCTGTTTCCTTGTACTCTTTCTTTCTGTTTGGAATATCAGTATGTAGTACTTTAATTAAGCTGAGACAGGCTAAAAAAATGACATTAAGGTGACAGAAATTAAGTACTTAGCTTTTTCCTTCTATTTCTTAAATATAAGCTCAAAGAACATAAAGATGTATATACTAATTGAGAACTAGAATAATAGAAATTTAGCTAGCGTTACTGTCTTCTTTTTTGGACTCTATTTGGTTCAATTTTGTTGAACTTATTTTGTTATTCAAGTCGGATCTGTATAACCAAAATATATCTCAATTTCCTTATCCTTTTTAGTATTTATAATTTATTTTCAAAAATATGAGGTAACTACAAATATATAATATCAAAACTGTAGTCATATGCTTCGGTAAATCATAAAAAGTTTACATTATTATTGACTAAATTTGTGCATGCTATCCATCCTTTTATAATTAAATAGCATTTCCACATCTGATAGTCTATTAAGCATGTAATTATCCCTCAAAGAGACCTTCCTCTTTGAATTGTTTTCGGTACATGTACTACTCAGTACTCATGCATCCATTATTTTTGAGATTTGATTAATTGATAAATTGCTATTGTATTTTAAGCTATTTGCTTGGTGTAATCCGTTCATAATTGAAACCTAATTTTGTTAGCATTTATAATATCTAATTATGATCATTCAACAAGTTTCTTAAACATTTATGCACTAAATTAGGAAACTACAAGTTAGTACAATATAGGTGTTAGAATAGAACAAAAGTTTCATGACTGATAGAACCTTAACAGCATCAAAATGTATACAGTATCGGTTTGGTTTTACTAAATCAATCAAGCAGGATCAACCTTTAATTTTCCCAAGGAAACCAAAATGGTAAAAGGATAATTGGCTAGGATATACATCAAATAACAAGCATAATTGAGGCTTCTGATTCATTAATTGACAAATAATGATCTGTGTGTTTAATGTTTTTACACAGTCAATGGCGACACTACCACTTGAAGAAATTCTCACCAGCTGCCCGAAACCAGCTCAGTTGCCACATCAGACACCACCACAGCAACTAGAGAAAAAACCAAGACCTCAACCGGACCATGCCCTAAAATGCCCTCGCTGCGACTCAACAAACACAAAATTTTGCTACTACAACAACTATAGCCTCTCTCAACCAAGGTACTTTTGCAAAGGTTGTAGGAGATATTGGACAAAAGGTGGCTCTCTTAGGAATGTGCCAGTTGGAGGTGGTTCAAGAAAGAACAAGAAACTTTCTTCAAATTCAAATGCAAATTTCTTGAAGAAGCCACATGATATAAACAATCCTCCATTTGCTTCTGATCCCAGTTATCATGACCTCAATTTGGCATATGCAAGATTACATGGCAGTGGCTTGATGCTTGGAAACCCCAACCCCAACCCTAACCCTAGTTATGGGATGTTTGAAAGTTTATATCCAAATGGAATCATGCAAGGTCTGTGTGGTCTTGGACCTCAAGAGGGTTATAACATTGGAGGGTTTGGACATAGTGCAATTGGTTCCTTGGTTGACAGCAGCGTGACAACCACAACATTTCAAGGGTCTTCTTGCAAAAGTTTTGAAGGAGAGGATAGAAAGGGTTTTACTGGAATCGATCAATGGCAACTCACTGGAGATGGATTAAACATAGGCATGGATTTTGGCAAAGAGAACTTCAGCGGATATGGTATGATTAACAAGTCTCTTATTTAGATGATATTGGTATAGGCAGGGATAGCATGTTCTTTGTTTAGTTCTGAAATCAGAATTCGATATCTTGTTTTTTTGGATGTCTTTTATTTGTTTAGTTCTGTATGTTTTACCGTTTTAGATAGTTCAGTTAAAATGTTTGGAGACCCTAAGTATTTGCTCACATGATGTGCATGGTTAGCAAGCTTTTTTTCTTTCTAATGTGTGATTTGGGTATTAAATGTCAGAAGTTAATCTTGATACCGTGAGTTCCTTTATTTAATTAGAGAAAATATAATGCATGTGCTTTACTCTTGATTTTGTATATTTTCCAATTCTTTTCGAAAGTAGATCGATGTTTGTTCCATGTTAGGTCAGATTAACAACGTATTATATAAAAGCTGCACTTATAGAATTTTCATGAGCGGCATTCCCCATGAACTTGCTGCAGATGTTTATTTCAAATTGAAAGATGAGAGGGGATCAATTCCTGGTTGAGAATTCCAATGAACTCATCATCCAATGTCATGATTGCCAAACATTCCTATTTCTTTAATTATAATTATTCTTTGACGCGCATGGAGAGAAGAGGATATCATTGTCTAATATATAGCATAATTATAGTAGTAATAGTGGTTGTAATAATAGTAATAATGAAAATTAATAATGAGGGATCTAATCTAGTCCTTTGCTTCAAGTGAGTGGGAATCTTTGGAATCATCCTTCCAGCTTATTTGCCAACTTAGAGCAACCCTTTAGACTATTTATTTAATTCATTGTCTTACTAAAAAATTAATTGCTCAAGCCTTTATAAGTCGAGCTGGCTAAGCATGATACCACCGAAAATACACGAAACTAATATAAAAGAACTGGATTAGAATTCTTTTTATTTTAAGCTGCAGTTATGTATGTATTTGAGTGAAACATTAACTTGACACTTATCTAGATTTACCGTGTATATTGTTTCCCTTTCAATATTTGTAACGCTCTACTAGGATTCATACCATAATCAATATATATATCCATTCATGATCAAATTCTTGCCAAATCTGTATTGCAAATTCTATATTAAAAGTTGATGTATGGAACTATTGACCATTGTTTCTTCAATATAATAAGTACAGAGAATTTCCAAGAAATATATACAACGAAACCTAACCGGATATGCAATAATAATTGAATTTAATTAGAAAAGATATGCACCATTGCAGATGAATTGTAGGAATCCACGATAAATATTCTGCTCAAGTAAGTTCGCACCGATTGAAGAACCACATATATATCCTTGGCTAATTAAAAAGTATAGTATTGTAGCACTATAATAATGAAGATTGTAATTGCATGATACCTGGGAACATTTTCCTGTCGGTAATGCATGCCTCCCACCAGACAATGATAATTGATAAAAGATCTCACCTATGCTGCTATCCATATATTCTGTGTGTATTAACAAAAAGCATAGCTAACTACAAAACCAAAAAGCAGCACACAGATCATGACAGAACTTATAAATGATCCGTACAACTAACCAATAACCATTCCTTCCAGTAATAAATGGTTGGCTGATGAACAACAATTTGTTGTTTTGCTTCTAACCATATATCCAATTGCCAATAAAAAAAAAGAAAAGAAGAATAAAAGAAGAAGAAGAAGAACATAGGGAGAAGGATAGGATATACGAAGCATGTGGTTGGCAGAGAATAGGAGCATGTGCAGACCAACAACTGCAGTACTGCACCTACTGGCACGTGCCAATCACTCATCTAATCTTGATATTGCTTCTACATGTTGGTGTTGCACTCTTTTTAGTTTTGAGATGGATTGACGCCATGTGTGGTGCACTAAGTATCAGAGGGGTCATTAACTCATAATAATCTAGAATCCTCTGAAATGGAATTGTTGGAATATGGTGTCACAGAAGATCATGGTTTAGATCTAATGTGACACCTGACTTGGCAAGGAAGAAACGCCGACTTGGAGCACAAGAAACGTATGACTTGATGTACAAGTCATGAGTGACTTGATGTGCAAGAAATCTTTTCTATTTATAGGTTTTCTCTCCTTGTATTGTATCAATTCAGATTTACAGAAAATAATAAAAAGAGAGGTGTGCGTGTGTTGTGGACGTAGGTACATATTATACTGAACCACGTTAAATCTCTGTGTTCTCGTGTTCTTTATCTTATTTACTTTCTTTACATGGTATCAGAGAGGTAGATTCTGAGATCTGTGTGTTTTCTTTGTCTTGTGCGAGTTACTGCACAAGATTGAATCCTTTATCCCTGTGCGAGTTACTGCACAGTTGGATCTTCTCGACCAACTCTTATCTCACCGAAACCCCGACTAGACCTGCGATTTCGGACCAAAATTAGTCCATTTCGTACCAAAATTCCTTACTGACTTGCGTGTTCTTTTTTACTTGTCCTTTTCTTGTGCGAGTTACTGCACAGTTGGACTTGATATCTTCCCTGCACAAGAGATTTGTGTAGATAATCTTTACTGGAGACCATGGCCCTTATTCAAAACATAAACGAATCTTGGATTATAGATTCTGGAGCAACAGATTACATGACTTACAACAAGGACGATTTGATAAGAGAATCTCACCCAAGGAAGACCGAGATCGCCAATGCGAATGGGGAAGTTTATCTAGTCACAGGGGCTGGAGATGTTCAATTTTCCTCATCTTTGACACTCTCAAATACTTTATTGGTCCCTTCTCTTTCATCAAGACTATTGTCTGTAGGTCAATTATGTGAAGAACTTAATTGTGTTGTACTCATGTATCCTAGATTTTGTCTCTTTCAGGATTTCATGACGAAGGAGATTATTGGTCGTGGTACTAAGAGGGGAGGACTGTATCATTTGGAAGACATAGCTGCTGGAAGAGCTCACTTATCAGCTGGCTCAAGTTCAAGTAGGAAGTCTTCGATTTGGATGTGGCACAGACGTCTAGGCCATCATTCTTTCGGGTACCTAAAGAAACTTTATCCAAGTTTATTTTCTGGGTTTGAGAATGAATCTTTTGATTGTGAGGTATGTATTAAATCTAAGAGCCATCGAACCCATTTTCCTAAAAACTTAGATAATGACATAATGACAAAACCACTCCTTTTGACCTGGTTCACTCTGAAGTATGGGGTCCTTCCCCGGTTGAATCTCAGGTTGGTAACAGATGGTTTGTGTTATTTGTTGATAATTGCACTAAAATGACTTGGATTAATGTGGTAAAACATAAACATGAGGTACCACTTGCCATCAAATCTTTCATTACCATGGTAAAGAACCAGTTTGACAAGAATGTTAAAATTTTCAGAAGTGATAATGGAAGGGAATTTGTCAACAAAACATTAGGAGAATTCTTTAACACCAATGGAATTATACATGAAACAAGTTGTGTGGGCACCCCTCAACAAAATGGCATAGCGGAGCGAAAGAATAGGCAAATTTTAGAAATGACCAGGGCAATGATGCTAGAAAATAATGTACCTCATTCTTATTGGGATAATGCAGTTACATCTGCAGTTACTTGATGAATAGGTTGCCTTCTGTGGTACTTGACTTTCAAACACCCTTGTAAGTACTTTCAAAGTACTGCTTAATTCCCTCAGTTCTTACGATTCCACCAAAAGTATTTGGTTGTATAGCCTATGTTCATATACAAAAAATCAAAGGTCAAAGTTAGATCCATGTGCTGAAAAGTGTGTGTTCATAGGTTATGGTCAACGTCAAAAGGGATATAGGTGTATGAACCCGGCCTCTAGAAAAATTTATACCACAATGGATGTAACCTTTATTGAAAATGAGGGGTATTTTCTGAAAGAGCAGACTCATTCTCAGGGGGAGAGTACAGTAAAGAATGAGCCTTGGTTTGATGCAATGACAGATGATGAACCACAGTTTGGTCCGAATTCTAGTGATTTTGGTCCGAACGGAGATACCAATGGAGATACTAGACCTTTGTCCAGACCGAATTCAGAACAATTCGGTCCGAACAGAGAAGGAACAGAGGATGACACCATGTATTTAGGTCCGAACTTGTTGGATTTCGGTCCGAATTCAGAACTGGTAATTGAGAATTCTTCTGATCTAGAAATAGACCCTCTTGATAGCTTTGGTCCGTCAGATGATGATGAAGATGAAGAAACGATACAGTCTCCTCCATCACCACATAACCATACTCCGAAGTCAGTGGTAAGTGTTTCTGAACCTGTTACTACTAACCCTGGTTATCAGTTGCCTTATAGGATTAACAGGGGCATACCTCCGAAGAGATATCGACCGGATGAAAGTGGTGAAGGCAGGTATGCAATGGCTAACTTCATGACTTTGTCTCACATGCCAGAACAAGTGAAGGAATTTGACAAGGTTCTTGCCTCAGCTCATGTTCCAAGAAACCTGAATGAAGCTCTTAGTGATCCAAAATGGGTTGAAGCAATGAAGACAGAGATGGATGCATTGGAGAAGAATGAGACTTGGGAATTGGTAAGAAGGCCTAAAGAAAAGCGATAGGTTGCAAATGAATATTTACAATCAAATATAGGCCCACTTGAGAAATTGACAGGCACAAAGCGAGGCTGGTGGCAAAGGGTTATTCTCAGACTTACGGAGTGGATTACCAAGAAACTTTTTCACCAGTAGCCAAGCTCAATACTGTCAGGATTCTGTTGTCCATTGCAGCAAACCGAGACTGGCCTCTACATCAGTTTGACGTGAAGAATGCGTTTCTACATGGTGATATAGATGAGGAAATCTATATGGACATTCCACCCGGATATGGTTACTCAAGTGAACAACCTCTTGTGTGCAGATTGAAGAAAGCACTGTATGGTCTAAAACAGTCGCCGAGAGCTTGGTTTGGACGATTTTGCAGTGCCATGGAAGGATATGGATACACCCAGAGTGATGCAGATCATACTTTGTTCTTTTTGAAGAATAAAGAGAAAATTGTTATCTTGATAATCTATGTTGATGACATCATAATCACAGGTGATGACTCTGAAGGAATCCGAGACCTAGAAGAAAAATTATCCAGGGAATTTGAAATGAAGAACCTTGGAGGCTTGAGGTACTTTCTTGGAATAGAAGTGGCACGAAATAAGGAAGGTATATCTTTATCTCAAAGAAAGTATGTACTGGACTTGCTAGCTGAGACAGGGATGCTAGATTGCAAACCTGTGGACACACCATCCAAACAGAATACAAAACTAGGAGTGCTTCCTGGTCAGGTACCAACGAACAAAGACCAGTACCAAAGGTTGGTGGGAAGGCTTATTTACTTATCACATACTCGGCCTGATATTGCTTATGCCGTGTCTGTAGTAAGTCAGTTCATGCATGCTCCTAGTGAAGAACATATGGAAGCGGTTATGTGGATTTTGAGGTATCTCAAGGGATCCCCTGGAAGAGGTATCTTCTTCAAGAAAAATGGTCATCTTCAAGTCAAGGGCTATACAGACTCTGACTAGGCAGGAGATGTGACTGACAGGAAATCCACATCTGGATACTTCACCTTTGTTGGTGGCAACTTGGTCACTTGGCGAAGTAAAAAACAGAAAGTAGTAGCTCTGTCTAGTGCTGAAGCTGAATTCAGAGGAATTGCTAAGGGTGTTCAAGAATTGTTGTGGATTAAAAGGGTACTCAAAGACCTTGGTCTTTATGATGGCGAGGAGATGAAGTTGTTCTGTGACAACAAAGCAGCTATTGCTATATCTCAAAATCCTGTGCAACATGATAGGACCAAACACATTGAAGTGGATCGACATTTCATTCGACAAAATCTTGAAGAGAAAATCATTGGCATTCCTCATGTAAGAACTGAAGAACAGCTGGCTGACATACTGACAAAAGGAGTGTCCAGTACCATCTTTCATACTGATATTGGCAAGTTGGGCATGCGAAATATCTACTTGCCAACTTGAGGGAGAGTGTTGGAATATGGTGTCACAGAAGATCATGGTTTAGTTCTAATGTGACACCTGACTTGGCAAGGAAGAAACGCCAGACTTGGAGCACAAGAAACGTATGACTTGATATGCAAGTCATGAGTGACTTGATGTGCAAGAAATCTTTTCTATTTATAGGTTTTCTCTCTTTGTATTGTATCAATTCAGATTTACAGAAAATAATAAAAAGAGAGGTGTGCGTGTGTTGTGGACGTAGGTACATATTGTACTGAACCACGTTAAATCTCTGTGTTCTCGTGTTCTTTATCTTATTTACTTTCTTTACATGAATTAAATTTTGTAGAGTTCTCAAGAGCTGTGTTGTAGTACCGTGATTAAGAGAGATAATTCTATACGCATGAAATGTGATGGCCAATTTGGCAAAATGTTTGGACATAAGAACGTATAAAAAAAAAAAAAAGTATAAAAAGAGACCTGTTGAGATGTACTTAAAAAATTATAATAAATAATTATTGCATTCTAAAAAATAAGTCATTTTTTATCGAGTACTGAAGCGTTTAATGTTGGCGAGTGGTACTGGTACATGACTGTCTATCTTTCTAATAATTTAGCAATGCATACATCAATATGCAATGAAAGACCTAAAAGTTTATCAAATCATGTAGAAAACAAATAGTATGCTTTCCCACTCCACATCAACATGTCCCTCACATAACTAATGAAAATTAATAAGATTAAAACAGAGAAAGTTCTAGAGCTTTCTCACATATATGCCGGACAAATAGTTCTAAGGAAAAGGAAGAAAACGACATGGATTCATCATGTAGAAACTTAAATCTAAGAAATTAAGGACAACAGAAGTATTATTTCCTTCCATATATACAAGCTAGAGATGCAGTTTCAAATTAAATATTAAATAAAAACCTGCTTCGTTTCTAATTTCTTGATTAAAGGAGTGATAAGATTAACCCTAGAGACAATTTAATTTAAACTCATCGCCGTTCAACAATAAAAATCGGCGGTTGTATACTCTTTACTCTTAAGATAATCAAGGTAGGAATATATGTAGGTATAATCTACTTTTTAAATTGAAGAATGACTAGTGAAGTGGTCACACGAGCATACAGCCATATAGAGTGATAAACCTTCAGCTTTAGCCAGGTGACTAGTGAGCGAACCCATCCATCTACTTATCATTACGTGCAAGAATCAACGTACCCATACGGATAATTAATCATCATGAGCATGATACATATATATGTTGTTATTAATGAAAAATCATCTGGCATCAACTCAATAACATAAGGGTACGTAATACATGGATGATTCCAACATTTGGTTATCATAAATAGTAACTTAAACTTTCAATTAATTATTTGATTATAGCAAGTTTTGGATTCTCCCAACTAAGATGAATCGTCACTTTTTTTGTTTAAAAAAACAATAATTTAACACGTTCCACAATCATGTCAAAAAAGTTCACGTATAAAATCGTAGTTTTATAAAAATTGTGACCCACAATTAATCTTAGTTGCATGATTCAAATCACTCGTGTTATTTTTAATAAAAAAATTATTTACTCAGAAATTTTAATAAGGAAAAAGGAAAAAAAAAATTTTAATAAGGAAAAAGTCCCAACGCGATATTGGACCGCGTACGGTTCCTGACTCCTAACGCGGTCAACGACCGCGTTAGGAGGCAGAACACTTGTTTAATTTTTATTCAAAATTGCAGACCGCGTTTAGTATCTTTCATCTTTTATCTTTAATTTTTATATTTTAATTTTTATACTCTATCTTTCATCAAATATACAATATATTATCTTTAATGTATTTTTATAATATATTGTATTATATTATTTTTATAATTTTTATAATACAACTTTAATATTAATTATTTTGTTATCATGTGTTTTGGTATTTATTGTTTAAAATTAATCCTATATGTTTTTATTGTATGTTTATTGAAGGAAAATTTACTTAATGATTTTATATTTAAAATTAATACAAAAAAGTAAACTTAAATTAAAACTTAGTAAACCATAAAAATAAAACATTACAACGACACATAGCTAATAATAATAACAATCGCAAATCATTCATTATAACGACACATAGCTAAGTTACTAAACTATAATAGTAAAATACATGAAAATTAAAAATAAATCTACTTATAGATTTTGACTATCTACATATTGCAGAATTTCATCCCACCATGGTTCCTCCTCTTCATTTTCCTTGTCCTGTTGATTACTGGCACCGGCGTTGTCAGCCATATGAGCGGCTTCGTTCCAGAAAGCCGCATCAGCCTCTTGTTTTTCTATCTCTGCCATACATCTTGCTGCATTTCTTCTTTCTTCCTCTCTTTTTGCCTTTTCAAGTCTATGGCGCATCTGCATGTTCTGAATTTGTTTTCGCCATTTCTCCTTCTCCTCTTCTTCTTTTAGTTTTTTCTTTCGCGACTCTTCTATTCTCCTAGACCAATACTCAGATACAAGTTTGTCATGTTCTTCCCTCTTTTTTCTTTCGGCCTCTCTGTACCGAGCTTTCGTTTCTTCCGCTTCACGGCGATTGTGGTCAGAGTAGTGCTCACGCATGATGGTTTCTTGGTAATTGAAAATTTTACCATACTTTGTACATATCACTATGTGGTCTCCACGAAAATTTAAAATGGATTCAACCATAGAGAAGGGTGATGGCTGCCATGTTTGCTGTTCTTGGGGTATCGGTTTAGGTGGTAAGTACTCTGACCAGTCATAACGCTTCGGCCTTTCTCTTTCCTTCTGTTCTTTTACGTGCTCGAGGTAATGCCATCTTAAGGGCACGTCATAGTACGGTTCATGCACATTGTATTGGCAAGTTTGAGAACATTGACGACACATTGCGGTCCATTCCCCTCTTTGTTTTTGTTGGTCGTTGAGAGTAGAATGGAAGAATGATCCCCAGAACTCTTTCACAATTTCACTTGGATTAATTTTGTTGGTATTGTTGGAGTTTGAGCTATTTCCTTTTTCCATGGTGGTAAAGTTTTTACGAAGAAGTTGGAGATTATTTTGTCTGGCTGAACCTGGAGAGTTCTATATAGATGGAGCTCTGGTGTACTGTACCAAAAGTCTGAATTAAATTTCACGTGATACTTTTCAGACTTTTTCAGACTACGTCAAACTTTTTCAGACCATCATAATTCTTTCTCAGAGCACAGCCAACTTTTTCAGAGCACGCGTAGTTTTTTCAGACCATCATAATGCTTTCTCAGAGCACGCCTGTTCTATTCTTAGAGCACGTTTGTCCTATTTGAAGATGTCACAGGGATATACATTCAGACTATACATTAATATCACATGTACAATTATTATAGTCAAATTTATTAAAGGCAATAATTAAAATAAACAAACTTTAATTAAACAACGAAATCATGTATTTAATTTTTATTAAATTTTTAATAAACTCATCTATTTGATTTTATTAAATTTTTTATTTGTTTCTACATTTTTTTATAACGTATTTAATTTTTCCAAATTCTTTTTTACATATCTTATTTTTATTAAAATATACTATTTCAAATAAACATGTTTGTCAACATGTTTATTTATTTATATTAGTCCGGTCTAGATCGGGAGCATCATATTTTATTTGATGATTACATTCAATAAAGTATCCTATTGACGGTCATGAAACGTTGTTCATTCGCATTTAATTTTAGATGTACGTGCGTCGTAATATTATTTTCGAATATTGCCTACAAGTCGCAACAGACAAGCAACAAAAAATAATAAGCAACATAAACTACACATACATGATATAAAACATAATAACATACATCACAATATATACAAATCCATAACATCCATAACATCCATAACATAAATAACATACTACCTCCTACGTCCAGACTGCAAAAATCTCTCACGTTTCCTAATTACTCGTCTCTCTCTTCTCTCAGCCAAACAAGGGGTAACTGACTCATCCTCCGCCTGAATCTCCTCGTCCACCTCCTCAGAACCGCCGTCATCCTCAGCACCCTCCTCGTCACCGCCCTGATCACCCTCCTCATCGCCAACAACCTGACCACCCTCGTACGTGGCGGTCTGTAGTAAGGTAGTGAAAGACTCTCCCCCTCCCATACTACCCAATGGCGAAGAAAATGAAGGGATGCTATATGGCGTACCAAATGCTGGCATAGTGAACGGTGGAGCAGTCTGGCCGAACGTACTAAACGGTGCAGAAGTCTGGCCAAACGGGGGAAAAGGTGGCTGGTATCCTGGCATGTAGCCACTGAAAATGCCGGTGGGGTCATGCCACATACCGGCAAACTGAGAGGTCGATGACGATGGACCAGCATCCTGTGTGGGAGTAGGACCAGAAAGTGTCACCGGCGTAGGATCTACGTGGGAATGAGAACCCCTGGGTGGTCCTAATATAACGTCTAATCGTCCTGTATTTAGACCACCATCCTGTTAAGATAGAAAAAAAACTATCATCAATAAAATTAATTATAATATTATGTTTAATGCATATTTATTTACAAATAATACATACCGGATTGACGAGATCCTCAGCCTCAAAGTTGGTCTGCGGTTCTTGGGACTCCTCCGAAGAATCTGGTATGTCTTCTATCTTCGTTGGTAGCCCCCGCGACTCCAATAGATCCTCGATCCTGAACGGCATAGATGCATCTCGAAGTTGGGATCGACAGTTGGTAAGGATTGCCTTACCAATTCTTCTGCATCCCTTCTTCACAAGGAGGCTTACTGCATGAACCGCATTCTTCAATGCGTTGTTTCCTTGCATTAAATAAATAAATAAAATTTTAATCAGTCATTATAAAATATAATCATAATAATTCATTAGAAAACAAATAAAAACAATTAAATAGAAACTGATTTAAATAAATTAATCAATCAGTCAATACCATATTACGCAGCTTGGACCCAATGGGAGCGTACTGTCTCTGACTGATCGGAACATCACCTCTACGTCTGATGTGTGCCTCGGCCTGCTCGCGAGGTGTAGGAAGCTCCGATCCTCCCCATCTCCAAAACCACCGAAAATACCTAATCATCCAAATTTGAAATGTTAAATTAATATTAAAAATTAACTTAAATTACCAACGATTGAAATTAAATAACAAATATAATTAATTTTTAATACCTCAGAGAATCAACATCTGTCCAAGGTCGAAGGTCGATCTGCAGCGCAGCTAATGCCTCATCACTCCACGCTGCATGCGCCGCATGAAAAATAGTACTCCAATCCGGATTAGCAAAAGAATTGCGTTGAAAATTCATGTAGTTGCGCATCGTGTGCCAACTCTGTTACATTAAAAATAGAACTTATTAATTAAAATAATATACAACTTATTAATTAAAATGAAAATCAATCTTAAGCATATAAGAACAAACCAGAGGTAGCGGTGGTGGAACAAGCTGATATAATCCGAACTGACGCCTGCAACGCTCCGGATAATAGTATGCCACTATGTGATAAAAAATCAGCGGCATCCGAGCATAATCTGATGCCGACTGCAACTGGGCTACTCGTGGCATACGCTGTCGGTCATCTGCGTACGGTAACCAATTGACATCTTCTACCTCCAATGTCGCCAAGTGGTCTCGTGCATACTCAACTGCCCCACGATGAGTGTTCTTCGAAAATGACCGACCTTCAGCAAATTTCCTATAATTTTGCGAAAAATTAAACATTAAACAAAATGTCACGCATGATTATTAAACTAAAGCCATGAGTATTAAACTAAAGCTAAATTTATGAAAAATTATACCTCCCAAACGGCGGGCACGAGTCTATATCAGGCTGGCTAAATCCAGGAAATGACTCATCTGGAAGACTCGGTCGACATACTGAAATATATGACCATGCCCAAAACATTAGAAGCATCCAAGGTCCCGTCATAACCTTGAATCGCAGTGCAGCACGATCAAGCGAATGATACAGGCATGCTAGGACCGCACCTCCCCAGTTCCAGTTTTTGTCTTCATTTAAATTTCCCTGCAAATTAATTAAACAACACAAATTTCAGTTTATATTGATAACAATGACATAAATATAAATTTGAGAATTAACAAATGATTTAATTAACATTTCATGATTTAACTAATATTATAAATGATATTGAAATGAAATGATTATGAAATTAAATGAAATTAATTTAATACCGCTACGAGATCCAACAACAATGCGGGTACAGAATCATGCAGAATATCAGAGAACATCAGAGTCCCAAAGAGCTCCATCGCCACCGCACGTGTGTAACGATCGAGCTCATCATTGGAAGCTCCAACAGGAGGCCAGTTGGAGCAATTCTCTCGCAACCACTTCAATCTAATATTACGTCTATTGCCCCTACATTATCATTTACATAATTGTCAGTATTTACAGATCAGAAAATAATAAATCATAAATTTAAAGAATTAATTAACATTGAACTTACGTTTTTTCCCTAGCCCAGTTCGCAGTGGCAAATAACTGCGCACTGACCTGATCATCAAACTGGACTCCCGTCGTGCTCCCTGTCACAGGTTTGCCTACTGTGCGCAAACCATACAGATACTTCACATCCTGATAATGATTTAACCCATCAATTATCACAATAATTACATTAGTTTACATTGGATAAATTGAAAAATTTATTCAAACAGATTCTTACCTGCAACGTAACAGTCATCTCGCCCACAGAAAAGTGAAATGTATGCGTCTCTGGACGCCAAAACTCTACCAATGCTTTTAGTAAAGCAATATCCGCATTGACATGCTTTACTTTCGAGATGTGAATCAGGCCGAGCTTCTGCAAACGTCCATCAATACGTTTGTCGATCACGATCTCACGCTTGTGCGATCTCAAATCTAAACATCTTTCACGCTGCAAATTAAATAATATATTTAATACTAAGTATATTTAATACTAAATTAAATATTTAATATATTTCAAATATTTAATTAGTATACCTCCTCAACAGGCACTCCAATAATATGCTCCTCGGGAGTAAGGAACAATATCTGTCCGTCAACGTCTTGTGCTCGCTCCACAGGGTTCACGTTGTACGGATTCGGACGACCGGTGCGACGCCTCCGTCGTCTAACACGTGGGGCTGGATCAATCAGAGCGTCGTGTGCAGGACTGGATGGACCAGCCTCGTCGTGTGCAGGACTGGATGGACCAGCCTCGTCGTGTGGAGAACTCATCTATTGTAATAATTAAATATAACATATTTAATATTAACATAATTCATAATAATTAAATATACATAATTCATAATAATTAAATATAACATTTTTAATATTACATAATTCATAATAATTAAATATAACATATTTAATATTAACATAATTCATAATAATTAAATATAACATATTTAATATTAACATAATAATTAAATGTAACAGATTTAATATTAACATAATTCATAATAATTAAATATAACATATTTAATATTAACATAATTCATAATAATTAAATATAACATATTTAATATTAACATAATTCATAAATTTCTACACAATTTCTATACAATTCCTACACATAAATCCTACACAAACTTCATCCATACACATTTTCTATTTACCACAATTTTCTATTTATTTGCAATATACCACAATTTTCTATTTATTTCCAATCAATTATAATATATCAAAAATACTCTAATTAAAAATTAAATACATCCATACTAATTTTCATACATTTCCGTACTATTTTTCATAAATTTCCTAATTTTTTCATACAATCAAATTTTTTCTAAATTACCATACATATATCATATACTACACAAATGTACAATATTTTGCATGCACAATAAATTCTACACATAATTTTCATCATTTACCACACAAATATTATTTTTCTACAATTTCCATCAAACATTTTCTACACATTTTATACACAAATATTTTGTACAAAATTCGTACACAATTTTTTCTACACATATATCACACATTTCAATACTAATTTCCATACTATTTTTCTATACATTTCTATACTATTTTTCTACACATTTCCATACTATTTTCATACATTTCCAATCAATTAAATTTTAAAAATTAATTTATATAACAAAAAACTTACCTCTAGAGAATGCACGATGAAATCGCCGTAAATCGCTCGGCCCGTTCTCCTCCCTTATCGAAAATCGTCGGAAAACGACGAAATTCGATCGACCCTTCTCCTTCTCCTTCTCCTTCCTTCTCTTCTTCTTCTCCTTTCTCCTTCCTTCTCTTCTTCTCTCTTCTCCTTCCTTCTCTTCTTCTCTCTTCTCCTTCTCTTTTTTTCTCCTTTTTTTTTCTCTCTTTTTTTCTTCTTCGGTTTCTCTTCGGCGCCTCTCTCTTCTGTCTCAACCGAGAAGATGAAGAGACAGAAGAGAGCATTAAAAGACGCGACTAGACGGTAAAAAAGATTCCACCTCCTAACGCGGTCGTTGACCGCGTTAGGGCTCCCTAACGCGTTTGTTGACCACGTTAGGAGTCAGGAACCGTACGCGGTCCAATATCGCGTTGGGATTTTTTCCTTATTAAAAATTTTTTTTCCTTTTTCCTTATTAAAATTTCTGAGTAAATAATTTTTTTTATTAAAAATAACACAAATCACTCCCTCAAATTGTAAGTTAACTCAAAACGGATTGTTCAGATCTGTATGCGACAATGTACAATAGCCTGTGCTACAAAATTCCAGATAGGCCGATGTGTCAAAAAGCTTTCATGTTGGTCCAAAATTAGGCCCTGCAACAGTGATACTACAACCCAACATGCCAGTAACTGTCACTGGGTTTCTGAAAATCAAAATTGATACCACTACAGCCACTGCTCCCTTTGCATTTCCTAGCACCTATCAAAAATCAAAAGCACACAAGAGTCAGGCGCTGATTTAAAAAATTCTTTTATTTCTTCAATCAGAGCAATTTTACCAAATCAGCAATTAGGATAACACTCAATCATGGTGTTAATTGCAGATAGTGTTGTACTTGTTAAGTCAAGAAAAATACCAACCAAATGACTATTAAGTTTTCCTAAATCACTTATATATGCAAAATTGGAGATAATAAGTTAAAACAATCTTGTTATCCAACAGTTCATATAACACCCAATCTGGTTAAGTCACTAGAACATTAACAAATTACCCAACCATCCCCAAATCAATTCCACCACTACAACGTAACAGCTTGACCAATTTTCATTCTTTTTGGGGAAATGGAATTCATGAACTTCTTTTACATATTAAATAAGAACCTCATTTATATAATAATCTTAATTGTTCCGGACAATTTGGTAATTATATCTGCTTGCTAGATAGAATAATGTACCAGGTGGAATTCATGAAAGTAATCTTGTAAATTTCACAAATACATAGGTTGAGACCAGCTGTTACACACCTAAAGGGAGAGAGCTGCTATGCTTGGTGACCCGGAAATTGGGAAGGTTGATGAAGTAGGCGAGGCAAGAATTGAACAGCAGGTACTAAATTATCTTGAAATCATCTCTAGACAGTTGAATGGTCTTACCCACCACATTTTGGTCCGTAATTAATGTCGCCAGAAGTAGTAGTACCACTGCCACAGGAACCATGTACAACAACAGATTCATGGAATACAACTCTTCTCTGAGAAAACAATGGACCCATTTTATCAACAAAAATTGAAAGCATTTGATTAATATAAGTTGCAAGTGTTTATTATTAACCTTCATGAATATCTTAAAGACTTAAACCCCATAAACCAAAAAAATTAACCCTAATATAGATATGCTTATTACCATATCTATGCGAGTTTATAAACATTTCTAATATTAATGCAACATTCTAATATAGATATCCTTATTAGTTATTACCATACCATATGTTGCATTACCATATCTAATTCAGTTAAGCAAGTGTGCTTATAACTGAAACGGCAGCATAACTCGTTTAACTGAAAAGAATTATGACAGATTCTTCTGATGCTGATTGTCATCACAAACTAAAAAGTAATATGATTACTGCTAATAAAAAAACTAATTCTTGATTTTAGTAGCTTTTTTATAGAGGGTTATAGTCATACAAGTCCAGAGTTTCCTGATGATTTGTACCACAAGATCCTCTATAGTGGTCCTATATGATATATAAGGGATAATTAGGTGACACCGTGCAGGCTGTTGTCAAAACACTGACCTTTCGGTCAGATTTCCAGTATTAAAGGTTTTTGGCAAAACTTGTGAAACCCGGGTTACACGAAAGATAAGATGTCATTGTTTGCTCAATTCTGTTTTTTTTAAAAACAGTTCCTTGAATCAAAGTAAGCACTCAATGATGAAACTACAAGAAGTACTCCCATTTTCCAAAAGGAAAAAAAAAAAAAAGCAAAAAAATATTTGAGATGACGGTGAGTTACCTGATAACTGCCTTACATTTGGATTTTGCCCCCAAGTTCTCTTACGCTTAGGGCAATGCTCTACAGAGCCGTACTTTATAGATTCAAGAAAGTCTTCATCTTCCAATGATTCTAAATTTGGACAATTTTGGACGGACAGATGACGGAGTGACTTGAGATTCCTCATCACTTCCTCTGGAATATTAGATACTATATGTGGACAATCAACTAAGGACAGGTCCTCTAAAGAAGTGAGGTGCTGCAGACAGCTGGGAATTGAGTAATCAAGTTCGCCGCATCTGCTCAGATGAAGTAATTTGACGGAGGGTGGTAAGACCATCTTTTTTGGACAGGTAAGCTTTTTGCAATCTATGATACACAACTTCTCAAGAGACACAAACCCACAAAAGGATTCTACTGGCAACGACTCTAGTTCTTCACACCAAGATATATCAATACACTTAAGTTTTGGCAGAAGGTTTGGCTGCAAACCATTCTGAAGACTTTTCAGCTTGTAGCAGCTTTGTAATACTAGCTCAGTAATGGAACGAGGCAATTGTAAGACAGTGTAGTTTCCGCAAAGCCGAAACAAAACTCTCCTTAAATTAGGTAACCCATTTACCATCCAACTTGGTGCTAAATCCACACCATTATAATAGGAAATTTCCAACACTCTGAGATTAGAATGGGGACATAAACCTTCTAACACATCTCTGTGAATCTCATTGCTTAGCAGGGACGTAAGGTCCCAATATAGACGCAGTGTGTCAAGAAGTTCTTGTTTCTTTAGTTTAGACTCTTCAGCCGCTTCCTTTTCAGAAACATGCCCAAGTTCTTTTATATCCAGATATCCACGAACTCCAATCAGATGCTTTAAATTCTCTATTTTATTTCTCTCATCATTCCCTACATGATAGATTATATCGTACAGTTGCATTGACCTCATAAGATTGGGCATATGAGTTAAGAAAGGTACCATGTGAAGTGGCGGCCTAAAAAATTGCAACCCTGTCAACTTGTTTGAACCGTCTGGAAAGCCTGAAGATTCTAAAAATTTATTGCAACCCCACATATCTAAATGCTGAAGATTATAAAGGGTGCAAAATGAGTTGGGTAAATTTTGAATTTCTGTATCGGAAATGTCCAGATATTGAAGGTGCTTTAGATTTCTAATATTCTCCGGTAAAGTTTTTATTTTGCATTTGCGAAGTGATAAGCAACGAATGCTTGTGAGTTCATCACACCAGTTTTTTATTGTTTTAAAGCCACAGTTAGGAGATTCCACTAATAAAGAGTGCAGTTTCTTAAATTTATGAATTTCTCTTAGATTCTCTGGATTTGATTTCTTCTGAAAAACAGATACATGATGTACATTATGAAATATCTTTCCAAAATACTGACCTTCCTGGCAATAACATTCCTCTCTTGTAATAGATTGACAAATATCATGCATCAAGTCATGGATCACATATGTTGTAGATTTCCAAGAAGTAGTTTTATAATGGAAGAAGCAGCCGTTTCTCAACTCATGAAAGTAACCCAGAGCCACATCTTCCATATGTTTTAGGTTCTCGTTCTCTGTTGTTGGAATAAAACCTTCCATGATCCAAAACTTTGCTAACTCGATATCGGTAAATTCATGATCTTTCGGGTACAACGAGCAAAATGAGAAACATTTTTTCAAATGAGATGGTAGATACTGATAGCTCAATTGAAGTACTGGCATTATATCATGTTCCTCATGTTTACATTTCCATATTTTGCTCTCTCTTATATTAATCCAATGTTGCTTATCAATCTTTTTTCTCAAAAGACCACCTAGTGTTTTTGCGGCAAGTGATGATCCTTTAAGCCTAATACAAATATCTCTAGCAACATCCGCCAACTGAATATAATTCTCCGAATCAACCTCCAAACCTGCACAGCTCTTGAAGAATTCCCAGTATATTTTTTCTTCCAAACCCTCCAACCTTATAGAGTCCAAAATTGTCATGTTATCCCCAGTACACTGAACAACCTCAGGCAACCTAGTGGTCAATATGATCGCACTCCCCTCATAGGCTTCATTCATTGGCCCCAATAGATCTTGCCAATCATTGCTCCAAATATCATCAAGGACTAGCAAAACTCTCTTGGACTTTAACATTTGTTGTAAGGTCTCATGTAGCAGGTTTAAATTAGTAAGATTGCACTCCTTTTTTGTGACATACTCAATTATTTCTTTCAACAACCTTTCTAGATCAAATTTGTCAGATGCACAAATCCATATTGTTAAATCAAAGTAGGACTGCACACGCCTATCTTTATAAACCATTTGAGCAACGGTAGTTTTCCCGACACCTCCCATGCCAACAATAGGTAAAATAGCGGTTCTTTTTTTCTCTATATTGTTGCTACTACCACCAATATCCAAATCAGACATGTTTTCTTTTTTTGCTCTTTTTGTACCACCCGATCTAAATCTCGGAATACTTAATGAACAGATTGCATCCTCCAGTTCTTTTTCACGGCCATATATGGTAGGATGATCTGAACTCGTAATAGGTCTAGCAGTTTTATTAAATTGGTTCGGGTTTTCTGGGATATCAAAGCTGTTACATATTTTTTCCAATTCGTCACAAACACGATCCAGCGTATCTTGAGTGCTTATCACCTTGGCTGGGAAACCGCTTATCCAATTCCTAAAGTTATTAATAAGCTCACCTGGAATTCTCCAATTAGCTCCTTCTACTCCTCGTTTCTGACATTCATATTCATCAAGTCTGATTTCTGCTTCATAGACAGCTTCTTTAAGCTGGGGAAGCAGCTCCTCTATGGGTTTATATCTGAAGCGCCAGCACTCTGATCTTTCGATTAGCAGCCTCGCCCTGGGCAATGTAGCTTGAAGCCTTGAGATGTTTTCACTAACAGCCAAATTCTGCCCAAATGCATCAACAGCAAATTGGCCTATGCTTGTTGCCAAAAATTCAATTGCTTTGGTCCAGAACTCTGTCATAGGTTATGAAATATTCAAAGTGGCCTGAAAATAATATATGAGGTAGGATTTGATAAAAGTTAGAGAGAACTTTACTTTTTCTTTTTCTTTACAAGGGACTGGAGAATAAAGATACAGGGATTTTTCTTCTTTTTTTCCCCTACCTTTTGGTATAAGAAACAGGATCTTTCTTTTCTTTTTGATGACAAGATATTAAGAATTTTTTTTCTACTTCGGAAAGAAAAGGAGATATTTTTATTGTTTGAGTTTGGCCTTTTGCAATGGCTATAATAGTCTTACTGGAAAACAAATTTGTTTTGGGTAAATCAAAAGGAATAAAAGGAAGACAACGGAATAGGATAAACTGGTAGGCTGCAAACTTGGAGAAACTGAGAATGGAAAGAGCAGAAAGATTTAATGGGATTGAGAGGGTGTATTGAGATTTTAGCTGACTCCAACTTTTTGCAGCTCAAATGGAGAGAAATACTTGTAAAAAAATTTGAGAAGAAAGACGAGAGAAAATATTAAAAGAAAAGAACAGTTTCTTAATTCAGTTTGTCCTAGTAGGTTCTTTCCACTCGTCACGACACTGGCCATTGGCTAACCGCTACCGAATTTTTCAATAATAAGAATTAAATAATAACAATTTTGAAAAAAATAACACTGGCCATGGGTACCCGATTTCCACCTAAGCCACGGCCCACCGCAACTTCTTCGGCTAAATGTATTTGAAAGTTGAAACATGACAGTACATACCTTCTTTTGATATTTATATACATGTATGTGACAAAATTGATAGGATCTCTCTGTATGTTATATTCTGTTAAAATGGCAAGAGTGGAGCGAATAATCACAGTTCTTAGCTGGGTCGGTTTAAGTTATGCCAGAAGCAGGAATTCCATTTAGGAGGCGAGCATTGCTTTTTCTAGGTGTTGATGGAAAAGAGTAGGACAGACGAGCCCGCAAAAAAGAAGCGGCTCTTCTTCCTGCGGTGGGGACAGGTGGTAAGTTCCAGTCGCGGCCTATTACTATGGCCTTCTTGGTCGGATATTATAATTTTGTATAAGAATGAAGTTTAAAATTATATAAATATTTTAATATTTTTTGTGTATGGATATATAATGATACTTCACTTCAAGCTTAAGTATTTTTTTTTTTTCTTTTTTTTTTGCAGGAGATGGAAGAAGGACGACCGCAACAATTGTCTTTTAGTTATTGAATGATTACAATGATAGAAGTTAATAATCGATTATTATTATACCAACTATAAAGAGTAAAGAGTGCACGATAAGAAATGGTTAATTAATTCAAATTCAACACTCAAAAAGGAAAGTTTCGAGAAATCGTAAATAATAATATTATTCAATTTACAGATCATCAAAATGGAGGGCTTATGTGAATAATTCTATGGGCTGTAAGTAAACTGTTTAGACTCTTGTCTGTAAAACATCTTCAATATGTATTTGTTATCAATTAGAGTTAGGTCAAGTATAATTATTATAATGTAGAACAGGTACTGCAAGCTATCAAACAGAACATCAGATAATTAATTACCTCAATATCCAAATTAGATTATTTTTAAGTGCGATTTTTGATTAAAAAGCATATAGTTTGGGACAACTAGACACCGTCACCAAATGCGCACAAGCTTCCCTATTTTTATCATGCCTACGGATCTAAAATTTACTCTTTTTTTAATGCTAAAATACATGCATCTAGATGATACGTCTTTTCATATCAATTTGTTAAAAAAATTAAAAATTAGGTTAATTCTTTCAACTTTATTTTCCAAATATCTACAATGTATCTAACAACAAGCATTGTTATTAAATACTAAATCAAACATTAAATTTGCAAGTCTTTATATGTGAATGATTTGTAATCTAATAAAACAGACGAAACAAAATTAATATTCTCCAGACTGAACTTCAAAAAACTTTATTTTCTGTCCAAATTAAGTAAATTTATAAATTTGTGATTTAATGTTTTTGTTTTGCCCCCTCTACTTTTCGAATTACTATGTAAAAGTAAATGTTGTTCTACAGTGGAAAGAATTTTGTCTTGACTGCAAACTCTGCGGTACTGGCAGCTCGCTGTCAAGACCATACCAATCACCTGAAACAAAGTATTTATTACTCAGGTACTTATAAGGTTTATCTACACAAATACCAAAAAAAATAGTCTGTTTACAGCTTAAGTTAAAAAAACAGGTACTCCTATAACTCTGACCGGTCAGAGTTATATTAGCTAACCCTAGTTCGATTCTCAGTAGTGGAGCGCTAGAAATTGTGTATAATTACTTAATTAGTAATCAGAGGTATGGACAAAGATAATCAAAATTCAAGAAAAATTCTACAAGTACAATTGGAATTCATTTGGTCACTTGTTTAATTGATGGAACACTGAACACTCCCAAAATAATGATCAAAATATCATCTATCAATTTTTTTTCCTTTAGAAAAATTAGGGGATACCTACCCGTTCCATTTATGAAAATGAAACAGATTATTACAAAATATTCTCTATTAATCGATATAAAATATAATTCACTGATAATATATTCAATTAACAAAAGTATTTTGGTCATTTTGGAGTTGATTCCATCAATCAAAAGGTGCTCAAAATCAATTCCCTCGAATCATCTTTTTATCTCTCAAAAGCTGTCGATGTGACGCTAATTATGATGGGGCCAAGACGAGGCCCAATTCTTGTAATAGGATGTTACGATGTTTGCTAACGGGAACGGCCTTCATTTCCAACATTTTCAATAAGGGCTCTCACTTTACTTCATTGAATAAAACTAAACCCAGTTAAGGTTAATACTTAGACACTAGTTAGTTTGCATCTCTGTCCGTACATCCACCTTGGTAGCCACTACCAAGTTTTCTAAAAAATCTCTGTCCGTACATCTTTTGTATTAATCTTGAAATAAAAAGCAGCAAGTCTGCAAAATTAATAGCATGCCATCTTTACATATTAGTTATAGTCATTTTGAATGGCATATGCTTCTTAAGGTATAAACATCAGATACTCACAAATCACAACCCCTTTCTCCCCGCCTTCCGGAAAACAATAAAACGAATATTTTAAACCACAAGTCCAATTAATGGGTATCTGGTAATAAGTTTAACAATGCTGTTAAAACTAAAATAAGTGTGGCTGCAGAGCTGATCGCAAAAGGGCACGAGTACATTTGGGACCACAAAAATGTATATAATGATAAAAAGTATACAAGAAAACAAGAGAACACTCATAACACAGTAATACTGCGCAAGAAATATTCATGAATTAATTAACGATTAAGGCATATGTATAGTCTCAGTCAATTCTGAAAAAAAAAAAAAAAAACAAAAGAACGAACAAAATTAACAAAAAAAAAAAAAAATTACATCCTATCAATCATCATTCCAGACAAGAGAATGCCTCATCTAAGATTCAGATAACCTAATAGTAACACCATATTTAAGTAATAGAGATAGATTTATTATGAAAATTCTCTACCCTCGCTAGGTCCAAAACAAAAGAATTTAGGTTTGTTGGGGGGTTGCAGCACCGTCCGTGTAAAGAACAATGTCTAAGAATATATCCTGGATATTTAGGCAGAAAATGTATATACCCACTTTAGTTTACACATCCACTAACCACCTTTTTCTTTCTCCTCCTATTTGTTGCGTTTCTTGGCTTCACTATAAAGCACCACACCAGCAACAGTGATACTATAACCCAACATGCCAGTAACTGTCACTGGGTTTCTGAAAATCAAAACTGATACCACTACAGCCACTGCTCCCTTTGCATTTCCTAGCACCTATCAAAAATCGAAAACACACGAGTCAGGCGCTGATTTTGAAATTTCTTTTATTTCTTCAATCAGAGCAATTTTACCAAATCAGCAATTAGAACAACACTCAATCATGTGTTATTTGCATTGTTAAGAAAAACATCATTAAACGACAATAAGTTTTGCTGAATCGCTTATATATGCAAAATTAGACATAATAAGTTAAAAACAACCTTGCTTAATTTTCATTGATTGTCTTATCATAATTAGTCTAATGTTATCCAACAGTTCATAAAACACCGAATATTGTAGTGTTATTTGCAACACATAGCAACTGGTTAAGTCACTAAAACATCACCAAATAACCCCAACCATCCCAAATCAATCCACCATTACAATCTAAACACAGCTTTACCAATTTTCATTCTTCTTGGGAAAATGGAATATATGAACCTCTTTTAGATATTAAATAAAAGAGCCTCTTTTATATAATAATCTTAACTGTTCCTGACAATTTGGTAATTATATCTGCTTTGCCTAGATAGCATAATGTACCAGGTGGAATTAAAAATAAAAATAACTTTGTGAATTTTACTGATACATATTTATAATAAGGTAAGGTTGAGAACAGCTGTTACACACCTGAAGGGTAAGAGGACTGGTATGCTTGGTGACCAGGAAGTTGGTAAGGTTGACGAAGTAGGCAAGGCAAGAATTGAACAGCAGGTACCAAATTATCTTGAAATCCTCTCTGGCCAGTTGAATGGTCTTACCCACCACATTTTCTTCCATTATTAATGTTGCCGGTAGCAGTAGCACCACTGCCACTGGAGCCATGTACAACAGCAGATTCATGGAATTCAACTTCTCTCTAAGGAAACAAAAATGGAAGCATTTTATCAACATATCATTAAACTCCATGAATATCTCAACTTAACCCCATAAAGCAAAAAGTACAATCCAGAAGCCTTATCTCAAGATAAACTCTATTTCCCAACAGAAGAAGAGAAATAACAAGGAAACAGTGCAAGACTGCAAGCCCCACATGTGCTGCCCCTCCACAGAGAAATGATATATAGGGCTATTAATTTAGCACTCTGAAGCTCAAAACAAGAGATGTGAGAAAGGAAGTAAATGCAATTTTTGTGTGTTTATAGGCATTCCTAATATTAGTGCTATGAGAGATTGAGGATTTAAGGGACGGGACATTGTACCGTTAAGAAATGATAAATATTCAGAAGTAAAATGTTTACCCTTCAGAGGAGAGAAGAATGCCCTGGAGCACAGTTTTTAGAGCCCTGGCAGCAGTTGCACCGATACACATGATAAAACCAAACAGATGAAAACTTGGCTCTCCCTGTGTATTTAGAAAAGTTAAGTGGTTAGAAAAATGAAAACATTGAATGGAGAAATATAAAAGCCTAACAATGTCATCCTGCAAAATGATTTATGATCATGAAAAAAAAACGCAAGTGTCTGAAACTAAAATATTTGACTTGCAAAAACCACCCTTTAGTTTTTTTTTTCAAATCTATAAATTATACTCAGTTTCAATCTTCCTAAGTGAATTGCCACCTTACTGCTAGCTGATTTGTTATAGTAGCACATCAAAAGCATCATCCAAGAGACAATTTATTATGCATTGGATGATCTTTTGGCCGGATAAAACGTCAATAATCAATAGCAACTCCAAATATAGTCCTAAAGCAATACCACAATAAAAATTAAAGAAATCACAAACGCACCCCACTAGCTATAACCACACCAGTGACTACAGGAATTAGCGTCGCATAAGTGACCCACGCCTCTCTTTTTGAAGTCATAACAAATGCAAAGACTGCAGTGAAAAATGGTGTAGTGGCCCCCACGGCCTGGTTAAAGCTTACTGGCAGAAATCTCAGAGAAATATTACCACTCACCACCGACCCACAAAATATAAAGCTCAGGGCAGCTATCTTACCAAGTTGCACCCCAGATCTTACTGTCTGTACTGGCGCAACCCGGAAAAAGACTAATGCCACGTAGCTCAGAACAGAGCATGCAGCCATGTGGCATGTGGTGAGAAAAATGGGGTACTTGAAGCCATAGTTGGATAACAAAAACTTGTTCAGAAGAAGCACACCTATGTTGGAACAATACCATGACGTTACTAGACCTACAGTGAAAGCGAGGCCTTTGCGTGGGTTTTGCTGGCCCCGGTGACGGTTCATTGCCGGTAATTCGTTTAGCATGTATGCTTGAACGGAACCCCAATTAAAATATGGTGATTTTTTTTTTTACTGGAGGAGAAGAAAGGATGGCAAAGGGGCACGAGTTGGTGGTGCATTATTAGTTTGCTAATTTAAGGTTGCTCCTAAGGGAGATCTGAATCATGATTCTTATTTCATGGTCTTTGGACCTTTGTTTCTTCCAAAGGGTTAATATATACATTCTATATTTAGAGACCCCCATTCTCAGGATCAAAATTGTTATTTATATAAGCCCATTTCTTTATCATGCCATATGATATTATTGACATGTAATTTCAGCAATGCATGAAAAATGCCAAAAAAAAAAAAAAAAAAAAAAAACAAACTCCTGATACAATAATCACAAATAAGAGTTGATCTGACTGTATTGTGCAGCCATAACAATAGGTTACCTATGAAAGAGATAACCCCTCAGAACCATAATTGAGAACATAATTCATTAATTACCGTCTTCTTCCCCACTGCACCCAGCCCCCAACCCCCAAATTTAAAAAAAAAAAAAAATCAAATTAATTAGCATATCGTGCGTTCTATTTCATTAAAAGCAGCTCGTATTAAGTATCCGATAGATCTAGCGTGAGTTAATGGAACTCAGATCTAAGACATACGTCCGCAATTATCCCCAATTAGCTAAAACAATAAAAATGCCCAATGAAAATGCAAAATTCTATGCTATATGATCAGATCTAAACCCCTATCTATTAAAAAACCTCGAAATTTAGAAAAAAAATGAATCAAAATCGCACAGAAATTAGAAAAAAAAAAACATAAAAGTAATAACAAAACAGAAATTAGGAAAAGGAAAACTGACCCCACTAGCAATGATGACACCAGTAACGACTGGAACAAGCGTGAGGTAGGTGATCCAGGCCTCTCTCTTGACGGTCATGAGGTAAGCGAAAACGGCGGTGAAGAAAGGCGTGGTGGCCCCGACGGCCTGGTTGAAGCTGACGGGGAGGTATCTGAGAGAGATGTTACCGCTGACGACAGATCCGCAGAAGACGAGGCTGAGCGCGGAGATCTTGAAGAACTGGACCCTAGATCGGAGGGTCTGGAGAGGGACGAACTTGAACCAGGCGATGGCGATGTAGCTGAGAAGGGAGCAGGCCGTCATGTGGCACATGGTGAGGAAGATGGGGTATTTAAAGCCGTAGTTGGAGAGCAGGTACTTGTTGAGGAGGAGCACGCCGATGTTGGACGAGTACCACGAGGTGATCAGGCCCACCGTGAAGAGACGCCCGTTGGCGCCTGACAAGGGGGACCCCGCACCGTTGGCGCCACCCTTCGCGGTCATTTTGCGCTCGCTGAAGGGTGGGGCCTAGAGAGGAGAGGAGGGAATGGGGTTGGGTTGGGAACTTGGGATGGATTGATTGGATTGAGAAGCGATGCACGGGATTTAGAGTGGGAAAGAGAGAGAGAGAGGGTGGGGGAAGAGGAAGGCGCAGACTTGTCGGTAGAGAGAGAGAGACGGGGTAACTAGTTTGGAGACTTTGCGGGGGGATTATATTTCAAAATTCCCTCTGGTTGGGTAAAAGGTTAATTAGTCGTCTTCTTACTTCTCACGCGTTATTATTTCATCGCTCAATTGGACAATGTTCTACTAGTCCTTGTTAAAGTCTGCAATTATTTTGGTGGGGGAATGTTAGTACTTAGTACATAACTAATCTTGTTTAATACCGATTGGTGTTGGATTTTCTTTAATACATGGTTCATATTTTGTTCCAATAATTTAATATGATATGTTTTACTATTTCATGATTTTTTCATAATTTAAAGTGTAAACATCTAATTTAAATTGAATAAAAATCAACGGTTTAGTTTAGATTTGATGTTTGCATTTTAAATTTTGAAAAAGTCATGAAATAGTAATATGTGGACAATTAGGGGCACAAAAATGTGGGCACTCGAAACCCTCTCTTTTTAGATTAGTAAGTATATTTTATAAAATTATTATATAGAAAAGTTATTAGTGTTATTATGAGCAGACAAGTCAGAATCAAAATTGTTCAGACGAGAAAAATTACTTTTATTTTCTTTGAAACTCGTCCAAACTCCCCACGATAAGACAACAAAGACAAAAGTTGAATTGCAATAGAAAGCTCTCGTTCAATAAGATTGGAATATTTGAAGATGTAAGATCAGAGACATAAAGTTAATCAAATAAAGTAATTGGAGTGGCTATACTATTTTAATTAGCTCAACTTTATTATATCGGTATTAGTAAATTATGAAGATTATTTTAATTAAGATATTTGTAGAATTAATTATTGACCATTTTCTCTATATTAACGAGTTTCGTTAATATGCTAGTGTTAACAATTCCATCAATATGCTAACGTTTTTATTGACTTTTTTATTGCCTCATAATGATCAATTCAAACGGTTCAATATAATATTTATATCAAGATCTTCTCGAAAACTAAAATTTATTATTTTCAAATTTGTTTACTACTATTTGAAATTCTAAAAGATAACCAAAAAATAGTGAAAATAAAAACGTTGGCACATAAAACAGAATCATCTTTCAACTATATAAAGGAAAAGCAAAAAAAACTTGAAATATTAAATTTTGGTTTCCTACGAAAATTTGATATGCATGTACGTTGTGCAGACTAAATCATTTAGATATGCATATACATGGTGCAGATTAAGGCCCTTACACGGCGTTTCATTTCATTTGAATTGATTTCACGAGATTTCGTTGGAGCTAATTACATAGAAATTCCAACTAAATGACACCAAATATGTCCATTTTGATAAAAAAAAAATTCTAATAAAATGAAATTCCACGATAGAAAAAAAAAAAAAAAAAAAGATTTTGATCAGGGCCAAAATCATTTATTCGGATTTGAAAAGTAAATTTTGGGCACGTGGGATATGAACTAAAGAGCCCATGATGAGTAGAGGTAAAAGATAGTTTTTAAACCAAAAAAGGTATTGGATTATAGCTATTTTATATCTGTCAAAAATAATATAAGAAATTTTCGGGAATAAAAAGGAAAAAGATTGTCAAATAGGGTGATTTAGATATATACCACTGCAAATATTTGAAATTAGGGATATGCTATCACTAAATGACAATTTATTTTTTTGCGACTATAAAATAATGAAATTATATTTTTGCCATCGGACAATTATATGACAATTTTACCCTTTTAAATATGCCGCTATAAAACTTAAAAATTAGTAATATGCCATCAAAAAAGATATAATTCGTTTAATGCCATTATAAATCATTAACAATTAGTTTTATGACACTGCAAAATAACAAAATCATTATACGTCATTGGTGCATAAAAAATTGAAATATTTATATATTCATTATATATATTTTTTTTTCCTACCTTCTGAAGTAATAGTTGGATATATTCATTAGCTTTCATTGAATGTTGTACCCGTTAGGACTGGTACCTAGAACTTGTAGATAATGATTTGCCGATAAGATAATCTATAAACACAAGCAATATGTGTTAAACCTGGCTAACTATATTTGATGTATTGTCTATGTCTATTCATGAATTTTTTTCAAGTACATATAATGAAATAATCATTATTTGTTGTAAATGTTAAAGATTCATTTGTTTTTGCCGCCATCTGTTTTTTCTTTTAAAAATTTTTAGGGTTTGTTTTAATTGAGGGGTAATTTGGTCTTTAAAAAAATTTATGACAAATTTGGTAATGGTTTTTTTAGAATTTAGTATGTTTTTAGAGAAATAGTGGCATAAAACTAATTTTATCAATTCTATAATGACATAAATTTAATTAGTAATTTAAGAATGACATTTTTCTAATTAACAAAAATCATGGTGGCATAAAACTAATTCTCTCTTACCTTTATTGTATCATAGTATCCTTGCTCGAATGCTCAGTCTAGGATTGTCACGTGTCCAAAAGGAGAAAGCAATGAAATTGAAATTGTCAAAGTTCTGCTTTAACTAGTATAACCCCAAAAGTGCACCATAATGTTAAATCCTAAAAAACCCAGTTTAGAAAAATTGATGTCTACTATCTAAGATAGTACTTTTCAGGCTATCAGATGAAAAGTTATACTGGAATTATAAAAAAATATTTCATTATTACATTCTTATGTACTTTTTAGCAAATTAGGATAAGTTATAGCAAACAACTTTTTAGAGGCCACTATCAATTAACTACTAGAAAATATCGAAATTAATATAGTTTTTATTGTAATAATGAGAGATTAGGTCGCAATGGACCAGAAAAAAAAAATGGATGTCTGCAACTTGTTCAGGACCCATTGATCTGTAAAGATCATGCTTGTTAAAGAAGAATACACTATTTTGCTAGTAAATCATGTTTATTATCATTGTACGCATTAAGAAATATTGGTGAATGCACCATTGCCTCGAAAATGATTTTCATATTTTCTTTCAAGATTTTTTTTTTTGCATGATAATCCTTGGAAAGATTGTTATTTCAACAAATTATGGCAAATAGCGTGTGAGAGTGACCGTTAGGTCCTCCGGCAGCATGAGTTGCGGTCTAAGTGATGACTTACCTAATTCATTCACATATTTTCATATGTTTTACATGGTCAAACTAGGCCCAACTGTGGACCAATTCTGTGGAAAATATCACAAATTCCAACCGAATTTATGAAACAAGGTCGTTTTTTTAAATTGTTTTTAGGTCTATTTATTAGTATTTGTTCCCCTTTCCTTCCCGTTTCCTTGTCAAAGTTAGTTGTACCCCATGCCGTCTCAATAATATACAACCAGAAAGCAATGCAATCTCTTCACGTAAACTCGCATAATTGTTCTATGGGTATCGTCTCCGTAATTTCAGGAGCAAATAAAAAATAAGCTATTAATTTCTTCTATATATATAAATTCATTGCTAGAGAGATAAAAATTAACAAAAAAAATGAGCCATAGCAACTTGGGGATTAATAATTGATTAATTGATTTGGCCGTTGATTAATTAAATCCACTGTATATGATGATATGACCAACGTCATTAAATGGTGTCCACTGTAAAACTTTTCAAAACTTCCGCATAGATTAAGAAGTCAATCCTCTTTAAACTGTTACTCATGTTATATATGTAATTAATCCAAAAGCACCATGTAAATTGTAAAGTTCTTTGCTTGTTCCACATTTCTTTAAAAAATACATATACATTTTTTTTTGCCACAAGAAAATGCATATTATGATATTATCAGAGTTTTACGGGTGCTACTATTATTATTATTATTATTATTATTATTATTATTATTATTATTATTATTATTATTATTATTATTATTATTATTTTGATAAGATGCTCACGAGCTTGCATTAAAATTAAAAAAGGTTCTTAGATTACGGGTGCTATTATGTTTAGAATGTTCTGCAAAGCACTACGGAAATTATTGAATAAGTTTATGACAAAAACAAAACAGTCGTTGCTGCATTTTTATGGAGATCGTGCAACCCAAAAGCCATATAAGATCAAGATGCTTGTTCTCGCATCTTTTGTTTTTTTGGGTTCTTTTTTTTTAAAAAAAAAAAAAAAGGTTCTCGTTTAAAAAGTTACGAACAAACCGAGTAGAAGTAAGAAATGATAACATCATGTGCAGCTGCGAACAGAAATAATTGTTACCATTTAACAAAATTTCAATTAATTCACTGAAAAAAAAAGTTTACAGTCAAATTAAATTGCTCGATTTTATGTTCTAATAAGCATTTCTGTTCTGTTCGGTTGGGACCATTTAAACTGAAGATGAATTATATCAGGGTGGAACTTGTTCACATCAGTCACATGATTTCTCAAAAACTAAACATTTCAATGTCAAAATATGGAGTTTTCAGGTCTCATAATAATTCATGTTACTGATTAGGCAATATTTAAACTTCTTTTAAATTTTAAAACATAATATAAAGATCATCATGTATACTTAATCTTCTAAGACGATCCTTATTGATTTTATTGGAAAATTATCATTCAATTATATATGAAATTTACTAATTAGGATATAAAAAAAATCATTCTATACAGTATATATGTACGGATATGAGTTTAAAGATTTAAAACGCGAGTAGTGACTACGTGATAATGGAAAGAAAGCAGACTGGGTCCCCACTAACCGATAGACTTGTTCCCTCTGGTTAATGAAGTTGATCTTTTGCATTATAATCATATCTAAATTGTCAATTGCGACTTCTTAATTTAGTCAACTTTTTTAAAAGGCAAAATCGGATATAAACCCCTCCAATCTTTCCTATTCGGATATAAACCCCTCCAATCTTCAATATCGGATATAAACCCCTCTAATCTTGTATAGTTTGGACATAAACCCTCTTGTATTAATTTTAAATATTTTTTAATATAAAAAATCAGATATTTAAAGTTATGACTAAAGTACCCTGCGTAGCTTCGTCCTAACTCGACGCTTCATTATCCTCTGTTATTGGTCCGTCCTCCAAAAATATTTTTTCCAAATTAACGATTTTACCTTTCTTTTCCCAAATCCAGGAAATTTCCCTCAGCAATATTCTTGCGAAATTGTTAGGTGTTCTCTTCTGATCTCTTTTATACATATTAATACATCATTGGCTCAATAAAGTAGGGATATGGTTTTTAACAATAGCTTCCAAAACATTAATTAGAATATCCTAACTTCTGTTATTTGTGACGAGTCAAATTAGAAATTTTTAGCCTAATTATTTGCATGTCAATACAACAAACTTCATGAATATTACAAGCGGCCTTAAATTAATATCTTGATATTGATTATAAATTTCCATTATAGTAATGTATTCTTTGCTAAAGTTAGCACTGTATTTCTTAATGCTTAATGATAACTTTTCCAATATAAACAGTCCATGTGAAAGCTGAAGCCCCTTGTGTGGTTTTTTATTTCTCGGTTAGGCCATGGAGCTGTATCAGTTAAAAAACACAATTGAACAATGAAAAACTTTTTCCAATTAGAGATTGGTGTGTACATTTCTTACATATTTATGACATGAACGACAAGATACAACGCTGATGTTGCACATATAAATTTGAAGCACAATGCATACCTATGATTTTAAGTTTTGTGCTGGTGTAGAGAGAGAACACAAAAGGACGAGATATGATGCGGAGAAGGCAAGAGGGCGCTAGAAAATGCAGGGAAGGAGAGGGGGACAGTAGGTAGGGGTATTTCAGTCATAATTTTAAAATTATGATTTTTGATACTCAATATATAGTTTAAAATAATAAAAAGGGTTTGTATCCAACCTAAATAGGATTAGAGGGGTTTATATCCAATTTTAAAGATTGAAGGGGTTTATATCTGAATAGAGAAGATTACAAGGGTTTATATCCGATTTTCCCTTTTTAAAATGTATTTGCAAAATATCGAGAGTGTTTTTAGAGAATCCATAAGCTGTAAACAAGACGACTTATGTCATAAATCACATTTTTCGGTCCGGTTTAAGTCATTTTATTACTCAAATAATCACAACGGTTCATATTTAAAAATAAAAACGGTGAAAAAATAACCTAAAAGAAATGAGTTATTTAATTTGTTTTGGGTTAACGCGAACAATTTCAGATTAACTCCCAGGCCCTTATCAAAATGGTAATTCTTTAACATGAAATTTCATTTCATCACAAAAATTTTAATCAAAATTGATGGATTTAATGTCATTTGATCGGAATTTCTATGTCATTAAATCTCGAGAAATCAAAAAATCAATTTGATTAAAGCCCCGGTCTCCCATGCTGGGAAACAAATTTAAGAGAGAAGAATTATAAGGGAAAAAAAAAACATTAAACCCATTCATTGGGGTTTTTTTCTTAAACGGCTACGCGCCACAAGTTATCTCAACGAAGCACCAAGTGCATGATAATAATTACATAAAGCGCCAAGGCGCAAGGGGCTTATGCGCCCAATGTTTGCATAAAAATGAGGCGTGAATGGTCCGTGCGCCTTTCCTGTTTTCTTTTATTTTGAGACATTTCATATGTTACCATCTAATTGTAGCAACAGAAAAAAAAATGTGCGTTCCATTTTTATTATTAGTTCAAGAAAGTCTAGCCACATTTAAATATTACATTTTAATTTATATTTAGAATTATAAAATAATTTTCATGCTTAGTTTAGTTTAGGCACGACAAGGATATTGCATATATATCGTGTCTTGTCGTGTTATGTCGTGTCAAACATGAACGTGTTAAAACTTGTGTCATATTATATTGACACTAGTTAACATACGTGTTGTGTCGTGTCAAGTAAAAAATTGACTAGCATTGTCACATTATGATACGACACGTTTACTGTGTCAGCACTTATTTCAGTTTTTTTAATTCATAATCATTATAAAAGGAAAAATATGAAAATTGTAGAAAATTTTAGGAACTAATTTGTACTTGTTATATCATGGTAATATATAATAATTAAATAAGAAATATTATGAATAAAAGAAAATAATATAAATATTATTAATTTCGTTCGTGTCATGTGTCAACTCAGTTGTGTTAAAAGTGTCATTATTCCGAGGAGTTCAACACAACTTTGACACAATATGTCAACACGTTCAACATGTTAATTTTATAAGTGTGTCATCTTGTGTTGTGCCAACACGATCGTGTCATACCATTTTGCAGAATCCCACATAGCTTGATGATGCCCACCTCACATTTATGTTCAATAATGTACCCTAGTACACTCGTTCGACACTTTGACCTTGACTTTGACCATTCCGTCAACCACGAGCAGATGTTCGACTTTGTTGACCCCCACAGGGCCACAGATGCATGCCATATAGAAATGAAATCCTGTGTTACTCTACACCGGGTGTAATGCAGCCACTGGCCGTCTGATCAAGATCGGATGGATGATGGGAGCCCAGACATGTAACCAGATTCAAAGGTCCGCAAAAAATGAACCGTCCGGTTCCAATCAGACAGCTCGTGGGTGCGTGTGTTTGTCGCACGACACCAGATAGGAGTTGTGCCATATATATCAAAGCAAAAAAAAAAAAATTATCACACAAAGAAGAAACAATAATTTATTACTGATACAAATTAATACAATTTGCATAATATATTTCCTATGTTGTCCAATTTAATGTACCACACACAAATTATATATGCTATTTTAACATTATTACATAAAAATAAAATATACGATTAAGTTTGTTTAGAATATTATACCATGTTATGTTTCATATTGTGATATTTTCAAACTTTTTAATTTTTTTTACTCAAATTGTACCGACTGATGTAACCTGTAAATCTGCAATGGACGCCATATAATGCATTATCATAAGAATTTATTGCTTATACAAACATCTCCAATATTAATAAAAAAAAATTTGACCGCTAGAATTAGATGACAACCTACATGTCCTACTGTGCGTCGAAGTAGAAAAATAGAAAAGGCGCACAAGTTATTAGCGCCTTATTATTTTGCAAATGTTGGGCGCATGAGCCCCTTGCGCCTTGGCGTTTTATGTAATTATTATCAGGCACTTGGTGCTTTGTTGAGTTAACTTTTGGCATGTGGCCGTTTAAGAAAAAAACCCCATTCATTGTGTGGCACATGACAATTAAGACACATGTCAGTTTGAAATTGTCAGTTTCTGTTTCCGCGTCAACGCCTTCTCTAACCTCAGAGACTCAGAGCAGTCGTCTGCCCCATGTGGCGGGTTATATTATGGACAAAATATACTTCAAATTTAACCTGCTACACCATTTTTTAATTCATTTCTGGCAACTAAATGCTTCCAAAGCATTTTTAACTGGAGAACGAATATTCTTTTACCAAATCGCCCCTGTTGAAGAAGCATCGCCGCAGCGGTGCCATTTTTTTATATATAATTACAGTTGAGAATCTTGAGATCGTACAAAAACTGTAAATTTTGCTTTTTTTATTGAAAAATAAATTTTACCGCCAGCATTTCTAACTGTACGTTTCTGGCGTGAATTTTGATGTATGTAGATATACAAATATTTGTATACTAGAGCAGATTTAAGTATACAATTTGAAGTTATACATTGTTATGTATAAATTAAATTTATGTAGAATTTGAATTTTTTGTTAAATATAAACTATGTATTTTCCCCCTATTGAGTAAAAACTATGTATAAATTTGAATCTTGCGAAAATTTTATTATGTGTAAATGGTGTATAGTTTTTTTCTATAAAATGTGAACTTTATGTAAATTTAACATTTATGTAATTGACTAATTGTCCACGATCTAAAGCTATTTCGTGCATCAAAATCCAGAGGTAAGATTCCTCAGCTATCGAAGTAGTATATCCACATGCTATTGTTTAGCTGGATCCAAAATAAATGCCAACTCAATCTAATTTTATCAAGGAGGAATTATGTTGTGAAGCTCTAATTTTCTACAAAATTAATTAGAACAACGCTGGTTTTATATAGTATAAAATGTATTAGAGAAAAGGACTGATAACTGATTGGATCTTTTATTTATATTATCTTAACATAGGAATTAAGCTAGGTGGTTTCCCTTTTCTTACAATTTATGTGAACTATTTTGTTTTACGTTTTAATTACTAAAACACCTAAGGATTGTTATTAGAAAAGATTAATCAGACTGAAAAGAAAAGGGAATCTAATTTTCCATCATTGAGTAAAGTATATTCACTTTGGACAATTGTGACTTGTCCTCGTGACAGTCTACACTATGCACCAACTTCCGCTTGTCAAAGTTAGGTGATTGCATATGCCATGTGCTTGCTCGTCTTTAAAACGTACCTTTCAATATCTTATAGTTGCAAAATCTTTAATGATCATCAACCAGTCAGTATAAGAATGATATGCAGGTGTTTCAGGCTTTCAGCGCATGATAACCAGAGGTTAACTACCTAGCACTTTTTCTTAATTTAATATAATCCTTCCCGCGGTGCGATTTACTGTCGAATAAACATTTAGGTAAAACCGTCCTGATTTCATTTACAATTAATGAGGCAAAATTAAAATAATGTGGGAAATTAGTACGTATGATTAATGACTCTGCTATATTTTCTTAATCGAAATATATTTAATTTTAGCTGGATAAAACCAAACAAAAAATTAAATTCAATTATCACGTCAAACCAGTCAAATCAAAACATTGAACCCAGATGCACAGCTACACATAACCACCTCATGCGAATTTTTTAAACAAAATCAGATAAACAAATGGAATAAAACCAAACGACACATGTTTGTTTTCTATTGCTTTATTTGACAGGATTAACTGCTAAAATGCGTTGGCTTTGCTCGTGACATTTTTAAGAAATTACTGCCTAATGCTTTTCAATATCGTAAGTTGTTGCATACTCGAAGCCATAGTAAAAAAAAAAAAAAAAATGAAATTTGAGAATAGTTCAACAAAACCTAGAATTTATAATTGGATATAACAGTATCGTCTTTTTTTTTTTTAACAATGCAATTAAAAAAATATTAATCCTAAAAGAAAATAAATAGTTCAAAACTACAGGGTACAGCGAATGGTTTTGGATATATATCACGGATTATTAATATACTTTGTAAAAAATCAAAAGTAACAATAAAAGATAAACAATTTACATACAACATTTTACTTCTGACCGCATGTTTAAACGGTAAACTGTCTATTTGTTGAGAGAGAATGATTCAAAATCAAGTTTTTAATAAATTATTTACTGATATTTAATGGTGTTTGTTAACGGTTTAGTTGATTCAATCACCTTTTTAACAGCAGCGTAGTTTGAAGAATATTACAGGAAAACATGGCAAAATCAGCCATATACCCTTCTAATCTTCTCCAATCAGCCATATACCCTCCTATTTTTTTAAAATTAGTGATTTATCCCTCTAATCATCATTACTATTGCCATTTATCCTTTCCATTAATTTAAATATTTCATTTATTGTGAAAATTTATTTTTTTAAATGTAAGACTAAATTGCCCCTGCTTTTTCTCTCTTGGATTCCCAATCCAGTTCCAATATATGATGATCATCTTATAAAATATAGAAATAAGAAAGAAAAATGTTGCAGATTTTTTTTTCGATGTAAAAATGTTGCAACTTTTTTAATCAATGCTCGGGTATTCGAACTTGTATATCAATTTTCTTATATTTCCAACGTACACCAAATTTCCCACGTAGCTAACTTATGTTTCTTGACTTTCGAAAAATTCAGTGTACAACCAAAAAAAAAATATCACAAGGACAAACAAGTATCTTTAATCTTTAACAAATGCAAACAAAAAAAAAAATACTGAGTTTCTACTAAGAGAGGTAAATAACAAGAAATACAAACCAGTAACCTTGTCATTCTAAAAAGATGCTTCTCAGTTTGTTAAATACTAAGATTTGGAGACGCAAAAAATAAAAAAATTGTTTGCAACTGCAGGTTTGGAGATGAAATTCTAAAGAAAGAGAAGGGGGTTTAGCGATTTTCATAATTGATTTGGCCTTGATTTATTTCCATACATATTGTATCTTCCCATAGAGGATGATCATCAAGAAGGAAAGCAAGAGGGAAATGGCAGGGATATTTTCGTCCCTAAATTTTAAGAAAATAAAATTTCGAATTAATATATCATTTACATATCGAAAAGGGTAAATGGCAATACTAACGATGATTAGAGGGGTAAATCACGAATTTTGAAAAATAGGAAAGTATATGGCTGATTGAAGAAGATTAGAAGGGTATATGGCTGATTTTGCCAAAAAAGATTTAACTAATTTAATTGTCGTTTAATGCTGGGCTATCCTTGATCGGACATAGCTCCGGAGAGAGATGACGAGTAATCTCCATATATTCTCATTGGACTCCCTAACTTCCGAAGCTTCTATTTTTCATTTCTATGCAATTTTATTATTTTGACCCACACCAATGCATTTTTTTCTAAAACTATCTTATTCAATATTTCAATAGAAAATGCATCACAAGTTTATATGTATCATTCTAAAAAAGGTGATCGATTCCACGTCGTTGTTGGTACCAAAATTTCCTTTTTTGGATGAAAAAGACTACGAACCAAAATATTTCTGGTTACAATTTTATGTATTTAATGTGCATATTTTTTAGAGCAGCGTTGCAAATGGCCCACTAGATCAATTCGCTAGAAACAACAATTCAACCGTCAGAAATAGATTACGTGGCACATATGGTGTTCCAAAAAAAATATATAATAATGCTTATGTGACAGATACGCTAAATTGTGGCTCAATTTGACACTTGAATAAAATTTAATGCAATTTTGATTATTTATTAAGTGAGCTGAAAATTGCAACGATCTATATTTTACGATATTAATGAAATATCAAATGGCACCAAATTACATAACCTAGTTGATGTATAAACTATTGCCCGTCCATGTGACGAAGGTCCGGTATGAGCGTTGATCCTTTGAACTGTATGAGTCAAAGCAGAGACTGAAGCTTACTGGCGCCAGAGCCAATTTATAAGAAAAATAAAATATCTATGAACTTTTTTTTTGTATTTTTTTTTCACTTTATTGTTGAATTAATTTGATTTTTTTAAGTTGTCAAGATAATGCATTGTCAGGAGATCCTGACTTTTTATAACTTGCGCCGCAATCACGTAATAAATCTTGCAAGATGTAAAACAGCAAATGATATTGTTCAACTAAAGAAAATCTTGGATAATGTCGTTTGGATCATCCAGGAATAAAATTAAGATTAGTTATTCGGAGTAAAAAATATTATTCTTAAACCATCAAGAATAAAAATTTTGGGATCTAAAGTATTATCTTTAAATGGTCCAATATCCGGATTAAATTTTTAATTTTAAGGTGTTTGGATCACCTTCTTAATGTGGATTAAGAAGTTGTTGGGACCACTTTTAATCCGGACTAAAGCGATGATCCAAATACCTTCGGAATAAAATTTTAATCTAGATGTTGGACCACCTAAAAATAACACTTTAGATACAAAAATACTTATTTTTAATCATTTAAGAATAATATTTTTTACTCCGAATAACTAATCCTAATTTTATTCTTAGATGATCCAAACGCCAGAGTTTAATTGTGGCATTTAATTTTGTATTGCATTGTGCCGAATTTAATTATACAAAATTATAAAAGTAAAGAAAGACATGAAATAATGCAGGCCATGCTTCGAATTTGAGAGGAAAAAAAAAAGAATTAAAACGACTACTCGTATAATATAATGGATATACTGAAAGTAAGCGATTTTAGATGGCCACTGCTGTAATAGTACCTTTGCAGTTGTCTTCGATCGTGTAGTATTTACTCTCTGAAAAATTATATTTTTAAGAAAAACTTGGTAGAAGCTATATAAGATATAGAGTAAAAAACACAACAAAAACTGAAAAAACTTTGTTAGCGCGTTTACACTACGTGGACATATTTTTAAATTCATTGTTAGAATTTTTATTTAAATATATATAGATAAGAAGTTGTGATATCTTTAGTAAAAGAACTTATGAAATCAAAACTCTCCTTTAATTTAATAATAAATTAAAATTGCATTTATCATGGTTTTCACCTAAACAATACTGAAGCACGTCTTGACAGATTCCAACAATTGCCGTCTGCCAATTTATCAAGGGCCGTTTGTTATTTTCCAAATTAAAGCAATAAATAAATACGAAAGAAAAAAAATGTATATTGTTTCATCGAAGTAACAAAATTATATATTGTTATATCCTTCTAATTAAAATGAAAGCCATTTTAGAACCCAATAATATGGTTTTTAATATTTAACATAGGAATCAGAGCAACATTATACATTCTACAAGCACAAGTATTATTAAAAATGAAATAAAAATCAGAAGCCACTTTATGTACCCTTCAAGCATTCCAGGCTATTTATAGAGAAAAATGTCAACGGTCGAATGCAATATCTGGACAAAACTGTAGATATTTCTCATAGTTGATACTATAACACATGTCACAAACCTTACAATTTAAGAAATTAATCTGACTTTTGTTATGTACCAGTACCATTGACTCTGATATTTTTAGTTTCATTGGATCTAACAGAACTTGTTTACCACTCAAATTGTCTTCGGCTGTTACCTTGATACGCACGCACGTCCCATAAGAAGAGCAAATTACTGCATCATTGCTTGCGCAAACTGTTGAAAAAGTAAAGTTTGCATGTTCACTAGTTTTGTAACTTTCTTAATTGTCTCATCAATTATTGATTTCGGTTTTATGATTTGTTGCAAATTTGCAGTAAATAACACGCCAAGGCAACGAAAATTTCAGACTAGGCACTTGGGCCCCAATAAATTGTTAGAAACTGTCTCTGATCCAAACACAATAGCATTTCGGCCTCTTTTAGACTGCGGAAATTAAAGAGTTGAGAAACATAACCCAGTTTTAAGTTGATGTTTTCCACACTTTGTTGGGTGCCAAGGAAATACTTTAATCTGATTATTCTATCCGCATAAAAGATTTTGAGTAAGGATTTTTTTTTTCCCTTTTAGCTTATCATGTAAGGATACATTGGAGAAAATTTTTGGTTAACTTATTGGATAAAGATAAGTTAAAAGCTATTTTATATCTATCACTTATAATATATTAAAGATAAAATTACGTCTCCAAATTTTTTTATCTTTCGTCAATGGACGTTAGGCACAAAACCATCACAATATTGATTTATAAAAATATTTAATCCAGTTTTGTTTACTTAGTAATTTACATTTTTCTAAATATGAGACTAAAAAATGCACATTTTTTTGTTTATTTAATAATATCACATACGCATTGCATTAAAATAGAATGCTTACTTATTTACTATTAAGAAAATGTCATACGGATAATTGTATGAATATTCTTGTCTCTATAGATACTGCGAGACGTTTCTCATTTCGTCTCTGTAGGTGAAGGTGACCCAGTTTCACAAAATAACGGTCCACAATTGTCCAGTAATACACAAAATGTATTTCTAATGGTCTATCTTTCTTAAATAGGTTTAATACAGGCTTTAGAATTATGAAGTTTCTCCTTTTCACACCATACTAGATATCACAAATTCACAATTCACAGCGTTGAAAGCTTCATAACGTTGTCATTTTTGGTGGTAGGTGTAACAAATTTGGGAAAGTTGAAACGTAAGAAATTTCAGTTCAAGGACTCTCGGACGTTTCATTTCCTGATCCCCCCCCCCTCCCGAATTCACATCCTTTGTCGCACCGCGATTGGCAGCGGTGTGGCCCCAACCGTCTGATCTGAATCTGATGGATAATGGAGCCCCGTGAATCTAATAGGCCCGAAAAAAATTAACCGTCCGATCAAATCTGAACGGCTCGAAAAAAATCGCTGCTGGCAGCGCGCGGCAGAGGATCCGGTCCCCCCCTCCCCCCACCCCCCCTTTTTTTCTCTCCCAAACCTTCTTTTCGTTTGTATACAATTATGTTTAATAACAAAATATGCACACTAATAGGGACAGCAGATATCTATTTAATCTGATATTCACAATTTCACTTTAATTCTGTAAATCTGTTTGTTCCGTACCATCTGTGTACTGGGATTTTCAAATTTTATGTGTCTATATTAATTTTGTAGTTAACCTTTACTTACGTACCGTACGTACGTATGTACATCTGTTTGCATAGCCCTCTGAATACTTTAGTCCACATCTCACGTGCTTTTCTAGCCTTTAGCACTCTAAATGAGGCTTTTATTAGGCCTTGTCCTTATGGGTTTGTTGGGCTTTATGAGGCTTTTCGATAGTTTATTAATGCATAGCTCCTGTGAACTTCTCCTTGTAGTCGTGTCGGTGTCTTTAGTTAAGAAATTGAAAAATAGCCAGGACTTCGTTTGGTTGGGAGGATTTTTCTTTTTTTTTTTTTAGTAAAAAGTGTAGGTCAAGCCCGACACCTTTTTTTTTTATATAAATTGAAATAAAATCAGTTTTTTACATCAGAAGCATTACAGAAAAAAATGTTTCCAAAGGTTGGAAACAAAATCAAGAAAAACTCTCAGCAATTTCCTTAGAAAGTGAAAAAGTAAATAAAGAAGAGAAGCATAAAAAAGAGAAGTAGTAATCAAGGTAAGGGAAACTCTAATCAGGATGCAGTAACCTCCAATCTTCAAGTATGAGCATTGCTGTTGAATGTGGCTGGTTGTTGGCATTGGAGAAGGTTCTTGAACATCTCTCTTTCCAAATGTAATAGCAGGAGATCGTCAGTAGCTCTTTTTGTTTTAAAGTTAACTCAGTTGAGGTGAGGGCAGCACACATATCGAGATTGGGTATGTTGCAATTAGAGAGGAAGTGATTGTTCTTGTAGTTAGGGAATAGGGGCAGGTCCTGAAGAGATGAGGCATTGTTTCGGCTTGTAACTTACATAAGCAGCACCTATTCACAATGATCACTCCGTTTGGTTGGGAGGATTACTCACGGATAAATAAAGTTATCATCATTCTCTCATTTGATAATTTTATCTTCTAGTTTTTTTTTTTTTCAACTTTGTACTTCTGCAAAACCGTGGGAATTCTGGTTATAATTTGCGTGTTTCTCTCTCTCCCCCGCCCCCCCCCCCCCCCCCCCCCCCAATTTTTCGTTCTTTTCGTACAATAATTTTTTTTTCTTTGTTTGTATTATTTTTCTTCATTAATGGTGTACACTTTTTGTCTGCTATTTAAAAATAAAAACGAAAATAAGGAAACTCACAAACATCATCTCCCCTAAAAAAGAATAAAAAGATGAAAGAAAAAAAGAGATCAAAATAATAAAAGTAGAATGCGAAGGGGCTATTTTGACTAGGGACATTAATTGGTCATGTTAGGTCAGATGGATATTATTTTATATATTCAGTAAATGGATCCTATCATACTTAACCTAACCCATCACGATTCACGACTCACGAGTCAAAAAAGGTCATTCGTATTAGACCAGACACATTTAAACATAAACTTGTATAAATTAATAAATATATAATACATAAAGACGGGTTAAGCCTTTTAATTTTTTTAAACGGACAACATAATCAATATATACAGATATATTACATATATATAATCTAGCTCTCTCTCTAGTCAGATGTTTTTGCAATTTTCTTTTCTTCTCATTTATAAAATAAAAGTATTTGATATGACTAGGTACATAATTAAGCAATGCAATTCTATTATATTTTTTACATGAATTACTATACGGTTAGTCACATTGTTTAAAATTATGCATGTCTTTAGCATTTTCTTAAAATATACTTTTTTTGTTTTAAGAATTTGTTGGATACGAATACTTTTACATCAATTGTCTCATTTTAGCAATTAAATCTAATCTTAAATAAATTTATTTATTTTGGGCAAGGTTTTAAAATGCGATTTATGCGGTTGATGGTTGGAGGGTGATTTAGCATTTATCGGTGATAAAACGGTAAAAAAACAGTTTATGCGGTGATAAAATGGATAAAACAGTAGTACGGTATGAACCAAAATTAAGAAAAAACAGCGATAAAACATAAAAAAACAAAGTTTTTTAAAAGCTTGATTTTGGGACAATGTCCGAAATATCTCTAAAGATAATTAAAGTAGAATGACAGATAAATATATTGGATTTTATGGTGAAACGCTCATTTGTATTTAGATTAAATTTTAAAATCTAGCATTCCTTGTTACTTCCAACCTCTCTAATGTTAAAAGGTTCAGTTTTGGTAGCATAATTCCAATCCCGGCCAGTATATCAAATATTCTTCTGCCTTTTCAAATATCTGTAGCTGTCAGTTTCCACTTGACTTTAATATTTTACTAATGTTATGTATCTGAAAGATTTTGCTCCAACCACTAATCGTTCAATGGTGGGTTGTTTTTAGAGCTCCTTCCAAAATTTGTACAGTTATGTTGGGGTAGCATTCCTTACAAACGAATGCTTGGCGAATGGGGAGAACGGAGAACTATTAAAACAAATTAAGATGCTTACGGAGAAGCGTCATAACAAAAAGGACAACAGATAATGCAAGTTCAGGAGTAAACATGGTAGAGAGAGCGACACAGAGTAGGGGACTAATAAGTAAAATTTTATTCCACACAGGTCCTACTACATTCATTTCAATTTAAAGTGTTTACCATAAAATACGTTGGTAAACGAGCATAATATTTTGTTACAAGATTTCGCATCCTTCTGATGCAGGTTAGATTTGAATTCAAAGAATTTTAACAGATTTTTGGTCCAAGAAAATTGAATTAAGTCTTCATGTCGAGTCTCAGTTCGTCTTGTCTTTTTTTAATTGTTTAACTGCATCCAGTCACTGGCTCCACTGCCACAAACAAAGAAACAATAATTTCATTAAATTCCTGAGGGTTGTTATGTAAAAGTGGCACACAATCCAAACAAAATTTGTACACTCGATAAAAATATATGTCAAAGAAAAGCAAAGTCACTGCAAAATGATGGAATAAAAACAATAATATGCTAAATTGCTCTGTTTTAGACCAAAAAGGAAAAAGAAAAAACAAACAATTCAATGAAAATTTGTCCCAATTAATTAAATTATTTACATATCTTACTGCACCATCATCACCTATAGTAGTATAAATTGATTCTTGTTTGGGTATAATGACACAAGAGAAACAAGTACCTTTAGGAGGCAAGACAGCAGGCTTGGGCATGAGAGTAGGTATGGTGGCCATGGCAGTTGCGGTGACGGGAGGGAAGAAGTGGGCCGCCGGGACACCTAGCCCCTGCGACTGGTGGTGTTGATAGTGATAAAACGGGGTGTAATACGGCAACATCCCGCTCGGTGCCACGACGCCTCCCTGCATCTGGGCTGGATACGAGAATTGACCCTGTATATACGATCCTCCTGCTGTTGGGCTCAGCTTCTATTTCAATTTTAGGCCGGGAAAACAAATTAGATTAAGGAATTTAGCTTTATTACAATAATTATGTCTTTTGAGGGTTGCTTTAGAAAAGAATGTAATGCATTAATTGGTGCCTTTGTAATTTAGGCTGTATTTATTAAGCAGTCTAGAAAGCATATCCTTACTAAGTTTATAGTATTTTCCTTGCAAATTGATCAACTTCCTTGGACCAAGTTAATTACATTATTTTTTGGTAATTACATTGCGTAATTTGTACATTAAAAAAAAAAAAAAAACATAAGCATGTGAAGTGTGCTTACCGTGTTGTAGCTCAGATCAGCCATGTAGTTGGGAGAATACCTACAAACACAAGTAGCATCGCTTGATTAATAAAGTAAATGTTTGACATAAAGCATATTCATGGTAACATACAAGTGACCATGACATAGACATGATAACAGCTAGCCAACTTGATTTTATAACAAAACCAATAATGCCTCAGGATTCGGGAGTTATTCTCCACATTACTACATCAACTATGCTAGTGTTGCGCATGATTTATACACTACGAAGAATAAACAAACAACTAAACGAGAATAAAATGGGGTTTAGGCTAGAAAGGTAAATATGATAGCACATGCCAAGCACGATAAGGTAAGAGAACAGGCTGGCGCGCATCATGTAAAACCATGAGACCCATCATCCCATGTGCCCACGTGGCATGCTGTTACAGCACCTCCACCACGTTCCCTGTTCTGGGTCCCACTACCCTTTCCACTAGATCTCCTTGGGGGACCGTTCCTTACCAGTTACCACCCTCTCATTTGGACAAAATAATATGGAGACATCCATTACTGGTTTCTTGTCAGCTAACAACAATATATCTATATTAATTGCCCCTGTAATAAATTTGCCATTTTTTAGCATTTTTTCTAAAATTATTACTTTTAAGAAAAATAAAATTATAAAAAAAACTCATTTCACAAATATATGTAATGAATTAATAGTTTTAATGAAAAGAATAATTCATTTTCACAAATCAAATATATGCATTTAAATATTAAATTTTCCATAATAAAATTTTCAATTCATTTTAGCATTGTTAAAAAATAATATGACATGGGATGGAACATAAAATTATAAATTATAAAGTCAATTTTTACAAAATATAAAGAATTAATATTTAATAGTGTTATGAAAATAATAATTCGATTTCATAAAACAAAGATGTAAATTGTCCAACATAAGCACTGATTCGTATTTGCATCAGTAAAACTTAGGAAGTTGTCAAATTGTAGTGAATTTACTTAGAAGGAATATTCCATATTTGATTGACAAAATAATAGAATATAAATTCTAAAACATGTAAGGATAACGAGTTAGCAACTGAAAATGTTCTCAAGGTCTCCGTCAGAAAGAACTGAACTGTACATCTCCATTTCCATTGGAACGGAGGTAGTAAACCAAAACAAGAAAAAATGTAAAAAAAAAAGAAAAGGAAAACAATAAGCACAGAGAGAGAGAGAGAGAGAGAGAGAGGTACCCGTAAGAGGCGGCGGAGGAAGTGTAGAAAGGTAAGACGCCGTGGAAGGTCGGGGGATGGTGAGGTTGGTGTTGGTGGTGGTGGTACGGCGCCGGCGGTGGCGGTGTTGTCGAGGGATGGTAATACCACGCTGCCGCCGGACCTGGCGACACTCCCCTCGTGGGTCCCACTCCCATGCCTGCTCATTTTCCCATACCATGTGTATCATTATTAGCAAAGTACAATTCATTAATACTTTTTTTCCCCTACTGTAGTTTTTACTTAGCATTTTATCATTAATATAAAACATGTGGCATCAGACATTATTGCCTTCAAAATGAAGGATCAAATCAACACTTATTCTCTCTTTAATTCTACTTTGTTTAGTCTAAAAAATGTTAATTAACCTACTTGTCTCTCTCTTTTTTTTTTTCTCTATTATGTCTCTGTCACATAATACCTAGGACAAGTTTTTGGTGACATAGACATTTTGCTTCTCTAATTATATGCTACAATGCTACCAACTTATGTTGCGACAAATAATTGAGAGCAAATTTTACCAAACCAGCTCTGTTTGGTAATGTTTGGATGAGAACTTGAGAACCCAGTTATATCCGAAAATATGCAAGGCGAAATTTCAAATTTCAATTGCGCCAAATGGCACAAAGGACCTACTTCCCCGCCAGTACAATACAAAACAGCAGTCCCTCTCGCATTAAATAACAAGAAACAAATCCAATCTCCAAATTGTACATTCAATTAATAAATGAAAAAAAAAGAGAGTATCCTAGTAAGTAAATAAATGAATGAAAAGAATTTGACCAACCTGGCTGTGGGACCCCAGGAATTGGAGACTGAGCAGGCACCGGTGTGGTCGGTGGGGAGTTACGGAGCCGTGTCTTGGCTCCCAGTGAAGCGAGGTTGCAATTTGCACGCCGGCCGTTAATCACTGGTGTTGCATCCTCGCACGCCTTTTTCGCAGCTTCGGCATCCTTAAATGTCACCTACAGAGCAACAAAAACACAAAGAAAGAAAAACAATTTATTATTAGCATAACACATTTTAAACAATTAATTTGAACTCCAAACTTGCTCTAATTAGGCTGCATTGTGTACCAAAACAGCTGCATTGTTCATTCTTGAGTTGTTTGATCACATTTCAATTACAGTTCAGATCAAAAACGAAGAATTGAATTGATTTCTTTATTTCCTTGCAAGTGTAGTATGTAACAGCAAATAAAAAGGCTCAAAAGAGAAGCATACAAAGCCGTAGCCCTTGGACCGGCCGGTGATCTTGTCGGAGATGATAACGGCCTCCAGTATCTCCCCATACTGCTCGAAATGCTCGCGGAGAGTTTCCTTTTGCGTCTCCCATGCGAGACCACCAACAAACACCTTGGTCAAAGTGGTGTCGCCGAATTGTTGACCCATACGATCAGGATCAGGATCAAAGCTCAACCGTTGATTTTGTTTGAAAGAACGAGGCGCTTGTTAGGTGTGGGAGAGAAGTAGAAGAGAAGGGATCTGACTATCTATATTCCTCTAATAAGATTTTATGAATGGTGAGAGAGGAAGGATTTATAAAGGGGTTTAATTTTATAAAGAGCGAGAAGAGGGGGCGTGGCGAGGTGTAACAGCTTTGTAACGGGAAAAGGGGTGCATGTCTTTATACGGTTATTTAATATTTAATAGGAACCATTTTTTTATTGAGCCCTTGAGAAATTAAAATATTGTACTTCACAAAAGCTGGAGCAGATGTGCCCTCCAATCTGATGACCCAATTTAACAATAATTTTATCTGTACAACAAAAGTAATGAAATTAAGGTGTATAATTTGATATCTTTCATTGAGTGCTAAAAAGTGGGGTGCTTCTTTGGTTGATACATTTTTTTTAGGTGTGTAAATATTTGAGGAAAAATAAGGATCTATGAGAAAATGTCTGCATATGATTAATGTCTTGCCGGTCTAAGACAGTAGTGTCTACCCTCAAATCCCAAATTGGCTCTCATGACGTAATGCAAAAAAAATAAAAATAAAATAGTTTACAGGTGAAATTAATATATAGTACAAACCAGAAAAATAATTACAACAAAAATGCCAATTTGAAGATCAATTATATATAATTGCGGATCTTGTTTAGATCAACTGTCCGAGTTCCCCACACACATTAGACACAAGCTAGCTAGCTAGGTCAGGACTTGCTCTAGCAAACATGAAATGTTTCCTTGCACCAAATTACACCCACCAAAAGGATTACTACTTTAAAATGAACATTGTCACACCATGTGGTCTCACTATGTAAATATATACGAGATACGTATTGCATATGCTGCATAATTTGACATGCATGTTACTATGATATAGAAATAAGCTCTATAGAAATTTGCAAAAGTTCAAGCACCATTTTAGTTGACTGACAAGATTGTCTAGTTCATTTTGTTTGTTTCTATTGAAAAAAAAAAAATAAGAACATCTACAGAAACTGCATCACAGAAAAATCCAACATAACAAAAAGATAATTATGGAGCGACTTTATTCTTCAATATTTAGTGAAGTCTAGGAGTTCATGCATTCTCTTCTCCTTACAAGTTAAAATGATGTTTTACCAAGTCAGTTGAAAGTTGAAACTTGAAAGCATAAGCATGAATTGGGGATCCTTAGCGATCATGGTTTTTATTTTAGAACCATCACATGCTTATCTGGAACAAGGTGAGGATACACCTCTGGCTATGTGCTCGGATAAACACGGTTCGGTTTTGTTGTGACGGATCTGAAACAGACAAGTGCAGCAATTCACTGAATTGTGGGGCCTTATCAACTCTTTAACTTTGTTGTGTAGTTTTTAATTCTTTCTGAACAATCCACAGGGTTCTGTCCGCCACGTGGAAATCTGGAATTAGGTAATTAGTTTAGCTGGTTCGTCCTTCTATGTATTTTATGCAATCTTTTTATTTGTGTTTTATACTTCTTTCAATTGAACTGTTCTCGCTTCCCCCGTCTCTCAGAGCTTTTTTATTCCAAAGTGCTGGGGAACATTCAGCTGTCAAACAATAATTGGAATGCAAAACACTTTGATCAGATGCATTTATAAGTAATATTAAGTAATTTATAATTTTAGTTTGAAAAGGTGACAGCAATCTGATCGTTTTTCATTACTGACATGCATAAAAATAATAAGTAAACCAGAAGACGTGTCTATTTTAAAATAAACAGACATCCTGATATAATTAATATTAGATGCATTAAACTTCAAACATATGCTTTTTTTGTACTTGAATGCAAAACATATAATAAATTTATTGCGCCAGTAAATTAATTCACACTACCCAAAAAAAAATAAAAAAATGTCTACAAAACTACATGAAAAAAATTTCAGAGCTTCTTTCATTGAGAATTTGTATCCAATAGTAAATTGTAAAGTGATGTCTATCAAAATAATAAAATATAGCTCATATATATTTCGTAATAATGTACATTTTATTAAACATTGTATGGTAACCAAGCAATAGATTTGAACTCTGTTGCATAATAATTAAGCCATATGTGATGCGTTTGCATTCATATGGCATTAGGCATTACATGCCATAATAGATTTTAAATGAATACATTAGCTATGTTGTCTTCATGGTTTAGTTAACTATAATCTATAGTATTAATTAAAACCCGTGACCTTTGTTCTATATTTGACCGCTAATTCTATAATTCAAATTTTTTACATTTCCTATAATTTTCTTTTTTTTTGTTTAAATGTATTAAAAATAGTCATAGTTATCATTATTTAATTTAAGAATTTAAATATATTTGAAAATCTAAAGTAGCTCATGTTGAATTATTGTCAATTAAAAAAATATAGCACAACGAAGTTGTAAACTCTCATGTCTAATATTTAGACTGTAATATCTGGAATCAACGGGTAGGGCCAACTATCATAACGTGACGACTTATGTCAAGGGAGACGCTAGAAACTATCATATCTTATTTACCGATCGACATGGTTCAACAAGCAAAGTTTCAATATACTAATTTCAATATAACATGTTTTGTTATATTTAATAGTGTTAATTGATCTATCGATATAATATGAATGGATCTAATAATTAAGTTAACTCCGTAGAGAAATAAATTTTTTTTGCGTCTTTTTGACTTCTTGTTTTTGTTAAAAATATATTGATATAATGATTTAAATTTTAATATATCAGTATAGAGAAATTTTGTGGCACTGAAAAAATTAATTTTTCTTTAATTTGTAACTCCTACAATTTTGTGGCACTGAAAAATTAATTTTTTTTGGCAATTGTAACCTTAATAATCCTAGTTTATTTTTTTTCTTTATTAGTCATCTCTTTTTGCAATTTAAGTTATATATATTTTTTTTGACAACGAAAGATCCGTAGATTTGTTCTGATACTCAACAAAATATTGCATGAAATTTAGTACAAAATTCATTAAAAAAACGTAAAAGACAAAAAAAAAACCTAATTTAAAAGAAAAGGGAAAATTTGAAATTATGGGACGTTCCTACAAAGAAAAATTGGGATTAATGCGATCAATATTTTATGTGTAAATAAAGAGTTTGACCCATGAGTATCCATAATCTCCCGGGAATGCTAGATTCCGCTAGTGCCTGCAACAGAGTGATATTTGATTAGCTTCGTCTTATGTTTAATTTCGCTATTATTACATGCCTTAAAATTTGCAGTTATTGGTGCCAAAAATGGGGACTTTAATGGCCAAAGAAATAGGAACACTAACCACCGACCACATGAACTATTTTTTTGCTACTCTAAGCAGAACATATGGACCTACCGTACATGTGTATATTGAAATTGGATGAGCTGATTTAAAAAAAACTGGAGAAGAGTAGAACTTAATAATGTGCTCTGCATAATTAGTTAGTTACATAGTATTTTTCAAAAAAAAAATACATAGTAGTTTTTATTTAATGGAGAATATATTTAAGTTTAACAAATAAAAAGAAAGAATTTAATTTGGTGACTTTACATGCTAGATCTTACCTCTCTAAAAAAACTTACATATTAACCAATAAAAAAAGATAGAAAAGTTAAGACGACTAATTCGGAAGCAGTAAGAATCTTTTCGATAAAAAATTGGAGAACGAATTTATAAACGCAATTTATTAAAGAAGCAAGATTATACATAAGAAGAACAATGAAGAATTGAGTGCTAAGTTTATATTACGAAACAATTCAACTTAATTATTGTTAATGAGAAATGAATACCTAAATTATTGAATTTAAAATGCAAAGTCGTTTTTGACAATGTGAGTATTGTTAATTAAATATATTAATGTACATTCTGAACAGTCAAAAGGGATACTTTTAAGTTTGGCCTCTGGCGATATATATGTTATCAGCCAGAATATTTTCATGTTATCTAGTATAGCTAAGACTAAGAGTATACATGCAACATGCATGGAACAAAAAAGGAGAATAGAATAGCGGTGGTATACTATTATTTGGTGGCTGGAAATTGGAATGAAGGAAAAGAGAACAAGGAGAACATTGTCGTAAGCACCTGACAAAATCCAGTTTCTCCATATGTCACGCAGTCTAACCCGATCTATGACTGGACCAACTCAGCCCAACTGGCCCACATGCTCTCCTCTACATCTCTCTTTCCTCTTTCTCTCTCTAAGTTCAGAATCTCGTTCCCTTTGTTAGTGGCTCTAACGTGGACAACTGTAAGTGGACAGAGAGGTAGAGAGAGAAAAAGGAGATAATATCTGGGAGGGAGAGTGGTCAGTCTGTAAGGTTTGACCGCGATAAAACCAAAGAGAATTTTAGAGAGAGAGAGAGAGAGAGAGAGAGAGAGAGAGGACCAATGCATGGGCTGGTCGTTAGCTGTAAACCCTGCAACCTGAGCTGGCCATGGGAGGCCAAAAAAATATTAATAAGTAGATAGACAGAGACATACAAAAAGGATGGTAAGTTGGTAACACAGCTTTTTCAATCTCAATTTTTCACCTTTGTTACAAACTTGCAAGTTAGTACTTGTTGATTAAATTGGCTCTTTTTTAATCCGTACCATTACTAGCATAATAATACTCTATAGACATGTATTTATTTTGTTAGAATTTAGATTAATGGTCATATATTCAAAAAATTATTTTTGTTTTGAAGTTATAAATGAAATAGAAGCCCCTAAAAGTAAAGTAATAAGCTTTTCCTTTGTTTTCTTTATGTATTTTTCTTTCTTTTTTAATAAGGGCTCGAGTGTGCTAGGATATGCCAAGCTCATGCAATGTTTGGCTCGGGACAGACAGTAGTTGATCTCCACTTCATGCATTTCTCATTGGCTATTTTTAATTTCAGGGTATCTATTCCCATGAATATATGTTGACTTTTTTTAGTTATTTCTTGTGCTCTAGCGGTGGTTTATATATAAGAAATAACGTGGTTGGCGATTAATATACATAATTAAAATTTGGGAGAAAGATTGCTTATTAAATATCTATATTACAATTTAAGCCGGGTTTGACCCTTATCTTTTTTAAGAGATATATAATTAATGGTGAACATATAAAAGCAGTCATGTTTGTCAGTTCAATTAATTTTTTTAAGCAAAGAGCTACCTTGTTAAAGGTATTTGAGCGTAAGAATTGGAGTTCAAGTTTCACGACAATTTTTATTTTACATGTATATGTCAGAATAAATTCCAAATATTCCTTCATAGTTCAATTTAAAAATTTGAAGTCTGCTGTCCCCTTTCGTTTTTTGTTAACCCTAGCTAGCTTACTCCTAATCGATGGTCTTTTTCTTTTAATCCATACGTACCTTTTTTCGGCTGACTTTTCCTTAGGCTTTCAAATAGAAAAATGATTATTCCTTTGCCAATGTTTTTATATTAGTGTTTTCACTATTAAAATTATTTCGATATTCTTACATGTTCACTAGTTACATATCGAAAAGAAATATTATTGAAAACTGAGGAGTAATTGAACATGCTAGAGGTAGTGTGAATTCAACAAAGTTGGAGCCTCATAATGTGCTCGCTAGCTACCTACATGACCATTTACAAGCAGTATTAATTGAAAAATATGGTTGCTACTGATCTTAGGTGCATGGTACAATAACTCAATAAGTACTAATTAACCAGTAGAACAGAACATAAATTGCACAACATATTTGGTCATTGAAGTAGCGCCTATATATGAATCAGTTTCCATTATGAGCTTCCAAGTTCTTTACAAGTACATTAACAAGAGCCTTGATCAGTGTTATAGCCCTGGATGTACCGTGAGTGTCAGGAGGCTTTGATTTACCACGAGCCATGTTGGTGTTATTTGTTTTGTTAAATAAAAAAAAGAAGGTTCATGATATCAGTAATGTCTACAACTTTATGCACCCTTTAGCTAAAATTTAAAAGCTAATAATGGCATAAACGATAAAGTTTTGGAATACAAAAGAACATCCAAGTACGTCAATTTGGAACAGTGTGTTCAAATTCCTACCGGTTACCGGAAAATTCCGGTAATACCGGGTACCGGAACAGTGACCGAAACGGCAGTTTTCGATATTGTGAGACAAAATACAGGAAATTTTCGGAAAATACCAGGAAATTTTGGATTTCGGCCATCTGGCCGGTAAGGGTGCCGGTAGGAAATTGAAATCATTGATTTGGAAGCTCAAGGATCACATTGTACGTATTAGAATATGTAAGGACTAAAATGGCATTCGTTGGGGACAAATTCATATCGAGGGACATTTTAATAATTATCAGAGGCACTTCTTTATTATAGTTAATAATTGACAAACTGAATAATGAGAGTAATATTATGAATTGAAATTATTTTATAAATAAAATGTTTGACCTTGTTCGCAAATCTTTTATATAAGACGAATGCATGGGTTTGCAGTGTGTTATGAATGTATTTATTTTTCTAACCATACGTGTATACATCATTTCTTTAATATTATAATATTATAATATTATATTGATATTTGTTTTAACTTTTAACGATATGTTTATTTGATTCCCGTGAAAACGTGAAAATGGTTCTATTATTATTATTATTATTATTATTATTATTATTATTATTATTATGATTATTATTATATTCGATTCTGATAGTTATTTATAACATACAGATGATTATATATTTACATCATCAGGATATAGTATATGAATTCAGTCAAAAAAAAAAAAAAATCTGTTTGCACTTTGCACCTAATTAAAAGAATCAAATACAATATGTGTGAATCAAAAAAGACTTAATTTAATTTGAAAGATCATGAACATCCTAGTATTCGGATGCGTTCTTCTACTTTAGTGTTCTTTAATCCTAAACATAAAGAAAAGGGAAAAAGTGTATTTAAGGAGCTGCATATTGTTGTATATCTCGCCATGCATAGGATGCTAGCATACACGAATCCAAATTGAGAGCTTTCCAACACAGAACCCCTTTTCTATCACTCTTCTTTTTTTCTTTCTTCGATGAAAAAGGATTCAACAGAAACATAACAGTCCAGCTCTACCATTAGACTTTCCACTTTTCAGTAAAACAAAGTGTATCTAAGTTGCATCCTATGTTACCGGATGCAAAGCTTTTTGTACCGTGTGGATAACTTGGGGGAAAAAAACATGATGCATTCCTTTTTCAAAAAGCACAAGCCCGGTCCCACAAAAATAATAACGAGATGACATGAAGGAAGAAGCATGGGAGGAGAGATGCAACTTGCGCACACTGTCTCTCACAAACAAAGCAAACCTACAGGTTGGAATAACAATACCACATTTCTACTGTTCCTATTTGTTTCCTCTCTCCCTCTCAACGTGCTTATGCTCTGTAATAATTATAGAATGCGATGCTTATTAGGAACCATGCATTGCCAGCCTATACACAAACTAGAATTACACATCACCTACTCCTCAATTCTGTCAAAACTGGAGGCTTCCATCAGTTCTTTTATCCTTGGTATACCATGAAGCATGAAATATCTCCAGTTTTTATGTAGAATGGAGATGATATCAATTAAAGAGAGGAAATGAGGATTAAGATATTGATGGAGCTAATAAAAGTGGCAAGCATTATAACTTGTTGAGCATAGTACAGAACAAGCTGTTCTGGCACCAACTCCAGTGGGTGCGTAACTGTATCACTAGCAGGGGTCTCACTGGACCCTATTATCCCAACAATTATTAGTTCATGATCCAACTGAATTAATTCGGATCTGAATCCTTAAATCCAGTATATATATTTATATACCACATCTGGTGTCTTAGGTTTGTGTTTCACTTTTGCTTGATTAAGACTTTATTGGTTTAGGGGGTCATGCAAATTTCGGGTGCAAGGTGCGGGCCGGACTGGGCTAAGTTCCATGAAAAGTTCTATTTGCAATTTAATCTTATAATATTTTTCTGTTTTTCATTAAGACCACATTTTTGGGCCTTCTATTAATTAATTTATGAATCTAACTGGGCTTGCGCAGTTGCTTAAAATCCGGATTTTTTAAAAAATAAATATATTTATTATTATTTTAAAGATAAATATCTTATTGATAAAAATTTAAAACTAACTATGTAACTTCGGGGTTCAAAACCCCGAAACAAAATATGGACCATTTCGGGGTTTGAAACCCCGTAGTTATTGACGTGGAGGACTGTTTGGGTTTTCAAACTCGAATTTAATCTCTCCGCACAAAAAACCAAAAAAAAAATAAAAAATTAATTACGAGGTTCAAAACCCAGAAATAAGAATGTTGACCGTATTTTATATTTTTGAACTTTGAACCCTTAATTCTTATATTTACAATATATCATTAAGTCTTATATTAATATAAATATTTTATATTACTTTTACAAATTTGAGAAAATTATCCATAACATATATATTACTCGATATATTATATAATAGAAATATTATAAATTACTAAATTTAATGATATATATTTATAGAGTTGTGCTACGGTGAGTTGCAACTCACAGAGCCTTCCGTGAGTTGCGATAAAAAATTTTGGATCTGATTCGAAATTACCGATCCAAACTGTCCAATATGATCTCCATATTGAAATCTCCTTACAGACCAAATTTTATATTTTTTCGAAATTTTAACTATTTTTTTGGAATTTTAGAAAAATGTAATCTAATTAATTATGTACCGTTCAAAAACAACAGCTTTTAAAAATCCAAAAAAATTCTTAAAAATTTCTAAAAAATATAAATTTTTATCTGCAAGGAGATTTCAATATGGTGATCATATTAGACAGTTTGGATCAGTCATTTTGAATCAGATTTAAGAATTTTGATCACAACTCAAGGAAGACTTCGTGAGTTGCAACTCACCATAGCAAAACTCTATATTTTATAATACTATATTATATAATTTATTTGTAAGAATAATATTGTAATAATAGAAAATTTAGGGTTATCAGTGAATAAATTTAAGATCTTATAATATAATATCTTGAATTTATTCGTCGATAACCCTAACTTATTTATTATTACAAAATTATATTTTAAATAAATTATATAATGTAGTATTATATAAATTATAAATAAATATATATTATTACATATAATATTTTATTTTATTTAAATTATATAATATATCAAATAATAAAAATGTTATGGCTATTTTCTTAAATTTGTAAAATTAACATAAAAATATTTTCTATCAATATAAGACTTAATAATATATTGCTAATATAAGAAATCAAGGGTTCAAAGTGCAAAGTCAAAAATATAAAATATGGTCAAATTCTCATTTCGGGGTTCAAAACCGCGTAACAAATATGTTTATTCTTTTTTTTTTTTTTGTCTTTTTGTGTGGAGAGATTGATTTCGGAGTTTGAAACCCCGAAATTGTTTGCCACGCATCCATATTTTGTTGCGGGGTTTTGAACCGCGAAGTTGCATAGTTAATTTTAAATTTTTATTAATAACGTATTTATTTTTTAAATAATAGTATTAAATATATTTATTCAAAATAAAACCTCTTAAAATCGAACGGAACCAATCAAATCTGAGCCTTTTGTAGGGAAAAAAGAAATAAAAAGCGGATTAATTATATGCAATCAGCTTTTCCAGCAATTAAAGTAATCAGCTAGATTGAGAACGTGGTAAACTTGGATGGACCAACCAAAAAAAATGTTCGCAGTAGTGACAATAAAGGTTCAAAATTAAAGTTAATCTGATTGATATAAAAATTATTACAAAAATAATAATGAAATTAGAAATTTCCCTTGCTGACAATGTTAGCAGATACTCCACTAGAATGAGAACACTATTTAGCAATTGCATGTAGATTTGTGTTTTTAGTTTCATGCAAGATTCCACTCTTTGATGTTATGAAATACTTATTAGTGGTTAGTTGCCTTGTATTCTGATTCTGTACCGCCTAGCAAAACAGTATCATTTAATTTGAAAATGAAAAGCTAAAGTTGGATTGAAACAAATTCTATAGTTTTCTCCTGATAGTAAAATATAATTTGTTTATCATTGTCACTGTTACTTAATCTAAAGCTTGCTTACTCTGTTGCTGATGACCAATATGTTTTTTTTTTTTTTTTTTTTTCTGTTTGCTATTTTGCAGAGAAACGCAAGGTAAACTAAATCTGGCCTTGTCAACGATAATTGCTTCAACAAAGTTCATGTTCATTCCATCCCATTTTTTTTGTATTCATATATATTAATTTTTTTTTGAAGTAAAAATGGGGGTCAAAGCCGACACCTTTTTATTGAAATAAAAAGTTTAAATGTACAAACAATTAGCCAGAGGCTAAAAATTACAAATGTAATAAAATAAAAGCAATCTAAGAACCTAAGCAAAACAGAAAGCATAACCAGCCATGAAAGTTTTATCGATGTAAAGCCTCCCAGTCAGAGAAGGTCTGAGAAATCAGTTCTTGAGAAGGCATCCTCAATCCTCTAAATATTCTCTTGCATCTCTCTCTCCATATAACAAAGCAAAAAATCGACGGTAGGATCTCTCTTGATATATATTAATAACTAATATAAAATGTTTGTTCTGACAAATGTTATTTTTTACAAAGAGAAACAATACTCCTGAAATTGAATAAAAGAAAAGTCAGTTAATTTGTATTTACAGACGCTTTAGTTAACCTTCTTGCATGTTAATACTCTGTCGACTATTGTTAATTAATGCACATGAAGCAATGCAATGAATATACTATCTCTAAGTATATAAAGTAAACATACATATATACTTTCACTTAATTTTATTAATTACAATTTTTTTTTGTAGCATAAAGTGGTAGAAAATTGAATTGGCGGGATTGTAGACACCTAAACAAAGTTAAGGTCAGAGACCATCACGGCAACGGCGGAACTCTAGCCTACGGGTTTCTTTCAAAAAAGGGGAAAAAAAGAAAGAAGAAAAAAAAAGAAAAAAAGAAAAAAAAGAAACAGTTGACCTTAATTTTCTATTCGGGAAGGGCGAGAGCATAATACAGCCCAGGGGCTAACGAATTAAAAAAGGGCGTTATGAAAATTTAAAAGAATCACTTAATTAGAAATTAAAGAAACAAAAACAACGAAAGATAATCACCTACATACATATTGTAGATCTATCGTCCTGATTATCTTAACATAATACAGAATCCATTGCAATGCAAAAATAACACTCCAGGACAATGTGGAAGCAAAGAGAATTCAGATTAAAAAAATAAGTCATATACCCCTCTAATCTTCCCTAATTAGATATATACTCCTCACTTCTTTAAAATTAGATATATATCCCTCTAATCTTATTTGCTATGTATATTTACCCTTTATAGATTTAAAGATTATTTAAATACAAAAAAATCAATTTTAAACTTAATGGCGAAATTACCCTTTGTTCCTCTCTCTCTCGAGCTCCTGCCTCTGTCGCCAAGCACTGCTACGGTGTCACCATACCGCACTTCCAATATTTCTTCTTGTGTCTCCTCTATCAACGTGCCTTCTTGGAACAATGAATCCTTCCATTTTCCATATCTCTTCCATTGCTTATTTGTTTCTAAAACTTGTTATTTGGTAACTAACAAATTTCTATTTTGTCCCTTTCTCCGTTAATTTGAAATATCTGACCATAATTCAATATTAACTTAGTTGTAAAAACTTAGTAACAAATAGAAACATATACTATGTTGGAATATGATGCCGCAAAAAATCGTATTCGGGATCAGATGCATGGCATGGAACGACACGGGTTATGCCGCATAAGATCGTGTTCTGCATCAGATGCATGGCACCGACAAAAAAAGACAGTTTTGACCTAATTTGGAGGTATTTCAGAGAAGAGGAAAGAATCCTTGGAAGTATCTCAAGAAAAGGAAAGAATATGCATAAGGAAGATGATGATTGATTGACAATAATCTGATTTAATTATCTGACGATGTGTTCATATATTTTTCCGTTCTTACCCAATTGTATCTTGAAAAAGAAGTTATTCTTTTTCTATTTATTCATCTTCTGTCCTTGTATTGTATCAACTCAGATTATTCAGAAAATAATAAAAATAGTGTCTGTGTGTGTGGAGAACGTAGGCACCGAGTTGGTGCTGAACCTCATTAAATCTTGTGTCTATTTTTATTGGTGTGTTTTATTGATTTCTGCGTTCATTGTATCAAGATTTTAAGGGACACGGTTCATGTGCATATGCATTTGGATCGTGCCTCTCCATACCTGACATGATGAAGAATTATTTTCGCTATGACGACCGACGATATTTTAACATGATATCAGAGCGTGGTTGTTCCTGTCGAGATGAACTTTAAAGATTGATGATTGCTAATGTGACTCTCTGTGTTGAGGGTTTAGTTTAGGTTCGATGCAAAAAGCATCGAGTAAATGCTTGAATTCTGATTATTCCTTGAGCGTGTCCCTCGGTGGTTCAATGATTTCATCGTCGGCTTTGGTGTGGTCTTCTCGCTTTCCTCCATCAAGTTGCACAGAGAGGTACTGAATATTGATTAAGTATTACTCGAAAAAAATATTGGTTAAGTAAATTTGATTGATAAGCCGTGCGTATACCATTTTCATTTGCTGTTGGGTTGTGTGATCTACGACAATTACTCTTCATTATTGTTGATTTGATAAATATCATTCCCTATGAGCTGCTACAATAAAGTTGTCATTTTTTTTTTTCTGGATTCCATATGCACGAAAGCAAATCAATTATCTGATTTTCTTCTAGTGTCAAATTTGGTAACTTGTTCAGTTTACTAAGAATGATAATTGAGGTGCTTGAATAAATTCTTGGAGATGGAAAAAATATGGTTTCTGTGACCAATAACAATTCAAAAATTTGCAAGGTTCGAAAATTTTATTAAGACAACAGAGTTTGGTGATTTCGATGGATAGAAATATTGGTGATTTGTGATTATGTACATCAGTGATATGCACGATATGCTTCTGCTGTTTAAAAAATTTGATTGCTTGATAATTTACTAATTTAGTGATTATATTGGAATCCGAGGAGACTGCCGAAGAATTATGAATGACCCATGTCGGGAGAATTTGATGTGTTGATGGTATTTGAGGTCAAGAAAATTTATATTTGCACCTCACCAAATATCTCTCGGGAAGAGAGTCCATGTGAGAGGAACATTTGGTGTCAATTATACCTGCCTAACGTTGATAAGTGGCACGGGACAGGGTGTTCCGTTTGCCATACCGTTAATGAAACGGTTTCGATTTTGCAACCGTTTACAGTGCCACTTAGTAAACGAAATGACTTTCGGTTAACGGCATGTACAAAAACACGTTAAAACACGGTAAACCGTTCCATTTTCTATGCCGTTTGCCGTTTCGTTAAGAAAACGGTATGATTTTTTGTGCCACTTACCGTTCGTTTCGGCCGAAACGTGGTGGCAAACGGCATAACAGCTGCCGTTGACAGCTATAGTGTCAAAAAAAAGGAAATGCCAAATATAAAAAGAGGAAAAATAAATTATTTTTATCGTATATGATATACACTTTTTGTTGACTACAACGATTATCGGCATTTTCCAAAACTAGGGTTTGCCTACAACGATTTAGAATAAAGAGAACAAGACCTAAGTTGGGTTGTGTTGTTTGAAAGAAGAACTTCTTGAGTGATGAGGTGCACAGGTCGTGTCAGGATGGACATGGACCGGGCATGTGTGGAAAACTAGTGTTTGTGCTGGTTTGGAACAAGAACTTGAGATCGATTTTTATCGGTTTGGGCAGCAGCATTGTTCCGCTATTTTGGATCGTAGGTTGCTTGCGATTTTGATCTAATTGGCGGGGTGGATTTTCAATCAGTCCGTCGAGATGATTCAGCGGAGGTTGTACTAGATTGTGCATCCATTGGACTGGTCAACTGATCAGTTTTGGACTTCATCACTTCTTAGGGAGTCGTATGCAATCCATTCGTTCTGGATCTAGAGTTGAGAGAGTTGCGTATCTGGTGGTTCTGAGATTAATTCCTTGTGCAAGTTACTACACAGTCGAACTTTTATCCCTGCACAAAGAATTCGTGTAGTTGACATTTTTCCTTGTGCACGTTATTGCACAGTCGACCTTTTATCCCTACATAAGGAATTTGTGCAGTTGACCTTTTAATCTCGACCAGAAGAATAGTTACTCTCTTGAAAATAAGATTTGGAGTTGCTTGACAGAGGAGTCAAGACGGCGAGTGTAGGATTCAGTGACAAACTAGCAAGTTGTCATGACAAGAATGTGCATGTCAACTTGAGGGGGAGTGTTGGAATATGATGCGGTAGAAGATCATACTCGGGATCAGATGCATGGCATGGAACGACACGAATTGTGCCGCATAAGATCGTGTCCTAGATCAGATGCATGGCACCGACAGAAAAGGACAGTTCTGACCTAATTTGAAGGTATTTCAAAGAAGAGGAAAGAATCCTTGGAAGTATTGTTGGAGTTATGTCCTAGAAGTCAATATTTAATGACTTATTTTCTTAGTTTATGTTAATGATGATATATAATCATTTGTTCCTAGAGTTTATTATTAACAGATCATTCAGGTTGATGATCTGAATTGTAGATCTTTGTGGATCATTCATTAGAATGACAATAATAAATCTAAATCGTCCATAATCTTGATAATTAACAAGGAACATTAATTATCATAAAATATTAGTATGCAAGTTAAGTGATGATTAAGTTCTACAAATCATAAGTAAGGAGATACCAACTTACTTGCATATGTGTATGTTATTGGAACATAGTACATGACCTGATCCAATGAAATAAACATATGGATTGTGTTATGTGTCATTGTTTATTTCACATGAGTTTGATTCTAAGTTTGAGATGTTCAACTTTTCCACATGAGGATAGGTTCTATAAATATCGTCTAACGTTGATTCCTTATAAAGGCTGCTATACGGACTTTATTTATGCTCTCTTGAATTGTGCGGAGAAAAGTTATTCATCAAGAAAACCGTATGTCTCTCATTAGTATACCTAGTGAGTGATGATATCTGTTTGGGCCCCTTGATGGAGTTGGATCGTATGCATGCAAACTAGACTATCAACTCTAGATCAAGAAATGTATAATCTGCAAGAATGACACATTCCTATCTTGGATTATACAATGATATCTTGTGACATAAGAATCGGACAATGAAATACTATTATTTCTTATGCAGGATTGAGATATTGTAATGGTACATTATTTATGCGAATTGGGAATCATAACAAGTTGCTAGATACCGCTTATGATTATTGAAAATAAATAGTGATTTATTCTCCATGGCCAACATAGCATAAATCCTCAAAGGGTCACACAAATAGGACTTTGACCAAACTTGCATTATTTATTTGTATTGGAGAATACAAAACTTGATGAGTTGATTAATTAATTATATACCGTTGTGAATCGTTATAATAATTATCAATAAATTGATTATTATTTTGTTCAACAATATTTAATATAATTGATGAAATTATATTGAATATATATATATATATATATAGACTTTTATTAATTAGTCTATTTGAGCCCAAATAAGAAGCAAGCTAATTGGCCCATTAAATAATAGATTTAATATGTCCAATTAAGATCAAATGACAATTGAAATGGCCCATAATAGGTCCATTTCGTGGCTGTCCAAAGGTGGCATTTTTGTAATTAGTTACAAAGGGGTTAGGTAGGACTAAGCACTATTTAAGGACCACTTAAGATGGCCTCAAACCCTAGTTGCTTTCTCTCTCCTTGCACCTCTCTTGGTTGCCACCTTCTCTTTGGAGAAAATTCAGATTTTCTCCATTGATTAATCTCTCTTCTTGCTTCTTAATCTAGTTCATGTGTTGAACAAAACCTCTACACAATCAAATAGTGAATTAGAGAAGTGGATTAGTTCATCCTTGCCTTGCTAGCACAAGAAAAAGATGATTGGTTGAGCTCCTTGGTGGACCCGAGGCCGAGCACGAGGTAGAGACGGTGGAGGAGGCACGCCGCCAACTCCTAGAGATTTGGTTTACCCCACAAATATGATTTTGTGGGAGGTAAAACATTTTTTCTCCTTTTTCTCATTAATTTGTGTGTGAATGGCCTTAAGCCTAGATTCTATGTGCTTAATTATGTATTTATTGCTAATTGTTGGCACTAAAATAAAAATTGATCACTTCCTAACAAGTATATCAAGAAAATGAAAGAATATGCATAAGGAAGATGATGATTGATTGACAAGAATATGATTTAATTATCTGACGATGTGTTCAGATATTTTCCCCTTCTTACCCAATTGTATCTTGGGAAAGAAGTTATTCTTTTTCTATTTATTCATCTTATGTCCTTGTGTTGTATCAACTCAGATTATTCAGAAAATAATAAAAATAGTGTGCGTGTGTGTGGAGGACGTAGGCACTGATTTGATGCCGAACCTCGTTAAATCTTGTGTCTAATTTTATTAGTGTGTTTTATTGATTTCTGAGTCCATTGTATCAAAATTTTAAGGGGCACGGTCAATGTGCAGATGCACTTGGATCATGCATCTCCATACCCGACTTGATGAAGAATTATTTTCGCTGCGACGACCAACTATATTTTAACATACTATAAGCATAATGTTAATAAGAATTTCATATGTTCGTGTTACTTGAATTAAAATGGTTTCATTAAAATACTAGCAAAGTAAAGCATGGTGCAAATTGGGAATTAATTTGTTCCCTTGTATCCTCTGCGTTAGAATTACATCAAACTATTAATAATCCTGAACTATATAACTAATTCTCATGCCATCGATTCAGGTCGCGCCTTATTTCATTAATCCAATTTTAGCTATATTTAAACTCAATAATCAGCAATTAACTATTGGTTCAAAGGTTACAGCTTGAACCGGTCAATGCTCATTCATAATGTCAACCTGTTTCGATAATGATTTTCAAATGAAGGCTTATCCACATTTCATATGTATCCGTGTATTATCTTGAAAGCACCAAATAAGATGCACTGTTTAGCCTCTTTGAAAGTTCAAATTTTATCAACATTTTTTCTCAGATATTGGTTTAATTTAATACTATGAACAATTATATTGTACTCTTGTTAGTGGGCTCCTATTTTACTTTTGTTTTCACCTTCTCAAGAGTTGATGTACCGTTGAACATAGATGGATTTTCGATTTGATTGACAGGATTGTAGTTCAAAGCTTGAATTCCAGAAGAGAAGGAATCTTTATTTTCCAATAGGGAAGTGACAAAACTAGATAAAATTTTGGCGATAGAGTCAGGAGCTTGAGAGAGATAAGACTGACAAGGGTAATATCGTCATTAAGTTTAGAAACTGATTTTTTATATTTAATCTTTAAATCTATTCATAAGGGTAAATATACATAGTTGTGGTGACTTTTTCGTCATTTCTCGAAGAACGATTGGGTTTCCTCAAGAACGAGAATAAGCCTTAGATTCACCATTTTTACTGTTTTTGCACTTTTTTTTTTTTTTGATTCTTTTGAACATGGCTGGACCAAAGCTAGGCTAAGGACCCATGCCAAGTCAAGTTAAAGCCATCACTAGAGGATTGAGCTAAGCTACAAAACCCTCTAATGACAACCATGGCTGGTTTCATGTGAAACACAAGAGCATCACATGAAGCGAAGAGCTAAGCTCTAAACCTTCATATGACATCTCTAATAACCATCCTAGAGTCATGACTGAGCTAAGCTTCAGACCATGACTCAAAGGAGCTTCAAAATATGTACTCGAGCACACCATTGCTTGGTGGCCGAGGTGAAGGGAAGAAGAAAGAGCCAATGACTCAATTAACACTTTGATTTTCTTCATTTCATCTTTGCACAGAATATTACATCATTAATTTGCTCAGTTTCTCACCTATCTCTACCCCAGCGCACTGTTTGATCAAATGCCTATCTCCTCCCTTTACTGACTATGCTAAAAAAAGCTCAATTACAACTTGTCTAACCCTAATTTCGATCGGTGGCTACCCTCCCCTCTCTTCTGTGGCCTTGAATTGGGGTTTAAATAGGCGAGATTTAGGGTTTCGATTTTCATAGCCGAGATGATCCACACCTTTCATTTCTCTCCAATGGCCGAGATGTAGCTATTCTTGGGGTCTGGTTTTGGAAAACCATGGGCGGAGCAACATGGTTTTGGCATCCGTGGCACTAGAGGTGGCCACGTCGACGAGGGCGCCGGATTCACCTCCTTTCACCCGGCTTCGCGCGGTAAAAGACCACAGATTTCCTTTTTACAGTGAAGAAGACAATACTGACATGTGGGTCCCGCTTGTAAGATTTAATGAGAGACATGGAGTTGGCTGTGTCTGGTCTTCCGTGTGCCAACTAAAACCAATTGAATTTATGTGCACGGTGTACAAAGAACGGGTGCAACCAGAGGTTTAACGCGGCTCAGTAATTTTAAAGAGGAGCGAAGTTCTTCTCCCCTCCTGATCCGGTACAATCGGCTGCACGCGCCAAAACACCTGGATTTTTCTGGGAATTTCTCACCATTTCATTTAATTTTTATATATATTTTTGCTGCCAAATGGAAATAAATTGTTTGAGGGCCTTCCCTTGGGTATTTTTGGATGAAATTTTGTGAGTAGATTCATAAAAATATGAGGAATTTAATGGTTTAAATATTTTTGGGAAATTCATCACAGATTTATTTTGGTAATTTTGTGGAGTTTTAGGTTTTCTTTGCAAAATGTGGAGTTTCTGTTGGAATTTTTGGAATTTTGAAATCATGATAATCCATCATAAATCTCAAGGAATTTTTGGGTATTTTTTGGGAATTTTTGGAGTTGGTTTGGTATTTTTCGTGGATTTTTTGAACAATGAGTTGGTTATTTCATGCATTTTGGCGTAATATTTTTGGGTCAAACAAATGCCCCCCACTGGAATTGGTTGTGACAATTCTGAAATGAGAACAAGCGATTCCAGTGGCTTCTTTTGACCGTTTCCTTGGACCATTCTTCTTGAATCATGGGGTTTCATTCCTTTAGTACTCGTCGAATTTGTGCTTGGTCAGCTTTCCATACTCAAGGCTTTCCATGAATTCAATATACTTTCTTTCAGTTTGGATTTTGGATGTGGGTATTTCAGGCCACACTTGCATTTTCTTGGGTGTTCTTTGCTCCAATTTCAGTTTCTTCCTTGACATCGGCCTTGAGCACTTTGGCTTTCCTTGCACTTGGCAATTGTGTCTTCTTCCCATGGTGAATGTCGGGAATGGTACCTTTGATAGACTTCTTTTCTTGTTTCTAATTTTCTTTTCTTTCTTCTCTTTATTCTTCGTGGTACCTACAAAGCAAAAACAAACCAAAAGCAGTACCAAATTTCTACAAAACAAACTATGATCCTCAATTTGTCTTTTCTTCTTTTTTTTTTATGCAGACATTCTAAACATTTTGACAATATTTAAATTTGAACTCAAATTTTCTAAATGACTACAAGATTTTAAGAAAAAACTGATTAAATGTGCAAGTATGGTTTTCACACTTCAAAATAATGCAAATGGTTCTCGCAATTTATTTTCAAAGACTTGAACTCTTAAGTACCCTCTTAGTTGATTTGTGTAACACTTGGTCCTAGGGATTTCGATTTTGGCATCAGGGACTCTAGCTTCACTTTGTTAAGCAACATGCAGAGTCAGATTTATTAGCTCGTTCTTTTCCATACTTTCCACGATTTTGTAAAGAATTTCATTAAAATGTCAACTGGATTCGAGCCTTCTCAAAAACACAATTTTCACCAATTTATCGCGCAAGAGACTTAAGCAACAAAAGTGGGCGGCTCTCCCTTTTTGCATGTAATAAACATAACAACTAAAATAAAATAACAAGATTTTCGCAGGGCATAATATTGTGACAAAGGGTGGCCAGAAGTATGTGACGCTTGGGTCTCCCGCAAGTACATGTATCCTATAACCACCCGCCTAGCCATCAACTAGGCGCCACTTTAGTTCCCTTTTTTATTATGGGGCATAAATATTGCGACAAAGGTGGCCAGAAATTTGCGACGCTCGGATCTCTCGCAAGGCACAATTATCCTATAACCACCCGCCTAGCCATCAACTAGACGACGCTTTAGTTCCCCTTTTTTTTTGTTTTTTTTTGTTTTTTTTTTTTATTTACGCATAAAGTAAACAACAGATAATAAAAGAATAATATATTTTTGTGGTTGAACCGCTCATTTTGTCACTTAAAGATAAGTTCGATTAAGTTTACTTGTTGGTGTGCCAAGCATTTTAAAAGCAACATCAACCAGGACTCAAAACAAGTTTACATACGTTAATGATACCCTTTTTGAACAAAACCACGTGTAAAGCACAAATCCGTTCACTCGGCAAAAGGTTATGACTTTGGCTAACAGTGGTTAACAATTATAAGCAACCAAGTTTCGATTCCATCGATTTCAATCTCCAACCTTTCGGCCCATTGGCACAACAAACCAACCAAAAGATTACTTAAAATTCAATGTCTTTGTAAACAACCTTGATTACCATTTTCATTTAGCATTTCGTGTGAACATGATTTTTTTCATTTTAATATTTGGTCAAACTTTTAATTCAAGTACCACACAAGCACATTCAATCAATTTTCAAAGTTTATTGTATGGAAACTACATAAATTAAATGCAACTAAATGATATGGCATTTTTTGTTCTTTTCTATTTTTGATGCAACAAGAACAAACACATGTTATGATGCAATCCTAAGCATGATTTTTTTTATTTCTTTATGATATTATTATTTTTTACCATTTTTATTCCTAACACGTGACTTGCACTAAGGACTGCCCCAATGTATGCATTCAAACAAAGGAAGTAAAAAGAAGGTTTAAAGGAATACTAAATTTATCAAGGTCCGTTTGTGGTCGATTTAATCTTCATTTTGAGTCTTCAAATCTCATTGATTTGATCTTGTTTTTGGATATGTGGAGTTTGTCCCAATGAATTGCCCCAGTGGAGTCGCCCAAACCGCTATGCCCATTTAGGAGTCGACATTGAGGTCGACATTTGAGGTCGACATTTGAAGACTAGAACATTGAGGTTCTTTTGTGTCTTCTCGACATTGAGGTCGATAAAGAAAGCATGAACATTGAGGTTCTTTATTGCTTTCTTTCTTCTAAACACTTAAGCATGATATACTCAACCAGCTTAATGTCTAGGAACATTTTTTGGTGATTTCATTTTTTTTTTCTTTTCTTTGTTGACCTTGAGCCAACACTTGAAGACTAGAACATTGAGGTTCTTTTATGTCTTCTCGACATTGAGGTCGATAAAGAAAGCGTGAACATTGAGGTTCTTTATTGCTTTCTTTCTTCTAAACACCTAAGCATGATACACTCGATCAGCTTAATGTTTAGGAACCTTTTTTGGTGATTTCCTTTCTTAGTGATTTCATTTTTCTTCTTTTTCTTTGTTGACCTTGAGCCAACACTTGAAGACTAGAACATTGAGGTTCTTTTGTGTCTTCTCGACATTGAGGTCGATAAAGAAAGCATGAACATTGAGGTTCTTTATTGCTTTCTTCCTTCTAAACACCTAAGCATGATACACTCGATCAGCTTAATGTTTAGGAACCTTTCTTGGTAATTTCATTTCCTTCTTTTCCTTTGTCGATTTAGGTGCCTCGCGCCATGCGAGCTCATCTAACTTTCTTTTCTTCTTTTCCTTTATCATTTTAAGTGCCCCGCGCCATGCGAGCTCACCCAACTTTCTTCTTTCTTCTTTTCTTTTGTCATTTTAAGTGCCCCGCGCCATGCGAGCTCACCCAACTTTCTTCTTTCTTCTTTTCTTTTATCATTTTAGGTGCCCCGCGCCATGCGAGCTCACTCAACTTTCTTCTTTCTTCTTTTTTTTTTATCATTTTGAGTGTCCCGCGCCATGCGAGCTCACTCAACTTTCTTCTTTCTTCTTTTTTTTTTATCATTTTGAGTGTCCCGCGCCATGCGAGCTCACTCAACTTTCTTCTTTCTTCTTTTTTTTTTATCATTTTGAGTGTCCCGCGCCATGCGAGCTCACTCAACTTTCTTCTTTCTTCTTTTTTTTTTTATCATTTTGAGTGTCCCGCGCCATGCGAGCTCACTCAACTTTCTTCTTTCTTCTTTTTTTTTTTTTTTTTTTTATCATTTTGAGTGTCCCGCGCCATGCGAGCTCACTCAACTTTCTTCTTTCTTCTTTTCTTTTATCCTTTTAGGTTTTGGTATTGGTTTTCATGCACATCTCCCCAAGACATGAGGTTATATTTTTCATTTGGTTTTGACACTTTATTTCTTTGTTGAAAAGACCCTCAATCTCTTTTATTTATTGTATATATTTTCTTTGCCTTTCTTTCTTTCACCATTTTCTTGTTTATTTCATTTCCTTTATTCTTTCCTCCTTTTATTTCTTCTCATTCATTTTTTTTATTTCTTCTCATTCAGATTTACTCATGAGGCATAGGGCTTTGCAAGGCATGAGTAGGGAGTGAAATTTCACCTTTTCTATACTTCTCTTCAACCCAATCTTTAAATACCCAACAATCTTCAATTTTGTGTCCTAAAATTCTATGATAAGGACAGAAATTAGGATCATCCGACTTCTCCATATCTTCTGGGCGTTTGCATGGTGGCAATTCAAGCGCTTTATTTCCCATGACCTTGCCAAATATCTTTGGAACTACTTGTTTCTTGAAAGAATATGGTTTACTGGTCAACTTTGCCAATGATAATAATGGCTTGGGATTTTTATTGTGACTTCTCTTGACTTTAGACTTACTTGAACTTGTAACCATTTGTGTCGAGGCATTCTTTGCTCTTCTACCTCTTTTCCTTTGACTTCTTGCAAAGTGCTCTTCATGTGGCGGTCCCACCCTTCCTAATTCACACACTTTCTTGGAAAGTCTTTCATATGTATGAATATCAGCCACGGCGAGATGTCGTTGCATCCATCCTTCCAAATTTCGCAATAAAATTCCAACTCCTTCTTCTTCTGGTATTTGGTATTCACACCTAATACTCATTGATCTCCATCTATTGATGTATTTGGAAGCAGATTCTCCTTTTCTTGGTTTTTCTTGAAACAAATCGGCCACCATCACCTTTTTCACTATCTTCTTAAATTTAGTTATGAATGCTTCCTCCATATCTTTCCATGATTTGATGCTACCTTCTTCAAGGGATGCATACCACTTGAAAGCTGCCCCAGTTAAACTTAGTGAAAATTGCCTTAGTATTAGAGCATCATGGTTGGCTGTATTTGCACAAGCATTTTTGAAACGGACCAAGTGTTCCTCAGGACTGATTTCTTTCTTTCTTGTCCCATCAAACCTCACAAATTCAGGAATTTGATATCCTTCAGGATAAGGTACCTGGTCATACTCTTTGGGATATGGATTTCCACTTTTTTTCCTTGTACTTGTCCTTATCGCTTGAAGCTGCTGATCAACCAGGCTTCTAACAAGATGTTTTGTCTTTTCTCCTTCAGACTCAGTATCAGACTCAGTATCTGACATATTTTCAGATGTCTCATCTCCACTATCTACTTTTAAAGGATCTCTTTCTTCTTCTCCATCTAAGGACCCCTTAACAAACTTTCGTTTCTTAGGCGGTGAGTCAAGCTCCTCATTCACAAATTCATCGAATAACCCCTTTCTTTGTAAGAAGCCAATAAGCTTTGCATATTGTGATCTTTCTTCCTCCCATTCTTTTTGCATTTTAAGTATCTCCTTATTCTGTTTTCTTATTTTCTCTTCCAATCTTGACCTCTCATCTTCTTCTGATACACTTGTTTGTTTTCTTTCCACATCAATCATTTCTTCATCTTTTCTATCAAACAAGTTCTCTTGATCAATATGAGGTATTTCTCCCTCTTGCCCCATCATTGCCACTAACGGCTCAATCATTTCTTCATCTGTCATAGAAGCTTCACCATCCTTATTGGTCATATGGACAAAGCCATGCATTTCTACATCTTTATCCACTTCTATCATGTTTACTTGCGCATGGAAAATGGGCTTATGCCACATCGTATGTCCTTTCTTATCCTGTGGCTTTTGGTCGGTCATTTTAATCACCAATTGTGTATTCTCTTTAGGCATCCCAAATACTTCGTTCTCCTTAACATGCCTCAGTCTCTCCTGGACTAATCGAAGAGGTGTGAATGAGTTGTTGATTGGGAGGTTGGGTCTTTCATCCAACTCACTTTTATGTGCTCCCTGCATTTTGTTGTTAGTTCTTGTGCCCTTGGAAGATGTTGCCCCTGACTGGACCTTCTTTTGAGAAATAAGAGACCATTCATCTTTTTCAGCAACAATTTCAGTGGGAACTTCAGGAACTTCTGAAGCCACCAATGGCTCTTCTTGTGGCTCTTCAATAACATGGGCTAGTTGAAAGCTCCCATCTTCCACTTGCACTATAGGCACAAAGGAGTGTCCATATGGCATAGCCTCATACATGAATTCGTGTTGATAAACAATCGGAACTGCCCCAATCCTGAACATTCCAGTGGGCTTGCTCATGTCAACAGTTGTTAATGCCATTTCCTACAAAAAAACAACTCCAAGGTTATGGTTAGCAATGTTTATTTATGAAACAACTTCTCTAGCCTTATACATTTAATCCCTCAAATCTCAAAGATGAGAGGAGAAAGAGGTCCCACCGGGCGTGCCAGAGAATCTGTGGTGACTTTTTCGTCATTTCTCGAAGAACGATTGGGTTTCCTCAAGAACGAGAATAAGCCTTAGATTCACCATTTTTACTGTTTTTGCACTTCTTTTTTTTTTGATTCTTTTGAACATGGCTGGACCAAAGCTAGGCTAAGGACCCATGCCAAGTCAAGTTAAAGCCATCACTAGAGGATTGAGCTAAGCTACAAAACCCTCTAATGACAACCATGGCTGGTTTCATGTGAAACACAAGAGCATCACATGAAGCGAAGAGCTAAGCTCTAAACCTTCATATGACATCTCTAATAACCATCCTAGAGTCATGACTGAGCTAAGCTTCAGACCATGACTCAAAGGAGCTTCAAAATATGTACTCGAGCACACCATTGCTTGGTGGCCGAGGTGAAGGGAAGAAGAAAGAGCCAATGACTCAATTAACACTTTGATTTTCTTCATTTCATCTTTGCACAGAATATTACATCATTAATTTGCTCAGTTTCTCACCTATCTCTACCCCAGCGCACTGTTTGATCAAATGCCTATCTCCTCCCTTTACTGACTATGCTAAAAAAAGCTCAATTACAACTTGTCTAACCCTAATTTCGATCGGTGGCTACCCTCCCCTCTCTTCTGTGGCCTTGAATTGGGGTTTAAATAGGCGAGATTTAGGGTTTCGATTTTCATAGCCGAGATGATCCACACCTTTCATTTCTCTCCAATGGCCGAGATGTAGCTATTCTTGGGGTCTGGTTTTGGAAAACCATGGGCGGAGCAACATGGTTTTGGCATCCGTGGCACTAGAGGTGGCCACGTCGACGAGGGCGCCGGATTCACCTCCTTTCACCCGGCTTCGCGCGGTAAAAGACCACAGATTTCCTTTTTACAGTGAAGAAGACAATACTGACATGTGGGTCCCGCTTGTAAGATTTAATGAGAGACATGGAGTTGGCTGTGTCTGGTCTTCCGTGTGCCAACTAAAACCAATTGAATTTATGTGCACGGTGTACAAAGAACGGGTGCAACCAGAGGTTTAACGCGGCTCAATAATTTTAAAGAGGAGCGAAGTTCTTCTCCCCTCCTGATCCGGTACAATCGGCTGCACGCGCCAAAACACCTGGATTTTTCTGGGAATTTCTCACCATTTCATTTAATTTTTATATATATTTTTGCTGCCAAATGGAAATAAATTGTTTGAGGGCCTTCCCTTGGGTATTTTTGGATGAAATTTTGTGAGTAGATTCATAAAAATATGAGGAATTTAATGGTTTAAATATTTTTGGGAAATTCATCACAGATTTATTTTGGTAATTTTGTGGAGTTTTAGGTTTTCTTTGCAAAATGTGGAGTTTCTGTTGGAATTTTTGGAATTTTGAAATCATGATAATCCATCATAAATCTCAAGGAATTTTTGGGTATTTTTTGGGAATTTTTGGAGTTGGTTTGGTATTTTTCGTGGATTTTTTGAACAATGAGTTGGTTATTTCATGCATTTTGGCGTAATATTTTTGGGTCAAACAATAGTAAATAAGATTAGAGAGGTATATATCTAATTTCAAGGAAGTGAGGGGTATATATCCAATTAGAGAGGATTAGAGGGGTATATGACTGATTTTCCCAAAAAAATAATAATAACACTGAAATTAAGATTGATTTAAACAAACAACATTATTACAATAAAACATGCATCAACCGAGAGACGCATTACATGACGAATATAAACCTTCTGAGGTAGATAAATGAACCGACAACAAGCCTCTTATTACAACGAGGCTCTTATTGTAAGAGCAAGCATAAGAAATAAAACAAAGTATCCCTACTGTAAGCATCTCATAACACGACCTTAATTGATTGGGTTGGGTTTCCATTTCTTGCAACCATGCTGGCACCATCTCTAATTGGCTACTTGCTGCCGTCAAAAAAAATAGTTGCCTTACTGGGGTCCCATTGATTGCTAGGCTTTTCTGGTGTGTCGTCGCTAGCATCCATAAAATAAAGAACTTATCAAGATGAGATTTTCCAATATAATTATTTATATTGTAATTTGTGTGATATAATTATTTCCATCAACCAGTACGAGCATGCTTAACTTTCTATACACATCTAGTTTATTTCTTTAAATGAAATGCGTCGTGGTTTTATTATTGAATAAATAAGCAATCTACAACTACAAGTCTGCAGACTGCAGTTCCAACATAAAATATGAAATTAAAAACTTACGTAATTTCTTTAAACTTCCACCGTTGATCAGTGCTATCATTCCTTAGCCGTAATGTAAGAAGTGCCTTGTTCGAGTCTGCTTCGTTCACATAAAAAGCATGAAAGGCTGCAGAAGTGTTGGCTTGCATTCTTATTTCTTTGAAGCCTAGTTCCTTGTCACTCTCGGTCCAAAGGAATGATGAATCCAAATCATTTCGGTTAAAATCCGCCAACTTAACCTGAATGAAAAATTAATTAAAGCAGTAAGCTACTTGACAAAATTTTTACAAGCATGTATACATATAGTTCATTTTCTTATTCGTAAGGAAGTATGTATGCAGCAAGCTAGGTGTGGGTGCATACTAGCCATCCTGGGCCAAAACCATGCTTGATCGCTTTGCCTGTTGCTTTGTTAACCAATGCAAAGGCTTGTTTCCCATCTTGATCCTTGACTTGGTTTGCGTATGAGACATCTTTGATCCATATCTGGAAATATATATGTAAGAGAAAATTCTATCAATATTAGACTATACAATGATAATTAAGAACATATATATATTTACAGTGGAAAATAATTGTAAAGAATAAAAGTAACTATAGGATTGTATACACCACACGCACGACAGACCTGATTTCTATCTTTTGAATCTGCAGGAGCCAACATAACAGTTCCTTTACACACGGTGAGGTTGAAGCCCTCTTTCCTGCGGCAGGAGATAGTGACTGTCTGCCGTGCGGTTGCCTGCTCGTCCTTACTGTTGTAAGCTACAAACTTCCATCGCTGGCTAATGTGGGTTCCATATGCGAGGTCGACGATTCTTCCATCATGGATTTCATGGTTATTTGCAACAATGTTGTAATCGAGTCTGCCCACCCAACGGATGTACTTGAAATCCTTGTCCCCATCCTTTGACTCTGTCCAAAGCACCGAGTTGTCGTCCGCTTGATAATTTTCAACCAGACCCAACTAGTTTGAGGAAAATTAACAGAGTGGAGTTCAGACAGATCTCTCAAGGTCATAATTTGTACTGAAATATATAATTTGTAAATTCGCTCTGTGTATATACTATATATATAGAACAAATATGAATATTTAGCAAAGACTTACAGGACCGATTTTCTTGTCATGTTTGATTGTTTCCTTAGTTTCTTTGTTGACCAGAACAAAGGCAGATTGACCCTCCTGGTCCTTTGTGGGAGTCTCCTTCTTAATCCATTGCTGCTCCAGCATTTTAAATCAATTAAATCAGGCTTTAATACAGAACAGTGTGCTAAAAACATGGAGAGTCAACCAATAATGTGCTAGATTAATTACCTGGTAAGGATCACGTGGGTCGACAAGAGCGAACACGACCTTGCTACCACGGGCGGCTAGACAGTAGTTCACATCGGCTTGGTTGATGATCACGAATGTCGTTTCTTGGTTGCTCATGGTTTTTGAGCCAAGAGAAATTAAAAGGCGGTTTTGCAATGATATGATTTGATAGAAGGGTTTATCAAGAACAAGCTTTGGTATGAAAGAGTATAGTAGACCAAGAATCCCAGGGGTTTATATAGAGCTGGCATTTGTGCAGTCTTAAGTACGTACTTACCACAAAAGTCTCAAGTCTCAACCGTGCATGATTCACGTGTAACTCTACAACCAAAAGGAATTAATCAAATTAAAATAGGTTAAGTTTGGGTTTTTATATATTCCATCATCTCTTTTATATTAGGCATTTATATCCCGAAGCTATTGCAAAACGGAGAAAGAAAAAACTCTCAGTTCGATTGATTTGAAGTCCATTTATCAAAGAGCAGCATTATAAATCAATCACAAAAGCATTAAACCCCTTTATCCATAATCGTCCAATAATCACACTATCTTTGTCTTATTTGTTGTAGCAACAAATAAGTCAAAGCAGAAGGAAATTAAGTAAAATTGCTATCTTGAAAATTTTTATTTTTATCACGAATTAATCGATATTTACTTCTTCAATATTTTTTTTTTTAATTTTTTTTAAGTTCCATTGTGCAAATAGATCGAAGATTCTGAATGTGAATTATAGTACTAAATTAAAGTAGGTTGATGGAATAGCACGTAGTAACTAATGATTGTTTTTGCATTTTGCCCAGTCGAATTATTATTATTATTATTATTACTTTTTGAACTAAAGCAGCCTGGGCTAGGCTTCCATTGAAAAGTAAAGAGTTCATACAATCAACCTGAAAAAAGACATCCCTAACCGAAGGTAATTTTTCAGATCTAAAGAATTATTATTATTTTTAATAACCATATATCCAACTTCTTTTGAAATGAAACATAAACGGGGTTTGAACTCAGCGGTCAAGTTAGTATATATTAATTGTTCTGTTCGAATATCAAATAAGTCAACTACAAACAAAATTTGATATTTATGATGATATATAAAACTAATCAACTTAAATAGTTAGAGAGCTTGAAGGAGACGATAGAAGCATACATCAAACCCGTGAAGCGCGTGCAAAGGTCCATGCACATATGGGATCCGTCATGGGCAGTGGAATTTATTGTGTTTTCAAAGGTCAATGCTAACTCACTTTTCTGTAAATCGGAGACGTTAGATTGATAAAAATTGTTTAATTATATGATTACTAACTTGCCTTTGCGGAAGAATTTAATGCATTTTATTGTTTGTAGGTGGGGAGAGGGCGTAGATAGTGGATGGGGAATGGTGCCGAATCTGCCGATCTCTCTCTAGAATAGTAGAATGTCATTAGACTTTTTTTTAAAGAAAATTATCTGCTGAAGGGCCTTTATCCAAAAAAAAAAAGTTGACCTTGCCGTATAAATAAAACTATAATCCGATCAATAATAAAACATGTGGTGCAAATTGCATGCACATGAACGCCAATTCTTGGGAAAACAAAGTTCAATACTTGGCACGCGGATCACATTGATGTTTCATCGTGCTAACACACAGGATAAGCATCAACGACAGATGCAAAACGGCTAGTATAGTGCATAAATTTAATTATTCTTTTTTTTTAAAAAAAAACATATATTAGACCACTCATTAAAATTATAAGAATTATTATTGAACCCAGGATATTCCTATAAAAGCAGCAGCTACGGATTCTTGGATTAAATTCGGTATGGCTTGTTGTTGCAATTGGATAAACCAAGAAATATATCCTCATGATGTTGATCTGGAGAAACAACATTTAAGAACAATGTATAGGCTTTAGATTAAATTATAGAAATTTCTACAGAAGAATAGCATGGCGCATCCTTGTGCAATCCTAAAATTGGATTTTTTTTTTATTTATGTTATTGTTGCTTTTATTTTTAGTAGTTATTACATATGTTCTATTCTGTTTCTTAATATATCATGTCTTTCGGAGTTCGCTACACTAACCCATAAATTTCAGTTGACAATTTTGTTGTTTTCAGTTTAATTTTCAGGTGCTTGAAATGGCTTTTTTTCGAGAGCTGATAATTAATCTGCTTTCCCGGCAATCAAGCAATTAGTCCCTAATTAAACTGCTTCTATTTGTTATAATAATTCTTTTTAAATATTGTACTAGAACAATGGAAAGCAAATATATATATGCTCTCGCAGCTCAATTCGGAGACCAAATTCAAGCTGAATAAAGGACGACAAATATTAAATACTCAAATTACTGATTTTTTATATATTTTTTTAAAATCAATAGAAAATGAGTTAAAAGAAGAAAGAATGTTGTTAGCCTTGCCCTGTCCCTAATAGACTGATTGACATTGATTATATACTAAATTTTATATAATTTTGATGTCGTTCCATTTTCAATAGAGGAAATTATATTAGAGCATAAGATCAGCTTGCAAACTACATATCCTTTGATGTGGTATTTATTTGCGGTAAAACTGACATCAAATTTCATAATTTTTCGTACATGTAATACTAGATTACATTTTCTAATGTCCAATTAGAAGATAAAATTTCTTTTAAATATGATTGTCAAATTAATCCACTATAAAAAAAATTCTCAACCAAATTTTAATAACTTTGAGTGTAAGGTACGTAGAGTCCAAAAATTATTCACTAGGATGTCGAATACCATCCGTTTGTGATATCAATACAATTGTCACATCAAAGTATGCAATCTAATTGAACCCTGCTTTTGTCAAGGCGTTTGATCCAATCTGAAATGAATGAACCAGATCTACATACAGACATCTCGTAGGAGTCAATTTGGATCAAATTCGTTTGTTTTAGATTAAATCGACGAGATCGGTAAAGCTAAAACCTGATTTAATACGATATATAAGCGCTAAAAATATAAGCCCTTTTTCGTCAAACTTATTAACAAATTAGCAGCTCATTTATCATAAATCAATACAATGCATGATCGAGGAACTATGCTCCAGTAATCAACTTGGCATCGTTCAAGTGTCTGATCATGAATTTTGGGTCCTTTAGCTGCTGTAAGAACTTTGCATGTGGGATGTGTTATCTTGTTTGTGTTGATTAATTGCTCACTGTCTCATGTGTTTCAATTCTATGTATTCATCAATGGATCGACATTGTAGAGCCAGGGTCCTCATAAATGAGTGAACAAAAAATCAGAAAAAAAAAAAAAAATACCCAATGATCTAGCCAACTGAAAAAGGAAGTAGAAAAAAACAAATAAGAAACCAATATGCTTAAATTAACTCATGAGCTTAAGGCTTTGCTCCACAAGAAGGGAAAGGAGGTGAATGAAGAGGAAGGAGACTGACTTTAACCTGCCATACTACTGTCCCTGCTCCCAAACTCAAAATTTTGAATGGAAACCAGGGAGAAAGGACGGGAATGAGGAGACAATCTATGTGTAAATTGTTGCAAATATGATTCAAATGAACTCGATTATAAATGGAGGAGGAAGAGGAACACTCAAATTTTGATTGAAATTTTCTAATATATATCTCTCTCAAACTCTAATTACAATATGATTTCTAATTCCAATGATACATTATAACACAAGATACATCACATATTTATAACAAAATCTAAACCGCCATATATCCTATATCCTAACCGACTTTCAATTTCCAGCTCACATATACAGCTAGCAGCTAGCTAGTGCCACCTTGGAGAACTAATTCAAATGTAATTCTACTATCTCAGTCAAAATATCTTTGACCACATTTTCTATTTCATTTTTTTTCACATGTGCTACATGTCGACATATTTAATTATTATTATTATTTTGTTATTTGAGTTTAGCTCAACAAATTCCTCCCTTAAACTCAAATTTCTTCCTTTGATGCTTATTTGTATCTTCTCGACGTCCTCCCTCGAACTCGAAAGATTTTGCACTGGGCTCCATCCTTGACACGGGATCACGCTTATTCATCTTCTCTTTGAAATTAATATTTTTGTATATGCCGAAAGACATACCAAATGTACTTCACTTGTTGATTCGTATATATCTTGTAAACTTCTCTTTCTTGGTTGTCTCGGCTCGTCTTCTTCTTCTAAACTTGCACGAGTTGTGATTGTAATAGTTGTTGTAGAGGTTGATGGTTGATCTTTTTCTTTATCTCCTTCTTCATTTATTGTCTTCTTTTGATCGTTCCAGTCCCATGCAGTTTCTTCATTTACTTGCGCATCTCTGCTAATAATCACTTTCTTTTCAATGGGATCAAATAGCCTGAACGCCTTCGTCTTCTCATCGTATCCAATGAACACGTACTTCATGCTTTTATCATCTAGCTTGGTCCTTCTTTGGTCTGGTACATGCGTGTAGGCCATGCTACCAAATACCTTGAGATGTGACACCATCGGCTTGATTCCGCTCCAAGCTTCTTGCGGTGTTAGATTCACCAATTTTGCATGTGGACATCTATTTTGTATATACACAGCGCATCGCACTGCTTCTGCCCAAAACTCTTTTGGCATATTTTTACTCTTTAACATTGATCGAACCATGTCGAGAATAGTTCGATTCATTTTCTCTGCTACATCGTTTTGTGGAGTTGTCAGGAATCTCCTTATGCCATGTTCTTCGCAATATTTCATGAAGGCAGTTGACATGAATTCACCGCCTCTATCTGACCGCAACGCTTTAATATAATAACCCGTTCTCTTCTCAACCATCATCTTGAATTTCTTAAAGACTTTCAAGCGCCTCAGACTTTTCTTTAAGAAAATACACCCATGTCTTTCTTGTATAATCATCAATAAAAGTAATAAAATACCTCTTTTCTCCAAACGATTTGGGTGTGATCGGTCCGCATATATAGATGTGTATCAAGTCTAGAATTCTCTTTGAGCGATACTCTACACTTCTTGAAAACGAGCTTCTTGCTTGCTTTTCAAGAACGCATCCTTCACAAAATTGCTCCGGGTAGTCGATGTCGGTTAGACCATGGACCATGCCCTTTTTTGCTAGCTCTTTTATACTATCGTGATTGAGGTGCCCAAATCATAGGTGCCATAGCGAGGCTTTGTCTACCGTATCAATCTTCAAACATCTTTCTTGCACATTCTTCAAGTTGAGTTTGTACATGCGGTTTGGAGCCATCTCCACTCGTGCAATTAGGCGGTCTTTTTTATCTTTCAAATACATCAATTTATCCTTCATGGAAACCGAATAGCCTTTCTCCATTAATTGACCCATGCTAAGTACATTACTTTTCATGTCGGGCACATAATATACATTTTCAATAGCACTTTCTTTGCCATTATGCATGAAATTAATTCTTCCACGACCTTTCACTTCGATCTTTGATGCGTCACCAAATGATACGTGACCAACTTTAATCTCTTGCATCTCTGTAAATAGATGCTTGTGCCCACTCATATGGTTGCTAGCGCCGGTGTCTAGATACCATATCATATCGCTATCAGAAATGGCATCATCATGTGCCAACATAAGAACACCATCTTGTGACTCTTCTTCTTTTACAAAGTTAGTAGTTTCTATAACCTTCTTGGGCGACCTGCACTCTCTTGCATAGTGCCCATATTTGCCACAATTGTAGCAATCGACATCGGGACGATATCCTCGACCACCTCTTTCGCGGCCACGTCCTCTACCATGCCAATTTTGTTGGTTTCTCTCCTCTTTATATTGATTGTCTTCTCTTTCATCTTCATGACCTCGATCTTGACCATAGCCACGGCCACGACCTCTAGATCTGCCTCCTCTTCCTTGGTGGTTGTGCTCAGCATACATCGCTTTATCTTCATTAATTATCGCTTTTGCTTGCAGCGCCTCGTCAAGAGATTCTTTCTTTTTCTTCTTTTTTCTTTGCTCATGGGCCTCTAGTGACCCGGCTAACTCATCGACAGTCATCTCTTCTAGATTCTTCGATTCTTCAATCGAACATACCACGTTTTCAAAATCATTGGTTAATGATCGAAGGATTTCTCTACAACCCTTGCATCAGTTAGGGTTTCGCCATTTCGTTTGAGTTGATTCACCACCGTTTGAACACGGGTGATGAAATCAGAAACTCCTTCTGTCTCCTTCATTTTCATGGCTTCCAACTCGCCTCGCAGGGTTTGGAGCCACACTTGTTTGACTCGATTAGCGCCTTTGTATGCCTTTTCGAGTATATCCCATGCTTCCTTTGAGGTTGTCGCACAGGCTATTTTTTTGAAACCGGATTCATCAACTGCTTGATAAATTAGATAAAGCGCGGTTTTATCACCTTTGCGTTTTTGCTTTAACGCCTTCAACTGAGCCACCGTCATGGCGGTTACTTCTTCCTCTGTTGGCTCTTCAAGGCCGATCTCGACTGCTTCCCATGCATCTTGAGCACCGAGCAGCGCTTTCATATGTATGCACCAATTTTCGTAATTCGACTTCGTTAGTTTCGGCAACGACAAATGCCCGATCGACATCACGCCAGTATTTGCCATCGGCTCTGATACCAATTTGTTGCAAATATGATTCAAATGAACTCGATTATAAATGGAGGAGGAAGAAGAACACTCAAATTTTGATTGAAATTTTCTAATATATATCTCTCTCAAACTCTAATTACAATATGATTTCTAATTCCAATGATACATTATAACACAAGATACATCACATATTTATAACAAAATCTAAACCGCCATATATCCTATATCCTAACCGACTTTCAATTTCGAGCTCACATATACAGCTAGCAGCTAGCTAGCGCCACCTTGGAGAACTAATTCAAATGTCATTCTACTATCTCAGTCAAAACATCTTTGACCGTATTTTCTATTTCATTTTTTTCACATGTGCTACATGCCGACATATTTAATTATTATTATTATTTTGTTATTTGAGTTTAGCTCGACATAAATGCTATCAATTTTTTACCCTCCAATTTTGAGGATTAGTTTTCTTTCCATACCTCTCTCTCCTATTTCTTACATTTTCTTTCCATGGTTGTTTCTGGAGCAAAGCATAAAAGTTATAGAGTTTAATGTCATTTGTTTTAGTTCAGTACATGGCATATCTACACACCAGAGATTCCTATGGTGCTGCCGATTACCAAGCACCCTTTTAATGAATGTCTAAAGAAAAAGGAAATGAAAAAAAAACATTGAAACAACCTCTTTTGAGTTATACTGAGGTATATGCCAGCATAAGGTTTAACACCCTCTAAAAATGAAGAAATAAAGTTAAAATTAAAAGAGGATCTCTGTTTTAGTATTGAAACAACCTCTTTTTAGTATTTTATTTCATGTTGGTTTTACGTTGTGTGCCTTACTATAGACTATCATAGTTAAAAGCAAACTAGCAAACTAAGTGATAAATGAGAACTAAAGGAAAAAAAATGGAAATTTGAATCAGAGTAAAACATATTTCCCAATTAGTAAATTTCAATCTCATATTTGGATGCCACAGTCTGGATCATTTCATATTGGCAATAACCTGACCTAATTACATTTGGAATCATGACACAAAATACGTGAAATACTTGTGTAATCCTAAAGAGATGGAATAAAATTTCCTAAGCCAAAATAAATAAATCACCTATTAAATACCAAAATCATTTAAACGACAACTTTTCTAGCCTATTACATATAATTTCTCGAATCCCTTAATCAGAGGTTCTTGTGGGAAACCATGGGGTAATTAACAATAGGGACTTGCGCCTATTGGAAAGAAATGATCCACAAATTAATAAACCCTCATGAGAATGAATTCTCGTCAAATGTTCTCTAGTCGTTAAGAGGCATTAGCACATGAATCCAAGTTCATGAGGGGTGAATCTAAGGCTTATTCCGTTCTTGAGGAAATCCAATCGTTCTTCGAGAAATGACGAAAAAGTCGCCACCGAAAAATCTGTAGGACTTTCAAACTTTCTGTACTTGGTTCAAAGAGGGAAGTAGACCTGCAAACGGAAGACCGTTTAACCGTGTTTCGTTTCGTTTCGTGCCAAACGAAACGACAACGGTTACGAAATTTTGGTTTCATCCAAGTAGCGAAACGATCAACGCAAATAAAGAGAGTTTCGTCCATTTAACGAAACGATTAACGAAATTGTAGGGTTTCGTTTCGTTTCAACCGTTTATTTCGTTGTTTCGTGCAAGATTCTACGGAATTGTTATTGTGTGGATTGTAGAGAACAGGCGGAGAAAAAAATGCTGGGTAAAACCCTACTCTTCGCCTCTCCCATGTCATTTCCGCCGCTCACCCAGTCACCCTCTACTCTCACAAACCTACTCTCACCATGTCTCCTCCCCATCAATCAATCTCTCTCTCGCGCATGCCTGATCTGCTCTCGCGCATGATCTAATCTCCTGTCTCCTTGATCTGTCTCCTCTCTCATACGATCTGACACAAAAATCCCTTCTACCCCCTCTATCTCTCGAGCAGTGCGTCGCTTTCAAATGCTGGCTGTGGCTGCCGCCCCTCTCGAGCTCTGTGTTTTTGGTTTTGCCTAGCCACTAGGTAATCATGACTGTCAATAGGTCTTGGCGAATATATTGCTCGAACTTGGCAAAAGAGAAAGCAGAACGAAGAGTAACAGAGAAAAAATTGAAGGTGTCTTTCTTCTATTTCTTTCTTTCTTTCTTTCTTTTTTTTCGTTCTCAAACCTGTCTCAAATAGAACTGATTTGATTTTTAATTTTTTGTTGCAGTTGAAGTATATTTGTTTCATCCCATTGCAAGGTACTCGATCATTCCTTGTTTGAATTCGATTTTATTTTAATTTTTAAATTGTTTGTGACTGGCTTTCCTCAAGGTTTTCTTTTTCTTTTAACTAAGTTGTTAACTTTAATCATTCTCTACTGTTTTATCCCAGTTGTTTGAAGATATTTTGACCAATATACACCCTTTACATGACTTTTAAATGACTATGTATGATACTCTTGACAATTTGTAAATACACAAAATCGTTGAAAACTATGCTACCTACAGGAGCAACAAAGAGTAAGAAGACCAATATTTTCACTGCCTTTGTCATTCCCTAGTTCACTGCCATGTGTACAAACTTTTTGCCCAGCTTACTAACTCAAATAGCTTGAGCCTTCATTCTCAATGAAATTTGATGAGGCATCTATTGAGTTTTTTTTTTTTTTTCATATTTTCAGATTCCACTGGGAGCTTGTTAAATTCTTTTCTACAAGACCGACTAAAGGTGCAACCTTAATCATTATTTTTTTTTTCATTCAATTTGATTTTCATTTTTTTAATTTGTGTCTGACTTTTTTTTTTGCCTCTTTTATGCAAGGCATGGTGGCTACCAGGGCTGCTGGTCAGAGAGCCAGTGAGATTCACTCTGTGTCAGAGCCTGACATCTCTGATGATGAGTAAGTTTTCTTTTTACTATTGCTTAGAACTGATAATGTTACTTTGATGAGTAAGTTTTCTTTTTACTATTGCTTAGAACTGATAATGTTACTATTGCTTACTATTTAGATATTAAGTCTCTGATGATGAGTTAAATAGAATTGTTTTTATTGTTAAAATTGTTTACTATTCAGATAGTTGTTTACTTAGAGATAGAATAACATGGTTATTAGAGTTATTACTTAAAACTACTTAATTACTTTGAATTTAGAGTTTAGATCTATTAGAACTACTTAATTACTTAGAATCACAACAATTAGAAGTATTACTTAGAATTATTACTTTATTACTTAGAATTATTGCTTAGAATCACAATAATTAGAATTATTACTTAATTACTTAGAATTAATCACAACAATTAGAAGTACTTATAATTACTTAGAATTGAATGTCCTTTGTAAATATTCTAGCATGGGGCTAGGTCTGAACTTGGAAACCCCTGAAGAAATCCAAAGAGTCATGAATGATTAAATTTGTACCAATATGCATCAAGTTGGGATTGGTTTGAAATGTTGTACATGGGTTTAGAATGTGGTACAGATGCTTAAATTTGTTGAATTGTATGTCTCAAGTTTAAGGTTAATTGTACATAGTAATATGCACTAGTGAGCGTTATGCATATATATTTGAGTTTCTATTGTTTTATAACAATATGGATTAAAATGTTACTGTTAAATATCTTGTGGAACTTAAACTTTTGCTTTATTTTTCTTATCAAGTCTCTGGAGACAAGTAAGAAATCAGGTCTAACAGAAGGTTGTTTCTTTGTAACAGAGGAGTGGATTGGAGGTATAGCACCAATATGCATCAAGTTGAAGGAGTGGACTGAATGTTGTTTCTTTTGTCTTTCCATGCTCTGGATGTAATATTTTGTTATGTAGACTTTAGTGGTGTATTTTGTTATGTAATTTTCATATTGTGATGCTATGTAGTCTGTAATAGAAATATGCAGATTTTTATGTTCTGGATGTAGACTCTAGTTATTTTATGTTTATTATTGGTTCAAGACTTTAGTTAGTTTGTTATGTTTTGGATGTAGTTTCCATGTTTATTATTGGTTTAAGACTTTATTTATATTTGTTGTGTTGCAAAAATGAAAATAACGGTTAAAAAACTTAAACGGTTAAACCGTTTTAACCGTTCAAGTAAACAAAACGGTTAATGCAACAAAAATGTCTTTCGTTCAAATGACGGAACGAAACACGCAACAAATAAAATTTTCGTGAGACTGAACGAAACGATTAACGGAAGAAGCCTCTTGCGTGATCGTTGTCCACGTTATGCAGGCCTAGAGGGAAGGAAATAGAAGTACGAAATTGGCCTGCCAATTTCCAGTCCAAAATGGATCATTTTATTTAATAATGGGTTTGTGATGGGCTTATATTGATCCGCTATGTTTTGGATTTGGATTGCAAAAGGCATGGCCTGAACATAATGTTTAGAATTTCGTTTTCTTTCGAAAAAGAGATCAACTCAGTTCTTTTTTTTTAGACATTTATGGTTTTGTGACTACTCTAGTCTAGCAATAGCATATTTTTTTAGGAAAAAAAAATAAAAAGTTGCTTTTTCATTGTTCTGAACCCAAGTTCTAAAGCACATTTTTTTTCCTCCTGCTAGATAAGGATGGACCTTTATCCTCTCAGTATATGATAGTTAAGTTTACTTACTCTTTATATGTTCCAAGTGGGGAAAAAAAGCAAAAACATTGTATTTGGTATAGAAAAATAAGATATGATGATAAAAACATACGTCTATTTTTATTCTCGAGACGATAAGAATTATTTTCTTATGTCTTCTTACCAAACTTATCTTGAGTATATTTGGAAGTGAAAAATTGAATATATTTAAGATAACTCTAGCATCATCGTTGCCAAAATTTAGAAAAAAAATTAATTAATTAAACAATTAAAACAGTACAAATTATGTGCACTGGATTAGTCTGAGAAATCAAGCAATTAGGTCTCAATAACAACTTTTATCTTAGTCTAAATATTTTGCTATCCAACTTAAACAAGAAAAAAAATCAAACCTACAAAATTAGTCCTAAAAAAAATTGTAAATTAATAAAGAATAAATAAAAAATAAGATGAGATATATTTCTAACATACACTTCAAATCAACGAGGCTGTATCGATTTTTGTTGAGACACTATGGTTAGCTCATGCATATTTGATATTTCTAGAGCAAAAGGCCGAAAACTAAAGAAAGGCTGTTTGGAGACGTATCTTCAACCTATTTCATGGCATTTGGAGTTTTATTATTGGACTTATCTTATGGTTTGGTGGAAATGTTCTTCATTTTAATAATGAAACAATTCCATGGTTTTTGGCCAAAAAAGCTACAAATTTGGACCATTGACAACTGGTGCTTTAACAACATAATAATGTCAGTAAGGCGGCGGTTATTTTTGTTCGCAAGATTTTAATTCTTTATTTTTAATATTCAGATTGTTGATCTACCTCTCCATTCGGTGTAATATTATATAAATTTAAAAGATATGAAGATCTTTTTATAATTTTAAATATGAAAAAAAAAATCATTGATTGTTTATATCTTGCGCATCCAATAGAAGAAGTCTTTTTTTTTTTCCTTGTCAACACATAATAAAAAATCTCCTAAATAGTTGTTTAATTTCTTATATATATATTATAAAATTGTGATATATATTTCAAATTGAATAGTTTAAATTAGTCATTTAATTTTAAATATTAAATTTAAAACCATACCAGCTGTTAATTAACGCTAGAGACATTATTTTCTTGTCGTGGTTAGCACCAAGCCTTACTCATGCAGTTGTTCACACACACCAAATCCTCCTGTACAGTCATACTGATAGAAAAATAAAAAAAAAATAAAAATTAAATTGCCGCATGAGTAACGGTTATGACAGGTGACAGCATCAGTCTCATGCGTGTAGAATGAGCTTGTACTGTTGTACAGTTATTTATTATACACAGTTGTTTACAGTACTGGGATAATGACTTCCTCTCCTTCACGGAAATTACCTGATTAGACCAGGCACCACTTTTAGAGGTAAATATTAAATATTACAGGTAAGTAAAATCCATTAATACTAGTAACTGGATACCAGTGCGCACTGCGTTCTGCCACGTCGACGGCCCATCTCTACTCTCCATATCTCGTCCTTGCCACGTGTCGAACCGTAATTACACCGTATCGGAGTAATATATAATAAACATAAACAATAGTATCCGTTCATCTGGAGAAAATTAATATATAAATTTTAAACCGACCCCTAACTTTTTAAATTAGTAATCACTTAATTTTTCATTGTAATTAACAAATTGTACCGTAAATTAAATATGACACCTCACCTAATAAATTAAATGATTTTATCTACAAATGTGGAGTGAAATTGAAAAAGGGAAGCACCGGTTCACCACCCACGAAGTTACCTCTTATTGTAAAGTAAACTAAACCCGGTTTAGCTTTTAAGGTCAACTGGGACCATTACAACAAGTTTACAACCTCCCCAATCCCCATCAATTCTCTCTCTCTCTCTCTCTCTCACACACACACACACACTGACACACACAAGCACGGGTACTGAGCTGAGCTCCAGCCATGGCTGAAACGGATCTGCCTGGACCGAGCGAGGAGAAAACCGAGGTTGAAGAGAAGTCTTATCGTGATAGAACCAGTGCTTTTTGCGAGATAAGGAAGAGAGAGCTCGGGTTGTCTCAGCCTACTGATTTCTCTCGTCGAGTTGGTGGTTCGGAGGTGAATTTTCATATCTTTTCGTTTGATTTTCGGCGTTTTTGGTAACATAGGTTTCAACATATCGTGTGTAATTTCGAAATTTTGGCAGGGGTTAAGGATGTAAGAACTGAGGTGATGAATTGAGCTTGTAGTTCTTTTAATTATGAAAGATAAGATTGTTGATGGTAGGGTGGTGAAGGCCACTCCTACAGAATTTTCATTAAATTAAAGTAAACATATGTACAAGAAAGAAAGAAGAAAAAAAATAATTTACATCACATCTATTTGTTGAAGAAGAAACATATCTATCGAGCCTTAACGCCTAAGGCTAGGGTTGTTATGCGTATTTGTTTTGTTTGAGTGAGAGAAATTACCGGACGATCATTATAATTAAATAACATGTATTCCTTTCGGTGTCGTTTGGGATGGTTAGGAATAGGGTAGGAATAGCATAAATTTAGGGAAAAACTCTATTCACAGGAATTGTGGGAATTGACTATTTCGGGAATTGGAAATGTTGTTTGGACGGTGAGTTTAGGAATACCGTTGGGAAGTGTGAAATTTAGAGAGAAAAGTGTTATTGGGAAGAGTGTTATTGAAAATTGTGTTAGGAATAGAATTGGCTATTCCAAAACCGTATTCTTCTATGCAAATCAAACATGGACCATTTAAACGAAGAAGGATAATTTATTTTCTCAAATTCCTAAATTCAATCATATTAGCCATAAATCAAATATTTTACTAAACATATATATCTTTTTTTATTTGAACAAAAGTAGCACTTAAGTATATTTAGCATCCGTTATATTTGTTGTGATCATATTTTGAAATTATTTTAGTCACAATTTTTGAATTGGTTATCTATTCTATTATTCTCATGCAGGTTATCGTAAATTGTTTTTACTCCTTAATTTGTGCACAAGTGAACAAATGCTCAGGAGGTTGACTGTTTATGTTAACTCGATACCTGACCATATTTTAACCAGCCCAGGCTCTGTTAAAGCTTAAGGTGATCACAAAAGGTTAACTTTGTTATTTTAATTCTCTTTCCCTCAAGAATAATTTGCTTTAGATATACTGGCCAGCGACTGACAAGTGGTTCCCACAAGAATAATGAAAAGCTTAAACTTGTGATATAACCTTACCAGTAGGCACATTATAATTCTGGGCAACTTGAACTAGTAATTGCTTATAGACCTTGAGCATCTAGGGAGGTTGATTCTGTTAGTTGTACTGAGTTCTCTAATATCTGACACAAAGATGTGAGAAAATATTTCTTTTGCATTCTGGGCATACAATTTGAATTTTCGAATTTGGCACAGGCACTGGTTAAGCGAATGACAGGGTATGGAAAATTGCATGGCCATAAAGGTTGTGTAAACACTGTGTGCTTCAACTCGAACGGGAATATCCTTGTGTCTGGCTCTGATGACAAGGACATCGCATTCTGGGACTGGGCAATGAAAACTAAGACACTTTCTTATAATTCTGGCCACAGTGAAAATGTTTTTCAGGCACGCATCATGCCTTTCAGTGATGACCGTACTGTCATTTCGTCTGCTGCTGATGGTCAGGTATCTTTTAAATTACTCTCTCCTAGTTACTGACACAATGAAAACTTTGTCATCCATAAGTTGTTATTGTTTAGATAGTAGATATGCTGGTTATACTAAATTTTGTGTTATATTTTTTTTTATGACAGTGTAACACTGATCTGTTCGCAATATTCGAGAGGTAGTTTGTAAATTTAATATTTATATAATTTGGTGCTAATTTGGTTTAATATCTGAGATGATGTGTTTATTTTTCTTCCATCTAGTCATGTCAAAATATTTCAATTTCACAGTGAGTTCCAAAATGCTTTGGGATTGTTTTAAAAAGTTGTGGTTAACAGAGATCAAAGTATTTACAAGAATCAGAAGCACAATTTTAATTTGCAGAAATTTAATGTTAATCAGGTCAGAGTTGGTAAAATTAAGGAGGATTGTGAAGTGAGCACAAAACAAATCGGGTCCCATCATGGAAGGGTCCATAAAATAGCAATTGAACCTGGTAGCTCGCATGTGTTCTACAGCTGTGGTGAAGATGGTTTAGTTCAACATGTATGTTTCCTTACCATCTAATCTAGTTTTCTATTCTCTTTGGATTATTATTTAAAGCCTCCAAAGTTTTAATTGATATATAAACTATTCAATGGATGTGGAAAGCGATATTGCTAATCTAGATTCACAAGCTTAGAACATGTTTTTATGAATTATGATGCAAGAATTTTAGCCAGTAATCAGGATTGGATGCAAATGTTCAGGTAATATGGTATGTAGATGCCCAATAACATCTTTTTTCTTTTTTCTTTTGTGAGACTTTTTTTTAAAAGCAAAGCTCCTTTTCTATTGTTCATATCTTAAAAGAACCTTATACTCAATCAACAGTTTGACTTAAGGAGCCCGAGCCCTACCAAGCTGTTTATTTGTTCCTCCTTGTCAGGAAATCGACGGTTACCACTTAACGGGATAGTGATTGACCCACGAAATCCAAATTTCTTCTCCATTGGTGGGGTTGATGGATATGCCCGCTTGTATGACCTTCGTAAGCACCATCTGACCGACCCATCAGTAGACCAACCTGTTGAGCTCTTCTGCCCCAATCACCTTATCAAGTCCAATGGGATCCATGTCACTGGCTTATCCTACTCCAAAACCAGTGAGCTTCTTGTCTCATACAACGACGAACTAATCTACCTCTTTACGAAAGATATGGGTATGGAACCTGATCTGCAATCAGTCCCACAAGATGACTCAGAAAAGAATCAGAAGACCAAGCAGCCACAGGTGTATGTTGGCCATAGAAATGCACAGACAGTTAAAGGACCGAGTTTCTTCGGGCTAAAGGATGAGTACGTGGTTAGCGGGTCAGATTGTGGTCATGTGTTTATATGGAAGAAAAAAGGAGGTGAGCTCATCTGCATGATGCATGGTGACAAGCACATTGTCAACTGCACTGAGCCACACCCGTATTTCCCTTTTCTTGCTTCTAGTGGGTTTGATAAGAGCATTAAACTGTGGACACCAACTGCTATTCGAAGTACACCTTTGCCCAAAAATGCAGAGAAGGTACATTAGCTTGACAGTATATTGTCTTTTCTGTTTAGTATTTGCAGACAATGCCCAATATTTTGTCTTTTCTTTCATCTTAGTTTAATTGCTCGTGTAGAAACATAATCCAAAACATGATTACCTCAGTTATAAGGCATAATTTTCAACATAAGTTTGCCATCTCAATACTGTAATGGATAGGTATGTTTGAGAATTAAAATCTGTTGTTCTTTAGCTGTCAATACAACAGAACAGATGTTGGATCTTATTGATAAATAGCAGAAAAAAAATTGAATTTGCAAAACAAAAAGGAAATGTGATGCGAAGAAACCTCTTGTGTCATGTTGCACATACCAGTTTTTCAGTTGTCTAATTGCATAATCTGTTTTTCCCTATTCATTTATGTTTTTGTCTAGGTTATGGAGGCTAATAAGGCTGGGAGAGAAGCTCGAGCACAACGTACACCTGATATAATAATGCATGTGCTAAGGTTGCAAAGGAGGCAAGCTTTTGCCTACATCGAGCGACGGCCAGCCGCTCATGGGAGCGATGGTGAGGATGAGGAGAGAGAGGCTATTTTAGTTGATATTTCAAACGATGGAGATGGTGAAGGTGAAGATCCTAGAGGGTGCTCCATCACATAAACTGAACAAAATTATATATACAGAAGGTTATGTCAAATAATCAGCTTGTGCGATAAAATAAATAGCGTAATGCCAGAAAGAGATTTGTACAGGAGGTAGTGCATGAGTTTTAGTAATGTGCCAAATTAGTCAGATTTTCTTGTTTTTATGAAGGGTGGTTTCTTGTGTGCTTCGTGTGATCGTTCCTAGTAGTGCTAGCTTGAAATTTGCAATCGCCCTCCATTCCTTTCTTTTTCCACCTTCAGGCGGGTAAAGAGGCTCTCTATTTTAGAGATTTTGGGGTTCTATATTGCTACGTTTTTCATGTCTTTTTGTATGTTTTATTGGAAGTAACTGTGTTGGGTTGTGTAACTTGTGTGTTACAAAGCGCTTTTGTGGAGATGGTGGCTGGCGACCGATGCCTCATTTGATCTTTTCTTAAACGATGTTTGACCCATAGGTCTTCTTATCTCTCTTAAACGATTTTTTGAGGTGGACGTGTATCGCAACTTCAAATAACAAAAGATAAACAATTAGCCAACAAAGTTTTCGAAAAAGAAAATTCGCCAACGAAAGAACAAATTAGTTAAAAAATTAAACCACCAAGTATATCTAACCAAACTGAGATGGACATCATATTACATCTTCTTTCAAATTGGTGGGCCAATGAAAGCCAAGGGTCCTTGGATTAAGTAACTCGATCATTTGTCCGGCCCTGTTTTATAACTAGGATTTATGTGCACGAGAAGAACAGCGTCATATTTTCGACTGCTCCTCGTGACAAAAATAATTTACAGAGGGAGGGTTAAAAGTTGTTCGCAGGTCACAGCTCCGACTCGCGGCCGAATCGTAATTATTGATACTGGAAGCAAGGTTTACGTTTGGTTCTATACCCGTCGGATCTTAATGGGCGATTACTACCCTGATTAGAATTTTTTTTCTATTGTTTTTCACGCGGATTACTACCCTGATTATAATTTTTTTTCATCTTTTTTTCATGCGGATTACTACCCTGATTATAATTTTTTTCATCTTTTTTTCACGCGGAATTTTATTTAGTTTCATTTTATTAGAAATTTGTTTGGTTCCATTTATTAAAGATTTTTTATCAAAGAACAAACGGATTAAATTTCATTTGATTAGAATTTCTGTTTTATTAAACTCAATAAAAAAAATATTGATTCTTAACCAAATGAAATCCGAAGTATAAATTATTTTAATGAAAGGTACAGCATTCGACAAACGAATACAACACACCAATTTGCTTACGATGCCTACTAATGGTTTACCCGACATACATTACTAGAATCTGAACTGAACCGTTAAGCACAAATCCAGTTTCAACGTTATCCAGTTAGTACTATTGAATAAAGTCGATAATGAACTGAGACATTGGTAAGAAAATAAAAAAACTTTGGTTTCAGAATCACACAGCTAGATAATTTATTAGTTGCAACATCTCCACCAATGAAACAATTTGCAAAGTATATTTTCCCTTTTGGTCATTTGGTGGATAATGGAGCGAAACGTACAACTTGTCCTCAATATTGGAAAAAACAATAAATTCTATCTGAATCCAACCAAATTCATAGGTATAGGCTATAGAGAGAAGAAGCCTCAACAGATGTTTTCTCTTTCCCTCTGAATTATATTTCAATTGTGCATACCACATAAACAGACCAGTGACACTATTTCACCGTTTTCACGCACCTATAAACATGCTAACTAATTAACACATTCATACATACCCAACACACAAACAATTCAATACCAAGCTCAAGACTCATACCCTGCACTGTACCATTGTACCATTTACTACTGATATACAAAAGAACATATTACACAAGCACATAAATGGCATAAATAATTCCTGGAATATAGCCCAAAATAGTCAACAGCAGGCATATCCAAAACTCCACCTGCATATCGCCAAAAAAAAAAAGAAAAAAAGAAATTAATTTAACATTTACCAGTCGATGCCAAAACATAACAATACTAATGTTTTCATTTGATCTACACCAAATTCAGACAAATTTTGTTTCTAAAATTGTAAAATTGAAATTTAAAACAGAGACTTACACCACATCCATAACGAAGAAAAACACCAACTGGAGGCAAAATTATGGCCAACAACACTTCCAAAAAGGTAGCAGAACCCATCTCTCTCTAATAGTTAGCTCAGTTTTCTGATGAATTTTCTTGTTCCAATTTTGCTTGCAAAGTGATCTAAGAGATCAGGACTAGTATAACGGCGGTTTAAATAATTTGTTAAGAGGGGACACGTGGCAGGTGCTTTTGGTTGCCTGCCACGTGTTATACTCATAAATGACACGTATGGTTTCGTGATCCGTTTTTGACTCCTAATCCCGTGTGGCCCTCATACAAGTCGGCCGAACGATCTTGGATTAGATCCACAAATTTCTGTGTCCGGGTACAAATACACAACTTGTGGCGAGTTGATATAACCTGTCCTTGAGGTGAGATGGGTGGATCTTTAGTTAGTGTCAAATGTTTGTCACATAAAGAGAATGTCTGTCATCGCCATAATGAATCCCTACTCGGACTAAGATCCTGTGCACCGGCCACACGGGAATTGATGAATTTATTACTGTCATAACCTTTAAAAAGAAAATTATTACTGTCCGCTTATCTAATTCTTTGACAGTTGTACGACTTGGACGGTGCTCAACTGCTCATGCCTGTAATGCCGACTAGCATGGTTTAAGTAAAGGGAACATGCTTCCATGTTTCGTTCAAATCGAGAAAACTTAGCATAGTTAACAATCGTTCGATTATAAAAGATCAGAAAAAATTAAGGGGAAAAAGAAGGAATCACAGAACCCCGCAAGATAATAGAGACCTCCAATTTGAACCCCAATATGACGTAGATCCAAAATGTTAACAAACAAGATACCCTTTTTTTTTTTTTTTTGCTAAACCTTTGTTTATAGAAACAAAAAATTTGACTCTTCATTTTTATTTCAATTTGGAAGAAAAATGAGAACAATAAGTTTCCTTTTTTTCTCTTATATATTAAGTCCTGCATTTATAAATGCATATCACAAAAATATACTATCGATCCCAATTTATATATTCATGAAGCATATCATTACCTATGTATGCTAGCTGCAAATAAGTGCCGATACCAACATATATATTTAAAAACCAACCTTCAGAAAAAAAAAAGTGCCGATACCAATATAGTACCTACTTGCCAATAAAATCCAATACCAACACTAATTATTTATACTATTACCTACTTTTCTTCTACAAAACCAACACAAACAATCAGCACACTAAAGCTGAAATTCTTCAAGAAAAGATGAAGCTATAATAATGACTTGTAATCAATTGGTGGCCGAATCGATGTATGAATAAAAAACCATCATCATACATATCCATTAATTTTTTCTAAATTCTAAATCTAAGATGCCCAAATTTTTTAATTACTAGCAGTGCCGTTGGATGAGGAAGATACATATGGATGCAACATTTATTATCTAGAAGAACACAGCTGAACATTTTAAGCTAATATCAATATTATAAAGCTTGTTATAAAAACCGATTGGGGTCCATTAAGCTCGCTATTCCTGTGGCACTGGGCGCCCATTAATAATAAGCTCCTAGATATGCTCCGACTTCATTTTAAATTTTAATTTTACAATCTCATCACGGGCAAACTAAAATGGGCTACAAGGAAGCCTGCCCCCCTCAATTTAAAAATTATATATTTTTAATTTAAATTTTTCCATTTTTGTACACACATACTCTTCAAATTCCCTCTTAAAATTAAATTATATCAAACTTATGTATATATTTATTTCCTCTAAATGTTAGTTCACCTGAAAAATAATTCATATATGGTAATAAATCAAATTATTTAGTGCTCCAGACAATACATATATAGTTAAAGATGAAATCAAGTTAAGTTCAAAAACCAAATTTGATTTCATATTGTGTTATTTTTGTTATTGAAATCAAACAGGAGTGTTCGTATAGCCCAATTTTTCAACATTAATACTACCCAAATAAAGTTAAAAAAAAATACAACTCCAAAAATTAAAAAGTTTGAATCATAACATCGTTCGACAAGTTTGCAGCCTAACTCATTTCTTTTGGGTAAAAAAAAAAACTGTATATCATGGATTGATCTCATCAAAAAAACTTTAAAAATATGGACCAATTAAAGAATCCTGACTCTTCGAATAAAATATTAACTCTTTAACATCTGAATCCTTGCGCCCAACTCAAACCATCTGACCGCGTTTCTTTCTAAAAACCTGCTGCGTCTGTGCAGCCAATTGACCTTTTCTCTTAATAAATACAAACTTACTAACATCACTTCCCTCTCCTGAGAAGAGAAGAACAGACAGATTGAAACCTTCATATTACACATAACACACAGAAAAACAGAAAAGAAAACAGAGCAACAGAACTAAGAGATGTATCGGAGGGCAACGGGCCCGGTTGGGACGACGGCCTTCATTACCTTCTTGCTCGGCATCCCGATCCTTGCGGGTGGTATATGGCTGTCGAGCTCAGCAACTGACTGCATCCGCTTCCTCCAACTTCCGCTCATCATTCTGGGTGTCACTCTCATGGCCATCTCTCTCTTTGGCCTCTCGGCCGCTTGCTATGGCCAGCTCAAGCTCATCCGCTTCTTCCTCTTTCTCCTCTTTCTCTTCCTCTTTGCTCTCCTCTTCTTCATCATCTTCGCTTATGCTGTCACCGATAAAGGCAAAGGGCAGGTTGTATTGAACCGTTCATTTTTGGAGTACCTGCTCGACGACTACTCCGGGTGGCTCAAGGATAAGGTTGCAGATGCGGAGTACTGGGAGAAGGTGAGTGACTGCCTGCATCGGTCAGGAGAGTGTGGGGTCGCCATGGCTCGGTATGTACGAGACCCAAACAGCGGCTTACTCGTGCCTGAATCTGCTGATGCGTTTTACCAGAGAAAGCTGTCTCCTATTGAGGTCAGTTTGTACACACTCTCTATGTAGTCTCTGATTTATTTGTTTTGATAATTAAGTTGTTCTGTTTCAAGAAAAAAGATTAATACTTCAATTTCTTGTCCTTTTCTGTTTATTGTTTTATCAGTAGTCAGTACAGTTGCTTTGTTCTTGTTTTTCTTTTTTTTTCAAAAAAAAAAAAGATGAAACAAATGCGAGGGAAGAGTCTCAATTTTGGAATTTTGTTGATGGTCTCAGTTTTGGATGTACCATGAATTAATGCATGATGCCTTTTTGTTATTTTAGGGGAAAGTATCCTGCTTTTATTTGTATCCATCTCATGTTAGAATATGCACTAGTCTCGAAAAGAACCCACTTTATTAGCATGTCCGGTATGTGCTCGATTAGCTCTGATGATACTTCATCTCCGATGTTTTGACTTGAAAATACATCGTTTGCTTTCAATTTCAAACAGCTTTTAGAGTAACTTTCTCCGTGCTATATTCCTTGAACCCTGGAGAATCTAGTAGGAGTATTATGCAAACGTAATGCTTACTTACTGTTGACGAAAAGTTATACAGGCAGCTAATTAATTCAGGGAGCAGATATGCAGCTACAAGTGTTGCTACCTGATTAGCTCCTTGTTTAATCATCATAGAAACTATACTAGGTGAAGCTAGATATCTTGAGGTCAAGTAGTCAATTAAGAAAAGTTTCTTAGTATAAGGATATACTCTAATACAGTAAATTATTAGTCTACAAAATAATAATGGATAAACCTTAGCTTGTCATTCGGGTAAGAGTTGAGCATGTAGTTCCCTAACATATCCTATGACCTTTTTTGTCTCTTTGTTGAAACTTCCCCATCAATTTTACCTTCTCCATTAAGCTGTGTAGATTCTCTAGCTAGTTCGAGTAGTGTTCTGCTCTCTTGGACCTAATTGTTATATTATGTGTTAAAATACTAGAAGAGAAAGGTCTTGTTAGTACATGATGGAGTCTAATTGATTATCAGATTGAATCGATGTCCTTTTCTTCATTTTCCTTCCACAAAATCAAAAGATAAAGTCACTTTAGTAAACAATCGGTACTTTTCTTTGGTATTAATCGTGTGACCCCACTAGATTTGCCATCAATACTCTGCTTCCACAACATCTGTGCTATAAGAGATTGGAGTGAATAAAAGCTAGATAACACAAATAATGGACTTCTAGTCTTTCTTTTAGAATAAAAGCGTTGAGAATTGATTAAAAATAAGATGCTAACTGCTAAGAAAACAATATTATGTTCTTGGCTGTGGAATTGTACAAAAATTGTATAGTTCAAGTCCTGTACCAATTTTTTTTATATATATTATGTTTTTTTTTAATTTGTCGGTAAGTTGATTGTAAGACATGCACTACATGGCACATGTTCTTAGCTGACCGGGACAGAATCTGACTGACAAAAGACAAAACCTACGGCTTCATTTCAATCTAAATTAACTAAAAATTGTATTCTGGTTTTAATTTACTTGATAATATAATAAGTTGTTGTTTGAGAATGGCTTCAATAGCATCATAATCGTTTAACATTTCACCAAAGAGGTTCATATGTTTTCTAGCCAGTTATCATTAATATCACTTTTGAAAAAAAATATATATATATTTCAAGAATGGAAAGTATCGTATGCATAACCAAAGAATATTAATTGGAGGGCCTAAAAGTATGGGTTTGACCAATTATTGCTCATGTTCAGGTTTAAAGGGGCCCCTATCTGTTGTCGTAATTTATTATGACTATCTAAATAAAAAAAAAAAATCCCAAAATGAGGAAGGGTCTATTTGCATTTGTCTTCACCCTTTATGTTTTTGCTTTCTTACGAGGTTTCTAATGCACGAAACGAGGAATTGTGTTTTGAGCTGTTTTATGCATCACACAAATTTGACCGAAAAGCAATGTTAGGTAACATGCAAGCCATTTTCTTGTTACCTTTACAGTATATGCTTATGTTAGTAATTTGATCACAATGATTTTTACTCGGGATTTCATTTCATTTCATTTCATTTGAATTGATTTCGTAAGATTTCATAGGATTTCGTTAGACCTAATTACATAAAAATCCCAACCAAATGACACCAAATCCGCTCATTGTGAACAAGAATTTTCCAATGAAATGAAATGAATTGAAATCCTACGTTAAAAAAAAGGGATTGTGATCAGGGCCTAAGTCGTTACTGATGTATACTAATTTTCTCACATATATTCACTTTCTCTGCTAACATTTTTTTTAGTAAAGAGCACCTTTTACTCTTGAACTTCAAATTAGCCAGAAAATAATCTGATTTTGTTCAATCTCATCTGCAAAATATTGATAACATGTTGGCTGGTACAGCCCACATCGTTGCTTGGCAATTCAGGGGAAAAAAGAAATAACGGGGTCAGCTATTGCAAGAGAAACTTAAACAAAAAAAAATGTAAACAAAAGAAATTAACCAGATGTCCTTTTCTTTCCTTTATGGCATGCTCGGGCTGCTTTATCTAATTTGTGCTTTGAAAGCGAATAAGTATATCAAATATTTTTCATTAAAACTTTGAAAATGAACATACGCGGTTTAGATATATATGTTTGTGGCATAAAAACAATAAACGATGCAAGTTGGATTTTTCGTACACAAACATATATTTAATTTTATTTTTCATTTTTCTATATGATATGTAGTCTGGATGTTGCAAGCCACCTACCTCATGTGGGTACACATATGTAAACGAGACGGTATGGAACCCAGTACCAGGTGTACCAGCCACTGATCCAGACTGTACCAGGTGGAGCAATGACCAACAGGTCCTTTGCTACGAGTGTGATTCATGCAAGGCCGGTGTTCTTGCCACCACACGCCGCCACTGGAGAAAGGTCTCTAAAATCAACATAGTTGTTCTTGTGGTTTTGGTAATTTTGTACTTCATCGGATGTTTTGCATATCGACACGCCAAAAGAGCGCACTATGACGAGACTTATGGTGTTAATCGCATGTCCAAGGCGACGCCAAGTTTCTTTCGTTTTTAGGGAGATGTTAGTGCATTAGTTTGTGCTATCTTTTGTATAATTATTGGAAGAAGCTAAAGAGTTTGCCGCAGTTAACTGATTCTGCCAAGTCATGCTATAATGTGTTTTAATTCTCTTGTATTTTAGGTTAGCATTTTCCTGTTGTAGTATAATGTTCAATAGTTGAAGAAAATCGTGTATTGTAATTTAATTCTAGGCTATATTATTGAAGTATTTACTATGTAGATTTCACAAATGAATTTCTTCCTTTTTGGTTAGGACAAAAGATAAATTTCACAAGTGAAATAATGACATTAAGGCCTCACATAAAAGAATAACATTTTTAGGTCATCTTAAGAATTAAAAATAGCTTGGAATGATCAACAAATATATATGTATTGAAAATTTAATATATGTTTTGAAAATTCAAATAAATATATATATATTTAAAGTAGTTTCAAATCTGAATGGTTGCAGAACAATCGATTTAAATGATATCATGACTTTAAATGGGCATGCAATAGCTTGAATGATCTACGGGTGAAATGAGCTGTAAATGCATTCTAGACAATCTTTTTATATATATATTTTGAGCATTCGACTTAGTGAATATTTCATATGGTTTAGAACTTATTTGGAGTACAGCAATCGATTTATATGACCTCATGACTTAAAATATGCCTACAATAGCCTCGTATGACCAACAGACCACACAATGAGTTGTGACTGCAGCATGTATAATTGCATTTAAATATCCTCTTTTGTGCTTTAATATCCATAATTCATATGGATTGCTTTGATAACACCTTTAATGCAACTAGAGGGATATATCGAGCTTCGCTCAATATAGATATCTATTATTATGTTTCTATTGTTTAATTATGTTCATTTTTTGAATATATTGTAATATATATATATATATATATATATAGAGTTTTGCTATGGTGAGTTGCAACTCACGGAGCCTTCCGTGAGTTGCGATCAAAACGGTTAGATCTGATTCGAAATGACCGATCCAAACCGTCTAATATGATCTCCATATTGAAATCTCCTTGCAAACCAAATTTTATATTTTTTTAAAATTTTTAAGTATTTTTTTCGGATTTTTAAAAATTGCTGTTTTTGAACGGTACATAATTAATTAGATTAGCGATTTTCTAAAATTCTAAAAAAATACTTAAAAATTTCGAAAAAATATAAAATTTGGTTTGCAAGGAGATTTCAATATGGAGATCATATTAGACGGTTTGGATTGGTCATTTCTAATCAGATCTAACCGTTTTGATCGCAACTCACGGAAGGCTCCGTAAGTTGCAACTCACCATAGCAAAACTCTCTATATATATGTGTGTGTGTGTGTGTGTGTGTGTGTGTGTGTGTGTGTATATATAGATAGGCTATTGTCCTTTGGATAGGATCGAGGAATTTTCCTATTCAGTTTCGGACCATTGGATGGCGTTAAGATTCGTGTCCAAAATTAGATGACTGGTTGAGGATACATGCGCTGAAGAGTGTTTCTGTATTAAAATTTTCCGTTTCTCCTGTCACTGTCTCCAAAACTTTCCGTTACTCCTCTCTGAGGCTCTTAGCACCTCCGTCTCGGAACCGCATCCTCTACCCATCTCATTGAGATGGGTAGAGTGCCCATCTCTCGATCTCAACCGTCTGATTTAATCTCAACGGCTAAAAGAAGCCCCGTGAATTCTATCACTCCCGAAAAAAAATATTGGCTCGAAAAAAATGAACCGTCGAGATTAGATCGGACGGTCGTGATGAGATGGGTACTCTACCCATCTCTATTAAGATGGGTAGAGGATACTGGTCCCCTCCGTCTCTCCTCTCTGAGGCTCTTATCTAAACTAGAATTCGAACAAGCCATCTCCATCTCGCCATCTCTCTCTGAAAAATTGCCGTACGCGGGCCATCTCTCCATCTCGCAAATTCTCTCTCTCAAAATTTGTACGTGAAGAAAGGAATCATCTCTCCATCTCTCTCTCAAATTCGCTGAATATTTGGACTGAAACCCTTTCTCTTACACCAAACCACTCGAAGCTTTAGTTTAATATTAGGCCTCAAATTCCCTATTATATAGTGTGCTTTTACAATTTAATCCCAATTCTTTTAAAATTGCATTGCGTCAAGTCTAATATCTGGACACCCATCTAAACCGAACCAATTAGGTTATTGAATTTTGCAAATATGATCTTACCGTATGAATAGCAACAGGATGGATGTTTTTATAAGTTTGAAGTGACGTTTTAATACAATTGCTTTGACTGCTCATTTGGATTTCAACATATTGCGTTCCATTTTGTTAAAGCATTTGGATTACAATCTGGATGAGTGCATTTGAATGGTTCAATATATTGCGCATAGATGCTACAAGGTGCATTTAAATGGATCAATATGACACGCACATGAGATCAATAAACTAACTAAATTACTTCAGAGTTGCGTGAATTTGCAAGTGGCACATAGGTACAAAAGTTAATAAAAACATCCATTCATCAAGAATCATTAAATTAAAAGTAGCATCCATTAATAAAATACTAAAATTTATTCTAAGCATCCATTAATCAAAATCCCACTTCCTCTTACAATTTGTATCCATCTTCCTCCTATTTTCGTACCAGAAAAGTAAAGGGCAGTCCCGCCAAACCTGAATTGACGACCTGGTGGCTTGTTGTACTGCAATCCACAAGTTTACAGCTGTGTTGCAAGTGTAGAACAGATGAGAGGCATTCTCCATGATACTGTCAATACACATGAGGAGCTGTATTAGGTGGGGCACCCTTAATACCAAACTGTTCTGAGTCATTAAGCGGTCCTGAATCAGTAGCCAAGCAAAAAATGTAACACGAAGAGGAGCTTTAATTTGCCATAAACATCTGCCTCCAAGTGCCAGTACCGCTGGATTGCTTAGTGTTCTATACATCTGCCTCCATCTGCCTTCGGATTGTGTATTTATGATTAACAAATACTTATATAAAACATTTACTCCCTAAATTGACTGATTAAGCAACTCCTGTGTAAACCGTATTTGCTGGGCATTTTGTGCAATTTCATGATTAATCGACCACCAAAATTGATTAGTTAGTCACCAAACTGATAAATCGACAGTCAAATCCAATTACTTGGGAGCCAACTGACCAGATCCCATTGTTACAAATCAGTAATTTATTTTAAAAAATGGCTATCAAGGCTGAGTTGCTATTGGTGATGGAAAAACTATTCTGAAAACGAACTAGTGAAAAAATTGATAAAAAAATTCAAGAGAACGATGGTATTGATTCACTCACCGACGACGCCCAATCCAGCGGAGCTGCCAAGTGTCATGGCGGGTGAGACTAGATCTCTTTATCGCTCTATCTCTCTTAACCAGTCGATGAAGTTAGTAGTCGCCTAGAATTTTTCTCGCGAGAAGGGTAGATGGAGAGAGAGATGCCGAGCAGAGAAGGAGAGAACCTCAAGAACGGGAGGTGGAGAAATACAGTAAGAGTAGCTGAGAGAGCTATGGTTTTCTTTTTTTTCTTTTTCCCTTTCTATCGCAGGGAGCAAGGATTAGAGGGCTTGTTTGGATGGGTTGGAAATAGTAGGAATAGTGTGGAAAAGTGGGAAGAGTAGGAAGAGTGGGAAGAGTGGGAAGAGTGCTATTCCTAGGTCGTTTGGATGGTGAGTTTAGGAATAGCGTTGGGAAGTGTGAAAAAGTAGAGAGAAAAATGTTGTTGGGAAGAGTGTTGTTGGAAAGAGTGGGAAGAGTGGGAAGAGTGGCTATTCCCACTATTCCCAAAGAACCAAACAAGCCCAGAAGGAATAGAAGAGAGATTGGGAGAGAGTAGAAGGAGAGGAAACGGAAATGAGCTAACGGGAACGGAGAAGTTTCAATATAATTTGCTATCCTCAGCGCCTCTATCTCATCCCTTTATTTAAATCTTAGCACAGATCTTAAAGACATCTAACGTTTAAAAATTAAATAGGACAACCCTTCTATCCTATCCATAGGACAATAGCCTATCTCATATAGAAATATAGTTTAGTTATTGTACATACTTTGATTTGATTAAATTTAAAGAGTTTGATGAATTTAAAGCAAAAATTATATTTGTGTAAATATAGTTATAGACTTATAGTTATCTAAAATAATATGATTTATATTATGTTGATGTTATTCATGAAATGTATTATGTTTATAAGTGACTTAAATAAATAAATATAGAGAAAACATATGGCGCATACTAATGTACCGGAGGTTCAGTGCATACTGATCTGAACTCTTCGATCTGCTTCAAAATGACCGATCCAAAGCGTCTAATATGATCTCTCTATTGAAATCTCCTTGCCGACTAAATTTTATATTTTTTCAAAATTTTTAAGTATTTTTTTCGAATTTTTAAAAACTGCTATTTTTTAACGGTTCAGAAAAAAGTGAGATTAGTGATTTTCAAAATTTCCAAAAAAAATAGTAAAAAAATAAAAAATATATATATAAAATTTGGTCAGCAAGGATATTATAATAGCGAAATCATATTAGGCGGTTTGAATCGATAATTTTGAAGTAGATAAAAAAATTTGAATTAGTATGCACGTACATTAGTATGCACCATATGTTTAAATAATTTGATGTTTTTTTATTTTCAATTGAATGAATTTGATTTATATTTTCTAGATTAAAATTAAAAATGGCGATGAAGAGAAATTAATTTGGAGAGGGACTCCGAGCAACACAAAAGAAAGATAGAGACATGAATAAATGAAAATAGGAAGGGGTCACAAAAATAAGAAACAAAACAATGTGTTGTCAAATTATTGTCTCTAATGAATCGGGTCAGTTTTATGAGCAATAATACCCGACACATAAATAGTTATAGAATATCACATTACATAGATCAGAAAAATGCTATCTCACAATTATTTCACAATGTTTGGAGTGTCGGATGACATTTAATTAAAGAATTCCGACACCCACATATCTTTATTTACAATATATTGATTTGTCATTTGAAGTAGTTTGGTCTGATTTCTGTCATCTACTATAGTTTTGATGTATTTTCAGGCTATGATTTCTTCTTGCAGTATTATGTATTCTACTAGATTCAATCACTTTCCTTTTTATTTTTCTTTTTCTGTGTTGGGCTGATTTCTTGCAGGTTACATTTTTGTGCACAAGAATGAAGAGCTGGGCTAATATACCTATTATTCTTTTCTTTTCTTTTTTTATTTTTCTCAAGAATATTTCGTGCGGCTTTATCATCCGGTTGTTTTTGGGACAAGAGTACATGACCCGCCACAGGGACAACACATGGGAAAACTGGAGTTGTGCTTGTGCACCCATCGAATGATAAAGAAACGTTTCTCTGGCAGTGAAATTACTATTTTATTCGATGATGTAACATGGCGTCGTCAAAAGCTTAAAAAGTTATATATAGTATAATTTCAAAAACGTTGGTTTTTCTATGTATATTTTCGATTAATTTTTCTATGTAAAACTAATTGTTATTTTTTAAGGTTATTTTGAACACAACAATTTATTATTAAAAATTTAATAATAAATGATCTTCAACGACCACTTAATTCAGTTAATTGGAGGAGAATAACCGGACACTAGGCCGACTAACCCAGCTTGTAAACTAATGCTTGTAAAACTAATTGTAATTGTATTGTATGATCGGATGGTATGGGCTAACATATTATAGACTTAAAGTTACATACTTGGCTGAAATTTTGTTGGACCCATTATATAACTATATAAATTTGCTGCGTCGTGACTTGCACGTGAGAGCTCTATTGTTACTGTAGTTAGTACAGTAACAGATCTGAGCCGTTGATTTACGATCAGTATATCCGTCCGTTGGATCAGCATATCCTTTCGCATATTCTCCTCCTCTCATTCTTTCTCTTGTCTCTCCGCTGAGGGAATTGTAAGCGAAATTGTACCAAAATTGAAGGAAAATAGGGACAAAAGATCAGCTCCTCTCTGGCTCTTCCTCAGAGTCTCCGCTGGTGCTCTTCGTCGTCGAAATTCAGAGGCTTCCGGCAACTGTTCTCATCGTCCTTTTCCTCTTCTAGATGACCTCCGATTTTTGTAGGTAATGATGTTGTTCGATTTGGGTGTTTACAAGAAAAAGAAATGTGAAAGGGATTAGTCGGCCACTAAACTTCCAATTTTATCTTGCCTCTTTTGCAGTTTTCATAGGATGAGATCTAAAGATTTTTGGGGCTGCTCATCGCAATTGGTTTTGAGAGAGAGGAATTTCATGCCACAGTTCAGGTTTGATTTAGTTTCATTTGATTTTATTTTTCAGTTACAGAACTTGATATTATATTGCCAGGAAAGGGCACGAGGAGACAAGCAAAAGTAGAACAAGATGCTGTGACAGTTTGACCAAAAGTTTTCTAGGCAATGGGCTTCGGCTTGCAATGGTAGACTTTATTATATAAGAAATATCAGTCCAAGTGTGAGAAACCACATCGAACAGAAATTTTCGGACCCCAACCTGCAGCACAAAATGTAAATTTGTACCAACAATATTATACCCTTCATCTTAGTATAATGGCAAAATTGTTCACATACCCCTCAAATCTTTCTTAATTGAATATTTACCCCTCAAATCTTTAAAATTGATCACGTACCCCTCAAATCTTAATAAATAGGAAAATATACCCTTTTCAGCTATTTTAATATATTTCTGAATATTAAAATCTTATTTTTATATTTTGTGACCGAATTACCCCTGCCCAAATTTCTCTCATGTCCAGTCCTAAAATCCTTTCATCCCGTTATTTCCTCTTCAAGTGATACGAGGAAAGAGATCTCTTCCGATATGACTGAAAGTATTTCTTTCCGATTCTTTTTTTTTGGCTCATTGATCTCCACCTTTAATTTGACATAAAGTTATACATTATAAATTGTTATTTCCCTTTCCTTGCTCCTTGCTTTGCCGCTTATAGCCTAATTTAGTGTAAACTTGTCTCATACAGCTTTAGGTATCTGTCAAGCGCACAATTAATATGCAAATAAACATATACTACACTATTTACTAGACTAAAATCGTTAAATTATAACCAAAAGGGTATCATTCTTTGTAGTTGTTTAATTGAATACAACTCAAAAAACAATAAAAAAAAGAAAATAGAAAAGCTGCAATCATACAAGTATCGATTCATAAGGATAAGAATCTTTCATTGTCTCACAAAATTGTAAAGCCGAAGACATTATTTATCTAGAAATGACCGCAATTTTTTTTACCAGATCGGGTTTTTGTACCACCAAGGTGGCCCGTGTACCATCAGGGCATCTCAGCCAATAGACATACCAGTATATGGATTTGCATTATTTTAATTTGTCAAACAGACTACCCATTAATACAAGTTTTGTCAACCATATAATTTAGCAAAATTCAAGTCAAAGTTTATAAATTGTTTTGGACATTATTTGTTATTCTTTCATTTCGAATCTCGATGCTTGAAAATTTTAATTGGACTAAAGGAAAAGAATTTATTTAAGTCCTAACAATATCTGAGCGAAATTTAGTTTCTTCATTTGACTTTGCTAATTGCGAAGAAAGTAAACCAACGATGATGAATAACAATTCAAACAGGAGAAACAAATAATGAAATTTTACCTAAATCATCGTTACTGTTATCTTTACCCTTTCTTCTTGCCTTTAATTTCTGGTTTGGTTCATCTAAAACTTCATTTTCATAATTAAATTGGTGAATAACGAGTTATGAGAAATAGTCATCATTTGATTCCCTTGCTTCCATGGTTATTTGGATATAAGGTGGAGAACTAGAGATCAGTGAGCAAAACAGAATTGAAGAGATATATTCTCACTAATAACATTTAGGAAGAGATCGTTCTCAATAATAGAATGGAAAAGAGCAGATATCCAAAGAGATTTCTTTCTTGATATTGCTCGGAAAAGAAATAGCGGGAAGATGAGGAGAGAAATTTGGGCAGGGTAAGTTTTGTCACAAAATATAAAAATAAGATTTTAATATTCAGAAATATATTAAAATAGCTGAAAAGGGTATATATTCCTACTTATTAAGATTTGAGGGGTCATTGATCAATTTTAAAGATTTGAGGGGTAAATATTCAATTAAGAAAGATTTGAGGGGTACGTGATCAATTTTGGTAAATAATCTTCTAATGAAAGACACAGAGAAGCTCAAATCTGATGACTAAATTATAAATTGATAAGAAATGCAGAAGTATGATAGATATAGCATTTCCGGCAAGAGCTGGAAAGCATAGATTACTTTATTGACAAGTCCTAATAGACAATGGCATAGAACCTAAACAGCAAAGCATCTTGCTGTTGCAACACTAGCATTAACGTTCTTTCATTGTATCTATTGCATAGTGTGATTTTTTAGTGCCACAAGCACATAACTGTTGTCAATGTTTTGAAAACTGGACCAATTGGGCTGGCTCAACCAGTTCAAACACGAACCAGACTCCAATTCAGTCCAAAATGACCCAAAAAACTGCCTTTTTACCATTTTATTTTTCATTTTTTTAGTGTTGCCTTCTCTATCTGGTAATACATGAAGAATCTTTTTTCCTGAAATTTACTTTGAGCTCGCTATTTTCCTTCTTGACAGGCAACGACGCAAGGAAAAAGTCACTTATTTTCTGAGTCCAGCCGATCTACATGTTCCTGAGACGTTTGCTTATTTTCACATTTTTAGTTCAGAATTTTCATTTCCACAATGTTAGTTCCTTATTTCTGACTATTTTATGAGGCTGTAAAATTGGATAAAAAAATTGCAAAATATAACAAAATTTGCTTTCGAATAAATCAAATTTTTTTAATTGTTTCCTTACTGCCTCATTGTTAATGAATTATGCAGTTGAGTTATCCGACTTATAAGGGGCAGATAAAAGGACATTAAGCGATGAGATGTCAAGTTCATGCTACTGTATTTTTCTTCTGATTTCTTGCTTTCTTGTTTTTTTGGCTTTGCTACTTTATATTTATTTTTGTTATTGCTTTTATGCCGTCATGATGGTATGCCGGTAAGAAGATTTAGAATGGAATCACATTCCCTAAGTAAGCACCATTCACCTGCTTTGCAATTTATATTGATTTAGCATACTGCATTTAAATCCTTCGAATTCCCTCAATGTTTGGGCATATTAACAGCTGAGGGTTCCTGTCAAAAATAATTTTGTTGCTTTTCATTTTCAGTTTATGCAAGTGAAAAAAATCACATGTTTATGAGAAGAACCATCAATGAAAATCTGATACCTTTTGTGTTGTAATTTATGTGCATCAACTGATGAATAAAATTACCTGTAAGTGTTGTGCATTTCCTGATTTTCATATATTTGAAAATTATTATTTTTCTGGCCGCTTTTCATATCTGGCACCTTTGGAAAAAAAAAATGAATAGTTGTTCTCTAAACAACATTGCTAGGAAGGTTAGCAATACCATTGTTGTTCTCACGTGTTTATCCAATGTTTAGCCATTTTCGTACTGATTGTTTTTGTTTGGTTATTGACCGTGTGCCTTCCTATGTGCACACTAATTTTATTAAAAAATCATTATAATTGTTACCAAATTAAAAGATAACCAAACCAGTATGCGCCAAACATCGTGCTGCCTCCATTTTTTTTCTCCTTTTTCTTTTTGTTTCTGCCTCTTCTATGTGCCATTGGCAATTGATTTTCTTTTTGGTTTTATTTTGTAGGAGAATGGTCATGGAGCAACGTGTTCAAGTGTGCACCTAATTAGAATTTTATTCCTCTTTGTAACGTTAGTAGTATCAAATTATTTTCGGAGGCCGAATATGTTTCATAGAATGTGACATGCGTAACTCCTAAAAGCCTCTTGATGGAGATTGCATGAATTTGCTTGGATCATATCCCGCAATAATTTTTTTTACACATATTTCAAGTTTTCAATGTTCAGGGAACTCACTGTTTCACAGACAAACCAGTCAAAATAAGCAAGACATGATATGCTGAGTGTGGGCATTTTTACAAAATATATATATTTGCTTTATTTACCACATAAAGTAATATAATAATGTAGGGCAGAACATATTTGGTCCTGCACATATTTAAGAAAATGAAGTTGTGTATTTTTTGCTTGGTCCATGTCGATTTTCAGTGTTCACGAAACTTTCTGTTGAACACACAAAAAAAGTAAAGTCAAGTATCACCGGATATGTTGGGTTCTACATGTGTTTAAAACATTGTCTGGTTTATTTCTGACTTTACTTACCTTCATTGTCCCTGTTCAGGTACCTGAGTGGCTACCAGATAAAATGGTAAACGAATGTCAGACATAACATACTGGTCTTGCACCTCTCTTTAAAAAAAAAAAATCTGCATTTATATAATATCTACAAAATTTTTACAAAATAAGTTATTTCCTTATTTGTATGATAGGCAACAATTGTAATGATTATGACCTGTGCCTCTTAGTCATTTCACTGAGTTATGCAATATTTCTATTTTCTTTTATTTTCTTCATTTTCTTTTTTTTTTACATAATGAACATAATTTGCTTCTATTTCATTTGATTCCAGTCAAGAGACGCCAAAGCTTTGCAAGGAGATGGGTCATAATCAGCAGAATTTGCAGTGACAATAGAGAAGAGCAAACATGGAGAGAAGGTTTTGAGTATGTTGTAAGTTTGAGATCTTTCCCTAAAGGAGAGCTTCCATATATAGTTGAATTTGTTCAATATATGGTGATTTTCACTCTTATTATTTATCTTTTCCTGATCATTTTATTTTTCTTCGTATTTGTATGGATTGAAAGATGACCAAAAAAATAACATTTAGGAATCTGGTTATCGAGATAAAGAACACAAGTGTATGTCTGCCTCTCTTTGTTTTTTAGGTCAGTCACCTAAGTTTTTTAAGAGTTCATGTTACTCTTATAATAAGTAGCTTATCTTCATTCTAAACTTCTATGTTGAATTATCCAGTTAATGACAGCTGAGGGCATTTTTGAAAGATTGTTTATATTTTTTTTTTATTCCCTATTCACTATAGTTAGTTTGAAAGGTTCACCCCCTCAATTGGTTAGACAAACTTTTGTTTAACTTTCAAGCCAGGTTGTAGTTTGTAGTTTAGTTCATTTTTTTTCCTTATTGAATATGGATTATATATATTGCTTGCAATCACATCAATGCTCAGCTCTAAGCCTGGGCTTATTATGATGAAGATGATGGCATGATTGAACCATGGTGATTTGCATAGGAAAATATTAATTTTCAAATACTATTTACATATGTAATTTGAAATAATGTTTGTATAGTCTGGATGTGCCTTATTTTTTGCTGATAATAAATGCCTTACTGTTTTAATTTAAGTGGCCATATGCAGGGGTTCCGTGAGCTAAGGTATAATATTTGACTTGCCATATTTTTTTTAACAGATTTTTTCCATAAGCTAAGGTATAATTTACAGGGTTCCATAGGCTAAGGTATAATATACTATTTCAATTTGTTAGCTTTAGTCTGGAGTTAAAAAATATCAAACTTTTTATTTTATTTTACAAATGATATTACTCTATTGACATGTATGCAAACTCAAACAGGTTGACTATGCTCTTCTAAATCGGCAAACTGTATAACATCGGACCTTAAAGAAGCATCAGTACTTGGGTGCTATGTATAGTATAGCAAGTCCTGCAGTTCAGTTTTTTGTTTCTCAAAGTTTCAATTCATGTTATCGTTTTAGTTATGTTGTTTATTTGTTAAAGCATTTCATATGCTCACGTAACATTCACAACGTACAATTCGAATAGGAATGAATCGCGCAACGCGCGAGATTTAACTAGTTCTAATAAAACTAGCAGCAATGCCCGCTCAATGTGCGGGCGGATTTTAAAATGTGATATGTAAAAATAAAACTATCCAAGACCAAAATATGCTAGTGTCCAATATATTAGACGGATGGGTCCGTCCAATATAATCATTTTTATAATTTTAAATTTTAAATGACCGATCATAACTGTTCAATATATTCTTTGTATTGAAAACGTATAAGAAACCAATTTTTATATTTTTCAAATTTTTTTACTTATTTTTTGGTATTTTATAAAATTTATGATATAAAAGTTTTGAATCATCCAATAACAACGATTTTCTAAAATACAAAAAAATAGTAAAAAAATTTGAAAAATGTAAAATTTGGTTTCTTATAAGTTTTTGAATGGTTCGGATGGATTGTTTAAAATTTAAAAATGTGAAAACGATCGTATTAGACGGATCCAATGTTGAAGCATATGATGAGCAAGCAAGCAAACTAATGATTTTTTTTTTAAAAAAAAAAAACCGCAGCGTTAACATTCCTGTTTTCGTTATAACCATAGCAAATAGCAAAAAAAAAAAAAAATTCAAAACAAAGTATTATATATATATATATATTAACATATCTGATGTGAATAGGCACATATGTCCTACCTTTACTACCGATTTTGCTCTGTCAATCACTGTACGTCTCCTTTTTTATAAATTCGAGTATGTTATTTGCTGTTCAAATATTTCCTAAGTTGCACGATTATTAGATCAATTTATGATCAATTCTATATTTCGTATATTGTCCGAATTCATGACCGATTGAGATATTTCTACTCTGCCAAGCAACAATCAAATGCTAAAATCAACTTAAAATTGCTGGAGTTATGATTTTTGACACTAAATGTTAAAATAAGTCAAAATGACAACAAGAGAAAAGCTCCTCTAGCTATGTTAGTCAATCGTATTATTACAAAACTGAACAGAAATTCCATATACAAGTTTGTAAATTTCAAATAAACAAAACAATAGTCATTTAATGTGAAGTATAATCTTATCGAAAAGGGAGGCATTCTCAATGAAGTACTCCATCAATTTTTCCTTGGTAACCCATAATCCTTGCACGAATTAGTTGCGACTTGAAAAAAAAATCTGAAAAGTTACATGCATAATCAATTATCAGTACTGTATATCCAATCCTAATGTATTTAGCGCCAAACCTTTCAGTTCTCTAGATCACTTATAATGAGATTCTTATTTATAATTCTATAGAAAAATTTTAAATCTATCCTGCAAAAATAAAACATCTAGTGAGAGTGTGAGACTCAAATACACCCACTGATATTAGGAACTACTTGCTCAGTAAATTAAAAATGATTCATAATGGGGTTAACAAAAAAGAAATTTTGCAATTTCTTCTCTAGTAAGATCTACCCAACACCACTCTTCTTTATGGTATTAATTTGCTTTAGAATGACTCACTGGAACGGCTATCAATCAAAACAGGCAAACTGGTATAGTTTGGCGAAGTGTGAGGATGGAAGCTGGTACAAGACAATAGTTGGCCTTGGCCAGTCTGAATACAGTAAAAGCATTACCAGGAGAGGAGCTCATTTTTTGAGTAACAACTCTTTGATTACCTAGGCTAAAAAATAATAAAATAAAGCAGACCTTCGCCAATTTGAAGTATCTCTTTGGTGCCACCCATCAAATGAGACAGAAACTGGGACCTTGAAGGATCATCAGTAAAAAGAGAGCGTCTAACATAAGCAAGTCTAACTAAACATTCCAAAGCCTGAAAAAATAAAGGAATTTTGAAATTGTACAGGTCTAGAAACAGAAGGTTTATAATGGCTAAAGAGAAAACAGAGAACTTTATAATGGCTAAAGAGGTTTATAATTATATAATATTAATTCACAGACATATTTATTTTGGAAAAAAAAAGCAAACATGTTCAATAAAACCAGTAGCACATTCATTTCTATGCTGCTCCAAAATAAGCAAACTTGTTCGATAAAACCAGTAGCACATTCATTTCTATGTGGGAAATGAGAAATAAAGGAAATTTGAGTCTATAGTTGCAACAAACCTTCAATTTATCATCAGAAGGAAAAAAGAACAAATCCATAGCAAAAACTAAACTTAAGCATTAGATTGAGAATCTGGATTTGCTCCTGTTGTGCTTCACACTTTCTCCAAAGAATACATCTCCATGCCATTAATCACTAAATAAAAAAAAAACAGTAAAACATAGAGCTTGAGAATTTGTTGTTCAAACTCGAATATACAGAACCCGTAAAACATATTTCAATTAAGTATTTCAAAAAATATTTCATTGAGTATGTATGACAGTAGAATGGGTGTAAAATTAACTAAACTGAAAATAACTCACATCATAAAGCAGTTTCCCATCAACCGCAACCCAAGGAACATATTTATGAGGTGGCTCCAGGGCATCAGTTTTTGCTGTACATTCCAGTTCAAGTTGAAAAAGAAAGAGAAGGAAATTAGGACCTCTAGCAATGTTTGCATTTTGGTTATTAAGATAGCTCGATGCCTCGAGAAATACTTATTAACTTGGCAGATCGAAGGGTCCAATTGTAAGATCGAGAAATACTTATTAACTATAGCAATGTTTGCATTTTGCTAAGATCGAAGGGTCTAATTGTAATTTTGTTTCAATAGCAGTTGTGTTTCTTTTATTTTCATGATGTGCAAAGTTCTACCGGACAGAGCTTGCTCGCTTTGGTAATTTAAAGTCAGAATGCTCTACTGAACTTATGTGCAAGTCAAACACTTATTAGATCATTTCTTGTTTTTCATTTGGCTACCTTCATATCTTGAGAAAACAGGCATGTTGTCCTTTAAAAAGTTTCCAGAATAAAGGACAATAATTATTAAAAAACAATAAGGCAAAATCTGACTACTACAGTATATTAAGTATGGCATTTCGTGATAAAGATGAGAAGGTCAAATCCACTCATGGGTCAGTTACATTCATCAACCAAAATTTCAACCTATTTAGTGAGGAATTGTTTTACACAACTCTCAATTAATAGGGTTTATAATGTAAAAAAACAAGCCAGAATACATGTATTGCAGCAATAGTTCTTCCCTCTTTGAATTTTCCTGAAAACAACAAACACCAATAACTCAAACTATTTCAGTTCAAAAAAAATTGAAATTGTTTTTTTGGTGTCAGTGACTGGTCAAATCTTGATCTTCTACGCAGACAAACCGTATCAAATCTATTTCTCAACTGTTCAGTTCTACTGCCTTCTTGATCTTCTATGCAAGAAGTAGAAATCTATATATTTAAATGGTTCATTTGAAGAGACAGTACATGTACTAATAAATATGAAGGACGAAAGGATCAGAAGCTTGTGACCTAATGAAAAGAAGAACATTACTGTATATGCAACAGTAATTATTAGCAGACACCTGAACAATGAAAGAGGGAAAAAATAACAAATGTGATAAGATTAAAATCAACAAAAGAGTGTAAATTGGTCCTATCTTGAGATATGAAATCAGATTTAAAACCTTACATTTGTAATCAAAATCACTGGTTAAGGTGCACTTATAGCTACCTAATCATAATCTAAGAATCTGATCAATACTATTTCGTCACATAATGAATATAGAGTATGAGGCAGGGATTTACCATAAATGAGTGCAAAACTGCAAATCGACAATTGCAACACCAATCAATAGCAGCGAATAAAATGAAAAGCAGCTATTTAAGACTTGAAAGGGAAAAAAAATAGCACCATAAGTACAACAAAAAATTAAAAAAAATTATTGAAATGAAACAATATAATAATAAGTTTTTACAGATTGATCCTTATTACTAAGCTCAAACAACGCAATTCATTCATGGAAGGGAAAAGAACTTTACCGCTTCTTAGATTTCCTTCTCATCGATAACTTCTTCTTCAGCCTTTCTCAAGCACCACGACCTATCCAGCAACCAAATATAAAAGCCAAAACAAATGAAATTGGGATCAACAAGTAAAAATCTATCACACAAGTTCTCAAACAAAGAAAAACAAGCAAATTTTGAAAAATCAAATTAATTAGTACCTTCACACTTCTCCTTGGTTTATCCAAAGAGAGACATGTCGCTCCTGCGAGCCTACTCTAGCGAGAGGAGAAAGAGAGAAAGAGAGACATGTCGCCGCCGCCACTTTTGCGTGTGTTTTTTTCATCAGCGTAGAGAGAGAAGGCTTTTTATTTCTGGTTTTTGATTAGGGAGTGAGAGAGGGGGCGGTGCATTAAAGGAGAACAAACCCTAAAATTGGTTTCCATTTGTAGCCGCGATGAGGGATGGAGGAGTGGGGAGAGGGAGGCGAAGAAGGAAAGAGGCAAATAAGGGAAGAAATCTCGCCAGATCGGAGTGTATTGAGGGATTTGGCTGGAGCTTTTGAAAACCCTATGGAACGGCTAGAGCGAACAAAAAAATTAATGAAAAGCGGAAAAAAATTAACTCACGGAGAATCGAACTCGTCCCATGCAATAAACAAACATAGTGCGTAACCATCAGCGCCATGACCCTTTGATGTCAAAAAATCTGACCCTTAGCATTATATACAGATCTAAACCGTAGATTGCACAGATCAATGGTTTATAATTGATGTTAACAATTGTTTGAACCCTTTTAGTGATTTTTGTTGCGACCTTTCTCTACGTGCATCTCTACTACTTATAAATGCACCTAGAGAAAGGTCGCAACAATTTTTGTTAACAATTTTTATACCGTTGATCTGTAAATGTATGGTTAGATCTGTCTCAATACATCTCTATGCGCACACAAGGAAAGAATTATCTCGATTTTGAATTGCTGCACGAAAGGAAAAAATTTCTTTGGATTTGATTGGTTTTCCATTTAATATAGAAACAAATTGAATAACATATATATTAGTATCGGTTGTAAATTAAGAAATATATTTTTATTGTCTAACATTATTTTATTTTTTTATTTGCCCACACATGAGGGCATCTTATGCTAGTTTATAAGTAGTAGAGATAACCAATGTTGGTTAATGTTAGTTTGAGTTCGGGTTGCTTTCCAATTTTGGATCTTGAGATTAACACGAAACGGGTCGTTTGGTGGGTTTCTTGATGGTCATGAGTTTAGCCTGATTTGGGTACCAAGTGTCCAAGTCATTCCCTTTTTAGATTGATTGGGTTCGGATAGCTAATGAGGTTCGATCCAGCATAAGTTTGGTTAAGCAATTCAATGTGCATGTCAGGCTCCAGATCAGGTTTTAGGTTTAATTAGATTCGGGCTTCAAATTAGATCAAGCATGGTTCAATTTAGGACTATGTCAGGTCAGATTTCTGGCCATTGGGTTGGAATTCTGGCAGATTCGGCAGGTTTTTGGTCAGGTTGGATTTCATTTTAGAACATATCTTAAGAGAAGTCATATCATGTAACTTGGAAATCCAAAATGCCAATGAAAAAATCTTGAAGATAGCCTAGAATTTTGTTTTAGTCAATGATTTTGAAATCTAATATTTTTGTTTGAAATACTTTTCTGCTAAATAAATTTCGACTGAAGACAACAATGTCAGAGACTCTAGATAATTAACAGAGCTGTTGTGCATGAACTGAAAAACTAGACATGGAGGCTACCATATATATTGTGAATAGCTGTTGACATGATAGCAATGACAGACTTAATTAAAGATTTAAAAGAATGATATAATAAACACTTATTTTGTTAAACAATGTTGTGATGCACTAATACTGAGCATCCGAGAAGACGAAACAGAAATTTTCTAGGCATACTATAATCGAAAGGAAAAAAAAAAAGTTTTGAAAGAATAAAAAGTGCTGATCAATGTGGCTTTGAGCCCCAATTATGCCTTCGCATTGTATTTGATATTTACAGGAATTGCTTTATACTTTTTTTCCCCGGTGTGTACCATTTTCCAAGGAATATAAAAGGAAATGGCAAGGAAAGTTAAAAAGCATTTGAATTTAAGCAAGGATTGATGCAAGTCCCTGTTCCTGTTGCATGTCTTTCCTTTTGGCTTCAGGTTTACCCTTACTAATCACCTTCACTTCAGGCTTCACTTCAGGTTTGCCGTTAGAAAGTACTGTTGGAGGTTTCTTTAATGTCTGAAAAAATGCAACAGGAAAATTATAAATTTTGCTCGTACAAAAGAAATGCTAACCCATTAGATACAAGTCAAAACTTAAAAGTTGTATCCAAAGCAAAAGTTGAAGTTGGTCTGCACTGAGATTTTCACCTAGATTAATACCAGTGCTGAGGGTAATTAATCAGTATGGCTTTCACCATTTTCAATCTGTGTTGGATTTTGGTTGTAATTTAGGTCACAAGTTAAATGTTTAATGTGTTTCCTACCACAATTTAGTAAGACCGAAGTACACAATATATTTAAAACAAAAAATAAAAGACCAAATGCTCATTCTGGTAAAGATGCTGATACTATCAACAGCTGCTTTAGATCCAATTTGTGATCTGTAATCCATGATTAAACATTTAGCTAAACCAAGGAGGTCTCCATTTTTCTCTTTTTAAGGGCACATCAGGTGCACATGACTCAGTAGCCATTGATTGCAGTACTAGGTTGGTCTCTAAGAGATGAAGAAAAGAACTTGGGAGGCTTTGACATTTTTGCTTAAAAGAAAAAAAAAAGGAGAGAATATAGTTGATAAATTAAACAAACCTTCTGAAGAATAAGGTCCTTCTCTCTTTCCATTTCAGTAATTTGATCCATGGTCATACCAAACCATTCATCTATCCATGCAAAACATAGCCGGTGACAAGATAAAAATAAAGCCCTTTCACCCTATATAAAGAATATATTTAATTAGTTACAAGCATAAGTCTTAAAAATTTTTAAATATATCTTCATAAAAAGATCAAAATATCAAAAAAAAAAACATTTTGTCAGTTTGATTGTTCCATCATTTTCTATCTGTAAATGCCCCCTCTGAGTTGAACCAATTACCTTCCTAAATTCCCATGACAAGAAAATTACTTGTGCCACATTCCAAAGTACAACAACAATATCTCTACTTTTATCAAATAGCTTTGCAAAAATTTTTTATGCTATTTTTGGCAATTAGCATATCTAACTTACGGATATGAGCAGATCTTCCAAGCGTTCACCCAAACCCCATATGGGAGCTTCCATTGTAACTAATTTATATGTTGTCACCATTGGCTTGCATGAGTCCTTTTTCAATAAGAAGACATAAAGAATCACTATGATATACAGAAAAATTAAGTATTATCAATGTCTGCAAGCATCTCATAATTTGAGTACAGGTACCCACCTTCCATCCGTTCTGAAGCGGGCCCCGGCCAGTTTTTTGTGATTTGAAGTTTGTCAAGTCGATATTATTTGCCCCGATGATTCTACTCCAGTAATCTTTTGAAATTGAAGTAATATCAAGATATTCCACCTGTCTAAGAGCTAACTGCTCTTTATTTAATCCATGCACCTGAAGAATTTCAATATTATTTTAGTTACTCCGTAAATCCAATTTTAAGTATTCCAGTTTATACATAGAGATGATACTGGTACTGAACCAGGGGATTGATATCTGTTAGCTCCAACTGTGACATATAAGCTTCAGTTTGGCTAAATTATACTTTTCAGTGAAATTTTAAGTCTCAATTAGCTCTTATAAAATCGAGCTTCAATTTTCCTTGATTTAATTTTAAACTAGCTCAATGCTACTTGCACAACTGTTTTTCAAGGCAACTAAGTACACATATAAAGGTATCAGGATCTATCCTACCTGAGTATATAGGAAAATAGTAATGCAATTGACTTACATTTTCTGAAGAACCATTGTCACCTATGTTAACAGTCTCAATAGTCAGAGAGCATTTATTGAAGAATGGGCACTGCAAGCATGAAAAGAGATAATAAATGTGTATTGAACTTCAACTTTTTTTTCCCTATTTCTGCATTAATTATAGTAATGCCTACCAAAGTACTTTTTTTCTAAATCAAGTACCTTGATCACTGCTTGCAGCACAGGTTTGACAAAGTTCCCACCACAAGAGCAGAAAAATAAGATAGAATTAATATGGTTTCAGTTGAAGCTAAAGAAACAATTAAATGACAATATGTAATTTCTTCTTTTTAACACGTAAAGCACCTGTTTTGCTCTTAGGATAGGCACTCCATGATTCCTCTATCACAATCAGAGCATTTGGTGGTGCAAATGTCTTCAACCAAGATGGAATTTTACTGTCAACAATGATTCCAGGAATTTAAATTTATCAGTTCAGGTTTTCTCCCAGTGAAGCTGATGCTGACATATAATTATCAAGATCTCTAGAACAGAATTGCTCAAAGTACCTTTGCAAATGATAAATTTTAGATGTGAATTGCCCCTTGCCTAGCAATTCATCTTCAAAAGGCCTATTTTCTACTATCTCCACACCTTCTTGACTGTTTGTGTTTTGTTGCTCCATCTTCATTATTGTGTAGCTTATCCCAACCTCATACTACATGAAACAGAAACTCACCAATTTAACACTCAGGCAAAACAAACCTAGAGATATTTTTCATTTCAATTTATTTTACTTTACCTCTTCCATTGTCATAGGCATGACAATCCGACTTCACAAGCAAAAATTCACCAAAAGTACTAGTCAAGGAGCCCAAAATATAAATGAAACAGAAGTAATAAAATATAAATTCATGGGTTTTATTTTCCATTTTAGATAATTTCATGGGTTTCCAACAACCGATCTGAAGCAAATATAGAAAAAAAAAAAATTAGAGATTGGAAGAAGAAAGGATACAATTCCTTGATCTGAACCATTTCCAAAGGGAAGAGAGAGAGCACTGGACTTCCTGCTTGTCCTTTTTTCTGTGTAAGAACTCTTTTCCTAGAGAGAGAGAAAGAGAGAGGAGAGGAAAAAAGTGTTCAACAGGGTCCCCTTGAGAAAGATGTGTGATGAATGAAAACCTTTGGAGATAAATAAACATGTTTTGTTTATCTAAATATGTGTATAAAGAAAACTTAGCTGAGTAATCTATACGCCTCTTGCTTCTTTATTTGGTAATATTTATTTTTGGGTGGGAAAAAGAATTAAGTATGATGACTTTGAACCACCAATGGTCGCGAGATGCTTTTTTTATTGTATTAGACACCGTTAGATTGAGATTGCATGGCTACGATTTCAAGCATTTGAATTAATAAGTGAGCAAATTAAATTGCACCAAGTGGCCCAATTGAGGTTGACATTTCGGATTCACTGTATTCAGAGACAAAGCAGCACATTATGTAGCCACTACACGCTAAAAATTCCACCTTTCGTCAGATGCAAATTTATGTATTTTATTGTTATTAATAGGTTGGTAATATTCCAAACTAAGGTGACACATTGTTGCGCCTTGTAATTTTTCTGCACAAAATGATGGAAGAAAATTTTATCTAAACTTTGCTCAATGTTTAATCAGGTAATGTTGTCATAGGAGATCTAAAGCAAAAGAGGCCCAAAAGATTGAGAAATGGTCAAGGAGCAAAGCCTAAATTTATTTGGTTAATTTAATAATCCCACAAAACTTTTGCTCAAATAAGCGTCTACCCAATTAAAAATAATAATTTAACGCATTTTTCAAGGACTTAATTCGCAGGAAAAGCTATGTGGCCGATTCAATGAAAAATCTTAGTAGGTGCTCGTTTCTTTCTTAATTGCCAAAATTGACGTTTCCTTTTCTTTTGCATAATAGTAAAAGACATTCACTTTATTGCTGCAAATTAAGGAATAATCAATAATGTTGGAATGATTCTTGTCAAAGAAAAAAAAAAACTAAATAAAAACAATACCAATAATGGGTGTATGTAGACCAAGTCTACGAAAAGAAGACAAATGAATGAATATAGAAAGTGCAAATAAAGAGGTGAGGGCGTGAGGCGAAAGGTGCCGTAAGAATGCTATGTTTGATGCGGCATCAACAGGGAGCCGAATATTCTAAAGTGAGATTCCAGTTTGGTTGGTCTGTGTCGATTGTTCACGAAATCCTAATTTAAGTGTTTTTCTCGTGGATTGTTTCATGCGTTTGCTTTATCGGTTTATCCAACTTTACAAGTTGTCTTCGTTCTTTTTCCAGACTTAATTTATTATTTAGTACTTGGGAATTGGGATGGAAAGTATATTTCGTATAACATTGTGTTACTTCGTACTGCAGATAATTAATGTCTATCTTGTAGCTCTTTTTTTATTTATTATTGCGATTATTCAATTTAAAATTTTATATTTGCTTTTAATAATGTAAGTCGCTACTATCGTGGATGTGTCTTATCTAATTCAACCAAACCGGAAGGTGGGGAAGTTGACACGAGGAGTTTGCCACGCAAGCCATGTTATTTAAAAGTTTGCATTTAAATGGATAATGAGATCGTACCGATTTTACTTTCTAACTAAAGTACCAAAGGATGATGCATGCAAAGTTGCAATTAGTAAATTTGTTTGGGAATATTTTTTTAGTTGGATGATCTCAGTTCAAGGATAGTATTATTTAATTTTAGCCTATTAACATTTTTTAAAATTAACGAAACACAAACCTGCTACGTTCATGTTACAGAAATATGTAATGAGAGTTTGAGCTAAACTAATGTGTTGTCTTGAAGAATGTTCTCCTTGTAACAAATGCAGACTAAAACTTAATTAAATATTTTGGGCCATATATTGAAAATCCTAAATTCTTTAATTATTGAAAATGTAATTTTTTACTAAAAATACCAAATTCTATCATTAACTTAAAATTAATTTTACATATAATTATTTCGGAATTTTTTTTAAAAAAAAATTATTATTGGACAGTATAAATTTCTTATATTAATTTATTTTGTAACTGTCTGAAAAAGTTTGTAAAATTTGATATCCTACGGAATTTTAATATGAACACATTAACTAGTTTGATCGATCATCTACAGTTAAAAATTAGAGATTTTGACGCATTGCACTGATGCATCTGTATACGCGTTGTATTTTACTATTTTCAAATTACTATTAATTTGTTAAATGATTTAGGGTGTACACCATTAAAATTTATTCGCCTGTCGATTTCTCCTGACAAAGCAACCTTTCTCGTAGGCCATGCCTGGTTTGGTAGACTGGGGCCTATACTCAGAAGAGATCTTTAGTCCCGTCATAATCTTAGCAACGACTCTCAACAGCAAAAGTTACACTAGAAGTGCATACAAAATTTTACCAAGCTGATGTTCTCAATTATTGGATCCATCCATGCGGAGCGCATAACGAATTAAAAAGAAGACAAGCTGATCAATAAAACTTTTTATCGAGCCCACTAGAAATTCAAGGTCTTTAGCCCAAGAAAAGATTGTTCTACTTTGAAAATATGAAGTTCAATTTTATAAAATCAAGGCCTCTAATCAAGTTACATTTGAGGGCACCAAAGTATTTATCAGTGAGAAAACCAATCTGTCCAGGTCTTGCAGCGTTAATATGCTTAATCCTTATTTTAAGAAACTAAGCAGCCAAAGACCGCCAGTATGTATTACGCATAGAAATAATGTACACTAACTCGGATTACATATACCATCACAATCACCCAAACATTAATTTGAAACCCAAAAACCACCCTCAGAGTTTATTATGTTGCTGTGAAAAAGAGTACATGAGAAATTTGAACAGATAGTCAGATAAATTCAGATACTCTTTCATGAAAAATCCATAAAAAAAAAATAATAATATGTTTAAGGTCATGGATAAGCACATTTATAATGCAAACAAATTTGGACAATATCATCTCGTATTCTAGTTCTCCACTTGATTGCCGAAGTCATATTCTGAAATATCTAAGTGACTTCTATTTTTCTCTTCTTTTTCCTTCTTTATGACACTTTTGCCTTTTGGAACGGTGGTAATACTCCGGTCAACAAACTAATCATCCAAGGCCATTTATTTTCCAAATGGGCCCTCAGATTCAATATTTTAGCACCGTGGAAAACAAGACTACGAACTTACGTCCTTAGTTTCTTTCTATAAAGAGCAAAGACAGCTAAAAGATGCTCAATAAAGTTATTTTATTAGAGTTGTAGTGTGAAGTAGTAGTTTCTTCTTGTATTCATACTACGTAACATTTGTACCCAAGTGCTTTATCCTAATTGAACCACATCGAGTCAAAATTCTACAATTTTTTCTTACTTTTCTCAGGCACTTTTACGTAGACGTCCTCAAAACAATATTATTATTATAAAATTGACAAATTCAGTGCAATTACAAATTTACAATATACATTACTCGCCTCGAATAAACTTAAAAGCTTCTAGGAGATAGTAACCATTTTTAACCATTTTTAATCCTGTGGAGAAAGAGATGCCACAAAATTTTGGGAAGTTCAAAACACATATCATTATGGAAAATTAGAAAATATATTATTGTAGAATGGATAAGCTATTATTTAAGCTCGAAATTTATTATATATAGACATTTTTTTCTTCTTTTTCTCATTGTCGAAAAAAGATGAAGCATCTAACATCTACTTATTTCTGTCCTTTTTTTTTAAAGCTCGCTCTCTCAAATTTTCTTGTTCTGACCAAATTTGAACCTGTAGCTTCATATTCAAGAGAATTTATCATAAGTTCACAACCATTTCAGCTGAAATTGGACAGTCCTCATTTTTTTTATTTCCGTTCTATATGAAACCCTTATAGATATGAAAGGTCCATGAAGTTGTGAATCTGAACATGCTTGTTGAACTAATTAATTGAATACCGAAAGTGCGTATGTGAATTTGGCAGAAATTTGACTTTTGTTGGAATATAGTAATGCACTTGAAGTTCAAATTTCAAATCAGTGTTTGGTAGATATCTTCTTGATTAGATCATGCATGCACTTGTGGAGGGAAACCTGACAATTGATTTAAAAAAAAAAAAAGATACTGAGAGTAATCTCAATTAATACGATGGGAAAGAAAAAAAATTCTACACATAATTAGTACATTGATTATCAAATATCAATCTCTCCTTAAATCAGTTAATATCCACTAATTAAATTAATCCATCTCCACATGGCGTCTTAGACAGGCGATACCTACTCATAACCAGTCTCAGTTTTTGTCTGATAACAAACTTAATTCACTATTCTCTAACACAAAGTCTCGCGACACGATTCCATGAACTCCATTTGCGAGAGATGAATAATTGGTGCCAAATTGTTGCTTGTCTTTAGCCATCTCCATGTAAACAAAAGCAATTAAGTTTGCATATTGAGTTTGCACATTGATTAGGTCTGCTTGTGTCCGAGCCAGTTGAACCTTGAGCTCGTTCACTTGCTTCTGTAGTTCGCACACTGAGCCGGCACAACCATACACCGGGTCCCGTATCCTAGCATCAGCCTCATATACCATACTGTTCACTGCATCTGCACGCTGGCTCTCTGGTACATCCTGTGAACAGACAAACAAAAATTAATAATTAATTAAAATTGAAACGCATAACAAGATTTTCTTATCAAAATATACTTACAAGAAGTAACTTAAGATGCCAAACTATTATCTACTGTTTTTGTCATATAGTATGGTAAACCAGCATAATAATTCATGCCTTTGCAGAGCGCATGGCCCAATTATATATGCAACCTATTATAGTCATCTCATGAACTCATTATGTAACCTACAATTGTAAAATGCGGAGGTAAAAATGAAATTTGGTGTGGTTTGGGATGGTTAGGAATAGCATAAATTTAGGGAAAAATACTATTCACGGGAATTGTAGGAATTTGCTATTTCGAGAATTGGAAATGTTGTTTAGATTGTGAGTTTAGGAATAGCGTTGAGAAGAGTGTAATTGAGATGAAAAGTAGTGAGAAAAGTGTTATTGGAAAGAGTATTATTAAAAATTGTGTTAGGAATGAAATTGGCTATTCCAAAATAGTTTGGATGAAAAATTTAGGAATGGAATTGCTAATTTCAGGAATTGGCCTATTCCCGACCATCCCAAACGAGCCCTTTGAGAATTATTACCTGCAGAAGCTTGATAATGTTGCTAGCTCCAAATACCCGGTGTGCGGTTGTAAACTTGACAGGATCGGTAGGAGGGAAATATGGTGCGAGCATGCACGTGTCAGCACACCTTCGACGCAGTATCTTGCAAGCAGCACAAGGGCTTAGGATCACAGTAGGAGGAGCATTGGATGCGATCAATCCAGGAATAATTGGCAGAAGAGGTGAAGTTGGAGAGGTGGATGGATCAGTTGGCATGGTAGAGAAGAGTTGGAACGAGTTATATCTTGTTGAATTGGTGTTGATATCACTTGATAGCATAATTGAGTTTTTGCTTTGATATGAAACCATTGTTTACCCGTGGTTTTACAACAAAGTAAAGAAGGCATTTTATAGGAGGATCAGGGTTGTCGTTTTGTGTGTGGCAAATTAGAAAAGATCGAGAGAAAGGGAGAAAAAAGTGGATGTCAGAAAAATATGATTGTTTTTTGCTGTTTCGGTGTATTGTGGGCCGGGTAGCGATTGGGTTGTGTGTGTGTGTGTGTGGGGTGGGGGGGGGGGGGGGGGGGGGGGGGGGGCAATTGCCGTGGCCGTGGAATTGTTAGAATTTTTTTAATATTTATATATAATTTGTGAGACAAGTTCATATAGAAAATGAGGCCGACAAAAATATAGAAATAATGATTTTTGAATTTTTCTATTTATTATGATATTTTTTAAATTGGAGGGCCAGAAATATATTGTTTTTCATAATAAATAGCAAAACAATTCAAAAAAAATGTAAAATTTGATTTCAAAGGGTATTTCAATATGACGATCAACTTGAACGGTTTGGATTGACCGCTTGAATTTTGGATCTCGAAAAATGAGTCGATAGAAAATAGATGGCAAGTGCCATCGATGGCGCATTAGACAATTGAGTTTACAATTATTTCGTTTAAACAATTAAGTTTATAATTGAGTTTATATATATATAAATACAATTTAGTATATTTGCCATAAATTATTAAACAATTGAGTTTACAATTCAAAAGAGAGCGATTTTCTATTTTTTTAGAGAAGTTAAATAGAGTGATATAAGATAGTCTTTGTTAATCTCTTGATGCAGTCGTTAATGAAAAGGGGACGCTGTCCATTCATAGGGCCCAAGATGAATGGATTTTTAAGAAAATGATATCCTAGCTATCTTATTTTTTGAGGTTCGATATCCTAGTTATCTTAAACTTAGATTTTTCTTCTTGCCATAAATTCTTGATAGTTTTTTAATATCTAGTCATAATTATTAACATTTAATATATTATATTTTTATTACGGGTGTTGGTTTCTTAATTTCTCGTGCGACAAAGTCCTAAGTCGTACACCCAAAAATGCGCCAATAAATACTGTCACTAGCAAGAGAGACCATGTTGAGAATGAGCCTACCCCCACTGCTTGAAAAGGGCATTTCTGCTATTTATTGCAATTTGGAATGTAATTTTCTTTTAATTTCCGAATTAATTAATTATATAATGTAAATGCTCCAATTTGGTTGTATACAGGATTAGGCTGGAAATTGTACTTTACTGGCTAGGTGAAGCCGCAATATATCTATATTTATCGTAAGAAAATCAAATAGTATGAGTCACAATCATATCTAATGCGAAATTGTCAGGATCTCATCTCTTTTAATGAGTTTTCTTTGCATCATGTCTTGCGCGTCATGCTCTTACATGTTATGGGATTACCACATATTCACGTAACGCCGGGGGATCCCAATTAATAGAACTGAGACCGACACTGTTCACAGACCGATAGTTACTGTTCTCCACCGAACACTCAAAAAATTGAGTCGAGAATCTCTCTTTAGATGACATGTACCTGAATAATACAAGCATAAGTGTGGAAGTGTATTATATATCTTCTCTACTGTTTCTGCACAGGAATAGTATCTATAAGACGTCCACAAGTGAGTAGATACCATCAGAAATTGTATGCCGCTACCGGCAGAGAATCTATCACAATACGCAGAGATTAATTACTTCCGCAATCTGCAAAAATTTATCATGATCAAACAGATCTGTCGCGACTCATAGAAAACTTGTTGCAATCTGCAGTTAACGTCTCAACTTCTAAATCCAACAATTATTTTCAGACTAATGGCCGATTAGGTGGCGGCTTGTTAAGCTGTGGTGTATCCGACTATCCGTATATAGGAAGGCTATCGGTCAATGATATAAGACACAGTTACATCACCTACAAACGAACCTGTCACTTTTGTTAAAGCATCACCGAAAATGAATAGGCAATTATTCTTTTTGGAATCTACATACCAATCATTTGTCCCCAAGAATTGATTGGTCTCCCTGGAAAATATGCCGGTTGACTAATTTCACTAACTATTTTAACACGCAGACACCCATGCATCCACATGCATGGACGTATTGACCCAAAAAAAAAATAATAATAAATATATTTAATCGGAAAAACGAGGTTTCTCACCTTCTTCTTGATGAAGCTAGTGTTGTTCAATGTTTCATGGGGAACATAAATACTTCTCACTTCAAGTTGACAGATATTTTGTTGCTTTTATGTTAAACGAAACAAACCGGATGGGCGCCGGTGGAGAGGACTATTAAAAATGTGAAATCAGCACTCTTGAATGGGAAGGAACAAAGAAAAAAACAAGAAGCGAAATTGTTATCATCTGTAACAATTTATTATATTAATGTAATTCTATCAAAAAATTAATGTCATTGAAAAGAATAGATACAGGAGTCAGTGCATAATTACAGAGAAGTGTTACAAGTTTTAAACAGAAAATTAGCTTTTAATTTAGTGACAAAAAAAAACATTTTTGGGACTTTGAAAAAATATCGTGGGTTCGAACCCAATTAGGAATGCTACGGATATTCAATTTAAAAATAAATTGAGAAATGACACTCCCATGCATCTTTTATCTTAAAAAAAAAAAAAAAGTATTTCTCTAGAAAATGCAGCCAAATTTTACTGTTTGTGGATAAAGTAGTTAGAGAAACCTCGGTAAGTGGAAATTTACGTTAATGGTTTTATGTTTTTTTTTTCCTTTGGAGGGAAATTTAACGGTGATTGTCTCGTCAATCAATGCAGTTTTCTACTTTTCTTACAGTTTAATAGCACAGCTGCCCATGCTGTGATAGGCAGTTTCCCAAGGGGAGCAGAACCTTCCTGCCCAATGGCGTGGGAAGGGGATCCGAACCCGGTTACTAGTGTTTAGTACAGTGCAAGTGCGTAACAGTGGGTTCGCCCTTTAATTTGTTATGTTGCTTTTATCTTCTTCTTGCAAGAAAGGACTGTAATGTCTCAGAATGCCGGAGGTGCTCCAGCTTTTTTCAGGGATTTGGTGCAGCATTAAATGCATTCTAGATGTGCCGAGAGGGTTCCGCACGGACGGCTTAATCGAATCGGATAAAATCATAGCAAAACATACGCAGTGGGCAAGCCGATTAAGTCATAGAGGATAGCGATAATGTTCATTTAGAGGCCGCAATAAAATCATAGCAAACATTTATATAAAATCATTTAGCGGATAGCGATAACGTGTTTTCTATGATTTTATATATAGCGGTTCTAAATGAACGTTATCGCTATGCACAATGTCTTAATTGGCTTATCCACTAAGAATCCATGGACAAATAAAAAGATACGTGGACAAAAAAAAAAATAAAATAATGTTAAGCAATAAAGATATGTTGTTCAATCTATCAGAGATATAAGTAATTATGTTCCTCAATTTATTTTTTTGTTAGTCGAAAAATCAAAATATATTATTGTTTCGTCTGACTATTGATATCCAACCACAGATGAAATCGATCAAACAACAGAAACACGTGTTAACATACTAGATATAGTGTGCTAACACCTTTGAATTCATGCGTTTATAAATAGTTGAGACTTAAACTTTTGGCTCGAGCCAGCTGAAGTCATAACAAGACGAGTTCAAACTCGACAATTTAGCTTGTGACCACTTAGTGAGACGAGCGAAGTCAGCTTTTTAAGGTCGTGAGACAACTTCGAACTTGGTTCTGCTCGTCCCGGCTAGGCTCTTTTCACCCCTAATTACCGTAAGTTCTTATAAAAAAAAAGGATAGAAAAATTCTATAATGTACTCTCATAAAAGATCCAAATAATCTTGTTTTTTTTTTTTAACAAAAGATCCAAATAATCTTTAATTAATTAATTTCTCACTAAGGCAGCTAATTAGGGTTCCTTGTTGAAAATTCAAATAGTTTGACTGTCTGATAAGTGTCGTTTTTTTGTCCTTCATAGGAAGTAGAAAAGGATGTAATTAAATAAATCATTTGTTTTAGATTAAAGACTAAAATTCTATTCATAAACTTCCTAGTCCATGTATATATACTATGCACCATGTTATTTATTTGGGAATTCAGTTTCTGATCCTCAAAACTTTTAAAGATAATCTCGGAAAAGATTACGACAAGATAATTATTACTCTATAAAAAGCACCAGAACGACTCCATAAAAGCGCATGCCTTGTTTTCAAATCAGCAATCATGTGAAATCATCAACTAGCTAGTTAATTACTTAGGTGGTGTTTGGTAAAGGAATAACTTAAGAGGAATAAATTAAGGAGGAAGAACTTATGTCAAGTTATGTCATAGTTGTTTGGTTATGGAAAGTAAAGGAATAAGAAGATATAATAATAAGTGTAATTATTAAAATATAAATAGTTATTATTATTATTAAACTAGTAGTAATCATAATATTAATTAATCCTAATTTCAATAATAAACTGATAATAATTTATCATGATAATTTAACACTGTGATTATAATAATAATTATTATTATTATCGGTTTTAAAAATGTAATGAATATTATAATAATTGTAATTATAATAATAAAATAATAATACACATTTAATTAAATAATAATATTTATAATTGTTATTATAACACAAATTTATCATTATAGATTATGCTAGTAGCTAGTATTGTATTAATGATAAATATAAATTATAATAATATCATTTTTATTATATAAATTAATAATATTATTAATTATTTATACTTATTATCATAATATTAATTATAAATTTAGCTGCAAACTTACGTGATAGAATATTTCTTATTATATTATAAATATAATATTTATTTTTTATTGTACATAATATATTATTATAATTATTAAATAATTTATAATCAATGAATAAATATAATAAATGGTAAATTATTCAAAATTATGATTAATTTTTTATGAGACAATTGTGGAAGAACTTATTCCAATTTTGGTGGAAGAAGCAATTTCTCCTTAAGGAAGCTTATTCCTCATTTATTTGGTGGACTAAAGATGCTTAAAGAAGCTTAAGGAAGCTTAAGAAGGCCTTAAATAATCTTTCTGACACACCCAATCTCCATATACTTTTCATGATTGTTTTCATCGCCTATATATCGATACCATGCATGTGGGAAGTATGAAGGAATGATTTCTATCGACTCGAAGCACTACAACAAATATTAAGGAATTAGTTTTCTAAGATGGAGATTATGTTTTTTGACCCTTCCTCTTTTTAAGAGAAAAATCACGATTGATGTTTGTACCTGTAACCTGGTAACCTAGTTGGTATAGGCGGTGCAAAGTAGTGACGTACGTACTGACGTATTCACACTTGTCTCTCGGCCAAAAAGAAAATAATAATAAAATAAAATAAAAATAATCAATACTTGGAGGCAGGGAAACAGGAAAAATTTGAATGGAGTTATTAAAATTACTAAAAATTAAATAACAAATTATTTTATCAATATCAATATAATTATCATATAATAAAATTGAATTTTTTATTATCTATGATGATCAACAATGAAATTATATTAATTACATTTTGATTGGCCAGGTGAAATAAAGATTTGCTTAAGAAAATTGTCTACTTAACCATAAAATTATATTAAAAAAAATGTTTGATTGTGAAAAACAATATGGCGGACATTGCACCCTATTTCTACAAAGTCCGCCACTGGAGATTTCAAAGCACGTCACTCTATTGCTGTCAGACACCATAAGCTAGAGATTTGATCTTGAAATGTACGTATGGCTAAGACATATTCTTCACAATTATTGGTAAGTATAGTATTGAAGCCTACATTTCTCAAATTATGTGTACGGAGTGACAAATCAATACTAGAATTAAAACAGTTACATTACTCTAGATCATGTTACGTATCGCTGACGACCAAGGTATATCACAATTTTGACAGTAGATACGGAAAAAAAAAAAATTTCCATAACACGTTGGCGCTTATATATGGCTTGCATTTTAGGTCAAGTTGTAGGTAATTTGACAGGTGCTAATTTTTCAAGCTAGGCCAAGTTGGTACATTCTTTTGGGAGCAATGGACCATGCATAATGCATGCTTTTTGAACGAAAGTGGCAGCCTTCACTGTCAACGAATGGGAATTAAGTAATTTCACATGAATTTGCTCCCAAAATATACCACACTGGTAAAGTTTCTCACTCGGTTTTGTTTTCTTCTTTTTGCTTTTTTCCCATCATAGATGGTGAAAAGTATATTTTACCTTTGTAGTTAAAGCAATTCTTTCGATAGCTAGCATCACAACTCGAAAACAAATCTCAAAATTCTTCTTCATATCATAAATGATATTATATTAATAAAGTACGGCAGAAAATATTAATTCATTGTTATGGTACTTTCACTTTCTCTGTGCACGGAGTCAATAATTTATATTTATTACAAATCTAATGATTCACTTTGGAAATCTAAGAACTTTCTGCAAATATGGTCCAGCGTTTCTATGGACAGGGTATCAACTTTCCATGGGCATTGTACCAAAATCAGAAGAACTAAAAGCAATCCTTTTTCTGGCAAATTTATGATTTTGTCGGCAGGACCACTGTGTAACTGTCACTATGCGCTAAATTTACCATTAACACTTAAAGTTAGAATATGAGACAAAAAAAAAGTTACAAGAAATTAACTCCCAAGTTTAAGTTGATTTTAATTCGAATTTTAACGAACTCAAATGGGCTAAGAGGCCCAGGACCATAAAAAAAAAAAGAAAAAAAAAAGGCCTGAAAAGTTTGAGCTAAGAAAGACACATCAACATATTGGTTTTAGGGAAGAGTTGGAGCAAATAACTAGTTAGTATTTATGTAGCCCATTAAATTGGGCCCATCATATATCCGCTTAGGCACTGGGCAAAATTTATTTAATTACATGAGCTTGCATAATTGTGTTCATTTATTTAACAATGATGTGCTCTTTCTCATTTGATTTATTTGGTTGACTCAATGCGTGTGGTGAGGAGAATAAGATCAAGGCAAAAACATGAGCTACTTGGAGTTGTGTAACAACACTGTCTGATTAGTCGGTAATTAAAGTTCCAAGTTATCTGTATTAGTTAATTAATAATATGATTACGAAATAAATTAAAGTAACAGTAAAATTTGACGGGACATCTGATCTGAGGACATGAGAATGTTTGTTATAATTTTCTGAGTATTTCTGTATATTTGCCACAATTTTCTGACTTCTGAAATTAAGTTAAATAATTATTTTGGGGAAATAGCTAATTTACAAAAATAGTTGCCAGTGACTTGCTACATAAAGGTCACACGGATCTGTTCACAGAAGATCTGGGCCCATTTTAATAAAAATGAGTCGACGAGGAGGTTTCTCCTTCTGCCTCGTCTCCTCCGTCCGACTTGTTTCTCTCTTTTCCTCTCTTTTGTTTCGAGCTCACTCGAACTCGTGCTCTGCACTTGATGTCTCGAAGGGATTGGCTGGCGGAGAGGTCGCCTCTAAAGTGCCCCGTGTAGAGGATGCCACATCTGCTACACCTCATGCGTCTTTACGCTGCTGTCTCGTGCGACGACTCCCTCTGTCCGCTTCTCTGTGTGTTGGATGAATCTAATTGGTTGTGGGGAAATTGTACGACGTGGCATCATCTCCATTTGAGCCTCAAACCGCCTCTCTTTCTCTTCTTCTCTACGAAGGTAAGTTGTTTATATTAGGGTTTGGATTTGGGGATTTTTCTTGGGGCTGAAAGAAGAGAAAAAGAGGGAGGAGGCCAGAGGAAGTAATCACATATCCCTAATTCTTGGTTTTCACTGTTAATTTGATGGAATTTTGATAAATTAGACTCGATCTAATTTTAGGGTTTTTGTTCTCTGTTGACAGTAGTGCATGGAATTGGCTTTATTCCTGATAAGCCTCACTTTGATCTTAACTTTAATGGTTCTTGAATTCTTGAGGCGATTTGTGAAGGTTCAGGAGATAGGTATAACTTTCCTATCGATTCTTGGCTTAACTTGATACTCTGTGTTTACTGTTAGGTTATGAACTGTTAATTTTTAACTGTTGCTTGATGATTCTGGACAAGGTTTACTTCACTTATGTTAAATTGAATTGTTAATAGTTAATACACTAATTTGCTTCTGTGGAGTGCTAACTTGCTTCTGTGGGGTGCCAATTGTCTGTAATTAGATGTATATGTGTCACATAATGCATATATGAGTTGCAGCATCTTGTATAATTGTTTGAGAGGCAAAAGTATGCATGTCTGTCATGCTAGGCAGCATATAGCAATTGTATAAAATAAAACTAGAACTGAAATGAGTGAGTATTGGCTCATATAGGCATTTAGGTACTTGGTATTATAAACTGTGAAGGGTGTATGGCTGTCAGTAAGCATATTTGATCATATCAAATGGGTAATTAGGTGATACAGTACATATGGAAGCAATACCATATTATGTCATGAGATGTAACATATAATTAAGGTTATATCAGCATAATTGTGGAGTTGTGCATGAACATGTGCCTTCTGGTTCACATTTGGATCATATTTGATGATATAATATGCATAAATATCATGTATTTGACGATTTGGGTATGTTAGGGTAAATCTGTGGGCATATAGATGTATAATTAAGTGCATAAATGTATTTTTGGCACTACTGGCACTTGTATTATGTGGGGAAATGATTAACTTGAGTTGTTAGGCGTGTGGTATGATGTGCTAAATCAACTCTTAAATTTATACCCAATTATACCTAAAAATCAGTTGCAAGCGTACAACAATCGTCTAAGTATTATCGGGGTCGAACCACAGGGACGGAATATTCAATTAATTAAGTTAATTTATCTTTGACTAACTAGATTTGAGATACAAAAGAAATATATTTGTAACAAATCAAAAGTAAAGGTTTGCAGATAAGTAAAAATCCTAAATTAACAGTTCTATGAGTTAAAAGGGCTTAAAACACTAATAAAGAATTAGGAGTTTGATTAGTAGCTAATACTTTTCAGTTTACTCCAGAATCAGCGGCCCGCTGAAACTCAGGTCGCTGACCCCTAAGTGGGTCGCTGAAGTCTGGGATCAGAGACAACCCGCAGGATCCTTCTGCGACCCGCTAGGTTTGGCGCAGACTCAACTTTTTGGTTATTTTAATTGTTACTTTGTGTAGGGAACTAATCTTAACTAAGGCTCCTCAATCCTACTTCCGTTTAAGGCCATGTTTCCTATAGTTAACCTTATTTCCCTCGAATACAACCTAGATTTCAACTTTCGTTTCTTTGTCTAAGTTATACAAGTTTATGCTTTACGACCTACGACTCCCTATACTTCCGTAATCGGGAAGGGCTTCAACTTCCGTTTCTTGACCCTAGCATAACCTTCTGGCACAAATCTCGTGTTAACCATACTTTAACCTAATTACTTGAAAACATTTGGATTTAACCACCTAACAATCAAAAGACGTCTCTCTTAACGGGTGCAAGCAATTCAATCCAAGCAAATCAGTTAAAGTGATCTAAACAATTCAATCAAAGCATAAAACACAACATGCAAACAAAGAAAATAAACTCAAAGCATATTATCAGTCATAAACTTAATAAGATTCACTACTATGGCCCATAATATATTACTACTCACGAGTATACATAACAAAACAAAAGGTATCTAAGTAATTAAAGAACATAAAGAAAGAAATCAGATTACAACCGGTTTGTATCCAGAATTCCTCCCCTTTCTGCTCTCTGCTACTCAATTCCAGCGGGTCACGGATGTGTTCGGTGGGTCGCCAATCATGATCAAAACTTGGTCTTTTCACTGTTTTGAGTAGCCATATCACGTAGATCCTGTACAAAATAAAGGAAATCATAGCAGTACCTAGTTTCTACCCTAAATTACAATTAACTAGTTAGAAACGCATATATTTCAATGAAATTAAGTTTGATATAAGCGGTATTTATATGTATAAAATCCGCTTATCATGGTACCAGTTACTGGTACACACAATGTAATTCTGGTATAGGCTTTGACTGTTCTGGGATGATATTTGCAATTTTATAATTTTGTTGGACATAGTTGCAAAATTTCGAGGACCAAAATAAAAAGATTTGAGGACTGAATCGTAACAGAGAGTCTAATTATGAATTTTTGTGGGCTTATTGTTAGGAACTCAAGTCCTTGTGCAATTTTAATTTTTATTAACATTTAATAAGCAATTAAGATGCACGATTAACGGATCTAGTTATTCAAGCAGTTAACATATAAAAGAGAACGTGTAGGAGATTATACCTCTTCTAGTATCGTAACTAGGAGGCTCGACCTTTGCTTAGGAGTCGATGGATGCGCACCTTCGCTGCCTCTAGTCCACCTAGAAGATTAACCAAAGTCTATAAACAAGTGCTAGCTTGTTTTGAGACAATAGCTAATTCCCTTTTTGATTTTTCTTCGCGCGATTAACTATTTTTCATGGAAGAAAAATTAACGCTCAACACATGAGCTATTGAAAGAGAGATGGAGGCGTCTAGGGCAGAAATTTTTCTGCTCTTCTATTTCTTGCGCAAGGGAATAAGAAGAGAGATGCAAAAGATATAGGGCTCGGTGTTTCCATAAACAATGTTGCCATATTTTGTTATTTCTAAACTTTGCTCTCTTTCCATAATTTTGTCTTGACAAAAATATCCCTTCATTGCAGAAATTTTGTATATGATTATAGGCTATATAACATATTATATTAGCCTATTAATCAACTCCATTAATTAATCTCAAATCAGGCTTTTAATTAACTGATTTAATAAAAGACCGACTAGCTCAGTATAATAAATATATGTTGAACGAATTTAATTATTAACATATTAATAATTAATTTGGAATTAGCATATGCATTATATTGTTTCTATATGATCCATTTGAGTTAATTAATTATAACGGATCATAACGGTATATAATTAATTAATCAACTTATCATATTTTCGCAGTACTCGCTACTACAAATAAACAAATAATGCACGTATGGTTAAAGTCCTATTTGTGTGACCCTTTGAGGATTTATGCTATGTTGGCTATGAAAATAAATCGCTATTTATTTCCAATAATCACAAGCGGTATCTAGCAACACGTTATGATTCCCAATTCGCATAAATGAATAATGTACTAATACAATCATATAATCCTGCATAAGAAATGAGTTTCTTATTGTTTTGATTCCTATGTCACATGATATCCTTGTATAATCCAAGATAGGAATGTGTCATTCTTGCAGATTATACGTTTCTTGATCTAGAGATCGCACAAGTTGCTAGCAAGCAATCCATCTCCATCAAGGGCCCAGTAGATATCATCGCTCATCAGGTGAACTAATGAGGGACATACGGTTGTCTTGATGAACAGTTTTTCCCCGCACAATTCAAGAGAACATAAATAAAGTCCGTATAGCAGCCCTTATCAGGAATCAACGGTAGACGATATTTATAGAACCTATCCTCATGTGGAAAAACTGAACCATCTCAAACTTGGAATCAAACACTGATAAAATAAATAATGACACTTAACACAATCCATATATTTATTTCATCGGGGTCATGTCCTGTACTATGTTCTATTAACATATACATATGCAATTAAGTTAGTAACTCCTCACTTATGATTTGTAGAACTTAATCATCGCTTAACTTGCATACTAGTCTTATATGATAATTAATGTTCCTTGTTAATTATCAAGAATATGGACAGTTTTGATTTATTATTGTCATTTACTATTAAATGAAATACAGTGATCTACAATTCAGATCCTCAACCTGAATGAACTGTCAATAATAAAATCCAGGAACAAATGATCAAATATCATCAATAACATAAACTAAATAATTAAGTCATTAAATATTGACTTCTAGGACATAACTCCAACAATCTCCCACTTGGACTAGAGTCAATCAATAGTGACTTCTAGCCAACGAGAATTGAGAACGATGTCATATATCTACATATATACATGTCTTGAACCTCATAAAATAATACACTTAAAACCAGCCACTCATACGTCCATTACGTATGGATGAACAATTTCATCTCGTGTACTGCTTAAGGTAGAGGTTATGTTAAAGTCTCCGCTGTGTTCGCGAAATTATCCATGTTGTTTGACCTAATACATATATATATTCTTACGTATATGTTCTTGATCATCATCATATGCGATCAAGTGATATTGTCATAGATCATATTTGGACCTTCAATACGATATTGGGTTCTTTAAGACTAAGCTATGGTTCGAGATGCATAGAACCATATTAGCTTGACTGAGAACTTCTTAATCCAAACTATCATTTTCATTGCTTCACAAGTTGTTATATATTTTGCTTTTTGTGACGGAAACGGTTGTAATACCTTGTTTAGAACTCCTTCTAAACTTACGACACCACCTTTAAGCAAATAGGTAGCTCAAAATGTGATTTATCAATCTTTTGAAATAAGAATCAGTGTAACAACTTACACGAGCTATTTTTTATTTTTTATTATTTTTCTAACTGATGAAAAAATATCTCTCTTTCTCATAAGATACTCAGGATATTCCCGATTATTGTCAAAATGTGTTTTTCCTTGTATCCAGTTGACAACTGCTTGTCATACTCCTTGGGTACAACACATCGGGGCATGTGCATAAATATGGCTTACATAATGAAACTCATAATAGAAGGATGCTCGAACTGTTTCGTGCACTCTTCTCAAATTGAGTCGCAACACATCGAGTCGAACTCAAGTGTATGCCATATAACGTGGTTAGACATCCTTTCTTGGAGTCCACCATTTATGTTCCTACAACACTATATCATTTTATGCACATTAGCTCAAACCTAACATCCATCATAATCTATCTCCATAGATTTTGTTTCCTAGGATTTAGACGATCTTGCCCAATTCTCACTAAGAAAACATTCTTCAATGAGATCTTGACAATATTCATTTCTTTAATGTTATTTCCAATTTTGTTACCTTATACAATATTAATAACACAATTATGCTCCCACTGAATCTCTTGTCTATACAAGATGCTTTTGACAAAATTCAACTCCTTGGATTTCTTGTCAAAATGTTTATTCCACAATACTAGCTTCAATCCATTAATGAATCCTTGAAGCATACATATGTTTCCAGCAGTACATCAACATAAAACTTTCGGTTTGTATCGTATACACAACCTCTTTCTTCATTCAATCGAAGAAGGCGGTTTTTGATGTGCATTTCCATATATCAATATATATGAAACATACCAATTGCTAGAATGATCTTTATTGACTTTAGACATAGCTACAAGCCAAGAGTTGTGCTTTGTATACAGTCAACTAGCTGTCGACTTAGACATAGCTACAAGCAAGAAGCTGTGCATTGTATATAGTCGACCTGTCATCCATGTCAATCTTTCATTAAAGATCTAAATGTTCTTGATGGATTATTCCTTCATAAACATCAACCAAGGTCTGTACCTTGTTGGTATATATGGATTACATTTAAAGATCATATGGACTTAAACCATACCTATGGAATTGGGTCCTTCCATCGCTTCATTATTTGTCAATGTATCCTCGTATGCCAAGTATGAGGGCATTGTGAAGCCTATGCACCTTTCGATTAGGCAGTTACTCTCGTTGACTTTTGTAGGATTAGTGCTTGAGATTCATGAACTATTTCTACAACGGTTTGTAGAATAAGTTCTTGATCCTCATTTATATCTTGAGATTCTCGAATATCATCAACTCGTGAGATATTTGAGTCCTCATTGGAAGGAGCGCACTTCCTTTCACAACAGTTTGTGAATAAAGTTTTGCTCTACTTCCACTAAGCACCATATATGGAGTGACAAGTTTTCCATAAGGTATTTCTTGTAGTGATGCATAAACTCCTTTAATGCTCACCTTACTCCCACTACTTCTTCTTGAGAAAGTTATTCTCCAAGACTACGTCATGATGAGCAACAACTACCTTGTTCTTATCATGTTCGTATAAGTAGTACTTTTCGGTCTGTTCAAGATGTCCTACAAAACATTAAGTGCCTTATTTGGATCTAAGCTTATCAATCAATAAACTTGAAATAAGCACCTTAACACCAAATCTTGAGAAACAATGTACTTAGAGATCAAATCTCGTAAGATATCTTTCTCAATGGACTTCGATGGAACATTATTCAGTGTAAACAGTATTGTCCTCAAACACAAATCCCTAATATGAGTCGATTAAGTCAATTCGATTTATTACTGATCGAACTATATCAAATAAAGTTCGATACCTCCATTCTTGGACACACTATACTAATATAATGTTCCTAATAGAGTGAGTTATGAAACTATTGTCACATTCATTAGATAATACATCAAATCATATGACTTAGATATTTACCATGATCCATTGTAAGACTTTATACCTTTTGTAGAAAGATTTCTTCAACTTTACTATTGAACAACTTTGAACTTGTCAAAAGGTTTCATACTTATACCTTATCAAATAGATACGTCAATATCTATTATGATCGTTGGTTAAGTAGTAAAGTATCAATAACCTTTCATTACACAAGTACTTATAGTTCTATATACATCGACATGTATAAGTTCTAATCAAGTTACTCGTCCTTCCACCTTTATAGGTCAAAGACGCTTTTGTCATTTAATAAACATGATTCGCATATCTCAATTGATTCGCAATCGAACTGAGCCACGAGCTCTATTCTATATAGACTCTTATCATGTGATTCTTGTTTATGTGACTAAGCGGTTAATCCACATGAAAGTCAAAACACTTCATGTAAAGTCTTACGCATCCTATCTGTCATTCAAAACTCGTTTATCTATTTCAAGCAAATTCAAGTAATATGCATGAAATCATATAAACAAATCCACAATAAAAGAACATCGCTTGTCTTTTAAAAACATTATCATCCATCATCTATATGAAATGAAGATAAAGTTTTGGGATATAAAGGAATGAGGTATTCAACCTACGATTCCTAAACAAACTATTAGTAAAGATAACTCTACGTATCCAATGGTAGTGGCTTGGACGAACAAGCCATTTCCTATACGGAGTTTACTTCACTACTCTTGAGCTTTATCTAATTCTTCAATGTCTACATATTTCAATAAATGCGAGCACATGAACTAGTACTAAGTTACTAGTCTGAATTAGAGAGAGCGATATAATTCGAACGACAAATACTCTCGAAGGGTTATAACATTTCCAACACGATAATCATGGTTCTTCGGACAACCTTTCAAATACCGCCAATAAACGGCAAATGAAACATCTTATGTGACACATGGTTACATGAGGGTCTCGAAGTTTCAACTCATACCTTAGTCAAGTATTCATTTAATACTTAACTAATCACCTTTTGCACCAACAAGTGTGCGAAAAGTAACATTATATCCTTCATTAATTAAGGAGAGATTACATGACAATAACAACAACCTTTGATATTGGAGATCTCAATATCTCTAGTTGCCAATTAGCTACTCAAACCTTTCGGTTCGCAAGCCAATGGAACATTCATGTATCTTCTTGAAAGAAATCTCTCTTGCTCAATTCATGCTCTGTTACTTGATCATAAATGATTAAGTCAACATCTACTTTCTCTAAGAACTCCTTCTTGAGTAGGTGGACGAGAACATATGAGACAATCTAGTCCGTGTGAATTCTTTAATTCAAAGGTCTAAAGATCCTAAAATGTGGATATCGGCATCCGCTTTATTATTGAATAACTTTTCGCAAAAGTCTATCAATCATCACGCGATGCTTTATTTGGGAGGTCGAGGAAGAATTTGGGAATTAACATGCTCAAGTTTCTCTTCTCTAAGAACATGTCTTAGGAATCAGTACTACTTCTCCAAGTAAGTACCTTTAGAAACGAGTTTGTTATTTTCAAAGATTGATCGCAACGAAATTAACACATTTAACATCTATAACAATTTTAATTTAAGGTCTGTTAGTTTATGCAATGTTTTGTTTATAATGATAAACAAAACTCCCACTACATTTATTTAAAGTCCCAAATGTAGTTGGTTTTCCAAGATCCCCATTTTCATCAAGTAGAGCCTGCTATGGCACGTCACCCTACTTAACTAGACAAGGTAGGTTCTCCAACCAATCATACAACTTTATGATTCTTGGTTCGCAACGCGAACTTCGCCCCGATGTCCAAGAAACTTGTTGGGTCCATCGATAAGCAACTTCTCTCTATTTGCTCCTAACAAATCTTATTTGTACCCCGACTTCCGAGTGGCAACCATGACGTCCGCTATGGCGGACCGCGCCATGAGAAGACAAACGACGTGAAGGAGATAGAGAGAAGGAGGGCGGTCGGCTTAATCAAATTAATTGGGACAATCATTATGCGACTTTGTTTGGTGGTCGTGTCAACATACACCCATACCTATTCTATGACATTTCATAGCATACAAACATTCACATAATTAGCATCTCAAACACAAGCATTGTTGTGGGTTTGTATGGCTCCAGCTTGCATATCAGTCTTCGCTGCATCTCCATGTAGCAAGACTAATCTAAATCAAGCCCTCCCACTAATTATATTGATCATATCCTATAATTAATGGAAATAAATATATGTAGAAAAATCCTAATTCCCTCCTAGGCCTTAGGGACATGCAAGCCTCACAAGTTACATTAAAATTAATCAAAATTAATTAATGGCACCAAAGGCCGTATTACACACATTCACACATGCATGCAATTACAAACCACAAGGCATTGAAATCTTGAGCCATACGAAACCCACGATCCTCCTACAAAAAAGAGTTAGCACATATACAATATACATGGTTCACTTGTTCTTAATTAATTTCATTAATTAGAATCTTTGTGTATGCTTGTCGCTCGTTTTTCCAAATGCAAAGAAGTTTAACATTACAACTATTTGTTTAAACCTTTGAAATTTAATTCAACAATCCAAAACAGAATCCGAGGTTATATAAGGAGTATTCTAATTAACATTTCAACCAATTGATTAATTAGAAATAATATTTTAACTAATTAAAATATTAAATGGGACTCGAGAAAAATCAAAATTTTTCGGTCTCCAAAAATTATGAAATAAATCATGCAAACTCCTAATCATGAGTCTAACTACCAGTAAAAATTTCAGGAAGAGATCACTTACCATTAGGGAGAATCAAAAAAGACAAATCCAGATTTCATGCGTGAAGCAGCGATATCGGATTTTCTGTTTTTCATCTCAACCTTTTGGTCTGTAGGATCATCTTACATGCAATTTTCATGCAAACAATTTACACAGAAAAACTAGCATATGCAGTTGGCTATCTAACCATGAAAAGAAAAATACCAAGGTCTATTCAAGATCATCAAGTTAATAGGCAAATAAACAAGAAGCCATGTTCTGAAACAGACTGATGACCGAAACTATTTGACCCAGTTGAAGCACCAAAATTTATTGAAAAATTATGAAACTAATTTTCACAGAATCCTAATTCGAAATAGAACAACTCTATTTAAATACTTTTCTAAAAAAGTCCGTCAATAAATTCAGTTTGCCCAAAAACAACTAACTTGTTCAGCAAGACAGATCTGACGACTTCGATTCTTTCCACATTTGAACATCCCAAAAATCCGAAATATGCAACAAATTGCATATATTCAGAAAGAGCATCAAATTTAGAATAACCCTAGCGAAAAAGATACAGGTAGTTATTTTGTAAAATACGTCCTTTTTTGCCATATAAACAGAACCGTGCAGCAAAATTCCAGATCTGCGCACCGTCACCGTTTAAATCACTAAAAATTCAAAACTACTTAGAAAATAGTAAAACAAGCGCCAAAAGAACCATGACTCAAAGATCTACAATCTCCATGAAAAATAAAATTTTTTCAGAAAGCTTTACAATACGAAAAACAAGCAATAAGACAGAAAAATAGCTTTTTCCAGAACAGCAAGCATGCACATCACTAATTAACTTAATTAATTACTAATTCTCGTTTTTAAAATATTAAAAACTCGAATAACGACCAGCGCTCTGATACCACTGTTAGGAACTCAAGTCCTTGTGCAATTTTAATTTTTATTAATATTTAATAAGCAATTAAGATGCACGATTAACGGATCTAGTTATTCAAGCAGTTAACATATAAAAGAGAACGTGTAGGAGATTATACCTCTTCTAGTATCGTAACCAGAAGGCTCGACCTTTGCTTAGGAGTCGATGGATGCGCACCTTCGCTGCCTCTAGTCCACCTAGAAGATTAACCAAAGTCTATAAACAAGTGCTAGCTTGTTTTGAGACGATAGCTAATTCCCTTTTTGATTTTTCTTCGCGCGATTAACTATTTTTCATGGAAGAAAAATTAACGCTCAACACATGAGCTATTGAGAGAGAGATGGAGGCGTCTAGGGCAGAAATTTTTCTGCTCTTCTATTTCTTGCGCAAGGGAATAAGAAGAGAGAGGCAAAAGATATAGGGCTCGGTGTTTCCACAAACAACGTTGCCATATTTTGTTATTTCTAAACTTTGCTCTCTTTCCATAATTTTGTCTTGACAAAAATATTCCTTCATTGCAGAAATTTTGTATATGATTATAGGCTATATAACATATTATATTAGCCTATTAATCAACTCCATTAATTAATCTCAAATCAGGCTTTTAATTAACTGATTTAATAAAAGACCGACTAGCTCAGTATAATAAATATATGTTGAACGAATTTAATTATTAACATATTAATAATTAATTTGGAATTAGCATATGCATTATATTGTTTCTATATGATCCATTTGAGTTAATTAATTATAACGGATCATAACGGTATATAATTAATTAATCAACTTATCATATTTTCGCAGTACTCGCTACTACAAATAAACAAATAATGCACGTATGGTTAAAGTCCTATTTGTGTGACCCTTTGAGGATTTATGCTATGTTGGCTATGAAAATAAATCGCTATTTATTTCCAATAATCACAAGCGGTATCTAGCAACACGTTATGATTCACAATTCGCATAAATGAATAATGTACTAATACAATCATATAATCCTGCATAAGAAATGAGTTTCTTATTGTTTTGATTCCTATGTCACATGATATCCTTGTATAATCCAAGATAGGAATGTGTCATTCTTGCAGATTATACGTTTCTTGATCTAGAGATGATTGCACAAGTTGCTAGCAAGCAATCCATCTCCATCAAGGGGCCCAGTAGATATCATCGCTCATCAGGTGAACTAATGAGGGACATACGGTTGTCTTGATGAACAGTTTTTTCCCGCACAATTCAAGAGAACATAAATAAAGTCCGTATAGCAGCCCTTATCAGGAATCAACGGTAGACGATATTTATAGAACCTATCCTCATGTGGAAAAACTGAACCATCTCAAACTTAGAATCAAACACTGATAAAATAAATAATGACACTTAACACAATCCATATATTTATTTCATCGGGATCATGTCCTGTACTATGTTCTAGTAACATATACATATGCAATTAAGTTAGTAACTCCTTACTTATGATTTGTAGAACTTAATCATCGCTTAACTTGCATATTAGTCTTATATGATAATTAATGTTCCTTGTTAATTATCAAGACTATGGACAGTTTCGATTTATTATTGTCATTTACTATTAAATGAAATACAGTGATCTACAATTCAGATCCTCAACCTGAATGAACTGTCAATAATAAAATCCAGCAACAAATGATCAAATATCATCAATAACATAAACTAAATAATTAAGTCATTAAATATTGACTTCTAGGACATAACTCCAACACTTATATGAAAGATTTGAGGGCTTTGAAATCTTTGTGGGCTTTTGTGAAAAAGAATGAGGTTATCGGATGGGATTTTGGTTTTTGTCGGACCCGTTACGGTTCGACTCAGTCGACTGGGTCAGGTCGACTGAGTCTGATCTGTTCGTTGGTGGGCTGTCACTGGATTTTTCAGTTTTGGGCTGGATTTATGGGCTTGGTTGAGAAAAAGAAAAAGAAAAAAAATGTGTGTGGGCTTTCGGAATTTTCTTTGGGCTGAGATTATTTGTTTTGTAATTTCGGGCTAAATAAATGAATATGAATTGAATTATAATTAAGTTTCGGATTAAGACTTAATGTTATGTGGGTTAATAATTTTTGTGGAGTTTGATTAGACTAAATGACTTGGAAACAATGTACTTAGTCTAATTCTCGGATGAGGGATTTAGGGATATGATGAAAACGTCTGACTTAACTGAACAGATACTGTGACAAATACTCAGACACTCTGATCCCGTAAAATGATAAAATAAATTTCTGATTTATGTTTTATGAGTTTAATAAATATTTTTGTTCATTTCTGATATTGCTGCTATTTTCGAAATTTCTAAAATTTCTGAAAAGAAAAGAAAATCCGACTCTGATTTCTGACTTCGATATTAGGAAATTAACAAAATAAAGTAATTAAAATATTTAATAAAGATAAATTCTGTTAAGGAACTTGGAACTATTACCGTCAGTCAGGTGTGGTTAAGTCAACCAGACTTTAGTTCGGTCAAGTGGATTATAGAAACCCGTTAAATAAATATTAACGGATCTTAATCTATTATTTGTGAACAGGAACAACTAGTCACTTGCACGCACAGGAAGAGTGTGAAGGTGCGGATACGCGGGTTCTTGATTAAAATTCAGAATTTGGTATTTTTAAATTCATGCATAGCATGTTGAACAATCTTTGACGTTGCATTCTATTTTCATGTAGAAATAGAAGCCCAAAAACAATCAAACAATTGCATGTTGATTATATCTCCGTTTTGAAAATGATTATTACACAATCTGAATCTGAAATCCGTTTGTGTCTCGCACCTTTTTGGACCCTGATCCTCGGAAGGGGGAAATGACCGGATGCTCCCAAGGGGGAAAAAGATATTGCGGACGAGATACCCCTCGATCGTTTCAAAACTCAGGCGTCGGCACTCACCTGAAAAGGGATGTGAGTACTGACGTGGTTTCGAACCTCTCAAGAGTTTGATTGTTTACTGCAGGTCCTTTTTTTCCAGTAGGCGCAAGCCCCTACTGTTAATTACCTCTGAACCAAGTCAAGAGCACCTTTAGATCGGGATAATCAATGGATTAGGCATGACAACTAGCATAACAATTAGTATTCTAACACTTTACCAAAAGATACTAACATTAAAGAACGCAAACAAATAGTGACATGAATAGAGCGAATGATGCAACCATTAGAGGATTAACATGATGCAAAACATGATGCAGAGAAATTTAATTCATATTTAAAATTCCAAAATTTCTGGGGTTTTAATCCCGGGTGGTTAACAATTAACCCTATTTAATAATTTTTCGTTTTGTTCCCTTTAAGCTATACGCATTGTAAGCCCAAAGAGGACGGACATAGACATGTAAAGTTTCGGTATTCGGATCATATCAAAGCTTTAACTATTTTAAAACTTCAATTTATCAACGTTTTAAAACTTAGGTCTGTTTGTTGACATGTTAGAATCAAGGTTATCAGTCGTTTCTGGAAACTCAGGCATTGAGGCATGTAGAGGTTCCGGTCCTTGAACGTGTGTCGATTCTGGTCAACTATTGACGTGTTGAATTTCTGGCCCAGTGGCGTGCAAGAGTTAGGTTATAAAACGTTTTAAACTCTGGTATTAAGGCGTGTTTAGAAATTCTGGTCACCTTGGACATTTTAAACTTTGGCCTTCATATGTTCTAGAATTTACCAAATTCTGATTTTCAGACGTATTTAAAGTTTAGCCCCTGGGTTCTGGAAATTTTGTATTTCTGGATTTACATTGTTTTCGGGTTTAGGTTCGGGTCTTGAGTTTGCATTTTCTGGATCTGGATTTAATTTGGGTTTGGATTCCGGATTTGTACTTGGGTCTTGGGTTTAGATTTGATTTTGAATTTAAACCGGGTTTGAGTTTAGGTTTTGGGTTTGAGTTTGGGTTTTGGATTTGAGTTTGGGTTTTGGATTTGACTTGAGTTTGGATTTAAGCTGGATTTTGGATTTTAATTTGAGTTTAGATTTTTTTTTTTTTTTTTTCTGGAGTTACATTTGATTTGAGTTTGGATTTAGACTGGATTTTGGGCTTGGGGCTTTATCTCTTGACTCTTCATGAAATTTGTTCTTGACGGTAGTCACCGTTTAAATGCACCTGCTGTCCAAAATTTTCAAAGTACCTGCTGTCCAGACATATCTGTCATTTTGAGATACCTGCTGTCAAAGGGGTTCATACCCTTGCACTTTTACAAAATTTTTGACATAATTCAAACTTTTGTGTGTTTTGTGTTTATTAATTTTGACTATTCTTCATGACTTTATTTTTTTGATTTCCATTTGGTCGGGAATTTGGGTTTGGAGTGTTATAGGAAAATGTTTCTTATAATTTTCTGGACATTTTGGTATTTTATGGGAATTTTCTAAGCTTTCTGGCTATTTTTAGTGTATTTTTGAAGTTTCTGTAATTTAGAAGATTATTATTGGTTGAAATTTTACTGTTTTGTGTTCTGTTGTCAGTAACTCGCCACACCGGGGTTATCACAGGAAATCCATGCGGTTTGGACTTGATCGAGTCACTTGGTCCACGCCCGTATTGGTGAACCACTGGGCTCGAGTTCTGACAGAACGGGACCCGCCAGCAAGGAAGCTGCGTCTAGTATGCCTCGTTCAGTCATTCGATCTCCCTTCTCTTTATCTTTCCTTTTCCTTTCTTTTCTCTTCGTCTGTTCCGTCGATCCTTTGACTCGAGTCAACGAAGGCTAGGGTTTAGGCGATCGTCGCCGTTGATGGCCCATTTTGCCGTCTGATAACACCGAAGAGATCGTCTCGGCCTCCTCTTTCGACTTTGGGTGCAATTGTCACCGATCGCTGAGCGATTTGGTGGCGCTGACGCTGACAGTTACGTCTAAGAGGGTGGAGGTTAGTCGGAACCGACTATGAGGGCACCTGGCACCGCTTAGAGCTTGACCAAGGTAAATACTCAGTATCTGAACATGTTCCTTTGTCCCCTTTTGTTTGTTTTCGCTTTTGGCAATCAAGTGAAATCATTTTGTTTACTGGAGGCATTTGGCTGTCTATTTTATTTGAGGCTTGATTTAACTGACCTAGACAATATGCATGGCCTTACCTGGGACTCATCCTAGGGTATTATACTGCCTACTGGGTTATGTTGTCTTTTCTGATAACTGGTATCTGACTTATAATTTATTTGTCTGATTATGGTCAACTTATTACGTATTTAGTACTGCTCTGGGTTCTCTTTGGTCTATTTGGTGTCTATGTACCTTCTGACATATCCCTGATACCTGTCACAATGTTTACCAGACCCTGTCTTGCCATTACCCGAAATTTAACACACCTATAGCATTGTCCCCATACTTATTAGACCTTGTTTACTGGTACTTAGGTGGAGGGTACATTTGTGGTGCTATTTCTAGTATCTATCTGGCTCTGGTTTTCTATTATTTGGGTATAAACACATTTGGGGTGCTAACATACTATATGTTCCTTCTTTTTTTTTTATTAAGGTCTGGGTTTATAGGTTAATGTATGCTGGTAAAGGGACTTTGTTTATGGGTATGTTTCATCAGTGCTTGGTACTTGGGATTCACTCTATTTGTAGGGGGGTTTTGGGTAGTGATTTGGCCTTGTTATTTTGGTTTGGAACTTGTTTGTATATTTTTTTTTGTAGAGATTTGGTTATACTGCTCACTGTCTTTGGTTTTGTGGTGACTGATAACTGTATATAGGGGGAGTGCTTGCCATGTTGTTGTGTCTGGTAACTGACCACTCTATGCTGGTTCATGTAGAAACAGGACATCTACTTGACTGACAGTTGGGACTTTTTAATTTACTCTCACATGATTTCACTTGATTACCATTAGGTTTAACACTTTTCTCTTTTCTTTTTTGTATGTGGGAGCATGAATCAACTCAAGGTGACTGCTCTTCAGCTAGAACACCTGATTGAGATGACCCAGACTCCCTTAGGAGACAGGAACATGTTCATAGGCCTGAGAAAGGTCACAGGTGACTGCTCTTTGGCTAGAACACCATGTATTGACCCCCTCAGACCCATGTGATACTGAATATTTCCCATGGTTTAGCTCTTAAGCTCCAACTGTCCTCAAGATGATTCCAGCCTTACCTCCTGCATTGAGAGAAGAACAAACACAGGTGTACAAGTTCCTTTACCTCTTTATTTCTTTTGAAGTTTATCTCTTATTATCCTTTTTGTTTAGATGTCAGATCTGAGAAGTGTAGTGTTTGTTAATGGTAACTTTAGCATTTTTATTTGCTTAGGACACAACTTTAAGTGTTTATTAGCTGTCTAAGAACTTTTTAGTTTGAGGTAAACAGATGCATATGTTTATGAGAATGCAAAATTTGGTTTAGGCAAACCTTGAAACAGATGCAAAGTAAGAGAGCTAATTTTAGTTTGAAAGCTTAGACTCATCCTAGTTGTTTAGCTTTTACATAATTATTTTAGACATATGCTACTAGTTTTATAACCTATTTATTAACAATTCTTCTTGCTTTGTGTATGCAGCTACCATGACTTGAAGAAAATAAGCTTTAGATGCAAAGAAAGCAAAACAGAAAGGGAAAAAAAAGAGAAGAGGAAGCTTTAACATAAAATAAGTATAAAGAAACTTTTATTCATTTCAAAGTAAAGCATACAGTCTACATTTTCATTACCTTAGAAATAGAACTTAACTAGTTTCTTTTTGCTTTTACAGAAAATACTTGAAAACTTGAAAATTGGGCAGAGTTTCAATATAGCACTTTGCCTCCCCCTTCTTTGTCGATGGAGAGCTTCTTTTATAGCTGGAGATGCTCCTTAGGGTTTGTGTTGATGCTGACTTGTCACTGCCATGTGGCATTTTGTGGGAATTTTTAGTCTTGATGGGTGGCTATGATGCATTCCTTCAAAACCGCCTCACTTTTGTAAGTCTCTCTTCACTCCCTCTTTTTTACTGCTTTCTACTATTCTAATCATTTGATGACATGTGGCTTGGGTATAGGATAGCAGGTTTTATCTTGTATTTCACTTTCTTTCACTCTCCATCTCACCCTTTCTCTTTATGTTTGTGACAGGTGGGCCATGTGCCACTTATCATGCCAGAGTGTGGGGAGATATTTTCTCCCTTTGGCTTGGAGGAGGGGCTTGTTTTCTGGCGCCCATAGTCAGTGTGGACAGATGGCATTGGTCTCTTGTCTGTAGAGGATCCTTAGCCTTTGTTATTTTGGGGATCATGCTCACCTGTGACACCTGATGAGCCTATATCCCAGACTTGATGACTCATGGAGGGAGTATTTGATCCTCTCCATTAGCATCTGGCCCTGGATTTGTTGTTGCTTTGATTTAGTGACTTGTTGGTGTCACTTGTTGGGAAGTAGGGCTGCCTCTGTGGGCCCATATGTCAGCATGGTGACTTTACTGTGACACAGAGAAGCTAAGTGTTTCTCTTACCTATTTTACTTTTGATTCTTTGTATCTGTTGCACTCTTTGGTTCTCATGTGCTTCTTTTGTTTTATACAGGTGGCATGTTATGACCTATGCTCCCTTTGGTGTTGGCTGTCTGTTCACAGGCGCCTTGGAGCATTCTTTGTATGTTTGGTGTTTTGTACCTCTCTCCTGAAAGGGGTTAATGAGGTATTGGTTTCTATTTGTGTGTGATCCTTTGTGGCTACATATTTAGTAAGCCACTGTGTTATAGCACAGCACTTATACATGAAATTCATGTACCATGTATGGTAATATTTTTTGATATATATTTGGTATGCCATTTCAGGTACTTGGGGATTTCACAGCTTTAATGGCCTTATAGCTGTTTTGTTTGAGCTGCCATTTGTCAATTTTTGTGACTTTTGGTGCTCACATTTAAGCTAATTGGCCTTGGCTGGGTGCTTGATGGCTAGTTATGATGAATTGAGCCAAATGATTTTGAGATAAGGCTCAATCAAATTTTGGAAGTCATGAGTTGCCTTTTGTGAGCAACTGTGACCTTGTTGTTTTGTTGGCTAAGTGTTGGAGTCAACACTTGCCATTTCTGTGGCAGGTTGTGCTCACACATGTTTGTGTGGCTTGTTCAGGGACATGATTTTATTTAAGTCCCAATTTGGTGCCTCCCCCATAGGTGGTCAATGATGATTTTGGACTTGGCATTATTGTGCCTTGTCTTCTGAGGCCACACCCAAACTTTGATCATGGTGCATGATTCATGGTTACAGTGTCTCATGCATACTTGATCCCAGATGGATATATTTTGTGGGTTGATTTCAGTTGCCTATTTGGTGCAACCTTTGTGCAGCAAGCTGCTATGGGTGATTTCAGGGGTATAGTTGGCATTGCATATGCTTGTATGACAATTCATGCACAACATTTCTTTGTTTCCTTGTGATAATACCTGATTTGCCCATGGGCCTAGGAATGACACGCATGGGAGCTCTCTCCAGGTATATTTTGATTTCTTTGGTTGTATTTGATTATGTGCATGCACAAATGTATGACTTGCTTGATTTGGTTGAGATCCAGCCATCTATTTGAGCTGGCTATGTATTTGAGTGGTTGGGGATAAGCTTGCACTTGTGGGCACTTAAAGCTATAGCACTTTTGGCATTGCAGCTGGTTTGCATTGTGCTTTCAGCCCTATGTACACTTTTAATTCTCATGGAGAGAGAGAGGGACCACTGGGGGAGGGTGATACAACGTATTTCCTCCTTTCATTACTCTCAGTCAGTCGACGGTACACTGTATTAGCAGGGCTAGATCCTTCTTTTCTGGTTCATAGACTTGGGGAACTTTATTTCCCTCTCCAGTCTACTGTTTCATCTGGTCTTAGTGTAGTTTATTCACTGGACACCTCCATTTCAACTTTCGATTTTGATTTTATAAGAGTTACTAATGCATTTCTTTTGTTTCATGCATGAGTGAGCTCTCTGTGTTGCTACGAAACCATCTTTTCCAGAGATTTGAACTGCAGCATCCCATATTGTTCATTCTCCATGAATTCGAAGCTCTCCGCCATGGCCATGGTAGCAGACGCCTCTTTCACGCGTGATTGACCTCAGCTAGCCTGTCGTGCCTCCTCTCTGACTTCAGAGAAAGCTTCCCAGGTACCTCCCTTGGCTGATTGTCTTTCGAGTTTGTCGAGTTTCATTTATTTCTCTCTCGAGCACTGAGCTTGCTTTTTTTGTGATTATGCAGCTCCGGGTACCATTTTGATCGAGTTTGGTACCATCGTGATCGTGAGTTCATCGCCTTTCCAGCGGTGCCTTTGATCGGGGCAGCGGTGAGGTGTAGCGGCGGCGAGAGACCAACACCTCATCGGAGAAGAAAGGTTCAGTTTCTTTTCGATCGAGTCTGAGTCGAGTCGAGTCGGGGTTGAGTCGAGTCGGGATTGGGATTAGGTTGAGTCAAGTCAGTTGGCGACTTGGGCTGTTTTTTCTTTTTGGACTACGTTTGATTGGGCTGAGACCGCAGGGATTTTGGGCCGATTTTTACAGGCCGTCTTCTGGGCTCTTTCTTTTGCTTTGTTTTCGTTGTTGTTCTTTTCTTTTTGGCTGACATTTGTGTATATATATTTTGATCTATGTATATGTCTACATGGCTTGGTATTCTGCATGTACACTACACCCATGTATTCCATTTGTATGGGCATTTATATTTGCGTTTTGAATAAACTCATGCGATCTATTTGCTTGATCGGGCCGCCTTGGCCATTGTGTCGCTCTTATGGGCCCAATATCTATGATTGTTTAGACCCGACTCACACGATTCATATAATATGTCGTTGCATGATCCAGCAAATCTCTGAACTGATTCTGAGCATGAACTTAAGCTCTGTATTACTCGAATTAATCGTGTAGTCTTAATATGAATCTATTCGGGCCTGACATGAAATTGTACCCTTATTTGTGCTATTCTCAAATTCGACGACCCCGTCTCATAACGCTTTGGTCGTTTTGTTGGGCGCAAAATCTGAAGGCAAACAGTTTGATACAGAATAAACGACATATTGTTGAAAATGACTGGAATGGTTTCCATAAACTTCTTATCACTTGACTATATTTTGTGATAGAAGAATCAGACTTGAAATTGAACCATTTCCAATTCTGAAAATCCGATAAGTATGAATATGAATTATAAACTCTTACACTCTCCGGTGATTATCGGTTTGGCCACCGACCCGGTCAGGTTATTAGCGCTATTATCTCTGGATTTTATTCCCTTTGTCTGATCTGTACCGAATAGTTTTACCTTTGGTTATGGGAAGAGTTCTCTCTGTATCTGTCAGGCCTTGAGAACTTGAGTGTATAAGTTTTATCCGTATGATAAATGCTTATATTTGTACTTCATTTCTGTTGTTGCATGTCATATGGCAGAATGCCGGTTTTAGGATCCTTCCGACTGATACCAACGGTATAAATATGTATTTCTGTGAAAATGACATTGTTATTATTATCGGGATTTAGTCTGATGCACGGATTTGTATTAAAATCCGCATACTGGAACTAAAACCCGCACTGAGAATTTATTCTCATTCTGTTTGTATTTTCTTTGTATGTACCTCGTTGGGACGGGGGTTCCAGGTGCGTCAGAGGCTTTCTAGGCCGCGTGCTGTAGCTACCATCGAGTGCTCGTTTGTGAGGTTAGAAGTGTTCGTGTCGGGTTTACAGTGTAATGTCGTTCTCTTGCTCAGCTTTCATGACTTGCCGGAAATTTTGAGTTACCTGGTGATGGTCCTCCGCCTGACGGTGTGGTACCCGAGTGGGATCCATCCCAACAAAACGCGGAAGAGGAAATATGAAGAGCTGTAGGTTGGCTTGTTTTCGTGTTTTGGGGTAGTTTTTGTCTGGTCTTATGAGTTTGTTGGTTTTATGTTTTTCTTTTTGTAAGCCTTTCTGTGTAAATATTTGTAAAATATTGTGTAATAAGCCCGATGTTAGGATAGTTGGTTTGGACCGTCAGTTAGAACAATCTTTTGTATAATAAAATAACTGACGAGTCATAGGGTTAGTGGTAAGAAATAAACCGGGCTTGTAAATTATTGTAAGATAATATGTGTGCTTGCAATAAAATAAACTTTGTATGTTATGTCTGCTGGGACCGAAATCAAAAAAATGGAATAGATGAATTTTGAAAAAAAAAATTTACTGTATGTCTGTTAGCCTTACAAGAGTATTAACTACTTTTGTGGCGAAGCTGACGTCATGCCTAGCTTCCGGGGTGTGACAAGTTGTTCCTTGTTTTGTATTTTTTCCCCTCATCTTTTTAGCATGTTTTGTAGGTATCTTAGAAATGTTAGTTAGGTCCTTAATTAATATGGATAGTTAGAGGAACCTTTATATATGACATGCAAATTTTGTTTTTACTCCAAGTTAGCATATCTCCCCAGAGCCGGCAAATGAGACTACAACATGTGTATATACATATATAAGAGTATGAAAACAAACTTTTAGTTAAGCGCGTGTCTTGGCATACCTGGGACCATTAAGGATTTATGATTCATGATTGAGTAACCATAGTATAACAATGAAAATGACTCACGCCCGAATTAAATTAAATACGAAGGTCCAAACTTCCAGAAAATACTAAATAAGGAATAAAGAAAATAAAAATAATTAAAGAAATATAAAGTGAATATGTATGTAGTTGTTCTGTTGCTGCCATTTAGTTGTTTGACATATTAAGTGGAGAACAAAGGAGACCTACCTAGAAATTTGGCCTAATATAGAGCCGTAAAATAAGGAAATGAGGCACATGGCAAGAGAATTGCGCCAAAAAGCTGTCTTTTAGCTGGTGAGGCACTGTTTATGTTTTTGGACGTAAACCTCAAGCTGATTTAATTTGACGTCAAATGATGAGTCCGTGCAGTCCTAATCTCATACCTTTTTTCCTTCCTAAATTTATATAATCTTATGTGTAGTGAGTGATTTTATATAATGTAACAACTTTCAACAAAACAAAGGGAAGTACAGAGAGAGAAAAAATTGTGATTCAATCCAGATGGCCTCCTTATCTGAAATTAATACGACTAAATCCAAGTTTCACAGGTATTAATTATCATTTTTTTTATAAATTGACTGGTAAAAAATATCATAGTTCCATTCTTTTTTTTTTTTTATCAAAAATGTCATTACTTGGTACACTTTTGATTTATATTTTATTCTGGACTATTAGTCCATTTACAGAAAAAAAAATTGAATTATGATATATTAGTTCAGATAGTAAGAAACTAATTTAAATTATTACTACAAGTTAGTTTTTTCTTCCAAACAAGATGGAATATGCTACAAATGAAATTCAACCATTCTAGAGTCACAATAGCAAAGACACGTACTCCTTAGCCAGTAAAAAAGATAGAGAGCATGAGTTTAGTGACTTGTTGCATGCTTTGCTACACTGGGAGTGTCGCAGGAATTTAGATTATCCAAAAAGCGTTTTCTAATTATATGTACAAAATGAACCTGACTAATAAAGTGTCATCGAAAGATTACCTAAGCAACCAAATCTTATATTAAGGGTGATATATGAAATTCACGTTAAATCAGTCTAAACCGTGTCAATTTTAAATTCTAATGGCGCGGCTACCGACACCAATTTAGAAGCATTTTACATTTATACCCTTCGAAAGGGTTTTCAAGCAAAAAGCGCCCCTAAATTTCGGCTTTAAATATATATATATTTTTTTGAAACAGAAAGCCCGTAGGCAGGCTTTAAATATTCATAATTTATTTTAATGGATATCACTTTTTTTTTTTAATCGATTTCAGATCCTCGGCCTCTACTGTAGATTTTTCTTTTAAAAAAATTTATATAACTTAATACAATGCATATGAGTAAATAACAGTTTGAAAGTGCATAGTAGTTTGTGTACTGTTGAAAACTTGAAATATTAAATGACAAAGTTAGCACGAGTTTAAGCCCCGTGAGATTGGACCCCGTTCCTGTGTCGCGTGGAGCGCATCTCCACGAGCCGTTCGATTTTGATCGGGCGGTTCATTTTTTTCGGGCCTATCAATCTGGTATTATTCACGGGGCCCCCATAGCCATCAGATTCAGATCAGACGGCCCACAGCCCGCGCTGTACGCGTGCCGCGCGACACAGGATCTGGATTCCGTGAGATTAGATCCATCTTAACTTTGAAATTTATCAAATTGATTTTTAATGTGATTCGAATTTATATATGTAATTAAAGGGTGTTACATGACAAACTCGCTAATTTCAAATTAATTTAGCATAAATTTAAGTGCTTAACCACTACTTTAATTAAGAGAATTCGAAAAATGATAAATTTATTGACACAAATGCGTCACTTGTAAATTGTAAGTAATATAGATCATTTTCAACTGTTTGGAGTTAATTTCAAATCTAAATTTATAGAGTTTGGTGTTAAATTCACTAGTTTTCTTGATATGTTTAAACTAACATTAATTTTACTAAACCTTAAGTATATTATTATATTTTTTTCATTAATCTTTTAGCAGAATTTAATGAAACTTGATGCTACAATGTGTAGGGAGGAAAAAAAATTGCAACCAAGGTAAGAAACACATTCCTACTTCAGCATTTTAATTCCACGTGTAGACAAAGAAGTGGGTCCAATACATGTGCGCCTCGAGAGAAATGACCTCAATGATCCCTGATTATGAAAGTGTTGGAGTTTCTTAATCTCTGCAACATAATTCATAAATGTATATTTTTATTTAGGTGTTAAGTTGCAATCTCTACCAATATGAATATGTTGCTTCTTCTATATGTTGATTTCCTTTGCCTTGAAGCTAAGCTCTTTCCCTTTGGCTCGTTTGGTATAATAATCTAGTTAGTTAAGATTTAAAAATTGTGAAAATGGTGACCATCCTGCTCGTTAGCTCTGTTATCTTCTTACAGAAGTTGTAGAAATAATAGGGATCATAAAGGAAATTGGGTTATTAAACTTAAAAAAAAAACGGTAATGTATATGGTTTCTAAACTTTGATTTGCAATTTGGTATTGCATTGTGCATTACGGGGAAAAAAAAAACAATTTGGTATTGTAGTTTTGAACAAAACCAAAGTGGGTTATAAACTTAAAAAAAAAAAAAAGGGAAGCAAATTGATCTTCAAATTTAAAAAAAGAAAAAAGAAAAAACCAGAACCAAAATTAATAAAATAAAAAAATAGGTTAATTTACCTTCCTCAAAAATAAGCAATTAATCTACCGATCGAGCCTCCTACAATAATGATGGCATACGACTATCAAACTTCGGTAAAACATCTGATCAAAGTCATTTTTCCCAATTTGATTTTGGGTAAACACATCGCTTCCATGGTAAAAGATGGAAGATCTTAGTCCACAAAAAAGACTAATGCTGTTAATTTTAGAGAAATTCATGGACTAATTAATTATTTTACTTTTAAAAAGTGTAAAGATTGATTTGGTGCAAATTATTATAGAAGTTTTAAAGAACAACTTTTTTGACGCATAATTCGAGCAACTTTTTTTTTTCTAGAATTAATTTTGATGTAGAAGTAGAAGTCCCACGATCAATTTATTGTTTTTCAACAAGAACAAAATATAATTCTCCCAAAAAATTTGTAAGAGGTACTTTTGGGTTCGGTGATGAAACTTTTAGATTTTTTAACGACAAAAATATAGTAAACCTTTACTGTCCTAAAATAAAAATGAAAACGAACATCCATATATATATATATATATATATAAAGAAATATTGAGTTCTTTCTGTCCTTATATAATGGCTAGATATAGGAAAAGGCCGGATTTAAAACACAAGATGTTGGTTAAGTCAATTAACGCTATTGAGAAAACATATAGTGGAGTTAATTATTACGAGTGCCATTTCCTCTAGACAAAAAGGACACATCAGCAAAAGCAAAAGTGACCGCAAGGCTTGAAGCACCCAAAATCAAGAAAATTACCCCCAACAACTAATTGTTACTCTTGATTTAAAGTTGTTTATAATTAGAACTTATATATCCTCGACGAAAAACGACACCTTCAATTCCATATATGACGATGATTTTCTGATCCCGAACTATATTCTGTTGACGTATATATACATCATATATGCGCGACTTCCTTTGATCTTATTTTAATTGCTAATAAAACAAAACAATTGCCTGGTCCTACATATAGTATTTGGGATGTCTTCTCAAATCACCAAGTATTTATATTTTGACCGGTGCTGGAACCTTTATCGTCCTTTTTGACCTCATATTGCTTGCATTTGTAAATGTGTTTATTTAAGAATTTATGTTTATGAAATCAATTGCTAGAAAATGATAGATTATTGGGTATAACCAACAAAACATATTTTGATATTTATCCACTTAACTATCATGACGTGATAATTTATTAAAGATGAAGTGCACTGGAAGGAGTCAGTGAGTCACAAGAAGCACAATTAACTAGTCATGGATTAGATATGATTTACTAACAGCATAAAATATACTACTAAAACATCCTAAATCCACAAGTAATAATTTTCTTGAGAAATTAAGCATCTTTACCAGCTATTAATAATAGAGTACCGTTGCATTCCCGCTCATTTTAAACCACCCACTTTACCCCCATTTCCTTTTTCTCTACCTACTGATAATAAAAACACCCCAACCCCACAACACATATAAAAGCATTGGTTCCACCTCTCTATTCTCTCACCTGACCCCCTTCTTAATTTTCTTATTTTCTCTTTTCCCTTCTCAATCTTCACACAAACACAAACACAGTATGAACCCATTGGATAAATCATCAAATAAGAAGAAGCTTCCCATATGGAAGAAAGCCTTGATCCATTCTACCATCTGCTTCGTCATGGGTTTCTTTACCGGGTTCGCACCGACAACAATCACCTCTGAGCCGAATCGGACACATCAGCCGATAAGCAAACTGTCGGTCTTACCAGAATCAATTAATTCATTGCACAAATCTTCCAGCCAGCACGTACTCAACCAAAGTCTTATTGCCCAACTTCCGATGCGCAGCAATCCAGACCCATTACCTGATAAGCCGCTCGAGTCTGATCCAAAAGGCCTCTTGATAATCATAACCACAACCCAATATGGCGATCCAACCCAAGCCGCCTCTCTCACAAGGATGGCCCACACATTGAAGTTGGTTCATCCGCCACTATTGTGGGTCGTGGTCGAGTCACGTGTTAATGCTCCAGAGACCGCACGGCTATTAAGGGACACCGGTGTGATGTACCGGCACATAACGTACAAGGAAAACTTCACAGATTTTGAAGAGGAGGTTCACCACCAAAGAAATGCTGCTTTGAGCCACCTTGAGCATCACAGGATTACCGGACTTGTGCATTTTGCTGACCGATTGAACTTTTATGATCCAAGGTTTTTTGAGGAGATTAGACAAATTGAGTAAGTTGCACACTCTCTCTTCTCTCTTTTAGTTTTTTTTCATCTTTCTCTCATTGATCTAGGTGTAACATTTCGTGTAAATTAATCAGAGTAGGAAGTCATGCATCTGAGGAAATTACGTCGGTGATCATATATACTCCACAAATAAAGGCTAATTATGTTTCAGGATTTTGAAATTTAAAGTTATTCTTCAATTTGCATACTTTAACCCCCGAAATGCTATTAGATTTATGAAATATTTAAATGAACCAATCATGAGAATATTGAATTGACCATATGTTCGGCTCTTTTTCCTTCAAGAAATTAAACCATAATAATCATGCACATGTCAAACAAAATAAATATAAATTATAATACGTAAAATTTATTACTTCATCAGTTTTCTATCAACTATTTTTAATGGAATTGGGGTATTATATTGTCGAACAATAATGATCCTGTGGAAAAGGAACCTGGAATAAAAAAAAAAGGGGGGGGGCGGGGGTGTATAGTTGTTGGGAGCTTTTTCTCGCTACTTGTAGGAAAAACACAATATAAATTATTTCAAGGTGTCATGTTACCTCCAATATTTCCAGCTAGCTCTTTTCATACTTTTGAGTCTTGATTCCTATTTCTATGTCGTTTACTTTAGCGTCTAATTAGATTAACTAGTATTACGCTAGCACCAAGTATCAGATAGTACAACTTCATAAAACTGTATCATAAACAAGGCAAGAGAGTGATTACTACCAAAAAAAAAAACAAAGAAAACACAGACGGCCACCTTGAATATATCCTTTTGGAGTTCATCTAAATCTGATCATGATCAGACGGCCAGCTTTTTTGGAACAGAACCAGTTAAGAGATGTTTGAATTATATTGTGTTAGGCTCAAATGTAGGACCTCTCGGTCATGATATAGCTAGAATATGAAAAAAAAAAAAAAATGCTCGTATAAGTTATCCTGTTATTTCTCAATACTTATGATGGACTTGTTGTTGGACAAAAAATTACTTAAATATAAATTTAAGTTCACTTAATTAGAATTTATTAGCTAGTAGAGTATTTATTAATTACTATTTTTTCCCTTTTTCGTTTCTTTCCTGCTTTCTTTCTTCTAATCTTGCAAATTTTATGTTACTTTTAAATTTTTTATTAATAAATTTCCGGATGGATATCGCCCTCCTGCCTTCAAAATAATAATAATAAATAAATTAGCTAGTAGAGTAGCTTCCAAGCATAGAAACTCAAATGCAATTATCATAGTTTGCAATAAAAAGGTAAAAAATGGCCATCATTGTCAAAGAAATGCATGGTGAGACTAAATAACATGAAGAGAAACGTTTAATTAATAATTATATCAATGATCCCCAACTCTCGGTCTTTGAATAGAGTTAGGTAAGTGGTCAATTTTCTCTTTTTATTTTTACATTTTCCCCGACTTTCGTTAATTTGACATGGAAAAGGTTACTACCAAGTATATGATATATCCTCTCAGATTGTTGCTAATTCCAGATGAAGGTTTAAAAATATAAAATTAAGTTGGAAAATAGGGAGTTGAAAAGATATAATATGATATACATGACATAGAAGAAGGTCGACATTGATACTTCTACATGATTGCTCTAATTTGAGTTGCATTATAGCAATTTAAATAAAAATTGCAATTCCGGGGAATTAAAGAGGATTACAGAGTAGATATTCCGATGTTGTACCAACAAAATCGGCACCATGTGACGAGGTCGCCTTCTCATTTCCTTTTCCCATAAATAAGTACAACCATGGATGGAAAAGTTGGTTTCTTTTTTTAAAAATAATAAAAGAAAAGTCGGTTTCTAATTTCTCTCCAATCAAATAGTAGAAAGATGTTAATTAATCAAAAAATCTCATGTAGCTGTCGTGCATGGGAACGATAGGAAAAGCTTCAATCATGCTTTATGTACATTCTCTCTATAGTTCAACGATGTCTCCACTGTCGGTGAAATTATTTTATTTTGTTTCTTATTTGCAAATAACTCCCACATGCAACGGTATGGAGCTATTCTAACATTAAATACCGGCCTTGGTACTGTTACTCTGTTAACCTATCCATACTCTTTAATTGGTTTTTGCTGTGAATCTGAATTAATTCATTTTAATATATATTTTATATTTTTTTCATTTATTATTAGAACTTTTAGTTAAGTATCCCAACAAAAAATATAAAAGAGAGCTATTATTCGTGAAGGGAAATGGAGAATTTCTTGTTTTGTTTGTTTTTTTAACATGGGCCCAATATTTCACATGAACCATACAACATACAAATTGTACTAACTACTAATGTACTTGGTAGAACATAAATTTCAGATATCTCCTTATATCCCTTCGATTTATACCCATTTGCATGATCTAAAATTTTGCTAACATATATGCAGGGTATTTGGGACATGGCCAGTGGCGACAATGGGCCGAAACATGAAAAAGGTAGAAGTTGAGGGACCCATTTGCAAATCATCCAAAGTTGTAGGGTGGTATAAGAAAGATTCTAGCAATGCCCCAACCGCAGCCGCCTCATTGGTGCCGGAGGGAGAGGAGAATAAGCGCCAAGCTGGTCTAAAACCTGATAGGATCAACATTTCAGGTTTTGGGTTTAACAGTTCGATTTTGTGGGACCCGGAAAGGTGGGGACGGCCAACTTCGCAACCTGACACATCACAAGTAGGTTTCAAAATATATCCTCTCTCAAAAATTAAAACTCTCCAATTTTTGTTTTTGAGAAAATTTTTAATATTTGTATATAAGCCCTTAAAAATGCATAGTGGTTAATTTTGCCAGAAAGAAAACCAGCTATATAATCCTTCAAGCGTCGTAATAAAGAAAACTAGTTAATGCTTATATGGATGTCAAATGCTAGAATTCATTAAACATTCCTTAATTAAATGTAAATATACTGCATACATTATGAAGTCAATGCACAAAATACGTAGATTGCAAAACATATAGGTTCCTGACAGCCATTATTAACTGAAACTTTCACATATCATGCACCAAAGTATTAGAAAGTTTTTGAACAGAGTTGAGTATCATAAACCAATCAAAGCCACCAACACATAGTAGGGATAATATTTCTTTGCAACCAAATACCATTAATAAGGATCTCCTAATAATCATAGAAGGATAAACAGGTAGCTAGACACCTAAGCACACCAAATAAAAGTTCTTTTGAAAACCCTAGTAGAAGGTACTGCTCTTACTAGCTGTGGTGACTCATCTATTCATGCAACCAAAACCACTAGCAACAGAGGGCCCATTTGATAAAGACACCCAATAACAATTCATATGTACCAAAAAAAGCACTGGCGTGGATGGGCCCTCTCGAACAACCAACCTCCATTTGTAATACTTTGAATTAATTAAGATCAAAGATCTACCTTTTGTACACCAAAATTATAAAAAAAAAATAAAGGTCTCCATCTTTTGCCAAGTGAAAGTTATATTAGTGTGATTCCCATGACAAAAATATAAGGTAATCATGGAGTTCAATATTCAGGATAACAAATTAGTGAAGAATTATCATTAAAGGGGGCAGTTATAATTGCAGAATGGGACATATAAAATATAGTAACTTTCATGATAAATAATTTTCAATGGAAATCAGAGTAATTTTTGCCTACTTGTTTTTCAAAAAACTTCCCTAGTTTAATTGAGAAGTTTTGGTTTTAGGAAGTATAATATTAAATGTTGCATAAAACACATCCAGAAATATAACGGCTGCATCTGTACCGTCCCGTTAGTAAATAGCGTACACATTTGAAACCAATCAAAACCGGACTAAACAGTACAATTTGATTAAGTTTTCACATAATTTGTCAGTGTATAGTAGATTAGATCCTATTTAAAATTCTTGGAAAATTAATGGACTAAACTTACCCTTTTTTTTTTTTTTTTGCTTTTGGATAGGATTCTATGAGATTTGTCCAGGAGTTGGTATTGCAAGACGAGGCCAAGTTAAAAGGCATCCCACCGGACTGTTCTCAAGTCATGGTATGGCATCTCCACACATCAAGCTCAGCAAACAAAAAAAATAGAAGATAGACAGAGAGATGAAACGACGAGTAATAATTGCCACAAAAATTGGGGTTGTAAATGAAATTTTGGTTTTCCTTCATAGAGGGTAACTTGTCCTTAGTCTCTCAAGCAAAATACATTGTTTATATATAGATTTTACACATTACTGGTATTCTTTAGATGTACACTCTTTTAAGTTGTTGATAAGTTGAGGGGTTTGTTTCAAGGCTTCTTTCAAGTGTTAACAAAGGCATGTCAATAATTTTGGAGGGGTAAATGGCAAGGAAAGAGCCACAAGTCACAGGATTGACAAGTTGATTGAGGTATGGTTGAAGTTGGGTTAAGAAAAAAACATTAGTTAGCTTGGGCATTCTTTACGCAAAGCCCTTTTGTGTGGGGCCATGATCTTCACATTATATAGATAATATACAATTGAAATAGTAGAATTTGTATTTTCCTTTTCCTAGAAAATGTTGACCTCCAGAGAATCTTTTCCTTAAGTACCCCTGGAAAACAATAACAATCTTGTATCTCACAGAAAGATATTATTGTTTGATTTATGTAGAAAGACTACTGTGAAATTATCTGGCCAGCTTTTTTTTAAAATAAGAACTTAAAAATTAAGGAGTTTGACTAATGAGCAGATGGATCCGACACGATCACTGTTCAACTAACTCAGTTGTTAGACTTTCTCAATCTGTGTAGGTATGAGTTATGAAAACTTTTTTTCCTCGCTTAAGAAGAATAGCTTCCAATGCCTTTAGTGATCAGAAAATCTATTAAATGTATATAAACATACCGTACTTGTCCAACTAAATCTGTCTCCTCTCTCTTTCACACACACACACCCCATTAATTTGACATGTTTACAGACCCACAACAATAATCCTCGCTTTTGTTTGTCTTTCAATAGTATTGATTAATATATATACGTGCTAATATCACATAAAAACATAGGAAAATCAAGTACCCAAACTAGATATATAGTATAATTAATCTAAACTATTTGTCTATGGCCAACAAATAAAAAGACATCATACGGTAAGTCAAATAAAGATGTTATGACCGACTAGCAAACGATCCCCATATCTAGAAGACTAGAACCATTTATATTGAATCTTATCGCAGAAGCGTTCTCTAAAGTCTTCTTAAATTCTCTTTTTTTTCCAAAAGGTTTTTACGAATTTGTCTAATTGGGTAGTGTACAAGGATGATGTCTTATATATTCTGAAAAGAAGTTTTATGTAATTCTAAGCACCCTTTAATTGAGTTACCGCCCATTTTTTCATGTTATGTTGCAATTATATCATGTTACACCTGAATTTCTACATTTTTAATTTTTAATATTCCAAATAATTTAAATCGTAATGATTACTTTTATTGAACATAAAATTTGATGTTATACGATACATAATTATTTTACATAATAGTCTAATATTGAATTAATGATCCAGGAAACTAATCATCTGCATTGTCACTAATACTTATTAGCTTAGAAATTTTATCAGAATCGATTGCCAGTGCATCCTCCTATTGACTATATGATTATGAATAACAAATACAAGGTTTCATGTTAAAACAAATGAAAAAAATACAGAATTGCTTTTTCTTCCTTCAATCTTGAAATTATTAAAAGGAACCAAATTATGTCATTCCATGTGACCAAGAAAGTAATACGAATAAGCATCTTAGGTCCTTATCTCACCCTCTTTATTTTTTGTAATTAAAAAAAAAAAAAACAGAGGTCTCCTAAAAGAAGGGGCCCAACTCCAAATATGGACGTATAGCGGATAGATATGATCCCACAAAAGTCTAGAAAGGAGTACAGGTAATTTGATAGTAAATTACCAAGAAACCTTATTTTTCGTTGTCATTTAAATATGTTTTGTACTCTGCATGAACCTTATTTAGATTTTTTTTTAGCGAGTGGATATTTGAACTGGCATTCAAGCACCTTTCTTCCATATATATTCATCCACATGGATGAAGTGTTACGATTGGATTATTAGAAGGTCATAGATGTGCCAATAGCATTTCTCTTTGACCATTTGTCTTGTCACAAACTAATGTCATGTTTAAGTTTAGGGTGGCAAATGAATTGGAATTGAATGAGTCGACTCTAGCTCTAATTCAATTTATAGATAAACATGTCTTCAGTGAATTGCTTGTACTATGTGACGCGTCAACGTCTATAACTAATATAATTTGCGTGGTTTTTTTACGCAAATTTTAAAGCCACTCAGCGCCAAACAATCCAGACTCTTGATTTTCCCATGCGGCTTACATCTGATCCCTTTTAACTTAACCAATCATATTTATAAGATTTTTTATAATCTCAATTCTGTAACTTTTGGTGTTTCTTCTGTACCCCTCATTTTTTCCTTCGTCCCCCACGATCTGACCCTCGCCTCTACTCCTCCTGGTCTACCAATCGCCATTTCCTCTCTCTCATTCGCTAGAATCCGTATCCTGATCTCCTCCTCAGCAAACCACGTCCCACCCCAACTTCTCTCTCCGTTCAAGCCTTTGGAGCCCCTGATAAGACAGAAACGAGACCAATGGTGAAGAAAGTCCACCGGTCCACCCCACTCCTTCCCTCATCTTCGTCTTCTTCATCTCCCTTTGGTCTTAGCACCAACCCCTCTTCGCCATCTATGAAAAGAAAAGGGAGAAGAAAAGGAGACGCTGTGTCGGGGTCCAGGAGGAAGAGATAGAGGGCGAGTGTCGGGGGCGCACAGATCAGATAGAACTCGGATCTACTGGTGAGTTCGACTATGGACCACGGCATATGGTATCGGTTCAAGAATTAGATATTTTGGCCCTTCTTAATGGATTATAAATTAAAATCTTTGATTTTTTTTTAATTTTTTTTCATACTTCTTCAATTTCTCAATTTCATGTTTTGTCAATGGAATTGGATTGAATTTGTGGCTTCTGTACCACCCCGTGCTTGGGTTGGAGAAGTCCTCCTACTTAACAAATGTGTCTCTGGAACCTCCACGTTTAGAATTATAGATAATACTTCGTTTTAGTTTCATTTTTTACATTTGATTAAATGATTCCTACAATATGTAATTCTCTCCTTTTTTTTTGAATTTTATCCTCCACAAAAAGCCTGATAAGGAAAGGAAACCACCCATGATTCTGTTTTGATTTCAATCAAGGTCTATGCCAACTGGTTCTTCATCAGAAACCCAGTTTTTAGTCATCTTTATTTTATTTGCTTGATTGTTATTTTATTTCTTTATCAGGAATGCGTTTAGTGAATATAGCACATATTACTCATTAATGCGCAAGTCATTCTTCCTCAGGTACTCAATTTTTTATTCGTCATTTTTTCGTCTGCTTAATTGTTAGATGTCTTGATGGAGATATTTTCTAGAACAACATCTGCTATGAGCAAGTAAAAAACTTACTGACAAAATGTCTCCAACTCCCATTCATTGACCCTGCCTCATCAGAATCCAAAACATTATCTGAACCATGTTTCAAAATATCTTGAACATTTATGAATTTATATTCCCAAAATCATAACCCATCAAAACCATATAAATTGAAGGTTTATCAATATGATTAGCAACTTACTATTGAATTACCTCATGGCTTATTTTTTGACGTAAATGCTTCTTGAAGAGGCATTGAAAAGGTGAATGTAATAATAAATAATATTTGCTAAAAATTAGTAACTACAAATTTGTTGCTAATGTTCTGATATTTCCAACTGAAAAAAATAGATTAAAAGAAAAGGTGAGCATAAGTAGTCAATTGATATATTCCTATTTATGATGATATCATTTTTGTTTCATATCAGTAACTCTCCAATTGAATTATTTCCATGTGTAGGTACATTACACATTTCCATGTACATTTAGAAATGAAGGTACAATTAATATTCGGGAATTATTTTCATGTGCAGGTAAATCATGCATTTCCATGTACAAATTTATAAATATACAAATTTTATTTATATTTTTTTTATTTTCAGGGGATTTCTAATGTGAAGGTACAGTTAATATTCGGGACAAAAATGTTGAAGAATAACTCAAAGTCTGGTGATCTCCAATCAATTTCTTTGTTTCATTTTGGTGCAATTATTTGGTGTGATATTCAGCTGTAGGAATATGCATGTATACCAGTATTTATATAGTGCGTTTTTTAAAAAAAAATTTCTTTTAACAAAATAGGAATGTTGATGGGTGCTTAGTTAAGCGAATGCTTTATCCATGTATACCAGTATCTACATGAAGCTTTTTTTTTTGTTATAAATACTTTTCCTGTAGAATGATCATGTTTATATTCGGGATTAATTATGAAAACAATTAAAGATTTCTTATGGCGATAAGAAATTAGAAAATTAAATATTGTCATGAGGATGTGAAAAGTATGTTATTATTATTAAGAAAAAAGAATACACATAAATGAATTAAATTTGAGTTAATAACAATGATAAAAATTTAATTTAATACACTATTATATCGAGTTCAATTCGATTATTGTCAATTAAATATAATTGATATAAATGAGGAATTAAATTATTTTCTTTTTTTGCATCTTCAATTCAGGTCCATTTAATTCAACGAGTGTCGATTAGGTTTAATTGTAAATAAATGTAGAATTGGATATAAATAGAAATTTTAATCTTTATTCGGCTCTTCGATTCTAATCTTCTATATAGATGGTATTTAAGTCCATTGAATTCAGTTATAGTATATTAGGTTTAATTGCAAAAACAGTACACAATCATCAAATAATTATTAACATATATTAAAATTTAAATTTTAAATTATAATTAAAAATTTTAAAACTATGTGGAAAATACTATATCGAGCGAAGCTTGATATCCAACCCTAGTGCTTATGTTTTTTTTACATTTTTCTTGGAATATAGACATTGTATGCTCTGCTTTATTTTTGTTGCATCAAGAGGAAGTGTTATGCTTCATCTACAAGAACTAATTTGAAGGCTATGTGATTTATTGGGCTTCATCCGTTTCAATGCATCCTGTAGAAGTTGAAAAGAAAAAAAAAACAGAGAAATCTAATTCCGTGTGAATTTACTTTCCACTTTTGATTCTTATTTTATTCTTCATTCCGAACTCGTTAATTCCAGGAGACTTCGGCCAGATAAGTGCCGCCCCTGTGAACTGAATTACTGCTGCAATTCAAAAAAGGCCTTCTCTCTTTCTATTTCCAAGCGAGGTGAGGTAAGGATATTATCCTCTTATTGCCAGAATTATATAGCATTGCTGTTTCTTTAAGGGTACAGAGTAGGTTCAAAAGTCCCAGTACAGAATAATTCCTTTTAGTTGGAATCTTTTGACCAAATTTGGTGGGTATTTAGTGATTAAAGACCTTTTTTTTGTGAGGTGTTATGGACCTGGAATCCTGGATTAACTCACTATTATTTGGTCACCTGTAGAATAATGCAAGCATGATTATACTTTTTTTGGACTAAAATCATTACAAACAGTCGGTGCAAATTACCAAATGCAGCCAGAGCCAACTTGTAAAGAATGGTAGGTTCCAGTTGTTGACTCTGACCAAGACATTTTAATTTCTAATAATTTGAAGACGCTCATGTCAATTCAGACGTCTCTTCCTTTTTAGTGATTCCATGATTAGTCATTTTCTTTTGTTTTAAATTTTTGATGAATAGTGCTTGTCTCCTTGATCCTGATTATGGAAATGTTGAGTAAAAAATCGCACTTGAGAAAGAAACCGATTGCGACTGACAACATAGTAATCGTCTTTGCATGATCACAAGATCACTATTCGAGGATGAAATGAATCCAGTTAAAAAGTTCAATAATTAGCTTCAAAAGGGAGAGTAAAACCTATTAACCAGCAAATAAAGACAGCCATGTATGGCAGGTATGACACTTCTATCATACTTACTCAAGAAAAGAATTTAATGTACATAATTTGCTTAATTTATTTCTTTTGGACATGATGTTCTGAAAAAAAAAACAAAACAAAATTATGCTTGATTTAAATATGTCTCCTTATAAATAAAAAAAATGATTGGTTATATTTTGATATGTCAAACTAAATTACAAGTTCAAATGGATTGAATATGTCTTAAGGACTCCAAATCATGGTTCGGAAATGTCAGAATGCAAATCCATTGTGACATACTCCACTTTATCCCAACCATGTAGCAGTTTGAAATTAAAGAATAAGTTTAGTGAGATCTAGAATTTATAATGCAGATATTATGCATGTATAACTCAGCAAATATCTTTAAGTTATTTATGAACACTACAAGAAAAGTCACTTTCTGCATCGTCTTTCTACATCCGCAATTAGATATATTATTTTCATTGCCGCAGCTGATGTAAGAGCATATACATTAACTGCATCTATTGGATGGAAGCAAATATTCAATTAAGTTACATTAGTAAATTCAATGCAGATAGAAGAAAATAGTTACATCAGCATTTCCCATACAACTAGCTATTATTTACACCAATAAGCTGATGCAAACAAATATAGGTCGATGCAAAATGTTGAAAAACTAAATGTGGATGCAAATATGTTTTTTTTGGCTGATGCAACAGATATTTTTTGCTGTAAAATCATAAATCCTGATGCAGATACTGCAGTTTCCTGTAGTGGAAGCAAATAATAACATATAAAAATACTGATAACTATAAAAATCCAGCAGAAACATCCATGAATTTCATCAGTAATTATATTTGTAAAATTTGTAAATCAAAGAACAACATGGTTGCAAAATTAATTATTTGCAAATCTCATCTAACTCGTATCCTTTCATGAAAATACAAAAAAAAAAAAAAAAAAAAAAAAAATTGATTTACATACGAGACAAATATATTAATTATAAGAAAACTTTGTTAGGGCATTTTGATATTCAGTGTGGACGCCTGCAGATCTTACCAGAACTCGCTCAAAATCAGTCTGGCAGATAATAAAAGTTGATCAGAATTGTCCACTAGGGAAAACTGTATGTAGCAAACTCTCTATGTTTTCAGAAAGTGTTAGAACAGAATAATATGTTTCAAGTCTAGTCTTTGACTCTTAGGGGTTGCTGAAATTTCTTGATATTTGGTACTGCCAAGTGGTTTCAGTGAATCTTTGGTATGCAAAAACTAAAATGTAATAAATACAGGTGGAAGGAATGGTGGAAACAAAGGGGACAGCAGCATATGTGTGTGTTTGTGTGTGTCAACGTCAAATGCAACCAATACAGCTATACCTATACTGGTTTGGGGAAACGCTGTACAGCTTATAATCTATATGAACAAACTTTCCCTGTGTTGATATAGCAATTCTGAATCTTTATTATCCAAATTAAGGCCCAAAGAAACTGTTTACATGCTTTCTGGTCCCTGTTTTTAACTTACTAATCCAGTATAATTGTAATTTGTACAGAGCCCAGATAATTTTCTCAACCCCATATTTATAACTAATGCCCCTGATTAAATGTCCAAGTTTTTTTAACTTATTAATCTAGTATAATTGTGCAAAGCCCAAATAACTCACCCAACAGCATATAAAGCTAATAATTTCCCCGGTTTTCCAAACTTTAACCAAAGAACCATTGAAGGCCTAGAGGAACTTTTTTTTTTTAATAGAAGTATTACATATGATATGAGTCAGGTAGAAGAAATTAAAGTCCTAGCCCTGAAACTAAATGTGTAGTTGGGCTGTTATTTGAACCAGCTGTCGTTACTCAATAGTGAAATGGGCTTTATCATGAAACAGCGGTAGATTATTCACGAATTATAAGTGCCATCGCTAAAAAAGCCATCGCGCGCCATCGCTGCACAGAACATGTGTCTACTATAAATGCTCAGTTTAATAATAAGAAGTGTTCAGTTTTATAATCAAAAGTGTTCAGTTAAATGCGTCAACTAATGGGCAGAGTCGCGCCAGGGTCAAAGTCGCGCGTGGGAGAGAGGTGCGCCAGGGGGCAGGGGTAGAGTCGGAAAAAATTTAATTTGAACCGGATCGGTTCACGACCCCTTCTAATTTTTTCATGTGTTTTTTGTCCGGTTCGTGACCCCTTCGCTCACCTATTAAAAAAACTGAAAAGTGGTACTGAACATTTATATCTAATAACGTGAATATTTGTATTATTACACTGAACATTTGTTTTTACTAAAATGAACATTTATACTTATCCAATAAACATTTTTGCTTATAGCATTAGTATTTTTTTATTGCAACTAACTGAACATTTGTACTTACCCAACTGAACATTTGTACTTTCTAAACTAAACATTTATACTTAATAAAATAAACATTTTTGCTTATAACACTTACATTTTTTATTGCAACTAACTGAACATTTATACTTAAAATAACGGAACATTTGTACTTATCTAATTGAATATTTAGGTATGAAATAAAATTGCGCTGGATGAGAGACCATCGAGCCTCAGCGATGGCGCGCGATGGCAATTTGTGCCGATGGCACTAATCAATTTCCTAGATTATTAGCTGTTTAGAAAATCAATTTTATAGAACCTTTCTTGTATGTGTAGCTATGTTGCACGGGTGCGGGTGCGGGTGTCGCGTCGGATTCGTTGCGGGTGCGGGGATGCGGCATTTTTCAAATAACTCGGATACGGCAGTATATATAAAATAATAAAAATAATAAAAATATATGTATATATTATGTAATTTAAAAAAAAAATCAAGAGGAGAACCATCATTATGTTGAACGAATAATCCCTTTTGTATTTCTTTTTGGTTAGTTGCCAGAAATGTAATCAAGAGGAGAACTATCATTATGTTCAACGTATATTCATTTCTGTAATCACCAATTTACCATAGATCCATTAAAGGCCCACTGGCCCAATGAATTTTTCCGGTTTTGAACTAGGGAGTTAGTCCCACATGGTATATGCAAGGTTTAATGGGGGTGTATATATTGCATGAGGTAGAGCGAAAGGCATCTTGGGTGCGACTGGAGCCAGGAGACTATGTGCGCTGCTCTCTCTCTTAAAAAGAAATATAATAAAAAAATCCATTACATCCAATACTCCAATCTAAACATGCAGGATACGCGCACAGACGCGCGTCGGTGACCGAATCCAATATCCTGCACAGACGCGCGTCGGTGACCGAATCCAAAAGTCAAAACAATTAAAATATTCAGACGCGCCAGCTGGCGAATCCGGTGCGAATCGCACGCGTGTCGCACGCGAATCCGCGTCGGACACGTGTCCGACACGAGACACGGCATGAAATTGGCGTATCCACCTAACATAGATGTGTAGTATTAGCTGAACTTCTTGCCCGCCAAGTTCTTTTTAATTTAATGTTTGACTCGTTGATCATTTTTCTATAAATTATAGATAACAAAAGAGCAGGCTACTTGGATTCCAAGTTATTATTCTTTAAAATGGCAGAAAAGGTCTTATCGTCTATGTTTGTATATAAGTAAATAATTAATCAAATCAATCTCCGAGATTTTTTTTTTGTTGAAATTGTAGTGTTTATATTTTTTTCAAATTGAGCACAAAGATAATTTTAGATATTCCAAAGAATTAAAACTAATTTTTGATGGAACTTCGTATTGATTATCTCTATCTCTACTACTTATAAATGCACCTAGAGAAAGGTCACAACAATTTTTGTTAACAATTTTTATACCGTTGATCTGTAAATGTATGGTTAGATCTGTCTCAACACATCTCTATGCGCACACAAGGAAAGAATTATCTCGGTTTTGAATTGCTGCACAGAAGGACTCTACTACTTATAAATGCACCTAGAGAAAGGTCACAACAATTTTTGTTAACAATTTTTATACCGTTGATCTGTAAATGTATGGTTAGATCTGTCTCAACACATCTCTATGCGCACACAAGGAAAGAATTATCTCGGTTTTGAATTGCTGCACAGAAGGAAAAAATTTTCTTTGGATTTGATTGGTTTTCCATCTAATATAGAAACAATTGAATAACATATCAATTTGTATCGATGGTAAATTAAGAAACATATTTTTATTGTCTAACATTATTTTGTTTTTTTATTTGCCCACATATGAGGGCATCTTATGCTAGTTTGTTTTGAAGGATTGATGTGTGGAAAAACAACTGTTCTAGCTGTTAGTTGGTGAAAATCCGAATTTGTTATAAGGTTTCATATTATTTTAGAAAAAAAAATAAAAGCTAACTATTTGTAGTAATTACTATTTTCCTTGCACCTTTTTCTTCAAAAGAGTGATCCTCTTTCTAAATCAGCGAAACAACTTTTCAAAATTTAATACAACTGTCTTTGAATTTAATTTATTTGCTCAATTGCTCTCCATCTATTTTAAGTTGAATTCAGTCGTTCGTATTCGTGCTTGATCCCAATTTTTAACCGAAGGAAGTTTCCAGAGTAATTAAAAAAACAAACAAACAAACAAACTATTAGGTTGCGTGGTAACTGGTAAATAAATATTCTGGAAACTGTTGTAGAAGTACTAAATTTAATCTGAGACAACGCAAATATAATTTTCTGTAATAACTATGATTCAGAAACATGTGGGGGCATGTGATAACTGATAACTGATAATAACAAATAAAATGTATGTGGACTGGAGTGGACGGTATGACAAGTAAAATATTCATGGGACTTCTGCAGGAGTAACAAATTTTTGAAATTTTCTGTAATAAAATTGTTATAGGTACTTATACAAGATAATAAGATATCTACAAAACCATAAAGAAATAAAAATCAATTTTCATATAATACATTATGAAAAATTTTCTGCAATAAACATTATCCTAATAGATCCTTCCTATGCGATAAATAAATAAAATACTTCGGAGGACTTTTGTAAAAGTAACCAAATCTTTGGTGAATCCAAAACTGATTTCCTGTAATAAACATTATCCAAAAATGCATATGGCGGGCTTGTACAGTTAACAGTCGTAACCAAAAAACAAATCCCACTGCCTAATTCTAGCATAAAATAAGACTCGTGCGCCCCACGATACCTCAGTCCTACGTGGCAAATCCAACGGCAATATCGAAGCGCTTCAAGCACCGTCCAACGAGGAATCCAACGGCGCAGCATAAACCCTTAGTGAGACCACCGAATCGACCTCTATAAATAGTTTATAAATACCAAAGTCTTCTCCTCAGAAACACTCAGCCGCTCTCAATCGCTTTTCATTTCATTTCTCTCTCTAAAGTCTTTGATAGGTGAGCTTCGGATCATCTCTTAAACTTTAGCATAATTCCGTTTCCACTTAGCTTAGTCGCTAAGCAATTGTTAGATCTTTATGCTTTGTTGTCTGATTTATGGAGTTGAATTTCGTGGGAAATAGTGTTAATTGCATTAGGTTTTCTCTGATCATCTTGCATCAGTACTATCATGATTGTTTGGTTAAATTTTGTATTGAATTCAACATCTGATCTCTTAAATGCGATTTTTGTAACTTCGAATTGCTGATCTGAAATTTTCATGAATTGTTATACTTCTACTGTAGTTTTATGTAATTCACTAATTATTTCCGTGTGCATACCTTTCTCGTATAGCTCTAGGCTTGTATCGATGTTAGAATTTGTTATCTTCATGACATAGTTTAGTATAATTGCATAATTTAGTATAGTTTTAGAAAATAATAAACAGTTTGGAGATGAAAGCATCCATTATCTGATGGAAAGGACAGGGGTCAGATGACCTTTGCTATATAGGTTCGAATCCTATTGGATGCCTTCTAATTAGCATCTCCTTGAAAATTCTCTGGCACAGGCAAAATAATTGATGAGAATGAGGACGTGTTGTGTCTGATTTGTGCTGATTCCTTTGTCTCTAAAGCAATCAGTTTTAAAATCAGCAGAAACATAACTTGTTTTCCAATTCTTTTGTTTATAATAGTGCTGTTGCTGTACATTCTGGTATACCTGAATAAGCAAATAGTCAAGTGCATACCTCATTTTCCACTTCATTTTGCATACTATTTGTGACATACTTGCATGGTTTAGCTCTTGTTAATCTAATTTTCATTTCCTTGTTTGACAGATAACACACAACCATGGGAAAGGAGAAGGTTCACATTAACATTGTGGTCATTGGCCACGTCGACTCTGGCAAATCAACCACCACTGGCCACCTTATCTACAAGCTTGGTGGTATTGACAAGCGTGTGATTGAGAGGTTCGAGAAGGAAGCTGCTGAAATGAACAAGCGTTCATTCAAGTATGCGTGGGTGCTTGACAAGCTCAAAGCTGAGCGTGAGCGTGGTATTACCATTGATATTGCACTGTGGAAGTTTGAGACCACCAAGTACTACTGCACAGTTATTGATGCCCCAGGCCACAGGGACTTTATCAAGAACATGATTACTGGTACATCCCAGGCTGACTGTGCTGTTCTTATCATTGACTCAACCACTGGTGGTTTTGAGGCCGGTATTTCCAAGGATGGTCAGACCCGTGAGCACGCTCTTCTTGCCTTCACACTTGGTGTCAAACAGATGATCTGCTGTTGCAACAAGGTATACATAGACTTTGGTTCCTGTTCTTATAGCTTGTATATCTTAATGGCAAATGATGTGGTAGCTGATTTTAGGTGTGAGTGAATTCATTTGTTATAAAAGTTGTAAACTCTATAATCTGATAGAACTAATACAGTATATGGTCCCACAAGCTGTTTGCATTTGATTCAATGATTGAATGTCGGTTTTTCTTAGTATTGTCATGATAACAAGTAATGTCTGGATGTGTTTTGCAGATGGATGCCACTACCCCCAAGTACTCCAAGTCCAGGTATGATGAAATTGTGAAGGAAGTCTCATCCTACCTGAAGAAGGTCGGATACAACCCTGACAAAATCCCCTTCGTGCCTATCTCTGGTTTTGAGGGAGACAACATGATTGAGCGCTCCACCAACCTTGACTGGTACAAGGGTCCCACCCTTCTTGAAGCTCTTGACCAGATCAATGAGCCCAAGCGTCCCTCTGACAAGCCCCTCCGTCTCCCACTCCAGGATGTCTACAAGATTGGAGGCATTGGAACTGTCCCTGTCGGTCGTGTTGAGACTGGTGTCCTCAAGCCCGGTATGGTTGTCACTTTCGGCCCCACTGGTCTGACCACTGAGGTTAAGTCAGTTGAGATGCACCATGAGGCTCTACAGGAGGCTTTGCCTGGTGACAATGTTGGCTTCAACGTGAAGAACGTTGCTGTCAAGGATCTCAAGCGTGGTTTCGTTGCCTCCAACTCCAAGGATGACCCTGCCAAGGAAGCTGCCAGCTTCACATCCCAGGTCATTATCATGAACCATCCTGGCCAGATTGGCAATGGCTATGCTCCAGTGCTTGACTGCCACACCTCCCACATTGCTGTCAAGTTCTCTGAAATTCTAACCAAGATTGACCGTCGCTCCGGTAAGGAGCTTGAGAAGGAGCCTAAGTTCCTCAAGAACGGTGATGCTGGTATGATTAAGATGATTCCCACCAAGCCCATGGTGGTCGAGACCTTCTCTGAGTATCCTCCACTTGGAAGGTTTGCCGTGAGGGACATGCGTCAGACTGTTGCTGTCGGTGTCATCAAGAGTGTAGAGAAGAAGGATCCCACTGGAGCCAAGGTTACCAAGGCTGCTCAGAAGAAGAAGTGAGGTGTATTTGTGTGTTTTGTGATGTTTTTAATGAATGAATTGGTATGGATTTGGTAATAGTTTTGGGTTTAAGTCTGTTTCTTTTTTTTTAAGGTAGTATTATGGTAGGGCAGTCAGTTGAACAAGCTGGGTGCTAAGGTTTTGATGGGGTCCTCTTTACTATAGCTGTCTGTGTTATCTTTGGTACTGTGAAGTTTTAAATGATGATGGATTGTTGGGTTATTTTTATGTTGACTGTGACTTTCATCTTATTAACTGCATTGGGTTTGTTAAATATTGATGTCTTCTACTTGTTAAATATTTGAATGTGCCATAAGTATTTTGAATGTGACGTAATGAGTTCTGAGTGCAGAACGTTTAGTTAGAACATAATAGAACGGTTATTTAGAATGTGTCTTAATGAGTTCTACTCATATTTATTATTAGTACTTGGGAATTGGAATGGGAAGTTTATTATTTGAATGTAACATAATAATCTTTGAGTGTGACGTGACGTGATGAGTCTACTCATCATGTTCCAAATGCTATTTAGAATTACGGTTATGCAATTGGAATTTGAAAGCATTGTAAGTTGTAACAAGCTGCAAGCCCTTTTTGATTTGGCTGCAATTGTTCCTAATGACTCCTTGTAAAAGGACTGGACTAGACTAGACTAGACTAGCTGACTATATGTTATGGGATTCTGGTAGGTTCTGCCGAGGCTTGCCATTTCTCTCTTCACGCTTCAACCGTTTCTTTCTCGTGAATTGTATGCGATCTATTCAACAAAATTGTTGCTGCGAAAGCAAATGCCAATCCTTTCATCCACAAAACATAATGTGAGCGCAAGAATTTTTGAGAGCATAGCGATTACGCCTGACTCAGGATATTTGACAATTGTCTCTCACCTAGCATCAAACAGTGCAAGGCCAATAACATCCCTTAGGCCAACACATAACCCCTATCTGATACAATAAAGGTATAAAATTTGTTCTTGCAAGTATAGGAAGGATGTCTTTATGCAGGAATGTTTGATAGTTTGGTGGTCAATCTGGAACACTGAACTGAATGTTCTATGAATGTTTGATAGAACAATACAAACATAATTCTTAAAATGTTTGATAGTTCTGGACTTCTGGTGCACTTGCAGCGGTTTTGAAATCCATATTTGTATCTATGAATGTTCTAGGGGCCGCAACAACTATACAGGATTTTGTTCCTTATAGGAATGCAAACATCTGATTTCCTCAAAGACCAAAAATTCGTGATTGCATGGAACTCATGCCAGTTCACTCTTCATTCCAGCATGGTTCTTCCTAAATAGAATTAGTGATGTACCAATCTCTTACCAGATCAATTCGGCCATGATCAGTCTAGGACCATCTTAGCATGCACACTGATTTTACAAGATTATCCCAGAATTAAATTCTTTTTAGAGATCTTTTCTAACAAGCAGCACTGATTTACGAGGATGGACAAATATAAAGCCTAGTCAAGACTAGATGCATTTTGTGTTTTCCTAGTGAGGCACATGATCTTCAGGAATGAAATGCAAAAGACAAATAATTCTCATCACCAGACAACCAAAATTATTGAATATTACAATGTATCACAAACTAATAAATAGGTCCTCCACCGCTATAAACATTAAACCAGTATTATCAAAAGCAATGTGCAATTTGCAAATGTATTGGCACAGCATGCCACAAAAAAGGTATGCATCCCCATATGCAAAACATTTTTTTAGATTTTTTAACCACTTAATCCTGCATAAATTGTTGGTTGGTTACCATGCTCTGATGCTCTTCGCATATGTGGTTACATAGTCAATTATGCACCATCGTATGCACCAAATATTTGAATCTGTATATTGTTGCCTGCATATTATCTTCAGCTCGAGTGAGAGACTACATACTGCATAATCATTCGTGACAGCATAGACAATGCTATAAATGTTTTATAACACATAAACTTTAACCAAAAAGATTAATGCCCTAACTAGCAAAACTTATTCCCTCGCCAACTGCTTCTCTGCCACTTTCTCAGCTTCCTCAAGGACAAAGTTTTTAAGTAATTCGACATCCCGTTTGCCTGAAGAAAGATGCAAAAAAGAATACCCTCAGTTTTGTAGGCATTCATGACTACCCTGAATAGCCCTCAGCAATTCAGCATATTCAGAAATATCGAAATATAAGTAACATTTTCTTGGGTACAATTTATTTCAGCTGATCAACCTTAGTATGTCATAGAAAGACACTTTTAATTAAAAGTTCATGTATTACCCATGCTTTACATCATGCTAATTCTAAATTATGCCACGGGATAATCCACTATTTATTTTCTCATTTTTTTCTCACTAATATTCTACACTTAGCTTTTTGGATTTTTAGCTCCATTTGCTCCAGTAAAAACTAACTGAGGCTTAGTTGAGCCTTAAAACAATTAAAGGCTCTTTAAAATTGGTTAAAGTTGCAGTTCTGCATAACTTTACCAGGTTGTACCAGTATAAACCAGTGTGGGGATAACTGCCATTTCAAATAATGACACAGAGAACTCTCAACTAGCATGAGTTCAAAAGTAGTTATAGAAGGTGCAAACAGAAATAGCTAAATCTTCAAATAGAAATCATAACTATTCAAGCAACCAATGTAATACTTATAAGGATAAGTTAATAGATATAAGAATGATTTCATCACAAAAGATACCTTTATACTTTGCAACTTCCTCGCCATCATAAAAAACCTTGAAAGTGGGGTATGAATGTATATCTGCTTTTGAGCATACTTCTTTCTGTAAACCGCAATCCACTTCGCCAATTTCTATTTCATCTTCTCCCTCCATTTCCTTTCCAAAATCTTCCCAAAGTGTCCCCAAATTCTTGCTAAAAATTTTTAAACAGAAACTCATTTTGAGTGGAAATACTCATCAAGCAACTTCTATCACACTTTTAACAATTGAAAACTTGAAATAGAATTTTGCATGTTTATTTACCAGTATTTACACCACGGAACACAAAACTTCACAAACCAAACTGTATCTTTCTCTTTTATCTGAAAAAAAAAAAAAAGAACAGAAGAAAAGAAGTTGACTAGATTGAAATATGCTTGAAAATCAATACCATTTTTCCTTAAATTAGCAAATAACATAAGTTCTTAACTAAACCTCGTCTCCAACGACTCTGATCGGATCAGTACAGAAAGTAGTTCGCAATTAATTTGGCCAATCTTAGATCCATCCAGTCCTTTCAGTTGCACAATTACAAACAAATCAAAGGGCGTAAAAGTAAGAAATTGACCTTATCGGTGAAGGTCTCCGCGGTGAGAGTAATGACTTCTGCTCTCGTTTGAGGAAGCGAAACAGAGAGAAGCGAGAAGACAAGGATGGAGGAGAGGCAGAGATACCGCGTAAGTACCAGATCCATCGTCGGTGTATGAATCTGCCTCCAAGTTGAGTTCAGGCGCAGCTTCTCAAGTTCTCTTTTTCCGAAAAATATGTCAAACTCTGACAATAGATCCGACTAGCTGTCTGATGCTTGAATTAATCCGATTGTAATTGGACCTGGGTTTAAGCTCAATTGGATCCGTTTAAGGCCCATAATTGTAAGAAGCCCGGTCCAGGAGGAAAAGACAAAATGCGAGGCGTCTTGTGTTGTGTTGTGCGGCTTGTGCCGATTCTTTTTTGTTTGGAAAGCTCTGTCTTACTTGTCTTTGTTTTTCTGTGTTTGATTTGACAGTGTACAGTAATAAAATTGATTGTTTATAATATCTACTGATGGAACAGGTAGTTTTAAAAACAGTCTAGTGGCTACCTTTTTTCCACAAAAAGAAATGTGAGTGGACACAAAAAATCATAAACCAGATGCTCGGAAAAACAAGAACCGCCTCAGTATTTAGATTTGTCTCAAGTGCATGACCAGTTGACCACACAGTTTTTGGTGAATCTAGGTTCCATCCTTAACAATATGATGTCATAAAATATACAATGTTACAAATTTGAAAAAAAATATATTCAATGTTACATTACAATAAATTCTTTTTTGTGTGTTGCTTCTTGAAGGAAAGATTTAGTTTTTCTTTTTATATATTTAACTAGCATTAGATTTCGAATTTCCAACCTTTTGTAATTATTAGATGACTGTCTGAGATATAATTTTTTCAATTATTTTTATACAATTGTATCGAAAAGTGATTAGCCTTTCTGAAATTCTGAACTGTTGAAAAAAAAATGTCCATTTGATCTTGTTCTTCAAAATCGAATTTAACATATATCAGAACAAAAGTGTATCGAACAAAAATATATCGGATCAAATGAAGCTATTTAATTAAAGAAAATGTTTATGCTTATTTTCTTTTATTTTTAAATATTATAGTTCGACACATTTATCTTCTACGTTAAACATATTATCTTATAATTAAAAGCATAGTTTTTTATGTCGAACTAGAAAAGTATATATTTTGATTTTCGGATATGTCATCTATATAGGAGGCATAATCCAATGTGCGAATTTTTTTTTTTCCATTTCTACTGAAAATTGAACTCGTTTCTTAGCACGTTTCGACAAAAAAATAATAATAAATAAATACATATATATTGATGAAAATTAATAGAAGAACGCTGACTACACTTGCCTAATTAAAGCTATCCACCCTTGCAAGTTGCAGTACCTGCCAAAAAACATCGATGAAAAATAATAAAAAGGAGGCTAATACACTTAATCAGAGTAATCCACCGTTGCAACACCAACGAAAAGTGTGTAACAAAGACATCATTACAACACAATAATTCATAGGAGACTGTAGTGCTAATTGCTAATAAAGCCATTTGCCAACTGATTATACCAAATGCACAACAGGTCTAGAAGAATCCCCCTTCTATTGATTCTTTATAGAGAGAGAAAAAGAGGCAAAAGGATTTTGCTTGCCAAAGGCCCCACCATGTGCAGCATGGTACCAAACATATAATTTTTGTTTCAACAACTTTCGCTCTTTTACTACAAATTCTACATGAGTACAGGTCACGAACACCTCATTTAATTTCTCCATCTAATGCCTTATCCTCTCCTATCCTTAGTCAAAAAAAAATGAAAAAAATTTCTCTTTTTTCACATGTTTTCTCCTTCTTCGAATTAGTTCAATCCCCTTGTCCATGTTACGGTTTCTAGTACCTATTAAAATGCTAGTTTGCCTCGTTTTGTGCCTGAATTGTTTTTTTTTTTTTTTTTGAGAAATGCCTGATATGTAAGGTCTTCTATACTCAAAAAGTCATAAATAAATTATAATTTAAATATATGTTTTTTTAATAGAATCTGAGTTTAAATTATTTTATAAAGGTCATAAATGCTGTATGTCTGTTTCTTTCTCTGTATTTTATGAGGGTGAAATGCTGTATGTCCCCTGGTTGTTAGGTAGTTTGGTTTTTTAGTTATTCTTAAAAACTTATGTTTTTCTTTTACTTTGTTCCATGTTTTTTAGCTATTTGTTAGGCTGTTTAGCTGAGGGGAAGTTCTTAGTTAGGGGAACTTTAAAATTTGGAATTTGATCTGTACTCGCTTAATTTTTTAGTTAATGTTAAGCCTACGGGCAGTTTATCAAAAAAAAAAAAAAATAATCCATTTTGTGCGTAGAGGATAATAAAATAATGCAGCTTTAACGAGCACTGTTATCTCTATCATGGTAACTGTACTTACTTTTTTAACTTGTCCAAACTAGTTTTCTGAAGCATTTAAAAACGGTCTTTAGTAATTTATTAATTACATCGTTAATAATTCATTGAACTTAAATAAAGAAACAAATGGTCTTCTGGTTGGAATTTTATTTACATTAGATTAATTGTTTACTGCAAAACAATCTTTTTTCTTACTATTTCAAGAGCATAATAAGTTTCTTCTGATCCTTCATTTTTTTTCCCTCTAAACCATAAATCGTCATCTCATCTAGCATTCAAGCCTTTGTTTTTTTTTTTTTTTTTTTTTGATGAATCTAATGTTAAAAATAATTCTATTATACCAGTACTCGTTATAACAAAATTCAAATAGAACCAGTTTTGATTTTAATAAGAAAATTCATTGTTTTGATATATAATACACATTATATATTATTGGCGGATAAAATCTTGCATATTTTAATTTCATTTGATGACTATCGAACCAATATTAATATAGCGTAAAATATTTATTTACAATATTGTATATATATATATAATGATCATTTATAACATGTGTTACATTTTTTTAAATTTAACTATGCACAACAAATAACAATGTTTGACATTAATTATCGTTAAGAATAAGTTATCTGTTTTGTTTTCCCGACAAACTGAAATTACAGCATCTTTTAGTGAAAAACACGTAGGCAGATAGAGTTGTTCCTCAAATTTCGCTTTCGAATATAAAGTTCTTTAAAAAACAAAAGCAAAAGTTTCGAAAACAATATAATTTCTATTCAAATTCTCTATACTTCCAGACGCATAAATATATTTTTTGAAACGCTAACGACATCATAATCATATATGACTTTTTTTTATTTCTCAAAATAGCCGGGTATTTCTCAAAAATTGACTCATAAATTCATAGATATTTAATTTTAAATTAAAAATATACAAATTAAAAAATTCCGTGCCTGAGCTTGTGGGCCGAAATTAATCTCCCTACACTCACCGAAAGAAAATCCGTAATTATTACAAATCTAATCAGTATTGGTTCCAGTGGTATTATTTATCAACTCATGGTAAAAGTGTTATTAATTTCCAGTATATCTGCTCAAATTTGTCTCGTAAATTTGTAGATACTTGATTCTGAATTAAATTGTATTAAGTAAAAGATATGCCAAAAATCCTTTGATAATTGTAAATATTGATTCCCATGTGGAAGGTTCTAGTGGCATTCAACTCTTTGCAAAAGCATTACATTGATTCCTAGGTTCAACATGCATCTAAATTAGGGAAACCTCAAAAGCAGAATCGACTATTCTATTCCTTAACTAACTCCTTTTCTCTCTTTAAAAACTTTACACACCATCTTCCTTCCATCAATCTCAGCCCCACAAGCACTTTTCAATGAGATCGACTAATCAGGCCAGTCCATAATCCCATCGTACGGTCCACAACGACGGCTCACCAACCTGTCTTGACACTAGTAGAAACTCCCACGTAAGCAAATTCGGTGGTTTGGATATAAAAACAAAAAATTTTAAAATTCGGTGGCATGGCAATGCTTGTGTTCACCCACTGGTCTGGATTGGATTCCCTTAATTGATTTTCTTTTCACTACGTGTCTATGTTTCTTTTTCTATTTTTAATAGTAGAAGGCATATTCCGTGTACTTGTTTTTATTTGGTCACGAACTTGTCACGAATCAGGCACTAGAAATATTTACTTTTTTGGTGTGTTTTTTTCCCCTACAGCAACATTATTATGCACGATGGATCAATTGTCTTAATTAAACTGAGGTGTTGAAAATATTTGTGCTCTAACTAAGAAACGCTCCAAAGATCAAGTGTAAGAGCAAATAAAGTTTCAGGAAGGAAGAAGAAAAAGATTCTTCATCGGACAAAATTTCTAAATCAACTTCAATCCAATCAATCATATATGTTTATAAATTTTAATTGAACGATCTAAATTTAAGTCTGGTTTAAGAATTCAGTCCACGACAAAAATTTGTCCTTGATATTTATTATTTTAACTTAACCACAAGAGCTATGGTAATGTGACGCGTTGAACCGTTGCATAATTTTATTGTAGAATTTATGGTAACTTTATCATATGAGATGTTGGTTAATTTCCACATTAGCTAGCTGCAGCCGAAGATAAATCTCAAAAAATTAGATCGTTGCGCATAAATCCCATAAAAACGATCAATAATAGAAAGATCAATCAAATCCATCCAGTGTGTGGAACTGAAGACGATTTGTACCCACAACTAATCCACCATCCGAAATTAATTAACCATTTTAATGACAAGTTTATCCGAAGCAAGGTCAATCCATCCAACAATCTACGTGGCATTCTCTCGGTGGTCAGAAAAGCTGCTTGCTGTTCTGTTTATAAAAAGCTGAAGCACTCTTGTCTCGAATCCCAACACAATCACCGTCCAAATTCCCATTTTAATTCCCCCCACAAATTCCACAACTGCCCCCGTCGCATTGTCACGGTCCTCCCACCGTCCCACGAGCCACGTGTCCAAAATTTAGCAATGCTATTCGCTGTTATATGGAGCGCATTTGATTAGAAACAGGGAGACCGGCTATAGCAGGTGGATCCCAAAGCTCCTCGCATAAAGGCGTAGCTGATAGCCTGATACGCGGCCGTTGGCAGACCCATAAAATCCAACGTGTCAATGGACCCACATCTGTCAGTTTAATTCGGCCCATTCTACCCGTCACGACCGTCGGATCGCCGTTTCCCAACTTGTCGATTCTTTTTCCCTGTACATCTATCTCCGTCAAGTTTGGCAACTGGTGATTACAAGTAGGTAGACACGGTGTATGGCAACGAAAGATTGTGTTCCTGAAAATTCACACACTTAACTAAACGACAATTGTGCCCATACCAAATCCAGCTCGATTCTTCCGGTCTTCCTCATGTTTGCTCAGAATCATCGCTTCTTTAAGTTCGATTTAAAAGTATACATATATTTAATGCATTATATTTATATTTAAATTCTATAAAAAATTTAAATGAGAACACATTTATTGTTTAAGTTCACTTGTTCTAACAATATGACGTATTATTAAGAAGTAAAATATTTAAATATTCTGATTATGTTATATCTAGCTAGTAAAAGAATAATACAAGTTCAATTACGAAGGTGTCTTGAATTGATAGAATATCCGAGCATATTTAATCTATTTAACACGAAACCAGATCAAATTTGACGGCATCATATTAAATTAATTTATCTATTTATGTTTACTAAGTTAATCGAGATCGGAAAATTAGTAAAGTTTTCTCATAATAAACAATAATTAGACTTGAGCATATCCATCATGTACGGTATGTCTTCTTCCGTAGACACGAAGAAAGTAAACTCGCTTAAATTACAAATGTTGATTTTTTTATGAATTTGATAATATATATTTATAATTACTATCGCCATAATAAGAACAATAAAAATCATTATTTTTTAAAATTTATATTTACAATGCAATGCATTTACTATAAACAACTTTAATAGCAAAACGATAGTTGTTGTCATATGAATTAGTTTTACATGAATTTTCAAATAACAAGAGTTTGCACAAAAACATCATTATTTTTTTTTGCTGCATTTTGATGTGTACAACATCTAAAAAATAAATAAAACCAAATTCAATTGATTTCTAGTTCATGCTCGTTGAAATTAGGATAAAATCTCATAAATTATATATGCATGTAAAAAGATATATATATATATATATATATATATCATCATTTAGTATTAAAATTTCATTAAATTCATAAGTTATGAGAATCGGACGCCATTATATTCTCATTATTATTATTTTTTGTTTCGTTCATGCTATGATATCATTTTATAATAAATAAGTGAACTTATTTTGTAGTACTCTTTTTTTTTTTTTTTGTCATTACAAATCTTATTTATCACATGCTTGGCAAGAGGAGGACTAAGTGTACTCCATCTAAACAAGAGTGGATCTAAGAGAGTCACAATTTGATCTACAAGAAAAGGAGACAATTAATTTTTAACGACGGTTAACTTATGAATTTATTTAACTCCAGTATATCATCAAAGTGTAAATTTATAGTAATTTTATTAAATTTTGTAACAAACTTTAGTGGATCGATTTTGTTCTTTTTTTCTCGATGGTTTTCATAAGAGGATAAAAGAAGGAACAAAAATTCAACTACAAAATGACAAACCGAAGAAATAAAAAAAATTCAAAACAACTTGAGTGACCAAAAAGAGGGACCAATAACAACTTTCTTCACTAGTTAAATGTCCTCTAAGCTTCTATTTGTATTTTCCAGTAATCTAGTTATCTAATCGGTGGAAAAAAAAATTCAACATCCAACTTTCTTCACTTGGATAGCTTCTACTTGTAGCCGCTACCTAGTTATCAAAAAAAAAAAAAAAAAAAACAACTTTCTTCACTAAAAAGGATCACAACGAATCCCGAATCTCCACTCTCCCTCTGTAATATTTTTATATATTTTCACTCGATAAATACGATTGACAGAAAAAGAAATAAAATATTTTGTACATACTCCGGGATCACCTAGGATCTCCAACCGCTAAACTGCAGTTACCACAGACCACAGTACTTGGGCAAGGTGTTGGGTCAGCAGTTAGCGAAAATCCCGACCGTCAAGTTCTGTACATGGTCCCACATTATATAATTTCTTATTAGCTTTCGTTTCACGCTCTCCACTGGAGAAGAGAAGAGAAACTCCACTCCTCTCCTCTCCTCCTCCTCTTCTCTCTCACTCCTCCTACCAATTTCCCTCCATTTCTGTTACATTCCCTCTACCCAATGGCGGCGCCAGTTGGTGCCACCTCGATGACGTGGCACGAGGAGCTGGCGACACTCGTCGGCGACACGGGGATCCGCTACTCCACCGGTGATCCCATCGACAACAATCACCACCTCAACCCCAACGGCGAATTACACGGCGTCAAAACGGACGGCTATTTCGGGTACGAAGAGGAGAAGAGAGCGGAGGAACCGTGGATGGATCAGATTAAGGGATTCGCGGAATCGACGGCCGAGATGATGCGGGAGCTCGGGAGGGGGTGTTGGGACATAGCCAGGCAGAGCGTGCAGGGTGCCGAGGAGTCGGAATTTGTTAAGAAGATGCGGGGCCCGCTGTCAGAGGCGGCGGAGAAGTTGAGTTTTTTGAACGAGTACTTGCCCGAGGATAAAGAGCCGGCGCAAGCCTGGCCGGTTGTGATCTCTGTCTTCCTTATAGCTCTTCTAGGTAAATTTTATTTTTTCGTGTAGTATGTGTGTAATTATGTGTTTTTAGAGGGTTTTGGGTGTGTTGTTTTTGTAACTGGATGGATGTTGCGAATTTTGTTATAGAGATTTGTTTGAGCGAATGTCGCTTGATTTGCATGAGCGCATAAATAACTCTCAAATTTTGTAATATTTGAGAGTTCTAGTTATTTCACTTTCTAAATCCGATCGACAGTTTGTTTTTAGAAATATCTGTAGGTTTTCTCTTCTTTTTATTGCGCGCGCAATTCTATGAGAATTCCGCGCTTTAAGTGTTAAAAGTGAATTTGTTGTCTGTATTTGATTGCTAATTTTCTTAATTTTCCTCTTCATAATTTTGATTTGGGGCCGAATCTAATTGTTGTAGTCTAGCGTTCGGTGTTAAACTTTTCTCGAACAATACATTTCGAATTATCTAGTTATAGATTCTCAAAAAGAATTATCTAGTTATAAGTACTTCTGTGTATATGTAGAATTTTCGTTAATGGTCCACACTGTACTAAATTACAAAAATATTTTTACATTTCATACCCCACAAATTTCACTGAACATCAAATTTGACTGAATTAAATGTCCTCTAAGCTTCTATTTGTATTTTCCAGTAATCTATCCAAGTCCAACCAGTTCATGTACATAGACACGGTAAATTTTTTTTTTTAAAAAAAAAATTGTACAGATACACTGCATTTTCTAAGCATATACATTTTTTTACATTGCTGACGTCATTTTTATTTTTATGCAGTGTTAAATATAGGTAGCACCAGCAATGAGGCTCCAACAGTAGAAGCACCAAGGAAAATGTATATTGCTCCCCCTAGTGCTACACGAATCCAGCTCCCAGATGGAAGGCACATAGCATATCTACAACAGGGAGTCCCACCTGAACTGGCTCGGTTCAACATGATCATGCCGCATTCTTTTCTTTCCTCACGATTAGCTGGTAAGTTGCCTCAGTAAATTTAGTAATGTTGTTTTCATTTAGGGAAAATTATTGGCTCAGGCTGCTTTTTAAATGATTTTGGTATTTGATAAATGAGCTGCGTTCAATGGGCAGGCAATGTTTCTTTTCGGTACCTGTTGTGATCAGTTTTCATGTTACTGCACATGTGAGTGTAGAAATATATTGCACCTTTTTGAATGAAGACTATATGCATCTATAGTTGCATTCCTGTGAATTCACATACAACCAGATGAACATTGTGTTTGTATGTGTCATACGACTTCATAGTCCTAGCTCGAAGAATTTTTAAATTATACCACAGTCGCCAGTTTGTATAATACTGCCTACAGGTTTGATTAATTATTGCATTTCACGAAAATAATAAAAATGGTAAATTATATGCAGGTATACCTGGGATGAGCCCCACTCTGCTGGAGGAGTTCGGTGTTCAGCTGGTGACATATGATCTACCTGGTTTTGGTGAAAGTGACCCACATCCAGAGAGAAATCTCAACACATCAGCACTTGACATGCTTCATTTGGCCAATTCTCTCAGAATAAGCGAAAAGTTTTGGGTTGTTGGGTATTCGGGTGGTGCCATCCATGCATGGGCTGCTGCACGATATATACCTGACAATCTAGCTGGTACCCCCCTCTCTCTCTCTCTCTCTCACACACACACACACACACACACACACACAGTGGTTACAAATGTAGCTAGTGAAAACACGACTTAGGTTGAAGTTATCTACATTGTACCTTCTACTGCCAGAGAATCTAATTCTTCTTTCTGTAAGGCCTTTTTTCAGAAACAAGGAAAGTGAAAGTATGAACCCATAGAATTTTGTAAGTTGCCGCAAAAAAAAATAAAAAAAAATTAACCCCTATTTATATGCATAGATCTATAAATCATATCCAGGCTCGTCCCTTGACCATATTATTTGTGACAAATGGTTTGATGACAGGTGTGGCAATGTTTGCTCCAATGGTTAATCCATACGACCTGAGCATGAACAAGGAAGAAAGGCGCAAAACATGGGAGAAATGGTCAGCAGGGAGAAAATTCATGTACACTCTGGCACGGAAATTTCCATCCCTTCTCTCTTTCTATTACCGAAGGAGCTTTCTATCAGGGACTCAGGGCCAGCTAGAGAAGTGGCTTTATCTTTCATTAACGAAGAAGGTTATACATGTACTTTCAAAACAAAAAACAATTATTGTGCTATACAGTTTTTTTTATTTTTTACTTCGTAGATGCATTATAATCTAACATGCTTACTAGAATATTCTACCTCACTATTTCCAGTTTATTTTGGTAAGGACGAAGTGTTCATTATAATGTTTTATGCTTCTCTATTTCATTTGATTTCTAATTTATTCCAGAAACAACAACTATTTTTCTGACCAGTATAATCATTAACTTGGAAGAAAAGTATATCTTGGACCAATATAATTAATAACTTGATATAAAATGCCATTTGCAATTAAAAACTTAAAAGACTAGATTGTTATATATCTCTAAATAAAATTACTTTTCAACAGGACAAATTGCTTCTGGAAGAGCCAGTATTCATGGAATTCTGGGAGAAGGATGTGGCTGAGTCAGTTCGGCAAGGTGATGCAAAACCCTTTATTGAGGAGTCTGTAATTCAAGTATCAGACTGGGGTTTTACCCTCTCAGATATACAAGTGCAGAAACAGAAAGACGGGAGCGGATTTATCTCATTGCTCAAGTCTTTGTTCAGTCCAGCTGAAAAAGAGTGGACTGGCTTCCTAGGACCAATACATGTCTGGCAGGTGTGTTTAGGATGTGTTGTTATCTTTTGTATCATTCAAGTTACTCGTGGTAATACAATTTTGTTTTCGCACTGTCAGTACTTGCTGGTAGTACTGATATTGAAGCTGATCCATAATAGACCTTGGTAGCCTTTTCAGCAATGAAAAATCAAACTATTTTGAACTTTTCCTTAGCAGCCCAGAAATGAACAGACCAGAAACAATTCAAATTACAGAATATCAGAAATTTGACCTGACCCATGCCAAGTGGATGTCATAAGACCTAAGCTAATTTCTACTCTCAATCACCAAAATTAAAGCGTTATGCCTCTGAGTTACTTCTCTTTATAATTTGCTTACCTTTGTTAAAACTAAACATGTTTTAGTATTTTACATAGCACGATATTTTAATATGTGGAAATAAAACCACTGAATTGACCTATGCGGTTTATAGGGAATGGATGATACAGTGGTGCCACCGTCCATGACTGAGTTTGTAAGGAGGGTAGTTCCAGGTGCAACAGTACATACACTACACGGAGAAGGCCATTTTTCATACTTTTGCTTCTGTGACAAGTGCCATAGACAGATTTTTTCTACTCTTTTTGGGATCCCACAAGGTCCACTTACAATAGAACAAGAAATAGCTGAAACCACAGCAGAGCTCACTGAAGAGACTGCTATACCAGAAGAGATGACAACAGAAGCAACAGCTATAGAAAATAGTACGGAACAGGAATAAAAGACTGTTTGATCTTGGATATATATAGTTTTCTTATACTTTTCTTTGTTTTTTTTTTTTTTTACTCATCTGTTAGTGCCATAGGTCATATTTTTCTGATTCTCGCTGATTGATGAATACTGAGAATGTTTGATTGAGGCTGATGGAAGGAAAGCTAGGTTTATGACTTCTATACGAGGTGGTTGACAGGTTTTAGTTTCAATAGCTTGTCGCCCTCCATTAATAGAGAGTTGCTTTATTTTGTAAATCGGCAAGCCAAATTAATCCAGAAAAGTTCATATTACATCCGGATGGATTCTTGCTCCTCACTAAGTTTTGTTATCATTATAACCATTGGAATTGTCTTACGTGGATGGTACATTATGTTACATCAACTAACCGTCTAAGTTAACTATCAAGAAATTGGGTACAGGAGACTGAGACTAGCATTTTCCCTTTAAACCGACGTCATTTCGCGTACCCACCGTTCAACATTTGTCTGCAGATTCAGCATACAGTACATGACTTTGTACTTGCCATACTTGAAGTATTTGGTGTAACAAAAGATTCATGGTAAAAACACGAGTACACAACAAAAGAAGCGACACCTGGAATTTGTTTATTACACGGGCAAGCAGTAGGTATCCAACACTTAATGGTTTGAGTGGATAGAGGACAAAAAGAGTTCAGTCCCAAAAAAAAAAATAATAAATAAAATAAAATAACATAGCCACTAAAAAATTACAGTGAATATAGTATCTGTTTGTTCAAACAGACCAACAATTCTACCGCATTTATAAAAAAAAAATTACACAGAAGAAAATCCATTCCGAAACACTTAGTGGCAAGCAAGGTCTAAGCTGCATTTTAGTTTATTCTGCGTAAAGAAAGAGAGAACCAAACAAAGATATCCCTGTATACATTAACAAAGCTCATTGCTAACATAAAGTGGTCCAATTTCTTAGAAAGTAGTGAAGATATTAAAGCCACAAACTCATATATATGAGTTCAAGCTCACAAGTTCTTGAAAGCAGATTCGTGTGACCCCTTCTCTGGTGTAAGCCTTGCCAAGAGTGCCTTATTAGGAAAATGCTCAGGATCTACAAAGTAAAATTTGCCATCGGCCTTGAAAGTAACAAAAGGCCGGTTTGTCTCAGGCCTTCTCACCTCAGCAAATTTCACAGTCCTCCGTAGTGGTGTGGCAAGCCATGTCAGCATCTCTGCCTCAAAGCTGTCTGAACCAGGTTGCCACCTCAGCTTGTGGATATAAGGACTGACAAACCAATGCAGGGCAGCAGTGGTGGAAGCACTAAGAAAAATTACCATCGATGCCACCCCACCTTTTAGTATTACGTTCATTTCAGGTGAAGTCATGAAGGTTATCACAGGTCCGAGGGAGACAGACATACAGCAAGTTGAAAGAGAGAGGAGTTTAACTTTCTTGATGGTTGATGAGATAGGGCCTACATAGACGACACCAGGTTCTTTTTCTTCTTCAGATTGCGTTTTCTTGGGTTCAGGCCCAATAGTGAGCTTGGATCCAATTGCTTGAGAAGCTGGTCGGCTTTGGGTGAGGGAATAGATGGGTGATACAAAGTTGGTGAGCTTCAATGGAGAGGTAGAGCTGGTTGGCAAATACTGTTTCCATGTGCTGAAGTTATGAACATGAGAATCTGGTAAAAAAATGGGAACAAAACATAAGATTTACAAGTGTTAAACAGGTGAGTATCCACTGAAAATGAATTACTTTTACAACTATTAAAAATAGCTCGTAGTTTTGAACCTGACACTTGAAATGTGCTATATGTAAATAATTCACATGGAAAAATGATGAAACTTTGATGCAAGTTTGACCATTTATGAAACAAGTTGATAAGCAACAATCCATATTTTACAACATTTTTTTGGAATTTCAAATGACGCGAAAATATTGCAGCAAAGTTGATACACCGCTAATCTATGAGGCTGACAACATGTCTATTAACTTTTTATTTTTTTCAAAAAAAATTTAACCAGAGTTAAAAAAAAAAAAAGGTATTGTCAAGGCTGTCATGGCAAAGTGTCATCAATGTATCCTAAACCATCAAAAGAAAGGTATTAAGCCCTTATTAAGAAACATAAATCCCAAGTCGTTACAGTGCATGAGTCACCATATCAAAAGGAATGAATTAAGGTCATATTTTTCCCAATTTTGTGTTTTCCGATTACAATTCTCAGCTAATTTGGTCCTCAGTCATTTCAATTCCGGTGAATGGAAACATCAATTTATGGTATTCTGAAAGCTTGGTACTGCAAATTTACGTCTGGTACCAGTATATGCAGACGGGCAGCATATCCTTTGCATCAACAAAGGAATAGTCTGAGATAATTCATAAGCAAACATATTGTTTGCCCCTTTCAAAAAGCTTTTCTTCTCAAAACTAAGGAAACATGATTTCAAAAGGAATCATAGCTACAAAACTGAGCTCAAGTCTGGAAAACAGGTGATGTCATGCTTAGATCCATTACCTACAGTCGTAGACCCTAAACCCTACAAACCCATACTTAAATATAGAAACCTGGATGGTGATTTTTATAGTACAAATCAACAATGGCGTAAAATCTAAACAAGCAAACTTGAAAAATTAATCTATGAATTAACCAATTAGCTCAATGACTGATCCTAAATGCCAGGTTAAAAGGACAAAACACTAAAAGAGAACGACAACCAAAGGCACTGACCTGAGCAGAATCCAACGGGAGGCAGGCTCCTGACCTGAGAGTGGTGTACGAGGAGGTTGTACACCGAAGCAGATCGCCGTCTCAGCGCCATTTCTTTGGGTTTCGTTTGCGGCGCTGATCCTGCTCGATCGTTGTTCTCTCAGGCTGGAGAAACTTGGGAGAGTGTGAAATGGAGAGGTTTTTACAAACTCTTTGAGTTGATCTTTTGGGCCGTAATAAAATTTCTCTGTTTATTTTTTCAAATATAAATATCTGTGTAGCAGGTCAGTAGGAGCTTATTAGTGTAGAATTGAGTGACCCGCTGAACAAATTATTTACAGTCAGATCCGCGAGAGAATTCTATTACGCCCATGGTAGGCTGCCAAATGCTGTTGCATGCGGCCCAGTAAAAATGTTATTAGGCCGATCATCTCTTACTCCGTTAAATTAAAGGAAAAATTGGATATAACCCCCTGCAATCTTTCCGATCCGGATATAACCCCCTGTAATTTCTAAAACCGGATATAACCCCCTCCAATCATGCTTATTAGGGATATAAGTCCTTTTCACCAGTTTTAGATAATTTTTAATTAAAAAAATCAGCAGCATAAAAATTAGGACCAAACTACCCTTCCCTTTCCAAAATCGTTTCACCTTCCTGTTTGATAGATACAGTACCAAAGTTGATACGATCTTTCCTAAAACTGTTTCATCTTCCTTCTCTTTTATACAGTATCATATTCGTTCTCAATCGTCCAACTCTCTCTGCGCCAAATAATTAAGAATGAAGAATGGGGAATCAAACGAGGACCCTTTCTCGTCCTTCGTTATTGAACAAGAAACTTTTCAAAATGATACTTCTTTTACTAGAGAAGAATCTCATCAGAAATTAACGGCGAGAAGAAATGGAAAAGGACAAAATCATGAAGGTTCAAGGTAATGTTAAACTCTAAGATTTGCTTCTACGTTTTAGCTTGGACTGTGTAATTGGTCAAAACAAAGTTCTTTTCTCGTGGTGATATTCTGTCAACAATTTGCTTGTCTTTTAGGTTTCGAAAAAAAACAATTTTCTTGTCTTTTTCTAGAGTAACAATTTAGAATGAACAAAATTTCTTTTATAACGTCATACTTAGAAAGAATATAATTAAAACTTTGCAATGAATCTTAGAGAAAAATTGACAGAGGGCTGATCTAGGGAATTAGTCAATTAATATTTTGAGGTTACAATGTTATTTCGTTTGATTGCTGTACTATAAATTATTAATTTGTATTATGGTGTTGTCTTTATTATGTCATATCAATACATCTGTCATTAAGACGAGTTGCCAATCAAGAAATTAGGGTGAAATATGACTCAGTAACTAGAACAAAATTAGGGTGAATTATGACTTTGTACACTCCAAAATTTAACTTCGCTGAAAATTATAAATTTATAGCAGTAGCTTTACAAAGCCAAAGTAACTAAAACTTATCAGTTGTGATCTAATTGTAGCAATTTCATTCTTCTTTTATTTATTTTTTTTTGCAGCATAAATGCATCCAGCTTCAAGTTGAAGGTGAAATATGATGGATATTTTAGATTGATCAATAACAAGAAAAAGAAAAAATATTGTTTTGGTCGGCAGAAAACCATTTATTTGGACCAATTGAGCTTTGGTTTTGATGAGTTGTTACAGGAAGTGAGTGATCTATATTGTTTGGATGAGGACATTGAGTTGTCGATGTATTTTGTAGATGAGTGTGATAGTAATCAGTCATTTGTTCCTGTTGAGGATGATGAGAGTTTCAAGAAAATGCTTAAAATATATGAAGAAAAGAAGGAAACAATGCTTTATGTAACCAAGGAGCTACTAGGTAGTAGTAGTCGAGAGGATTGCTATTTGGCAGAAACTTTGGAGGTCCAAAATACAGAGGTTGAAAATTATGAAGAGGAATCAGATTATTGCCATAGCGAAGACAGTTATCACAGCCGTCACAGTGATATGGAGGATGAAGACGGGGATGAAATTGCACCCACATATGAAGGCGAGTTCTATTGGTATGATAAAGATGATCCTAAGATGGAGATAGGTGCAAAGTTTCCAGATGTCTATGCTTTTAGGAGAGCTCTTAATCACTATGCAGTGATTAAACTTTTCAAGTATAACTTCATAAAAAATGAGCGATCACGTGTGACAGCAACATGTGAAAAGAGTGAGTGTAATTGGAGGATTCATGCATCAGTTGCACCGGATGGCCAAACTTTTGTTGTGAAAACAATGCAACCAAAACACATTTGTTGTGGGGATAAACGTGACAACAAACATGCAACTCAAGGATGGATAGCTGATCGTATTATTAATGATCTTAAAACCAAGGGAGATATACCAGTAAAGGATTTAAGAAGTAAGATACATCAAGACTTTGGTATTTTGTTGCCATATGATAGGGTTTGGGCTGGAAAAGAGTTGGCTACACAGGAAATATATGGCAAGTGGAGTGATTCTTTTACTCAAATAGGTAGTTTGAAGGAGGAAATAATGAAAAGAAATCCCAACAGTGTTGTAGAATTTGAAACAGAAATTGTAGGAGAGAAGCGACATTTTCAACGGTTTTTCATTGCTCTTGGTGCTTGTGTGATCGGATTTCTTAAGGGATGTAGACCTTACCTTGCTCTCGATGCATGTCACACAAAAGGCAAGTGGAAGGGAATAGTTGCTGCTGCCACAGCAATCGATGGAAATAATTTTATGTTTCCAGTTGCTTTTGCTGTTATGGAGGGTGAAAATGAGGATTCATGGGAATGGTTTCTACGAGCATTGTATAAAGCAATAAAGATGCCAGAAGGTCTTGTCATATCTTCTGACATGCAGAAAGGGTTGCAAAATGCTCTTTCAAAAGTGTACCCATTAGCTGAGCATAGGGAATGCATGAGACATCTCTATAGCAACTTTAAGAAGCATTTTCCTGGAGATCTTTTCAAGTTTGGACTATGGGGTGCTGCTCGATCATACTCCTCGACACGTTTTGATGCTTTAATAAATGAGATGAACCAACTGTGTCCTGCAGGAATTCAATATCTCAACAATGAGCATACAAATCTTTGGAGTAGAAGCAAATTTGGAACAGTTGCGAAATGTGATTATCTTACAAACAATCTTGCTGAAACATTCAATTCTTGGATTTCTGGAGAGCGAGATAAGCCGGTCATAAATTTGCTAGATTCAATAAGACAAAAGATAATGGTGAAGTTGGATCAAAGGAGAAGGGCAGCAAATAAATGGAAAGGCTTGCTTGTTCCTAAGGTGGCTGATGAAATACGGCGTATTTCTCGGGTACATTTAGCACATTTGTGCAATTATTATAAAAAAATTCGAGTTCTACTTTGTTTCATTTAAATAATTCTAAATTATGGTTGAATTGATATATCCACGCACTTATAATAGCAAAGCTGTAAGAGTAGTTATGTTAGTTCCAGTATAAGAAAAAACCATGCACTTGAAATAGCAAAACTTTGTACTATAAAAGGTTCATACCAGCAAGTCCGTGAAGCTCAAAATTGAGCTAGTTTGATACTGAAACATGTTATACTAGTATATCTAACTTGATGTTTTTTGTTATTTTTTTTAGAACTTGCATTCTTATTATGTGGACAGAAGTACAGATTCTAGTGCTGAAGTACGAAAGAATGGATTAAGATGGACAGTTAACTTGGATAAGCAAGAGTGTAGTTGTAAAGCATGGCAAGTTAGAGGCATTCCTTGTGTTCATGCAGCGGCATTCATAGCCATAATTAGGAATGCTAAATGGGAAAATTATGTCAATTCATATTTTACAGTTGATCGATTCAAGATGGCTTATGCTATTGGTGTAGCTCCGATGCCAAGTCGGAATGAATGGGTGAAGATTGATTTGGGTTACAAGATGCATCCACCGACACAAAAGCGTCCACCGGGAAGACCTAGAAAGAACCGGATCAAGTCATCAGATGAAAAGAAGAAGAAACCTCATAGGTGCACACGTTGTGGTTTGTACGATCATCACAAGAATACGTGCAAGAATGCTATTCTAATACAAGAAAGTGAAGATAGTCCTCAGATACATAGGACGAAATCTAATAGGTATGTTATTTTTCATATTTTATTGATTAGGTTGTTAACTAATCATTTTCACTAATATGAAAATCTTTCTTGTAACAGCCGACCAAAGAAGAGGGCATGTCCTTCAAGTATCTTCAGGATCCTCCAAGAAGAAGAAAATTAGAATTTCATAGAGCCTATTGAGTAATTGATAATGCTAGATTAATTAATGTATGAGACTAGTATTAGATTTTTATAACTTCTTTTCGTCAGTGCTGGTTAAAAATTGTTACTATGATCGAAGTTTTGATGGCACTTCCTTTTTACTGGTTTTAGAAATTTATTGAAAATTGCTTCTAATTCTGTTATATATGATGGATTCTCAATTAAAGGCACCTGTAATGTACTTTCTAGTGTCTTTCGAATGATAAATGTGGAATTTCAAAGAAAGAGGAAGGCGAAAGTAGAACAAATAGTTGATAAAGTTTGAGCCACTTAATTGCGCACTATACTGGTAAATATTTTTTATTACATGAAAGAAAAAAATGCAGATCATCCGCTATTGAGTCATAGCTTTAATTTTGTTCCAAGAACAACATTAACTATTTTTGTCAACGTCAAAAGTTATAATCTCCAATTAAAATACAAAAAAAAAATAATTTCCAGGGCAAAACTTGCCGTGCATCAGGCAAGGTACGTCTCCATAATGATGATTTTTTTTTTTTTGATGTTGAGTTTGGCCTCGATTCATTAATTGAGTTTGATCTAACAAATTATTATCGGCAAATAAAAAAAAAAAAAGAAAGAGGAGGAAGGAGGGGAAGAGAGAGATCGGAATCCCATGATACAGAAGAGATTTGGTGTCGTGCTACATTAGGAAGGCGAAAGATCTTCATGATTGAAGAAGGGTAGTTTGGTCACAACTATTTTTTTTTAATTAAAAATTATCTAAAACTGGTGAAAAGGACTTATATCCCTAATAAGCATGATTGGAGGGGGTTATATCCGGTTTTAGAAATTACAGGGGGTTATATCCGGTTCGGAAAGATTGCAGGGGGTTATATCCAATTTTTCCTAAATTAAATTAGGCTCTAACCTTAAAAATAATGTTACGATATTTGGAAATTTCGGAAATAAATAAAAATAAAAAAAAATTTAAATAGTGTTGCGATATCGGTTTCTAAAAACCGATACTATCGTTTTCCCATAAAGATTATTTTTTATTATAATAAAGATTATTTTTATTATTTTAATTAAATTTAAATAAATATTAATATATTTTATTGATGAAAAATATAACATATATTTATTTTGAAGATATTTTAATATATTTTATATTTTGGTTTGATTGATTTTGAGTTGTTTAATTTGTTTAGTTAATTCTAATAGTGGCCACGACTTTTAATTAAATTGACTATTTATATCCATTCTGTCTGATTGTGCACTGTTTTCGATGCCCAAAATGTCTCTATGATGGTGAACTATCCTCATTTGTATTCCCCTAATACCGTCCATATTATCCAACACTAAAAAAACAATTATTTTGTATTTCCTCCAATTTGGCATGATTTTTAATTTTTAAATAAATTTATTTTTGAAAATAAAATACATATTTATTTTTTAAATAGATATCACATATCGCATATATGATATATATCACTGAAAATGGGGGAAAAAATGACTGCAAAATCACACAAAACAAAACAAAGTTATTTCGAACGTTAGAACTTCAAACATGCAGAACTTTCGATAAGAACGTCTGTGTTGGACAAATGACCATTTTTCGGAAAGCTTGCAAAGAGATTACATGGTTTAAAGGGGTTTACTTTGTAACGATTATTTTCTGAGCCAAAAAACACTGTCTGAACCTCCAAAATCAACTTTGAAAGTTTTTTAATCTAAAAATTATATTAAAACTACTGTAATTATTTTTTTAATCAACACAAAAATAGTTATTAGATAAGAGAAGGGAATAGTAATGTAGAGATGATTGTTAAAAATTGAAAAAAAAATGAGCATAGTAAAGGGGAAAGAAAAATAGACTACTATAGAGAGATATATATACAAGAGAGAAAAAAAGAGACTAACCGAAAAGTGAAAATGAGATGATATGAGATGAGTGAAGATGAGATGATAGAAGATGAGAGGAGATGAGGTGAGATGAGATGAGATGAGAGAAGAGGAGATGAAGTGAGAAAAATATGTACGTCATATACATAAATATGTATAACATATAAAAAATTTAATATACTTAAATATTATATAGATTATGTATAAATAATATACAAATAATATACTTAATTTTTATAATCATTATTTATAATTTAATATGTTTAATATCTTCAAATATTATTTAGGCCGGATCCAAGATACCTAACAAATAAATTTCAAGAAACTATTCATTTAAATAAAAACCGATACTAGCTAATACAACAAATAAACCAAAATAAACAAATATAATAAAATATGTTCAAAACAAATATATATTATCTTTTTCATCAATAAAATATATTAATATTTATTTAAATAATTATTATTATTATAATAAAAAGGCTGTTATAGTTAGTATCGATTTTTCAGAAATCAATATCGCAACATTATTTAATTTTTTTATTTTTGATTTATTTCTAAAATTTCCGAATATTATAACATTATTTTTAATTATTTCGGGCTCAGTATTTGTTCATGTTGTAAGTATTTATTTTTTTTAATAGAAAGTGTGGGTCCAGCCCATCACTTTTTCATTGAATTAAAAAATATAATTTACAAGTGAGACGGTTTCTGAGCATAGAAACCAGTAAAAAGAGGACAAAAAAGATCAAATTAAAACCAAACCAAAGAGGCTAAAGTTCATGTTGTAAGTATTTAAAATTTCAAAATTAATTTTTTGAAAAGAAATTTAGTCAAATTTGGGGAGGTCCGACTTTGGATTACAATTATTAAAAAATCGGTTCTTTGTATTTTATTTTTTAATTAATTAATTAATTAATTTATTATTATTATTATTTTGAGAGAGAAATCGAAACGTAGGGGCAGTGAGTTAAAGCTACCTCTGTGCTTTATATATAAGGCTCTATCGGCACAATAAAAACGAAGATAATAATAAAAATTATGAAAGGGTCAGGAAATCAGACTTTTGCATGTGTTAGGTTTGAAGAAAAACATGATGCATTATTTTATTTCTGGTGCTCCGATAACAACGGATAGCCCTGACTTTCACGAAGCTTCCTTGATAAATAGAAAATAGCCCGTCACACTCTTTCATAAATTCAATGGGTGTGCAGGTGCTATCTTTCTGAGTTCTGAGATATGTTTTCATTATTTACTTAAAACTACATTATTTTTTTTAATTTCCTCCCTAAAAACAGAAGTGGAAGTGTGCTAAGACGCCATTTCACATGGTTTGAAATTTTTTATGGTTGTAGCCTAGTAGGTTACTACTATTCATCGCCAAAATCAGGGAACCAAGTATTCCATTTGCCTTTTAATAGCTTGGTACATAATAAAAGTCTCATCTTTTGCTATAATCTACTCCTCCCCGTTCCTCCACGACCCCTCTCACCAACATGGATCCATCAAGACCTCACATTGCACTTTTGCCTAGTGCCGGCATGGGCCATTTGATCCCCTTCTCTCGGCTTGCTGCTTCCCTGTCTGACCTCTGCACTGTCACCATGATCTCCATCCTTCCAACTGTCTCAACGGCCGAGTCACGCCATTTTACCGATTTTTTCAACAGTTATGGAAAAATTCATCCTCTCTATTTCCAATTGCCTCCTCTCGACTCATTAGCTTACCCCAACACTGACCCCTTTTTTCTCCGGTGGACTCGTATCATAGAAACTGCTTCTGACATCTTCAGCCATTTACTAAAGTCTGCCCCAGTTCCAATCTCAGCTATTATCACAGGTATCTGCTTGATATTTCAAATACATTCATGATGGTGTTTATTTATTTTTCATCACACTATATTATCTCATACTTATCTCTTTATACTAATGTCAGATTCGGCAGCAGCCTCAGCGATTCTACCTTTGGCTAAAAGCAATGGCATCCCTTGTTACGTCCTTTTTACTTCCTCAGCGGCAACGCTATCTTTCTTCAAATATTTTCCGACTTATCAAGACTCAAACCCTGTCAGTATAGGTAATGTAGAAGTACCCGGACTGAGAACTGTTCCGGTTGCATCACTGCCTCGTCCCCTGCATGACCCAAGTCATTTGTTCACTCAAACACTCATTGGAAATTCCCTAAGCATGGTCAAATCTGATGGCATAATAGTCAATACATTCGAGTACCTCGAACCAGATTCACTAGCTTGGCTGAGAGGCGAGCACTCACCACCTGTCATTGCTGTGGGCCCATTACCACCAGTAAAGATGGCAACTTCTACTGTACCGACTGTGCCCACATGGCTAGATGAGCAGCCGGAGAGCTCGGTGGTTTACATTAGCTTTGGCAGTCGTACAGCCATGTCCAAAGAACAAATCAGAGAACTAGGTCTCGGGTTAGAGGCGAGCAGTTGTAGGTTCCTATGGGTCATCAAGACTAGTGTGGTGGACACAGGGGATCAAACCGAGCTCAGTCAGTTGTTGGGGGAAGGGTTTCTAGAAAGGGTGAAAGATAGAGGGTTTGTCACGAAGGGGTGGGTGGAGCAAGACGACGTGCTACGGCATAAGTCAGTTGGAGGATTTCTTAGCCATTGTGGGTGGAACTCGGTGACGGAAGCAGCCATGCATGGTGTTAGAGTGCTAGCATGGCCAAGGATGGGCGACCAGAGAATCAATGCAGGTAAAAAAAAAAAAAATGCCAAATTTTATTGATTAGACCCAAAATTAGATTAGTTAGTACCAACGGATTAGCTAAAATAAATTCAGAGTTTATTAATTTACAACATGGTGATTATCTAAATTAGAAGTTTAGAACCGAAAATCACTCAATGCTTTTTTTTTTTTTTTTTTTCCATTTTTGAATCCAAATCAATCCATAATGGAAATTGTTTATGGGGACTCGAATGACAGAAAAAAGATTCTGTTGTTTCTTTTTTCTTTTACGAGAGGAAGTAAGATCAGAGGCAATTGAAGTGGTGTCTTTTAACCAGGTGACCCAGGGGCAAATGGAGCAAAAACTCAGAAAATGGGACTAGAGGGGTGAAAGATAAGATAATAAAACGTGGAGCAAAAACACACAATTTTAATTAGTTTTAGTCATATGTTACAAATTAACTAGCATACTATTCAAATTAGACTAATGCCCTATGACTACCTTGATTAACCAACTCAAAATGAAGTCCGGAAAGATACATTGCTGTACAGCTTTAGTCTAATTAAATTACAAAAGAAGGAAACATAAGACTCAGAAAACTAGACCAGCATATAAGTTTGTCTAACAAAAAATATAATTGCCTACGGGCTTTAATTTCAAAAAAAAAAAATATATATATATATAATTTATTCGAACCTACTGTCATAAATTAATTAGTTTTATTCAAATACTGAGAAAATAAGAAATGCAATTCTCGTTTTAAGAAAAGAGATATGTTCATGGTATGTTTCTATCCTATCAGTAATACATAGAGCATCGTATTTAAATACAAGAACAACCAAGTTGTTAAATTGCAATCTTTTATATACTAATGCATTACAGATGTGGTAGCAAGAAGCGGATTGGGATTATGGCCCGATAATTGGAGCTGGGAAGGGGAAGAAGGCCTCGTCAACGCAGCCGAGATTAGCCATAGAGTGAAGGAGATGATGTCCGATGAAAATCTACTGAAAACAGCACAGAAAGTAGGAGAGGCGGCTCGGAGTGCGGCGATGCCGGGCAAAGGGTTGGCAGAGCTTGTAAGGAAATTTGAAGGATTTGCTTAAACATATTCACAAATTGGTTGTGTTATAACTTATAAACTTGAGTTCGGGTTTCATTTGAAACCACAAATAACAGTAGGGGCATTGTACACTTTTTTGAATTGAAAATTTTTTACTTGTTGCCAAGTAAAAGTCTACATTAACTAATAACCCCGTAGTTTATTACTTCCCTGGTATTCCTGGTACCAAACAAATGTACCAGTACCAAATTACAAGGAATAGCGAATCCTGCAACAAATAGTTGAAGACAACCACAGCACAATCAACATTCCAATATTTTAAGTCGTATATGCTAAAAGCTAAAAATAAATAAATCAAAAAAAAAAAAGCAACTGGAAAACCCATATGACTCGGGAAATATGAGAAAGTAAAATAAGGATGCATGCATGAGAACCAAACATGGAACAAGGAAGTTCCTTATTCTGAATAAGCCTTATTCAAAGGCTAATTCTAATTCCTTCTTTTTGGAGAATATTGATGTTTGGTACCCGGGGATAAGAACAAGAATAAGAACAAGGGCTTGTTCTTGTTCTTGTTTCTTGTTCCAATATTTTCATGGAACAAGAACAAAGGCCCCTTGTTCTTATTCCCCTATGTGTTTGGTATCCTTTGAACAAGAACAAGACCCCTTGTTCTTATTCCCACGTTTGCCAAACATTCCTACGAGCCTATTGGAAACACACCCATAAGAATTGGAAACTGGGCCTATTCCCACAAATTGGAAACACACCCATAAGAATTGGAAACTGGGCCTATTCACGTGCCCTATTCAAGTGTGGTCCCAAACACACCCATAAACACGAGATACAACAGATCCTCCATGAAGGCATCCCAAAAATTTTGAATTTGAGCCAAGTTAATACTAACTCCAAGTTAGAATTCTTAACTTTCTAGCTGCATACAACTAAACATATTAAATTAGAGAAATTTATTTCAATAACAAACTAAAAAAATGAATTAAAAAAGAATTGTTGTTTTGTTCTTATTCCAGAAAAAAATAATAAATATAAAAACAAAAAAATCAACACCATGGCGGTTTACTTGTTAAACCGATATCCATATAAACTAAGATGTTATTTTTTTCATTAATATCTAAGCTTAACATTCCACACCAAACAACTATTTCTAACATTAATTTAGCACTAACTTTTTGTACCTTCTAACTTCAATAACTTCTATTAATTCTAAAAGGACTAATCTCAATTTTTAATCTCAGTAACTTCACCGTCAACCAAACGTATCCTTAGTTTATCAATGGACAGTTACTTAAGCTAAGGTTAATGGTCGAGGTAAGTATTAGTAATTGAAGTTAAAGGAGTTAGAAAAATTTGGAAGTCCGACATTTGAAAACCAAGTATTATTAGTGTGTACTCAACTACTCATTAATAGAAAATATTTAAGAAAAATATAATTTATGTTATTAAATCATAATACATATAAAAACGACAATGTCAAATGTCTGATATTACAGTGCTGTTCTTTTACAAACAATAATCAATGCTACAATTAAAATTCATCATTATTTTTTAATTTTCCCTTATTTTTAACGTTATTTAAAAACAAAATTACAACTTTTACCTGGGGTATTTACTAGATAGTCGCTATCTAGTTTGTCCAAAAAAACTTTTACCTGGGGTAAGGTCTGGTTCGGATTGGACAACATTTCTACATACAAAGAGCTTTATCGGTCAATTATTTCTCTATTCAATTTTGTCCACCCTAAATCAACAGAAATTTTTTTTTTTTTTCATTTTTCCCATTTTCAATTTATTTTTTTTTTTAAATTAAAACATCAGACGAAAAATTAATGTGAACTTTGTCCTTCCTCTTCATTCATCTTTTCTGGACCACAAATTGTGTAGGATTCTTTTTTTTTTTTTTTATTACATACGTTGGTTGTTCCTTGTGTTAGAGTTATGTCCTTCGAGCCAATCATTTGATGATATTATATTTAGTTTATGTTATTGATGATATTTGATCATTTGTTCCTGGATTTTATTATTGACAGTTCATTCAGGTTGAGGATCTGAATTGTGGATCACTGTATTTCATTCAATAGTAAATGACAATAATAAATCGAAACTATCCATAGTCTTGATAATTAACAAGGAACATTAATTATCATATAAGACTAGTATGCAAGTTAAGCGATGATTAAGTTCTACAAATCATAAGTAAGGAGTTACTAACTTAATTGCATATGTATATGTTACTAGAACATAGTACAGGATATGACCCCGATGAAATAAATATATGGATTGTGTTAAGTGTCATTATTTATTTTATCAGTGTTTGATTCCAAGTTTGAGATGTTCAGTTTTTTCACATGAGGATAGGTTCTATAAATATCGTCTACCGCTGATTCCTGATAAGGGCTGCTATACGGACTTTATTTATGTTCTCTTGAATTGTGCGGGGAAAAACTGTTCATCAAGATAATCGTATGTCCCTCATTAGTTCACCTAGTGAGCGATGATATCCACTGGGCCCCTTGATGGAGATGGATTGCTTGCCGGCAACTTGTGCAATCATCTCTAGATCAAGAAACGTATAATCTGCAAGAATGACACATACCTATCTTGGATTATACAAGGATATCATGTGACATAGGAATCAAAACAATAAGAAACTTATTTCTTATGCAGGATTAAATAATTGTATTAGTACATTATTCATTTATGCGAATTGGGAATCATAACGTGTTGCTAGATACCGCTTATGATTATTGGAAATAAATATTGATTTAATTCCATGGCTAACATAGCATAAATCCTCAAAGGGTCACACAAATAGAACTTTAACCATACGTGCATTATTTATTTATTCGTAGCATTGAGTACTACGAAAATATGATAAGTTGATTAATTAATTATATACCGTTGTGAACCGTTATAATTAATTAACTCAAATGGATCATATAGAAATAATATAATGCATATGCTAATTCCAAATTAATTATTAATATGTTAATAATTAAATTTGTTCAACACATATTTATTATATTGAGCCAATCGGTCTTTTGTTTAATTAGTTATTTAAAAGTCCGATTCGAGATGGATAAATAATATAAATTAATGGGCTATTAAATCATGTGAATTAGTTCACATTAGCCCAGAAATTTTCGGCTATGGAGGGGCAAATCTGTCCAAGAGAAAAATAGGAAGAGAGAATAATTATTATGGAAACGTTCCATTTATATATAGGTGTATATTATAGAAACAAATTTTGATTTGCCCTAGCCTCTCTCTCCTTCTCTCTCTGGCCGACGGCGCAAGGAAGAAGAATTTTCTTCTTCTTCTTGCGTGTGTAGCTGCCTCCCTCCCTCTCGTATTTGCTCATGTGTTGAGCGTTTCCTTCTTCCAATTAATTGTTAATCGCGCGAAGTAGAAAACGAGGAATTAGCTATTATCTCGGACGAGCTAGCACTTGTCTTGAGATTTTGGTTAATCTTCTAGGTGGACTAGAGGAAGCGAAGGTGCGAATCTATCGACTCCTAAGCAAAGGTCGAGCCTTCTAGTTACGATACTAGAAGAGGTATAATTTCCTACACGTTCTCTTTTATATGTTAATTGCTTGAATAACTAGATCCGTTAATCGTGCATATTAATTGATTATTAAATGTTAATAAAAATTAAAATTGCACATGGACTTGAGTTCCTAACAGTGGTATCAGAGCGCTGGTCGTTATTCGAGTTTTTAATATTTTAAAATCGAGAAATTAGTTAATTAATTAAGTTAATTAGTGATGTGTATGCTTGCTGTTCTGGAAAAAGCTGTTTTTCTGCCTTGATGCTTGTTTTTCGTATTGTAAAGCTTTCTGAAAAAATTTTATTTTTTATAGAGGTTGTAGATCTTTGAGTCGTGGTTCTTTTGGCACTGGTTTCACTTTTTTCTAAGCAGTTATGAATTTTTAGTGATTTAAACGGTGACGGTGCGCAGATCTGGAATTCTGCTGCACAGTTCTGTTTGTATGGCAAAAAGGACGTATTTTATGAATTAACTACCTGTATCTTTTTCTCTAGGGTTATTCTAAATTTGATGCTCTTTCTGGATATGTGTAATTTGTTGCATGTTTCGGATTTTTTGGACATTCAAATGTGGAAAGAATCGAAGTCGTCAGATCTGTCTTGCTGAACAAGTTAGTTATTTTTGGGCAAACTGAATTTATTGAAGGACTTTTTTAAGGAAAGTATTTAAATAGAATTGTTCTATTTCGAATTGGGATTCTGTGAAAATTTTTTTTATAATTTTTCAATAAAGTTTGATACTTCAACTGGGTCAAATAATTTCGGTCGTCAGTCTGTTTCAGAACAGGGCTTCTTATTTATTTGCCTTTTAACTTGATGATCTTAAATAGACCTTGGTATTTTTCTTTTCATGATTAGATAGCCAACTGCATATGCTAGTTTTGTGTATAAATTGTTTGCATGAAAATTGCATATAAGATGATCCTACAGACCAAAGGTTGAGATGAAAAAAATAGAAAATCTGATATCGGTGCTTTACGCATGAAATCTGGATTTGTCTTTTTTGATTCTCCCTGATGGTAAGTGATCTCTTCCTGAAATTTTTACTGGTAGTTAGACTCTTGATGAGGAGTTTGCATGATTTATTTCATAATTTTTTGAGACCGAAAAATTCTGATTTTTCTCGGGTCCCGTTTAATATTTTAATTAGTTAAAATATTATTTCTAATTAATCAATTGGTTGAGATGTTAATTAGAATACTCCTCAAATAACCTCGTTTTCTGTTTTGGATTGTTGAATTAAATTTCAAAGGTTTAAACAAATAGTTGTAATGTTAAACTTCTTTGCATTTGGAAAACGAGCGACAAGCATACACAAAGATTCTAATTAATGAAATTAATTAAGAACAAGTGAACCATATATATTGTATATGTGCTAACTCGTTTTTGTAGGAGGATCGTGGGTTTAGTATGGCTCAAGATTTCAATGCCTTGTGGTTTGTAATTGTATGCATGTGTGAATGTGTGTAATGCGGCCTTTGGTGCCATTAATTAATTTTGATTAATTTTAATGTAACTTGTGAGGCTTGCATGCCCCTAAGGCCTAGGAGGGAATTAGGATTTTCTACATGTATTTATTTCCATTAATTATAGGATAGGATCAATATAATTAGTGGGAGGGCTTGATTTAGATTAGTCTTGCTACATGGAGATGCAGCGAAGACTGATATGCAAGCTGGAGCCATACAAACCCACAACAATGCTTGTGTTTGAGATGCTAATTATGTGAATGTTTGTATGCTATGAAATGTCATAGGATAGGTATGGGTGTATGCTAACACGACCACCAAACAAGAGTCACATAATTGAATAGTCCCAATTAATTTGATTAAGCCAAACGCTCTCCTTCTCTCTATCCCCTTCACGCCGTTTGTCTTCTCATGGCGCGGTCCGCCATAGCGGACGTCATGGTTGCCACTCGGAAGTCGGGGTACAAATAAGATTTGTTAGGAGCAAATAGAGAGAAGTTGCTTATCGATGGACCCAACAAGTTTCTTGGACATCGGGGCGAAGTTCGCGACGCGAACCAAGAGTCATAATTTGTTGTGATTGGTTAAAGAGAACCTACCCTATCTAATCATTTTGGATGACGTGCCATAGCAGGTCCAACGTGATGAAAATGGGGATCTTGAAAATCCATTACATTCGGGACTTTATAAATATGTAGTGGAAGTTTTAGTTTATATTAATAAATTAAAACATTGCATAAACTAATAAGACTTTGAATTTGAAATTGTTGTAGATGTCTTCCCATTCGTCTTTTTCGTTGCGTTCTCTCTTAGAGAAAGAGAAACTCGCCTTCAACGGTGCCAATTTTTTGGATTGGCATCGGAACCTTAGGCTAGCCCTTAGGTTTGAGAAGAAGGAGTATCTCTTGACCACTCCCTTGCCTCCTCTTCCTGATGAGAAGGCTCCTAAAAAGGACCATGAGGACTATGACAAGCATCATGGTGACGACATAGAGATGTCTGTCCTGATTGTTGCAGTCATGGACTCTGAGCTCCAAAAGGAGTTCATTGATAGTGGTCTGGGAGTGTATGCTATCGTCTCTCGTCTCTCGAACATGTTTCAAACCAAGGCCCGCACCGAAAGGGCTAGACTCATCAAGGCCGTCGCCAATACTCGATTGGCGGAGGATCATGAAGTCGGGCCACACGTCATGAAGATGGCGGGGTTGTTTCGGCAGCTTGAAAGGCTTGATACGCCCTTCCCGTCAGGGGCGATTCAAGACTTCATTCTCAATTCTCTTCCTCATGGTTTCACGGGGTTCGTTGTGAACTACCGCATGAATGACATGGACAAGAGCTTGGACGAGCTCCAAAGCATGCTTGTCGAAACTGAGGAGAGTTTGAAGAAAGAGAAAGGAGCCAAGGATGTTCTGGCAGTGACTGAGAGAAGCAAGAAGTGCAAGAAAAGGAAGATCCGTAAAACGAAGAAAGACAAAGGTCCGGTGATGCCCCAGGCTAAGGGAGCTCCCGAAGGTTCAAAACGCAAGAAGAACCCAGCCTCATCCGAGACCGTTTGCTACTATTGTAGTGGCAAGGGCCATTGGAAGAGGAACTGTCCCAAGTACCTCGCTGACAAGAAGGCGGGAACTGTCCAGCCTTCTGCCTCAGGTATATTTGTCATTGAAACCCTTCTTGCCACCTCTAACACTGACTGGATATTTGATACTGGTTCGTGTACTCACATTTGTCGAAATGTGCAGGATCTAAAGAGTAGGAGGCAATTGAAGAAAGGTGAAGTTCAACTCCGCGTCGGTAACGGCACATGCGTCTCCGCTATGGCCGTTGGGAATGTAGAGTTGAATTTATCTTCTGGTTTTATTTTGGAACTTAAGGATGTTTATGTAGTTCCATGCATCACTCGAAACATTATCTCTATTTCTTGTTTGGACTTGGATGGTTATGATGTTGTAATAAAGAATAAATGTTGCTCTTTATTTCGTAATGATGTTTGCTTTTGTATTGCACAATATTTGAATGGTCTTTATGTGCTTGATACTAGTAGCGAGCATGTTTTGAGTGTTGAACGTGACAATAAGAAACGTAAGATTTCACATGAAAGTACGACTTTAATGTGGCATTGCCGCTTAGGTCATATCAACGAGAAACGCATCAAGAGATTACAAAGTGTTGGTCTCTTGGATCAATTCGATCACGAATCGATTGATACTTGCGAATCATGTTTGATGGGAAAAATGACTAAAGCGCCTTTTACCAACAAAGGTACAAGGACAAGTGGCTTGTTGGACCTCGTGCATACTGATGTATGTGGACCATTGAGCATTTGTGCACGTGGAGGTTTCTCGTACTTCATTACTTTCACCGATGATCATAGTAGATACGGGTATATCTACTTGATGCGGCACAAGTCTGAATCCTTTGACAAGTTCAAGGAGTTCAAGAATGAAGTTGAGAACCAACTTGGTCGAAAGATCAAGGCCTTGCGTTCTGATCGAGGTGGTGAATACTTGAGTCATGAGTTTAGCAATTATCTAAAGGAGTGTGGAATCGTTCCACAACTCACTCCACCGGGAACACCACAGTGGAATGGTGTATCCGAAAGGAGGAATCGAACTTTACTAGATATGGTTCGATCGATGATGAGCCAGACTGACTTGCCTAAGTCGTTTTGGGGTTATGCTTTAGAAACCGCCGCTTTTACACTGAATCGTATTCCGTCAAAGTCCGTTGAGAAAACGCCTTACGAAATTTGGTTTGGCAAGAAACCAAGTTTATCGTTTCTCAAGATTTGGGGTTGCGAAGCTTATGTGAAAAGGCTAATGAGCGATAAGCTTGGACCCAAATCCGATAAATGTTATTTCATAGGATACCCTAAGGAAACGAAGGGTTACTACTTCTACAACCATAACGAAAACAAGATAGTTGTTTCTCGTTTTGGTGCATTCTTGGAGAAGGAGTTCATCTCAAGAAGAAGTAGTGGGAGTAACGTGGTAATTGAAGAGATTCAAGAACCACCGCAAGATATGCCCCAAGTAGGCAATCTCGTTATTCCCAATATGGTGCCTAATGAGGTGGAAGCCGAACCTGTTCCACAAGCAGTTGTAGAAGAGGTTCACGAGTATGCTCCCTCAAATGAGAACTCGAACATATCGCGAGTCGATAGTGGTCAAGTTACTCAAGCATTCGAGGTTCAAGAACCAAATCCACAAGTCGTTGTGGAACAAGTCCAAGAACCTGAAGCGCCAATCCTACGAAGGTCAACAAGGGAAAGTCGTCCACCCATAAGATACTTGGGTTTGCACGACGTCCTCGTCATTGCGAATGACGAACCGTTGACCATAGCGGACATGATGAAGAAATCCGACTCCAACGAGTGGCTTAAGGCCATGGAATCCGAAATGCAGTTTATGTATGACAACAAGGTATGGACCTTAGTTGATCTTCCCGACGGAGTAAAACCCGTTGAGAATAAATGGATCTTTAAGAGAAAGGTCGACATGGATGACAATTTGACTGTATACAAGGCACGGCTTGTCGCGAAAGGGTACAAACAAATTCATGGTATTGACTATGAAGAGACCTTCTCGCCCGTTGTCATGTTTAAGTCAGTTCGGATCTTGTTAGCGATTGCCGCATTTTATAACTATGAAATATGGCAAATGGATGTCAAAACCGCCTTCCTAAATGGAGATTTAGAAGAGGAAGTGTATATGACACAACCCGAGGGTTTTGTAGATCCAAAGAATGCTAACAAAGTGTGCAAACTTCAAAGATCCATTTATGGATTGAAGCAAGCATCAAGGAGTTGGAACATTCGCTTTGATAATGAAGTCAAAAGGTTGAACTTCATTCAATGCGAAAAGGAAGCTTGTGTTTACAAGAAGATCAGTGGGAGTGTGGTAGTGTTTCTTGTACTTTATGTTGACGATATTCTCTTGATCGGAAATGATGTTTCCGAACTAAATGCAGTCAAGACTTCATTGAAGAAAGTGTTCTCAATGAAAGACTTGGGCGAGGCTGCCTATATCCTAGGTATCAAGATCTATAGAGATAGATCAAGAAGGATGATAGGCTTAAGCCAAGAAGCGTATATTGACAAGGTGCTTGTGAAGCACAAGATGGCAGGAGCCAAGAAAGGTTACTTGCCTATGTCACATGGCGTATACTTGAGTAAGACTCAGTGCCCCACGACTAAGGAGGATAGAGCTTATATGGAGCAGTTCAAGTATCCTTCTGTTGTGGGATCCATTATGTACGCCATGCTATGCACTCGCCCTGATGTGGCATATCCGATTAGTGTGACTAGTCGATTCCAAGCCAACCCTGGCATGCCACAATGGACCGCAGTCAAGAATATCCTCAAATATCTCAATAGAACTAAGGAGAGTATTCTCGTGTACGGTGGAGACCAGGAGCTCGTTGTAAGTGGTTACACTGATGCTAGTTTTCAAACCGACCGAGATGATTCTAAATCACAGTCCGGCTATGTGTTTCTGCTCAATGGTGGTGCTGTGAGTTGGAAAAGTTCCAAACAGGATACCACAGCTGATTCCGTCACCGAAGCAGAATACTTAGCGGCTGGTGAGGCAGCGAAAGAAGGCGTCTGGATCAAGGAGTTCCTAACCGAGCTGGAGGTGGTTCCAAGCATCTCAGGTCCAGTAGATCTCTACTGCGACAACACAGGAGCCATAGCTCAGTCAAAGGAGCCTAGGTCTCACCAGAAGACCAAGCACATTCTACGACGATTCCATCTTATCCGTCAGTTTGTGAACGATGGATGGATCAAAGTTAAAAAGGTGGACGGTGCCGCGAACACAGCGGACCCTCTGACGAAGCCTCTTTCTCGGCCCGCGCATGAGTTGCATGTTTCCTCCATGGGGATTAGACGCATGCCTGAGTGGCTTTGAGTATATTTTATTTTGAGGCTTTAGTATGAGACATGTGTATATTTGATATTACATTGAGTACTATTCTCTGGCTAGAAGTCACTATTGATTGACTCTAGGCCAAGTGGGAGATTGTTAGAGTTATGTCCTTCGAGCCAATCATTTGATGATATTATATTTAGTTTATGTTATTGATGATATTTGATCATTTGTTCCTGGATTTTATTATTGACAGTTCATTCAGGTTGAGGATCTGAATTGTGGATCACTGTATTTCATTCAATAGTAAATGACAATAATAAATCGAAACTATCCATAGTCTTGATAATTAACAAGGAACATTAATTATCATATAAGACTAGTATGCAAGTTAAGCGATGATTAAGTTCTACAAATCATAAGTAAGGAGTTACTAACTTAATTGCATATGTATATGTTACTAGAACATAGTACAGGATATGACCCCGATGAAATAAATATATGGATTGTGTTAAGTGTCATTATTTATTTTATCAGTGTTTGATTCCAAGTTTGAGATGTTCAGTTTTTTCACATGAGGATAGGTTCTATAAATATCGTCTACCGCTGATTCCTGATAAGGGCTGCTATACGGACTTTATTTATGTTCTCTTGAATTGTGCGGGGAAAAACTGTTCATCAAGATAATCGTATGTCCCTCATTAGTTCACCTAGTGAGCGATGATATCCACTGGGCCCCTTGATGGAGATGGATTGCTTGCCGGCAACTTGTGCAATCATCTCTAGATCAAGAAACGTATAATCTTCAAGAATGACACATACCTATCTTGGATTATACAAGGATATCATGTGACATAGGAATCAAAACAATAAGAAACTTATTTCTTATGCAGGATTAAATAATTGTATTAGTACATTATTCATTTATGCGAATTGGGAATCATAACGTGTTGCTAGATACCGCTTATGATTATTGGAAATAAATATTGATTTAATTCCATGGCTAACATAGCATAAATCCTCAAAGGGTCACACAAATAGAACTTTAACCATACGTGCATTATTTATTTATTCGTAGCATTGAGTACTACGAAAATATGATAAGTTGATTGATTAATTATATACCGTTGTGAACCGTTATAATTAATTAACTCAAATGGATCATATAGAAATAATATAATGCATATGCTAATTCCAAATTAATTATTAATATGTTAATAATTAAATTTGTTCAACACATATTTATTATATTGAGCCAATCGGTCTTTTGTTTAATTAGTTATTTAAAAGCCCGATTCGAGATGGATAAATAATATAAATTAATGGGCTATTAAATCATGTGAATTAGTTCACATTAGCCCAGAAATTTTCGGCTATGGAGGGGCAAATCTGTCCAAGAGAAAAATAGGAAGAGAGAATAATTATTATGGAAACGTTCCATTTATATATAGGTGTATATTATAGAAACAAATTTTGATTTGCCCTAGCCTCTCTCTCCTTCTCTCTCTGGCCGACGGCGCAAGGAAGAAGAATTTTCTTCTTCTTCTTGCGTGTGTAGCTGCCTCCCTCCCTCTCGTATTTGCTCATGTGTTGAGCGTTTCCTTCTTCCAATTAATTGTTAATCGCGCGAAGTAGAAAACGAGGAATTAGCTATTATCTCGGACGAGCTAGCACTTGTCTTGAGATTTTGGTTAATCTTCTAGGTGGACTAGAGGAAGCGAAGGTGCGAATCTATCGACTCCTAAGCAAAGGTCGAGCCTTCTAGTTACGATACTAGAAGAGGTATAATTTCCTACACGTTCTCTTTTATATGTTAATTGCTTGAATAACTAGATCCGTTAATCGTGCATATTAATTGATTATTAAATGTTAATAAAAATTAAAATTGCACATGGACTTGAGTTCCTAACACCTTGTGCTCTGAACTTGAATTTACTTAATTCCATTAATTCTTTTAATTTCTTGAACACATAGATGTGAAAAGTCATACAAAGATTGACTCGCTCAATCATGTATTCATGTTCTAAAATTTTTTTACTTTTCAGAGTTTAAAATAACAAACAATCCAAGAGCTTGAATTATCACTTTATTAATGATAAAGTTATTTTATTTTTTACTTTATAGAGTTAAAATATTTTTGTTAATAAATCTAGTATGAATTTGAGTTTACCATAGAGTTGATTAAAAAATTATATTATTCATCTCAATCTGCTCAAGTAGTCTAAGTTATCATGCTCTAAATTTTATTTTATTTTTCTAATTTTCTGAGGTCACTCGGAGAGGTCAAACTTCAAACTAGTCGATCAATGAACGTGCCATGCATTTTTTTTTTTTTTTTAATATCAACCGAAGCCCATAGATTATGCATTTAGTCGATATTTAATAGCCTTTCGCGTGGTACAAAAGATATTTTTTGAAGAAATGGTACAAAAGATATTTCATTACTGCATTTACAGTATTCAGCCATTATTTTAATATATACGGACTTCCTTTTTTTTCTTTTTTTTTTCTTTTTTGAAAAACTTGACAGAGCCTATCAAGGATTAATATATACGGACTTGAATCGACATTCAGAGGACCCATAATGCACATGCAGCAGTATAGGAAATTTCAGCCATATATGTTGATTGATGAAAGAGATCACTTCTTTTTATTTTTTTTCTTTTTTACAATGCGGCGAGGAATCGGTGTGATTTCATATCAAACAGCAAAAGCGAAAGTTGCAATTATCTTCATCCAAAATGGTTTCTAGTTCATGCAAATAGCGAGTGTTATTCATCTAAACTGTCATTATTTCAAAACTCAGTATGCTGCATCATGCATGTCAACTATTGAATCAGTTAAAAATAAATAAAATTTCCAGACTGCTATATAAAATAAAAAATTCATAAAAGGATAATAATAGTCTTTTTAGACAGGAAGGTTTTGATCAAAATGATTTTCACATAAAATTCCATTTGATTAGAAATTTAGAATTGATTTTTGTAGATCTTTATTAGATCTAATAACACAAAAATTCCGATCAAATAACATCAAAATTCGTTTGTTTTTTATTAAAATATTCTAATGAAATAAAATAAAATAAATATCTTCCTTAAAAAAAGTGATTTGGGATCGTAATCACAATAATAATCCAGGGACTAAACACGTCGCATCTCTCGTTCTTTCAGGAAAGGTTGAAACTTGAAAGAGACTCTTTGATTCATTCATTCATCCATTCCGCACCTGGCACCGCACTGTGCGCACCACTCTCCGTTCCATTCCTCTCTTCACCGCAACCCAAGTCAAAACCAATTAAAGCAATCCAACACTTCTCATCATCTCTCTTCCATTCCAAACGAACCCAATTTCAGATTTCAGAAACAATGTCCGAAACATTCGAAGAGATGGCACCGCCGATGCCACCGGCGCTAAAAGCCATAACTCTAACCCACGTCCGGTACCGGCGGGGCGACCCATTAGGTCTTTTTCTCGCCTGGGTCTCTCTCATCCCTGTCTTCATCTCCCTCGGCGGTTTCGTCTCGCACTTCCTCTTTCGGCGCGAGATCCAGGGCCTCTGTTTCGCCCTCGGCCTCCTGATCTCGCAATTCCTCAACGAACTCGTCAAGTCCTCCGTACAGCAATCGAGGCCTGAGACGTGTGCGCTCCTTGAAGCCTGCGACTCGCATGGGTGGCCGTCGAGTCATTCTCAGTATATGTTCTTCTTTGCTATTTATTTGACCCTTCTTTCTCTAAAGGGATCTGCGGGCGTTGTGCATGGTGCGTCCCGGTTCGTTCTCGCCGTGCTGCCGTGGCCGCTTGCCGTGCTCACGATGTATTCTAGGGTTTATCTTGGATACCACACTGTTGCTCAGGTAATTTAATTGATCTTTTCTATCTTAAGAAGAGTTCATTGATTGATTGGCACTGGCTTGAAAAATTACACTATGAGATTGTTTAATAGGAATATAGGATACCTTGAATCGGTTGTAGCAAAATGAAGAAATCTGTATAATAGACCAGATTGTACATGTGCCCCTTATTTTTATTTTCCTACTTTTGCTAAAATGGAGAGCAATTCTAACAGTATTATTTAAAATTGTGAAGGTCTTTGCCGGGGCCACACTGGGATTAGTGCTTGGGGCAGGGTGGTATTGGGTTGTGCATAACATCCTTGTCGAGTACTTCCCAGCAATTGAGGAGAGTACAATTGGAAAGTGGCTGTACATCAAGGATACCTCCCATATACCAGATGTGCTCAAGTTCGAGTATGATAATGCGAGAGCTGCACGGAAGAAAGTAGCCACTGATTGAATCGTACGTCCTGCTCACGTGTAGTTTTTTTTCAAATTTATATCGTGTTAGCGAATTTTCCTTTCTGTCCTGACCTATTTTTTCTAAAAAAATACTGAAACTGTGCTTTGTTCCTTCTGAGAGAAAATGAAGGACATTTCTTTGTGGGTATAGAAATTACATAAGGTGAAGATTAGTTCTGTCTGTTTGTTGTTTTATGTGTACTTTTTGAGTTGTGTGTTGGAGGGGGTCAGTGTGGGGTTGGACACTTCATTATCAGTGTACATGAGATAATTTTTGCCTTGTTTTACGACAGTATAAATTTGCTCTTACTTAAGAAATGGCCAACTCCTGTCCCACTGTACACATGATCATTCTGAAATGATCTTCACTATAGTTATGTTTCAGGAAGATATGGGAGTTGCTGTTACTTTTTTGTTTGGATGCATGGAGTATAATGCATGGAGTTATACTCCATGCTTTATATCAGTATTAACTATTAAGTTTTATATTGAGTTTTACCCCCTGTTGGCCTGTTGTCTTCTGGCACTTTTAGATCATTCATCTAATCATAGTACCATAATAGAATTTAAATTTTAAAGGAGTTTCTTATTATAATGTAAACTGGACAGATGCAAGTCGGACCTGTTTAACATATGCTCATGAAGATCTTGACATTTTGATACCAACTTCCATTTGACAAGTAAAAATTAACAATTTTATAACTTAAAAGCACTCTCCTCCTGTCAAACAGGTGGTGTAATAGGTGCTTTAGAGGGTTCTTTTTATGGGTTTTTCTGTTTCTTAGATCACATCTTACTTTACTGTAGCACCAGACTACATGCTATAAATTTGAACTTTATTTGGCTAGTGATCTTTATCGGAGTACGCTAAAGCACTGTGTTAATTCATTATACATCATATTAAATTTAAAATTGGTCTTTGACTGGTTGGTGTAGTGAAGTTGATGAAGTAGTTAAGTATAAAAAGACCAAGTTGTCCTCACGGTATGTTTGTATGTACAGTAATAGTGAGGGTCAAATAAGCCAGAAAGAGATTTCAGCGTTTTAACTGTAATGCACATATATAGTTTGCTTTAACTTTCAATTTACCTTAATTGGGGTTGGAAGGGGACTGGGACTCTGGAATTCTGAGCATCGCATTGCACAAAGGTTTTAGAACTAAAGCGTGTTCCTTGCAAACTGTATCACCTGGTCACATAGATTTAGAGAATGCAAAAGCGTAGCTTTCTCCCTATTTTATTTCTTCCTAATTTTTATGATTCTTCGATCAACTACTGATACTTAGTATGTTCGCATGTGGATGCAGATCTTCTTTTGTAATTCGGATAGATTTAATGAAGGGTTTCAGATTGTATCTTGCAGGCAGTGCTAATGATTTTTTTTTTTTTTTTCTTTTTCTGATCCATCCCAATAGAAGAGTGTTCAAGTCTTCGCTTACATTTTTTTTTTACATGTTGTTCATGACACGTGTAAAACTATAATAGCTGAGTTGAATGTAAGAAAATTTTCTTGTTGTGTTTCAGGCTCTTTTAATATATGTCGTTTGGGATGGCTGGGAATAGGCATATTCCCGGAATAAGCAATTCCATTCCTAAATTTTTCATCCAAACATTTTTGGAATATGCAATTTCATTCCTAACACAATTTCCAATAACACTCTTCCCAATATCACTTTTCTTATTACTTTTTATCTCAATAACACTCTTCCCAACGCTATTCCTAAGCTCACCATCCAAACAACATTTCCTATTTCCGGAATAGTCTCTTCCCACAATTCCTATGAATAGTGTTTTTTCCTAAATTTATGTTATTCCTACCCTATTCCTAACTCATCCAAACGACACCATATGGAACAGTGCTAAAAAAGTGATCGTTGAAACAGTATGGTGGAAAAATGATGAAATGAGGGTATTTGTTCCCTTATAATGTTTTTTTCCGTGTTCTAAAGATGTTTGGAAGTGTGTAGAATAAGAACAATGGGAATAAGAACAAGGAAAAACTTGTTTGGCACCCTTTAAAACAAGGAGAATAAGAACAAGATGGAAACTTTTAAATCTTGTTCTTATTCCCATGAAAACATGGAACTAGAACAAGAACAAGAACAAGAACAAACTTGTTCTTGTTCTTATTCCACACCACTTCCAAACATCCTACACTTTAGTGTTTTGTGAGTAAAAGATTGATGAAACCCCAAGAAGAGTATAATTTTCCTTTCGCATTTTTTTTCAATATTCTATTCTTTCTATAGAACAGTATTCTGTTGAGTGACATATTATTTGTGTATGGTAACTTCATATGGAATAGAATAGTTGGTCAGAGTATCGCTCCAATAAAGGATTGTCAAATGGCGCAAAAGGGTTAGTTTGTGAAAATGTATTTAGATAAGAAAAGGGGTACTACAAAGTTCAGCCAATGATCGCTTTACAAATAAAATCGAGGAAATTTTTTTTTGTTTAAATTAATTTTAGATAATCTTGTTGTAAAATGCCTACAACTTAATAATTAGCGACGGTTCAATAAACAAGGTGCATGCTAACTCTTTCCAACTCGTTAATATATTGCACTCACAAACTGGTCAAATATCATCACACAAAGCACCATTTTGGGGAACATACTAGCGTTTTCTCCTCTAGTTTAGAAACAACACCGGTCGCAAGGTTTGCAAAATTCCTATTGGCTGTTGAAAACTCCAGCCAAACATCTACTAATTAAAATTAAAAGATTTCCCCACTAGAAAGCACATCTTGCTAGTCTCCAGAACCCTCTTCTGCAAAGAGAGATCTTCATGATTCCTTAGCAGACTCGGTGGCTGGTGCAGTGTTACCACCCTTCCGTTCAGCCTGAAGGGATCGACACAAAGACTCCAACTTCTCCTTCTGATTCTTCATCTTGTCTAACTGCTTCTTCATAACCTCCCTCTGCATAATGCAGACAAGTCCTCATATTGCAAACAATTGATATAGCATCAAAATTTCAAAACCATAAGCAACATACAAGCCATCTAAATTAGGATAAAGGAGTTCAGAGAATCTTGGGTTTTGATGTTAAGCAACTACACATTACAACTGATGCTTTTTACTGGTACTTCAAAAGAGATGGACAGCTTTATGGAAATTAAGAACCAAAAAAATATTATAATTCATCACAACTTGGGTCACAAAAATCAGGAGATATAGAAAGCTTTCTATATATGATTGATTACCTCTTCAATAAGTTTCACAATGGCAATATCTGATTTCTCACATTTGCTCTTTAGGAATTCATTATCCTTCTTCAGATCTTTTATCATCTTGACCATCTGATTTAAAACAAAAGAAAGAAAGAGCCAGAGTAAGTATTCTTTGAGATGGCAAACAAAGACCTCAGAGAGCCTTAATATGGGAAGGTCTACTTGTAAATGATGTTTTGATCCTCTTTCCATCAAACCAACCTTCCATGGTCAACAGGTTCATATGAAAGTAATGTTTGCCTATTTTATTTTCCTCACAGATTTTGGTGCGCCACAATTCTTCTGTTATTATTTTTTATTGGAAATGTTGAGAAGGCAAACATCAGAATACAAATTACAAACATGACTTGCAGTACACATCCATTTCCATCTGATAACTGACAAAGCTGATATTAACTCAGTTCTTAGGTATCCTAACCAAACCCTACCAATGTATCCAGATATAAATTCTAACTAGCCAACTTTAAGGAAAAGATGATACAAAAATAAAATTGACAATTAGACAATTGCACAGCGTACCTTTTCCATCTCCTGCTTATATGTTTCAAAGATCTCATTACTTTTGGTCAATGCTTCCTGCAAAGTCATAAACTTCGGACTTGAGAATGCATTGGCAAAAGTATTTTTCCATGAAAGATCAAAGACATTTCATTAAAAAAAAAATCACTATCAATCATTGGCAAATCAGTACTACTGACATTGGGAGTTGATAAAATTTGATACATAGTTTACCATGTGAAATATAAAAAAGCATCTATAAAGATAGATAAAGAGTACAACCATTAAATGACCGGAATATAACAGTAAACAGAATCTCATACGAGTACCTGGAATTGTTGGAACTTTTCTTGATCTGTAGTCAGCTGGAGGCGCAGGCTCTTCTCAGTAGCAGTGAGCTGAGTTATTTGCTCAGCGTAAAGTTGCAACTGTGTTTTCTCCTGAGCTGCTTTCTCTTGGTGTTGCTGTATCTTCAAATCCGCTAACTCAAGTTCCAGCATCTTCTCTTTCAACTAGAGAGAAACCATGTACCATACCAAGAGACAAAGGTGAGCAACCAAAACACAAACAGAAGATGTCGTTGCAATCTCAAATTATATAGTTCTTTTTTGCTAATGTTTCTTATTACCAATTTAGGGGTAAATCAAGATTCTATTAGCAGAACAATGCTAAGTTGAGGCTTAAATTATCTGCAAAAACCCTGTTTACTTTTGCCAGTCAAGTCATGTATGGTGCAAAACCCACAGAATATCAGAATGGTTCAACGAAAAACAGCTCGCCCTGCCTTTTCTAAGTCTGGAATTATAGTCAATTGTGTGTAATTAGCAGGGAGATTAGAATTATCACCTTGTTAGCAAATTGTTGCTCAGAAATGGTATACTGGTCCGCAAGACCTTTTAATTTACCTCTCAGCCTAAATAGAAGAAGGGGTGTTAAAGAAATTTGATGATAATGATGCCTTTTTTTTGTTCCTAGTGTTTGGTGCAGCATAGGTGAATGCTTGACATTGCAATTCAGTTTCTGGAAAAGCATAATCTTACAATTCATTCTCCTTTAATTGAGAAAGGCACTCGTCTTTCTGTTCCTCAAGCTTGCTACTTACATCCTGATAAGAGAAGACAATCAGTGAGCTAATTGATTGACTCGCTAAATACTGTACATTCAATATTTGCACCTCGCTAAATACTATATACATTGAATATTTCAATATTCACACCTTGATAGCATTGTTAAACCTTTCAGACAATTCATGCCTCATGTTCTGTCCCTCTGTCGACACTCTCCTACATTCTTCCTGTATAAAACACACAAATGAGAATGCACTGAAAAAAAATAAAATCAAACATGAACTAAAGTCACTTATTACCATAAGCATTTTATTTTGACGCTGTAACTCTCGACATAATGATTCAAGCCTTTCTCGTACCGCAATTGCTGTGCAAAATGAAACGGAACTTCAAAATTAATAACTATTTCGTCTCCAACTTATAGAATTTAATGATAATTAATTATGATGCTAAACTTGCCTGAATCCCTTTCTGCTATAGCTTTTTGATACATCAAAGTTAGCTCCAAGAGCTCTTTCTCTGATTTTGCACTTCGTTTTGTTGCTTTGCGCTTAGGTTCACTGTTCTCCTGAAAATTGTAAAGTATAAAAAGGAGACTAATTAAACTCTTCGACAAGAAAGAGTGCATGCACAAGAAACAAGAAATACACTAAAGCATACAAGGCTACATTGCAAAAGCTAATTTACTTTGAGATTCCTCAAGCACTCAGCAGCTTCAACAGTTGAAATTTCCTTTGTTCCCTCAATGTGCAACTCCTTTGCACCTGCAATGTGAGCATAAACCATGTCAGAGATGACACCTAACTAACGTTACAGAATTACCAGGAATATATAAGCACTGGTACTGATGTCACTTATCTTCCCCAAACCAAGCTCTGACACCATTACATACTCCACAACTCAGTCACTGACAGAAGTCTAGTAATATGTCTGCCTACGTAACTCTGATCATTGCAATGCTGATTTGACTTGTACAAATTTTTAACAATAGAGGTACGAAGAAAAAAGAGAAGCATTTCGATTCAGCAATTATATTTATTAATCAACCAGATAAATAACCTCACCTTCTGGTGACGTAACACCTTTTGTGTCCTTGGAATCTTCTGGTGAACTAACATTATCTGACTCCTTCGCTAGATTGTCGGAAGTACTGAGCTGTTGCAAACTCAGAGCGAGGATTTCAGGTTCAAGGGTTTGAGCGGCGCTGGCGCAAGAGGCAGCGTCTGGTTTCGTGGTCTCGTCAGGTCGATCGAGATCGAGGGAGATGGAGCAGTCTTTTCCTTGATCGGACGGCTGTGATGAAGCGGGTTCGGCGGAGCTCTCGACGAAACCGTCGGGGAGGGAATCCGCTTCCGGAAGTCGGTTCGCTGCTGATGCCTCCATTTTAGACGGTCAAAGGAGAGGGGTTGGCTAGGTAGAAGGAACTAGTAGGAGAAAAGAGCGCCGCGCGCTGTAGAGGTAGAGGTAGAGCGGTGTTTAGCGGGAGTGGAGACAAGGATGCTCCAGTTGTCCGGGAAATGGAGAGGTTTAATGCTCGCTAATGAGTACGGACTCTACCTTGGCGTGTGTGCTTGATGTTGGCATTTTATCTTTTGATATTTTTTCCCATATTTTTAATGTAACTATTAGGTATTGATAAAGTAGATGATATAAAAACAATAAATAGATAATTAATTATTTTATATCATGTTAAATATGATATACAACGTATGTAAAATGAAAATTCATAAGTATAATATAATTATCGAAGTAGAACGATTGACAAAACTATAAAACTTGCCAGAGTTTTTTCGTTACGACTTTAATCGCAAAATCACATGCGTACTAGCAAAAGTGATAATACAGTAATGTTTTTTTGTGATCCTCGATATATATTAATATTAATACGATAAGTTTCTGGCGAACTTTGATCAAGTTTAGGTATTTTTTGTCATATATAGGTTTGCTATGAAGTACAATTAGAATCCTAGAAATGATTATTTTTTTTTTATAAAAAAAAGTATATTGCTATTTATCTAAAATACAATATGGTCAAATATTTCACTTTTAATCCAAATGATTTTTTTGGGTCTTTTAATTATCTCGATTTGCGTCAACCTCTACATCAATCATATCTATTCATAATTAGAGGAAGTTTACTATACACTATAATTAGAGGGAGTTTAAACTTCCTTTTCAAAATGATATTGTTCTTTCGAAGTTGTTCACTGTCTATTAGGTTAATTTTGATGTAGTTTTTGCAAACATAACAACTAGTTATCTCACAGCATAAAAAAAATCACCAATCCTTGTTTTAAATTTCTACATATGTTTATATATAAATTTTTGCATCCTCGAATTTCCATCACTTGACTTTCATCCACATCCTCACGGTCCAAGTTCAAATTGATTTGTATACAACTTTCAAATGAAAAAAAAAAGAAAAGAAAGTGTTCTAAAATTACATACCTTATACACACAATAAACCTTCGAACGCATAGGGCGAATCTATCCATCCCCTATAAACTTACCAAATTCACACTTTACACAAACATCGTTAATTATCACATTTGGGGAGGTCTATTCCATAAAACGTCCCCAACACAAAAGTTCGGTGCTCACATCCACCTCGTGATCCCGGTGCAGCCAAAAGTTTCTCCCTTCCAACCTGAGTTCAAAATCGCAAGTTCGGAGCTGCTAGTTACTCAGGTGCATAGAGAAGCGAGCTCCAGTTCTCTCACTTGCAACTCCAATGGAGGGAGTCCGGAGCCCTCCCGTCTCCCAAGGCGGCGCCAAGCCCAAGTTCTCCGTCCGCCGCCCGACCTTACCCTCCGGCGTGAGGCCACGAGGCCCCCGTCCGTACGCCACTGATCTTCTCCTCCTCCTCTTCCTTGTCGTCACCTCTTCATTCTATCTCTTCTATCTATCTTCCAGGTTACTTCTCATTCTTTTGTTACCTCTTGCTTTCATGGTGTGGTGTTTTGTTTTGGATGTGTAGTCTGTCCAGTCTTAGCATTTGCTACATAATGGCCTTCTTTCCTCTAGCATGTATTATGGAACCATTCCTTGTCGTTGTTTTTTTCACTTGAAATGATGAACACCAATGAAGAGATACTCCAGCTCAGTTATCGATTTTACCCTGAATGCAGGACTCCACCAATAACTTTTATCTTTAGAACTTGGTTGAACTAAATTTAAGGCTATCAGTGGAATAATATCTAACACCTTTTCATGTTCTAATATTTTAGGGAAGAGAGACTCACTATGGTCATGGCTAACATCATCCTCTCGACAAGGGCATCTGGTATTTTTTCTTTCCATTCTGTGAACTTCATGTTCTTTTGACGCCTGCCACATGTTTGTGAAAATTCCTCTTTGGATTTTTTTTTTGCAGAATATACAATCAAAGGGTTGCAACTTGCATCAGGGCTTTTTCTATTAGTGTTTTTGACAGCTTTCTTAAGGGCCTTTTCTGCATATATGGCCCCAAATGCCAGACCTGCTTCCACTTCTAGCAAACCCAAAACCAGCAACTCAGAATCAAACAAGAAACCACCTAAATCAAAATCTACTTATGAACCTCTTGTTCCCGTAAGAAAGCCCTTATTTACTCAAACCCCACCCCACACTGAGAAAAAGATGACCACCAGCTCACCAGTAACTCCCAAGCTTAGTTCATCTCCGATTACTTCTTGGTCAAAGCACCTATCGCAATCTGGAAGTGGCAGGAGGATCCAAAATGAGGCAATGTTGGAAAAATTTCTGGAAGAAGTTGATGAAAAAATTGACAAAATGTGGGAATCATCTGCCTCTAAGACAGCCACAGTTACACCTCCTGTGTCGGCACGGGGCCTGAGTGCAGCCAGTCCTGGTTCGGTACCTGGTTCAACCCCTCTATCTGGTACTTCTAGAAGCACTCCTCTAAGGCCGGTACGTATGTCTCCCACCTCAGCTTCCCCCAAGAAGGGAGAAGGGGATGTGCCACCCCCTATGTCTATGGAGAAGGCTGTTGAAGGATACAAGAATTTGGGTATATATCCTCAGATCGAAGAGTGGCGAGATTGCCTCAGACAGTGGTTCTCTTCAGTTATGATAAACCCTCTCCTTGCGAAGATCAGAACCAGTCATATTGAGGTAGATTCAATTTTGGGAAATTTTCAGTAATATGCTCAAAAGTTTTTCTTTCATAAAATTTCTGTATACTTTGCCAATAGCTTCTTTTGATTTTAGGACTGTTCAAATTGCAAACAAATACCAGCATTGCCTGACAAAAGGACATATTTGACCTTGATTTTAATAAATTGGCTTTTCAAAATTTTAAATTTCCATTAAGGAACACGATACCCATGCCATACTTATTATGGGAGTAACTTGTTGGCTCTAAATATATTTCTTCCTTTTGCAAATTTTTTAAGGAGAGTGGCTTTACCATTATCTTTTAAGTGCAAGGAATTCAGTGAATTTCCCCTATAAGGATATATTATGCCTTTCCATTATTGTTGAGTTCATATGCCTATGTTGTAGGTAATGCAAGCTGCAACTAGTGTTGGTTGCCCAATCACTGTCAGTCAAGTTGGAAGTGATATGGCAGCCTCACCTGCTCCAATTAGCTTGTCTCCAGCTAATGGATGGCAACCTATTATTACACTCAACGAAGATGAAGTTCTTCTCAAGTTGCAGACTTCTCTCGTGCAAGCTCTAAACAAACCACCGAGTGAGTTGTTTATACTATTCAAAGCTGTTGAAATGTGGTTCAAGGGTTTTTGGTCTAGGGAGAAGTATTACTGCAGCACTTTGTAGTGTTGTGTACCAGGCTGTGTATGATCCACACCAGCTAAATTGCATCCTGGTGTTAGTCCAATTCGTTCAGGGTTTCCACTCTGTGTTTTATGATGTCTGTTTGGAGAATTTATAAAAGAATCATTTTTCTTGTTTTTATTTTAACAACTTTTAATATATAAACTTCTTTTAATTTCTAGCACAACAACCTTTCGGTAGTGCACAAAATTTCTCTCAAAACCCCTCTCCCATGATCATCCAAGCATGTCTTGATGCTATTACTGAGCACCAGAGGCTAAAATCTCTCATGAAAGGAGAGCTTATAAAGGGTTTACTACCTCATGGAAGTGTGCATGCTGATTACACCGTTCGTCGTATTGAAGGTACCCCACCTCTCTCTATATATCTCTGCCCCCTCCCTCCACTGTCCTCCTTTCCTGTCGCCCACCCCACTTTGTTTCTGAGTTATTTTGTAGTATCACAGGTAAAGAGTGTAGATTGGAAGCATAAGATCAGGTGTGGGTACAGTTAATCTTTTATTTGAAAACAGGAACAGGTTGGATCTAAATCTAAGAGGTTGGATACAACATATTTGGACATGCATTGCATTTTGTTATATTTTTCTTAGTAGGCAATTCTGGGATATTTGTAATAATATGAGGTGTGTTATGTATTCGGTATGATAAGTGTGGAGGATTAGCGTACTATTCTACAAAAGGGGTATCACATCTGTCGGCCTGATTGCTTTGACCTTAAACGGGTTGCCTCAGGTTATTTATTGGTATTAGGTTGTGGCATCTTGGCCTTTAAACATATTTAGCATACACTTTTTCAAAAAACTAATCTTATACTATAATAACTAGCAATTCCATTAAACTGAGCAAAGGAGGACCTGATATTTATTATTGCAGTTTGCTAAAATTGATGGGTTTGAAATGCTATCAATTATGTTTATCAATCTAATATAGAAATTTATATTCAATCGCTTATACCGGCAATTTATTTGTTCTCTGTGCGGCAGATCTGGCCGAAGGAACCTGTCTAAAAAATTATGACTACATGGGCAAGGGATATAGCTCAGACAAAGCAGGGAAAAAATGGACTGGAGATCTTCCTTCCGATTCCCACCTCCTCCTCTATTTATTTGCCGCTTTCTTGGAGCATCCTGGCTGGATGCTTCATGTTGATACGCAGTGGTTTTCTGGGGCTGAGTCTAATGAAAATCCTTTGTTTTTGGGTGTTCTCCCTCCTAAAGAGAGGTTCCCAGAGAAATATGTGGCTATCATAGCTGGTGTTCCCTCAGTCATCCACCCAGGTGCTTTGATACTATCTGTAGGGAAGCAGAGTACTCCGACATTTTCTCTCTATTGGGATAAGAAGCTACAATTCTCTCTTCAGGTATGCTTAACGCTCTTTTTCTCTTTTATCAGAAGGTCATAATTTTTGGTGTTTCATAGTACTTATCTAGTTTAACCTGCTTGTTGATTTTTTTTTTTTTTGTCTCACACTTTTTGATCTTGGTCCCTAAATGAAATACTATCAAGGAGAAAAAGGCATGTTTTCACTTCCAGAATTGCACTTTGAATCACTAACAGGTAGTTCTGAAGTATTTGTTTTTCTGGTGAATTTAAAATGCACCTTGGAACGTCTTTGAAGTACACTTGAACCACCTTGTAGTCCAACATCAATTCATATCTTTGTTTACAGGCATGTCATAAAAGACAAACATCACTCTAATAATTGTTTATCAAAAGCCTCTTCTATTTTGTTTTCTTTCTTAGGGAAGAACAGCATTTTGGGATGCAATTTTGCTTTTCTGCCACAAAATTAATGAGGATTATGGCAGTGTTGTTAGAGGAGTTCAACTGGGTTCAACTTCTCTCAACCTTCTATCTGTCATTGATCTGGATTCTGAGGCCTGAGAAGTTTTACTTAGCTAAGGTGTGGTATTGATAGCTTATAATAATTATTTCATCAGCATTACGATTCTAATACATTATTATATCTGTTTACTTTTTGTTAAAACATTGCATGCATCAAATTCTGAAGCTATATCATATACCATCCAAAATAACAAGCTGTTTCCTCCACAATACGTATTGAAGTGATGTCTAAACTTCCTTTGGTCATGAATAAGACTAGAATGACAGTGGGATAGTTTAGGTATTTTGGGAAGAAATAGAGTGGGAGGTTTTTGCCCAATATTTTACATACTTTATTGAGTTCTGACATGTGAGCGATGCAGCATACATGAAGCCTGTAATGGTTTGGTTTTGAGTTCAGACTATTTTTTAATTTTAGCTATTCTGAGTTACATGGATTTCTGTTAGGTCTGAAGGAAAAGTTTTTTGGCTTACAGGTATAGTCTATTTACCACTGGGGCGGACAAGCTTTAAAAAGACCTCAAATGGAAGAAAGATGGAACGAAGCTATCATTTGATATCCTGTGTTCCTTTCCTTGTCAATCCTGAATGTTAGAGTAGCTTAGCTAATTCGGCTTTTTTTTTTTCTGATTAGATTTTAGGGATTATTAACTTTTTTTTGAGGAAGCTATTGTTGTTACTTGAACTGCTGCTGTAAATCTCCTTTTCACTAATGTCTGCCTACTGCCAGATACATTTTGCCTTGAATGTATTAATGACCTAGGGTTGAAAACACCAGGTGAAAATCCTCAATTTGCACAAGTGCACGTCTATAACACTCAATTGAAACCAAATTTAATCAATAAATCTTCAACTATACAGTGCGTGAATTTCTTAAATGTCGCACTAGTTTCGGTATGGAATAAGAAAGAAAAAAAAAAAAAAAAGGTTGAAACTGCTCAAAACAAGACTTTTTATCCCCAAAAATAATGTGATGCGCCGGTGAGATCGGGCCTGGGGGTTGAGTTATTGAACTCAAGGATATTGTCAACATGAATATTCTTAAATTTCTTCGAAGTACAAACGCTTAAATACTCGTACAGTTGTCTGCTATGTGCCTATGTGTTGTACCATGTCTTCTTAAGTTCCTTTGAGCTCAAAAAGTTTAGGTCATTCCACATGTTAGTATATAATGCATTCTGTGATTACACCAAAGTTGTATCACCTTTCATTTACACCGCCATTGAGTAAAGAAAGTGAACGAAAGGCAGGATGAACTTTCCCCCCTATCCATTTAATTTTGATCAGTAATTTTGCATATTAATAGAGTGTTTTCTATTAAATTGATAAGATTGAAAGGGTTCTTTCCTAAAAATCAAAAGATTCCATACATCAAGTTATCATTTGTTCCTAAAAAAAAAAAAAAAAAATTAACCACCAGCAGCATTTCAGCAGAACCAGGTTTTAGAAACGTCAATCTTTGTGCATTTTCTAACTATTTACGAACCTTGTAATAGGATTATTCGGATTACCTGATGATCCTATTATGGATTACCTGATGACTCGAGTGAGAATGTTGTCGCAGAAAAAAAAATGTTTTGAGCAAGAGAATACTCTGGTAAACCAGCAAATCTAAATAAGATCTGAAATAAATAAGCTCCTTTGCGCTGTTGCACAAGGAATTTGGCGCATTAAAAGAGGCTGCTGCTATCACTTCATTGGCTACATTTGAACAATAAAGAACCTTACTTTATAAAACAACATTGATATTTACATATAAAACTGCAACAAATGAGGGGAAAGAAGTCTGTTACTGCATTTGAGACTCGTATATGTGGAGTCCCATGTACATCAGCGCTTATACAAGCGACACTAGTTCATGGGATCGCATAGTCATGATGTCTGAAAATGTTCCTCCCATTACAGTTCGTGAATGACATATGGGCCCACCAGGCCGGAAAGGCCCAATAGCGGTCAAACCATCGCGATCTCTCTTCGTTGTCAGAGCGAATGTGCGCTTAACGCTCCTATTCAAAATATTTCAAAACGCTTCCTCTCCTCCCGCTCCGCTCCTCGGCAGTGAAATCCTCAAATTGTTCATTTTCCCTTTTCCACTTTCCCTTCTCCCGCTCGTCCGCTCCTACTAATTCAGTTTCTTCATGGATCCCAATCCTGCTCCTGTTCCAGGTACTCTATTCTCTTTCTTTCTCTGATTTATTTAGGTTTCAATTTTACTTCAATTATGTGTGCTGAGAATGTATTTATTCTTCTTGGCAGGGTTGAAGCGTCGTGTCACAATGCGTTCCAGTTTGAAGCAGCCTACGGTTCGACCTAAGACTGTCAAGAAGGAGAAACAAACACAAGCTGTGGCACCTGCCGCACCTAGGTATTAAAACCTAATTACACATCTCTTCTTTTGGAATTCGGGGTACCTGTGAGAACCTTATGGTATAATTAGTGGCATTACTGCCGCAAAATAGGTTCTGAGTGTAATTTGATACTAGATCTATTGCTATTCTTCACAAGAAGGTTACTCTGTTGTTAATTAAAGGTAACCAGGTATTGTTTAGTAATTGTTAAGAGGATAAAAATATCTAAAATGATGCTAATTATTTCTTGAGTTCTTTCTTTTTTAATAATACTAAATTGACATGGTATCAGAGAAGCCTTTTTTTTTAAAATCCCTTTCTTTCAATCATGCTATCAGCTAATTTAACAAGCAAAAATAAGATTGACATTGGGGTTTAAATTAATCGTTACATCCAGACCGAAGCGTGCTTTTAGTGTCAGCAGAAACACCAATGTACCAGTTGAAAAGACACAATTGAAGCAGCGCAAACCAGTTGGTGCAGTTGTTAAACCAGCAAACCCTATTGAAGGGAAGAAGCAGCTGCAACCAGTACAATTGAAGAAAGACAACGAGAAAAAGCAAGAGGAGACAATGCGGACCCCACTGGCAGTGGCAAAAAGGGTAGTGGAAGATGGGACCCCTTACCTCAGTGCACTGAATTGTAGTAAATGCCGGCTGGATCGGCTGGAGACATCCAGTTATTGGCTTAACCAGATCAGACTCTCTGAGGCTGTGGGAAAGCATTTTGTCTCAGCCACATTCTTTCGTCTTGCCTTAGAGTGCCATGCTCAGGTTTGTTGAGTTCTTGGCTTGTCATTTTATTTTTAAATTGGCGTGCTTGCCAGACCTTTCAACAATAATATTGGATCTGTTGTGAACAAGTTTGATTGTTTTCGTGTATCATGTCAGCAAGTGGCGAATATTTCTAGGGTCGCTCAAATTAGAGCAACTACGTAAATTAGTTTGATTCTATTTCAAGATTGCTTATTTCTTTATAAATCAAGTTAGGATGAGGGAGCTCTAATTGAGCAATTGGGTTTTAGACTTTTAGACCTTCGACAAGCTACTATAAAATAACTTGTGAATTATTTTGCTTGCCTATCCGCCTTTGCAGCTTGTGAAATTGACAGTAATTATCTTTTGAAAATTGCTGATCACCAATGATCATTTTAATTGGCAGACATGAAAGAGACTAATTTAATATCTTTAATAGAACAATTTGTGGCTTACTAAATTCTGCATTTTCACTCATGGTCTTTATGTGATCAGCCATTTGAGAAGATCCGTTCTGAGCTAAAGCACTACACAAAAAGACACCAAACAAGCTCTACGATATCCCTTTTTAATGACCTCTTGCAATCATATGGACTTTCTGCTGAGAAACCAAAATCTGAATGCTCTGAAACCCTAATTCATGAACTGAAAAAGGAAGTACTTTTTCTCGATACACAAAAAGATGAACTCAAGATGAATACTGATGTTTCTTTGAGTGGAACTGAAAACATCACATTGAAGGAGGAGCATGGCGATTGTGATCCAAATCAAGGGGTGTCTGCAGACCTAAGCCCAGAACAACCCAACTCTGAACAGAAACAGGATGAAATCGTCCAACCTGAGCATTGTTGTGTTGGAAATATTGTCCCTATACAGGAAATGAACGACAAACCGAAGCAACATGTTTTGAAAGATAGCTCCAATTCTGCATCTGATAGAAAAGCTGTGAAGAAATTTGACAAGAAGTCTCCCCCAACTCGAGGCTCACAGTCTAATAAAATCTCTTCAGCCTGCCTAGGAAAATCTAATTCAACTGAGAGATCTCGTATCAGTACAAATGAACAGAGTAAGAGCAAAGGGAAACAAACGAAGAAAAATGAGAAGACTGAGTGTGGTAAGACATCTTCAGTTTTGTGTATAAAATTCTTGATTAGATGTTTTTCTTTTTTAAATTCACAAAATTTTTTCTTATTTTTCAGTCAGCAAAACCACGGTTGAAGAACCTATGAAGGATGAAGTTGTGTTCCCGACAGATTCTTTAGTTACCCAGCAAGGTAAGTTCTGGTTATTGCAATGTAACTTTTTGTACATTATTCCAACACATCTGGGCTTTGTTTGCATTTATATTTTGTTTGGCTTCTTTTTTAATATAACCAACTATTAGATCAGAGTGATGGGAAAGTAGCACTCCCTTAAGTACAATTTTGGCCCTATTGTAGCATGAGTTATTTGTTTGGAATTCTAGATTTCGTGTTGGTTAGAAATCAATTTGGTTGATTTAATATGCATTAGGTCCAAACATGCAACTGTATCATTTCCTTTGATTAATGTGAGCTATAGTTTTAATAATTTGGTGTTTATCTGCATGTAATCCATGGAATATATGCGGGGTATTACTGTGTTAGTGTGTGGCATGAAAAAAAATGTCTGAATACATAATTTAATTAATTTTATATCCCATGCTTCTTCTTTTTTTTAAAAAAAAAAAAAAAAATCTGAGGAACTGAGTTCAATCATTTATTGTGCTGCCTTCTGTCCAGCACTGCAACCATGAGAACTTATGACCAGACAATGCCTAATGAACACACTGGATCAGTGTAGTATTGTAAAACTCTGTAAGCCGCATATCTTGAACAACACTGTAGAAATGCAAACTAAGGGAATTGCTTATTACACTCCTCAAATTTGCAGTTCGCTCCTATCTGATTGAAAATGACTAAAATACCCCTACTTATTTTTTTTTTCTTTTTCGCTATCTCTCTCAGCACATGTAATTTTAAGGGCATTTCAATCATTTAACAAAATTTGAAGGACATTGCAAATTTGAGGAGTGTAAAAAGCCATTCCCACAAACTAAGCATATTAATGCATGAACTTTAAAATTTATAGGATCTGGCACTATGAAGAAAGACACTTGTTTCATTATTTGCAACAATCATAGTGCTAAGATGATCTGGCCCTATGAAGCCTAGTACTTTTCTTTTTGTATAGCTTGGTTATTGAGTTAGGGAGCTATTGGTATGTTGCTAGTTAAATGTCGATCGTTCTTTTTCAGGAACAATATCACAGGAAAATTGATCTTTCATTGACTACTTCAATCTCTTGGTTCAATGCTCGTTTTCAAGATGTTCAGCTTTGGATTATTAGGAGCTTATACTTCTAGTTTCTTTTTAGATTTTTTGAGATAACTTGCTTATATAGATGGTTCTAGTAATAATTTTAGCCTGTGATTGTGTGCAGCTTAACATGATTGTTGATTTGTGTGTCGTGTTTAATTCATTTCTTGTTTCAACTGGAGGTTGATTGATGTAACATAAAATTGTGTTGTTCTTGAGATGCATTTGTAATTTCTCTTTTTTGTTCAGACGAATGTTCAATGCCTAGGGTTTGGCATCTATGTTCGAATTTTTATGGAGGCACGTCAATTTTCGACCAGAGATGTGATGATTCCTATACATGTATAAAAATTATGGAAAGCCTATATTTCATCTGGGCGAATAGTCCAATTGCACTTAGAGGTGATGTATGATTTTTTTTTTTTTTGCATTCAAATAGATAATTATGTACAAATATATGAAAATCAGTTTTTTGGTCTAGTGATAAAGAGCAATACATCTTTAGTGGAGGTTGCCAGTTCGAAAAACAACTATGGCCTGTGGGTTCTTTGTGATATTTAATTTTAAAATAAGTTGCAGGACTTTGACCCCATGTTACCTTAAAAAAAAAATAAAAAAAAATTGTGTATAAATATATTAGTATGAACTTTATGAGTAAATTTATTATGCATGATGATGTGTGGAGGTTATCGTGCATCTTCGCCTTATAGGTCGGTGATTTTGTAAATTGCCAAATATAATTTAACAAATCTATTTTACATATTAATATTTCATAGCAAATAAAATTTTAAATCTTTGGAAAAGTTTTAATCATTCTTTTTGAATTTTTTAATAATTTCTATTTTTAGAATTTTCATACTACCAATTTGTATAAAAAAAATGACGAGCTCTAAAATATTTGGATAAAATAGTTAAAGAATTTTTAAAAATATAAAATTTTGTTTGCTATAAGAGTGTAATATGTATATAAGATTGGTTAAATTAGATTTGTTAATTTACAAAATTACTCATTGATAGGGTCAGGATGCACGTACTCGAATATTTTTTTTGTGCGAAATGATAATGCTGTACGATTTTATTATTAGTGCGGATATGTATGAACTATGTAAAATGTAAGAAGAGTAATCTCTATACAAAATGTAGCTAGGAGTAAAATCATGTTTTATTGGCATGAATTTACATTCATAGAAGAAGTGAAATTGGGTAGATGGGAAAAAAATATCTGATGCAGCATAAATTTGGAATTGAAAATTAAAAAAAAAATTTATAATTTTTATAATTTATCATTGATGAATGATGATGCATAAACTGGAGAAAAGGGTAGTCGATTAGAAGCGGCGACGGAAGAACAAGAACCCCAATTAGGCGCAGAGGAAGTGGGACTGTGGGAGGAATAAAGAGCCTAGTCAGAGTTCCATCAGCAACATTCAGATTCAGTAACCGCATAATAATATACCTTTTTTTTTTTTGAATATCATAATATAATAATATACCCACTGCTGCTGCTATATGCACACCTAGGATGTATCCATCTCAGTCGCTAGCTTAATTTCTAATTGCTAATAATAATAAGACAGGGGCCCATTATTGACAATGGAACCCACAGTCAATTTATAACAAACAATAATTACTGTCAACTAAGTTTTTCAACATATATATTATTGATGTTGATGTTATGAATCGATTGAGTATCAGTTTTATAATTTAAGCGCCGTTTGATATTTCATGTAATTTTATTGATGTCTGTATTTTAAAGTCATGTAATGAACACTAAAATTATAATATTTTTTTATGTTCATTATATAAATATAGCATGGGTTATATTTCAGAAGATAGGTTACAAAATAAAATTATATGCGATGATTTTAAGTTAATTTCTTTTAATTTTTTGAAACAAAATTATTTATTTTGAAAAGTATAGTCCGCCGTTTGAAATACATTTTATCGTTGTTTTTTTTTGTACGGACTCCCAAGTTTTCTTTTAGTAATTTGTCATATAACTTTTTGAAATTAAATGCATGCTGGGCTCAACCATAGCAACTACTGGACTACAATGCTACATGACTGTAGTTAATTATTATCTTTGAATTCTAAACCACAATATTATTTTTATTATGATAGCCTGATTTCTGATTACACCCCACTGCTATTGTTGAATCCAATAATAACTTTTGCACAAATTTCTCTAATTTTTAGAAGATATTATCCTCGAGACAAACTACAAAATAATGTAGGGGTTGATAGATGAATTAGTTGTAGAGCTTTGGCAAGAGTCGATTCTTAGTCATTATTTTTTTATAAATAAACATATTTCATAAACATTTTCCCGGGATGGATAATTTGCGGATTGCAAAATTGTGTTATATCATTTATGGGGAAATGGAAAACATAATCCCATTTATTCAAAACAGAAAGCTAGTTTATGTTTGTCCGAAATTTCAAAATTACATGAAAGAAGCAAGTTATCCCCATTTATATATCGGAGAAGTTAATATGATTTATGGAACTTTTTCATGCTTATGAAACTTTACCAAATTTTATGAAACTCTATTACAGAATATTTTCGAAACCAACTATTTTTTCATGCTTATTGAATATTATAATTTTTTCATAATACTTTACATTTATAAATATATTTATTTATGAAAATATGAACTTTAAAAGAAGGCAAAATTGGATATAACCCCTCAAATCTTTTCAATCCGGACATAACCACCTCTAATCTTTAAAACCGGATATAACCCCCTCAAATTTTATCAATCATGGATATAAACCCTTCTTATTAAATTTAACAATATTTTAATTTTTAAAAATTGATCTCTAATTTTTCTGACCAAAATACCCTCTGCCCTCTTCCCTCTGCTCCGTACCTCGTTTTTACTTCCCCGTCTCTCCCTCAAAACAAAAATGTTTCTTTCTTTTTCCTTTCTGTTATTAAGTTGATATGAGCAAAAATAAATTGGGAAGGCAAACATCATCCTTTCCCTTCCCTGATAGATGATGAAAGCTCCGTCTTTTTCTTTTTGCTATTATCTAAAGTTCATTCGTTTATGCATAAGTTAGATATTGCAAGGTATATATGAAATTCACAGGGCATCATTACAAAGGGTATTTGACTATAACGAAAATGAAACTGAAAGGCTTCAGCACTTGTTAGAAAAAATATACCTAAAATTAAATACAACATATTGTCACTTAAATGATCATTTTTCTGATTACTATGAATTTATCATCAAGAAGAACATCATTTCAATATTCTCCTCTTTATTGAGCTTCAATTTAATTAGTACTTTAGCTAATGGAAAATCGACTAGAGAATTATGCATCTGTTGTATGTACGAGACTATCTTTTACGTTCTTGTATTGGTCAGGACTGATGTTTTCACATCCTTGATGAAGATTTGTACAGTTCTCAAACATCTAAATACACTGGTAAAAAGATAATTTGGCAATCCCACTGCAAGACATGCACTGCGTTATTCCAAACATGTACGAATGTTCTCGACATTTAATTTCGCATAAGACAAAAGACACAATTAGAGAGAAGAGTATGTTGATAAATACATGTCTAGAAACTAAAGAAAAATAATGTAGACGGAGAAAGATACATGTCTAGAAACTAAAGAAAAATAATGTAGACGGAGAAAGACGAAAGGTCGTGCTATGTGGACAGTCGAGAGGGCAATTTAGTCAAAAATTGTAAGAATTATTTTTTAGAGATAAAAATATGATTAAAATTATTAAAAAGGGTTTATATCCATGAATGATAAGATTTGAGGGGTTATATCCAGTTTTAAAGATTAGAGAGGTTATGTCCGGATTGAAAAGATTTGAGGGGTTATATCCAATTTTGCCTTAAAAGAAAAGGTCATCACAGATTTCTAGTAGTAACATTAAAAATTTCCCAGCACTAATTATATGCTTTGACCGCTACACAATACTCCGGGTCCCCTTAAAAAGTGTAAACCTCTTGTTGCACCGAGCACGTAACATGCTGATAATAGTATTGATCTTTGATCCTGTGCAGAGTATACCTCACGCAACACAATTTTCCTTTTACTGACAGTGGGTCCAATAAAAGAAGACTAAGAAAGTAAGGTTCGCTAATCAACATTGTCAGAAGAGGAACGCACGGAATATCCTACAATTCGGTTTTCAGAGGATTTGAAGTGGAGATAGTGGGATTACTTAAGCAAATAATAATAATAACCATTTAAAAATAAATCAAAGCCCAAAAATAAATGCGACATAAAATAGTGCTTCTAGTTGTAGTAGCCCAAAAAAAGGTCGTCTCTTCTCATTTTGGACGGAAGTGCACCGTTGCTCCGCTTCCCTCCGATCAATCTAAACCCTAGACCTACCTCATTCCCAACACCTCTTCTCTCTCTCTCTCTCTCTCCCTCCTCTGAGATTTGAAGTTTATACTAGTTTAATTCTCCGAAGAAGATCAATTCACTCAGGTACTGAGCTCAATCGAGTTAATTTTATTTTTCTATTTCGTCTTCTGTGTATTATTTGATTTGAAGTCGATTGGGATTTTTAGGTTTGGTTTAGTGCGATTTATGTTGGTGTCTAATTGGAATCGAGCTGATTATAGCTGGGTATTTAGTTTGTTTGGTCGGATTTCGTTTTAGATTGCATGATCTTACGAAAAAAAATCTTAAATTGATTTAATAGAATGTTGTGATTCATATTTTGATCAGACTTTTTAATTGCTATGAAACATGTCAATTGATCAGGGAAGTTTTTAATAATAGTGTTGTGTTTATTCAATTTTTTAGTCCTATTACTAAAATTTTGATTTTTTTTACTTTACATGGTAGTATTTGCATTTATCTTGGTAGTAGAATAGGTATGTGCTTGAATTTTACTCAGAATTAAATAATCTTTTACCGATAACAAACAGCAAAGCCTTTAGTCTCAGACAAATTGGTTAAGCTATCAGTGAAACCCAACTAGACCAGAGAAATAGTCTTTACTGAAATAAATTTATTTAATTCTGATAGCTAGAAGTTTCTAATATGTGGAACTATGATAGCAACTTCATAATATATCTAACTTCAATATTTCCACAATTAAGAACTTACTGACTAAAATTTTCTAATTCACTATCTCATTTGTACATTGGATATGTTTCTATTGAAAAAATAAGACAAATTTGGCACTCCATTGGCCAGGACCTTTCAAAATGGAGAGCTCCAGTAGGGGAGGAGGTTACCCTGAGGCATTGGTAAAAAGTTACAAGCTGGGTAAGACTCTTGGTATTGGTTCATTTGGCAAGGTTAAACTTGCCGAGCATATACTAACTGGACTTCGAGTTGCTATCAAGATTATCGATCGTCGTCAGATGAAAAGCATGGAGATGGAAGAAAAAGGTACCATGAATCCATGACAGTAATTTTCATTTATGTCCTCAAGTGTTGTAGTGAAAGAAAGTGGTATGTGTTAGTAGTTTTGATTAAGAATAAGTCTGAAATTGACATTTGTTATTAGATGTTGGTCCTTCTCCGACATTGATTTTTAGTTTCTCTGGTTTGGTTAAAGACTCCGAAACTATTTAGATATAACTGCCCTCTTATTGATATGCTCAAGCCATGTACTGCTACATGAAATAAGAGTACAATTCTGACAGTGGAGTGTCCAATAATGTACTGTAGTCTTGTTTCCAGTGATATTAGTTACAAAGTAGTATTTCTGAGATATTGTCATATGAAGCTTATTTTACAACTAAACATGAAAAACAAATATTTCTCTAATATCAATAAAGGTATCTTGTAGAAATACATTTTTATTGTATTTAACCAACATTAAACTGGCCCTTGACAGTATGTACATTTAATTTGCGACTGATTGGTGGAGTTGAGTTCCTACTTATACTTTAGGTAATGCGAGGTCCTGTGGCCCAGTTTCTATGATTGTGAGTGGCAAGCTGTGCAAGTTAGTACTTAATAACTAAACAAGAAAATAAAACTTTTCTTATACCAATAAACCAATCATGTAGAATTTAAATGTTTTTTTATTAATTTTGTGCTTATTCATGTCTTTTCAGTGAAGAGAGAGATAAAGATACTGCGCTTATTCATTCACCCACATGTGATACGCCTTTATGAGGTCATAGATACACCAACACATGTATATGTTGTGACTGAATATTGCAAATATGGAGAATTGTTTGACTACATTGTGGAGAAGGGTAGGCTGCAAGAGGATGAAGCCCGGCGCATCTTCCAACAGGTGCATAGTAATTTTTGAGATCCACTTTCTTTTTGGGAATGCAAATGCAGTTGCACATGATTGACTATCAAAGTTTGATGTTCTTATGCAGATCATATCAGGAGTTGAATATTGTCACAGAAACATGGTGGTGCATCGAGATTTGAAACCAGAGAATTTGTTGCTTGATTCAAAATACAATGTCAAATTAGCAGATTTCGGGTTGAGCAATGTAATGCGAGACGGTCATTTTTTGAAGACCAGTTGTGGCAGTCCTAACTACGCTGCGCCTGAGGTAAATATGTATTTGCTGATATTTTCTGTCGTAAACTTTAAATTAACCTTTTCTATATCCTTTAGGTCATATCTGGAAAATTATATGCTGGGCCTGAGGTTGATGTGTGGAGTTGTGGAGTAACACTTTATGCTCTTCTCTGTGGCACTCTTCCTTTTGATGATGAGAATATCCCCAACTTATTTAAAAAGATAAAGGTAATAGCTTTTACCATTTTGCTTTTTCTATTTTAGCACTCTGTTAACTTCTGTTTTGGTTTTTTTCTTTGATTGATTTTTTATTTGTTTGAGTAGAGTGGAATATACACATTGCCAAGTCATCTGTCTGCTTTGGCAAGGGATTTGATTCCTAGAATGTTGGTTGTTGATCCAATGAAAAGAATCACAATTCGTGAAATTCGCGAGCATGCCTGGTTTCAGACTCGACTACCGCATTATCTGGCAGTACCGCCTCCTGACACTGCCATTCAAGCCAAAAAGGTTGATTTATTTATTTATTTATTTTTTTGGCATGCTTTGAATTTTCCAATTTTGTTTTACATAGTTTTGCCTCCTTATAATGTCTTATTTTTCCCTCTCTTTTACTCCAGATTGATGAAGAAGTTCTAGAGCAGGTGATTAAGATGGGATTTGACAAGATTGAGTTGGTGGAGTCTCTTTCTAGTCGAAGACAAAATGAGGTGATTTTTCAAATGAAACTGGCTTTAGAATGATATAATTTTTAGTGCCTTAAAACTAATTTGAAGTATAATATATTGAAATGGTTTCTGAACTCTTATGACAGGCCACTGTTACATATTATCTTCTTCTGGACAGCCGCTTACGTGCTACTAGTGGCTATCTCGGGGCTGATTTTCAAGAACCTAAGGTTTGTTTTGTATCTTTCTAGGGGATACCTCACTTTAATCTATGTGAATGTTGTTAATTTTCTTACTGCCCATGAAGAGACAAAAATGCTGCATTTCATTGTAAATATTAAGCATCTGTTAACTGCTTCATAAACATGTTGGTAATGGAGCTTGTGATTATTTCCTATTATGATGTTCCTTTTTACTCTCAACTCTGCTTAGAGAAATTTAATGTTCTACACTGCTTAGAGAAATAGTCTTGTGTGATTGTTTTCATTAGGGAATAGTTGTTGCTCTTTAGAAAAAGAAAAAAAAAAAAGAATGTAAAATGAATATATCAGAATAAAACACGTCTATACAATTAACAATTCTTGTTACAAACCTCTATCCAAATACAAGCAACTAACATCCTTGCTATAATTTAAAGTTTGTAAGACATAAATCATATTATATTTTTCTCAAAGCTAGAAAGGATTAAATGCGGAAATAAGGAACTACTGATATATTTCATGATTGTATTCCATTGACATGCTTTTTCCAATTGCGTTGTGCCAATCGATCTTTAGAACGGTTCTTGCGGCATCAATCAATTAGAATACTCCTTTTAATCGATCTAGCAATTGTATAACTTACATTTATTTCCGTTGGTCGAAAAAACTTTTTCAAGTTACGCCTAGAACAGCAGCGTTGGGACTGTTATGAGATTGAAGAGTTAATGTAGTTTAGATTTCTTCTCTTTTTTTTTGTTTTATTTTACTTTTATTTTTCTTTGTCTGTAACCGACTATGCAGGTGCTGCCAAACGGTCGAAAAATAAATATTGTGTATGTAGAGTTGTGTGGGCTAAAAAGCAAACATAATTTTTATTTGGCAGGGAGAAAAATGGAAACTAATAGCTTCCACACTGCTTAGAAAAAAATTATCTTTATTTCCTTTCCGATAAGGGAATGAAATGGAAATTGTGCACTTTAGCTAACTGCGTTCTAATTTTTCCTTTAAAATAAAAGCAGTAAAGAAAGTGATACCAAATGGATCCAAGTTACTAAAAATGGGATTATCTGTATAATATGCTTTCAAATGAACAATTGACACAATCTGGTTGATTAAAATTTCATGCCAATTTTCTTTCTTCAGGATTCTTCAAATCACAATTCATATGGACTTACACCTCATGGGAGTATGGATCCACAATCCATGGCCCCGAAGCCTCATTATGTCGTCGAGAGAAAATGGGCTCTTGGGCTTCAGGTTAGAAAATATACCAATATGTGCTGAATAATTCCTTTTTTTCACTAGATGTGCTATGATAACAGAATAAATGGATAATTTTCTAGTTTTCTTTTCTTTTGTTATATTTCTTTGAAAGATTTAATAGTTGCCTAAATAAACTACAAATTAATATTATTAGCTTGCACAAAATAATTGCTCATTGGTTCCATCCTAGTCGTTTCTGATTTATGTTACCCGGATGTTGGAAAATTGCGGCAGTTTCCCTATCAGGTGCATATCTGATATGGATTATCAGATATGCCACCTGATGTATCAAAAATATAATTTAAAAGGATACAGTTAAAGATACTGCTGCGTATGCATATCCGCGTCATAAGACCACAGAGATGGGGTATTGTAATAATGTGCACTTCAAGGGCACTTCCCTCAGGGAGTAGGATGCTTTATATAGATGGAGAGAGCAATTTTAACTTTTAGTTGGCTCTGTGGGACTTAAGGGCACTTGAAGAAACCGGTCTTCTCCTATTTGATATTTCGTCCCATCGCTCTTCATTTTTTTTTCTTTTACTTGTTTAAAATTAGCTCGCGTGTAGGGATCACATGGAGGACAGTCTGATGCAGCGCACGGAGGCGACCCAAATCAAATGCAGCGTGCGAAGTTTTTGTCTTTCCTTTCTTATTTTTATATTTAAAAACTTCCCTTTTAAATTTTATATTTTGAGAAAAAAATTCCCTTTTAAATAAACTATAAATTAATTATTAATTAAGTAAAAAGAATGTAAAATTATGTTATTTATAAACAACATGATTTTAATTAGTGAAAAGTCGAATAAAAAAATTTGTTTTACATCCTTGAAAATTTTAGGAACAAGCAAAAAAATAATAATAATATTTGTATAGAAGGTATCATCATATCCTATATTTTTTAAATATGCTGTATAACCATCTATATCGTATTTTGTACGATACTCTTATCCATATTCGTGCAACATATCTTCCCATACATGATAGCTTTAGAAAATTTTAATAGAAATATTTCAAGTAGGAGGAACTTATTGTTTTGTGGCTGGGGGGGGGGGGGGGGGGGAGGAAGGGGGGGGGGGGGGGGGGTGGGGGAGGAAGGGGGTGGGCATGCCCCTTGATAGCATCATATATTTGCTTTTTGTATGGAAGCTCATGAATAAGCTATAATTGGGCAGTCTAGGGCTCATCCGCGTGAGATTATGGTTGAGGTCCTAAGAGCCTTGCAAGAATTGGATGTTTCTTGGAAGAAGAACGGGCATTACAATATGAAGTGCAAATGGTCAATTGGTACGCCTCAGCCTGACATGGTCACACATACGGATTACAACTTTGCTGACGAGTATGAACTGATTGGCAATGGCAATGTCACTGGGAGATCGTATACTGAAGTGAAGTTTGAAATCCAGGTATATGTTTCTTTTTTGGCTAATTCATTGTGCACAGTGAGTTAATTGTAGAGGTTTGTGTGTAAGCATTACAAAGTATTTGTTTAACAAATGACTGTACTGATACATTTTTTAATGCAGCTGTATAGGACGAGGGAAGAAAAATACTTCCTTGATTTGCAAAGACTTAGTGGCCCTCATCTTCTCTTCCTTGACCTTTGTGCTGCGTTTCTTTCTAAGCTTAGAGTTATCTGACAGTACGAAGTTGCTGACTTTTGTTTTAAACAACTTATTGTACAGTGACACGGAGCTTTTTAATTTGTAAGATATAGGATTTAACTGTCTTTTTTTTTTTTTGCTTGTTGGATTATCAACCAAAGTTTGGTCAGTCCTTTACACTGGGTTGAAGAATTTGAGTGCACTTGCTGCTGGCTTTTCGTTTTGTATATTGCCGGCTTTTGAGAGAAGAAACAGATTGCCAATGCTATTCTGTTCTTGTTATGTAGGTCAAGTGTTGTACTATTGTTGTTTATTCTGTATTTCATGCGAGCCCCCTAACTTTGTTAGGGCTATTTGTGTGGAGGAGAGAGATACTTGGAAATAGCTTGTATGGATTTATTACCAGTAGCGATCTGGTGTGATATTGGAACATTATTATTCTTTTTCAGTTCCGGCTGAATTAAAAGTTTTATCTGTGCTCTAATGTGAGTGCTCTGATGTGACATAGTACGCGAGTAATGCTTTCAAAGGAACTCTCGGAAGAGATATATCCGTCCAAATTTTAGTTTTCGTCAGATGTGTGTTCAAATTCTTAAGCCCTCTGATTTGAAATGGTGCACGATGTTCCCATTTCTTATATAGGTGATAAAGCGGAACGTAGTATAAATGAGAAAAGGGTCACTTGTTGAAATATTAACTATATCTTGGTGTTTCACCAAGTTAATGTGTCTCATACTCATGCGTTTGATCAGTTTTTCACCAGATTCTATTAGACTATTATCCAGCACTCAAGGTTCGTTTGTGGGTGTGCTGAGATAACTAACACACATGTATTGCTCTTAGAATATGGATTATTGCAACTGTTTCATTCTCGTGACTTGTTCAATGCTGAAATGTCATGTCTCTGTGGTCTGATGTGTAGAAAATAGTATTTTCGTAGTTTGCTACAAGCAACACTTTATAATAAACAACACTCAATACATGTAATAATTGAAAGTTTATCACTATAAAGGGAATATATTCTGCACTCTGCAGTCTTAAGGATAGTTATTTGTCCTCATGAAAATTCTTATTCGCCACTAAGCTTTAGCTACCGCAGCTTTCTCTTAACGTACGGAATCTTCTCGCCTAAAAGAAAATGTATAGTACTTACTTTAGTAACCGAAATAATTTGAGCAAGAGTTATTTGGAGTTTTCTCTTTTGAGGACCATGCTAATGTTAGTTTTTTCATAGCTTTCCACATGGTATGATCTGAGCTAGCATGCTTTAATCTAAAAGAAAAAAAAAAAAATTAAACCTCGTAAGAGTGAACCCTTTTATTTATTATTATATGGGTAATTCTTTGGCGGACATAAATTTTAAACTGAACTTGAATCTTGATAATTCATCTTTGTTAATAATTTTAAATAAATCTAAATTTAAACCCGATTACAAAATATAATTCACAACAGAATTTGCCTTATTATATATATTTAATTTCACTTGTCTACTTGGCTATCTTGTCAAAAAACAGAAACTTTAGTAGTTCAGAACCAATTCTATTGTCAATTTGATCAGAATCAATTCTAATAAAAAGCTCGCGAGCACATATTCTCCACTTATAGTCCTTACCAAGCAAGTAACCTCAGAAAATTAAAAACAAAAGAAGAGAAGAAAAGGAAAAGGGAACAAAGGACACATTGAATATTTGAGATTACCAAGAGATACAAGAGAGTTTTCTCAGTTGTAAGGTACCAGAAGCCATGTACCGTTTCAGCAACACAACATTAGGATACCTAAACCTTCTAACCCTCCTTGCATCCATACCGCTAATTGGGGCGGGCCTATGGATGACACACTCTTCTTCCTCTCTCTGCACCACCTCTCTACAGACCCCAGTTGTCGTCATCGGATTCATCATCCTCCTAGTATCCCTTGCCGGCTTCATCGGTGCATGCTTTCACATAGCCGTTGCTCTATGGATTTACCTCGTCTTTATGTTCTTTCTCATTCTAGCGCTGTTTGGTGTCGCCATTTTCGGATTGGCTGTCACGACTGGCGGTGGTGGCCATGAGGTACCTGGGAGAGAGTATAAAGAGTATATGTTACGGGATTACTCAGGGTGGTTGAGGGATAAGATAGAGGAAAAGGAATATTGGAAGATGGCTCTTGGGTGCATTGTTGGATCTAAGGCATGCGATGATATTCAGTTCTGGTCACCGCTTGAATTTCTCCAAAGGGATCTCACGCCTGTAGAGGTACACATGAAAGAGTATTGATTGTTAAGAAAATAATACAAGAAGTATTTTTTTTCCTTTCATAAACACCGCTCTATGTGTGCCAAAAGTTGTTGTACCTGATATCGATACCACACTTTTTACTTGAGATTCTTATATGCAGTGCCGAAACTCGACATATGTTCTTCGAGGGGACATTTACTAATTTTGATATATATATAATGGTTATACAAGTATTTAGCCTCGTTTCAGTGTATAACACATTACTAAAAATTTTGGAAGTTACTGTCATTCTCTGTCTCTGTTAACATTATCTGCGCCTCGTATATATGATCATCATTGTATAGTGAGAATCCTTGACAGGTGATCAAAATTTTCTTTGATATTAAACTGTTGCTTTATTAATTTAAGTATTCCCAAATTTTAATCATTTCCAATTGAAATTCATTATCATTCATCCTCTTCCAGTCTGGTTGTTGCAAGCCACCGACATCATGCATGCTCACGGGCTCCATGGTTGTCCTTGATGAAGATTGTTACAGGTTGCATCTCTCATCCCAGTTATATCTCTGCAATATTTCAACTTAGTCATATATTCTAAAAGTTCTTAATAGAAACATCTGCTTTGGAAAAAATTGACCCACTGTAGGTGGAGCAACGATTCAGGGTTGTTGTGTTACCGGTGCGACTCTTGCAAGGCAGGGGTTCTAGAGCAAGTAAGAAGGGATTGGCATAACATATCGGTGCTTAACATAGTTGTGGTGGTGTTCCTAATGGCTGTTTATGCCATTGGCTGTTGCGCCTTCAGAAATGTGCGTCGCGCCGAGTCAGAGTACCCTCATAGCATGCACGCCTCCATGTCAAAACTCCATCCACGTTGGGACTATCACTGGTTTGTTCTTGCACACCACACACCACCCCCCCCCCCCCCCCCCCCCAAAAAAAAAAAAAAATCCTCGACCCCCTCTAAAAATAGAGTTATATTATATTTTATATAATAAGCTGTCTTATTTTTTTTTTTTTTGCTTCCTCTTTATTTCTATTTTCTCGTCTCTTCAGGTTGAGATGGATAAGGAACAAAAGAGAGGACCTTTACTAGCTCTTATATTCTTATGCCACCTTTATGTTCGCTGCATGAATTATGTAATGAATTTAGCAATATAATAAAATCATCTATGTTAAAATAGTATAACTCTGTAAATAGGGAAACATAGTTTTTATGTTATCTTTTGTTTTCCTAGATAGTTTTTATGTTATCTTTTGTTTTCCTAGACAAAAATTGTTCTACAATAGCATTCTATGTCATCTGACCGAACTACAAATATCAAATTAATCTGGTTCTTTCAGCTAAAATAATACTATCTAAACTTTTCATATGATCGACGTATGCAACCTTATGCACTGACGAAAACAAATCCAAAATGTCAAAGATTGCGTCATCTTAATTAGTAATTAGCATCCAGCATACAGGTTTCTGAAACAATTTAACAGTAGCGAATTTTAATACTTCAAAATTCATTGTTCCTTTATAACATCATCCCGCGCTGCAGCCAAAGGCGTGTAAATTTGCCTGCACATCAAGGAAAAAAAATCAAATGTGGTAATAAAGAGTCAAACCGGGACAACAACTCTCACACACGTGAAAGAAGTGTTGTACACCAACACCATAAAATAGGCAATATTTTACTTTAATGCAACAAATATATATATTTTTTCCTTTCAGCCTATAGTAAGTTTGCAATCTCAACCCTTTAGGCACAATTGAGAGAAAATATTAAATTTTAAATGTAACACTACACGAGCAAATACTAACATAGTATTTTAACGCAAATCTATGAGATCAAAGCTCGACAGTGTCAAGTTTATCTATATATAACTCCAAGCGTAACAAATACTAACATACATACATCCGGAAATCTGGCATCCACACAGAACGTTAGGTCAAAAGATGCTTCAAGTCAGGTAGCGAGAAGAATATAAGAGCTGAGACTAAGGACACGAATGAGCTACTTTCCAGACCTAACAGTATAAACTGGAAAGAAATCTATTTTCCAGTTGTTTGTCAATTTCATTAAAGTTACAAAAAGGAGAAAAATAAACAAAAGAGGAGCAAAAACCCAAAAACTACATATGTTACAAGAGGGTGTCTAGAGAACACCACTAACAGCTAAATGCTACCTCCCTACATCACTCCACGACTCCATGCCACTACCAGTACCACTACTACTACAGACCTTTGCATTTGAGGCATAATGCATTTTTAGAGCCACTACAGGGTCAGAAACCACACCACCAGCTCTGATCAAACCAGCACCAGCCCCAGCCATATTTGGTGGGAACTGGTGACCCATCTCAACACTACTTCTCCTTGGTACCGTCATGCTGAAACCTTCCACTCTCCCTCCATTTGAAGCCAGCTTTTGCATATGCGGCTGCTGGTAATTTGATAAATTGACAAGGATATTTGAGCTGTTACCGTCTTTACCAGGGCAAAATGGTAAGATGCCTCCAAGAGAATCATGGTGCTTAACCATCATGCGAGCTGACTCAGGCAAGGTGGGGAAACCAGTTTGTATCTTGTTCCCGTCCCAAAAGCCATGACTCTGTACCGGTAACCCCTCCAACCCAAACTGATTGCCAGCACTGACTCCAGCCGGCCTAGAAAGCAAAGGTGCACCAAAAGAATGACCATTTGTCACACTTGCAACAGGCTGGTTATGCACGCTCGAGGAAGACTCCTTGGGATTAAGCTTAGGTGAAGGCGGCTTTGTGCAAACCTTTTCAGATGAGGATTGAGTGAGGATTTTGCCAAACAGCTTCACATCACCTGTTCGGCAATGTCCATCATTCACAGCTGAACCCACTGGCTGAGAAGCAGGCTGCACTGAAAACTCACACTTCTCATCTCTTTTCTGAGACGTTAAAATCCCATTTGCCTGACAATTGCTTGCATTTGATGCATTCAATCCGAAGAACTGTCTTGGCTGAGAAAATTCACTTACTTTCACATGTCCCAATAAATCAGCTTCACTTTTTACCCCCTTGTGATTTGGCATTTGCAGTGGATAACCTTTGAGAAGATGTGATGGCTGATTGGTTTGATTCACTATGGAGTTGTTTTTCTGCAAACACTGTTGCAGCAGGTTGTTGGTTGATGGCACACTGTGATGTGGCTTAGTCAAATGCTCGTCAAAATTATAAGTTGTCTGTGATAAACCATGCGGGTTCCCGCTGAAACAAATGGAACTAGAAGGGTGGGAGAAGGCAGGTCCCGAACCAAACTGCACAGACCTGTTATTAACAGGATGAACTTCCAAGGATAACTGGGAAAAATAACTGGTACCAAATGACCCTGTAAGTACATTCTCACTCACACCTGAGTCGGATGCAAAGGATATAACACTGCTACTTGCACCCAAGTCAACACTTGCACATCTTCTGCTCCTAGCTGTACCAGCCTGATGCGGCAGCATAACATGATGAGCTGAACTCATTCTTTCTTTTAATGTATCATTGGGTCTCTCACCAACATCCTCATGCAGGTAAGTACTACAAGCACTGGATCTATGCAAAGCAGAAAGTGAACCAGCCTCAGCACACTCTGTAGTACTCTGCTTGACGGCAACTTCCAGATTGATTTTCTCCTTATTTTCAGGTAAAGATGCCTTAACATCGCAAGTCATGCTAGCAGTTTCACTTTCATTCAACATAGGCTCAGACCCACATTTTTCCCCTTCAGGCACAGGTTTTTCGTTCAGATCAGTATATCCATCAGTAATACTTTCTTGTTTAGAAGGAAAACAATCAAACATCTCAGAATTGACAACAGCACCTACCACTTCCTGCTCACTGGATGCATTTGCATTTTCAGGTTGTGCAACCGCCTCACTAGTTGTGGTTAAATCACCAGCAGCCTTAGAACAAGATTGTGTACTACAAATCCCAGAATCCATCTCAGCAGCCACATCATCAGTATCACTCCTCCCACCGTTGGTATCACCATTTCGTGGAGGTGTGCCTCCAGCATCACCATTGTCTTCCCTGTGATAGGTAAAATCCAGCCCAAGGGATTTCTGGGCCTTGCAGAAGAACACCTTGCATTGGTCCCTTGACCTTGTACCGAGACAGAGTGAAATCTTTGAAAAGTCTTTGCCATGAGTGCTGTAAGCTTGAACGAAAAGAGCCTTCTCTTCATCAGTCCAGTCAGCTGAGACCAGTTCACCACCACAGCTCTCCTCTGAGCATGCATCCTCTTCGATTACAGTTCGAACATGACTTGTTTTACCTATCGGGTCAGTGGAAGTAGTCACACAGGAGCTCATTGCCTCAGAAGAGACAGTGTGTCCCATATGGTATGGTAAATTAGCCGCCACAGATTCCTTCCTGTCAACTGCACTGAAATTTCCTCGAGGCTTGCTACTATAAACCTTCTGTTTGCCTTTCGAACCAGCACCTTGATTGTATGCTGCAACCACAGATGCAGCCCCGAGTATGTCAAGTGCAGCTGCTGCATTCGACTCTCGGCTCCACTTTCTACCAGTTGCCATAAGGTATGCACTGGATTTTGCCAGCTGCTGAGACTGCAGCTGTGCTTCCTTCTTTTTCAACAACAGGCGTTTCTTCACCTCAGAAAAGCTCTCTGATTTGTGGTTCTTGTAGTAAAACTCGACACAATCTGCAGTTGTCTTGTGGTCAAGGAAAGAGGAAATTTTGGTGAAGTCTTTGCCAAAGGTGGCAAGCATCTCCATAAAAACCTCCTTTTCCTCTGGGGTCCATGGATTTATCATAGACCGATCATGTTCAAACAACACAGGATCCTCAATGAGACTGTTTTTGGTGGGAAACCGTCTGTTCTCCTTCTCTTTGCTGTCTACTATCAATGAAGGCATCTTTAGGTAGCTCCTATATTGCTTGATACAAGAATTCGACAGCAGCTTGCTTGAATATTCTAATATGTCAGTAGAAGGAACAAGAATTGAATTATCATCTGCAGAGACAGAGCAATATTTCATTAGAAACATTCATACTGAAAGAGATGTTTAATATACTGCAACACATCAGTCTCACATAAGATCTAAATTCTCAGTTCAGACAGTACACAAACAAAGAGAATCTGTTTTTGAAAGGTAAAAGCTCACGGATTGCATGAGACAACTCACTAGCTTTAATTTGCATTTGAATTTGATTATTTGTAGGAACTGGGATTTCAGGGGTTATAGGTGGTTTGACAGGGGTTCACTCATAAGTACATGCTTGAGTCTCAATTTCTGCTGACATCCACGTCCATAATGATACCTCTTTATAACGAAAGGATTATAGCCATTGATTGTGATAATTACAAAATTTAGTTTCATTCATTCTTTACTAATATGAAGAAAGATAATTTAGCTCACCTCCCAAACAAAAGAAAAAGGCAGCAGATGTTTTACCATAGAAAATAAATCCAACCCTGCTGATTAGAGGGCAGTTATTTTCTATTCAAAAAAATGCAAAAAAGCTAAACAAAATCATGCAAATCACCAGAAAAAAAAAATATTTTATAACATGCGAAAAAAAAGGAAGAATAAGAATCATGGACAAATACAAATTGATTGCTCTAACAAACATGCCTTGAGCATAACTCTTCTCAGGCTTGGCGCTGACCTTCAGACTAACTCATGCAACAGAATATTTGGCATAGGCATTACCAACACTAACACTGATATTTGGTTTAGTAACAGATTGCTCTGGAGGCTGTGCCAATGTAATATTACAGCTGTTAAGCACTAGTTCTGTAATTTAAATTATCTAGGCACAAAAGAATAACAACAACAAACTTATGGGACCAATAGAAAATTCTTTGGTTGATTTGGATTACACATGGTACCAAGGAACCATCTGGTAAAGCAATCTGGGTAGTAGTGCTTCTTCCGATTATAACATACATTCCGACAAGGAATCATCTCAATAATTTGAATTATCGCAATAAACATTACTCAGTTAAAACACACAATATAAATGGAACTTACATAAAAGAGAGAAAGAAGGAGATAGACGGGGATAGAGACCAACCTGATGATGCAAGTCGTGAACGAACAGAAGAACGCTGCTTCTGTGATGTGCATTGTGGGGGAACACTGCTCAAAGAAACTCGTTTCCCAGACTTGGTAAAATTATTCTTAATATTAAGCAATCTCATATCTTCCTTCCACAGCTGTCGAAGGGCCATGAACTTCAGCGCAAGCACCTGGTCCTTGAATTTCATCTGCCTCTTTCGCACAGCTAACTTCTCTTTTATTCTCAGATTGTCTATTTTACTGCAAGAGACCTTAACAGACTCCCCAACATCGACCTCACTTTCGGCAATTCCAATAGATTGTGATGCTAGTTTTGCAGCATCCTTGTTAGAGGCAAGGATTGAACACATCAGGTTAGTCCCTTTATCCTTTAACTTGTTTAAGGCCAAAGTATTATCACTATCCTTGCTTGAGCTTGGTTCATCACTGCACCTACTAAATGCCTGGCCTTCATAATCTTCAATTTTCAGATCTACTAGCATGCTCTCTTGCTTCTCTGAACTCACTGGCTCCTCAGTAATTAATTTATGACATTCTGTAGTAGCCTCTATACAAGTTTCTGAGATTTTCTCAACGGGCAACAAGACCTGAGCTTGCTGGGCTTCAACAGGTTTCATTTCAAAATTCAACGACTTTAGCTCGAGCTCGAGTGAATCAATTTCACATTCTGTTTTCTCTAGTTCCTTCAATATATCAATCTTTACCATTGAGACCTTGTTCATGAACATCGAATCACCCATGCATGCTTCCTCAGGCTGTAGAAGATTGGCAAGAAGAGTACTAAGGGAACTGACAGAGTTGACAGAGAAATTTAATTTGACAGGTAGATCTTTTGAGCATGGCTGGGTGTCTGGTTCAGCAACATTTTGGTGAGAGTTGTTTCCATCAGTGCTTGCTGTAGCAGTACATTGCTTCTGAACAGGAATTGCTGAAGACAGACAAAAAACCAATTGATTAAAGAATGTTCCAAGATAGAAAAAATGAACCAGTGGTAGAAAGCTTGCTAAAGAATTATACCAAGTAGCAGTCACTGACAGAGCCATAATGGCACATCTTTCAAATTTACCAGCCTGTGAATAATAATTATTCATGCCATAACAGTAATAACTAAAAGAAACAAAACACAAATCACATCTTCCAAGTTACGAAAGATTTTTTCTCCACAAACTGAAGAAGTAATGGATGACTCACGTATTATGGAAGTTTTGACTAAGCATTTATGACAACTCATGCAGTCATGCTGGTCTAATGGCTTACAGAGGCAGATTTTAATTATTTCAAACTTGCTGGCATGACTCTAGAGAAGTATCCATTAGTAATATTTATTCATGGCATAGAACAACAGAACCCAGCAATTTGTTCTCGAAAAATTCTATTTATTAATGGCAAAATCGGTTCCATACCCCTCAAATCTCTCTTATTTAGATATTTACCCCTCAAATCTTTAAAATTGATCTCATACCCTTCCATTCTTGATAAAATTAGAAATATCCCCTCTTCACCAATTTTGGTGCTGTCTGAATATAAAAAAAACTATTCTTTATATCTACTGACGAAATTGCCCTTGTGCAACTCAACTCCTCTGCCATCCCTAAAGGCCTTTCGTATTCCGCTAATTCTCTCTCCAAGCAATATATCTTTCCAATTCTGTCTAAATCTTTCTTAATCCTTAGTTTCTAGAAATATATTTCTAGTTTAACTTTTCATCTCTTCGTTGTCTTCTCTAGATGAATAATAATGGATGAATACATGTTAATTATAAGCATCGGTGCTTGTTTGTTAATCATGGATGAATACATGCTAACATTTGTTAATTATAGCATTTATATAAACAGATGCTTGTTTGAACTATAAATCTATGAATACATGTGACTATGATATATGCTCGTATATCATACCTTTGATGTTTTCAGTTTACTGGTACGAGCCTGAATTAATATCTACATCTTGCAATGCGAGCAACTGATTACAAATTCACTTTAATGTTTCTTTTGTTCTCTACTTATGTGCTACATGTCTTTCATTTTAGCTCATGAAAAATCTGTACAGTACCAACATTGGTACCTGATAAATAGCACTTAATTAAATTCGCACAAGTGCATATATGTATCAATCCAGAATTACATTTTCTAAGAAAAGCTTAAATAATTATGCAAATATAAGCAACTAAGACAAATGTTTCCTTGATTTCAATCCAAATGCAATATTACATCCAGCTTTCTTCATCCACTATGTTATTAACAATGCATGGCATTTATAACAGAATTAATAAATTGGCAGAGTCAAAAGGCAAATATCTTATTTATACAGTAGACATTGAATTAGAGAGATTGAAAAAAAAAACGAAGGTTTGGTTCTCCTAAGCAAATTAGAAAGCGTTAAATTAATATATTGTGTTTCCATATTTTCTCCTCCAGAAGATATAAAAATTAGGGAAGATGAACGGTCTCTTAAAGCTAGTTGAGGAGATGGGTTGGACAGGGGCAATTTCGTCAATAGATATAAAAATTAGTTTTTTTATATTCAGACAACAACAAAATTGGTGAAGAGGGGATATTTCTAATTTTATCAAGAATGGAAGGGTATGAGATCAATTTTAAAGATTTGAGGGATAAATATCTAAATAACAAAGATTTGAAGGGTATGGGACCGATTTTGCCTTTATTAATTATATCCAATGGGACCCATAATAAGAAAATAATAGAAGTAAAAATAACCAAATTATTAAAGTGTGATGGGGACTTGAATCTTGATCATGAGCGGCACCAGTGTAATGGTGTATCAAGACCTAGTCACTTCCCAGTGGTCTATCCTCTATATCCAGGCCATTCTTTTTAAGGAAAGATATTAAAGCAAGTCTAAACTAACAACTACATTGAATCATAAATTTAAGTTTTACCAGGAGGACGACTCGTGACAGATAGAGGAGTCACAGGAGAAGGACAACTGGCAGCTTTTACTGGCCCACTGATGCCAGCATCAGCAGCCCCACTAACACACACATCAACAGCTCCACTACTGCTTGCATCACCAGGCCCACCAGACGAATCAGCAGACACTTGCACTTTCTCCTTTTCATACTTAGCCAGACCCTGGCCCCACCCAAGTCGTGCCTTCTTTCTAGAAGACCCCATCTCATCCCCCACCGAAGGAGACTTGACAGGGGATGCAACAGATGCTTCATTTGTTGAGGGCACTAAAACCTTTAGAGTCGTCTCATCCTTGGACAGCAATGAACTACTGCTTGGGCGGGCCCATTTCAGCGGTTTCCATGATAATGGTACCAGTGAATGGTCTCTGCTGTCAGTGTTGTCTTTAGAAGGGGTTTGTTTTGTGGATGTGGTTGAAACAGGGATGGTAAGAGATCTAGCAGCCGTGACAATTGAGGTGTCATAGGACGGACGTCTAGGGAAATTCGAGGGTGAATTTAAAGTAGGGGACTGCCTGAATGAATTGTGGTTGTCCCTTCCATGTCTTCTTTCATCCTCTGAATAAAGCCGGTCAGAATGGGATGGAGATTCTTCTGAGTATAGCCTGTGGTGACCTTCAACAGAATATTAACAAAAAGTATTAGCATGACTAATTTTTTCCACCCAATCTGACTCTTTTTAAGGACGTTGTTAATCAAATTTCTTTACAATTTGTGACATTTGTATCTAATTAGTGAAGAAATGGGCAATCAAAATAGGAAAATCGTCTAAGATTTCCATTCTATAATATACAGCTTGCCTGGATGATGGTGATTGTATTGAGTAATTTCAGGAATAACCACCACTGTGATAATTTCAGTTGTACGTTTTTCGAAGGGATCATCTGTGAATATTCCCTCACATGAACCCTTTTACAGTTTAACTCGTTCTCTTTTCAAGGAAATGGTCACTAGGGCCACTGCGTCTACTAGCACGGAATTAACACCCCCACCCCCCAAACAAAAAAAAATAATAATTATAATTATAAATAAATAAATCAACCCCAGGTTTTACCTCGTTCTGCTCCAAAATTGAAAAACCACCAAATACCCAAAATTTAGAATTTTGTTCCTTTCAAAAACCTTTAGCAAAGTTAAAAGGTGGAACAAAACAAGTGAACCTGAAATATTCTGAGGAAGCCAACGCCCCACCCCACCGAATGTAAAATATAAAATAAAATAAATTTTGAAAAAAATTAATTTTCCAAAAACAAAAAATATACAAGCCAAAACGCCTGAAAGCAATCTTCGTCACTTCCTACGGGAAACAAAACAATTTCCACTTTGCAAATTCACTTCAACATGGTGCAAAAACCAAAACGCCTAAAGAACTAAGGCCAAAAAGTAACAAATTAGCCCAGATCTGTACCTGAGGAAGGTCGACGAGGCGAGTCACGTGCCACTGAGCCACCATATCTCAAATCCCTCCACCGTGAGGTAGTGGCGGAGGCGGAGGCGGAGGCCCCAGGTGGGGCATCGCCGGAGCCGGCTCCTGAGCCCGACCCCGACCCGCCTCTCTCAAACTTCCTCTCCTTTCTCTCCCACGGAGGAGGAGGCGTAGGCTGTTCCGAACGCATCAAACTTCGCTTCTTCAAAGGGCATCTATGCCCCTCACTAGTCACCTTTGCTTCGTCGTCGTCGTCGTCGTCGTCTTCCTCTGCTCCCTTAATGGATTTCTAGGTTTTGTTGGTGGAGGCGAATGGAATTCGGGAAGGCGAATTTGGGGATTTTTTTTTCTTTTTTTCTCTTTCGATTTCTGAGCTCTATCTATCTGGTTTAGATTGAGTTGTAAGAGAGAGAGAGAGAGAGGGAAAACGTGAGAGGGAAAAAAGAAAAGGGAAGGGAGGATGGATTGCGCTTTGCTTTGCCTTGTCCCCACAGCCTGGATTTCAATGCCCCGCCGCAGGCGCCATTAACTCCATTTCAATCCTCCTCTCACGTCCGCTTAACTAATAAATTAAAGCCTTTTTCACTCCCGTCCCTTTGTTTCTTCATTTTGTTTGGTGGGTTGGAAGATCAACATGCGATGCGACCAGTTTCGTAAAAATATTTGTGAAAGATAGAGGAATGATTATTTAAATTAAAAATTATATTTTTTAATATGAACGTTGACATGTCTTTGTACTATGTTTTAATATCCATCTTTGTGACTTTGACTTCTAGTTTCTCAATTATACTTACTAATTCAACCGCATTAATATATAATAGAATATATAATTTTGTAAAGATTAATTATGTAGTTGCGGTGTTTGATGTGCCTTTTTCTGATTAGTACTGAAAAGATTCATTATAGCATGTTCTGTTAAGTACGGAAAACTCTGAGATAAAATGCAAGATATTAAATATTTTCGATAAAATGATCTTTTAAAATCGCCAACATTAATGCTAATTAATACTAAAACTTACGCCATATTGAATAGAAATTAATTTTAGAAAATAGAGCCATGTAATGTTTAGAAGTGACTCCCACCTTAAAAGGTGATGTTTTAATTTGGTCCTAAACATCATAAAATATAAAAATAAAATATAAAACCAAGCATCTCGGTGTTTAGATTGTCAGATTGTCCCGGTGTCAAATAAAATTTTTATCGTATCTTTCATCATCATTTAAAATTTTCTCATATGCAATTTAATCTAATAAAAGTTACAACTTTTATATTCTTTAAACTCCAAACAAGAGAGATGTTATTATGTTAACCATCGTCAGGATAATTTTATTTTTGATAATTTACTGGTAAAAAGGTCCCACATCCTCGCCATATGTGCTAACTTGACATTGATCAAGTGTCTTTTGATTACAAATTTGATATAAGTTACTTCAATAATTGAGACACATTTTCATTGGTAATGGATTAAAACTAAAATTGGCCAGCGACAGAATAATCGCAGTACATAATATAGGGGTTTTAGTGGGACTAATTCGTAAAAAAGATACAGTCAATTGCAAATATGGCCTTTCGCTAATTCGCTAAATGCAACCCGTCAACCCGGGATATTTATTTTAAGATAAAAAATCTATTAGATGTACGCAGTACCCCCCCTAGGATTCTAGTTTACCCTTGTACTCGCGACAAAAACCGCTTTCAAGGAGCACTATCGAAAACCATCACTAAGGGCAGTTACGTCAATTCAACACTTTCCAATCGCTTCTGGATCATTCCTAACGCCTGGTCAACCTCACGACGTCAATCTCTCCATTACAATTAACCACGGATCCATCCAGTAAGCAACCCCTGGTTAGCTCGCGGCTGTCAGTCTGGCACGAATCACACGATGCGACAAGGTCAGCCGCTAGATTGAAAACAGGACATGTCCAGTATTTGTCAAAGGAGAAAACCCATAGAATTTTTATTGAATAAAGAAACTCATAGATTTGTTCGGTGAAATCTGCGCCACGTATTAGAAGCTTCACGTGCGCCGAGTACTGGGGCCCACGTGTCACGTGACATGGAAGAAATGAGCGGCGCCGTTGGCCGGATGGGGAGGGAGCGCCGTACCGTCTAGGGCTGACGTGAGAAAAGGAGGAAAAAACAGAGAATTTTATAAAAGTAAAAATAATAAAGAAATAACGGCCTAGGTACAGACTACAGATGGGGGCAGGAGGCTGTGGCGCATTAGTGCGTAGTTAGAATTAATTAATTAATTAGCAGATAAGAGGATTAGAGAATTGATTAAGATATAAGATAATGGAAAGGATTGTCAGGAGATCTGCTGATAGTAGTCTTTTAAAAGGAAAAGAGAAAAATAATAATAAGGAGATATACCTTAGTCAAGTTGACAAGCATTCAAGGGCTCCATTGGAGATGATGCATTGAGTGGGGTGTTGCATCTTGCATCTTGCATGTGCTGTTGGTTTGGGAAAGAAAGGGATAGGTTTGTCACTTTAGTTATATATTCTGATTTTAGGTTAGAGGAATAAAATATGATTTTAATGTACATGGTGCAATCTTAGTGAGTTGAACGGGTTTTCATGGCCGGATGGGAAGAGGCTTCGGAGAGGGTACGAGAATATTTGGGTTCTAATTTTTTATGAAATCCAAAACCTAATGAAGACAAAAGGCGTTGTCGGATTAGTCGGTGTGCTTATCTAAGAATCTATTTTTTGCTTATATAAAAAAAAAGTATTTATATCTTTTTTATGTTTGATATTTATCATGTTCTTATGTTTTAAATTTTTAACAAACTATTGTAAATTTCGAATAATAATAAAATAAAAATTCTAAATATTTTATGCTTGCGTAAACAAATTTGTGACAATTCGACTATGCTTTGATATAATTCATAAACTTAGAAAATCAATATAAAAACTTATCTACAACAATATAGTTTTACAAGTTGTGATTGCTGATGAAAACAGAGTAAAAAAATTATAAGATTTAATTTATGGATCCAAACAATGATACAGATTACGTACAATACTACAATGATTTTATTTTGAGTTTTTTAAATTTTCAAAATAAGAAGGTGAAAATTGTTAAAAGAAGACAATGACATTTATATCCTCCTCTTTATAAAATTATGAACTCCATTTTTTTTAATGCAATATACCATATATGTAGCCCGTCAAACCTGTTTTTTATTCGGGTAAACCAACCAGCAATGGTAATAAGTTAGGTATCAAGTTAGGCAGCTTCAGTTGGGTTGCGTGTTGTAGAGACTGTACAAACACCATTGATTGACGGCATTGCATTACTGGGAAAGCTAATTACTTGATATAAGATGTATTATACTGTTCAGTCCTTGTCATTTATCTCACGAAGGGAAGGCATTAGAAGGAAAATTATCTTACCATGAAACGGATATCCATCCATATTCCATCCAAAATAAAAAGAAAAGTAAAAAAACTTGAGCAGGAGGATAAAGAAAAGTAGAAAAAGTGATTAAAAAAAAGAAAAAGAAAAAGACAAAACAGAAATCCAAGGGGATTCCTCGCTGGGCCTTATCAAAGCATTAGTGCAGTGCAAGCTCACTTAGCCCCTTCATAAAGCCCATTACAAACTTCTTTTCCTATAACCTTTACTGGGCCGTATCATTCCATCTTTACTGGGCCAACATGCAAATTTTTCCCAACAGCACGCAAAATATTGTTGGTGAAAAAGGAATATACTGGAGACGATACTAACAACATTTCTCTCATTCTCTCTCTTTCCCCACTTCAGATCTCTCAACTCTCAAGTCTTCATTCGTCAAAGACCAGACGAGCCGTCGCCGGACAGATGTCGCGAGATTTCAACGCGCCTCCAGTTGTCTTCCCATCCGGCGGCGGCGCCACGGCCGCAAATCCTCGTCGACCTCCTTTTTCCTCCGCCATGGCGCCTCAGTTCCAGCCCCCTCGTCCCGCCAACTCCGCCTCCGGCGCTTCCAATCCCGCTCTTCCTTTCATGTCCTTCGACATGTCCGCCGCCGCCGCCTCCACCTCCACTGCGCCGCCTCCATCTCTCTTCACCTCCTCCACCATTCCTACCTCCTCGTTTGAAGACGAACCCCCGCTTCTAGAAGAACTTGGGATCAACACACGCCAGATCTGGCGCAAAACCGTCTCCATTCTCAACCCGATCCGTGTGAACTCGAATCTACACGAAGATGGTGATCTCTCTGGCCCCTTTATCTTCCTCATGGCCTTCGGTCTGTTTCAGCTCCTCGCCGGCAAGTTCCATTTCGGCATAATTCTCGGCTGGGTCACTGTCGCAGCCATGTTTCTCTACTTCGTCTTTAACATGTTGCTGGGGAGAAATGGTAATTTGGATCTGTATAGGTGCTTCAGTCTAGTGGGGTATTGTATGCTGCCCATGGTGATGTTCTCGGCAATTTCCTTGTTTGTGCCGAGAGGTGGGATTGTGATGTTTGGATTGGGGTTGGTTTTTGTGCTGTGGTCAACTAGGGTTTGTACGAGGCTTCTGGCAGAGATTGCATCTTGTGGGGATGAGCATCGGGGTCTTGTAGCCTATGCATGTTGGCTTGTTTTCTGTCTCTTCTCACTTCTTGTAATCTTCTGATTCAATGGGGGTTGAATTAAAGGTAATAACCTGTCATTCTTGTCTTTTGTATGGTTTGGCATCAACTCAGCTACCAATTCCCTATTTGTAGACTTCTTTTCTGGCATATTTGGTATTTAAGTGATAGTTGGTAAATTGAATACCAGATTGGCTTAAGATGGTTAATCACTATGGCTTAGGAGTAAAATTTGTGTAAACCTTTTTGTTTCGGTCTTAATTTGGGCTTTGCTTTGACTAATGAGCTATCAATGCTTTATTCGTTTCTTGTTAGGCATATGTATGCTTAATTTAGCTGCTCTAGTTATGCTGTCAACTGACTTGTGGTGTGGAATGAAAAATGAGTTTGGGAACTTTCCTTTGATGAGTGATCAATGGCATGTTATTTTGTCTATTTCTTGGGATCCTTGTAGAACATTTTGGCATCAACACGTTGAACTAAACTTTATTATTAGAAAAACAGTACATGCTGACTACATAGAATGTAACAATGGCACCTTAAGTGCTAGAAGCTTGCGGTGGTTTTCACTCTTGTTAGGGTAAGGGAAATTATCTGAAGTTTGCTTAAATGAAAGAGGAGGCTAGCTCTTATAGAAGGTTCTCGTGCAGTAGTAAAGGGAACATCTCTAAATTATAATTTTTGAAGGATCTAGTTGGGGATAGAAAAGGGAACGGCGACTGTTTTGCCCAATGTGTTCCCCCCTTGCTACCAGTTTAAAAACTTCGAAGGGCAAAACAAGGGAGGAGAAGGTAGACTAGCGTACTTTAGACACAATGTGGTAAGAGTATCCCAAGTTTGAAATGAAAGGATCAAACTTCCCCATCTTCAACCCTTCCTTTCCATCCTGGATGCTGTTTGTTGTAGTAAACCAAGCAATAATTATGTTATTGACTTATTTTACACTGATATAAACTTTAAACTGTAGTCGTTTATTTACTTTTTATATTGTGTGGCTCTTTATCCAAGGAATCTTCCTTGATTGGACAGTGCATGTTAGTGATGTTTGTTCCCCGTTTGCAGTTTACCGGTTTGTTTAATGTTCAGCTCATGGTTTGTATTTTGCTTTTTAAAATTTCCCATCACTCCCGGCTTTTTGCTTCGTTCTTGTCTATTTTAGGAGTTTGATGATTAAAGTCAGACTGTTAATAGTTCTAAAAATAGTTTTCTATCATTTTCTTTTCTTCCAGTTGATTTAGCACTGACTGTCATGGTTTATGCCTTGCAGGTGTAAATGTGGGAAATTATTTTTATGGCAGAGGATTTTGAGGGCCTTACAAGCATGATTTGATCAAATGAAGCTCTCTAAAGATTTTCTTTTTTCTGTGTGCTTTCATTGTTAACGGTGTATTACTTCTCAGTTCTGTTTTCCACTTTTCACTGTGATTCAGGTACCCAATGCCTGTCCCGAGGACTATACTATCAGATTCATAAGAAGAGAGATTATGAAGTCAACATATAATGAGAGAGAGGTCTATTGTCCATGAATATTCTATTATGAAATCAAGCATATTACAATTAATTCAGTCCATCTTTTCTGACTTTCAGTAAATGCCTTTTGGGATTTTTGGGGTGCAGACCTAACTGAGTTGTGACACTTGAATAATTCAATGAATACAAAAACTTTGGAATATGTCCAGATAGCTGTTTGAATGCTTCTGGATTATACCATGAATTCTTGATTTTCTGATTACTCTCCCTTGAATACTATGTGAATGTAATTCCCGATTACTCGGAATATACCCAGTCTTCTCAACTTTGTTGACAAAAGTTTGAGGTGGTAAATACATTACAATTTTCAAAATCCAATCTTAAAGTATGTCCATTAGTATTGGTGTAATCCCATAATAATGGATCTGCTATTTTTCCGCCCCGACCAGCGTGGGCTTCAAATTTATGCAGCGCCTGTCCTACGTTTGCTAACGGTTTTTATTTTTATTTAGAATAAGTGTGTCATGTTTCACAAAAATTGATATACCTTTCAGAAATAGCAGAACTAATGTCATTGAGCAGGTGGCAATATTTTGAGAATAGGTGTTTAGCTATTTTTCTGACTGTCAGTGAGGTCTGGATTCGTTTAGAACATTGTTACTAGATCTGCCAATTTTTAGATCTAACAATTTATTAGGCGTGGATGATACAGTAGAAGCATTACTGGATGCTATTTAACTCGTTTAGAATGCATCCAAATAGTATGATCTTGATAAGGTTGATAATTAGAAGGAATTGATATAGATAAATTTTGTGCGTGCATTTGATACAATTTATTAATTATCTACGAGGTTTAGCAATTTTATAACTTAATTTGTTCTTCAAAACTAATATGAAGATTGCCAAAAACACAAAACCTGCGACGATGTTATTATAGCTAAATCATCTGCAAAAAATAATGAAAATTGAAAGGAAAGTATGCAGTTTGCACATAGTGACTTCTGTGCAGTTCTCTTATTTTTCCCGTTCGTGTATCTCTTAGAATTAGACTAGTACCAACAAAAAAAATATATATACTTATATTGCATACAATTGAGAGAATGATCATCACTGGTTAACTGCAGATGTTCGAACCTCATAGGATTAATATCACTTTGCACCTTAATAATCTGTAATTAATAGCAAATGAATGGTGAACATGGGAGTCCAGGAGGGCTGAGAAATGGCAGATTATGGCTCTGCCAGGTAACAAGTTAAATTTCTCGCTATGTGCATAAGAGGGGGAAACAAAAACATTTATAGCCGGATTTTACTTCTGTAAATAAATGGTTTTAATATTTAAAAAAAAAATGAAAACAAATGAACGGTAACTGTATCACTTATAAAAGCAAGCGTTAATCTAACCTCGCAGGATGATTACTTTGCCATTAAAAGCACGTAAAGTGACAAGGTGATGTGTGAATGACAGGAAATGAATGGTGAACCGTTAATCGACATAAAAAAAGGAAACGCTAATCGAACATTGTAGGATGGTTACTTTTTTGCTCCCCAAGCACAAATAGTCGATATACAATTTTAAAGCTCGAATGACGAATAAATGATGAATCGCACCGTACTAACATAAAAAAAAAGGAGGATTTAATTGTAAACAAAAATAGTTCGACAAAGGTGTGGACCTTAGCTACACATAAATGTGAATTTAACGTGTAAAACGTGAACATTTTTAAAACACATAGAAGAAAAGTTAAAGACGCAGGAACTTGGTCTAGCATAGAAGAGATTAATATTTAGTTGTATGGAAATTTATTATGATGAAACTTTCAAATATCTCTTTTTTTTATTTTGGAACTGCAGTATTTTTTAATTTTCATGTTTAAAATGAGATAAAGTAGATAGGAAAAGATTTTGATTTTGATCGGATCGGTTCGCACTCGATGGTTCAAACTGGAAATTGCGAGCCAACGAACTGAAAATTGTGTACAAGTCAACGACAAACTCAAATATTTTTAATATATAGAAAGTTAGTGATCGACATTATTCATCGTGAAATAAATAAATAAAGTAATTAAATTTTGAAATAAGTTAGGAGGCTTCATCCCAAATAATCAGATTTGATTGAATGTACCAACCAACCAAGAGAGGAAGAGAGCGATTAGCAAATTAAACCAAACCATATCTTATGACGACCAAGGGGGTCATGGCCCCCGTTCCCCACTTCCATTGGAACCTACCAAGAAATTAAGTACCAAATATGAATCGTCATGCAGTATATTTATTTATATTTAACTGATAAAAGGAGTATACATTGATTCGTCGGAATAAAATTTTATCAAGTTTAGATGTCCTGATCCGATGGTCAACTTAATTGAGAGACATTCTTTTTTTTTTTTTTCTTTTTTTTTTTTTCCGTGCCCTGCCGTGTTAGACATGGTGGTCTGCTTTTGTGGGAAACCTGATAATTTTTCTTTTCAGTCTAGTCACCCATAGTCCATAGACCAGATATAAATTGATTTGCCAAGGCCCCAAAACTAAAGGCCTATTGGCTATTGCCTTTAATCCTGATGGCAAAAAAGTGATAAATAAAAACAATTAGCCATTAGATCAACAGTGTGTGGCATTCGTATCCTCGTGTTATCCGTCTAACACGAAACACATAAGTGATTAATTCCCTTGCTGCCACGTACCGCACAGAAGAAAAAGTACAATAGGGGGCTTGGCAGTTGGCATCCCACTCAAAACATAAGAGCATAATTAGAAAGAAGCCTACTGAGTCAAGGAAAAACTTAATTTCTAAACAAAGGTAGGTGCGGTTTTATTAAAGGACGAAACTACCATGTCGATAATTTAAAAAGTATTTTTTTTTCTAAACTAATTTATATTTTATAAATATTTAGAATCAATTTTTTAGATACAATGTTGGTCTTATAAATTAATTGTATATTAATTTTTAAAAAATAATTTCTATTTGATATATTGTCAGACGTCACTAATTTTCATCATTGCAAAAATTTGTATTTTTGAGACTTATACCGAATTTTATTATTTTTACGTGCATGATGCATGTCAGCGTGTATGGGTATGAATTATACTTCAAATGTTAATTTTTCTAATCTTGATATAATTTCGGATGATTGTCGAAATTAACAAATTAATATCTTTGCAAAAATAAAAAATAACACATTAAATTTAAAGTTTATAAGGCTCTAGCATTGTCAGAATTCGAATTGACATGCCAACGATCTAACAGCATAAGATTGGACAAAGTTTCAACCCCATCAAATCATGATAAGTTCGTACGCAGTTTTTATAATTCTTCGTGGAGTTATACTTTCGCGAGATATGCAGTATGCACTAACAAAAGTTCCCAAATTTACACAGTTGCCATATTAATGAAACCAATTGCATATCTACACGGTAACATGTAAGAGAGCAATATTTATTGTTGTAAATAGAACATCTTCATCTTATTTTTAACGTAGTCACAAATGCATATTTGACAATTGTAATTTTCATTGTCATGTATACAGAAGAAAATAAAAGTAATATATTGTAATTACAATGACAAATTATTATCGTCCTATACACAGAAGAAAACAAACTAAATCAAGTTGCAACTTGCAAGGAATGATTTCCATCAAGTATTGGATACCTTTATCTGTAAATATAAATGGACTATAAATACAAAGTGAGGCTAAATTAGAAAGTTACTTTTTAGACGAACTAATAGTTTATTATTAGTTATATAAAGAGGGGTATGCTTGTAAAATTGCCTTGGATTGACGCACCTACCGGCTACCGCTTCCTTATAAAAGTAACCGCTCAACACCAGAAGGAAGACTCGACAAATTTCGTGGGGATTTCGCCTTCCGTCGTTTCGTGCGCTTCAATAGTCGGTCCCAAAAAAGCAACGAGAAATTCTTCGTCGAATTTTGTCGCGATTTTGAGGTATTTTAAACCTAAAATTTCTCAATCAATCTAATATTTGATGCGATTTATACTCTTCTATCGCTAATCCGCGTGGTGTTGATCATCGTTTTGCTTATTTTAATGGAGAGATGTCTTTGTTTTGGATGATTGTGTTACTCGTAGAGGTTTAAAAGATCGTTCGGACTTATCGAACCTGGCGATCGAGGTTTCGTTGCTATTTTGTTTGATTTGGTCGTTGATCGTAGAATTTGGGGCTTTTGTTCAACGATCGCCTATTTAAGAAGTATAGGTCTTTTTCTTGACCGAGATCTTTAATATACACCCCGATCGTTGTTTTGTGTGATTGTGGCGATCTTATAAGTTCTATTTTGGACGATATTTTACTCAGTCAAAAAATTTGAGGAAAGTATTATGTGCAATCATCCGTGTATTTACATCTTCAAGAGAATAATATTGAAAATTACAAAGAATTAAATTAATCTCGAACCTTTATTACTTAATTAATATAATATGAATCGAAACATTATCAAAATATTTAAACGGAATATTTAAAATATATAAAATTTGGTTATTTGAGCCTTTCCCTTTCACTTGTTGGTTATTTTACCCTTACAGATAATTATGCAGAACACTGTCTCTGCTATTTTCCTCATGGGATGCCTTTGCATGAATCAGTTACATAACCTCACTCTGTCAAAGTGTTTTCTTCTCAACCAGTTGCTATCCTATTCTCAGTAATTGGGGTTGTAAGTTTGCAGGGAGTACAATTTCTAACACTTTTGATCAAATTAATTTCATCTTATAAGAAATGAGTGGAATCAGAGGTCTCCACATCTCTCTCTTTCTCTCTCTCCCTATATAATAATTTCCATTTCCATTTGCTTGACATGTATAAAATTTTGTAGCCTGCTTCAGCAAGCTTACGATGATTTTTCAAAGAAAGAGGTATATGTACGATTAGAGTGCTTTTGCTAGTGGTTTTTCCACAGTGCATGCTACTGTACTGGCTGGCAGGTACCAACAATGGCCTTGCTGGTACAGTATTTGGTGCCTAATCAGCAAGGTTGGGGGCTTAGAATTTTCCTTGGTGATGATATGCGCGGCAAAATTTTAGTAAATAGTCCTTTGTGATGGCTTTTTCAAAGAACCATTAGGTACTGCTCGTCAATTGCTGTTCATTTATCATTTTGCTATCATGCTTTTTGTAAGATCTACTGGTTATAAGATATAATACACACTTGCAGGTCCATAGGAGGGATACATACTGTCACATCTGAAGGCATGAAAATTGAACTACCAATAGCATTTATGAAAAAAAAATACCCAAGTTGGTTTTTCTGGGCGCAGGTATTGATTACATTAATAGCATACGGGACTCGGGACACTTTTCTATAATCCATACCAACTAATTTTCTTAAATTTCAAACCTATCACTTCTATTTTCTTTCTTTCCACATAAATTTTATATAGAGACTCAGCTCTTTCTGTAGCTCCATACTTCCATTAGTTTCCTCGTCCTGTCCCATGCTCCCATATTATAGTGTTTTTACTGCTCAGTTGAATATTTGGTTAAGTCTTGTTTCAGGATGGTTTCATGTGAATAATGAATAATTTTGCAGGGTTATATTAAATAGAATGCAGCTCAAAAATATCCTCCACGACTTGACAATATAGACACTCTCCTTTGGCGGTGCAAATTGTCTTATTGTGTTTGTGACTGAGTCTCCTTGGGTAGCTCCATATATTAGATCTTTTCTGGTTATAAGCTTATCAAGCAACTTTCGGTTTCTTCAATTCAGTGATTTGTTTCTCAGACTCTCTGGGGGTTGCTATAAGATGTCATATATTCTTTGCCGTAACCCAAAATCAACAAACAAAAGAAATGGGTAGAAAGGTATAAAAAGACACAAAAAAATGTAATCTGTTGCTTTGCTAAAAGTAGATTTGGCCTCTTGGTTGCTTTGAATCGACTGAAATATGCCATGCATCATGGTGCATGGTGCAGGATTGTTTGTTCTGTAGGACCTCGTCCATGAGATTTCCAAAGTATGTTGATATTTTCTTCTTATTGCGAAGTCGAAACCTCAATGTTTGTTGGACGGGAACAGTACTAAATTAGAGAGAGATGTTGTTTGACCATCTTCACGTATTTACAAAACAAGAAAATTACCAGAAATCAGGACATGACCATCTTAAGTTGCTTGGAGGTTTAAGAGTCTCTTACCAGTTAAGCATCGGTATAAATCTGGTTCATCAGGAGAGAAACATATGCATTAGGAGCAAGAAATGATGGAGAAATCTTGTTGTTGGAATATAATGTTCGTGGAATTATTATTGGGGGCATCTCATGCAGAGAGGGCGAGGACTGCAATTTTGATTATTAAAACATCCTTGTACGACCTTTCCTGTCACCGATGGCACTTTATGGTGCAATTGGCTTTGAGGCCTTTGAGTTTTATTATAAAAAATATTATTTTTCTTAATTCCCAGAAAATTATGTGACTCAAATGTAGTATGCTGATCTCTCTCAAATTAGCTTCTGAGTTGGTTTTTAATATGTACATAATGTTATGCTATATACTGACTAATGCTATAGTAAACTATTTTGTGAACAATTTCTGTAGTACCACAATGAGTTTTTCCTTCTGGATTTGAAACTTTTGCATTTATTAATCTTGGGGTGATCAAATCAATAGTACATTTATACTAGTTGTTAATAGCTATTTCGCTACTTCTATTTATCCATCCAATTTTTGGATTTTATTTGTGTATTGCTTATTTGAAAAATGAAGAAATTCAAGCAAAGTTTACAAATCGTTGTTGTGGCTAATGGATGTCCTTAGTTGTCTGCTCGCTAGTGAGTAGGCTAGCAAAAGGAATTAAGAGACATTTTTGGCCGCTGAGATTAAATTCGTAATAAACAGGATTTAGTTGGTAAAAAACATACATATATAAAAATAGAGAACAACCAACATATTTAAGGAGACCATAAAAATATTAATGAAAGAAATTGTTTAATGTAGGGCAATAAGCAGGTACTGTGGGAATATAATAACATACGAGTGTTTCATCATGTATGTAAGATGCAAAATAACATATAAGAAAACAAAGGTATATATCTCAATAATTTCTATACTGCAACCTTATTAAATTGCTTCTTTGAATCATCTGACTTCTAGAAGAAAGTAAAAAAGGAAATTACACTATTTCTGTGCCAATATTATAGTTTGTATTTGTGAAGAATATCTGAAAAGTGGGTTGGAAAGTTTTTTTTAGCAACATTAGAAAATTTTTAGTGTTATTAATGCAGAGAACTTGGAAATGGTAACTTTCCTATGTAAGTGCAATTTTCCTCATTATTAGGTTGATGTCAGTACATCTTTTCAAATATTTATTTGTTTAGAAGGTTTCGCTAGATTACTTTTGGAGAGACTTTATAGATTTTAGTGGATGAGTTTCACACAAAATGAAGAAAAAAAATCGAGACAATTATGGGGAGCTGCTTTTATAGTGCAAATTCTTGTATATGTTGCATGTTTAAGTTCTCTGTGGATCTGTATTGCATTACCATGTACCACTGGTACTGATCAGGCATAGATCTTGACATATTGTTCTTCAAAGTCCAATGAAGGAAAATTTCTACACATATACTGGAACTGTTACTTATGTGAGACCCGACAGGTATGTCTGGACAATACCGCATAAAATAGTCCTTGGACAGAGGTTGTTAAATTGATTCATATATTATGTTTTATATGAGCATATACTTTCTATGCTGTAATATATTTTCTGCTGTAAATTTTATATAATTGTTATTCTCAGGTCAAGAAAGAATTGATGGAATAATTGTGGATTAATTAATGGTTGCCAAGATTGGTAAAATCTTATTTCTTTATTTTTTAATATTCCAGTTCACATCTCTTCCTAAACCAAAAAATGGCTGGACAGAACTATTTGCCTCGACGTGCTGAGAGGACCCATGAACAATCCAGAAGCAATCCCATCTCTGACAGCCACCTGCAATTTGGTATTTGTGATAACTGAGTTTTATTTTATCAATTGTATTCTCATTTAAAAGAAAGAGACAGATAAACAAACCCATTAATTCTCAGTTGCAGCAAAAAAGTTCTGTGCTTGCAAAATATACCAACTGTTTTAAGAATCAGGAAGCACCATAGTATTCTAGTTGAGCGTGATTTTTTTATCGAACCACCGTATCCTCCCTAATCTTCAAACCATATCATGACTGAGTATCGGCTTTTATTCTCCCATTTTTACATGGGCTATTATTTTAAAGGGAAAAGAGACATAGAGTAAGAGAACTGGTATTAATACTATTTGTAAGTTTGTGATGGATGGAAGTGCAATTCTTATTAGTTTAAATTTTGCTTAAATGAAATTGTTCAGTGGGTTTTGTTGAAGTAAACTGCAGATCATCCATCCTTTGTTTGCCATTTCTATCCATTTACTCTCTATACCCAGTTTGTGCTCAAGTCAGGCTCTTTGTAAATGCCAGAAATTTATAGAGACTTAAGGAAATATGAACCACTGGCGTGTTCTTCTTTTCTTATTAAATTAAAACTTCAGAATATTTATACAGGTTTAAATTGTTGGTCAGGTCATAATCCATTGCCTCCAAGAAGTGACTTGAGACTTGATGTACCACCACCACCGCTGCCAGTGCCCTATCCAAACCAATACATGAGATCAAACAGTCGCCAAACCTCTACCACACCCATAAATCATCCAACTATCATGCCAAGATCAACTCGTGATCATGCATCATCGTCATCATCTTTCAACCTCCATCCAGAATACCCCAGCTACCATCCCACAGTGCATCACACATCAAATGAAAGCACCAGTTCTTATGTCCCATCAAATTATAGTGAAGCTGGGTCGTCTTACCCACCACCACCACTGCATGTGCCTCGTGATGTCACAGATAATCATAGAACTGTATTGAAGAGAAAACACCATGATGTACCTGTCGATCCAATTCATACCGAGTACTGGCCGCAAGAATCTGGTGCGGGTGTAGTTGCACGCAACTGGGTTAGTGACTTGGCTGAGGGATCTCAGAGGAATGTCAGAATTCGTCAGGGCTATTACGCTCCTTTGGAACTGAATCCACCAAGACACTATGTGCCGAGTACGGTGACTCCTCAGCATTACTCTGTACAGTCAAATCCTCATGGATTGAGAGGTCCTGAACATGCCAACTACTCTGTGCATGCGGCTGCTCAAGATAGAAATATAACAGGTACCTTTTCAACTTATTTACTGCATTTGCTTGCACATGAACTTGATGTTGGCTGTGACTTTGTTCACAGGTAAATGATTTTGTGACAATAGTAATAACGAACTTACTGCTTGTCAAATAATAATGCAGAAAATTAGGTAACAGTGCTATGTCATTTATTGGATTTTGCCTAGCCCATCTGGCAATGCTATGTTAACTACTGAAATTTGGCTTGCCAAGCTGCAAGCAAGAAAAAGACAACGAAAAATATACAAATTGAGTAAAAAATTTTGTGTTTATTTACGTCCTAATTGGTTTATTTTCTGACATCAGAGCCTGGCAGATTTAACAATGATCACAGCAGTGTTCATCACGGTGGAAACCATGTTGCAAACCACAGAACAATGGTGAGGTGTGAGCCTAACTATTATGCTCAAAATAGGAGTTTTACTGTGCCTGCAACTTCTCATCAAGGTAACATATCTCGTGCGGTTGGGCATGTCAATACCAGCTTTCCTCATATAGCAGATCACCATGGACCCACTCCGGCCTATGCAACTACCTCTGCAAGTGCCAGATGGCGACATGGTTTCTCAGAATTTGAGGCATCTTCTAGCCACTCGAGACCAATTAGCTTTTCTGATTCTAATATGAGCAGTGCAAGAACAAGGAATTCGGATTCCGGTCTTCGCACCTCATTTCATGTGGACCATAATGCCAGTAGATGGTTATTTGAGGTATTGTGTATTTTTCTTTTGTGTTTTATATGCATGGAATGTTGATTTCTCACGGGTTAGGTTGATTGAAATATGTATTGGCGATTGACTGACACTGATCAATACATATTTATAAAAAGCATGCTTCATCTGTTTTCTTCTTCTTTCTTTGTTTACGGCAACTTATTTTTGTTTTGGTAGTGTTATAATATGGGGTTATGAATGGAAGGACCTGAGGAAGTAAGATGGGGAACTAAATTGCAAATAAATTGGTGTGCTGTTTTTCATTCTCTTTTCTTTTGTATTTCTCAGCATTTTGTGAGTCCGGAGGATCCGTTGCTCTTTAATTCCAGAGAATTCTTTGATGAGCACAGAGACATGAGATTGGATATTGATGATATGAGCTATGAGGTGTGTTCACACTTCTCTTTGAATTTCTTTTTTGAAACAGTAGTATTTTTTTTATTTCTTTTTTAAAACTCTAGAATCTTTTTAAGAAAGATTTTTACATGACACAAATGTTTGAATCACTGCAGGAGCTACTTGCTTTGGAAGAGAGAATTGGTTACGTCAGTACAGGCTTGCCGGGAGATAGAATTTCAAAGTGCTTGAAGCAGACCACTTACCACACCTGCAATGAAAACCAGGATGATAGCTGTGTCATATGCATGGTATCTCTCATGCCTTTGAAACAACAACTATTCATATCTTCGTCAAAGATTTGGGTTAAGTGTGTGGGGCTTATTAGCATTGTGCGAGAAAAATAAGAGTGAGAATTCCAACTGGTACTAAGTCGACTTGAATTTCATATGAATTCCTCAGACCTGATGATAACATGGAGTTCCTTTGAAAATAGTTTCTTTAAAGCATGGCACTTCCCATTTACTGTCTCATCGTCTCAAGAAAACTACCAAAACTATAATTCCTTATATCTGAAGGGCAGCTGAGTGGGAGGACAGTTTGGGCATGCATACTATGAATTTGGGATAGTAGAGGTCTTGTGAGATATTTTTATTAGACATGCATAATAATTCTTTCTTGTTGGGGGCATATGTTTTCTATCCTGTTTTATCAGGAATACGAGTGATATATTTTTTCTGTTAGATGCATGAAAAATTCCAACCCTTGTTTTCCTTTTCCTAAATCATTTGTTTTCTGACTTCCAAGTTGCTTCCATACTTTTTTTGCAGGAGGAATATGAGAAGGGAGATAAAGTGGGGACACTTAGGTGTGCTCATAATTTTCATACCACTTGCATCAAGAAGTGGTTGGAAATGAAGAACATTTGCCCAGTGTGCAAATCTGAAGCCTTTGAAGCTATTAGTTCACAAAAATGAATTGATTAGCTTGATTAGTCCATGGTTACTGCATCATTGGTGCCGCTATGCTTTTGGGTTTTGGCATATTGTGCACAACAATTTCAATTAATTATGCGGGTCAACCAGTCTATAAGCAGGTCTTTGTTTTTTAGCTTTAGATTAAAGCAGTCTTTCTGTCTTATGGCAATGGTAGCAAATGTAAATAAGATTCTTAATTGTAGTAACTTTGGTGGTCAATGTATTTCTCTTATTTCATTGTAGATCATTTCCAAAGTTTCATGTCGCTAATTGTAGTCACTAGGTAGTTTGCTTCTAGCCATACACCCTTTTTTTTTTTATACAACTTGCCACATGGAATCACACTGGTTTTTTGACAGTTCCAAAATGGTGATATGCGAACTGCTGTGTGCCCGCGCCCATTTGTTGTGATCCCCTTTTCTTGGCCCTACTTTGCCGCTGCAGTTGTAGCTACTTGTGATTATGTTCTATATGTTAGTATGCTAGGTCAGGTTGCACAGCTATGCTGGTCGCTTACATGTGCAAGGAACAGCCACACAAATTAGGTGACTTGGCAGAGGTAAAATTTGGTGTAGTTAGGATAAACGCAGCTGTAACAAGATGAAGTACATTTGCTTGACTCGCATTAGTCCTACCATTTCGCATGATGAGGAATGATCTTAGCTCTTGTTAAATGGAGGTTTACAAGACCAGGGTAAATTTAGGTGTGACCACAGGTTTAGGTGTGTTTGGCGGCGCCTTGAATAAGGCTATTCATGAATATGAATAAGGATTCTCTCTCCTCTCTCCTCTCTCCTCTCTCCTCTTATTCTGAATAAGAGTCTAATTCCACAATATAGGTGATATTAGAATTAGGAGTTGAATAAGTCTTTATTCAGAATAAGACTTATTCAAAATGTGTTTGGTTTCATTGCGAATAAGTCTTATTCATGAATAAGCTTATTCGCCGCATATGCAAACACACCCAAAGGGTAGTAAATCGATTAGATAGATACATATTTTTTAGAAGAACTCTCAATGTGCATATAGAAAAAATATATAATGTAGATAAATAATCTACGGGTAGTTAGGAATATATGAAAAAACCCGAAGAGGTAGGTATTTATTATTAAATGCCGAACAGATTTAATCTAAGAGATGCTTTTGTCCAGCATTTAGAACGATCCGAGCAGAATAATCACATAAAATGGTTATAGCTTGGTTGAGGGGGCCTCAACACTCCTTTAGATGTCAGGTCGGCCGTACTCGATCGGTTGTCTCGATCTAAAATTGTCTGTATTGTCGATTAAACGGTTTAAATATTGTGCGGTGCACGAAGAACGCTGCCTCGATAGTGTTCACCTGTGTTTATTCTTGCCATTTCAATTAACATCGGCTTAAAAGACTGCATTTATTAAGATTTGGACTTGCAACTTAATATGAACACTTAGCACCTCAGAAAAAGCATGTCATGTAAATTCCCATTTTTTTTCTCCATATCTCAGGCCGGAATGTGACCTAGTAAGTCACATTTTTGGCAAATCTCAATCTGAATATGACGAATGCTATCATGAAAATTGAACAGAAAATATTGAGAACTAAAATGAAACCTAAAGCTAACGAAACTTTACTTCGGTTGTACATTATTTAATGATCTCTTTAACTAAGTTCTAATCATTCCAGTCTCGCGAGTCAAATTTCATGGTCCGGATTTCAATTTCATCAAAAGATTAATGGATGTATGGGGACAGCGCACCAAGACATAAATACGGTATATATTTGTGCGGATTGAATAAGAAAAACAACATGCTTCAAATCCTTTTTCAGTCCCAACTCCCGAGACATATAAATAGAACTTAACGAGCAATGGAAGAAACATATATGACGTTAAAACGAATGTATTAACTTCTGATATGAAGAAACATACCGACATATCTAGAATGAAATAATTAATAAGGACATGCTTACAATCCCTCAAGACGGAATCGATTTAGAATTGCCACTGCAACTTTTGATGTGCGGAAAAATGTGGATTCGGTTGAAATTTAAATTTGTATATGACTATATGCTAGATAGAAAATTAAATTGTCCCGAACTAATATTTAATAAATATCATTCATATATGTTTAAGCTGTTCTAATCTCACAAGTTTTGCTCTTATATTTAATTTGAACTTGTATAGAACTCGTACTTAATAGTATAATTAATTTATTTTTCCAAGTGTAAAATCAACATAAATTTATTTGAATAAATTCGGTAATTTCTTTTTGTATTTCTAAGGATTTTGACAGATGTTTCGTCAAAAAGCCTTCTCCGGGCAATAGTACGACTGTGTGGCTTCACATGTAAGGAGTCATGTTGGGTTGCAATTATATTATGTATACAGGAAATACAGCATTGTCCTTAATTACAGACAGTTACGTTTTGAAAGCTTAGTCCACGTAATTCCAGTCTTTGTCTAGGAACAGGGATTCTCTTTAGATTTTTTTTTTTTTTTTTTTTTTCTGGCTCATTTTGGTGCGCATCTCAGTCAATAGGATTTCTTTTTTTTTTCTAATATACTTAAATAATTTCTAAAATACCAAATTACTTGGTCATTACACATTTTTATTCTTTGAATCTGGCGGTATGATTTTGAGTTCGCTAAAGACTAGTGTTGCAGAACACAGCTGACTAGATCGATAGAAACAGTAGTCTAACCGTCACAAATAGTATATACACATTATATGATATTACATTCTTGAATGTCAAATTACCGTAAAGTTAGTATTTTTTTAAGGTTACTTCATATAAAATTATAAAATTAAGCGTCAAGTGTAGTATATTAAACAATAAAAAAAATTGTAGGATAAATTAATAATTTATTCTTAATGCGCATTACACTTTTGAATATTATTGTTATTGTTATTCGTAAAATTAAACAGTGTAATGCGCATCAAGAATAATTAAATTGCTATTACATTTTTAATTTAATTATATAATAATTCACATTTGAAATTAATTAAACGAGAAATCGCATTACGTGTGAGTTATTTGAGTCAACCAATCTCAAAGAAGGGGGGTGGGGGAGTTTAAAAAATATTTCGCTGCATTACATGGATCATCTCATTGACGCGCCACTGTAGATCCAGAGTGTTACTAGAGACAAAATTTTGTTTACACGTGGTGCTAAGTCGACCCCATGTAATTAATAACCAGTTAACCACATCCGATTGCGTTGTCACGAGGAGACTCTTTAACATTTCATGATTTCAAGCTTGACGCAATCCTCCTTGAAGAAGTTAAAATAAAAATATCAACGATTTGTATAATAGTTCTCAAGTTGGTTTTAGCCACAGATCTAGCCAACCTGGCACCGTCACAAGAGCTGTCGGCAGAACGGCAATTGATTTTATTCATTATTTTTTAGCATCGTGCGATTAACGGTAGCATTCATCATTGTCAATTGTCAGTTGGTCTAAATGACTAATTCTATAACGGATCGGGATCCACTAAAATATTCTAACATTAGTTTTGTAAAAAATAAAACTTGAACAATTAAATTTATGAATATGATCTATATCTGATTATATCGTGTCGGAAAATTGATAATTTTGGTTACAGATTTCATCATTCAATAAACTAATTTTTTGCATATATTACGTTGAACTTATTTTGAACATGATACTTGCTACGTTATATTATGACGTTGCATAGTTTTACATATTACATTTTTTAGTTTATTTATAGAATTGTATGTTGCGCTCATGTATGTATTTATAATTTTTTTAATTCAAATACAGAAATTACATTGATGAAGTTTATATGTTTATTAGTCAAAAAAATCTATAACAAATAATTATTGAGTTCAGATGAATTTCTTATGAACTCATTTCACAAACCATGTTTTCATCTCCTTAGTACATTAATCTAACTGCATTCTTAATGACCGTAGGTCAAAAGTGTAAATTGATCTGATTCAATTTTTTTTAAGTCCAATTTTCATGTTCATACATCACGTATGGTTCTAAAAAATTACTAATTTTAATTTTCCTGTCAACAAAATTTACATCATAAAGCACAAAAACTATAATTTTCCTGAATTAGTGAAAACATTACAAAATGTTATCCTTTCCCTCCCTCCTCTTTTTTATTCCTCCCATCCAAAGTGCTAAAAAGAAATTCACAACAACAAAAGTATCAAGAAAAATTCGAAGAAAAAAATTATATTTGGTAGATTTTAAATGGGAAGCTACAAATATTGTTTGTTCTTCAAACGTACATTTGGATGGAGTGAAGCTCAGCCTCCTGAAGATGTGAAACAATTATTCCATGAGTACGGTGAAGGTGGGTCCCACATGTCAATGGAACAATTTAAGAGATTTCTCGCAGGTCCCGAGGTGGATGATGATCCAAACAATGCTGATAAAAATTTTGAGTGGATCCTAGAACAGAAAAATCGCATTAAAAAACGAATCTCAAGGACACTGATACATCTCGACGATTTGCAAACTTATTTGTTCTCAAATGAACTCAATCCGGTCATGAAACCACAGGTTTGATCTAATTTTTTGTATATATATATATATATATATATATATATATATATAACATTTTACTTGATTTAATTACCAAAAAAGAAGTTTGGAAAAGTTCAATCGCACCAATAAAAATTCTCAATTATACAAACGAAGTAAGAAAAAATTGAAAATGAACAACATCACGCTTTTGGTTTATCAAAATTATTTAATTTTTCCCTCTTTCCTGATAGAAACCTTTAATTGCTTCCCAAGCGATAACACAAATGCTTGTCACATACGATCCTTTTCTTCAAGGGACACGTACAACTAAAAAGAAAAAAAATATAAGATTTTGTAGAGGCGTACGCATAGAATTATTCAACATAACTGTTAACAAGTAAATAATCAGCACAATAATTAGGAACAAACGACATTATCTTAGTTTTTTTTAAGAAAAGCTTGGTAGCGGCTGCCAAGTAGACATTATCTTAGTTACATTGTAAAATCTTAGGTAGATAAATAAATCCCATTCCATGAATAGCGAGGTTTAGGATACTTTCCCTCGTATCCCGGCTCCGGATCCTCTGGATGGTTTGTTACGAACCATCCAGTGGATGGTTCGATCGGAGCCGTTTAAACTAAATCAGACGGTTCATTTTTTTCGAGCCAATATTTTTTTCGGATGTGGTGGAATGCACGGGGCTCCCTTTAGCCGTTGGATTAAATCAGACGGTCCAGATCTTGAGCCGTCCACCAAACGTCCACGGTAAAACCATCCAGAGGATCTGATTTCCTCGTATCCCATCTCTCCTTTTCTTCATTCCTTCTCAGTTCTCACCTTTCCTGAAAGTTCTCCAAAGGTCCCTCTACAAACCAATAATTCCAATTCAACCACCATCACTCTCTTCAAGTACCTCAGAAAGAGAGAGAGAGAGGAATGGGGACACACAAGTACAAGTATTGCTTGTGCTTCACGCGCAAGTTCCACCTGAAGGAGGCGGAGCCGCCGAGTGACGTCAGGTCTCTGTTTAATGAGTACGGACAAGGCGGTTCCCACATGACAGCGGAGCAGCTCAGGAAGTTCCTTTCCGGGCCGCAAGTGTCAGGCGACCCCGACCAGGCCGATCGGATCGTTGAACGGATCCGACAGCAGAAGGGCCCAATTGCGCTGCTCTCGAGGCCCGGTCTGACGCTTGAGGATTTTCACCATTATCTGTTTTCTCCCGAGCTGAATCCTCCCTTGAAATCAGAGGTTCGGTTTGGATTCTGATCTTTCAGGAAAGTTTTATGAAACTGTGTCATGTATAGATCTCCTGAATTATACGGGAAGCAGCTAATCTTTTGTTTGTGAAATTAGTTCTTCGAGATTTAATTTTAATAATTTTTTTTTTTAAAAATTAGTTATCCACTCTGTGCTATTCAATCATCTAAGCTTTTAATTTGGTAGAGAGAGTTAAAAAACTGGTTTCCAATTTTGGACAAGCACATTATGCTATTCAATCATCTAAGCTTTTAATTTGATAAAGATAAAAGTAAAGAAGGTTTCCATATGTGGGGAAGCACATTCATTTAAGAAAGCTATCTGGCACCATGTTAACATGGCAATTTGTGTGACAATATATGTCAACTGCTCTCCTATTGTACCATGCATGCGATGTTTGTCTATTCTAATTTAAATTCTTATCACAGGTTCACCATGACATGAGTGCTCCATTATCTCATTATTTCATATACACCGGGCATAACTCCTACTTGACGGGAAACCAGCTTAGCAGTGACTGTAGTGATGCTCCTATCATTAAAGCATTGCAAAGAGGTGTTAGAGTAATTGAATTGGATATGTGGCCTAATTCTACTAAAGATGATATCGACATTCTCCACGGAAGGTATATTTTTTATAACAAGAGTGGCCTTGTATACTGGTATCAAACCTCTCAGGACTGTACAAGCATGATGCACCAATATAAGAAGCAATTTGGCCTAAGGAACACTCAATTAATCATCACTAAGCTATGTCACTTTGTATCAGTTTGCCTAATTTGCTAGGACTTCTATTTTACGTCCTACTTGTGATACTATTAAGTGGGAAAAGAACCCAGGAAAGCCAATGTAGTGAACTTATTGACAAGCCATTTTTGTTTTCATTTGTATTCAAATTGAAGTTTTCATTGATTGCAGTGGATACACCTTTACTTAATTGAAGAGATTGATATGATACCACTTAGTACTGTGTATATTGGGATGATATATTTGATAGCACTTCAGGTAGGATTGGTATCTATTTGATTTCAATCCTTGTGGGTTTCTTTGGGTTAGGTAGGCGTGTAACTAGTTGTGTGCTGTCATAGTAGCATACTTAGGACTTTTTTCTTCTTATCATGTCCACTTGTGTTAAAAACAAAACTAAATAAATATAATATATCATAAATAAAGTGTAATCATACTTTTGCACTTTTTTTTTTTTACTTTTGTCTTGGTAGAACCTTGACATCTCCAGTCTCACTTTTGAGGTGCTTGAAGTCCATTAAGGAGTATGCCTTTGTAGCATCCCCATATCCCGTTATTATTACCCTGGAGGACCACCTTACCCCTGACCTTCAAGCTAAAGTAGCAAAGGTAAACAGTTCTTCCATGCAACTTAGAAACTGAAGAAAAACTTCATGCCTTTCTATGTATACATAACAGTCTATTTCAACCCACAAAACAAGCAAGGTCAGCTGTACTTGAGTCGTGAATATCTGTACTATTGTGCATACAAAACTAAAGTTAAAATGAAAAAAAAATACATTGAACTTGGGTAAAAAAAACTTCTTTGAAAGATTGGATTGTCAATGACTATTGCGATCAATTTCTAATTTCACGAGCTCAGTCATGTCAATAACAAATGGTATATGAGAGCAAGTTACAACATGATCCCCCTTTTTTCTGCTTGGCTAAGAGCAAATATTATTTGCTGGTCTTGGGCAAAATGCAAGTTAGAGAAAAAGTGAACGTTGTTGTGCAGTTTCCTTTGCCAAATGATCTGAACTGCTGCTTCTCGTGCGGTATTTTTTTTTTTTTCAGATGGTTACAGAGATTCTTGGAAACACACTTTACTATCCCGACACAGAGCATTTAAAAGAATTCCCTTCGCCAGAATTTCTCAAAAACCGAATTATCCTCTCTACAAAACCACCGAAAGAATATCTTCAGGCGAAGACATTCAAAGAGAGAGACATTGAACATTCCGATTTGAAGAAAAAAAATGAAGAGGCGGCTTGGGGAAGGGAAGTGCCAGATCTTCAGGATGAACTAGAATCAGCTGCAGCAAAGGTTACTATTCTTTCTATTTACTGGTAGACTGCATTATCAGATCTGGCTATCATATTACTCAGCTTACTTTAAATGTGTCCTTCTACTTGGTAGACTGCATTATCACAGTAGTCTCTTTTCTTTCATTCCCTCTTTGTGTGTGTTTGGGGGTGGGGGGTGGGGGGGGGGGGGGGGGGGGGTGAGAGAGAAATTATTTGTGGTTCATCTTTGATATTGTTTGAGTTCCAGTGCCTCCCTTTCAGCCAATCCCTTTGATTTGCTTTATTTCCTAATTTTCTTTCACCTTCGTTTATCTGTGCATATTTTCTCTTTATTATGTCAATCATAGTCAAAACAAGATCATATGCCCTCCTGTTCCTTACCTAGCACTTATCTGAATTTCAGGAACAAGCTTACATTGACTATTCCTAGTGAAACTCTCTCTCTCTCTCTCTCTCTCTCTCTCTCTCTCTCTCTCATACATGATAATTAAGAAGCAAATTTATCTTTTGTATTAAATTTTTCTCACCATAGCCAACTGTTTTACAGGATGACGATGACGATGACTCAGACCAAAAGAGAGATGACGACAACGATGATGACGACCCGAAGATGCAACAGCCTCAGTCGTTAGAATACAAACACCTTATTACAATTAAGGCCGGGAAGCCCAAAGGTAGCATGAAGGAAGCACTTAAAGTAGATCCTGATAAAGTCAGAAGGCTTAGTCTCAGTGAACAAGAGCTCGCTAAAGCAGCTGTTTCTCATAGTGAAGAGCTTATAAGGTAAACTATTGCTGTATGCATTGGTAATGTTGTAGGATGCTGTCTGCTAGCATTGACATGTGGCAGTTATGTTCCTGACAGTTAACCAGGTTTTGTAGGCAGGCATTTTGCAGAGAATTGCACATTAAAAAAAAAATAAAGCAAAACTACATCAATGAACATAGGCAAAACATAATGATAAATGAACTGAATAATGCAACAATGGTTGGGTTCTAGGTAAGCACAATCTTGGTAACAAAAGCGAGATTTTTTTTTTTTTGGGAACCATGCAACCATCTATCAGCTTATCCTTAGAATAAAACATAGTAGCATTTCCTAATCTATTTGTTGATGAAATGTCTGACATACTTCCTCTTAGTTGATCATGAGAGTTTAATTTTGTAGTTATTAATTGTAGGTTCACCCAAAAGAACATGCTAAGGATTTATCCCAAGGGAGTTCGGATCAATTCCTCCAATTACAACCCTTTTATTGGATGGATCCATGGTGCTCAGATGGTTGCATTCAATATGCAGGTTTCTTTCCCTTGTTGCTGTATGTTAATTTGTTTAGTACTAAGGAATGATCTTGTGAAAAATGGTTCACTGTACTATATAAATTATATTAGGAACCTTAACTCTTGATATTAATGGGAGCAGTGACATAAAATCAGAAACGGGATATTTTAAACCTTCTGGATGTCCATGTTTCTACTTAAAAAGTTTAGAGCATACATTTACAATCATTTTAAAATTTATGCTCCCATCCAATAGATAAAAATTTCACATATGTTATATGTGTGAAAGGTGTTACAATATTTATTTTCTCAAATAAGTTTAGCATATGTTAATGGTTTTTATCACTAATAAAAATGTGTAGTTACTGACTTCCTATGTTCTAAACTTCTTTTTGACAGGGCTATGGCAGGTCTCTTTGGTTGATGCATGGGTTTTACAGAGCCAATGGTGGGTGTGGTTATGTTAAGAAACCTGATTTTCTTATGAAAACTGGTCCTAACAATGAGGTTTTTGATCCAAAAGCAGAGTTACCTGTTAAAACTAAATTAAAGGTACACATGTCATTGCTTTTAGTGTTTAATCTTCCTCTGGAGGACATTTATAGTGCAACTTTAATGAGTATTTTTACAGGTTAAAGTATACATGGGGGATGGCTGGCATCTGGATTTCAAGCAGACACATTTTGACCAATACTCCCCTCCCGACTTCTACACGAGAGTATGTCAAATGTTTTCTTTGGTGACCTTCATCTTTTTAGGTTTCTTTTCTAGGCTACCCCAACTTGTTTGGGGCAAAAGGCTTAGTTCTTTTAAATAGTAAATTAGAGAGGGGATTAAATATCTGTGACTCATGACTTACGATTAAAGACCACTTAGGAAAACTGAATTGAAAAAAAATCCAAAATCTGGTCATGTCAAGGATATGTTGTTGGGTGTTAATTGCAAAGGCTCTCAAAAGCTGTAAGAGAAGAAAACACAGGCAACTAAAAAGTTTATTATTGACAGGTCGGAATAGCTGGAGTTCCTGCTGATTCAGTAATGAAGAAAACAAAGGCAATAGAGGATAATTGGGCCCCATGTTGGAATGAAGAATTTGAATTTCCCTTGACTGTACCTGAGATAGCTTTGCTTCGTGTAGAAGTCCATGAGTATGACATGTCAGAGAAGGACGATTTTGGTGGTCAGACTGTGCTGCCCATTTCTGAATTGAGACCGGGCATTCGTGCTGTGCCTCTGTTTGATTACAAGGGAAACAAATTCAAGTCAGTTAAACTGCTCATGCGGTTTGAATTCGTTTGAAATTGTGTCATAGTTATTTGTTTATTGTAAGTAAGTGGCTTGCTTGAATTGTATTGTTATTTGTTGTAGAGGGTATTTAGTTGCATTCGGCAGTGAGATCTGTTAGTTTCTGTGTTTTGTGGATTAAATTAATGGGTTTTGCTTGAATAAAGAGTGAAGTGCTTTGTACATAGAACTATAATTATATCGTTTCTAGTATTTGCTAGCTCGTTATGTGTTACATTGTAATTTCTGGGCTTGATTAAAGGCCTCTAGTTTTATGCTAGCCCAAGCACCAGTATCCTTATCGTTAGTTCTTTAATTGTATCATTATTCATTTCGCGATTCATTCCCAAAAAAAAAAAAAAGAAAAAAATTTGTAATATTTCGCGATGGTTTTCATGAAAAATGTAATATCAAAAATTAGAGAACAGAACGTTGTTCTAGGGTTCTTCCACCTTAAAAGTTATTTTTGGGGGCTTACAAGGAAAGATTGTCGCACTAATTGACCAATTTCTGAAAGGTATAGAACGCTAAATGTACAAAAATGTCAAGAAGTGGGGAAAAGAAATATCTAAAATCTTTGTGCTTGTGGATAAGAAAACACATCACGCTGCTATAGAGATTGCTCTATACTCCCTCATGGCAGTAAGAGCAACCAACCTCTCCTCTTTCCTCCCTGTACAAGCCAGAACCAAAACCAGAACCTTTGCCACAAAGCAAGCGGGCCCGGTTCCTCTGACATCATCAGCCGCAAAGAACCTTATCCAATCTGGCACTGTCCGCCCCATCCCTCCCAAAGAAGCCGGCGACGCCATACAAGCCGAAGGATACCGGCTCTTAGATATCCGGCCTATTTGGGAGCGGGAGCGTGCACATGTCACTGGGTCAGTACATGTGCCACTCTTTGTGGATGACGCAGATAACGGGCCGATAACTCTACTCAAGAAATGGGTTCATTTTGGTTACATTGGTCTCTGGACTGGTCAGCTCTTTACAAAAATTAATGAACAGTTTGTGCCGCAAGTCGCTGAGGCGGTACCGAACAAAGACGAGAAGTTACTCGTTGCTTGCGGTGAAGGGCTCAGGTGAGATCCTTATGTGCATTTAAAGAGTGATGATATGTTAAATAAGATTGAGCTCAGATCCTGTATATTTAATGAGAAAATATGGCATCTTTTCTACCAGACCTGATAGATTGTGTTGTGTTTAATGCTTATTTAGGTCTCTGATGGCAGTTCAAATGTTACATGAGTCAGGGTACAAAAAATTGGCATGGCTTGCTGGTGGATTTAGCCGGTCTGTAAACAGAAACTTTCCTCAAGTTGAAGGCAGCACCAAGCTTCAGTATGCCACCGTAGGAGGCGTTTCTTCTATCTTTCTTCAGTTGCTTCTCATCTTGCGTGTTCTTGACAGTGAAAGCTGATAATTGTTGATTTATTCTGCATTTTGTTATGTAAGAACTGATCATTCTAGTACAGTTGGCATGTAATATTCTAATGTCAAGCAATTTCTCTTTTTCAACACAAGCAGTGCAAATAACATAATAACTACGTGCAAACTCTCACTTCTCACAGCAATGATTAGCAACAAGTGCCTCTCTAGTTAACAACTGAGTATGGTTAATGTACCCAATAGGTAATTGGCGTAAATACAGTGCCGCTTGCAGTTGCTCTCAAGATTTATTGATACAACACGTAATATATAAATAATCTTAAAAAGAAAAACGTAATATATAAATTATAGACTGTATGTCACCTCTATCTATTGTAAAAGAATGGTTAGTTAAACTTGCAGTTGCTAACATTATCATTGTTCAGAGACTTTCCTCGAGTTGAAAACAAGCATTAATCTACAGTATAACACCATCCTAAAATCCCTCTTTGATCTTTCTTTATTGCTTCTGATCTTGTGCATGCTTGATAAGGAAAGCTGACAATTGTCGACTCTTTGGCAATTTTCCAGGCAAGATAGTTTAATCTTGAAAAATTGCATGTAATATTCCTACACCGGACAATTCATCTTCACATCAATAGACATAATTTTGAACTTCATAAAAACTCTTCAGATTTCACAATTGATGATTAGCAACAAGTTGTATAGAAATTAAAAAGCTCTAGGGTACCTCAGACGCTTTGAAAGAACCATAATTACGCCATGCATTGTTCAAAGCTCAATAATAGCTGACAATAACTGACATATGCACAAATTACTACCATATACTATCATAAAAGAGCGGTGCACTAACAACAGCAGAAAGCGGAAATTCTTTACAAACTTTGCAATGCCAAAATTCTCAGAAACTACTCCTATATATCACTCTCTATTATGTAAAAAACAGAAAAGAAATAAAACACCTAACTAGAAAAAAGAACTTGGTCATCTAAACTTAGGGAGCAGAATCCTCGGTGGCTTCAGTTGCAGCTGTTTCCATCGGGACATCCCCAGTTGACTTGCTAGTTTCTGCAGCCTGACTTTGACTAGCAGATTGTGTGGGGCCTGCCGGTGGCACCTCCTGCACGAGGCCCAAGACCACCAGAGTTGATCTAGAAGAAACATATTTAATGTCAGTTTTATTTGTAATGTTTACACACCCCTCCCCTCTGTTAGAAAAAATGTTATTCAAAACTGATGTATAATGAATAAAAGGTGAAAGATACTACCTAGGAAGAGTAGAACGTATATGTGGCTGGCTAGCATGCTCGATTAATGGTGCCTTCAGAATGGGATTTTTGCTCAATGCATTTTCCAATTGTGGGGCTGGGAGCTGGAAAAACAACATTGATAATTAGGTTTGACAATTGAGGTTCAATTCATGAATAGCTTATATTTAATATAAGTGGAAGTGTAAGGGAGGAAAGGAAAAATAAAATAAAACTAACCTGAAGAAGTACACCAAAAGACTGAGGTTTTGTTTGAATTGCGCATTTAACAAATCCTACCCATAATTTTGGGTATTTCCATATCTGTAAATGTAAACAATATGTAAAAATCATGAACCACAATATTGAACAACGATCTTCGCAAACTTAGTTTTGAGATATTGTGAATGCATGGGAAACCTGCTTGTTCACTAGCCGCAACATAATTTCCATTATAAAATCTACCTGAAAAGTATGCAGAAATTCAAGTTATTTTAGTAGTGATTACATATAGGTCAAGTCTTGTACCAGAATTTTTACATCTTTTGACACATACCAAACCAGGAAAGACACCTATGGCTTGTATGACTGTTCTCATGAACAACAAAGGAAGAGGAATCTGTTCAACCTGCACAAGAAGGAAAAGAATTTGATGGGGCCTCCACAAACTTGAAAAAAAAATTAACACAAAATTCATCAGTAATCTTGCTAGGATATACACACCAACTGATTCAAGGCTTTGGCAAAAACTTGTTGTGTGAATATAGTCTTCAGCTCAAAGCAAGCTGAGCAAGCTTCCATAACCTAAACAATAGTTTAGAACTTAGTTTTCAGATAAGAGATTAAAGACAATTTATATCCAGGTGGAGTGATAACAATTACCTTTTTGAGAGGTACACTATCTTTTTCTGGATCGATACCATGAATAGCTATTAATACTTCTGATGGTGAGAGGCTTGAAGCACTCTGCGGTACAGCCTGTAACAAATCCGCCAAAAGATGAATTGTCAGAAAGACTAATTGCAATCATGAAGAACACAAAAAGGAAATTCCAATTTTACATAACGTACCGGCAACATACGTGAAAGTGCGAGTTGCAGTTTATCCATAGGAAGATTAACTAAATTAGGGAAGAGCGGAAGAATCTAAATTGCATCAAGAGAAACTAGATTAATCTAACCAAATAATCAAAATAATAAAGACATATGATAGAGTTGCTATGATCCTCAAACTAGATTAATCTAACCAAAATTCTCAGAAACTACTCATATAGATTTCTGAAGAGGACAATGCATAATTTAGCACCATAGCTTGATTTTATGTACAACTCACAAACCACCGAGATAACTTCTAGAATGCAAGTACCTCTTCCTTAGGCAGATAAGCCAGTACTGGAATAAGAAGCTCTACATCCTGTCACAAATAAATATTCAAACTTTGTAACTTAAAGAGGCAGATAGGTCAGCAGTGAAATATAAATAAATATTTAGGCTAACTTCCAGAAAACTAAGTAAATATTTGGCTACCTTAATTTTTGCGTACAACTTTTTCATAGCTAAAATAAGGTCTCGTGAAGGGATTAGCCCATCAGTTAATGTTTCCAGAACCTGCATGGATACAGATTAAATTTTTGTATACATGTATAAACACAAGAAAGCTTTTAGTAATTCAACCCGGACTCAACAATTTTTCTCCCCAAAAAATTGGCATACCTTCATGACAAGTTCCTCAGAACCACTTGGTGGATCAGAAAGTATTCCAAGAAGATCAGAGGAGGTGCCAATTGATCGGATAAGAATTGGAATATGTCGATGAACCACCTGAAAATCAATATACAGTATAATGAGGGCCAAAGAGAAAATAAGTTATATCTGCTGGGAGTTAGGAGGCTTAAGAAAAATGTTCAAACCTGCTTTGCATGGTGAGGTATATCTCCAAAGATTAAAAATATTTCTCGAAGAAGGTTATGTTTCTGAAAAGTAAATGAATTAAAACAATGTAATCAGGTTATCAAAAAACATATCTTTAAGTTAGCAGGCTTAATATTGTTATATTTGTACCTTAGTGCACAATGCGAAATAAAGTGACATGCATTGTTGAGTTTCAGTTATCCCCAACACTGGATCCTGTGAAAAGAATTTATATGCATTACATGTATTTTTTTAGCAAGAGCCATATAACAGGTTCAAAGTTCCTACATTACAAACCAAATACTGTTGCATCAGGAAAGGCTAGGAGGAGAAACTAACCTGTTGTAAATCTGTGTTTAAACCATCAGTTGTAGGGGCACTGCCTACAATGGACCGAAGCTTTTCAGTTGCAAAATTTTCAATTCTATTAGAAATAGTCGCCATAGGGTACAGCTTATTTGCAACCTGATAAAATTTTTCAGGAAAAGCAATTTGAAGTTTAGTCTCCTAAGATGCAATTAAGTAGAAAACTGGGATTAAAAAATTAACATAATAAATAAATAGATAACACAAAGTACAGATAAGTGTCTGAGGTTAGCTAGAGTTTACCAGACGTATTGCTCTTGTCCGGACCTCCTCTAGAGAATGAACTGCACTCTGCATAAAAAAAAAAGAAAAAGAAAAAAAAAAATCATAATTTTAGTTTCTATATGATGCATCTCACATATCACTGCAAATATCAAAATCATTAAAAAAAAATGTAATTCCCTACATAAATAACTAGCAGGGTTTTGCAAAAATTTATACCCAGCTATATGCACTATTCACAAACAAAATCCAACATTTCATTCCATTGCCACCTAAATTTCTAGACAAAAGGTATGTACAACATACTTCCCATCTATATCTTTAATACTCAAGTTCAAATTAAAGAACAGTGGCATAAACTTGACGTTAGTTTCAAAAGTTGGGCATTTTAGTTGCAATAGCCCAGACAACAACTCTTAATTGGAGGTACGTCAACTGCAATGATGTCCTTTTTTGATTCAGAAAAGGACCTAGGATACAAATTGTAAACAATCATAAACACAAGAAAGTCAGACACCTCCAAGGCAATCTGAAGACAGCGGTCCCGGTTTGCAGGTCTTAGCAGGATGAGGCTCCAAACACAACTGAGACCTTGGGTAATGCGGTCCCCACCTGGTGTCTCTTTATCATGTTTCTCAACATTCGAGCCCTCTACAGACGGAGAGCACAACCCTTCGAGCACCTTGAGTGCACCCTCTGGCAAGTACGGCACCTCGCCCAGAAGTTTACTGAGTGACTTGTCAGAGGCTGGGAATGTGTCACGTAATGCCTCTGCCTGATGTTGTGAGTGACAAAAATTATAACCATTCTATACTAGAGCTTTGAAAACTTTAATAGGACCTTAAAATTAAATATTTTAGAAAAACATATGTGTGAAAGGTTAGAAGCATTTGACATGCTAAGATCCACATTTGCACAATCTCAAGTGAGAATCCATACTGCAGTGGGTGCCCAGAGTTGCTGGGGAACAGGAATTCTATGATAAGACAAATCAGGCCTTAAATTTATTCAATAAGGCCCATGGTTCAGCATACAAGCAAGCATCAAACCTATTGAAAAAAATTAATGGTATCTCTCCTCCCAGGCCCAGATGGTGATCGTTTACTCCCCAACTTTTTTTCGACTTTCTTTTTCTTCAATCAAGTAAGACACAGCTAAGATTCCAAATGAATAATGAGTATGGTTTCTCTTTCTGTAGAACCTCAAGATACACATAAATATTAGGGCTTTGAGCTGTTATTTTGTGGTATCGCTCTTTCTCGCCATATTGCTGGTTGCACCATATCAGGTTGCCAGCAACCTGTGGCTAGGAATGTCTAATACCAACAGATGAATTAAAAATTACAAAAACAAATTAGAAAGAAGAACCAAACTAATGCTTCCAGTCTTATATCCTTTTATGGTCTGCAGTTTACCACCAAGATTACTGGTAAAGCACTAAGGCAATATTACAATAGTTAATCTGTTTTAGATCACAGAGACATACCACAGTCACGAGAAATGATTCATAAATTGATGTAGCGGTCCTAGAGATAAGAAAGTCTTGATCTTGCTCTGATTCCCGGAACAACCTATAGAGGACTCGCACTGTTAATTCATGTCCCTGAAAAGGAAAAAATAAAGGAGGAACAAATACACATGTTGTCGCCTTTAGTTTAAAAACTAAGACCATAAAAAAGAAGTGTAGCAAATTGAGCAATAAAAAGTTATAAAACATAGCATACCTTGTGATCCACATAATCAGAGAGTATATACTTTTGTAAAACCTCCCATGGGTTCAAGTCCAGAGGGAACTGCATTTCAGTATAACATGATATGTAAATTGGTCATGAGTTCGCTTCCAACGTAAAGTATAAGAAGATGCATTACCTCAACACCAATGTGAGCTAACAGTGACAGGCGTGCATGGGTCCCACCTGCAACCAGCAGCTGCTCTTCAGACTCAACAATCCGCACAAATGCCTCCCTTTGCAAATGGTCTTTGTCTTCATCACTGATCTCTATGTTAGTCACTAACATTTTTGGAAGAACAAATTGTGCTGAGCTAGCAGCAACTGCCGTGCTCTGTTCTTCTGATAGGTGCGATGCTGCGATCCCAGTGGAAGAAGTATCAGCGGCAGATGTAAAAGAAGGCTCTGGTGACTCTTCCTTGACTTTCACAGTTCCTTGAGTTGCAGTTGAGTCGAGACCTGGTATTTCACTCTCTATATTTTCTGGTTCTGATTTGATTTGGGGAGCTACTGAGGTGGTGATAGCAGTGACAGGATTTGTTACAGAGTCGACCCCAATATCTGACTGTGCTGGAGTTGATGGGGTTTCAGCCTCTGTAGCCAATTCCACTCTCTGTAAATGCAAGTTAAGATATGCATTAACTAATTAATTCCCCAAAATACTTTGCTTGAGTGTGCATATATACAACAGAATCATTTGCAATAAGATATCAACATAAATGCACACTCATAAATAATAATTTTATTTAAATATTTTTATTCTGCGTAGCACATACATGAGGTTCCTCAAATAGAGAAGCTAGCTCAGCAAAGGTGCCCAGTAAATCAGAAGCAGGGGCGCCATTCTCCTTATCGCTTCCAGGTTGAGCAGGTGGTAAATTGTGCATATTGACCAACACAACCTCAGCTAAAAGTTCCGATGATATGCTAGACGAGAGAACCTCCAATGATTTTGCAGCTCTCTCCCCCTGTGCTGCCACCGTAGCAAACATAGACACAAGCTGGTACACAGCCTCAGAATTTTTTATCGTGCCCCATATCAGGTCAGAAACTACCTTGTCGGTCTCTTTTACAGTATCTTGCCTGGCCCTTTTGCTGGATGGAGTGCTGTTTTCTGATGTACCGTCTGTTATTTCCTCAGAGATGCTTCGTTTGCTGCTTCCCTCCTGACACATCGATCAAGTATATTATAAGCCATAAATGATTCCTTTGTCATTCCTTCAATTATTTTTTTTTTCTTTTGAGTGTATTGTAATCAACCATTTTGAAAGGAGACAACTCTTTCGTTTCATTAGAAGATGGTATGCCACCGGATAAGATTTTACCATCTTCAGCTGCTTCACCAGAATCGATAGCTTTTAAAGCTTGCATTATCCTTGCACGCCACTAAAATGTTAAAAAAGAACAAAAATTTAAATTGGCATAGTATAGTCATTATTTGGTCCCCCATTACTTGATTAAAGAGACCAAAAATGAGATAAAGGTAGTTTCTGCATCTTGGACAAAATGGAGAAGGGGAGGGTAAGAGAAGGGAAGGGGTATTTCAGTTAATCTCTATGTTAACTGTTGTATACATTAACTTTCACATTTGCTACACTGTCAGTTCTGCAAAAGTACACATGAATTGAATGAAACACATTTGGAAATTTTTATTCTATCATTGCAATGTAATCTTACAATCCAACACAACTTATGATGCATGATAACACACCTCAATGAAAGGCTTATACACATGTTAACAGAACAAAAGAGAAACTGATGAACAGTAGTAGTACCGGTTCAGCACTAGAGTGAGTGCATTTAAGGCACTCAGAAAAGGCGTTCTTTAGAGCATGGAAAGCACCAGGTATCTGCTCTTCTTTCATCAAGAGAGGACTTGATGGATCCAAGCACAGTAAAACAGGTAAGATTCGTCCATAGAAGGAAGGCCTTCTTTGAGCAATAGCTGACAGACTTGTAGAATAACAAACATAGTATTGTTAAAGAACAATATCCAAAGAAAATAAAATAAAAGAAATTATATCAGTTCGAGGGGTAGGAAGTCACTAAATATTTATTTATTTCTGTTTAATGATTGGTGAATTTTCTATTCGCATTCACTGACTTTCAGCAGCTTGTTTATACACAATAAAACACCTTAAGAAACCTTACAGTTCTGGAGACGAACATATTTGCAGTATGCAATACCTAAGGTTTTAAACGGTCAACATCTAACTTCTAGCCTCAGTCTCAAAATTACATTAACAGAGGAAGATAATTTTCAACAGTCAGCAACTGAATACATAGTAAAACTTAAAGAACAAAAATATGGCATTAAGTGAAGAACTGACATTGCAAGGCATTACTGGTGAGAAAACTAAAATAAACTCTAATACTTCATTCTAAAGTAAAAGAAATTAAGAAAAATAGAAGGTAGAAAAGAAATAAACCTGTTTATGAAGACGATGATCATTGAACTCGAAAGTGACTTGACCTGAGGGAATTTCAGCTGATCAAGCAATAAACCCAAGTTCTGACTTGCCTCTATAGCTAAATCTCCAACATTTAGCAAAGGATGGCCACCTCTGAGCCATGATATATTGAATCTCACATCTATTTATTTTTTAATCATAGTGAAGAAAAAAGATTCCACAGATCAGTCAAGTACAAACTTAATTATGTTTATTTAAATATTCTAATGGTTCGTGCTTATTTGATTCTCCTTTACTTTAATAGAATGCTCCTTTGGTTTTGCTCAGTCAATTTTCTACTAATAATTATAAAAGAAAGTGGGCACACCACAACACCTGCTCAGTAATCCTAGAATAAAATTATTATTGTAAAATCCAAACTCACACCAGTTCCACTTTCCCTCTCTTCACTGCATTGATTTTAGGTTGTTGGTTGGTTAGATTTGTATAATTCCTCTGTCAACTTACTAAATTATCCCAACTCATCATATTTGTACAAACGCACCATTACTCAATTCAAGAGGAGGATCAGAAGAAATGTTGGGATCGGGAGTATACAGAAGAATAATTGCTTCAGCAAACCTCACTGCTAGTAGTCTAACTCCTTCATTCCCAGTTGCCTGATAAGCAGATTGCAGGTACGTGAAACAATAGGGAAAATAGATGAATAAAGAGAACGTTTATGAAATCAGGAGGAAAAATTACCTGGAATGCCATGGGAAGTACTAAATTTTTCAACTTCAGCAACCATTCCCACGATAACTTTAGAGAATCTTCAATCTCACTTGAATATAGACCCTAAAGTTTTATACATTAAGTATAAGGTAACACAAAAAGCTGATGCGTTATAGGAAAAGGAAATTGGATGAATAGAGTTTACCTGAAAAAGCAGTTTCTCTAGTACTGCATGAAACAACTGAGTTCCAGTTGTAACAGCTTGTCTAGTCACTGCTGGGGTCCCGTCCGCCAGAAAAGTTAGTAAGGAAGGCGTCAAATCTGGTAAAACCTCAGTATATTTTGTCCCAACTTCCCCGATTACCCTAAATTAGTTTTGCAATCAGGCTCAAATTAAAAATTTAATATCTGACACCAAATTTGAATATCTGAGTCTACAGAAAGGGGCACTAAGATGCCTTTTTTGGCAATGCACCCCTGAAATATTAATGTTTCAAAAGGGCCCCTTTTATAGAGGCATCCATTATTAGGAAACATGGGTGGATACAATGCTTCTAAAATCAGGACATACAGTACAATATGAACTTCCTTTGTCCATTTAAAACGATTATTCAAGCAAATAGACAGGAGTTGCCCTTTTAGGATTAAAAAAATGCATTTAAACAATTTCTAGATTTACTCTGAATATAACGGGCTTGCAATTATGTGCCACTTGTGCAAACAAAAGCGAACATTACACGCCAGAACTAGTGAACTTCCACGATTCTACTTGCAATTGAAAGTTTCCTAAGGTCTAATTTTAAAAGAGAACACGCAAGAGAGCTTACTGCGCTACGAATTTGCGCACTGGGCTGGAACTATCAGACTGGAAATGAGCGATCAGTCGCAAAAGCTCGCCCAAACGGGAGGCATCTCGATTGAGAGCCACTTCCTTCAAGAGCCTGAGTTTCTTGAGCTTAGAGATAGCCTCTTCCGATTGCCTCCCCTGGTTGAGGTACCCCGAGGCGCGCTCCGACGAACTCGTCACCGCCATTACCACCATTTCTGTTCCCACTAGTTCAGCGAGTTTTAATTTGTCAGGGGAAGTTCTGGTATAAGGAGGAGGAGGTTTGGTGCGGAGTCGGATCGGGGCCGAGACAGCGCGCAGGGAAGTGCAGGAGAGAGGGTTTTGGTGATTTTTTGGAACAGTCCTTTCTTCCCCTCTCACGCCTTCCTTGTGAATTGTGATGCAACGATCATAATATTGTTAGTGGAATTGAGTTAGAGAAACAATACGAATTGAATTTGGTTAAATAAAAAAATAAAGTTTTGTGTATAATGAATGTGTTTAGTTAGTGTGAAGAATGAAGATACAAAAATAAAAAATAAAAAATTAAGCGTCTCGTATTATTAATAATAATTATTGTTTTGATTTAATATGATGAATGTTATTATTATTAGTTTAATGAATGTAATGATACTATTATTTTATGATGATTATTGCTAATATTAAAAATTTTAAAAATTAACGCTAACAATAATCATCATAATAATGATAATTATCATGGGCATGTTTTAGTTCTCATATGTTGTATTATTTTTTTAAGAAAATTTGACAGCTGTTGTTAGAAAAATATATCGTATTTTCATAAATCATAAAAATAATAAATGGAGTCTATTCAGATACAACCTATGACGTAAATGAGTATATTGACTGTCAAGTAAATTGGCTGTCAAGTAAATTGGCTGCCAAATAACGTCGAGGCTCCTTCGAAACGACCCAAGATATTCATTATGCTACAATGACTTTGATACTATTTTACCCCGGCTTTACGATGTATTTATATTTGAAATCGTGTTTGTTTAATTTAAATCTTTTAAATCTGAAATTATAACGGCAATTTATAGTTTTATCATCCTTCGTCATGGTTTGAACAAAATAAACATGTAAAATAGACAATGTCATATATAAATGTTTAAAATAAACACATATAAATAAATTAGTTCTGTCATCTAATATTTAAATTTTTATATGCGTATTGAATTTTTTTTCCCGAGAAACTGGTAGAGGGCGCCACTTGAATAATTTACAAAGTTGAAGAGTAATAGGATATATGCATGAGGAACCAAAAGAATATACCAATGCCGCCGAAAAAAACATACAGATTAATTAATTAACTCCGCAGACATTTTAACAATCTTACATAGATGCAATTAGATTAACTAACAATCGTCTTCGCTATTCAAGAATACAGTGCTCGTTTTATCTAAAAATAAAAGCTTGAATTTATTACAGTAAAAAGAAAAAACTTATTTTGCAAGCCAATAATTTAAATTGGAAACTGATTATTGCCATCTACAGTTGTGCCAGCGAGTGTCATCGCTTGAACAAAATGAATACATAAAATAAACAAAGTGAACATATAAATGATCAAAGTGAACACATACAAACAAATAAGTTCAATAAAAATAAGTTGAATATGTATATAAGAATCTGAACAATGGATGACAAAACTTATTTGTTTGTATGTGTTCACTTTGATCATTTATATGTTCATATTGTCTATTTTAAGTGTTCATTTTGTTCAAGCGATGGAAAAATTGCAGATGACAGCTATTATTTCTGTTTTTTATTAGTGAAAAATTGTTTGCACTTTGCCCACTCTAATAAAAAGATAATTGTGTGGTGGGCAACTTTTTGTTATACTAGCAAAAAATGTCCTCAATATGTTGGCAAATAAAGAAATAAAATAATATTATGCAATAAAAATATTTAATTGAATTTTCCAACGATACATGTGGATATCTTTTTGAAAAATAAGTTGTTTAAACACCGCCTGAATCTTCTATGTCAAAGGGTCTAACCTTTTATCTGAAAGTAACATCTAGACCAAATATCAAGTCAGATCACACAAATCAATAATCCATAATTGATATAAACATTTGTTTCAACCCCTCTAGTGAAATTGTTCCGACCTTTTTATTTGTGCTTTTATAAAATAGTATAGATAAACTGAACAATAGACCGTTCATTTAAAATCACAAAGAACTATGATTGATCAAGATTTAAATTTAACTAGAAAAATTAGTCCACCATAGTCAAATATGTTATTTTTTATATGAACCGCATCACAAATTAGACATCTTATATTAAACAAAATCTTTAATAAAATTTGAAAGTATAATTTAAAAGATTTTGATCAAATAGCAGCAGCAGCAGGAGCTGGAGGGATCCGATTCTGGTGTCGTGCGACACCGCGCTACACGCACCCTCAGCCGTTCGATTTCTATCGGGCGGTTTATTTTTTCGGGCCTATTAAATTCACGGGGCTCTCATATCCATCAGATTCAGATCAAACGGCCCATGTCGCGCGCTACACGCTGTGTCGCGCGCTACACGCTGTGTCGCGCGACACAGGATTCGATTTGGGAGCAGGAGCATAGAGAGTCGGACAACGAAAATTATTAAAAAAGAGGAAAAAAAAATAACAGAGTCAACGCAGGTCAGCGAGGAGCGAGGACATTTCACGAGTCAAGGAACCGGACACATCCATTTTCCAAAAAACGGAGCGGTCGATTACAAACTCCTGCCTCCTTGCTTCTTCTTCCAATTTTTGTTGTTAGAGAACTCGGCAGCAAAAATTCGAGAGAGCGGTAGCACGCAGTTCACTAAAACAAAGCAGATCTGAGAATCTGCACCTCCAACCATGGAATCCGACTCGGTGACCTCGTCTCGACGCACCGTCGAGGAGATTTTCAAGGATTTCTCGGCGCGCCGATCTGGAATCGTTCGTGCTCTCACTCAAGGTCTCTTCTTCTTTCTCATAATGCCTCCTCTTCTCGATTGTTTTTCGGTTTCGACATTTTTGTTCTTACGTTTTGGGGATTTGTTGTGGTTTTCAGATGTGGATGATTTCTACATGAAGTGCGATCCAGGTAATACCGATGTTTTCAGATGTTTTTTTATCTCAACTTTTGAGTCGGGTTGAAGCAGAATTTAAATGTCAATAGCCGTCGATGCCTCTCTTGTTGATCTTAGTTTCGCACTCTATTAGCGCAATCCAGTTTATTTAGAAGTTGTTATGATTTTTGAATATTGATGATTGAATATTGATCGACCACTTTATTTATTGGGAGGAAACAAAAAAGCATGGGTTAGTGAACAATAAGGATTAATTTGCATTTTTTAAATCAGCATCGTGAATTTTCAGTTATATACTGGAACCCAGCATAAGTGGGTTAGTGAGTGCTATTAAAATCTAAAACTAGTATCCTCTTATCATAACATTACATTTTCGAAAGGACTGGATAGGTTGAGCATTCAACATTTTATCTTATTATGTAGTCTCTGTCCCATTTTGAATAAGCAGATAAGGATAACCTTTGCTTGTATGGGCTTCCAAATGACTCATGGGAGGTGAACTTGCCGGCAGAGGAGGTCCCACCAGAGATTCCTGAACCTGCACTCGGTATCAATTTTGCAAGAGATGGAATGAACCGTCGTGATTGGCTCTCTCTTATAGCAGTGCACAGTGATTCATGGCTTCTCTCTGTTGCCTTTTATCTTGGGGCTCGGCTCAACCGCAATGACAGGTAGCCTATGTTTTCGTCTCAGTGTTGGTTGGTTTAAAGACTGGTAAAGGTTCTTCTTTGTAGGGTACCAAATGGCTTCAGTACTTAGTTCTATCAGGGTTTAGTACTTCTATTGGTAAAAGAGAGAGAAAAAAAATTGTCTTCAAGTTCTGCCAGTGAATTTGGTATTAGCTGCTATTGCTAAAACAGTTTCAATATTGACACAACTAGGTTTCAATAACTGGTATATGATGTCCAGTAGACCTTGAATGGCTTGCAGAATAATGCATGCCACTTCTAGGTCATGCATTTCCCGTTCTGTTGTTGTCTGGAGTAACATGTTGAAGCTTTAATCCTCTGTCAACGATTTCTTATATTGGGCAGGAAACGCTTATTTACCATGATCAATGAGGTGCCAACTGTTTATGAGGTGCTATCAGGAAAGGTTCAAATGAAAGATAGATCTGGGACTGACAGTGCTAGCAAATCCCGTAACTCTGTAAAGGTAACGAAGTTACTAACAGTAATCGTTACTTGTATACAAAGCATAAATGTTCAAACATATCTGTCATTCCCATTTACCAATGTCTGAGTAAGGTGGTCTTTGATAATCTTGGCCGTTCTGCAACTCAAAAGCATTTTTCCCCTCTGGGAACTAATCATAAGTTGCTCAAGGATTTGCACCTCCTTTATATTTAAAGAGTACAGCACCATGCATCAGTGTGCAATTAGCCACTGGAGAAAAGAAGTATAAATCCCCCTGAAAAAGATCCAAACCTAAAAAGCCTCGAGACCAAAAAAAAAGAAATTAATCAAGTAGAATTGACATGAACATACCTGAGATTAAATCAGGAATCCATATCAGATTTTCCCATATGACACCTGACACAAATACCTTTTTCATTTTTCAATCTTTTTTCAGAGGTCAAGTGAGCCACAAACAAGGAACCCTTCAAAGAATGAGGCATATGATGATGAGGATGAAGAGGAGGAGAGAGAGACTTGCGGGGCGTGTGGCGGCAACTACAATTCCAATGAGTTCTGGATAATGTGTGATGCATGCGAACGCTGGTTCCATGGCAAGTGCGTCAAGATCACCCCTGCTAAGGCTGATTCCATCAAGCATTATAAGTGCCCCTCCTGCTCTTCCTCCAAAAAAGGTCGCACATAGGTAGTTAAACAGAGAGTTGGAAAGTTGAAGCAGGTCCTTTGTTGGCTTGGCATTGTTGATTACTTAGTATAGTAAATTAAGTAGTGGTGGGAGGATCATTTGCGTACCTCTGAGTGGAGATGGAGATCCTTTTTGCGGTTAGTTAATCATATGGTGTTGCCTGATTAAGCAGATGCTTCTGTTCTGTTAGTAATAGGTGTAGTGGTCTCTTTAACCCCCCCAGTTATCTTATTTATTTACATATTGCTCTGTGAACATGTGTGGTTGGCATGATGTTGTTTAGATAGGTTGGGAATGACTGATAGTCTGATAGTTCATTTGTTTGTTGGATTTAGGCTTGCATTTGATACTTGGATTGGCAGTTCTATTGCTATTTCAATCCCAAATTTGCAGCTGAAAGTAATTACTCTAGTGCCTAAATAATCGGCCGAAATCCAAGCACACAGGACACAACTCTTATCCACTTCAGTAACTAAGGGACTAAGGGACAATATGTTAAGGCTGTGCTTCAGAACACTACTGGAGGAAACAAAGGTATGAGGGGATGAGCTAACTCCAAAATCGGAGATTACGGACGGAGAGTTAACTCATATTGAATTGTGTATTTGTGTCTCTAACTTTACCTCGTTAGCTCTCCTCTTATTTCGCTTAAACCCTATTCTGAATCGAGTAATGTCCTCCGGTCAGATTCGGTCAGTTATCTCTTACCTCCCTTATCTAAGCTCAGCCTAAGGGTTTGTTTGTGGAGCACAGCCTAAGGGTTTGTTTGTGGAGCACAGCCTAAGGGTTCTCAATGAACTGTCAAGCATAAATAAAACATAATTTGATAGCATAAACAAAAATGCAAATAGTTTTAAATTCCTTGGATCCGTACATTTTCTGCGAAGCAAACATACCACGAAAGTAGGGGGGGATAAAGAAAGACTACTAATATGTTCAAAAATTCTCTAAAGATTCTTTAGGCGTTTGCGAAGTCATGTACACCTTAAAATGTTAAAAAATAAGAGAGGATGTAAGACCACAGCACACACAATAAATTAGTTTCTTTTAAGTTAACTATGCAAATTAATATTTTATTTTCAAGGATATGAATACTTGAAAAGTAATTTTGCGCGTCAAATTAAACCATTATATTAGATTATGAGCATAAGGCTATATGACTTAACTTTCACCACAAATTTGAATAAAAAAAGATGACGTAATATCATTATATACACGACGAATCATTATAAAATTAAAAGGAGTCAAATTTCAGAATTTTGTTGTGAATTTAGAAAGCTCATTTTATTAGTCTGCTTTAAAATCCGCCAAAATTTCTATATGCAAGAGCATAATACTTTACTTTTACCTTGACAGTCACTGTCAAATTTTCTAAAAAAAAAAAAGAAAAAAGAACATGGTACTTTTTAAAATTCTTCAATTCCCTTTGAAGTGATGAGATATACAGAGGTAGGCGTGGTTTCGAGTCGAGTTATGATCGAGTTAGTATAAACTCGAAATCAAGTTGTGACATTTTGAATTAACTCGTGACTCGATCGTGAGACACTTCCGAATTCACTCGACTTACTCGAAATCAACTCGTGACAACTCGAGTTAACTCATGACTTGACATTTCTACTCTAAATTGGATTTAGCTATTATGTAAGACTAATATATTATTGTGTATGTACAGTGCTTATTATTCATCATAAAAGGCACAATTTTTAGCTTAGCTTGAGATATTACTATGTAGTACACTGGTACACTAAGTCAAAATGTTTGGATGTAATTTTTGGGCCGCTATACTTTGATGCACTTGAGTAATAATAATTTTTTTGGGCTGCACTGATTACTCGAGTTGGCCTCAACTCGAAATCACATCATTTTTTTTCGAGTTGCATGGTCCTAATTTGAGTTTTGGCAACTCGATTTTTGCTAACTCGAGTTATATCCGAGTCTTTTTCGAGGTGAGTTCGACTAACGGATGAGTTACGATTTTTTTTAGAGGCATAATCAGAAGTCAAATGTCCGTCAATTTGTGTTTATTTTCAATCTAGCGGCTCAGATTTCTCAGCATGCCTCTCCTGTTTTGTATTCTCATGAGCCGTATTTTTCCACATCAAGCGGCTGGGACCAATTCAACGCTATTGTCGAATTTTTTTACAGAACAGTTACGCACTTACGTGTAATATATATTTCATGCACCATGTTTAGAGGCATAATCGGAGGTCAAATGGTCACAAGTCACAACAGAGTTCAAACTATGCACCAATATTAGTGCGACACGTAACTAGCACCAGAGAAGGAATTAGAACCTATCCTAGGATTCGAAAGTCTGGAAAACTGGGTTTCGTAAGCTCATCAGTCATCACATCACAAATTCACAGCGTAAAATTTAGTCTTTTTTTTTTTTTTTTTTTTTTTTTTTCTGCTCTTCATTCTTAATTTGCTTTTGTTTTCTACTACAAATCTGGCTATCTTAAGCGCATTATCTAATTAGTATCCACTGGCTGTCCTATTTTTCAAATTTAGAACACCTATCATCTGCCAAGAAAATGATGACCTAATTAGATAGAGTATAACTGTTCATTAGAGACGATATCTTTAGGATCGCATTAACTAGGGCCACATATCCAAATTGAAACAAAACTTATGAAATCGCATAAATGCTCAACACATTCTCCAAATAATCTTCATTTATACATTATAGACATATTTTTTTATATATAAGACAATATTTTGAATAAGTAGGATACAAATTTTATTTTAGACCATATAAAGAGTTTAATTATAGAATGTTGTGATCAAATGACATCAGATCAATCAAGAATCACAGAAAATTCTAAAATGAAGCTTTAGAAAAACTTCATTTGCACATTATGCATATTTTTTCAGCTTTAATGCAGTATTTGGAATAGTAGGATCTGAATTATATTATGGGCCATATCAAGAACTAAAATATAGAATAGTGTGATCAATTGACAACAAATGAATTAAGAATCGTTTAAAATGTTCGACTGAAACTCCAAATAAGTTTCATTAGCACATTATATGCGTATTACGTTATGTGTAATGCAATATTTTTAATAAGTAAGATATGAATTTCTTCTAGACAATATAAGGAGCTAAAATATAGATTATTGCGGTAAATTATTAAAGTATAGTTTCAAATACTCAACTGATGTTTTAAATAAACTTTATTTTCACATTATATGAATAATTTTTATGTACAACACAATATTTTGAATAAAAGTTCTGAATTATACTCTACACCATTTAAATTGCTTAAATATAGATTATTGTGATCAACTTATGTTGAATGAATCAAGAATCGCCTAAAATGCTCAAGTGAACTTCGTATAAGCTTTATTTGCATATTATATGCTTATTTGGTTATGTATAACGCAATTTTTTATAATTAATATCTAAATTATATTTTGGACCATATAAAGGGCTTAAATATTAATTATTGTGATAACCTGACGTCAAACTAATCAAGTATAGCTTAAAATACCCAACTGATGTTTTAAATAAGCTTTCTTTGCACATCATGTGAATATTTTTTCAGTATAACAAATATTTTGAATGAAAATGATCTGAATTATATTACAGACCGTAAAAAGAGCTCTAATATAGACTATTGCGATCAAATGATATCTAATGAATTATGAATAGCTTTAAATGTTGAAGAAAAGTATGATGTGAATAATCATCTTTTGCACATTATGCTATTTCTTTATGTATGACACAATATTTTGAATAAGTATGATGTGAATTTTATTCTAGACCATATAAAGAACTTAAATATTTATTATTATGATCAAATGACATCAGATGAATCAAGAATCTCATAAAATGCTCAACATAAGCTCAGAAAAGGTTCATTTGCACATTATATGAATATTTCTTCAAGTTTAATGCAATATTTTGAATAGTAGGATCTGAATTATATTATGGACCATATCAAGAGCTTAAATATTCCTATTGTGATCAATGGACGTCAAATAAATCCAGAATTGTTTAAAATGCACAACAGAAACTCCAAATAAGCTTTATTAGCACATTATATGCATATTTCATTGTGTATAGTACAATATTTTTAATAAATAAGATCTGAATTCCATTCTAGACAATATAAGGAGCTTAAATAAAGATCACAGCGATTAATTGTCGTCAAATGAATAAAGTATAGCTTAAATACCCAACTAATGTTGTAAATAAGATTTATTTTCACATTATATAATTTTTTTTATGTATACACCATTTGAATAAGTAAGATCTGAATTATTCTAGACCATATAAAGAGCCCAAATATATATTATTGTGATTAAATGATGTCTAATGAAACAGGAATCAATTGAAATAAAGAACTAAAGCTCCAAATAAGCTTCAGTTGGATATATTATTTGCATATTTCTTTATGTGTGACGCAATATTTTGATTAAGTTCTGAATTATATTTTAGACCACATAAATTGCTTAAATATAAGTTATTGTGATCAACTGATGTCGAATGAATCAAGAATCGCCTAAAATGCTCAAGGGAAGCTCCAAATAAACTTTATTTGCACATCATATGCATATTTCTTTATGTATGACGCAATATTTTGAATAATTTTGATCTGAATTATATGCTAGACCATATAAAATACTATAATATAGATTACGGTGATCAATTGACGTTAAAATGAATCAAGAATCGCTTAAAATGCTAAACTGAAGTTTCATATTAGCAGTTAGCTTCATTTGCATATTATAAGCTTATTTGTTTATGTATAATGCAATATTTTTAATATTGAGATCTGAATTATATTTTAGACAATATAAGGAGCTTAAATATAGATTATTGTGATAAATTATTGTCGAATGATTAAAGTATAGTTTAAAATACTCAATTGTTTTTTTAAATAAGCTTTATTTTCATATTATGTGAATATTTTTTATGTATAACACAATATTTTGAATAAGTTAGATCTGAAATATATTCTAGACCAGATAAAATGCTTAAATATTGATTATTGTGATCAACTGACGTCGTAGAAATCAAGAAGAGGTTTAAATGCTCATGTGGAGCTCGAAATAAGCTTAAATTTGCAAATTAAGTTATATCTAAATTATATTCTAGACCACATATGATGTGGAACAGATTGCTAATAAATATATGGTCCAGATGGACCACCAGAAGAAAGAAAGAAAGACTTATTAAGCAGTAGCAGTTATTTTATTTTCTAGCAGTTATTTTACTTTCTAGCAGTTATTTCCTAGTAGTTATGTCTTTTCCTTGTAAATGTAGACAGAACCTCTTAATAGATGTATCTTTTCAGTTTTAATCAGAACTTAAGAAAACTCTAAATTGTGTCTTTACGTGTTTCTTCTCTTGTGAGAGAAAACAGTTATTTCACGCTACTTGCTGCGTCAACATAAGTGCTTAAAAATAGATTAATGTTACCAAATGACGTCGGACGAATCAAGAATCGCATAAAATACTCAAAAGATGCTCCAAATAATTTTTTTTGCACATTATATGCATATTTATTTATGCATAACCCAATATTTTGAATAAGTAGTATATGAATTTTATTCTAGACCATATAAAGAGCTTAAATATATATTACTTTGATCAAATAACGTCAGAAGAATCAAGAGTCGCATAAAATGTTCAACTAAAGCTCCCGAAAAACTTTATTTTGCACACTATATGCATATTTCTTCAAGTTTAATGCATTATTTCGAATGGATCTAAATTATATTCTAGGCCATATCAAGAGCATAAGTATAGAATATTGTGATCAATTGATGTCAAATAAATCAATAATCGTTTAAAATGCTCCACGACAACTCCAAATAAGCTTCAGCACATTAGATGCATATTTCATCACGTATAACATAATATTTTCAATTAGAAAGATCTCAATTCATTCTAGTCAATATAAGAGCATAAATATAGATTATTGTGATAAATTCTCATTAATTGAATAAAGTATACGTTAAAATACTCAACTGATGTTTTAAATAAGCTTTATTTTCACATTATATGAATATTTTCTTATGTATAACACAATATTTTGAATATGTAAGATCTAAATCATATTTTAGACCACAAAAAGAGCTTAAATATAGATTATTGTAATTTAATGATGTCCAATGAATCATGAATCGCTTTAAAAAGAGAACTCATGCCCAAATAAGCTTCAGTTGCACTATATATATACATAATTTTTTACATGTAACGCAATATTTTGAATATGTAAGTTATGATATATTCAAGTACATATAGATTGCTTAAATAAAAATTATTGTGATCAACTGATGTTGAATAAATAAAAATCACCAGAAATGCTCAAGGGAAGATCCAAATAAAATTTATTTGCACATCATATGCATATTTCTTTATGTATGATGCAATATTTCGAATAATTTAGATCTGTATTATATTATAGACCATATAAATAAAATGATTTAGTATAGATTATGTGATCTATTGACATTAAATAAATCAACAATCGCTTAAAATGCTCAACTGAAGCTTCACATTATCTTCATTTGCATATTATATGCTTATTTATTTATGTATAACACAATTTTTTTAAAAAATAATATCTGAATTATATTTTAGACCATATAAATAGCTTAAATATTAATTATTGTGATAACTTGACTTCGAACTAATCACGTATTGCTTAAAATATACAATTGATATTTTAAATAAGCTTTATTTGTACAGTATATGAATATTTCTTTTTGTATAACACAATATTCTGAATAAATATAATCAGATTTACTTTCTTTACCAACTTATTAAATCAAGAATCACACAATGTTTTAATCAACTTATTGAATCAAGAATCAAATGAAATGCTCAACTGAAGCTACGGAAAAGTTTCATCTGCACATTATATGTATATTTCTTCTTGTTAAATGCAATTTTTTTGAATAAGTAAGTTCCTAATTACATTCTAGACCTTATAATGTGTATAAACATAGATAATGATGATAAATGGCATCGAATGAAGTAAAATTCTCAAGTGAAGCTCCAAATAAACTTTATTTCCACATCATATGCAAATTTCTTTATGTATAGTACAATATTTTGAATAAGATAGGTCTGAATTTTATTCTAGACCATATAAAGTACTTAAAATATAGATTACTGTGATAAATTGACGTTATAGAAATCAAGAATTACTTTAGAAGCTCAAGTGGAGCTCCAAATAAAGTTAATTTGCAAATTATGTCCATATTTCTGTATGTATGACGAGATATTTGAAATAAGTTAGATCTGAATTTTATTTTAGACCATATAAGTGCATAAATATAGATTATTCTTACTAAACTAGCAGCAGTGCCCGCTCAATGTGCCGGCGGACTTTAAAATGTGAAAACATTATTTGTTTATGGATGTGTTATCTGTTTTCAATATTTAGGTCAACGTTGTATTGATCGGTGGTGAATGTAGCAGCGGTAATCTCTCTTATAATTCAAGATTACATTTAATTGAAAATCAATATCTCATCATTATCTTAATTAAAAATAGACATGTTAATCATCATTATACAATTGCCTACATTTTTTTTTAAAAAAAAAACTTTCTACAATTGTTATCTTATCTCTAATTTCTTTTCCAATTATTCCCCTTTAAATATTTTTCAGTTATTGCCCTATCTCTCCAATTCCGCTGTAACTGTTATTGTAACAGCTCATCTTATTAATGATTACTGTGTGTGCAACAAATTAAAGTAACAAACTAACAATGCGCACATTTCATGAAGGTGCAAATTTCTTTATTTGATCCATTATTGATTTTTGTTAGCATAAAATATTCTGTAAATTGGAATATGTTTTATGCGGCAATCTCTATGATTTTGTTTGGTGACACAAAAGGAAGATAATTATATCCATAGTAAAATAGGAATGCAGCCAGCATCATTTCCATCATCTCTACTAAATATTTACCTTGTTAGACCATTTTATACATCAACAGGAAATTATTTTTCCTTATCTAAGAAAATAAAGGCAAAGAAGTAAAATAAAAAATTTACAAACCAGTGAGTTACCTCATTCATCAATGGCATTACAATGAATTATTAGGTTGGCGTGCAAAATTTTCAAATCCACAGAAAAACATAAATTTGATATTAAAAAGTACAATAATTACACCAATGGAAAGAAACATTCATCCTGCAATGTAAAAAAAAAAAGGAAAAAAATTATAAATTTGTCTAGCAAAATTAGATTGTATTGGTGAAAATTCGTTTATTTAATCCACATAGAAGGCAATACTGTTAATTCTAATCTTACCCATCCTAAAATTCAATCTTATTTTATATATCTGATTACCTAATTGTTAAGATAATAATACAAAATAGAATTTCAGTGTACTCTTTTGCCTCCTATTCACGATCACCAAGTTGTAAGAAACAAAGTGATTAATAAAATTAAAGGCGGTGCAATTTAAAGCACATGTGCATGTTTAACAAAAATCATCAAATGCAAAGTTGACAGGAAAGAGTGAAACCTAATTATTTCTAACTTCGTTTAAGATATGCCTAAACAAAATACAGCGCATCTCGCCAAAAAAGCATCCTTCAAGGCAAAGAGCTCTGCTGACCTTCTTGTTTTGAAAGCTAGGTAGAGGCTACCTAGTGGGAGCTCTGCTGACTTTGATACCCTAATCAACAACAAAAAAAAATAATTATGATAGTTAATACAGGTCAATTCCTATCCTTTGTCCCAAAAAAATTGAAATTTGTGCTATTGATGTCCAACAGAGAAATTTGTCTTTGTATGTGGTTACTACTTATTCCATAAAGTCTTAGTTGCTCCATCAGCCAGATAAACTATCGCAAGAATCAATTTGATAGAAAAATACCAGCCTAACAAATAAATCAGTTTAACAAACACATGCCATATAAAAAAAGAAAACCTCACACAAAACCTTACCAAAAAGACCTCAGCCGCATCAAAACCAACATAGAACTATCAGTTCCATGTTGTAACGCAGATGGTGGGACCTCTTCTAACCTTCACCCAGCATCCTGTATAAGAAAAATCAATGAGAACAAACCAACAAAATTGAGAACAGTTGAAGAATAGTACTAAGAGAACTAACGTTAAAAATTTAATGGAAGTTCTTTTTTCATGCAAAATCACAAATTAGCAGCACCAAGATAAATGAATTGAATTAATATTTAGATGAAATACTTAACTGGCAAGTTCAACTTGATCCTTGCTATGGACAGAAGAGGTAAGACACAGAATATCCTGCATATAAAAATTGAAAAAGCTTCGAATAATGAAAAGAAAAATTAAGTGAACAGTACCGATTTAAAGGGAAAAAAAATTTCGAAAACAAAGATGGTCATTATGATAATCAAAGGGCTGAATGGGCAGCTGCAGTTTAGCCTTTAAATCAATTGATCTGACACGTTGATTAAATCTCTGGAAAGTGCATCAGCTAATTTTGAGTTATTTCGAACCTCTCTCAAGGCAACCTTCACTTGTATAGTTGCCCCCTTTTCATGCTCTGCAGTGGGATATTCCTTGATTGACGTCCAGGCGATGTCTTATGCTTCCTATGGATGGGTGTATGTGAACAAATAAACAACGGTACCAGTAAATGTCAGTACCTGTGCAGGTTTACCATTGCAAAATATAGTAAAACAAAACAAAATTGTCGAGAAATTAAAGCCTACTTTGCTCACCATTAACAGACATTATTAAAAATTTCATTAGGATTTGTGATACAACGATTATTTGTAGAGAACTAATAGACTTTAATTCATGCTAATTACTTGTTTAAAGGACAAACAGATTACAAGTTTGTAGATACGACTACAAAAATAATACATTTGAAGGCATCATAATGCTCTCTGAGAGGCATGGCCTGCTGCATAAGACTCAAAATTAAACCATTATCGAGGAGGTTGAACTCTCCAAAATTGGATAGGCATTTACAAAATTGACCTCTCTAAAGTCATATCTATAAACTTCTATTCATGCTTGCCTGAAGGAACTAACAGACTGCAAATTCCTAAAAATATAATTAAACAAAAGACTGAACAATTTCTTCAAAGTTCAGGTCCATAGGAACAATAACTGAACCAAATTTAATTTGCCACAGGGTTAACGCATCCATTTTGATGTTGGGAACAATTTCTATCATCTCATCCTCTGCAATAAACTCCACCTATGCACATAAATGAGCAATAATTAATAGTGCAAGTAAAGAACATAAGTAATAATGAATCAAAGAATGGAAGAATAAACAGGGAGAAACAATGATGTCTGGTTCTGTACCTCTGGAGCTAGGAAAATGGAGAGGCTACGATCTGATTGTCCTATCGTTCACTAAATGGTAGCAAAAAAATGAAGTTATCTAAAAAAATCAAGCAGCAACTCCAATGTGATCTTTTACAAGCACTCAATTCATCAAAATCAATAATAAATCAAATATATTTTTCTGTTTTAGTAATACCTGAAACTGAGAGCTCAACAACCAGTAGGGATCGGCAAAGCAATACTGTGAAGTTCCTTATGCCTTACTATAAGAATAAAAACAAAGCCAAAAAAAATGTATATCAGTAAGAATCGACAAAGCAAGCTGAATCAAATCATATTTTATATGAAAGCATGAGTTGAGATTTAAGAAATGAAAAATAAAGTAGTGAAATTTAAGAACGTTTAAAAATTCCAATAAGATTACCTGAGAAATATGAAGCTGATGACCAAATCGTGACAGAAATTAGATTACCGACTAATTAGAAGGAAACAAAGAACTAAACTTTACTTCTCCTCACAAATTCGATCTACCAAGCAGCACGACTCCAACCAAATAAATGTGTTGAAATTTAATCCAATAGAGATTAGAGTTTGTTGGAAAAAAATCAACCAAAATATGACGGGAGCGGCGGATCTAATTTCTGTGAAATATTGAGGAAGAGGTGGCAACCTTAGGTTTGATGTTTCCATTTCAAGCATCGATTAGGAGGCAATACAAACCTAGATCCGATTTCAATAGGAAGAGACGGCGACCTTATATTTTCGGCTTATTAGGGCACACACGAAGGATGGGAAACGGGGTAGCGGGAGGGGACCACATCGGCACCTTTGGCTTTTCTTTTCTGAGAATTCGGGAGATTTTGCGATGAGAATAGAAGAGGGGGAAGAGGGGAGGGAGTGTACATGGGTGAATTTTGCGATGAGAATAGAAGAGGGGGAGAGGGGAGGGAGAGTACAGGCGATTTCCGTGAAAGTGTATAGGGAGCGGCGGAAAAAAAAAATCTCTAGCTAGGTTAATGGGACGCAGGAAAAAGAAATGTGGCGCAAGAAAAAAAAAGTGGGTTATACGAAGAATCGAACTCGATTCACGTAGCTATGCAAATTTATTACCCACCATCCAGCGCCATGACTCTTTTCTGTCAAAAGATCCGACTCTTTATTAGAAATACAAATCTGAACCGTACATCAATTTGATCAATGGTTTATAATTGATGTTAACAATTGTTTGAACCCCCTTTGGTGATTTTTGTTGCGACCTTTCTCTACGTGCATTTATAAGTAGTAGAGATAATGTCGTACGAATCAAGAATTGCATAAAAATTGTTAACACATGCTCCAAAATCTTCTTGTGCACATTACATGCATATTTATTTATGTGCGACACAATATTTTGAATAAGTATGATATGAATGTTATTCTAGACCATATAAAGAGCATAAATAAAGATTGTTGTGATAAAATGACATCGGATGAATCAAGAATCGCTTTAAATGTTAAACTGAAACTCCAGAAAAGGTTCATTTGAACATTATAAGCGTATTTCTCCATGTTCAATGCAATTTTTTGAATATACAAGTTCTTAATTACATTCTGGACCATATAAAGTGCTTAAATATAGATAATGGTGATCCACTGACGTTGAATTTATAAAAAATATCTTAAAATTGTCAAGTGAAGCTCCAAATAAGCTTTATTTGCACATCATATGCATATTTCTTTATGAATAATGCAATGTTTTGAACAAATTAGATCTGAATTATATTCTAGATGATGTAAAGTGCTTAAATATAGATTTTTTTTTTTTTTTTTTGTGATCTATTGATGTTGTAGAAATCAAGAATACCTTTCAAGTGAAGCTCCAAATTAATGAATTTGCAAATTATGTGCATATTTTTTTTATGTATAATGAAAATATTTTGAATAAGTTATATACAAATTATATTCTAGGACAAATAAGTGCTTAAATATAGATTGTTGTTACCAAATGATGTTGGACGAATCAATAATCACATAAAACGGCCAACACATGCTCCAAATAATCTTCTTTTGCACATTACATGCATATTTCTTTTATGTATCACACATATTTTGAATAAGTAGGATATGAATTTTATTCTAGAATATATAAAGAATTTAATACAGATTATTGAGATCAAATGACGTCAGATGAATCAAGAATCGCATTAAATGCTCAACTGAAGCTTCGCAAATGCTTCATTTGCACATTATATGCATATTTCTTCTTGTTTAATGCAATTTTTTTGAATGAGTAAGTTCTTAATTACATTGTAGACCATATAAAGTGCTTAGATATAGATAGTTGTTATCAACTGACGTCAAATGAATAAAGAATATCTTAAAATTCTCAAGTGAATATCCAAATTTGCACATCATATGCATATTTCTTTATGTATAATGCAATATTATGAATAATTTAGGTCTGAATAATATTCTAGACCATTTAAAGTACTTAAATTTCGATTATTGTGATTAATTTACTTTGTAGAACTCAATAATATCTTTAAACGCTCAAGTGAACTTCCAAATAAATCAATGTGCAAATTATGTGTATATTTTTTCTTATGTATAACTAAATATTTTTAATAAGTTATATTCGAATTATATTCTAGAGAAAAATAAGTGCTTAAAAATAGATTATTGTTACCAAATGACGTTGGATGAATAAAAAATCTCATAAAATGCTGAACAAATGCTCTAAATAATCCTTTTTTGCACATTATATGCATATTTTTGTATGTACAAAACAATATTTTGAATAAGTAGGTTATCAATTTTATTCTAGACAATATAAAGAACTTAATATAGATTATTGTGATCAGACGACGTTGGATGAATCAAGAAACAATTTAAATGTTGAATTGAAGCTCAAAAAAAGTTTCATTTGCACATTATATGCATATTTCTGTAAGTGCTTTAATGATTCTAGAATGCGGAAATAACCAGAATCTTAGATTACCTCTAGCCATCGCTGATCGAATCGAGCGTTGAGTGGATGAACTTGAAATCAGCAATCCATGCGTGTCTCCTTCTTGTCTCCTGCAATCTGCAAAGACTCCTTAGCGAGAAGGCACTACAGAACCGTTCAGACTTCTCGTGACTCGATGGTGTACTCGGAGAATGACGGTCCTGACTTGTTTCCCTCTCTCTCCTTATATTCTCTCTCTCTTGCTCTCTAATCAATAGAGGAACTGAAAGAATGCCAAAGCCTTACTGTACTCCATCATAACAGAGGCTTATATAGGGGTTCTAAACACTCAGAGGGCGCATACAGTGGATCTGAACAAAGGGTGCGATGATCAGACTGTTCTGTCCAGATTCAATGTCCCAACGGTAGCGACCCGCTAGACGACGTATTGGACAGAATACTACATTCTCCCACTTGAGCTTGCATCCTTTGTATGCACAATCCCCTCTGTTTTCCTTATGCCAAATGATCGAGACATAATACATGAACTAAGGCAGTAAGTCATCATTATCGTTATTAGTGCTAAAAGCAACTAATAAATGCGAATATTACTTTCCATAATTACAATGTACTATATAACTATCAATTCAGCCCTTTATGTGATTAGAATACAACCTTTATGAATGAACCCGACGTTTATTCCAAGTCAGTCTTTATGATGTAATTCTCAACTTTATGATCAAATATATATTCCATATATGCGCGCAATCAACCGAGAAAAAAACATCTATACTTTTATGAAGAGTTTATACACAATCGTACGATTAATTTTAACCATAGGATCAATTCCTATATATACCCGCTACATGATCTTTGAATTCCTTTAGCTGCAGTATTTATTCAAAGAATCGGTCAGCTTCTATTCTGTATGAACACCTTTAATAACCACTTAATTCTTCTTAATGTGCTCTTTCAAAGTCAAATACTTAATGTCGATACCTCGACCTTTACCTTTATTATTCTTGAAAAGAAAGACTGCAACAGAATTATCATACAAAATCCTTAATGACTTAGATATAAAATCCACAACTCTAAGTCTCACAATAAAACTCTTCAAACACCATCGAGGGTAATCTCAAAACACACAACAAACTATAATTTATGTTGAACTAACGAACAATGTCAGTTAGATATTTTTTTATAACATAATTTCACTGGTTAACATGTATCCTTAATTCGATTTACTAGAATCGACACAACCAGTTTGTGTACCAAAATAACTTCAACTTATCAATTTGTTGAGACATAAGCACACTATCTTAAGTACCTTAAAGATATATCATTACTTTCTTAGCAATTTAGCTGTGGTCTATCCCCTAATTATTATGATATCAATCCAAATATTCAAATGGCAAAAGCTATGTCAGTTCTTGTGCACAAACCTGACTATACTTTATGCTTTCAAACTGCCTAAATACTTAAAAGTATTTACTATTTGTTCCCTTTATGAGTTATACTAAGGATACTGATTCAAAATGAATCTATCACCTATATTAATAAGTATCGGACGCGGTGAATATCTTTCTATCCAGAATCTTTCTAATACCCATTGATATATACTTGTTGAGATAAATCAAGAATATCTTGATTACTATCTACATGGGTCTTTATGCCTGTCATAAACAAGACTTCACCCCAAATCCTTCATATCAATATTTTAGAAAGAAATTATTCACTTCATATGACTATCTTTTATCATTAGTCACAAGTAGAACATTATCTATATATAAAACAAGTAAACAAAATTAACTCCCACTAATCTCCTGATATATGCAATAGTTCATCTTATATTTCTTCAAAACGTATGAAGAAATAACCTTATGAAACTATTAATATCATTAGTGAAATACTTGTTTTAGTCACATAGAACACTTTAACTTGTTAACTAAATACTTATTACATCCAAAGAATAAACTTGATGGTTATTTAAATAACCTCCTTATTTAGATTACCATTAAGAATTGCAACATTTTATATCCATCTGATGTAACTCGAAAACAGAATGAGTTACTAATGCCATAACCACACAGAGTGAATATTTCTTTAATACATGAGAGAAAACTTTCATGTGATTCACTACTTCTCTTAAATGAATCTTTTGGTGACAAGTCTAATTTGTATTACTTTATGTCAACTTATGAATCCCTTTGGTTTTAACAAATTCTTTACAACCAATAGGTTTAAACCATAAGTGACTTGATCAAATTCCAGACTTCATTACACACCATTGATTCTAACTGATCTTACTTGGCATTATACCATAATATGGACTCACTGCAATTTATTATCTTGAAAATGTAACAGGATAATGTTCAACGCTAATGTCTTTATAATAGTCTCGTAGACAAACTACATATTACTACTAGAAATAACCGACTTTATCCTTTATTAGATCGCCTTAATGTTGAATTATAAAGTTCAACTTGATCTATTCTTATTCTATATGCCGGTTAATGAATGTCAATAATTGAATTATCAATATTCAGCGATCCTTATGAATAACATCCAATTATATATTAGAGGGAATTACCGCATGATCTTGAAGTGACAACTCCCACTAATATGAACATTCTCTAGAATTTAATATTTCTAGATTCATATCCTAGTAATATTTCTAATCTCTTTACCTTTATCTTACTTCACAATCTTTATTTGCTTACCGCATTGTTTATATATTTCCACCTTGAAAACCTTAAAAGGTATGTAGAGATACATATATATTGTGAGTAATCATCAGTTAGAGATAAATGCATGCTTTGCGCTTGATGCATGCTAGTCATTTTTCATACTTGTTAATCATATCTCAACCATATGAACACTATGAACTTTATCCATAATATGCCTATTCTCCTTTTAACACACATGATCAAAACACCTGATTGATCATTTATCCCTATATGTGTTACAACCTTATAGGAAATCTTATCAAGACCATATTAATCTGGACAAGTGTTCAAAAATGAAATATACAAGTAATTAATGACTTAGAAATACTATATAGACCCTTTAGTTGAACAACTATATTTCTCATTTTCATTATATGCTCTCACACACCTATAATGGTAATAAGCCTAAAAAATAAACTTTATGATGAGTATTATAACATTTGCCTTAACCTAAGAGGCCAACTACTCATCTAATGTCTTATGTAAGAACTTTACATTAATATATGCATATCAACCAAATCACTATACATTGAAAGAACTTATTCTTTATAAACATGAAACATAAGCAGTTAAACTGCTCCCACTGTTCATTATAACTTATGTTCATAAGTTCAACCTCAAAAGTGGATCCTACTGGTTGATAAATTTAATATTCTTACAACTTTAATGTAGGAACAATATACTTCTAGAACTTATAACTATTATCCTTAACTCAGAAACACTAATACTTATCATTTCTAATGGGGAATCCGCTATCCTTATGAAAGTAAAACTGATACGTGCTTATACTTTATATTGAGATTTAACTTTATACTTAATTTACCAATGTAAACTAAGTGATGTATCCTTATGAGTTAATTCCTACATAATACTACCTGTGGGCTAAATATCATGCTATAACTCTTTATGTAATTAAACATTACAACTTTATGAATCAATTTCCTACACAGTATTTCTTATGGACTAAATACTATGTTTTGATTCTCCATATGATATAACTAGTTAATTATATTCCTATCATTAATCCCTGTGGGCAAATTAAGTATTCATAATTAACCATTATATCCTAATATATTAAGTTAACTAAGTCAATAGTCCTGTGGGACGATACTAACTTCGTCAACTTAATCTATCACAATTTTGTGTTTGTTTAATCCAAATGTGATTTTATAAACTTTATATATACATAACTTTAATCCAACTAAGGATGCTGTGGCTACTCCTTAATATATTAATATATATATTCATCACTAGACACAAGCTATGTCATTTCTTCCTAATGTGATTTATAGATACACTATATAATATATATACCTTAATATAATTGAAGCTGCTGTGGCTACACTTCAATCAATTATCATATATTAATCACAAGACATATAACTTTGTTATCTATCACCAGTTGTAGAGGTCCGCTAAAACCACAAGTGGTTCGCTTGATACTTCAGCGGCCCATTAAACCTTTAAGCGGTTCGCCTAGACACACAACAATCCATCATGAACATACTATGGGTTTCAACAAATGAATCCATATGTAACCATTCATTTCAATAGATAATTGTCTATTTCCTTCACTGTTACCGACAGATACGTTTAAACACTAACCGAATGATCTAAACGAAACAAATCTTAATGCAAACATATTACTTAGCGGCCCGTTAAAGACTCAAGCGGTCCGTTTAAAATGTCTGCATTCAAAGACTTAACCAGAATATAGATTATCTTATTATAATTATCTATATTTGAATAATTACCATATGCATAATTACTTGTCGTATCTTTTACAAATACAATTTGCGTATTAGTATACCACATCTATTGTTATTCAAGTTTGTTTAATCAATACAATACTTGTAGTGCTAATACTAATAGAGTACCCGATAGTATGATGGTCTGTGGACTGCATCAAACTTTACTACTATAGTATATTCAAGCATATCAATATTGACTAACCAATCTCCAACAAAAAATGCCAACCATCTTTATACAAATTCAGTATTTTGACAAATTGTGACTATCCTATAGATTTCCATAATAATTAAGTAATCTACAACGCCTAACTAATAATAGAGAACCATAATATGTCTGATTATACCTTAATTTTCATCTTAAAATTCATTTCTGGACCAAACTCTGTTGGAACGGGTCGTTCCAACTCTAAATGGGTCGCCCCACACGAAAGGGTGCGTCCAAAGTTCATCCAGAAACTTTCTGACAGCCTGAACACTTTCTGGTAAACTGACAATAATTTTCTCTATACTTATTTGTTTTCTGTGTTCTTGGTCATTATAGAAACTAGATTCAAAGATCTTTCAAATGACACAAGTTTCATCAAAAACAAATTTACAGATCAAAAGATATAGCCCTCGAAAGACAGACTATCCCAGACGAAATCCGACAAACTGTCAGCCTGACCTATTTTGTAGACAACATATCTCTCTCATACTTTATTGGAATTTCGCAAATTTATACTCTATGGAAAGATATATGAAATATCTACATCCCAGTAAAATTTCATACAAAACCCAATTACCAATTGAGAGAAAAATGACCCGTACTACTGAAAGGTCAGAAATTCCAGAACCCTGACTGCCTGACCTCTTCTGGTTGCGACTTGATTATCTCCCGTTATACCCGCTTGATTTTCAAGATCTTAGTCTCTATGGAAAGTACACTCAGAGACCTTTCCATCTCCGAAAACCTCACGCAAATCGGATAAGCGGATCTTGAGATATCGCTCCACAAAATCAGACTATCAATTCTGCCAGACAAACTCAATCCACTCAACACTTACATCTCGAATTTTTATACAAAATTCGACTTCAATCAAGGCAAGCAGAGGCGTAGCAGGCTCTGATACCAACTGTAAGTGCTTTAATGATTCTAGAATGCGGAAATAACCAGAATCTTAGATTACCTCTAGCCATCGCTGATCGAATCGAGCGTTGAGTGGATGAACTTGAAATCAGCAATCCATGCGTGTCTCCTTCTTGTCTCCTGCAATCTGCAAAGACTCCTTAGCGAGAAGGCACTACAGAACCGTTCAGACTTCTCGTGACTCGATGGTGTACTCGGAGAATGACGGTCCTGACTTGTTTCCCTCTCTCTCCTTATATTCTCTCTCTCTTGCTCTCTAATCAATAGAGGAACTGAAAGAATGCCAAAGCCTTACTGTACTCCATCATAACAGAGGCTTATATAGGGGTTCTAAACACTCAGAGGGCGCATACAGTAGATCTGAACAAAGGGTGCGATGATCAGACTGTTCTGTCCAGATTCAATGTCCCAACGGTAGCGACCCGCTAGACGACGTATTGGACAGAATACTACAATTTCTTCATATTTAATGCAAAATTTTGAATAAGTAAGTTCTTAATTACATTCTAAGCCATATAAAGTGCTTCAAAATACAAAATGGCGATCCACTGACGTCAAATGAACCAAGAATGGCTTAAAATTCTCATGTGAAGCTCCAAATAAGCTTTATTTCCATATCATATGTAAATTTCTTTATGTTTAATGCAATATTTTGAATAAGTTAGGTCTGAATTTTATTCTAGACCATATAAAGTGCTTAAATATATATATATTATGTGATTAATTGACGTCGTACAAATCAAGAATAGCTTTAAACGCTCAAATGAAGCTCGACATAAGCTTAAGTTGCAAATTATGTGCATATTCTCTATGTATAACAAAATATTTCTAATAATTTATATCTGAATTATATTCTAGACCATATAAGTGCTTAAATATAGATTATTGTTACCAAATTACGTCGGACGAATCAAAAATCACACAAAATGCTCAATACATGCTCCAAATAATCTTTTTTGCACATTATATGCATATTTCTGTATGTATGACACAATATTTTTAATAAGTAGGTTATGAATTTTATTCTAGACTATATAAAGAACTTAATATAGATTATTGTGATCAAATGACATCGGATGAATCAAGAAATAATTAAAATGTTGAACTGAAGCTCCAGAAAAGCTTATTTTGCACATTATATGCATATTTCTTCATATTTAATGCAATTTTTTGAATAATTAACTTGTTAATTACATTATAAACCATATAAAGTGCTTAAAAAAAGAAAATGGCAATCAACTGACGTCCAATGAACCAAGAATCGCTTAAAATTCTCATGTGAAGCTCCAAATAAGATTTATTTACAAATCTTATGCAATATTTTGAATAATTTAGGTCTGAATTTTATTCTAGACCATATAAAGTGCTTAAAATATAGATTATTTTGATCAATTGACGTCATAGATTTAAATGCTCAAGAATAACTTTAAACTATCAAGTGAAGCTCCAAATAAGCTTAATTTGCAAATTATGTGCATATTTCTTTATGTATAACGAAAAAATTTGAATAAATTATAATCTGAATTATATTCTAGACTGTATAAGTGCTTTAATATAGATTCGTGTTACCAAATGACGTCGGACAAATAAAAAATCGCATAAACGCTCACATGCTCCAAAAAATATTCTTTTGCACATTATATGCATATTTCTTTATATATGACACAATATTTTGAATAAGTAGGAGATGGATTTTATTATATACCATATAAAGAGCTTAAATTAGGATTATTGTGATCAAACGATGTCGGATGAATCAAGAATGGCTTAAAATGATAAACTGGAAATTCAGAAAATCTTCATTTGAACACTTATATGCGTATTTCTTCATGTTTAATGAATTTTTTTTCAATAAGTAAGTTCTTAATTACATTCTAGACCATACAAAGTGCTAAAATTTGAAAATGATGATCAACTGACGTCGAATGAAACAAGAATTGCTTAAAATTCTCAGTTGAAGTTTTAATTAAGCTTTATTGGACATCATATGCATATTTCTTTATGTACAATATAATATTTTGAATAAGTGAGGTCTGAATTATATTCTAAACCATATAAAGTGCTTAAATATATATTACTATGATCAAATAACGTTGTAGAAATCAAGAATAGATTTAAACGCTCAAGTGAAGATCCAAATAAGCTTACTTTGCAAATTATGTGCATATATTTCTTTACGTATAACGAAATATTTTTAATAAGTTATATCTGAATTACATTATAGACCATATACGTGCTTCAATATAGATTCATGTTACCAAATGACATCAGACGAGTCAACAATCGAATAAAATGCTCAGTACATGCTCCAAAAAATCTTCTTTTGGACATTATATGCACATTTCTCTATGTATAACACAATATCTTGAATAAGTTGTATATGAATTTTTTTCTAGACCATATAAACATCTTAAATATAGGTTATAATGATCAAATGACATCGGATGAATCAAGAATCGGTTAAAATGCTCAACTGAAACTCCAGAAAAGCTTCATTTGAACATTATAAGTGTATTTCTCCATGTTTAAGGTATTTTTTTAATATTTAAGTTCTTAATTACATCCTAAACCATATAAAGTGCTTAAAGGGAGATTATCTGACGTCAAATTATTCAAGAATCGCTTAAAATTCTCAATTGAATTTCCAAATAAGCTTTATGTCCACATGATATGCATATTTCTTTATGTATAATGCAATATTTTGAATAAGTTAGGTCTGAATAATATTCTAGACCATATAAAATACATAAATATATATTGTTGTGAACAATTGACATCGTAGAAATCAAGAATAGCTTTAAATGCTCAAGTGAAGCTCCAAATATGCTTAATTTGCAAACTATGTGCATATTTCTGTATGTATGACGAAATATTATAAATAAGTTATATCTAAATTATATTCTAGACCATACAAGTTCTTAAATATAGATTATTATTACCAAATGACATTCAGACGAATAAAGAATCACATGAAATGGTCAAGACAAGTCAAGACAAGCTCCAAATAATCTTCTTTTGCACATTATATGCATATTTATTTATGTACAGCATAATATTTTGAATAAACGTGTTATGAATTTTATTCTATACTACATAAGGTACTTAATATAGATTATTGTAATCAAATGATGTCGGATCAATCAAGAATAGATTTAAATGTTGAACTGAAGCTTCAGAAAAGCTTCAGTTGCACATTATATGCATATTTCTTCATGTTTAATGCAATTTTATGAATAAGTAAGTTCTTAATTTCATTATAAACCATATAAAATGCTTAAATATACAAAATGGTGATCGACTGACGTCGATTGAACTAATAATCTCTTAAAATTCTCAAGTGAAGCTCCAAATAAGCTTTTACTTCCACATCATATGCCTATTTCTTTATGGATAATGCAATATTTTGAATAAGTTATGTCTGAATTATATTATAGACCACATAAAGTACTAAAATATAGATTATTGTGATCAATTGACGTCGTTGATATCAATAAAAGCGTCATTTGTTACCAAATGACGTCGGATGAATAAAGAATCGCATAAAATGGTCAACACATGCTCCAAATAATCTTCTTTTGCACATTATATAGACATTTTTTATGCATAACACAATATTTTGAATAATTAGGAAATGAATTTTATTCTGGACCATATAAATATAGATAATGGTGATCAAATAACGTTGAGTGAATCAAGAATCACATAAAATGCTCAACAGAAGAACTGAGAAAACTTCATTTGCACATTTTATGCATATTTCATCTTGTTTAGTGCAATTTTTGGAATAAGTAAGTTCTTCATTGCATTATAGGCTATATAAACTGCTTACATATAGATAGTGGGGATCAAATAACGTCAAATTAATCAAGAATCACATAAATTCTTAAGTGAAGCTCCAAATAAGCTATATTTGCACATAATATGCATATTTCTTTATGTATAGTGCTATTTAAGTTAGGTATGAATTATATTCTAGACAATATAAAGTGCTTAAAGCCTTAAATATAGACTATTTGATCAAATGATGTTGTAGAAATCAAAAATAGCTTTAAACGCCCATGTGAAGCTCCCAATAAGCTTAATTTGAAAATTATGTGCATATTATTTTTTGTATGAGGAAATATTTGTATAAGTTATATATGAATTATATTCTAAACCATATAAGTTATTAAATATATATTATTATTACCAAATCACGTCAGACGAATAAAAAATTGCATAAAATGCTCAATACATCCTCCAAATAATCTTCTTTTGCACATTATATGTTTTGTTTTTATGCATAACACAATTTTTCTTTTGATAAATTATGAATTTTATTCTGAACCATATATAAAGAAATATAGATTATTGTGATGAAATGACGTCGAATGAATCAACAATCGCATAAAATGCACAACAGAAGCTCCAAAAAAGGTTCATTTGCACGTTTTTTGCACATTATATTCATATTTCTTCAAGTTTAATGCAATATTTTGAATAGTATAATCTTAATGCAGTATTTCTTCTAGCTTCGATTTAGATCTGAATATTGATTATTGTTACCAAATATATAAGTTAATGCAATATTTCTTCCAGAATATACAAGTTCTTAAATATAGATTATTGTTACCAAATGACATCGGATGAATCAACAACTGCATAAAATGCTCAACACATGCTCCAAATAATCATCTTTTTCACATTATGCATATTTCTTTATGTATGACACAATATTTTGAATAAGTAGAATGTGAGTTTTATTCTAGACCAGTTTAAATATTTATTATATTGATCAAATGACATCAGATGAATCATGAATCCCATAAAATGCTCATCTGCAGCTCCAGAAAAGTTTAATTTGCATATTATACGAATATTTCTTCAAGTTTAATGCAATATTTTGAATAGTAGGATCTGAATTATATTCTGGGCCATATCAAGAGCTTTAAATATAGAATATTGTGGTCAATTGACGTCAAACGAATCGAGAATCGTTTAAAATGCTTAACAGAAACTTCAAATAAGTTTCATTAGTACATTATATGCAAGTTTCATTATGTATAACACATAATTTTTGAATATACATTATCGTGATAAATTATCGCTGAATAAATAAAGTATAGCTTAAAATACTCAAGTGATGTTTTAAATAAGCTTTATTTTCATAATATATGAATATTTTCTTATGTGTAACACAATATTTTGAATAAGTAAAGATCTGAATCATTTTCGAGACCATATAAAGAGCTCAAATATAAATTATTGTGATTAAATGATGTTCAATGAATTATGAATCACTTTAGATAAAGAACTGAGCTCAAATAAGCTTCAATTGCACAATATATGTTAATTTATGTATGTGTAATGCAATATTTTAAATATGTATACACAAATAAATTGCTTAAATATAAATTATTGTGATCAACTGATGTTGAATGAATCAAGAATCGCCTAAAGTGCTCAAATTTAGCTCTAAATAAGCTTTATTTGCACATCATATGTATATTTCTTTATGTATGATGCAATAATTTGAATAAGTTAGATCTGAATTATATTCTAGACCATATAAAATTCTAAATATAGATTATGGTCACCAATTAACATTAAATAAATCAAGAAATCGCTTAAAATGCTAAACTGAAGATTCATATTAGCTTCATTTGCATATTATATACTTAGTTGTTTATCTATAATGTTAATTTTTAATGATTAATTTCTGAATTATATTTTAGACCATATAAAGAGGTTAAATATTAATTATTGTGATAACTTGACGTCGAACTAATCAAGTACAGCTTAAAATACCCAACTGATGTTTTCAATTAACTTTATTAGCACATTATGTGAATATTTCTTTCTGTATAACACAATATTTTGAATAACTATGATCTGAATTATATTCAAGACCATATAAAGAGCTCCAAGATTGATTATTGTGATAAAATTATATCTAATGAATCATAAATCGCTTGAAATGTCGACCTGAAGCTCCAGAAAAGCTTCATTTGCACATTATATGCATATTTCTTCATGTTTAATGCAATTCTTTGGATTAGTAAATTCATAATTACATTCTAGACGATATAAAGTTCATAAATATAGATATTGGTGATCAACTGACGCCGAACGAATAAAAAATCTCTTAAAATTTTTAAATGAAGCTCAGATAAGCTTTATTTGCACATCATATTCACATTACTTTATGTTTAATGAAATATTTTAAATAAGTTAGGTCTGAACTATATTGTAGACCATATAAATTGTTAAAATATAGATTGTTGTGATCAATTTACGTTTTAGAAATCTAGAATAGTTTTAAACGCTCAAGTGAAGCTTCAAATATACTTAATTTGCAAATTTTGTGCATATTTTTTTTATGTATAACAGAATATTTTGAATAAGTTATATCTGGATAATATTCCAGTCCATATAAGTGCTTAGATATAGATTTATGTTACCAAATGACATTGGATGAATTAAGAATCACATAAAATGCTCAACACATGCTCTAAATTTTTGCATATTATATGCATATTTCTGTATGTATGACATAATATTTTGAATAGGTAGAAATATGGATTTTGTTCTGGACCATATAAAGAGCTTAAATATAGATTATCTTGATCAAATAAATTTGGATGAATCAAGAATCACATAAAATGTTTAACTGAAACTTCCGAAAAGCTTCATTTGAACATTATATGCATATTTCTTCATCTTTAATGAAATTGTTTTGAATATGTAAGTTCTTAATTACATTCTAGACCATATAAACTGCTTAAATATAGATAATGGTGATCAATTGACGTCAAATGAATCAAGAATAGTTTAAAATTTTCAATCGAAGCTCCAAATAAGCTTTATTTGCACATCAGATACATATTTTGTAGTATTCTGTCCAAAACGTCGTCTAGCGGGTCGCTACCGTTGGGACACTGAATCTGGACAGAACAGTCTGATCATCGCACCCTTTGTTCAGATCCACTGTATGTGCCCTCTGAGTGTTTAGAACCCCTATATAAGCCACTGTTATGATGGAGTACAGTAAGGCTTTGGCATTCTTTCAGTTCCTCGATTTCGATTAGCGATGGCACGAGGTATTTTACGATTCTGGGTTATTTCCGCATTCTAGAATTGTTGTAGCACTTACATATTTCTTATGTATAATGCAATATTTTTGAATAAGTTTTGTCTGAATTATATTCTAGACCATATAAATCGCTTAAATATTAATTATTTTGATCAATTGTTGTCGTAGAATTTAAGACTAGCTTGAAACACTAAAGTGAAGCTCTAAATAAGCTTAATTTCTAGATTATGTGCATATTTCTTTATGTATGAGAAAATATTTTGAATTAGTTTTATCTGAACTATATTCTACCCCACATAAGTGCTTAAATATAGATTATTGTTTACCAAATGACGTCGAACGAATTAAGAATCGCATAAAATGCTCAACACGTGCTCCAAATAATCTTCTTTTGCACATTATATGCTTTTTGCTTTATGCATAGCACATTATTTTGATTAAGTAGGATTTGAATTTTATTCTAGACCATATAAAATGCTTAAATATAGATTATTGTGATTAATGACGTCGGATGAATCAAGAATCACATAAAATGCTCAACTGATGCTCCTTTATTTGCGCATCATATGCATATGTATTTATGTATAAGTTAGATCTGAATTATATTCTAGACCATAGAAGTGCTTAAATATAGATTATTGTAATCCATTAACGTCGAAGGAATCAAGAATCACTTAAAACGCTCAATATGAAACTCCAAATAAGCTTAATTTGCACATTATGTTAAATGCAATATTTTGAATAAGTTAGATCTGAATAAAATTCAAGACCATATAAAATATTTAACTATAGATTATTGTTTTCAAATAACGTCTGACGAATAAAGAGTCGCTTAAAATTCTCTCCACTTGTTTCAAATAATCTTCTTTTGCACATTATATGAATGTTTTTTTTATGTATGACACAATATTTTGAATAAATATGATATGAATTATATTCTAGACCATATAAAGAGTTTAAATACATATAACTGTGATCAATTAATGTCGGATGTATCAAGAATCACATAAAATGCTCAACTGAAGATTTAGAAAAGCTTCGTTCCCACATTATATATGCATATTTCTTTTTTTTTTAATGCAATATTTTGAATAAGTAGGATTTGAATATTATATTATGGGCCATATCAAGTGCTTAAATATAGATTATTATGATCAATTTACATAAAATGAATCAAGAATCATTTAAAATGCTGAACTGAAATTTCAAATAAAATTTATAGCACATTATATGCAGCATTTTTCATTATGTATAATGCAATATTGTTTTTTTAGATAAATTGACAGTGGCTCAATTGGAAAAAAAAAAAGAGAATGAATAAAATAAATTATTGTTATAAATTGATGTCGAATGAATAAAATATAACTTAAACATACTCAACTGGCGTTTTAAATTAGTTTTATTTTCATATTATATGAATATTTTTATGTACAACACAATTATTTGAATAATTAAAATCTGAATTATATTATAGACCATATTAAAAGCTCAAGTATAGATTATTGTGAATAAGTAAAATCTGAATCAACATCGTATTGTTTGCTCTAGATATATATACGTAATTAAAGTGAATATATACTTTGTATTCAACAAGTGGTAATCAAAGTTGAGTTAAAATACTACCATGCATGGTATAATGGGTTTCTAGTAAAATTTGACCGGATAAATTAAGCCCATTTTTTTTAATAATGTCATTCTTGTTGACCTTGGAAGATATATGAATTGTTTAAAATTACCGGTTTCATAGCCTCTATCTAGTTTGTCCAAAAAATAATAAGAATACTAATAATTTACCGGTCTCTTGGAAATTTTTTCAGCGACTGTTTACAAATTTTTGAATGAATGAAATTAAATCTATGATGCTTCTTAGCATTTATTGTCAGTTGTAATTTACCCATGTTTTTGAAAACCCGACCGAAGTAAGTACCGGTTCGTTTGGCTAAGAATCGATCATCCATTTGTCATTCAGAACAGCTATGTGTTGCGATTACGGCCTAGTAAAGCATAAACTTAATCTTACTCAGTTTTGTTTTTGCACGTTGGATTTTCTATGCTTCCCATCTGTTGAGTACGTACGGTTGTTGATAAATGATAAGCATTGATGGACAGTGCGACACTAAAACCAAAAATGAAAAAAATAATGAAAGCAGAAAAAAGTTATGGTTAATTAACAAGCTCTTATTTCCTCAAAATAAGCTTTATATTGACTTTACAGTTTACATCTTCCTAAATATGTAAAACAATGTGATTTTTCTTATTTTAATGAAATAACAATCAATAAATCGTATTGACATATAGCTAATTTAATCTTTGCTGGCCCTTATCGGTTGCACTGTATAACCTCCCTCTTTTCTCTTCTCCAACGAGTATGGCATGTAAGTTCCCATAATTTTATCCCAGGAAATGAAAAATGGCTGTTCGTAGTTAAACTTGGTGCCATAGAGCTGGTGGTGCACGTCATGGTAGGCAGCATTGTTTGGAAAGAAGAAATGAAAGATGTTAAGAGGCCAATATATGCCAGTATGCACATCTATTGCTTTAATAGTCACAAAGGAGAAGAAGTAGACCGCTACACTTGGTGTCATGCCACTGACCAGAAAGGCGAGAGATCCGCCTACAGTATCCATTATTAGGCCTTCCAAAGGATGGTTGTATAATGTACCGTATGCGTATGGTACGATCAACAAGTGGTGCTTGGAGTGGATTCGCTTGTACAGATACTGGTTTATGTGCATGTATCTGTGTATGAAGTATTGCCATGTGTCAAGCACGAATATGCCGATGAAGAATTGCACGGCTATGATGAACAGAGGTGGATTGGGCCTTGGGATCTCATCTTTGGTAAGCTGAAAATAATAATTATAATACCGTCATTACAAGCTGGAAGCAAATATTGACCTGCTTACTCCTAAAAATGCCATTTTAAAAAATTCGCATGTTGAAATTCTAAAATTGAGAATCTCTAACACCTCATTAATATTGTAAGAAAGTTAAACTTTTCTTCTAAAGTCATGCATGCTATGCTTTAATATGATGATTTGATTCTATTCTAAACGAGGCTATATATAGACATAATAATTAGTATAAAACATAAGATCAAAAAATATATATATATATATCAACATTATAAATATTTGAAAATGCAGCATGAGAATGAAAGAAAAATGTATCAGTCGTTACGTACAGCTAGTAACACAGTTGAGACAACAATCTGAACTAATTGTTGTAAGAGTACGCCTTTTATGACAGTTGATTTGGAGACGAAGTTTTTTGTATCCTCTTCGGCCTTCGAATGCAACCGGTACTTGTCTAGTTTATCCCCCAGTACCACAAATATACCAGAATAGATCCAGTATACAAGAACTGGGATCACCGATTCGACCAACTCATCATACAGGTAAAATGCCATTGAAGGAAAAAACAACAAAAACTGTGTATTGATTGTACGTAATAATGTAACTTGGTTGTGAGGAGATGAGGGTACATTGTGGTGTATTTATATGAAACAAAACCATTTGTGAACAGAGGTAATTCAAAGTTGATAATGTTCAATATTGAAAGTCCATAATTTGAAATTGACTCGTTCTTTGTTCTAATCATAGCTTGGTTGGTTTAACGGATTCCTAGTATCTGGATGGACACGGTGCACAAAACTTTGCATATCTGGCACATGCTTGAGGGTCAAGGGTTTCAAACGGTTTATTAATATTTGTTCAAGTTATTATGGAAGGTCAAAACAATTGTCATCATGCTTTTTTTTTTTTTTTTTTCATTCCAATATTTGTACCGGACCGGCGCCGGTCATTCCATAGTAATAAAAGCCTAAAAGCCTGTAGACTTTTCAATTCAAGGCCGACGGTTTTGAGTTTTGACATTAGAAAACCACAACATAAATTTCATGGTCAATGATACGCGCGGGGGGTATTTGCTGCTACTTTTTATTCCTTTTATAATTAATTGGAATGTATGATAGGATCATAGGAACGGTAGCTAGCTAGGGTACAGTTTTGGCCTTTTGGTGAGTTTCTAATAAACCAGGAAAAATGTACACAGTCATTATTTATTGGTTAATTTGATGGGATAGTTATCAATCGATAAAGAATATTCTTATAAACATATTATTATATATATATATATATATATATATAGAGTCTGGCTATGGTGAGTTGCAACTCACGGAGCCTTCCGTGAGTTGCGATCAAAACTCTTGGATCTTATTCAAATTGGCCGATCCAAACCGTCAAATATGATCTCCATATTGAAATCTCCTTGCAGACCAAATTTTATATTTTTTTGAAATTTTTAAGTATTTTTTTGGAATTTTAGAAAATCGTTAATCTAATTAATTATGTACCGTTAAAAAATAACAGTTTTTAAAAATCCGAAAAAAATACTTAAAAATTTCGGAAAAATATAAAATTTGGTCTCTAAGGAGATTTCAATATGGAGATCATATTTGACGGTTTGGATCGGTCATTTTGAATTAGATCTAAGAGTTTTTAGGGCAACTCACGGAAGGCCCTGTGAGTTGCAACTCACCATAGCCAAACTCTATATATATATATATATATATTATGAAATCTAACAAGAATCAAATTTTTGTAAATAGGAAACCTTTTCTATTTTTATATATTTAAACGATTTAGTACCAAAAAAGGGTAACTGACTATATTTACTTATTTTTTGGTACTGTTTTTTTGGTTTATTGATGGTCAAATCGAACTTTTTTTTTTTCACTAAAAAGTGGTGTATTGGAGCAAATCTCGTCAATATATAACAAATGAAAAATGTAAAGCTAAATGCTAAATAATTAAGCTTCTGTGAATAATAATAATATGCTGACATTAAAGCCTGATATAAAAATAACGAATTTTGTGCTTCATGAGCTTTAGTTGAAGTCAGGGCTGATGCAAACACTGATGCAATCGAAGGTCAACTATTTCTAATTTGTAAATTGTATGTGGAGCAAAGAAAAATAATTTAGCACAAAAAAAAACTGTATTATATAATAAATAACAATGCAATTCAATGAAAAAAAAACCCTACTTGATTCCATTATAACTACTTAAATCCGCCTCAATTAAAAATGCACTTTAACTACAAAAACAAAAAAAAAAAAATACAATTCAAGACTGCAGTTTGATTAATTCACGAGACTGGTGGCTACTGGCTAGATGCAAGATTTAAACTCAGACCAAGCATTTCAAACTTTAAAACACGTTATTTCCATGAAAGAAAGAAAGACTTGAAAGAAAGAAAGAAATGTGCAAAAAAGTGAAAGAGAAATAAGTTTTTATCACGCGTTATGTTAAAAAAGAGTAAAAAGAAAATTAGTAAACTTATATCTATTTGACCCATGAAAATACATTATTTCTCTATTTCACCTTTCCATAGAAGACTATTCCTCTGGATACTGGATATTCTACTAGAACTTGATTCAATTATATTTCCTTTTACTTTTCCATCATGTCATTCAATTTTAATTCTATTTAACAATTATTCCACCTTCCTTGCACTAGTGTAGAACTAGAAAGTCTAGAATCCAACTCTACTGCCGGAACTTGAATTGTTCTTTCAGAAAATATTCAACAGTCTTAGGATTACACAAGATAGATTTCATACCGTCGGATTTCATGTCTAAAATTTATAGGAGCGTGTTCGATTTTGAAAATTAGCCAATTAGCCAATTAGATAAATATTATTTCACCACTAATTTTCATCATAAATCTATTTTTTTTAACCAACCATCGTTGCCCACATTATTATTCAGTATATAATTTCCCATATAATATGTATTTGTAAAAAAATAATTGGGACATATTATACAATTATCGTTACTAATTTGAGAAATTGTTATTAACAAACAAATAGAGAAGTAAGATTGCTTAATCTGACGGGTAAAAGGAAAGTGAGTTGGACCAAGAATTAAAGTACCATTGAAATGCATAAATAAATTAATAAAATGTAGTATCTAGTATGAAGTTCAAAAGGAAAAAAATAAGTGCAATAATTAATTTCAAAACGACCCTACACTACTAAACACAAGTTACACAACGGCGCTCGGCGGAGCCAGGAAAATTCAACAACTTATTTTCGAGGGCCGGCTGGAAAAATTCAACAACTTAAATAAAGCAAGTTTACTTCTCTACAAATTAGAGGCCAGGCAACTGATACGGCCTAACAGGCCTTCATGTTATTGGGCCGGGCTTATTCTTGTAAGCGGATAAAAGGAACAAAAATCTACGAATTCAATCGTCGATCTTAAATGACATCCGACCGTCCGTGCAGACGCTTACCAATCTCCAAACCAAACAACTCTTATATATATACTTCCTTTCTCTCTGAAGTTGTCTCTCTAGCCTGCTCCCGCCGCCGCAAAACCCTAAGAAGCTTCAACTCGCGCGCCGCGAACCAGAGGCACCAGAGCAATGGCGGTCGGGTAAGCTTTGCTACCTTCTCTTACTCTATCCTTTGTATGATACGACGCCATTACTGATTCTCCACTTGTAATGTTTCAGTAAGAACAAGAGGATTTCCAAGGGTAAGAAGGGAGGGAAGAAGAAGACGTAAGTTATCTCAATCGTTTCTTCATTTATTATAGATTTGAATGTGTGAGTTGTTTTGAGCTTAATTTGATTGTGTTTTGGTGTTGTATAGTGTGGATCCATTCTCCAAGAAGGATTGGTACAATATCAAGGCTCCATCAGGTTTCATTAACAAGGACATCGGGAAAACCTTAGTTTCCAGGACACAGGGTACCAAGGTTAGCTATGTTTTTACCATTCTAACGCCTTTTACTGTTCTATATGTGGTATGAATTTGTTGATGTGCATTAGTTGCTATCACAACTGGTTGTGTTTTACATTGTTGGAATGAAATTAATTGTGCAACTCTTTCTGCTTACAAAGTTGCTCAAATTTAAGAAAAAAGAATAATGGTCTATAATTCAGCTTGAACGCTAGTATTTCCTTCTGATCTGAGATACCTACTTGGTTTCTTATATTGATAATGGAATTTAACATATTATTTAGAAATAACAAGATTAAATCCCTGATGGTAAAACTGGTGATATTGAAAACAGTATTGTCTTGTTAAAACTCTTGATGTTCTCAGAGCTTAGAATGTTGAAATTTGATAGTTGGAATGAAGATCAGTAAATATGATACTATATTTAATAGTAGTTATTAGGTAAGTTTACATCCTTCCTAGTGAAGTTATAAAGTAGTGTGTTTTTCTGTTAGAAATATTGCATATTTGTTTTATGCCCTAAGATAAGGGTTTGAACACATCCAGGTTTGTTGCTAGTTCTAGATAACCTTTCTATTCTCTTTGCAGTGTAAATTAGGTGCAATTTCTTGTCTTACCAAGCACCTTCGCATTTTGCAGCCATTCCTTTTGTTAATTTGTTGTTTTAAGATTTTCTTTCTTTTTCTATTAATTTCAGATTGCTTCAGAAGGACTCAAGCACAGAGTGTTTGAGGTGTGCTTGGCTGATCTTCAGAATGATGAGGATCAGGCCTTCAGGAAGATCCGTCTGCGTGCTGAAGATGTGCAGGGAAAGAATGTGCTTACCAATTTCTGGGTAATTGTTATTTTCATTTACCTTTTAGCTACCTATTGCTGAATGTTTAGTATAGCTCTGTCCAAAGCCCGAGTAAAAGGAGGAGGATTGTGATAGGCCTGGCGAGCCAATGTAAAAAAACCCAGCTATCTCTATGGAAATAAAATCCAATCACCCTTTTGTTGGGTTTCTTTTCTAGCTTACCGCAACTTGTTTGGGACAAAAGGCTTAGTTGTTGTTGTATAACAACATGAATGTTAGATATAGATAAGAGCAATAAGCTCATTATAATATTCATCATATTAGGAACAGCTCTATTGAAACCATGTTTGTAATTTTTGAATGGAGCGCAATGAGTTGTTAGTGAAGTTTTGGTCCTGCTTTTCCCATCTGTCAAAGATTCTCATGCTATGGCCATTTTGACATGTATTTAACGGGAATTGCTTTGCTCTTGCTCACTCCCCTGGTTTGAGATTCACTCGTATATTTCATTTAAATGACTAAAATGCCCTCAGCATTCTTTCATACTTTTTGTCCATGTTCTGAAAATGTGATGGCATTTTAGTCATTATGGGAGTGAATCTCTAAGAAAGGAGTGAGCAAAGCAATTCCCGTATTTAACACAAGAATGCTGAAGGATAATTTGGATATTTCTTTTGTGTGGAACGAAGGGAAAGAGTATTTTTTCAATAGATTATAAGATTTTTCCTGTTGGTTTGTATTCATGGAAAGGGATATTCCTTGATCATGCATTGTACATAATGGCAGAATTACACCTGTACTGAACTTTTTTTTTTTGGTGGGTCTATTTGTGTGCTTTTGTCAGGGCATGGACTTCACTACTGACAAGTTGAGATCGTTGGTGAGGAAGTGGCAAACCCTGATTGAGGCTCATGTTGATGTGAAAACCACAGACAACTACACACTTCGCATGTTCTGCATTGCCTTCACCAAGAGAAGAAGCAATCAGGTCAAGCGTACATGCTATGCTCAAAGCAGTCAGATTAGACAGGTAATTACATTATTATTCTTTTTTCCTTTTGTGCAGTTCCTGTACAAAATTTTTAGATATAACTGTCCGCTCATGTAAACATAGGCCAGCTGTTTTTGTCCTTGTTGATGGGAGTTTTATGTTTTGAGTGTTTTCATTATATAAAAAGTTCTCCTTTTTGGTCTATGTATGTAGTTTTAGAGTGTATTTGACATCCCTGGTGCAAACTAGAAGTGATGTTTTATGTATATATTTCATTGTAAACACATGGTACAAGCCTTCACATTCAAGAAAGCACACAAATAAAGAGAAGAAAATGCATGATTGCTGTGCAACCTAAATTCGACAACACTAGATTTTCACCAGAATTTATAGGTGATTTTTTTTTTATATAAAATTTAGATTCGCCGCAAGATGAGGGAAATTATGGTGAACCAAGCATCAACCTGTGACTTGAAGGATCTGGTTGCTAAATTTATCCCTGAATCCATTGGGAAGGAGATTGAGAAGGCAACAACAAGCATCTTCCCCTTGCAAAATGTTTTCATTCGCAAGGTTAAGATCCTCAAGGCCCCTAAATTTGACTTGGGCAAGCTCATGGAGGTAACCTGGAAAAACTCTTCTTCAATTTTATTATTTGTGAGTTTCGTTAAGTTCAATCAACTTATCTATATTCTCCCATTTTTTTTCAAGGTTCACGGTGACTACACCAAGGAGGATACCGGTGTGAAGGTTGATAGGCCAGCAGAGGATGTTGCAATGGAAGAAACTGAGGTTGTTGGAGCTTAGGCTGCGTCAATTTGGAATTTAGTAGTGCCTTCTTCAGTTCTTTGTATTGAGGATATGATGAATTTTGTCATGCTAGGCTATATGAACATCTCAAGTTTTGTTTGTTTTGATGTTTTTTTAGCTTTCTGTAATTTTTTTTAAGTTATTGGAGCATGTTCAATTCAGTCTTACATCTCTTGAATGAAAAATATGGGTTTATTAGAATTTCATTTTTGCACTGATGATAGTTGATACCTGAGCTTTAATGCATGGTGCTTATTGTCATGCATGTCTCGAGTGCAAATTACGTAGAACAAAGAGATGTTATGATCGCCGGACATGATATAATTTGGTGTTATTTAATCATTATTCTGTGCTTTATGGGGTTGTTTCCGACTCTACTAAGGGGGTTGAATATTAAATTTGGTCTAGTGCGCGTCTGCTATGGGGATGAATTTGGACGTGGTTATCATATTTAATACGTACTGGAAATATGTACGCAGCATGTTTGTACAGAAGTATCCACCTGAATTTGAGCGTAGAAAACGAGGATATAAATATAAATGTGCTACAGGATTAACATACATAAAACAATAAATTATGACATAGGAGTTTATGCAACCAGTAGTCCCAAACTCTATCCTAACTGATGTCATATCGTGGTTCATCCCCAAATCAATGCATCATGTGTCGTCACACGAGTATCAACGTTGTGACAGGGCTTAGTGCTTCGCATTCCAAGGGGTTAATTTCTTGTTGAACCAGATAATGAAGTCATCCCAAAATCAACGCATCATGGACTCGCTTTTGTACACAAAAAAGTGCTATAAATAGATTAGTTAATTTAATTTAGAGATGACCATGGATTAATTCATTATATATAAAATTTCGACAATTATCAATTTATGGCTATCATGATTCCTTTTTAGAGATGACAAAAAAATTCTGTTGTTATAAAACTGATAATTTTGTTTTAATTGAATTACCGAACTTCTTTTCCTAATTCAATTAAGTTAACATAGTCTCGCTACATATGTATATTTCGGTTTGACTTTCTAGTTCCTTAGTTCTAATTGTTATTGACATGGCATTGTGTGACGATGTGGCCATGAATTATACCATAAACAAATCTATCATGGCTTGTCTCACTTTGTCCTTACCTGTGCGCTCTGAATGGTTATTTTTTCATTCCTCCATTATCTCAGACAATCCTCCTCCTTGCCCCCATGGCCAATGCTGATGTTGTATGTTCTGTCACATAGTGGTCGTAATCTTTTTGTCCATCTGTGTCACACTTAATCCTTAGGCTTCAAAATGGGGGAAAAAAAACTGACAGCGTATACTTAAAAGGTAAATGGAATGAGAACCAAGAAAATCAAATGAACCAAAAGATTTTTAAAATACAAAAAAAGAAACCATATATTAATTTACAAATACTAATTATGTGGCCTTAGGACATATCAAACAATAGTGCTGTATAAAAGGCCGAGTGTGCTCGTTTTATACCTCTAAATAAAATAAGTAACAATAGCCATATATGAATGAAAGAAACCAGCATTAAGTCGGGTTGCAAGCTAAAGCTAATTTGTGTTTTGGAGTTCGGTACATTGGCTAAGGTCGCAAGAAAGGATAGTAGAAGTGTAAACTCACGATCGATTTTGATGAATGGATCGCGGAGAAGCATGAAAGGAAAAGAAGGGTGGCAAGTTTCTTTTCTTTTGTTATTTTTTTAACAATTATGGGGATCAACGCTATCTATGTTTTCTTAAAAAAAAAAATAAATTATACGGAACATGAACTATTGAGTCTTAAAAACCAATCTACTTTATCTATCTGATCAATGATCAATAAGATAATGTAGAAACAGATTTTACCTTTTTATCTTTGTCATTATTTTAAAATTTTTACTTAAGAGTAAATAAATTGAAATATCGCGTAATTCTTTTGCCATGATCACATTAATAAATTTAACAACGTCAATTAAAACACACAATAACACAGCAGTGAAATTGTACCGAACATCATAGTATAAGGACTTGGTTACACAAAGGATTTTGAGGGCTAGTTTATCCATGAACGTTTCTTCATACATCAAGGCTTATGATATTTTGAAATTCATATATGTTGCTTTTATTTGGCTACGGAGATTGATTTTTTTTTTTTTTTTTCTCTCTTCTTTGTTTGCTTTTATTTGAGCTACTTACTATACAATATTATGCTATGTTACATTTTACATGTTAGTACTTTGTATTGACAATTTCTTTTTAGTGGGATATATAACATATTAGAATAAGAAATTGAAATTAAAATTTATATCAAGTCAGTCTAAATCAACTGTTGTGTCTTTGTCCTTTTCTGTTTGGGTATTGATCAAGATAATATATATATAAGTCAATATTTTAGAATGAACAGATAAGGAAGGACCCATGAATCATTTGCTATAACTTATAATAGCGAAATATTCCTCTTCTCATGGCATAGGACAAAATCCATGCAATTTACGGATCACTAGTAGAAGTATGATTCTCGATATGTTGTTCTTAATGATCTAATTGTCATGTAACTAAATGAAATAAATCACCGGAGACAACCTGTTATTGTATTAACCATTTCATTGGATGTGTTTTGGGTGACAGTAAAGAACTAAAGATGGGTTTAAACAGTCAAGACCTTAGAAAATGGGGCACTAAATAGTTGCTTTCGAGAACTTGCATATATTAAAAAAAAAATTAGAGGCTGGAAATTTGGATTGCCGAAGAGGACAACACTAATTCGGCACGTGGTTAATACAAATAAGGACAAGATGGCCCACATTTATTGGCCTGGCCCAATCACTATCGAGTGCTTACCCAGTTCCATCATTTTACGGCCATGCTTAGTGTGGCCATGTGTGTTTCTCAGTTTGAATGCATTATTTCTAACCAGTAGATGCCCGCTGCGCAAATAAAAATAAAAAAATTAAAACAATTGATATTATTTTTATTTTATACAGAAGTATAGAGATATATAAAGGCCATAAAGATATGTGATGTAATCTTCTAGCGATATGTAGATATCTTTTCAAAATTCTAGCAACTTAGCGCTCAACTTGTTTTCGTTTTAGATGAAAAACCAAAATATATTGCATCTTCGTCTGCCAATTGATATCTCACCACATATCTAATTGATTGAACGGCACAAAAAGATATATACACACTAGATATAAAGATTTTAAACTCTTGGATCCGTTCTTTTATGAGTAGTGATAACTCTTTATAGTTTAGTGATTATTACGTGAAGAGTTTAGGGGGTGCTTTGTTGTGGAGTAAGGAATTGCATAACTTAAGGATGCATAAATACTTATGTAGTGTTACGTAATGAGTGTTTGGTTATTGAATAATGAAGAGTAACTTATGCATGCATATATTCTATGAAAATATTAAAATGCCCTTGAAAAGATTAAAAATGTTTGGTGAGAAATTAATGGAAGTGGTATAGTTGAAAATTTACAGTGAAATTTTTTTTTGCATAAATTATGAAAATTTTTTAGATGTAGTAAGTTATGCATCTTATATAACAGTTATTTTGTTGCATAAAAGTTGTATAGTGAGTTATGCAACCTCTAAACTCCAAACAAACGGGCCTAATTTTTTTTTCCTTTTTTGAGAATAATTATTTAATGACTATATCCTTTGAAGTAAAGGCATCTAGTTCATAACTTCATATTGAACAGATTCGGGTTAAAAAAAAAAAAAAAAAAACCAACACGAGAATGGAAGGTGCCAAGCTGAACACAAACGGTCAATCAAATCCGATTTTGCTGCACGTGTTCACTTAAATATGTACCTTTTTTGTATGTCTTAAATTCAACATAGTTTTTCCAAACATTTAAAAGTTGGAATATGTTCTCATAATTTTGAATATTCAGCGTAATTTTTTTTTGCAAACATTAGAAGTAGGAATATTGTTGTCACAATTTTGAATTTTTGAGGTTAATTTAAAAAATTCAAATAAACAGTCATAAAATGCACCATTTTCCAGCGAAGACTGCCATCATATACTTAATTTGGTCAAGATAGATATCCTTCTCCTACATAAAAGCCCATAAATTCTAAGTCACAGTAAATCTATTGCTGTTCCAACTAGTTGACTCTGAACAACTAATGCCATTTGATTTCTGTAAATCTCTCCTGAGATGAAGGGAAGAAGAACCCTTTGATAAAGTAAGCATTCATTTATTAACACGTTGATAAAAAATAAATGCAAAGATAAGAACATAGCAAGCTCTCATTTCATAATCGCTGACGCATGTGCTGACATCTTCAGGCTCCAACGATTAACGATTCTTATTTAGGTCAGTATTTTATCAAATTAATTAATCAAAATAATTTTTTTAGTGAACAGCTGAGATGTTTTAGTCCAATAAGCATTTGGACCACCAAGCTCCCTGTTATTTAATGTACTTCTAACTAAAGTTTGACATTAATATATGCATCGTTGAAGTAAGTTACCCAGCAAAAGGTTAGACTAAAAGAATCCAACAATCTTAAGCATCTTCTTTATACAGGAAACATTTACATAGTAATCATGCATGAATCGCACTACAATAAATTAAGATACACTAGTTAAATTACCTTTCTAAAGAGCGAAAAATTCGTGCATGGTTTTTTTTTTTGATTAACATTCGTGCATGGTCTGCAAGTGCAAGCTCTGCTAAACAAATTGTATATGGTAATTAATTAAGGAACAGATGAGCTGTTAAGCAGCTAGAATGAGACATTAATATCAAAGGAAATCGTCGGTTTAAATTTAGTAGATGTTTATCGCGGATGGAAGGGCACAATGTAGTTTTCAGTTTCATTGACTAATATTTTGTCAAGAGTTGTCATATATTGATAATTGTAATTTTGAGTGATCATTTCTCATGAATTGTATATGAAATATATATCATTGTTGTTTATGTGCATGATATAATAGCATACATCATATATCTAAGTTGGAACTTCATGATATTAAAAATTATATTTAACAATTTCTAAGTTTGTTAGATCAATCAACTGTCAATGAATTCTAATATTTTATTTTGTCAATTATTGATTTATTAACTCCGCATCTTGTCCTCCTTTGAAGCAGAGGACCTTTTCTTTTTTTTTGTTAATAATGATAAGAGTCATACTCAATTTTTGTTTTTTTCAGGGTCGGGTGGCAAACTTCTCAATTTTAATATTCATAAGAAAACTTTCTGATCATATTTGGAACCGAAACTCGGGATATTTAATCGGAAGTCATGAAAAGGATGTACAACATTGATCATTGAATTAAAACACAGTACAGTCATAAGGAAATATTATACACTGATAATTAGTTGTGCATGTGTTCCAGAATTCAATTAAACATGTACAGCCTTCGGAACAATCTTCAGTGATTCAACTTGAGATTTTCCTTTGGGTCCATTTTTGCGAATGTAAAGGCGATACTCATTGAAGGTCATCGGCTGAAACATTGGAGGCTGATCAGGGATCACGAGTTCGGGAATAGGTGCAAGCGGTATGTCACTGCACGGGTTGTAGAAAAATGCCATGGATAGACGCTCAGCTGTTGAGCTCACCATCACACGGTGCTCAACACTCTTGTACACACCATTGCTTAGCACCTGAGAGAAGACAGACATGTGTTAGCAAGGTTTAATTAACTGCATCAAGTCCATAACTACTGTGCAGTTTCAAAACGTGCGAAAATTCATCTTATCTTATCCTTGGGTGAATCAGAAGCTTTCTGAATGTGTAGTACACCTATAAATTAACTTGAAACAAAAGGTAAACTGGTTTCATATATCCAAGGACACGGAATTTTGATGTCAACAGAAAACAGAACATAGCATAGCTCGGCAGACATGTGGATGATTGAGGCAGTCTCTCAATTTTTCTTCTTGCTTACTGTATATGAAAATCTGTCACTTTATCTTGGTCAAGGTGGATGCACATGGGACATGTTCAGGAGGCAAATCTTCACATTCCATGTCGTGGCCAACATGTTTCAAGTCAGAGAACTATTCAATCTCCCAATAATTAAGCATCCGATCTGTGGGGACCACAATAAATTAAATAACCTATCCTGTATATACAGTCTAACTTGGCTATTTAATTCACCAAAATAAGATAAGTCTTTTTCAAAAGGAAATATGGGTTTAGCGCACATGGCTAATATACTTTGAATTTTCATTGTAGTGAACGGTACATCCTTTGCCCTGCAACTTGTCATGTTAAACCCGTACTACATACATGCACAATCTTTACAAGTTGCACCTATGACAGTGAATTCATAGAGGGTACATGCGTATCTGGCCAAGCTTGGAGATTGAGACTTAACTATATTAAAAATATTTATCTTATAAACAATATATGGCAGTTGTTTTGTCAAAGTCACTACCTCAATCTGATCTGCAATGTTGATGATGAACGAGTTGGGCACAGGCTGAACTGTGACCCAGGCACCGTCCTTGCGTACCTGCAAGCCGTTGACATGATCATCTACTTGCAACACGGTCATGCCACCTGGGTCCGAGTGTGGCGACAGACCTAGAGTGAGGTCAGGCTGGGGGCATTTTGGGTAGAAGTTTACCCGAAGGCACGCACCATCCTTGTCACCACCAAATGCCTCCTGCAAGCGTCCCTCTTTTAGGCCTAGGCCTTTTGAGAGGACCCGCATCAGTCGTCGAGACAGCTTCAGTAGTTCTTGTGCGTACTCATCTGTTGTTGGCCTAGCAAATTAAAATTTCGGGTTGTTACCATCAGAACTTCAGTTAGTTCAAGTAAACATAAGAGAAAATGAATATTAATCCACTTACTGTCCTTATCATTTTTGTTTTCTTATGATATTTAAATCTATGGATTATCCATAAGACCGTGTGATTAATGATAAGATATGACGTCAACCTAACACCTAGCCGTGCTTGTTTAGAATTGAATCCAAATAAAACCATACAAAAAGCTAGCCGTATGTTTATATATATACTGATCGTTGACTTTATATTATTTATGGCTTCTCTCTCTTAACATTTATACTGTTAAACTTTTTGAGGAGCACTTCATTCATCCATGTCAAAATTAATATGGAAGGAGCAAGTTATGAAGAAAAAGATGCAAAAGTAATATTATGAGACCTTAAGGAGTTAGGCAAAGCTGGCCATTTCTCTTGGTTCATGAGAGAAGGGGGGCGCACATGCAAGAAGTAATAATCCCCCCAATCTAACAATGCCCCTTTCTCAATACCGAGTCGGCTCCCGTATCCTTCGTATGTTTTTGGTGAGTTTGCATATTGTTGTTTGATCTCCATCGGCTCATGAAAGAACCCACGCCATGTGTCTCTCGCGCACCTCATCAGTTTTGGGTCCACGCCATGGTTGACCACCTGAAAGAAGCCCCACTCTCTACATGCGGAGCCCACAGTCTGAGCAACATGTTCTGGGTCAGCTGACATGTCAATGACCGGGATGCTGGCGTGGAAGTTGGATATGGTGGTGGGAGATGGTCGCTCATTTGGCGGTTTTATGTACCGAGCAGGAATGGTGCGGGCGCCGCTTTCTGAGAGAGACTGCACTGGGACAATTGGCTCCGGCCAGTCTTGAAGGCGATCCATTAGGGAAACTTATATGTGATTGTTTTTGTTTGTGGCAGGATTTGATTAGATAATAATTATGCAGGTCGTTATTGGTTTTATAAGGACATGGAGGGAGCGTAGATTGAACTCAGCTTGGTGTTTTTTCCTAGACCAGTTCTACCTTGCTGAGCCATAGACCCTAAGAAGTTGGAAAGAATTGTATTGTACTCGATCACCGTCAAGAAGTTTTTAACTAAGTTTGGATCGTGATATTTTTACAAAAAATCAGTTAGAAACTTCGACAATCTATAATATAATTTGAAATCCGACGATGTACTTTTATACCATACACGTTGTATCAATGAAAATGATAAAACTAACGCAAGTTTTATCGTTCACTAAATGAATTAAAAATCATAACTATTCATATTTTATAATATATATTTGATAAAATATTAAATGATATTTAATACAAAGTTAATATAATGCTAATGCCATATCTATAATTTTTTTAACTTGATTTGTCAAGATAAAACGTTTGTAAAAATGTCAACTTTTTTATAATGTATGAGAAGAGAAATGTAAGGATATATATAAGTAGATAAATTAAACTGTAAAATATATATATATATATAATTATATATATATATATCTTGAGTTGTAAGTAAGTTCAAAATATCTCATGTGCTTCAAAAATACAGCATGCCTTGCATCTTGTCACTCACTGAGTTTTCAGCCTAACATATGAACGCAAATGATCACTAGAAATACTAGTGATATTTACGTCAAGTTATAGTTTCTTTTTTAAAAGTTTGCATAGATCCATCTTTATCACATAATTGAGAGTTTCCTTACTGTCTAAATTGTACCAACATAAATTGACAAAATAATAATAATAATAATAATAATAATAATAATAATAATAATAATAATAATAATAATAATAATAATAATAAAATGCACCGACATAATTTTCGTAGGTAAATATTTTGACGAGGGTAACTTCTGTGCTGCGTGTAATTAAAGTAAATTTCAAAACAGATAGCAGCACTATTGATAACACCGTTGATAGGACTTTTGAGTCATTAATTATTCTATAATTTTGTAGGGCAAAATTATTCCACAAAAAATTATAAAAAACATAGATTTACATCACAATGTTAAGTTCAACAGTTGTCTTCGTATTCTAAGGATTTAGCGGTTTTGATGATTTCTTCTGGAGTCCAAAATTATGTACCCTAAAACATATATTTATAAAAATTGCACAAGATAAATATAAAACTAAAAAAACTTTTAAGTTATGTTTTATTTGTCCCCTCATATTCGTGATATATATTATTGAGTTCTTAATAACATAATTGAATTTCTTGCACACATTCTGACCTAACGATAGCTAAATACAAAACTAGAATTACAAATTGGACCGAGGTAGAAATTAAATTAAGTCCGAAGCTGATTCTGCCCATCAAAATTATTTAGTAAAAGCACATGCCCGTTCCAATCTGCTGATTCAATATAGATCAGGATGGGATAAATTTTGAACTTAGGATCAAGCCTGCTTAATAATCGGATTAAACTAGCTAGTAATGTTGTAATTGTCGTACGTATTGTCATTTTTATAATTAGTTATTATATATATAAAAAATTAAATTTATTTACTTGTTCTTGTTTAACTCTGAATTATATATATTATAATATCATGATATATTTGTATCGATTTAAATTCATACAGAGGCGATGCAAATCTTTGGTTTAATTGCATTGTACACAATATAATTATTATAGAATGTGTTATTTAATAGTATTCAATTGGTGTCTAAATTAATTTCATGGTTTAAATTTTTTTAAAAAATGTGTCAAGCTAAGTCTGAACTGTGTCGTCATGGGCCATATAGCAAGAATAAATTGTTTTTGGCATTTCTAACTTAAATGGAAAATAGCAAGAATCTTAAACAACATACCGAGCCAAAACTTCCTGCAAATCCCGCCTAGCGTAGTCCATATTGGTATCTCTAACTTAAAGATTTTCAAACTCATTGCGCCTCTAGTTAATGGTGCGTTACCCGTTGTATGAGCTGTTAATATTACGTGCAAAACTTCAATAGTGCCAGAGCATCTGTTAATCCATGCTAATTAACAGTTGTTTTGGCCACTATTTAATAATTTTGATAATGTAATATTATGAATGTTATTATTTTAGAGAAACTTTGTAGCGGCTTCCAAGGAATGTAATATTATTTTTTTAGATAATGTGATATTATTGAGAGTGATGTTTTTCATGCAACATCTGTGTTGTGATATTACTTATGTTTTAATTGAGTAATATTATATATATTGTCCACTGGGCAATTTTTTTTTATTAGAAAAACAACTAGATCCAAACTACAGTTTTCCATTTTATATTTTTAGTTTCTTCACGTTGTCAGAACATTAATATATATTTGCGGCGAAATATTAAAAAGCAACTTGTCTTATTGGAAAAAGAAAACAAACAAATAATTATTATTTATCCAGCTAAAGCACCGAAGTGATCTGTCTAAGAAAGTATAACCTCGATCGGTCATAATGCGGAGCCACAAATGTACGTGTACTAATTAGGAGACGTCAAGGTGACTGCATTAGCCTTTTAAAAGGTCCTGATCAATATTATGTCGACTATTTTATTAAGAATTATTATGTAGAGATGTGATAATTTGTTGAGTAAGATCAGATTGGTCAAGTCAGTTTAACTCTAAAAAAAATATTCTCAGATCACGTTCTGATCAAGTTGTGACGGAGCCACAATAAAGCAGTTTCCAGTACTATGACTAAAATATTTTAAAAAAGAAAAACATATATATTAATTGTGTTTTTTTTGGATCACAATTGTAAAAAAAAAAGTCTATGGTTCTAATTAATTACAATGGTATGTCATACTAATTATACTTTTTGGTTACGCCTCTGGTGTTTGTTTGGTCAAGTTGGATTTGAACGATCAGTTTTGAATCATATGATCATATCCGGATATAGAATCGAGTAAGAATGTTAGATTAGGTGTGGGTGTTGACTTCTTTAACAATTCGAATCGGGTTCGGTTCAGAATGAGTTAGGTCGGGTCTGTTCTTCGTGTTGGTGTCCGTTTCACCACCTTGAAGGTGGCAATCAAGTGGCTCATGACGGACTAATTGTTTTCTGGCCGGAATTGTTTGCCCACTGTCAGATAATTAGGTCGGATCGGATTTTAGATTATGTGTTACTATGGATTATAAATCAATTATTTGACTTTCTCAAATTTTCAAATCGAGCAGGACTCTTTGATACATCCTAACATCCCGTGTTAAAATTTGCTTGAATGCTACTATGCTAGCTAGCCATTGGTAAGGGCTGCCTAACGTGGTCTTCACGTGGGTGAAGAGGCAATTCGTTTACCGTGCCACTAACGAAACGGCACAATTTCGGCATTCCGTTAACCGTTTCGCTAAACGGCATGTACAAAATTTGAAATTTCAGAAAACGACATGTGGTATTTCGTTTCACTATCCATTCCGTTTGCCGTTTCATTATCGAAACGCCATGAATTTCTCTGCCACTAACCGTTTCGTTACCGTTTCACGTCACGGCGAAACTGCAAAACGGTTTCCGTTGACAGCTCTAATGGGTAGCTTTGCAATTTACTAGCTGTCTCCATTCTGTGGGGTAATTAAAGGAGACGGATCAGGCAGCGTCGATTGACGGTGTTTGCAAAATTGGTAGTTAGAAGATTACTGGCAATCTCCATTTTGTGGGGTAAAGGAGAGGGATGAGGTGATGTTCTTGGACGAGGACGGTTGTATACTTGCGGAGATTGATAGAAAATATCATCAAAGTATCAACTATGCATGTCAAATAAGGAATATGGCACAAACATGAGTAGGGCTGGCAATACCACCGTTTACCACGTTATGCCGTTCCGCATAACCGAAACGGAACAAATAACGATACCATTTTTCATTTCGTTTCAATAACGAAACGGCAAACAAAACAAAAAATCATACCGTTTCGACCGTTTCAACCTCATTTCAAACCGTTTCATGTGTTATTTATGAAGTGGAACGGTTGATGGCACAAAAATCCGTTTCGTTTAATAAACGAAACGGTAAGTGGCATACCGGTATGAAACTGTTATTTAAGTGGAACGGTAACGGTATAGGGCTGTTCCGTGGTCGTTAGCCACGTTTGACAGCCCTAAACATGAGTACTGCTGGATAGTACAGCGATACAGTTGCAAACGTGATTAAAATGAGAAATTCTAAAGTGTTACTTTTTTGAGCGCGATAGTTGTCTCTTTTCTGTTGTCACGGATTCTCTGCAGTACCACACGCACTGGCGAGTGGAGAGATGGTCCAATTGTCTGATGCTACATATAATCTTGCCCGCTTAATTAGCAGAAAGTGTTAACTATGTATAAATAAATAAAGACATAAGACAAATGATGCAAAATTGATGTATTAACAGATGATTCAGGCTAATATCTACTTTAATTTTTAATATAAACAGTAATTATATTTTTTAAAGTAAATTGATAATAAATTTAATTATATAGGAGTGAGCATCAAATAGAAGAACTTGGTTGTTCTAGATATTAATTAGTTTGACTCTCTTGGTCTATCACGGAAAAGAACAAATGCCACTTAAGTTTCTTTTGAACTTCTATGATTAATTAGTTGGTGATGGTTGGTAACGACAGGCGTAAACGACCTCAAACATGCAAGCTACCCTGCAATTTGAGGTGGCTTGAGTTTCATTTGTTACGAGTTTGAGCTAACTTTGTTTGATTCGAACCAGCTTGATTTTAAAAATAGAATCTGCTGACATAAATTTTGAACCAGGTTTAATTGTTGTTTTTTTTTTAACGTTTAAGAATAAAGTAGAAAAATGAAAACTTGAAACTATACTTTATTTTATATAAAAAAATTAAAGTTAGACTAATATATTTGAAATTAGATTTATAAGTCTATAACCCTACGTATTATTAAACATTGAGTATTTGAGTTGATTCACTTGCCGAACTATTTTTAAACGAGCCGAGTCTAATTCTGAGTTTGGTTTGAGTGTTTCGAATTGAATAGCTTGGTTTGTAACAACTTGAACTTTTAAGCCTCCTAACTTTTAATATATCAATTTAAAGATTCAATGATTTTCTAGTTAGATTTCAAACTCGTGACCTTCACTTAAGTATGTTGCTCTTGAACACCAGATTAAGTATTAGTTTTCGTTTACAATTTAAATTTGATTTGAACGAAACTAGTTGTGAGTAATAATCGAATCAAATAAGAAAAAAGAATTCGGGGACTTAACCTTTTTCTATTGGTGTGTTTGGTTTGTAGTGGAATAAAGCTTATTCGGAACAAGAATATAGGCATGAGAACCAAACATGGAATAAGGAAAATTCTTATTCAGAATAAGCCTATTCAAATGCTTATTCTAATTCCACCATTTGAGAGAATAAGGATGAACAAGAAAATAGAATAGTGGGAGGAGAGAGAAGCCCATGTGCTTATTCCAACCCTCTTATGACTCCTATTCAAGCTGGTTGTAGTATACTGTAAAGTATAACCACATCTGCCAGCACTCGTGGGAAACATGATTAAATTCAATCGGTAAGTACATATATAAAATGTGCAGAAACTATCGAGTTGTCACTTTAAGATTAGGCGTAATTGTAGATGAAAAGATAGAATGCCTGAAAGATTAGACCAGACTGAGCCGTGACAATGCAAAGGTTGATGTGAAATAGTTGTATCACTGATACCAAAAAAGAAACAAAAATAGAAAAATCATAATAGTTGCACCACGTTTTTATTTTTTCTTAAACCCACTTAAAGATCGATGTGCATGTGAGAGAAAAAAGCGAGCAATATGTAAGGTCAAATCGTCAAGATAACTGGCTATCAATTAACAAAAAGTTGATTTGTAATGTTACTTTTATTGAAAAAGTTATATAGACAGTTTGTTCCATCGTGATGTACGTTTTTTCATCTTTAATTCTAGTCAACTACCTACAGGTTATAAACAAAGAGCGAAATAATAATATTTAAGAGCAATAATGTGTATAATTTTTTTTTTTTGAGACGTGTTGGGTTGTCATGGACTGACCACATCATTCGTTACTAATTAATTAATAACTACAGAATAATCAAAAGCCGGATTTGTCCTCCCTCCTTACTCTGGGGTACTGATTTATATATGTTGGATCAGTCAACGAAGAATAGTAATTAAATAAATTAATTAAATGTACATATAAAGTACCGAGAGCAAGTTGGCTAAAATTAGGTGATCTCGGTTCGGGTCTTGCTTCATTTGATTGGATGAATGCTAGTTCAAATTATGTTTCTTCTAGTATTTTTCTTAATGAAAGTATGGTGAATGCAAATATAGGTCCATAAACGTGAATTTTCGATGGAGAGCGACTTCCTAAACTACCAGTACCACACTAGCTAACTATAGTAGCTGGTTCAACTTTACTGCATATAGATCGAGAGTATTAAATAAAATGCTTAAAATTTTAAGAATATTATACATAATTATGAACCATTTGATTTTTATCAATTGAACCGATTAAATTATCGAACCGACATCTCCATTCTCCAAATTATTTGTTGTTTAATACGGTTTTCAAACAATTGAAACCTCCCTCCATTAATTCTTTCATTGTCCCTATGCCCGTCAAGTCTGGCTTCACTAGAGGATTCAAAGCGCTCTGTTTCAGTCTGAGACATAAGGGTGCCTCAAGCAGGCCACGTCTTTCTACTTTTGCTTATGCACTTTGGTTAATATGGAGAGAACGAAATCACAGAGTCTTTAGAAACAGCTCCAGACCAAGATACATAATTGCACGACAAGCCCTTGAAGAGGAAAGCTTTTTCTGAAGGTAATGGCGAAGGATTAAGATTGCAGCTTCTCCTTTAGTTTGTTTTTTTGTACTCTCTGTTTGGCAGCTACAGCCAACATTTTCTTAAAAAAAAAAAAAAATACGTTTTCAAACATTAGTGTGGCCACCACGCAATGCATTTATTATTATTATTATTATTTTTTGGGAAAAGTAGCTCGATATATGCACTCTTTTATTTCGGTGGAACTTTTACTTAGTTTAGCATATGTGTTGTTGACATGATATGTCTTCTTTTACCATATATTTTTTTTTTCTGCAACTATTATATGCCTTTATTTATATAAAGTGGTTTGTATCCCTCTTTCACCATGTACGGTTGAATGGATGTGAAGGAAACACGGAAGAAAAGGGAAATAAAAGTTAGGTCTGTCAAGTCACAACCTTGTTTGGCAGTAAATTCTAATATTAGGTAAAGATTAAATAATAATATAAAAATGTTATATTTATTCTTCAAGTTCTCGTTTTTTAAATGTTTCACATTATTTTAGTTATTTTTGAAAAAAAAATGAATAAATATGATGCGTTATCCCATTATAATTTTTTCATTATATTTGTGGCTCCAATACACGAGAGGGTCAATTATTTTTGGAAAAGAAAAGTACTGAATAAATATGATGCATCAGCACAATAATTGATGTAAGCGTGCATTTGTGTAATCGTCAAGCGTTTTTTTTTTAAAAAAGTTGAAATATTAGCACGATTGTTCGACTACTATATATATCAAAATAAATTTTGATTGGACCAACATGAAGTGACAATTATCAACAATTACATTTTAACTGAAACCTATACAAAATGTAAATGTACATCAACACACTATATATGATAGTGCGCATTAACGATATTCAAATATACGTATATACATTACATGTTATATGAAGTTAATTAGAAAATAAGTACATAATGATGATAACACAGTACGTCCGTTATTAATAAATATTATGAATCTCGATTTGTTACATTTTAAATAATATTATAATAATACTAGAAAACACACCTACCAATGTGTGGCATCATAATAAATATGTTCTGACTCAGCTAATTATTTTTAATTGTGTAATGTAGAATATTGAATCGAATAATTTAACAAAAATAGAGAATTGTATTTGGATATGATGTGAATTGTAATGGATTTTTTTTTTATTTGATAAATATTGTCCATAATTTCTTCCATTGTTTTCAAAAATAAATTCACACTTAAATTTTTCTATTTGAAACCAAAGTATTGTAATTTCATTTGGAGTTAACATCTGGACCACATATTTAAAAGAGGCTGGTTATGCCCTTCAATTGAAACTTTTACTACCATGGGTTGGTATTTTTATAAGTAAATATCGATAAAAAAAATAAAGCAAAAGATTTAACAACCAACAAAACAGAAGTGGAAAAAAGATATCATATAAATTCTCCATTTTAATTGTACTAGATTTGTGCGTCGAGCGAAATGTTGGATTTTATTGTAAACAATATATAACATTTGTATTTTTAATTTTTCGAGTCGATAGATGATTTTGAAGTGAGAAGTTTTTTATTAAATGATTTTAGTGGAAAGAATCCTATTATAAAAATATATTATACTATGACAATTTGACAAACTATTATATTATTCAAAAAAATAACAACAATTATAAAATTATAAATTCTAATTGAATTGAAAAGTGAATCAAAAAAATAAAAACAATAATAAATTGAATAGTGGTTCCATTACATATTTTACACATGATATTGTTTATTATGAAACATATAAGGAGGCTATTAAAATCATACATAGATGTACATTAACTATTATAATTTTTACTGAATAATAGAAATGGAAAGTAAAGTTTGCTACTTAATTTATAATTGGTTTGTCTTCAAATCCTTAAGGCATTGGCTACACTGATATTATGCATAAATATGATTTATTATTATTTATTATATTAAGTGGGGGATTATTGGAAATAGCTTGATAAATGTGTGAAGAGGTGTAGTGAGAAGATGCGATCAAAAGGTGCCATGAGTGGATGTGATAAAAAAGTGCTATGGGTGGATGTCATATACAGATGTCATGAAAGGGTATCATGAGAGGATGCCATGAGCAAATGCATTGGAAGGATTCGATGAAAATATATGTAGTCTATAAATAAGCAGGGAATTATTGAAAATGACTTGATAAATATGTGATTGTGAAGAGTTGCATTGAGAAGATGCGATGAAAAGCTGTTATGGACAGATGATATGTGTAGATGCCATAAAAGGATGTCATGAGAGTATGTGATGAAAAGGTGCTATGGGCAGATGTCATGTGCAGATGCCATAAAAAGGGTGCCATGAGCGGATGCGATGAAAAGATGCTATGGGCAGATGTCATGTGTAGATGCCATAAAAAGATGCCATGAGCGGATACCATGAAAGGGTGCCATGAGCGGATGCCATGAGTATTTGCATTGAAAGGGCTTAATGAATACATATGTATAAGACTGATTAAGTGTTTGAGAAAATCTAAAAAAATTGCAAACTATCTTGTTTATTTTTAACTAAAATTTTAATAAAGTTTTAAAGAAAAAATTTTAAAAATTGTTGTTTGTAGATTTTATTTGACTTTGTTGTATCCTATAAGGTTTGTTGTCATTTCCAATGTCAACCGTCAGTAGCGGGGGCATAATAAAATATCATAATGTATTTTTAATTATATTATGATAATATATTATCTAATAAAAAGGGTTAATTAATAATATATTTTGTTGTCATTCCCACATATAATAATAAATCATAATATATTATTAAAATATATTATTTTTAATGACAACAAAATATAAATATATTATTTGGTTGTCATTAAAAGGATGCAATCATAATAAATATAATCATGTCAAGATATACATGTATCTTATCAATCGTATATTTTAAATTATTCATTTGATTGCACTCTTTGTCAATGCATCCTATAAATAACATCATATTGTCTCTATATTTAATTAGCATATCAAATAACAATTCTACTAAACTTATAGCAATCTTACTCTAAAAATTCGAGATAAAATATATATGTTATTTTATTAATAAGATAATTGTTTGTAGTATAATGTTCAACAATATAGATATTAAATAGTATAATTTTTTGTTGTAGACAAAAAATGTACAATGATGATAAATTCTTAATAATTTTTCATGGATAAAGAATATGGTGGCAACAATTTTTGTGCATTTATTGACATAAAGAAATAAAAAAAAAGTGATATATGAATTTTATCATGTAAATCCAAAAAAAAAATTATAACAAAATCATGAAATTCATATATATAATATTACCTTATTATCAAGTAGAACGAAATTCATGCCCCATATATTGTCCGCCTTCGAATCCGTTGTGGGCCAAATTTTCATGACTCGCGCTTGTATGATGCCTAGATTTCTATTCTTGAGTGATGCAATTTCTATTACGTTTGTCATTCTTTTGACATGTGAAATGTTTGATGAAATTAGAAATATGGAGCACTATTTATAGATAAAATGTTGGCACCCTTTGGTGGAGGAGGCATCCCTTTGTTTGCACCTTTTGGCGAAACTATCATTAGATGACATCTTTTGGCTTTCATGTCAAGATATGCATCTTTTCAATCACACCCTTTAAAGTACTCATTTGATCGCAACCTTTGACAATGCATCCTATAAATAACATCATATTATCTCTATATTTAAATAGCACCTTTTCATTCGCATCTTTTGAAGTCATCCACGCATCTTTATTATATGTAAGATTACATATCTTCTGCAACTTCCGCTTTTTCCTTCATCTGGCACAACTACATGCTCTCTGTAATTAAGGAAAACCAACAATGATGGACCTTTAATTCTATAAAGCTTATGATTGCTCTTAAAAAAATCTAAAGATAAACGATCATTTAAAGGATCACTGAATAATAAATCATTTTCTTAAAATTATTTGAAGCATATCAAAATATGGTTTAAACAAATCAAGCTTTTAAAATGCTCCGTTTTATCACCGATTATACTGAAATATCTATGTTTTTAGCCATTCCGCATGACTGTTTATCACCATTTTATCACCGCATAATCGTTTTATTACCATTTTATCACCGCTTTATCACAAATAATCACTCAACCGCTAAACCGCATAAATCGCATTTTAAAAACTTGAAACAAATTAAAAATGGTAATCATGTTGAATCCTCTACCAATTGACTTTCATACAATTTATAATCATTTGATGATTCATCAAGATCGTTAATTTAAAATAAATTTAATTGTATAAAATAGAGAGCTTCACTCCTAATGTAACGCCTGGAACTTTTCTATTCGGTACCTCACAAAATGAATATTGTGGACAAGATTTAATAGTTTGTTAGACTAAAAAATAGTTCATTTTGATCTCCTCATCTCATGCATTTTCCTCCCTGGACAACTACTTTTTTTATGTATGCTGTTTACACTCTTTTTAATTAATTCAAAGATATAGAATAATCACTTCCCGCATCTACAATAATTATTCTCGCATAATCAATTTTCCACTTGTAGGGAAATTACTTTGTATATGAAATATAATCATGTAATACGCCCACATTATTATTAAACGTCGATCATATGATTAAGTGCACTTTCATATATTTTTCTGAACAAGTAAACCTTTTTTTTTAGTGATGTGAAATATCTGCTCTTAAATTTATACCCAATTATACCTAAAAATCAGTTGCAAGCGTACAACAATCGTCTAAGTATTATCGAGGTCGAACCACAGGGACGGAATATTCAAATAATTAAGTTTAATGAACCTTGATTAACTAGATTAAAAGGTACGAAGTGATAATAATTGTAACAGATCTAAAGTAAAGATTTGCAGATTAATAAAAGTCCTAAATTAAACAATTCAATGAGTTAAAAGGATTAAAACGCTAATTAAGAATTAGGGGTTTGACTAGTAGCTAATACTTTTCAGTTTACTCCAGAATCAGCGGCCCGCAGAGATTATCTGCGGCCCGCTGAAACTCAGGTCGCTGACCCCTGAGAAGGTCGCAGAAGTCTGGGGTCATAGACAACCCGCAGAAACGTCCTGCGGCCCGCTAGGTTTGGCGCAGACTCAGCTTTTTGCATATTTTAATTGTTGTTTTGTGTAGAGAATTAATTCTAACTAAGGCTCCTAAATCCCACTTCCGTTTAAGGCCAGGTTTCCTATAGTTAACATTATTTCTCTCTAATTCAACCTAGATTTCAACTTCCGTTTCTTGGTCTAAGTTAAACTAGTTTATGCTTTACGACCTACGACTCCCTATACTTCCGTAATCGGGAAGGGCTTCAACTTCTGTTTCTTGACCCTAGCATAACCTTCCGGCACCAACTCTCGTGTTTACCATACTTTAACCTAATTACTTGAAAGCATTTGGATTTAACCACCTAACAATTAAGCGACGTCTAACTTAACGGGTGCAAGCAATTCAATCCAAGTAAATCAGTTAAAGTAATTTAAGCAATTAAAGCAAAGCATAAAACACAACATACAAACAAAGAAAATATAACTTAAAGCATATTATCAATCATAAACTAAAAAAGGTTCACTACTATGGCCCCTAATATACGACTACTCACGAATATACATCACAAAACAATAAAAGGTATCTGAATAATAAGAAAACATAGAGAAAGAAACAGGATTACAACAATAAAAACCAAGATTTCCCTCTTTCTGCCTTCTCTGCCACTCTTTCAGCGGGTTGCTGATGCTCCCTGCGGCCCGCTGAAAACCCTTGATTGCTCTCTTACTTAGCGGAATTTGCCCTAGAACTCACGAACTCCTTTTCTGATTTGCTCTGGTGTTTATATAGGCGTGGGATGGCTCTAATTATGTCGAGGACATGGTTTTGAGGCGCCAGAAATAGATATGGCGGTGTAGAGGTGGGTGCAGAACTTGGTCAGTTATTTTGGGCTGTCGGTTGCTTCTTCTGCGGCCTGCTGTCGAGTCCTGCGGGTCGCAGAAATCTTCTAAGCTGCCAAGTCTCACCTGCTACTTGCCGGGTCTTCCTGTGGGTCGCACAAACCTTCGGTGGGCCGCAGATCATGATCAGACTTCAGTTTCCTCGCTTCAAGAGTGGCAAAATCAAACAGATCCTGTACAAAATAAAAGTAGCCATAGCAGTACCTTGCTTCTAACCTAAATTAACAATTAAAACATTAGAAACACACATAATTAATGAAATTAAGTCCTAATATAAGCGGTATTTATATGCATAATTTCCGCTTATCATTTAGTCCACCACAACGTTTCTGTACTCTATTTTTTATAATGGAGAAATCTTGTGGAAGGAAGTATTAAGACCGAGGTACTTCGTCAATTAAACTAACAAAATATATAAGCAATAAAAAACTCAAATTCAATTAATGTACCGTATAAGAAATCTCTCTCTCTCAAAGCAGTAATTAGAAACTGACCTGGTAATTCAAATCTCATGAGAAACACATGCTAGAATTACATTTAAGTCAAAATTAGGTGGCGGGTTTAGTTCAAAATATGCATTTTATTATGTTAACCATTTTTTCTCCAAAGAGGAAAAAGCTTAATTAATAGGGGTTCTGTTGGGACTAGGGACCATTTCAATATAGCGTCTATAAATAACTTTTAGCCTATTCCTTCGTACCTAATTTGGAATGTTCTGACAGTACATATATCTAAAATAAAATTTCGGTGTCTGATATTTAAAATTAGTGAACAATAAAGTTTGAAAACTACTGTATTTTGTAGTACAAAATTAGTACAAAATTAGTTCACGTTTTGTTCTCCGAATTTCTCTAACAGTGTGAAAGTAGTTCTGAACATTATTTGCACTAAATAGTTCTTTACTATTCTAAAAAAAATAGGTTCTCTACTTTTTCATTGAAAATCCATTTTGTGTCCTCGAAGTTTTATTATTTGTACCAAACTAATCCTTGAAGTTCTCTTAAAATATAATAAAATTAATCTTTTTTATAAGAATTTAAAATAACTCAGACCTTGAACTACTCTAAAAATACAAGTTAGCCCTTGAACGTACGTCTTTTAAATGATTTTAGTATATAGCTCGCACCTTTTGTTGCTTTTTATTTAAATACATTCGTAATTAACAATATCTTTTTTGTTCAATTTAAATGCTGTATTGTTCAGCTAAAATACTTTACCATTTAATTTGTGTATTATTATTTACTTTAAATGACTACATCGAATTCGTCAGCAGTTTGCTTGAATATTATCGAACTTTTAATTATCATTTATTTTAAATACATTATACAGTACTCACTTTTATTTTCTTTTTCAGAGGTTGTTTGAGCTCAGCCAGAAATTCGTTGGAGGTTTGCCGGATGTAGAAGGTTGGTTTTTGAAAGTATTAACTAATTAAAAAAAATTATTGGCACATTACATATGAAACGGTTAATACCCCAGCTTGAGCCGGGTTCTTTACTAAAAATATATATATATATGAAACGGGTAAATAAACTATGATACCAATAATATTATCTCTCTTCAGCATTAAGTTTATTTCATTTTTGGACAGGGGGCCTGCAGAGTTCGCAGAACAGCTGAAGCTGAAGCGTGCCCAGCTGATCATTTTACCAGCTAGTGTTGATACTCAAATTCAGGATGACCCAGATGAAGAAGTTAATGCAGGAGGATGATGAGGATCTTTTGGGAACTTAGGATTTTTTATAAATTAATTCTTGTGGGTTTGCTTAGCTGGGTGGTTGTTTATATGTTATGCTATTCCTTTTTTTTTAAAGTTTAGTTGTTGATTGGATACGTATGGGCTATGGTTCTCCTCTTTAGGATTACTCAGGTTGGTTGTAATAAACTTTACGTGCATTAATTTATAAGGCTCCCCTGCTTGGATATGTTTCAAAATAATAATAATAATAATATCTCTTTAACATTTTCTAAAGTTTAACGGACTATATTTGATTTTCTTTTCTCCTATGTATCACGGAACCAACACATAAATAAATACATATTGTGTGTTTCATAATTCATATCTTGGATCTTGGGGTGGTCTAAATTTAAATTTATGCAGCAAAATCCGCACCAAGAAGGAATCAAAATCTCTTGGGATCCAAAAAGGAGGCCATTGGAGATCCTAAGATTAATTTTGGAAGTCCCCTTTGCGTGACTGAATTAAATATACTGGGTCGTTCATCCTCTGTTCCAGTCAATTTCAAGCCGAGCATGAATTCCTACATGGCAACGTTTAAATCTTAAGATAAGTAATAAGTTAAATATAGTACATTGCATGAATGGGTTTTTACAATGCGGCTAAATCATAATATTCAAGCTTATAAAAATCTGAGGCATCCAATATGATTTCTACGTCTAAATTTTGTAGAATCAAAGTTTATATTTATATAACAAAAACTTTTTAGAGTCAAATAGGAAATAAACCGTGTTTACTTGATGCTTAAAAAATCTTAAATAAATTGATATTCCTTTTATAGAGAAATTTTTTTTTTTTAATGAAATATAAAGTTTCATTTTATGGAGATCATATTAACGATTCAAATCAATTGTTTAAAGCTTCAATCTCAAATTTTGGAGGCATTGTACAGATCCACCTGTACAATCATTGCATTTTAATCTTTCTCTAAATTTTGTATATTTTGCAAAATAACTTGTGCACCGTTATGTGATTTAGTGATACTGACCTTACATATATGCATTCACAATATTCATTCAACTATTTAAAATTCTTAAAAAGAAAAATACATAACTGTTTATAGTTCTTGTCGAGCTTGATTGGTTCTGTTTCTGTAGCATTCCAAAGCCTATTTTAAACACCCCAGCTTCATTGGATCTGCGGAGTTCCAAAGCCTTATTGAAACACTTGGTTGCATTTCAACCAATTGTCAACATCCGGTAATTTAGCATCTGCAGATCTGCTGCAACAGTTTCTCAGGCCATTCAGTAAACAAATAGAAGTAATATTGCCAAGTGAAAGCCCACTATATTTACTGGAGGCCCAGTACAACAAACGCTGCCGAACACCACTCCTAAAATATGTTAGCAGGAAAATTTATTGCATGCGTTCATTACATTATCCGAAAAAATTAATGTAAGGTTGTAGCCACGGTTTATGAAAATCAGTTTTTTTTTTTACTTTCGCTTTTATTGTAAAAGATTTGGTATGCATTGAATTTTCTAATACTTCTGAAAGTATATAGACTTTTAGTATTGGATCATTATGGGTTTTCGTATATGTTGGATCTTCACTAAGTCATCATCATAACTCATAAGCTCAACCCATGCTACTTTAGATTCCGGCAGTCCGACTCTTTTAATATAGCTAATTTATTAAAAATGCAACCTGTTGGCCTATATTTATATATTTATCATCGAAAAAAGTATGCACTTTGAGGTACTTGATAAATTTCGAATGATCCATCGACACAACCGTTGTCCTAATTCATACCTTCGGTTATTCAATGCATACATATACAACCACCTACACTACACAACTGTGTGTTATCTCAGTTATCGTATGCTCAAAAGATGGTAGATTTGTCGGTGAAAATTGAAAAAATCCTATTAATTATTTTTGCAATTACCTCACTAGGAAATACACCATGTTAATATGACGTGAGGCATTGCCAACCAACCACAAAGCGATATTTTCTTATCGAATCATTGTTCGACACATAGGACAAAAAAGCAACAAGGACTTTGTCTATACTAGTTGCATATTAGTGGAAAGAGACTGATGCAGACTAGTTAGGTTTGGTTGTTTTCATCGTACGGCTCATATTAGGTCTCACGACGTGTCAAAAGATAAGCCGCTCCAACACTGACTCCATATTATTGTAAGAGAGATTTATGGTCACTGATCGTTAACACTGGGCCTCATATTATTTGTAAGAATAATTTTTTTGGTAAAAAAGATGGAAATTCATTATCACTTTCAAAAGGAAAAGGAAAAAGCGACCAAAACCTTTTTGCATCCGACAAAATTGACGAATTATTGATATTTCCCTTCACATTATTCATATGCCACAAAATAGTCTCTCACAATAGCTCTGGCTCAGCACCACTAAATAGGGAACCAATAAAATTTGAGCAACCATGCGTCAAATCTCAAGAGAGATAAAATATCAACATCACCACATGATACATAATAACAGTAACAAATCGTATTTTCTGTAGCCTACGGGCTTGTTAGTGTTTCAAAATAAAAAGAAAACCGTATTTTCTGTAAAACTAAGATCCAAAAGAATGGTTTACAACGAAAAAAAAAAAAGAAAAAAAAAAAGTAAGGCCTTAGGCCAAGAGCTTTCTCTTTGGAAATAACGCTATCATATCATTCATATAAAGTTTCAGGAGAAAAATTTCTTAAGAGGGGAGCACACATCTTCCTCTTCTCATATAAATGATTCAGTTTGAAACTGTTTCAAGCCGCAGAAGAAATATCGGGCTTAAGATATACCACAACTTCTGAATTGAATTTGAATCACTTGTCAGAATGATTTTCTGAAATTTGAATCATGTTTGGGATAATTTTAATTTGTGAAAAGAATCATATGTTCAATTAGAGGAGCTATTGAATTGTGGGTCAGTTTGGTAGTAGACTACATCTCCTGAATCGCTGACATAGTGGTCCTGCTTTAAACTGCGTGCAAGAATTCCAAACAAGTGGAATGGGAATGGGCCCGACTTGTCAGGCTCCCGGTAGTACTTGCCCATAACAGGTTTAGCCGCTTCAGTCTGAAAATTGCATTTACAAAATTTTAAAAATCATTGAAAGGATAAGTCATAGACAGTATCAAGTGGTAATATCAGACAGTAATTACCGCTTCAATCAGATGGTAATGGGGGATTTGAGGGAAGAGGTGATGAATAACATGGGTCCCAATGTCATGATGGATGTTGTTTATCCATCCATAATCCCGATCAAGCGTAGTTAACCCTCCCCGGAGATAACTCCATTCCTATATGAAATGAATCATCTTATTAACAAACATTTTCTTTCCATCCAGAGACTTTTGCTACAAAATTGAGGTGGCCAAGTTTTTTTTTTTTTTTATTCTGTCCACTTAAAAGTTCAGCCACATGCTACAAGATATAATTCAAACATCTCAAATGATTTGACAGGAAGTGCTGAACACTATTCGAAGAAGTTATTAACTATTCACTTTGAATATACATTTCAAATTCACATAATGAGAAAGCATAAAATTGGTTCATGTGATAGTTCCACAGAAAAAATAACTGTTGTATATATTAACTGACACAAATACCACACTGAAAGCATTTATAATATGAACTAATTAGTGCATACCTTTCCACGGTACCAAGGAAGCTTATCATTATGCCCATGGTGATGCAAATAGGTAACAAAGTCCAACCACATAACAAAAATCTACATAAAAAGAACAAAACAATATTTTACTCACTTCGCAGATGACAAACGTAAAGAATTCCAAAATAAAAGAACCACACTTACCCAATAAGGGACTACATAAAGCTTGAGGATCTGAAGTGGACCCATGGCAAATGCCAATCCGGCTAGAATGGCTACCATGGCAAAATAGCATGTAGTAGATGTTATTATATCCTTTTTCTCATTTGGTACAAATAAATCGCTACTTGGATGGAAATGTGAACCCGACTTGCCAGGACTTCTACCCCACTGTAAAGAAAAATGAATCACCAAATCAGATAGTCAGATACACCAAAAAGTGGAGCACATATTTAGCTAAGATTTATCAAATTGAAGAATTAGATTGCTTATTTACCAAGTAGAAGGGATACGCAAGCATAGGAAAAGGCATGGTGAATCGTAATTTCCTTGTTACATCATCTAAACTCCTAAACAATTTCTCTGGTAGCTGTGATTAAAATCAATAGTGACTTAGTGAGCAATTATTGAAAATAAATATTACAATATGAACACCATTTAAGAGAAAATGTATGTACCGGGTGCCACGACTCATCCTTCTCTACATGCCCATGGTTTTGGTGGTGTGTTCTATGGCTAATTCTCCTGTGGACAAATATTTCATCAATAATTAACTTGAAGAACAATCAATTATTTATCGAATTGGAGATAAATTGATAAGTAAACATACCATCCATGGTAAGGCACCAGAATTGAAGAATGTAACAAATGGCCGACCACGCTATTCAGCTTCGGGTCATTTGAAAAGCTTCCATGACCACTGCTCAAACCAACATAAAGGAAAACACAATTTATATAACCATCTTACAACCAACCCAGAAGATAACAAAAATTTAAGAAACAATATTGGAAAATTAGTAATATACCAATCATGTCCGAGAACAAAGAGAGCCCAAAACATGGTGCCTTGTGCAATCCAGTAAAGAGGCCACACCAACCAATTATTCAGGTGAGCCGCGACTGCTGCAAGACCAAACACTATAGCAACATCTCTGACCACATAACTCATAGACTTCCATGGATTTTTGACCCAGCAATGTTTTGGGATTGCAGCTCTGATGTCAGCCAAAGTGAAAGGAGGTGGCATGCCGGGGTCAAAATCGTCATTTGCCTCTTCTTTACTCTGAACTTGACTGTCCCAATTGTTACTTTCTTCTTCAAATTGAGCAACTTTCAATGGAGCACTTACATGTAGGGCCCAATTTCTTTGAATTGTGCCGGTGCCAAGGCCGGTTATAGGTCGGCATGGAAGAAGGTTCTTCTTTGGGGCAATTGAAGAAACAGGTTGTGGGCATCTCAATTTGGGTACACGAGAAGTCAAAGGAAGAGGCTTTAGACCACTGCATTCTGAGAGAACCCAACTCGCCATTATTGTAAAAAATTAAAAAAGAGAGAGGTTTCCCTCTCAAAGGCGGCGCCTTTGGGTTCTCTTTCAAAGTTTGAGTGGTTCTTCCTCTCCCTCTTATAGGGTTGGTTACAAAGAGAAGGGAGGAGAGGAGATTAGAATCTAGAGGTCGGATGCACTTCTCTCCTCGTGGCCTCTTATTGCAACTTGGTGCTCCTCTCTCTCTCTCTCCCCGACCTCTCACTCTCCGACTTTTTTTATACTAAGCAGGTGAAATGAAATGAGAAATAAAAATCTGAAATCTTTGTGGGTTTCTATTTGAGTGGGATGTGGATGTTGGTATAGGATTTATAGGAGCCTCATCTCCAATGGATTTCATTGTGCAACAGGGTTTCTGATTGGTGGATCCAAAAGATAGCAAAATCGCTGGTCCCATGTGGTCTAACATTAATGCATGATATGCATACCTCATCTCACTTAATTTATTCCTCATTGGCAACAAATATCTTCATCATTTGATATTGATCTTTTCGTTTGAATTATATATAATCAAACATTATTATTTTAATAATTTTTATCTTTATATTTGTCTCGTAGGAAAGTCAATTCAATTCTCTTATTTGTGAAAAACAATTATTGTTTATGGTTTGCAATTTTAGTTGTTGAATTAAATTGATAATTATATCGTAAACAAATTTCAATATCAGTTAGTAATCGTCTACTACTAAATATAAACTTATTTAATTCAAAGTGACGCTACAATTACGAAAAATTACGGTCATACCACCCCGACAATAGAATATTTTTTAAATTTTAATATATTATAGGTGAAAATTATTTTCAAAATGCATGCATGCTCTTCTTCTGAACTGCATTTTCTAACAAGGATGTTTTTTATTTGCTCGTATAGCAACCTTGTCTTCTTAAAAAAATGCAAGTCAATGTGCGTTCACAAATTAAAAAAAATCTGAATCTATAGATATCATTCTTATTGATTCCTTTCTAGGTTTCTAATGGAATAACTCGTCAAGCTGTAGTTCAAGCATTTAAAAAAACTAAAGAAGGGTCAAATACAATTGCAATTTTCCATGGAAAATTATATGTGATGATGTATGAAAGTAAAAAAAAGGCATGTGCATGTCGTGAACGCGTCGTAGACTAGGACCACAGATCAAAGCAGGCGATCTTGACTCCTGACGCCGTCAATTAAAATGAGTAAAATAATCAATTTTCTCCAGTTTTACAAACTGGAAACATCCATTTCCTCAAATGTTGTCAATAAATTCCTGAATTTTAGAGTGATATTTATATATTCTGGAAATATTTTATTAGATAGAAAATAAATTCCACAGAAGTATTTTGTGTGAAGTCGTCCAAGAAGGAGGAATGGCCAGATCTCATTTTTGTAAAATTACTGGAGATGATTTTATGAAATATTAACGGCCTTTGACGAGTTGAAGGATAAAAAAATTTGGAAAAATCCAATTTTCAGCTTGACCCAATTTTCAGCTTGACCCAAGTGTGACTTCGCTAGTGCGTTCACATCCTCTCCGTAGCACGGAGAGGAGAAGCCACCGACCTCATCACTACCGTCCATAAAAGCTCCCCGTCTAAATCGGACGGTGTAAAACCACTGAGTTGTGCTTGCTGAGGTGGAGGGAGATCCTTCACTAGCTCCGACCAGAAAGGCAATATGGGAATGTATGTACTTAATGGGATTCAGTCGGCTAGTCGAATAGGAAATGAGATCCTCTGGACTTCTCAAAAAGAAGTTCAGTGGTCTTCCTCTAATCTGAGCCGTCGAGATTAGATCAGATGATGATGGGTGCCCCGTGAATAGTACCAGATTGATAGGCCCGAAAAAATTTTAACCGTTGAAATTCAATCGGACGGCTCCGATGAGAGAAAGTCCACTGGACTTCTCTAAAAAGAAGTCCAGAGGATACGGATTCAGTCGAATAGGGCCGGGAGCATGGGACCTAGTTCCCAGTGGGTACGAGGTGCAACGCCGAAACACATTCCATTGTCTGGTGATTAGGTTTACGCGAATCTTGAGCTGTATCCAACGGTCAGAAGAGGAATGAATTTGGACTCCGGTCTCTGATCTAATGCTATCTCCGAGGCTAGCATAAAAATAATATAACGAAACTCTTATTATGCTTTTTAATTTCAGACAAGAGAAATGCTAGTGTCCAACATATTGGACGGATGAGTCCGTCCAATACGATCGTTTTTGTCACATCCCAAACCAAGTCATAATCTGGGGAAGACAGCCCCGCCACGCATACACAATCTACTGTGTACACGTAAGGCTATAAAACAGTGTCACAGGTACAAATATCACAAATAATAACCACATAATAAAGACATCATTTGTTCATACAACAAAAGGGCTGGTAAAATATTCACATATCAAAATTTCCAGCCAGAAGATAAATAAAATACTAATAATATGAAGCGGAAAGCGACTATTCCAGCTTGGCTTGGTCTTCTGCTAAATCTCTATCTGCAAAGTCTGCCAAACCTGAACCTGTCTCCACAAATCAAAGTATTGTGGGATGAGTACATTAATACTCAGTGTGGTGATAGAGTGAGCCAACAAGGTCCTGGTTAATATCTAGCTAGAACTAAACCATTAAGTTAAACAATTTTAAACCCTATAATGCATTATCTAAGTGTTACCTTAAAGAAATGAAGTGCTCAACTACAAGTACTATCATACCCAAATAAATATGAAAAATATCTGGAGAAGCGGAGAGTAATAGTATAATAGTAATATATAATATGGAGATATAATAATACGAGAATGAAGCACCCGCACTCAATGGTCAAATCATAAGTCACGCATAAAATCCAGAATCAATCTCACAAGTCCCAATATGACATGAACCGTGCCTACAGATCCACCTAACTCAGCATGTGCTCGACAACTCAACTGCGCCCCGTTCCCACATTCCCGCTAAAGAAGTGGGCAGTAAATCACGGTACCGGTAAACTGAACTCATGGGGGTCGAGAGGTAGTCTGGTATATATGGCACACTCATCCAATGTTAAGGTTCAAGTCTAGTTCAAAACAGAGAGACGAAACGGTAATATAATAAGAATAACCATCAAGTGACCGCAGTACCGCCTGACGGTCGGTCTGCTGAGTGATCATCAGAAACGCGTTGCCCACGATCTCTATCATAAGGAGACCACCGGCATTTAGCTTGGGTGCAATCTCCCGATAATGGAAACCCCAGGCAAAACGAACTTATCACACTCGGTCTCGCTATCCTGATCCGCACCAGATGCAAGTGTTGATTAAGGGCACTTTTAAGTTTATTAATCACATTATTATTAATATGCAATGCATATCCTATAAGTGCAATCTAGTTTTGAGTTAATGAGATGCGCTTAACTGTTTACTTAATGTTAATGACATGATATGCACACAATTAATTATTGATCTAATTACTAAACTAAAGATTAAACAAAACCTAAGGCATCCACACCTGAAAAAGTCGAAGACGAGGAGACTACTCTACAGAAGGGTCGGTGAAGTCCTGCTCAGCGTCACCATCCTCGTACTCGGGTAGTAATCGTCTACAGGCTCCTGATAGTCTGTCTAGTCACCTGGCGAAAAACAGACTAATCAGAATGGACACTAAAACTAGAGCACTAAAACTAACGATCACTAAGTTATCCCTCAATTGGATTCAGGTTTGAGCTACTAGGATAAAGGATTTAGATTTCTGAAAGGAGGCTCGGTATTAAAATATATTATCTTATTTAAAGAAATATTTTATAAAAATTTTGGCAGAGTTTCACTTATAAAATAGGTGTGAAGAAAGACATTTTGACGAGAACCTATAGTCCAATCTACACGTTTAAGTTGTGAAAATTTTAGTTTAGTTTTAAGAAACTCTAAGTACATAAATCGTGTTGATACTTTTATTCCATTCAAAATAAATGAAACTCAATAAACATATACAAATAGAAAGTATAGAAATGAAACACAAATGCTAATAGTGTTAAGTAAAATAGTGTTGATTATATAAATAAAGTTAGTATATAATATATAAATATTAATGTGTTGATGTTTTAATGTGTTGGTGTTTTATTGTGTTTGGGATCATACGAGTCCAGATAGATTTTTCCATTGTATCTGTATTTTCGAAATATTCATGGACTATTTGAAATCATCTCCCATCTTTAAGTTTACGTTTAATCCGATTTATTTAGGCAACAAATTATATTTTGGATCCAATACCTAATTCTCGGTCCACTTAGCTAATCTCATTATATTTCATTAATTCCCACATTTTAAGTTAACTTTAAAATTAACTTAATTATCAAATTATTGGACTTGGCCCAGTCCATGCGTACAAGTCCAACAGAGGAAAAAGGCTCGGCTTAGAGAGCCTACACAGAAAAGAAAAAGGGGCGGAAGAATAGGCCCAAAGGAGCCCAGATACGGAACAGAGAGACCAGCCCAGAAGGGAAGTCGGGTTTCGGGGATGAAATCCGAACCCGCTAAATAGATTTTACACATACAACCCTGAATCAAAAATATTTACACAACATTTACACTAAGGACCCTAATAACATCAGAAACTACAGGGATGTCCAAATATAGTTCAAAATTATTTACGAAACAGTCCTAAAACTCGGAAAACTTCACAAATAGGTCCCTGGACCTAAAGAAAACTGTACCAGTGAGCACACAGGGAGTAAATCGACTGGTACCAAGCCTGTACCAGCCTGGCATCAATCCAGAAGCACACTACAAGTGATATATCGCTTAATTAACATGGATTTAACCTAATAACAGGCATACAAGCTACTGGACCGATCAAACAAACAAGAAATAACCTATAACAACAAGCACAGAATTTCTATTTGAGACATCCAACCATTGTCAGATAAGGAAACAACCTTATTCAAGTATTTGCAACACTAATCAGACTCAATGGAGCTAATATCGAACACAGAATCTAAAATGAGCAGCTAACCATTAACATATCAGTTCACTAACCTTGATCAAGCAGTCACAGTATTCTAATAGCTCAGATGGAGCCAACAACATGTACATCTATCCTATAGCAGTTCAGTAAGGCATTCAACAAATTCATAGAGCCAACAGAGCATGACAGTTCAAAAGGGAGGCAATGCACGACATTAACACACAAACCATCAGTACAACAGTCGAGCAATCACAGAGCACTAATCAAATTAAGTGCATGCCTCGCAACATTCATCCAACCACAGCACAAATCAAAGGAAATAGATAGAGAAGAGTTGCAAATCGAGATAGTAAAGCAAAGGAGGAGGAGAAATGAGTTGAGGCTCAGCTATTGTCAGTCATCACTGCCATTGTCATCAAGCCATCAATTGCCACCACGATCGCCTTCTTCAGGTCAGCCAACAGTCGAGAGAGAGAGAAAGTGTGAGAGAGGGACAATGATAGAGAGAAGCTAGGGTTTCGGTTGAGATCGTGAGTGAGAGAGGAGGGGAGAGGCTCTTCTGTGTAGTGTGAAAGGGAGAAGGATCGAGGCAGTCAAGTAGGGAGGTGGTTTCTCTGGGTTGCGTGGAGAGGTGGAGAGAGAGAAGGACAACGGCAGTTGCTTAATAGGCGAAGGAGAGAGAGAAGGTGGGGTCTCAAAGCTGAGGTGGTAGGCGGAGATGAGGCAAGGAAAAGTGAGGTGGGTCCTGGTTTTCGTTGTTGTCGCATGGTTTGGCAAAACCATGGTCGAAGGGAAAGCCACGGGAAAGGAGAAAGCCACGGAGGTAAGAGGGGTCCACAGCTGCGATTAGACTGGTGAGAGAGCAGAGGAGAGAAGGGAGCGGTCGAGTCCACTCTGGCGAAGTGAGTGAGAGGCGTTTCCACGCTAGCGGGAGAGAGTGACAGGGAGAGAGAAACGCAGCGGATTCGTCGAGAGAGAAGAGGTAGCGGAAAAAGGGGGAACGGGTAGACGATGACCCTTTTCGGAAAATCCGGAGTGAAGAGAAATAAGAAGGGGGAGAGAGAGGATTTGATCAAACGGCTCAGAAAAATCAGAGAGATTAAGCTTGATCCAACGGTCCAGATTGATAGAATTTCGGATTTTGAATTAAACAAGCAGTGAAACTTAGATTTTATACAAATTTAGGCCATAGAAAAGTTATAGAGTAGTTAATTGAATTTTTGTTACTTGAATTTATTTGTTTGCTTGAAGTTTTGCTTCGATATTGTCACACCCCGAAAGCTAGACATGACATCAGTTTTCGCCACAAAAGTAATTAATACTCTTGTAAGGCTAACCAAATAGACAGTAAAATTTTTTTTCTAAAATTATCTATTCCATTTTCTTATTTTCGGTCCCAGCAGACATAACACACAAACATAATTTATTGCAAGCATACACAATATTTACACAAATTTACATAATTTACATGCCCGGCTTATTTCATACCTCTAACCCTAGTGACTCGTCAGTTAATTTATTATACAAATAAGTGTTCTAACTGACGGTCCAAACCATCTATCCTAATGTCGGGCTTACATTACATATTTTACATAAAATATTTACAGAGGCTTAACCACACAGACGAGAAACAGGCACCAAACCAGGACACGATGATGAGTCATCCTACAACTCATCAAATTTCCTCTTCCGTGACTGGTTGCGATGGGTCCCACTCGGGAACCACACCGTCAGGCGGAGGACTATCACCAAATAACTCAAAATACACATACGCAGAAATTTCCGGTAAGTCATCGAAACTGAGCAGAAACACAACATTACACTGTAACCCTGGCACATAAAGTTCAAGCCTCACGAAAGAACACTCGGTAGTGACGACCGCTCGTGGTCTAAAAAGTCTCTGCCTGGCCTGGAACTCCCGTCCCAAACGAGGCACATGCAAAAGAAATAAACAGAGTGAGAATAAATTCTCAGTGCGGGTTTTAGTTCCAGTACGCGGATCTTAATACAAATCCGTGCATCAGACTAAAATCCCGATAAATTTTATTAACACAGATATACAGATTTTTATATACCGTAGGTACCAATCGGAAAGGTCCTAATACCGGCATCTGCCAGATGACATGCAACAATAGAAAGATGAATCACAAACATAAGCATTTATCTTTCAGATAAAACTTATACACTCAAGTTCTTAAGGCCTGACAGATACAGAAAGAACTTTTCCCAAAACCAAAGGTAGGAACCATTTGGTACAGACCAGACAAAGGGAATAAATCCAGAGATAGTAGCGCTAATAACCTGGCCGGGTCGGTGGCCAAACCGATAATCACCGGAGAGTGCAAGAGTTTATAATCATAAATATGCTTATCAGATTTTTCGGATATTGGAAATGGTTCAATTGAAAGTCTTCTATCACAAAATATGATCAAGTGATAAGAAGATTACGGAAACCATTCCAGTCATTTTTTCCAACAGTCTGATTTTTACTCAGTATCAAACGTATTTCAGATTCAGACTTTGCAACAATCTTTATCAAAGCAGAGATATAATTAACATGAATTTGTTTGATTATTTTCGGGTTTCTATTTCTATATGAAATTAGAATGCAACATCAAAGATGTTTCAACATGCTATGCATGAATTTAAAAGTACCGAATTTCGAATTTTAATCAAGAAACCGCGTATCCGCACCTTCACACTCGTCTGGGGCGTGTGAGTGGTCGGCTGCTCCTGTTCAATAATAGATCAAGATCCGTTAATATTTATTTAACGGGGTTCTATAATCCACTTGACAGAATTAAGATCTGGTTGATCTAATCCCCACCTGACTGACGGTAATAGTTCCAAATTCTTTTAACAGATGTTAACACTTGATTACTATTTCAGTTATCGTAATTTAATTATTTTACTTATTATTTCTAATATCGAAGTCAGAAATCAGAAGTCAGAAATCAGAGTCGGATTTTCTTTCCAGAAATTTCAGAAATAACAAAAATAACAGAAATAACAGAATTATTTATGAAACTCAGAGAAAACATAAATCAGAAATTTATTTTATCATTTTACGGGATCAGAGTGTCTGAGTATTTGCCACAGTATCTGTTCAGTTAGGTCAGATGTTTCATCATATCCCTAAAATCCCAAATCCGAGAATTAGACTAAGTACATTGTTTCCAAGTCATTTAGTCTTAATCAAGCTCAACAGAAATTATTAGCCCACTAATCTTAATTAAGTCTTAAATCCGAAACTTAATTATAATCCAAATCATATTTATTACATAGCCCACAAATCAGAAAATAATTTCAGCCCACAGAAAATTCTGAAAGCCCATATCCTTTTCTTTTTTTTTTTCTTTCTTTCTTTTTCCTCAGCCAAGCCCACGAAATCCAGTGATGGGGGGGTTTCATGTCAACATTTCAACTCATTTTAGGCCCCAATTTCAATTTAATTATTGTGTTTTAGTTAGGATTTATGTTGTTTTTATGTTAGAATCAAGGTACTGCTATTGCCTTTACTATTTTGTAGATTTTTCGAAGATTTGACATGATTCTGGACTAAGGAAGGCATTTAAACGGGGCAGTTTGGCATCCAAACGAACCAGAGCAGAGGATGGAACAGAAACTAGTGAAGGCAGGTGTTCAAACGGACCCGTTTCAATCCAAACGGACCCGTTTGAATCAGATCCGAGACTTTTATGGAAATTCTAATTTCTGTCCAATCTTCCTTCCACATTTTGGAAACTTCCCAGCTGTGATTGTCTAAGTCTCCAGCGTCCAGAGAGGAGTATAAAGGCCTTTCTTCATCTCCAGAAAGAAGATCCAAGCTTTTGAGCGAGAACTAGGGTTTCTACCCGACGCGGCGGCTGGGGTTCCAGTCGGGTCTGTCCGAAAGGAAACGGATCCGTTCGAATGCGTGCTGAGCAGAAAGAAGAGAGGAAACGAAGTCCATCTGTTGTATTCTACCTCTTCTTTTTATCTTTTGTGGTTTTATTCGAAGGAACCTCAATTTTGTAATGATTCTATGTCTTGTCTAGGCTAGAATTGTAGTTAGGGGCAATTGTAGGGAACCTAAACTTGGTAGCTACGTGATTTTCTAATCTAGTTGATATTTTGTTGAATTGCTTTGTCTTTCTTGATCTGTGTTGTTCTACTTGTTATCTTGAATTGCTTGAACTGAAAGTTTTACCCGTTTGATGAAGGCCAAGTCTCATGCTAGGTAATAAGAACCGTAGGTTTGAGTGGATTTAGGATTGCATGCTATAGGATAAGTGATGGACCGAGAGGTGAAACCGGGACTAAGCCGAGAGGCATGTCTCTACCTATGACCGAGAGGTATAGGATGTCCTACAGAATAGAAAGATGAACCTACAAATCCTAAGCCATGGAACGAGAGTTGAAACTTAGGTTTCGTAGGAGATTTACAATTTAATTTAGGATTTTTGAACTAAGAACGAGAGTTAAGGTTTAGACCCCCGGTTAGATTAAAAACCTGCAATTTAAACAGAATGTTCAACTAGCAGAATTGATCAGGCGTTGTTTTCAAACGGACCCGTTTGGATTCAAACGGGCCCGTTTGAACACTGCCAGGTACAGGAACCCATAGCAATTGACCCCTAGTTCGTGTTGTTGTGTTAGAACTCATATTCTCAATCGAACTTTATTCAACCTTAGGATTAGATTCAACTTCAATTTCATCAACAAAACTCCAAAAATCATTTGAACTCTCGTCTAGCTAATTGAATAAAGTAAAAGACCGATATTCCAACACCATCCCTGTGGATTCGACCCTTGAGCTACTACTATAAACGATTAGGTCGGTATCTCCAAGGATTTGTTTTGGTTAGGTTTTACGCCGATCAAAAAATGGCGCCGTTGCTGGGGACGGTTTGTTAGGAAGTGTTTAATTCCATTTTTGTGCCATCAAATAGCAAGAAATCACAACTAAACACAAGGGATCTAGGTTTCAACATCATTCACAAGCATTTCAAGATGAGAGTAGGAAGAATTGTACCTCTCATGAAATCGCATTCATGAGGCTCGAATCCATAGCATGGGAGTCGATGGTGTGCCTCCTCCATCATCTCCACCTCGGGTCCACCAAGGAGCCCAACCACCATCTTTTCATCTTGTGCTAGCAAGAGAAGGATGAGACTAATCCTTTTGCATTTCTCTAATCAATCAACTAATTGAGAGGTATAGATTTGTGCTCAACACATGAGCTAAGAGAGAAAGGGAAGAGCAATGGAGAAGAGAGAAAAATCTCTCTTCTAGGTGGAGGCGCAAGGGAGGGGAGAGGAAGAGAGATGACGGCTAGGTTTTCTCCCAAAGAGATCCCTTTATATAGCCAACCACTCTTCATGACAAGTTGTAGTTTATTACAACATTGCCACTCACCCTAGGGCAGCCACGAAATGGGCCTTTATGGGCTCTATTTGTTGCTCAATTTAGTCTCTAATTCATTTAATTAAAGACCCCTTTAATTACTCTTTAGTTGGGCTATTAATTTACTAATAAATAAAGCCCATTCTCTCAATATAATTCCAATAATTATATTGCAATGTGTTGAATCAATTATCAATATCTTAATAATTATTTTAGGATTAGTACATGCATTATTTAATTTCCATATGATCTTTTTGATTAAATTAATCATAACGGTTTTAATTAATTAATCAACTTATCATATTTTGCATTCTCCAATACAAACAAATCAAATAATACACCGTGTGGTTGAAGTCCTATTTGTGTGACCCTTTGAGGATTTATGCTATGTTGGCCATGGAAATAAATCATCATTCAATTCCAATAATCATAAGCGGTATCTAGCAACACGTTATGATTCCCAATTCGCATAAATAATGTACCGTTACAATATCTCAATCCTGCATAAGAAATAATAGTATTTCCTTGTCTGATTCTTATGTCACATGATATCATTGTATAATCCAAGATAGGAGTGTGTCATTCTTGCAGATTATACATTTCTTGATCTAGAGTTGATCGTCTAGTTTGCATGCATACGATCCAACTCCATCAAGGGGCCCAAACAGATATCATCACTCATTAAGTGTATTAATGAGGGACATACGGTTTTCTTGATGAACAACTTTTCCCGCACAATTCAAGAGAACATAAATAAAGTCCGTATAGCAGCCTTTATCAGGAATCAACGTTAGACGATATTTATTGAACCTATCCTCATGTGGAAAAGTTGAACATCTCAAACTTAGAATCAAACTCATATGAAATAAACAATGACACATAACACAATCCATATGTTTATTTCATTGGGTCAAGTCCTGTACTATGTTCCAATAACATACACATATGCAATTAAGTTGGTAACTCCTTACGTATGATTTGTAGAACTTAATCATCACTTAACTTGCATACTAATCTTGTATGATAATTAATGTTCCTTGTTAATTATCAAGATTATGGACGATTTAGATTTATTATTGTCATTCTAATGAATGATCCACGGAGATCTACAATTCAGATCCTCAACCTGAATGATCTGTCAATAATAAACTCTAGGAACAAATGATCAAATATCATCATTAACATAAACTAAGAAAATAAGTCATTAAATATTGACTTCTAGGACATAACTCCAACACGGTTTGCTAGAATATTGGTATTTTGCTTTAGTTAATTAAGCTAGACACTTTGTATCCTTGTATCTTCTTATTTTATCTTATAAAAAAATTTCCAAAAATATTTTCTATCACTATGTTTCATGATTTTCAGGAATTCGAGCGCAAAGAGGAGCCAAATTGGAGGGAAGAAATTGCCAACCACATGATTAGAAGATATGGACTCGATTTGAGCATAAGTCCATTGGAGCATCATTTCAACATCGTGCAAAACACGATAAACGCTGCATGTGGAGAAGGAAGGAGCGACAACCAGAACTTTAGCAACCTCATCGGCTTAAACGAACCGTTTAACTACCAAATGGGTCGTTCGAGATTCGTCTGGAGGGAACCTGAAGCATACAACATAACTGCCATTTCAAAAGGACCGTTTGAATTTCAAACGGACCGTTTGGATTTCAACAGGGAGATATACAATTCTGGTTTGACTAATTACTCTTCTTTTGCTTTGAACAATCATGGTTTAATGTCTCAACCATATCATAGGCCCTATTCTTTTCCTAGTTTTGATGATTTTCAATTATCTACACAAATGTCAAGTATTGAATCAAATTTTGAAGATTTTAAAGTGAATCAAATCAAGCAAAATGAGGAACTTCTTGAGGAATTGAAGTTTTTATCATCTATCATCACGATGTTAAAAACTATAATTGCTCAACAAGAGCCTTCCTCATATAGGCCAAAAAATGAATAAAATAATATATTGATATTGTGTAATGATTGTGAATTTGAAAGTTCTAGTTCCAAAAAGACCGAAATTTGGTTAGAGGCCAATGAAATTGAAAGCATACAAGTTGAGAATAGGGAGGTACAAGAGGAATTTGATGAACCAAAATATATACCACCTCCTCCCTATATCCCTCCAATTCCATTTCCACAAAGGTTATTTAGAGATAAAATTGTCAAATCTAATGAGTTGGAATTGAAGCATCCTCCAGTTGAGCACGTGAATGAAAAACTTGAAGAGAAGGAAGATGGTGATGCAACACTCAAGGTCGAGGCATCCGACAACATGAATGGAAAGTTCAATCAATTCGACTTGAGCACACTTAGAAGATGTTTGGAGAAACTCGATGTGATGGAAGACAACAAACCTCAAATCAAATATCACATCCAATTAGAGCCAATGAAGATGACATCTAAAGAAGAACACACCAAGCATGTTTTAAGGCGTCCATTCAAGCACTTTTGGAAGAACTATGATGATTTAACAGGGAGAAAAGTGAAGATAAGATGAGCAAATGCAAGGTGGTCGAGCTAGAGACCTAAAACAAGCGCTTCTTGAGAGGCAACCCAAGACCCAAAAATTTTATTTTCTTTTATTTTAGTTAATTTAGGTGTAATTAGGTTAAGTTAGATAATACTCATTGATCTTTGTTGTTGGCTTCAGGGTTTTGATGACAATACAAGCTTTTGGAAGCACAATTTTAGCACATCCAACTTCAAAGCAATGCGGCTTGTTGTGAGTTTTTCTTGACTTTCTCTTTTTAATATCCTCAAAACTTGAGTATTTTGTGCTTTCGTGCTGCCATTGAGCAAGTTTGGGGAGGGCAAATTGGGAAATCTGGAAAAGTTCACATGTATCTAGGAAATTGCATCATGCATGTAGGAATAATTCACTCTCGGATTGGTTTCAAACGGGCCCGTTTGGTTTCAGACGGATCCGTTTGAAGCTAGTCTTGCTCTCGGCCAAGATTAAAACGGATCCGTTTGGTTCCAGTCGGACCCGTTTGAGACCTGACTGAGCACTGCATTGCATATAGGATGTTTGTTTGCATGATAATTTCATGTAGTTTGCACGTAGGAGAGTCTAGAGTTTGTAATTAGAGATGATTCAAGTCTTGTCTTTGAGAAAATTTGGAATTGGAGTTGTTAAGACAAAAATTTGTTTGAAAATGAATTTGAGAAAACCAACAGTCGATCAATTTAGGAATAAGAGTGAGATTTTGTCCGAGAGTCGTTTCTCTAATCGATAGGAGGGTAAATTTAATAAAGGTTCGACCTAATTCGTTGGTTAGAGCCGGCAAAGGGCAACCACCATTTGTCTAAGATCATTCTCTCAACTCAAAGGCCTGTTTAACCGTAAGTTGTGTCTCACATGTTTAGAATAGTCGAACCGTTGTTTTAAGTTTAACTAAACGTAAAAAAAAAAATTAGTAATAACACTTTTGTTGCGAACATGAAGGTGCGAAGGGACTTGAAATTTAAACTAAAAATTCCACAAATTTTGGAGAAAGGAAGACCTGGCGTGAAAGCGTTGGTAACGGAGTTGCTAGGAGCTCTGGCCCAAGTGTACCGTGGCCTTAGTCGTGCAACATCCGTCTGATCTCCCCGGTGCGTCATGTGCCGGTAGCTCACTACAAGTCCCAATAGCGTAAAACCCTAAGTGATGTAAGTCACCGCAACACAATTTGCAAAATTTAAATTTTATCTTGTTTTGGTTCGAAATGTCTAAACATGTGGTTCACGACTTGGGGTTAAATTAGATCATTTGAGTTGAGGGTATTCGATCCCGTTTCTACCTAACTTGAGATTGATTGAGACTTTTTGAAAAATTTACCAACCCTTTGGTTAGACAATGAATCTTGGATAATAACTCACATTTGATCCTAGGTTTGCTTTGAAAGTGGTTAACTCGCTTCAAATGGTTTGACTTGTTTTAGAAATCATTTTGACAACTCTAAGACCGAGATTTCTCAAAAACTGTGATTTTAATTGTTAACAATAGAAAAACTAGTCCTTCAATTGCAATTAGGTCCTAAACGTTTTCTTAAGCTTAGATTGTTGCTTAGGGACAAGCAATTTTCAAGTTTGGGGAGATTTGATCGGGGGGTTTCATGTCAACATTTCAACCCATTTTAGGCCCCAATTTCAATTTAATTATTGTGTTTTAGTTAGGATTTATGTTGTTTTTATGTTAGAATCAAGGTACTGCTATTGCCTTTACTATTTTGCAGATTTTTCGAAGATTTGACATGATTCTGGACTAAGGAAGGCATTCAAACGGGGCAGTTTGGCATCCAAACGGACCAGAGCAGAGGATGAAACAGAAACTAGTGAAGGCAGGTGTTCAAACGGACCCGTTTCAATCCAAACGGACCCGTTTGGATCAGATCCGAGACTTTTATGGAAATTCTAATTTCTGTCCAATCTTCCTTCCTCATTTTGGAAACTTCCCAGCTATGATTGTCTAAGTCTCCAGCGTCCAGAGAGGAGTATAAAGGCCTTTCTTCATCTCCAGAAAGAAGATCCAAGCTTTTGAGCGAGAACTAGGGTTTCTACCCGACGCGGCGGCTGGGGTTCCAGTCGGGTCTGTCCGAAAGGAAACGGATCCGTTCGAATGCGTGCTGAGCAGAAAGAAGAAAGGAAACGAAGTCCATCTGTTGTATTCCACCTCTTCTTTTTATCTTTTGTGGTTTTATTCGAAGGAACCTCGGTTTTGTAATGATTCTATGTCTTGTCTAGGCTAGAATTGTAGTTAGGGGCAATTGTAGGGAACCTAAACTTGGTAGCTACGTGATTTTCTAATCTAGTTGATATTTTGTTGAATTGCTTTGTCTTCTTGATCTGTGTTGTTCTACTTGTTATCTTGAATTGCTTGAACTGAAAGTTTTACCCGTTTGACGAAGGCCAAGTCTCATGCTAGGTAATAAGAACCGTAGGTTTGAGTGGATTTAGGATTGCATGCTATAGGATAGGTGATGGACCGAGAAGTGAAACCGGGACTAAGCCGAGAGGCATGTCTCTACCTATGACCGAGAGGTATAGGATGTCCTACAGAATAGAAAGATGAACCTACAAATCCTAAGCCATGGAACGAGAGTTGAAACTTAGGTTTCATAGGAGATTTACAATTAAATTTAGGGTTTTTGAACTAAGAACGAGAGTTAAGGTTTAGACCCCTGGTTAGATTAAAAACCTGCAATTTAAACAGAATGTTCAACTAGCAGAATTGATCAGGCGTTGTTTTCAAACGGACCCGTTTGGATTCAAACGGGCCCGTTTGAACACTGCCAGGTACAGGAACCCATAGCAATTGACCCCTAATTCGTGTTGTTTTGTTAGAACTCATATTCTCAATCGAACTTTATTCAACCTTAGGATTAGATTCAACTTCAATTTCATCAACAAAACTCCAAAAATCATTTGAACTCTCGTCTAGCTAATTGAATAAAGTAAAAGACCGATATTCCAACACCGTCCCTGTGGATTCGACCCTTGAGCTACTACTATAAACGATTAGGTCGGTATCTCCAAGGATTTGTTTCGGTTAGGTTTTACGCCGATCATCCAGCCCAAGTCCAAAAAAATCCAGTGACAACCCAAAGCCAACAGGTCGGACTCAGTCGACCTGACCCAGTCGACTAGGTCTAACCGTAACGGGTCCGACAGAACCCATTTAGATCCGATAAGCCCTCAACTTTTTCAATCCAGCCCATAAAAATCTTTCAAGCCCTCCGAAAATTCACATAAGTCCACCGAAACTTATTAATGCCTCATATGTCACAAACAAGCCCTCAGAAATTTATGTTCAAGCCCTTAGAAATTTGCAACCAAGTCCACAAAAATTTCAGAAATCACAGTTAACACTCCAGAGCACTCAAGTCGTGCCAGAACATCAATTTCCCTCACTATTAATGTACCAGTGACTGGTACCAAGTCGCAAATACTCTGATTAGCCATTCCCCACAGAATACAAGTGCCAACAGAACTAAAATGCATTCATGTATGTAATTATGCAACAATATACCCACAGATAATAGTCCAACTTCAAATACATGAAATTTATGCATGCAATACCCTAAAACATGAACCATAATGCACATAGTTACATGTTCAATCCAATACTCATCATATTTATACTGATACAGCCTCCAAATAACCAACAGTTCCAGTTTTATTCATGTATATCATGCCTATTATGACAGTATACATATCATACCATCAGACCTAACCCAATATGCAATAGAAAACATATAATCATGCATAACTTCACAACTGTGACAACATAAAATCTTATTTGCATGTATACCATATTTATCAAGCCTATTATACATGTTATAACATCAAATATAGTTGTATATGAACCAGAGACACAAGTTTATGTATCATTTAACCATTATACTTTCACAGTTCCTTAGTTGCATATGATATCATCAAAATATATCATGAAACTACCCACATATCCATGCAATATGCTCACTGTTAACTATAACATCTTAACAGACTATGCATATCAAGTATCTAAGCACATATATAAACCCTTAATCACCATTTCAGTTCCAATTTACTCACATATGATGCATAGCATAAAAATATGCATATATCAACCTTCCAAAGGATGCTACTCCTCATATATGCAACATATAACCTATATATGCATACTGAAACAACTAACTAGATGCTGCAAATCATATTTATGTTCTATATGATGAATATAAACTCTATCACAGTCAAATAATACCCCTCAGAAGTATACTATAACTCTATTAGAGTAAGTAAACACCCCACAGAAACTAAATCACACTCCCACAGAAGCAAACAACAACAGTAACAGAATAAGTTAGCACATCAACTAAGCAATTAACACCAAGTATCAACACTAAAGTGAACCCTGTATTAAATTCCCTCAAGCACAGTTAATAGCTAACAGTTAATCCCAACAGAAATCAAAATATGCATCAAACTAGAAATCGATAGGAAGAGATATACCTCTCTCTTGATCCTTCACATATCGCCTCAGAAACTCAAGAACAATTAGGGCTAAGATCAAAGTGATGCTTATGAGAAACAAGGCTAATTCCATGCACTTTACTGTCAACAGAGAACAAACCCTAGAGATTAAATCGAGTCACAATCTATCAAATTAACAACAAAAACCAAGAATTAGGGGTAGGCGATTACCTCCTCTGGCCTCCTCCTCCCTCCTTTCCTCTTCTCTTAGCCCCAAGAAATTTCCCAAATCCAAACCCTAATAAAAATAACTTACCTTCGCAGAGAAGAAGAGGAAGAGAGAGGCGGTTTAAGGCTCAGATGGAGATGATGCCACGTGGTACGAATTCCCTCAACCAATCAAACCTAGCCAACACACAGAGAAGCGGACAGAGAAGCCTGTCGCACGAGACAGCTGCGTGAAGGCGCACGAGGTGTAGCAGAGGTGGCATCCTCTACACGGGGTACCTCAGAGACAACCTCTCCGCTAGCCAATCCCATCAATCCACCTAATTGAGAGCACAAGCTCGAGTAAACTTAGAGCGAAAGAGAGGAGAAGAGAGAAACAAGTCAGACGGAGGAGACGAGGCAGAAGGAGAGAGCTCCTCGTCGAATTATTTTTATCGAAAATTAGTCGGGATCTTTTGTGGACAGATTGGTGTGGCTTTGGTGCAACAAATCACTGACACCTCCCTTTGTAAATTAGCTATTTCTCATAAAAATTAATTAGATTAATTTCAGAAGTCAGAAAATTGTGGCAAATATACAGAAATACTCAGAAAATTATAACGAATATTTCCATATCTTCAGATTAAATTTCCCGTCAGATTTTACTGTTACTTTAATTTATTTCATAAATTATATCATTAATCAACTTATACAGATAATTTGGAACTTTAATTACCGACTAATCAGACAGTATTGTTACAGATATACTATTTTAATTATCACTTTTTAGACTAAGCTATGATTTCTGAGAATTTCTCGATTAAGATTATATCAACTACTATTTTATAACAACTAAAATTAGTTTAAAGCTTAAATATTAATTTTGAAATTAAATTTTCATTTTAGGATTTTACGGGTTTTTACAGTTTTCACATTTTTAAATTTCAAACGACTGATCCGAACCATTGAATATGTTTTTCATATTGAAAACTTATAAGAAACCAAATTTTATTTTATTTTTTGAATTTTTTTACTTATTTTTTAGTATTTTAGAAAATTCATGATATAAAAGTTCTAGATCGTCCAATAACAACGATATTCTAAAATACCAAAAAATTCGAAAAATGTAAAAATTGGATTCTTGTAAGTTTTTAATATGGAGAACATATTGAACAGTTCGGATCGGCCGTTTGAAATTTAAAAATGTGAAAACGATCGTATTGGACGAACCTCATTCGTCCAATATATTGGACTCTAACATTTCTCTTCAGACAATTATGAGTTTGCAACATGTATTAGATTAATTTGCAAGACATTTTATTTCAAATCAATAGAAAAAAATGACAATAATATCTTTTTTTATAATGTTGTACTTGTCAATTATGAAGTATACATAATTATAATATAATTTTAAACCTTTGAAAGAAATTCTTTTAGAATTGTTTTATAGGGATTTTTATTTTAATTTGAACATTGAAACCATTAAATTTTATAAGTGAACTTATGTATCAATGATGTACGAATTAATTGACTCTATGTTATTTTTTTTTCTTTTTTAATGTGCAATGTGTTTATCACGGCATGTTGTTTAGGATATGTAAACTTGATCCATAAGCACGAAATCTGACAGAAAAAACTTACCGAATTAGCAAGAGAGAAAAATAAAGCTAAACACCGGAAATCATCAGCTCAATTAGATGCAATGATCCTACCACCTAAATTACAACTGCACTTTTCTTCCTGGGACTTGAGGTGGAGTAATGGACTAAAGATTTACGAGTTCAATGCATATTGCTAATTATATAAGTTCTATTTTCAACAAATAAAAAACTTTTAATAAATATATATCATTCATATACCTGTTATTTAAAGTTTTTAACTTAAAATAACAGTTAGTAGAGACGTTGTGTAACTTATATATACATTTGTTTTACAGCCTGTTTGGTTTTGGAAAAACCGAAGGAAAAACACGGAAGGGGAAGGAAAATGCCATTTTACCTCGTTTGGATAGCGAAAAATCGGATGGAAAGAAATTCACCGAAGGAAACAAATTTCCTTCGCGATTTTTCCTTTCTATTCTAAAATCTCCCCCCCCCCTCCGATTCAGGGTGTAATAGACGGAGGAAAAATCGAAGAGAATCGGAGCTTTTATTCTGGAAGACGATGCCCCTCGCTGACTTCCTTTTTTGGCGATTTTTGGCGCGGTTTCTGCCAATTTTTTTTCCCTCGCGACATCATCGTCGAAGGTTTTGGCGCAATATCTCTCTATGCCAGGTAATTTCATCAAAATCCTATAAATAAGGCCTCACTCCTGCTCTTAGCATCATCTAGGGTTTGTTTTGTTCATCAATTTTCCTGCTCGGTGCTTTTCTGTTCCTCTTTTTTTCTCCCAATTTTTGCTTGTAATTTTTGCTTCTGATTTAGTACTCTATTCATAACAATACCCTATTCTTCAATTTTTTTCTCACACATATTTGATAATTTTTTCTCACGCCCTTCTGATTTATAGACATCATCATTACTGTAATCATGATTTTAAGTTCTCACGCAATAAAATTATGCAATTTTCCATCTCGTTGTTTATACAAACCAATATTAGTTACTGTAATTTGGGATTTTACATAAGTCAACCCTCAAATGCATTTACTAGTTCCATTAGTCCTCTTTCTTATGTTCTATTTTATACTGGTTCCATTAGTCCTCTTTCTTATGTTCTATTTTATACTGGTACCATCAGTATCAACTGAACGGTTTTACAATTTGTATTTCTCCAATTGGCTCGAATTTGTAAATTAATAAATTTATTGTTTAAGAACCGTCAGAAAACTATTTTTGTTGTTTAAAAGCTAAGATGCATCATAGATCTTATGATTTATCTTGTCTGGTTGTCCATCTATACCCTATTATTTTTGCTTCTCAGTACAGTATAACCTTTTTTCATCTTTGTTTTAGCCACTTGCTTTACATGTACATATAAACTTTTGTATTAATGCAAAAGACATTGGGAATCAGGCACAATTGCGATAAAAAGAGCACAATTGCAATATACAATTAATCAATGTCCAAATGATATTACTGTACCACTATTCGGCTTTGTATATAAATAACGTCCATCAAGGTCATAATAGTCGTTTGTAATTAATTAGTCATATTTTTACCTCCTTTTAATTGGATCATCCAAACATGAAAAAAAAGAGAAGGATAATTATTTTCCTTTCCTTCCAATTATTATCCAAATAAACTGATGGAAATAATTTTCCATTCCCTTCCTTTTTCTATTTTTCTTTCCTTTCTATCATTTTACCTAAAACCAAACAGGCTGTTAGTGTACGATATCCAATTACTTCGGATTTTAGTCATGGAAAGGAAACTTAACTCAATTGATATCTTCTAATAATAAGTGTTCAATTTAAATATAAAATTGGTGCGAAATTCGATTGCAGTTGTCGAGTATATATAATATATGCATGCACATTGGAGTGGAGGGAAAAAAAATTATACATGCCGAAAGTCAAAATTGTTAGGAAATGCTCATTTTTAATTTTTGGATCAATTACAACTAATTAATCACCATTAAACAACAAGCAAGACAAAGATCTAGTGCTAAAGCAATCACACATCATGAGAAAAGGGATTGAACCATTACATCTCCTTGAATCGTATCAAGGAGGTTAGATCCAATGCGTAGGAGTCGGTGGCGTGCGTGCTCCGCCTCCTCCACCACCAATAGTCGCCTCTAGCCCACCAAGGACCCACCACCAAGCTCAAAGAGAATGCTAGTTCTCTTGAACCTCTTGCTAATCACCTTACTTCTCTACTTAACTATTTAATGGAGAGGAAGAGAGGTGGGGTGCTCAACACATGAGCTTGGAAGAGAGAAAAGAGAGGCAGCTAGGAGGCGCATGGGATGGGAGAGAATGACGGCTAGGGTTTCCTCTTGGAGACCCCCATTATATAGCCAACAACTCTCATCCACCTTTCATACTATTTACAAGTATGCCATCCACCCTAAGAGGCCACCTAATGGGCTTTCTTGGGCCATCTTAATAAAAGGCCTTTATTCATTAATTCACCAATTAATGAATCTCCTTTAATTCTCTTTATTCTTCCTTAAATCGGGCCCTTAATTAACCAATTAAATAGAAGCCCAATTAGCTCAAACTAATTAAAGTAAGTTGAACATAATTAATTATTAACTCATTAATAATTAATCTATGATTAGCTAATGCATTAAATTGTTTCCATATGATCCTTTTAATTTAATTAATTATAACGGTATATAATTAATTAATTAATTAACTTATCACATTTCACAATACACATTATTGTGAATAAACAATAAATGCACCAAGTGGTTAGAATCCTATTTGTGCGACCCTATTTGAGGATTTATACTATGTTGGCCATGGAAATAAATCGTTATTTATTTCCAATAATCATAAGCGGTATCTAGCAACACGTTATGATTCCCAATTCGTATAAATAATGTACCGTTACAATATCTCAATCCTGCATGAGAAATAAAAGTATTTCTTTGTTTGATTCTTATGTCACACGATATCTTTGTATAATCCAAGATAGGAATGTGTCATTCTTGCAGATTATACATTTCTTGATATAGAGTTAATTGTACAAGTTGCTAGCAAACAATTCAACTCCATCAAGGGGCCCAAACAGATATCATCACTCAGTAGGTATACTAATGAGGGACATACGATTTTCTTGATGAACAACTTTTCCCCGCACAATTCAAGAGAACATAAATAAAGTCCTTATAGCAGCCTTTATCAGGAATCAACGTTAGACGATATTTATTGAACCTATCCTCATGTGGAAAAGGTGAACATCTCAAACTTAGAATCAAACTCATATGAAATAAACAATGACACATAACACAATCCATATGTTTATTTCATTGGGTCAAGTCCTGTACTATGTTCCAATAACATACACATATGCAATTAAGTTTGTAACTCCTTACCTATGATTTGTAGAACTTAATCATCACTTAACTTGCATACTAATCTTTTATGATATTTAATGTTCCTTGTTAATTATCAAGATTATGGACAATTTAGATTTATTATTGTCATTCTAATGAATGATCCACAGAGATCTACAATTCAGATCCTCAACCTGAATGATCTGTCAATAATAAACTCTAGGAACAAATGATCAAATATCATCATTAACATAAACTAAGAAAATAAGTCATTAAACATTGACTTCTAGGACAGAAGGATGCTCATGACAGAAGGATGCTCGAATTGTATCGTGCACTCTTCTCGAATTGAGTTGCAACACACCGAGTAGAACTCAAGTGTATGCCACACTACGTGGTTAGATATCCTTTCTAGGAGTATCTTTTCGTGTAACTATAACACCTTGTCATTATATACACATTTTGCTCAAACCTGACATCCATCATAATCTATCTCCATAGATTTTGTTTCCTTGGATTTAGGTGACTTACCTAAGTTCTCAATTGAGAAAAACATTCTCCAATGAGATCTTGACAATATTCATTTTCTTAATGTTATTCCCAATTAATGTCTTGTATCTTGTACAATACATGTAACACAATCATGCTCCCACTGAATATCTTGTCTATATAAGATACTTTTGACGAAGTGCAACTCCTTGACTTCCTTGTCAAAATGTTTATTCCAATTTCCACAGTACTTGCTTCAATCCATTAATGGATCATTGAAGCATATATATGTTTCCAACAATACAACAAATCCTTGGTTTGTGTCAAATACACAACAACTTCCTTCATTCAATCGAAGAAGGCGGTTTTGATGTATCTTTCCATATATCTATATATACGAAATATAACTATTGCTAGAATGATCTTTATTGACTTATACATAGCTACAAGCGAGAAGCCGTGCTTTGTACATGGTCAACTTGTTATCGACTTAGACATAGCATCAATCATGAAATTGTGCTTTGTACAGAGTCGACTTGCTATCCATATCTATCTTTCCTTTTAAAGATCTATATGTTCTAGATGGATTGCTCCTTCATGAACATCAATCAAGGTCTATACCTTGTTGTTATATATATGGATTGCACTTAAAGATCATATAGATTCAAACCATACTTGTGGAATCGGGTCTTTCCATCGCTTCTTTATTTATCAACGGATCCTCATATGTCAAGTATGAGGATGTTGTGAAACCTATGTACTTTTCAGTTTAGGCAATTCACTCTCGTTGATCTTTGTAGGATTGGTGCTTGAGGTCAATAAACTACTTCTACAACATCTTGTAGAATAAGTTCTTGATCCTGATGTACTGCACGAGTTTCTCTAACATCATCCATTCGTGAGATGTTTGAGTACTCTTTAGAAACGAGCGTGCTTATAAACTTCTTCCTTTCACAACCGCTTGTGAGTTAAGTTCCGCTCAACTCCCACTAAGCACCATGTATGGAGTGACAAGTTCCCTATAAAGGTACTTCTTGTAGTGACGCATAAACTCCTTTAATGCTCACTTTACTCCCACTACTTCTTCTTGAGAAAATCATTCTTTAAGATTACGTTATGATGAGCAACAACTACCTTGTTCTTATCATGTTCATAGAAGTAGTACCTTTTGGATAATTCAAGATATCCTACAAAATAATAAGCGTCTTATTTGGGTCCAAGCTTATCAATCAATCGAACCTTGAAATAAGCTTCTCAACACCAAATCTTGAGAAACAATATACCTAGAGATCGAATCTCGTAAGATATCTTTCTCAATAGACTTCGATGGAATTTTTTTATTCAGTGTAAACAATGTTGTCCTCAAACATAAATCCCACACATGAGTCGAACAAGTCAATTTGATTTATTACCGATCGAACTATATCAAACAATGTTCGATACCTTCATCCTTGGATACATTTTTCAATGTTCCTCATCGAGCGAGTAGTGAAACGTCTTTCATACTCTATAGGCAATATATCAAACTATATGACTTAACTATTTACCATGATCCATCTTAAGACTTTTGCTTTTATTGAATAGTTTTTTTTCAACTTTACTCTTGAAATTCTTTTGACCTTGTCAAAAGATTCATACTTATACCATATCAAATAGATATGTTAATATCTACAATGATCGTTGGTCAAGTGGTAAAGTATCAACAACCTTTCAATTGCACAAGTGCTTTTGATCTATATACATCAATCTGTATTAGTTTTTAATCAAGTTACTTGTCCTTTAAACCTTCGTAGGTCAAAGGCGCTTTTGTCTTTTAACAAACACGATTCGCATGAATTTCAATTGATTTGCAATCAAATTGATTTACGAGCTCCACGTTACGTAGACTCTCATAATGCGATTCTTGTTTATATTCGACTAAGCAACTATTTTACATAATAGTCAAATACTTTATGTGAAGTCTTACATATATTTGTCATTCAAAATTTGTTTATCTATTTCAAGCAAATTCAATTAAGATGCATGAAATCTTATACACAAATTTATAACAATAAGAGAACAACATTTCTCTATTACAAAACATGATCATCCATCATCAAATATGAAACGGAGATAAGGTTTCATGAGATGTTTGGAATAAGGTATACAACCTTAAATTCCTAAACAAACTCTTTATTTAATAAAGATAACTCTACGTATTCAATGGTGGCGGCTTAGACGTATAAGCCATTTCCAAAAACGGAGTTTACTTTACTTATCTCAAACTTTCTCTTATTCATCATTGCCTACACATTTTGTTAAATGCGAGCACATGAACTAGCACCTAATTACTAGTGTGAATTAGAGATAGTGAGATAATTTGAACGACAAATATCTTAAGGTTTAGAACATCATGGTATTTCGGACAACTTTTCAAATGCCTCCCATAAATGGCAAATGAAACATCTCATGTGACACACGGTCACTAGTGAGGGTCTCAAAGATTCAACTCATATCTTGGTGAAGTATTCCTTTAATACTTAACCAATTACTTTCAGCACTAACAAGTGTGCGAACAATATATCATTTATCCATAGAAAGAGATTGTATGACAATATCAACAATCCTTGATATTGGAGATCTTAATATCTCTAGTTGTCAATTAGCTACTCAAATCTTTCGGTTCGCAAGCTAATGAAACATTTATCTTCTTATAAGAAGAGTCTCTTGGTTAACTCACATTCCATTACTCGATCATAAATGATTGAGTCTATCTTTACTTTCTCTAAGAACGTCTTCTTTAGTAAATGGATGAGAGTGTAGAAGTCTTAGTATAGTCCTTATGAATTCTCCAATTCAAAGGTCTAGAACTTCTAAAAGGATATAAGCATTCGCTTTATTGAATAATTTTCTTCGAAACTAATCAATCATAGTGAAGCTATTGTTTGGAAAGTCGAGGAACGTTTTTGGGATTAAAACTTGCTCAAGTTTCTCATTTCCAAGAACATGTCTTAGAAACCGGTATTTCTTCTCCAAGTAAATACCTTAGAAACGAGCTTGTCGTTTTCCAAAGATTGATCGCAACGAAATTAACATATTTAATATCTATAACAATTTCAATTTAAGGTCATTTAGTTTATGCAATGTTTTGTTTATGGAATGATAAACAAAACTCCCACTACATTTAATTAATGTCCCTAAATGTAATGGATTCCAAGATCCTCATTTTCGTCAAGTAGAGCCTGCTATGGCACGACACCCTACTTAACTAGACAAGGTAGGTTCTCCAACCAATCATATCAACCATATGATTCTTGGTTTGTGAATATCTAAGTATATTTACAAACTTCGCCCCGATGTCCAAGAAAACTTGTTGGGTCCATCGATAAGCAACCTCTCTCTATTTGCTCCTAACAAATCTTTTCATTTGTACCCCGACTATCAAGGTTGACAACCATGACGTCCGCTATGGCGGACCGCGCCATGATTGGCAATTGACGTGAGGGGGATAGAGAGAAGGAAGGCGGTCGACTTAATCAATTTAATTTGGGACAAATAATATGTGACTCTTGCTTGGTGGTCGTGTAAGCATACACCCATACCTACCTATGACAATTCAAGGCATGCACAAACAATCACATAACATAAGCATCTCAAATATTGCCGTGGGTTTGTATGGCTCCCGCTTGCATTAGTCTTCGTCGCATCTCCATGTAACGAGACTAATCTAATCAAACCCTCCCACTAATTACTAAGATCCTATCTAATAATTACGGGAAATAAATACATGTGATAAAATCCTAAAACCCCGCCTAGGCCTTAGGGGCATGCAAGCCTCACAAGTTACATCAAGAATTAACCAATTAATTATCAAGGCACCTTAGGCCACATTACAAGCAATCACATGCATTCACAATATTTTACAACACACAAGGCATTGACATCTTGAGCCATATCAAACCCACATCCTCCTACAAAACAAAGTTAGCACATATACAATATACATGATTCACTTGTTCCTAATTAATTTCATTAATTAGAATCTTTGTGCATACTTGTTGCTCAAGTTTTTTCGAATGCAAAGAAGGCTTAACCTTAACAACTAATTGTTTAAGCCCTTTTAAATTAAATCCAACCATCAAAACAGAAAGGAGGGTATTTAAGGAGTCTTCTAATTAACATTTCAATAAATTGATTAATTAGAAACTATTTTAACTAATTAAAATACGAAATTCGGGGCCCGAAAAATTCAAAATAATTCGGTCTCCAAAAAATCCAAAATAAATCCAGAGCATTCCTTACAAAGATTGTGATTACCTGTAAAAATCTTAAGGAAAGATCAGTTACCATCAGGGAGAACCAAAAAAGACAAATCCTCAGATTGTGCGCGAAGCACCGTTAGAGAAAATTCTGTTATTGGTCTCAACCTTTTGATCTGATTGATCATCCCCTTGATATTTTTCCAGCAAACAATTTACATAGAAAAATACTACGTACAATAGGCTATCATTCCATGAAAAGAAAAACCACAAGTTATATTCAAGATCAACGAGATAACAAGCATTTAAGCAAGGTGTCCTGTTCTGTAACAGACCGTCGACCAAAAAGGTTTCACTCGGTTGAGGTATCAAATCTCAATGAAAATCTATGAAATTAATTTTCACAGATTTCAGACTTAAAGAAGAACATTTCCATTTCAACACTTTTCCATAAAAGTTTCTCAATAATTACAGTTTTTCAAAATAATCAGTTTGTTTGAAAAAACAGATCTGATAACTTCATCGCTTTTCATCCTTGAACGCCCACATAAGATCCGAAATATGCAACAAAATTTAATATCTAGAAAGAGCATCAAGTTTAAATTAATCCTATCTAAAATTTACAGGTACTTTGTATACAAACTTATTTGATACCAACCACAACAACAGAACTGTGCAGCAGAATAACAGATTTGCGCACCGTTACCGTTTAAATCACTAAAAATTCATTTTACATCGAATTTCAATGATTCCAGTGGAAAAACAACCAAAACTCAAAGGACTACAACCTCCAATAAGAAGGAAAAAATTTCAGAGAGCTTTACACCACGAAAAACAAGCAAAAAGACAGAAAAACAGCTTTTCCAGAACCAGCAAGTATGCACATCACTAATTAACTTAATTAATTACGAATTTCTCACTTAATTAAGTGTGAAAAACCTTAAGCACGACCATAGCTCTGATACCACTGTTAGGAAATGCTCATTTTTAATTTTTGGATCAATTACAACTAATTAATCACCATTAAACAACAAGCAAGACAAAGATCTAGTGCTAAAGCAATCACACATCATGAGAAAAAGGATTGAACCATTACCTCTCCTTGAATCGTATCAAGGAGGTTAGATCCAATGCGTAGGAGTCGGTGGCGTGCGTGCTCCGCCTCCTCCACCACCAATAGTCGCCTCTAGCCCACCAAGGACCCACCACCAAGCTCAAAGAGAATGCTAGTTCTCTTGAACCTCTTGCTAATCACCTTACTTCTCTACTTAACTATTTAATGGAGAGGAAGAGAGGTGGGGTGCTCAACACATAAGCTTGGAAGAGAGAAAAGAGGGGCAGCTAGGAGGCGCATGGGATGGGAGAGAATGACGGCTAGGGTTTCCTCTTGGAGACCCCCTTTATATAGCCAACAACTCTCATCCACCTTTCATACTATTTACAAGTATGCCATCCACCCTAAGAGGCCACCTAATGGGCTTTCTTGGGCCATCTTAATAAAAGGCCTTTATTCATTAATTCACCAATTAATGAATCTCATTTAATTCTCTTTATTCTTCCTTAAATCGGGCCCTTAATTAACCAATTAAATAGAAGCCCAATTAGCTCAAACTAATTAAAGTAAGTTGAACATAATTAATTATTAACTCATTAATAATTAATCTATGATTAGCTAATGCATTAAATTATTTCCATATGATCCTTTTAATTTAATTAATTATAACGGTATATAATTAATTAATTAATTAACTTATCACATTTCACAATACACATTATTGTGAATAAACAATAAATGCACCAAGTGGTTAGAATCCTATTTGTGCGACCCTATTTGAGGATTTATATTATGTTGGCCATGGAAATAAATCGTTATTTATTTCCAATAATCATAAGCGGTATCTAGCAACACGTTATGATTCCCAATTCGTATAAATAATGTACCGTTACAATATCTCAATCCTGCATGAGAAATAAAAGTATTTCTTTGTTTGATTCTTATGTCACACGATATCTTTGTATAATCCAAGATAGGAATGTGTCATTCTTGCAGATTATACATTTCTTGATATAGAGTTAATTGTACAAGTTGCTAGCAAACAATTCAACTCCATCAAGGGGCCCAAACAGATATCATCACTCAGTAGGTATACTAATGAGGGACATACGATTTTCTTGATGAACAACTTTTCCCCGCACAATTCAAGAGAACATAAATAAAGTCCTTATAGCAGCCTTTATCAGGAATCAACGTTAGACGATATTTATTGAACCTATCCTCATGTGGAAAAGGTGAACATCTCAAATTTAGAATCAAACTCATATGAAATAAACAATGACACATAACACAATCCATATGTTTATTTCATTGGGTCAAGTCCTGTACTATGTTCCAATAACATACACATATGCAATTAAGTTTGTAACTCCTTACCTATGATTTGTAGAACTTAATCATCACTTAACTTGCATACTAATCTTTTATGATAATTAATGTTCCTTGTTAATTATCAAGATTATGGACAATTTAGATTTATTATTGTCATTCTAATGAATGATCCACAGAGATCTACAATTCAGATCCTCAACCTGAATGATCTGTCAATAATTAACTCTAGGAACAAATGATCAAATATCATCATTAACATAAACTAAGAAAATAAGTCATTAAATATTGACTTCTAGGACATAACTCCAACAAAAATAAGCTTCTTCAACCTTCAAGGACATGGCAATACAATGACTACACATTCACGAACTATATTCATTTCCTCATTAAGCCTTATATATATTAAAATTATCTAATATCAAATAAAAAATCATTCATCTCGTTACGCGATTAAACATATGATTATACGTAGGGGTGTCAAGAATGTACCGTTTTGAACGTTTTTGTTCCGTTTCGCCTGGAACGGAACGAAAACAGAACGGTTTTCCCTTACGTTCAGCTACGCGGAACAGAAACGGAACGAGTATCTGTTTCGTTCGTAGAAACGAAACGAAAACGAAATCGACCAATTCTGTTCCGTTTTTCCATTTTTCCGTCGGCCCTAATATATTCAGCCCATCTAGAAAAACGAAGCAGCCCATCTCCAATTTTTTAAGCAGCTCATCTCGATCAATCCGCTTGCGATGGATAAGGTGGACTGGTCGAGGCTGTCGCGCGTGCAGCTGCGCTTAGTAGTCATTATACCCTAAACCTTAGAAGCGCCGCAGCTGCTGTCTCACTCATCTCCTCTCCTCTCCTCTCTTTTCTCTTCTACCTCGATTCTGTCCCACTTTTTGCAGATCTATGAGTGTAAGCGTGAGATCGAGTGTGTGTGTGAGTGTGACTGCATGGTCTGCAGTGTCTCTCTCTCTGTACCAAGCTGCGAGAGTGGACTGTGACAGTGTAGTGGTGTGTATTAATGTTGATTTGTTATCGATTTGTCTTCCTATTAGTCTATTACACTGCACACATACTGATTTGAGCAGATATCTATAGAATAGAGGCATGGTGATTGCATCGCAGTTATGAATTTTTTGTCACCAGTCACAGTCGCGCAGAATGGTACAACTCAGAGAGACTTTTTGTTCTTGCTATTATATACGTAAGTTAGAGACAGAGACAAAGAGAGAAAGAAAAATCAGAATTGAGAGGGGCTTCAGGATTGCACAAAGGGAAAAAAGGTATGCTCATTGCTCAACGCTCAATTGCTCATTTCTCTGGATTTGTTTCTTTGAAGATGATTTTTGTGTCTGATTTGAACGTTTTTTTCTTACTCTGAGTAATTAATTGCTCATTGTTTCACACTCAAACTCACACACAGACACACTCACAGTTTGTAATTAATGTCTAATTAATGCCAAAGAATGATTGGATAATTAATGTCAAAGAATGAGACACATTAATGTCTAATCATTAGCAGCCTCAATCATTAATGACTGATCATTAATCCAGACACATTAATGTCTAATAACACTACACACATTAATGTGTAACTAATAACAGAAGCTTCTGATTTTCTGTGGCATAGTACTATTTTTTTTCCTAAATTATTTCTATTTTGCAGTTGTGATTTGTGGAGTTGTGCTGTTAGCTGTCTTTAATGGCTGATCCAAGCACTGATGTATCTGAGCCTGATCTTGTGTATGAGGCTGAGGATGAGTATGTCTTTTTTCTATCTAATTTATTTTTGGAATTTATGTGAATTTCTAATTTAATATTATTGAATATTTTTGTGGCAGTCAACCATTTTGTTAAAAATATCAGTATAAGCATCATGCATCATGCATCAATTTCATGTATATAAGCATCATGTATCATTACAAGCATCATGATATTTATTGAATATTTTTCTTGCATTTTGTTAAAAATATCATGCTTGTCGGAGCTGAAATTGATGTGAATTATTTTGCTCACTTTATGTGATTAGAAATTATGTGAAATTAGACTTACAAATTGTTATGTGCATATTGTAGGGAACAGTTGGATCCTAATTATACCCCTGACCAAATTGAAAGAATTCAAAATGATGCAAGAAATGCTGACAGTGCTGCTAATGTTGAAACACAAGACCCTCCTGTAGCATACAAAAAGAAGAGAAAATTAAGGGAAAAATTTGAAAGCAGAGGTGTGGCAACACTTCACAAGGGGTGTAGAACAAGATGATGGTTATTATGATGCAGTTTGCAACTATTGTGGGGAAACATATCAAATGGGAAATAAAAGGGGTACTGGATCAATGAGGCATCATTATATACATGGATGCAAGAAAAAGCCAAGAAATAATCGTGATAAGTTCCAAAAAATGTTACAGACTAGCAATGTGGCGGGTATTTTCTAAAAACCTAACTATTAAAGTTTGCAACTATTTAAAATAATAAGTTAACCTAACTATCTTATTTGTTTCAGGTGAAAACAAGGTTCTTGTATGGAAATTTGACCAAGCCACATGCAGAAAAATTTTTGCAATTATGGTCATTGTGCATGAATACCCATTTAATTGTGTAACTCACCATTACTTAAGGGTTTTTTTGAAAGAACTTCAACCAGAGTTTAAACTGATATCAAGGAACATTCTTAGGTCTGATTGCATAGGTATTTATGAAGAAGAAAGACGTGTTCTGTATGAAGAGCTTGGTAAAATGCAATGTAAAGTGAGTTTTACTAGTGATCTGTGGACCAGTCATTCAGGAGATAGGGGTTTTATGTCATTGACTTGTCATTACATAGATGATAGTTGGACAATTAGGAAAAGAGTACTTAATTTTGCACCTCTTCCCTCTCCACACACTGGAAAAAATATAGCTGAAGCCTTTTTTAGTATGTTGGTAATGTGGAACTTAGATAAAAGGGCTTTCAGCCTTGTGCTTGGCAATGCATCTTCTAATGATGCTTGCATCAGAGAGCTAATGAATGGGCCAATGGTAAGTGATAATTACTAATTATGATGCACAACAGTGATGCACAGTGCACTGATTCATTACTAATTATGCTTTTATTTTTAATATACAGATTGGTAACTTACCTGTAGATGGCCAAGTGTTTCATCAAAGATGTGGATGCCACATCTTGAACTTGGTTGTTCAAGATGGCCTTTCTGTTGTAGATGGTGAGATTTCAAAAGTTCGCGAAATGATGAAGTTCCTTCGTCATTCGCAAGCTAGAATGGAAAGGTTTCAGTTGCAGCATCTCAGGTATGTCCTCAACCTAAGTTAGTTTTCATTTTATTAGCTTTATTTCCTTTAATTTAATTTGTAATCTAAGCTAACTTTGTTTTTAATTTTTTGCAGGCTAAGATTCCATTTAAGAAACCAGCATGGAATGTTGCAACTAGATGGAATTCAACATATCTTATGTTGGAGCTAGCTTTGCATCTGAAACCTGCTATTGACAAGTATGGTACTCTTGATAAGAATTACAAAGCGCCAATGAAATTGGTTGACAAGGACTGGGAAGAAGTGGGCATTAATGGACTGTTTGAAGGTGTTTTACACTGCCACTTTAAAATTTAGTGGCACCAAATATCCAACACTTAACTTGTTCTTTCCTGAATTCTGTGATGTCTTTGTAAGCATTAAAAATATGGAGAAGAGTCCTTATTCTTTTATTGTTTTGATGGCTAGCAAAATGTTGCCTAAGTGGGAAAGATATTGGACTAGTGCAAACACACTGTTAGCTATTGCATGTGTTATGGATCCAAGATGCAAGCTGACAGTTGTGGAGTACAATTTCAAGTTGATTTATCCTGAAAACCATGAATGGTACATGACAAATTTGAAGTCATGCATCAATGCTTTGTATGAGGAGTACTTGGAGGCATACTCCACATCCTTGCAAAGCTAAGCAAATAGTTCACAGGGGGCTCAGAGTCAAAGTCAGAGGTATGGAGGCATACTCCATATCCATTTATTCAATTCATTTATTCAATTCACTTAATTTCTTATGCACTTTTGTGATTGTTTCAGGAGCCAAGCTAGTGGTAGTGGGGCATCAAGTAGTGCCACTGTCAATGATATAAGGGCTGGACTAAAAACTTTATTGGCTGAAAAGAACACTGCAGAACCAGTCAAGTCAGAGCTTGAACAATATCTGACTGAGCCATTGGATGGTACTTCTTTGGAGGTTTCATTTGACATCCTTGCATGGTGGAAGTTGAAGGTGACTATATATCCAGTGTTGGCACGACTAACACGAGACATCCTGGCGGTCCCAGCATCGACAGTGGCATCTAAGTCCACATTCTCCACTAGTGGCAGGACACTCTCAGCTATGAGAAATTCATTGAATAATGAGAGCATACAAGCTCTCATCTGTGCTCAGGACTGGTTGCGTTGTAAAGTGACTGGTAAGCTCAATGCTTTTATTTTAATTTTAATTTTTTACTTAAACTGGTAACATCAATAGTTGGTAATTAAGCATAATTATATTGCATTTGTGTTCATTTGCAGAGAAAGGTGGAGAAGTTGGTGATACACTATGGGGCAATGCCCAAGAGACATTGGATGATAAAATTTGTGGCAGTTAAGCATGATATTGCTTGTAAGTTGTTAGTTTTTGCCTTTTGTGCATGTTAGTTGTGCCTTTTGTTACTGACAAGTGAAGTGACAACTTGTTGTTTCTTTGTTGTCAATTTGTCACTTGTCAGTGAGATGAAGTAGTGTTGTTGTTGCTTGTTAGCTGTTGGTAAGATGAAGTAGTTGTGTCACTTGTGTGTGATGTTCATGTTGTTGCTTTAGCTTTTACAGTTAGTAAGATCAAGTAGTTGTGTCACTTGTGTCATTGTGTGTGCATATTCTGTAATTTGAAGCCTGGAGTTCTCATCTCTTTGGCTCCTTAGTCTCAAGCTGGGATTCTTCGATGATGCTGCGTTTTATTTTGCTTGATAGTAAGCTTTATATTTAGTCGATGGCTGAGAAAGGTAACTGAGAAATCAGATACTGAGAAGATAGCTTGGGACTAGGTTGAGCTTGTTGCTGGGACTATGGGTCTCATCTCTTTGGCTCCTTAGTCTCAAGCCGTGATTCTTCGATGATGTTGTGTTTTATTTTGCTTGATAGTAAAGTTTAATAATTAATCGATGGTCGAGAAAGGTAACTGAGTCTGAGAAGATAGCTTGGGACTAAGTCTATAATCTGATCTGTAATTGGATGTGTAGGCTTGTAGCTTGTTTTTGGATTTGCATTTTTATTTTGTTTTTTTTTCAGTTGTGGATGTGTAATTTGGATAAGTAATTGAATCTGATATGTAATTTGGATGTATAGCTTTTTTTTTTTAATGATTTGGAAGTGTTCTTGTGTTGTGAACTTCTAATTTCAATCGATATGAAAATTTAACGTTTTGAACGTTTAAAAAAAAACGTAACATAAACGGAACCAATTATATTTACGTTTTATTAACGAAACGAAAACGGAAATGTATATTGTTACGTTAAGTATAACGTAACGAAAACGGAAGTTGCTCCTTCCGTCAACGTTTTGAACGTTTGAATTTATACGTAAAGGTCGGGCAGTTTTCTCAGATTCTATGCAGATAAATTAGTCAAACCTGAGGTCTATGGAAATATAATGCAGTGTAGTACAATGATTACACGAGTCCAAACACACTGACACAGCTAGCTTCTAGCATGAATTAAAAACACAAACACTTCTCGGAAAAGATACACACATGGGGATTTTTTTATTTTTTTTACTCGGTGAACCTTTTTCTTTCCTTTTTCTCTCTGCTTCTTGTTAGGAAATTTATTGTAGATGCGATGCACTTCTTTATTTATTATTTTATTTTCGTTTTTTATTTAAACTCAGTAGGGTAGATACGATGCACATTTGACCCCCAAAAAATGTATGTTCTTCTGCACTCGTTGCAACTCGACAGTGTCTTTTATTCTTTATGACAGCTCAAGTTGTTAAAATAAATAATAATATAGAAAGGAAAAAAATAGTGCTTAAAATTTTCTTAAAAAATAAATCAATCCTTTATCTTTTATTTATATAAATATTTGTAAAAAACTTTCTTCAAGGAGTCATATTAATTTCTGAAATATTTTACTGAGTCAAAGTTTTTAAAAAATTAGCGATTTATTTTCTCTCAGAATAATTAACTAGTTCCTTTATTAGTCATTCAAAAAATTATTTTTTATAAAATAAATTGGAGTCAAGCCTCCCAACTTATTTTTTAAATTAAATGTTTATGAAAGACCCCAGCCGAGTTTCAAACATGCAACATTTTCCCTCAAGATGCATTCCTTTTTGCTATTAAACCAAGAACTGGTTCTCCATCAAAAAATACAAATCTTGTACTTAAAATTAAGTAGGTATAAATATAAATAAAAGTTTAGAGATCAACTTTGATATTTTTTAGCCCTTTTTTTTTTTTTTGGAAAAGTTCGTAGAACCATTTAAAGCAAACTAGCAAGGTAAAAAATTTAACGACTGCTTAACCATTTTTCGATGAAAATAATCTAAAGACAAAATTAAAGTTTTCTAAACCGAAATGCAAGAGCTGGATGGGAAGCGTTGCTGGTACAGTGGTACTCCAGGGAGAGTAATGGGCATGAAAAAATGTAACGAGTCACCGAGTTCTTTTTTTTTTTTTTTTTTTTTTGACATAAAAGGGCCCGAAGGACGAAGGCCGAGTCACCAAGTTCTCAGGTCAGCACTCAGCAGAGACTGTATTACGTGTCTCCCAAATCTTTGGAGATTTTGTTTGCACTATTGCATTGCTCCCATCAAGCGTTTTTATTTATTTTTATTTTTTTTGCAATTTTTTTTATTGTTTTGAACAACTAACCACGTAATATGCTTACCAACTTGTACTAAACAAAGGATACAATTTAAAAACACTATGTAACACATTATACCTGAACCCATATATTCAATCAAGTATAGATGTCCTACCACATATTTAGGTTCAAATATTCTATTTATCAAAATATTATCTAGACACTGAACATTTTTATTGAGAACAAAGAATCGATTTATATTTATGTTTTTGTGCATACATATCAACACGATATTTTTTGTTGCACTAACTAATAACACAGATTTCATTTTTTTTAATAAAGAACTCAAAAGGTTAGAATTTATTATCAAATATTAAATTAATAAATAAAAGATCGATGGACACAAACACAGTTGAATGAAATGTTGTTAAGGATTTTACTAATTTCCCTAAAAGCAATCTAAATGTAACAATTTTTATGTACTTTTTTTGTTGTTTGTAAATTTTAACAGGAGTGAGAGTCATTTAAATGAACTATCAATTAACTACGAATTGTTTAAGGTGGATTTATTGTATTGATTAAGATATGCATTAACCATTATTCATTGAGCAAAACGCCGATTAGATATGGATCCAACATCATTATTTGAACAAGGCAAGATAAAGGTCGATAAAGGTAGATGCCACAAACTGCCTATCTCCTCACGGAAACCACTGGGGGATGTTTTATTTGAAGTTGACAAGTTTTCGCATAAAAATTTGCCACTTGATTTTTTTTTTCACATGACTAAATATAACTATGGTTCATTTAAAAAAAAAAAAATACAAATATACAATTGTGTAGGCAGGTAAGCGTAGTGAGTACACAAAGTAGTGGTTAATCTAGTATAATGCACCAACAATTTTGTCAGGTAAGCCAGAGCACAATTTTATTGGAAAATACTTATTCCGAATGCAGATTTTTAGAAGAAAGAAATTAATCCTGACAGTCCTAATAAATATTTTAAATTAATCGAAATAATATTATAAATAAAAGGTACATTTTATAAGTATGTTGTTAGATATAAATAAATTAAATTAATGCAATATGAAAATCACGTAGTGATGCGTCAAGAGCCGTTAATTTTTAAGTCATTCGAAATTCAATATTTGGTAAAACATGCCCCAAATCTGTCATTTATGATTTTGAATTATGTTCTTATTTTTTCCATTCTCGTTTTATCAAATAAAAAAAAGGTTAAATTAATTAAAAATATTAATGAATGAAAAGCACAAGGACCACTGGATGTTTCTTGGACGGTGGTAGAATATGGATAAAAGCTTTTATATTTGTAAACATAAATAATAACATAATAAAGGAGAAACAAATAGGCGACAGACATGAATACATAAGAGTATGTAGCGACTCACTGGAACTTCAGATCACTGGTTTCAACAACACATAAACATATAAATGCGCTCCACATGGCACATGCTGTTAGTGACTTGTTATAAAATGCTGGGGTGAATGCCTGCCTTAATGGATCCAGCCTCCTAAATGGGATGGACGGTGGCACGAGATACTTGTGCAACAGTGCAAGGTGTGAAAATATGATGAGTGGAAAAATCTTTGCACTTTATTAGTCTTGATCAAAAGGCACCCCCACCATCAATTGTTTATTGTTAACAATTAGGCTATCCCTAAATTTTAAAATTAGGCTAGTCATTACCGCACAGATGTTGGTCTGTTGTTTTTAAAAAAGTACTAACACATATATTTAAAATTCTGTTATAAAATAAAAACGTGAATCTGTTGAATCCATACTTTATTAATTCCAAAAAAAAAAACAAGTAAACAACCAACGTTGCTTGCTTTCGTTACTAAACAACAAAGATTTACAAGGTCAGAGAAACAAGAGAAGGTAAAGAAAACCATGGAGATAAATAAACATTTAACATCCCTGGTATGAGAACTGGTAACAACAGTGTGTACCAGTTACCACGGAGGTAACAATAGTGTGTACCAGTTGCTAGACTTCCTCTCCTAAAAATTAAATTTCCTGTTCAGACCCTGCAACAATAATAAAATACAGTTAAATATCCCATTGCAGGTTTTGCAAAGTAGCCCTTCTGATCGCCGGTTATTCCACGTCTACCCCTGAATCAACGACAGTCTGCAATGGAATGCTCTTGATAGTAACTTTCATGCGCTCTAATGTCCTCACTGTGCTTCTAAAGCTCTATGGGATTTATTTATTTATAATTAAAAAACACAATCAATTTCTTTCTAACCAGATGTCCATGTTGGACGTAAAAATATTTAAACATTATAATAATTATTAATTAGCAACCAAAATCACGTAATTCATATAAAATAAGAAATCCATAAGTTTAGAACTCACAAATTGAAGAGCAGAAATCGTTAGGAATTAGACGGAAACGTTCTTCAATAGTTTTTCTTAGACATAATTATGGTCATTTTTAGACGTTTTATTCCCTCCATTTTTTTTTATTAGTGGAGATGTGTCAAAATTAATGACACCCTTTAGTAAAGATGTGTAAATGAACCATACCCTTTAGCATAAATTAAATGAGGTATATATAATACTCTAAGGCAACTATTAGGACCAAGTACAATGAATCTAGTCTATCAGAATTTCTATCAAATTTTGATTTATCATTTAGTTAATTTCATTAAATAAATTTGGTTCAAAATTAACAATATAATATAGGCCACAAATAAAATTCCAACAGTTCAGTATACAGCTGCACTTAGCCACTTAGTATTTCAATGTACAGAATGAGGAACAATCAAGTGATCCCCTAGCTTGTTCATTGTATAAAGTATCTGAAATGTTGAAATATCCACTGTAAATTGATTAGATTATACTAAATTGAATCTCCATGTGATATATTTCTCTATATTTTATTACAAAAAAAAAAAGAGAGAACCTCTGTACCAGAAAGTAAATCACTAAATTGGGTCAATATTTTCTGTTGATTAACCAACCATTAAAAAAACAATAGTTTGTTCTTAAACTTCGTTCTAGCACATATTTAGAAACCCCTTCTATAAAATTAAGGGCGTGAAACTCCATACGAGTACGGACTTTTCAAAAAACTCCGTTGCAAGCATCTGTTTTTTATTTCAGGTACCAGACAAAATAATTTAGTACCAAACTGCTCGTAGGGTATCAATAATTAGAGCTTTCTTTATGTATATTTTCCCTATTCCTTATTACCGATTTTTTAAATTTCTTTGGAGTTAAATACTTTTCATTTTAAATCTATCCCCACAAAATATAGATGATTAAAGGGGGTACAAAAACCTCAATTTTCGTACGAGTTGAGAAAGCAGAAGCCAACATGTGTTTGACTTATTGGAACAGCATATATAAAAACCCGTCATAATCACAAACTGTATTTCTGTTCTTGATTGAAGTGAACTTAAATCATATTTCATATATTTCGCGACTTGCAAGTCCATAATTGTGTCTGACACCGAACTGCTAAGGTACACAAACCAAAGTAAAACCATTTTTCTTTTTTCTTTTAAACTGTAAATCATACAACCCAACAACGTAAAACTGGTTGGTCTACATAGAGAACTCTATAGCAATTTTTTTTGAGTCATTTTTTTTAATGTAATTAATTCTATGCACAAATTTGAGAGGCATTTATATGTTCCACCATTTCTTCTTTTCCATGTTTTTAACAAGTTCATTCGCCAAATTCGCAAAATTCTCTGCCCCATCTTGAAGCTCTGCAGTTCTTTGGCTTATCCTCTGCAATCCACAGTTAGTCAAACATAAGTACAACCAAACTAATTGTGGATAAAGGTACCATAAAACCAAGAATTTAATTATTACATCAAGCTTCTCTTGCCGTTGCATGAGCTTTTCTTTTGCATGGGCTGCAGCAGCAGCAGCATCCTGGAATTCAGAAAAAACTTTTTGAAAAATAACAAAACAAAAACCAGAACTAAGAAAAGATAAAATCATCAAGAGAAAACAAGTACCCCGCCAAACTTGTATTTGGTAAGAATTTCCTGCTGTGTTCTCATTCTTGGTTTAGAAACATCACTCGATCCTTCAAATAGCTTCTCTCGCTCATTATCTAATAGGCACACAAAAGTTCAAAATGAATTGTGATTTCTAAACTTCCATTAAACTATTTGAAGAAAACATAATTATGAAATGTCCTACCAGGTTTTTTTTGTTTGCCAACATTTTGCATGGAAGAGGGACCGCAACCCATTGGTTCATCTATTTCTACATCATCAATTATAATATCATCTACACAAACAATAAATATGAAAGGATGACAGAATGCATTAGAGAACAGGTCAGAACATCAGAAGTATATTTTTGAGAGAGAGAGAGAGAGTACCAATGTTAATTTCCTCCTCCTCGTCTAAAGCATCAACTGATTGTTCAGCAAAAGGAAATGTCGAGAGAAGTGCCTCTAGTTGGAGTGCATCAGTAAACTTTGGACTATTATCACCTCGGCCTCCTTTCAAACCTTTCACAATTCCACCAAGTATGCCAGGAATTTGTTCCTGTATATTTAAGATAGTATTTTTGAACACAGGGAAAAAACAAAAACAAAAATGAAAAATGAAAAGTTGGAAAATAACTGAGATCAAGGTACCTGTCTCTTCTTCTGATTACTAGAAGCACTTCTGGCAGCTTCAACAGCTGCTGCAAGAACTTTATCGTGAAGGCACGGAGAAGATTCCGGAATTCTATAAAAATTATCAACCCATTATTTAAGAAATTTATTTAATTTGGTTTGATTGGCAAGAAAAAAAGAAAGAAGAACAATATAAATAAACAGTAACCTGAAAGAATTCTCTGCTGCGAGAATAGATATTATTGCAAGTTCAGAGCCATTTACCTACAGAAAATTTAGAAATTCATTAAAATTGAGAGATTTTAATCCAAAAAGGAAAATTTTATGAAAAGAAGGAAAGCATGTTAGTTGACAGCTCAACACCAACCATTCAGGACAACAACAGCCAAATAATTACTAGAGAAACAGATATATGACCCATAAAATTTCCAACTCTGGACCTGGAGTTTTCTCCATAACTTTAAGTTAATGGGGCCATCAATAAAATAACTGCTAAACTGCATCTGGTAAGAAAATAAGAGAAAGGATAGAAGGGCAAATTACCAAAGAAATTTGGCCATCAGATGAACTCATTGTCTTATCCATGTTTGTTTTAAAACTCCATCTTAAAATAGACATTAATGAGCTCTGACCAACAATTTTGAAATCAGGTGCTGACCTGTCCATTAAAACAAAAATTATCCATTTAAGGGCATAAGTTAAAAAAAAGTATTGTATCTAGAAAACAAGAATACTCAAATAAAACACAATGAATCGAGCTTTTTCACCTGATCTCCACAGATCCAGTTTGATAGACTAAGAGTAGATCAAAAGAGTTCTTTTCTACATTACGATATACAGCTGACCAGCAACAGTGCTCTGGCAACTCAATCTTTTTCAGATGCTTATCATGCCCCTTTAAAGGCAAGAAAAAAATTAGAAAAAAAAATTAAGCATCAACCAAGAAAAATGAAGCATTTTGTATAATATGGAGAGTCAAGTACCGTCAAGATGTGGCTGAGAGAATGTAAAAGCAACACATCCCCACAACATATCAATAGAAGTTGATCAGCTGCTAAATCATCAGTGCTTGACATTTCATCTGAATTTGAATTTTGTGCTTTCATTGCTTCTGTCTTATTCTCGGGAGATTTATGATCTTTAGATGTATCTTTTGCTTCTTTAGCATTCAGATCTAAAAATATACAGCACCAGATGCTTCTCATGAAAACAGAATTGTTGTACTTTGTAAAGACCTGGTACAGTTCTTGTCATATACCAGATTGATCTCTTAATGTTGGCGGCAAGCATAATGCATAAACATTGATCGAGATAAGGAAATCTTTTTCCATTCACATTGAAATAACAAGCACGAGATGCTTCAGTGAAACGATATTATTGTAATACGGTTTGATACAGTGCTTGTTACAAAACAGATGGTATCTTAATTTTGAGAAAGCACCAAAATGGTGACTGGGATAAGGAAATTACTTGCCTAGGGCATACATAGAAACGGCATTAACGTCAGATTTCTCACACAGCACAAGCGCACTTATTGGAACTCCAGTTGAGGCATCTAAAACTGAAAGATGTGCATCCTTGGTTAAGCTTATTAAAAGTTCTTTTGGGACTTTTGAAGATTTTGGACTTTCCATTGGGGAAAGATCTCCTTGAGTGGCACTCTCCAGTAATGATACAACAGGAGAGCTTGTCTCAGGTGAAAAGTCGGTACAGAATATGGCTGAGAGGTTGCTTACTTGAAGCACTGCAACCTAAATAAGTAATCCAATAGACCATTTCAGAAAAGAGTATTTTTGGACACTTGTGTTTTTCATGTATCATTTTGTTATTTATAGCTAGAATACAGAGAAGTTTTATATAAAGACTAGTTGTCAGATTGTCACAGTTATTCTAAAGAAAAAAAAAGGAAAGGTGAAAAACATAAAATTCATACCTGACCATTTTCAAATCCAACAGAAAGAAACTCTCCTACTTTTGTGAAATTCAAGGTTCGAACAGGTGAGTTTGACACCATGGCAGCTGCATCACATTGGATCCCCTTTCCGTTATACAACATATGACCTTCAGAAAGTAACACAGAAAAAAAAACAAAACACAAAAGAGATCTTAGCCCAATGAGTTTTCTATTTTGAATTCTCTAGTTTTCTATTTTGAAATCTATGCTTAAATAATTTCCAATATAACGCACAAAAAATAACCTAAATGAAAGAGCACAATGAAGTACCTTCACCATCCACATTCTCATGAAGCTTATAAACACGTACCTGTGCATTCATAAAGAGAAAGATAAAAAATAAATTAATATTGGTATTTTACTTTAAAATGAAACAATAATTTTTTTTTTTTTTAAAAAAAAAAAAAAACTAACCAGGCCACACTCATCTCCAACAGCTATATTTAAAGTTATGGGGCAAAATGCGAGAGCTGAAACTGACGTGTTCTCTCCACCTACTCCCATTCCAGCAAGCTGAGCATATATCACAAACAAGTCTTTCAGTATCACAAACAAGTCTAACTATATCATGGATACTCCAACAGTTGGGAGGAGTAAAGAAAAAGAATTAGCAATTTAGCACCATTAAGTTTATTCCACTTAAAGCATAATGCATTGACATTGGAAGTGCAAAACAGTTAGATAAAGTCAGCAAATAGTCAGTTGTACTGACCTTTCCATTTAATACAAACATCAATTCCAAAATAGGAAAGGTCGAATCCCAAATTCTAACAGAGCCATCCTTGTACCCTGCTATATACACTCTCTCTATTAAGCGCTCTTTGGATAATGACATCTCACTAGGGACCCCACCTGTCAGAGGCCACTTTGTCCCACCCAATAGTGGAGGCCTTCCAACTTTTGTTGCATGAGATTTCTGGAGTGAAATAAAAACAAAAAGGGTAAGTAAACAATGAATTTTCAATTTGACCCCTTCAAATTTCATAACTCATTCATTCATTTATTTGTAGGCATTAACTGTTACTCTGTTAGACAAATACATGGGCTGCCCCTAAACTATCATCATTGCCTTTTTTGCTTCTGAAAATTTTAAATTATCCATCTCAGTCCAAAACATTCAATTTGTGTTATTTCGATCCACAGGTGATTCTTCTATTGGAAGGTAAATAACTGTAGCAAATCTCCATGTTAAAGTGGACTTAAGTGTTTAGTCCCTTGAGAAAAAAAATATCATAGTCACGCACAAAATCAAATGTCAAGGAAAAACAGGTATTTTGAAAAAGAAAGGCCATAAAAATAAAAAAAAATGACTTGCACTTTTCAGATTGTTAGTGTAATTCATTTAAAAATATTTCACTTTTCAATAGAACTTTCATGAAAAACTTTCAAGATTGACGACTACTACGGCATCATCACAAAAACCAATTACCTTCAAAACTTTGGTTGATAGAGTACACAACTTGGTGATGGTAATGTTTGGATCCACAGTCGGCACCAAAACAGGAAACTTCTCTGCATTGGCATAGGATTCTTCATTCTCAGCTTTTTGGATAGAGAAATGAATACAATCATAAATGTTCAATTGTCCAGGATTCGTTAGAACAAAAAGTGCAGAGGAGGGGGTTTTTTCAGGTGCCACTGAATCAGGTATTAAAATCATATCAGCAAAGGATCCATTCAGGTGGAGGTCTACACGGGATATCAACCTCATACTCTCAAGTCCAGTGGGGAATTCAATGCTAAGTACCTAGCAGCAAACAATAAAGTTTTTTGTCAATAAAAAATTAATTGTATAAATGTAGGATTAAAATGAAAGAAGTAAGGTTTAGTGTTCATATAACATATTTGCATAATCATCTAAAACAGTTAAATTAATCCATACTCCATAACCAGCTTTAATTAAATGGGCTACTTAAGCGTTATATCTACTTGGCTTCATACTAGTTCCATATAAAGGGGAAAACACAGAACCGGGTTAAGGTGCAAAATTGCATTTTTGTATCATACAAATTCTGAAGTTCAGGTCTTACCTTTGGAAATTCCATGTCATTTGTGAATACAAGAAATGCTGGGTATATCTACTACGATAAATGATAAGTGCAATTCACCCAATAACAAGTAAAAAAAACAGAGAGATTTAGTTAATCAGTTAATCTCCTCCTTAAAGGAGGGAGGGGCATGAGAAAGACTACCGTAAGGACCTCCTCAGACCCCATCTCATCACCGCCGTAGATAAACAAATGGCCACCTCTGTTGCCCTCTCCTCTCGAATTAGGCGACCAGTGAAGGACAATAACTGGAAGCCTCCTGTCTCCACTTGCCAGCTGCAGCTTCAATGCATTGTTACTCGTACCCTCGGCTTCCTTCCCTTTGTGTGAAAAACCTTTGCTAGCTGACAGGTTCCAGAGATAAATGTCTCCTGTTGTGTATCCCACTGCAACAACCGAACCAATGCCAGAAGCCCAGCACAAAGAGCATATCTCCATCTCTTCTTCTTGTCTTTCATCCTCCTCAGAAGCTTCCTCAATCTCACTAGCAGGAAAGTTGTTTTGCTTGATCTCAACATTGCCTCGGATTGCAATTGCATGGTTCTCGGATATATCCCAAAGGACTAAAAGGCCTCTTTGGTATGCAATTAAGACTCTGCAAAGCACACCGGAGTTATGACAACTGAAGTGGGTTGATTCCTGGAATTAACTGGCTACCCTACGGACCAGCTAAAATCACAATAAAAATCAATGCAGCATTATTACTCTGTACCTGGTGCCAAAAGTATTAGGTTGTGGAAGTATTCCAACAATCGACTGAGCATCAACCGATGAAATCCCAGTCTTTTCTGAAAGAAAAACACTACACATAATAAGATTTGCATTAACAAAGTTTTATTAATTAAACAAGGGCTACACATCATACTTTCATATATTATGACTATGAGGAGAAACCATGACCTGATAGAAGTCATCCTGCACTCAAGCTACTATGACAGTTTGCATTCCTTGAACAATATTATGAGTGGCAGTGTGGCACTAATATACTACAGAATACAACACATAATGCCTGCTTGGTTTGGTACTGGACTGGTTCATTCACCTTAGAGTTGCAGTAGTTGGCTGAAATTTTATCTTTCAAGATTATATTTTTGCAGTTTATTATAAGCTCAAAGCATTTATGAAATCCCAACCTAAAGCACTAAGAAAACAGCAAACTGAAACCGCCAAAAGACAGGTGCAAAAATCTAACAACAGGAACAATAGAGAAAACTGTACCAGCTAAAGAATCCAAAGGTATGTGGTATGGCATTGTTTTGACCTTTCCATCTTCCATGTCGTATTTCAGTACAGAAAACAACCCATTTTCATCCCCAAGAAATCTGAAAAGAAAATCAAAAATTTTCATCAAAATAAACGTACAGTGCAAACAGACAATGACAAAGAGGGGTGTAGGAATAGAAATTTTTTTTACGACAACACACATGAAGCAGGTTCCAGGCACAACCGCAAAAGCAGTTAGGTTTGTTTCCCACTGGAAAGAAGAAAACAACTGCCGAAATTCCAGATTCCACACCTGCCCCAAGAAAACAAAACCAAGTCATAAATAAAAATAATTATGAAGGCGAGGACAAGTACAAGTAATAATCATACCTGGATTTCATTCTCATTAGTAATGGCCACAAGAAACCCTTGATTTTGTAGAAACTGAAAAAAATGGAGCACAAAGTTTATTAAAATCTCAATATCTGACCAGTTAAAGATTGCCAGAATTCTGCTTTCTATCAAGGATTTCAATTTCAGATTCCATAATTTTTTTTAACTTCGCTACACTGTACAAAAAAAAAAAATCTAGAAAATGCAAAAAAAAAAGTGCAGTAAACAGGGTTCGAACAGGCATTAAGGTACCTACTAACACCCTTTCTCAAAGGGTACTAAAGTACTAATACTGTATGGTGAATGAAACTTACTACTTGCTATTGTTTTTGGTCCAGTTAAAAATAAAAAGGTTTGGCATAACATTGGAGTTAAAATGTTTTAGAATACTAACCTCTAGGTGCTTGAATGGCACCTTTTTAGGTGATATCAGGAGGCCTTCGATATTATCACCTCCAATTATCTTTATCCTACCATCTCTGAAATACCAAATCAGGAGAAACCAGTAAATGCAGTTTGCAGAAGCCAACATGAAACAGTCACATTATAAAATTGGATCATACATAATACTCACAAGGTGCCTATGGCTAGGAGCCGTTGGATTGGGTCAAAAGCCATGGTTGATGCAGTGTAAGGTATCCCATAGTGAACAGCAATCTGTACATTGACCTCAGTTGACTTCTTGCCTGATACGTCGTCATCCAAGACATGCTCATGATGCTGAAAAGTTTGAAGGACAAAAAAAATATAACAATAAGTTACACCAAATATATGAGATTGTGTATAGCTTTTCAGTTAGTATCAGACAAGGTTACAATACCAGATTGTATTACTCTTTTTGTAATTCCGTGGCATGTTCTGATACCATATCAATTAAAATTGCTGAATTTTTCTTTTTTGGCCAAATGCAATTCAAATCTTTGCCCTTTCGGTAACCAATACAACAACAATAAAGAATCTAATCTATCCTAGAAGTACAAATACAAAAAGACCAGTATCTGTACCAGCCAGTTCCAGTACCATTACAAACCAGTCAATGCAGTAATGTTAAGTCCATACATCAAAAGAGATGATTCAGATTAGAGATACGATTTTCGCTACTAACAGTCCCTTGCAAGTCGATTGAGCCACAGCGAAGGTATCTCACAAAAAAGGTGAGATATTTAGCTAGAAAAGACTTCCACTAAGGCGTCTCGTTCACATAATTTTCGTATTCCCAATCCGATCAAATATACAGGAAATGAGGAAATAATTTGTTGAACTGCATGAGGAGTATCAGGAGGGTTACCTTGTGCGTAGCTTTATCGAAGAGGTGCTTTACGAACATTTCATAGATCTCAGGTTTTGCGAGAAAGATGGGGGAAGAAAGATTAGTTGGTGTGAGAAATTCGTTGCCTTTTCTCGTTATTAGTTCAAAGAAAGAAAGAGAAGATCGTTTCTCCACACGGTGTGCAGGGAAGGAAGCGGAACAGAGAAGTCAGATGAGGTGGGGAGATCCGAGATGTCGTTTTCTCGATGGACGGTTGAGATGCGGTTGCTCTGGAGGATATACTTTTGGAATTCAGGTCAACATGTCCCGCGTCGGGTCGGAGAAGGAAACAGAGACGAGGAAGTACCTGGATTTGGTCTACCACGTGGCGGATGTGTAGATTGTTTCAGTACTATAAATTCATTTGTTAGAAGTTAGCCGGAAGATTATTCTTCATTTGTTCTACTAAATCTCCCACGCAATTTGTCCAAACTTCTTAATAATATGAAAATACATATAATATAAGATTTCTGCTGACAAAAGAAATGCATTTACTTGAGAAATCTTTTTTTTTTTTTAGAAAAGCTAGATAGAGACTATCTATTAATTTTATTTGAGAAGATATAGCATGCAATTCTGAAAATATTAAAATTTGTTGGGGAGAGATTTATATTTTCCATGAAAAAAATAGTTCCGGATCACTCATTCCACTGGTGTGATTTTTTTTATGCACTATAAAAGATAATTTATGTTCAAATTTATTAGTACAATTTGGATGTGTCAAAAATGTGAACTGTATGTAAATTAATTAATACAGAATAAAGCTGAATCATGCACTATATCCCAAGGGTGAACTACGTATGCAGACTAAATGTCAAATATGAGTCCTTGATGCATTAAAAATGTGAACTATATACAAATTTAAAATTATACATAATTTTTGGCACATTAAAAAAGTAGGACAAGCAATGCCACCAAACTATGGTGAGCTATGTCGATTTACCGTTTGCGACATTTAGCATTTCCCAAATACTCATAATTAATAATTGTTCCAAAATTATACGTTATTATAATTTGAAGGTTCATGGTTAAGCTTAAAAAACATTATTTTAGCAAAGAGACGTTCATTCTTAAAATTGTAGATGACGAGTCTAAAAAAATTCAAAACAACTAACAATTTGTCTAGAACCAGCGAAGAAGTGTTAATTCTACTATATTCTCGATAGTTGAAAATTTTCATGGAAAATTATGTGGGGAGAAATTTTTTATTAAGAACTTTCTTTTTAGTTAAATGTGGAACTTAATAATGAAGCTTTAGGCTGCGCTTCTGAAAAAAATGAGAGGCGAAGAGGTGATGCTTACTCCAAAATTAGAGATTACAAACTGAAAGTAACTCTTAGGCCCTGATCAGAATTACATTTTTTTAACATGGGATTTCATTTCATTAGAAAATTTTTGATCAAAATGGATGGATTTCATGTCATTTGGTTAAAATTTCTATACTATTAGACCCAACAAAATCTCAGAAAATCAATTCTAATGAAATGAAATGAATTGAAATCCCGCGTAAAAATCATTTTGATCAGGACTTCATTTATTTTTCTCTCTGTCGCCTCTTGTCACCCGTTTTTTACTGTTTGTTATTTAATTTAAAACATGGAAACTTATCCGGTCATGTCTCGTCATCTATATTTATCCAACCTCTACTCCCCTCCCCATCTATTTCACTTATGAGCACAGCCTTCATGAATGAACGAGCATATGAAGTCAGCATACTTTTTTTTTTAATAAAAGAAGGGGTCAGGCCCCAAACTTTTTCATTAATAAAAATGGAAGTTACAAAGTATAGCGAGGTGCTATGAAGTCAGCATACTTAGCGCTCGTAAAGCTGTTAATTTTCAGAGCAGCGTTAGTTTATAAAACATAAAAAAAAATATTTAGGGAAGCATTCAGTCTTCGTATTAGGTCTAAGTAACTTTATTAAAACTGAAAAGGAGAGACGAAGAAAACCCGGGGGGTGGGGGGCGGGGCGCGGAAGAGATTAAAACGACAATAATATCCAAATCGGAGGAACGAATATTATAGTGATGACTCGGTAACAGAAAAACTAACATTTTTAAAAAGCACATTTCTTTTCTTTTGCTTTGACAGCCGCCGTCAAACACTGAAAAAAAAAAACAAAAAGCATTTTCACTACTGTCAATAGATACCCCTAAAAAGAGCAATGTTTCGGTGCCACCATTTTTTATGCCACAATTGTCACAGCTTCATATTTTATCAATGTTTTAATTTTTTTTAAATCCAAACACCGAATCTCAAACTGTTGATCTTGTTCAATTTAACGAGCGATGCATTTCTATATAATTTTTACAAAATTTGCAGTCGGTTTGATGCTCAATCAAATGGTCAACAAATGAACGAATATGATTAATTATAACAAATTAATTCTAATACGTTCATAATTTGGTCACTTGATCGATAATCAAACCGACTCTAAATTTTATAAAACTTTTACAGAAACATATTGCTCATTCAATTGAACAAGATCAACGATTTGAATTCAATGTTTGAATTTAAAAAATTTAAATATTAATAAAATATAAAGTGTGAAAACTTGTGGCCCCCAAAAGTGGTGCCACCGGAACGTTGCTCTTTACAAAATAGTAAAATACTCATTTAGTATTTAGGACTTCCACAAACAATTTTTATAGAACCCTAAAAATACACAATATACACTTACTATTACTAAACGCACACTTAAGTTCGTTAAATGCATATTCAATTTGTTGTTTCTGAACATTGATAATAACAATATGGAGTGGCTTGGAAGTAACTTAAGGATAAGTATAATAGACCTTTTAAATTACTTTATTGTAACGCCTCAAACCACGTTTGGCTTGCAAGGACGACCCCACTCAAACAAGAATAAAATAACCAAACTGATAAAGCAAAATTGTTGTCAATACATGCATACTGCCAATGAAGTGCCATGACAACATGGTGGCACTACAAAATCAACTGGAACAAGGTCAAAATCCGGCATAAAGCTCTGCGGTCAGTTGTCAAATACCAAGTTACCTACAAGTTCCCATGGTTAGCATCATTCAGTGGTTGGTTTACAATACAGTATTTACAACAGCACATGTCACTATCCCCTAAAACGTTACTTGACAAATAATTCAAAACTAACTTAACAAAAATATAATCTTCAATAGAGCCCACACAAGCGAGGCCGTGAACAGAATTGTTTGCCATTGGCTTTGACCAGAGCCACAACACCAACTGTCACCCCAGCCAGAAGTATTGAGGCAGGGAAATGTTGCATATTTCGCCCTGCTTTCAGATTCAACATAAAAGTTAATTTTATGTCATTTAAATTATTTTAGTTTTGTTTTGGTTTAGATCAGGGAAAAGAAAAACCTTGGTTAAGGCTAAATGTTGTAAGTGTGATGCCTCCTATGATAACAGCCGATGCCAGTGGCAGATACTGCAAAGAAAAATATGATTTATATGCTTAGATTTAGAACGCCTTAATGTTCCCAATAATTTTTCTTTCACTATAGAATGGAAGGCCTTTTTCCCTGATAACCCCCCAAAACCCTCGTGTGTACAGCTGCACCTGGAAGTAGCCCCAGTGGCTCTCTGTTTTCCCAAGTTCTGTAATGAAATATCCTAAGCAACCTCTTTCCACATTCTCTCTCTCATGATAGAGAAGTTAACCTTGGCCGTTTTGGAAAAGAGGAGAACATGGAGGATATCTTATATGGTGGAACAATATTGTTCCTATAAAAGTGGGCTATACATCAACAAAGGTACACAGTTGAGAAAATAAAATTAATAAAGATTAAAGACACTCACTGATATATTTTCAAGGGCATTTTGCTGAAAAGGAGAGGGGCCACCTCTACTGACATTGTATTGTCCACTTATTAGATCCAGTGCATCCTGTTATTTGCAAAAAATGATAAGTAAATGACGTGTTTACAAAATTATACATCAGTTACTAAAAACTAAGCAAGGAAACAGAAGATACTGATAAGAATATATACTTGTCGCATGCCATCCTGAAAATTATTCAAGTAATATCTAGAAAGAGCACTAAGGCCATCCTTCACTAATCCAGAAAATGTTTGCCTTCCATATCTGTGTGAAACATTTCAACAGTACTATCAGTCAGAAATCAAATTGATGACAAAGCCAAATGCAGTGGCACTTGGCCTGTAATTTTCAAATGCAAAGTAAAACCACATAACTTATTTATCTGTGGTTTTCTGCATATATTGATAAAAATGTGGCTTTGAGCGTACTTTGTGGCTAAGCCAACAAAAAATTGCACTTCTGTACCTTACTAGGTCGCCCTTGAGAGCATGAGAACCTGCATATTCTTGGCTTATCTCATCTCCATGTTCAACCCAGACTGCAAATATTTATTAACAATCAAAAGTCAAAATGTGATTCTTTTCATTGCAAAACTGTGTAGTAAATTGTACTACAAAGAGTATAGCTGCAGCTAAATTACCCATCTAAATCTCCAAAAAGGAAAAAAGGACTTACCTGTCTTAAAAATATCAAGAATGTTATTATGCGCTGTAATGCTTTCATTTGGAGAAAGTAGCCCCATTTTCTGAAGCTGTATATCAAGCAACTTCCTGCCTAGAAAACTCTACAAAAGACAAATAAGAATTTGAATTAGAGGCAAAATACAGTACACAACAGAAACTAAGGTTTTCCAAGGAAATACTTTAGTTACTAACCCTCCATATAAGTATTTGGATAAATTCTGCCCTCATTTTTTTAGAATTCGAGGCTAGTAAAAACCTAGCAATAGTCACTTTTCCTGGCTGGTTTAAAACCATAACTAATGCTAAGTAAAACTACACAATATAGAGCTACGGAGAAGCAGATTTAAATAAAAAGTTAATGTCACAACTTACAAATATTTTGGTTTATTTACTTAAAATGAATGAAAAGTTAAAAAGGAATAGAAAATAAGCGAACCTGGGTCACGTTAGTTCGATCAAGGCAATCTATGCAATTAGACCTGATAATACCTTTCTGTTCCATCAATAATTCTCCTTCAGCATTCATGAGAAAATATCTGCTCAACTGGCCCGAATTTCAAATTAAAAGCATGCTTCTAAGGATAATATACCTGAACTATACTAAAATGTAAAATTCAAAATTACCCTTGTTTGTCGATGTCCTCTTTAATTTGGTCATAGAGAAGTTGTACACTGTCGAAATTTCCTTTTCCACATGTGTTATGGAAGTCGAAGGACACATATCTATCAATAAAATTGGTCAAGAAAATTACAAAAGTTAAAATCACAACAGCCACCAATATAATAACTGAAAGGAGTATTTAGTACATCAAGTTGCACCTGACATCTGGAAACTTCTCCATTTCAACAGAATATGCATGGCTTAGCTTTCCCTCATCACCGTGCTATGAAAATGAAATTAATTGATGGATACTCAAAGACATGCATCAAACAAAATAAAAACATTACATCAGTGATGATGATGCTTGGATAAAGCTTACCTTATCAGTTAGATCAACTGCCAGTACTTCACCATATCTTTGCATGAGATCGTAATAGTGTCTCTGTGCAACTTTAGCCTACAAACAAGAATGAACTAAAAACAATGTAAAAATAACTTTTATTTAAAAAAGGTAGAGTTTTGATAATCTGAGTTACTCATTCATACCGCTTCAGCATGCTCAATTAAATTCAATTTAGGTTTGTAGCTTAAATCCACGATTTGCTCCCAGAGGAGAGGGATTGAACCACGAATCTGCCAAGTAGAAAAATTTATTTATATAAAAAAAAGGAAAACAGAAGATTTAGGTTTGAGAATAGCTTTCTATCAGCACCTGTAAAAATGATGATCTAAAGCAGCCATACTCCACAATCTGCTCAGATTCAACAAAGTTGGCAACATCGCCCTCGAGATTTGCACCTCGTCTCCACATCCGTGTTCCTATAAATATCTCCAGTGAAGATTTAAATATGCTTACCACATCATAGGAGAGATATGTTCCATAATTATGCTATCATGATATCATACCTAGACGTCGGTTACATCTTCTCGAAATTAGTGTGAGCTTCACAGGTGCATCTTTTAAAGTAAATTGAATTGTCTGAAAATCTAATACAGTGTTAAGGTCAAATTTAGGGCAAGTTAATGGCAGCAGTGGAGGGGGGAGAACACGGGAGCACGGCTCCCCCTACGAATTGAATATTGTACTTTTATCCATTATGTTTGTAATTTTTAAATGAACATATACTCTCAGGCTCTGCTTACAAATTAAATCATACTATATTCACTCATAAATTATATCATACTATATTTACTTACTAATTAAATCATACTAATGGATAAATCAGCCATCTTTTCATATCTTGAGCTATGATAGAACATAAGCCTATAAGTGGGTTGCCATACAATCATACTATTTGTTAAGGATACGTCCTTGTATCAAAGGAATTACAAACGGATCCAGCTGCAAAAATAAATAAATTGATAAATTAATTACAAATAGACAGGGGAAAAAAATCCGTAGTTAGAAATTTTTAAGAAAAAAAAATGTAGCTAGTACCTTAGCCTCAATAAACTCCTCCAACAAGTTTCTGTTCCATATGAATCGTGGATCAGCCTGAAAAAAAAAATTAATCAAAAGCCATAGTATGAATTCTCCTGCCATTCAAACTATGATGCATTTTATTTTAAAACCAACCTGTTTCCATAAGGGTTTACGAGTTCTCTCTTTAGCTAATTGGGAAGACCTCTGCAAACTAATAGCCAATCAATCAATCAACTCTTAAAATTACAATCTAACCTGCCATATACCAGTACTGAATTTATACTTCATGTGTGTATTTCTGATTTTCTTATTAATTTTTTATTTTCTTTTCAAAAGCCTCGTTTTCTGTATTTGTTTTTATAATGCTCTGCTAAGTATTACTAGGGGAATGAACAAAACAACCACTATTGACCATAATCACAAGAAAGACGGGTTTACTTTATTGTTAAGTCTCTATCATATGAAAAATATAAGCCAGGTGTTGCCTCCACTATCTTCAAAAGGGACATGAAGTATGCCTCATCTTTTTTCTGCATAAAATCCACAAACATTTAAGTTTCCAGTTATAAAATCACGACCTTCTTATATTGGTAATTTGACGTTTTCTACCTCTTGGGTGGTTAATTCCTTCAAAGCTTCGTTGCAACTCAAGAACCTCATAGAGTCCACACCGTATATTGTCGAACCGAGATAAGAGGCAAGTTCCTTTCTAGAAGTTATTACAAGAATGTAACTCCCTGCATTGAAAACAGTTATGACTTATGAGAGCTTAGAAATGAAAAACAATAGCAGGAATAATAAAGGGGTAGGGGGGGTTGCTAAAATTGCAAAAGATCCAAATCCTCCAAGACAGAATTGCAAAAGTGGCAAACATCCTGCGGCATTCTCCTCAGGATTGGAGTTCTTGTATTACAATTGTATCATCCAAAAGATATGACATATAAAATAATTCAAGTGAGAACAAAATGTACCTGCCAGCAGTCTTATGACCCCAGCAACTCCATAAATCGTAGAAACTTTTAATGGGTTCTCTGAGCCAAGATCCCCTGAATTAAAAAGTGCCTCGTCATCACCGAGTTATAGAAATAGACTTTGCCAAAGAGTAATTTAGGTTGTCATATGTGCAATCATGGGAATATCCATTTACCATCTGCATTACTGACCCAGCAATACATATTGCTACTAGATGCGGTAATACCTGGACTTGAAGTATTATCTTCACAAAGCTATATACTTGCTGAAAAGATTCACAATAGAATCACTACACTGACTGGCATGGCATAAAAAAAAAATTATATACAGGGGCTTAAAACACAAAGCCTACTAGTTTTGTTAGTCAAGAGTACAAAACGGACAAAAGTTACTGATACAGATAGGTAATTAATTGTGAACATCACACAATGAAGCATAAGCATCTAATTCGTGTTCTACTGGAATCAAATACCACGAGGAACAATCAAAGCGTAAAAATCGCAAATAAATTATAAATCAGAGATTTGAGTGAGATAACCTTCAAGGGGTCGAATAACGCCATGAGAGCGATCGACGGAGAAGCCATAACCAGCGGCGTACGGATCGGTGGAGCGTACGATGTACTTGTCTGAATACTCTCTGAGCTCCATCTCCGTGCAACATAGGCCTCGTACGACCTCATCGTTCGGGCCATCGCCATGGAGAAGAGGTTGCGCCTCTTCCGACATTTTTGAGCTCTTTTTCCTTTTCCTTGTGTTGGATTTGGTAATCTCTCGCTTGGTTGCGAGTTGTAATAGTGATTTGGGACTGGCGCGTTGACAGGTCGTCGGCGGCGAGTCACAAGTGTTTTGAAGAGAAGCGAATGGAATGGTGATTCGCTTCCTTCCTACGAGTTCCTATGAGATCTTCCGGTCTTGTCGGACAGTCAAATGTGAGATTATTTACAGTGGGTCCCATGCATGGCAAGATCTGAGGACCCATTGGGCAGGAATAAGTGGCAGGTTCGTTCCGGAAACGTGGGTACAGGAAATCAGAATCCAGCGAACGCAGGGAACTCGTGAGAAATGTGGCGTAATTTCATATATATCCCTCTAAATTGTAAATTACAAGAAAGACGTCTAAATCTACAGAAAATAAGTTTTCATATATAGATAGACAGATAGTCAATAGCTATAGCTTTGTCCTTTATTTAAAGAAAAGAAGTTTAATTTTCGCTAGGAGCAGAAGAAGAAAAAAAAAATTATATTAACTAAGATATACCTCTTTAAAAAAAACTGATCTTAATTTAAAAAGAAAACAAACAACAAAATTCAATCTTGTAACTTGTTTACGATTTCGTCTTTTTGCATTTCTCCAACTACGATTTGCATTGCTAAATGAGGAAGCATAAAAGTGAGGAAAATCTTATTTAAAATAAGAGTAGAAATGTAATTTAGTAGATGGACGCGAAGAACAAAAGAGTACCTGCGCGCGCACGTCAAATTTCTAAATGATGGCGATAAATCAGTGATAAAACAAACTTTTTTTTTTTTTTTTTTAGCTCAGATCTAATAAATGTGTAATTCGGCGGATTGCTGTTAAATCATAATTTAGTAGCAATATAGCATAGTCATTTAGTAGTAAATTGCAGACGACAAAATAAAAAGTAAAAACCATGATATTACTTACTCCTGTAATTTTCGTCCAATTCTTTTTCTGTGGAGATAATGTAAATATCTTCAGATTAAGTGATAGGGATACAATGCTCCTCAGAAGTAATTGCCGATGACAGCTGGAAGGATAAAGGTTAAATTATAATTCCGTATCTTAAAAAAAAAAAAAAGCTTCTCTTAAATAGTGTCAAACACAAATTCTCCAACAAAATCACTATTCAGGATAGTTTAAGGGACTCGGTGTAATGTTGGAATTTTTGACAGTGCAAAATCAAATTTATTTCTGAACAATAATTGAAGAAAGTTGTTAGTTTTTTTTTAAAAAAAATTTCATGTACAGATTTTATTATATCTGGTCTTTTACTAAATTTGTGCCACTGTTGTACGCATTAATGGAAGCCCCCTTTTTCTTAACTTCTTATGATTTTTGGGGCAAATAATGAATTTCGGAAATTAGTTGCCACCGTACTCTTCTTTTAGCATTAATTAAATCTGCAAAATGTGGTCATCTGTAAGTTCCAATGTGAATTTTGCTTTTTAGTTAAATTACTTTTAGATAGTTGAAATTAATATATGCTAAAATTTTGTTGGGTTAAAAAAAAAGTAACTTCTTGTGTAGGAGTCGCCGAGTCGGTCTAATAAATCAAATCTTGCAAATTTTAAATGCTTGAAAATTTAAAATTGACTATATAAATGCACAGTGGAATGATAAAACCACAGACATGCTAGGTGTATTAGTTTTGTGAGAAAGTGCTGCATGAAATCGTGCTCTGGATTGAATGCGTGACACTAAACAAAAAAAGAGCAATATTGATCAAAGTTAGAAAATAAGAAAAAGAACCGATCACGGATACCAACCCCAACGAGTAATTTGGCAAGTTGACATTTCCAAGTGTGTACATGTCAACTTGAGGGGGAGTGTTGAAATATATGAGGTCTACATGTGTGTGTATAGACCGAATTATGTAGCGTGAGGTTCGTTTGAAGGAAACAGATCAACACAGGTTCAGTTCGGTTCGAACCAGGGTTAATTCGGACCGAACAGAGAAGACTACAATCTACCCAGGAATTATTTCGGTGCGAAATGGTTGTATTTCGGTCCGAAATGGTATGCCGACCTAGCATATTTGGTAAGATATTTGTGAGATTTGGCAAGAAAAGAAGGATGGTGTATTTCCATATTGAAGAGGATCTGATGTGTGTCAGAAGAGAAGGAAATAAGAAGAATAAAGACAAGATTGTGTGAATTAATTTTATTACCAAAAAGGCTAGTTGCCTTATGTAATTTTCTTGTTGTCTATTTATCTTTCCCTTCTCCCTCATGTTATGTATCTCAGAAAATTCAGAAAATAAATAAAAAGAGTGTGCGTGTGTGTGGAGGACGTAGGCACCAAGTTGGTGCTGAACCTCGTTAAATTCTCGTGTCACTTGTATTAAATTTGTGTGATTGTTTATTCTGAGATCCTCGTGCTGAGCAACCCTAAAGTGCACGGTTCTTGTGCAGTTGCACTTGGATCGTGCCTCCTCGAACCTAAAATCTAACTTCCGCTGCATAGATGCTCAAATTCTTAACATGGTATCAGAGCGTGGTTCAGAGATGGGAGGACAAAACGAAGGCGATGGAAGGCAAACAACGACTCGAGGCAAGTGCAAGGCAGGTGTTTCTTCAACCAAAAAGGTGTATGGAGATAGGCAACCGTTCGAGTAGCTTTCTACATCGACTTTGGAGCACGAGCAGGGGCATCTACTACATCAAGTAGGTGCTACCGAATTGCATGAAGTTGTCATGGAGGTATCGGTCGAGTCGAGCGATTTATGACAAGTGCATGGTGCAAAGGTAACTGGATTTAAAAAAAAAAGTAAAAAAAAAAGGGAAGAAAAACATGAAAAAGAAAATGAAAAAAAAAATTGATGAAGATCACGTAGAGAGAAAAAAAAAAAAGAGGAAAGGAAAAAAAAAGGAAACGTTTTTGTCATGTAAGAAAAAAAAAGGAAAGAAAAAAAAAACCGACGTGGTAAGGAAAAAAAAAAAGGAAAAAAAATGAAAGAAAATAAATGTTGTATTTGTGCCGAATTGGTATTTCCATGTATTTTGGAAACGTGAAATTGGTTTTTTGGCATAAAATTTAATTTGCCATTTTTGGGAAAGCCGAGATGTTTTGGTTTTTTGGAAGTTTATTTCCATGTTATTGATGGTGTGTATCATGTATGTATAAGAAAAAAAAATTTCTGGTGAAAAAAAAAAGAAAAAAAATAAAAAAAACTTATGGTAACCCGAGTCGGGTCCAAGTAAGTCATATGAAGTTGTCGCAGAGGTGTTGCTCGAGTTGTGTGACTCATGAGCGGTGATTGGAGCCTAACCACAGCCATAAAGAAGGAGACGTCAAGCCACAACAAAATAAGGTATATGTTTTATGTTCTAGGAGATTAAATCAACAAAGTTTGATGGTTGTGTGACCATGATCTGTCTAGAATACCAAAATAATTTTCTGTGAAGTTTGTATACGGGTCAAGCATCATCTGGAAATCAAATCATGTGAAAAATCAAAAGAATTCAGTATGAAATCAGGGTAATTCGGTCCGAACTGAGGTTGTTTCGGTCCGAAATTAAGGGAGTTCGGTCCGAAATTGAAGGTAATTTGGTCCGAAATCATAGTTTGGAGACTGTTTTTTGTGCTAAAATAAAAAAAAAAATATGGTGATTCAGATAGGTGTAGTGCAGTATAGCAGACAATTAATGGTGTAATGTTGTGGTGACTTGTTTAGAAATTTTTTGATTATGTGGTAAAATTGTGGTTTTGGGTATGATAAATGCGACAATAAATGAATTTCAAATGGCCCAAGTTGGGTTATGAAGGAGGCCCAAGTCAAGTCTAAGGAAATGATCAAAGTCGGGTCCAAGGAAAGGGTCCAAGTCGGGTCCAACAATGTGGCCCTAATCGGGTTAAAATAAGCAATTTGCATGTGTAACCAAATATCTCTCTCAAGGGGAGAGCAAAATTGAGAGAGATCTTTGGTATCAATCAAGACGTGGCTCATGGCGGGTCAAGAAAAGAGGCTCAAGTCGAGTCTGAAAGATTCTTCGAGTAGAGGAGCAAGATGTCTTCAAGTCGAGGGCATGTGAAGTCAAGAGTTGTAACCGAGTATGCAAGCCACCAAATATCCCTCTCAGGGGGAGTGTTGAAGTGAGAGAAATATTTGGTGTCCAAGATGGATATCAAGAGAATAAGCATGAGAGATTATGATCAATGGAGACGATAGGCTCTAGTCATGTCATATGGTCCAAGTTGGGTCAAATGGTCAAGGCGAGTCAAGACTTAGACCTTAATCCAAGAGTAGGACTCGGGTCAAGCACAAGTGTGCTTGAGTCAAGTGGATATCGTGTCATGTAATGGATTCTACAAGATGGCTATGAAGGCAAAGATCAAGTCATGTGCGAGTCAAGCATAGTTTGCTCAAGTCTAGTGCATGTCAGGTCAAATGATTCAAAGCTATTGAAAGGAGAAATTGGAGATGTGATGCGATAGGAGAATATAAAGAGTTATCTACTTGGTATAAGGTTAGTAAATAAAATAATATCTCTCATGTGATGTGTATGAATGATAAAAGTGGCTTGAGATAAAAGATTACTTGGCTTTGGTGCACGGGGCGTGCCAAGAAGGCACGGACCAGGCAAGATGTGTTTAATGCAAGGTGCTAGGGTCTAATACAAGTTGTGTGACTCGTGCTAACAAAAGAAGATTTTGATCCATGTGGCGGTGTGTGCCGTCGTCGTGTGTGCGACTCATGGATGGTTTGAAACAAGAACTTGGTGGCATGTGTGTGCCAATGAAGATAAAAGGTGTGTGCCTTGGATGACGGTGTGTACCGTGTGTAGCACTCTAAGCAAGTGAGACATGACAAGTTAGTACATGTCCACTTGAGGGGGAGTGTGAGAAAGTGCTGCATGAAATCGTGCTCTGGATTGAATGCGTGACACTAAACAAAAAAAGAGCAATATTGATCAAAGTTAGAAAATAAGAAAAAGAACCGATCACGGATACCAACCCCAACGAGTAATTTGGCAAGTTGACATTTCCAAGTGTGTACATGTCAACTTGAGGGGGAGTGTTGAAATATATGAGGTCTACATGTGTGTGTATAGACCGAATTATGTAGCGTGAGGTTCGTTTGAAGGAAACAGATAAACACAGGTTCAGTTCGGTCCGAACCAGGGTTAATTCGGACCGAACAGAGAAGACTACAATCTACCCAGGAATGATTTCGGTGCGAAATGGTTGTATTTCGGTCCGAAATGGTATGCCGACCTAGCATATTTGGTAAGATATTTGTGAGATTTGGCAAGAAAAGAAGGATGGTGTATTTCCATATTGAAGAGGATCTGATGTGTGTCAGAAGAGAAGGAAATAAGAAGAATAAAGACAAGATTGTGTGAATTAATTTTATTACCAAAAATGCTAGTTGCCTTATGTAATTTTCTTGTTGTCTATTTATCTTTCCCTTCTCCCTCATGTTACGTATCTCAGAAAATTCAGAAAATAAATAAAAAGAGTGTGCGTGTGTGTGGAGGACGTAGGCACCAAGTTGGTGCTGAACCTCGTTAAATTCTCGTGTCACTTGTTTTAAATTTGTGTGATTGTTTATTCTGAGATCCTCGTGCTGAGCAACCCTAAAGTGCACGGTTCTTGTGCAGTTGCACTTGGATCGTGCCTCCTCGAACCTAAAATCTAACTTCCGCTGCATAGATGCTCAAATTCTTAACAAGTTTAATAGAATAACACCTTACACCGTCGATCAAAATTTATATGTGAAACTTATATTCAAAATACTGATAAATTTTCAATGAGTCCAGAAAGCAAATGTCAATGCTAATTACACGAGTTCACACTTGGGCGGGATAAACACAGACTTGATAGGTGTTCTAATTTTCTAGTCAGATCCTCAACTGATGCATTTCTGGTCGAGGTGGTTGAAAACTTGAAATTCATCCGCGTGTCTATAGGCTTAGCTACAGGCTACTTTTTAACACTGACGAGCCTCATCCAACAAAAATGGTAGGAACATGAAAAGGCAAAATAAATAACACCGTAATTTTTCTCTTTTCTTAAAATTCACAAAGATCCACAAACTCTAACGAGTCTCCTCATCCAACAAAAATGGTAGGAACATAAAAAGGCAAAAATAAATATTACCGTAAATTTTTCTCTTTTCTTAAAATTCACAAAGATCCAGAAACACTAACGAGTCTCCTCATCCAACAAAAATGGTAGGAACATAAAGAGGCAAAATAAATAACGTCGTAATTTTTTTTTCTTAAAATTCACAAAGATCCACAAAACACATGCTTATTTTGTCATCCCAGTGGCTCTATTTTTTAAAATTGGGTTTGCTTAAATCGATAAATATCGGATCAAATTCAGATAAAAAAGAATGATAAAATCTAACTTTTTAACTTCAACTTTATATCTATCTGCAGTTTTAAATTAGGTGTAACTTTCAGCAATACTGTAAAAATTGAGCAAAACAAATTAATTTAGCTGCATTTTTATTATGTTATGCATTCTTAGTAGGAGAGTTTCAAGTTAAGTCTTCGGTCAATACACCTCTAACAACAATAAAAATTCGGAAGGACGTTTGGAACAACATACAATAATTTGAAATTTTTATAACAACAACAACAACTACTAAGCCTTTTGTCCCAAACAAGTTGGATAGGCTAGAAAAGAAACCCAACAAAGTCACTAAGTCATCGAAAAAAAGAAGTATATGTCAAAAATAGGGCTAATAATAGTAAAAAAAAATATATATGGAGAAAATAAAGTAGTAGTAGTAATAATAATAATAATAATAATAATAATAATAATAATAAATAGTAATAGTAGTACTGAGGCCTACACCTAAGTCGTAAGCTAATACTATAACCTACAAATCTAAGACAATACTTGACCCCTAAATTCACATCTCATGGCTCTGGCACGTGAATTGCTAACTTCCATGCGGTCCTATCCAACGCCAACTCCTTAGAGACGTTCCATTCTTTAAAGTCCCTTTTTTACTGCTTCTTCCCATGTCAATTTTGGTCTACCTCTGGCTCTCCTTGTGTTTTCAAAGCGGTTGAGAATTCCGCTACGCACGGGTGCCTCCGGAGGTCTACGTTGGACATGCCCAAACCATCTCAAACGATGTTGGACCAACTTCTCCTCTATCGGTGCAACCCCAATCATATCCCGTATGTCATCATTTCTAATCTGATCCCTCCTCGTATGCCCACACATCCACCGCAACATGCGCATCTCTGCTACACTCATCTTTTGGACGTGTCGTCTTTTAGTAGCCCAACATTCAGCGCCATACAACATCGCAGGTCTAATTGCCGTCCTATAGAACTTTCCTTTTAGCTTCTGTGGGACTTTCTTGTCACATAACACTCCTGATGCTTGTCGCCATTTCACCCACCCTGCTCTTATCTTATGACTAACATCTTCATCCATGTCGCCATCACTCTGCAACATCGACCCTAGATATCGAAAAATGTCTTTCACAGGCACTACCTGTCCATCTAAATGAACATCTCTATCTTCTGGTCCTGCCCCACTAAACTCACACCTCATATACTCCGTTCTTAGTTCTACTAAGTCTAAACCCTTTCGACTCTAGAGTTTGTCTCCACAACTCAAATTTTCTATCGACATCTATCCTACTCTCATCGATTAGCACCACATCATCCGCAAAGAGCATACACCAAGGAATCTCTCCTTATATGTCCCTCGTGATTTCATTCATCACCAAGGCAAAAATGTAAGGGCTCAATTTTGAAGATATGGTCTGTCAATTGTTCAAATATATATTTCATATTACTAATTTACTTTTAATCTGCTAAAGTTTTTTAGAAAAATACAGGGATGGCTATGCAAAGAAAACTTGAAGCATGGTTTATTGACATTAATGCACTGATTGCCCGTACGAACTATAAAAAATGGATTCATGTTTTTTTAATAGTACTTGGCAAAAATGTTCTACTGATTAGTTTTCAAGTTTCCCATATTACCCTTTATGCTTATATATGAATATTGAATCATCTTTTCTTAAAAGCACTGGAACGGGCACACCTCTTTGGCGAACTTAGGAAGAAGGTATGGTATTATTATTTTTTTTTTTTTGAGAAAAGCACCCCTGAAAGAGCGACTGCATCTATTATAACAACACATGCAGAGTTTTACAAAACAAAGTCACATAGAATGTGACTTAAGAAGAAAGTAAACATACAAACTAAAAAACATATAGCCCAATGTCTAGACTAAATGAAACAAAACAAGAGAAAGCAGAAAACAGATTAATATCTACTAAAAACTACTATAACTAATCCAGCAGATCTTCATCTGCTTCCTCCACAGAAGCTCCCTCTCCAGCTTGTTGAAAATGCCTTTCCAAACCTGTTTTGGTTCCTGTCCAGAAATAGAACAAACTTAAGATAGCTAAATAGAGACTAGAAGTGTTAAAACTTCCAATGTCTCTTGCTTGCTGGAAAACAATTTTGTTTCTTGCTTTCTAGACTTCCCAAACAAAAGCAGCAAGCAAAGTTTTATAATAAATTCTTTGCTCCTTATTCCCAAGACAAATTTGTACCCAAATCGCATTAATACTACTGGCATTTATAACCAAACCCTTATTATTAAAAGTATTAAAGATATTCCAAAAAGTAAAAACCACTGGACAATGCAGAAAAAGATGGTTTATCGATTCCTCTTGTCCACAAAAACAACACATGTTGACCCCCTCCCAACCCCTATGCTGCAAATTATCTAGAGTTAAAATTTTATTTTCTAAAACCAACCAGACAAACAATTTGACTTTTAATGGAATCTTCAAAGGCCAAATTGAATCCCTCTTGTCAAACTTTACCCCTCCTGTACTTAAAAAATTGTACATTGACTTCACAGTATAAAGCCCAGAAGTATTCCAGCGCCAGCTAATATCATCAGCATTATCATTAAAAGAATAATTTCTGAGAAAATTAGTTAACTTAATCTTTTCCTCCCTAAGAGAATTTGTCACCCCTCTTTTCAAGAAAAAATTAATATTCCCCCTTGCCAAACACTACTCACAGATACATGTTTTTTCTTAGTCTTAGCAAACAATTCAGGGTAAACCCTAGATAAAATCCCTTCAGAGGACCAATTATCATGCCAAAAATCTGTCATAGCCCCATTATTAACTAATTTTGTATACCCTACTCGCATAACAGACTTCAACGAATTGACTTGCTTCCAAAAAGGGGAGAAAGAAGAACTGGCTCTATTGGTGTACTTAAATTTAATGATATCTTTCCAAATTCCCTGAATATCTGGATTAAGATATTTCCACATCCACTTACCCATAAGTGCTTTATTCATTAGACAGGTATTTAAAATTTCCCACCCTTCATCTTCTTTGGGTCTGCAAATCTTTTCCCAACTTACTAAACTAGTTATTGTAGTCGCAGCTTCGCTGCGCTATGTTTTTTTTATTGACAAATTGTAATGATTTTTTTATTGACAAATTTATATGATTTAAATCTTCCATTCATCACGTCTCAAATCCAAATATATCTAAATTATAATAAGAAACATCATTTTACACCACACTAACCACAACCACCATAAATCAAAGAATTTTTTGCGGTACTGTCTAAACCTAAAGAACGTATACACAACAGATTGACTGACCATGCATGAGTAATTAAAATATTCACTAATTCAGTATCATGTGCACACCGTCATTTTCATCAAGCAAAACCACAACAAATTGCTTGGTCGTCCATGGTCCCAAGCCTAAAAAAAGTGATCTCTATTGTAAAAAAAAAAATTAACTTTGAAAAATTGCAATTGCTGAAGGAAAGGCTGCTCAATCTATATTTCATTTACTATGTTATAATCGTTTGCTTTGGGCTCAGTTGTATGGCATTTGGTGAAAATTTTTAAAAATAGCAAATTAGCAAATATTTATTGATTACAAATGAATTTACTGGTTATAACGGAGAGAGTCTTTAATGTCAGTTTTAATAACAATCGAAAGTAAAAGATGTCTGCCTGTTATATTGTTTTTGATGCCATCAATTCTTTTAGAACAGTCAGGCAAGAGATCACTCATTCATATTCATCACCTTGTCATCATTAATGTTGGTACGATAAACTGTATTAATACTGGTATAACCTTTCACGTCCCACATAAGTACCAAAAAAATAGTGCTTGTGCTAAGAAAAACATGATAAAATTATAGCTAGAAGCTTTGCATTGTTGTATCACTCCTCATGTGATTCGGTAATTGCTATCCTTGCACCAGATTGAAGTGTGTCAGATACCATTATGCATTCTCATCGTGTAGCATCTCAGTAGCTTCAGATGTGTCAGCTGAGTGCATTTGGCACCTCATTCCTATCTTGTGGCAGCTAGCATGCAATGAAGCTCCTAGTTATGTCATCAGCAGCAAGACCTACCCAATATTGCACAAAACTCTGTATCAATACTAATATACTTTTGAGTATTCTTGGGATTTTTATCTTAAAATTGATCTCATTTCTCAATTGCCAGATTGACCAGCAAAGTTCACGAAAGCACATAATAAAAGCTTGCTTTTTCCTTGCATGTAAAGTATGAGAAAATTTTACAATACCATGTAAAGAAGTTAGATGAATCAAAAGTAGCATGACACTGTCCCACAAAACCCCACATGTCTAGCAAAGATGTGGAGAGGACGTTCTCTTCTTTTTGCTCTTCTCATGAATTGATAGTGCACACCTGATTAGATCAACCCAAGAAAATGGAGGAGAGGTTATAATTAACTATTATAACTATAATTAAAAGCAACTAATAACTATTATAAACCTAGATTTTTTTTTAATGAGATACAATGACTAATGAGGCATCTAAATTGGAATTACAATTATTTTCCAGCAATCACAATATCTGAATAAATATATATATATATATATATATATATATTATGACAGATACTGAAGATTTCAAACAAAGATGGTAATTGGTGAATAATGCTTATTTTACCAGTAAAGAGAAGACGCAGCTAATAAGATAATTTGTTAGAAAAATAGAATTTTCATAAAAAACAACAAACTGAAAATTCTAATATCAAATCAGTAGTTCTACAAAAAAAGGGAAGGGCAGACACACTCATTACTACATCAGGTCTAATATTTTCTCATTGGCATGCTAACAAATTTTTTGGAATTGAAATTCTATCTGATTTCAAAAATTTGTTGTAATTAATCTATAAGTCCAAAAATTATGAAAATTTTACAGAAGATATGTCGACCATAGAGCATCTACAGTTAAAATTTTATTCAATTCTGTCTAACCATTGACGAAATAAAAATTATTTAGTAAAATGCCAAAAGTACCCTTTGTGCTGAGTGTAATGAAAATTAGATGTGAACATGAATAATTAGGTATGTTGTATTTGATTGCATATGTTTATATTTCCAGCAATAAAGCTCAACTCACAACATAAAAAACAAATGCAATTGTTATTTTTTATTATAAAAATAAGAAAGGCTTATCAAACCTCATAACTCCGTAAAAATAGCAATAAATCATCTTGAAAATAGAATAATGGGTTAATTTTCTTTTTACCCTATTAAATTTGATCCCATACAAAATTGTCATGTTGTTATTAAAATATAAAAAGAAGAAGAAAGTAATTAATGTGCTTTTGCCACCGCCACTCAACATACATGCAATATAAATGACTTGTTTGCGGCCTAAGACTTAAGATTCTTGGTGTTTCACAAAAAGCAAATTAACCCTACTTGGCATCAGATAACAAAAGAAATAGTACTGCCACAATAAACTTTGTCAATAAGAAAATTAAATCTAAGAGGTGTTCAACCCTTGGCAGTCTTTACCAACAAATAGGTGCATGTTATACTTTAGATACCATTACATATCAACATGGAACAATCTTACCTCTTTGACCTTTCGACTTTTCCTTCATTTATGCGACAATTATGCAAGCAAGTAAACCTACTTTTTGCACCTTAGCTTCCCTCCTTCATTAATGAAGGAGCATAACCTAAGTAAAACTGAGCAACAATATCCAGTATTTAATTTGAAGGCAGCAGATAGTAACAAAATTGGTCTAGAAATGAAGTCAAAAAGCTAATAGATAATGTAAGAAAAAGTTTTTAAAAAATAAATATAAGAAATTTTCAGCAACACCTCAATATGCAGAACTCACTTTTGTTGACTCCAGCTTAGTTGGTAGAAAAAATGAACAGTTTCCGTAGACCTGAGAAAAGAAATTTGAAATTATAATCTGATTAAATAATGAAAAAAGTCAAAATCTCAGTTACAACATTCACTATGCAAATTAAGTTAACAATAAAACCATGACAAAACGATTTAAACATTGATTATTTTAATGCCATATCAGTTGCACATAGTTTGGATGCATTTGCCATATCGTGATTTTGTCCGTCTCGGCTACGACACTCAGAAACTTGAAGCCAATGTGCCATTTGCACATGTCAGCTCCAATTACACATTAATAGAATCCAAAATTGTATCATTATAAAGTGTAATTTCAGAGACACTTGGTCCATTAGGTACATTATCATAAGTTGACAAATGTTAACTTCTTATAATTAAAATAAGAATTGAGAGCTGTCATTTAAGCATGGCTATAACGTATATTATAAATATAATAGTTGTAATTACCATCATCACTATTGCAACTATTTTTATATTTGTGAACTGATCAATGAGTACATATTAGTTTTATTATTTAATCAAAATCCAAGAATTACTATCTTGCCCGTAGACAACAATTGGTACATTATACGTGCAACATCCTACTGGCATGGCAACTATCACCTATTTTGTACTACTGATATTGTCAACATCAAGATGAATGTCCAGATCGTAACCTTAAAAGTATTCTATGGTGCTCTTAGGAGTACCGTCAATCTGGACCTCCTCCTTAAGTCCTTGGTGATGCAGATCCCACATTGCTTGGCTATGAAATCTGCATTTATCAAGCTGACTAAAACACTGCAGATGTGCACGAATACTTATGTCGAGGTCATTTAGGCTCTGGTCAGTTCCATAGGTCACCTTTTCTGGTTTGGCACCATCTCCACAGCTAGACGTTGTGCTGCCAGTTGAGCCAGCTTCTCTGCAAGCTGCACATATGGTGTCAAGCTGCCATTTTTTAAGACACCTAAATAAATAAATAAAAAAAGTCAAGAAAATGTGAAATTGCTACATTAGCAAAAATGTCAAACTAAAATCATGCTTAAACAATGAAAAACTATATTCACGTAATAAAAAAATAGCTTACCCAACTGGTTGGAATATAATTATCAAAACCAGCACATCTCTTGTCACAATGTTGAAAACTTTGTTGCCATTTGACAATAACAAAAAGTGAGTCGAAAATTAACGTCGTTATTGCATTTTCTAGAAACCTAATATAAGACAAAAACAATTATTGGATAGTAGTATTGAATTAACATATTAATAAAATATGAGTATGGGAAACAAATCATAGAAAAAGGAGTTTTTCTTTGGCAAATCATAGAAATGAGTTTTTCTTTCACAATTTACTTATTTTCGTGAATCGAATTTGCTGAACAACAAAAAGAGATTTAAAAAAAATAAGGTGCATAATGGAAATTAGTTCTTCTGAATTTTGTTTAAGTCATACTCTTGTAAATTAGAGAACGATTCAATACACACAGGAAGCAACTTCTAAAATCAATGAAATTTATTGCATATGGCTTCAAAATCAGTAAGTTTAATTATGGAAAGGAAAGAGGAATTAGTACCAATTAAATTGAAGAGCTCAAGCAAATCACTGAACGATCTCTCTACCTTCGCTAGAACCTTCATCTCCTGGTCGTAGCGGTAAGGTGGTTTGGCAGAAAAGGAAGCGAAGACAAAGAGAGGCGGAGGAACTGGCGAGGCGACGGCGAGGAGGGATGTGGGGAAGGGGTGAGGCGAGTTTGGTGGAGGAAGAAGCGAAGAGAAAGAGTGGCGACAAAGAAGAGGGATGAGGGGCACGGGGGTGAGACGGGTTTGGCAGAGGAGAAGCGTCGGAAGGAAAAGGGAGAAAGGGGGTGCGTGGGCTGGGGGAGAAGAAAGGGCTGGAGTATGGAGATATGAGTACGGGAGAGAGAGAGGCAATCAGATTTTAGCAACGACAAATGAACGACTCAGATCGAGTTTCGCTAATGGACGGCTCAGATTTCCGCATACATAGCGGCATGAGACTTAATTATACTTCTTCCTATCCTCAGACCCCAATCTGCCCCATAAGGAAGGTATGGTATTAACTATCAAGGTATAACGGTGCAGAGCATTCAAATAGAAGGAGGATTGCACAGAAATCTCTACTACTTATAAATGCACCTAGAGAAAGGTCACAACAATTTTTGTTAACAATTATTATACCGTTGATCTGTAAATGTATGGTTAGATCTGTCTCAACACATCTCTATGCGCACACAAGGAAAGAATTATCTCGGTTTTTAATTGCTGCACAGAAGGAAAAAATTTTCTTTGGATTTGATTGGTTTTCCATCTAATATAGAAACAATTGAATAACATATCAATTTGTATCGATGATAAATTAAGAAACATATTTTTATTGTCTAACATTATTTTGTTTTTTTGTTTGCCCACATATGAGGGCATCTTATACTAGTATTGATGCAAGGTTTTACCGGAGGGTGCAGGAAGCACCACCCAGAGCTGTTATATTTGTTGATTACCCAGAGCTTAAACTATTTTTAAGCTTATTGTTAGTAGGAAATAAGTTTGTTTCTCTGAAGGTTAAGGTAGGTTAGTTTATCAGTAGTGTTATTTTTGCTAGGATTAAGGGAGATTTTATAATTTGGATTGCTGTAAGTTGTGACATACTTTTATACTGTTTTCCTTTTTTAATAAAACCTACGGGCATCTAAATCTTCAGAAAAAAAAAAAGAATCATCTTTCCTTAAAATTGTTTATTAATATATGATAGTACCAATAAAACATCTCACCCAATTGAAGAGAAGAGAGGTGAGACGATTCAATATACATCATGATTGTTTATTAACCAAAATTTGCATATTTATTGCTCCTTTTTTTAGGAAAATGGTCAATGCCTCTTTCTAATCTCCTTTTATTTTCTTTGGGAATCTAGAAAGTTGCGGAGGCTTTAAGTGGCTAAGCAGGTGGGAAGAATTTAGAGGAGCCAAGGAAAGGCAGTTGAATGAGGCAAATTAGATGACAGAATCAAGGATAAATGACTGCATCAAAAACAATAATAATTTTCAGAACTCTGAAGTTAAATCTTCATAATTGTAAAGATCTGTTGCCTCTTCCTATTTGAATATAAATGGAGTAATAAATGTACAATAAATCATTATTTGAATATGACTGTGTAGCATGAACATGAGAGAGTGATAAATGTACAATAATTCATAATTAAAGCTTATTGAATATATTTGGTGGTTTTATTTCGTCTTAAATAAAATATAAGATTTACGTTTTCTTTTAAGATGCCACATTTGTGGTTTTCCTGCTAATTTCATCACTGTTAATACTCTCCATTGCACGATCAATCAAAATAGATGGACCATTTTGACTTACGGACTTCGTTACAACTAATAATTAGTTATTCTTATACTAAATTTTTAAGCTCCTTTCCATTACCAAAATGTACTAACTACAAAAAAAAATGTGGTTACATTAAATATAAGACTAATCCAATTTGCTAAGATTAATAAACTGGGAATTATTACCTATTACTTGGGTACTAATTATTGAGGGGCGCCAAATAATCGTCTTCGGACCAATTTTTCATATTTTACTAATTCATGATCCTGGGGATACATTGATACTTTGATAGAGAATGGACAAAACTGAAGTATGGACCAGCGTTAGCTGGTGTGTATCAGTGTATGGCACTAGTGATTTTGAAAAAGAGCAAGATTCTGGTAATTTATTCATAGTGTGCTTTGTGTACTTTCAGAAACAACAATCACCGATGCAGTACATAAAAACCATGGTGTTATACTTTAATTTCTCTCTTATTGTGAAATTACTTAATTCATAAAAAATATTCAATATGCATAAATATATTAAACTTTAATTTTACTACTTACTCAACATAAAATAATACAACAAATATTAAATATATACAACATATAAAATTATTTCCATCAGCAAAAAAAATATTATATTAATCTTTACACATTCTAAAATGGTAATATATTTTTTTGTGGAGAAGGATTTGGAAGAGGGACAGTCTCTCGCACGCTAAGCAATGGCACCGCCACAATTGACCATCATATCTCAAATCGTCACCAATTGGCTCCGTATCCCTTTGTCTATTAATTTTGGGAGAAAAATACTACAATCTTAATGACATTAATTACCTTTTTTTTATGCAAAATCTAAATCCTACGTATATCATAATCATTGTTTGATAAATTACAGTGATCTTTCATTGATTAATTTTCTTTTGTTTATCTTCTAATAATCATGCAAATTATAATCAATTTATTTTGGATTGAGAAAAATAGAGGCAGTCAGGATCGAGCGAAGCTCGATGTACTCATCTAGTGACTAATAAGTGTGCAAAATACAAATAGGCCATTTAACTGGATCATGCTCATGCCTCGTACGTCTTGATTTTTGTAAAAATGAAAATTATGTTCATGGCGTGTAGGGGAACAGCGCGTACGTATAGGGTAATTTTGTTCGTCAAGTTTTATTTTTTTCTTTCCTCTTTCTTATTGACTTATTGATCTACTGATGGACAATTTGGATACATTTTAAAAATTAGAGTTGCATATTTGTAAGTAAAGTGGCATATCTCTCATTTTGGAAAAAATTGATGACATAAAACAAATTTTAACAATTTTATAGCGGCATAAAATTAATTTGTAATTTTAGAATGGCAAATCCCTAATTGTAAATTTTCATCATGGAAAATATGTAATTATTCCAAACAATATAAAATTGAGATTTTTTATGATAAATAAAAATATTTTATTATAAGAAATAAACTTTTGATAAAAAAAGGGTGATTCTTCCATGCGGACTGATTAACCCGACTCAAAACCCGAGATAGGATAGAATACGGTCATACGGAGTAATGAAAATTGACTCTTTTACCCTTCACTTCAACAGAGATCATTTTTTTATGGTATGTGATCCGTCCGATTTATAACAAATCAACGATCAATAAAAAACAATCGCATGGCAGAATTTGCCTAAAAATATATATGACAAAACGCCTTAATTAAATATCTGTTAAAATTGTACGTCGCTAAATGTACAATTTTTTCATATCCTTCGTCCATTTTCAGATAAAGCATGGATTTTAAATTAATACTTATCTTGATGGTCCGACTCCAAATCTGTTTTAAAATAAAAAATTCGGAAATGAAGGGTCCAGTTAATAAACCCCTTCCTCTTCATTCTCTCTTTCCCGATTCCCGTTTCCACTCGAGTATCTCTCCGACTGTTTTGCGATAAAACTCATGGCCTCTCCATGCGGTTTCCACACCCCTAGCCACCTCAGGCAGCTTTCTGTACTCCTCTTCACCTCTCTCTCACCACCCATAAACACCATTAATGGTGGATTTGGGCCATTCCGTCCTAAATCGCGAAAAATCGGATCGTTCCTGACCAATTCCGTTCCGAATCGGCTGAGTTTAAGAACCATCGAATGGCAGTCAATAATCTACGTTACGAAGTAAAAGTTTGCATCTCCCTCTCCTAAATTAATGTTGGTTTTTTGTAGACAGTGCATGTTTCCTGCATTGTAATGCAAATTTTTTTGCTTTAACTTCTTTGCCGATTAGTTAATCTATTGTTTTCTTATTTTTACTGCTATTTAAGGCAATGAATTGTAGCATATATCTACAGTTTGCAAACTATTTGGGCAAACTATATTGTAAAATAATACCGTTCAGCTGTTCAATTTTAAGGGCCTCATAAAAGTTACAATTTAAATGAACTCATTTGTCCCACGTTTTCAGTGTAATTATTGACTGTTGATATTTAGGATGTTTCTTTCATAAATTAGGTGATGGATTATTATTTTGTCCCTTTTCCTTGGATGGAAATTCCACAAATATATGTGTTTTGTACACCCTGAAAAATCATGCTGTAGTGATACCAATACGGCAATACCGGTTATTTGACCTGAAAAATCATTTTTCACAGAGTGCTTGTTCAATGTAATTGAATCCGAAACCAACGTCACTACCTTAGTACTAAATACTCATTCAGATACTTCAGTTGGTTGTAATAGAATCTGAAACTAACCTTAGTATTTAATAATTCAGGTACTTTTGTTAGAGGAAGGGCTACAAGGCTCATGGCACAGAGGCACGGTAATTGATATGAAGCCGCGCCAGCTTACTGTGATGTACAACTACCTCTTTGAGACTGAGCAACCACAATCCCTGAAACTAGCTGAATGCGTACCAGTTTCCTCTGCTCTAGATGGCATTTTACCGACAAAACTCTTCTCTCGGCCATAAAAAAGGAACAATATACGCCCATATGCATGCCGCCTCCCGCTCCAGCCATATGAAGCAACCTATGGCACGTGTGTCGATGTATGTGTGGAAAATGTACACTGGGAGGGGATCATCACTGAAGGCACAAATGACCAGACTGCACAAATCATGCAGGTAAATGTGCTCTATCCTGATTTGGGGATTGAGGAGCCTGTGCTGCTTCAAAATCTCAGCCTATCGTCAGATTGGGATGAGGTCACTGGGGAGTGGACCCTGCGAGGTAGGTGGAAATTTCTAGAAGCTCTCGAGGCACAGCAGCATGAGCTTGAGAAAGACAGTTTGTGCATGACGGTGCAGCAGTTGTGGCACATGGCGAGGTCCCAGCCTTATTTTATCAAAAAAGTTGGTGAATGGACCTGTGGGACCAGGAATGAGTGGTTTTCTGTGGTGTTAAGACTGTTGCACCGTCTACCACACTTGAGGACTTCAGCATCACTACAGTCAGGGACAGTTTTAGGAAGTGTGTCTGATTTTGTTGAAGCCTACAGAGATAGGAGGAGCAGCCAACCAGGTATCTCGAGTAAGAACTTAAAGGAGAAATCTGATATTGCACGGTCCCACTTGAAGTCACTAGGTTGGAAATTCATGGAGACTAGAGGCGGCACCAAATATTATGTTTCTACTGACGGGACGCGTTATGACTCATTCATCAAGGCTTGTGAAGGGTACCTTTCAGTGAATTCTCAAGAGAGAGATATACCTGAAGAAACATCGGGATCCTCTACTTCTGTTCTGACAGAAATATCAAGTGCTCCGCTGAAAAGGCATCACACATTTGGTGCCGAACTGGCATCTCAGCAAGGGAAATCTAAGAAGAGGAAGTTTAGAGATGCTGTAAATCTGAACAAAGAGAGGGAGATACTCGCAAAATCAAAGGGAAACTCCAATTCATGCCATGAAACTGAATCTAGTGGTCCAAGGCCTCCCTCAGCGCGTCCAAAAACAGTCTTATCTCTTTTAATAGACAAAAATCTGGTGATTCCTAGGACTCGAGTTTCATATCAATATAAGCACTTCCGCAAAGATGGGGTAATTACTTGCAATGGTATAAGGTGCATCTGTTGCAATAAGTTTTTAAGTGCCACAAATTTTGAGTTGCACGCCAGAGGAGCGAGCTCTGGGAAACCTCTAATGAATATCTACTTGAGGGATGGTAGGTCTCTCCTACAATGCCTTGTGGAGGCAATTGCATCAGGAAAATTGTGTACGCGGTTTTGTACCTGTTTGAAGGCCAGTGAGGAGGATTATAACTGGGCCAGTGATGTGATATGCTCTGCCTGCCACCAAGGTGGCTCTCTAACTGAATGTTGTAACTGTCCCTCGGCTTTTCATCCTTCATGTGTTCACTTGAAGGTAATTTTTAATTTGTTTTGTGCTTTATACCATATTTAGGTACTGTAAGATTTTGATACTTGATTATTGACATAATTACAATCGTCTCTTGGTTTATATAATGTTGGGTGACATCTGTTCTAGACACTAAATTCCCTCGGTAAATGTGGCACTATGTACTATATTGCAGCAGAATACTAGATATTTTTCTTCTGATTACCGGCTGAAAATTTATTATATCTTTTTGGTTGTTTTTCCCACTACAGAGAACTCCTGAATGCTATTGGTGCCCTTTGTGCTGTTGCCGGGTTTGCGGGTCAGGTGATCACACTCCAAATTCAAATGACTTGTGCGACAAATCTGTGGTAGTCTGTTGTGATCAGTGCGAAGGAAGATGTAAATTGTCTTTTCCTTTTGACTATGGATAGTTAATTTTATATATATATATATGAAGTTATCTGTCCTAAAGATACATTCATTCATAGTTTTGAAATTTTCTTTTTCTTTAATCCTATTAGTTCACCTTGGATGCGTGAAAGATGGCTGCCAGGGGCTCCCTGGGTTTGGTTGCTGCCAGACTGAAACATGGTTTTGCAGTAGTCGATGCTGTGAGGTAATTTAAAGCTGCTTTCCCCTAGCCTCCCTTTTTTCTTTGTTTCTTTGTTTCTTTCTATTTTCTTCTTTTGTCCACCTTTCCTTTTTTTCCTCGTCTCCTCATTTTTCAATGTCTTATCAGTGATAGTTGCACCGATTGCTTGGGTTGCTGGTGTCGACTTTAAATTGTTGGATGTTGTGCCCCACAAACTTGAATTCCCTTGTCAATAATTAGTATGGTGCTGTGACCTATATTGGTACCAGAATACCGTTACCTATAATTAATTTGACTTTGCCATTTCCACTTCTCTTCTGACTAAATTGATGACAAACCAAAGGTGATGCAAACCTCTCTGCTGCAGCCCTCCACCTGCACCCGGATCCTTTGGTCGGCAACATAAAATAGACCATGTGGTCGGCACCTGTTGTGAAACGTCCGATCTAAAACGGACGGTGCGATCTGAGAGATGAATTCTTCCCTTCCAAAAAAAAAAAACGTGTATATGCTTCTTTCCTCTCCGCTTGGATACGTAGACGAAGCTTGATAGCGCACAACTGTTGAAATTGAATTCACTCTCGCGCGCAAAACCTGTCCCCCTTTCCAAAATCGTTGCTCTCTCTCTCTCTCTCTCTCAGACACATAATCGCTTTTGTGACTCCAAAATCGTTGCTCTCTCTCTCAGACACATAATCTCTTCGTTTGGAACCCCAAAATCTCACAGATGCGATTCTCCTCTTCTGCGTGACTCACAGAAAGAGGTAATCGTGCGCAAAACCTCTCACGCCTTTCCAAAATCGCTAATCCTTAGTACATCATTTGTTTCTTATAAAAAATGCTAAAAAAAATGTCAATTCTGTTTAATTTGAAAATCTGCTTGCTGTACCAGTTTCTGAAACTCAAATCTGTCTGATTTAAAAAAAATTATTACAATTAATCTGTATATCCAAAAATTATGAAATTTTTATATAAGGTGCATATTATCATTTTTTATGTACAGTTAAAATTTCAATTTATTCTGTTTAACCGTTCATGAGATAAAAAAGATTTCGTAAAACTGTCAAAAATGCTTTCTGCTGTTGTACCAGTTTTCTAGAAACTCTATTCTATCTGATTTCAAAATTTATTACAATTAATCCGTATTTCAAAAATTATGAAATTTTTACAGAAGGTGCATACTATCATGTTTTATGTACAGTTAAAATTTCAATTTATTCTGTTTAACTGTTCATGAGATAAAAAAAGATTTCGTAAAACTGTCAAAAATGCTTTCTACTGTTGTACCAGTTTTCTGAAACTCTATTGTCTGATTTCAAAAATTTATTACAATTAATCTGTATGTCCAAAAATAATGAAATTTTTACAGAAGGTGCATACTATCATGTTTTATGTACAGTTAAAATTTCAATATATTCTGTTTAATCGTTCATGAGATAAAAAAGATTTCGTAAAACTGTCAAAAATGCTTTCTGCTACTCTTACCAGTTTTCTGAAGTTTTTGCTAACTTGCATATTCTTGATACATCTAGTTAGGTCCAGTTTCATTGTTTCATACATGTGCATGCTTTGAAATCAATTGTTTGCAATTGTGTTCATAACCTTCATTCTTTAGTCACAGATACACACTACAAGTTTGAAATTGCATAGCTTGAGATGTCATATGGTTTTTGATAGCATCTTTCGCAATTCTACTCTGGATGAGTTTCTCTATCTAGTTTCTTGTCAATTTTTCTAATTTCCTATCTGTTATTTTCATAAAGGATATGGAAGAACATGAAGATGATTTTGTACCTAGTTTGGGTATGGAATATGAAACATTAGATGAAGCATGGTTGGTTTGGAGTGTTTATGGTGGAAGAAATGGTTTTGGAGTAAGAAAAAGCAAAGGAAATAAGACGAAGAAGGATGATGCAATTACTTCGAAGGTTTTCTTTTGCAGTTGTGAAGGTAAAAGGGAAATAGATAAGCGAGATCATTTGACGAAGAAGCCTCGAGCGGAGACGCGGACAAATTGTCAAGCTCGCTTATTACTAAAACTTGATAGAGGAACCAATAAATACAAAGTTGCTGAATTTGTAAAAGAGCACAACCACCCTCTCCAACTGCCCGAAGCTTGTTACCTATTAGTTAGCGAACGCAAAGTATCTGAAATAGCGTGCTTTGACATTCAAGTAGCCGCTAGTTCGGAAATTAAACCAAAAGATGCACATGGGCTACATAGTATGCAACATGGTGGAATTAGAGGCCTTGGTTACACATATGTAGACCATAAAAATTGCTTGAGGGATCAACGAAAGCAAGCAATGCAGCATGGGGCTGCCATTGCTATGATGAAGTATTTTGCAAATCGTTGTATGGAAGATTTATCTTTCAAACATTTTGAAGATATCTCTGATGAAGGAGAGATATCGAATGTCGTTTGGATGGATGCAATGATGGTTGAGTATTATGCCCGGTTTGGAGATTTAGTTGTGTTTGATATTACATTTGGCACAAATAATGAAAAGTGGGCACTTGGTACATTTGTGGGCTTTAATCATTTAAGAGAAATTGTGGTTTTTGGTGCGGCTCTCATGTGTAACAAAAAAAAAGAGTCATTTCAATGGGTGTTTATAAAATTTCTTGAAGCACATGGCGGCAAGAAGCCTATAACTATTTTTATCGATCAAGAAGTAGCAATTGGGTCTGCTTTAGAGATTATAATGCCGGATAAGAGGCATGGTTTATGTACATGGCATATTAATTAGAACCGTCTTAGGCATTTGAAGATGAAGAAGGATGATGAAAGCAAAGAAGTAACTTCGAAGTTTAATGATTGTTTGTACAGGTACTTGTATTTATCTCCAATTTTTTTTCGAGAAAAATGTAACAAAAGTTGTTACATTAGTCTTCCCCATGATCTGATGGCATTATCCATATCTTTATGATTTCGAGTTTAGGTTACCTTTATGGAATATGCGTATTTTGGTACATGGTCATTCACTGGTTGTCTCAATGTGACCCATATATGTCTCCACTTACTCTCTGTGATATTAAGCACTAAACTAGCCAAGTCAGGAAAAAAAATTACAAAGAAAATAATGCTCGAGTAAGCCTCAATTGTACATCTTCTCTTTATGTTTTTTTTTTTCTTTTCTTTTTTTCAATTGAGTGTCATTGATTTTTTTTTCTTTAATATTGTCATATTAAGGTACGAGGAGGAAAAGGAGTTCGATGATGTCTTTTCGTTTCTCATGGGAAAGGTGAATGGCGAGGGCAAAGATTGGCTAGAATTCATATATAAAAGCAAAGAGAAGTGGGCATATTGCTTTATGAAAGATGCTCACACTTTGGGAATCCGTAGCACGCAAATGAGTGAGAGTTTCAACTCGGACTTGAAAGATTATTTGAATTGCAAGTTGGATGTGTGTAGATTAATGGAACAATTTGATAGGCTTCTTGAGCAAAAGCGTGAGAAGGAGATAAAGTCTGAGTATGAAATGAGAAGAAAATTATCAAGACTCAAGTCCAAGATGCCTATTCTTCGTGGAGCCTCCAATTTGTACACACCCAACGTGTTCGAGTTATTTCAAGCGGAGGTCGAGTTATCCATGGAAGCTCACATGGAATGCTTAGAGGGTAATATGTACACGGTGGGTAAGGGTGGTATTGATAATGAAACTCCATGCATAAGTAGACAAGTTGTTTGGAATCGGGAGGACCAAATGATTTCGTGTTTTTGTAGGAAGTTCGAAAGAGTGGGTATTTTGTGTTGGCATGCACTGAAGGTTTTGGATCGTGTGGATATTAAGGTGATTCCACCAAGGTACATTCTCAATCGTTGGACTAGAGCGGCAAAAGTTGATACCGTTATGGATGTAGAGGGGAGAAGGGTGATTGGAGATCCTATGTTGGATGTTAGGAACCGTAATGCGGATTTGGTTCGTATAGTAACACAAATATGTGATAAGGTGGGCCAAAATGAAGAACTAGCTCAATTTGTGCGCAATAGGTTGCTTGAGCTTCGACGGGAGTGCGAAGAAAAATGTGAGAACTTGGCAACAACAAGTGGGGATGGCAATCCAACTTCTGAGCGTTCATTACACTTAAAAAAGAAGAATGGTGGCGATAGGCGTTCCAAACGAAAACCGTCTTGCATTGAGAAAAACACAAGAGCCAAGAAAAAAAAATAAGACTATCTCAAATAGCCAAGATTCGTTATGGTAAATTATTTTAGTAAAATTTAAATTTGTTGATATATATCTTTTATCTAATTTGTATGTTTTAATTATAGTGCGAGTACTAATCCATCTCAAGATATATCGGAAGTGAATATTGGGTGCTTTAGTGACCTTGAAGGCATACAGTAAGTACTTCAAAATATCTTCAGTTTGGTAATTACGCACGATATAATCACTCAAGGCCGATTACTAATAATTTCTTTTTTTTGGGCAGCGGTTTGATAATTGGAGAGCCGTCGTAGACAAATATGTTGTGGATTATTGTGGTCACATTTTGTAGAGAAGATTAGACAAGAGTAGTCTTTTTTTGGCAACATTTTGTAGAAAAAAAAATGATAGTAGTATAGTGTTGAAAGAAGTGAATGGTGCTCTTTTGTAAAAATCTAGTGCTTAATTGCAACATGAATTGATGGAGCGTTCACAAGTTACTGGAGCTATTTTTGATTATTGTATCTCCTGGTGCTAGGTAGGGGTGCAAGAAAAGCCCGTAGCTCGTGACTCGCTCGTGTTCGACTCGATAAAATCTCGTTAATAGCTCGTTCGCTAACAGCTCGAGCCGTTAACGAGACGAGCTACACAGCTCGCGAGCTAAAACTGACGAGTTCGAACATTACCCAGCTCGCTCGATAATAGCTCGTCTAATACCCTAGTAGCCAATATGAAGTCAATACCGAGAAATTGACACTTCATGAATGCTAGATATAATTAAAAATTAAAATAGAAACACTTGGGAGCCTCAAGACTACGTAGATGTCCCTTAACCAATAATATTTTAACTTTTTATTAGTGGGTCCATGTGCACGTCCCAAACTTTTGTCTCTTCAGATCCAATTCTTCCCACTTCAAACATTTTCTTCCCAGTCGATACCTACCTACGCGGCCTCTAGTCTGCTCTAGCTCTGTCATGAAAAAGGGTTTCTGTGACTCTATAGTGAGGACTTAGGTTTTGACCAATTGCTTATAATGTCTGGTGAGAGGGGTATCTTTGTCCATCTTTTCCCCTCCCCTGACAAAGTAAAATTGACTGACCCTACATCTTTTATTGGAGAGCTGAATGGTAAATGGATTGATTGGGGACCACCTCATGAGATGGACAATTGTACCAATAATTGGTTGAGTACTTATGCTACTGATGTTGAATTGGGTGTTGTAGAAAATGGCAAGTACGTGTCTAAGTTTCCTCAGGAAATAACAGTCCCTAGTTTGGGAATGGTGGTATCTTTCTGTAAGAAAATTGATAAATCATACCGAATGCGGAAACGTGTTAGGATCTCCTCTTTATTTGAGTTTCCTCCGCACCAAGCCATCGCCGCTTGCTCTCGCTATGCCATAGCCCCGTCTTCTACTATCGCCAGTGGAGATTGATAACAATCTCACACTATTCACAGTACAAGTGCCAGACTCGACTTCTTCTCATCATCGGAATCCTTAATCCGACTAGACGAGAAGATCTCTCTCTAATGGTGTTTGATCCTCAAGGAGAAGAACAAACCCTTGGAGTATATGGTCTCTCTATGTCTTACACTTCTGTCTCTCTTTTGTGTTCTACTGAATAGTCTTATTAAAAGATCAGAGACTAGTGTATATATAGAGCCACATGCATCTATTCATCAGGAGATGCAAATAGAGGCTGTCAGTCTGTGGTCCACGACAGAATCTCTGCGGTCCACAACAGATTCTTTGTGGTCCACAGAAACGTTTCCATTCTCCAATTTCCAACATCTCCCTCTTGGAGACGTTGATCAACATACAGTCAAGTCTTCATACTGGCAAATGGACCGTGCGACTAGCGATACCTGCAAACCTGTATCCTAGAGGAAGCCGGTTAAAGCTATCTAGGACATTTAACCTGTGTTACCCTGGTACGCCAGATTTGTGGGCGTACGCGAACCGGGTACGAACCGGGTACGGGTTCGACGCGGGTACGGCGCGGGTACGAACCGGGTACGCCACGTGGCGTACCGGAATATTTTAATATATTTGACTGTCCGGTACGGTCAACGGTACGACCCGGTTCGTGACCCGGTACGCGTACCACCATTCACACACTGCCACGTGTGCGTACCCAATAGAAAAATTCCCAAATTTTTTGCGCTGAGGGGGAATCGAACCCCTGTCATGGGGTATACAAGCCAACACACTTAACCACTACACCAAATATGCTTTGTTGAAATAATAGTTATATATATATATTTATATAACTTCTAATTCTTATGTGAACAAAATATTTTGAAATGATAATATAATATATATATATAATTATATATATATATATATTGTCGTACCCGTACCGGAGATTTTTAAAAATTTTCGTACCGTCGTACCCGAATCGTACCGGGTACGGTACTCGAACCCGAACCCGTGCAACATAGCATTTAACAAACTGTTAATTAAAGCAGTATCTCATACCCTAGGTCAATTAGATATACACCTGACTAAGCATTTCACACTCCCTCTTGGACAATGCTTAGTCCACATTACTCACATGTATTCCCAATCAATGTCCCAAATGACATAATTGGCCGCGGCGAATCACAAGTAAGTCAAATGGTGTAATCACAATTACCTTCCTTTTGCACTCATGTCACTCGATTAGAAACTGATTGCTTTCTGACAAATGTCCCGACAGACGGTATCAATGCTTCGCCATTGGTAACATAAGGAAGTAGCATACATCAGCTCCTTTTCTCATGACATAGTCAAGAGTGATAAGGGTACGTAGTTGTGGGTCTCACACAACGAGAAGACAGGGATGACCATCTAAGTCACTTAACTCATTTCCCACGTGTCGCTAAGCACATGCAGTATGAAACGCATGCTACAGTGTTATTCTGCCATGAGCAGACGCATGTCAAACAATTTGAAAAACACTGTACAAGTCTAGGTCTAGTCACAAACTATGCATCTATGGTCTAGATCGCATTCATTGTAACTAACCCTGAGTGCCTTCGCAACTACACTCCCGGAGTGTCTTGCAAGGCCACTCACCTCGGCTAATAATAGGCTACATGAATTGTGGGGAAACAATTCATGCCGACCACCACATCGTGGTCTCATCTTAGTCCTTGACTAAGGCGACATCAAGCTCTATTTGCCCCAAATGGCATCTTAGTCCCAGACTAAGCATAATTAGCTTGATAAGTCTTATCTCTGCCCGCCCCAGACGTCAGAGACGATTGCTCGTGTGAGAGAGCCAATCTCAGCCTATTGACATGCTACCATAAGTACCAGCCTCAACTCGAACAACAGTAAAATACAATTTTACTATATCCATCTTTCATGTTCAAGTTAACCAAAGAGTATCACTCTCAAGTACAATCACAACCTATGCACACTAGGTATGTACTTGATCCACGATCAACTCTAACTGTGTTATCATAAATTCATGTCTCTAATTTCATATCTGAATATGTTTGGTTCTTCTCATAATCCATAGTATGCTTCAATAGCCATACAATTACAATGAGTTGTTATCGACTCCCTCTATGTCATAACAATCTCCAATTGTATATAGAATTATACTCAACCAAACTCCTTGTAGCCATGATATCCAATCATGCTATATGCTCCACTCTCACATGAGTGGGCCGGTACTACTAAACATGCTGAATTCTCATATCCAAAATGAGAATGACTCTACATTTACTCCAACTCTACAACGAGTGAGTAAAATTTGTATTTCTTGCTACATCAAGAAATAGTATTATCAAGCAATTTACATCTCAAATGTAAACTTGGGTTTATCAAGATTTCCTCTCAATAGGCAAACCAAACACAAGTATATTGCCTTGATAAGATAGCATGTATGTACCATTCAGATATCTCAAGTCCCTCGGACTTTTCTCAAATAAGTATAGAATTGGCTTACATCTGTCATAGGGTACTGTTGTGGTCCACAACCATCTTGCTGCGATCCACAACTAACTCTTTGTGGTCCACAACTACCTTGTTGTGGTCCACAGTATACTCATGTTACAATCTGCCATCATACTGAAAGATGCTGCCATCCACAGAAACTTAATGTGGTCTGCAACACAATCATGTTGCGATCTATAACATGCTGAAAAATGTTCGTAAAATACTCAAATATATTACAACACATTTTTCATAATATCTGCACTACATCCTGGATATTCTGTCACAATAGACTACATCCATCTACAGAACATAACAGATCGATGTTACTTACAAAGAACTGTTATTCCTATGGTCCATAGCAGATCATTGCCACTCGCAACAATCTGGAATTTCCAGTAGCACTTCATGAACCCTCTTACATAACAGATCTAATGGACTTAGAACATGTATCAAGACTCACACTTATGTTCTTCACACGTGTCATTTGGATTGCGTACCATGCAACCAAATATCATACAGATATGTTCTAGTCTCTCGTATAACAACAAGAAATATGCCGGAACAATCTCTCAAGTGTTGACACAAAAACATATTTAAGGCTTAACAACTACATTAGACAAATAGTCACATAGACTTTGTTGTACCCTAAAAATTTCATCATAAATGATCTTGCAAATACCGATATATGGAGAGCAATAAGATTCGTGCCATATCAAGATTCATGGGCTGGATTTGTACAATTCTTTTCCTAAAATGTCTAAGCCCAACAACAAAAAAATAACCCAATTAAATCCCAGCAGCCCAAATAATAATAATAGTTAAATAGAAAAGAAAAGGGAGCCCATAAAGCCCATCTCGGCCCACTCTCTTTTTCTTTCTTCTCTGCACTCGATCCAGCTCGTCCCCCTCACTGATTCTACTGATCGCTGACCACACTCGATCCCTGCTGAAGCTTGACAATCGAACAATGGATAAAGTGGGGCCCATTCAATGGATAGAGAACGCTGACACAGTTGACAGGCCCCACCCATCAGCAAGAATAGCGGCTGAGCATCAATTCCCTCGAATTCCTCCGTGCTTTTCTCTGACACGTGGAAAATGACAAAGAATTGAACTTCTGATGCCCATACTCTACCCATCTCGTTGCTAGCCAAATACAAACAGAAAATGCCAATATCTCTCTCTTTGAAATCCTGTGCTTGCCTAACTTGCGCCTAATTCACAAGGAAAAGGCAACCGACTACACAATATCATCTCTCATTCTCTCCCTTGATTTAAATTAAGAACCTTTTTGACCAATTGAAACGGTCACAGCATGGATGAGATTCCAAAGAAGGAAGAGGACAATAGATGGTGAATGGGCATTTCATTAATGGAGCAACAATTGATAAGACGTGAAACAAACTCCATGATGCTCAATTGAAGCTTCTGACGAGTTATGCAAAATCAATGGAGATATGAAGAAATCATGGTTTCGGATAATTAACCAATTAAAGTCAAATTTGATGAAGCAATCATGATTATATTTCAGTCAATGGAAGGAGTACTGTGATGCAACACGAAATTAGAAGGGTAATTTGGGGATACCAAGTCAGAAGCACTCATGTTTTGATTATTGAAACTGTGTTTTACTGAACAAGGGGAATAATCAGACATAGAAAATTAAGATGCAGTGTTTGCTCTCTTTCATCGATGTTTAACCTCCATAGAACATACTCTATAACAGTGAGACCTACCTACCAGAACTAAAATGGCTAGACAACAACAGAAGGAAGCCAAATGGATATCTCCATTGTCTCATTATTAGTACCTAATCCTACCAGATAAACTACAGGCAGATGAAAAAAAAAAAAAAAAAAAAAAAAAAACTTGCTGTAAATGGTAATAACTCAATAAAAATTCCAACGAAGATGAAGCCAACAAATGATGATGAGGCATTTCATTAATTGAGGTGCAGAGGCAGCAGCTGATGGATGGGACATGAAACAAACTCCATAATTCCAAATGCCTAACTCGATTGAGTTGTCTTGATAAATAATCCCGGTGAAGAGCTACTGTAACGTGATTTGGAAATCGAAAATACATATAAAGTTGGGAGCAACACCATGAAACAATAGAAGTTTGGAGACGATATAATGAATTAAGACAGTGCAGGAAACAGAAATTCAATAAATAGAATAAAAAAAATTGTGCAATGCCCCTGAAGACGCTAGATGCAAAAATGGCACTGATATGAAGATGAATTGAGAAGTGGAATGATCAGATGACCTAAGAATCGATTTCTGGAGATGTTACAAGAAACCTGGAACAATAAAAATAGAGAAAGAAGAAACTGATATTGGTCAGAGGGAAAAGCAAATAAAAAAAAAGGGGCTGTGCAAGTACCTGTGAAGAAGTGTGCCCTAAGTTAATTGAAATTCTTACAAAAAGAGAAGAAAATAAGAAGATGCAATAATGCTGATCTAAAAGAAAATGGAAAGGAAACCATGTTATTGAAATAACAATTGGTGAGAATGCTCACTGTAATTGGAGATATCAAAAACTATTTTTTAACAAACCCAGTCCAGATGTAAATTTGCTAAAAAAAAAAAATGCTCAAGGATCCAGTTGTGATTATTTGCAAAATGGAGAATTAACATGAGAAATGAGTTTGTATCAGTTCACTGATTAGACTTTGATGAGGTTCAATGCAAATGAAGTGGTGTCACTGGGTTTTGAGGAAAATATATGAAGAAGTAAAAATCTGAATAAGATGGTTGATATGTGAACGTGAGAAATTTTCATGAAACATAATACAAACGCTGAAGTGCCATATCAAAATTTGTCTCTAAGCCATGGTGAAACGCTGCAATCGGGTGCTATTTTACAGATTTTTTTTCTTTGGAACCAGAGACAAAGCCAAAGTGCAAAAAAAAAATAAAAATGCTTTTCCTCTCAACTCTTACCTTTTTTCTTTCTGGCAAAGCTTGCTAAAACCAACCAAATCCAGAGACAAAGCAAAAGGCGCCAGCAAATGGTGAATAAAAATTGTAGTAAGAAGAATGTATGAGTAATTGGCAAAGGGAGCGTTCATCATAATGCGCATCAAAATACTTGGAAATATGATGTCAAATTGGAGCTATGAAGGGAGATACAAGTAACCACGTAATATCAAGACCATATTCAATTGGTTACTGCACAAAGTCATATAACCCAGAATGATAAATGGGAATGCTATAATTAGCAAAAGAAAGCAAAATCAAAGTGCATTCTTTACACCAGAACCAAGAAAATGAATAATTCAAAATATAGATGAGTGATTGGTAAAAGGTGAATGCTACAGTAACCTGAGCTTGTGAAATACCGGAAGCACCCATTAGGGGCAGAATTGTCCAAGGAGAATAATTGCAGCCCTCTACAGTAGCTGGCACCCATCTTCTATAAAAAGGCCTGAAGACCATGCAGCTAGAGATCCTACACACCCCAACAACAACACAAAAAAAAAAAACAGAGAACACAACACACTACACCCCCATATCAGATCCATCAAACACCCAATTATACACCCCAGTAAGAAGTGAGAAGCCACAAGCAGTGAGAGGAAGTGCTGCTAATAAATTTTCAGTATTTTGAGAGCATTTAGGTTAGCCACAAAAAAAAAAAGAAAGAGTGTATTAGTGAGAGTATCTGCTTCATTTTGTCAAAAATGTAATCCCCAATGCTCTACTGTTTGTAAATATTATAATAAAGAAAGAAAAACCATCTTTGTTCTAATATTTTAAGTTTCTTGCACTTTTTAAATTTTCTGCAATATGATTCATATACACATACATTAAAAACATAATAATAAAAAAATAAAAAAAAATGTAAATTGTGGACAAAACCAGTGGACAAATTGAATGGACAGCAGGTTTTCTTCAAGTTCATGGATTGCTTCACACAACTGCCCATGCCAAGGGAGTTGTCGCCTATGCCTAAGGATATTCAAGGGAGCGCCCATGCAACTGCCCGCGCCAAGGGTTTAGTTGTCGTCAATGCATAAGGATCGCCTATGCCTAAGGATTGTCCAGTAAATGGAAGGGCCAACAAATGCTCATGCCTTCGAGGAGGAAGTGGCAGCCTTGCTCAATTAGCCTGTCATTTTGTCACAATCAAGGAGCATAACATTATACAGACTCAGTCACAGGCATGCCAGGGAAAAGAGGAGCTGCATTAAAGAGTCTCAGGTGGTGCATCAAATACCATCATCATAAGCACTGGGTGCTGTGTCAACCAAAGAAGAATGTTAATTCTTCAATCTACGGCATGGTTAAATCAGAATTGAGACAACCAAAGCAAAATCCCTTACTACCCAACGTTCATGGTGCAATTAAAAGCATATACACATCCAACACACTGCCATATACATGTTACCAAATTCCTATAATCCCAATAAAATTTGCTTGCAATGTACCCGCTATCCTTAACCTCTATTTTGGTGAATTGAGAGTGTACCTCTTTTCCAACATCTAAAACTATGCCCCCAAACTTGGAAATTGAATCCTATAACCGTCAGATATGTGAACTCATCATCTCCTCACCATGGCCGAGCTCACTGTGAAGTGAAGTCATGAGCTTGGGGCCACTGACCTTCAAATCGGCAGCACGCCAAGAATCTGGAGTCCCTCACGACGCTCTCTGTCACATCCCACCGGCACAGGAATCATCAGAAGTTCATGACCACCACAAGCCTTTTCAAAACCCTAACCGAAAGGGATCGGCGAAATTGCAGCAGAGAAGAGGCCTTCATGCCCGACAAATGAATCCCACAAGTTTTGAATGTCTCTATGATGTTTAACAACCAGCTCTCGATGGCTAATGGCTGCCCAGACGCCCCAATCGCATCTCCATGGCGGGACATCGTCGTCAGATCGAAGAAAGGAAGAAGAACGAGAAAAAAAAAAGGGAGAGAGCTTATGTCTCGATCTCCGCCTGAACTTGGCACACGCACAACGGTCAAAGACCACGCCTCACCATACGTCCCCGACCACAGGCTCACAGAGAACCAGGTTCATGAAGGCGACGAATCAGTTTTAATAAAAAAAACGACCCCAAATTCGGAGATCTTCTGTGGAGCGTTACTGTGACGAGTCATTGGCAACGGATACAGCCAACCATATGGTGCCACGTATACCTCTTCCTCGACTAAAGATTTGATGATGGAATCCTTTGGCGCTGCGCTGGGCAAATAAGGTGTCGCCATGCGTCATCCTCGTCTGATTTGGTTCAATCACACTGCTGGAAATTTCAAAAATTCATGGAAAATCAACCGAAACTCAGAAAAATACAAATCCAACTGCCATAAATCCAGAAAATTATGAGGAATTTATTGATGCCAAGATCATGACCAAAGTCTCATCCAAATACCGCCATATCATTCAAAAATCCAAATATAAGAAATTAGCCAATGATAGCTTGCCACATCATCCTTTTAAATCCCAGCAAATTTCAAAAATCTGCCAAAAATCACCAGAAACTCAGAAAAATATGAGATAAATTTCTGTGAATCCAGAAAAATGAGGAGAATCCATTTCTACCAAAACCTTGATCAAAATCTCAATTAAAATCAATTAGCCTATTTAAAAAGCCCAAAACCACAGCAGTAGAAAGTCCTTGAAATTCGCTAAAAATCACAGGAAGCTCAGAAAAATGTGAGATAAAATTCCACGAACACAAAAAAATATGAGAAATCTAATTGGTCAAATTTTCAATCAAAGATTGCCGAAATTCTACAACCCCACAAGAGAAGCTAAAAAGGAGAAACTTGGCACTATGGGATGAGCATGGCAAATTCAGACTTGCAATAATGAAAATGAGACACCATCCAAATCCAAGTCTATCAATCTAAGCTGACGGAAGCCCATTGTAAGAAGATCAAGTTCAACATCATAATTTTGGTTAAATGAAGATTCGCTAACAAATGGGAAGACACTTCCACACCGGTTTAAAGACCACGGTCCTAGAACATTAACCGGAGAATTCAAAGAAGGATTAGCAAGAGAATCAAAATGTCAACCCGATGCTTGGTCAGGGCCAAGTATCAAATCAAAGCTTTCAAGCATCAACCTCGCATCTGGGAAGGCCACAGGAGTGAAGTCCGACCTGGATTGCAACCGCGCGCATTCTATATAACACCAAATACGCCCAAGGGCCTGGTGTGAATCCATCTGACGTTTCGAGCGGTAGCCCGACGTCTCCCTCTTATAAACAATCAGTTTAGCATCAATAGGCTCAGGGGCCGGGTGTTAATTCTGATATCAACTGGACGTCTCGAGTGGCAAACGAGCGTCTCGTCACAACTGTCAATTTAACATCAATAGGCTCAAGAGTCGGGTGTTAATATTGATATCAAACACTTAATATCAACATGCCTAGGGGCTTGATGTTAATTCAATTCAATGCTTTGGGTGGCAGCCAAGCATTCTCTCAAACAACCAAAAAAATATACAATAATGCTATATGCATAAAGCTTAGGCACAAAGCTCGGTATTATTCCGACATCTCAGTTCAAGGATTGAGTGTCACAATCTACCCTCGAAAGGTCATACAAGCCAAACTTGGGTAACACTCGCGCGCACACCAAATTTAATGTCAAATACGCCTATGGGCCTGGCACCAACTTCTCGACGTCTACACGCTCAAGGGCCTGACGTCAACTATAACTCAACCCGACATTTTGATCAACTGCCATGATGATAAACGATTTATTGATATCCTCAAGCGAATTTCATCAACCATGATCGCCCACAAAGAGCCTCATAATCTTACTCCAAGGTCTTCAATTTCGAAGGATTCAATGTTCTAATCTTACTCACACCAAATTCCTCATAATGCAAGGATTCAGAAAACGAGAAAAAGCCCAACAACCGAAACTTCAACTAAGCATCAAGTCATCAACCGCCAAGATTACTTCAATCCATGAGCATCGAGACCAACTGTCCCTGCAATAAAGTCCACTGATAAATAAACACCAAAAATAATAAAGAATAATCTAGGATGCATCGAAGTCACTAATTGTTATTTACAATTCCCTAGTAGCCTAAGACACAATAATCCACCGATTTTCCCGATCTAGAGGTTCTCTTGACCATGTCAGAGGTAATTAACAGTAGGGGCTTGCGCCTACTGGAATGAAGGAAGGACCCCCTAAATAATAAACTCTCGTGAATTCAAAACCGTATTGTTACCTCTTCTAGGAGGGGTACCAGTATCTGAGTTTTGAGGCTCGTGAGAGGTATCTGATCCGCATTCTTTTCCCCCTCAATCCGCAAAAGACGGATTCCTCACTCTCTAATCCGAGGGCCGCGAAAAAGTGCGAGACAGGTTCTGGCACGCCCGGTGGGACATTATTCTCCTCTCATCAGGGAAAATCAATGGATACAATGTATAGGCTTAGGGAATAATTTAATCTGTCAAGAACTGACAATGATACCAAGTATCCTTTCTCTCGCAGGAAGATGGCACGTAGCAACACCGGCATCAACATGGAAACTACCCCTGGCCTGACCATAATCGGAACCATCCCGATCACTGTGCCACTGGTCCAGATGGATGCTAACGGTCACATCCCGCCCACTGCAACTAGGATGTACCATAACGACTGCAAGGAGCAGCAACACACTACCGCTGCCCTCGCAATTAGCCAGCGCTTCAAGGAACTCAAGCTCAAGGGTTCAGTTGCCCGAGCAATTGCACCAACCAATCCAATGCCAAAACTCATGAAAAGGGTCAAAGCCTCGGAAGCGCTACAAGCATATCAAAATGAGCTGGAGGCGGAAACTGACTTGCCAGTTCAAAACTCTTTTTCACCACTTCGGAGTGCGAAATGGAAGTCCCCGACTACACGCCTCTTGGCTTGGAGGGACTTGCCTGCCCGCTTCAAGTCCTCGGCGGTCCACACCGACAAACCTGCCGCAAAGCCTAGCTTCTCGGAGAGGGTCCGAAAGGCATACCGCATCATCAAGAATGAGCAAGGCCAAAGAGAGGTACGTGCATTCACCCCACCTAATGATCCGGAAGAAACACCCCACATACCCGTGCGCCAAAGGCTTGTCTTCCCAGACAGGGGGCAGTCCACTAACATAAAAGAAAGGGAGGCACATCTCCATCAAGAGCGACGCATCTCGGCCCATGCGAGGTTAACTTACCCGGAAAGTAGGGTCAAGAACCATGCAAGAATCAAGAAGGCTCAAAGACCCGAGAGGTTATCCAAAGGGGACTTGCGCATTCAACTTGAAGCCAAAAGATGGAGAAGGAAAGAGAAGGAAGCACGAATCGAACAACAAGATGTTGATTACTCGGACTCACTCACTGTCAACGCCATCGGGATAGACGAAGAGTCTGATGAGGAGGAACCACTTCATGTATATGCGGCCAGTGATGAGGAGGGTGAACCACAAGATCCTGAAAGCGAAGCCGTAGTAACTCGCAGCCAAGCTGTGAATATTGGAAAATCATTAGAAGCAGGTCAAGCCGTAAACAACCAAAAGAAAGGTCGAAAAGCAAAGAAGAAACCAGTCCTAAAAGGAGAAACATCAACGCATGAGGTAGATCCTTCTAATGATGAAGAAGAACCTCAGCAAGAGCACGCCATCCTGGTGGACGAAAGTGCAAGTGAAGAAGAAAATAATACCGCAAACACCCGTTTGGAAGAGAAGCTGGAGCAAATGACCCGCCAAATAGAAGCCTTTCAAAGAGAGAATGCCAAAATAAAGGCCCAATTGAGGAAATGGACTCAAGAAGATGATCACGAAGCCCGTTCTAATCAAGGGAATGGTACTAAAAGCCGCGGCGAAGAATCCAAAAGAATTCCGGCCATAAGAATCAACAAAAAGACAATGGAGGAAGATGATGATGGAGAAAGGGAAACTGATGCTCTCTGGCATCCCTCTAAAAACTCGAGGACCAACGGGAGGCAAGTTCATTCTCCAGCAACCTCGTCTAATCCAGTGACTAGTGAAGATGTGCAAGAGATGATAGTCAGGCAAATGAAGGAGTTAGGAGTCGAAGTGCCGACAAAACCCAAGAAAAGAGTAGGGAGGCCATATCCTAAACATTTCGACAATGAGCCCTTCCCTAAGAGGTACACGGTACCCAGATTCAGAATGTTCGATGGATTGGGAAACAAAGTTACCCCCGAACAACATTTGGCTCACTTCGTTACCGCCTGTGGAGACACAGCTAATAACCCCGCATGGCTACTTCGCCAATTTCCTCAAAGTCTTGCGAGTGTTGCCTTTGAATGGTATGCCTCACTGCCGGAGAATAGTATTCACTCATGGGAAGAGATGGAGGAAGCCTTTTGCTCTAAATTCATGATCTTAATGCAAGACATAACAACGACAGATATGGCAAATCTAAAACCCAAGCAAAACGAATCAATCATGGAGTATATCACAAGGTGGAGGAATCTAAGCATTCGTTGCCAACCGCCAATGAATGAAGATGAACAAGTTAGAATGATCATGAACAACCTGCCAGGTTGGATCCAACCTTATTTGGTATCAACAAAAGTCACTGGTTTTCGCTCCTTAATCACTTTGGTTGCCAAATACGAGGCTTTGAAACAAGAGGGATTACTTCCTATGGCCCAATTCCCACCAGAAAAAGAGAAAGGAAAGGAGAAGAATAATAAGAAAGGTAAAATGCAAATAGTCGAGAAGACGGTAGCTGCAACGAGTCATAATGTTAATTCGGAGGAAACTAAGCAAGGCTATAGCGGAGAATCCAGTCAAAGAAAATTTAATAACATAAGCCTCAAGGAACGAAGAAAGAAACCTTACTCTTTCAAAAAAGAGTACATAAATGACCTTTTCAAAATCGCTTTGAGGAAAGGCGTTCAGTTGCCACCTTGCAAACGCCCGGAGGAGGCAGATAGGACAGACGATCCTAACTACTGTCTTTACCATAGGATCCTCGGTCATACTTTAGAAGGATGTTACATCTTCAAAGACTGGCTAGAAAATCAAATACAAACAGGCGAATTTGACGTACCTAAGGAGGCGCAACAAGCCCCGAGACCACACTTCCAGGTTAACACGGTATCCATAGAAGAGTCAGACGAAGAGAAGGAACTTCCACAACCTTGGACTCTTTGTCTATCCAAAAGGTCCAAAAAGATGCTAAAGAAAATATATGATGAAGTCCAAGGGAAAAGGGCTAACAATACCCAATCTTCGGAAAACATCCCAAAGCCGAGAGTGATAATCAGTCGCTCTGAGGAGAACAACAAAAAGAAGAAATCAATAACACTAGCTCAAGCTAAGAAAATTATGGGGATAGGTAACGAGGCTAAGAAGGTAGAGGAAAATTATGCGCAACACAAACCCATACCTGTCACATTAGCACACTTCATGCCCCGTCAAATCATGATGAAGATCATGCCCAAAGAAGAGCCAGGCAAGTCGAATTGTCAGAGTGAAATGACAGAACATTGCAATGGAATCACAATGGAAGACTCAGCAGATGGTTTACTCACATTGAGCTCCCCGATATCTCCAACCAAGAGGATGAGGCGCACCGCTCGTATGTCAGTAGGCACTCAAGCTATACAAAAAGAAACAGAGTTGATGCGGTCTATTAACTCAGTACTCCTGAATGAGCCAAGCAAGAGGGTCGTTAAAGAAATGAAGCAAGCAGCCCAAACAATCATGAACATGTCGCAAGAACGCTCATCCTCTCTCACACCTAGAATTAATTGCAAGAGGAGCATTCAAGAACCTCTACGAGTTTACCAAAAGGACAAAAATCGAAGAGTAATTGGCCAGCCAAAGTGCGTCGAGCATTGTCATGCACTAACGCATGTTGAGTCTGACGAAGAGTACTCTTTAGAAGATGACATTGGGAGACCAACTTTGGGGGAGGAAGAACTTCGATCAGAAAATGAAAACGTGACGGATGAAGAGTTTGCTGCAGAAGAATGCATCACCCTATACCCCGAAGTACACCGAACTGTGCAAACAGTGATGAACGAAGCAAAAATTTCTTTAGGGATGAAACCAACCGAATACTCTGGTAGTGAGGATGATTCAGAAAATGGAATTGAGTTTTCATTTCAACATTTAAATATGGAAGCAGACGACAAAATCACCAACCTAGAATGGGGAACAGAAGGTATTGTCGCCCAAGGGTGGGGAGATTCAGAAGATGAAGAAGAGTATTTCCCTGAACTATCCCGTAAACACAAATCCCTTCGGGAACTTCACAACGAAATATTTAAAAAATCAAATGATGACCAGAATCTTGAAGATGATAACAACTCTCCTTTCAAAGAGGAAGAACAGCTCAGGTCGGTTATACAATACGAGACCAAGCCAGAACTCGGACTGGTGGTTCAAAGCATAGAAGGCACATCATTTACAGATCCTGATAACTCACGGCTCAAAATAACCATTCTCGTTGAGTACGAAGAAAGCCGATCAGAGATTGGGCCAACAGTACTTGACGAAACACTCCATATGGTTTACCAAAAGATAAGAGAAGAAATGCACTGGCAAAAAGAGTTAGAATTAAACATCCACGAAAACAAAAATGAAGGAATAAAATCAGAGTTTGTAAGAAATTCGGATATCACGGATGTACCATCAAACAATGGGAAGCAAGCCATGGAGTTTGAGATTAGTCCGGAGACTTTGACAACTCCTTCAGGCATCCAAGATGTAGAAATCACACTATCCGCCGACCCAAAAGACCCACGATGCAAGGTGACTATTATTACAGATCATGACAAAAACCCATCCGAGATTAAGCCACACACGCTTGACGAGATACTACACATCGCCTATGAGCAAATGACAGAAGGCATGTGCACACAGAATGAACCCGATAATAGAAGCCATGACAACTCGAGTGACAACAGTGAAGGAAACGGAATCCTGGTGAGCATAGAGGATGAAAATGGCCAGTGTCGGTGCGAATGTTGCAACAATGAAGGTGGTCATCTTGAGTCAACCGATAAGGAGGCGTTTTTCCAACAATCCTGTTATAATGCAGGAATGGGGGCATACACGTCCAAGGAAGGAGATGCAACAAACCCGATCTTATCCGAAGATGATGAAGAAATGTCGTCAGAAGAGGATGAGCAAAATGAAGAAGATGAAGGACTTGAAGTTGAACCAGGGCCTATGCTAAGATCTCTAGGCATACGCAGTATAGAAATCGCACTACCCGGTGGCTCAGACTCAGATTTGCGACCCAGAGTGTTCATCTACATGGAACAGCAGGAGGGACAGCTTACAATCGCCCCTCATGCGCTCGAGGAAGTGCATCGCCTAGTTGGTGAAAGGCTAGAAGAAAACCAGCGTGAACTAAATGAATCTCGTCAAGAAGCTGACACTACAAATGATGGCATCAGCAACGAAGGGAATGAAATCTCTGCTTCAAACCTCCAGGAAAATCCACAGGAGTGTCATGCCATCTCTGTAGACGAGGATGATGACCCTAAGAATCCAAAAGAAGAGACTCTAGAAGGAAACAAAGATGAAAACACAAACGGAGCAGACAATGAAGCCCCAACACGACCCGAACAATCAGAATTACAAGAAGTAAGGGTTATACATACCCCTTTCGCTGAATGCATTAATCTATGTACCTTTATACCAGTTGAAGAAAAGGCATTGCCAATAAAGAAAAGGAAAGTGTATAATCCGACAATTCCGTTCCCTTGGATGGATGGATGGAGAAATCGGGATACCGTTTATAAGATAATATCGAGACATGAGGCTCGAATGGGCGATGCTGAATTACTCGAATACTTTCGGTTACCGCCCAACACTAGGATTACAACTGAAATGAGAAAGAGACCTCCCCCGGGAGCATCATCATCATGCCCATGCAAAAGATGTCCAGATTGGGGGATGTTTAACGATTGTGAAATGAGGCACGAACCGCTTGATGAACTCGAAGGATACGGAGAGATAGATATGGACGAGGAAAATGCTGAACCCGAGACAGAGCTCGAAGGGTATGAAGACATAAATGCCGCAATCGGAATCTCGGAAGACCTCGAGATGTACGGGGAAATCGAGATTGGTGAATCAAGCACATCTGAAGGGGCTGGGAGATTGGACAAAGGAAAGGCACCTATGGAATATGATGACGATTCATCAGAAGATGAACTATACAAACCTTATAAGGTTAGCCCGCATAGTTGGTTGAGGACTGATCCAAATATAATCGGCATTCCCATGGGACCTTGGTATCGCGAGGCCTATATATATGGCGATTCCTTACAGAAGGCTCGAGAAGCCGATTTTCGAGCTAGAATTCAAGCTGAAACTGACAGGATGATTCAAGCAATACACGCAGAAACAATTGAGCAACAAGAACTTGGCGAAGATTATGATGTGCCATACGCAGACATGGAAAGAGAAAGCTCACAACATGCAAACATTGAAACAAATTCGTCACAAAGCATGGACATGGAGATAGAAAGCGAGGCAAACGATGAGACATGCAATGTGGTCGGAGCGTTCGACACTGACTCAGATAGCGATGAATCTACACCTCGACTCTGCGCCGAACTCCTTGCAGAGACCTCTCTTAGAAAAAATGACAAGGGAGTCGTGATAAGAGAGCCAGGCTCGCTCTCACCAGACAGGAAAGGAAAAAGACCGGCCGAAAATCAAGCGATCATTCTCCGAAGATTGGAAGAGAAAGTGAATCATCATTCCGATTTACTCATGGTTGTACAGCAGCAGAACCTGACGATACTCGCTACCTTAGAATCACTATGCGATCTGGTGATCACAGATAGGCGCTCGAATGAGGAAATCATCAGGGCCTCAGCAGAAAACCCCCGATCTAATCCAACAAGAGAAGGCACTCCGATAAAAGATGAGGAGAAGGAATCCGAGAACCATCAAGAAGGACGTGAAAATAGCAAGACATCATCCTCCGAGGAGACATCAGGGGATGAAGATCAAATGGGTCAGACTTCTCAAGGCTTGAGGATGAGACAACAAGAAAACCTAGAAGAACAAAGAAATTTCGGTGAAGAAGATATTAAGTTTCCCATCGAAGAAAGTATCAAGAAAAGCTCTTCAGAATCAATAGTAGGGCCCTCTGACAACCAGCCAATGTCCCAACAAGCGGCAAGCATTGGAACCCAAAGAGAAATTCCTCGTAGAAGCGAACACCAACCAAACACTCCCCACGTAATATTGGAAGGAATTCCGATAGCAACTCCCATACTTCCGAGAGTGAGAATACAACCCCGAGTAGTCGACAGACCAAACCCTCCAAGGAGAAACCGACGGAGAGGAAGCCGCCGAAGAAATCTAGAATATATGACCCCGCAAAATGTTGATTTCGAGCGAAGAGCATTTTTACAGCGCACAAGATCAAGACTCGGTTTAGGAAGACTACCCACCCCACCGGTCGAGAGAAGGAGGTATGCGGCAATATGCAGACAAATATTAAGGGACAGCGCATGCATTCCCACTTTACCATGCATAAGAAGAACTAGGCAACGGCCAGATGTCAGATACTGTCTATATCATCAGGAAAGAGGACACAACACTAGCGAATGTTTGGCATTTCGAGCATGGCTAGAAACAGAACACACAATATCACGAGGAACTCCACGACAGAGGATAATTCAACCTCACAACACACCCGCCAGACAAACTCCCTCATGGGAAGAGCTGCTAGGAATATCAGATGATGAACTAGCCAATACTATCACATGTGAGTTTGACCCAAACGAATCATTCTCCTCCATGGATGGATATAATAGTTCGAGCAGTGTAGAAATAAATGAGTACTACGATAGCGCCGAGGAAGAGCCCGTAGTAATTCGACCTCATAAAGATTCAGACATTGGAAGAGAAGAGTCCTTTTTCTTGAGAGCACTATTTGGTACAGAGAATGAATCACTATTCGCGTACCAAGACGAATGCAATGTCAATCTGCGCTCGGGAACTTATATACCTGAACGGCAACCTCCCAAAGAGAAGGGAAAGTTCTATGGCGCGACTAAAGACCTGCCGGAAAAAGAGAGATCAACAACAAACAATTACAACATTCTATCTCATTTAAGGAAAGTTCCCGCTCCACTCAGCGTGTATGATGCCCTTATGATGTCACGAGACCTAAGAGAAACACTAATTCATGCCTTACAAAACCCGGAAAATTTTCAGACTCATGAGGTCGACGAAATGCCACACGAAAGTGCCCATGCTGATTCAATGGAATTAATATCTTTCACAGAAGAAGACCTGTTGATCGGCACAACTGCACATAATCGACCACTTTACATCACAGGAAAGACGCGAGGAACAACAATTAAGAGGATACTGGTGGACCCCGGGTCATCAGTGAACATATTGCCACTAAAATCTCTACAATACCTTTCCCTCGAAATCGATAACCTGTCTAAAGAAACGCCGTCAATAAAAGGGTTCGATCAACACCCACAAAAGGCATTGGGGGCAATTGTCCTTCCACTCCAAGTCGGAGAATTGAAAACTACGGCGAAATTCTATGTCATCGAAGCAAACACATCTTATCGGGCTTTGTTAGGGCGGCCATGGCTGCATGAAAACCGTTTGGTACCCTCGACCCTCCACCAGTGCATAAAATACGTGGAGAATGGCCAACAGAAAACTATTAGAGGAGATCGGTGCCCCTTTTCAGTGCACGAAGTAATGCTGTCCGATGCAAAATACTTCATACCGAAATGTTGTAGGCGCGTTCTGACAGCCGAGATTCCACAATGTGAACATGGAATGTCAAGGGTAACGCAGGAGCCGAAACCCACGCCGTCAAAGGATGCAAGAAACACAATAAAAGTTAGAATCATGATGGAAGAGCTAGCCACTAAAGTAGATCAAACAAGTGAAGCAAATGGGGATAGCACAGATGCGAGACATCCTGATCAAAGAAAACCCATCAAGGACACATCAAAGTGTTATGCCAAAAGCAAAAGAAATGATAGCTCCACAATTACCGACCTCATGCCCAAAGAGCATCACAAGGATTTGCCACCTAGAGAGTTAAACCAGGTCAATCAATTGGAAATTTTCTTGGTACCGGCAAAGATAGAATATACTGAAGGCAAGAAAAAGAAGCAGTCGCCCATTCTCTTCTATAAGAGTGATGAGAATCAAACGGAGGAAGAGGCGCTCCTGCGGGAAAAACCAGTAGATTGGTTAAAGGATGAAGATCCGGAACCAGTGCAAGCAGAAATTCAAGAATATTGTAAGAAAGAACTTGTCCCGCTTTTCCAGAAATTTCAATATCCCGACTCGACAAGGGCAGACCTTTTCCGAAAAATGTGGAATAGATCCCCTTTGCCAATAAGAAGGATAAATGAGAAGAAGAGATGTACCAAAGGATTGGGATATCACCAAACTCATGGGAGAATACACATGCGAAAGCCATATGAACGCTTCTGGAATGTGAATAACTCTACATATTTCAGAATCAAAGACAAGCAAGCCGCAGAGGTATCTTTCACATGCCATGCAATAGGGGAGGTGGAAGACGAAGAAGCAAAACAATTTATACTGGTAGCCAAAACCGCCCCAAAGGAGCTCGAAGAGGGAGGACAAAACACCGTTGATGAACTAGAAGAGATAAACCTGGGCACTAAGGAGGATCCGAGACCTACTTTTGTGAATGCATCTCTCCCTATCGAAAGGAAAGAACAACTCAAAACTCTCCTGGTGGAATACATTGATTGCTTTGCATGGACTTATAGCGAAATGCCCGGCCTAGACCCTACGGTGGCAGTTCACAAATTAAAGATAGACCCAAGTTTCAAGCCAGTTAAGCAAGCGCCTCGGAGAATGCGAATAGAGCTAGAAGAAAAAGTCACGGCAGAAGTGAAGAAATTAATCGATGCTGGGTTTATCCGAGAGGAAGAAACTCCGGACTGGGTAGCCAACATAGTCCCGGTCAAGAAGAAGAATGGCCAAATTCGGGTTTGTGTCGATTTCAGAGATCTAAACAAGGCATGCCCAAAAGATGACTTTCCGTTACCCGTAACCGAGATAATTATCGATCACACATCCACCTACGAAGTGTTCTCCTTCATGGATGGATATTCAGGGTACAATCAAATAAAGATGGATGAAGAAGACCAAAAGCACACCGCCTTCAGAACTCCCATAGGCATCTACTGCTACAAAGTCATGCCGTTTGGACTCAAGAATGCAGGGGCTACATACCAAAGGGCCATGACAAAGATATTTGATGACCTGATACATAAAGTGGTTGAATGCTATGTAGATGATTTGGTTGTAAAAGCACATTCACAAGAGGAACATCTGCAGAATCTAAGAATCATATTCAAACGATTAAGGTGTCATGCTCTTAAACTCAACCCATTGAAGTGTGCTTTCATGGTGTCTTCTGGAAAATTTTTGGGATTTGTAGTCAGACATCGAGGAATCGAAATTGATCCGGCAAAAATTAAGGCAATCCAAGAACTGCCACCTCCTCGGAACCTGAAGCAATTAAGGTCTCTACAAGGGCGGTTGGCTTACATCCGAAGGTTCATAGCAAATCTCTCCGGTCGCATCAAGCCATTCACCCACCTCACGAAGAAGGATGTACCTTTCAAATGGGATAACAAGTGTCAGAATGCCCTCCAAGATATCAAAGAATATCTTCTCAATCCGCCAGTATTATCAGCACCGATCCCTGGGAAGCCGCTTATTCTTTATACCACCGCTCTCGAAGGATCCCTGGGGGGCATTACTAGCACAAGAAAATGAAGAAGGTAAGGAAAATGCACTGTACTATCTTAGTCGCATGTTGGTGGGGGCAGAACACTCTTACTCGCCTATTGAGAAGCATTGCTTAGCCCTGGTGTTTGCGGTCAAGAAACTAAGGCACTACATGTTGGCACATAAAGTTATACTCATATCAAAGGTAGACCCATTAAAATTTCTAATGACCCGGCCAATGCTCACTGGGAGGTTAGCAAGATGGGTCATTACACTGATGGAGTTTGACATAACCTACGCACCACAGAAAGCTATAAAAGGTCAAGCATTGGCAGACTTTCTAGCTCATCACCCAGTCCCAGACGATTCTCTTTTGGCATGCGAATTTCCAGATGAAGAAACGACTCAAATCCAGGAAGAGGAACCCTATTGGGAAATGTATTTTGACGGTGCATCCTCCATACAGCCTGCTGTTAGGCCCAAACTACCCAGATTGAGAGCAGGGGTAGGGCTGGTTTTTGTAACCCCCGAAGGTGGTATTCTGCGCTATTCATTCGCACTCACAGAACCTTGCACTAACAATGAAGCGGAATATGAGGCGTTAATCGCAGGGTTGGAAACTGCCTTAAGCATGAATATCAAGCGACTCCGAATATATGGAGATTCCCAATTGGTCCTGAATCAGGTGACAGGCAAATACCAGACAGTTAAGCCAGAAATGATCAAGTATCACGGGAAAGCTACCGAATTAATAGCACAATTCTCTCAAGTAATATTGGAGAAAGTCTCAAGGGCCACAAACGGAAAAGCCGATGCTCTGGCAAGGCTAGCTAAGGAACTAGGTTACCCAAGAGAAGAAGAGGTGAAAATCACCGTCCGTAACCGACAATCATTGGCACCTTACTTTGCAGGGTTGGACCCGGAAGAAGAAAATGTCTCCTTTGTAGAAGTCATGACTCTCGAGGAAGAGGAAGATGAGGCAGATGACAAGCCCGAAGAAGGCAAAGATTGGAGAAAGCCCTTTGTGGAATATTTCCAAGGGATTTTACCAGAAAATGGAGCATCAAGGGAGCAGATCAAGAAGCGAGCCCTCCGATATGTCTACATCAATAACACACTCTATCGAAGGTCATATGACCAAATGTGGCTACGATGCGTTTCTAACGAAGAAGCACAACAAATTATGAGAGAAGTTCACGCTGGGATATGTGGAGCTCACCAATCTGGTCCGAAAATGAGATTGAAAATCAAACACTTGGGTTATTATTGGCCTTCTATGATATCTGATTGCGAAAGATACGCCAGAAGGTGCCATGCATGCCAAATTAACGGAGATTTCATACACCAACATCCGAACCCTCTGCATCCCACAGTGGCATCCTGGCCCTTCGATATGTGGGGAACCGACATCATCGGACCTATTGATCCACCCTCCTCCAAAGGGCACAAGTACATTCTGGCTGCAACAGATTATTTCTCTAAGTGGGCAGAAGCCGAGGCTTATAGGGAAATAAAAGCCGAAGATGTAATCCGGTTCTTCCGAACCCGAATCCTATACCGATTTGGCACGCCCCGTAGAATCATCTCGGATAATGGGACGGCATTCAGGAATGCGAAAGTATACAATTTCGCTCGACAACACAAAATAGATTGGCGTTACTCCTCGATTTACAATCCTAGGGCAAATGGCCGGGCCGAAGCATTTAACAAGACCTTGGTACGTCTTTTAAGAAAATCAATGGGAAAGGAGCACCGAACACGAACGACTTCCAGAAGCACTTTGGGCGTACAGAACAACTGAGCGGACTCCCACGCAATTCACCCCGTATTCTCTAGTATTCGGGGTGGAAGCCGTCCTTCCTCTAGAAGTAGAACTTCCGTCCTTAAGGGTGGCAATGCACAATGAAATGCCCCTTAATGAACAAACTCAATTGAGGCTAGAAGAATTGGAAGCTATGGATGAAAAACGCCTCGTCGCACAACAAAACTTGGAGTTATACCGCGCTCAAATGACAAGGGCATATGACAAGCTCGCTCGCCCCCGAACATTCAAAGAAGGAGAATTGGTTCTAGTATTAAGGCGGCCGATACTAGGCCGACATCATGGCCCGAAATTCTCACCCAATTGGGAGGGTCCCTATGTTGTTAGTAAGGTCTATGAAGGAGGAGCCTACTTGTTGATAGACAAAGATGGAAATCATCCCATGACACCTGTGAACGGGAGGTACTTGAAGAAATACTATGCTTAACAGCACAAAAAAAAAAAAAAAAAAAAAAAAAGAGAAACCGTGTTGAGGAAGACTGTGTGACTTCCGAATACATCGGCCTGTAAAATATTTACCTTAAATAAAATTGCCCTATGAAGCTATCTGAGGGCAAAACCATGCTGAGGAAGCCTTTGTGGCATCTGGAAGCACCGAGACTACATCCCATGAAGCTTTCTGAGGACGTGAGTCTCACAAAATAACCCGTGTCAAAGAAGACTACACGACTTCTACACACATCGGCCTGCATTTACTCATTCGAAATCTTCACTAATCTTCTAAAAAAAAAAAAAAAAAAAAAAAAAAAAAAATCCGCCCTATGAAGCCATCTGAGGGCGAAAATGTGCTAAGGAAGTCTGTGTGGCATCCGGCAGCACCGAGACCGTGTCCTATGAAGCTTTCTGAGGACGTGAGTCTCACAACAAAACCTATGTTGAAGAAGACTGTGTGACTTCCGAATACACTGGTTCGTGAAAATTTTTACCCAAAGAAGAATCCGCTCTATGAAGAAGCCTTTGTGGCCACTGAGGACGAAAAGGTGCTTGATGAAGTTTAAGCCTTTGTGGCGTCTGAAAGCACCGAGGCTTGCCCCATGAAGCATGCTAAGGGCGTTAGCCTCCCACATCCACCGTGTTCCCCAAAAAAACAAGCTTCTAAAAAAAAAAAAGAAAAAAAAAAAAAAAAGAGCCTTTCCAACGGAAGAGAAGTACTGACAAATCAACCACGATAGAAGAGTGGTATCCCTCTAGGGCTTCTGATAATGTCTCTGTTAGTTTGGATCTGGAAGGACATTGCTCTCCAAGAGGACAGTTGATTCCTTCTCGGCTGCAGAATGTTATTGAAGAGGCTGTAGTGATAGATAAGGATCATGTTGAAGAAGGAGAGATTCAGGACACCAATGCCTTAACAGATTTTACTGCTCAGTCTCCTGATGAAGACTCACTTGAGTAAAGTCTGGGATGTAAAAGTTTTTAAGTTTTGCTTTAGGGTCTGACTGGTTACTGTCTAAACTTGTCTGTTGTGTTGGTTATCAACTGTAATAGTCATGTTTAGTCTTTTAGCCTATCAGATTTAGCTTTACTAGCCTTCTAGGTGTAGAAGCTTATTTGCAAGTTTTTTTTTTCTGTTTTCTGGATGCGGTTGTAATTTTGAGTCACTGTAATGATTCTAAACTCTTTTTTTTCTTTTGGATACCCCTGCTTGGGATGCTCAGTTTCAAGAAAAAGAAGAGTGGTATCTCTCTAAATATTAATGTGTCAATCACAATAGAAGAGTGGTATCTCTCTAAATATTGATGTGTCTCTCTAAATATTGATGTATCAACCACAAATAAAAGAATGGTCTCTCTCTATGGACGTGCCAATCACAATAGAAGATTCAGAACGAATGCTAAAGAAAAAGAAGATTCTTCAAAACATTCAATCAACCACACCCTACATAGCCCAACTGATACAAGAAGGGAAACAAAAAAAAAAGGATACATCAAGGCGCAAACATTACAACTCAAACCGCACCTAAGAACCATCAAAATCCGGAATATGCAAAGCAAACCTCACCTAAACAGAACAGACATCCCAAACAAACACGACCAATAATAAAACACGTAATAAAAAGAAAGAAAACCCCTTAGTCTTTATGAAGGTTCACACTATGACACAAAATGGGTCGTAGTATTGGCCTTGAGTCCATCCAAAGAAGACACAACGGTCTCAATTTTGGTCTCGATAGACTCAAGCCGAGAACGAACTTCACCAAATTTCTGGTCAAAATAAGCCCTGGAGACCCTCAAGTCCTCGGCGATCGATTCCTCATCTGAAGGCGGAGAACCCTCTTTCGGTGGATCGTATTGGTTGGCAGCAACTCCAGGTTGTAAGATATAGTCGTTGACAGCGTAATTGGGGTCCGGCACCAACGACCTATTGGGAGATTCGATCCAACCAATGGACGGCAGCTCCTCAAGAAGATTATGGGGATATTCCACATCTTTATCGGTAATCTTGTTCCCCCACAGAGTATCCGGAGCACTGATACCAGCCTTGTGCATGAGTTCCTCTATCAGGTGCCCGTAAGGTAAAGAGGCGTTAGGAGTGCTAGCAGAATAGTGCATGTGCCGAATGATCAGACATGCGACATTGACCTTTTTGTCCTTAGCAATAAGGTGACGCAAATAGAAGAGAGTCTCAGAATCCACCAAGTCTGACATCTTTTCCCGTGGTAGGAGATTATGATTAATTACCCTGCACAGGAACCTAAAAATAAAAAATAAAAGTCTTTTAGAAGGGATAAAAAAAAAAAAAAAAAAAAAAAAAAAAAACCTGTGCATGGCTGGAAGAGCTGCAATAGAAAGCTCTCCTCTTGGGGCAATAGGAGCAAGTTTAAACCAGCGGCGGTACTCGCGGCGACTTTCAAAAGTACGAGGCCAGGTCACATGTGTGTAAACTGGAACCCCATCTAGTGTGCCAGTCGTCTGCATAAATTCCGCTAGGGTCTTTACGCCAAATGAGAGGTATTTACCAAAAAGGAAGGAGGAAACAAATGGAAGGTCACGATGATCATACGAGACCCGAAGGTTGGCATAAAAGAGGCGAGTAATTCGGGGATGGTAAGAGGATTGACAGTCTACCAAGCTACGCAACTCCCAGAAGCCAAGCCAGGAGCGAAGAAGGCGCATGTGTTCATTTTCCAACTTCCCGAGAGGATGAAAATAGAAGCACTCGGTCATGGGACGAGTCTTTGTCCCGATAGAAGTATGGTAAGAATCAAAGGCCTCCTCGTCCCGAAAAAGGAAACGGTTGTGAGGACCATAAGACCAGTCAGGAAGCATTGGGGTACACTCTATTTCTCTAGGGCGTTTGCGAATGGGCGCCTTTTCCATTAGAGATATAAGAAAGAAGGGTGGTGAAGATAAAGGAGAGAAAGGCCTTATTTATAGGAGCGAACGTAATGCTACCCCAGCACCTGAACCCTTATTCGGATCTAGATCCAAGCCCTCAAGTGTACCCAAGAAGGAACCGAAACGAGCATAGTGGCCGACAGTGATGTGACATGAACACCGAAAGAGGAAGCGTATCAAGAAAAGGTGGAAATCGACAAAATCAAAAAGGGCCCAGCATAGACTAGACCACCTTTCGGTGCCGATTTGACCATTAAAAAAATTGGGCCGACATATTTATCCCTTCGGGCCAAGAACTCATGGGCCTACAAAAAGGGGGGGTTCTGCCTTTGTAAGATGAGTCCTAAGCCCATACGGTCATCAAAAGCCGCAACTTATATCCAAGAAATACTTCACCCCACGACAATATGACATATCCCTTCCTTTAAAATATTTTTCCAAAATCCGACAAAATTCCCATGGCCCAAAATACACAAAATCCAGGGCCTATTGATAGTGCCGGCCTAAAACCTACTATCACCGGTATGTGTTCATCCCACCGGTTTCTAAAAGAGTGAACAAGGATTTTTGCATTTTTGTTCCTTAAACAAAATAAAATGGCCTATTGATAGTGCTGGCCTAAAACCTACTATCACTGGTATACATTTGTCCCACCAGTTCTGTAAGAGGATGAACATGGGTTTTTTTGCGTTTTTGTCCCTTAAACAAAATATATAACAACTCTGTTTGCAGGTAGATAGAATGGCCGAGGCCTTATATCCCTACAAAAAAAGGAAGTGTCTTGTTTCATGGCAACCTAAGATGCTTTCTCCCCAAAATATATCCCGAATACCACCAAAACTCACAAGCAAAAAAAAAAAAAAAATTTTCATATAAAAAAAACTGGTCAATTGTTGGAGTGCGCCATTAGTCAACCAACACCGGTGAGTTCATTATACCAGCATGAAATAATGAACAGGGTTTTTATTTTTGTCCCTCAAACAAAATAAACAAACAACAAAAAAAACACAACAACAACAACAACATCCAAACCAAATCATACATCCGATCATTTATGCCAGTTACACCTATCCCCTAGAAGATACACGTGTAAAGCCGCTATGCCAAGAACTATAATCACAGGAAGCCAAAAAAAGAGGAAGCAAGATGGTCGTTCATGCCGCGGGAGCTCAGACGAAGTCGGGTCAACTCCCCAGTTGTATGACGGGAGTGGCCTCCAGTATGCATGAATCTCTTGGTCGTAGGGGACCCACCAATCATCGCCAAGCTCGTGGATGATTTCTGGCGCCGCGTGAGGTTCAACCTCCTCGGTCTCTTCTGTTGCGTGCTCGGGTTGGCGGTCCGGTTCGCTATCGGTAGAAGGGGTGCGAGTATCGTTCTCGATGGCCATTCGGCGACGTTGGCGAGAAGAAGCAAAAGAGAGAAGGAGGGAGTTCGGAAGAAAAAAGAAAAGAAGAATAAAAAAAAAAAAAGAGAGGGAAAGAGGGATAAAAAAAGAAGAGAGACGTGACTGTAGCAAGGGGCACGCGTGGTTGAACAGTAATGCCACGTCCCCACAGCGCGAAAAAAAAAAAAAAAAAAAAAAAAGAAGAAGGTTTAGGAAAAAGAGAAGAAAAGAAGAAGAGGGCTGAAGAGTAAAAAAAAAGGGGGGGAAGAAAGGAAATAAAAAAAAAGAGAGCCTCTGTGATCAAAAAGAAGAAAGGAGATAGATACAAAAAAAAAGGAAAAAAAATAATAATATAAAAAAAGAGGGAATAGGGCCCTTGCAAAGCATGCACACGTGGCTAAATAACAGCGACGGGCCTCCAACTCGAGAGACACCACGTGTCGTTTTGATGAAATCCGATAAAAGACAGGCGCAATGTCAGAAATAAAAAGGCCGCACGGCTATAGAAAGAGTCGCAACAAGAACCAAAAGAAGATCGAGATTGACGAAGCATGAAGGGGAAATCTAGAAATTACAAAAAAAAATGGAAACAAGTCAAGGAGTTCAAAACATAACCATATGGCAGGTCTTCCGAGAAGTCAAATTCTCGAAGAGGTCGAATAAGTTCATTTGACGACCAAACACCCGAACCGGTTGCTCGAAAGATAATTCTCTCAACCCGTTCTGGTGGGGGGCATTTGTTGTACCCTAAAAATTTCATCATAAATGATCTTGCAAATACCGATATATGGAGAGCAATAAGATTCGTGCCATATCAAGATTCATGGGCTGGATTTGTACAATTCTTTTCCTAAAATGTCTAAGCCCAACAACAAAAAAATAACCCAATTAAATCCCAGCAGCCCAAATAATAATAATAGTTAAATAGAAAAGAAAAGGGAGCCCATAAAGCCCATCTCGGCCCACTCTCTTTTTCTTTCTTCTCTGCACTCGATCCAGCTCGTCCCCCTCACTGATTCTACTGATCGCTGACCACACTCGATCCCTGCTGAAGCTTGACAATCGAACAATGGATAAAGTGGGGCCCATTCAATGGATAGAGAACGCTGACACAGTTGACAGGCCCCACCCATCAGCAAGAATAGCGGCTGAGCATCAATTCCCTCGAATTCCTCCGTGCTTTTCTCTGACACGTGGAAAATGACAAAGAATTGAACTTCTGATGCCCATACTCTACCCATCTCGTTGCTAGCCAAATACAAACAGAAAATGCCAATATCTCTCTCTTTGAAATCCTGTGCTTGCCTAACTTGCGCCTAATTCACAAGGAAAAGGCAACCGACTACACAATATCATCTCTCATTCTCTCCCTTGATTTAAATTAAGAACCTTTTTGACCAATTGAAACGGTCACAGCATGGATGAGATTCCAAAGAAGGAAGAGGACAATAGATGGTGAATGGGCATTTCATTAATGGAGCAACAATTGATAAGACGTGAAACAAACTCCATGATGCTCAATTGAAGCTTCTGACGAGTTATGCAAAATCAATGGAGATATGAAGAAATCATGGTTTCGGATAATTAACCAATTAAAGTCAAATTTGATGAAGCAATCATGATTATATTTCAGTCAATGGAAGGAGTACTGTGATGCAACACGAAATTAGAAGGGTAATTTGGGGATACCAAGTCAGAAGCACTCATGTTTTGATTATTGAAACTGTGTTTTACTGAACAAGGGGAATAATCAGACATAGAAAATTAAGATGCAGTGTTTGCTCTCTTTCATCGATGTTTAACCTCCATAGAACATACTCTATAACAGTGAGACCTACCTACCAGAACTAAAATGGCTAGACAACAACAGAAGGAAGCCAAATGGATATCTCCATTGTCTCATTATTAGTACCTAATCCTACCAGATAAACTACAGGCAGATGAAAAAAAAAAAAAAAAAAAAAAAAACTTGCTGTAAATGGTAATAACTCAATAAAAATTCCAACGAAGATGAAGCCAACAAATGATGATGAGGCATTTCATTAATTGAGGTGCAGAGGCAGCAGCTGATGGATGGGACATGAAACAAACTCCATAATTCCAAATGCCTAACTCGATTGAGTTGTCTTGATAAATAATCCCGGTGAAGAGCTACTGTAACGTGATTTGGAAATCGAAAATACATATAAAGTTGGGAGCAACACCATGAAACAATAGAAGTTTGGAGACGATATAATGAATTAAGACAGTGCAGGAAACAGAAATTCAATAAATAGAATAAAAAAAATTGTGCAATGCCCCTGAAGACGCTAGATGCAAAAATGGCACTGATATGAAGATGAATTGAGAAGTGGAATGATCAGATGACCTAAGAATCGATTTCTGGAGATGTTACAAGAAACCTGGAACAATAAAAATAGAGAAAGAAGAAACTGATATTGGTCAGAGGGAAAAGCAAATAAAAAAAAAGGGGCTGTGCAAGTACCTGTGAAGAAGTGTGCCCTAAGTTAATTGAAATTCTTACAAAAAGAGAAGAAAATAAGAAGATGCAATAATGCTGATCTAAAAGAAAATGGAAAGGAAACCATGTTATTGAAATAACAATTGGTGAGAATGCTCACTGTAATTGGAGATATCAAAAACTATTTTTTAACAAACCCAGTCCAGATGTAAATTTGCTAAAAAAAAAAAATGCTCAAGGATCCAGTTGTGATTATTTGCAAAATGGAGAATTAACATGAGAAATGAGTTTGTATCAGTTCACTGATTAGACTTTGATGAGGTTCAATGCAAATGAAGTGGTGTCACTGGGTTTTGAGGAAAATATATGAAGAAGTAAAAATCTGAATAAGATGGTTGATATGTGAACGTGAGAAATTTTCATGAAACATAATACAAACGCTGAAGTGCCATATCAAAATTTGTCTCTAAGCCATGGTGAAACGCTGCAATCGGGTGCTATTTTACAGATTTTTTTTCTTTGGAACCAGAGACAAAGCCAAAGTGCAAAAAAAAAATAAAAATGCTTTTCCTCTCAACTCTTACCTTTTTTCTTTCTGGCAAAGCTTGCTAAAACCAACCAAATCCAGAGACAAAGCAAAAGGCGCCAGCAAATGGTGAATAAAAATTGTAGTAAGAAGAATGTATGAGTAATTGGCAAAGGGAGCGTTCATCATAATGCGCATCAAAATACTTGGAAATATGATGTCAAATTGGAGCTATGAAGGGAGATACAAGTAACCACGTAATATCAAGACCATATTCAATTGGTTACTGCACAAAGTCATATAACCCAGAATGATAAATGGGAATGCTATAATTAGCAAAAGAAAGCAAAATCAAAGTGCATTCTTTACACCAGAACCAAGAAAATGAATAATTCAAAATATAGATGAGTGATTGGTAAAAGGTGAATGCTACAGTAACCTGAGCTTGTGAAATACCGGAAGCACCCATTAGGGGCAGAATTGTCCAAGGAGAATAATTGCAGCCCTCTACAGTAGCTGGCACCCATCTTCTATAAAAAGGCCTGAAGACCATGCAGCTAGAGATCCTACACACCCCAACAACAACACAAAAAAAAAAAACAGAGAACACAACACACTACACCCCCATATCAGATCCATCAAACACCCAATTATACACCCCAGTAAGAAGTGAGAAGCCACAAGCAGTGAGAGGAAGTGCTGCTAATAAATTTTCAGTATTTTGAGAGCATTTAGGTTAGCCACAAAAAAAAAAAGAAAGAGTGTATTAGTGAGAGTATCTGCTTCATTTTGTCAAAAATGTAATCCCCAATGCTCTACTGTTTGTAAATATTATAATAAAGAAAGAAAAACCATCTTTGTTCTAATATTTTAAGTTTCTTGCACTTTTTAAATTTTCTGCAATATGATTCATATACACATACATTAAAAACATAATAATAAAAAAATAAAAAAAAATGTAAATTGTGGACAAAACCAGTGGACAAATTGAATGGACAGCAGGTTTTCTTCAAGTTCATGGATTGCTTCACACAACTGCCCATGCCAAGGGAGTTGTCGCCTATGCCTAAGGATATTCAAGGGAGCGCCCATGCAACTGCCCGCGCCAAGGGTTTAGTTGTCGTCAATGCATAAGGATCGCCTATGCCTAAGGATTGTCCAGTAAATGGAAGGGCCAACAAATGCTCATGCCTTCGAGGAGGAAGTGGCAGCCTTGCTCAATTAGCCTGTCATTTTGTCACAATCAAGGAGCATAACATTATACAGACTCAGTCACAGGCATGCCAGGGAAAAGAGGAGCTGCATTAAAGAGTCTCAGGTGGTGCATCAAATACCATCATCATAAGCACTGGGTGCTGTGTCAACCAAAGAAGAATGTTAATTCTTCAATCTACGGCATGGTTAAATCAGAATTGAGACAACCAAAGCAAAATCCCTTACTACCCAACGTTCATGGTGCAATTAAAAGCATATACACATCCAACACACTGCCATATACATGTTACCAAATTCCTATAATCCCAATAAAATTTGCTTGCAATGTACCCGCTATCCTTAACCTCTATTTTGGTGAATTGAGAGTGTACCTCTTTTCCAACATCTAAAACTATGCCCCCAAACTTGGAAATTGAATCCTATAACCGTCAGATATGTGAACTCATCATCTCCTCACCATGGCCGAGCTCACTGTGAAGTGAAGTCATGAGCTTGGGGCCACTGACCTTCAAATCGGCAGCACGCCAAGAATCTGGAGTCCCTCACGACGCTCTCTGTCACATCCCACCGGCACAGGAATCATCAGAAGTTCATGACCACCACAAGCCTTTTCAAAACCCTAACCGAAAGGGATCGGCGAAATTGCAGCAGAGAAGAGGCCTTCATGCCCGACAAATGAATCCCACAAGTTTTGAATGTCTCTATGATGTTTAACAACCAGCTCTCGATGGCTAATGGCTGCCCAGACGCCCCAATCGCATCTCCATGGCGGGACATCGTCGTCAGATCGAAGAAAGGAAGAAGAACGAGAAAAAAAAAAGGGAGAGAGCTTATGTCTCGATCTCCGCCTGAACTTGGCACACGCACAACGGTCAAAGACCACGCCTCACCATACGTCCCCGACCACAGGCTCACAGAGAACCAGGTTCATGAAGGCGACGAATCAGTTTTAATAAAAAAAACGACCCCAAATTCGGAGATCTTCTGTGGAGCGTTACTGTGACGAGTCATTGGCAACGGATACAGCCAACCATATGGTGCCACGTATACCTCTTCCTCGACTAAAGATTTGATGATGGAATCCTTTGGCGCTGCGCTGGGCAAATAAGGTGTCGCCATGCGTCATCCTCGTCTGATTTGGTTCAATCACACTGCTGGAAATTTCAAAAATTCATGGAAAATCAACCGAAACTCAGAAAAATACAAATCCAACTGCCATAAATCCAGAAAATTATGAGGAATTTATTGATGCCAAGATCATGACCAAAGTCTCATCCAAATACCGCCATATCATTCAAAAATCCAAATATAAGAAATTAGCCAATGATAGCTTGCCACATCATCCTTTTAAATCCCAGCAAATTTCAAAAATCTGCCAAAAATCACCAGAAACTCAGAAAAATATGAGATAAATTTCTGTGAATCCAGAAAAATGAGGAGAATCCATTTCTACCAAAACCTTGATCAAAATCTCAATTAAAATCAATTAGCCTATTTAAAAAGCCCAAAACCACAGCAGTAGAAAGTCCTTGAAATTCGCTAAAAATCACAGGAAGCTCAGAAAAATGTGAGATAAAATTCCACGAACACAAAAAAATATGAGAAATCTAATTGGTCAAATTTTCAATCAAAGATTGCCGAAATTCTACAACCCCACAAGAGAAGCTAAAAAGGAGAAACTTGGCACTATGGGATGAGCATGGCAAATTCAGACTTGCAATAATGAAAATGAGACACCATCCAAATCCAAGTCTATCAATCTAAGCTGACGGAAGCCCATTGTAAGAAGATCAAGTTCACCATCATAATTTTGGTTAAATGAAGATTCGCTAACAAATGGGAAGACACTTCCACACCGGTTTAAAGACCACGGTCCTAGAACATTAACCGGAGAATTCAAAGAAGGATTAGCAAGAGAATCAAAATGTCAACCCGATGCTTGGTCAGGGCCAAGTATCAAATCAAAGCTTTCAAGCATCAACCTCGCATCTGGGAAGGCCACAGGAGTGAAGTCCGACCTGGATTGCAACCGCGCGCATTCTATATAACACCAAATACGCCCAAGGGCCTGGTGTGAATCCATCTGACGTTTCGAGCGGTAGCCCGACGTCTCCCTCTTATAAACAATCAGTTTAGCATCAATAGGCTCAGGGGCCGGGTGTTAATTCTGATATCAACTGGACGTCTCGAGTGGCAAACGAGCGTCTCGTCACAACTGTCAATTTAACATCAATAGGCTCAAGAGTCGGGTGTTAATATTGATATCAAACACTTAATATCAACATGCCTAGGGGCTTGATGTTAATTCAATTCAATGCTTTGGGTGGCAGCCAAGCATTCTCTCAAACAACCAAAAAAATATACAATAATGCTATATGCATAAAGCTTAGGCACAAAGCTCGGTATTATTCCGACATCTCAGTTCAAGGATTGAGTGTCACAATCTACCCTCGAAAGGTCATACAAGCCAAACTTGGGTAACACTCGCGCGCACACCAAATTTAATGTCAAATACGCCTATGGGCCTGGCACCAACTTCTCGACGTCTACACGCTCAAGGGCCTGACGTCAACTATAACTCAACCCGACATTTTGATCAACTGCCATGATGATAAACGATTTATTGATATCCTCAAGCGAATTTCATCAACCATGATCGCCCACAAAGAGCCTCATAATCTTACTCCAAGGTCTTCAATTTCGAAGGATTCAATGTTCTAATCTTACTCACACCAAATTCCTCATAATGCAAGGATTCAGAAAACGAGAAAAAGCCCAACAACCGAAACTTCAACTAAGCATCAAGTCATCAACCGCCAAGATTACTTCAATCCATGAGCATCGAGACCAACTGTCCCTGCAATAAAGTCCACTGATAAATAAACACCAAAAATAATAAAGAATAATCTAGGATGCATCGAAGTCACTAATTGTTATTTACAATTCCCTAGTAGCCTAAGACACAATAATCCACCGATTTTCCCGATCTAGAGGTTCTCTTGACCATGTCAGAGGTAATTAACAGTAGGGGCTTGCGCCTACTGGAATGAAGGAAGGACCCCCTAAATAATAAACTCTCGTGAATTCAAAACCGTATTGTTACCTCTTCTAGGAGGGGTACCAGTATCTGAGTTTTGAGGCTCGTGAGAGGTATCTGATCCGCATTCTTTTCCCCCTCAATCCGCAAAAGACGGATTCCTCACTCTCTAATCCGAGGGCCGCGAAAAAGTGCGAGACAGACTTATTCTATTCAGCAAATAGTGTACCATATAATTAGCAACATATTCTTAGACAGTTTAACATTCATGCTCAAAAGAATCTCCAAATTCTATTGACATGATTTAATTTTAGACTTACTGAATCGGCTAAGTTTGCATACACTGCATACTTTACCATAATTCCGCCACAAACTAGGCAGAAGATTCAACATCACATAGTCTAAAATATGTTAATACTTCATAAAGAATAGTTCTAATCTATATTGGTCGATATTGCTCAAATAAGACTATTTTATAAGACTCCCTCTATTCTAATATATAGCCTATCACAACCGAGTCTTATACTTTCAATAAATCAATTTTAAAAGTCCATATCTCATTGTTTCTTCATTTACTTATCTCATTTTGCATCTAGCAAATAAGTTTGAGTTACTTCTCTGGCTTGTTGAACCTGTTCTTATTCTATGTTACATGTCCTATGAGGTTGAGGAATACCATTTTATTCCCCTCCTGTTCCTCAATACTCAGACAAGTACATGTCAAACACAAGAACGATTCCAAACAACTCTAAGTTACTCAAATAAAATAACTCCCTCTCAACAGGAAATTAATTTAGTATTGTGATCTAATCATATGGCATTTCTACTATTTCTTCTCCAATAAAGTTCCTCGAACATTATGAGAAGGTGCACTCCAAATGCAACTGAACTTATGACTACTTAAACATCCACACTTGGATCTATAATAGTCTATAGTTCACAAAATAGTAGAACTTAGAGATTAGAGGCACAAGGCTTAGAACATAGACCGCATCTATATTGTTCTAACCATATCTTACAATGTCTAATTCATCACAATTTGCTGCGGTCCGCAGCCAATATGCCACAGTCCACAATAACTCTATGTTGCAATCCTCAACAAGAATTGCAATGTCTCCATAATCACATAATCAACTCCGTGATTTATCATAGAGATTTCATTATAAATTGACTTCACTCATATTCAGAAAATTATTGATCTACAATCAACTTTTTCTCGAATTATGGCTATCATTTATAATGAGACTATTTCCGATATAGTCTTAATGTGATGAATCATAAGACACCAAGTTCAGCCCTCATATTGGAATACAACATCCAAATATATCTCTAAAACTTGAACAGTATATCCACAAAACTTTCAAGTAATAAACTTCAGCTAACTATATTCACAAGTTGACAAATAAGCTTGGTACAAGTCCTCGGATGCCAACTTATGTCAATGTCCAACTCTAATAGTCTAGCATGCCATAACAATCACAAACTAAGAGACTAAGTAACATGCAAGAAAAATAACCATATATCAATTCAATTTAGCAATCCATCACCAAAGAATTAATGACAAGTACTAGATTTTATCAATTAAAGAGACACAAAATATCATGGAGCGATCAATTCTATTACGGTTCGCAGCCGAATGCTGTGGGTCGTAACAGAAACATGTGCCAGTCCCTAAGACTGCACATTTCACTTGACATCCTCCATCTAAATAATTTGTTTCTTATGAAATTGACAATAATCATAGATATAATCTGATTTCTTAAGCAAATGTTATGTTTCTTAACCACAAGCAAGAACACATACATACATATGCAAAATTAGATTTCTAGTACTTTCAATATGCTTAGAATCAGATATCATTTCATACATTTGAATCAACACTACAATCTCTTCAGTATATACTAATACTTGACAATAATCATGAATTTCAACATAACAAGCAACATTCGTTTAAAAACGAATTATCCCAAAACAGTGAATTTCACAAAGAAACCATTTCTCACATAGAAAGTGAGAAATATTCACTTGTTGCTTATTAGTTCATACATGACATACTTCATGCAACTCCAAATCACTTTGACATGGTTATAAGATGCCACCCTACGGTGCTTCTTGAACCCATAAAATTGATTGAGTTTGCATAAGTTTATTGTCAATTAGTTTTACTGAACTTTGAGATATACTCATGGTATTAGTGTTACCGGAACTCAAATTATAACAAAAATAATCTAACTCATACCATTCAACAACACAATGCTAACAGTATAGTATTTCTTTTCTAAGCATGTCAACTAATTCACCAAGAATTCTAAATCTGAATTATTACGGTCACAAGTACATCCTAATGCTCTATAAGACATTGAGATATTGCAATTTCACACATCACACATATCCATCAATTTCTATTTCAATAGAGATCAGCGATGACTTATAAATCAAGCCAAATCCAATTAACAATAGAGACACACACAGTATGGGTTGGTACTACCACTAATTTTGCCATCCAATCTAGAATTAATCTGAAATCAATACTATCTTTGCAGCAAGTGAGAAAGAACCTAGGGAAACAAACATCGCTTGCAAACAAAGAAATATTGATTTCAATTAATTCAATTGATGCAAAATTTCCAGAATATGGATGAGACAAACTCTTGTCTACTAATCCAAATTCACCCAACATGTACACTCATGTAATTGGCAAGACGGTACCTATTTGCACCATCAAACCGATGACAACACCACATGTGTTATCATATTCACAATTTGGCAAACCAATTACCAAACTATCGGAGATTATCATCAAGATAACCTCTTTAACCATTGGTTATGTAAACAATCTAATGTTACTAATTTTGTCCGAATTCTATCTTTAATTGTGACTTTCTTGTATGTCTGTGTGGCATTATGCAGTCCACAAAACCTTGTCTGCGATTCATAACCCACTATCATGGTCTGCAACCAAATGTTGCGATCCATAGTTACAAAGAACTCAGTCTCTGTTTTCCACACAAAACTGATGCGATCCACAACCAACATGTTATGGTTCACAACCAGTCTATCACGTTGGGAATTTGATTTTGGCAATTAGACAAACCTCAAAATCAATTAGACCATACAAGTATTCATCTCTACCAAATACCACCACGGCATATGGTATATTTTGCAACTTTCTCATTCACACATTGAAGAGAAATCACAACCCGAAACTAATCTACATAGTCTCTAGGGTTCTATATTGCAAATAGTCACAAAACAAAGCATAAGAACTCTCTAAACCAGAACTAATGGTTAATTGGGGCTTACTGGTACTACCTATAGCATTTGGTTGAGGTTACTAACCATAACAAGTCAGTACGTGTCTTTATTTCGTGAAAAACTACATTTCAGACCTTTTCTGCGGTCCACAGAAGAATCTCTGCGGTCCACAGACTATACTGCGGACTGCCTCTTTGGACCCCAGACAATCTTGTCCGAAATACACATGTTCTGTCGTGGACCACAGAAGAACCTCTGCGGTCCACAGACAATCTATCCGAAATTCAATTGTTCTGTCGTGGTCCACAGAAGAACCTCTGCGGTCCACAGACAATCTAACTTGTGAATACCTGTTCTGTCGTGGTCCACAGAAGCACCTCTGCTGTCCACATACAATACAGTGACGAGAATTCTGACTCGCACCCTTTCGGTAAATCGGCGATAACTTTCTATACACTTATCCGTTTTTCGAGTTCTTGGACATTCCGAAAAGTAGACTCGAAGCACTTTCCAATGGAACAAACCTCACTCGAAACGGAGTAGCAGATCTCAAGTTATGCCCTCGTGAAATCAGACTATCTCACAGGGAATTTCTGGACTGAACCAGATTCGAGTTTTCATGGAGTTTCTTCACAAAAACCACGAGATAAAGCACACAAATCACAGAGAAAACAATCAGATACTAATCTCAAGGCTTTAATGGTGCATTAAAACTGAAAAAGAGGAATAGGGCTCTGATACCAATGTAAGAAAATCGATAAATCATACCGAATGCGGAAACGTGTTAGGATCTCCTCTTTATTTGAGTTTCCTCCGCACCAAGCCATCGCCGCTTGCTCTCGCTATGCCATAGCCCCGTCTTCTACTATCGCCAGTGGAGATTGACAACAATCTCATACTATTCACAGTACAAGTGCCAGACTCGACTTCTTCTCATCATCGGAATCCTTAATCCGACTAGACGAGAAGATCTCTCTCTAATGGTGTTTGATCCTCAAGGAGAAGAACAAACCCTTGGAGTATATGGTCTCTCTATGTCTTACACTTCTGTCTCTCTTTTGTGTTCTACTGAGTAGTCTTATTAAAAGATCAGAGACTAGTGTATATATAGAGTCACATGCATCTATTCATCAGGAGATGCAAATAGAGGCTGTCAGTCTGCGGTCCACAACAGATTCTCTGTGGTCCACAGAAACGTCTCCATTCTCCAATTTCCAACACTTTCAATCTTTATGGTACTATTTTGGAATTTTTGAATATGCGAGACACTCTATAGTCTATACGAGCTAGAGCCTAGAAGCCTTGAATTTGTCATGAAAAAGGCTCTCAATGAATCACTGAACTTGCTATTTTTACTCTCTGTACGAGCTGCTCGAGCTAGCTCGTTATTTAACGAGACGAGGTCAAGCTGGCCAAACCAACTCGTGACCCTAAGCCGAGACGAGTTAGCTCGTTCGTTAATTTGACGAGACGAGCCCGAACAGCACTTAACTCGCTCGTAACTCGTTCGTTAACAGCCCTAGTACTGCTAGGCCAGTGCACCACGTACTGGATTCTTGCGTGCATCAGTCAAGTATGTGTTCATCATAACTCGACATGATATCTATGCATTAGTATTGTTTTTTAGTGTGTGAGAGTTCATAGTTGTTTTAAGTTCAAGATGAAATGCACATATTGAAATACATTTTACAAGTGAATTGAAGTTCAAACTTATATTACAATATACACAGTACAATATCATCAGTAACTCTATACACAAATCTCAACTTCAAATTCACACTTAGCAACTTTTTTTGAAACTAAAACACCAGAAAAGAATATAGACAGTTCTTGACATGCATCGTCACTCCCCTATTATCTTCCCTCTTTCTCTTCTAGCCCTGACATTCTTTCTCATCTTCAGATAATATCAAATAGCAAAGAATATAGATGAAAACTAAAACACCTTAATAAAATTACAACTGATGTCTTCATTGATGTCTTAATCCATAAAAGCAAACAAAAAAAATAAATCTCCTCAGTGTGGGTCGGTAAAACTAATTCTCAAAGACAACAGATTTGACATACAAGCAAACAAAGAAATAAGTCTACCAGAATTAGCAAAGCTATGTTCTTTGTCTTTCCTCGAGCTAATCTGAGTAGTTGGTAAAGATGAACTGACAGCCTATCAAGTAAGAAAAAGTTAAAAGAAATAATAACGCAATGTCAGATTATTCATAAATAAATCTTGTCTTTTTAGATATGGTACAGAACAAGAAAAAAAGAATAAAATGAAAAATATAAGCATAATAAAACAAATCGGAGTTTGAAATATGCCAGTACTGTTAGAGCTCATAAGCTTGGCCTCAATAGCACTCTGAATAGTATCAATAAGACAGTCCTGATTTAATAGGCTAACCTCAGAGCACAAAGAAAAGTTAATTAAAAAAAATTACAAGCTAACACTTAGTCAAAAGGCTTAATAGCAATTAAAATGTTGGTCGTTGATACTCATTTTACTTATTCAAGCTAGCAAGTCTTTCAAGGCTTAATAGCAATTTAATAGGCTTAATACTGCTAATACTGCTACTTAGTCAAAAGACTGTCCAGTGGTCGTTGATACTCAATTTTTAAAGCTCAAAAAATTTTCAAGGCTGTCCAGTGTTCAATAAGTGATCATTTTAATTGACCTATCAAAGTACTCAATTGTTACACGCATTGTGCCTAATTGTGCACAACTAGGCCAATAAGATTAAAATCAGACCAATATGACATCATGAAAACTCAGTTTAACCCAATCCTAATTCGCAACATAAATGAAATTCTTTCGAAAACTAATGTTAATTTTCAAGAAAAGGGTTAATAGCAATATGACATACAATTTGATACAAAAATCCATAATTACTCCAAAAATCAAGAAATAGAAAAAATTTTCCAGAAGGTGTTACCTTGCTTCCAGGAGAGACGAGGTATCTTTGCTTGAACTACTGGGATGCATCAAGAGAAACAGCACTTCTTGATTCGACAAGGAAGGATTGCAAGAGCGAGAGAGGAGAGGCGATGAAGAACTAGGGTTTGCTTCTATTTCTTGCGATTTGCTTCGATCGGAAGAGAAGAGGCGGAATCGACGAAGAACTAGGTTAAACCTTTCTCTCTCGATTGCTTTCTCTTCTTCTTCTGAAGGTTGGAGAAGGGAGAAGGGGACAGATTGAGGATGCGTATACGATGCATACGCGGCGAAGCGTATATCGCATTTTTTTTCCGACGGAAGTTTGTTTAGCTTCGCATCTGTCCGTCCGTTTAGATCGGACGTTTCAGAAGAGGTGCCGACCACATGGTCGATTTTATGCTGCCGACCTGAGGATCCGGATGCCCCTCCACCCTATACCCTCCCTATCAAAACATCAAAACACCACCGGAAACCACAGCGCATGGATGTAAAAAATGTAAGATGCTGTTCTGATATGGTTGAGAATTTTGATTCAGGTGGCAAGGATGCTTCAGAGCCTACTTGGAAGAAAGATCCCCATCCCCAGCTCAGATAAAGGCCTCACCTGGACCATATTGAAAAATTCAAGGCTGGCCCAGGACCATACTGCAATTTGGGAACCTGAGTTGATGGCAGAGCAGTTTTCGAAACTGTGCCTTGCAGCAGATGTTTTGAATGAGTGCTTTATGCCAATGATAGAACCGCGCACTAATACTGACCTCATTTCCGATATTATATTTAACAGAGAGTACAAATTCCAACTTACTTTTTCTTAATTTTTGTTATCTTTCATTATTTTAAAGAGGAATAAGTTTTGGAGATACAGGAGCTGGTATCCAGCACATTCTAGTTTTCTATTTAACACAGTAAAGGATTCATCAGCTTAACTAAGAATCACAAAGTGCCACGCTTTTCAAGAGTAAACCGAGAATGCTCACAACTAAACATTTTCTCTATGTCATAATTTATATGAAGATGATGAACTGATGTCTTATAGAAACTATAGTGATATTCTCTTTATATAGTTTAGAACAAAAGAATGAATGTATTGTCTACCTATTATACTTTCAAAATTTCACTTTTTGTTGACTAAGACAAAATCCATTCTTTTATTTCTAACAGGTCCAATCTTTGCCGTATTAATTTTAAAGGATTCTACACGATAATTATGGAAAAGGGAGATGAGGTTGTTGGAGTGGCTACCCTCAGGTAATTTTCTTATTTGTAGTAGCTTTGTCATATCAAATTTATATGCTTATATAATGTTTCGGTTATTTCAAATTAAGCAGGGTACATGGAGACAAGGTAGCAGAGCTGCCGCTGGTGTGCACACGTTCATGCTACCGTCGCCAGGGGATGTGCCGCCGCCTTATCACTGAGCTAGAGCAGGTACACTATTATAATTCTTATCCAGTCATAACTCTTAGGCTTACTCAACCACATAAGAGATACGGCACAAGTGATTTCACTGGTTCAAAGCCACACTTGGGCTCTTATGATTCTCCCTGAAACTTAAAAAGATAAAACGAAGAACTCGAATAGATTTTTGTTGCATTCTGCCAGTTTCAACCGGAATTGACTGGAGTTTGGTCTAAAACAGATTGGTTACACTTTAGTGCCAGTTTTCCATTGAGCAGAATGTAACTAAAAATTCTGGGTGGAACAATAGGGAGTTAACAAGTGTTTATTCTTGTACAGTACCAGCAGAACCTGACGACTAGTGGATTTTATCTGCAATGGCATTATAATTCTGTGGTTTTTATTTATACCAAGAAGCCCCTGCAAATTGGATTTTTCACACTATTTTTTTTCCCTTTTCTGCATTGATTCCATTGGTCAATTTTTCTAAAAGCAAACTTTTTTTCCTTTCTTTTTCTTAGCTATTGAGGAGGCTGAAGGTCAAAAAACTAATACTTCCATCAGTTTCCCATCATGTGCACACATGGAGAGACTCCTTCAAGTTTAATATCATAGAGGAGGAAGAGTTGTTAAACCTGGTCACGTTTAATGTCCTAACTTTTCCTGGAAGTCTTTTGATGGAAAAAGAGCTTTGCTCCATCTAACGAGGTCCTCTCTTCTTCCTTTGTCGGGGAAAGCTCTATTATTCCTTGAGTAAATATGTGGATGGTTAACTACAAGTTGTATTTATTGTTCTTTCTACTTGAAACAGTGGTTAAATATTTATGTACCGATTATTTTGATTTGTCTTTGCTTTAGATTTGAGATCTCGTGTCCTTGAGTAACTTTGTGGCTGGCTTAATTACAAGTTGTATTTATTTTTCTTTCCTCTTGACATAGCTGTTAATATATATATATATATATATATATATATATATATATATATATATATATACGTATGTATGTATGTACTGATTATTTTGATTAATCTTTGCTTCTTACATTTTAGCACCCGTCTCATTTATAATTGAGAACAGAAATGTGCAGCATTCAGATGCCGCATGTTACGCATGTATGTGTTATGTGCACTGTAATTGCTCGATTATATCACCTCTACTTGGAATTTTTTATCCGGCAAAAATTAATTCAAAGTTCTTTAATGCAAAATATAGTTTGCAAATTGTAATACATACTAATTACATCATTTTTCAGAAACGCATAATACAGGTCGATTTTTTATTTTTTATTTTTTCTATTGCGCACTTGCTAGAATCTACGTCAATAAGAGCTCAGCTCAGATTAATGGAATCAAATAAAATAGAGTTTATTAGAAATTATTTTTTTTCTAATCAAAATAAAGCCTTATACGTCAATGAGAAAATATATTTTAAAGTTATATTATCCTTATAATTCTAAAATTTGCCACTTATAATTCTAGTTAGACTTTGTCACCTCGTCTGCAATAAAAACGGAAAATACCTTTTCTGAATGGAGGATGAAATCGAAAATTTGATCTGTGAATCAAAATCTCGTCACTATAGTTTGAACACTCATCCCCTTTCGATCCAAAAAAAAAAAGAAAAAAAAAAAGCTAATCATTGGTTCGTTTCGAGATATGCTGGAATTATGAGAAAGAAAACCCAACCTATTATGAGATTGAAAGTCGTAAATCAGCTTCTAAGCCGCTTGGAAAACCTATAATAGGATAATTACAAGCAACACGAATTTTGTCAGAGCTTTTCGATCTTAAAAGGAGACTAAAACAGTATGATTACTCATCCAATTTATGCATTGCTATCCTTATTTATTAATAGATAGATCTCTTTTAACTTTACCAACAGTATATATATAATATGATATGGCTAAAAAATTTTAAAACTTAATCTTCTTGTTTTATTAGTTATAGATTAGCAACAGATTAGAAAAGTTAAGGATACCCTATTTGTTAATCAGTCAGTAGAAATATGAAAAAAAGAGTTAGGAGTGTAACGAGTGTGCAAATGTGAATATTCAAACTAAGAAGGATCATTAATTGAATATCATATATCATATATCAGATGAAACACAGAATCAAGCAAATTAATAAGTACTTTCCCTTTATATAAGTCAGTAAGATCCTAATCTCCCTTTTAAAACAAGTCAAACATAATATGTCGTTTTCTTTTCTGTCTCCCACGAACAAGAAAAATAGAAAAACATGTATGGCTCTTACTGCTTAATCTCCTTTTTTTTTTAAATGTTGTGCTCTTCCTAATTATTCGTCTTTTAGCCTTTTTTAACACATCTTTGTCGAAACTAATTTGTCTATCATATATATTTTTTAATATTTATTTCTCTTGTTTTGGAATTAATATACACTGCAGATCAGAATGATTTGTGTTGGGATGAATTTATATTTTAATTCTGATTTTTGTAACAGTAACGTAAAAATGCATTTGAGTGGGATGAGTGTATTTTGATGGTTATTTATTAATGAAAATTATAAAACTAATTATCAAATAAGTGTCATTCGTGATCTGCCGTAGCATGATAACATTGACAGATAAGGATAGGATACAAGTAAAATATTGAGAAAAAGTATAGAAACTTTAAATTTTTAAAGGTCGGAAATACTTCCATCCGAATATCCGATTCATAGCTATACCATTTTTTTATCCTTTATATTTTTTTTTAGGGTCAATTAGATTTATGCCATTGTGAAAATTTGAAATTAGTAAAATGCCATCACTAAATGACAAATTAGTTTTATATCATTATAGAATAGTAAAAATTAGTTTTATGCCATTGATCAATTGATATGACAATTTTACCCATTTTATATATGCCACTAAAAAATTTTAAAATTAGAAAAATACCATCAGTAAATAAAAATTGATTTTATGCCACTAGAAATTAATAAAAATAAGTTTTGTGCCATTGTAAAAATATTAAAATTAAACGTATGCCACTGGTGCATTACAATATATTGTGGCATACAACAAAATTTTGTATTATTAAGAACAATTAATGCGCTAAAATTGAATTTCACCCATTCATGTTATTAAGTAATTTTGTTATTTTTATTTGAAATAGATAAAGATTTATAATGAAATGGTTCAGCTAGAAGGCCAATGATTAATTAATTGTATTAGAGAATACGTACCCAAAGCATATTTTGATTATTCTCATTTCATATTCTTTGGTGGTTCGACTATGATGCATATCATAATACTATGCTAATTTTCTTTTTTGCTTTGTTTGCTACTCGATCAAAACCCCAAATCACATTTGTATAGTACTTGAAAAATCTCCAAATAACCAATTGCTAAAGGACTCTCGCATGATTCACGACACGGGAAAAATAAGTTGCAAGCAGAGGCAGCAGGGTAATTTGGGAATTTTTACAAATAATGAGAGATGTAGGGATGACATTTTTGAAATTTAATCTTTTTTAGAAGAAAATAATGGCAAATATCTAATTTTAACAATTTGATAATGACATAAATCTAATTAGCAATTTAACAATAGTATATTTCAATAAGCTATTTTTCAGGATGGGATAAACCTAGTTATCTCTTTTTTTTTATATTAAACGGTGACATCCATGGATCCAAGTCATATACCAAATTTAGTATTCACGGTTATTAACTTTGCTGAATTAACAAACATTGATTAACTTAATAACATTTATATCGCTCTATCTGCCTTGTTTCTAATTGTTTTGCAAACCTGAAAGAATATCACCACATTTGGAAGTTATATAAACCAGCCATTGCGGATTTGCGGTCCGGAAAGGAAAAGTGACAAGGTTCGGTAATAATGAATAAAATTATAAAAAGTTGCATCTAAAAAAAGTTATTCTTATACTTGCTATCAGTTGTTCTTCGAAAGTAAAATATTCATGATGATTATTAATGTAAGACTATTAGTGTTAGTTACTTTAATATTGAAAATGAGTGATGAACTGATGATACATTCTTGCGAATTATTTTTGCGCATAGAAATTTTATATATATATATATATATATATATTTTTTAAAATTTTAGTCGTATCAAGAGGCTATTGAAATTAAATTAATAAATTTGAGCCCATTAAGGCCCTCATATTTTAAGGCTTTCACCCAATAAACGTCCTCCTTTCAATTGGTGATGAAATTAAGAATCTATCGGCTTAGAATCATCGTCAATCTGCCACAAAGTAAAGGCCCATAACTAGAAACCTGAAGGCTACAGCAATGCAGTAGCCCCTTTTAATTTTACGGTGTGTGGTGTGGCGATCAGTATATATAGTGATAAAAAAAAAAAAATGAAAAGTTAATGTGAAAAGAGAAGCAGAAAGGGTATGCTTCTTTCTTTTCAGCTTGGAAATCTCCAGCGCAAAGGAAAGCATTAGAAGGTGTCACCTTGTACATATTCTTTTCCTTGAATTTACAAAATATCTTCATAAAAAGGTAATCAAGATAGCAAGCACATTAACGCTTATGGAGATGCCTCCCCCACTAACTATGGTGGGGTTCTGACAAGATCTTTTCCCTTTTGGCTCAAAAACAAGACATTTTATTTATTTATTTATTTATAAATGTAACTTGTCCTTGCATAAATACCTTACGTTAGCCAATTTGACTGGCAATCAATGGTTGGCCCCGTGTTGGTATTATAAAAATATTCTTTCCAATCAGAAAAATGGTGCATCTTTATTTTTATTATTTTATCTTATCTTACTTTGGCCATGAACTCGAACCCTTGTCTAAAAATCTGTTTTTTTCTAGCAACAAAGTAGACATTCCAAAAGCAAAGAATCAATACTCATGGGGAAACTTATAATTCGGCTTCACAAAATACAAATTTGATTCTCTAAAAACAACAATTCTCCTCACGTGAATTGTCCAGCTAACATCTCACATGCACCCTCCCCATATTTGATATTTCTCGTGCCAATCCAAAACTAGCACATCAAATATTTTGTTAATAACCCATCAGTATATAAATACACCAAGCATTAAGTCACAATTTTTTTCCCTCTTCCTTTCCAATCAAATGGGTTGTACTACTAGATGGACGTTATCATCAATTCTGGTAATACTGCTGATCCTTGAGACAATTATCAGCTCGAAAGCACTGGCTGTTGGCCTAGGCAAGCGCCAGAAAGGATCCAAGAAACCTATTCCGGGTTTCACCACGAACCAACCAAGTTGTGACATCTTCACAGGTACCTGGGTGCGGGATGACACATACCAGTCGTACGAGCCATTGAGCTGCCCAATCATTGATCCCGAGTTTAACTGCCAATTGTACGGTCGGTCTGATACGGATTTCCTTCGATACCAATGGAAGCCACTAAATTGTGATCTACCGAGGTTTGATGGGCTTAATTTTCTGACAAAAATGAGAGGGAAGACTGTCATGTTTGTAGGTGATTCACTTGGTAGAAACCAATGGGAATCGTTAATTTGCATGGTACATGCAGCTGTACCACAATCTGCTACCCAAATGAGCAGCAGAGATCCTCTCTACACCTACAAGTTTTTGGTATGACTAAAGTTCTGGTTTAAATTCATTTTAGAAAAAAAAAAAATTTTGGTTGAATTTTGTATCATAAAGACTTGGAGGCTGTGTACATAGGACTATAGTGTAACGCTATCATTCTACCGAGCACCGTACCTGGTGGATACAGAGGAGGTACAAGGGAAGAGAGTGCTGAGACTGGATGACATATCAGCAAATGCAATTGCATGGAAAGGAGCAGATATTTTGTCCTTCAATTCTGGCCATTGGTGGACACATAAAGGAGCCCTACAAGGGTACACAACTATTTTCACACATACTCATACACCTTTCAATATTCCTCTATTAAGAATGCAAATGTCTTTGTTTTTCTAATCGCACAAAAGCATTAGCAAATTACCTGGGAATATAGAAAGGTACTTGCATGCACCCAAAAAATAAAAACAGAATGGTTAGTATTAAATAAATGAAGTTATAATCCGTTATAATATATATTCCGCTATTTTTACACCACTCAATTAGTGTAATACTATCTACTAAAAAATAAGTATGAATGCCAGGTGGGATTACATGGGAGAAGGAGGCTTGTATTACATGGACATGGATAGGCAGACAGCATTTCAGAAAGGAATGACCACTTGGGCTAATTGGATCGACCTCAACGTTGATCCCACCCGTACACGTGTCTTCTTTCAATCAATCTCCCCCACACATTACAGGTACTCGACCACACTCCCAACTCTAAAACATAAATCGGTAAGAAATGTAGAAAGAAATAATAACATAATATAATATAAAATAATTGATGTGCACTGTATGATAAAAATATATTCTCTTTACCACAAATAAAAAAGAAAACAAATAATTAGAGCTAAGAGTACCCACTGCAGCACTGCTACGTTGGCAACTGTCCGATTTGATACGGACGGTGACTGTTTATTATGGAAATATTTATTTATTTGACGACTGGAGAGGTTCCAATCTAATTTGTAGACTGTAGTGGTAGTAGGGTATAGAGTAGAGCTGTAGAGGCGTGGAGACTGAGATCATGAGAGGCGCACAAAGACAAATGGTCACGGGATGGATCATGAATGATCAATGATGGATCTCTCTCTCTCTCTAGTTCTTTTCTTTTAGTTTTAGAAAGAGAGGGGGTTTTCTAAATTTGCACAGCAAATGCTAGCTTCGTTTCAATCTGAATCTGGCAACCAGACTGGTCCCCAATCCAATGGTTCAGATAAATTGTATTCCACTGATTTAATTCTTGTGGAACTTTTTACCACATAAAATTGATTTAAGTCGATAAATTGATCAAGTTTCCTTTAACAAAGATATCACTGCCATGCAGTTCAAACGAGTGGGCTAGCCCGGCATCGAGGAATTGCTACGGTGAGAAGGTGCCGGTGAGCGGGTCGAACTACACTGGCCCATACCCAATCCAAATGCAGGTCGTTAGATCAGTATTAGGTGCAATGCATACATCAGTCAGCTTGCTAGACATCACAACATTGTCGGCGCTTAGGAAGGATGCACACCCGTCGATATACAGCGGTGATCTCACGCCAGCTCAGCGTACCGACCCAGATCACTCGGCTGACTGCAGCCATTGGTGCTTGCCGGGCTTGCCTGACACGTGGAACCAACTTTTTTATACCTTACTCTTTTCATTTTAAAGGGAGAGGAAAACTTGCGAAAATCTATTTGTTGAAACTTTGGTTTGTTTGAACTTTGAAGCAATTATATGTCTGGTCCGTCTGGACTCTGGAGTTGTTTGATCCATCTTACAATTGTTTAATGAGTTGCATAGCAGACCCACAAAACCCAAAAGGTGTTACGATTATTGGGCTCAAATGGATTTTAATTGGGCCTCAGTTACCACTAAGCTTCCAAAAAATTTCTTTGAGGAGCCAGTATAACCAAACAAATTCATTGATTGTTACACGTCCAATAATTTAGGGAGTTTTAATGATGACAATAGGAGCGCTGATGGCAATATTTAACAATAATAAAAATCTCAACAATATTACTAATAATAATAATGACAATAACAATAAATAGACGACACTACTTGTAATTTAGAGTATGTGTTCTTGACCGTCGAAGCAGAAATAATTAGAGAGATTAGAGAGAGACACCGAGGCGGTTCTTGTCCTTCAAAATGTTTTGTATCGATTAAAAGAAGTTGATGCATACTGCATACATATAATCATCATATGTTAGAATGTAGTAAAATCAACTCTTCCTTCTCTGTTCTTCACTCTTCGTCTCCACTGAAAAGCTCCCTATATTTATCTTTTAAAGTTCAATTTTTTTTTAAAAAAAAAAAATACTCTTTGAGAAATGCTAGTGTCTGATGACAAACGAGTCAGTCCAAAACGATCGTTCGCACGTTTCAAATTTCAAATGACTGATATGAACAATTCAATATGTTATCCATTTTGAAAATTTATAAAAAACCAATTTTTATATTTTTTTGGTATTATAGAAAATTCATGATATTAAGATTACGGATCGTCCAATAACATCGTTTTATAAAATAAAAAAAAAGTAAAAAAATATATATAAAAAATAGAATCTTATAAGTTTTCAATATGGAGAACATAATGAATGGTTTAGATCCTCATTTAAAATTGAAATCGTAAATAATCGTTTTCGACGAAGAAATAAAATGCTGAAACTTTGAGACCAGTGCTTTCTTTCCACAACTAACTCCAGCAAAAAAGTAAAATGAAAAATCAATACAACAAAACTGCTTAATCCTCAAGGGCCCAGATTTCGCTATCCTTGTTCCAACCGAGTCAAAAGTCAAATAAAAGACACGGATTTTGTTACTGGACTTAGGGCTATCAAAAGTGCGTCATTTCGTATGTTTCCGTTCCGTTTCGTCCGAAACTGAACAGAAACGGAAGAATTTTTTGGTGTCGTTTTTGAGAACGGAACTGGAAGCGGTACACGTTAATGTTTCATTTTATCGAAAACTGACTGAAATCAATGGAAAATAAAAAATAGAACAGAAACGGAATGGAAAAAATAAAACGAAAACGAAACGGCTGCTAATTTCGTTTGTTGGAATGGAACAAAAACGAAAATCACCTCTTCCGTACCGTTTGTGCACAGTTGACGGCGCTAACTGGACTCCACCAAGGTCTTATTTTCAGCTCAACAAAAATATAGTAATGAAGAAACCAATCACATACTAGTAGTACAGAACTTCAGCCAAGATCAGTCATATTCGACAAATAAAGGACTGAAAAGTAATTTTTAATAATTGAGAGACCTGAAAACATGGACGCTTTTTGGATGAAGCTCACTCACCATATCAAATATTAAAATTACTGACATCAATTCAATGATCATATTATTTATCATACAATCATTAGATTAAAACTATGAGAACAATTTTCATAATTTTTTAGGGGTCACCTATGATATTTTTCTTTAATATACATACATGTATTACTGAATAAGAAAATTTGAAGAGATTGTCCTTAATTTTGTTTTTCCCTTACTTGATCCGTCGCCCGTCGGTGATATAATAGATAGGTAAAATTTTCAACTAAGATAAACACCGAGTTTTTGTCACCAAATGATTTTAATTTCTTTTTAAAAAAAAATAAGTAGCGCGGGTAAGAATGTTTTTTTTTAAAAAAAAAAAAAAATCGTCATGAATGAGATTTTCAATTCTCCTTTGAGTATAATCAATCACAATTGCTCATAATTTAAATAATTTTAAATGAATAATTTAGATTTCGGTTCATATAAACAAACAAAATTTGTCTTTTTCTTTTTTCTAACACGGAAGATTGGGGAAAAAATATATGAAAGGGAATTTTAATCTGCGTAAGACTTAAGGGAGGATCACATTCCAGTCCCCAAAACCATAAATATCCTGCTTCCGCAATTAGCTCCAGCCTACAGAACTTCTTGGGGGATGAGAAAATGTTATCCATCCTAGATTTGGGACAGATTAAAATCCTCCGTTTCTTTTTTTTTTTATTGTCTTGTTGTACCGAATGACGTAGTTACATGGATAAAAATCATACATGCTTCTGAATTTTTAAAATTTAATATTCCAAATTTCAAAAGATTTAATTTCGAAATTTATTATAATTAACTAAAAATTTTTGGTGAACTTGCATCAGTAGGAAAATTTATCATTTAAGTTTAGAAGGTAATTTACTATTTATTAATTCCAACAAACATATAGACACTGTTGCAAGTTGACCTCAAAACAGTTCTGAATTTAGAAAACAAAAAAAGTAGTATTAGGTCCGTTTCATGACTTCATCGAAACGAATGGTCTAGCAGACACAAAATAATTTCACAAGTGCAATAATACAATGTATAGCGAGTTATTTTTTACTTCTCCACTGACCTGCAATATATTTGACTATACTTTTATTACAACAGAAATTTTCATAAGCCGAACCAGTGGCACATCAACCGACTAAACCAGGATCTTAACTGTTGACCATGGTCGCAATGGAGTCGTTGCAATTGTTCCATGAAAAGTAGGAAAGGGAAGTTTTACCAAACCAAAATCGTCTGGTCTGTGTATTATTAGTCATTAATTGTGTGTATGATTTGACCTATCTAGAAATTGCCTTCAAATCAGTGTCTGCCTAGGTTATTAGCTGAATCAATCATAGATATAGCATTATGCATGGTCGGTATAAGAGTCGGCAACATGGCTTATTCGTGGAAATCCTTCTTAATAAGAAATTGTCACGATGAGTAGTAGCACATGCAATTCGGAATTGCTTTATTACTCACTCCTCGAATGACCAAAATATCCTTACATCCCTCCGCCTTCTCTTCTTCCTGTGCTGGAAAAATAAGCGTATTTTAATCATTTGTAGAGTGAATCTTTAAAGTCGAGCAGCGTTCCGCTGCCCCTGAATTAGGCTGCCACAAGTTGCCACAAATCATCAGCCATTCAATTAATTTCAATCAATGGTTGTGATTGATTCTGCCGAAAGCATTTTCATTAAATTTGTTCGAATCTCAGAGTAAATTTATAGCTTTTGCTTTTCCAATGGAATAAAATATTACATACGGTATTTCTTCTTCAACCAACAAGAATTCTCTCCCTTCCCTTGTGCTTTATACTGTCTTCTCGTTCCAAGATAGCTTCCACAGTTCACCTCTCACTCTCTCTTCTTTTGCATGCTCTCTTCGTTTTACAAACCAATTAGAAAAAAATTAAGTCTTTGAGATCGATGCGCTACTTTGTATGTAAATAACAATATCAAACTTTTGTTAATCGTAAAAGATATAGGGAGCCTTGTTGCGCCAATTACCTCTGTTGATGTTGAATGAAAATCAAGCAGTGGTACTTTCTTACATATAAGTTTAAGTGGAAAACTTGAATAATTTAAATAAAAGTTATCTTGTTCCTTCCCACGAGGATTACTCAAATCAAATATTGTTTAGCAAAAATTATTAATAAAGAGAACTTGTGTGCCCAAACAAAATTAATTTCAAGTTTTCTAACTATATAATATTCACCAATCAATAACATCAAACTAGAAAGGAACCTATTTTCTTACTTACTGCTCTACGTTCAAAAATTATTTCGCAACCCAAATTTTAGTTTTTCTCTAAAATACAACAAAAGTGTGCTCAAATTTACCACATAAGAGAGTAGACGTGAGGGGGGGGTGGTTATAAAGAGCAACATCTATGGTTGGAGAGGAGAGCGACAAGTCATTTTCTTAGGGTGGAGAGAACAAGAAGACAGTGGTGGAGCAACGATTAATTACAGTTTGTGTGTTTGTCAACGACGTGGAATAGGGTGTGTGAATAGGCAGAAAAGGGTTTTCTCTCTCCTCGCGCATGGGATTCCTTATTCTCCCCAATTCTCCAAAAAGTAGGAACAAGAATAAGCCTTTGAATTAGCTTATTCAGAATTAGAAATATTCTTGTTTCCCCAATTCCATGTTTGGTTTCATCTCGTCAGGGGCGAAGCCAAGCATGGACAAGTGTAGGCACTTGCCCAGGCTTGTTTTTCAAAAACTAGAGGCCTAATATAGGTGTTATAATGGATGCCTACCCTTGAAAATTTACAGTACCTCCACTTAAGACTTCTAAAGTGCCCTTTTAACAATCAATTTTATTTTATTTTTCTAACATTTCTGATTTGATCCTTCACAATTCACATTCTCATTGGAAGTTGTACTACAAAACTTTAATAGTTTCTACATTTCGTAATTTTTTTCCCCAATTCCCACCCAAGCCAAGCATCTGCTTTTGAATTTTTTTTTTCTCTTTCGTTTTTGCATCGTCACGTGAATAGGTTATTTTGTGGCCCCACAAAATAATGTTTTTTCTCCATTAATATATATATAGCGAAAGGTTTTTTCAGCTTTTGAAGTTCCTTCCAATGCTTCAGCTGCCGGCGATATTTCCTTGACTAAATAGCTTCTCCTAGAGAGCATAATCTTCTAGAATTTCTTTCGATTCATGGAGAAACAATATAGATATAGTTTTTGTGTGTAGACAAAATTGAATATCATCCTTGCAATTGAAATAGTTAATTTGATGACAATAAAATTATTTACGAATATTATTTGTTATAAAAACAATATAAATTGTTTTAAAATTAGATTTAAAAAATAATATTTTATTAAATATATTATTTTTTATTTAATATTTAATTTAATAATATTTTATTGTGCCTATGCTTAAAAAAAGTCTGGACTCGCCACTGCATCTCGTTGGGTCTTATACCGAATTAGGCCTTACTTTGCTAATTCTCGTAAGAGAGTGTAGGTGTCGTTTGGGATGGTTAGGAATAGGGTAGGAATAGCATAAATTTAGGGAAAAACACTATTCACAGGAATTGGAGGAATTGGCTATTCCGAGAATTAGAAATGTTGTTTGGATGGTGAGTTTAGGAATAGCGTTGGGAAGTGTGAAAAAATAGAGAGAAAAATGTTGTTGGGAAGAGTGTTATTGAAAATTGTGTTAGGAATGGAATTGGCTATTCTAAAACCGTTTGGATGAAAAATTCAAGAATTGACTATTCATGAATTGGCTATTTCTAGGCATTGGCCTATTCCACTCATCCCAAACGAGTCTAATGCACAAGAGAGAACAGAGTACTAATTCTCGTAGGTTGAATGGTTGAAGAAGAAGTATTGTCTGTAATATTTTATTGTATAGAAAAAGCAAAGGTCATAAAGTTGCTTTGGGATTTGAATAAAATTAGTAAAAAGGTACTTTCGGCAGAATCAATCACACCCATTGATTGAAATTAATGAAACGGCTGGTGATTTGTGGCAACTTGTGACAGTCAAATTCAGGGGCAGCGGAATGCTCCTCATCTCTAAATAGGGGAGTGAGTAAAGCAATCCCTAGCACATTTCCAAAATAAAATTATGCGTGTTACATATAAGAATTTGTTGGATAACTTGTTTTAAGTGTTGGAAATTTAGCAACGAAATAATATATTTTTCGTAAATAACAATTCGATATGTTGATTGGGAAGAACAGAGTCTAGACTAAGGTTATTGCATGTTTGGCACAACTGTTTATTTGATAACCGTAACAATATTTAAACTAATAATAATTAGAAATTGTAGATATAATAAATTTGATGTAATGTCAAAGTTATATTATCATCGGTAAATATCTCCAAGACTGAATCATTATTTAAAAAAAAATACTTAGCAGATGGTCAATGAATTATAAATCACAATCATTTTTAATATACAATCTATCTAAATTATCGAAAAAGCTATCCACATATTTATATTTTGAATCTGATATCCATTCGACAGGTCATCATGATGTTCAAAATAAATTTGCTTTCAATATAACCTGCATCCTATTAATTATTGTAACAGTTAGATAATTAGTAACAACATAAGGTAAGGAAGATTATTAATGCATGTCATTAAAGTCGTACCTTTTTTGTATATTTAATTATTTATTAAACGCATCGATTTAATGTTTACACTCTTCGTTGCTTGACTTGGTCAAACTTGAATAAATAAAAAGAAAACATTATATTATGGCGTTTGGACTTATATGAAATGTGCAAACATTCATAGTTCGAATTTAATAAAAGAAAAGTAAGAATAATTCTAGTAAAACAGTTCAAATTATTATATTTATTTTATGTTTAAGACATTTTTTTTTGAAAAGCTGTTTAAGACATTAAAGATAAGTAAAAATATAATTGTAGGTTTTTTTTGCATGAAATGCTAAACTTGAACCAGTGCTCGATAGAAAAAAAGTTACATTAAAGTTGAATTAAACATAAACTATCATCAGCTTTATTTGAAAAAGATTGGATTAAGGAAAGGATTCACTATCAATCTATCATCAACTACCTTGTACAATTGTGTTATACTAACTAAAAACACGCCTTTAATGGAATTTTGTACTATGATAGTCTCTCGTACATCCGTTAACGCCTTTAAATCAATTGCTGTGGTTGATTATTTTGTCCCTTTCGAAATTGCAACAAATAAAATCGACTTAAGCTAACCTTAAATAAATAAATACAGATCGGTACTTGTGCTGGACCAGTTCTTAGTTTGGTTTTCAAATTCCTACCGGTTACCGGAAAATTCCGGTAATACCGGGTACCGGTACAGTGACCGAAACGGCAGTTTCCGGTATTGTGAGACAAAATACCGGAAATTTTCGGAAAATACGAGGAAATTTCGGATTTCGGCCATCTAGCCGGTAAGAGTGCCGGTAGAAAATTGAAATCATTGGTTTGGCTTAACATGTTGTCACGTTCGTATATTGTATATGCAAAACAAGTACTTTAATGTTTTCAGTAATCACATATTTCTGGAAAAACAATATGTCAGTTTTGCCAGAAAAAATTGAGGCCAAGGAAATTAGCAGTTCCAAGTCAAATCATATGGATGCAGAACCTACTGGTTCTTTAAAAAAAAAAAAAAAAAAAAAAATGGATGCAGAAGACGCAAAATCACATGCATGCAACCACTTTAGACTATTCAAAGCACTGCCTTCTATTCGGAGAATGATATATGGTTTGTCTTTTCCAGCTAATTTTAACTCATGTCATGGATTAAAATATGCTGAAAACATTTTAATTCGACAGTTCAGTTAATTTTCAAATTTTAAAATTAAAAATTAATTTCTAAATGTTATATATCACATACATATATATATATGTATATAACTATATATACATACATACATACATACATACATACATACATACATACATACATACATACATACATTTACATTGTACTTCAAAAAAATATAAAAAAAAAGCTGATGTATATTATCATATGTGAACGATTTAAATTTTGTTACTGGCCTGGATTTATAATTGCTTGCTGCCATATATCATTCATGTTCTTACATGCTCCTTTCCTCATTTAAAAAACTCATGTTTCATGCGAGTAAAGTACAATAAAACTCTTAAATGACAAAATTCCTTTTGCACTCTTCTGCATTTTGTACGACCTATTGCATTATATTTTTATTGTGTAGATATTTACATTTTTTAAAATATATATTTTTTTCCAGTCCTCAAAATAATTGTAAGATTTTTTATAAAAAAAAAATTTAAAAATTAATTTTTTTACACATAACGTTTTTGGATCAAAAACAAAGAAGAGACTTCAATTATTGAGTTAATAATTTCCTTACCAAGTTTGTCAAATCATTACGATAATGAAGTTCTTTCTTTAATTGATATAATTACAAACATAATACAACTGGTACTACTTGTTATAAAAATTAGCCGGAATTTACGTCGGAAGAGGAAGGCTGCTTTCATCCGCATTATTTATTTATTTGGCCTCTCAATATATATTGAAAAAAAAAAGTACTTTTGACTGGGCTCCTTTCATCTGTGTAGTCTTTGATCTTATATGTCGTTGTCGCAGTCATAAACAGAGCAGCAGAGATGAAGAACTCGGTTATCTTTGAGTTTTAAGGTTGCATCGAGTGCTTGACAAAGATTTGAAACCATACAAGCATGCATAACAATAGAAGTTATTAGATTTGTGGTTGCCCTCTTAATATAACACTATTTAAGAATTCCTTAGCGTCAGCTACAAAATTCAACCAAAATCATATCAAAGAATTAGTACTAATTTGCTACGTGCAGCTTGAAATATATTGCTAACCAGTTTAATTAGCAACAATAGAGTCTACCAGTTTTTCCTTGGACTAGTGGACATCATTATGTTATACTTGTCTCTCTTGACATAAAAAAAAGGACAGAATATACCTCATACTTTTTAATTCATACTAATTTACTAATTGTAAAAAGGACGTTTATATATTGAATTCCAAGAAGTGCGCGCTCTAGAGGTGGAACTAACGAACTTTTACACGATTAAGTGCACCAAGCAGCGCCGCAGCGCACTTGGTCTAAATCTTAAGAAAAGGTATCATGGGGCAAAGGTCCCTGTGTCTAACCTTTTCCGGAGCAGTTAATTTACATGATTATATTTTTAAGGACTGATAATTGTTTTATTTCATCACACTTTCTCTGGAACAGAAATAGAAAATAAATAGAGTAGTGTGGAGTACTTTAATTATAAAATTTCGCTTTTTATCCATCTTAAAATATTGCACTTTATGACATTATATTTTAAAATGTTAAATAAGCATTTTGGCCTTTTATTATTCTGTAGGTTCAATTTTTTTTTTTTAAACAAATTTTATGTTACCTATACAGGAAAAAAAAATCTAGAAAACGCATTTATTGAGAAATCATTTATAAATGCTTCATGAAATTTACATTCAACCATTTTACATTCACCGCCATATATAGTTTAGGAGGCAAAACATTATGCTAATACTTCCTTTCATCCGCATGATCAAATTTGTAGTCTGGATCAAAATTAAGTCCTTTTGTATTATATATATCTTACGATTTGAAAAATTAAATTTCAAAACAGCACTATTACATTCAGCCAAAAACAACAGAAAATAAGGACTCTGCGTTTAATAATGATAACTCGTTTTCTGCAGATTTTTGAATATATTTTATCGATTTGCAAGGACCCTGATAAAAATAAATAAATAAATGAAATTGTACCGAATAAATAAATAAATAGATGACATCAAACCTTTTTTTTTTTTTTTGGAATGGAAGCCCGTAGACAGATGATGTCAAAAACTCATTTTTTGTTTGATAGATGTTATTAATCTCTGGATCATTTTACCATAAACACCAATGTAGCTCCTATATAATAAATTTATAAAGAAATTAACACTTTTATAAAACAAATTGAATATAATCGACAGTTAAATCAACTCTTGACAGCATTAATTCATACATAACATGCTCTAGTTGATTGGCAAGCCCAAAATTTAAGTACCTCCAATAAAAGCATTATTATTCCTTTTTCTTTCTAGGTTTAATTAACACTACGAATAGCTTCCAAGTAAAGTTACCAGACCCCACAGTATATACAAATGCCTTTTTTTTTTTCTTTTTTTCTTTTAACCTCTTGTGACCTATTTTTATTAGTCTCTAACCAACCTTTGTAATCCAATCATTCTCTTCGTACCCTCATTTCACTCACACTCATTCTTTTCACTCAATGAAGGCTCACAGAGGCAAACTACCTGTCTCAATTGTGGTATCAGTGATAGGCGGCCTCGCATTTGCCGGTCTTGTATTCATCGAAGATTTACGCATTGTCACTGGTATATCCATCATCAAGCTAAATGCTTCTAAGCTCCATGGCATTTATAATTCTACTATGATTCTTCGTAGAGGTATTTATATCACATATTTGTCTTATTTTCTTTTGGCCACCTTGTTCTTACCTATTGGTCACATTAATCACGAAACAAATGTTTTTAATTTGGGCTTCATTGATTATATTACATTGCAAATATACATAGGTGAGAGACAGAGGAGGGCATTAGAGGGAATAATGGATGAAGAAAACAAGGTCATGTTTGATCCAAAACGGTGTAGCGTGACAGACGGCAAATGGGTTTTTAATGAATCAAAATATTTGCCATACGATGATACCACATGCCCATATATTGAAACACAAGTGAGCTGTAAAAGGAATGGAAGGCCTGACAAGGAATACTTGTATTGGGAGTGGAAACTTGATAATTGCACCTTACCCAGGTTTGCTGCATATTTACCTTTTAATAATTTCTTAAAATTATGGCTTCACAATTTTATTGACTTTTAATTAATTGAGGATCTATTATTACTGAGGAAGTTTTTTTGCCAAATCCAAGAGTTCGGATTCAAAATTAAAAAATAAAATAAAAAAATTTCACGCAAGCGGAGGAAGAATTGATCAAGTTCAAAGCGCACTTACAGCCTAGTACAAGCCCAAAATTGGCGTCGCTTTCTTTAATACTCAAATTTTACCAAGGGACAATCCAGTAACATATCCAGAGAATTTGTTACTCAAGTAATCATTTGGTACATGAACAAAGTCTGTTATTTATTTTGCAGATTTGATGCAAAATCTATGCTTGAAAAGATCAGAGGAAAGAGGGTAATGTTTGTCGGGGATTCGCTGCAGCGAGCACAATGGGCATCCTTCGTGTGTCTTGTGTACTCTGTCATACCAGCAAGCAACAGATCCATGCGCAAGGATAATGGCATCTCCGTTTTCACAGCCATGGTGCATAAATGGAACCATTTACATAAGAACTTATAAGTGCATTTCTCATTAATTAATAATTGATTAGAAAAATGTTATTTGCGGTGATTAGGAATATAATGCGACGGTCGAATTTTACTGGGCACCGTTTCTGATTGAGTCAAACACCGATGAGAAAATAATACCGGATCCAAACCAACGAATTTTGCATGTGGATTCAATTGCGAATCATGCACGACATTGGGAAGGGGTTGATATACTTGTGTTTGAGACCTACATTTGGTGGATGAGTGGACAGACGATCAAATCTGTGTAAGTTGAAAAGCCATATCACAAATTTTCAGTTTCTTCGCTCTCAAATTATGGGGAGAAAGGTCTCGCTCTTCTTGATGAAATCTTTTAGAGGACTTATTCTTTCTCAATCTTTATTTTTTTCAATAAATTTGGTGTACCGTAGTCAGTTCTCACTTGGTAGCAGTTGCAAGGGACCAAGTGAAAATGGGCAGTTTTTTTTTTTCTTCTTTTAATAGAACTTAACAGCGGCTGATGTTTGATGCCTGATGGTAATTGTTTGTATACAATTTAAGAGTTGATGTCGGCGGTTTTGCTCTATTCCGTCAACTAAGTAGTTCTTGGTTTCATTCATGGATAGAGCATTTATTTTCAAATTTCTTATTCAAAATTGTTGGTTTCAAACCCACCTTAAAAAATAAAAAAATAATAAAAAAAGAGGTTGATGTCTGATGCCTTGGAAGGCCTTTGTGGGTGGAAGTGGTAGTTTGAGATTTTGTAGGGTGTTAGATGGTAATTTCTTTGTGCACAGTTAATGATGTTGTATTTTAAGTTTATAGGTGGGGTTCTTTTGCAAACGGAGATGAAGGGTTTGAAGATTTGGATAGTACCGTTGCTTATAAGATTGGGCTAAAGACATGGGCCAACTGGATTGATTCTACATTAGACCCTAATAAAACAAAGATTTTCTTCACAACCTTGTCCCCCACACATATGAGGTACAAATAAATTCTGTTAATTCCATTTCGTCCTTTTCAATTTTTTCTTTTTTTTTTGTTATTTTCTTAACTATGGAGAAAATTAGTAAGCAGCCAAGTAGCGAACTCATATATTCGTTGTACGTCTTGTGTTCCATCTTATTAACTAAAGAAAAGACATTATTACTTGTCAATCCAACAATAGAAAGGTGTTTAAGCAATAATCTCATACAGGAGTGCAGACTGGAATCACGACGAGAACATAAGATGCTTCAATGAAACAAAGCCGGTACTGAAGAAGGGTTACCGGGGCACTGGCGCTGACCGAAGAATGATGGAGATTGTGTCTGGCGTGGTTGCGAGGATGAAAACTCCTGTCACATTTCTTAATGTTACCCAATTGTCTGAGCATCGGATCGACGGGCACGTGTCAGTCTACACTGAGTCACAAGGCAGAGTCTTGACTGACGAGCAAAAAGCGGACCCTGAACAGTATGCAGATTGCATCCATTGGTGCCTGCCGGGCGTACCCGATACATGGAATCAACTCCTCTATGCTTATTTGTAAAAACATCTATAGCAGGCACCCTTTAAAAATGTACTTAGTCATCCCAAACGGGCTGATAAGTATATTAATTATTAATTGATCAATTAGTAAAGCAATCTTGTTTAAAGGTATATTAACTTAAGTGTAGGGAATTGTATTTATTGATATTTTGCACTAACATTGACGGGACCCGAAAATCAAGTGTTACAGTATGATTAGGCAAAAGAAATTATATAATTAGTCAATTGATTACTTGTTTTCTCAGGGTTGGATGGTATATCCAGCCAACAAGAATCATTATTAATTAAAAGGACTTGGTGAACTGACCAAATACAAATGCAAATCAATGAGTAAATCATCACCGAAAGCTACTATCAAATTAAAACTCAGTTGATCTATAATTACTTGCTTTAATAGGAAGATTTTAATAGGAAGATCATATTGAATGGTTCAAATTGATTATTTGAACTTTCGAATTTGAGATAAGGTCAGATTTGACCTATCCTCCGACCATATCGATTTGGTTTTTGCATTTCTTTGAATATTTGTTTATCTTAAAACAATTAACACCAACTTTAATTAATTTGGAAACAATCATGGCATTTGGTTTAGTTAAGATAATGTAGAAAAGTTTTGAAATTTTACTTTACTTTTTTTTTTTTTAGGAAATAAGAAAGGACTTAACTAATAAAACAGTCGGTGCGTCATAATGCACCATAATATTATTCTATATACATATATTTGGCCTATAAAGAAATCTCAATACGAAGAATACATTGAATGATTCGAATCGGTATATGAATTTTTTGAATTTGAGATGTAATAACGAAGGATACATCAAATTACTTTTTCCGTAGCCAAACACTAAATGTTCATCACTCAAATTAGAGCTCTTTACTCTCGCGCGCGCGCGCTCTCTCCATGGTCACCCAACCGTTAATCACAAACAGAAGAAAAATATAAACTACAGGATCATGGCAAACTTCCGATGATAGCCTATCCACAATAAAAGTACAAACAGAAAACACAAAGGAAATCTCCAAATGGAACTCTGAGATTCTTTGGGTTGCATGTGTTCTCCGATCTTGCATTCATTACAATTGTTTAAGATTCCATAAATCAGGCCCGTTTGAAAACCCGATGATAGCCGGTCCAAATTTTAAAGAATGGCTCACTAAGGATTGGGCTTGAAACATGGTCCATTGGTCTTACTACTGGAGTAACACTACTAACAAGATATTCTCAATACGAAATTTCAAAAGAAACTGTTCTGGTTCCAATGCGTATTTTCCGGGTCAATAAAACATATATTCATGTTTGTATTATATCAGTCAAGACAACAACAGTACAAATATATTAAATTTAATTACCAAATACTGGTCTTGTTAAAAAATTGCATCCCGCTCCTTTGTAGTTTATCCTTAAAGAAAGATAACTGATAGATTAGTCACAACTCACAAGTCTCATGTTTAGCCCACATTATCCACAAACACACCAGCTCATGCACAAAGAAAATCACAAGCCATGTACTAATTAAACGTTATATTGTAAGACAAAAGGTTGCATACATTTGATGTCTGCACCTAGATACACGGAACCAAATCCTCTATGCTTATTTATGGAATAAATTCTAGCAATCTCCTTGACATCCCTCTCTAGTTATTACACGAATGCACAAACATACGCACGAGTGGACACACACACACACACACACAATAATAGTGAGATCACCAATTACATATAGAGAGATCGAAGCGAGTTCTATCAAGTGCTAATAATAACCCCTTGACTTGGAACTTTAATTATCCTTGCTTTCTTGTTCATCTCAGCAGCACTCTTGCCGGCAGAGAGAGAGGCCGGTACAGTGGTGTGCTCATAGGCCGAAGCATGGACCCCAAGAGCAGCACGACCTGATGGGTCGAGATTGTTAGACCACTGTGCATCCCACTCTATTGCCTTGGCTGTGCTACATGCAACGCTTGGCCCACCTGGCACTGTAAGCCTAGCGGAGTTCTGTGTTTACAAGTTAAATTATGATGTTACTTTTTTGTTTTGTCATAAAGGGGTGTAGAAAAGATTGAGATCTTTAAGGGCATAATAGTAAATTACCTGAGGGAAAAACCTTTCAAAAATCATCCTGTAGTAGTAGCCTTCCTTGGTGGTTGGTGTGTTGTGTGGGTAGATCCGGGCAGCATTTTGCATCATTTTATCAGTGACCTAAAATAATATAACATGTGAGTTAGAAACATAGTCATATATACGGCTACCTGTGATGATAAATTAATAATAATCGAGTTAGAGTTATTACATGCTGAGCTGCATGGGCCTTGAGTCCATCAATCCAACTATATCCAACACCATCACTGAACTGCTCCTTCTGTCTGTAGAGAATATGCTGGAACCAACAAAAAAGGAAAATCAGAATATTAGTATATGCAGCGGTAAAGTGTTGTTTCTTTCTTCTTAAAAAAACTGGAAGCAATACATTTTACAAAAAAAAAAAAAAAACAATTACTAACTTTTGGTAGGTAGGGGTTCTCCTCATCATCAAAGGCCTTTCTCAAAACCCATTTCTCTATCCTCCCTTGATCAGGCTTTATCTGTTAGAAAAGATGCATTTAGTGAAATATAACAAAAATTTCTAAATCAAAGGAAATACGTGTGATTCTTTTCTCTTTTGGTGTATTTAAATAGTTAATTACCATCTTCCATTCAGGATCAATACTCATAGCAACATTGATAAACTCCTTGTCAAGGAAAGGAACGCGCACTTCCAAGCCCCATGCTGACGTGGCCTTATTTGCACGCAGGCAATCATATTGATGCAATGCTTTCACCTACAACTCAACTTATAAGAACTCTATTGAACATCAAACATGTGAAAAAAAAAAATAATACTAGCTACAAAGGAAAATAAAGTACCTTTCGGCAAGTTTCTTGATGGAATTCTTCTTTGTTAGGTGCCTTGTGAAAGTACAAGTAACCACCAAAGAGTTCGTCAGAGCCTTCACCAGAAATGACCATTTTGACCCCGAGTGATTTTATTTTCCTCGACATGAGAAACATGGGTGTGCTAGCTCGGATTGTTGTCACATCATAAGTCTCTATATGGTATATCACATCCTCTATTGCATCAATACCATCCTGTCATGACATTACAAATATGAATAAGCCAATTAATTGAGGCTTAACTGACACTTCCACAAATACTGGATACCCCTATCAGTCATTGATTGACACTACTAAAATATACCAGTGTTTACCTGAACAGTGAAATGAAATTCGTGATGTACAGTCCCCAAATAATTCGCAACCTCCTTTCCTGCCTTCAAATCAGGTGAACCCTACAAAACAAAACAACAATTTTGTAAGTTAAATCAGGACATAATTAAATAAAATAAGTAAAGCCTGTTGACAAAATTACAGAACTAAAAAATAAGTAAAGCATGTTACTAACGAACCTCTAAGCCAACACAAAATGAGTGAAGCTGTGTACCCCACTGCTCAGCAGCCTTGGTACCTGCTAGGTGGCGTGCAGTTACTGATGCAACAAGAGAAGAATCCAATCCACCAGACAACAAAACCCCAAAGGGCACATCTGTCATTAGCCTCTTAATGACAGCCTACACAAAAGTCAAAAAAATAAACTTTAGACCAGAATTCTCTACCATTTCAAAGATTATACTTCAAGGAAATTTTTAGAGAGAGTACATTTTCGAAAGCCTTTCTCAGAGCAAGAGGGTCGAATGGGGTTGATGGGATGGACTCAGAGAACCAAACAGGGTTGTACCATCTCTTGAACCCATGCTCCTTGCTAGAGTACAAGTGGCCAGGTGGAAATGCCTCAAAATGCTCACAGTCATCATTCAGACCTTTCATCTCAGACGAAACCCAAACAGAGCCTACGGTTTGAGAAAAAACAGAGATTAGAAAAAAAATTTCTTAATTATTAGTTATGCATAAATTTTCAAAATTTAAATGTAAAATTTACCATCTAGACCCCAGCCAATGTAAAGTGAGGTTACACCAATTGCATCGCGTGCAACAATAAAGCTGTTGTCACGCGTGTCAAGCAACACAAAAGAGAAAACACCATCCAACATGTCAATGAAATTCTCTCCATGTTCTTCATACTAAACAAACAAGCAATTATATGTTATTGTACATTCATTTTTAAAATGCAGAGCTTATATCAATTGAGTTTTATATTTCTCTTAATCTTACAAGATGAGCAATGACTTCACAATCACTGCCAGTTCTGAACTTGTGATTGTCCAAGCTCTTCCTCAGTTGCTCATGGTTGTATATCTCACCATTCACCTGTTTCAGAGATAAATTATGTATAAGATAAAATGAAAACTGATACTTCTCAACAATAACTTAATATTTTGTAAATCAAATGTAATTACCGTGACGACAATGGATTTGTCTTCGTTGTAGAGAGGCTGGTCACCAGAGGCAGGGTCAATTATGGCAAGTCTCTGGTGAGCCAGGTAGTTGCCACCGAATTGGTGGAGGCCACTCCAGTCCGGACCTCTGTGCCTCAACCTATTTCACAGTTCAACAAAAGTATACCATTAGAAAGATAAAATGTTAGTTGACTATTAAAGGATTACTTGGAGTATAATGATTAGCTGGCTGAATTACTAAATTTTTTATAAGATGCGAATATGGGACTGAATTAATAAAGTCAACAGGATCTTTTCGCATAATTTTTGCATCATGCTCGAATAAAATATGAGAATCGTTAGGTGGTAGTCTTACTAAAATAGGTGTAGCTTGGTAATTAACATGACATAATTAAGAGACGTACAACCTAAGCTCTCTGCCTACTTCAGTTCCGGGTGCATAATTATTGGAACAGAGGTATATATTATATTAAAGTAAACAAAAATTATGTCATGTTATTTTCTCCTCATAATACTTTAGATTCCTGAGGTCCGTCCACTTACCACAACAGGCAACACCTCCTTACCATAAAAAGGTCTAAAACTTTATAATAACAGCAACTTGAGGTAAACAACTTGGGGTGATACAAAATGACTTAAAAAAAACATCTACTTGTGCATGCATCTTAATTTGTCTGGTCAAAATTCTTTTAACCATTCCTAGATAAAGACGTTACTATACATGAATTTTCTCAGAGACATTTCTACGAACAACAAGTGTGCACTGTGCAATGGTAAATAAAAGTTAAAAATTTAAATGGTAAGGTAATTGCCTGCGAGAGAGCTCGAGCACTCGAACCCTCTTGGCTTGCGAGTCATCGGAGCAACCCAAAACAGCTAAAATCCCACACATTTTGGCAAATAAGGACTAAAATGCAAAAATGAACGATGTAATGTGGATAAAAGAGTTTTATGGGTTGAGTGAATTGTTCACTCGGTGGTGCTAAAGAGGTGAAGTTTGTTTTTGTATTGCCTCAGTGGCGAGTTTCCGCGCCTATTTATAGCGCGTCAATCGGCTCCGTTTCCTCGCATCGCTGTGACTTTGTCCTGATCCGCTGCAGGGGACCGCACAGCGAACACCGTGGGTTTGGACGCGTGTCTTTCAGCGACTCGCTAGCGCCGTAGATTGGTATTATCTGTTTGAGATTCCGAATAAATGATGAGTCATCGTGGGTCCCATGGGGTAGGACTTTATTTGAGACGAACACGTGTTTATGGGCCGGGTAGGAGAGGACGGGGATGGAAAGCCTGGATGGTTCGTTATTTGGCTGCACTTGGAGTACGAGAGGTAGATATTTTCTGAAACACTGTGAACTGGGGTTGAGATTTGGCGAACGTTCTGGAATTTGTGATGGTGAATGCTCCAGGGGCAAGTAGTTATTTCTACCAGACACGGAAGCGGTACGCCACGTTTAGTTGGGACCCGGTTAAAAAACTTCAATCATCTCCGGTTTTTGGTACTGGAGGTGTCCATATTTCGGATTTATGGCAAGTGTTGTTTATGAGTTATGACTCATGACTTAATATGATAGAAAATTGTACATAAAAATTGGTCATGAAGGATCTCCAAATTGCGATATTATAGCTGTTCAGAAAGAGCGTATATATATTTATCTCTAACTATTATATGTATTTTTCAAGCTGTTATCTCCAGGGGCGAAGCTACAACCTGATTGGTGGGTCCAGGGACCCACCTTGAAAAAAAAAATTATTCAAAGTAATACTTATATGTAATTAAAAAAATTTTTATGGACCCATCTAAAAAAGTTCAAGGACCCATCTTAGTATTTTGTATTGTTGTTATAGATATGTTTGATTTCTCGTGAATTATTTTTATGTTACATTGTTTTAGAATTGTTTGTTTGAAAAATATAATTATATTATATCTATATTAGACGTTATGTTGTACATATGTTTTAGAAAAAAAAAATTATGGACCCTGCTAACATGAAATCCTAGCTACGCCCCTGGTTATCTCTCAAGTAGTTCTTTTTGGAATACTTGATAACAACTTTTAAGAAGTATCTCTCAAATACTTTCAACTTTCTTTGGACGAATAAAAATATAATGCATATTTTTTAAAATATTATTAAATATAAATTTTTAATATTTAAGCATTTTTTCTACAACAGTCATTTGTGAATTTATATATAATAATAATTTTTTATAACAAATATAAAAAAATATTATCGTTTATGTGCATTTCAGTTAGTTGAGTGTACGTTTGACAATAGTCAGTTATGCATTCTAAAAGATGAATATAATTCTAGAGAGTTTGGAATATAAATTAAGAAAAGTATATCAATTATTAATAATTGTTAAAGTATATATCCGAGCACCCATTAAGGGGGCATGAATATTCGGTTTGATATTCTTCAAGGAAAGGAACTGGATGCTTTAAGGTTGGAAAACGGAGAAGATAGGATCTAACAGAGAGATAAACAAATAATGTGGCTTGACTGTGGATAATGTGGTATATACTAGCGGTTGATACCTTCTCAGCGTATCATGTTCCTGTCACATGAATCTGTCCTGTCCCTTCTTCTTTTTTTCCAAGGGTAAATTTTATTAGATATTACTAAATATATCAGATAAAATATTATAAAATTCCGTGCATTTTAGGTTAGGTCCTCGTTTCTCTCCTGTTGATCCTGGACACGTGGATGTGGATAAGGATGAAGCTGTAGCATATTATATTGATATGTTCCCTTCAAAGAAAGTTTTGTGGATCTATACAACTTGATAATTAAGATAAAATATTATCTCGAATGAGTTATTTATTGTTGTACCCTGTCAGATATTGGTTGGGTTCCCCGTGTTTCACACTGTAAAAGAACACCAGCCTAAAAAAAGTACCAAGCAATTATATAGTTTATCATGTTCAGTGACAGATAATAAACGTGAATATGACATTATTACGTTAGAAATAAATATTAAACCGTAATAATATTTCTTAATTAACAGCCCTAAGATCAAGTATTTCGTATAAAATAAATTCATGAGTTAGAACTTACAAGACTGAAGGGAAGACATCGTTCGGAAATCCAATCTTCCTCAATTTTCCTTAGTGCTGATGATGGTACACTAATGGCGTTTTTGCTCTTTCTGTCTTTTCTTTTTGGTTTTTCGAAATTAAGGAAAAGGTGCATAATTAATGGCAGAAAGAGTATATATCACTAAGGCAATTGAAGGGATCAGATTTGAACGAATCTGGTCCATTGATTTTCCATCAAAACCAATGCACCCTTTAATTAAAATTTATAAATGAACTTGGTTCAAACAAATCATATAGGCCACTTAATAATAATTAATTATATTAATTATAATTAATTATAACATTCTCCCACTTGGCCTATAAAATATCATAATGAACACAAATTTAGAATTGGCCAATAAAAAACTTAAACCTTGTTCAGTTAGAAATACCAAACTAAACTAATATAATCAAAATAACTATTAATGTTATTTGATCCCTATTAATTATAGAAGAGGTATTCTTTCCAACAAATGGTTAATTAAATTCATTCGATCCTCATAAGTACATTCGCTTATATTAATAACATTAATGCGCAACATAAAAATAAGCAAATATCATAAATTGAAAGTCAATACATAATAGAAGCTTCAATACATTACATAATTAAATACACTATTGTTCATTACAACATCATAAGTGACTAACCAAACCCATGCTAGCTACGTGCTCTCTGAAGAGAGTAGGTGGTAGTGCTTTTGTTAGAGAATCAGCTAACATAGCTCTTGTATTGATGTGTTGTATGACAATAATATTATCCTTGACTTTCTTTCTAACAACAAGATACTTGATGTCGATCCATTTAGTAGCACCACTGGACTTGTTGTTTTTCGAAAAGAAAACAGCAGCCTCGTTATCACAAAATAACGTGATTGGTCTCGCAATACTCTCAATCACTTGAAGTTCAGGTATGAAATTCTTCAACCAAACTACTTGACCAGTAGCTTCAAAACACGCTACAAATTCTGCTTGCATAGTGGAAGATGCAACTAAGGACTGCTTGGTACTCTTCCATGAAATTGGTCCCCCTGCAAGCATGAATATGTATCCTGATGTGGATTTCCTTGTGTCTACACATCCAGCAAAGTCTGAATCTGAATAGCCAATGACCTCAAGGTTATCGGACTTCCTGTAAGTAAGCATGTAGTCTTTAGTCCCTTGCAAATAGCGTAAAACTTTTTTTAGCAGCTCGCCAATGATCCAAACCTGGATTGGATTGATATCGGCCTAGCATGCCAACTATAAACGCAATATCAGGACGTGTGCAGACTTGAGCATACATTAAGCTTCCAACAACCGAAGCATACTCATCATTTTCCATCTGCTTATGTTCTGATTCAGTTTTGGGACATTGAGACTTGCTGAATTTGTCACCTTTGAAAATGGGAGCAACACTTGGAGAACATTTTTGCATTTTGTAGCGCTTAAGCATTTTCTCAATGTATGCTTTTTGTGATAAACCTAAGACCCCACGAGACCGGTCACGGTGGATTTCAATGCCTATGACATAAGAGGCTTCACCAAGATCTTTCATTTCAAATTTCTTTGAAAGAAAACGTTTAGTCTCGTACAACATGTCTAAATCACTGCTCGCTAATAAAATGTCATCCACATACAAAACGAGAATAATAAATCTGCTCCCACTAACCTTGAGATATATGCATTGATCAAAAGTGTTTTCTTTAAATCCAAATTCTGTTATGACCTCATCAAACTTGAGATACCACTGCCTTGAAGCTTGTTTTAACCCATAAATTGATCGTTTCAACCGGCAGCCCATATGTTCCTTGCTTTTGAAAACAAAACCTTCAGATTGTTTCATGTAAATTTCTTCATGCAAGTCACCATTAAGGAATGCGGTTTTAACGTCCATTTGATGCAGCTCTAGATCATAATGAGCTACAAGAGCTAAAACAATTCTTAATGAATCTTTCCTTGAGACAGGAGAAAAAGTATTGTCATAATGTATACCTTCTTGTTGCGTAAATTCTTTAGCAACTAGTCGGGCCTTGTATCGTTCAATGTTACCATGAGAATCAGTTTTAGTTTTGTAAACCCATTTACATCCTACGGGTTTAACATCTTTTGGTAACTCAACAAGGTCCCAAACATCATTTTGTTGCATTGAGTTCATCTCATCGTTCATGGCTTCCAGCCACTGAGATGACTTATCACTCTTCATGGCGTCCTTAAAGGAAATATGATCATCTCCATGACCTATATCGCCACCTTCTTCAGTAAGGTATACAACATAATCATCAGGTATTGTAGATTTTCGTTCTCTTTGCGACTTGCGCAAAGGCTGATCTTGTGGCAGCAAAGGTACTTCTTCATTGTTAGGAACATTACTAACATTAATACCTTCATTTAGTGATAAAGGAGAAACAGAACTTGTAGCCTCCGAAATGACCGAAGTTGGAACATAAACTCGGTCTTCTTCATCAAGGTTTATAGTTCGTTTTTCATTACTCCCACTAATGCTGCCATTCTCAAAAAATACTGCATGTCGTGTCTCAACTATTCTAGTGGTATGTGATGGACAATAAAATCTAAAACCTTTGGATCTCTCTGGATAGCCTATGAAAGAACAACTAACGGTTTTTGAATCTAGTTTCTTAATGTGTGGATTGTAGACTTTTGCTTCAGCAGGACAGCCCCACACACGTAAGTATCCTAGTTGCGGTTTCCTTCCAGTCCACAATTCATAAGGTGTTGCTGGAACAGATTTACTAGGAACTCGATTGAGAACATGTGTGGCTGTTTTTAAAGTCTCCGACCACAAAAATTCTGGTAAAGTGGTATTACATATCATATTTCGTACCATATCCATTAATGTACGATTACGCCTTTCAGCTACTCCATTTTGCGAGGATCTCCCGGCATAGAGAACTGATGAACAATACCACATTCTTGAAGAAACAAAGCAAATGGGCCTGGACTTTGACCCAAGTCGGTGTGCCTACCATAATACTCACCGCCTCTATCTGATCGCACCACTTTAATTTTAAGATTATGCTGATTTTCAACTTCAGCCTTAAAGATTTTAAATTTGTCTAGTGCTTCAGATTTTTCAGAAATTAAGTACACATAAGCGTAGCGAGAATAATCGTCAATAAAAGTAATGAATGATTTGTGTCCGTTCAAACTCGAAGAGGGAAAAGGACCGCATATATCGGTGTGAATTAATTCCAATAGTCCCCCACTTCGAGTGGCTCCTTTCTTATTTCCTTTAACAAATTTTCCCTTAACACGTGTTGCATTCAACACAATTATCAAAATCAGAAAAATCTAATGTTGGGAGAATTTCATTCTTAATGAGACGTTGCATTCTATCTCTTGAAATATGACCCAATCTGCGATGCCATAATTTGGAAGAATATCCAACATCACTATTTCTCTTTGTGCCACGTTTATGATCAACACAATTAACATTCAGGGATAATAAAGAATCAGAAAAGGAAGAATCCAAACATAATTTATATAGATTATCACATAACAATCCAGAACCAACAAACTTAGAGTTATGATATAGTCTCAACTCATTATTTCCAAACTGAAACATAAAACCACAAGCATCAAGTCTAGAAACAGAAATTAAATTCCTAATCACACTAGGAATATAAACTACATCATATAAGTAGAGAATAAAGCCACTCTTCAAGACCAGACGAAGAGTTCCAACGGCCTCAACTTCAGCCTCTAAGCCATTAGCTACTTTAAGCTTCCTTTTTCCCTTTTCCAGCATCGTCACGGAATGGAATCCCTGCAATGAGTTCGTAATGATATGCACAGAGGCACCAGTGTCAACCCACCACGTATTTAAGGGAACATCAATTAAAAGAGATTCACAAATCATATTATTTAAATCATTACCCTTCTTTTCAAGCCATGCTCTAAACTTGGTACACTCCTTCCTCATGTGTCCAGGTTTCTTGCAGTGATGGCACTTAAGACCACGCTTTGTACTTGGTGTATTTGCCTTGTTAACACCAGATGTTTGACCCTTATCTTTACCTTTACCATTGTTCTTTTTCGGTTTTGGACTTTCAATGGCAGCATGTGCAAAGTCAGGTTTTTCAGTCTTAATCCTTTCTTCTTCTTGAACACACATGGCAATCAATTCGCTCATCTTCCACTTCTCTTTCTGCGTGTTGTAATTGATCTTGAAAGGACCAAACTGAGCAGGAAGAGAAGTCATAATGAAATGAACCAGAAATCCTTTAGAAATTGCCATATCCATGCCATTCAATTTTGCGGCCATATCATTCATCATCATGATATGTTCACGTACACCGCTAGTCCCATTGTACTTGGTAGTGAGCATTTTCATTATGAGGGCACTCGCATTAGCCTTAGATGTACTCTTAAACTGCTCCTCAACAGAATTGAGATATTCTTTAGCAGTAAAAAGTTCACCTGCATCATTCTTTTCAGGAATGCCTCCCCGAATTGCCAAAGAGATGGTGTTTTTCATAATCATGAGAGACATGCGATTAGAACGCTCCCAATTTTCATAAGCAGTTTTGATTTGATCTGCAGCATCATCCTTTGATTTTTCAGGTTTATCCATACGTAATGCTTGGTCTATTTCAAGAACACCAAGACCAATCTCAATTTGCTCTTTCCAAGTTGAAAAATTAGTTCCATTCAATGTTGCTATTCCATTGATTTGACTACTTAGATTGCTCAATGCTGAAAATTCATGACAAATATAATGCTTACTATTAACTAATCCACAGACATATAATAAAATTAAATTAGATCAACTATAATCAGGGGACTAATAATTAATTAATCTGAAATAATAAAACGCCAATTAATATTTCAGGTCTAATAGTTGATCCATTAAGAATCAATTCATATCACCGTTGGGCAGAAATAAATTGAACTAAGTTGAAATTCCACTCAATAAATTACACTTGACAATTAAAGTTGGTAAAATTGACAATTATAATTTATTAAATGTAAAACATAATCGTAATACAATAGACATAATGTAAAACATAGTTCCTTTTAATAAAATGGTAGTCACAATTAAATTTTGTAAAATTGATAACAACCATATATTAAAAGTAGGTTTATATGAAGATAAATTATATATAACATAGTTCCGTTGGGTTACTTGGTATATATAATATAAAATCATATACTTAATAAGAATATCACATATAAATCATACAAAATTATGTACGGTTATAAAAATAACATAAAGATATGATTTTGAACACATTAAATCATATACGTTAATTTTGTGATAAATTATTGTATGCAATAAAGTTAATCTTCTTCTTTAAATATGGCCACGTAATTGCTATGTACAAATATTCATTCCATATGCATAAGCCTAAACCATATATGGACAAAAGTAAAAATAATGTGTAAAGGCCATTTCCAATTAGTCTCACGCATCACCGATTAAAAATAACCCTTCTTAATATGGTTGTGGGGACCAGAGGAGAATCACAGATGTAAGAAGGAAAGAAAAAGAATTGAGATCCTCTACTATCTAGATACAAGTCTAGTCGTCCTACTCATATCTTAACCAGATAAGGCAATTTTGAGAAAAATTCAGAAAAATTCAGTATCTTGGCCAAAAGTTGCCAAAATTAAGGGCTGAGATAAGGTTTGGATGATAAATTTATACTACCCCTTTGTATTCAATCCAACAAAGGAAATTCCTCTTTCTTACACGTGACAGCCTCTCTCTTTCTCCCTCTCTCTCTTCGCAAACCTTTTATCAAATTAAATGGCTGCCTAGTATCCAATCCTTTGTCTCTCTCTTATGTGTTCACATGGGAAAAGAGAAGTAAATAAAGATAGTAATCATTCCCAACTCCAAAAGCAAACACAGAGAAACATACTTCATGAAATTAGATAAGGAAAAATTCCAGAAAAATACGAAAATAATTCTGTAAAATTCCTGTAAATTCGAAAAATACTGTATACTGTATTTTATACGAAAATACTTACTGCTCTGATACCAAATGTTAGAAATAAATATTAAACCGTAATAATATTTCTTAATTAACAGCCCTAAGATCAAGTATTTCGTATAAAATAAATTCATGAGTTAGAATTTACAAGACTGAAGGGAAGACATCGTTAAGCGGAAATCCAATCTTCCTCAATTTTCCTTAGTGCTGATGATGGTACACTAATGGCGTTTTTGCTCTTTCTGTCTTTTCTTTTTGGTTTTTCGAAATTAAGGAAAAGGTGCATAATTAATGGCAGAAAGAGTATATATCACTAAGGCAATTGAAGGGATCAGATTTGAACGAATCTGGTCCATTGATTTTCCATCAAAACCAATGCACCCTTTAATTAAAATTTATAAATGAACTTGGTTCAAATAAATCATATAGGCCACTTAATAATAATTAATTATATTAATTATAATTAATTATAACATATTAGTCTATAGTTTATGAAGCAATTATTGTAAGCTCTCCAACAAATTATAAATCACGAGTTTGAAATCCAGCTAAAGATTCCTTATAAATATTTAAATTATCAAATAAATTGGATGGCTAATCCCTCATCTCATCTTTAAAAAAAATAATGACAATAAGCAAATATTTATTGTTATGACGCAACGCTTTTAAAAAAAAATATTCTCATCCTCCGATTTCAATTTGTATTTGTACTCATATATTTGAGCGTCATTCAATAAACTCGACCTAATTTTGTTTTAATTATTTAAAACGATTGTTTGAATTAAAATAAAAAGGATTAGATACTTTTTTTTTAAAAACGGGAACTTATTTTGTAACACAATAAGTTGGAAAGAATGTTGCATACAATCAAATTAAATATTAGATATATAGAGGAGTCGTCAAGTTAAAAAATTCGTGCGTCATGTTTTAGTGTATGAGACAGCTTCACAATAAATTCGTGAATTCATGACATTTAAAAAAGAGTCGTCAAGTTTGCAACATAGGTTCACAACAAATTCGTGTATCATGCTGTAGGAATCAAGTATGGTATCTAAAACTTATATAAGACCGCATGATTAATTATTGTGGTTAGTTGGCTAGCTAAATTAGTAAATTTGAACAGCTGTAGGCCATTATTTCTTATGGAAGAACTTTGAGCAACATGCTATTATTTTGGATTTTTTTTTTTGGGAAAATTAGATTTATGCCACCCTAAAATGAGAAAATTAGAAAATTGCCACCCTAAAGTTGAGCCTTTGAAAATTGCCACCCTAAAATCAATTTAGTTAGAAAATTACCACTTCTACTGTATAAATTACCTCTCTCAAAATCTAATTTTTAGTATTGACTAACATGCCCTTCTCCCTCCTCTTCCTCCATCTCATCTCTTCCGTTCTCTAATGGTGGATAATTTATTTTTTTAAAACCCATGAGATATTGAGATTGGACTTGCCAATCACAAGAGTGCCAAGCTTTAATCATGGCGCCTGTTCCAAATTTGATCTTTTTTCCACTTGTGGCGATATTAGAAGAAATAGATACGGACTAAAGATTCTCTGAATTTCTCATTAGATTTTCAAAAGATTCATATTGAAACTTAATTTTGATGGAATAAAATAATTGATTATATTAATTGAGATTTTTCTCTAAGCATAAATCACATAATTTAACTCGCCGGATCACAACAAATATGCAATAACAAAATATAGTACATTTATGGACTGTTGTTGAATGTTGGAACAAAGCTGGAGCAAAAGACTTGATCTTTGTGTGTCCTTTCTAATAATTTTTTCAATAGTAGGCGCTATGCCCTTTGCAGCAATTTAAAAGATAAGGCTGTGACAGTCAAGTTTAATTTAATGCGTTGTGAATATAATTTCGTTCTAAAAAAAAGATTTCTTTCACCATTTTAATTTCAAAGGAGATCGGACGGAGGAAGAGGATGGATGGGTATTTTAGTCAATACGAAAAATTAAATATGAAGAACAATGTTTTCTACAGTAGAAGTGGCAATTTTCTAACTAAATTCCATTTAGAGTGGCAATTTTCAAATACTCAATTTTGAGGTGGCAATTTTCTAATTTTTCAACTTTAGAGTGGCATAAATCTAATTTTCCCTTTTTTTTTTGTCTATGTGCAATTAAAGCTACAAACATCGATATCATTATGGAATTTTATCATCCATTAACAATATATATGAAGGCTTGAATGATATTTTTTTATGCTGAATATATATATATATATAGAGGATGGCTAATGTGCTATCCATGGCACGTGCCACCCATTCTCTATATACTCGTTTCTCAAAATTCAAAATTCAAACGATCAATCCAAACCGTTCAAGTTATTCATCATATTGAAATACCCTTCGAGACCAAATTTTACATTTTTTCGATTTTTTTTTTGCTATTTATTATGATATTTGACAAAATTGACGGCCTGAAATATAATGTTTTTTGAAAATATCAAAATAAATAGCAAAAAAAAATTGAAAAAATGTAAAATTTGGTCTCGAAGGGTATTTCAATATGATGAACATCTTGAACGGTTTGGATTGGTCGTTTGAATTTTGAATTTTGAAAAACGAGTATATAGAGAATGAGTGGCACGTGCCACGGATAGCACATTAGCCATATATATATATATAGAGAGAGAGAGAGAGAGAATTGATATAGAACACTAATGTGTACGGATCGTCTCCGTACACATGAGTCGTTTTTCGAGATCCAAAATTCAAACGGCCGATCCGAACCGTTCAAGTTGTTCTCCATACTGAAAAACCCTTGGAGACCAAAATTTACATTTTTTCGAATTTTTTTTACTATATATTATGATATTTTCAAAAAACACTACAATTATAATATTTCAGACCCTCCAATTTGAAAATATCATAATATATAGTAAAAAAATTCGAAAAAATATAAAATTTGGTCTCCAACAGTTTTTCAATATGGAGAACAATTTGAACGGTTCGGATTGGCCGTTTGAAATTTGGATCTTGAAAAACGACTCATGTGTACGAGAACGATCCGTACACATCAGTGTATTTTATCCATTCACTCTATATATATATATATATATATATATATATATATATATATATATATATATATATATCAGATGAGTTGGTTTGCTATTAGATTTTTATTAATAAATTAAATTTGTCATTTAAAAAAAAAAAATCAGACAGATTTGTTCATGATGCACCGTAGTTATTTTTTAAAAATTGATAGAACTATATTTTAGAAGATGGAAAATAATATGTAATAAGAAATTTATTAATGTAAATTTTACACTAAAATTGTGAAGTATTAGAATTCATAAGAACACATTTAAATAACAAACAATTTATCAACGATATCATGGTAAATTTACAATATCTTTTAATGGATTTGAGTTTGGTTAATCGTTAGAAACTAGTTGTTAAGTTAGGTCAACAGTGGAAAACTACTTGTTCCTAATTAAATAGTTTGAAAATACACTTGTTCCTAATTAAATAGTTTGAAAATATATATATGTATGTATATGTAACAATAAAAGGTTTGACAACATTTTGTTACAATCCAAAATATTTAGAATGCTCATCTAGCACTATCCCTATTTGAAAATGCAGCAACTATGCATTGAAATGAAGTTTGAAGCAACTGAACTCATAGTGTCATCAGAAGCAGCTTATATAACCACAACGTAATTTTAAAAAAAAAAAAAAATTAAATTATACATAAGAAAGTGTTACAGAAGCAGCCTATGTTGAATTCCAGTCTAACAGCCAATGGCACAACTTAAAAGAGTCGCATATGAAATCATTACCAACGCAAATGGAAGCATGCGCCTGAATATCATGTGTTAACTGTTAAGCGAGCCCTATTGATATTTTTATTTATGATTTAGCCCTCTAAATTGCTTATATCCGATTAGTCCCCACATATCTTCTTTCTTGAACAAATACGCAACCAACACTACGCGAAAGGTGTTGTGCGTAGATATGTAAAATTGTAGGGTAACTGGGTTATATTAATTAAACTCAAAGGACCTTGTTAATCATTGACCAGCAAATCTTCAATTTTACCTTCTAGTCAGTCTCTGTCTAGATTATCCAAAAAAGGACTTCAATTTTACAAAAAGAACACAATAATAATTTGTTGTGTGTTCATGTTTTTACATAAATATAGCCAATCTCACACGGCACGTCGGCACCCCAGCCAACTCAATCTCCAGTATAATTGGGTACAGATCTCTCCCATGGTGTGGGACTGATTGGATTATTGGCTCCTACAAATTTGAGCTATTTTATTTCACAATGAGTATATTTATATCATTTCTAAAGGGTTCATTTTAAAAATTTTATTTTTGTGGGATGGGATTAACAATTTTAAATTATCTTTTTCAAAATAGTTTTCCGCTATTTTTTTTTTTCGTGGCAACAGAAAGAAACCGAACATGAAAAAACACTCACTTTCAGCAAAAAATTCCTGCCACTTTTAAGTCTACTAGCAAAAGATGCCCTCAAGATGTGGGCAAATAAGAAAATAAAATATTGATATTATTTTTGTTTCATATAGAACTTTACATGTTATAGACAATAAAGATATGGTAAAATCAATAATTTATTAGTCATTTCTTTTAAATAAATAGCTAATTTGGTAGTAACTTAATCTTTTCTAATAAAAAATCTTGACATTTTAATTTAAAATTAAGATCTAGACCACTGATCAAATCAAATTCAAATCAATGGTCCATAATTGATATAAAAATTGTTTACACCCTTTTATATGACATGCTTACTCCTTTTATATGAAATGTTTACTCATTTTGTTAGGTGCATTTATAAGTAGTAGAGATAGAGATAGAGATAGAGATAAGTCTATCCCAATTATGAAGCTCTCATGTCGTAATCAATAATTTTCCCTTTTGCAGCTTACTTTACGAAACTTGAGATGGATAAATCAATCCCTATACAAGTCAAAATTCTATTTGACAAAGTAAAAATTTTAGATAATTTCTTATATCTCCATTATGAGACTGGTTCAAAAGGAGATTTGTGAGGTTACTAGGTGTGAATGGGTTGAGTTTATTTTTATCAATAAAGCATATACTAAATTCATAACAAACTTTATGTTATATTTTTGCTTGGTAGCCCTACCAGGCCTTAAAAAAAAATTATGATATCTTTGTGCATTATGTTCGGTTATTAGAATATCAAAAGACATCTTTTATGGGTTAAGATCCTTTGAAAACGACGTATCTTGAGATCTTGAATAGCACATTCTTAAACCAATTCAAATAATTTTTAAAATATTCAAAACAAATTATAGCTATATCATTAGTCTTACAGATTGGCTGTGTATCAAATTTCAAGCAATTTAAATGCCATTTGGTATTTGGTCAAAGGTCGTAGGAATATGAAGTGTCAATTTACAATTTATTTGATGATGAATGGTAAAGTTGCATCAAATTTATTAGTTTTCTTGCACATCAAATGCATATATATAGTACTTCAAGTTTCAAGTGTCGGATTTCAAAATCAATTATCTCAATGAATCTCCACCATCTTTTATTGATATATTAACTACAAAAAATAATAGTATAGAGTATAAATAAGAATATATTTTTTATTCTCAGTTGAAGGACTAATTTTATATTAACGAGATGGCGAATAACCTAACAATAAGTGCTAAACAAAAAACATATCAATGATACGATTGTTAAGTGCTTAGATTGCTAAGAATTTTTTTATATAGGAAAAAATTACTGAAATTAAAAATACAACTTAAGCAGTACTCGGTAATTCAGCCAAGAAATAATTCATGACATCCTCATAGATTTTAGGAAAATTGCATTAAAGGTAATTCTAGATGAGTCGGAATGGAGATTGGAAAGCTGAGTTTAGCTTGCGACAGACTCGCATGCGCTTGTGGCGACCCAACAAAGTTTTTGCTAAACTGTCACAATCTATTGGCACCCCAATTGTACAAATGTAATGTATTTACGAATTATCAATACCCCATACCGCCAACTTTGCTAAATTATTGATATTGATATTGATATATACACAAATGTCACTGTCAAGGCGCCGTGTTACATGAATTTTCATCAATTTCAAAATCTCAATTTGTACTGATGACTCGGATGAGTTGAAACCTTTTATGAGATGTAGTTATCTGCACGCAAGTCATAGGCAAAAAGAAAAATAATAATAATAATAACAAGTCTGAAGTATAACTAGATAGCCTCTGTCTAGTATTTCAAAAAAAAAAAAAAAAAAAAAAAAGACAAGTCTGAAGTAATTGGCTTTTACTTAAATATCTCTTCCTTGTATATTATGAACTGTCAAAGTAAAATAATTTTCTTATGGTTGTCGTTTTGTGAAGGCTAACTTTCTTATGGTTGTCAAAAGTCATAATTTTTTTTTGTTATGAAATTGTCGCACCAGTTTCAAATGTAATTCATTAATTAATCAATAGATAGTAATGGTTTCATAATTATATAATTAAACTTTGTGGAAAAATTTGAACTTTGAACCAGCTGATTCGTAAGCATTGAGTTTAATTAAATAATATTGATCAAGTTTTTTTGTTCCATGAATTATGAAAGCGCACAGGGCAAATAAAATGACGATAATAATCACATTGAGAAAGAAGTAATGAACTAAAATATTCATTCTTTTATATAGTTTATACTAAGGAAAATTCTGCAATAGATCCATTTTTTATGGGCTCCAAAAGTGACCATTCTGAAGAAATAATGAATGACTGAGAGTATGATTATTACAACTCAAATCAGACCGAAAAAATTAGCGGCTCATAGAATGTTCCTCATATTAATAACCTCTTTTTTTGGAACATAGTCTTCATTTTGGTTGTGTTCGGATTGCATGGAAGAACTTCTTCCGAAAAAAAATCTTATTCCGGAAAAAAATACACCATCAAAACAAGCCGGATAGAAACCTGAAAGACTGTTATCTTCCTGAATTTATTCTTCTAGTTCCTAACTGGAATAAGCTCGAAAAGAAATTTCTTCCGGAAAGAGTTCTTTCGAGTTTCTTCAGAATTTATCCAAACACGCTCTTTCAGAGCAAACATAATTGGTTAATTTACGATGAAATTAGACTTTTAAACTTTGAATTCTTATTGCTTCCGTTCAACAAGTGGTGGATTAAATATACGTCAATTCTCCAATAATTACACTTTTATCACGATCAGATTCCATCGAGTATTTAAATTAAGTATAAAAGAAACTTAACCTCATCTCGTGTTTGTTAATGAAGATAGGGGGTTGTAATTTATACATGAAGATTACGTGACGCTTTTCTTATTAAAAAAAAGAACTATATTATTTTAACTTATGCTGATTGCCAACTAGACGATTTTCTACCTTATCTAATCTAATCTCACTTTAAAGCTTAATAATTAGAACCCTGATTGTTGTGCATTTCAACGAGTCGACTAAGATGACAACTTGTTAACTTCATTAAGTTTGTCAGACAGACGAGGCTGAATTCGATTTAAAATGGATAGGATCAAATATGATATTTTTGCTTGTTAGGAGTACTGATATAGATACATTAAGGACTCGACGGATGAATTTTTCATTTATAATTATATGTTTTCTGAAATAATTACATAATTATGGCAACAAAAGTTTTTGGAATAATATAAAATTGTGGGGGGGGGGGGGGGGGGGGGGGGGGTGCGGGGAAGCGGAAATTTAACAGGAGCAGCAGATGCCACATCTACCCCTGATGGTGCGATCCTAATTTTGCCATTTTCAACCGTAGAATGGTAGACTGATACAATTTGTTTAGGGACAAGTCCTGCGCAAGATGCTGTCCTCTGTTTTTTCAGCTTGTCAGACGCTAGCATATGGGTCCAAAATTTTGTGAATGAAGTTTAAACAAGTTGAAAATTTGAAATTCACAACCTTGCTAACTTGCTGCAATTACGATAGAGTTGTATTGTCTTTATCAACAAATTAAGAAAGGCACTCGTTCGGTTCTAAAATTTAGGAAAAGAATATAAATTTACTATCTTTTAAAGAAATTAAACTATTAAAAAAAGTTTTACGTTTCAAAACTATTGTTAAATTATACTGCCTGTTGAATTTGTGCCATATCTTTTAATATATACCTTCTCATGCATTATGCTCTTGTGCACACTTCACAAAAATGGTATTACTTTTGATCTGACTGTTGGATCGAGCTAAAATTTTGACACGAGCTCCACTGTCCATAGCCCCACAATAGGTTGGCAAATTATTAGCTCGGATTTGCGATTCGAGCCTTCCTTCATGGACTTTTGGATCTTTCTTTATAATTTGAACAATTTCAATGGTTGTTTCGGTAATTTTTATGTATTCTGTCTTTCTAGGATTTTGTACTTGCTATACAAGATAGCCGTCGTATTTGTTGGAAGTTAGTTATGTTTGAGAATTAAATTTATCAATTAAAAATTGAGAATATGTGTGATTTTCAACAAAAATCTCTCTGTTTCGCACTTTTTCATTATCTTTCTCTTTAATTCGAGCACCTTCTTACTTCGAAATTGTGTCTCATCTTATGATACCATCTGACTTCTCTATATTAACGTTTGACTGTTATTTATTAAAAAAAACAAGAAAAAGGAAAAAAAAAATACTAAACTACATGAGTAAGTAAATACTAAAGCACTTATAAACAATCGTTTAATTCAAATATTTATTTTTAAAAGTGTTAAAAACGAATAATAGAGTAATAACAGGATTATTTGTTTGAAAATCTCAAAAATCTCATTACTTTGTTTCCAATAGCACGAGATAGCAGGTGGCAAAAATATGTGAAGTCACGATACTAGCTGTTATTGAGTGTATACAATCAGTTGTTACAGTTTTGAATTTATTTTAAAAAATCTCTACTACTTATAAAAACATTTGTTAAAAAGACGTAAACATATCAGATAAAATGTGTTAGCAACCCCTGACATCAAATATGAATAATTTATTTTGTTAATCTGATATGATCTATGGTTTAGATTTGAATATCAAATAAAAAGTTGATCTTTTATCTAAAAATTGTCTAGGCTTTGAGTGAAAACATCTTATTAATATAATTCATTTTTTTGGTCAATCTCAATTAATGCAAACAAGACAAAATTAGATATTAAAAAGGAGATAATCTATTTTGAAAATTTAAACAGATTACGAAATCTTTTCATTATATGTATTAAAAAATATTGTCATAAATTCTATTTTGATAATATTTTAGTTTCTTAAAATTCGGAATTAAATTTTGTCTGCATATTTGGATGCATGTATTTGCTAGTATAAAGAAAAAGCGTTAGGTTATAACTAAGAAATCAAAATCCGCAATTAACACAAATCTCCTCCCTTAAATAATAATATATTATATTGACACTCGATTTTTTTTAACATCGACGACACTCGATCAGATAGTTATCAAAATTAAAAGAAAGTGAAATTTACACATATCTCTTTAATATTTAGTTATATCATATACCAAATTCGATGTAGTTGAGAATTATTTATTCATCTATTAAGTGGTTTGATAGCACTTGACTTTTCGACAAATGAGTTTTCAAATTATACTAAATTTATATACTTCCAAAGTAAACTACAAAAGATTATATCTGTAATTTTAATATTTTATATTTATTTAAAAAAATATAACTATTATGTTGATGTTACGAGTGTCATGAAAATTTAGATACGAATGTATCCTTATCCTTCAAAAAATTCAAAGAAATTGGGTGGTGGTATCATGAGGCAATATTTTACAGTTTTGCTGATTCCACAACAATATATAATTGCAAATTGTTTATTTTGGGTATCTCTCTCTTTACATCCTTGCATGCCAGAGAAGCACGGACCAAAACAGTTGCGCTTTCCCATTTTTTTTTTTTTTTAAAAAAAAAAAATCAAAAGAGAAAGATGGAAACAGTTCGCTCAGGTATCAAGACTGGTCCTTGGCCATGAAGAACCTAGCAAATGGAGAGGATAGTTAGTGGTCGGGTCAGGATCCAAAATTTCACTGCGAATTAACTCATAATAAAAGTTCATGATTTTGTGTTAGTAAGATTTTAAAATTGATCTAATTAAAGAATCAACTGTTTTATACGGTGAGATGTTAATTTTAATTTACAGTACATCAAAACGAAAGATGAAAAAGCTAAAAATTCTAATTGAAATAGAAATACTGAGTTCAGAAATTGATCTGATGTTTGGTGAACGATTTATTTTATTTTTCTAGCATATCTAGTTCCTATATTAGAATCTTTGGGGATAAAAATTAACCATTATTTCAGCAAATCATCTTGGTGATTACACCATCATATTTCTGTAATAGTTCTTCTTTGAGGTGAAATTCCTATATTATCAACAAAAAAATAAGAAATTCTTATATTACAAAAAAAAGGTGCAATAGCATGTACTTTAATAGTTTTATTTTTATATAATAAAAATAAAATTAGGCGCTAAAGATGCATGTTATACTGCAATTTTCCATTCTCTAATCATATCCATCTAAAATCAATAGAAAATTCTGTAACAGGCGACTTTGGTCACATTACCACATATTCCAAGGTCTAGATTACCATACATCATCTTAATTTTCATAGAAACAAAAATGGAAAATGCTAACTTTCCCATTCCAACAAGATATCCTGGTATATTCTTTCCAATTCCAATTCATCAGCGGTTCATTCCAAGATGCCATGTGAGAGTAAAGCGGAGTCGCTGTCCGCTTGTACCGGAAGTCTGGAACAAACTTATCACTATTGTTGCAACTTGACTTGTATAGTACTTGTAGGAGCATAGGAGACTGTAGAGAGGTTCAATTTGTCCTTCAATTTAGCTCTAACAAGGCAAGCTCGGTTTGGTTTGGTGTTTGGTTCATAGATGTTTTAATCATGACACGCAGGGATGAATCAGGCCAACTTTTTCTGTTCTATTCATTAATTGACATCGACGGCGACCTTGTTTGTCTTTTAAAATAATTGGATGAATTCAATAGAAAATAATTTATGTGAAGCATTTCTAAAATATTCACAAACATTTGTTATCGTTTTAAATACAATAGAATTTTGATAAATCACATGTAAGTATAATAATACTCGGTATTATTTCTTTTAAATAGTTTATTAAATAATTGGTGACTTGAGATAGAATATAATTTATGGAAAATTCGAATTAATCGTAAAAGTTTGGTATGATTTGAAAACATTAGAATTTTTACTTTATATGTACAATAAGAATTATTTTTTTCCGAACAATAATCAGTATTATGTGTCAAAAACATTAGATATTGTTATATTGTATTTATTTTTCCAATTTAATGGGATATAATTTATCGTGCATTATATTGGAATTATTCGCAAAATTTTTCTATCTTTATATTATTAGACTTTTGATACTTCATATGAATAATAAGGAACGTATACTTGTCTCAAATTATATTGTATTATATTCACAAACTTTAAACGTTCATTTAGTCGTTTTCCTTTATGTGAACCAATAAAAGTAAAATAAAAAAAGAAGTAAAAACTGTCAACCAGTCTGAAAGCATCAAAATAAAGGAGAAATAAAATCAAATTAACTTTCTATAATATGTATTCTCAACAATCAAGCAATTGAGCTACATTATCTCTAATTGATGTTCTATATTTCTATTGATTGTACTAAAAAAAAAAGTGCTACGCTACTTCGTCAAATGTTCATTTTGATGGTCGATCAACTGTTACAGATTTGTTTAGAATTATCTATCGAGATGAACGTTTGACCAAGTAGCGTAACATTCTTTTGTCATTTAATTATTACAACCAATAAAAGATATGAAAACAACATTTAGAGAGAATATTTCACAAATAGAAGTAGAGTAATCCATCTATGCTTGATTGTGTTGTATAGGTGATTGCAATCACCACCAATCATTATTACACATTCACAGTCGGTATAAAAATTACTCGGGCTTTCTCAACATTTGAGTTTTAGGCCTTTATGTAAAAATAAGCCCATAAAGAACAGCTCTTTTTTTTCAGTCCAAAAATATTTCAATGCTTCTCGGAATTGAGTTTCTAAAGTTTATTTCAGGCTCACGTCAATTTCAGACCTCATTTCTTCATCCACCACGGGTCCACAGCAACTCATTGGTACATTAAAAGCAAAAATAGCCTTAAATCAACACATGAAAACAACAAACTATGAAGTATATAACTTCATTCTATGGTAGCCACTACCAAGGCTCTCTAGATAAAGGCCTTAAATTAAACATGAAAACCAAAAAATCTCTGGAGGTGCATAGATTCAAGTAACCAAATTACTTTGCTCGGAGCTCCGTGTTTCATTGTTGCCATACTTCGGCAATTTCCAATGGAATGATCTGTCATATCTCCATGCATGAAACCGAACATAGCGCATGCATGTGGATTTATCTTAGAATTAACAACGAAAAAATCTTTCAAGTATATGGCATACTAGACTACTCCACTTTTCTGTATTCTATATGGCAAGTTTTTTTTTAAATTATTTTGATAATTTTTTGGCTACTGAAATAATGAATCAAATCATGTAAAGAGCAAAAGAATCTTAAGCACCGAATTCAGTTGAAGCTTTTAATTCAATTCTCTACTTGTTTGGTGCTAAATATAGGGGGTGGGGGTGTGTGGGGGGGGGGGGGGGGGGGGGGGGGGGGGGGGGGGTGAAATCCTCTGCTCACCTTGTGAGCAGGGTGCTTACCTTAGATCCGAACCATCCGATCAATGATGGTGCCCCGTGAATAATACCAGATTGATAGGCCCGAAAAAAATCTAACCGTCGTGATTAAATCGAATGGCTCGGATTTAAGGTAAGCACCGTGCTCACCTTAAAAGGTGAGCAGAGGATACCGGGCCGGGGGGGGGGGGGGGGGGGGGGGGGGGGAGGGGGGTGGGGGGTGAGGGGGGATAATATATGACCTTACATATCTTACATTATCTAGTCGTCTAGTAGTACAAACATGTCCATCAGAGCTATTGCATTCTCTATTTTTTTTTTATTAAGAAAAAAAGAAATATTGCATTTTTTTATAGAATCCAACTATGACCCTACATTTTTTCCCCCAAAAAAATTGGTCATATTTGTTTTATTGCAACAACCCTACTGAAGTTCGATTGAAGCAATTTTATTCATAGATACCCAATATTAAGTGGAATTTAAAATTGCTCGAGTTTCGATCCAGAATCAAATGCGACATATAGGCCGCTGAACTAGCACACGACTGGATTTAAAAAATATTTACTTTCTCTTCCTGAATATTTTGGCATATAATGAATTTTATATTATTGAATCAATAGTCGAAATTTATCTACGCTTGTACATGTGATCATTGAAGCATGTCGTATTTTTCTATGCTTGTACTGTGAGTCTGTGACATTGTTGGCAACCTGTAATGCGCAGTACTCTCATGTCACTAACATGTCAAAACTTTTCCCCATTTATTGGTTTAACAAATAGACATGCTATGTATGTACCGGACTAGACATACTTGTATCGTTCATGGCTACTCTTTTTTCTTTTTTTTGGGCCCTCATTTTTATAGCTTATCATATTCAATAACCTGTCTTTGCAAAATCATACAAATTGAATAACCTCATCATGTAGTGATGGATCTGAGTTCAGAATAATCTTAGACACGATATAACAAACAAACTTAGCTAAGCCAACGATATCAAATTCAAATTAATTCTCGAATAAACTTTAGGCTACTACTTTTTTCAAGCCTAGAAAAAAATTTGCTACTATGACAAAGTTATTCATGATGTAGTGATGGATCTGAGTTTAGAATAATCATGGACTCGATATAACAAACAAACTTAGCTAAGCCATGATATCAAATTCAAATTAATTCTCAAATAAACTTTAGGCTACTACTTTTAGCTAAGCCTAGAACACTCTGTGTACATGAGCTACTATGACAACAATTTTCAAATAGCCTAGACGAGTACATGAGCTGCCGTTGCAAACCCTGCTCCTGACCATACGAACACTCTGTGTATATGGCGAGACAAACCTGTGTATTTTTCAATTATTCAAATGAAAAAAATTCTTTTTTACACTTTGTAGGGGTTACCAGAAAGCAGAAAATTGATTTAACTTTGTATCAGCAATCTCTTTACATGAAGGCGCTGGTACAGCACAAGGTGGTTCTCATTGAACCAGCCTTCAGCCATATTCCTAGATACCGGCATTCGAGCACACTGCCCAGCAGCTTAAGGTAGAGATTTGGTTGAGGACTACATTGGCTATCACTAACCGACCTTCAAACCGCCTTGAGAAGATGAACTTTCTTTGATTATTTGCTTTTTCAAAAGCATGGTTCTAGCCCCAACTTTGGTACCAGCCTGTACCAGTTTTTTTCCTATTATTTATGATAGATTTTCCTATTTTATCCAGGTTAATTAAATTTTTTTTTTTTTTTTTTGGCAATGTCTGCAAGTTAAGTTTTCTTGGGAACCACTGTTATCCATATAAAAACTTTCACTAAAGTTGATTATGCTATTTTACGGCGGAAATTTTTACTTGACTGGCTGTAAGATCGTAACTTCGTATCTAATTGTCTTTTCTTCAAAAAAGTTAAGAATTGTACAAGGTGACAGCCCATTTACGGGCCTACTTACATAATTGGGCTTTAAGCTGGCATTATTTAAACTACCAATGAGCTCTAATATCGTACACGTGTCCCCATTTCTTGGTTTGGCCAAATTGATGGTCTCCAGAGTCTACTTGCAAAATTGACTTGCTAATCCTGTTAACCAAAGATGCTCAAGTAGTTAATTAGATTGAAATAACTAGCAAAAGATGTCCTCAATATGCGGACAAATAAAAAAAAATAAAATTTTGATATTATTTTTATTTTATATAAAATTTTACATGTTAGACAATAAAAATTCGGTAAAATCAATAATTTAGTCTTTCCTTTTAAAATAAATAGCTAATTTGGTAGTAACTTAATTTTTTCTATAAAAAGTTTGACCTTAATCTAGACCACTTATCAAATCAAATTACACAAATCAATGGTCCATAATTGATATAAGAATTATTTAACACCCTTTTATATGACATGTTTACTTCTTTTATATGAATTGTTTACACCCTTTGTATGCGTGCATTTATAAGTAGTAGAGATAGAGATGAGCTTCCATTATCTAAGAAAATGTATGTGTTATAATTAATATAATTAATTATTATTAAGTGGTCTATATTTAATTGTTGAACCAAATTCATTTAATGAAGGGTGCATCAGATTTTGATGGAAAATCTGATGGACCATGTTCATTCAAAAATCTGATCCCTTTAATTGCCTTAGTCAATTTATACTCTCTTCTGTCATAATTTTTGGCACCCTTTCCTCAAAATTTCGCCCAATTAAGAAAATAGACAGAGAGGGTTAAAACGTCATTTCTGCCATCACTTGGACTAAGGAGAAATTAAAGAAGATCTGAATTTCCGCATAACAATGTCTTATCTTCAATCCTGTAAGTATTTAACTCATGAATTTATTGTTTTTATACGAAATACTTGATCTTAGGCTATTAATTAAGATATTTTAATGATAAATATTTTAATATCTAACATTTGGTATCAGAGCAGTAAGTATTTTCGTATAAAATACAGTATACAGTATTTTCCGATTTTACAGGAATTTTAAAGAATTATTTTCGTATTTTTCTGGAATTTTTCCTTATCTAATTCCATGAAGTATGTTTCTCTGTGTTTGCTTTTGGAGTTGGGAATGATTTACTATCTTTATTTACTTTTCCTTTTTTCCCACTGTGAACACATAAGAGAGAGACGAAGTGGGTACTATACTGCCATTTAATTGGGTAGAAAGGTTTGCTAAGAGAGAGAAAGAAAGGAATCAAAAGATACCCCGTCACATGTGTTTCTTTTTCTCTTAGTCTAGATTAGATACAAAGGGATTGAACATTTATGCTATCCAACCCTTATCCAAACCATTAATTTCTGCAACCATTCGCAAAGTTAACGAACTTTTGAGAAAAGTTGCATATACGGGTCTGATAGAGTAAGTATGAATGTTTATATACTTGGGTTGTAGATAATCTGTATCCTATTTTTCACTTCTTTCCTTTTGCGCATATGCGCTGTCTTTTTCCCTCCGGTCCCCTCAATTTAAGTTGGGAAATATTATTATTAACAATCACGTTTTCCTTATATCTGGTCCCACTTAGAAAACGTTACTTCTAATAGTAATATTTAGCCAAATTAATAAAGGTTATTGTATCATTGTTTATGTACGTATTAGAATGAAATATTTATATTTTTCATAACGTTGCCATATTCTAATACAATTATCTTGTTACATCATTTATTAATTGATATGTTATCATATAATTTTTAAACCGTAATTATTTTAGTATGGTTTTGTATATGATAATTTTATTAAGTATATGATTTTATATTATATATACCAAGTAACCCAACGGAACTAAGTTATATATAATTTATTATCATATAAATTTACTTTTAATATCTGGTTGTTATCAATTTTACCAACTTTAATTGTGACTGCCATTTTATTAAAAGGAACTATGTTTTACATTATGTCTATTGTATTACGCTTACGTTTTACATTTAATAAATTATAAATGTCAATTTTACCAACTTTAATTGTCAAATATAATTTATTAAATGAAATTTCGTTCAATTTATTTCTGCCCAACGGTGATATGAATTGATTCTTAATGGATCAACTATTAAACCTGAAATATTAATTGGCGTTTTAATATTTTCAGATTAGTTAATTATTAGTCCCCTGATTATAGTTGATCTAATTTAATTTTATTATATGTCCGTGGATTAGTTAATAGTAAGCACTATATTTGTCATGAATTTGCAGCATTGAACAATCTAAGTAGTCAACTCAATGGAATAGCAACATTGAATGGAACTAATTTTTCAACTTGGAAAGAGCAAATTGAGATTAGTCTTGGTGTTCTTGAAATAGACCAAGCATTACGAATGGATAAACCTGAAAAACCAAAGGATGATGCTGCAGATCAACTCAAAACTGCTTATGAAAATTGAGAGCGTTCTAATCGCATGTCTCTCATGATTATGAAAAGCACCATCTCTTTGGCAATTCGGGGAGGCATTCCTGAAAAGAATGCTGAAGGTGAACTCTTTACTGCTAAGGAATATCTCACTTCTGTTGAGGAGCAGTTTAAGAGTACTTCTAAGGCAAATGCGAGTGCCCTCATAATGAAAATGCTCACTACCAAGTACAATGGGACTAGCGGTGTACGTGAACATATCATGATGATGAATGATATGGCCGCAAAATTGAATGGCATGGACATGGCAATTTCTGAAGGATTTCTGGTTCATTTCATTATGACTTCTCTTCCTGCTCAGTTTGGTCCTTTTAAGATCAATTACAACACGCAGAAAGAGAAGTGGAAAATGAGCGAATTGATTGCCATGTGTGTTGAAGAAGAAGAAAGGATTAAGATTGAAAAACCTGACTTTGCACATGCTGCCATTGCAAGTCCAAACCCGAAAAAGAACAATGGTAAAGGTAAAGATAAGGGTCAAACATCTGGTGTTAACAAGGCAAATACGTCAAGTACAAAGCGTGGTCTTAAGTGCCGTCACTGCAAGAAACCTGGACACATGAGGAAGGAGTGTACCAAGTTTAGAGCATGGCTTGAAAAGAAGGGTAATGATTTAAATTATATGATTTGTGAATCTCTTTTAATTGATGTTCCCTTAAATACGTGGTGGGTTGACACTGGTGCCTCTGTGCACATTACGAACTCATTGCAGGGATTCCATTCCGTGACGATGCTGGAAAAGGGAAAAAGGAAGCTTAAAGTAGCTAATGGCTTAGAGGCTGAAGTGGAGGCCGTTGGAACTCTTCGTCTGGTCTTGAAGAGTGGCTTTATTCTCTACTTATATGATGTAGTTTATATTCCTAGTGTGATTAGGAATTTAATTTCTGTTTCTAGACTTGATGCTTGTGGTTTTATGTTTCAGTTTGGGAATAATGAGTTGAAACTATATCATAACTCTAAGTTTGTTGGTTCTGGATTGTTATGTGATAATCTATATAAATTATGTTTGGATTCTTCCTTTTTTGATTCTTTATTATCCCTGAATGTTAATTGTGTTGATGATAAACGTGGCACAAAGATAAATCGTGATGTTGGATATTCTTCCAAATTATGGCATCGCAGATTGGGACATATTTCAAGAGATAGAATGCAACGTCTCATTAAGAATGAAATTCTCCCAACATTAGATTTTTCTGATTTTGATAATTGTGTTGAATGTGTTAAGGGAAAATTTACTAAAGGAAATAAGAAAGGAGCCACTCGAAGTGGGGGACTATTGGAATTAATTCACACCGATATATGCGGTCCTTTTCCCACTTCGAGTTTGAACGGACACAAATCATTCATTACTTTTATTGACGATTATTCTCGCTACGCTTATGTGTACTTAATTTCTGAAAAATCTGAAGCACTAGACAAATTTAAAATCTTTAAGGCTGAAGTTGAAAATCAGCATAATGTTAAAATTAAAGTAGTGCGATCAGATAGAGGCGGTGAGTATTATGGTAGGCACACCGACTTGGGTCAAAGTCCAGGCCCATTTGCTTTGTTTCTTCAAGAATGTGGTATTGTTCATCAGTTCTCTATGCCGGGAGATCCTCGACAAAACGGAGTGGCTGAAAGGCGTAATCGTACATTAATGGATATGGTACGAAGTATGATATGTAATACCACTTTACCAGAATTTTTGTGGTCGGAGGCTTTAAAAACAGCCACACATGTTCTCAATCGAGTTCCTAGTAAATCTGTTCCAGCAACACCTTATGAATTGTGGACTGGAAGGAAACCGCAACTAGGATACTTGCGTGTGTAGGGCTGTCCTGCTGAAGCAAAAGTCTACAATCCACACATTAAGAAACTAGATCCAAAAACCATTAGTTGTTCTTTCATAGGCTATCCAGAGAGATCCAAAGGTTTTAGATTTTATTGTCCATCACATACCACTAGAATAGTTGAGACACGACATGCAGTATTTTTTGAGAATGGCAGCATTAGTGGGAGTAATGAAAAACGAACTATAAATCTTGATGAAGATGACCGAGTTTATGTTCCAACTTCGGTCATTTCGGAGGCTACAAGTTCTGTTTTTCCTTTATCACTAAATGAAGGTATTAATGTTAGTAACGTTCCTAACAATGAAGAAGTACCTTTGCTGCCACAAGATCAGCCTTTGCGCAAGTCGCAAAGAGAACGAAAATCTGCAATACCTACTGATTATGTTGTATACCTTACTGAAGAAGGTGGCGATATAGGTCATGGAGATGATCCTATTTCCTTTAAGGACGCCATGAAGAGTGCTAAGTCATCTCAGTGGCTGGAAGCCATGAACGATGAGATGAACTCAATGCAACAAAATGATGTTTGGGACCTTGTTGAGTTACCAAAAGATGTTAAACCCGTAGGATGTAAATGGGTTTACAAAACTAAAACTGATTCTCATGGTAACATTGAACGATACAAGGCCCGACTAGTTGCTAAAAGATTTACGCAACAAGAAGGTATACATTATGACAATACTTTTTCTCCTGTCTCAAGGAAAGATTCATTAAGAATTGTTTTAGCTCTTGTAGCTCATTATGATCTAGAGCTGCATCAAATGGACGTTAAAACCGCATTCCTTAATGGTGACTTGCATGAAGAAATTTACATGAAACAACCTGAAGGTTTTGTTGTCAAAGGCAAGGAACATATGGGCTGCCGGTTGAAACGATCAATTTATGGGTTAAAACAAGCTTCAAGGCAGTGGTATCTCAAGTTTGATGAGGTCATAACAGAATTTGGATTTAAAGAAAACACTTTTGATCAATGCATATATCTCAAGGTTAATGGGAGCAGATTTATTATTCTCGTTTTGTATGTGGATGACATTTTATTAGCGAGCAGTGATTTAGACATGTTGTACGAGACTAAACGTTTTCTTTCAAAGAAATTTGAAATGAAGGATCTTGGTGAAGCCTCTTATGTCATAGGCATTGAAATCCACCGTGATCGGTCTCGTGGGGTCTTAGGTTTATCACAAAAGGCATACATTGAGAAAATGCTTAAGCGCTACAAAATGCAAAAATGTTCTCCAAGTGTTGCTCCCATTTTCAAAGGTGACAAATTCAGCAAGTCTCAGTGTCCCAAAACTGAATCAGAACATAAGCAGATGGAAAATAATGAGTATGCTTCGGTTGTTGGAAGCTTAATGTATGCTCAAGTCTGCACACGTCCTGATATTGCGTTTATAGTTGGCATGCTAGGCCGATATCAATCCAATCCAGGTTTGGATCATTGGCGAGCTGCTAAGAAAGTTTTACGCTATTTGCAAGGGACTAAAGACTACATGCTTACTTACAGGAAGTCCGATAGCCTTGAGGTCATTGGCTATTCAGATTCGGACTTTGCTGGATGTGTAGACACAAGGAAATCCACATCAGGATACATATTCATGCTTGCAGGGGGACCAATTTCATGGAAGAGTGCCAAGCAGTCCTTAGTTGCATCTTCCACAATGCAAGCAGAATTTGTAGCGTGTTTTGAAGCTACTGGTCAAGCAGTTTGGTTGAAGAATTTCATACCTGAACTTCACGTGATTGAGAGTATTGCAAGACCAATCACGTTATTTTGTGATAACGAGGCTGCTGTTTTCTTTTCGAAAAACAACAAGTCCAGCGGTGCTACTAAGTGGATCGACATCAAGTATCTTGTTGTTAGAAAGAAAGTCAAGGATAATATTATTGTCATACAACACATCAATACAAGAGCTATGTTAGCTGATTCTCTAACAAAAGCACTACCACCTACTCTCTTCAGAGAGCACGTAGCTAGCATGGGTTTGGTTAGTGACTTATGATGTTGTAATGAACAATAGTGTATTTAATTATGTTATGTATTGAAGCTTCATTTATGTATTGACTTTCTATGTTATAGTGTTTGCTTATTTTATGTTGCGCATTATTATTATTAATATAAGCAAATATACTTATGAGGATCGAATGAATTTAATTAACCATTTGTTGGAAAGAATACCACATCTATAATTAATAGGGATCAAATAACAATAATAGTTATTTTGATTATATTAGTTTAGTTTGGTATTTCTAACTGAACAAGGTTCAAGTTTTATTGGCCAATTCTGAATTCGTGTTCATTATGATATTTTATAGGCCAAGTGGGAGAATGTTATAATTAATATAATTAATTATTATTAAGTGGTCTATATTTAATTGTTGAACCAAATTCATTTAATGAAGGGTGCATCAGATTTTGATGGAAAATCTGATGGACCATGTTCATTCAAAAATCTGATCCCTTTAATTGCCTTAGTCAATTTATACTCTCTTCTGTCATAATTTTTGGCACCCTTTCCTCAAAATTTCGCCCAATTAAGAAAATAGACAGAGAGGGTTAAAACGCCATTTCTGCCATCACTTGGACTAAGGAGAAATTAAAGAAGATCTGAATTTCCGCATAACAATGTCTTATCTTCAATCCTGTAAGTATTTAACTCATGAATTTATTGTTTTTATACGAAATACTTGATCTTAGGCTATTTATTAAGATATTTTAATGATAAATATTTTAATATCTAACATTTGGTATCAGAGCAGTAAGTATTTTCGTATAAAATACAGTATACAGTATTTTCCGATTTTACAGGAATTTTAAAGAATTATTTTCGTATTTTTCTGGAATTTTTCCTTATCTAATTCCATGAAGTATGTTTCTCTGTGTTTGCTTTTGGAGTTGAGAATGATTTACTATCTTTATTTACTTTTCCTTTTTTCCCACTGTGAACACATAAGAGAGAGACGAAGTGGGTACTATACTGCCATTTAATTGGGTAGAAAGGTTTGCTAAGAGAGAGAAAGAAAGGAATCAAAAGATACCCCGTCACATGTGTTTCTTTTTCTCTTAGTCTAGATTAGATACAAAGGGATTGAACATTTATGCTATCCAACCCCTATCCAAACCATTAATTTCTGCAACCATTCGCAAAGTTAACGAACTTTTGAGAAAAGTTGCATATACGGGTCTGATAGAGTAAGTATGAATGTTTATATACTTGGGTTGTAGATAATCTGTATCCTATTTTTCACTTCTTTCCTTTTGCGCATATGCGCTGTCTTTTTCCCTCTGGTCCCCTCAATTTAAGTTGGGAAATATTATTATTAACAATCACGTTTTCCTTATATCTGGTCCCACTTAGAAAACGTTACTTCTAATAGTAATATTTAGCCAAATTAATAAAGGTTATTGTATCATTGTTTATGTACGTATTAGAATGAAATATTTATATTTTTCATAACGTTGCCATATTCTAATACAATTATCTTGTTACATCATTTATTAATTGATATGTTATCATATAATTTTTAAACCGTAATTATTTTAGTATGGTTTTGTATATGATAATTTTATTAAGTATATGATTTTATATTATATATACCAAGTAACCCAACGGAACTAAGTTATATATAATTTATTATCATATAAATTTACTTTTAATATCTAGTTGTTATCAATTTTACCAACTTTAATTGTGACTGCCATTTTATTAAAAGGAACTATGTTTTACATTATGTCTATTGTATTACGCTTACGTTTTACGTTTAATAAATTATAAATGTCAATTTTACCAACTTTAATTGTCAAATATAATTTATTAAATGAAATTTCGTTCAATTTATTTCTGCCCAACGGTGATATGAATTGATTCTTAATGGATCAACTATTAAACCTGAAATATTAATTGGCGTTTTAATATTTTCAGATTAGTTAATTATTAGTCCCCTGATTATAGTTGATCTAATTTAATTTTATTATATGTCCGTGGATTAGTTAATAGTAAGCACTATATTTGTCATGAATTTGCAGCATTGAACAATCTAAGTAGTCAACTCAATGGAATAGCAACATTGAATGGAACTAATTTTTCAACTTGGAAAGAGCAAATTGAGATTAGTCTTGGTGTTCTTGAAATAGACCAAGCATTACGAATGGATAAACCTGAAAAACCAAAGGATGATGCTGCAGATCAACTCAAAACTGCTTATGAAAATTGGGAGCGTTCTAATCGCATGTCTCTCATGATTATGAAAAGCACAATCTCTTTGGCAATTCGGGGAGGCATTCCTGAAAAGAATGCTGAAGGTGAACTCTTTACTGCTTAGGAATATCTCACTTCTGTTGAGGAGCAGTTTAAGAGTACTTCTAAGGCAAATGCGAGTGCCCTCATAATGAAAATGCTCACTACCAAGTACAATGGGACTAGCGGTGTACATGAACATATCATGATGATGAATGATATGGCCGCAAAATTGAATGGCATGGACATGGCAATTTCTGAAGGATTTCTGGTTCATATCATTATGACTTCTCTTCCTGCTCAGTTTGGTCCTTTTAAGATCAATTACAACACGCAGAAAGAGAAGTGGAAAATGAGCGAATTGATTGCCATGTGTGTTGAAGAAGAAGAAAGGATTAAGATTGAAAAACATGACTTTGCACATGCTGCCATTGCAAGTCCAAACCCGAAAAAGAATAATGGTAAAGGTAAAGATAAGGGTCAAACATCTGGTGTTAACAAGGCAAATACGTCAAGTACAAAGCGTGGTCTTAAGTGCCGTCACTGCAAGAAACCTGGACACATGAAGAAGGAGTGTACCAAGTTTAGAGCATGGCTTGAAAAGAAGGGTAATGATTTAAATTATATGATTTGTGAATCTCTTTTAATTGATGTTCCCTTAAATACGTGGTGGGTTGACACTGGTGCCTCTGTGCACATTACGAACTCATTGCAGGGATTCCATTCCGTGACGATGCTGGAAAAGGGAAAAAGGAAGCTTAAAGTAGCTAATGGCTTAGAGGCTGAAGTGGAGGCCGTTGGAACTCTTCGTCTGGTCTTGAAGAGTGGCTTTATTCTCTACTTATATGATGTAGTTTATATTCCTAGTGTGATTAGGAATTTAATTTCTGTTTCTAGACTTGATGCTTGTGGTTTTATGTTTCAGTTTGGGAATAATGAGTTGAAACTATATCATAACTCTAAGTTTGTTGGTTCTGGATTGTTATGTGATAATCTATATAAATTATGTTTGGATTCTTCCTTTTCTGATTCTTTATTATCCCTGAATGTTAATTGTGTTGATGATAAACGTGGCACAAAGAGAAATCGTGATGTTGGATATTCTTCCAAATTATGGCATCGCAGATTGGGACATATTTCAAGAGATAGAATGCAACGTCTCATTAAGAATGAAATTCTCCCAACATTAGATTTTTCTGATTTTGATAATTGTGTTGAATGTGTTAAGGGAAAATTTACTAAAGGAAATAAGAAAGGAGCCACTCGAAGTGGGGGACTATTGGAATTAATTCACACCGATATATGCGGTCCTTTTCCCACTTCGAGTTTGAACGGACACAAATCATTCATTACTTTTATTGACGATTATTCTCGCTACGCTTATGTGTACTTAATTTCTGAAAAATCTGAAGCACTAGACAAATTTAAAATCTTTAAGGCTGAAGTTGAAAATCAGCATAATGTTAAAATTAAAGTAGTGCGATCAGATAGAGGCGGTGAGTATTATGGTAGGCACACCGACTTGGGTCAAAGTCCAGGCCCATTTGCTTTGTTTCTTCAAGAATGTGGCATTGTTCATCAGTTCTCTATGCCGGGAGATCCTCGGCAAAACGGAGTGGCTGAAAGGCGTAATCGTACATTAATGGATATGGTACGAAGTATGATATGTAATACCACTTTACCAGAATTTTTGTGGTCGGAGGCTTTAAAAACAGCCACACATGTTCTCAATCGAGTTCCCAGTAAATCTGTTCCAGCAACACCTTATGAATTGTGGACTGGAAGGAAACCGCAACTAGGATACTTGCGTGTGTGGGGCTGTCCTGCTGAAGCAAAAGTCTACAATCCACACATTAAGAAACTAGATCCAAAAACCGTTAGTTGTTCTTTCATAGGCTATCCAGAGAGATCCAAAGGTTTTAGATTTTATTGTCCATCACATACCACTAGAATAGTTGAGACACGACATGCAGTATTTTTTGAGAATGGCAGCATTAGTGGGAGTAATGAAAAACGAACTATAAATCTTGATGAAGATGACCGAGTTTATGTTCCAACTTCGGTCATTTCGGAGGCTACAAGTTTTGTTTTTCCTTTATCACTAAATGAAGGTATTAATGTTAGTAACGTTCCTAACAATGAAGAAGTACCTTTGCTGCCACAAGATCAGCCTTTGCGCAAGTCGCAAAGAGAACGAAAATCTGCAATACCTACTGATTATGTTGTATACCTTACTGAAGAAGGTGGCGATATAGGTCATGGAGATGATCCTATTTCCTTTAAGGACGCCATGAAGAGTGCTAAGTCATCTCAGTGGCTGGAAGCCATGAACGATGAGATGAACTCAATGCAACAAAATGATGTTTGGGACCTTGTTGAGTTACCAAAAGATGTTAAACCCGTAGGATGTAAATGGGTTTACAAAACTAAAACTGATTCTCATGGTAACATTGAACGATACAAGGCCCGACTAGTTGCTAAAAGATTTACGCAACAAGAAGGTATACATTATGACAATACTTTTTCTCCTGTCTCAAGGAAAGATTCATTAAGAATTGTTTTAGCTCTTGTAGCTCATTATGATCTAGAGCTGCATCAAATGGACGTTAAAACCGCATTCCTTAATGGTGACTTGCATGAAGAAATTTACATGAAACAACCTGAAGGTTTTGTTGTCAAAGGCAAGGAACATATGGGCTGCCGGTTGAAACGATCAATTTATGGGTTAAAACAAGCTTCAAGGCAGTGGTATCTCAAGTTTGATGAGGTCATAACAGAATTTGGATTTAAAGAAAACACTTTTGATCAATGCATATATCTCAAGGTTAGTGGGAGCAGATTTATTATTCTCGTTTTGTATGTGGATGACATTTTATTAGCGAGCAGTGATTTAGACATGTTGTACGAGACTAAACGTTTTCTTTCAAAGAAATTTGAAATGAAGGATCTTGGTGAAGCCTCTTATGTCATAGGCATTGAAATCCACCGTGATCGGTCTCGTGGGGTCTTAGGTTTATCACAAAAGGCATACATTGAGAAAATGCTTAAGCGCTACAAAATGCAAAAATGTTCTCCAAGTGTTGCTCCCATTTTCAAAGGTGACAAATTCAGCAAGTCTCAATGTCCCAAAACTGAATCAGAACATAAGCAGATGGAAAATAATGAGTATGCTTCGGTTGTTGGAAGCTTAATGTATGCTCAAGTCTGCACACGTCCTGATATTGCGTTTATAGTTGGCATGCTAGGCCGATATCAATCCAATCCAGGTTTGGATCATTGGCGAGCTGCTAAGAAAGTTTTACGCTATTTGCAAGGGACTAAAGACTACATGCTTACTTACAGGAAGTCCGATAGCCTTGAGGTCATTGGCTATTCAGATTCGGACTTTGCTGGATGTGTAGACACAAAGAAATCCACATCAGGATACATATTCATGCTTGCAGGGGGACCAATTTCATGGAAGAGTGCCAAGCAGTCCTTAGTTGCATCTTCCACAATGCAAGCAGAATTTGTAGCGTGTTTTGAAGCTACTGGTCAAGCAGTTTGGTTGAAGAATTTCATACCTGAACTTCACGTGATTGAGAGTATTGCAAGACCAATCACGTTATTTTGTGATAACGAGGCTGCTGTTTTCTTTTCGAAAAACAACAAGTCCAGCGGTGCTACTAAGTGGATCGACATCAAGTATCTTGTTGTTAGAAAGAAAGTCAAGGATAATATTATTGTCATACAACACATCAATACAAGAGCTATGTTAGCTGATTCTCTAACAAAAGCACTACCACCTACTCTCTTCAGAGAGCACGTAGCTAGCATGGGTTTGGTTAGTGACTTATGATGTTGTAATGAACAATAGTGTATTTAATTATGTTATGTATTGAAGCTTCATTTATGTATTGACTTTCTATGTTATAGTGTTTGCTTATTTTATGTTGCGCATTATTATTATTAATATAAGCAAATATACTTATGAGGATCGAATGAATTTAATTAACCATTTGTTGGAAAGAATGTCACATCTATAATTAATAGGGATCAAATAACAATAATAGTTATTTTGATTATATTAGTTTAGTTTGGTATTTCTAACTGAACAAGGTTCAAGTTTTATTGGCCAATTCTGAATTCGAGTTCATTATGATATTTTATAGGCCAAGTGGGAGAATGTTATAATTAATATAATTTCGCCCAATTAAGAAAATAGACAGAGAGGGTTAAAACGCCATTTCTGCCATCACTTGGACTAAGGAGAAATTAAAGAAGATCTGAATTTCCGCATAACAATGTCTTCTCTTCAATCCTGTAAGTTCTTAACTCATGAATTTATTGTTTTTATACGAAATACTTGATCTTAGGCTATTAATTAAGATATTTTAATGATAAATATTTTAATATCTAACAGTATGAACAACACTGATATTCCTTTTCTTCGAACGAAACGACTTGCCTTTTATAAGAAAAAGTTAAATTAAAAAATTTTGGTTGTCATTATCTGGAAAAAGTTATGAATTGCAGATCCTTTGCAATTTTTTTCCAAAGAAAAAGAAGATCCTTTGCAATTATTTTTAAAAGGAAACGTGTTATCCTATTGAAGTCTGTTTGTTTGACTCAACGCTAATTGAAATAGTAGTTAGCGGTCTCCTAGACTGAGCGGTACTGATATCTCCTCTTATTCAAGTGAGTGCACAACAAATTAAATTTCTAATTACCAAATTTTGTACCTACCACCAACCTAAAAATCATTTTCATAGTCTTTCCTTGACTCAAATTCCACGACATTCCAGGATCTCTTCTCATTAAATTCTCTACAATTTTCTGCGTAGAAAATGTCCTTGACATGTTTTGATCAATGCAGTCAAAACATAAGGGGAGTTCAAAATAAAGTTCCAAACAGAACTTTAAGTTTAGGCTCATTTTCCCCAATTTTTATGTGTTTAAATGGACAATAGTTTAGATTCCACTGGTGTTTTACAGGAATTATTTTAGAGGAGACACCTTTCTCTATAGAAAATAGCTGTTCAACTATAAAGTTCAGTTAGAAGGTAAGATTGCTTTGCTCTCATTTTAAGAGAAAGTGAAATAGAAAGGGAAATATCGCCATTCTTGACACAAAAAAATATGGTTTGCTTGGGAATGCACCCTGATTTGGTAGATTGAAATACCTTGTTTAAAACATTAACAAAAGACAAAAGGTATTTGTACATAGTTTGGATTTGATGGCTTGCTTTGAGTCCACTTAATTTATTGGCAAAGCTACCTTAATTAATTTCATTAATTGATGTACTACTGTCTAGCTACTCCCCTATTCTCTGAAAGGAGAAATTAATGTTGTACTTTTGCATTTCCAAACCTGATCCATGGTTTCTATTTGTTCCAATAAACCAACACCATGCCATCATGTCTATACAATAATTTAGGACAACTCATCAGATAAAATCCCATTTAATTTGAAGCATTTGTAAGAGTCAAATGCTTTCTTATTATTTTGTTTCGATATAATAGGTCTTATTTGGAGTCGCTATATTGGAACTTTAGCTGTTGAAAAGCATGCGATGATTGGCTTCTTTCAGGTCTAACTAGAAGTTAGATGGTGCATTTTAGTTACTTAAAAAAAAAAGATGGCGTTTTTTAAATGCATAATTACATTGTCACTAGAAACAAATTCCATAAGATTATTTTTCTTACAGAGCATTTGGTGAGTATTTAATTCAGTGAGGGAGGGTGAGAGGATTTGGTAAGGATTTGAGCGTGTGGTACGGTTTCTGGTACCAGCAGGACTGGCGACGTCACAAGATTTTTAGTTGGTACGGAGGGTCGCAATTGCAAAGGTTGGAGAAGTAATCTATGTCGTATAAAACTTTAAAAAAAAAAAAGAAAGAAAACCTAATTCACTCATATTAAAAAACACTAAAGAAAAATGTAAAGGTATGCTGTTTCTATCTGAACGGTTTTAATACTAGTCTCCATAGAGTTCCAGTGTGTCTCTATTCCTATTTAGAAAGAAAAATGGAGAAGGCTGCCGAAGGAGAGTTTCATTGTCCTACATTTTAATAGAAAAGAGAGGTCGCAAGGAGAAAAAAAAAAAAATCAGAGAGAGAGAGAGAGAGACACGAGTTGCCTATAGAAGTTAAATTTAAATATTTACTCTCGTATAAAAATCTACAATTGCATACTAGATGTGCAAGAAAATAATTGAAATACACAAGTCAATTAATTTTAAAGTAACTTGGATCACAGCATAACATGTTGGCATTTCAGTCCTGCTGATGCAGTATTACGGTGATTATATTTTGTACTACAACTCAAAATTTGACTTTTATTTGAAACTGAAGGTAGTAATTGCGCTGGAAAAAAAATTGAAACTCGGGAAGCTTTTAGAGTTTTTAATGGATATTTGTGCAATTTTCCCTAATTAAAATAATAAGGAACATGTATCTGAAACAATAGAGTGATTTAACTCATTAATTATATAAGAGAATTCGACTTTGCAAAAAGTTACAAATCGATATTGTCCAGTCAAATTTTGTAATTTGTTAGCCAATGAGATTTGCATAACTCATGGAACGCAAGTAAGAATACCTAATACCTAAATAAATTAAGCAACACAGCCATGTGATGTATTGTACGAGTTTGGTGCTATATTAAATGGTAGATCCCATTCTAGGGGTTTCTGAGACAGTTCCGATCTGTAAATAAATGACAAAATTACAGTATCCCTCATTAGTATCTACTTAATTCTTCAGACTATGTCACTACGTCAGCGCTACTGACATGGAGGCCCCACAAACACGTTTTCAGGTGGAAAAAAAAAATAAACTTGTTATATATTGACCTGTGTTCTTTCTTCCAAGCAAATATCATGGTCCCATTTGTCCATTAAAAAAACGACAAAAAGGAAGTAAACTTAGTTCCAAGCAAGCTCAGATTATATTAAACCTAGCTACCATTCATAAAATAACATATTATGTTTGGTTTTGAATGTTCTAACTTCTAGAGCAAACTAAAAACTGTTTTGATACCAACTGTATAGAGATAGTTGATTTGGTATTTGGGGTGATAGTCTCATAATCGGATCTAGCTAATACAATATCTAAGCGCACAGAACTAGTTTTTATTGTAGCACCTCAAGGGGAAAATTTTAATAAGAAAAAAAAATACCCTCAGAATTTTAATAAGAACAGAGGTGCTACGGAATTTTTAATAAGAGCACAGCTACTGCGCCCTTTTGACAGGCGTAAATAGAAATGTGGAATAGCGCCAGTCAAAACGGCGCAAAAGCCCTTACTGCGCCAGTCAAATGGGCGCAATTGGGAAAAGGACAAAAAAGGGGCGTGTGGCCTGGATTTTCTGCCCTTTCCTTTGTTTTCCGCGCCTTTATGAATAACAGAATGGAATTAATATATACAATATATATTATCTTTAATATATTTTTATAATATATTGTATTATATTATTTTTATAATTTTTATAATACAACTTTAATATTAATTATTTTGTTATCATGTGTTTTGATATTTATTGTTTAAAATTAATCCTATATATTTTTGTTGTATGTTTATTGAATGAAAATTTACTTAATGATTTTATATTTAAAATTAATACACGAAAGTAAACTTAAATTAAAACTTAGTAAACCATAAAAATAAAATATTACAACGACACGTAGTTAATAATAATAACAACCGCAAGTAATTAATTATAACGACACATAGCTAAGTTACTAAACTATAATAGTAAAATACATGAAAATTAAAAATAAATCTACTTATAGATTTTGACTATCTACATATTGCAGAATTTCATCCCACCATGGTTCATCCTCTTCATTTTCTTTGTCCGGTTGATTACTGGCACCGGCGTTGTCAGCCATATGAGCGGCTTCGTTCCAGAAAGCCGCATCAGCATCTTGTTTTTCTATCTCTGCCATACATCTTGCTGCATTTCTTCTTTCTTCCTCTCTTTTTGCCTCTTGAAGTCTATGGCGCATCTGCATGTCCTGAATTTGTTTTCGCCATTTCTCCTTCTCCTCTTCTTCTTTTCTTTTAGTTTTTTCTTTCGCGACTCTTCTATTCTCCTACTCCAATACTCAGATGTAAGTTTGTCACTTTCTTCCCTCTTTTTTCTTTCGGCCTCTCTGTACCGAGCTTTCGTTTCTTCCGCTTCACGGCGATTGTGATCAGAGTAGTGCTCACGCAGGATGGTTTCTTGTTAATTGAAAATTTCACCACACTTTGTACATATCACTGTGTGGTCTCCACGAAAATTAAAAATGGATTCAACCATAGAGAAGGGTGATTGCTGCAATGTTTGCTGTTCTTGGGGTATCGGTTTAGATGGTAAGTACTCTGACCAGTCATAACGCTTCGGCCTTTCTCTTTCCTTCTGTTCTTTTACGTGCTCGAGGTAATGCCATTTTAAGGGCACGTCATAGTACGGTTCATGCACATTGTATTGGCAAGTTTGAGAACATTGACGACACATTGCGGTCCATTCCCCTCTTTGTTTTTGTTGGTCGTTGAGAGTAGAATGGAAGAATGATCCCCAGAATTCTTTCACAATTTCACTTGGATTAATTTTGTTGGTATTGTTGGAGTTTGAGCTATTTTCTTTTTCCATGGTGATAAAGTTTTTACGAAGAAGGTGGAGATTATTTTGTTTGGCTGAACCTGGGGAGTTGTATATAGATGGAGCTCTGGTGTACTGTACCAAAAGTCTGAATTAAATTCGACGTGATACTTTTCAGACTTTTTCAGACTACGTCAAACTTTTTCAGACCATCATAATGCTTTCTCAGAGCACGCCTGTTGTATTCTCAGAGCACGTTTGTCCTATTTGAAGAGGTCACAAGCCATGTAGACAACTTTTCAGGCTTTCTCAGAGCACGCCTGTCCTATTTGCAGAGGCTACAAGCCATTAAGACAACTTTCTCAGAGCACGCCTGTCCTATTTCACTATTTAAAATAATAACAAAATTTATTTATTAAAACAACTATTATTAATTTTTCAAATACTTTCTAATAATAACAAAAATTATTTATGAAAACAAGTATTATTAAGTTTTCAACTATTATTAATTGTCCATTGCCATCTCCTTAGGAATAACTTGATTTTAACTTGATATTGGCGCCTTTTAACTTGATTGCCATCTCCTTACGAATAACTTATCTTTATCTTTTGTATCTAAAAGTTCCATGATTTCAACTTGATATTGGCGCCTTTTAACTTGATTTTATTTATCATATTATTTCATATTGGCAAATAATTATATTTGTTCATTTCTCATATTATATAATTTGTCATATTCTTTCAATTATGTGTCATAATGCGTTGCATTATTTTTAAAGGGCATAAAAAAACTACAAATCCATAATCATAACATAACAATAAAAGTCCAATAACATAACAAAAAACTACATATCATAATAATAAAAGTCCATCAACTAAAACTATATAATACAAGTGCATCAACGCCGTTTACGTCCAGATAATGTTAATCTGCTAACTTTTTTTATCGCCCGCCTGCCCCGTCTCTGAGCAAGACATGGAGATGGATCATCATCATCATCTCCATCATCCTCATCATCTCCATGACCCCCGTCATCCTCATGACCCCTCTGACCCCCGTCATCCTCATCACCCTCATCCTCCTCGTCCTCCTGCATAGCATCTCCATGACTCCTATGTTCCTCCTGACTATAATGACTCTGCTCATATGATCTGAACTGACCATCTGCAGACATGGCAGTATGTAAGAGACTAGTAAAGGAGTCCACCCCAACCTGACTACCCAACGGAGACGACCATGATGGAATCCCTGAACTAGTACCCTGTGGATCAGTACTAAATGGAGGATACTGTGGAGTATACTGTGGGGGATAATGTGTCGAAAACTGTGGCGGAAACTGAGGCATGTATGTGCCGAAAATACCAGTAGGGTCAACAGATGGAATCTGTGTGTACATGGTATAAGGTGGTGGTGTGGGATACTGCGATGTCTGCGGATACTGCGATGTCTGTGGATACTGTGAACCAGATGCCTGGAACTGGCTAGGTGTAGGACCAGTAGTCGGAATCTGAGTATGAAAGGCATCGGTGTTGAAGTCTCCATCCTTTAATTTCAAAATATTAGAATTTAATATGTAGTTAATATTTAATTAATATTAAGTAAAAAGATTTATATAACATTTACATACATGTTGCACCGGATTATCCGAGGTGTTGGCTTGAGGATGAGATGTCTCTGTATCGGAATCTTCGATTGCATCAATATCTGTTGAAAATCCCTCTTTTTCCAACAAGTCGTCCAACTGGTGATGCATCGATACAGATTTCAACTGGGATCGGGAGTTGCGAAGAATCTTCTTGCCAATTTTCCTAAAACCTTTCTTCGCAAGTAATCCAATGGCCTCTACTGCATTAGATAGTGCGGTTTTTCCCTAAAAAATAAAATGTTAATTACAGAAATAATGTTAATATAAATTAGAACAAATAACTACATTAATTATATAAACACAAACCTGTCCACGTACTATAGGCGCCACGGGTGCATACTGAAACTGACTAACCGATGCCTGACGACGTCGTGCCGCTGCCTCAGCTATAGTCACAGCCAGCTCAGCTCCACCTGTCTCCCTCATATACCTCGCATATGCCCTTGCATTAGCATTTGACCACTGCCTCATGTCTACACTCTCAGCTCGCCTCCGTAAAGCCTCCTCATCCCACATAGCGATCAAAGGCTCAAAAATATTCTGATAATCTGCGCCGCCTCTAGTACTACCATGTGACAAATTGTAGAGACTATTCATGGTGATCCATGCCTATTGAAAAAAAAAATGTAAATTCACCGAAAATCACGAGTTGAAATATAGAGAAAAAAAATTAGCAAACGTACAATAGGTAGCGGTGGAGGAAAAGCTTGCACTAAACCAGACTGATGCCTACAACGGTCTGGAAATGTCCAACCAATCACGTGATAGTGCATGCATGGCAATCTGAGGTAGAAAGATAGCGAACCCTGCTGTGCATGTCGTGGCATCAAGCGTAAAAACTCTAGATATGGCCGCCAGTTCACGTCTTCAACCTCCAATAGGACCAAAGAATCTCTCACAATTTGTACTGCCCCGCGATGGTTACTCTCAACAAATGTTCGACCCTGGCTCCATTTCCTATAACATTATCAACATAAAATAATTATTGAATTAGTATTTATTTATTGTTCTAAAATTAAAACATTATTAATTATTGAATGTTATACTCACCACGCAAACGGGGGGCACGAATCTAAATTTGGCATGCCTAATCCTTGAATTTCTCCTAACCCCGGCCTACAAACAGGGAGGTACGACCATGCCCAATACAAGAGAAGTAACCACGGTCCTGTGGGCTTCTTGAATAACAAAGCTGCACGGTCAAGAGCCCGATACAGACATGCTAGCACTGCAGCGCCCCAATTAATATTTCGATCTTTGTTTAGGTCACCCTGTCGTCAAATTAGCGAACAAAAATATAACTTTCATCTAAGAAACTAATTTATTGTAGGTTTGCAAACATATTATTACAATAAAATATATTCATACCTCCAAAAGATCCAAATAATATGTGGAAACACAATTCATCGAAGCGTCGGGGAACATAAGTGCGCCAAACATCTCTAAACAAAATGCCCGAGTGTAGAAATCCAAATCTTGTTCAGAAGCTCCAGGTATCGGTCCGTTCTTAAATTTATTCCGCAACCATAAAAGCTTCATGTCATGGCAATCCGTTCTCAAATTTGCACTAAACAAATTAATTTTTCATATTATTTTTTATACAGTAAAAATTAATCAATTTTATATTAATTTTCATACAGTAAATTCATACCAATAACATTAATTTCCTATTTTCCATCAATAAAAATTAATCAATTTTATATTAATTTTCATACAGTCAATTCATACTAGTAACATTAATTTCTTATTTTCCATCAATAAAAATTAATCAATTTTATATTAATTTTCATACAGTCAATTCATACCAGTAACATTAATTTCTTATTTTCCATCAATACTAATCAATTTCATATCAATTTTCATACAGTAAATTCATACCAATAACATTAATTTCTTATTTTCCATCAATACTAATCAATTTCATATCAATTTTCATAAAGTAAATTCATACATACAACATACATTATTTTTTCACATGAATACAAATTAATCAATTTTAACCACGTACCTTTCCTGCCTCGCCCATTCACGTACATTACTATCTGGACATAGCAACAACCGAACTTTCTCGTCCCAATTACTAACACGAGTTGATCCTGTCACAGGAGTTCCCTCAGTGCGCAAACCATACAGGAATGCGACGTCCTGAAATTTAAATATAAATTTTCATTCAATTAATGAAACCAAGTTTCATATAACAATTTACATAATAATAAAAATGAAAAATAAACGGTAATAAATAATTACCTCTAAAGTCACCGTCATTTCACCGATAGGAAAGTGAAACGTATGAGTCTCGGGACGCCAAAATTCGCACAATGCCTTCAGCAGAGGTACATCTAAATTGGCATTTGGCACCTTCGACATGTGAATCAAACCAAGCGCTTGCAACCGACTTTCGATTCGCACGTCATTGGGCAATTCTCTTTTATGCCCTCGTATTGTCAGATATTTTTCTCGCTTCAATCATACAAAAATTATATTATTTTTATTAAAGCAATATAATAAAAATATGTACTTTAAAATAATCAATTTACGAAATATTTACCTCATCCACTGGAAGGCTAATCAAATGCTGACATGTGGGAACATATAATATGGGCCCGTTATCCGGATCTCCCACACGTTCTGTTACATTCAAGACGTATCGTACCGGACGAGCAGTACGATTTCTACGTCTAACAATCCTAGATGTACCAGCTGCCTCAGAATCAGACGGACCGGCCTCGTCTGGTCCAGAACTCATCTGATTGAAATATACAAATTTTAATTACATCCAAAAATTTCTAGATACACTAATTTATCTAAAAAAAATCATTCTTACATACACTATTTTTCACTAAAGTAATTTAGACACTTTCAATTTTACTAAAGTAATTTAAAAAAAATTCACAAAGTTGAATAAGAATTAATTTTATGATAAATAAAAATTGGATAAAATAATCCTTAAAAATTGAACTCATGGTTCACTATTTTTTATAATCAAAACGTCCACATGGTTCACTCATTTTTTTTATTGAAAATTTTATAATTCATACTAAAATTCATAATTAACTCGCTCTTTTTTGGTTCGTTTGTATATGATTAACTTCTAATTATATAACACTGATATATGTTATACTCTTTATTTAGTTCAAATTTGTGCATGGTCCACTATTTGATATTGAAATTCATACATGTTTCACGCATGCAAAAAAGACTTTTTTTTTTTTCAATTCAAATTCATACATGGCCTAATTTTTCCATTCTAATTGATTTTATCTAAGAATAAATAATCCATAAAAATTTATTTACATAAAACAATAATTTTAAAGAATATTAACTAATTTTTACATGCACGTCCTATTACGTAATAATAATTTCCATTTTTAACAATTATCTATTTTCCATACAAACTAATTTCCAACAATTTCTATTTAAGCATCATATTTTTTAATTCCTCCAAAATTTAACATTCTAATTACTACAAACAATTTCTATTACAAATTTTAATTACATCTAAAAATTTCTACATACACTAATTTATCTAGAAAAAATAATTCTTATACACTAATTTAAAAAATAACACTCAATATAAATTATTTTTAGCCATATTTTTTTTTCCATTCTAATTGATTTTATCTAAGAATAAATAATTCTTAAAAATTTATTTACATAAAACAATAATTTTAAGAAAGATGAACTAATTTTTACATGCATGTCCTATTACGTAATAATAATTTCCATACAAACTTATTTTTATTTTTAACAATTATCTATTTTCCATGCAAACTAATTTCCACCAATTTCTATTTTTATACAAACAATTTTAACATCTTTTCAATTTCTATTTTTTTTTACCATGTTCTATTTATTTATTTTAGCAACATTTTTGGAAATTTCTATTTTCTACAAATAATTTCCAACAAAAAAATAATTCTCACAACTTTTAACTTAACATTTCCATTCAACAATTTCCATTGAACAATTTCTATTTAATTCCCCACACATTTTCCATTCAACTATTTCTATTCAATATTAAACAAAATTTCACCATACATTTCAAATGAATAATTTCATCAAATATTACAAATATTTAAAAAACATACATTGACGACGGAATAAATCGGATCGACTCGAAACTTTCCGCTACGGCTTCTCGCCTCCTCTCCTTCCGCACCTCCTTCTCCTGCCGCCTCCCCTCGTCGAATGGCCGACCTCTCGCCGAAGCTCTGGCCGCCTCACCTCCTTCTCTTCTTTTTTTTCCTCTTCTCTCCTTTCTTTCTTTCCTCTTCTTCCCTTTCTTTCTTTCTCTCTTCTCTTTTTTTCTTTCTCTTCTTCTCTGGCCGAACAAAACAAGAGAGTAATCTCTCTCTCTTTTCCTCTCTTTAATTCTCTCTCTCTCTCTTTAATTATCGGCGCAGAATCTCAGAAAAGCAGCGGAAAACGACGCACAACGGGCAGAAAATCCAGGCCACACGCCCCTTTTTTGTCCTTTTCCCAATTGCGCCCATTTGACTGGCGCAGTAAGGGCTTTTGCGCCGTTTTGACTGGCGCTATTCCACATTTCTATTTACGCCTGTCAAAAGGGCGCAGTAGCTGTGCTCTTATTAAAAATTCCGTAGCACCTCTGTTCTTATTAAAATTCTGAGGGTATTTTTTTTTCTTATTAAAATTTTCCCCACCTCAAGTTATGTACAAGTTATAACGGTACATGTTACTCCAACCAACATAAATACATAATCAAGTCAAATCAACTGTACATATATGAGGTCGGCACGTAGTTACTTCTTTCAGGCGAAAATATGCAAATAATGAACTAAAATTAAAAATCTAATTCCCCACCAGGCCACCATGTGTGATCTTATTAAATTGCGTACGGGACAAAGTAAAATTTTCAGATAAAAGTTATCAGTGTCGAAAAGTGAAGGATTCTTGTGGATATGGAGCACAACAAACACTTCAAATATAATATATAAATTTAGGATAATTTTGTGGTGGATTGAAATTTCAATCGAATTAAACATGTTTAAAAATTCAATTCATTATAGAACATGTCACAAATAAATACGCATTGGTTAGAAAGCCGGGCTCAAAGTACCTTACAGTAGCGAAAAATAAAACAATAAATATTTACCTAATGGAAAAGTATCCCATATCTAAATCATATTTTTGTGTTTACTTTTTAATTGACAAAATCAAACAATATTTCATATGCATTTTGAGCCACGTGGGCACTAAGATAAATTGTCCTCAACTAACTATGAATTATGAGGTACTTGGCTACAATTAAGTATTAAGATTTTTTTCCCTTTTATTTTAGACTCCAAGCATACTTGGGAACCATTTTTTGTGACGATATATATCCCAATATTAGATTGGTAATTGTTGTTTCCGGAACTTTAGTTACAAGTACCCATAAAAGTAATTTTTCATAATCACATCAATATGTTGCTGACCATATCATTCAGCCTATTGAAATCTGGCCAGCAAAATAGCAAATCAATTAATTGAAGAGGGTTTTTATAGAGAATTCATTTTTAGTTTAGTAGCTTAGGATGATGCACATAGAAATCTTGAATTTATACCATTCCTTTATAAATTATTGAAACTCGTAAGATTGTACTCTTTTTGTTTTTTATAAAAAAAAAAGGCTTCTATCAAGAAAAATTTAGAAAGGAAACATATTTGAAGTAGAAAAATTAGAAAATAGCAATTACATGCAAAAGTTTACAGCTGAATGGTTTCAAGCAGAAGCACTGATTTGGTTTCTATGGTACGGGAGAGCCTTGGTGCATGCTATTGTACCAGTAACTTTCTAATATCAGACGGATTGCATTTTGTCACATTGGACGGCACTGGGCCACTGGTACATACCACTAATGTACTTTAATAGTACAATAATAGAAAAATTAATTGGCAAAAAATGGCACCACATAATCAGAACAATCAAGGAGTAATTGATTAATCCTTCAAAAACCCAATGCGGGATTTAATAATGCCAAATGGAGGATGCACAGGAAGCATTCTTCAAAGGAAGTGACAAAGCAAAAGAGCAAAGGAATTTAATGTAGAGCTGCTTTATTCTCCCAGAAGGAGGCATCTAATAATTAGCTTAGGTGGCAATTGGCATCGCATAGCCTCCATCAGGATCAGATCCTCTATAACAGGTATAGATTGCTACAACATGTGAGTCCTCCTTAGTATTTTAAGGACTTCAGTGGTTTAAGTTTGCTGTTTACCCCACTGGCAATAACACACAGAATATTATGTCTGTTTAAGTAACAGAGAATCTGGAGTCATGCTCTCTTGTACTTTTCTAGACTGGGCCTTCTGGGCCCATTGATTAGCGCCATTGGCTTGCAAACTTCACCTTCCTTAATTGACAACAAGATTAAATAAAATTAAATAAGAAAATAAAAGTGAATGATTGATGAAAGAATTAACAGAGAATGAAGAACGTTCTTGTCTATTTTTGTCTGTTGAGAGTTTAATTAATTTTTGTGGGGTAGAATGTTGATGGAACTTGCAAAATGTAATTCACATGACATAATTCAAGACATATTTAATAATTAATCAAATGTAATCATTGTGGAGAGGACTGATTGCAAATATAAATGACATGAATATGACACAAACTGTATCAATATTATTTTTTTAAGAAAATTTGAATGTGAAATATAGTTATAAATCATAACTTCACAAAAAATTCATGTTCTCCAGATCCGAATTTATTTTTCAATGAAATAAAGAATCATAGAAAGTTTACTGATGTCATCATAGTTAACTTCCATATTACCTCTGCCCTCGCTAATTCAAAGAAAAAGAAAAAAGAATAGAAAGAATCCTATGTGATATGACGCCAATGAATTTGAGAAGAATTTCGAAGTTCGTTGACTCCACCTAATGCAAAAACTATCAGATCGGATCAGATCACTTCCGATGACGATCTTAAATCAATATTTTTATCTACTTGACGAGCTATCAGTTTTTAGCTTTTTAAGTGCATTTTGAATTCAGTTTTAAAAAAAATAAAGCACAAAAGGTTGTTCATTTAGTCTCTTATCAAAAAAAAAAAAAAAAAACCCTCAAAATATAAAAACTGTGACTAAATATTAAGCTTATCTAGTAAATTAAGATTAATGGTTCAAATAGTCGTTAATAATAAATTTGACAATTTATTGTTGTTAACATCACAGCCTCACACTAGTTCAAAGTATATAGGTTATATATGAAGTACGTCAATATTATGAATAAAGATGTGTGGGTGTCGGAATCCTTTAGTTAAATATCATCCGACACTCCAAGCATTGTAAAATAGTTGTGCAATAGTATTTTTTCTGATTTCTGTAATGTGATACTTTGTAACTAATTGTGTGTCGGGTGTTATTGCTCATAAAACTGACTCAATTCAACATCAGATGATAATTTGGCAACACATTGTTTTGTTTCTGATTTTTGTGACTCCTTCCTATTTTCATTTTCATCATGTCTCCATCTCTTTTGTGTTGCTTAGAGTCCCTCTCCACCTTAATTTTTCTTCATCACCATTCTTAATTTCGGTTTATAAAATATAAATTAAATTCATTCAATTGAAAATATAAAAAACATCATATCTTTTACGATATATATTTTTTTATTTAAGTCATTTATAAACATATTACATTTCACGTAATATAAATCATATTAATTATATTATTTCAAATAATTATAATTATATTTACACACATATAATTTTTTCTTTAAATTGATCAAAATCTTTAAATTTAATCAAATCAAACATACAATAACTAAACTATATTTCTAAAGATAAATATATCTTAATCATATATCCAAAAATGAAAAAAATAGTCTTATTATAGATATCTACATTGATATGCCCCAGTAACTATAAAGGATAAAGTTTTCATTATGTCATCGTCGCTAAATGGAAGCACTTGGCATTTCTTAAGTAGAAACCAACAGTACAAATAATTTTCCATCCCTACATTTCTTTAAAATATACGAAACAGCAAAGGGGAAAAAAATTGGTGGTACCATCATTAATATCATTAAATCAAACTAATTAACGACATTTTTTTCAAATTTATCTGTACTCCTGAGTTCGTCCAAAGCCGACCGTTAATTCATTTATAATTTATAATGAATTGTAAAGATATTGTTCCGTTCGAAGTATTTTGATTTAAGACTCTTTGGCTGGTAAAATATTTTCAAATTTTACTCCAGTATTTTTTTTTTTGTTACAAACTCACAATATATTAATATTAAACCAAAGTATGGTTATTTTTAAATTAAATTTTTACTCTATTTAAATTGAATATTATCTACAAAATTTGATGATGGATGGCATCAATACATCAGTTCCAAATTCCAATAATAAACGGAGAATATATAGGGTCGCACGTAGGCTGCATATCATATCCCCTTGCTTTTGATGCCATTAAATGATCGCCTACATTTTTTTTCCCCTCTTTTTTGAAAGGAGAAAACGATCCCCTCCTTGCTTCCCGAATCTCTCTCTAGTGTTTTTCTCCGAGGTAGAAAAAAATAAAATAAAATGAATTTTCTTATAATTTCTGGATTAGTGACGTTCAATAGCAAAAGTTAAATGGGTGTTGAGGATTAACGACTACTTGCGACTTACCAAAATAAAGTTTTAAAATTATTTAAGAACAAATTGTTCGCAAATTAAACACATGGAAGTAGCCGAGTAGCCTAGCCGACTTTCTACGCTAGGCTCCGATAGTGATGTCCCAATCCCATACAATATCAAGTCTATTTGAAAGGTACCTTGATTTGTATTCTCTAGCCCATATAAATCCAAGGTTGAGATATCTAAATTATTTTTTTTTTTACTTGCCTTTGTCCAAGAAAAACAAAAATTATCATGGTTTCTAACTGCAGATAATAATTAAATAAATTTGTATGTTGTCGACTGCTTGCCATTGACCAATTATTTTGAGGTCGGTGAAATCTGACACAGTATTTGTGTGGAAGACTAAGGAGAAGAAAATGTTAAACTTAATTAATGAATCAGGGAATCGAGACAACGTGTCAGCAGTACCGACTCAAGAGGAATACAGCAAATTAATGTAAACAGACCGGTTAATTATAGAGTCAAAAACAAAAAATAAAGAAATAAATAACCAACCTTAAACTCGCCACTTCCTATTTGCTATTTGCCATCTCAACAAGCGCCAGAAAGCTCCAGCTTAACCACTTCCCATCCGGCCATCCCTCCTTCCTACTCTCTCTCATACTCTTTCATCACCAACTTATTAAAAATACATATACCAATAAATATTTCTTAGATCCCTCGGTTTAATGTATTTATGAATTGCACCAAACATGCTGCCATAAGCCCATGAGCTTATATTTAAGGTCCTTGGCCTAACATCAATTAAGCAAACCGTTAGTTTGAGCCATAATACATAAAAAATAATTTAATATCGTTAAATAGGAAAATTAGCTAATTACTTATTAATTATTTAATGATACATAATTTAATACTGAATAGAGTTATCTGTAGAGTTATGCAATATGTCATACTCTTTAATTACTGCCCATTAAAAATATAAATAGGAAAATTAGCTAATTACTTATTAATTATTTAATGATACATAATTTAATACTGAACAGAGTTATCTGTAGAGTTATGCAATATGTCATACTCTTTAATTACTGCCCATTAAAAATATAAACATTAATAATGCTTTCTGTAGCAACCCTCTTTTTTATTGTATTATCAAATTACATCACAATGCCGCTATAATAAATTTTTTTATACAGTTATTGGTCAATCAGTCAGAAAAGTGTTAGACATGAGTGATTTAGCTAGATCAAATGTAAAATAATGTAATATTGTTGAAAGAAAATTTTGCTAATTATATTAATTATTAATAATGTTCATGGTATAATATTGAAAAAATATTATCTATAGATCTTATGAAATAACGGTTCTAAAAATATACAAAATCAAAGGACGTTTTTTGATCTACAGGATAATATCTTTCAGTTAAAAAGTATTAAAAAAAATTCATGAATAATTAAATACGAAAGGCTTAATTTCATTATTATCTATGGAAGTATTTAATGTTATTGCAAATACAGTTTATTCTGGGGTTAGATTCAAAAATACCCGATCATTTCTACAACTCAAAGCCACGATTTATTGTTTAGTCCTCCGTCCCCTGCCTTATTCTTAGATGTTACTCTCTGACTCACCAAAACCTTCTTCTCCTTGTCCCTTTACAACACCCCCATTAAATCAAAACCAAATTCTAAACCAAACCAAATTCAAAGAGCACCAAGAGGCAGATTGGGAGCCTTTGCCCCAGGAGAAAGAAACCTCTTTCAACCACCCCCTTTACTTTCCTCTTCTTTTTTCTCCTTTTATTGTTACCTTTCATCTCTATAATTCCTGTAGTCTCCTCTCTCTCTCACTCGACGCACTAGCAGAGTTGTCTGCCTCTTTCTAACATGATGCAACAAAGGCGCAAGTCGGTTTTTTCCTCTGCGCCTTATGTTGTGAAGGAAGTGGCGTTAAACGCCGGTAGAAAAAATGGTGCAAATCTTTCACTAGCAGCTTTAGTCTTCTCTGTCTTTCTATTTGCCACATTTTTATACAACGAGGACATCAAATCTTTAGCTGAGTATCCATTCACGGCACGCACAAGGTCGCACCGTCTTACTATCCAGGAGGAAGATCGACGCGCAATTCAGTTTCAAACTAATGATCAAGGTACCGGTAACAAGCCACAAAAGCGACAGACACAAGAGATGCTGCGTGTGATCGACTTTGAATCGACAGATCATCAGCTTGTGGTAAACAAGAAGGAAGAAGAGACAGTGGTACGTATCGTCGAGCCTACACAATTACCGGTACAGGAAGAGGTCATGAAGGGAGAAATAGAAGTAGAAAAGAGGAAAATGGAGGTTGAACATGTTGGCCATTCATCAGACCAAGTCAAGGGAAATGAAGATGAAAATAAAAATGAGGCTGAGGCTCAGTCAGAATCATCCCAACTAATAGTGCAACCGACGGAAGCTAAAGAGGTACCAAGCGAAAATGACCGGGATGTTCAATTGCCATCGGTGAAAGAAACAGCAGCTGCAGCAATTAGAGCAGTAGCTGAAGAGACCAGGCAGGAAGAATCGACTCGATTTACCGAAGTCAAACCTGAGGCTGAATCATTGCCAGTCGTAACCCAACAAGAGAAGCCGGCACGAGAGATTCAGGCTCAGCTTGAAACTGGGGATGAACAGCCTGCACAGGTTATTAATCAGGTCGTAACGCCCAAACTCACCGTGCTCCCCTTGCCTGAAACATGTGACATGTATGATGGTAAATGGGTTTACGACAGTGAGGATTTTCCGATTTATAAAGAATCCGAGTGCGAATTTCTCACCGAGCAGGTATGTATGCTTAAGTTTCCATTTGTTTTTATATTGTTTTTTTAATTATTTATTTATTATTATTATTTTTTTTTTTGAATTTTGATGAGTATTGACAAGAACAATGCCCGGAATTATGTTCATCCAGGTCACGTGCATGAGAAACGGGAGGAAAGATGATAACTACCAAAAATGGCGTTGGCAGCCTAATGGCTGTACTCTTCCTAGGTAATTTAAGTTTTGGTTAAGTTAACTCATTCACTAATAATTAGACACATGACTTTGAGGAGCATTAATTATTGGTTTGGTAAATTAATGGCAATGCTGTTGTGTTGTGATTGATGAAGGTTTGATGCGAAGTTGCTCTTGGAGAGATTGAGAGGGAAGAGGTTGATGTTTGTGGGGGATTCTCTGAACCGCAACCAATGGGAGTCTATGGTGTGTCTGGTGCAATCTGTTATTCCTCCTGGCAAAAAATCACTCACTAAATTTGTCAATGGTGGCTCTCTCAATGTTTTCCGGGCTGAGGTAATTAAAGCTGCATTTAACTTGGTGTAAAATACTTGGTTTTACTGTTTTTGTGTTGTTGGAGATTGTGGTCCTGGTAGAATTCAAATTTGTTATTATGGTACATGAAACTAGTCAAACTATACTATATTGGGAATAATTTACCCTAGAGAACTAGTTTTATGATGGTTTGAAACGGGTCTGGATCTATTTACAGTCATAATTTGAGAAATTTCTAAAATTTTTAAGAAGACTTTCCTCAGTTTCCTCTCCGTGGTGGTGCATTTCGGTGCAACTTTCAAATTTGTCAAAACATGGGCCCACAATGTTACTTTCTCTTTTTTGCTTTATCCCTGGCTGAAAGTAATATTATAGTATTTTATTTACGTTGTTTTCTTTTAAGTACTGGCTAACGTAATTTCAAGTAGCCATCACGTTACAACATAAAACGCGTCATTAATGCATATATATAATTTATATATCTAGTTTGACTATCCTTCAATAAATAATACTATCTTTTGTGGCCAATTAATTAACAGGAATATAACGCTACTGTGGAATTTTATTGGGCTCCGTTTTTGGTTGAGTCCAACTCTGATGACCCAAAAGTGCATAGCATTCAACACCGTGTAATCATGCCAAAATCAATTAAAAAGCATGCTGTAAATTGGCTTGGGGTTGACTATCTAGTCTTCAATACCTACATTTGGTGGCTCAACAACATGAATATGAACGTCTTGTAAGTAACAAAATCACATCACTTCTGTTCATTTTGATTGCATTTAATACACCTATGGTCACATGAACACAAAGTTTAGAGTGAACTCCTCACCAACTTACTCCACATGCACAAGTAGTCAAGTACGTATATTTGAATTTGATTATTAAAAATTATTCATATTTTTCTACTTCACCATAAAGCAGAGTATAAATTGGGATTTGAATTTGGGTGTGATGTAACAGGAAGGGGTCATTTAGTAGAGGATCAACAAAGTACATTGAGGTGGACAGACCGGTGGCATATAGGAGAGTGATGAATACGTGGGCACGGTGGGTGGAGCGAAACATAAACCCCTCAAAGACTACCGTTTTCTTCATGGGCATGTCCCCTAACCACATCACGTTAGTTCCCTCTCTTTCTCTTAATTAATATTTTTTGGTTTGCTTTTTATGATGAATAATTAATTGATTACTTTTTCTTATTATTATATATCTGAAGAAATGGTTGGTTTCCGACCCCCTTCCACCAACAAAATAATAATAAATAACAAATAAGCCTTAAAAATCTGATACGGAGTATCTCATTAATTAGCCCTCAACGGATTTGATTGTATCTCCATTGTAGTACTTTGGTTGTCTGGCGTTAATCGTTTGTCTGAGTTTTTTTTTTTTTTTAGTTCTGAATAATAGAATTTCCGGTACTACACCCATAATTGAAATAGCTTTTTATTTAATAAACCATAACTAAATAAATCTTTTGCAAATGCATTGCTTTAGAACTGAAATGCAAATGCATTGCTTTAGAACTGAAACGTCACTATCGCTAAAAAGCTTTATAGAAATCATACGGAGACCATTAACTCATTCTGGACAAAACCCAGGAATCTTAACGAGGAAATACACTAGCCTGATACAAAATAATGCTAATATAATTTTTAAACAATTGTCTTCTTCGACCTAATTTAGTTTTGTTCAGCCAAAGTTTCTTTTCCAATGAGCGTGCTGCATAACTTTAACGCATGTGTGAATTGTTTGAGAGCTCTTTTATTTATCTGTGTTTCAATCTTCCTTTTTGTTTTATTCTTCACCTTCAAGGCTTCAACTAATTTCGTTCTAGACACGGTTAAAATTTGCAAGATAAAATTATATATGCTAATCATGGCTGTGGTTGGGCCCCACAATGCTAGTTTGATTGGCGGTCCCACATCCAGCTAAAACGATATTGGGTCGTTGTCGGATTGCATTTGCAACGTGATTAGGTGATCCTCCTGCGTTTCTGTGGTGTCTCTGTGCATTGTTCTGTGTAGTTTCTTAAATTCGACCCCCAATTTAAGTGCCACACAATGTAGCTTCCCATTAGAAAAGAACTTCGTTATCAAGATTAAATTACTGTAACACTTTCTTTTATTCTTCCACCTAGGTAGTTATGTTGCTAGTATCGTCAATTTATTTGTTTTATAAAGAGCATAGAATAACTAAACATATGTTACTTACCATGTTATCAGCATCTATTTGGTACCAACTTTTTTGACGCTATAAATGTATTTTTTATTTTTTTTCTCTGTCAAAGGATATTTTTGACAATGCTATTGCACGTGGCATTCCACTAACTCTCTCCATTCATTGGTCTCACAAGTCTCAAACCAGCTCATAATTTGATAAATATAATTTGGCAATTTGAAACTTCTGGCATGAGTCTGTTAAGGTAAGGTCCAGACCGGAGCCCATCACATGCAATGAATCAACATTAAGGAAAATGTGGGGCCCACATAAAAGTATGATTCCAAAAAATATGACAAACTGGAAGCTCCCACGGTCAGGAACCGAGTTGTATAATTTTGCCATTATTATGGAATCATAGTTCCTTGATGGCACAAATGGTTGCAACATTCACGTTCATGTATATATGATCATATATATATTCAAAGAATTCAGAATACAAGTACCTAATATTTTTAGGACCATTGCATCGGCTATCAAAATTTTCTCAACGATTAGTTCCGTTAATTGTAAACTCTTTATTAAACATGTAAAATTAGATTTTTCAAGGTGATTAATTTAATATATTCTGATTGCGGTGATAGAACATTTGGCCTGGTGTAGAATATTTTTTTTCCAGCTCCTCTGCAGCTATTCCGGCTTAAAATATTATTTATACTTTTCAATGTTGCTTAAATTTTTTTCTTATATTAGATATATTAATTTTACTTTTTTATTTCAGACCGGCGGCATGGGGCAATCCGGGAGGAATAAAATGTGCAATGGAGACAATGCCTGTGCTAAATTGGACACAACCATTAGAAGTAGGAACTGATTGGAGATTATATTGGGAGGCAAAAGAGACGGTACTAGCAATGAAACGAGTACCAGTTCACTATGTAAACATCACAGGATTATCAGAATTCAGAAAAGATGCACACACATCAGTTCACACGTTACGACAAGGCAAATTGCTAACTCCGGAACAACAAGCTGACCCAAAAACTTATGCAGATTGTATCCATTGGTGTCTCCCTGGTTTGCCTGACATGTGGAACCTTTTCCTCTATGCTCGCATTGTGTCAGCTCCTTGGCGAGATTGATCTTTTATTTGTGAGTAATGGAAATAAAATTTCATCTCAAGAGGGACAACGGGGTCCAGACACATAGGTACATACACAGAAACGGTCACTTTTGATCTTCATAATTTTTTTAAAGAAGCTTTTTGGGTCTCACATTTAGGGCATATTCGTTAAGTTCTTTTTATTTTTTTCCCTCTTATTTTCCTTTCTTTTCTAAAGCAGGCTCTGTTATAGCTTTTTCACCCTTTTTTTCTTTTGGGTTTTGGGACAGTCAAAAGAAGAATATTGGCACATGCAAAGGAAATTGTATTAAAAATTTTTTGAGAAGAGCACATTGAGGCATGTAAAAAGAAAATGTTCATGCATATTTGCACGTGCTTTGGAGAAAACAAATTGTGTATAATAAGTTGTAGACATTAGTAATTCTATTATTCTTTTCTCTATGGAGTGTTTCTTACGTTTTGTTTTATAGCAAACATTTAGTACTTCAACTAGAGCCTAAAATGACCGACAGAGAAAATGGTTCAGAACATATTTCTGATCAAATAACGGTAACAAAAGGGTCCATGCACAACAGTAATATGAGTTGAGTGGAATTCATATTCCTCCACTTACACAAACCAACAAGCAAGCCAAGCCATGCTCAAATAAAGTCTGGATTACTACCTGGAAAGAACTTATAAAAAGGTAGTAAAAGTAATTGTTTTGGGCCACAGGCCTACATAATAATTTCATACAACAACAAATGCAAAAGAAAATTGCTGTTACATTTACTCACTCTAGACTATTATTGTTCACAATATGTCACCGCATCCTCCCTCCCCTTTTTTTCGGATTCGATACAATTTTTTTAAAGGTCACTTCAAATTTATATTTTATCATTAAACTTTAATTTTTTTTGCTTCATAAGTACTGAATTTACAATTGAACAAAATATAATGCAAGACAAATGATAAAAAGCGATGTAAACAATCCGTCTAACTGGAATTATTCATTAAGTTGGAAACGAAACATCGTCCAAATATGCAGATCAAACTTATACTAGAATGAAATAAATAAAATTTGTGTAAGTAATAAAACGTATACAGAACTGAATTTTTTTTTCCTTTATCTTTCATTAGAGTTGATTGTTCATATGGCTCGTTTACCTTACCGGAATCAGAATCTTCTTAGACTCCGCTCCAGAGGGTGGGAGTCGGAGCGAAGGGAAGGGAGGAGGTTATCAGTTACTCCGCTCCAGAGGGGGAGAATCGACGGAAACCTGGAGTACTATAGAGACAGAAAGAGGGAGAACTCGGTTACTCCCAAAATCGGAGGGTACTGAGTACCCTTCCTCCTCTCCCGAGTACTCCCCTCTGGAGCGGACCCTTAGTGAAGAATCAACTACCAAGCAATAGAAGACAAAGCTCAAGCATCTGAATTTATTTTACCTTCCTTTAGTAGTTAAAATTTTGTGACTTTAACTTTAACCTCTTCTTGTCCTTTTCATTTTACTGCAAAACTCAGCTTTTAGGTGAGGATTAACAGAAAGGTAGGGGTAGGTAAATGTCACAGAATAGCAAAAAGTCCCTAACTAACGAATGTAACTTGCTACCAAAATAGTTAGTGCAAGACTTAACCCAAAAGGTATAGTGAGTGAGTTTAGAATTATTCGCGGTATATATAGTCACAGAGCGGTTTGAATCATTTTCTTCGGTAAATGATGAACATCAATATCTTAATTAGTTGAGAGAATTTAACGTTCAATAATTTATTGACAGCTCTGTCTTTTGATGATTTACCATAACATGCATTGAACAAGCTAGCACGAAATCAACAAATTATAAGATTTCCTCAGAGAGAGAAGTGCCAGATATAACTGACAAGCAAAAAGATTTGTCGGTGACACGTTGCACACGAATACGCCGGATAATAAATTACCATGTTACAAAGACAGAAAATAAAGATTCCCTTTCCAAAAATTTAAAAACGTGAGAACAACAAAAATACTAGTATTAATGAACGAAATATAATAAACTGATGAGGGAAGATATCTGACTTCCGCTGTTTTAACAAACCAGAGAATGTCATTTGCTCCTTCAAAGTTAGTAGGAAAGGTAAAAAAAATGTTTAAAAAATGCTGACTAGTGACTACTGCTGTACGACAAACATGCAAGCAGGTGAGGGTGACATGTGGCTGCTAGAAGTTATGATTCTCTCTTCATTAGGTACCTCCGTGGCTCCGTACCTGTAATAAGAGGGGTATATTAATTCGTCTTGTCAAAAAAAATTATGTGATTCTCTCTTTCATTATCTTTTGAAAAATAATTTTGCATCACGAATCCTACTGTTCGGGACAAACACAATCATTATTTTCAATGAGGTGCAAATCTTCAGTGAAGTTGATAGTGCTCGTATCATAAAGAGGGGAAATTGGAATCTCAGATCCTTATTTCCCGCTGTATAGCAAATACATTGAAATCACAGATTCTCTAACCGCTCTGCTACTTTCAAGAACATGGCATTGAGAAAACATAACTGTAGTTAATTAAAATGCTCTTTAGCAGATTTATTTGCATGTTATACTTGAGTAAAATTTAATATCAAAACCAGCATGTTAATCAGTCAATGGAAAACCTTAGTATTTAACAAACGCGAGGAACAGTGAACAATGAGAAAGCTTTGGCATCTTAGTACTACCGGATTAACATTTGTTTTTCTTTTCCTTTTTGGGTACTAACTGCCCATGGGCAAAACTTCATCGATACTGGCATAGAGTTACATCTGAGTTACAGTCAGCATGCAAATGAAATAAAAGGAAGGCAAACTCAGTACAACTGTACAAGAGACTTTATGAACTCTAGCATAATTAGCTATATAACTGGCGGAACAGCCTCCATGTCTATGAATTTCTTAAAAGTTGATGAGGACCAAATCTTGAATGACAATATACTCCCAATCAAACAAAAGGTAATAATACAGTAGAAAAACTACCATTTTACAAGACCTTAAAAGTATGTATTAGTCTAAATATGGCAGCTGTGCGTTGGTCCGGGGATTTTGACTATATGACTTTCTTTTTCTCTTGGTTGGCTAGAAAATTCAAAATTATTGTAGAGTTCGATAAAAATTGGCCTGGTGGTTTACCCCAAATTTTTTTTTACCCGTCCCTTATCATCCGATTATCCAAAAGAGGTTTAATTTTGAGGCAGCTCATATAACATAGTACCAAAAGCATGTCCACTACATGTACCCTTTTGGCAAAGCTGAGTAAAAGGACTAAACAGATGCGGGGCCAAAAAAAATTGTAGTCACCAGATTGGTGTGCCGGCTGCAAACCTCCTAGCTGCTTGTTCTGGCAATGATAAACGACTACAACAAGAGGGAATTGTCTTAAATTGACAGTCTAGAACACAGATTTAATCTATAATTGCCTCAATGGAGCCTAAATAGTGAATATCAGCCAGTTTAGACCGAAAGAGGATATGCAAAACATAATGTAAAAACACTGCAGCATCCTATTAATAATAAAAGGAAACGAATCTATTAACTGGAAAAAGTGATCAAGGGTTCCATGAGGGCATACGAATTTTTGATATAAAAATGTAGATGAATATATTTTCCCTGGGAAAGATAGTACAGGTATTGAAGAACTATTTGTCAAAAAAAAAATGATATAAGCTCATTTCGAAAACATAATATAATTACAGGTAGAATCTTTAGAGGGTATCTCTCGAAAAATGAATCTCTAGTGGGTCTTGGCATTAGCTGATTTCAATATTGTAATGCTTTCATATTTTGGATTAGAATTTTGAACCATCAATATAGTTTTTTGCAAGAGAGGCAAGTAAGGTCGCCGACTACGATTAAACAATCTCTGTGTGAGCAGTAGTATGATGTCATTGAGTGCATGCATATAGACAGAATCATGCGCTAGATATCTAAGTTCAAATTGAACATATATATTTGATTCAATTGCTGTTATACATAAGTGTGAAGAGCAATTTTTCAGATAAATTAAACAGTGACATCTTTCAAAATGATGCAGACAATTGAACCAATTAGGGCCCCAGTGATATTGCCTAGGGAATTTCGTCTAGTGTATAGTTCATTCTGTTCTTTATGCACAGAAAGAATGAATTGCGTACATTTTTTTGTTCCCCCAAAGAAACTAAACTATGCAAAGGGCCAAAGTTTATTATGACACAAAATGCATGCCTCTTTCTTCCAGGAGATACCCCACCATTCTTCTGCAGATATCCTTTCCCATTTTATTTGTAAACCTCGCTTGAAAGCAGTGGCCAAGCTAAGATTTCGCGTCAGCAAGGTCCATATAGCAGCCATTTTGAAAATAAAAAATGGCTGCTATATGGATACTGGATGTTAACCAAACTTAACTTCGCTTCGCCCCTGCTAGAAGGTTTGAGAATATAAACCCAATAGTTTCTAAAATCACATAAAGATATCCTCTATACTTTCCTGCCTCATCATAATTTATTTTAATATTGCACGCCAAAAATTTTCTTTCCATTTAATGAAATTGTGCATGAAGGTGCCAAAAGCACTGGTACTCCCTGCAAAGATCATGATTTTAAAAATCAGCAGACAATCACTTTCTTAACTTGTGAATGGAATAATTTAATAACAAAGAAAATGTACCTCAGATCGAGACCGAAGCATTATAAATGAAGAAATATAGTATTTTCCAGATCCTCATGTGTCAATTTCTTCAGGTAACCTTGCATTACCCAAGTATACGAGTTGCATTTCATCTCTCCATATCTATTATACCATAATAAAAAATTCAGTACAAAGGATCAAAAAGAAAAAGCATGTGTGATGGGTGTATGGGCATCAAACTATATCAAAAGCTCTTCTAAAGCAAGGAGAAGAAGCCATACCATATGACGAAATTCAACCCTGATTCGAGGCACATTAGTTTTGTAAATATCGTTCCCCTCAGGGCCTCTCTTATAGTAGTTTCTACCGATCCAGTGTGACTGAAAATATAAAATAATATACCAGAAAGTTCATGCAAGCAGAAACTAGAAACATGCTCAATGGAATCATAACAATAATATCCTCTGGAAATGAAATATAATAGACGATAATGCCCTTCACAAATTTACCTTGCATGCATGAGAAAAGCCAGACTGGTAAACTGAGTTCCTAGCAATTTCACAGAGGTCGCACGAACTCAACTTCCACAACTGCAGTAGGAATTTAACAAAGGTTAACATCCAGTATCCATATAGCAGCCATTTTTTTGTTTATGTTACCCTTTTCTTGATATTTGGTATCAAATCACATGAGAACAGATTGAAAATGCATCGAAAGACTAAAAACAGAGAGTGGGGTCAAAAATCAAAGCTTTTTTTCACAGTTGAGGTTCAAATCTCTTTATTGAGGAAATATGAGGAAATTAATTTTGGGAAAATTAGTTCATGGGAAGCTTAATTGCGACATCAAGGGGCAATTTGACTTCTAATTAGAGAGAGAGAGAGAGAGACAGAGAGTCCTACTGCAGCTGCAATGCTGTATTCTTCAACCAGGGGCTCTTTTGTCAGGTGAATTTGCAAGGGATCATCAGTAGAGAGAGAAACGTTCAACCCTCGAAAAAAGAATGTCTGAAATGGGTTGCGATGATAGTCCAGGAACAGGGAGTTGTTACTTAGAGGAGACATCGCTAAACCAATCTAGGAAAAAAATCAAAATACAGAAAAATGATTGATTCAAAATAAAATTAAAGTAATGAGTACACTACAACTCAAATGCATAATCAGAAATTGATTGTTCTCTATACCAAGCCCAGTTCCAAAATTTTGGTACCATAATATTCAGGTTTCATACAATTCTGACCCCAATATCTGACTCTTTTAGTATTGTTATTTATTCTTAAAAGGAGGGCAAGAGTGGTGGACAATCAACTCCCCATATATATATATATGGGGAGTTGATTGTCCACCACTCTTGCCCTCTTTTTACACAGAAATGAGGAAGCAATATAATGTAAGAGAAGAATCAGGGGAATGTGGTCTCAAGGTGATCTTGTTTGGTTGTTTGCAAGCATTTTTCTTTCATTTCTCCCTTTTGTTCGTTAAGGGGTAGGGGGTGATGACAGAAAGAAGAGAGACAGTTGTAGTCGATTTAGTCACCTATTTTAACTTTTATTGTTTGGTTTCAACTTGCATTTACTCAAAAGAGACTTCCAAACAGACAATTGAAGGATACAGACATAAATCAAATGGCAGAGATTATATTTAGGTGGATAACTTCAGAAGAGAAAATATGCTAGAAGGATGGGTGAATTTATTTTAGGGTATGCACAAATCTATCAGGCATGCATCAGCATCTAATGGCACAAATTCTAGTGTCCAAAATTGATGTAAATCATTCAGATTTAACTCCAAACTGGTACCACGCTTGAGTAAGGTAATGGACCTGTATGGTACCAGTCTATACAAACTTTTGATCATTAAGTACACAACAAGAATCTCATTCTACCGATAAATTTCAACTATAGACCGCCATCAGTTGCATGCATGCTAGTATCATACAAAAAGATAGATTAATGATATTCACCTGGGCAAGATAGTACAGGTATTGAAGAACTGGAGACTTTCTTAAATTAACACCATGTGCAATATTATGAGCCGTCAAAAATGTGGCTGCCAAATGGTCAATATCTCCAGCCTATGCATTATCAAGTATCTAATTGAATTAATCTATGTATATTGCATAATCATTACTACATTATTTAAAACATTGTTCTTTTCAATTTTACCTCTCCAGAATGTGGACGGAATTTGATAGTATTCATGCCCTTTGACTCCCTCAGCTATATTCAGAATTTTACAATTAGAGATATATACAAAAAAGGAATCAAAATTTTTCATTTAAATTGAAATTATACCGATCAGAACCTTGTTGAGTGTGTAAAGGTTTGCGTAACAGTAGTATGCATAATATGCATATGCTGGATTAAATTCATTGACCCACTGAGCAGGTGTAGGCATGTGCTTAGTTGGCCTCCTTTCCGGTTTACTCTCATCATCCACCAGATCTAACCCAACTACCTTCATGAACAATTAATTAGCATGTATTTTTACTGATTGCAGAATAAAACCATCACAGTGCAAACCTGTTTTAAGAAAAGATGCAGTTGGGGATGTGAATTGGGGTCAACAGTGACTTCAAAAAGTGGAAGGAATATATTGTCAAGAAGGTTTTGAAATGATGTGATCGTTCCCATCTCCTTGTATACATTATATATCCTTGGTATCTGAAATCATAAAAGTCAATTACTACCCAGTAAATCAACTAAGTGTAGAGAATTAAATTATAAATTATAAACAACTAAAGTTACTAGTACCTGGATTAACCAAACAACATTCTGACTGTATAGATTGTTGTTAACGATCCAGCTGGCAAGCTGGTCCCACTCACTTTGTTTCCTTCCATATATTGAGATTCTATACTCAGCCATCTGAATCAATATTTTCAAAATTTAATAAGATTTTTTTTGGCATGAAGTTCAACAGAAATAAAGATAATAAGTATCACCTGATATTTACTGGCAACAAGGTCAGAAAACACTTCCTTAGTCAACTCGGCAAGAAACCGACCTGGTGGAACAGAAGACATATTTTAAGAAGAGAAAATAAAATAGTGAAATTTAAAAAGGAAACTAATAGATGAAAACCAATACCTTGAATGAGATTCTCTTGTTTAAGGAAAATTTCTCTGAGCCGGCTTTGGCCGCATGGGTTATATTTAAGATTAAACTTGTCAAATCGGTGAAATGTGCTCTTGTCAGCATGCACATCTAGCAAATCTACATTTAAGTCATCCCTGAAAGAGTTATGAGAAAATGAACAGGTTATGTTTATTGTAATTGTAGTAGAATAGACAAAATATAGAGTAAATAAAAGCTAAAAAAAAAAGTACACTTACCCAGTTAAATCTAAGCTCTCGAAGACCTCCTTCAAAGTCAAATAAGTCCCATCTCTGAAAATTACCACCTAAAAGTGAAAAAAAAAAAATTAATATGGGCAGGAGACTGAAATATTTAAAGGAACAAAGGAGCTGACTGGACCCACCTCATCAGGTTCTTTTCTCAATTTGGATTTGATAAATCTCAAAAGGTGCTTCTGATTCATGCATGCTGAGTGGTGAACATGTGTGTCAACTTTTCTTACATTGTAGAAGTCACGACGAGGTGCGCTCTTCTGTGCGAGAAGTTCCCGATCAGCATTCATCATTAAGTGGAGATTAAATTTCTGTTTCCAGAAAGAAGCAAATAATTATACAACAATTATCTTAGGAAACTACTGAATTGTAATTGTGGATTCAGTTTATCAAATTACTTGTTCTAGGAGATTGAGGCGATTGTGGCACACAGTTCTGATGTTCCCATCAGCGATTGCACGAAGTACAAAATGTAAATCGGTGAAAAATGCAGTTGCACCAGCAATCGGGAATAATCTCTGCTTTGCTGAAAGGAAATCCTCAAGAAACAATAGTGAGTAAAATCAACTATATATGTAATCAGTCCTCTAAACTGGTAGCCTATGTGAACCAAACATGTTCTTCTACTATCCAGTAAAGGTCCTCAATCTTTGAACTTGAAAGTACTTAGAAGAAAATATTGCAAGATAGGGAACCAAAGATAATTATCACCCAACATAAATAACCTAAAATTAATAAAGTATGATCAAACCATATTGACATAAAAATACACGCACATTGATGTCACTTACATTCTTTATTTGGATACACATGAACAACACCATCAACCATCTGGTAGTAATGCTGTATCCAAACAAACAAACAATTAGACAGAGAAAGAGAAGAACAGCAAAAGAGCATGAAAAAAAGAATCTTCTGCTTACATCAGTCTTTGTCTCAGCTTCATAGACAAATGGGTTTGGATTTGGTTTAGGGGTGCTAGGATCCGTTATGAGCTCCTTCTCCCATGGAGCAACCTCTTCTTTAAATACATAGCTCTCGCGCATCTCAAGGCATCTCTGGAGAACCTGGTACACCTCAATTTCATCTGGTGTCGGCATCTCTGAGAATCAAATAACAGATATGTCTATTTCTTACTATTTTATGTCTTATTTTATACATATGCATTACATATATATTGAAGATGAAAAACTACCAGTCGGTGTTACGTTCAATAAAGTAAAGGCGTCTTCTTCAGGTTTCCTGCGAAGGATATCAGCTGCTACCGGATCAGGTTGTGCACCATGCAGATTGCCCGATTGGCTGTGATTTCTGATCATGCTCTTTGATTTAGACTGTTTTAATTCAACACTTCCATTAATTAAATTAGCTGCTGTTTCTTGAACTGCTCCTTTCCCCTTTTGATCATCTTCTATTCCCTGTTAAAACTAGCTCAAGTTTAATTCTTGTTGAAAATTATACTGCTGGCAAAATGTCAGATAGATATAACTAATTATAATAAGTAGTCTAAATTATTTGCAAATTCCATATCACTATTATTGAAGAAAGCAAAACTAGACTTCGGATTTGGGCAAATAAAATATGTGGAAATAATTTTGAATTCTAACATACATAGCCAAAAGATATAGAATAACTTTACCGTGTTGCCATTTGTGTGCAAGTAGATATTGTGGTCATCAAACTTTGAATCTTCCAGAAAGTTCTCGTCCTCGTCAGATTCATTAAAGCTTGAGCTCAAAGCCGGTGATTTAGGAGAGATTGGTCGGATTAGATTTGAAATGCTTTTATTAGAGCTAGCGCCAACACTATGCTTTTTACCTAAAAAATTTTAGGAAAAAAACATAACTTAGTCAAAGAAGAAGAATATCTTCAAACAGAATAATCAGAATAAAAAAAATAAAGGAAAAACATATGAGAAGAGAAAGCTGGACAGCAGCAGAGACTAAATTATCCAACTCAATGCCAATTTAAGGGATTCTGTCCACCTCAAACAAGATTCATTCAATAATCTGACCTACATAACACCGATAAAAATACAATAAGTACTGTGATTACTCAGTAGTCAGTACTAATTTTATCATCAGTGTAATCTGTACTTGTACGGACCATCTCAGCAACCAAAGACTTATAATTATTTTTCCATGTAATTTCCAGAGATGTACTAAAATTGGGCCTTAATTAGGCACTAATCCTACCAGAAAACCCAACTAAACACGCACTATTGGTGCAGTCGTGGTACCAGTAAAATAACAAAACCCTGATACCTAAAAAAAGAATACGTCACTTCTATTACCATATGTATCCCCACTGACAAAACTAGTCTCCAAAAAGAGCCCCAAGTAAGTAATACCTGGATGAATCAAATTTAATCGAGGGAGGCTTGAGGGTACATTCTGGGCCCGCAAAACAGCCCCATCATCCTCCAACTCCTCCTCGTCTTCCTCGTCGGTACCATCTCCTGTACCGGTACGATCATCGACCAGGCGCTGGTGCGACCTGTTGCGTCTCTTCTTTTTGCCCTTCTTGCGATCGATCGACTGTGTGAACTCGATCAGTTGAGAGAGTGTCTTGTGATGCATGTAGACCGCCGAGAGGGCAGCCAACGAGGCGCCGAGTAGCGCCGCCATGGCCAGGTGGAAGGGGTACGAATCCATTTCGGAAAGAGAAATATGAGAACTGTGAATGTTTCGTAAACAGAGAGAGAGAGAGAGAGAGAGAGAGAGAGAGAGGTGGGAGAGTGTGTATAAAGAGAGACGAAAGGTGAGAAGTTGGAGTGTATGAGTGGGAATTTATTGTGAGGGAAAACGGCGTTGAGAAACAATTTCTCGCCGGTCGGAAAGTGTTTGAAGTTATCTCCATTTTAAAGTCAATGGAGGTGGAATGACATGTGACATGACAGCTGGAAACATAAACGTTACAAGAAAGATACTTCTCTCCTTTTAGTTAGAAAATGGAGGGGATTTCAACGTTTCAGTGTACTCCTGTTTTTGAAAAAACAACCTGGTATTATTCTCTGTACGTGCAGGACCAAAGAGTCAGCCGAAAAACAGATCTATGTCTAAAATTAATTGCCTTAGTCATAGTTACTTGCTTTTAATTCTACTCTCATTTAAAAAAAAAAAAAAAATTTCTACTCTCATTTACATTAATTTTTTTTTTTTGGTATTTCCAAAAACACTCGTCTCTGTTTTCATCTACCTTTTGCACGCCCATAATGTGAGTAGGTTACTAATGCAACAAAATGTGCCTCTAAATAGTTATGATTGGGTTCAGCTGCAATAAATATAGCCACAGGGCATATTTAATGAATGAATAAACCATCCTCTCTATTTTGGTAAAAAAAATTTTGAAATTTTCTATTTTAGTAAATTTAGAATGGGTCATAACAATGTCTGTTAATATAGTCAGAAAAGTCTATTTTAGGTTGATTTTATCTTTTAGACTTTTTTTTTATCTAATAGGCACGTCACAATTACATCCTTAACTATGCAATTGTAGGAAACAAAGTGATATCAGAATTCTCTTACAGGACCATATACCAAAAATTTTAGATGCCACTCCAAATAAAATGCTGGAGTAATAATAAGTGCTGTCCACATAGAACACACAAAACATGCATTTGGTAGGATAACACTAACCGGATATCTATCAAGTACTATTTTGGTGCAGAGTTCAGGAAAGCAACATCACAACACATGATATTCCGATCAGGCCTCCGAAAAAAAAAAAAAAATATTTCTAATTTGTCTGTCTAGTCACTGCAGCGTGACTTTTGGGGATCTATTTAAAAAAAATGTAATATTCTAATCGATTGGCTAGTTAGCTCACTTTGTTTGTAGTTAGCACTGACAAATAAACAAAAGCGCTTCCCTGTTTGTTTGGATGCAAGTGCCACTTGCAAATAGGAAAATACAAGAACCAAAAGAAAGCCTTTCGGCCTAGCAGTAAGCAGCTCCCCTGCCCATGTGAGAAAATTAATTAAATCCAAATTTTCAAATGATTTGATGCGACTAGTGTTTTTTTTTTTTTTTTTTTTTTTTTGAATAATAGTTGTATTGCTTTTGGTATTACTTTTGTTAAAATTGGGATGCGTAGTGGATTGCTTACTTGATTTTGGGTCTTCTAGAAGAAACTTGAGTGGGCTAATTCAGGCCATGAAAACGACATGTTATCTGTTAATATTTTATTGGGCTCGACATCCATAGAAGTTAAGAAGTGTGTTTGGATGGGAGGAGAATAAGAAATTTGAATAGGAATGGATGAATTTCTTATTCCTTATTATAATATTAAGATTTTGTTAGAATATGAATAAGGGTCCGTATAAGTTTAAATTTTTTATTTTTGTGTTGTTTGATTTTCATCCGAATAAAAAATAAGGGGCTTATTCACTATTCTACTCCCATCCAAACACACTAACCCTCGCTCTTATTCTCCAAACGCCTCTTTGTACAGAAAATTTGAACGTCTTATTTCATATAATACCTTCATTCAACATGTATTCATCAACATATCCGACCTTTATTTCATATTTTCAACTTTTCTTTCTAGGAGGCCTTGTACAAATAATAACAACTAATGCACTGCTAAAAAAAATGATTCGAAAGTAAATTCATATATAATTGAAAAACTCATCCGAGTAATAAAATTGGAAAAAATATATATCTTCAATAATGATTTTTTTTTTTTTACCTAACATAAGTTCTCTCTCCATCACGTAATGAATGTTATATTTTTTTTTCTTAACGGTCTTTATTTTATTATAAATTTGAAGGTTTGTTGCACCAAAATTCAAAATATATGATTTTATTTTATGGTCGCAGCCTGTTATTTAGTACGCTTTAGTTGATCTTTTTTTTTGGGGGAAAATAGTGACCAAAATATTTAGTTGATCAGCTCCTCGTGTTAGTACAAAGATCAAATACAAGAATAAGATTAACATGCATTTATGGAGACGGGGCATTTGGAGAATAAGATTAGGGTTAATTTTGTCATTTATAGAATTGAGACGTGTTATCAATATTATAAATAAAGATGTGTGGGTGTCGAGATTCTTTTGTTAAATATCATCCAACACTCTAAGCATTGTGAAATAGTTGTGCAATAGCATTTTTCTGATTTCTGTAATGTGATACTTTGTAACTAATTGTGTGTCGGGTGTTATTGCTCATAAAACTGACTCGGTTCAACATCATATAATAATTTGGCAACACATTGTTTTATTTTCGATTTTTGTGACCCTTTTCTATTTTCATTTTCATCATGCTCCACCTTAATTTCTCTTCATCACCATTCTTAATTTCGGTTCACAAAATATATATTAAATTCATTCAATTGAAAATAGAAAAAATATCATATCTTTTACGATATATATATATTTTTTTAAGTCATTTATAAACATATTACATACATATAATTTGTTCTTTAAATTGATCAAACTCTTTAAATTTAATCAAATCAAACCTACAATAACTAAACTATAAATCCAAAGATAAATATATCTTAACCATATATCAAAAAATGAACATAATTAAACTATAGAAACATAATAAAAATATTCTTATTATAGATATCTACATCGAACGAAACTCGATATACCCTTCTAGTGCTAATTTAACCCGTGTAGAAAGCAGCGCCCCTAAAATGGGAGCATGTTATTGTTAAATAGTTATCTGACAGCCTAATTTACATCTTTAAATAGAGATAAATTCTGTTTGAATAGCGCTCGAATATCTATTACAATTTACAAAATTCTAAATAGCATCGTGATTATCTCCGCATGTCATTGTAATGTTTACAACGTCTTAATGCTCCTCCTACCTTTTTTATCTTTCGTACCTCTTTTGTGAAATGAATCGTATTGCTCCTTAGTTCCTACTAATTTCGACCCACTTTTACCCACTATACGGATAAATGCAAAGTATCAGCACGTACACTGCTGCTCAATTAGATCAATACCAAGTTTTAGGGAAGTTGAATTAACTTCACCAAACTTTGTAACGTAACTTCTATCAGTTTGCACTGATTAAATTATTTCATTCCGAAAAAAGCAAAACGATTTAAGTGCATGACAACATAAGCACATTTCGCTTCAGTCGATATTTTCTACTCATCTAGGTAATTTTTTAATGAAGTGCATATGCGCTTTTGTGTAGGACTTGAACCTAACTTTCTTACGGAGTATACCGGTATACAGTAATAATAAAAGTTTTTAAGCGAAAAATATAGGATAGTGACGCATCCAACTAAAATTTATTGACTTGTGAGAAATATATAAAAAATCAAGTCAATTTTTTTAAATATAGAGTAAGTTTAGCGTTTACAGAAAAAAAAATAATCTATTAAATTATAAAATTGAACGTCATAAGCCGTCATGCATTATGCAATCCCATACTTTCCCTTATGCGCAAGAATCGTATTAGAGGAATGAAGTCGTAATATGCTGATAAATAGTTTTATATATTATCATAGAAAAAAATAAATTAATATTGTGCGTTTCCAAAACATGACACTATAAACATTTATTTGGTAGCTATATCATACTCTGTACTATGGTGCTACTTAATCAACTAATATTTACAAATATTTGGGACCAAATATTGGAGGAATTGGAGCTTATGTGATTGAGAGGAATCATCCGAAAATGTTAGTACTTACAAAGAGAGAGATAGTTTGCTAAAATAGGATAGATGTCTTAAAATATTATGATATACACTACTACAAATTTGGTTTTTTGGGCGGTTTTTGTGAGCTAAATAGCGGCAGTTGGTGAGAAGTCCTTAATGGGCGTTAAAAATTATTAAAACCGTAGTTAAAAGATATGAGAATCGGTTCAAACCATCCTATTTACTGTCGTCTGTTCCATCACGCCTGTCAGTAGCCATCTATATTTACATCATGTAGGGAGCGCTCCCTCCCTTTTCCTCTATAGTCTTTACTAACTCCTTACCGATTAAGAAATTCTGCCTCTCCAGTAAGACACCTCATGACGCTCGTTACTGTGCTTCGCGTTTTCTGCCAAAATCCGAGTAATGTTTTATTGTATTTGTTTATTTTATTCATTTATATATTCATTTTGTTCATTTATATGCTCAATGATATATTCAATTTATGTTTCTACTCTATTTTATTTTATTATTTTTGTTTCTTTATATGTTCAATTTGTTTATTTATATGTTTGTTTTGTTCATTTATATGGTTTCTCTATTCATTTATGTGTTCAGCTTGTTTTCTATATGATATTTATTTATTTTGTTCAGTTAAATGTTCAATTTGTTCATTTATATGCTCAATTTAATTTTTTTATATGTTAAATTTATTTTCTACTGTATTTGTTACTTTTTTCATGTATGCGTTCAATTTTGATTTCTGTATTGTATTTGTTCATTTTGTTCGGTTATATGTTTGTTTGTTTTTTTGTTTAATTTCTTTTCCTATAATTTATTTGTTCACTTTGTCTAACTATATGTTCATTTTTTTGAATTATGTGTTCATTTTGTAGAATCATTTGGAAATTTGAGGGAAATCAAATCACAGTAAGGGTTTAGAAGTGAGAAGGAGAGAGGAAGAAGAGAGAGAGAGACAGGAGGGATGGCATGGTGATGGCGCAGGAAAAAGAGGTGGAAAAAAGAGAAAAAAAGAAGCGTAGGGAGGGAGGAGGGAAGCAAAAAAAAGGGATGGAGGGAAGTGGAAAAATGGAGAAGGGAGTCGCTAGCGCCAAAAAAGAATAGTCGCTCCCTAGAGTCCTTTTCTTTTTAGACTGGGATGATACAAATGGAAAAATGGAGGATTGCACTTATAACTTCCGAAAAGATATGGTTAGAAAGATAAAAAAAATTAACGGTGGGTAATAATTAATAAGCGCCGGTAAAGATCATGACCTCATAAAGGTTTATTTTTCTTAAAAAACTACTTATGTGGCTAGTCTATTTTACTGACCAAAATTTATAATATATATATATATATATATATATATATATATATATATATATATTAAATCAGAGAAAATAACAAAAAATCACACAACATATATTTTTAAAAATTAGAATTTCAAACTGGTCTAAATTTTAACCGGAATGTCTCTTTGGGGCATATGACCGCAATCCAGAAAGCTTAAGACAAAATCTACAAAATTTATCTACTTCAAATGACGATTTTTTAGGGAAAAAAATGCTATTTGAACCTTCAAAATGCACTTCAGAAGTTTTTGAATCTAAAAATTATAAAAAAAAAACTTATATAATTAGTCTTTAATAAGTACCAATTAGTTACTAGACAAGAGAAGGAGGAGGAATCAAAGATGAAGAGGAGGTATGCTAACCGAAGAGAGGAGACGAGGATATAGAACTGGAGTACACATGCTGGAGAAGGGAATAATGTGTCGATAGAGGATGAGAGGAACTTAGATAATTTTTCAAAAAATATTTAGTTCTAAAGTGCACAAACAAAGATCCGACAATATAAAAAATTAAAAATTAAAATTTCAACTTTTTAATGGTTATTTTCTAGATAATTGTCATTAAAAATCTTTTTAGCGAGAGTTATCCAAATAACCGCCACTAAAAATTCAAAATACTTTTTTCCTGGTATTTTTAGCAGTGTTTTTCCATATTAACTGCCGCTAATTATCACCCGTATTTATATAAATGCCACTCATTTTTTTAACAATGGTTTTTTAAAATACTGTTGTTAATGTTAGGAAGTCTTTCCATGTGTAATTTTAATTTTTATTACTAATTAATAATCATCAACAAATACAAAGAAACAAGATCTAGTTATTAAGCAACTTTGCACTTTATAAGAGAGGAGGAATTGATTACCTCTTCTAATATTGTAACTAGAAGGTTAATCCAATGCATGAGAATCGATGGTGTGCTCGTCTCCTCCTTCTCCTCCTTTCTTAGGTCCACAAAAGGATTAATCAACTTCACAATGTTTCGTGCTAGCGAAACAATGCGAAATCACCTAATCCAATGGTTCGTCTTTCTTCTTCTAAATCAATATTTAGGAGAGGTGGCTAAAGCTCAACACATGAGCACCTATTTGCATGCAAGAGAGATAATTATGGTGTTTAGAACACCTACGAAAAATGACACCTAGGAGGGAGAAAGAAGGAGATGAAAATTCTCTCTTTCTCATCCAAATGAAAGGTTATATTTATAAGCTAGCCATGACCCCTTGTACAAGTCACTTTGACTAGTCAAATAACCTCATCTCCAAGCCACTTAAGACTTGAGGAAGGGGTTAAAATCCTCCTCCAAATTCATCAAAAATTATGGCCAAAAAACCCAAGTGTCATATTTTTTTATCCTCACCAATTTATGCATCAAAATAAGGCCCATATGATATATATATATATATATATATATATATATGTATGTATATATATATATATATAATCATATGGTACATTTATATTAATATAATTCTCATAATTATATTAATTGTGTTGAGATAAAATTAATTATCAACTATTTGGTAATTATTATAGAATTAGACTTTGCATTAATTAGTTTCATATGATTCTTTTGATATAATTAACGGTTCGTAACGATATATAATTAATTAATCAACTTATCATATATTGCATTCTCCAATGCAAATAAACTAATATCAATGCAATGTTGATTAAGAGCATTTTATTCGTGTGACCCTCGAGGATTTATGTCATGTTGGTCATGAAAATTAAATCGTTATTTATTTCCAATAATCATAAGCGGTATCTAGCAACACATTATGATTTCCAATTAACATAAATAAATATTATACAAATATAGTATTTCAATCCTACATAAGAAATAGATAATTTCCTGTTTTGATTCTTATGTCACATGATATCACTGTATAGTCCAAGATAGGAATGTGTTATTCTTGCAGACTATACATTTCTTGATCTAGAGTTGATTGTACAAGTTGCCGGCAAACAATCCAACTCCATCAAGGGGCCCAATAGATATCACCACTCACTAGGTATACTAATGAGGGACATATGATTTTCTTGATGAACAGTTTTTCCCTGCACAATTCAAGAGAACATAAATAAAGTCTGTATAGCAGCCCTTATCAGGAATCAACGATAGACGATATTTATAGAACCAATTGTCATGTGGAAAAACTGAACCATCTCAAACTTAGAATCAAACTCATATGAAATAAATAATGACACATAACACAATCCATATATTTATTTCATTGGGTCAAGTCATGTGCTATGTTCCAATAACATGCACATATGCAATTAAGTTGGTAACTCCTTACCTATGATTTGTAGAACTTAATCATCACTTAACTTGCATCATAATCTTTTATGATAATTAATGTTCCTTGTTAATTATTAAGATTATGGACGATTTAGATTTATTATTGTCATTTAACAAAATGAGTCACAGAGATCCACAATTCAAATCCTCAACCTGAATGATCTGTCAATAATAAACTCAATGAACAAATGATCAAATGTCATCAATAACATAAACTAAAATCAAATCATTATATATTGACTTCTATGACATAACTTCAACAATTAATAGGGTATTGTTAAGAAATATGTTAAAGAAGACAAGAGGGAAGAGATGACACCAACAAGGGAGGGGCGTAGCGGAAGACGGAAGGGTACTAGGGAAGGCGAGAAGGAAGGTATGGTATGCGAGGGTGATCCAAAAAGAGGGGCACACTATTTATGACAAGGTGATGGAGCAACTTTTTGCCATTTGACTACTAATTGTTTGATTGCTCTAAATTCTTATTGTGATTATCGAACTCGAAAAAATATATCTTCAAAAATTTATATTACCAACAATTTTAATTTGCAAAAGGCAATATCAAAAATTTATATTAGGAATAATTTACTGATATCAAATGCCTCTAAAAGTCAGCCCTTCATTGAACCATAAATTCACGGTAAGATTTATTTTCATCTATTTTTTTTTATTAACTCTCATTTGCCCTCAACCATAAATAAAACTCTACAAATTAAAAGTTTGAGGAGAACGTGGGAGTTCAATACACATAGTCAGTGACTTCGCGGTTATTTTAATTTCTACATGTAACAAGTTCAATTTCAGATAAACGCCAAAGAATGAAAAAATGTATTTTACACGGTGAGTTCTCTCCTGAATAAATGATCTCGTTTAAAACTAAAAAATGGCTGTCCGAGGAAAATAATGATGGAATTTAGATGTAGATTTAGTACAAACAAAGTGTGGTGGCATCAATTCCTAATATGTGGGATTTATTGAGAACTAAATAAACTTAAAATTAAACGATCTTCATGTCTCCGATGATTGTAAATTAAAGCATTTGATGCAGCAGCAAAATTGAATATTTGCATCTGGAATTTTGGATCCATTATCCCATTACCTATTGGATAGTTTGGATCCTTAATCTGCAATTTCCTAGCTATACAGCACAGGTGGAAGGAGCTTCGTAATAACTACTAAATCATTGCCGATTATGTCGTACATACATGTCACTCCATATCACACTGAAACTAACCAACGTGTCTTGAATCTGCATAACAAGTCAAACGCGTTGTCTCTATCGATAGCTCTATAACTATTTTCTAGGACTCAGATAAGGAAATTAATTAATACGAGTAGAAATTCCATGCAATTGACGCGTGTAACTTAATAAATTATATAATACAGAGTTGACCTCGTGCAAGATGCGCAGAATACAACTAGTGTATTGCAAACGTTTCGTGTCGTGTCAAACACGCGCGTGTTAGAGCTCGTGTCGTGTCGTGTTGACACGAGTTAATATTTTCAACGTGTCGTGTTGTGTCGTGTCAAATGAAGGAATTGGTTGACACGACGTGTCGTGTCGTGTTGACACGACGTATTAAACGTGTCAATCCATATTATAATTTATTCATTAAAAATTACTTAAATAATTTTTTTTTAAAAATATATAATAAATTGTTGAAATTTTATATATTAAAATAAAAATGAATGATTTAATAAAAAGATTATGAATCAAAAGTCATTAAATTTCTAATATAAACTCAGTATAATTTAATAAATTTTAAATAATATTATTTTTGTCGTGTCAACTCGTGTCACGTGTTGTGTCGTGTCACGTGTCAACTCGTGTCGTGTTAAGACGTATCAATATTTGGAAATCTCCAACACAATACGACTTTGACACGACACGCCGACACGCACGTGTCATTTTGGAGAACACTAAATACAACTTGCAAACTCTAAAAGTTATCTTAGATTACACTATCAATCAAATCATCACCAAATAATACGTCAACTAGAAATCAACAAAGAGGAAGCCGCAGTAGGTTTTCCTCTAAGACTTTGCGACCGAATTGTTTGAAATAAACCAGTTAGGAATTGACGTCACATGACATCGGTTCTAACGGAATGACATAAATTGTGCAAAGCTTGGCTATGACATCAATTATAATTTCTACTTACTAAAAAAGAATATCAATTGTGATATAAAGCTTGGCATTCATATTCAATAAATATTATAAGCGCAAATTAAATTTAAGAGTATAAAATATATATAACAAATAATAATAACAAAAAAAAGAAGTTTCACGAGGCATTCTTATTTAAGAAATATTATCAGCGCAAATTAAGTTTGAGAGATAAATAGCAGATATATAGCAAATAATAATAATAATAATAATATGATGAGTTTCACAAGGTTTTCTTATCTTACTTAATATCATCAACGCATTTTTTTTTTTTTTTGAGAATAGCAATATCATCAAAGCAAATTAAGTTTAAGAGGGTTAAGCTAGGTTCTAGTGCCAAAAGTTTTTGGTGCCACAAATATCACATTTTAGTTTTTTTTTAATATTTTAAAATTCAAAATTTAATTTCGAATTTGAACCGTTGATCTTGTTTAATTTAATGATAGATGTATTTCCATATAATTTTTATAAAATTTGAAGTTCAATTGGTACTTAATCAAGATGTCAAATAATAAAAGTATTATAATTAATCTACCACAGCTACCAAAATCCATTCATTTTGGACAACTTGATCAAGTACTAAATGAACTTCAAAAAATTATATGAAAATACATCACTCATTAAATTGAACAAGGTCAACGGTTTAAATTTGAAATTTGAATTATAAAATATTGATAAAACAATAAAATTGTGACATTTTGTGGCACTATAACGTTATTACCTTGCTCATAGCAGATATTTAACAAATAATAATCATGATGATGATGAGGAGGATTAATTACGAATTGGATATAACCCCTCAAGTTTTTAAATAGGCGAAATTGGATTAAGCTAAACGGTGGATATTTTTGTTTGTACATGCTTATACTGATATGGCATCCATATAAAAAAGTTAATTTCTAATTACATGCTTTTGTAGACGTAACATACTACTGCTAGCCATTTTCATTATTTGAAATATGGATAGGATCAAGATTTAATTAAACAAATTGTCTATTGACCAGATGGGTACTGAGTTTATCCGGTCAACAGTCCGTGTAAACGTAGTCAAAGCCCCACATGTTTTCTTGGTGTGAACCGTTGAAAGTCGTCATGCTTAGTATATTACTCTCTTTTGTTTGCACCAAATCAATACTTGTAGCATTTCATTAAAAATTGATCTTCGCCACCAACCATTTCAAGCTCGCTTTAAAATGGAGACCATTAAAGCTCAGTACCGTTTGATTTTGTCCATTTCCTTTGAAATAAAAACAAAAAAGTTACTTCAGAAGAACTTTCTTTCACTTCACAATTTGTACTAGTATTTACCAGGATGTTTAATAAAAGATAACTTCTAAGAATAAAATGTAAAAGAAAAAAAAAAAAGAGAGATCAAGTTTGTAAGAAGGGCGAAAAATAATCATTCACCTAAGAGTAAATATTATTTCGTCTACGTCATTTCAGAATGTAAAATTATTGTATTTATCATCCGCTGTATTATCCTTCAAATTATGAATGGCGAAAAATCGTCTTTTCTAAAGGAAAAAGATTTCATGATGTATAGCTTATATCATTTAATTTCAGAATATTACGAGCACCAAAGACCTTGCTATATTCATTTGTAACGTCTAATATGAAAAAGAATAATCTTAGAGCAGCATCTCCATCACAATTGCAAAGCAATTAAAAATGATGTCCAGCAATTGAAACATTTTTATTGCAGTATTATTAGTACAGGAACAACTAACAAGTAAATTAGCAATCCTACAGATTGATAAATTAATAGTCCCGCTAAAAGTATCATACTAATTTAAAATTGTTTTTGCAGAATGCAGAATGAAATACTTAAAATTTTAATTACTATACTCTAAATTGAATTGAGATAAATTACAATATAGGACTAACGTAGATTTTTTTTTACTGATAGAGAATCGTTAAAGTTAATGATGAGAGTTTTTTTTTTTTTTTTTTTTTTTTTTGCAATTTCTGATTGGATGGAGATGATCTTAAGTAGTCAGTCTCACGACGGATTTCATTGTAATTACAAAAATTCATTTTCAGCAAATTTATGATTGGATGGAGATGGCCTCAAGTTGTCACACAATGATTAAAATTCTAATTACAAAACTTCATATTGCAGTCATCTGCTCGAAAATTGAATATGCCCATAACATCAGCATTTCTACATCGAGATTTTCCTAACTGTTGCAGTCATCGTTGCAGCTGGGGGTCCAACAAAATTTAGTTTATTCGTACAAATCTCTTATGATTTGTTGTCACCTAAGTTGATTTCATGGTTGCAACAAATGGAGAGCCACAGAAGAACCGACCCCATCTCCAACGGCTATTTCAAAAAAGCTTCGCCGCCCCAACGGTCGTCTCGCTGTTGCCATCTCAAGTCCATCTTGATTTCTAGATCAAACCGGATCTTTGAATGAAGCCGGCCAGAACATGTAATAAAAAATAACCCACGGAACAGCTGCCACGTTGCACATTTGCGCGTCTCAAGGTCGCTGAACGGTAAAACTCACGAAGCCACGTCGACCCAGTCGCTTTCATCCGCTGTTGCCTGTTCCTTCATAGTCATAGAGAACCAGACAATGCGGCTGTTGCTTCAAAGACCGAGTCATATAAAAGAATTCACCATGACAAGTTGACTAATGACTACCATTGAATGCTTTTCGTGGTATGCTGTACCCCCGCAACTAGATAAATTTAGTGTCTAGATCCAACATATTGGGTTCATCAATTATATCCTCACCTGTTTTTTTTCACAATTTACAAGTTCATTATGGTTTTCTAACTCTTTATTGTAAAATATAAACAGGTTTATGATGATACTAATTTGTCAAATTCAAATTTTGGAATCTAAAAATTCGATTTATATATATTTTTTCAAACTTATTCCATGTCTAATCTAATTTATATATGAAAAAAATTTATGATATGTGAGGTCCGATATTAATCATAGCAGTGTTATATTATACGCAACTCGATTCGACGTAATAAAAAAATCTTGTTATTTTTTAGTTTTGTTCACTGATTTTAATTAAATCAATTTTCTTTAAAAAAAGTTTTGAGCATTTACTCTTTATCTTCTATCTTGTCTTCATCATACTTTACCTCTTTAAAATAAATATTAGAGAAGTTCCTAAACTTACTCTTGAAAGTGTTAGTTGGATTTCAAACAATAAATCCGAACTATTTGATTTATCTTAATTATGGTCGTTATTCGTTAGATGCATATTATAAGTTTTCGGATTTTCAAATTCATTCAGGCAAGATTAAGTTGGTAGATTCTATGAACCTTTACTTTGAGAGTTACTTTTAGATCTCTCAATCAATCAATCAATCTTATATAAGACGAATTTCATAAAATTATATATCTACGATTTAAAGAGTATTATTGAAGGAGTAACGCTAAACTCATAGACTTGATTATTTTATTGGGAAATTCTGCCATCAGCATTAATTTGTGAAGCAGACTTTCATCTCAACCGCTTATCCTAAGAGATATTAATTCATTAGCACTCATGGATGATTGTGATAAAAGTCCGCTAATAAATTAGTGGTGATAGAAAAATTTCCCTATTTTATTACTTATGATAATATAATTAGATTGAGGAGAGACGATGATACTCGTACAATGAGAAACAATTGTTATCGATATTTTATCTTTCAATTTTTCATGTGAGATCAAATATTTTGAGTTTGTTATAATGCTATTATAAGCTTGCTATTATTGCGCTACTTCATGTATTTTTTGTTTGACAACTATGATATGAGGTGCTAAATCCAATTATTTTGGATTTAGAGTTTTGGTTTACCTTTTAGTTTCTTTTTTTAGAGATTCAAAACTTCTTCCAATTATCTAAGATTTTAAATAAGAGATTTTGTCTTCTAATAAATTTATTTTTTAATAAATCACTTTAATATACAACACATCCATAATTTTTTGGGAGCATAAAACGACGAATTGAACATTATTATATTATATAAAGTTACATTTATTTAGATATCAAATCCATCAAATATATTTTTACATAATTCAATTTATTAGCAAAAGTCTATCAATTTAATGTCAACGTTGTAAGAAAACTACCACAAAATGATGTTGAAAAAATCTAGAAGACTTTGCTAAAACCTAATAATGCCTAAACTGGTTGCTTCTGCGCAACTTCCTCAATCTTGTCCCATTATATTTCCGTGTTTGTTAAACTACTACTGAGGGAACAACGTAAGTTGCGCAACTTCGACCCAAGCGATATAAATACACTTTCAAAAGCTACTACCAAGTCCCTAGAGATCAAACAAGTGAAAACAAAACCAAGAACAAAAGGAAAGAAGAAAGAACAATGTCTTGCTCCGTCGCCATAGCGAATTCTCCAGTTTTCTCACCATCGACATCTCGGGTTTCTCTCTCGTGCAAGGCCTCGTCCGAAACACTAACCTTAGCTTTAGCGGAGGTTTCTCCTTCTCCAGCGCCGTCTTCTCCGTCGTACCGACCAGTACTGTCCAGTAGCGGATTTGGGTCGAAGAGAGGTGGGTCACTTTTGAAGAGAAAACGACCCGATAGAATCGATATACCTTTGCCAGATATGGCGTTTGTGGATTTGCTCGGATCGGATGGGAGTAAGGAATTAGAGGAGGAGAGGGAGGGATTCGCAGTCTATTGCAAGAGAGGGAAGAAGCGATCAGAGATGGAAGATAGATATGTGGCGAAATCTGATCTGTGTGGCGATTCCAAAACGGTATGTGTTGATATAATTTTTGTTGATTTTTTCTTCTTCTTTGATCTAATTAAGTAATGAAATAATTTTGTTCTGGGCGATTTTAAGAAATCTGAGCAGTGTAATAAATTCTGGGGAAAAATAATTAGACCTTAAATTAACGGATTACTTACAGAACCCAGCTCTTACCAGAACCTGATAAAAGTCTGCACAAAGTAAGACTAATAAAAGTACAATTCAGCCCACTTTCCCGGACTAATTAGACTTGAACCAAATTTGCGCGCTCAAAACCTTGCACTTGTAATATAATTGGGCCGTAAACTCATGGAATTTTACATAATTTCAGGCATTCTTTGGTGTATTTGATGGCCACAGTGGAAAGCAAGCAGCCGAATTCGCCTCTGAGAAAATGGGGGAACTAATATCAGAACAAATTAGAAAACAGGATGAAGAAACCAGCACTGCTGAAATAGAAGAAGCAATAAAAATTGGTTATATGAGAACTGACGAACAATTCTTAAGTGACAACATCGGCGGTGGTGCTTGTTGTGTTACCGCGCTAATTCGCAATGGTGAGCTATTCATTTCAAATGCTGGTGATTGCCGGGCAGTTTTGAGCAGAGAAGGAAATGCCGAGGCGGTTACATCAGATCATAGGCCATCTAGAGAGGATGAAAGAGACCGAATTGAGAACCTTGTAAGTTTTACTTACCATGTTTTTAGTTATTTCATTTTTATGTATGCAAGGGTGGTCCAACCAATTTTCCTATACTGGCACTGAATTTAGAAACTTACAGATTTTCTTAGACATAATTGAGGATCAGGGAATGTCAGAGTTCCTTTTTTTTTTATTTTATTCAAGTAGCTTGTCTAAAGAACCAAAACATATTATATAATTGAAATTGACATTACTTTTGTACAGCTTCTTATGTTTTCTTCTTTTTAAATGTTTTCAGGGTGGATTTGTGCACTATTGCCATGGGACATGGAGAGTACAAGGCTCTCTGGCCGTCTCAAGAGGAATTGGAGACTCACATTTCAAACAGTGGGTAATACCTGAACCTGAAACCCAAAAACTTGAAATTGGTTCCAAATCAGAATTTGTCATTTTGGCTTCAGACGGATTGTGGGACAAAGTCACCAATCAAGAAGCAGTCGACATAGTGCGACCCTTTTTCACCGACAATAGTAAGGCAAGAACTGCCTTATCTGCCTGTAAGAAGCTGGTTGAACTGTCTATTTCGAGGGGATCGGCAGATGACATCAGCGTTATGATAATTCAGCTTCAGCATTTTATTGTCTGACTTAACTAATTAGCGAGTCTTGATTTTTTGGGCAACTCTACTGACATGGGTACTAATATGAGATGTGGATGTGGTTTCGCAAGTGGTTCATTTTTAGCATGCTTGCGATGTTTAATTTTGGGTTTGGTGGATGGAAGCGTAGAGTTCATAGCTTATTGATGGTAGTTGCGTTGTTTAATTCAGGATGTTAGATTGAGGATAGGGATTTGTTGATTCTTTGATTCTTTATGTCTAAAGCAATTTATGATTCTTTAATTCTTTATTGATATGTAATAAACCGTTATTTATATATATATTACTTTGATACCAGCTGATGTAGGTTTTTTCATATGATTTTTTCTACTTATACAATCCATGGAATTAAGTATATCTAATGCTGGGCTATATAAAATCTCAATATAATTAATGAGGACTCATTTTACTTGTACGATATATTTTAAGCTGCATCATGGATACCTAGAAAGCAATATAGATATCGTTCGAGAGAGGTAAAATATAGTTCGAAAGTATTTATATTGTGGGAACTGGGAAGTTGCTTGTTTCTACTAACTTAGGAGTTAGGAGCAATAATCAATAATGAAGCGTAAGTCCTGCTGACCATTCCGAACTGCATCTCTTTACATAAATCAATGGGTTTTTTTTTTTTTTGATTTGATAAATCAATGGTTTGACCACATCGTTTTATACCATAAATTAACTTTTTAACTATATTCACATATTTGTGGCCTTGTGGGATCCAAGTCCAACCTTCTTCGTTAATCGTTATTTTTATATATTACCAGTTCACCGAAAGGCCCACAAGACCAGCAGGCCCACCATTTTTAACTCTTGCTTACAGTTCCGGTTTGTTTCAACTTTCTACACGAATAAATATTGAATAGAAATACACCCAAGGGCTGGTCTTCAATTTTTTCAATTGTATGGAACATATTGGACAGTTCAATACGATTGATTGTCAGTTTCAGATTTTAATGGTTAAAGATAACCACCTATCATCTAATGACCGATTGTCTAGCGAATACAGATATCTATATTTTACTGTTTAAGCAATTATAACGTAAGAAGGAACCCTTGACTACTTCTATATTTTATTTACTAAAATCATCTAATGTTTAAAACAAATGTATTATATAACATTTAAGTTCATCACGTGCAATTATATCTCAATTTTTGGTTGCGGACTCATATGTCAGCTGCAACTAATTTTAGTCTAACTCATAACATTTATACATTTTTATACTTTTACTAATAAATATACATATTGTATTGAAAATATTTTATTATTTGCTATTTATCAGAGAAAAGTTATATAAATTTTTTTTATATAATTATTCGTTATCGAACTGTTTCTTAATTTTGACGGATAAAATAAAACAGGAGCATAACAAAATTTAATTAATAAAATGTCTCTATCAATATAAATATATAATTCCATTCAATTTACACCCTGCCTTCTCCGGTAATGTGGGAAGGAAATCGTTTGTACTCTCGCAATACACGCGATCAATAATGCCTGAGCAGTCAAGTCAAGTGGTGTGTGGCCGTGTGGGGCTGTACGAAACCCACTCCATATTCCATAATCTCCAGTTGAATTAAATGTATGTACGAGCAATTCATACACCGAGTTCATTCAAATTTCTAAAACAAATAGCCAAATAGGGAATTTTTAGTGCCGTGGTTTTCCTACGGAAGAAATACACGCCCAGTCGCCTACTAACGAACGGTCCAGAAAAGAAGTTCATTGAGTAAATTTTTTCGAAAGTCCTTAAACTTTGTATGTAATCCAATTTTAGTCACTAAAGTTTAATTTGTCCTTCCACAGTCACTAAAGTTTCAAATTGTCCAATTTTAGTCCTTTATTATGATTTCGTTCAACTCCGTTCAATTTAAGCGATTGAGGTGTAAAAAGAGGCGATCTGAATCAATATTTACACATCTATGTGGGCCCAATCTTCAAAAAATAAAAAATATTGTTCTCTCTCAATCGGCCTTCTCCTTTCGCTCAATTTTTTTTCCTCCCGAAGCAACCTTGAGGCCCACTGCCTCGTCTCCTTCATCTCCGTCACCTCCACTGCTAAGATTCTCCCCTCCTCCGCCACCCGGCTCCTACTTGCCAACTCTCCGCCTTCATTCCCTCATCTCTCCCTTTCATTCAATCTCCATCCACTTATTTGTTTCATGAAACCAGCATTAAGAGCAACAAGCTACCTTTTGGTAGAACTGATCCAAATCTCAAATAGAAAGGTCAGGTCTGCTTACAATATTTCATTAGAGAAGAGTTGAAACTCATTGTCCTGGGTTTCACGATTTTATCATTGTGGTGATAAATCTGCCTCCTATAGTATTTTGCTTGTTATATGTAATTCTTTTTTAAATGCAATGCGTAGGTCGTAGGGACTTTTTTCATAATACTTATTCAAATCAACAACAAATTAGTAAGATCTATAATTCAAACCTATAGCATATTAGTAGTCATTTTTAATTATTTTTAACAAAGTAACAAACGTACCAGTCAGCATTACTATTACCTTAACACTTACATTTTGAACAAAATAACATATTAACATATGTAAAATCTGATGGGCGAAAGGATTAAAATTTAAAGACTTATAATTTGTCTAAATTGTTATGTTTTATCACTTAACAGTAACTCAAAGGACTCAAAAAAGGAGCTTAATAACAACTGTACAAATAATTGAAGTGCTAGTTATGCAAACAAATAATTGAAAGTCCACGTTATACATGTAACAATAGTTGACTGTAAAGTATCTAACATATGAAAAGTTCAATGAGGATGAGGGATTGGAGAAGAGGGAGGCGGAGGAGGAAGGAGAGGAGAGCGGAAATGAATTTTGCAGGGGAGGAGGCGATGGAGACGAGGGATCATAGAAGAAAGTAGAAGGCTCTCATTAGCGGAGGTGGCAAAGATGGAAGAAATGAGGCGGTGGGCTTCAAGAGTTGAGAAAGGGGAGACGGATACCGATTGAGAGAGAAGGTATAGTAATTTGTATTTTTTTTTCAAGATTGGGCCCACATTAGGTATAATTTGATTCAGAACGTCATGTTTTAACCTCAATTGGTTAAATTGAACGGAGTCAAACAGAATCAGAACAAAGGGATTAAAATCGGACAATTTGAAACTTTAGTGGCCGCGGAAAGACAAATTAAATTTCAATGACTAAAATTGAATTACATACAAAGTTCAAGGACTTTCCAAAAAATTTACTCGAGAAGTTCATAGGCATCAACCAAGCCAGCTCCACGCCTCCACCCCTCGCTCTTCCGTCACTTCCGTACCCCTCCGTCACTTCCGTACCCCACCAGCACTGGCCAGCAGAACCGCACCGACAACCAAAAACGCTAGGGATAGTGACAAAAAAAAAAAAAAAAAAAAAAGGTTTCCAAGAGTGCGTCGACTTAATAATTTTTTTATATGTTTCGGCAACTTAGTTCCACTATAGCTTTACTATAATGTTTTGAATTTTATATAACTATTGGAAGCTTGTTTTATTTTTATTTTACATTTGTAAAGTTATTATTCATACTTTGATCAACTTCAACATCAAACTAACAATATACTTATACTCAATTAAGGCCTCACGGCAGTGACCATAATTAGCTATAATTGCGTATACTTAATATGCAATCCATATTTAGCTATGCCAAAATTACTAGAAAAAAATGAGAAAACTGAAAAGAAAATTTTAATTTATGATGTCATAGCGTCGATACATCGTATATGATCTAACCCCGACTAGTAAACTCGTATCCGACTTGACTTTCGGGACCATTCGAGATTTTATTTATTTCGTAATGTTTTAAAATAATTTAATAATTATCTCTCTATTAAAATGTCAATCAAGTTTAAACAAACAAAAGAATGTAGGAAAATTGAATTTGAGATGCACAGCTTTTAAATCAAGACTCAAACTAAAACTCCTCATCTCCATTGCAATGTTTTTATGTTGAAGTGCATTTGGAATATGAATGAAAAATTCGAAATAACAAAAATAGTACTAATTCGATAACAATATTATTCTAATTTTCAATTTATAAATCCTAGATTTATAATAATTATTAATCTAAGTTAACGGATATTTTCTACTCATCTAAAAACACAAATCCAATATATATAATAGAATATATTCTCAATCGTTATTCGATCGGACTCATTTTAAAAATAGAAAAATTATAAAATAACATAGATTCCATCCGTATACTAATAACATTAACATAGAAAAGTTCCAAATTTCTACCTAATCACTTCTTCATTCCGTCTTTTCTTTTCTCAAGTTGCGCTGGCCGCCAGCTACCACAGCCACAGGGTTCGGACTTCGGAGTCCCATCATGTATATATTTATCAAAGCATTTACCTCTCACTGTCTCAGTATAATGAACCTTTTTTTTTTTTTGGCAAATAATATAATTAAATCACCTGTCCCTCTACTGTGAACTGAAATACCCCCTCTCTACTCTCTGACCCCATCAAATCCACGCGCCGCTTTTGACCCCCTGGGGCGCGGAGATGGCACAGCCCACCTCGGCCGATCGCCGCAGGGAATCCATACCGCCTTACATAAAGGCTGTCTCGGGTTCCCTCGGTGGAGTCGTGGAGGCATGCTGTCTCCAGCCGATCGATGTGATCAAGACCAGGCTTCAGCTCGACCGAACGGGTACCTATCGAGGTATCATCCACTGCGGCACCACTGTTGCCAAATCCGAAGGGGTTAGAGCTCTCTGGAAGGGGCTCACTCCATTCGCCACCCACTTGACGCTCAAGTACTCGCTCAGGATGGGATCCAATGCTCTTTTTCAGTCTGCTTTCAAGGATCCAGTCACTGGGAGCTTGTCCAATCGCGCTCGGATTGTGTCGGGTTTCGGAGCCGGCGTGCTGGAGGCGCTGCTTATTGTTACTCCTTTTGAGGTAATAGCTAGGTTAGACTTGTTTTTCATTTAGTCTAGTAATTAGATGATTATTGAATTTTAATTTTAATTGGGAAGAAAAGTTGGTTGCATGTTGAAATACACTTGGAAAAGAAGGTGAAATTTGACTCTAAGTTGAACTGGAATCTTGGAGAAGTTGAATTGCAATTTTCCTTCGTAGATTATGATTGTTAACCTATATTGGGTGTTTAGAATTCCAAGTTGATTGCTAGGTTTTCCTTGGAGACTGGACCGATGTCTACAGCTCCATGTTGATGCCGTATTTTAATGTTATGTGTTATTTATATATTTCTGATCCATTTGCATTTAAATAATGGCCACCCAATATGAATTGTCATTTTGTTATCAAAAACGTGCCCACCACTATTACTGTCAGAGCTTTTTTTATACACACAGATGTTATAATTAATATTAGGATCTCAATTTTCCAAACTAAAATAATTATATATAAAGTGGTCCATTGTCAAATCTCCTTTGGCAAATTACTAGCACTAACAATCATTATCATTGGGAAGACTATTGAAATTTCAGCTCTTCATTTCCCTTTTGTATCACTAATATGTGGAAGCCCACATTTTCTTCAGTGATTACAGGAACATGGCATTGAGAAATACTTAATTGTAGTTAACTAGCCTATTGAGTATCTTATTTATACCTATAGTCAAATTGTATGCTAATTCCACAGATTGGGAATCCAATTACTACTAATCTATTATTATTAAAAAAAATACTAGGCTACCCATTGTAAGTATGCTGCTTTTTGTTATGGCGTTCTAACATTATGTATGCACTTTCTCCTAACAGCATACTTGCATCACACTTGATCGTGCCTATCAGTGGTAATACTTAAGGACACTGCGCCCTTAAAAAGCAGTTGTTGTGCTTCTTAAGGTTGTACCTGCAGATTAACTCTTTTCTTTTTTTAAGAAAATAAAATGCTATCTACAAATTGATATTTCTATGGACCATGTTGGCACCACTTCTACTGTGCTGGCTGTTTTATAGCTGATAACTTCACTGGCCTTGTAGCAAATGCTTTTACTATCACTTCTCAGTAGCGAGTAAAAAATTCAAAATTCAGAATGCGGTGAGCACAGTGTACTGTTATCATTTAATGACAATTTAATGACAATTTTATTAAAATCAGATTTCTATTCAAATTTAGGTGGTAAAAATCAGACTTCAGCAACAGAAGGGTCTAAGTCCAGATCTCTTGCGCTACAAGAACCCGATCCACTGTGCACGAACAATAGTTCGTGAAGAGGGACTCCGTGGACTCTGGTCTGGTGCATCACCAACTGTGATGCGAAACGGCACTAACCAGGCTGCCATGTTTACTGCCAAGAATGCCTTTGATGTACTGTTGTGGCAGAAGCACGAAGGAGATGGTAAAATTCTCCAGCCCTGGCAATCGATGATATCAGGCTTCTTGGCCGGTACTGCTGGACCAATCTGCACGGGTCCATTTGATGTGGTCAAAACTAGACTCATGGCTCAAGGGAGGTCGCCTTCAGGAGAGTTGAAGTATAAAGGCATGGTACATGCTATCAGAACTATATATGCCGAGGAAGGATTACGTGCCCTATGGAAAGGATTACTTCCCAGGCTTATGAGGATACCTCCAGGTCAGGCGATTATGTGGGCTGTGGCAGATCAGGTTACTGGCTTTTATGAGAGGACATACTTAAAGGAAGCTTCTCTGTGATTGGGATAAGAAACAGACATTGAAAAAAAAAAAGATTCCATTGTAGGGAATTTAATTGAGAGTTAACCTGTAACCTCAGTTTTGGGCTACTCTAGGTGTAGAGTAATTTGCCAGTATTTTTCTTTGTTATTTTCCTTAACTTGGTGAGATGAGCTGGAGGTTTTTAAACAATTGGATGATATTCTTGAAGAAATAAGTTTCCCATGGAAAAGGTGATGGTAAAGACGCCTGTAAGGTTATTAAAAAAATGCATGGAGTTGCTGGTGGCTGCTTGCAATTTTTATGCTCGGTGGCTATTTTTCATTTTTCTTTTACAAGTTTTCTTTTCAGCCTAGTATAAACCGATTTTATATATAGTTGTCCAAACATAAATACGATCTGTCCAACATATTACCCCGATCGTTTTTTAAATTTTTTAAAATTTACTCCTACATTTTCTCTGCTTTTTTTTTTATAGAAACAATAAAGTAATTTGTAGCACATCATGAGTTCATGACTCATGAAATGTTTGTGCATAAGAGAATAGGATTCATCATTCATGCTAATTCTTTTTGAAGCAAATAGTATAGCAGTGATATTTTCTTACAATGTATAAACTTATATAACTACTATTGTGCGTAAAAACAAAATATAACTTACATTGCGAGAAAGGTTAGGACGTCGGGACCCGAGGGGATGGGGTGGGGGTTTGTGAATTGATCACTTTATAAACGGTTTGCTAAATGTGCGAGCTAGTAGTGTTTTTTAATATATAATAAATACCATCGCTAAAATCGTCGGTCCCCCATGAGATTTTTTTAATAAGAGAAAAAAATAGCTCAATAATTTTAATAGGAACACAGCTAAGGTTAAAGTTTTAAAAAGAACACCGTAATAGCGCCCTTCTAAATGCCGTAATATGTCCAGCTCTATAGCGCCATTTTGAAAGTCGCAGTAAGCCCTATAACGCTCTTCTAAAAGTCGCTGTAAGATAAAAGCCAAAAAATCTAGGTAGAAAGTCGCTTTCGTTTCTGACGGGGTGAAAACCAAGGAGACACACCGTAATAATTTGTTTAAAAGTCATCAAGTTCAATATAAGAGTCAATTATTTATTTATTCTAAAAATTGGAAAACGTATAGGCTGTACAAGAGAGCCAGTTCGAGGGATTGATGTATTTTTGTACTTGCCATATCAATGAATGGATCTAACAAGATCTTTTGTATGCTACATAGAATCTTAGTTCAAATTTACTTTTCCTATGTCATACTGCCACAATTAATTTGGTCTTCTTTTTCATTTAATTATTTTTTTTGAGGGCCAGCTGGCAACGTACATTTTTATCATTTAATTATTTATTGGTTTATTTTCTCTACTCAATTATCTGGCTTGTATAAGTTGGATTCCTCAACACATAAGAAAAGATAACATTATTGTGAGCGTAAATTATGTTTAGTTATTTTATTGATCAATATGGAGACTATTAATTTCATGCTCCTATAGGTAAGCTGCCATTTTGCTTTGACAAACTTATATGCTAACAAGTATAAAAAAAAAGTAAAAGTTTTTACTAAGTTTAGTTGGTTAACAAGAAAAGTAGGTTTAAGAGATGCCTATAACTCTGTTAATAATTAATTCTCATACAAATAAACATAAATAATAAATAGACCATTGAGTTAAATTACGTGCTAATTAACTAGTTTGAGTATTGCTCTTATTTTATTCTACAGGCAAGATATTTTGAAGCTTCATAATGGAAGTGGCGAGAAAAAAATAATAATAATAAAATACATAAATAAATAAATGGAAACAGATAGGTTGTTGGGGGCATGAAAATTCCTATAATCAGGTTACTTTGGTAAGCTTACATATAACCAAAAATAAAACAAAACAAAACAAAAATTGGGGTAAGAAATAGAAAAACAAGATAGGTTGTTGACGTTCTCATAATGCCAAGTAAAAAGGTGCTTCAGTCTTTATTAGATAACTAAACATTGCCACATAGAATCGCAAACCTAGCTAAAAGGACTCCTAGCCATTTGTACCTATATCTAATAAATTGTACCTATATCACAAACCTAGGTAAAATGACTCTTTGGTACCCCCATCAGAAAACTAAAGCGAATAAACTCTCCCCTCTGGGCAGAACGTGCAGGTTTTTTGGCTTTTACCTTATAGCGACTTTCAGAAGGGCGTTATATGGCTTATCGCGCCTTTCAAAATGGCGCTATAGAGCTGGACATATAACGGCATTTAAAAGGGCGCTATTATGGTGTTTTTTTTAAAACTTTAATCTTAGCTGTGTTCCTATTAAAATTCTTGAGCTATTATTTTCTCTTATTAAAAAAATCCCTCCCCCATTCTACAATGCTCCGTTTGTAATGGTTTTGTCATCAATATAGCAACCCGTCCTGCATTGGCATCAAAACAGATATAAAAGAAAATATTTCCTGCAATGTTTTATTGTTACAGAATTCGCTGACATTTTTTTTAATCGAATTGACGAAGGTTCCTATTCTTTTGCAAAAATTTATTTATGTTTAAAATTTTCATTTAAATTTTTCTGGACGTCTCGTAACAGTGTCACAGTAAAATTGCAATATGTGATTCAGATTCCAAAACTCACTATCGTGCTACATAAGAGCTAAATTGTAGCGGGAATAAATGCATAACCGTATCATTAATGCTTTATTAATTGAGTGGGCCTTGCTTCTTCCCTGAATGATTGTCCAATTCCTGGACTACTAGACCCATACCGGTACCCTATCAGTTTTGGGAAGTCATATACGTGAAATTTATCATAACAAGGGCCACCGAATTACCAAAGTTTCTTTGATTGGGTCCGCTAAATTAAATGGTGTGACAAGTGCGAACTTGCAACTAGTACACTCAAAATAAAAGCTGATATTCCATCCTAAATCCTACTCTTACAAGGGAAACCAACTAATCAAACTACTTCCTTTCATACAATCAATGGCTGCTCCATCTCTCCTACTACTTCCTTCTCTGCTCATTTTTCGACATGCTCCATTGGTAGCATCACAGGCATCTGCACCAATTTCATTAGAGGGTTGTCGAAATAAATGCAGGAATATTACAGTGATCTACCTTTTCGGCCTTAAGCCTGGCTGCTTTCGTGAGGGATTCAACTTCACATGCAATGAATCTTACGACTCGCCTCGACTATTCTTATATGGTGACACCTATTTTTATTATGCATATTACAATAATGAATATAGCAATAATTATGTTACTCACGATTACACTCTTCCGTATTTAGCAAATTATGAAATCACAGACATCTCTCCAAGTGGCATGATGCACATATCAATTACTGCCAGAAATGTGTACAAATTTCAGTCGATCAAGCCCATACCACCTGTCTCTCAGAAACAACCTCTTTGTTATTGGCTGTTCCAACCAATTAGGATGCCGCCAATAGGTCTAGCATGGAGTTGGGTTCTGCTAGATCTATATTCCAAGCAGGGTTTCTGAATACATTCCAAGTATTCAGGTCTTAGGAAATTTTACAATATACTGGCAAATTTTGAACGATGCCACATAATATATCCATATTCTTTCCTCGCAGATTCAAATTGGTTCCATTACAAGAAGTCGCGCCTGACAAGGACCAAAGATTTCGAGGTACAAGTAGCACTCGATTGGGCGATAAGAAATGTGGGAAATTGTAACTATGCGAGGGGTAACATGACTGATTATGCATGTCGAAGTACAAATCATGATTGCAACAATTCTCAAAATGGTGCTGGTTACCTTTGCAGTTGCTCAAAACGATACCAGTGTAATCCTTACATCACTGGGAGATGCCAAGGTACATATGGCTGTATATCATACTGATTTGATTTATTATGTTTGAAAACTGATCTTTCAACAGAGTTCCTGGTCCCTGAGGCATCTACGAATCTTTAACACTTTCACAAAAAAATTTGATTCTCGAAGTCTGGGCAACAATCCAAAATTTGATTGGACACAACTTTATCCTTAGATTACAAAAGAAATGCAGTTAAGTTCTGTTCATATGCAGTAACAAAACTCCCTATCCTTGTATTTTGATGTACATAAAAGGCAAACTCCATAGTGGCTAACTAATTAAATGAATTTTTTTTCTGCTCTCGTCAATTACGAGAATGAGCAACGGTTTTATGTTTATGCTTACGTGGTATCTTTGTGCTTTACTTCAAAAACGGTAAATTTGTGTTTGATGGTTCTGCTTCGACTATGCAGATGTCAATGAGTGTGATTTAAAAGATGAATATCCATGCTTTGGTGATTGCAAAAACATAATAGGGAGCTTTATCTATACCTACCCACGTGGGACTGAAGGAAATGTCACTATGAAGGACGGTTGTCGCAAACATGATAATTTCACATTAACAATTAAAATTGGTACGTTCTTTGTAGATTTATTCATAATTTTATTCTTAGAATGGTTGAATTGAAATGAAGACGAGTGATTATAGTCTGACTAGTGATGTTATAAATAACTTGTATATATTTTAACAAATGTGAGGGCAAGATATACAAGTTCAATACTCAAGTTGCTGAAATTTTCATTAAAACAATTAATTTTATCTGCTACCATCCATAATTTTCATTCCTATACTAAAGGGAACATCCAGATCATGTATGATTGTGAAATGAGTATTACAGTTAAGTAGTAGTAAGCTGTTAATTAGCATGCCTCGTGCATTTCTTGATATGAAATGGAGATGTTGGCTTTGCAGCCGGTTTAGTTTAGGACGTGGTTTTCTTTTTCTTAGACAACTCTCGATAGCTCCAGTCGAGCATTTCTAAAAAAGAACCGTTAAGTGAAATTATTACAATAATTGTTAAATAATTATTGTAGATAATAATTATTGTTTTTATTATTATTGTAACTCATAATATTAATCATATATTGATTATAATGACAATACAATACTAATAATTTTTATAACTATAACTAATAGTTACTATAAATTAACTACACTTCATTATATTTATTATTAAATAGTTATAATTAGTAATACAATTTTAATAAATAAAAATAGCAATAAAAATATAAATATGGTTATACTTACAGTAAAATTGTTGTTGTGATAATTATTAATAAATAGTAAGTTTTAATATAAAAATGATATAATAGTAATAATAATAATTTGTACAATTATGATAATATTTATAAAAAAATAAAAATAATATGAAATATTAACAATTATTATTACTGCTACTGCTGGTAAATTAAAAATTAACTCTTATCCCACCTCATAAAATAGCTTCATCTCATGTAGTTATAGTTTGGTTCATGCTTACTCGAGTTACTCCACAATTTTATCTCATATATAGAGACTAAACACAAATTCCAATGACTTTCAAACTACACAGAAGTACGCTTACTAGTTATTCACGCAGTTTTCCCTATGCTACACATAAAAATATTTAACTTTTATATGAACACTTTCTCCTATAATGTATTCGGAATTTCATTTGAACACTTTCTACATGGTGAAGATAATATTTACAAGGCTACAAGCTCTACTAATTTGGGTTGGAAAAAGCATTGCCGGACACGATCGATATTAAAAAATATATATTTCTTTCTTTTCATTGAAAGAATTTGATATTAGCTCAGTTTCTTTCAGGATGCATGGAACCAATCTCGACTAAATTCCAGCTAGTTACAGAATATCAATTTGCTTTCAAAACAAAAATTTCTCTGTCATCTTGCTCAGAATATGCTAATGATGACTTCGCATCGCAAGGACTTAGAAACTTTATGTTGCAATTTTCAGGGGCTAGTGCTGGTATTCTTTGTTTGTAGAATTCGCTTGTTTTGGGCTATACCTCGGAATGCAGAAGAGGAGGCTCATCAGGACAAAGCATTGGTTCTTTGAGCAGAATGGAGGTCTCCTACGGCAACTACAGCAGATGAGTTCCTTCAAAACCAGCACAAACAAAATTTATTCAAAAGAAGAGCTCCAGCAGGCAACTAGCAAGTTCTCAGAAGAACGCATACCTAGATGTGGGGGCCATGGCATTGTCTACAAAGGCATGAGACTAAAGAACAAATGGAAGAACATGAGAACATGAGACTAAAGAGTTTGCGAAAGATATTCTGATCCTGTCGCAAATCAATGACAAGAATGTCGTACAGCTCTTGGGTTGCTGTTTCGAAGTTGGAAGTTCCAATGCTTGTTCTTTAATATATTTCTAATGGAACTCTCCATCAATACATCCATGACAAACGAAATTTTAAGGCTCCTATCCCATCAGATGTACGACTCAGAATCGCAACTGAGTCACAGATGCACTTGCCTATATGCACCTCATCTGCCTCGCCTCTTATCCTTCATGGTGATGTAAAATCTTCTAACATATTGCTCAATGATAATCTCATTGCAAAGGTTTATGATTTTGGTGTGTCTAAACTTGCGCCTAATGTAGAGGCAGAAATTGCCACATTGGTGCAGAAAACTATCGAGTGAGAATATACAATGACCAAGGTGGCACAATTCACTCAATTGAGTGAGAATATACAAATTTTTGTAAATGAATTCGTCACCGAGGTATTGAATCATTCATATAAGTCTTTTTTTTTTTTTAGAGAAACTTGGCAGTGGCTGGAATCATTCATAAGTCATGTCTGTAACGAATAAAGAAATCAACGGACTCGATGAATTTTAAATTTCTTTCTTTCTAAAAAAAAGAGCAGAATTGTGTTATAAACTTTTTATTTAAATACATTATGAAAACATTAATGATCTCTGATTTACCAATTTTGAATTTCCCCCAATTATGTAAAAGGAATTGAAAAAAACAACCCCCCGCCAAAAAAAAAAAAAAAAAAAAAGCTTTAACACTACCACTGGATGGTTGGACCCCCACACCCATTAGAAGTACGTTCAGAGAAAAGCCAATTAGTTTTTTTCTAATTTTTGTAAATCCGCACTACTTTCCACTCGGTAGATAAAAAAATAATAAAGGAAACAGAGGCGTTAAAACTCTTCTTCTTCCTCCTTTTAGTTTGGCAAATGAAACTATTGAAGATTCAATTCTTTGCTTGGCTGCTTTGTTTCGGTGAGATGTAACACATTAACTTTAGATATTAACCTCCCTCAAGGACAAACAACCAAGTATTTACTCAGAATTTTATCCAATATACTCCAAAAAACCAATTATTACCCAAAGTAATATGCACACAATCGCTCATTCGGTCATACCCATTCCCAAACGCTACTGAAGCCTTTGTTCCTCTTCAGTTGCCACTTCCCATCTCCACTCTCTTAAATTTACCAGCTCCAGTGGAGGTTCACTTCATGAATGCAAAAGCAGCTAAGCCTCTAACCGGCCAATTGGAAAAGCTGGTTAAGAAAAAATGCTAGGAGGGCAACCTTCAGATGGAGGAATACGTCTCTCACTTCCATCGCATTCTCTCCCCCGACAATCAACCGCCGTCCATCCGCTACATCAACGGCGTCCTTAAATCCATCGCCAAAACCAACCATCCTGACCGCTACCCAACCGTACTCGCTCTCTTTAATTGCCTGAAGCGCACCAGTAGACGCCAGAGGAGCATCTCTCCGACCGTCTATACCTTCGGCCTCGTCATCGATTGCTGTAGACGCATGCATCGAGTGGATCTTGGATTCTGCGTCCTTGGCCAGTCCTTGAGAGAAGGATGCGGTGCTAATACCATCATGTTAATTCCCTTATTAAGGGTCTTTGTGCACTGAACCAACTCGGTGGTGCAGCTAAGGTGCTCGATAACATGTCTCAACTTGGATGTGTCCCCGATCTGATCACTTACAACACTCTCATCCATGGATTTTGTAGAGAGGGTGAGATTGCAGTGGCTCGGATGATCTTTGACGAAATGGTTTCTAATAAAGGAATGAAGCCTAACCCAATTACTTTTAACATTCTAATTGATGGCCTATGCAAGTATGGGGATGTTACTGCAGCACGAAACATGTTTGAAGAAATGCCTGCCCATGGAGTTAATGCTAATTTACGTACCTACAATATTCTTATTGATGGTCTTTGCAAGAAGGGGGATGTTATTGGTGCACAAAAGCTGTTTAAAGAAATGCCTGCTTGTGGAGTTGTTCCTGATTTGTATACCTACAACAGTCTTATTCACGGTCTCTGCAGCCACTGTGACTCTAATAGTGCTTTAAGGATGTTTGACGAAATGGTTATCAAGGGAGTTGTTCCTGATGTCTATACTTACAACATCCTCATCCATAGCTTTCGTTGCCAGGGTAAGATGCATAGTGCATTGACGATGTTTGAAGAAATGATTACTAAAGGGGTACTTCCAAATTTACATACGTGCAATGGCCTCATTCATGGCTTCTGTGGAGCCGGTGACATTGACAAGGCGTTTCAAGTGTACGAACAATTTGTTGGCTGTGGACTTCATGCAAACGTCTGCATATATACCACCTTAATAGATGGTTGTTGCAAACATGGTGCCTTCTTGCGTGCAACAAAGCTTCTTCGGCAGATGATAGAAAGAGGGTTGATGCCCGATGTTACCACATACACTTGTCTAATCCAAGGTTTTTCGGCTATAGGTGAGTGGAACCATGCCATCGGGGTGTTTTGTGATATGGTAAACCAGGGCATTTCACCAGATGTAGTGACTTTCAATGCATTAATGGACTCCTTGTGCAAGCACAGACTTACATGTGAAGCAGAGAAACTGGTCGATTTAATGGAGAAAATAGGGGAGAAACCTAATGTAATAACTTACAGTACACTGTTACAAGGATTTGCCCTAGAATCTCGTCTTGATAAGGGAACAGAATTGTTTGAAAGAATGACTATGAAGGGTGTTTATCCGAACCAATACAGTTATAGTATCTTAATCAATGGCTATTGTAAAAGTGGCCAGCTCAATGAGGCTCTGCAATTGGTTGAGAAGATGATGAAGCATGGCCTTAAGCCTGATGGAGTCATCATTGACATACTTCTAGATGCCCTAAGCAAGTGCGAGAACCCGGATGAAATTAAGAAGATCATCTCTGAGCTTGGAGTTGGAAGAAATCATTTAGAAGAAAGTAATAATCATTAAAAGCTTTTATTTCTGTTGTGTTTCTAATTGCAATACTCATTAATGTGTTCATACTGGTTTGCGTCTGCCTAGACTCACATTTCAATTTTATGATTAAACTAAACTTGATGTCCCAAGTCCCAACTCCTAACTAAACTTTATTTCTGGTCATTCCCAACCAGATCTGTTATGAATTCAAATAATAATATTTTAATTAATAAAAAAAGTTCAATTTTTTTCAGACAAGAACCTGTTGGAATATCAGCAGATTTGACTGCTATTTTTGCTGTCAGAATTACTGATATGTTCAAAGGCATGCTACTTGACTGTGTTTGTACTAGTACTCGTCCACTTAATCAAATGCAATAAGATATTAACAAGTAACACACATGGGCAAGAAATTATGGTCCTAATCTAAAAATCCCATCCTATTCTTCTGCTTCGGCGAGTTCTCATGACCTAACTTATGCAATTTTAAATCTGAAAACTAAATGTAGAGCCCCGATTTTTCTTCCAAATTATTTGAAACCATTCCTGCATTTTTTGAGTAATTAGGCTGTAATAGCTGTATGAAGCATTTCTTCACTCGGATATTACAAGTTACATCGATTCTGTCGGTTCTGTCACCTCTGTGCTGCACAGATGTAATTAACTTATATATTCTACCGGATAATTAATGAAACCTCTATGAATAATTTAGATGGGGTCTGTTTACATTGAAAATTACAAAAATATAGAAAAAAAAAGGGACAGGTTGATCACGATTTTTCACTCTGGAAATCACGAATGCATCCATTAAGCAATAAATCTCAGAGATAATATTCCTAAATTCAAATATAGTATCAAATGTTGGAAATTTATGTTCTTTCGTACATAAATTATTCTAATGCGAGTTTATATCCATGTGTAAAATAGAAAATTACGGACGTGCTATCACTATTTTTTATATTTTGAAAAATGACTTATTAAAATTATTAATATTTTTAAGAAGAGTAGTATAATGCATATTAAATTTCCGGATTGCTAGTTTAACATTTGGTCTACTTCCTCTTGAATCTCAATAGACCAATTTTACCCAAAGTTCTTTGATTAATTTTCCGTAAAATCTATATTTAGTACAGGATTATGGATAAACTGACTTGAGAAAGATTTGATCATAGAAGATATGTAATTAATTACTCTTATAATGAGAGTTTTATCAAGGACAAATATAGATTGTTGGAATAGAATTAGGACACATAGTTTTGCAAGATGACCTTAACATTACTGCTGAGACAGAAACCCTTGCTCATGGTTATCTGTGAAAAGTGTAAATCCATTTGATTTTGAAATCACGTTTCAAAAGGATTTCCCAAAGAAAAAAGGTTCTCACTTGTGTAGTTGCTTGGTTCGTAGATAGTTGAGTTGTTCTCTGTTATAGTGTTTTCTTTACCTGTAATGGGCTATATGCAGGGGCGTAGCTAGAATTTCATGTTAGCAGGGTCCATAATTTTTTTTTCTAAAAATATATGTACAGCATAACATCTAATATAAATATAGTATAATTGTATTTTTTAAACAAACAATTCTAAAACAATGTAACATAAAAACAATTCATGAGAAATCAAACGTATCTATAACAACAACACAAAATACTAAGATGGGTCCTTGAACTTTTTTAGATGGGTCCATAAAATTTTTTTAATTACATATAAGTATTATTTTGAATAAATTTTTTTTTCAAGGTGGGTCCCTGGACCCACCAATCCGGCTCTAGCTTCGCCCCTGGCTATATATGGACACAGTGCATTCTTCTGGTTTGAAAGGGAAGCTTTCTGTAACTCCACTCAGAGTCTGGGCTGTTCTTTCCATTTTTATTGATTCTTTTTGTTTGCAAAACAAGTAAAACCCCCACCACTTTCCATTGAACAAGAAAGCTGGTTATTACATACTACAATTTGTGGCAATTTGTGGAAAAATCTGTTCTGGCAGCTTACTTCCTGATCCACTTTAATCTGATGATGTTTGTTGCCAATTTGTGGCAAAATTTTTCCGAAAATTTGAGATCTATTGACTTCAATATAGTCTTAACTTAATTTTGCAACATTGGCTGGGCTACTGCTTGGTGCGTGATGTCCAGACTTAATTTGGGCCTCGTCTTAACATTAAGTTTGATGTTTCTGCTTTTCAATAGTAAAAAAAAAAAAAGCTGCAGGTGTGCATGAAAATTATCATCTACAAGAAACAATTCATTAATAGTATTGTTGAACTATATATTCGGAGAGTTATGTTTGACTAGTTTTATTTTTTTTTAAAGTTAGTTGGCGATAAACCAACGTGATTTTATTAAAAAAAAATAGTTGGCGATAAACCAACGTGATTTTATTAAAAAAAATAGAGAGATTACATTACAAAGTAATTGAGGAAAAAAAAAAGGAGAAATCTAATAGACACTTATAATATCTATATAAAATAGAAAGATCAGCTCAGCGGTTAATGAACCACTGTCATGCATGACAAAGTGATTATATCACTAACTAACCTAGCAGATGTCAAAGAGGGATTGTTGAAGATTCTAGCATTTCGTTCTTTTGCAATTTAGCTAGCATCCTGCAGCCCATGTCAAATCCCAAATTATATGTTTCGATTTACTTGTGGAATCCCAAATTACAGGATTTTTAACTAGACTTTTTAATCTGGGTATTAATTCATCTTTCTAAATAATTAAAAGTTTAAAACAAAATTTGTCAGACTCTGTGGATTTTACAAATTATTCCCAAAAAAAGTATTTTCTTTATAAAACCAGCAAGAATTTTTATTATGTTTAAATACGTTACAAAAATAAATTATTTCTGAATAGTCAATTTTAAACTTTTTCCAATTATGTCTGAAATTTATGTCGTCATTTGTGTTGGCAACGTAGTATATGTTTCCTGGTAAAACATTCTGAAAAACACATAAAACATGAGATTTGTTTTAATTTTATTTTTTTAATGAAATGTGTATGAAGGTGAGACTCGTGGGAGAGAGCATATTATTGTGAGGTGCAGAGGCCAGGCTTTTCGGCCCAGTTCCTAAACATCTCTTTCCCGCTGCGCTCTTCGGCACCAGTGGATCCCCATTCCCCAGTTTTAGCCTTTAGGTTGGTTGGTTTTGCTCCTCAGGATAAAAGTGAAATCAGAATATCAGATATTGTTGCTGTAGCCGCAGTGACGTAGGCCCCACTTCTCATAAGTTGGGAAATGAGGGGACGGAGTCGGCGCTGCGCTCTCACCCTCTCCGTTTGGTCAACACAACATATTCTCTTTTATTTCAAAAGTTATTAAAAAGAAAATGATCGCGGATAAAATTCTGTTAAGAATTATTGAACCAATCGATATAGCAGATATCATGAGAGCGACATTTACAAAAAGGTTTCATTTCTCACCAAAATTGTTCATTTAATTTATTATTAACCATATATCTTTGTCAGTTATTTAAATTAAATTATTATGAAAATTATTTGTTATATACTTGTATCATACAGAATTGCAGACCGTAATTAAATAAGAAGAGAAAATCTCGTAAGTAATTAAGAAATGGCCTTCTCCAATGCGTTTTACTGGAGGCATTCTTACTTTTTCAGATAAAAGTATAACCCCCCAATTGGGCCTTTTCTGCCTACTATCACTTGTCAAGTTAATCGCCTCTCAATTTTTTTGTCGCGTCGCCATAAACCAGCTGGTGCAAATTGCACACAGACGTCCCCCCAACAATTTTTTAGTTTTTTGGACTTCACCTATTGCAAACTGTTCAATTTGGATATTCTGATTAATTCTTTGACTAGATAAGGGTAAAATTTTTAAAGAAAGAAATATTTTTATACAAACTATATGATTGTTGATGCAAACTTTAACCTCGCCAAGGGTTAACTTATCTGCATCACGGTAATGGCAATTGGTCCCAAAATTCTAACCAGAATAACTGTACTTTTGTTAGGTTCTCACAACACCGCCATTTACATCGGAATTTTTATTGTTAAAAGACAACCTACGACAAAGATAAGAGACATGGAGTCATGGAGAATGGATTGAAACCCAGAGAAAATAAATAAATAAACAGACGATTATGAACGGTCGTTTCACAAACTTTTAATACAAAAAAAAAACAAGATATATAGAAGGATAATTGTAAAAGGAAGGGAAGGCACCACCTATGGTTAACTTGACAGTTTTAACATACAATTTTACAAAGTTCTAGTAATAATAAGAAAAATTATAGATATGTTGTCAGTCTTATGAATTGGTAGTTTAATAGTATTTTCTATTCTATTAAAAATTGTTAAATGTACATTTATACTAAATTCAAGTTATCTTTATTTACAATAAAATCTACAAAAAATTTTAAAAAATTAAACAGCATATATGGTATAAATTAGTGTTAAATATTAAACATTTCATTTTTGAGTTTTGACGATTGTCAATATATCAAATAAATTTATTTTTTAAAAAAAATTCCATACATCACAAAAAAGAAAAAGATAAAACTTCAAAACTGTCCGAGAAGCTAACAGCAGAAAACACATGGAAAGAAGATAACAGTTGCCAGGGGGAATGAACGTGATGCTCATCTGGCCGAAAGAAAAAAAGATCTAGTAAATTATTTAGTCAGAAGAAAAAAGAATTTAAGGGGGAAAAAAAAATCAACGGCTGAGGAGTCAGGCCGCTGCTCTCCCATTGGCAGTTGATTGCGGCGCGCATTAACTGCTCTTTACGTCGCAAAAACTCTTCATTGGCCAACGACTTAACTTCCTCTTTGGAAATTTGAGAAAATGACGCATGGTCAAGGGTAACCAACCCGGACTCGCATCCTCGGCTGTCAAAAAAAGACTGCCGAGGACAATCATTTCCATTTTTTTATATTTAAAAATTTCAAAATTCAAATGTCGAATTCAAACTGTTGATCTTGTTCAATTTAACGAGCGATGCGTTTTCATATAAGTTTTATAAAATTAATAGTTAATTTGATATTTAATTAAATGCTCAACAAATGAACGTATTAGAATTAATTAAATCAGGTTCGTTCATTTGTTGAGCACTTAATCAAATATCAAATCAATTCCAAATTTTATAAAACTTATATGAAAACGCATCGCCCGTTAAATTAAACAAGATCAACGGTTTAGATTCGACATCTGAATTTTAAAATTTTTAAATATCAAAAAAAAAAGAAAATGACTGCCTTCGGCAGTCATTTTTTGACTGCCGAGGATGCGAGTGCTAACGAACCCAGCCATCAACAGTTAACGCCTTAACGGACACGGATCTATTCGGATCTAAAAAACCGTTTTAATTTTACTTCCTAGTGTTAACGGGCACTGATCGTTCCTACTCGGATTGACCTGATACAATATCCCTGAAGCCACTATTACTCTATTAGTAATAAACTGTATGAAACGATTGTAAAGATACGAATCCGATCACCATTATTGAAAAATAAAACGTAAAAGAAAATATGAAATAATTGTATTAAGTTAGTCATAAATTAAAATATCCGAACATCATTACCATCAATGAAAACTTAAAATGTAAATTAAAAGAAAATATGAAATAATTATTAGCGTTCGGTCATAAATTAAAAGATCCGAACCCGATTACCATTCATCAAAGGGAGTCCCCCATGGGCCCAATAGAAAGGCAGTGGCACTTGCACCGTTGCACGCACAACCATGTTACATTATCCTTTGCCAATTTGCACTTGGCTCAAGTGTCATTTCTCTCTTTTTTTTTTTTGCTCAAGTTGTCTTGTCTCATGTATGGCCGTATGGGTCATTTATTTCTCTCAAATATCCTAGTTTTTTTTTTTAACAAATTATCTTTTGTGCCCCACTGTGTACAGCAATCCAAAGATTGTTTCGCTCATAATTTACGTAAAACAGAAAAGATTTTGACTCGTGAGTCTTGATATTTCCTTTCCGTCAAAAACATCTGCGGTTTCTGAGTTCACGGACCTTGTCTCTCCTCTCCGTGCACAAGTTCCTCAATTTAAAATTCAATAATAGAACTCGTTTTCTGGTCTTACCAAAATCCAACTTTGAACTTGGCGGTGTTAAATCCCTGTGTACATGCTAAAAAGAAATAATAATAACTTGGAAAAATAACATGATGTGACTCCTGTGTAGGCCTGTCAAACGTGTCAGAATGACACGGAAATGGGCAAACTCGTTTGCGTTTCGTGTAGAGAAACGGAACGAAACCCCATTTCGTTTACCGTTTCGTTTGTCGAAACGGCACCAAATACCATTCCGTTTACCGTGCCACTTCAGAAATACCATATAAAACGGTTTGAAACTGGACTGAAACGGTCAAACGGTACATTTCGCTGTTCCGTTTACCGTTTCGTTTAAGAAAACGGAACATATCGCCATTTCGTTTGCGTTTCGTTTAATCTGAAACGTGGTGGCGAAACGGTAAACGCGTACCGTTGACAGGTATACTCCTGTGTGGAAGGGGTGATTTTAACCATGTCAACAAAGGAGTTGACAAAGTGGCTTTTTCTATGTTGAATTGTGCCCCCATTTTTTTGGATTGGAAATTAGAATATTTCTTTCAGGCAGCTCTTATTCACAAGATTCAGAGCAACTGAGCAAGAACCCATATTTACCTTGCATTGGGAATCAACTGATTTGCGTGACTAGACTGTAGATTAGATTCTCCCTCCCAGATTTACTTGTCTCTGCCATTTTACTGTTATGCTCTTTCTCTGGTATATGATACTCCCAATTATAATCTATGTTACTATTTACCATGCTTGTTAATTACCATGACACGGTTATGTGGTTTGGGTTTAAGATTGCGGCTCAAATACGACAAGCAAACCACAATTATTAAAATTTATTACAGACGGTATTGCTTTATTTCAGTGGTGACGCCAGGAAATTTTACAGAGTAGGCAAATATAAAAATTAAAATAAAAATTTATTTATGTTCGAAATATTTTGCTTCCGTAGGTGTAAGTTTTTTGTGTGATAAACACAAGTTAAAAATTCAGCTTCTGCTTGAAATTTATAGAAAGAAATAAAAGGTAAGGGGAACTTGAAACTTTTTCTTTCATTGACAAGAATGTTAATTTATACAGCAATTGAAACTTTAATTCCATGATTAGTTTTATAATTTTTACATAATTTCCATATAGTATGAATGGAAAAATATGACTGAATGAGTCGGAGAGAGCAATGTGGACCGCCACAACCAATGTTTTCAATTTCCTACCTGCACCCTTACTGGCCAGATGGCCGAAATCCGAAATTTCCTGGTATTTTTCAAAAATTTTCAGTATTTTATCTCACAATACCAGATACCGCCGTTTTGGTCACGTTCTGGTACCCGGTATTATCGAAATTTCCGATAAGCGGTAGGGTATTGAAAACACTGGCCACAACACATTGACGAAGCAAGAAATTATTTTAACGCGAGCACTGAAGTACTTAAAATTCAAAGAATTAATTTTGTATCAATTAAATTTAATAGAATTATCGTGTAAAAAAATAAATTTATTGACTGCAGTAGTTAACAATAGAATTATAGTCACATTTCAATGGGAGTTAAATTTAATGTGGATGTAGATATAAAAATATATACAAAAATATTGATGGAGATTAAAATATAGAGGACATTGTTCTTATTACGAAGCCACATTTTCCCCCCTTGGGTTTTCTTGTACGAGAATTGAAATTTTATAAAAAGAACAAACAGTGTACTTGAACTATCGTTCAAAATTTTTTGGAACACATTAAAATTTTCCTATGGATAATTACGAACCACACCGCTTTTTATCTTGACAGTGGTGCGTGCCAGCATGTCAACTGCCAACGAAAACCCTCAAGGCAATTAGGCAAGAAGAGGTCTACAACTACAAGTAAACAATCTTGGTAGATTTCTAATACATGCACGGGTTCATATAAAGGAAACGGTTTAATTAATTATTAAAAGGGCATGGTTTATTTTAGAGAAGAATTGGGGTCCAGGATTACAGGGAGGCAAGTAGCCAAGCATTTGGGTTTCCCATAAACCCATGTTTTAATGGCTTAAAATCTTATTTGTATTTGTTAGAGATGCATATTTAATTCAGACTTCTTTCTACTCCACCGATCCGAAGGAAATGTCAGGGGAATCCAAGACAAACCACGCCATGGCGGGTCTCCATTTCCCTTGGTCGTGTGTACCAACAAATCATGCAAGCGTGCAGGTTGCAGCGCCTTGTCACCATCTATTTGTTTTTCTACAGTTTTGTTCGACATTGATTGACTTTTATTTTATCCACTATTATGGTCTCGTACAAAATCATTGGACCGAGAACCGCAAATTTTAGTGACGCTTCTTTTTAAATTAATTTTAATTTAGATGATTATCATTCAAACTCAAAAAATAATAATCTCATGGTTAATTTGAGCAGAGAGCATCAAGTTCTAATTCTTTGTTTCCCAATTGTTTATTCAAACTTTAATGCTCTTTTCGTCGCTTCAGCACTTTAAAATACAGTATGAAATAGTTAGGGAGAGGAAAATATAGAGTTAAAATAATTAAAAGAAAATTGCATAGGATTGACATAAGTATCTCCTCCTATATGCGTACTGTCCAGCTGTATACCCACAGATGTAATTTTACTTGACGATTGTTATAATGTATTTTATACATAGTATGCGACAGGCCGTATATGATCTTCATGTACCTTACATTCCAGAAATTCAGTCGAGAGTCTCTCGCATAAATTGAGTCACGTAATTTATTCCATTGGCGGGGCTAAAAAATATATTTAATGGAGTTTATTACAATAATTTTTCTATTAATATTAATTATTTTTTATATACAAAAAATTAACATTTTTTACTACGAGAGTCAAGAATAAAATTATGGTCATTTTTTATGGAGGTCCAAGTATCAAGTATGAAATTTTGGTAAAAAGAAAAATGTCTATATAACAATTAACCGTGTGGAATAATAGATAAAGTTTACGATGGAAGAGAAAAGTTGAGAGAAACATTACATCCTATTAGTTCGCCCGCATTTAGCCAATTAAAAGTTTAAAACATACATGGTCCCCAATTTTAAAATATTGCACACTGCTTATTATTGTCATGATAATGACACAAATGACATGAGCCGCATATATCTATGCGGCCACAACCGCATCTCAAGTCTTAACACATAATTAACACTACCATTTTACTTTAATATTAGTTCAAATTATATAATTGTGTTCACTTTAAATTCAGAAAACGAACGTATCTCAACGTTAGAGATGTCCTTCTATTTATTTATGATTAAATTTTGTTGCTCCTACCAGTGGCGGAGATACATGGAGGGGTGGGGGGTCAATTGACCCCATTCAAAAAAAAATTTTGTTACCTAACATATAAAAATATGTACTTTTATAATGAAAAAATATATGGGTATACTAGTTTGAACCCCATTAAATTTATATGCTATTTTATTGGTTGAACCCCTCAAAATATATGGAAGTATCCTTATTTGGTTATTTTTGGGTAAAGATAGCATATTTCTTATAAAATAATAAAAGTTATTGAATGGGAACAAAAAAGTGGTGAGAACATTAATTCTCTACATCTAGGTAAAAGAATTATTTTAATTAAGTTGCAATTTGACATTAAATAGTTTTTGCAATCACGGCTTGTCAAAACCAAGAAATTTATGTAATTTTTTTTTTTTTTTGAATCCTTCACTCCTTGTGATTAATGAGCAAGAGCAGTTGAATAGCTTTTAGTTAGAATTTATATAGTCACATAACTAATATATATATAATATTGTAGTTAGAATTTATAAGTTTTATGTGCTATGTATGTGTTTTTTTTTCTCCTTTTATGTGCTTGCTTTTAAATTATATTTATACTTTTGTATTTTGTAAACTTTTGAACCATTATGATTATATATAAAATGTGAATTTATAATTAAATATATTAAATGTATGAATATTGAAAATTTTTTGAACCCATTCTAAAAATTTCTGGTTCCGCCACTGGCTCCTACATGAATCCATGGCTTAATGCCTGATATTGGTATATACGCTCTCCTACTTCCAACAATTCTCATTGCTTGTCAGGTAATTTCCAGACAAACCATACACCTGCGGGTCTCCTTTTGCCAAGATCCTGGCTGCCAACGACTCATGCTTGGTTACAACTCTCTGCTACAACATTTTCTTGAATTTATTTTATGCTCTTCTTTTTCTATGGATGATAATTGAACAGACCGGATACATAACTAACAAAACCAGATCCCATTTATTGCTGGAACTGTTTTTCAAAAGGGCAGATTCGGGCTGTTGGAAGAACTCATCTAATCGGTCCATCATGACATGATCTTTTGACTTTTAGATGACTTTTGTTTTGAATAATGAATTTCGGAAGTAAATATCTCACTTAATAAGGTTAGAGAAAGCATGGTTAATGTTTCTTTAGTAAAAGCATGGCAGATATTAAGTTGTCATTTAAATATTCGTATGGATGGAGCACAATTTTAGCGAGCGCATTACTTCACCATTTGAAACTTCTATGCAATGCATGCAATTTAACTATGTATTTATTTTTTTTCAATAAAAAAATATGCACGACCCATTTCCACTGTACCTTGTATAATAAGCTAATATTTATTTTACATAAATAAAAATAATTGTTCAATAAATGTGAACCAATAATGAATGTACGGTCCAGCCAATGTTTTATTTAAATATGCCATGAGCTACCTAATGATTGTGTATTGATATTTGTAGATTATTAGTTAGATTAATTAGTACAGACACACATAGGAACAGCTCATAAAATCCTAAAATTAATCAAAACACTCAATTTAAAATTGGGCCTATTAGAGCCGCTTAGGTTGAGTGGATCCCCTCACGTTTATATCTCGCTAATGATTATTGGTTACCAAGAAAAAAACAATTAACACGATCGCTTCACTATAACCAAGCCATCACATCAATTTACACAATTACACTTAACAAAACCATCCAAATCTTAACTTAATCCGAAGGGATTTGGTTCTCTTAATTCGGGCCGCAATGTTATTTGATCCTTGCACGTGACTCGATTGCCAAATCAGAGAGAGATTGAGCACACTTCCATGCTACAAGCCAAATTTTCTGTGCCAATTGCGCATTCATCATTCCGTGCGGTTTCCCCCTGACAGAAGATTTAAATAATTTGATTGTTAAAACGTATTGTCAGTGACTCGCAACACTGAGGCACTATCTTTTGCCACAAGGATCAAATCTATCATTTGTGGATACGATGCTTGTCCCAAAGTGTAATGAAGATCCTTTGGATATTCTGATTATTAGCTCGTAATTAGAGTGAAATCAGCACTTGATCCCACGGGAACATTCTCCAAATAATAATAACAACCATAAAAATCATGCACTTGCACCAACTTGCATGACCACAATTATGCTAGTAGTATACATGCTCAAAATTTATGGTGAACTACCTTTTCACTGTCCTTTTTGAATGAAAAAGGGTTGTTATAACTTATAAAGACTTCAGTAAAAAGGAAAAAAAATAAAAACATAAACAAAACTGGTGATATAATAATTTATCCAAAATTTGAATGTGCCAGTATTGACAGCTTAGGCATACCACCTCGTGAGATAACAACCAATAAAGTTATCAAACCATATTTCCCAAACCATTTGTCTGGCTTTCTTTGGTCGCACAAAAAAAAAATAAATAAACTTTATCACTTTAATGTGACATCAAACAATTAGGCAGGTTTAGACACAATAACAGATCCGTAGTTTAAAAAGTTACGAGCGAGGCTTAAAGTTTGCAATAAGAATGTAAAAATAATTTAAACATAATATGGTAATATTTTTTTACAAAATAAATGATATATCAAAACAACCTCGATTTGTTTATTCATTCGCAAACAAAAATTCGGAAAAAATTATAATTCATATAATTCAGAAAGTAATGTTACTGTATTTTAAGGTTACAGGGAAGTTAAATTTCAATTATCTTGATAGCTGGAGAGAATTATATGATATGCGCATATTAACGGGTTTTTTTTTTTGGGGGGGATCTAACATGTCTCACACACAGCTAACAAATCTGCTTCATAATTTGCTGAGGCGTCATAACCAGGGCCATAGAAAATGAAATAGTCCATACAATAAGTTAGGAGAAGTATTAATGTAGAAGATATCAACATGTCCTTTCCTTGTTAAGTAACTAAACACATTTATATCACCAAACAGGCAAGCACACAAATACGCCAACCTAACTCCAGAAGCAAGCAAGCAAGAGAATAATATACCATATAATTTCTCTCTTCTCATACCTTAATTTAATTCAGATATATACGAATGGCTATGGATGGGTGCACGTCTCCAATTTGAAGCCAAAAGGACACACAAACATTCAAATCTCTGTGTCCAATCCTATAGCTACAAATACGTGGTATTATACTGACAATAATTTCAAAGTCTGAACATTATCCAAAATACTTATGTCGGTTATTTGACACATAATTTGGAGTTTTGGGATGGTAACAGAGGATCTGAGAGGGAAAGGTGTGAATCGTGCGCGCCAAGACCACACCCACAAGCCACGAATCGGCCACCTCCACCGTCTCCAGGCCTCACCCAACCCAACCCAACCTTTGAGTTTGAGGCCTCTCCCTTTTTGCTTTCTGAGCGACAATCTTGATTCCTGACCACTAGCATGTTTCCACGTAGTAATCCCATTTTGTGTGGGACCCTGCGGATTTGTCACGCAAACCACACAGATAGTATTCTGTGTTTCTCGCTCTCGGCTTTGCTAGAATGAGCAGGAGCCAGGAGGTGAGGTGAGGTTGATGGTTGGTGGATTTTGTAAGAATGCGTAAATTAATTTTAGTCGGAGATCGCTGTAGGAATTAATTTTTGGCAACAAAAATTATTTGAGAATTATGGCGACTGATGCAAGATTCATCAACCTCAAATGATTTGAAAAATTAATTATTTTAGTCTTGTAATATTTGATCAGATGTAAATGAATTTCAAATCGTATCAAATTTGATGCATAGTAAATTAAATGGTGTTGTTTCTAAAAAAATACATTTAATTTTTTTTCCCCGAAATTATTTATAAGGGACTAGGGGTTGCCGAGTTCACATATAAGTTGGTTGGATAAAGATAATATTTTTCGTTGTGGTAGATGCATTTTTGACACTGACTAAACAGTTTTGAACTTTTGGTCAAATAAAACACAGAGTTTAATATATTAAGTCTTTTTTGTTTTCGTTTGTCAAACATCCATTCGCTGCTACTAGTTCATAGTCAAATACTGTGATCATCACTTTTCACCTGAGGTAATTTTTCAATGTTTGGTACTTTTCAGTCTTATCAGGATAGTGCATAAAACAACTATACATCGGTAAGTCAAATTGTTGTTCTTCTAAAACACTTTTAGACGTGGTTTACACTAAACACTATTTAATCTAGCCACAATTTTTACTAGTTTTTCTAGCCTCCAATGATGGATGTGCGGTTAAAATAAACAGTCTACTTAACCTGACCATTTAATTTAGCCTCCAATGACGAGTACGTGGGTTAAATTAAGCAGTTTACTTATCCTAGCATCTTATCTAAGCTAATTAAAAATATCCAAGGCTCCAATGATGAACGGTCAATTGTAAATTTCTTTTTAACCTCCATACATAATTGTCCTGACTCATGATTTCCTTCTAACGAGCAAGATTATTTGGATATATAAACCATGCATGGTTTCTTATTTTTTTCCCCCCATGTGAAACGTCACACTTGTATATAAATTAATAAATTCTTTCATATCTTACGTTCCACTTGATGAAATAAGATCCGACGATTTCTCGTAATCAGCCAGAGATGCGTTGTGTTAAGTGTGACTTGGATTTTATTTTTAAGGATCCTAATATATGGGTAAGGATCTCTCGATAATTAATTTAACTCCAAAAGTTCAAGAATAATTATTACTTAGAATTTATTTTTATATTTTAGCAATTTTAACATATCTCTACGAATAATTATATCACATAAAAACTGAGGAAAGTTGGTGCAAATGTATCCAACGATTTGAAATTTTTAATAATTCGAAATTATCACTCTTGATGCGCAATCATGCATAATTTAAATAGTTAAAATTTTACCGGTGCCATGATATTTAAGTTCATAATCAATCACGTATACTAGAATATTTACTTTTAAATCTTTTAAATCGATTTAATGAATTTAAGATTGTCAAATGGTTCCATTTCATATATTAGCCCCATCTCTAGGGACAAACTTTTGCACATTCTTTTTTTTTCCTTTTTGGTAAAAAAATTGTCTGCTTGTTGGTCAGATGAATGCTGTGTATTATTTTGTACTTAGAATCTGATAAGATATTAATTCAAGAATCTGAATACCATGATAAGATGTTAATTTGAGAATCTGTAAAATCATCGGAGACGATATCATTTTAGAACTCGATGGTAAGCTTAACACAAATTATACATATCAGGATTGATGAAATTTTGATCAAAATGTTATTGTCCGTCAAACGACTCGTAATTTAAAATAGAACGTATTTAATTAACAATTTATACTCAAATATCAAATGCTCTAAAATGCATAAAAGGTTATATATATACAATATCTGATACTGACGATACGTTCCTATTATTTTTTAAATTTATTTATTTAACTCGAAAAAATACTGTTAAAATTATCAAATTTATCCGTTGCTTACAACTAGGATCCATTTTTAAACTTCATTTCTTCCAAATCAATTGATGTGTTTTGCGATGATTAACTACAAAATATTACATTTCAGACGTATGTAGAACTCAAGATTTATGTGCAGCTACGTCTAAAACTTTTGAATTTTACATCTAGTTCTGATTTTTAAATGCAAGGTCAGAAGCAAAATTAGGACTTTATTTTTCATTATCAGATTTAGACGTCTCATCTTACGTACTATTACCATTTTAAGTTCTAGATTTTATTTTACGTATAATTCATTAATCATTGCACACTAGCTGGAGGGACAGTCCCTTGAAAACAAAAATAAAATAAAATAAAAAATAATTAAAGATATGATAAAATTACAGAAATTGCTATTTTTTTTTTCTTTTTGGCATAAACCGTTAAATACCTGTATAGGACTTTGAATGAAGCAATTTTTCCTTTATCCTTACCGAAAATAACAAGCAGTTAAATTAGCTTTCTAGCTTGATCCAACTCAAAAGGCAAACTTTGTCATCCCACTTAAACCAAGTATCTCTAAATCACTTGCCAACGCACATTCTCATAATAATTATACACCTCCCCATTCACATGCTAAACATAAAGAAAGAAGGGAATAATAGAATACTCCTTATGACAAAATAGAATAAACCCATAAACCCCCAATGATGGGAACAAGAGAATTTCAACATGGCAGAGAAAACCCCTATCCTACAATAATATAGAAGGGAACCGGATAAGCATATAATTGGTGAACCAACCAGCTTGCAAGTAAACTAGACTTGCAAGTAAATCCAACACCAAACTTACATCTACTTCTCTACTCCCCTAATTCTTACTGCTACAACTAAAACTAGAACATGAGAATATCCCTTGATTTTTATATGGGGAATTGGGTTTTAGGGGAAAACAAAATATTGGATAAGGATGGGTTTTTGACAGTGTTGTAACAAGGTAGGGTAAGAATTGCAAAGCACCACACGGCTCATTTTAGTCTCTTTTTCATTCACCTCTGCCTATTTTGCAAATCATGCTGTATCCAGATAAGAAACCGATAATTTTTGGATAAATTGCTCCTCCCTGGACTCCTCCCGCTCTGAAATTAATTCTTTATCCACATGCGCACTTTTAGGGGATCAATCTTTCATGTGCACCCTTCGATCTTCTATAAATGAAAAACAGAGCCCCAGATACCCCTTTTCTATGGTCAAATTTATTAAAAAAAAAATCATATTTAAAAGCTGTTAAACACAGTCAAGTTCGAAAAACAATTTCATCGTGGAATAATCAATAATATATTAGCTTGTTTCAATATTTTATTCATCGATTTTCTTGCAACACTTCAATAGGATAAGAAAAACATACAATTATGCTTGTTTCAACAAAACCACATACGCTAGTAATTCACCTTTTTTAAAAAAAATTTGTTAAATTATGCCATATCCAATTTTTGTTTTCAAGCAAATTTTACCAAAACACTAGATATGATTATATGAGCTCCACATTTTGTGTACATTTATTTCAAAATATTTTAACCTGGGTCCTCCACTTTTATAAAAAAATATATACATATTAACATTTCAATAGCAACACTGAGAAGTATATCCACACAATCACACATAGATACACTACTAGGTCCATAAGGGTCTACATCAAAGCAAATAACTTCCCACGGTTCATAAGCAAAAGTGTTCCTCATTTTAAATTCAAACCCCCTGGTCCCCAAGCCAGGTCTTGTATAAATAGCAGGAGCCCCTCACAACCTTTTAACTGTGTCCCATTTCTCCTCTGTTCCATCACCTCTTCAATTGAAAAAGAAAAGAAAAGCTCCTCTTTCAACCTCTATAATGGAGAAGAGGAGCTGGATTCGTGGAAACCTTATCGGATCAGGATCCTTCGGCTCTGTTAGCCTCGCCAATGACAAGTCCACTGAACGGGTTTTCGCTGTTAAATCCGTAAACCCGATATCTTCTCTGCCTCTTTCGATCTTGTCATTGGAAAATGAAATAGAAATTCTCAAGAAGGTCAATTCACCCCATATTGTATCTTATATCGGCGATGATACAACAAAGGAGGCCAATTCGGTCGTGCGCCGAAATCTTCACATGGAGTTCGTACCGGGGGGTACAGTCGCTGAGCTGGCGGTTAAGAAAGGAGGACTGGAAGAGAGAGAGCTTCGTGGCTATGCTAGATGCTTGACACATGCCTTGCATTATCTGCACTCGGTCGCTGGCATAGTGCACTGTGATGTAAAGGGGCAGAATTTGCTGGTCGGGTCGGGCCCAAATGGTGCCAAGCTATCAGATTTTGGATCCGCCAAGTATCTAGCCGACATAGAGAAAGGTGTGAACTTGATTGGCGCCACTCCCTATTGGATGGCTCCTGAAGTGGCGAGAGGAGAAGCACCGAGCGCAGCCTCTGATGTGTGGTCCCTCGGTTGTACAGTTCTCGAGATGACCACTGGTTCCCACCCATGGGCTGAGCTTGGTTTGGGCAACACTGACGTGGCAGGGTTGTTGGTCCGAATCGGGTACGGTGAAATTTTACCCAAATACCCGGTCAACTTGTCTAACGACGTGAAGGATTTCCTCGACAAATGCTTGAGATTGAGCCCAATTGATCGTTGGGGTTGCGAGAAATTGCTTTGTCATCCTTTCCTAGCTGACGTGGCGGAAGCTGATTCGACCGGCCCGTCTCCACGAGGCGTCCTAGATTGGGACAGTGAGGAATTCGAAGATGAGAATGAAGAACGTGAGTTTGAATTTGGTGATTTAGAAGAAGAGCTATTTGGTTCTGCAATGGAGAGATTAAGCGCTCTCTGTTCTGAGGAGGAGAGCTTGGAATGGGACAGTGATGGCTGGGAGACTGTCAGGTGGGGCCCGGAGGGAAAGGAAAGGACCGAATCAGAAATTTTGGATTGTGGGAGGGGGCCAGTGGAAAGTGGGGAAATGGGTGGAGAAGGTGTCAGCGAAGCAAGTGGGAATTGGGTGTGTGAGGAGGAAAGAAGGGATTTCGGTTGCAGTAACTGTGACTGCGGCGGGTGTTTTAATTGTGACTGCTGCTGTTGCAAGGGCAGTTGCAGTTGCAAGGGTAGTTTGGTTGGCTCAATTGGGGCCTTGGTTTGTTGGAGAAAGTTATTGATTTTTTATTGTTTAATCAATTTGTTATTGGAAATTATGAGATTTATAATGATAATAAATTTATATTTGCAATTCAATTGTTGTCAATTTAGTTTTGGCTGTGTCTGTGCTGTGTTTTGCACGAACGATTTTGCTCTTTTTAATTTAAATTTTCACGTCTGTTCTTAACACACACATAGTTGTGCTGAGAGGGAATTTATTCGGTACAATGCCCTTTTTCTGGCGAACTGTTGTTCTCTGGTAGTTGGTACTGTTGATGCTTTCCAAACAAGAATCTTGACAGAGACAAAAATTGGTTGAAGTGAACAGAATATGATGTAATTAATCAGTTAAAATTATTAATTAACAACGCTTAATTGTGAATCAGTGATCTTCAACTACCATTTAAAGTACCTGATTACAAAATCAGAATATTAAAATGGCTCTCGAGAACAGATAATCCATATAATCATGCTATTTCTATAGGTAATTTTCTGTTTCAAAACAGCTGAAGTACCTCTTTCCCAAGCCCATTCTACAAAAAAGGAAATAAAAAACCAAACCACAAAGAGTACTATATGTCTATATCCAAACGCAAAACAAGAAAACAACATGTACAGAAAATGTGACCCAATTTTAACAAGCAAAAAGAGATTGATAACAAAAAGGCGCAAAACCAGTAACGGTAATGGTATTAACTTTATCAAATTGAGGCCCAATAACTTGCGAGAGGCCTATATTGTTAATATGTCAAATAATTAATCTCTAGCCCATGAGGTGCTGAAACCAGCCCATAACAGGTATCAGTGGGCGAACTCGCGTGCAAATCACGTGACCAGAAGACACAGTGCGACCATATATAATCCTCAGGAAGCGATGCCCTAATTTTCTCTCCTCCGTCCGCTCGCCAAACCCCCTTTTAAACCCCCATTCCATTTCCATCCCCACCGAAACCCTAGCTGATAACGCTTTTTTAAGGTACCTCAAAGTCTAATTTTATTCTCCTAATTTTGTTCTAATTTATGCGATTTTTTACTCCTTCGCTTCTTTTTCAGTGTAGTTTTTTGTAAGTGAAGCCAGAATGTCTGACGACGAATTAAAGGAAGAGAAGGAGCTGGATCTGTCATCCAATGAGGTCGTCACTAAGTATAAGTCGGCTGCGGAAATCGTCAACAGTAATTTTCTCATTTTAATTTTGCCTGTGATTGTATCTGTTGTTTTTGCCAAACCAACTGATTTTGATTGATAAGCAAAAGCTCGGCACTGGGTGAATTACTGTAATTGGCCCTGTTAGAGTAAGTAATTGACAAACCCTAGGTTTACTTGCAATGACTGTTTTATCTTGGCTGAAACCATAGCAATCTTACAATGCTATGTAAAAATTATGAAATCACATTTGCTTTATGATATTCTGATTCCAAAAATTGCATTTGTTGGTAACTCATAATTATCCTGTTGTCGAGTTTTTGTATAATATGTAACAGACAGATAGTATAGACTTGATGCTCTATGAAAATGATAATTCCTTCATAATTAAGATTCCGATGGCTATTTTTGCTGCTAGTACCTTAGTTGCTCTTTCTGAATGATTCTACTAACATGAAGTATGGACCCACTACAATACATTCTTATACCCTGGTTCGACTTATTATTAACAGATTCTCTGTACTGAATTCTGATAACACTGGTCCCACCTATTATTAGCCTGTAAATGATCTTTTTATTTTCTACAAGAAGCTTATGTTATTTTGGGATGTTATGACAGAGGCACTTCAGTTGGTTATCTCTGAGTGCAAGCCAAAGGCAAAGATAGTTGATATCTGTGAGAAGGGAGACAATTTTATCAGAGAGTAATTACCTGAGCTTTTCTCATTATACATAAAAAGCAGCTTATATTCTTTCTGGACATAGTGAAAGTTATGTGACCCTAATCATCCAGGCAAACTGGGAATATGTACAAGAATGCAAAAAAGAAGATTGAGAAAGGTGTGGCATTTCCAACATGCTTATCCGTCAATAATACAGTGTGCCATTTCTCTCCACTTGCCACTGATGAATCTGTACTTGAAGAAAATGACATGGTCAAGATGTAAAGTTCAGAACTTTTATCTTTCTTTTTTTATCAGTTACATTTTGATCTGGGAAGATATGAAATTCTACTGCTCTTCCATTTTTACAGAGACATGGGGTGCCATATAGATGGCTTTATTGCTGTGGTTGCTCATACGCATGTCATCCAGTCCGGACCAGTAACTGGACGTGCAGCAGATGTACTTGCAGCTGCAAATACTGCAGCTGAGGTCGCATTAAGGCTTGTCAGGCCTGGAAAGAATGTAAGTAATTCCTCAAATTTTAAGAAAAGTTTTATTCGAGGATCTGTTAATAAGCAAAACAACCCTCTTCATTAAGATTAAGACGTGAAGCGAGGAGTGTTGTTACATGATATCTCTAGAGGATGATAAGACCAAGCAATGGATTTACTAGTCCATGTGGTGCTTTATTTTGTTGTCATAGTTACACTGATGGAATTCTTTTACCTCTCTATATGTTCTCCCCATCCCTATTTAACTTCCCAGTTTGACCTTATGATGATAAAGGTTGACAATGGGTATTGAGTCATTGACTCTGGCCTTGTTTTTAATACGACAAGCATTCTTTGTGAATTTTCTATCACAGAACAAAGATGTGACAGAAGCAATCCAGAAGGTGGCAGCTGCATATGATTGCAAAATCGTGGAAGGTGTTCTGAGCCATCAGCTGAAGCAATTTGTCATTGATGGAAACAAGGCCATTCTAAGCGTCACCAATCCTGAAACCAGAGTTGATGATGCTGAGTTTGAGGAGAATGAGGTCTATTCCATCGATATAGTTACTAGCACTGGAGAAGGAAAGGTAAAGTATTATTTTGGCTTCTGTTTCCTATTGTACCATGCTGTCCTTAGCACTAACTAGGGTTTGATTTGTATGTATGTACTTAACCAATAGACATACTTCTGATTGATTTCCTTCTTTGATTCATTTGTTAACTCACTCAAGTCCCCTAAACAAAATGCTTGGTGATTGGAGCAAAGATGGTAAGAATCAGAGCACCAACCTATGTGAATCTAATTTTGATTCTTGACCAAATGAACAGATGTAAAGGATAGTAGTAGTTTTATTTTTAAGATTTTTTTTACTGTAAGAATCACTCAAGTTTTTTGAATGGCAAGAATTTAATTTTCACATCCAACGTTTGCTGTGCTACACAAATTCAAATGATATAATGTTTATCTAGTTAGTTGTATAAAGTTCTAAATTTGGAAACAATATGTATGCAGCCAAAGCTGTTGGATGAGAAGCAGACCACAATCTATAAAAGGGCGGTCGATAAGAACTACCACTTGAAGATGAAGGCATCCCGGTTCATTTTTAGTGAGATCAACCAGAAGTTTCCTGTCATGCCTTTTACTGCCAGGTATGTTCTCATTGTTATTATATTAGTATGCTACTTGTATAGAATAAGTTTTAGGCTTATGTAATCACTTATTATTATCTTGCTACCTTTAAGAGCTTTGGAAGAGAAGCGTGCCAGATTGGGACTGGTTGAGTGTGTTAATCATGAGCTTCTTCAGCCATACCCTGTACTTCATGAGAAACCAGGTTCATATAGTCTTTCAGACTCCGCTTCTAGTTTATTTATGGCGAATTTCTTGTTTCTTCTATTTTCGGAACCACTTGGATATATTTATTTTGCAACCAAGCTATGGGTAGCTGCCAGCTTATGTTTTATTTTTGTTAAGATAACATGAATAAGGGAATTGTTAGCTGAAGCATTTGATTCTTTATATGTAACGATGATCAAGAAGGGAATGATGGTATCAAGACAGTTGTCATGGACTCATGGTAACTATCAGATTTAAGAGTGTTTGCTGACAAGTTGAGACAGTCAATTAAGAATGTTCAATTCTTTTGCGTATCACTTTGTCCAGGTTTTTGTAAATAAAGCTATAGAGATTATAATGTTGTGATTGCAGAACATTGCATCTTTCAGCTAATAAGCAAAGCAATCAATTTTAAAAAAGAAAGAAGAAAATGAAATTTGCTTTCAGTGTTGTTATGTTTGAATTACTGTATTCTGGTACATTGCATACTTGTAAGAGTGCATACTTTTTATTCATTTGATATTAACTCCACTAATAATGGATGATTGCAGGTGACCTAGTCGCTCATATAAAGTTCACAGTATTGTTGATGCCAAACGGATCTGACAGGATCACATCCCACCCGCTTCAGCAGTTGCAACCAAGCAAGTCCATTGATGACAATGCTGAAATCAAAGCATGGCTTGCCTTGGGTACCAAAACAAAGAAGAAGGGAGGCGGCAAGAAGAAAAAAGGTTCATATCTTTGCACATATCAAGTATCTGATTCTTTGAAACAACACAATTATTTCTTGTAACTAAAATTTATTTCCTTCCTTTTGTGTTTTTAATTTGTTTACTGGTTAACAGGAAAGAAAGGAGAATCAGCTGAGGCAGAGCCAATGGATGAAACATCAAATGATGCTGCAGCCTAAGGATATGTGGATGTCACAGTTTTGGCAAAAGATTTGCTTGGTGTTAGTCTTTTTTTCATTAGAGACTCAGCTTTGTGTATTTCACAAAACTATTTGGCAAGTAAAGTGTCCATAGCTTCAGCTATAGAATGATATGCATTACTTTCAGTAACTTCTGCTCTGCTGAAGCCCTTTTTTAATTTAGTGTACTAATGAAGAGCGTAATGTTTAATGCTTTGTTTGATGAGGTAATCTTGTTCAGATTAATCTTTGGTAATTGAAATCACTTTTTGAATGTCTGATCTCTAAATGTATTGTTTCATTACCATTTTTTTTTTTTCGTGGAAGCTGGAGGCTGAAATGTTTGAGCCTGGCCGTCACTGAATAAATTTTATTTTTTTTTCTCTGGGAAATTGGTTGCGGAGCAAGTTGGTTTATTAGTTGCTATTTGTTTAAGGGCAACCTTATCAAGCTAAAGCTTTGACGGATTGGTTTATTGGTTGTGAGGTAGGTGGCAGAGTCTGAAATGAGATGGGATGAACCAGGACAAGTTGATCATGCCTTTGTTTCCCGCCATTTATTTTATTTATTACTTTAGGTCTTTTGGTAGTGTTGGGGGAATGATCTTTCGTTACATTTTCGGGATGTCAAGGGAACACACGTACATTTTGCTAAATACGGGAACCTCTGGGAATAGGTCCCTATGTGTAGTGCTTGATGGGCGCTTGAAGGGGTGTTTACAGGAGGCCTGGCACTTAGAGCATTCATTGGAATCCACTTGTGCTGAAACACAAAGAAGGGTATTGTTACATACAAATTAGAAAACAAAACAAACAACCTGGTTGATTAAGAATATTTTTTCAGATAATAATGCATACAGGATATGATTAAGAATGATGAATTAAATACAGTATATGCCTCCGGGATTTTGTTCCAACGGCATGTAGGCATTTCTGTTAATTAAAATAAAATAAGTGTTAGGCAATCCCGGCATGATCTTCTCTAGAGATTGCATAATTCTTTCTATACCATATTTGTATCTTTCTATTTCTTTATTATGCTGCATTATCGTGTTTATTTTGCTGCATTGATTTATGCAGGAATATGGATTATTACGGAAGAAACTAGGCTGACGGCATTGTGGTCATTAATTTTAAAAAATCGATTTTTAAAAACTAAAGTATCAGTAAAATTTATCAAAAGGATAAATATTTATATTTTATACAAGTTATGATTCAAAAGGTCAATTCAAATTAAATATTTGAGAATACAATTTTTAGAAAAATATAGCCATATACCCCTCAATTATTTTTCAATCAGCAATATACCCTTCTATTCTTTGATATTAGCCATATATCCCTTTAATCATAACTAGTATAAATGTTTACCCATTTTATTAATTTAAATATAAATGCAAATTTTATTTACAAAGATCAAATTCAAATCTTAGGACAAAATTGAAATCCGCACTCATCTGCCTTTACGTCTTTATCACTTATCCAACCAACCACAGTTTTATTTATAACTATCACCTTACAGCAGTTCTTATATTTTTTGCATTGTCATTGGCCAAACTTGAAGAGGTTATTCCAAAAGGAAGGACTTGGATAACAGAGTGTATGCTACTGATGTGGAGCGAGGATATGCAATAGAAAAGGCAACAGAACTTGAGGAATCGCTTGGCTCAACCTTTCCCATTTTTCACGAGGCAATGCTCCAATCTCATGTTACTGGAGGCTTCTGGCTGGTGAATATTTTACTTGCCTCTTTAATTTAGGGTTGTTTATACCTGAGTAGAATTGCCAATGGACCAGGCTGTACTGGATTAATTTAGTGCGGCAACATTTCAGTATTTAAAAGGTGATGAGCAGTGGGCTTGGCTCACTGTGGTTAGCTTCACCACCTAATGCTTTTTGTTAAAAGAATTAAAATTAGGTGGTAAATTTCCCTTTGAAGAGTCTATAAAATCTACCCTGGAGATGCACTTATCCAGTGTGTTAAGTCTAACCTCAGAATGATATATCACATGCCAGGTATTATATTGTACTCATTTGCAACCAAGGTCTGCATCAATATTTTTTTGGTTGTAAACATTTGTCTTCAAAAGTTATGTGCCCAATAGAACCTTGCATTCTTTTGAACCTCACAAAAAAAAAAAAAAAAAAAAAAAAAAAAAAAAAAAAAAAAAAAAAAAACACCATCAATTCTTCGATAAGCATAAAAAAAATTCTATCTGATGCAAATTTAACAACCAGAGATCAGGGTTTACTATTTCTACTTTTCTAGTTTTAGTACCAGCAGCAAAAGGCTGATGCAGACCTATACTGGCATAATAACGCTATAGTAATGAATATGACCCTTGCAATAGGGCCTTCCGGTATAATTTTGCAGGAAGCACTTGCCAAAAAAAGACTCCAACATATCTTTATTAGATAAGAAGGGGTGGAGTCTGACACATTGTACCTTGCAAGTAAACGAGGTCTAAGTGCCGGCTGGAGGGGCTTTGCTATAGACCATGAACTTGTCGACGGTGATGCTGTTGTATTCCAACTGATTGATTCCACAACTTTCAAGGTGGCATTTTAATGACACTGTGTGCATGTCATGATGTTGGTTCATTATTCTCTTTTATCAGTGAACAATTTACTTCTCAAGTAGAGATGAAATTAGAATGGAAAGGACAAGTTTTTGTAATTGACCTTTTTTTTCCTGATATAGCTCATGATTTGGTAGACCCTTTCGAGTCATTGTTCCTTTTGCACTTTGTTTATCTTTGGAAGTTTAGCGCTTTCTCTTTTTTGTCCCCTAAAGTCATTAGAAACCACCTTAGTTGTTAGAAGTTATTGTGATCACAATCTTATTGTATTTCTTCTGCAACTTGCACCCAACCATTTTTATGTCCTGTGCTGCTACCAGAAATTAATACATGACAGATGACCCTGAGTCAATCAAAGTCATCTTGGTACTAAAATAAGTGTATAATTGTCACATAAGCAGCTAATTCATAACATTCATGGGTAATACAGTATTTAGGTCTTCAGTATTGAAATTTAGCCAAAATTTTTATATGTGGTTTGTTGGGTGGGTCCAGCTCTTATCTAGCCAAAATTTACTATTCTTAGATCCTTCATATTATCATGATTTGTTGCCCATACAACATTTCCGGTTTAATTTGAATATTCAGTATTTATCTTTATCATTTTGCCTTATTCTAATGTGCAATTCCTGTCACATGATAAGGATTAACATAAGAGTTGTTTTCAGGTATACATAGTCAGAGCAAGTGGATATCATGATGAGTGATCGTACATGGCATATGAAAAGGTATGGATTTTTTTCCGGTTTTAAAGCATAAAAATCCTGGAATGACTAACACCAACTGTCATAGGTACAAATCACAATACAACTAGTAAGATTGTGTTGGTTTGGATATGGAACTCCATAGTGAAAATGTTAATTTGATAAAGAGCGAATTACACCCTACTAGATTTCTTAATATCAAGATCATAAGACTTTGCTGCCCAAAAACTATTGTGTAATTGTTAAGATAGCTTATAGATTGTAAATTACCGTATTGGTATTTCATCCGTGCAAAATCAGATATGGATAATTATTATATGGTAAAAATGATGGTGATATGGATAGGATACAAGTTACAGATATCTGAATTTCTATCAAGGTGCAGTATTGGTATTTCATCCATGCAAAATCAGATATGGATAATTATCATATGGTAAAAATGATGGTGATATGGATAATTATCTGCAGTGTCCTGTTCTATTTTCACCCCTGGTTAGAAATGTTGGGTATTGTGTTCAAAGAATGCCACAGATCATTCCTCGCTATAATTTAGAGCACCAGAAATTATACCATTGTCAACAGATTTTTAAGTTAGGAATATTCAAAGCACAGATTAGTATAATGCGTGGATTTCGCAGGATGTAATTTTGGTAGGAGGTTAGAACTATAGTCTACATATGATTTTTGAACTTTTGCGAGTTTTAAGATTATGAAAATGATACGTTGCATAACTTTCTTCTTACCATTTTCTTTTCCTGTTTTAGCAGGTTTGATGTGGATAGTGTGTCTAGATTGATGGAATTATAGAAGATTTTTTGGCATATTGATTTGTTGTCTTGGTCTTGTCCTTGTCCTCGACTTTATATCTGCAATGATGATGCTATCCAATTTTAATGCTATTCTTGTGTACTACAAACTTTATGGAACAATTCTTGTAAATGGTATTAAAAGAGCAGTAGGCAATAGTACGTTTATGAGATGCAGTTTCTGTTGTCTTGTTGATTTAATTGTTCTTGTTATCCTTGCACTGGAGATGATCCAAATTTGCCTGCCTAGGAATTGCTTACCAACCTAAGACAGTAAGACCCCACTGAGCATTTTACAGGCAGAGGAAGAAAATTGCTTTGTTAGAGAAAAAAGAGGAAGCTATTTGAACCTAAAATGAATTTGGGTCTGTAACCTGTCTATCATGCAATAAAACCAAAGCGAACTGAAGTTTACATAATCCTAATTTTCTTTTTATTTCATCCTGATCTTTTGTTTTAAGACCAATTTATTTATATGAAATGGAATTTTCAAATTATAACTCATAACAAATATCGGCTATTTCGTCTTTTATAAATCTGAAACCGGAGTTTTGTTTTTTTTTTTAAAAAAAAAAAAATCTGAAACCGTAGTTAACTTTTTACGCCTGACTAAATGAAAATAAGCAGGATACTTGTATCAATACTCATGTGCAACAAAATGTTTATCTAAAAGAATATAAAAGATACTTTCATCAACCAAAAGTAAATGCAGTAATTCACAATTGACAAAGTACAAAATAATTTATCTAGGATTGTTTATGCTAAAAATGGCACCAAATCTTCATGCTGTTCAAAGATGCTTCAGCATAATCAAATATAAGCTTCTATAATTAATCAAAAACGTATACTTGATGAAGCCATATCAAACCCATACCACCAGAAAGTGTTTCGTGAATAAAATTTTTTTGTTAGACTTCTTTTCTAGCTGACAGCAATATGAGATAAGATTTTAAGAATTTTTTTAAATTGTCAATAATAAAGAATGTTAAAATTAATAATCTTACAACATAAGTACAATGATAATAATATCAAACGGATACAAGGAAGAGAAAAATACTTTTCTTCGACTTTATAATTTTTTTGGTCGGCATTGTTAATTTTATTAGAAAAAAGCCAGGTCATCCGGCCTTTCGTGTGTTTTAATACGTTCATGCGATCCTCTCTATTGGACCAAAATTTTATGGATCCAAGATTAATTTTCCTTTTTAATGTCAGAGAATTTTTGTTCGGTGGAGCTTTTCATAATATTATTACTTTCGCACCATAATAGAACCAGTGCTTTGTGTTGATGCCGTGAAATCTGAGGTACATTAGTACACTACCTTGATACAAGTATGTGTCTATCTCGTCATTATTACTAGTACTAGTATTATGTACAGTTCGACTTCGCAGAATCGCAGTGTTGATATTTTCTTCGTTTGATACAAATATTTGTTTACGTTAATTATTAAGCTATCATTTATTTAACTCCGTCTGTAAATAGTTGAAGGTGTTTAGGTAGCTAATATTAAATAATGCACTCCAAACATGTACATTTTTAATTTAAGTTAATTACAACTGCTATAGTAAGAATCATATTGCTTATTATAAAATATACAATTAATTAATAATTTAACATACTTTTGAACAAAGGTAAATAGCATTTTGTAATTGCAAAATTATTGTTAGCAGAGACACAAATAAAATAATAGTTATAAATGTGATATTCATTAAAATATGGATAGATTGTCAAACTAAAATAGAATTAAAAAATATAAATCATATTTAAAAGGAGCTGATGATAGATTAGTTGCCTTCGTTGGATAAACATGCTGTCATGCTCCTCCCACAAAAGCTCCCGAGTCCCGACCAACGCGTTACTGCCTTACTGGCGTTAGTCTGACGCTATTTTGGTTTTAAACTTATAATAATATAAAAAGAGCACGGATCCTGTTCCTTAACGGGTCTAAGATCCAAGTCCAATAAAACAAAGACGCTGAGAAACATTGACCTATGCAATGACGATATGAGCGTTTACGGGTCATTTAATTTGGGACCCGAATCCAGTACCCAAACCTAGCTTACGCCGACTAAAGTCGAAGTACATAAACCCTACTTTTCTAATTCTCGAACCATCCAAAGCTTTTCCGATTAATTTTCTCTCTTCTGCGCAGCCTCTCTTCTCTCATCTTCTTATCTCGTCGCTTTTCTCTTCGCTACTTCCATGGCGAGCACCGAACCCGAGAAGAACGTCCAGGAGGAGGAGAACACGACCGCCGCCACTGGAGAGGAGGAAGACACCGGGGCTGAGTTCGCTCCGATCGTCAGACTCGAGGAGGTCGCTGTGACTACTGGAGAGGAAGATGAAGATGCTCTTCTCGATTTGTATGTTGTCATTTTAAATTTGGCGTATCTTTCTTTATTGTTTAGTTTCTAGGGTTTCAATTCAACAATATTTCGGCTCCCGATCTACTTTTTTTTAGTTTCGATCTCGATCTCAATGAGAGTAGTAGATCGATTTTGAAAACGTAGAGTATGATCTGATCTGATTTGTTGTCGTATTCTTTGACGTATTTTGTGATCTGATCTGAATCGTTGGTTTCAGGAAGGCGAAGCTTTATAGGTATGATAAGGAGGGGAGCCAGTGGAAAGAGAGGGGAACTGGAAATGTGAGATTGTTGAAGCACAAGGAGACTGGCAAGGTCAGGTTGGTTATGCGCCAGAACAAAACTCTGAAGATCTGTGCTAATCATCTAGGTTATTCTCTTTCTTTAATTTAATTTCAAAGGTGTTTCATCTGATAGTTATTTTATATGATCTGATCAAATTTTACACTCAAATTGGTATGGAATTTTTTTTCCCTCTTACAATATGTGGTACAACAACACGACCTCTTTTTATATAAAAGAAAATTCGTTTTTTACCCCAAATTTAGAGCTCGTAGCCCTTCTCAAATAATAGGGTAAATGCAAAACATACTTCCCTCATCAGATAAACTTCTCACTCAACCTATTCCATCACAAATTCTTCAACATAATAAACCAGCCAAAATGGCATCCACAAATCAGACCTATATTTGAAAGCACTTCATTAATTTATGCTTTTATCAACAGGCTTCATAGATTAGATCCCAACCATCCATTTTGTCGAAACAAATTTTATCATGGAATTAATCTCTCTCTCTCTCTCTCTCTCTCTGTCTGAAACAAATAGGACCCAAGGTCCGTGGACTTAGTCCTGAAAATGAACAAACTATTATTTAAAATCATCATGCATATCAGATCCAAGAAGTAACATTAAATCAAATAACCAAAAAGTTTCTAATTATCAGCATTTCAGCAGGAGTCGCAGAATCATCTCAGCCAAATATACCACTGACCTTGCACTATTATAGAATCTGTATCTTTTCCCTCGTAAAGAAAATCGGATAGTTATTAGAACAAAGTTACCCTCTAATGTGGTGATAGCTTATACCCCAAAGACTGCTCACTGTAACATTTTAGGCAACAAATTGAAAACCAGAAATTACATGAATCCAGGCCTGCGGAATCAAAGTACTGTTGTATTGTATTCAGAACCCAGCATTAACACGTCCTGCATGCATGCTTCTCCCTGACCCAGTGAAATTATCACAGGCATCCATATTCTTGCTGGATGAATCCAGCTTTAGTCAGCTTGAAATCTATCTAATTGCATCAATTCCTTTCATATCCCTTTGCCAAATTGCAACTATACTAGAAAACCAAGTGTTAATAATGCTCTAATAGATATGGAGCAGCTGTCTAGCCATTCTAGGTCTTCAGTATTAAATCAACCTAATTTCTGTCTCAGCACATGCACCGGGTAATAGCCTAACAATGAGTTTTAGGCTTCTGTTTTGTTTTCCTGTAATATTCAAAATACCTTCCAAGTATGACACTTAAAAATAAATCTTATGATGTTGTGCTATCCACTGTCAAATCTGTAAATAGCTTACAGTAATATGTTTATCGCATGTAGTTACTGCTGCCACTAAGATGCAAGAGCATGTGGGAAATGAGAAGTCTTGTGTCTGGCATGCCACTGATTTCTCCGATGGAGAATTGAAGGATGAGATGTTTTGTATACGATTTGCCTCTATTGAAAGTAAGTTCAAGCCCCTTATAATATATCTGTTTTTCAATTTCTATGTAATACATAACAATTTGTATAATTCTATGATATGGTTGTATCCCTCATGTGGTTTCTGATATTCCATTTTATAGGCATCACCTAGACTGTTTAACATATATTTAATCTATATATAAAGTAAATTCCCTGTTATGTATATGGTCTTGAGTTCTATGTTTTCATTATCTTAATCTGAAATATATAGATACACAAATTAGTTGGTTGGCAGGATGGATACGTAAATAGAAAATTGTTGATGTACTTGAAGTTTCACTGTAGTGGTCCTTTCTATTTTTGGCATCAGATTTATGGTAATTGTTTTTTCTGCACCTTAGCATGTACTACTGATGATAATATTTTTATTTTTTAATACACTAGACTGCAGGACTTTCAAGGATAAGGTCGAAGAGATTGCTGAATCAGTCAAGAACAGTGACACAAAGGAAGAGAACAAAGAAGCCTCAGATGCTGCTGGTCTTCTGGATAATTTGACTGTTTCTGAGAAAAAAACTGAGGCAACCCCGAGCAAAGAAGAAGCATCATCACCGTCTACTTAGGTTTTTTTTCCTATGGGTGTCTATCCCTGAAGTAGCATGTTTCATGTTTGTTTGTCTACTGAACTTAGCATCAGTACATTTTCTTTTCAAAGAAAAAAAGCCCTGCATGGTATTTTAAGTCAGGCTCAGTTTGTCTTTGGACCAAGATGCAAGGTTTTGATCCGTTAGGGTCTCTTGAGGTTTTTGGGGTCTTGAGTTTGTTGTCTGATACTCAGCCTTGGTAAACGTGTAAAAGGGTGTGTGTTTTCATGATATGGTTAGATCGGATGGTGAAATGCATTTTATTTATGTCTATTATTTGATATTTGTTGCAAATTTATTTGGTTATATTTATTTTTTTGGATTTAGGATGTGATTTTTGCTTGTTAAAAGATTTGCAATGTTAATATGTTGTTTGTCGTCAGTTGTGAATTTGGATTAGTTCTTGTCTAGACGGGTTCTCCATACAAGAAATGGATCGAATGTTTACTAATAAAATTGAGTATTCTGACGCTTTGAGGTGCTGTGGTATTTGCAAGGCAAAAGCGTGCACCGAGCATTTTGGTTTTTTTGTATCTTAATCTCAATTTTTGACATCCGAACGGTACGACTGTATGATACAGGAAAATCTCTAACTGGAGAGGCGTTGGCTGTCGCTACAAAGATTGGGTAAATGCATGCAAGGTGCTGCCGAAGACTATTCTCGTTTTGCCATTTTCTCAATATTTTTGAATTATTTGAACAAGCTGAACAGTTAAAAACAAATTCTCAAAGCAAGATGTTCCCTTAATAAAACTAACCGAACAAATACAAATATAAGTTTAACAAATAAATAAAGTGAAGATATAAATATACAAAATAAACAAATATAGTACAAAATAAGTCGAACACATAAATGAACAAAGTGAACAAATATAATAAAAAAATAAATTGAACAAATACAATAATACATCAATCTGAGCGGATATACAACAAACAAATTAAACAAACTATTACTAATAAAACATATATAAAATAAGTTGAACAGATATAATAAACAATGTGAACATATATACTAAATAAGTTAAGCCAATAAAATAAACAACTTGAAGAATAAGATGAATATCTATAACAAGAAGTTGAACAAATAACTCGATAAAAAGATAGTGCTAAAAAAAAAAAGGAGAACATATACAAAAACAATTTGAACAAATATCTCGAAAAAGAGGGAAGACGTGGTTGAAGGAGAAAGCGTGAATAGAGCAGAAGAGAGAATGCAAGAGGAGCTATCAAAGGAAGAGTGAAATGATGTCGTTAAGATTAGGGTGAAGCAAAGAGAGAGAAGAGACTAGGGTGGGAGAAAAAAACGTTGGGCGTCGAAGGTAGGTAAAAGGTGAGCGCGCTAAATAGAGCTAAGAATGAGTGAGAGGAATATAAAGAAGAAAGTGCGGAAGAGAGGGGGAGGGAACGAAATCCTCTATTGCGCTACACAGGGACGAATTAGACAGGCCGTCTGATTGATGATGAGTGTCCCATAATTAATATTAGGTCCGTCGAGATTCGTGCGCTCCATAAAAATCCATCCGTCAAGATTAGATCGGATGGACAAATTTTGCAGCTACACGTTAGCAGTTTCTATCCACTACAGAGGATACAGGTCCGGAGGGAGAGATGCCGGATACTGTTATTTGACAAAATTGTCAAATACTGAGCACCATCTGCGTTGGTGTCAATATAGGGATTAAAAAATTAAAAACAGAAAACACTCAGTGTCCCGTGCACAGAGGTATATCAATATAGAGATGTATACGAAATATACTGTTCGAAACAATCCTAAAATGCCATTTGCAAATATGCTACTCCCACACAATTACTACTAACGCAAAGATCCGGAACTAAACCATTAACTGTACTTTAGGACTTCTGATCCACACCACCTTTCTAATTCAAGATTTCTCGAAAGAAAAAAAAATAAGACATGGCTCCCACCAAGCAGGACTGAAGAAAAATTGCCTGCGCCTTCCATATATTCCAATATGAAAAGGAAACAAAAATTTCCCGAGGAATGTCTAGAAATACAATCAATCAGAACAAAAAAACTTCACACTGCTTCAAGGCCTCTTTACACAACACCTCATCAATGACCATAAAATGAAACAGTACCTGCATCAAACAGAAAGTACCATTAGAACCAATGTTATCCATAATTATAGAACAGATGGAAAGAAAACTAAAAAGGGAAAGAAGGTGGTGAGATCAAAACTTACACACAATCTATTCTCAAAAAATAAACCACAAAAATGCAATAAAAGAATTAAGCCTTTTGATGTCTATATTTGTTATGTATCAAAAACTAGGTCATCTTCAGAGCACGTTGTAGCTGAGCAAATGCTGAAGGATGTATACGACTAATGGCCGTGTTAAATAATGCTTCTCCGTGAAGAGATGCACAGGTCTTCAAATTCTCTCGCAACATATCTTCTAGTGATAATTGCTTGATGGGGTCGGAATCTTTTATCTAAAAAGTGAAAACTAAAATTTAAAAAGCTTACCGAGCCAAATTATGAGTTCTTTCTGGGTTAAGAAAATTGCCAGAAGGACAAGAAATATAAAATTCACCTGTCTCTTTCTAAACTCCTTGCTGGAAGTAGCAGCATATCCGATATTCTCACTGTAGCTAGTTATGTCCCCGCTGGCAAGATTAGCAGTAGAGTAGTGGTATTCAATCAATAAATAGAAACATACAACATGCAACGATGAGATGAAAGATAAACTTTTGACGATATCTACCTGGACTCGTCCTCGCTTTGATCTTCTTTTGTAGCTCCAATAATCACACTGGAGCAAACACTGCATGTAGATGCAAAAATTCATATAAAAACAATTCAAACGAGAGTGTTACATACAATTTATTGCTTTTTATCAAATGAAAATTCACAAATGTGCTTCCTCACAAACTACCCTTCGTGCAGATGTCAGTTTACTTGTCTACCAGAAAAAAAAAAAAATTACCTTAGGATGTCATCAAGTTTATCAAGGACCTCAGGCACTCTCAAAGTCAAAATAATAGCAAGAGCCAAACCATAGGCTTTTCTCTGTAAAGGTGCTGCATTATCCATCTGTTTAAATAGCAGATAGGTCGGCTAAGAATAGGAATAATTTGAGTCCAATTGTCTAAATAAAAAGAGAAGTTCAGCTGCTTAATCCCTTCATCCATTGTCCTTAAAAGCTACTCTGGTCTCTGGCAATTTGGTTGTTGATAAATGTCTTCCATTGAGACATGTGGATAACAGATAAAACTGAAAAAGGAAGTATGAAATGAACTCCTTGATGCCATACCTTGTCAACCCAGATGTCGACCAAGCAAAGGAGAATGTTCTGCTTGAGAGTTATGCCAGCTTGTTGAAGGGCCGTCACAAGAGAAGGCTCTGATGTCAACTGGGCTATGTAGTTAGTATTCATGACAAGTACTCTCGCCAGAATGGCGCCAGTTGTCACACACACTATTGTCTTGTTTGGTTCATGCACATCGTCCCCAGACAAGCTTATGTACACCAGTTTCTTAAAAGATGTAAGATCCAAATTAGAGGGTACACAGATGGTTAAAAGGCACAATACAAATAGTCAGTCTGAAGTCGGATTGAATTGAATACCTGAAGAACTGAAGTGATCAATGGTGGTGCCTCCATAGGAAACAACTGCATAAAAAAGAGACGTTAAAATTATTATCGTGGCTTATGGATTGTCATAGACGCACAGTCATGCGTTCAAAGACAAGATTTAAACATACTGGGCTCTAATTTACCTTTAGATCCACTTATTAAATTTAGCGAATAAAGCTAAAATCAAAGAAAACGAAAAGACAGTTTATGAAATAATCAATATCACACTTCAAATAAAATCTGCGAAATAATTTTACCTAACAGTTTATATAAAAGACAGTTTCAATGAGAAAATATAAAAAAAAACTTTCCCTAACATAAAAATAAAATAAAGAAACCAGAAAAAGAAAGAGAACTGACAGAAGTCACAGAACTGATACTGAACTAATGTCTATTTACCAGTTCATAAAGAGTATCAAGGTTAATTAAGTTCTCTCTTCATGTGCATTGATAATTTATATAATACCATAAGAACTAAAAGTAAGAAAAACTACTGCAAAATAATTTTACCTGAACAAGAATATCTACAACAGCGAGTGTAGAAAGCAACCCCTTGTCATTAACATTAGCAATAATTGTATCAAGAACTTTAACTAGACTTGACGCATGCCTTTTCAAAAACTCAGCTCCACACAAAACTATATAATCCTCCATTATACTGACAACCACCTAAAAAAAGGAAACTTCATAAGTAATAAGAACCTTCTCAAATATCACACCAGACGCTAATATAGGATGAAGATTGATGAAGAGAAAGTAAACCTAACCTCCAAATGGTCCAAGCTTCTTTCTACTATGGAGACGAGATAGGGGAAGAGATCTAGTATTTGAGGTGGGACTGAAGACGCATTTGATAACGTGGCTTCCCATAGCTTCACCACAGGCAAAAAAAAAAAATTAAAAGGGAAAAAGAAGAAGAAGAATTAAAACTTATTTACAAATGGCGGTCAATATTACTGTACTGGTCATCCCTATTACTAAGTCTCATTCAGGTCATAATGGCACTAGGCCATAACTGAAAGTATTCGTAGCAGTAACAAACCTGAGACACAGTACAGACAGACAGGACTACCTGTGATACGATTGCATTGTAAGTTGTAACCCCACAAAATAGCCCTGCCTATGAGCTGGATACATCTCCTAATTGATTGTCCAATAAAATACTGACCTGGATAGAATCTTCAAGTAGATTAAGGGAATCGGGGCTGTCAACATTGATACCATTCTGTAGTATTGGTAGAATCATGTCATAGCACGCCTGTGATTGGTATCCAAGAGAACACACAAAACTTTTCAATGCTACTAAAAGCTGCATCTGTAGTATGCTTTCTCCAGTGGATTCCTCCCATAGCTAACAGACATGCAAAATAATATCATATGCATGTCATGATAAGAAAAACTGGTTTCTGAGGAACTAAAACAAATGTTTTTTTAAAGAAAATTAGAGGTAAGCAACACCTTGTAAAAGAATTGACAAAGCTGATTTGCATATGGCATCACCTTCTCACCTACATGCTCGATAAGTATAGATATCAAATTCAGAACTTGCACCTGAAAAGAAAAAGGGAAAAATATAAGCCTTAACCCCTAAAAATTGGATTGAAATTTCTGAACGAAAGGATCAAAACCTTTGAATCAAATTCTTGAACATCATCCATGAGCTTGAAGCAGAGAGGCCAACACAAGGGTAGAAGCTCCAATAGGTCTTGCTCTGATGAGTTCATGTCTTGAACAAGATAACACAAGGAAGAACAAGATGCAAGCTGAAAATAAAACAGGCTTATCTTTTAATGGTACTTAAAAAGATAAAAACATTAGATAAAAACATTATTAGAAAAACTAGAAATGATCAGCAACAAAGACAGAAGCATACGCTGACAGCTGCATCCCTGTCCTGTAGTAACTTGATCAAGGCATGGTACACCTGCTTCCTTGTGTCGCCTTTAATCTGCTCCAGTGATGCAATTAACAATTTAAAAAAAAGGAAATAAAGTACACTAATTTTAGATCCAAAAGAAAGTAAAAGATTCAAACCTCAGAAATCCATTGCCCAACTAGCAATGCTATTTTTCGGTGAATGATGCGCATGTTAGGATGCTCATTTGTAAGCTCAATAGACAGAGATCCATGAAACCTTCAACAATTTGAGCAAAAAGCCAGAGTAAATACACACGCAACAAGTTCATTGCAACTAGAAGGGCCAAATCTTCAAGCAAATTGGGATGCCAGTCATTGTAAATAACAGGCAGGGCCAGAAAATTCTTCCATGGGGGTCAGCAAAGTACAATTGTTTTTCAAATACAGATATCATTATAATAATCACATTACAAATATGATTTATAGTTAATGGGGGCCAACAATATAACAATAATAATATTTTTATGGGGTTTGTATATGTATTTTTCTTAACAAAATTAGACGCCTAATACTAAAATTCTATATAAAATGAATTTAAAAGAAACAATACGTGGGACAATGTTCCTCATTCTTTATACATTAATCCACCATCGATGGTAATTTACCTTCCCTTCATACTAAAATTTTTAGTGTTGCAATTTCCAAGTACACCCATGTTCAATTTTGACAAATTTACACTAATAATTAAAGGTGGATATATATTAAAGAAAAAATGTACCATTCATTGAAGTTGAGATAATTTGAGAGTTCATAGAACACATGGCCTGCAGCAGTATAGGCAGCATCTTTCAAGAGCATGCCAGGTGTCAGCTCAGTTTCCATTGGAGGGGATACGCTCATTGCTTCATGCAGAATTGAAACAACTACTGGTGCAAGAATCTGAAACAAAATCACAAACAAACTATGATATCCTTACTGACAATTTATAAGGAGTAAATACCACATAATGAATTTAGGGAACTTACTTCTTTGTACTTCTCGAAAAGAACTATAAAAAGGGCCTCAGCACATGGTTTCTGCTTTTCCGTCCACTGGACAAGGTTCTGCTCATGGTGAAATGACTCAGGGTACCTGTTCCACTCATCCAGATCCTTTGCCGTGTACATGAAATGCCTGTTATAAATCATGTAAAAAATATTCCCATTACAAAAGGCCAATGACACGTAAACTGAACATTGTGCTTGTTATTTCTACTTCTTTCATTTTGTTAACCAGTAATTGGGGAGAAGAATTCAAATAAAATTTTGCCAAAAAGGAAACCTGAAACATGCTGAACAGCTCCTAAGATAGACCCCAAAAATTCATTTAATGTATTGTCCCATCACACCCATTTGCAAACAAAAATTCATTTAATGTATAATCCTTGCAGTACCAATTGCAAAAAAAAGGCAGCCTATGCATTTGCCGGAATTGATGAGGGACTACATTCTCGAGCAATAAAATAATGTCCTTCAGGGTGCTTCTAGTATAATAGTTACAAAAGTTAAAAACTAAGTATATAAACCACAAGCTCAAAATACCTCCTAATTAAGATATTACACAACACCACAACACGATCATTTGGTAGGACAGTCTTCATCATATCATTGACAGCTGCTGAAATAGTCTTCTTCCGATCCTCTAAAGTTAAAGTCCCGCCATTTTGATCAATCACTCGACCGGTGAGGGTCTGCCTGTACTCCTTACACTCCAATACTGACTTGACCAAAATCATGCACTCGATCAAAAATTCCTCAAATGCTGGCCCTGCCTGGTCTGGATTGGTGATGATGTTTAAACAGAAGTCAACTATGGTAGGAAGAACTGTCTGGTGCCCAAATGAATAGGGATGCCGATTTTGTATCACAATCAGAACTTTTGTTAATTTGATACATGCCCTTTTGGTGAAGTCCCATAGTTTGGCATGTCTATCCCTGAATGAATAATCTGTATAGAGAGAGTGATAGAGAGAGAGAGAGAGAGAGAGAGAACAAAAGAATTAACTTGCTCATAGCAATTATGGTGTCATGCACTTGTTAAAGTTAAAAAATTGGAAATGGAAGTAACCTACAATAAGGTAGAAAAGATTGAATGGCGCTCAAGAGAGTAGGGCAAACTTCTTTCACCTGCCAGACCTCCTAATAAAATTACAAAAATAAGTTATTTAATGCTGCTTAATAGACTTTGTAATAATAAGTATTGCTTTAATGGCAGGTAAAAATTCACATCTTTCTTCTACCTGAGCAGAAGTTGTGTCAGATTCATAACCAGAAATTATTAATTGCCTGACAATTTTTAAACCAAAAAACCATCTTTCACCAATCAAACCAAGGTCGCTCGACAACATGGAGTCAATGTTGCTACATTGAGAAAGAGATGAAAAATTTTGTAAAATTGTTTGTACATCTCCCTTCCAAAAATTCCATGTATATTCAAACAATGATGCTGTAATCTGCAGAAGAAACCAAAAGTGCATATGTCAATTCGCTGGCAGATCCTTTTTATATTTTTCTTTGTCACTGTTTTTCTCTAATTGGTTTTACCTGAGAGAAATTCCTTGTATCTACTGAAAGACGTTTTGTTGAAAGTTCCTTCAGAGTTCGAAACAAAACCATAGTAACCCTATGCGAAGCAAGTATGTCGGTCGTTTGCAATTGCTGAGCTAAGAAAGAGAAAAGATCCGGCCTGAATAAGAAATAGAGACAACTCATCAATACCCTATTAAATCCAATACATACTTCCATATGGTATAGTAAAATTAATACTAGAAAAGTTGTTCAAGACTTCAAGTCCTTATGCAATGCATAAAAACTCTTAACGCTAGTTGCTGCATATACCAACATACCAGTCCTTTGGAAAATCGAGACGAGCAATTTTAGATATGAGAACAGCCAACACATGCGCAATCTGGATAAAATAAAGTTACAGAAATTATTTGGCAGTAAAGAATTTGATTAAATAAGAGAAATGCAACTTCAGCTAGAATGAGGCGAAAACCTGTGTATTCTCTTCTCGAATATGCAATAGTAAGTTCTTCCTAAGATGAATCTTCTCTTCATTACTTATTCCACTGTGCCAAAAGAGCCAAAAATGTTAGCATTCCACCTTAAATTCTAATCATAACTAAAATAAATAGAAAGTTATTTCAGAAATTCATGCATGAATTCCCAGCTTTAATTAGAACTACAAAAGGTGATTACTTGTAGTCCGTCCAACCAATATGTCCTCAAAGGCACACAAAGGATAATAATAATAATAATAAAAAAGCTTACAGTGAATCACGCCTCTGCCTCCAGTAGCGACTGATACTGTTTTTGAAATAAACTGAGGCCAAGAGCCTCACATCTTCCCTCCCTGCAGCTCCTCCCTTTGTAATTATTTCCTACAATCATCACACCAAAGACATAGCGTGTGTAAGTGATAGAAATGCCATGAAAAACTGACCGAAATGAGAACGAAATTGAAGTGAATTACGAGAAGGCAGGAGCAGAATCCAGGTCGGTTCTCGCATTGGGAGAGAGCAGCCTCGGCCGGCTGGCGGATTGCCACGTCGGAGCTGAGGGAGTTCAGGAGGAGAGAATACATAGTCTGTACATCGTCGGCGGAGAGCGCCATCGCCGTTGAGATCGACGAAGGAGTGATCGGACGGTCGCGAGTGAGTGATCGGAGGTAGGGATACAGAGAGGGAGAGAGAGGTCGAAAGAGGCGAGACGACCTCGGTTGGAACTTGGAATTGAAGCTGCTGGCTCAGCTTGCGAAGAGGAAGAGGAGGAGAGACTGGAGAAGAGGTGGCGTTGCCTTGGCTGTAGAAGGGGTTTGCTTTTAGGTTAAAGAGGGACCGGCGCCAGGGACCACTGGAGAGGAATCATGCATTGGCTGGATTGGGATTTTGTCTGTGGGCCCCAGGGTGTAGTAAAATGGCCTATTTGGTTTAGGATGAACCAGGTGCATATTTGATTGTAAGACGCCGGCGGAGAGTTGACGTGTCACTTTAAAACTGTTTCCGAGTTGCGAGTTGCGATTTGCGACTATCAAAGTAGCAAAGGCCTTCAAGGAGAACCAATGTTTTGAAAACCGACCGACCCGACCATCGAACCGGCATAGCTACAGGTTTGATGGTTCGACTGGTCGGACCGGTCGGACCGGTGGCTCGAACCGGTGATTGAATTAGGATGATAAGCTAAGCTAAGCAAAAAAAATTTGGAAATTGAGTCGAACCTTTCAATTGGACATAGTAGCATAAAAGTACAAAACAAATATCGTTTATAAAATCACCATTTCAAATGATGACTAAAGGAGCTAAATTATTTAAAATAATATATACTACAACAGTGCACATGAAAAGGCCAACGCAAAAAAGAAACAAAACATGTCAAACCGTCGGATCTGGTTCAACGGTTTCAGCAAAAATCGGACCGAACCGGCCGGTTCGTACTGGTTCAGAAACAAGCGGTTTACAGGGTCAGTTTGGACCGGACTGCTCACCGGTTCGCGGTTAAACCGGTCGAACCGGCCGGTCCGGTCACATTTTCAAAACATTGAGGAGAACGACCTTCGTTTATCTTTTATTGAGCAGCATTTAGATTTAGAGCTGAAATGATTTTAAGGGGGGTAATTACCTCCCTTAGTTGGCGCGATGGGGTTTGGGAAGGGGGTAATTACCTCAGAGGCTCAGACACTGCTAGTCAGCTGGCTTGGGGGCTTAGTTGGCGACGTTTATTTTTGTTTCCCTTTTTTTTTATTTTCTTCTTTTTACATGTTGACAGCCGCTGCAATTTCTCTAAAAAAATGATTTTAAGGGCTCCGCTTGACACAGTTTTCGCTGCAAGAGGCGGATCTAGATAATGAACAATTTTGATATAATATGTTTTTAGTAATATATATTTGTTTTTATGAAATTAAAAAATAAAAATATGACAATTTCTTTATTATTGAAATCCACAATTGTATAATTTTTTGATGTAATTTTTATATTGATATTAGCGATATGATTGTGTGATTTCAATTTAAAAAATTTCTAGATTCGTCAGTAAGGTGGCAACGATGCTAGCTAGAACACTAGAATATATCTTTGTATAGCTTTAGTTTACGATAAATGTAAGGGTAGAATCTGAGTAGAAAAGAAAAGAAAAACTATGTTCGCAAAATTAGATATGTATAATTTTTTTCCCCCGAGGAGTGCGTGTGTGTGTGTTTTTGTGGTCAATGGTCTAAGATGTGTTTAATTGCACAAGAATTAAAAACATAAAAGAACAGGAAATAAGTTGATATGTCATGTCAAATATAGGGTAAATAGTGAGATAAGACTATTCATCTCTATTTTATTTCTTCAAAAACATAGTATATTGAAGAAGCAGATAAATAGATCTATTTCTCTATTAATCTCATGTTTAATATATCTTACTCTTTAATCATTACTCTTTTATTTTCTATTCTTCGTGCAAGACTGTGCAACCAAACATACTTTTAGGTTTTGCTCCATAAAGTTTGAAATAAGATGAAGGTAGATTATAGAAGAAAAAAAGGAAGCAGAAGAGAAGGTACGTTTATTAAACATCACTTGCTCTAAAAAATTGGGAAAAAATTAATTTAAAAGACAATATCGGAAAATTTGTGACTGGGTCCGTCGTCAATGAACGAGAACCAAGAAGATTAAGGTATAGTATCGAAGGAAATTGCAGCTATCTTTGTACCCTACGATTACCCACTAAATTCGAAGGAAACAACTGGTTCTCTTTAGTTTTGGGCTAGGTCTGTCCCTTCCATTCCTCTTCTTAAGTGAAAAGTTCTAACACAATTAAGCAATTCAATAACAATGTCATATTTTAAATTCAAGAAAGAAGCAATTATTTTTCACAATTTAAATCTATCTTTATACAAAAGAAGCCAATAAGATTCAATAACAATGTCATATTTTAAACCAGATTTTTTTCTCGCGCAGTTTCAAAATCAAATTTATGAGTTATCGTATTTATATTGTTTCAGGTATAAGATGCAAGGACATGCAGTATTTTCAACTATGCATGAAAATAAGGAGGGAGTCATGATTTTAATTTGAAAAGGCTGAAGTTTGAGAGTTTAAATATCCCAAAAAATGACAATAAAAAATGATAATGTATTATATTTTTAGAATATGAATTGTGTCAAATACAATAAAGAAGTTATTTTTCTCTTAACAAAAAAATAAGCTAAGAATTTAATACCAAGGAATATTATATTTGTGATTTTTTTCTTCTGAATTTGCTGAGAGATAAGAAAAAATAATAACTAAACTATAGTTAAATAATAAAATAATTAGATTGTACTTGAGCTATATTACATTTGGACCTTAGACAGCGTATTATATATTAGCCAACTTTAACATATAATTCAAAAGTCTTTACAATAAACTAAAAATCTTAAGAGGCCCAAGCTCCCCTTTGCCTCCCTACTGCCTCCACCGGCGCCTTGTGTGAAACTCTCAATTTCTCCGGTCTCTCAAAAATTTGCAAAATTGCTATGACATGATCTCAGATTAGATGCTTCCATTATATGTTTTCCATATTTTTTGCGTCATCTTATAAAGGTTTTTAATATGAAAGATATCCGGATTTAAATAGGTGAAGGCAAAATAAGTAAATAGATAATATGCTATACGATAATGGGAAGTGAATTACAAATTTATTGTCTGATTTATTAAAAATGAATTTATCTATAACCAGTACTAAACGACATTAACTAAGTTAATTAATAATTGATTTATGAGCAAGGTTCCGGTTCCACACATTTGTGGTGCCACAAATGTCACATTTTACTTATGAATTTATCTATAACCAGTACTAAACGACATTAACTAAGTTAATTAATAATTGATTTATGAGCAAGGTTCCGGTTCCACACATTTATGGTGCCACAAATGTCACATTTTACTTTTTTATTTTAAATTTTAAAATTTAAATTTAATTATCCGATCCGAACCGTAGATCTTATTTATTTTAATGACTGATGCGTTGTCATAAAATTTTTACAATATTCAAAGTTTATTTGATGCTTGGTCCAAAGGTCGAAAACAAACGAATCAAAATAACTATAATAGATTAATTATAATACGTTCATTTTTTGACCTCTCAATCAAGCATCAAATAAACTTTAAAAATTATAAAATTTTATGACAACACATCCGTTTTTAACATAAACAAGATCAAAGGTTTGGATCGGATGATTATATTTTAAATTTTGAAACTTAAAATAAAAAAAATAAAGTGTGATGTTTGTGGCATCACTAAAGTATGGCACCGGAACCTTGCTTTTAATTTACATATCACTTGACAGAGAAGAGTAGTCAAAAGGCCACTGAGTTTCATTTAATGACGAAACAGGCTATCTTTTTTCCTTTTTTATTTTTTGGGTAAATGTTCAACTATGTTAAGAGTTAGAAAGAAAAATTGATATAATTATAAATAAGCGTAAGACATTAGAGAGAGCCTAAAATCAGCTACGACTGATGAATGGATCTGTCAACTACGATCATATCTCAATTTTCGAAGTTCTAATGGCCGATCCGAACCGTTCAATACGTTCTCCATATTGAAATCTCATTGGAGACCAAATTTTACATTTTTTATTTTTTTAATATTTTTTTTGGTATTTTACAAAATTCTTAATCTAAACAATTCTAGACTCTTCAATAACAACAATTTTTAAAATTCTCAAAAAAAAAATAGTAAACAAATTTGAAAAAATATAAAATTTGGTCTCCAATGAGATTTCAATATGAAGAACACATTGAATGGTTTGGATCGGCCGTTAGAACTTCAAAAATTGAGATATGATCATAGCTGAAAATCGAGATATGATCATAGCTTACGGGTCCATCCGTCAATCCTAGCTGATTTTACTCTATCTCAATTATAAATATACAATGTACATATATATGGTAGGATATTTGTGTTCAAAATATTTTATTTAGCGTCCGGATAAAATTAGAAGGGCTCAAGTCAATCCCCAGTCAGAAACCAAGAACAAAAGATGTTCTGAACGAAATTCACAGGAGAAAATTAGAAACAGTTAAGTCTCACCGTTACTAACGGCGAAATTTAATTTCGCCACGCAAATCCTGAATTCCTATTGGTCAAGCGTCGTGGAAAAATAAGATGCTGCCGCGTGTCCCGAACTCGGAAACTTCTCGAATCTCAACACCGCGAAGCTTCTTTGCCAAAGGGAAAACCCCGCCAGTTTCCGACCGACTGTTATAAAAACCAGAAAATACCTCCTCCGAAAACGATCGATCAATAAACGACACCAATTGTGGATTTCAAATTGGGAAAGATCAAAAGAATTAGAGCGAATTGCTAATTGCGACATAGCGCAGCTATGGTACGGCGAATTCTCTTGGTTTCCTTCGTCGTGCTCAATGTGCTACCTCTCTTTGATGCATCGAAACCCCAAGATCCCTATAAGGTGAGGAGAAATCAATTTTGTACTCCGTTTATTAGTAGCAAGCTTTGTGCTTATTTTCGATTTTTATTGGGTTTTGTCTGTTTAATGTTCTCGCGTAATGCTCTTATTGTTGGAGGAGAAAACTTGGTAATTAGGGAACAAAAAGTTCCCAATTGGGTCGTATTTTAGCTTATAATTTCTTGTTTTCAAAGATAAATTTTGTTGGGTATATATATTGTTGCAAATTGAAGCCAGTATCTTATAGTGAGGTCTTCCATTGGAATAATTCAAAGTAAAAAGAATCAAAACCCAATTGGGTTGAGTTGCTGTTTATAAATTTGCCCTCACATTGCAATTTACTAATAAAAAGATTTGCAATTTAGTAATAACAAGATAATATGAAGCTAGTTGTTAGCTCTGAAAATTACAATGAATTGTTGAACTGCCACCAACATGATCTCACCATTGGCTGGCTATCAATTCAATACAGCAGTTAAGTTCATTCTAGCTTAACAGTGTACATGCCAGTTTATCTGGATTCAGCCTATTTCCACCTTACTCTAGTTGATACTATAATCAGGCCAAACTTTACTACTTTGCAGGTCCTAGGTGTTGACAAAAATGCAAGCCAGCGGGACATCAAGAAAGCTTTTCACAAGTATGGAATTTGTTTTACAACATTACTTCATCATTTGAAATCAGTAGGTAAATTACCTGAGCTATTTCTTATATTCTTATATTATTTGAAACAATTGCAGGCTCTCTCTACAGTATCATCCTGATAAGAATAAAGCCAAGGGGGCACAGGAGAAGTTTGCTGAGATAAACAATGGTAAGCTAATTTTTACTGCTACTGCCCATTTGTTTCTTTTTGCTACTTCGTACTATTTGTTCTTTCAAAATGAAATTTTTTGCCAACCACTTGCCAGAACTAATTTTTGTTTAAATAATGGTTTTGCAGCTTATGAAATTCTCTCAGATGAAGAAAAAAGAAAGAACTATGATCTTTATGGACATGACACTCCTAACCCAGGTTTTGAGAACAGTAATTTTGGCGGAAATCGAGATGGTTACACTTACTTCACAAGTGGTGGAGCTGGAGCTGGAGCTGGACCTGGCAGCAATTTTTTCGGATCTGATCAGAGTGGATGGCAGTCAATGGGAGGTCAAGGAAACACCAAAACTTACTCTTTCTCCTTCGGCGGTGGTGATCCAAGTGGTGGCTTTGGATTTGGTGACATATTTTCCAACTTCTTTGGTGGTGCAAGTGGGGCTCAATCAGGTGGATTTGGCAACTTTGGTGGGTCAAAGCCTAATTCGGGACCAGCTACTACTGCTGAAATTGTCGATGTCACTTCTCAGTATTTTAACAAGCAAATTGTTGACAAAGGGATGACTTGGCTTTTAATATTCTTCACCCCTGGTTCAAGACAATACCTTACTCTTGAAACACTAGTGGAGGATGTAGCTAACTCATTAGATGGAGCATTGAAGGCTGGAAAAATAAACTGTGCAAATGAGAAAAGTGTGTGTCAGAAAGCCGGGTTAACAGGTGGTAGATCTGCACGCTTATATGTATACTCCTACACATCAAGTGATAAGGGATCTTTGGTTGAATACACTGGGGACTACACTGCAAAGAACTTAAAGGCATTCTGTCAGGAGCACTTGCCTAGGTTTTCTAAGAGAGTAGATATTAGTCAATTTGTTTTTCCATCAAACAATGTAGAGAACCTTCCTCAGGTGCTTTTACTTTCAACCAAGAAAGATACACCGGTGATGTGGCGTGCTCTTAGTGGATTGTATAGGAAACGCTTCTTGTTTTATGATGCACAGGTACATTTCTCATTTTTTTTTTCTAAAACATTTTTAGCGCTTTATTTTTTGAAGCAATCACGTTGCATTAGAACTTTTTTGATTAATTATCAAATCTTCAGGAAGAAATTGATAAATGGGAAAATGATGTGCTTCTCTTGTCTTATATATATAGGTCCATGATGCATCAAATCCAATCATGAGAAGATTAGGTGTAACCAGCCTCCCAGCTGTTATTGGTCGAACAGTAGATGGGAAAGAGCATGTTATTAAATCAGGAATCTCTGTTAAAGATTTGAAATCTGGCATCGATGGACTCAAGTCGCTGCTCGAAAGCTTTGAGAAAAAAAATAAGAAAGTGGCAGCTTCGCACAAAACCAAAAAGCCATCTCAGCCAGATCAGCAAGACACTCCTGTTCCTGTTCTCTCTGCTTCGAATTTTGATAATATATGTGGTGATAAGGTTGCAGTGTGTGTCATTGGTGTGTTCAGGTCTACTAAGTCTAAGGAAATGCTGGAGAAAATTTTGGCAGAGGTACGCAAGTTCTTATCTTTTTAGCTAGCAATAGCGTGTTCATTTTTTCAAGAACTTAAAGTAATATTATTGTTATTATTTATTTATCTTTCACAAAATGAATAAGCCTGTTGCAAGGAATTACACAATAATTAAACATGATCAAGTGAAACACCCCCAGAAACTTCATCAAGATCCTATAACTGGACTCAGCAGACAACCACACCTGCATCCTTAGCGAAGTACACACAATTGTCCTTTGTTCCTTATTTAGTACATTATCTGATACCGGCACTGATGGACATTTATGTATTACAACCTCTGCCCACATTTCGGATTGTTCTCCATCTCTGAAAACTTAAATCTACTAACCACAACCTAACTGGTACACTACCATAATCTGCCATATGATCAATAAGACACAGACTTTTGCAGAAATTTGACCAACAATATTACAACTAAACCGTCAACGGTTAACAATTCAAAGGTGTATAATAAAAAAGAATTTGTTGGCGGCATTTCACAGCCTAGCCTTCACAAAAAAAGAAAATAAAAAATAGTTTAAAGTTGTATTTCTTGTAACAAACAAACACTTCATTTCAACTGTGTACAGGTTACAGGTACGTGTACCTGTACACACCACAAGTCCCTTTTCCTGAACTTCTCAAAAGGCAAACATGAGCAATTAACTTTTCAGAGTGCTGCTCACCTCTTTGGTTTTGTTGTCTCAGATTTCTCAGAAGACTTTGGTGAGGCGACAGTCCGGAAGTTCAGTGAAGTATGCACTGCTTGATGCAAACAAACAATCAACATTTCTTTCATCCTTCGATAAATCTGGATATAAATCCTACGATAAGCTCATACTGGCTTACAAACCTCGAAGAGGTAGATTTGCAACTCTGACACAAAATCTTACGATGGAGGAAGCAGAGAAGTTTGTGGGCTCTGTCTTAAATGGGGATGTTCAATTTTCAAATGTCAGGCAGAAATTAGTTCTTAGATAAATTTGTATAGCATGTCGGGTCTTATTCAATTTTTGGAATATCTTTGTAAATAAATGTGCAATTTATATCTATTTAAAGTAGATTAGCGAGGAGATGGCAATGGCGTGACAAATGATTCAAGATGCTTTTGTCGTTCTTTAAATTTTCCTGCAAGAGAAATCTCATGACAACCTAATTATTACTGAAGAAAAAAGAGTTCTCATTTTCCTTTTTTTTTTCGATGGGGCAAGCATTTTTGCTTTTAATCCCAGTGTGTATCTAACAGTGTACGCTTATCTTTCGTGTAATTAAGGCTGTGCTCCATTTGTGGATAATAATGGAAAGTAACGGAATAGAAAGGTTGGGAAAGGAAGAACCAGGAAAGGAAGGAAACTATTTACTGAGTTTACTCGCTCCAGTTATCCCACGTGAGGAAAGAGAAAGAAATGAGATTGTGTTCAGTGTGTAGATGGAGATGACTATTTAATCCTTGATCTTATATACAGCATATGAAGGAATAAGAGTATTATTATAATTCAACTAATGTTACTCCTTGTACACTCCGATTTGGGAATAACAATAATCACAGCTGTGATGGAAGAAACTCACTTGGGTTCATTTCCGTTCCTCTATGTTTTTTATCTGGAGCAAGTAAACTTTCTGTCCCACCCTTACCTTCCGTCTCTTTCCACCAAAATTCACTTCCTGGAGCACAACCTAAGGGGCTTGACTCTCATTTTTTGCACCCAAAAAAAAAAAAAATGTACACTTGTCCAAAATGCTAATTAACAAATTGATTTAGTCTACCGTAACTAACGCTTACTTTTCTGTTTTAAATGTTGCACAAAACGAGACCAAGCGAGCAATTCTATCACTTCATACCAATTATATAACCCCTCAATCAGCAAACCACCGTTCAATTAATGCGTGTTGCAGTTTTTTTCTGTTTTTTTTTCTTATTTATTGTTTCAATTTAGCGGATAACAGACGTTTCTTAAATTTCTTGTAAAGGAATATGAGTAATAAATGCACAGCACAATATTTGGTTATTCATATTTTCAATTTGCATGATGCACCTTTTCTATTTTAATGCACAAAACGAGCTTGACTATTATATATAACATCTCAAGTAGCAAATTAACTACACTTAAATGCTTGTCGCAGTTTCTTTCTGTTGTTTTTTTCTTCCAAATAACGTTCCACTCTAAAATCTGCAGAACACTTCGTTAGACGATTCTTTATATATATCCACAACTCTGATCAATCAAGTACCATATTACTTCAAAGTTCAAAAGTTAACTATGGTTCCGAGTTTTTCTGCAGCCGTCTTTACCTTCTTTCTCTTCACCTCTCTCCTCGCCAACTTTACTTCAGCCCAGCAACATAAAACCTCTCTTCCCGAATCCGATGTCGATCTGCTCGAGTTTCCTCTAAACCTTGAGTATCTCGAAGCCGAGTTCTTCCTATGGGGATCACTGGGCCATGGCCTTGACAAGGAGGCTCCACAGCTCGCCGAGGGAGGTCCAGCCCCCATTGGCGGCAGGAAGGCAAATCTCAATCCTCTGATAAATGATGTCGTCTTGCAATTTGCATACCAAGAAGTCGGCCATCTCAGGTAAGCCATAATAATTCAATTAACTAACTGTCACATGATCAGGACATTGATTTACTTTACCCTTAGTCATTGTATGCATAAAATATGTAATAAAACTTTTTATGTGTTCTTAACTATACAAACCTTCAATTAATTAGGGCCATAAAGAAAACTGTAAAGGGATTTCCAAGACCACAGCTTGATATTAGCGCGGCTCACTTTGCAAAAATTGTGGACGAGGCTTTTGAGTTCAAATTGAATCCACCGTTTGATCCCTATGCAAATGGAGTCAACTATTTGATTGCTTCATACATCATCCCTTATGTCGGTCTCACTGGATATGTCGGCGCAATTCCCAAGCTCCAGAGTACTAAAGCCAAGAGGGTAATTAATTAACTAACCATTTAACTACATATTATCAATCAATAAATCAATACATATAAGAAATTTTTACAATTAAAAAAAGAGATAGATATTGTTAAATGTAATGTCTTGTGCGTGGTGCATATGGACAGCTTGTAGCTGGACTTCTTGGAGTAGAATCAGCTCAAGATGCAGTGATACGTGGACTATTGTACGAGCGAGCAGGACAAAAGGTGTTGCCTTACAACATTACGGTGGCGGAGTTCACAAGTCACATCTCCGACTTGAGGAACAAGCTAGGGAAGAGAGGTGTGAAGGACGAGGGCTTAGTTGTTCCATTGGTGCAAGGTCCTGAGAGCAAGACTCATGGAAATGTCATAGCAGGTGATGAGAACTCCGTGGCCTACGATAGGACACCAACCCAGATATTGAGGATCGTGTATGGCACTGCAAATGAGAGTATCCCTGGGGGGTTCTACCCGAAGGGTGCCGACGGGCACATTGCTCGTTACTATAGGCATTGATAGATACAATTGTTGTTTAATTTCAGTTAATATGAATAAATGATTTGCGAATGCTGTTACGACTCCTCTGATTGGTGTTTGGTGTTTTCCAATTTATTTGATGTTTAATTTTATTTAAAAGACCTTGGTACCTGATAGCAGGTTCCAGGATTACCTGGTAATATTGTTTGTCACAAACAAATATTAAGCTCCATCATTACAAGTAGTCAAATATTGTGATGTTTCAATAATCACAAAGCACGGAATTTGGAATAAAACAGTTTATAAAAACGAAAACAAAAAGAAAACACAAAGGGAAAGTAAACAGTAACTTGGAACTTGGAAGAGAGAAGTACCTTCATCCAATTGAAAGTAAAAAAACGCCACATAGTAAAGAAGCAAATTACTCGTTAGAACGCAGAATAGAAGGAAATCAAAGGCATACGAAAAGCTCAGAAATTAAAAGAAATAAAATAAAAAAAATTATCACTGAAGATAAATGACAAATATATACATACATACATATATATATATAGATTTTCCCCGACCACTAGAAGCGAGGTTGTTTCGGGCCGCAAACAAGGCCTGGTAGGCCTCATATTCAACCTCGGCCCATGAAAACTCTTACATTTGCTTTCTGAGTTTCTGACCATTTTTCTTGAAAAATAGTAACCGTTCATCCGCGTCGAAAATTCTCTCTTGCGAGGATCTCAACCTGATCGCAAGGCTGTGCGGATATGGAACCCCAACCCGGTTGACATCTCAACTCTATCCCTTGGCAACGAGTGACTAGGGAGAAGACTCATCCACCCCTTCTCTCTCTCTCTATCTATCTGTGGAGAAGCGAATGGTGGGAAGATGGTGACTTCAATGAGCTCCCTTTGGGAGATCGGGTCTCGTGTAAGTTCTCTATTTTTCATTTACTTTTTGAGTGGTGTAGGGGAATCTAAGCAAACATCTCGAACTCTTCTTTTTACTGAATTTCATATTTTCAGATTATAATAGTGGTCAAATACATGAACCTGTACTCCTCAAAGTCTTTGGAAATTTATGCTAAAACCTGGTTTTTTTCTGATGGAGATCCTGAGAGAACTTTTCCTTATCCCAATTGTATGAATATATATCTAGTACAACAACAAGAAGAAAACCTTTAGTCCCAAACAAGTTGGAGTGGGCTCAATTGTATGAATATATGTGTAAAACAATTTGCTTATTCTTACTGTAATCTATTAGAATAATAAATAATCTATCTGATGAAGACAAAAAAAAATCTATCTACTGATAATAAAATAATCTCTCTGGTGAAGATAAGTTATTTTTTTGAGTGGGGAAGACAGTCTTATTTTTTTTCTGCCTTTTCTTTGAATGAATTATTTGAACAATTATAAACTAAATAAAGTCAAAGAACAGTTTATAAACATGACTTGGAGAAGTTTCATGATTCATGAGTCCACATCTACATTTTTATCCATCAAGGCTTTGATCAATGACCTTTTGGAAGTCATCCCGGTATCTCACCACAAGACTTACTAAACAATTTGCATGGATCAATTAAAAGAGTTGACTTTTACGTATTAGAAATAGGCAATTTGCATAAAGCAGTTAAAGAGTCGACATTTAAGTATTAGAATTAGGCAATTTGCATGGAGCACTAAAAGAGTTCAAATTTTGAAGTACTAGAATTTTGAAAATGACAATGAACTAATTGACAGTGAACTCTAAATTGACATGCTGTAGGTAAATCTAGGCAGCCTATCAAGGACTCCAATACGGCATAACCAAGTTGGGATTAGACACTGGAATCAAAATGCAATTTTGTTCTATGCACCAAAGAATAACAGATGCACTATGATCTTGGCAACGCCTGATGGAAATAGCCCATCAATCACTGAATCAAAACTGTCAGAGCAAACAAACACTGAAGAAAAACCACAAAACAATGACGAAAGTGCCCCTCCATCTGCAAACAGCAAAAGGCCTCCTTTAACAGCACGTGAGAGGTTACGAGCTGCACGTGTGCTCTCGAAGTATACTGAGCCGAACTCAAAGCCCTCGAAATCAGAATTTGGGAGTAAAGTTTTGGATGCTATCAGGGAGACTGATAAGGGAAAGAGGAAGGGGTCCCGTCTCCCAGAGGCACCTACAAACTTGTTTGATGATAGTAAAAGGGGGTTGCCGGATGGAAAATGGACCTTTAATATCCCTTTTGGTTCATCAGATGTACTTGTAATTGTGTTTTCATTTCTTCTTATTATCACATTGATGTTTGCCACCACTTATTTTGTCTGGAAGGTTGGTGCTATACATTTTAATGAGTACTGATTGTAAGTATTTTCCTTGTGATAGATGATTGTAAGATGAAGAGATAGTATCTCTAGGTCCTTGAAATATGTAAGGATAAATTGGGTAGCTTGTGGAGTTTTTGAACTTCTTTCTGCTGTTAATATTTTATTGGAGAATTAAGATCCCAATTTTACACTTGCATGGCAGCAGGTATGTGCAGGTCACACACACCAATCCTGACAGCATTATTGCAGAAGTGTAGATATTCTGCCTGGTACTGTACAAATGCTTGAAATTGTATAAATGACCCATGTTTAGGCCAAGATGTAATTTACATTGCCCCTGCCAAGCCATCGTCTATTTAAAGGGCCCAGTTGAACACATAAAACCAGGCTGACTAATTCTTAATTTTTTTAATCTAATGTCAATTCAATAAACCATCCGGACCCTCCTTGCCAAACAAATATTATCCACTAACTCTCACTCGCTTTGACACGCATGACGCATGAAAGAAACACAAACCCAATGCACGGACGCATGATTACAATGCGATCAGTATGTTTATATTCTGGATCCAAACTGGAATTCTAATTTGTGAAGTACAATTAGTTGTCCTTGCAAAAATATATCCAATTGGACAGCAAAGAAAAAACCAAAAGCAAAAAAAGTAGATACATTTAATTATCAAAACATGCATCTTTGACGTTGGCTTCAAGCCATCATCATAGCCTTGAACTCCTCAAAGCTTAGTACTCCATCCCCATTAAGATCGAACTGACGAATCATCGCTGTGCACTCCTCGACATTTCGAGACGAGCCGAGGCGACTCAACATTCTTTTTAAGCTCTTTGCCGTGATGCACCCCTCTCCTTCCATCTCGTACATCTCAAATGCCTCTCTCAACTCTTTCTCCTCACCGGCATCCTCCCCTTCTTCCATCAGCTTCTTAAATTCCTCCATACTGAGCATGCCATCCCCGTCTGAGTCGACAGACTCAACAACCGCCTCTGCATCTTTCATGCTCAGTTGTTGGCCGATCGTTTTCATGGCCTCCACGAGCTCAGCTGGTGAGATCTTGCCATCACCATTTGAGTCAAAGCGGTTAAAGACCTTTAGAAAGGTTTTTGGGGTGGATGCGGCCATTGCAGACGTGCAAGAGCAAGCCCCTTAAAGAGATGAAGTAAATATTAGGTCCGGCTATTGCGATGGCTTTGAAGCGACAATATCTTTGAGATGCCGCTAATCACATGAGAGATAATTTCTACATATATAGGGATGGAGGAGAGGGAGTTGGCAGCTGGTAGGCGTTGGCTTGGTCCTTTGTTTTGCCCCAAAAAAGGAGGAATGACTTGGTGGTTATCCTATTCTTAGTTTGAATTAAGCGACCTTAGGAAATTGTCAAACAAACTGTGAGCCCTGTGTGGCTGTGTTAAAGGTTAGCTTTGTTTCTCTATAATTTAAGACTGCCCTTGTGTGACTGCTTGCTTATTATCTAATATTGGTCTGAATTGAATATATCTTTGCTAACCATTTAATTAGGTATCGTCTTACCTATATTTAAGCATGCAGTGCATAGAAAAGTGGTGCTATGTCTAAAATTATAAAATTAGTTACTCGAACCATTTTGATAGATGAGATCTTTACAAAAATTTGGCAATTACTTTTTGTAATCGTCTTTCTAATTATTTCGTAATTGCTAAGATGTTTTATTTCGTTATATTATTTTATAAAAGTATTGGTTACAAACCGTTTAATTTGGCAATTGTTGCGTGTGAGATAATGTATAAGTTCTAACTTCTAAGAAGCGGCTATATAATTTGCTTTCTTCTCGTTTTGGAAAACCATCTTAACAATATAAGCTCCTCCCGAAAGAAACCATTTGAGTTTTTGACTGTATATTTGAATATATAAAACATTAATATATGCCGGCACTTTATGAGGCTTTCCAGTGTATTTATCGGAGTTTTTCGAAAACTGGGTATGTATTGGAGTTGGAATAGGTATATTGAAGGTGAGGCAAGGTTTAGGTGGCTTGACCAAGCCTACTGCTTCCATTTGACCATTCTGTGCTCTTTCAAATGTGTAAGATTTCTCACATATAGCATCTAATTTAAAGATGCATGGGGAGATGCTCTCGCCTTTTTACGAAGAGATCGGACGATAGATTATTCATAAAAATCATCTAAATAGTGTTGGGTTTAATGGGTCTTATTATTATAAAATAATATATCGTTAAGACACATAATATGCTGACTGATTTTTTGGAAGTTCTAAGCGCTTGACTTCAAAAGTTCAAAGTCAACAATCAATATAAGCCTTATCAATAGTCAACATTTAATTTGACCAGGTACAGTAATATAAGACGTATGTTGTACGTCAACAACAAAGTGACTGGAGTTTAGTATTTTGAATTCAAAATTAACAGTATTTAAAAATGAAAGCACTTCCAAAAAAAAAAAAAGAATTGAAACGACGTAATTATTGAGTGAAATTCTATATATCTCATACGTAACAGCAAGTTTTTGAAACTGATTCAGGATGCAATCTACTGCATTTAAGCCACATAAATCGAGTCGAAACATTTTTTTATTTGAGAGCAAAATATTAAAATTTTTACATTTTTGGAAACTGGATTTTTTTATAATTTTTAATTTTCACTATTGCATTGCGAGTGTTATATAATGGTTCAATGAGTTTGTAACAATTGCGCAACTAAAACGTTCATTTCGCACGAACTACTAAGGTTATATATGTGGGATGGGTGGTCTTCGGGTGGGTGCGTGCGTGCGTGTGTGTTCATTATCCTTTTTGTGTATAAAAGTTCCCTTCAGAAAGCAATTCTATAATTGGTTCTTACTTTAGTGGGTAAGAATTATATGGTTGTTTCTAATAACGTCACCTCTTTGTGTGCATTTTTCTTTATTTTGGTTCCTATCTTTCTAACCAAGTTTCAGTATTTTATCAATTTCCGAGACATTGTAATTTTTTTCTCTATTTATTTATTATTTTTTTTTACTTCATCCCCGTAAAAAGGTTTAGAACTTAACGCTTCAGATCCATTAGATTGGAAGGATCTGAAAGCTCTATCAGAAAGTTTCTTAATATTTAAATATTTTGTCCAACGAAATACATCGGTGGCTGTAGTTTAGTGGTTAGAATTCCACGTTGTGGCCGTGGAGACCTGGGCTCGAATCCCAGCAGCCACACTAATTATTTTTGTATTTTTTCATTCATCTTCACTTCGAGATCAGAATTGGTTCCTACCATCCTTCATTTTCCCATCCAACCCATCCACAGGCCTTTACTGGACCAGCTCCAAGTCCAGCGACTAGCCCAGCCTTCTTCCTTTTTCCGCTCCTGTCCCTTTCTTTTCTTTTTCCGCACATCCCACCTCTCTCCGTTGCCTCCCACCTCTTTCTGCTCTAATCTCCCATATTCTCTCTATCTCTGAAATGTCGTCTCCGACCGATCCAGCGCCGCTGCTGCCGCTGAGCGGGCGCTTCCCGAGCCGGCGACTCCTGTCTCTGACGCTGCGCGACGCCGTTCATTTCTTACAGCGCAACACCAGTAGCAGCCGCGCCATGAGCGAGCCGTCGATGCTGGTGCGTGAAGCTGCCGCTGAGCATTTAACGTTCTCGGTGTCGATCTGGCCCCGATCTGACCCATGCAAGGCGCCACATCAAGTGTTTTTATGTGCGCATCAAGTGATTCAGGCTTGTCAGATCTGGCCCCGATTTCAAGGTATTTACCACTTTATGTGCGCATTTTTTCTAAATTTTTTCCAATTGACAGGCTCCATACCTGATTTGTTAGCGACAGACTTGATCCACCTCAAACACCTCAATCTCTCATACAATAATTTCAATGGAAAGATACCAGCTTCCTTAAGAAACTTATCACGGCTTAGAGATCTTCGCCTGGGGTCAAACAACCTTTGTGGTGGGATACCAGACTTTCTCGGATCAATTTCTGAACTTGAAAGGTTGGAGTTATTTGCAAATCCCTTAGGCGGTTCCCTTCCGTCTAAGTTCAATATTTGCTTCTTTTTCAACTTTTTTATGCAATAGTTCACTTGTTGATAACTAATTGTATTTTGTTGTGTTTGTGTATGAATCACAGAACATGGTGAGAAGAGTTTTGCAGAAGGAATCGACGGAAAAGTTGATGAATTGTATTAGCTTATGGTTGTTAAAACTGTGTAGGATTTGTTCAGTTTGTTGGAATAATGGATGTTGTTATTAATGGAATTGTTCAGTTTGTTGAAATAATAGATATTACTCTTAATAATTGACCAATGTTAATTTCATTGTTGAAATCAAATTTCTGCTGCAACTAACTGAACAAATAACTCCTGAAATTCATGGTTTAACACATTAAACTGAACACAAAACCGTTACAAAGCAATTTTGAAATTCAACTAACTGAACATTTACACTATTAAAATTAAACACTTAGTACATTTAACTGAACAATAAAATTCCGAAAATGGTAGTTTCTGCAGAAACAAACTGAACATTTACATTAATTTAACTTAACCCTTAGTACATTTAACTGAACAATTAAATCCCGAAAATTGTATTTTTGAAGAAACAAACTGAACACAAAAGTACGAAAATTCCATTTTCAGATGCATCTAACTGAACACTTACAACTTTTAATTCAACCCTTAACGTGTTTAACTAAACAAAAAAACCAGTACATTTGATGACGTCAGCATCCAAAAATTTCCAAAAAAATTTCGAAAAAATTGAATTTTGAGATGCAACTAACTGAACATATAAAACTTTAAGTTCATCCCTTGACGTGTTTAACTAAACAAAAAGATACGAAAATTCGATTTTAAGATGCAACTAATTGAACAATTATACTGTTTTAGTTCAACCCTTAAGACATTTAACTGAGTAAAAAGTTCGCAAATTGCATTTTCTTATGAAACTAACTGAACACTTAAATCATTAAGTGCAACCCTTAAAACACTTAAACCAACAAAATTTGATGACGTCATCAAGCAAATTGATGACGTCACGACGCTCAGAATTTTCGCTGATTCGCGAAAAAAAAATGATGACGTCATCGAGCGAAATGATGACGTCATCATGTGCTGGAAGGTCGCTGGCCCAGTCCAAGCCCATGGATGGGATGGATGGGAAATCCCTGGATGGTGTGTATCAGTCCCGCTTCAAGATTACCCCCTGGGCCCAGGGGGATCTATGTTCGAATTATGGGCCATTTTGGGCCTAAACTGGACCGGATCAGCCTACCGTTGTTTTCATAGCAAAACCTCTTCTCTCTTTTTATTTTATTTTTTCTTTTAATAATTTGAGAGCAAAACCTCATTTCTCCGACGACAGCACAGTCCGATACCCGGACAAGTGAGGTGGAGAGATGGACGGCGGTGCCTCGTCTGAGCCGCACATTTCTCCCAAAGGCAAGCTCTCCTTTTTGCTCTGTAATTTTAATTACTTAACTCTTTCACATTTCTAATCGAGAACCTTTATCTATCTTCTCTTCAGAAGAAGAGTCAAATAGAACCGTCATGGTGATCTTGGTAGGCCCGCCTGGCAGTGGAAAGAGCACTTTCTGCGAAGCTGTCATCAGTGCTTCAAAGCGGCCCTGGGTTCGAGTCTGCCAGGTTCCATTTCTATTCTTCCAATGTTTTTCTGATTTTTCAAATTTGTGCTTGCCGTTTTATTGATTCTTCTATATTTATGGGCATTAGAATTGTCAATTTATCACCAAAAATGTAATTTAATCCTAAGAGTTTGGCCTACGTTTCCTTGAAAGAAATATGTATTTGATTGTGTCAATTGCTTATGACTTTGTACCAACTTATAATTCCATAAAGGATGCAATTGGTAATGGCAAAGCTGGAACAAAGGCACTGTGCCTGAAAGCTGCAGCTGATGCACTGAATGAGGGAAAAAGTGTCTTCATAGACAGATGCAACTTAGAGAGGGAACAGCGAACTGATTTCTTGAAGCTTTTTGGGTCCCGCACTGACATTCACGCAATTATGCTCGATCTCCCTGCTAAAGTGTGCATTTCCCGTTGCGTCAACCGGACTGGCCATGAAGGAAACTTGCAGGGTGGTCGAGCTGCTATAATTGTAAACAAAATGCTACAGAACAAAGAGGCTCCGAATTTGAATGAAGGTTTCTCTCGAATCACATTCTGTCAGAATGACAGTGATGTGAAAGAGGCGATTAAAATGTATAGTGAATTGGGCCCTTCTGATAAGCTTTCACCTGGTGAGTTTGGTCTGAAGAGTAAAAAGGAAAGTGGGCAACAAAGTATCATGAAGTTTTTTAAGAAATCAGCCAGAGAAGAGAATAGCCAAAAGGAGAAAGAAGGAACTAGCTCGTCAGAAAATGGGTCTGGAAATGAATTCCCAACTCTTGCATTTCCATCTATTTCGACAGCTGATTTTCAGTTTGACTTAGATAAGGCATCAGATATCATAGTTGAGTCGGCTCAAGATTTCCTGAGAAGAGTAGATAATGTAAGGCTGGCATTGGTGGATCTGAGTGATAAGTCAAGAATTATATCTCTGGTTAGAGAAAAAATGGTGAAAAAGGGAATTAATTCAAACCGTTTTATTACATTTGTGGGAGATATTACTCAGTTGTATTCAAAAGGAGGATTGAGGTGTACTGTCATTGCAAATGCTGCGAATTGGTAATCTTAATTAACATGAATTCGTTGTAACCTTTTTGTTTTATGACATCTTCCCCGAGAAAAGATTATAACTCTAAAGATAATCTATACTTCTGATTGTTAGGAGGCTAAAACCTGGAGGTGGTGGTGTAAATGCAGCAATATTCAAAGTAGCTGGAGAGGCTTTGGAAATTGCAACAAAAGAACGGGCTGAAACCCTAAATCCGGGCAGTTCAGTTGCTGTACCACTTCCTTCCACCTCTCCTCTGTATCAAAGAGAAGGGGTTACTCATGTAATACATGTTCTGGGACCAAACATGAATCCACAGAGACCAAATTACCTTCAAAATGACTACACCAAAGGTTGCAAGATCCTCCGTGATGCATACTCTTCTCTTTTTGAGTGTTTTGCATCTGTTGCATGTCTCGAGAGAAACAAGAAGCCCAAGCTCGTGGAATTGAAAGACAAAACCAGTGGAGAAACAAAAAATAAAGACAAGCGAGAAGAGGTGAAATCAAGAAATTGGGGGTCATGGGCACTTGCACTATATAACACAGCTATGGATCCAGAGAAATATAAAGATGGTTTATTGGAGATATCAGATGATTTTATTGTATTGAATGACTTATATCCCAAGGTATGCCATATTCTGAAGTCTGTATTTTCAACCTTAATTACACTTTCATGACTTGCAAGTTCCTCGTACGCATTTTCATGACTTGCAAGTTCCATCGTATGAGGTATCCTTAGCAATCTTGAAACCCATATTATATGTTTTATTCAGTCACAAAAATACCAAGTTTAAATGATGTTAACATTAACTAAGCATATTGCTATATGAACAATGAAAACCAAAAATAAGTTTGCTTTGCTTGCTTATGTTGAAATTTGTCTTAAAAAGGACTAGTTTATTTGTGGCAAACAAACTGCTTACTAGTTTTCAGTTGCATGCACGACATGTAGGATAATCCACAAATTCATCATAATATTGCATCTCATTTGGAAAAAAGATTATATGTGTTTTAGTATTTATATCTTGTCTGCTGAGTTCTTTTTTTCCTTGTAAAAACATTTTAGGCTAGGAAGCATGTTCTTGTTCTGTCAAGATTAAACGGCCTAGATTGTCTTGAAGATTCTAAGAGAGAACACCTTCCCATTTTAAGATCTATGCATTCTGCTGGTGTGAAATGGGTCAAGAAATTCCATAGTGAAGATCCTTCTCTTCACTTCAGACTAGGATATCATTCGGTTTGTACATTACCTGTTGTTGTTCCTCTCTAAATTATCAAATTTACCCTTCCAAAACAAGGAATTTTGCATTACTGACTTCATTAAAGTGGCACTGCTCTTGACCAATATAATAGAAGTTAGGGTTAATTTTACCCATATAAAGGTTTGTTGACTTTACTTTTGAGGGATTTCTATGTTATTTTTCCAGCTGAGGAAAAACTTTGTTGAACTGTTGTTTTTGAAGGGTTTATGAGAAACTTTGATTACATTATTTCACATTATTTAGTTATGTGAGATTTACGATCTAATATATGAATTTTGTTATATGTTATTAATTCAGGTTCCATCAATGCGGCAATTGCACCTCCATGTCATAAGCCAGGACTTTGACTCCCCATCACTCAAAAACAAAAAACACTGGAATTCATTTAACACTGCCTTCTTTCGTGATTCTGTTGATGTTATCAATGAAATTGAAGAGCATGGGTCAGCAAAGTTAAGCAGTGAGAAATTGTTAGAAATGGAGTTGCGGTGCCACAGATGTAAGAGCGCACATCCTAATATACCTAAGCTAAAATCACACATTGCCAGGTGTAAAGCATCTTTTCCTCCAGATCTCCTTCAAAACAGCAGGCTTCTTTCAGCTTCAAACAATGATTTGGATACAAATTAGTTTAAAAAGAAAAAGAAAAGAAAGGAAAATTGGATTTGATGCGTGAAAGAGAAATTTTGTGTTTTCATGGTTTATACAGGTGTTATGGACAAAAATTACCCTTTTGTCAGGTCTCATGTTGTGTGATGTGAATGCTTGTCCATGCTAAATTTCCTTCGTAGTGCATAACATGTGGCTCTTTGCAAGAGTACTAGTTTGGGTTCATCGTGTACTCTTCTTTAGAATTCGGGTGCATTTTGTACTTATCTTTAGATGTACTTGTAAATTTTTTGGGATTCGCTTAATTGGGAGGTTTTGGAAATTGCTCACAGCTCGCTAGCAAGCTTCCACGTTTAATGCTAATCATACTTGATTTCTTGTATCATGTAACTTCATGTGGTTGCCATACCACTCGAAAATGCTTGTGCCTCTGATCGTTTATTAAAAGGACATAAAGTCACAACGTTCAAACACATGCTGAGCTGAAAATCGTGAGACGAAGCAATTAAGTGTTTTCAGTAGGACGCCGCAGACTCAAGTAGGGAGGCTAGAAGTTCAAAGTAGTCTTTTCTACAACTATGTGGACGAGCACTTTTAGATGAGAAGTTTACTAAAACATAACGCTTAAACTTATATTCACACACAAAATAAAAAGATAAAAGCTGCACAAGAAAATGGAAAATGCTGGTATTCAATATATGTAATCCAAAATACTCTACTGAGGATTTGGTGGCCTGCTATTAGCAGCTGACACACGGGACCCCCACTCTAGCAGTTCTTTGCTGGTGTCGTTCTTGTGCACTATCACTTCTATGAAGCACAAGCAATCTTTTCTCGGCCCCGTCGCTGTTCCTATAGCAGCCTTCAGTTCTTCCTCACACCTGACCTGCATTGATTTATAACCAAATTAATTTTTCAACATCATCAAAATTTCAAATTTAACACTGAAAATAAGAACTTCAATTCATGGTCTGGTCCACCTTAGCGGTCCAGCATTTTCCCTGGTTGTTACAGAGAGCATCTACAAAGCCAGCATAGTTCCAGTTCTTGATCACATTGTAGGGCCCATCATGGATTTCTACATCAATGGTGTAGCCTCCGTTGTTTATCAGAAATATAATGCTGTTCTGGCCACAGCGGATCATGGTCCAAATATCCTGAGCTGTGACCTGATAACATGCAGAAGTTTACGATATTCCTTCTTCAGTTTTCAGCTGTGATACATTCAGAATAAAAACAAAAGATTGAACTGTGGATAATTTTAATCTGATTCAATTGGGATTTAATTATACCTGGAAGCTCCCATCACCTATACATGCAATCACGCGCTTGTCTGTAGCGGCTTGTGCATATCCCAGTGTTGCCCCGACAGACCAGCCTGTCGATCCATATTGCATTTGGAACTCATACCTAAATAGTTAATGTGCATTTTGTAAACAAAATGAAGGAACTCACAACCAAGGATTTCCAACTAATATGCTATATTGAAACCAAAAAGAAATTTACAGAGTATGGAAAGAGAAAATCATACTGGCAACCATCAGGCAACTTTAGCTTCTGGCAGTTGAACCATGAGTCACCAGTCTCAGCAATTATCGCATTGTTACCAGAAAGCATGCTCTGTATATTCTTAAACAATACATTTATCCTCAAGGGCTCATTAGGTTCACACTCGAGTGGATGCCCCTCTGGCACGTAAACCCTCTTATAAGTTTCAAAAGCAGTAGTATTTTTCTGGATCCTCTTTGCAAGAGCCTCAAGGAAGTCCTTCATGAGGATGCAACCAAAAGATGCCCCATTGCCGACTACAACACGCTCTGGCTGTATGATAATTGCCTTCTCTTTCTTAAGAAGTAGCGAGTAGCCGGCTGAGCTGTAGTCATTGAATATGGGGCCAACAAAGATGTAAGCATCAGCAGACTCGACAATTTCGGCACAGAATGCAGTGCTAATGGCGCCCCAGTATGTACCGATGAAGTGCGGGAGGTGCTCTGGCACAATTCCTTTTGCAGATGGCATAATTGCCACTGGGTAGCCTGATGCACCAGCTAGTTCAACGAAAGCATCTCTCGCCTTGGCCATGCGGATGTTGGGCCCACCTACCAATACTGGTTTAACGGCCTTGTTCAGTACTGTCAAGGCTGCCTCTATTGCTGCCTCCAGCCCCATCTGATTGCTCATCCTAATTTGGGCATAATTTTATATCACCAATTAATTTACTTTAGCAATCAGATTATTGACAAAACAAAAAGAGAAATGTTACTGGGATCTTAATTGAGAAAACATTAAAAACTGAAGGTAAGTTAGGATACTTAGGGTTGAGGAAGAAGGGGACAGGCTCGCAGCTGAAGGTGGGGTGTTGGAAAGCAGGGAGGTTACAGCTGATGCTAATATATACTGGCTTGCTCTTTTCGAGAGCCATAAAAATAGCCCTGTCAATTTGCTCATATGCTTCATCCAAGTTATGCACTACGACCTGTAATTGTATATACATATGAGACATTTTCAAGTGAAGTATTTTTGTGGCTTATTAACCTTTCTCAAAAGAAAAGGGAAATCATTACTCTCTTATTTCGCTACAAATATTATAAAAAGAAGAAGAAAACATAAAATAATAACAAGAACAATAAATTTCTTGTGTGTTACACCTGGTTGCAGGTGACTGTCCGGAAGCACTGTAGCTCCTGAGAGAAATCAGGCAGCCCTGTAGGGTGATGCAATACCCGGTCTGAGCCATAATCATTCGAGTTGGGCCCACTGACAATACAGATCAGTGGCAAGTTCTCGCTATAAGCACCAGCTATGGCATTAAGCACGCTCAATCCACCAACAGTGAAGCTAACGACACAGGCACCAACACCGCAGGCCCTTGCATACCCATCGGCAGCGTATCCAGCATTCAATTCATTACAACATGTAATCAGGTTCAACTCAGGTTCAGACCGGAGATGATCCAGTAAGGTCAGGTTAAAATCACGGGGAACAGAGAAGACATCCTTGACCCCTATCTGGATTAATCGGTGTGCAATGTGGCAGCCTAAGGTTGCTTCAGATGCTGAAGCTGGTTGGGCAATGTGGCTATTAACGATTGCTTTAGAGGCCAAAGATGGATCTGAAATGTTGCGGCCTAGCACTTCTTCGGAGACCAAAGATGGTCGTGCAATGTTCTGGCATAGGACTGCTTCAGAGGCTGAAGATGGCCGTGCAATTTGCTGACATAGGACTGCTTCAGAGGCAGATGTCGGTCTTGCCGGGGAGATTGGGTAGAAGGGGGTCGCCGGCCAACTGGCCACCTCACCATGTTTGTGTTTTTTTCTCAAGAGGTGTATTAGTCCCTTGAATCGCTTAAGGATCGCCAGTTGGAACAAATATTCTACACCAAATATTCAGAATCTAAATAATATATGACACACTTCTAAATTCTGAACAACGTGTCATCTTCATCAAAATGAAGTATCAACTTACTGATTAATATATATTGATCCGACTTTCTGGTTAAGACTAAACAATGTTTAATTAGCGACCATGAACATTTTGATTTGTTTGTACTATGTTATATCACTTTGACACGTTTGAGATAGAGAGATGAAGGCATAAAAAAAGAGCAACGAAAAGGCAAAAAAATAGTACTTAATCCAATCGTGTTTACACGTTTGTTTTCTTGAACCTGGTGCTATTATTTGTATACTTTTTTTTTGTGACATTGGATTGAAATCTGGAAAGCACCTGGTGCTTCGAGCTGCTTCAACTAAGAATACCATGGGAGTTGCCGATGAATAAGTTCGCAGTTTCCGAAGATAAATAATTAATATTTGTCTCACATATATAGTCTTTTGTTAATTAATGAGCTAATTTCTACGATTTTAAATTGTGGAAAAAATCATTTTGTATAAGCTACAGAGGCATCAATAGGTAGAATATCCTGTAATTTATTCAATAAAAAAAGGAATAACCTGAGTGGGATTCGTTTTGAAAACATACCAAATACCATTTTAATTTCTCTTTTTGAACAATTCCCCGGACTTGAAAACCACATGAAGATCTGACTTTTCTAGTTATTGGTTCCTTAATGCAGCTGCTCTTCCTCGAGTAGATTGATGTTTTTTAAATGGGATTGGAAGAATGAAGTACGATGCTTGACACAATCCGATTCAGACGAGTTTATTGAATCCCAAAATTTAGGCTGTATGATGGCATCGAACTATCCAATTAGAAGGGCTCTCTGGGTTGCTCGGTTCCCTTACAAAATGAACCCCTTACTTTTTTTTCTTTTTTTTTTTCTTTTTCTGGTTTTGGTCTGTTATTTATAAAAATAGACAAAGGAAGAAAAGCCTTTAACTAAAGTAACTATTAATATCTGTAGTAATGAAAATTAAATGTCTATTTTTCTTTTCCATACCTCACCCTATTAGAGGTTCGCTCCTTCATTCCAAAAAACCAAGCATCGAAACAGTAAGGTTCTTAAAGCACTCACCATTTGCTCGTTGCATTACGAAGAAGCAACTACAGGAAGCAATCATTTGGTCTTTCGGTCTTTCAACTAACATAGCAGAAGCTGGAATCAAGCCAGATGAACTACAATAATGACACGACACAGTAGACACTGTTCATTGAGCACGCTGCTTATATACTGAATCTCGGTACCTCAAGCATTTGGAACTATTGAAAAATAGAACAAACGTAGAAATATCCTCAAATAAAATAACAACTATATAAATATCTAGGTGACAGGTAAAAGAGACTTAGAATATTGAAAAAAGAACCCTGTCAAGAAGTATAGACGACATCCATTAGGAATTTCAATTTGAACAAAGTTAAAATCAATCAATTAAAAATGCTCAAAAAAATCAATTTGTATTTCAGATTTAGATTACTGCATGCTTAAACCAGACAATAGCAGACACTCCAGCAATGCCACACCTTCTGATCTTAGTCATATAGGATCATTGAAAGAAATCACGTGAGAAATCCAGGGACAGTTAGAGCATGCATATCAAGTTCCATCGCCAGAATTATTGATTCCTGTTGTTTCAAGAAAGGTGCAATTAGTATATATTACTCTTCAACAATTATCTGTGCATTTAAAGCTGAGAAGCTCCAAATGCTGGAAAGACAGCATGTTAGCTCACAAGATTTCAAGTTCAACCGTCATGTTATTAACTTTAAATATATTGATACATTAATAGTAAGTATAACAAAATCTTCCCCAAAAGTAAACCTATTTATAAAATATAGGTTAATAATCATCAGCTTGCGTCCTTATTTTATGGAAATATCAGTAACAGTGCAAGGTCTAAGGTGCATTAAGCCCCCCAACGAATAATACCAAAACATCAACCTAAATTCCATGCTCACTGGAAATTTCTCTAGGGAAAAACGCTAATTAACTAATTTTCCCACCATTTATGTCCTTGGTCTTATTGTTGTTTTCGACCAATAAATCTAAGTCCAGATCAATTGTTTTAGTGAAAAATATCAGACCTGATCTGATATGTATAAGGATTCAGCCTGACAAAGAACTGGAGTTCAACATGTATTATTCGTCTATCACAAGTAAATATCCAAATCAAATATTACCATGAAACTGCTTATAAGTACAGGAAATATGAATGATGTAAGTAGCTACAAAGTAGCTTGGCTGGTTAATACTAAAATATGAGCTCCAGTGGACATAATAGTAGTAGTAAAATATCATAATATTGTATTACATCATACATATCACCATATGAGCTCCATTGTACATAACAGTAGTAGTAAAATATCATAATATTGTATTACATCATACATATCACCTACTGGAATTCACCGCGATTAAACTACAGTAGTGATGCCATCTTGCTTCATGATATGTTTGTTATTCAACTGGTAGTATCCAGCTCTAATTTTTAATAATGGAAGATGGAAGCTTCAAAATTAAATAAAATAAAATTATAAAAATATAAAGATGATACCAGGAGCCCTAAATTTTCACTTTCAGTATACTAATATGTTCCATGTTGCCGGCACACTAACCATATCTATGACGTTACCATGCTACTTCCTCTAAGGGCACTCTTTTATGTTTTGACGGCAGTGATGGGTCCAAGTAATAATATAATAAGACCGATCTCTTTGCTTTTACTTTTTAGAAACTAGTCATGCATCTGCGTCAATACTTCAATCAAGGAGGATATCACCACTGCATTAAATGATGGAGATCTCGCTCACATATACGCGCTATGACAGAACATGTTTTATTGTCAGGAAGCTAGATCGAAACCAAATGTACTATTAACGACCATCCTAAGTCTGTTGAAAACCATATATATGTATTTAATGCTGAAATAATATAATACATAATATAACCTTATCAATCTGTACCTGGCAAAAGAAGAGGCGATCATATTTCTCAAGTCTCTAAGACAGCTAGATCAAACTAGGTGTAAACCACGTGGGGTTTTCACCCAATGAATTGAATTCTTCCATGGGGCCAGGAATTTGCAGAACATCCTTCCCAGTGTTCAAATGCATCTGATTGATGCCAAGACGAAAATAACTTCTATGATCCATAGGACACTTTACAACATAGTACAATTCATTCTCTCGCCCTCCCTCCAATTGCAGATTAATAGAATTATTCAGGTTGAGAAAAAGCACCTGCTTTCCAATGTTCGGCACTGGTTGCCATTGCTGCCTATTATTGGACCACTTGTGCACTAAAATTTTAGTCGTTTCATGATATTTAGTAGTAATTAAAACTAAGAGGGGCTCACCAGATTCTGAATCTCCCTCAACAAGATATTCTTGGTAATAAATGCTATTGTACCAGATTTTAGAAGGTAATGTCCTTACGGAAAGATCCTGAAGGTTGTAAACTAACACTTCCTTCTTAATATCGAACGTGTAAACTATGTTCTTATGGCATGTAAAATCAATCAAAAATGATTGCTTATCCTTCATCCGAAGGCAGGTCCAGCGAGTACCCCCAATCCGGCAGAAGCCCAACTCCCAATTTGATGATGAATATGATAGAAATGAAGCCACAACAACACAACCATCCTTGGAAGGATTGCAAGATAAAATTGCTTTTTCTACCCAAAGTGTCCCTTTCTGGTCTCTAAACAATGAAGGAAGGTGGATGGTACATTGGGTGAGTGGGTTGAACAACGATACTCTCCAGGAATGCTCCAGCACCAGCCAGCCATGGGAAGTGCCACGGATGCTCTTGCCGCGGATGTATGGCAACCGAAAAATATGGGTTTTGGACTGAAAGGGATCGTAGAAAGTAAGTTTAGAATGGTCAAGTCCTTCTCTGTAGCAAACATCGGCAGGGGTTCGAGGAAGCAGAAGCCAGGGGGACTGAGGAGGGAGATGGCGGGGATTGGGAGTCAGGGCTCTGCGCCAGGCCTTACAAATCAACCGGAGATGAATATATCCGGTGTTGGTGGTGGAAGCCTTCTCGGCGATGATTGTCACCAACTCGGGAATAAGGCCTGCCCAATCCCGCTCCGACTTCTGCTTTCCCATGAGTAGACCGAGTAGAGTAGAGTCTGAAAATCGTCTCACTCCGAAACGGTTGATTTTCTGCGGTGAAAGAGATCTCGAGTAGTCGCGCTTGGAGAATACGCGGCGGAACCGGAAAAGAGGAAGTCGTTCCTCCCGGTATATTGTGAGAGATGAGTTGGGCTGTTTCCTGTTGGGCCGAGTATTGTTCATCTTTTATGTTTTTTTCTTTCTCTGGCTTTTAGTTTTCACAGTTTGGGCTGCTAGGAAAGATCAATAATTCCTTTCCGCGCCTTATTTTCATTTCTGTTATTTTTCATTCGAGAATTTTGATTCAGACGCAGAGTATAAAAGAAAATTTCTTTAACCGAGAATTCAAGGAACTGAAAATTCTTTTTTCTTATAAAATTTCAATACCAACTTTAACTTTTATTTTCCTTGTGTCATTTCTAGTCCTCATAATAATTTTTTTTAAGGAAAAATTAGTCATATGCTCCTCAAATCTTCTCCAATCAAATACCCTCCTATTCTTTAATAGTATGAATTATGCCTCTAATCATCATTAGTATAGGATTTCAGGATTTTCCCTTTCGGTTAGTTTAATTATTTTATTTATTTTATATGTTAAAAAATTTTAATATTTAAAATTTAGGACTAAAATATCCTACCATTCTGTCGCAGCTTTCCCACAATCACAATACAATAATTCTTCTCCCAGCCTAAACTTGGACTATCATATGGAAAGTACAAAAACTACATGGAAAAGCCCTTTTCAAAATAGCAAGAACACTGAGTATCGGTCATCTTTTTTAGCAGTACTATTTTGCATTTGCTAGACACATTCCTTGTGTAGTTGCGTTTACTTATTTGCTAATTTTAAATAAAGGTTCGTGTTGCAGCGATTTACTTGATGTTCAATTCCTGAAGTATATTTGTGATTTAATGTACAGGCATTGGGCATGTCCTTGTGCAATATTTTTTTTTTAAAAAAAAATAGGTGATAGTGTAGTGCGTTGCTCGCAATTAGGTACCCAAACAATTGCAATTTAACTAGATATATTAATCTTGGAATTAGAAATGGATTAATTCTACTATTTGTATGATCATGGAGAGAAAAAAAATAATCTAACGATGGCTATTCTCAAAATGAATATTAGTTTCCTCGTCACAAGTTATTAATAATGGAATTGGATGGTAGATGGGTCAATATGCAATCAAATATCCTACATACCATCTTAACATTTTGTCATCCCTGACATCCTCACGGACTCACGCTGAAAGGCCCAATTACTTCTCCAGATCACATGAGATGCACGTGAGACAAACTATTTCCGATTTTTCAGATCGCCTCTTCAAATATTTTCGTAAACCGTTCTCTCTCTCTCGCTTCGATCCGATCTCTCTCTCAAATATTTTGTGATCAGATCTCTGTTGGAGTTATGTCCTAGAAGTCAATATTTAATGACTTATTTTCTTAGTTTATGTTAATGATGATATTTGATCATTTGTTCCTAGAGTTTATTATTGACAGATCATTCAGGTTGAGGATCTGAATTGTAGATCTCTGTGGATCATTCATTAGAATGACAATAATAAATCTAAATCGTCCATAATCTTGATAATTAACAAGGAACATTAATTATCATAAAAGATTAGTATGCAAGTTAAGTGATGATTAAGTTCTACAAATCATAAGTAAGGAGTTACCAACTTAATTGCATATGTGTATGTTATTGGAACATAGTACAGGACTTGACCCAATGAAATAAACATATGGATTGTGTTATGTGTCATTGTTTATTTCATATGAGTTTGATTCTAAGTTTGAGATGTTCATCTTTTCCACATGAGGATAGGTTCAATAAATATCGTCTAACGTTGATTCCTGATAAAGGCTGCTATAAGGACTTTATTTATGTTCTCTTGAATTGTGCGGGGAAAAGTTGTTCATCAAGAAAACCGTATGTCCCTCATTAGTATACCTAGTGAGTGATGATATCTGTTTGGGCCCCTTGATGGAGTTGGATTGTATGCATGCAAACTAGACGATCAACTCTAGATCAAGAAATGTATAATCTGCAAGAATGACACATTCCTATCTTGGATTATACAAAGATATCGTGTGACATAAGAATCAAACAAAGAAATACTTTTATTTCTTATGCAGGATTGAGATATTGTAACGGTACATTATTTATACGAATTGGGAGTCATAACGTGTTGCTAGATACCGCTTATGATTATTGGAAATAAATAACGATTTATTTCCATGGCCAACATAGTATAAATCCTCAAATAGGGTCGCACAAATAGGATTCTAACCACTTGGTGCATTTATTGTTTATTCACAATAATGTGTATTGTGAAATGTGATAAGTTAATTAATTAATTATATACCGTTATGAACCGTTATAATTAATTAAATTAAAAGGATCATATGGAAACAATATAATGCATTAACTAATCATAGATTAATTATTAATGAGTTAATAATTAATTATGTTCAACTTACTTTAATTAGTTTGAGCTAATTGGGCTTCTATTTAATTGGTTAATTAAAGGCCCGATTTAAGGAAGAATGAAGAGACAATTAAAGGAGATTCATTAATTGGTGAATTAATGAATAAAGGCCTTTTATTAAGATGGCCCAAGAGAGCCCATTAGGTGGCCTCTTAGGGTGGATGGCATACTTGTAAATAGTATGAAAATTGGATGAGAGTGGTTGGCTATATAAAGGGGTCTCTTTGGGAGAAAACCCTAGCCGTCATCTCTCTTCCTCTCCCCTCCCTTGCGCCTCCACCTAGAAGAGAGATTTTTCTCTCTTCTCCATGGCTCTTCCCTTCCTCTCTTAGCTCATGTGTTGAGCATCCCACCTCTCTTCCTCTCCATTAAATAGTTAATTAAGAGAAGCAAGGTGATTAGCAAGAGGTTCAAGAGAACTAGCATTCTCTTTGAGCTTGGTGGTGGGTCCTTGGTGGGCTAGAGGCGGCCATAGATGGTGGAGATGGTGGAGCACGCACCCCATCGACTCCCATGCCATGGATTCGAGCCTCATGAATACAATTTCATGAGAGGTACAATTTCTCCTACCTTCTCTCTTGATTGGATGTGTGATTGCTTTAGCACTAGATCTATTGATTTGTTTGTTGTTAATGGTGATTAATTAATTGTAATTAATCTAAAATTAAAATATGAGCATTTCCTAACAGTGGTATCAGAGCTATGGTCGTGCTTAAGGTTTTTCACACTTAATTAAGTGAGAATTCGTAATTAATTAAGTTAATTAGTGATGTGCATGCTTGCTGGCCCTGGAAAGGCTGTTTTCTGTCTTGTTGCTTGTTTTTCGTGGTGTAAAGCTCTCTGAAATTTTTTCCTTCTTATTGGAGGTTGTAGATCTTTGAGTTGTGGTTGTTTTCCCACTGGAATCATTGAAATTCGATTTAAAATGAATTTTTAGTGATTTAAACGGTAACGGTGCGCAGACCCGTTATTCTGCTGCACAGTTCTGTTGTTGTGGTTGGTAACAAATAAGTTTGTATACAAAGTACCTGTAAATTTTAGATAAGATTATTCTAAACTTGATGCTCTTTCTGGATATGTAAATTTTGTTGCATATTTCGGATATTATGTGGGCGTTCAAGGATGAAAAGTGATGAAGTTATCAGATCTGTTTTTTCAAACAAACTGATTGTTTTGAAAAACTGTACTTATTGAGAAACTTTTATGGAAAAGTGTTGAAATGGAAATGTTCTCCTTTAAGTCTGGAATCTGTGAAAATTAATTTCATAGATTTTCATTGAGATTTGATACCTCAACCGAGTGAAACCTTTTTGGTCGACGGTCTGTTCCAGAACAGGATACCTTGCTTAAATGCTTGTTATCTCGTTGATCTTGAATATAACTTGTGGATTTTCTTTTCATGGAATGATAGCCTATTGTATGTAGTATTTTTCTATGTAAATTGTTTGCTGGAAAAATATCAAGGGGATGATCATACAGATCAAAAGGTTGAGACCCATAACAGAATTTTCTCTAACGGTGCTTCGCGCACAATCTGAGGATTTGTCTTTTTTGGTTCTCCCTGATGATAATTGATCTCTTCTTGAGATTTCTACAGGTAATCACAATCTTTGTAAGGAGTTCTCTGGATTTATTTCAGATTTTTTGGAGACCGAATTATTTTGAATTTTTTCGGGTCCCGAATTTCGTATTTTAATTAGTTAAAATAGTTTCTAATTAATCAATTTATTGAAATGTTAATTAGAAGACTCCTTAAATACCCTCCTTTCTGTTTTGATAGTTGGATTTAATTTAAAAGAGCTTAAACAATTAGTTGTTAAGGTTAAGCCTTCTTTGCATTCGGAAAACTTGAGCAACAAGTATGCACAAAGATTCTAATTAATGAAATTAATTAAGAGCAAGTGAATCATGTATATTGTATATGTGCTAACTTTGTTTTGTAGGAGGATGTGGGTTTGATATGGCTCAAGATGTCAATGCCTTGTGTGTTGTAAAATGTTGTGAATGCATGTGATTGCTTGTAAAGTGGCCTAAGGTGCCTTGATAATTAAGTGGTTAATTTTTGATGTAACTTGTGAGGCTTGCATGCCCCTAAGGCCTAGGCGGGGTTTTAGAAATTTTATCACATGTATTTATTTCCCTTAATTATTAGATAGGATCTTAGTAATTAGTGGGAGGGCTTGATTAGATTAGTCTCGTTACATGGAGATGCGACGAAGATTAATGCAAGCGGGAGCCATACAAACCCACGGCAATGCTTGAGATGCTTATGTTATGTGATTGTTTGTGAATGCCTTGAATTGTCATAGGTAGGTATGGGTGTATGCTTACACGACCACCAAACAAGAGTCACTTATTTTGTCCCAAACTAAATTGATTAAGTCGACCGCCTTCCTTCTCTCTATCCTCTTCACGTCAATAGCCAATCATGGCGCGGTCCGCCATAGCGGACGTCATGGTTGTCAACCTTGATAGTCGGGGTACAAATGAAAAGATTTGTTAGGAGCAAATAGAGAGAGGTTGCTTATCGATGGACCCAACAAGTTTTCTTGGACATCGGGGCGAAGTTTGTAAATATACTTAGATATTCACAAACCAAGAGTCATATGGTTGATATGATTGGTTGGAGAACCTACCTTGTCTAGTTAAGTAGGGTGTCGTGCCATAGCAGGCTCTACTTGACGAAAATGGGGATCTTGGAATCCATTACATTTAGGGACATTAATTAAATGTAGTGGGAGTTTTTGTTTATCATTCCATAAACAAAACATTGCATAAACTAAATGACCTTAAATTGAAATTGTTATAGATATTAAATATGTTAATTTCGTTGCGATCAATCTTTGGAAAACGACAAGCTCGTTTCTAAGGTATTTACTTGGAGAAGAAATACCGATTCCTAAGACATGTTCTTGGAAATGAGAAACTTGAGCAAGTTTAATCCCAAAAACGTTCCTCGACTTCCCGAACAATAGCTTCGCAATGATTGATTAGTTTCGACGAAAATTATTCAATAAAGCGAATGCTTATATCCTTTTAGAAGTTCTAGACCTTTGAATTGGAGAATTCATAAGGACTATACTAAGACTTCTACACTCTCATCCATTTACTCAAAAAGACGTTCTTAGAGAAAGTAAAGATAGACTCAATCATTTATGATCAAGAAATGGAATGTGAGTTAACCAAGAGACTCTTCTTATAAGAAGATAAATGTTTCATTAGCTTGTGAACCGAAAGATTTGAGTAGCTAATTGACAACTAGAGATATTAAGATCTCCAATATCAAGGATTGTTGATATTGTCATACAATCTCTTTCTATGGATAAAGGATATATTGTTCGCACACTTGTTAGTGCTAAAAGTAATTGGTTAAGTATTAAAGGAATACTTCACCAAGATATGAGTTGAATATTTGAGACCCTCACTAGTGACCGTGTGTCACATGAGATGTTTCATTTGCCATTTATGGGAGGCATTTGAAAGGTTGTCCGAAATACCATGATGTTCTAAACCTTAAGATATTTGTCGTTCAAATTATCTCACTATCTCTAATTCACACTAGTAATTAGGTGCTAGTTCATGTGTTCGCATTTAACGAAATGTGTAGACAATGATGAATAAGAGAAAGTTCGAGATAAGTAAAGTAAACTCCGTTTTGGAAATGGCTTATACGTCTAAGCCGCTACCATTGAATACGTAGAGTTATCTTTATTAAGTAAAGAGTTTGTTTAGGAATTTGAGGTTGTATACCTTATTCCAAACATCTCATAAAACCTTATCTCCATATTTGATGATGGATGATCATGTTTTGTAATAGAGAAATGTTGTTCTCTTATTGTTATAAATTTGTGTATAAGATTTCATGCATCTTAATTGAATTTGCTTGAAATAGATAAACAAATTTTGAATGACAAATATGTAAGACTTCACATAAAGTATTTGACTTTTATGTAAAATAGTTGCTTAGTCGAATATAAACAAGAATCGCATTATGAGAGTCTACGTAACGTGGAGCTCGTAAATCAATTTGATTGCAAAGAATCGCATTATGAGAGTCTACGTAACGTGGAGCTCGTAAATCAATTCGATTGCAAATCAATTGAAATTCATGCGAATCATGTTTGTTAAAAGACAAAAGCGCCTTTGACCTACGAAGGTTTAAAGGACAAGTAACCTTATTAAGACTTATACATATTGATGTATATAGACTTATAGGACTTGTGCAATTGAAAGGTTGTTGACACTTTACCACTTGACCAACGATCATTGTAGATATTAACGTATCTATTTGATATGGTATAAGTATGAATCTTTTGACAAGATCAAAAGGATCTCAAGAGTAAAGTTGAAAAACTATTCAATAAAAGCAAAAGTCTTAAGATGGATCATGGTAAATAGTTAAGTCATGTAGTTTGATGTATTACCTAAAGAGTATGAAATACGTTTCACTACTCGCTTCATGAGGAACATTGAAAAATGTATCCAAGGATGAAGGTATCGAACATTGTTTAACATAGTTCGATCGGTAATAAATCAAATTGACTTGTTCGACTCATGTAAGGGATTTGTGTTTGAGGACAATATTGTTTACACTGAATAAAAATTCCATCGAAGTCTATTGAGAAAGATATCTTACGAGATTCGATCTCTAGGTATATTGTTTCTCAAGATTTGGTATTGAGAAGCTTATTTCAAAGTTCGATTGATTGATAAGCTTGGACCCAAATAAGACGCTTATTATTTTGAAGGATATCTTGAATTAGCCAAAAGGTACTACTTCTATGAACATGATAAGAACAAAGTAGTTGTTGCTCATCATAACGTAATCTTAAAGAATGATATTCTTAAGATGAAGTAGTAGGAGTAAAGTGAGCATTAAAGGAGTTTATGCGTCACTACAAGAAGTACCTTTATAGGGAACTTGTCACTCCATACATGGTGCTTAGTGGGAGTTGAGCGGAACTTGACTCACAAGCAGTTGTGAAAGGAAGAAGTTTATAAGCACGCTCGCTTCTAAAGAGTACTCAAACATCTCACGAATGGATGATGTTAGAGAAACTCGTGCAATACATTAGGATCAAGAATCTATTCTACAAGATGTTGTAGAAGTAGTTCATAGACCTCAAGCACCAATCCTACAAAGATCAACGAGAGTGAATTGCCTAAACTAAAAAGTACATAGGTTTCACAACATCCTCGTACTTGACATATGAGGATCCGTTGATAAATAAAGAAGCGATGGAAAGACCCGATTCCACAAGTATGATTTGAATCTATATGATCTTTAAGTGCAATCCATATATATAACAACAAGGTATAGACCTTGATTGATGTTCAAGAAGAAGCGATCCATCTAGAACATATAGATCTTTAAAAGGAAAGATAGATATGGATAACAAGTCGACTCTGTACAAAGCACAATTTCATGATTGATGCTATGTCTAAGTCGATAACGAGTTGACCATGTACAAAGCACGGCTTCTCGCTTGTAGCTGTGTATAAGTCAATAAAGATCATTCTAGCAATAGTTATATTTCGTATATATAGATATATGAAAAGATACATCAAAACCGCCTTCTTCGATTGAATGAAGGAAGTTGTTGTGAATTTGACACAAACTGAGGATTTGTTGTATTGCTAGAAATGTATATGTGCTTCAAGGATCAATTGATGAATTGAAGCAAGAATTGTGAAAATTGGAATAAACATTTTGACAAAGAAGTCAAGGAGTTGCACTTCGTCAAAAGTATCTTGTATAGACAAGATATTCAGTGGGAGCATTATTATGTTACATGTATTGTACAAGATACAAGACATTAATTGGGAATAAAATTAAAGAAATGAATATTATCAAGATCTCATTGGAGAATGTTTTCTCAATAGAGAACTTGGGTAAGTCACCTAAATCCAAGGAAACAAAATCTATGGAGATAGATTATGATGGATTTCAGGTTTGAGAAAACGTGCATATAATGACAAAGTGTTCTAGTAACATGAAAAGATAGACTCCTAGAAAGGATGTCTAACCAAGTTGTATGGCATACACTTGAGTTCTACTCGGTGTGTTGTAACTCAATTCGAAAAGAGTGCACGATATATTTCGAGCATCCTTCTGTTATGAGTTTCATAACGGATGCCATATTTATGCACATGCCCCTATGTGTTGTAACCAAGGAGTTTGACAAGCAGTTGTCAACTGGATACAAAGAAAAACACGTTTGGACAATAATCGAGAATATCTTCGAGTATCTTATGAGAAAGAATGATATGTTTTTCCATCTGATAAGATAAAAGAAAGCTCATATAAATTGATATATTGATGCTAGTTTTCGGAAGATTGATATAAATACAATTGAGCTACATATTTTGTTTAAATGTGGTGTTGTAAGTTTAGAAGGTGTTCTAAATGGGATATTACAACCGTTTCCGTCACCAAAACAAATATATATAGCAACTTGTTAAGCAATGAAAGAATGTAGTAAGGATCGTGAAGTTCTCAGTCAAGCTAATATGGTTCTATGCATCTCGAACCATAGCTTAAACTTGAAGAACCCAATATTAAATTGGTGATCCAACTAAGATCTATGACGATGTCACTTGATCTCACATGATGATGATCAAGAACACATATATAGGAGTATATATGTATATAGGGTCAAATAAAATTAGATAGGTTCGCGGACACAGCGAACACTCTAACTTAACCTCTACCTTAAGCGGTATACGAGATGCAATTGTGCATCCATGCGTGATGGACGTATGAGTAACTTGCTTTAAGTGTATTACATCTTTTGAGGTTCGAGACATGTATATATATAGATATATGACATTGTTCTAAATTCTTCACTGGCTAGAAGTCACTATTGATTGACTCTAGGCCAAGTGGGAGATTGTTGGAGTTATGTCCTAGAAGTCAATATTTAATGACTTATTTTCTTAGTTTATGTTAATGATGATATTTGATCATTTGTTCCTAGAGTTTATTATTGACAGATCATTCAGGTTGAGGATCTGAATTGTAGATCTCTGTGGATCATTCATTAGAATGACAATAATAAATCTAAATCGTCCATAATCTTGATAATTAACAAGGAACATTAATTATCATAAAAGATTAGTATGCAAGTTAAGTGATGATTAAGTTCTACAAATCATAAGTAAGGAGTTACCAACTTAATTGCATATGTGTATGTTATTGGAACATAGTACAGGACTTGACCCAATGAAATAAACATATGGATTGTGTTATGTGTCATTGTTTATTTCATATGAGTTTGATTCTAAGTTTGAGATGTTCATCTTTTCCACATGAGGATAGGTTCAATAAATATCGTCTAACGTTGATTCCTGATAAAGGCTGCTATAAGGACTTTATTTATGTTCTCTTGAATTGTGCGGGGAAAAGTTGTTCATCAAGAAAACCGTATGTCCCTCATTAGTATACCTAGTGAGTGATGATATCTGTTTGGGCCCCTTGATGGAGTTGGATCGTATGCATGCAAACTAGACGATCAACTCTAGATCAAGAAATGTATAATCTGCAAGAATGACACATTCCTATCTTGGATTATACAAAGATATCGTGTGACATAAGAATCAAACAAAGAAATACTTTTATTTCTTATGCAGGATTGAGATATTGTAACGGTACATTATTTATACGAATTGGGAGTCATAACGTGTTGCTAGATACCGCTTATGATTATTGGAAATAAATAACGATTTATTTCCATGGCCAACATAGTATAAATCCTCAAATAGGGTCGCACAAATAGGATTCTAACCACTTAGTGCATTTATTGTTTATTCACAATAATGTGTATTGTGAAATGTGATAAGTTAATTAATTAATTATATACCGTTATGAACCGTTATAATTAATTAAATTAAAAGGATCATATGGAAACAATATAATGCATTAGCTAATCATAGATTAATTATTAATGAGTTAATAATTAATTATGTTCAACTTACTTTAATTAGTTTGAGCTAATTGGGCTTCTATTTAATTGGTTAATTAAAGGCCCGATTTAAGGAAGAATGAAAAGACAATTAAAGGAGATTCATTACTTGGTGAATTAATGAATAAAGGCCTTTTATTAAGATGGCCCAAGAGAGCCCATTAGGTGGCCTCTTAGGGTGGATGGCATACTTGTAAATAGTATGAAAATTGGATGAGAGTGGTTGGCTATATAAAGGGGTCTCTTTGGGAGAAAACCCTAGCCGTCATCTCTCTTCCTCTCCCCTCCCTTGCGCCTCCACCTAGAAGAGAGATTTTTCTCTCTTCTCCATGGCTCTTCCCTTCCTCTCTTAGCTCATGTGTTGAGCATCCCACCTCTCTTCCTCTCCATTAAATAGTTAATTAAGAGAAGCAAGGTGATTAGCAAGAGGTTCAAGAGAACTAGCATTCTCTTTGAGCTTGGTGGTGGGTCCTTGGTGGGCTAGAGGCGGCCATAGATGGTGGAGATGGTGGAGCACGCACCCCATCGACTCCCATGCCATGGATTCGAGCCTCATGAATACAATTTCATGAGAGGTACAATTTCTCCTACCTTCTCTCTTGATTGGATGTGTGATTGCTTTAGCACTAGATCTATTGATTTGCTTGTTGTTAATGGTGATTAATTAATTGTAATTAATCTAAAATTAAAATATGAGCATTTCCTAACAATCTCTCCCGCTGCTTTGAGCGAATCTCTCTCTATGGAGCCAATGTGTTGTTTCTCTCTCTACCATAGATCGTTCGTTGTTTCTCTCTCTACTAGAGCTCGTGCGTTGTCTTCTTCTCTCTTCCAGGTGAGTATCCCTATTTCGATCAGATCAAATCACAAAATCTTCATCATTATCGCAATTTTCATTCCTGCTATTTGATTTGTACTTTTTGTGTGTTTAATTTTCAATTAAATTAGATTTGAAGGTTCGTTTTGACATTTAAGAGGCGCATTTGACATCAATTCGAATCAGGTCTGTCTATCTCTATCTCGATTAGAAATTCTTCATCACTTTTGCAATTTTCAATTATGTTGTTTGATTTGTGGTTTGAAATTGGAAATAGATTCATATCCATTCTAGTCTTTCAAATTTCTCTAGAAATCAATTGTTTAGAATCGGATCTAGATTTTTACATTTCGTTTGAAATCAATTATTTGAATAAGCTTGGTGAAATTTGTATCTTCAATGCTTATTTAACTCCTTACGAAAAGTTTATGCTCCATTATTAAGAAGTATATACTCCCTTAATATATCAAATGCTTATTCGAAGGATCCGGCTATTTTATGAATGCTTATTTAAACCCTTATGAAGAAGTATATACTTTTTTAGTACCTTGAATGCTTATTTGAGAAATTTTGACAGAAATTTTTATTTTGAATATTTGAAACCCTTATGAAGAAATATATACTTCCTTAGGAAGAAATATATACTCTCTTAGTATTTTCAATGCGTATTTGAACATGTATCAGCTAGTGTTATTAAGGAAGTATATTCATCAATATAAGGAATTAAATATATTGATTAAGGAAGTATATATCTAAGTATGCTGAATAAGGAATACGTGTCCGCTAATTTAATTAAGGGAGTATTTTCATCAATACAGGGGATTAAATATATTAATTAAGGAAGCATATATATTCTAAAATTGTATATTTTTTTCTTTTGCAGATTGATGTAGGTGATGATAATCGTGTAGTTGCTTATTGTTTGTTATTAGGCCCTATAAATCAAGTGAAGTCTAAATTCCAAAATGTGTTCTCCTAGAATTTGACTGAGATGATTGAAGCTTGTCGTTGTAGTGTCTATTAAGTTTGTTAGCATGTTTGAACTTAGTTTTAATGATTTTATGTTTGGTTTGAATGAATAATAATCTGAACTTAATTTTACTGTTATGATTCATATATAGTTAATTTGGCTTTAATGTTGGTGTCTTATTTGAATAAGTTTGGTGAAATTTGTATCTTGAATGCTTATTTGAATCCCTTATGAAGAAGTTATACTCCCTTATTAAGAAGTATATACTCGCTTAGTATATTGAATGCTTATTTGAAGAATCTTGGTTGTTTCTTGAATTCTTATTTGAACACCTTATGAAAAAATATATACTCCCTTATGAAGAAGTATATACTTCTGTAATATCTTGAATATTTTTTTGAGGAATCTTAGTTGAAATTTGTATCTTGAATATTTGAACCCCTTATAAAGAAGTATATACTCCCTTAGAAATAAGTATATACTCCCTTAATATCTTCAATGCTTATTTGAACAATATTGGATAAAATACATAGTCCCTTATGAAGAATTATATACTCCCTTGATTAATATATTTGTTACCTAATGAACATTTAAGCTTTTTTAGAAAACTTAATGTTAAAAAAATAAATACTGCATTATTATATATAATTAAATTCCTTGTGTATAAATATATACTCCCTTGTATTTCCAACAAATTGCTCCAAATGACAGAATTTGATTTATTACAAATGTTATTAAATGTGTTTATTTTTATTATAAAATATTTTTATATACTTCCTTACATCAATTTAAATAGTTTAGTGTCCAGCTGACGTCAGCGTCTAGTGGTGTGGTAACGCCAGCGTCCGTGCGACGTCACAATGTAGCGCCCCAAATCGCAGCGCGCATCTATTTTGGGACAGCCCATTTTTTACGCTTGGATCTGCGTGGGATGTCAAGGATGGCAAATATGTGGGATGTTGCATATCAGCTCCGATATGCAATGGTTCCAGGCTGAATAACAATATGGATAAGAAAAGAGAATCTCTAGTTCCTCTTTTTAGAAATTATTGCGCAAGCTTTTTCTCCTTTTTTTTTCCCTGACAGCTAAGAGAGAAAGCATAGGGGTATTTTAGTCTTAAACTTAAAAATAATGAATTTTCTAAATTCAAATATCAATTAAATAATGAAGAGGCTAAATGTCCGTACAAATGATGTTTAGAGAGGTAAATCACTAATATTAAAGGATAGGAGATATGACTGATTGGAGAATATTTTAGCGGTATACGGCTAATTTTGCCTTAAAACTTAATTTAGTTTTCAACAAAATCAAGATGCATATTTTACCTTAAAAGTTACATTTTACTTTTCAAGAGAAGCTTTACTGACGTACCAGTATACCGTTGCATTAACTTACACATTTTTTATAAAAAAAATAACATAGATTACATAGCTTCATTGATACTTATTGATACATTATTCATATTTATTAATAAAGGGTGAATTATTATAGCCGTGTTTGATTGACACTTGTTACGTAGATTTCTTTAAATATAAACCTTATATTAGTAAGTACAACCTAGTCTATAAACTAGGAGGTCAACCTCTGTTCTAGGAAAAGTACTATCTTAAATGAAAGACAGTTTGGAAGTGAATTGGAGAGAAATAGTTCGGATCAAAACTAACCCTCCGTTATTTTAGATGTTGCCAAAATTAAAATCTGACAGTCTCAGACAGATATAACGGCTCAAATATTTTGGCTTTGTTCATGGGATGCAGCCATGCAAGTCAGGCTAGGTCCAGAGTAGACATTATCGTCTCGTGTTTCATGCTTCAAACTTGTTTTGTCTCAATTGGAGGAAACTAGCTGATGACTAACACTATTAGACATTATCCGGTATCTTAGAACATAGAAGTAACTTATCAAAGGAAATCCTCAACTAAATGCCAGAGATATGGTATTATTATAGGATAATAATGGCTTAAGATATGCAACTCTCCATGATACTAATATTAATTAATATTGATCAAAATATAAGAAACAAGGAGAAATTGGAAAACAACTAGTACTGAGACCAAAGTAGTCTTTATACACAAGGATTCGTGAACATAGTTCATCTTATAGAAAAGCAAATAACAAAGCTGCCAATGAACAAACTAGATAACCATAGGTAGATTAAACAAAATTATTCGTGAGGATCTAACAGCTCAAAGTTTACTGGGGATTTGGTGGCCTGCTATTTGCAGCTGAAACGCGGGACCCCCACTCAAGTAGTTCTTTACTTGTGTCATCCTTGTGCACAATCACCTCTATGAAGCACAAGCAGTCCTGCTTTGGCCCTGTTGCCGTCTCTATAGCATCCTTTAATTCTTCCTCACATGTAACCTGCATTTATTACACCCCCAAGAAATTATTAATTTTTTGCCCATAATGTATTGCCAGACAAGGGACCACCACTTAGTCTCAAATTAAAGTTCTAAATTCTTTTTTTTTTCAAATCTGAACGACACATTAAAATTTGATTTTCTGAAGGGGATATTAATATGAAACAAAAACAAACCTTAGCAGTCCAACATTTGCCCTCGCCATTGTGGATGGCATCTACAAGGCCAGTGTAGTTCCAGTTCTTAATCACATTGTATGGGCCGTCATGGATTTCCACTTCAATGGTGTACCCACCATTGTTTATCAGGAAAATGATGGTGTTCTGGCCACAACGAATCATAGTCGACACATCCTGAGCTGTCACCTAAGAAAATCCACAATTTCTAAACATCAGCCATTCAACATCTTGAACAACTAAAATATTACATAATAAGAAAAATAATGACTAAAATTATTACCTGGAAGCTACCATCACCAATGCAAGCAATCACACGCTTATCTTGAGCTGCTTGTGCGTAACCAAGTGTTGCCCCAACAGACCATCCGATTGATCCATATTGCATTTGGAACTCGTAACTACAAAGTCAACAGCAATCTCTAATTAAAATGAAAAGTTCACGTCCACATAATTTGCAACCACTATTAGTACCAAAATGAAAATTAAATGAGAGAGGATGCCATACCCACAGCCCTCGGGCAATTTGAGTTTCTGGCAATTGAACCAGGAGTCGCCAGTCTCAGCAATCACAGCAGTACTTCCAGAAATCATCTTTTGTATATGCTTAAACAAGACATTAACCCTCAAGGGCTCTTTAGGAGCACACTCCAGTGGCTGTCCCTCCGGCACGAAGATCCTCTTGTAGTTTTCAAAGGCAGTTGTATTCTTTGTAATCCTCTTTGCAAGAGCCTGAAAGAAATCCTTCATAAGGACACAACCAAACGCAGGCCCATTTGCAACCACAACACGCTCAGGCTGCACGATGATTGCCTTCTCTTTCTTCAACAGAAGAGAATAGCCAACCGAGCTATAGTCATTGAAAATGGGACCTGCAAAAATGTAGGCATCAGCAGATTCCACAATTTCGGCACAGAATGCAGTACTGACAGCACCCCAATATGTGCCAATGAAGTGTGGGTGGTGCTCTGGCACAAGACCCTTTGCAGAGGGCATGACAGCAACAGGGTAACCCGACACATCAGCTAGCTCGACAAAAGCATCCTTGGCCTTTGCCACACGGATTTTGGGCCCACCAACCAAAACTGGTTTAACAGCCTTGCTAAGGACTTGCAAAGTCGCCTCAACAGCCGCCTCAAGACCCATCTGGTTGCTTACCCTGATTTAAGAAAATACAAGGACATGTGGTTAACAATCACAAAATCATTTTTACTAAAATAAAGCCAGTAAAATAATTACAAAAGAAAACACCAGAAAGATACTTAGGGTTGAGGAAGAAGGGGACCGGCTCACGGCTGAAGGTGGGATGAGGGATTGCAGGAAGATTACAACCGATGCTAATATACACCGGCTTGCTCTCCTTAAGGGCTGTTGAAATTGCCGTGTCAATCTGCTCGTGTGCATCTTCCAAATTGTTCACCACCGCCTGATTTCAACACATAAGACACAAATTCAAAGACAATCAAAACCATGTTATACAAGAAACGCCACATAAAAAAATGAGAAAAATTCTTAACCTTATAATTATATAAAAGGAAAATTACCTGATGGCAGGTGACAGCCTGGAAGCACCGGAGCTCCTGAGAGAAATCAGGCAATCCAATAGTGTGGTGCAGAATCCTGTTCGTGCCATAGTCGTTGGAGTTGGGCCCACCAACGATGCAAATCAAGGGGAGGTTCTCGCTATACGCTCCGGCGATGGCATTTAACACACTGAGGCCGCCAACGGTGAAGGTGACGACACATGCGCCGACACCGCGGGCCCTCGCATAGCCATCAGCAGCATACCCAGCATTCAATTCATTGCAACAGCCGATCAGGTTGAGCCCGGGCTCGGCGAGGAGGTGGTCGAGCAAGGTGAGGTTGAAGTCGCCGGGAACGGAGAAGACATCGTTGACACCCACCTGGACCAGTCGGCGAGCGAGGTGGCGTCCGAGGGTTGCCTCACAAGCGGTGGTAGGTGGTGCGGGAGCTATTGGGTTGCAGGGGATCGCCGGAGGACAGCCGACTGCGCCGTTGGCGGTTGCCTCCGTAGAAGCGTCGATGGAGTTGATCTTAGTGTCCATGGAGAGTGAGTGGACAGAGCACTGGGGAAGTCAGAAGGGAAACAGCAAATTCCTTTTTTTTTTTTTTGTTTATGTTTTCAATGGAGTTGTTGGAATATTTGTTTTTGTTATCTTGACTCGTGTTGGATGGGGAAGAGAGGAGAGCGGTGAGCTGGTTATATAGTGGACAGAAAAGAGTCAAGTGGGTCAAAGGAGGAAGGTTAATTAAATGCATATTGCAATTTGCAGCTTATTTTTTTTGTCTTGGAGAGAAAACCACGGGAAACTTGGCTGGCGGTTGCCAGAAGGGCAGCGGTTTTGGTAAATTGGAAGAAGGAACGTCACTGGATGAACGGTGGTGGCTTAACTAGAACTACAAAAGGAATGAAAATTTTACTTTCATTTTACAAGAAGATTATCTCATTTTATTATTATGAATCTGATATCTGATATAATTTAAAATCGTTAATGATTAATGTTTATTTTTATTCGTATCTGACTAGTGACTAAATAAATTCTTAAATTACACTAAAATTAATAAAATATTTTATATTTTTACTTTAAAATTTGGTAAATTTTAAAGTTAATCATCGCATTTATAAAAATAATAATAATAATAACCGCAAATGATTTCAGAAGATGCCACTTTTGCGGACGTAAGGACCGTTGTCGTCTTTAGGCATGTCATTATCTGGATTAGATTCCGGGTATATACCACAAACTCAAGGATTCAATTTTTTTTTTTTATGTCATTTAGGATTCAATAATTCTACATTAAAAAACGGCCCTTTCACTCAGCAATTTTACTTTTTTATTCGCATTTGAAACTAGGAGTAAGTTATAAAAAAGTAACCAATAATTAACCTAGAAAACTTGAGAAGTATTAGAATAATCTTTTCATTCTAAGAGAATGCCATTACTTTTATTTCCCTGTAAAACATAAAACTTGGGAAGTATATCTGTCTATTAAATTTTACGCCTTTCAAATTTTAATATGGAAAGAAACATACAACTCATCGTGTGCTTTCGTATAAATTATCGGTGCTAAATTTATTTAATTTCATGCATGTAGCAAGTTGGGTATGAACTTTATTTCCTTAAAAAAAAGGAACCTTATGTCCTTCCTTTTTTAAATTGCAGCAAATTGTTTTATCAGCTGTTAGATTGTAGGTGTTGGATCTTGGTCCTAGCATTGGACTATGAGCTATCACAGCGACAGTAGTTCTTTTTTAATCACAGAAGAAACAAATGTAGTACAGAATTTTGATAAGAAAAACTGCGATTTTTATTTTTGAAACAAAAGAAAGTGGTCCAGAAAATTGGAATAATGCTGTAAAGAGATCACCGGCTATACATATTATGTTGTAAGGAATTTTTATTTAAAAATATATATATTTGAGGGGGGGGGGGGGGGGGGGGGGGGGGGGGGGTTGAATGATTGACTTGATTACAAAGGTTTGGCGAGTTTTTCTAAAAAATTTAAATACTATACAAAATAGAAAATATTCTAAATACTAGGTCCCTCTAGAGTTTAGCAACATAGTCATAACAGCAATAAACTAGTAGTAGAACTAATTTACATTCTCTCTAAAGTCTAAAACGTTATTTGGGCCAGCCGTTATATTTTCCGCTTCATTATTCTATATATCACTATCATTAAGCTTTCTTTTTGTATGCTTAAAAGGGTCGGAGCCAAAATATTATTCAAATGATTACCAGTAAACACACCTGCGATAATCATAACTTCTATTTTATTATTTTGTTTTAAGTGTTGACCCCTGCACACGCCAATACCAAATGATCCAATGAGCCGACAAAGGCGACAAGTTACATTTTGGTGAGTCGCCAAAAGGACAAATGTTCAATACTACGTACTCCAGCTGCCGATGGATATCATCAATACTGAGAATTCAAGTGCAGGATACATGTTGTTTCTAGAATTCAATTAAGGCTGGCTCTCGTGCAGATTTTAGATTCATCCATTAAAAAAATAAAAGCACTTGTTAATTTTAATGGAATCAAAGTTGATTTTCTCTTCCAACGTTCTCCACGAGCAGTAGTGAGCAAGTAAAGGTTGCTCACGGATACCATGTTGGCCGTTTTAATTTGATCATTACTAACTACCTCAGTTCTCGCCTTGTGTTGGTCAAACCTGTCCGCTTCTCAAGACTACTAAACATTAGGCGGTCCGCGTTGGGTTGAATCAGGGTGCGGTTTTCCCTTCTCTTTTTTTGGGTGCGGCGCAGTGCAGGACCCCAGTTGGGTACTGGCGGTGCTTTTGGGCACGAGATCCAGACGGTATTGGAACCTTTTTCTTTTTGGTGTTGGGGACGCCGATGTGTGCGGTCCTAGTCCGGAAATTTGTCTACTGAGAATGGGACATTTTTATTCGGGGAGAATAAGGTGATTTTACTACTGTGAGCCCCTGACAGCTATGGATACTGGTTAAAGTAATTTTCTTTCGTTATATGAGAAAGGTCTGGAATTTTTTTTTCAACGGTCAAAAAAGAAATAACTCCTTGCATTTTTTTTTAAAATTGTTCATTTTTTTTTTCTGCATAGAAAAACCGGATATACAGTTCAAAAAATAAGAATCTAAACATATCTCTGTACTTATAAAAACTAATCTAATGATCTAAATAATTAGATCAAATGGCATAAATATTTAGACAATTTAAACGATGATATAAGTTGATGTGTACCTATAATATCCTAAAAATATTGTAAGCGCACAGTAATCGTTAGAGATAGTTACAGATCGAACCACTTGAACAGTAAACTTGAGTACTGGACTTATCTTTTAACAAAATCTAGATTGATAAGAAATGTGAATGTTCTCGGTTTTAAGGCAGCAACTAAATTTGCAAAATAACAAAGTAATGCTAGATTCTATAAAGAGAGGTAAGCAAGCACAATTTATGGTAAATGACCGGTAAAATATGGTATAAAATAGCCTTTGGGTTTTAGTTTCACATTAGTTTAGTTTCGGACTATCAAAATCAGTCGTTGTCGCGCTGATTACTGATCAGTGTGCATAGGTTGAACAAGAAAAATAGAAGTTCGTCTAACCTATTTAATTTGTCAGACCCGAAACGTATTTTAACGGTTTCAAACATTATTCAAGTTGGGTCGGATTTTAATTTTATTAATCCGGTTATATTTGATTGAGTTATATTTTTTACTTTTGATAATTCGGTTTGTACCGACCCATATATTTGATCAATATGTAACCAGATTTCTAGGCCCGTAAAAATTGAACCGCCTGATCAAAATCAAACGGCCCGTGCCTGCGCTACACAACACGAGATCAGGGTCCCATATGTAGGTGATCATACAGTTTTTTTTTTTTTTTTATTCATTCTGGTCGTGTGGTGGAGTTCATTTGACTAATTTTCACATCTTCAGGACATCTTTATTGCATGCAAAAGAAGTTAAAAATCATGGCCGGAATCTTTAAAAAATTGTAAAAGTTGAACTTCTATTTTAAATTTTAATTATTATTATGAATTTGTTGTTATGTTTTTTAGACTTGTACTGTGAAATAAATTGTTGCCTAGTATCGATGTTGTTTTTGTTTCAGGAATGTTATTTGTCAAGAATGTGATTTGCTAAGTCATTTTTATTTCATTTATGTGATCATTTTTATTTTTGCACAATTGAAATGATAATCCGTTTGATTCGCGTAACCTGCATAACTGTAATAATCCGTATGTAAAAATTTATCTGGGTTGAGTTGGATTATAAGCGAGTTAGTTAAATTTTTTTTTTCAACCTGATATAATTGAGTTGGGTTGAAATTTTGAATAAAAAGTCTTAATCCGTCCATTGTACAGCCCCAAGTGTGCACATGATCTGACTTGTGCAATCCGCACATATACAAATCTGGTATGTCTCCCCTTGTTAATGATGTTTTTGGCTTGATACATTTAGTTTTTACTTGAGTGAAAAAAGCCTAGTCGGACTTCAACTTTTCTAGCTTCTAAATGACCCGCTTAAAGGTATAGTTATCTGCTTGGAAGGTCTTTGGTCGGATTCTTATCCCGTGTAGCGCTACAAACCGTATAGCGCATATGCGAGCCGTCCGATCATATCTCAACGGTTCATTTTTTCGGGCCTATAGATCTGGTATTATGCACGGGGCTCCCATCATCCATTCAGATTTGATCGAACGGCTCCCATCTGCTAGCGCTACACAAGATTTTGTTCCATCTTTGGTCATCATCAACATCAGCTACTCGCTAGACTCCTGATGGATCAAATCGAGTGGTCGCTTCACGAAAATTCTAAAAATAAAAAGTAAAGTCATAATTGTACCTAACTTTTTACCTAGAATGATGAAATTATGTCAAATATATATATATATATTCATGGTATAATTTAGGTCCTAAATTGAATTGAAGTGTATATACGAAAACCACCAATCAATTATTTTATTTTTATGTCGCACGAAAGATAGCAAACAACCTCCCGCTGATATCATGCATGTGCAAAAGGAAAAAAAAAAGGATAATGAGATAGCTTTCTGCAGGCGCATCACTAGGCAAGTAATTAGTAATCGGAACTGTTTATCATCATTCCATATATTCCCTCATTCTTCATCTCCATCCAGCGTCCTCATTAATAATGTGTTTTCTCTTTCATTTCTGGAATGTAATTAATTTCTCTCTTCCAGAGATACGGAATGCGATTAATTACACTCTGGATTTACCATCCAGAGCATACTCCCCTCATCCCTTCCTCTCTTCCCTGTGTTTTCCTTCTTCTGTAGAGCTTCTTTTTTCTAGATGAAATAATATTTCTAAAATAATTAGGATCTGAAACTAGAACAATTAGTTTTTGTATGACAATAAGTATATAAATTAGAAAAAATAGCTATATTAACTAGAACAAGTACTTATATTAACTTGAACAATTAGCTATATTAACTAAAATAATTACTTATATTAACTAAAATAATTATCTATATAAACTAGAATAATAAGTTATATTAATTAGAACAACTGCATATATTAACTAGAATAATTAACTATGGAAAGTAAGGAAGCAGATGGAGATGGGGTAGACAGAGTAGGAATAACATGAGTAGACAAGGTGAGAGAAGTTACAAAAAGGAAGGAACGGGATAGCAATGGGGTAGACGTGCTGGATGAGATTCCAGAAACAGAAAGGATAAAGGATGAAGTTATGATGGAATTTCATAATGGGAAAAAAACGCGTGCTTATGAGATGATGGGATGATGAAACTTGATATGATATGTAGGAGACCATCTTAAATTCTTCCTTCAAAAATTAATACAAAAAGTCGCTTTATAGCATATTAAAATAATAAATTTACTCTAACCATTAATCATTAGACATCATAAATTATGATCCATTTCAAAATTATAAACATTTGGACATTTGAGGAAACTTAAATTTTTTAATGATAAAAAAACTATAATACATATTTATATTTTTAAATATTCTTCATTAATTGTATGTGTTACACTTCCAATTTTAACATGAATGATTCAAAATCTTTCCAATTTTAGACGTTATGACAATAAGCTATTGCATTTTACCTTGTGAACCACTCTCAAATGATGGTGAAATTGATCATCAAAACTAGAGAGTGGTCCATTCGTCAATCGTGGACATCTTCGAGTTTCGAAATATTACTATTACAAAACCACAAATGAAAAACATAATAACTAAAGAGAATATTATTACTTGTATTAGAATGGGGATGAAGTGTCATGGTCTATAATAGAGACATATGGCGAGTTGGTGATGCATGTGCTTTTAGACTCAGTAAAAATTGCAATAAGAAGACCAATATGGCGAGTTGGCGATGAATATTATTGACTGCATTTTGTTTTTGGGAAAGTGTTTCCTTCAATTTTTTTTTGATTGATAAGATATTTTTTTTACACTGGATGTTAAATTATATTTTAATAAAAAAAGACAATCTAGAGGGTAATGTCCAATTATTTTTAATTTTTATATCCTAATAAATTATATCTTTATAAAAATGTCCAATTATTTATAATTTTTAAATCCTAATAAATTGTATCTTAATAAAAATGTTCAATTATTTATAATTTTCATATTCTAAAGAATTTTAAATTTGTCATACGGGTGTGTGTTATTGTGTGTATATATATTGAGAGAGAGAGGGGGTTGGCTATAATACGTACACATATGTGTACGAATCGTCTCTATATACACGAGTTATTTTTCAAAATCTAAAATTTAAACAATCAATCTGAATCGTTCAAGTTGTTCTCCATATTGAAATCTCCTTAAAGATCAAATTTTATATTTTTTCTATTTATTATGATATTTTCGAGAAACACTATAATTACCAATTTGAAAGCACAATATTAAATATCATTTAAACTTCGGGTGTTATAGGTGCAATCCCCTAATTTGCAATCTTGTATCATCACAATCAAAAATGGAAAAAGCGCTGGAAGCACCATTTTCATTTTTGGTGCTCTGCTCCCCTCTGATCGCTGTCCTCCCGTTCCCTCCCCTTTGATATGTGACAATCTGATCCCTTATACGCTTGTATTAAGGTGATTCTTTATTACGACAAACTGATCATTTATACTTATAAGATCCCTTATTACATCTTATAAATGCACTAATAAGATAATCCTTTGTTCCACTTAATTGATCATTTATGATTGTAAAATGATCACTTATTATATCTAATAAAATTTTATAAGATAATCTCTTATTATAATAGTACGATTATTTATATTTATAAGATGATCTCTTGTCATATCTAATATATGCACTTATAAAATGATCATTTGTTGTGATAAAATGATCATTTATATTTATTAGTTGATCACTTATTATAACAACTCACGATTCTGGACAGAGATTTCTTGCAGAGGCGGGATGTGGGAGGAGAAGGTGAAGGAGGAGACTGGGGCAGAGAAGAGAAAGAGAAAGTGGAGGAGAAGGTGGTGGAGAAGGGGGAGGAGATGAGCGGAGAAGGACGACTGAGGCGGAGAAGGGAAGAAGAAGTTGACGGAAGGAAACTAGGATGAAACTAAGCTAGAAGGAGGTTGAGGAGGGAGGACACGCTAGATCTGAATCATATATGTGGAGGAGAGAGTGGGAGATGGAAGAAAAAGAGGGAAAGGAGTGAAGGGAGAAGATGATACAAGATGACACTTTAGAGGATTGCGTGAAGCAATTCTCTTTAAACTTGTCATATATAAAAACACTGTGCATCTATGCTGGATTTCACTAGATTCACATATCAATTTGTATAAATGTGTCATCTATTTGGTAACAAAACTAAAATCCAAATTAAAGTCCAACGATTCGCATCACAATTTAGCAATTAGTCATTCTTTCTAAAAATGAAATTGAAACGATCACCTGACGATAAGTCGGAGCTAAATCATGGACATAAATGCATCAGTATACCAAAACAATAGGATATCGGTCCGACAGTCCGGAAATTACAGCTCGAACTTAAAAGACCAAAGATTCGCATCAAAATTTAGCAATTAGTCATTCTTTCCAAAAATAAGGTTAAAACGATCACCCGATTATAATAAGTCGGAGCCAAAATCATGGATAAAAAAAATGCATCAGAACCAGGGCTGATAAGGATCGTCCCCAAAATTCATCATCCCTATCATCCCCTGAGAAAAACAGTCATTAATGAGGATAATACTTCATTAATGACAGAAAACGCGTGAATCTCATCATCCCAGCGCTATTTACTCCCTCTGTCCTTCTGTTTCTGTTTTTGGAAATCCAACGCTCTCATTTCCCGTCCTTCTGTTCCGCTCCCTTCAACAGTTATGATATTAATTTCAACAGTTACGATATTAACTTCAACAGTTACATATTAATTTCAACAGTTATATATTAACTTCAATGTTTACATACTAACTTCAACAGTTATAAATTAATTTCAACAGTTATATATTAACTTCAATGATGCATTGCAATGCACGGAAGCTTCGGTGCATTTTGATCCAAACTCTCCGATCTGCTTCGAAATGACCGATCTAAACCGTCCAATATGATCTACCTAATGAAATCTCCTTGCTGACCAAATATTATATTTTTTAGAATTTTTTTACTATTTTTTCGGAATTTTAGAAAATCGCTAATCTAATTTTTTCTGAACCGTTAAAAAATTCCAGCTTTTAAAAATCCAAAAAAAATACTTAAAAATTTCGAAAAAATGTAAAATTTGGAAGACAAGGAGATTTCATTAGGAATTTCATATTGGACGGTTTGGATCGGTTATTTCGAAGCCGATCGGAGAATTTGGATCAGTATGTACCGAAGCTTCCGTGCATTGCAATGCACCATAGGTTTTCTCTTTATGTATATTAACTATAACAGTTAATGTATATAACTAGAACTATTACGATATTAACTTCAAAATTTATATATATTAACTAGAGCATTTAATATATATAACTATAACATTTATATATATTAACTTCAACATTTATAAATATTAACTAGAATAGTTAGAAAATGGAACAACGTGTGCAGGGAATGTGGGATGATAGAAAAAAATAGAAAACAAGTTAATTATGTTGGATTTCATCTCCTGGATTCTATCATTTTTATCATTCCCTGGTCTTCTATTAATAAGGACGCTGGATAATTAATGAGAATTCCAAAGATTCTCATTAATGAGATTCTGCCGTCCGGACTGGTAAAGCCCGATTTCAACTATTTTTCCAGCCCGATAATAAAGTCTAATAAATTCCGATTTCTGACGTCCGTTCGATTAACTAATAAAGTCCGGACGACAGAATTTGCCATATAGTTATACTTTTTTAATCATTCTTTAATTAATTGTTGCGGAGCTCCCTCTATGTGATCCCTCTCTGATCTTTCTCTGTACCAATCGGTACACCTCTCAAGTTTCAACAACAAGAAGATGCTTGTAGGCTGTAGCACAGAGAATCTTTCCCATGTCCTTACATCTGACAATCTCAGGATAAGATACCCTGGATATAAAAATAGAACATCAAGACAAAAATGCTGAGAAAATAAAGCTGCGTAGTGACTAGTGAGCATAGAGCGAACTAATTTTCGCCGCTTTTGTATTTTCATTTTCAAGTAGATTGTCGCAAAAAACAGCAGAAATAATTTTTAAAAAATATCGTCGCAAAATGATTTTTTCCTAAGTAGGCATGTTCCGTACGCAACTTCACTGATTTTGGTTTTGTGGCTCCGTAACAGAGTGACTGCTGGAGCTGTAGATATTTTCTAGAATTTATTTGACATGTCAGCCCATTATCTCCCTTTATATTATAAAATATTACAGAAGCAAGTTTTACGGAGTTCCAATAAGTCCGACTTCAATGGAAAAAATCGGTAAACAAGAGAATTAAGAAATGAACAAATAATTGGAATTAGGTGAGAAATTGTGCTCTGTTCGTATTGGGACAATGAAGCACTTAAACTGTCTATTTTTATTTTAGAAATTCCGAGGCAAACTAAACCATGATGCTGTCTTAAAAATCTGATATACGGTGTTGAATGCGCGGATCATTTTGTTAAAGTTTTTTCACGTTTTATTTCTTGTGTACAATTTTCATATAGATTTGCCGCACGGAATATAAAAAAAAAAATTGGGAGAATTTTGCAACACAGAACTTGTATCTTGCAGAAAAATTAAACAAAAAAATAGGACGACATATCTCGTGGACACAGCCCACAAGCAAACTTATATTACTCTTACATAAATTTTCGATCTATATACAAAGAGACGTAGCTAGGAATTCATATTAGTTGGGTCTATAATTTTTTTTTTTTTTTTGCTGAAAACATATGTACGACATAATGTGTAATATAGATAGAGTATAATAATGATTTTCAAATAAACAATTCTAAAATAATATAACATAAAAAAATTATGAAAAATTAAATATATCTATAATAACAACACAAAATTCCAAAAAAAAATACGAATATCCAAAATAATAATTCAAGACAATAAAAAAAATAAAAATACAATAATTTTCTATAAATTTATATTTTCTGACAATTTTACATAATAGATTCATACAAACATCTCTCATTATGTTATAAGTTTTATCTTAAGGAGACTATTCATCGAGAACTAATGTGATCTAGATCCCTATATAATTTTACAGGTGTCGTTATGTGATTCAAAACAAACACAATCTGTTTACCTGGTCCTTTAAATTTTTGAGATGAGTCCCAATTTCATTGTATATTTTTTTAATTATAAATTATTGTTATCTCATATAATTTTTTTTGAGGTGGGTCATGGATCCACCACAATATACATGGCTTCGCCCTGTCTATATATACGGAAAAGAATTAAGTCGATTGAAATTGCAAACTAAAGTATAAATAGAGGAGGTTGAGGTTGATAGTTTCTTTAAGATTATACCAAATGTTTGATGGACAGATCTTCCTTCTGTTTAAGAAACACCACAAATATGATGATTATCTTCTATAGTTTTACATTTTTGCATGTGATTTAGTAGAAATATGAAAATTATTTTCTATAGTTTTACATTTTTGCATGTGATCTAGTGATATAGTAGTAAGAGTACTAAACTAGTCCCAAAGAAATCAAGATTCAAATCAAGCATACATCTTTAATTGAAAAAAAAATTGAATGATAGAAACCTCATTCTTTCTCTAAAAAAAAAAAAGAACAGCGTTCCGCTGCCACGGAAATTTTCTGCCACAAGTTGCCACAAATCAGTGGCCGTTCGATTATATTTTGATCAAGGGTTCTGATTTATCTAAAGACCATTGAGTCTCTTCATTTAATAAAAGAAGCACGTTTTCTCCCAAACACACTAAAACCTTTCTCCTCTCCCCCATGTTTTCTCTTTCCCTCCTCTCTGAAAGACTTCTCAACATTTTTACTCTCTCTCCAGCTTTTCTCTCGTGCTCTCTTAATTTCATCTCCAAATTCAATTTCGAAACCTAGTTTGCGACTTTTCCTCTCCGCCGTTAGACACGATCAAACACTCTTCTCTAATTACTGTGCTCAATGCGTTCCCGCCACACGCCCCTTGGAGCTCAGTAGTGTATTGCAAACGTGTCGTGTCGTGTCGTGTCGTGTCAAACACGCGCGTGTTAATGCTCGTGTCGTGTCGTGTTGACACGAGTTAATATTTTCAACGTGTCGTGTCGTGTCGTGTCAAATGAAGGAATTGGTTAACACGACACTCATTATGACACGACACGCCTAACACGACGTGTCGTGTCGTGTTGACACGACGTGTTAAACGTGTCAGGACGTATTATAATTTATTCATAAAAAATCATTAAAAAATATTTAATATAATTTTTAAAATAGAAAAATATAATAAATTGTTGAAATTTCATATATTAAAATAAAATTTAATGATTGAATAAAAAAATTATGAATAAAAATTATTAAATTTATAATATAAACTCAATATAATTTAATAAGTTCTAAATAATATTAATTTTTTGTCGTGTCAACTCGTGTCACGTGTCGTGTCGTATCGTGTCACGTGTAACTCGTGTCGTGTTAAGACGTGTCAATGTTTGGAAGTCTCCAACACGACACGACTTTGACACGACACGCTGACACGCACGTATCGTGTTAATTCCGTGAACGTGTCGTGTCGTGTCGTGTCAACACGCCTGCTTGTCGTACTAACACGCTCGTGTCGTGTCATTTTGGAAAACACAATGGGTCTGCCATACTCCTCGAATCTGATGTCAGAATCTAAGCCGAGCATAATTAGGTTCACAATCATAACATCTCTAGAACAACATAATTACAAGAAAATAAGATAAATATATGTTGCATTTGAATTTTCCAATTAGAAATAAAAATACATTTCATTTTAATATTTTATAAAAATGTAAAATTAAAAACATCACCTTACAATATGTACAAAAGGTTGAGACTTGATCAGAGACTAGTGACAACCACATTAAATGCTCCGCGGATGCAAAATGGAAGAGTTAACCTCTTTATTTCTAAGAGTATTTGACTCTAACCTTACACCATATATAATTTATTTTTGTTTCAGCTCTTAAGTCTTTGACGCAGCATTTGGGTTCTCCGATCAATTTTCCTCTAATCTATTATTTTCCCTTCAGACCGAACAGTGAAAAAATAATTATGATTTCTTTGCAGTTGTTATATTATGATAATCTTAATTATGTAATTTTAAAGTTCTTAACTTATTATAAATCGTTCCTTTGCTTTTCACCTCCGCACTGGACTCTTCGCCACGAGCCCCTGAGTATTGCTGAGAGTTGTTTTGGAAGGGGGTTTGTATCCGTTGCCAATTAAATTGTCACAAAGATTCATACTACGTGTTCAGGTGTGTTTGGGAAGCCGGAGTTAGCGAATTTAGAGAGGTTAGTGAGTTTAGTTGGATTCCCTCGAAAATCTCATCCCTTCACTATTCTACCTCGAAATTCCAAAAAGTACCTCGAAAATCCCAAAAAATACTAACCTTACACCACTAAACCCACTAACCTCACCCATACCAATTTAATTTGTTTTATAAATTAAAATCGTATCATATTTCTACACCACATAAATTATGACAACGGATTAATTTTTGTTTGAAGGCAGCACTCAATAGTCCATATATATTATTTTGTTTAATTGATATTTTAATAATATTCTTATATTTTGAATTTTAAATTCGACAGTATTATTTCTTTGGAATTTAACAGGTAGGTTATATTCAAAAAAGGAGGTTTTCTAGAGCGGAAACAAGGAAAGTCGTGTTCCGGCTTGAGCACATTTCAGAATAACTTGAAACGAAGCATCTGATATATTTACACGTCATTCTAAATGCATGCATTTAGATGGCTAATAAGCACATGCATACAATTTGGATGATTTGTAAACATGAGACTGTAAAGTGTAAATGCATGCATGCATCTAAATAAGCGTGAACATTTTTGTTCAAAAATAAATAAATAAGTGTGAACATATCCATTCAGTATGGATTTGTTTTGCTTCCAATTACCGTACTTTTCCAAACATTCAGAACTGAAAATGATAAACTATTTAAATATTCCGAAATAGGTTAAATTAAAAGTTTTGAAACCTGGAAGGGGAATATAATTTTATCTCGGACTGTCACTGTCCTACTCTGCTGGGCTTTATTATGCTCGGTATCGAAACTTTTACAAAGCTAGGCACATGTTGGGCCTATATTTGTCGGACCGACAGCCAGGAGCGAAAAAATTTCGTCCCTTGTAGCCTTGTAGGTTATTAAATGGATTTTGTAAACTCCAACCTCAAAGCTGGTGTGGCTAATACTCGGAATTTATCAGATCATGCTTGACTTGCTAGTGTGGTTAGTTGACGGGGGCAAATGAGTTAAGGATGAGCTACTCGAAGCTGAATGACATTTGATTGTTTTGATTATGTTTATATTTCCATGTTTTTGTTATTGTTTTAATCTTCGTTTGTGGCTTCTATTTCTTATATTAAAACGTAAGGGGAGATAGGAACAGGGAAAAAGGGTATGAGTGGTACCAGTACCGGTTAGTGTTTCCTAATTTCTTTTCGGTTATGTGTTATATCAGTTGAATTCTGTTTGTTTTGTTCTTTCACTAATGAAAGAGGTAGGACAATCCTCCTCATTTTTTTTTTTTTTTTTTTTTTTAAAAAAAAAAAGCTCAGACAGTCAGACCTGGCCAGTGAGGCAAATATCAACTAGCAAAATTGTGGTACTGGAGCAACTTGTAATATGATCAGACAACTACAGTATGACAACCCTAAATTCTGCACACCTTTAACAATAGAGGCCAGATGAACTCCAGCCAAGAGCTCAAGACTAATAAAAGTATATGGGTAATCCGTATATAGGCTAACTAGGAGCAGCAATAGGTGAAGTATGATAAGTTCATAAGCTGCAGTTATAATGATCTGTGAACTTAAAAAAATTTTGCTAAAATTTTCTTTACTTTAAATAGAAAATTCGGAAAAATGAACCATTATTCAGTAAGGAAGTAAAACCAAAAAAAAAAAAAAAAGGAAAGGAGGAAAAGGAATATACATGCATAAAGAAGACAAATGGAACAGAAAGAGTAAACTAGTTGATTATATTCACACAATTTGGAGTCAAATCTATTGAGGATTTGGAGGCCTGCTATTTGCAGCCGACACACGGGACCCCCACTCAAGTAGTTCTTTACTTGTGTCATCCTTGTGCACAATCACCTCTATGAAACACAAGCAGTCCTGCTTCGGCCCTGTTGCTGTCTCTATGGCATCCTTCAATTCTTCCTCGCATGTAACCTGAGATATTTGTTGGAATGATTCGATCAATTGTTTAATTTAAAGACTTCATAATTCAAATGAGATTTTTAATATATACTAAGACAAACCTTAGCAGTCCAGCAATTTCCCTCGCCATTGTGAATGGCATCAACAAGGCCAGTGTAGTTCCAGTTCTTGATCACATTGTAAGGGCCATCATGGATTTCTACTTCAATGGTGTAGCCACCATTGTTTATCAAGAATATGATGGTGTTCTGGCCACAGCGAATCATAGTCGATACATCCTGAGCTGTGACCTGAGAAATTGGAATTTTTCAGTGGTTAAGTTATGTTACCAGTCCCCCGATAGCTAATTCACTTAAAATGATAATTAAATTAGCTGAGATGCTTACCTGGAAGCTACCATCACCAATGCAAGCAATCACTCGCTTATCTGTAGCAGCTTGTGCATAACCAAGTGTTGCCCCAACAGACCAGCCGATCGAACCATATTGCATTTGGAATTCATACCTACAAATTAAGTCATCAGTATCACTTATCAGAAAAGTGACATCATCGGCAGAATGTCAAAAACAATGTGAGGTAACATATAAAAATTTATAATGGAGAAATCATACCCACAACCCTCAGGCAACTTAAGTTTCTGGCAATTGAACCACGAATCACCAGTTTCAGCAATTACCGCTGTGTTATCAGAGAGCAAATTCTGTATATGCTTAAACAGAATATTGACCCTTAATGGCTCCTTAGGAGCAGACTCAAGCGGCTGCCCATGCGGCACGAAAATCCTTCTGTAATTCTCATAAGCAGTTGTATTCTTTTTGATCCTCTTTGCAAGAGCCTGGAGAAAGTCCTTCATGTAGACACAACCAAACGCGGGCCCATTTGCCACGATGACACGGTCAGGCTCTACAATGATTGCCTTCTCTTTCTTCAGAAGGAGAGAGTATCCAACCGAGCTGTAGTCATTGAAAATGGGGCCCGCAAAGATGTAAGCATCGGCAGATTCAACAATTTCAGCACAGAAGGCGGTACTGACGGCACCCCAGTATGTACCAATGAAGTGCGGCAGGTTCTCTGGCACAAGCCCCTTGGCAGATGGCATGACTGCCACTGGGTAGCCTGATGCACAAGCGAGTTCAACAAAAGAATTTTTAGCCTTTGCCACACGAATCTTGGGCCCACCTACCATGACCGGTTTAACAGCCTTGCTTAGAACGGTCAAGGTTGCCTCAACGGCAGCCTCAAGCCCCCTCTGGTTGCTCACTCTGAAATATATATGCCACAAAATGTTCATTGTTAATGATCACCACATTAATTTGCTGCAGTAAAACTGTCAAAAGGACTAATTAGGGGAAACAAAAAAGAAAAATACAGGTCAAAAAATATTACTTGGGGTTAAGGGAGAAAGGAACAGGCTCGCGGCTGAAGGTAGGGTGAGGGATAGCAGGGAGGTTACAGCTGATACTAATATACACAGGCTTACTCTCCTTAAGAGCCGTCGAAATTGCGGTGTCTATCTGCTCATGTGCATCTTCCAAGTTGTTCACAACGGCCTGATTTCAACACACAAGACAGATTGAAACACAATCAAAACCATGTTATATAAGAAACAACACACATATAAGAAATGCCAAAAACATTCAACCCTTATAATTATGTAATTACCTGGTAACAGGTGATGGTCTGGAAGCACCGAAGCTCCTGAGAGAAATCGGGCAACCCAATTGTGTGATGCAGAATTCTGTTCGTGCCATAGTCGTTCGAGTTGGGTCCACCAACAATACAGATGACAGGCAAGTTCTCGCTATACGCACCGGCAATGGCATTAAGCACACTTAAGCCTCCGACAGTGAAAGTAACAACACAGGCACCGACACCACGGGCCCTCGCATAGCCATCAGCAGCATATCCAGCATTCAATTCATTGCAACAGCCGATCAGGTTGAGCCCGGGTTCGGCTAGGAGGTGGTCAAGCAAGGTGAGGTTGAAATCGCCAGGAACAGAGAAGACATCATTGACCCCTGCCTGGACCAACCGGCGAGCGACATGTCGGCCGAGTGTTGCTTCAGAGGCCAAAGTAAGCGGTGCAGGAGAGATTGGATGGCAGGGTACTGTCGGGGGATGGCCCACCGTGCCATTGGTGGCTGCCTTACCATTGCCATTGGTGGAGTTGATTTTGATGTCCATGAGAGTGGTAAAAGAGAGGAGAGCGGGAGTTCAATTTAATTAATTTCTTGTGTGCACTTTTTTGGTGTAACTTGCGTTGATGGAGGTATTTAAAGGAGGATGAAGAGATAATCCAGGACGTTCTGAAGAAGAATGTTAGTTAATTTAATTAATTGACTAATTGCGTTCATTGGTTTTTAGCTGGGATGAAAACCACGGTGGTGCTGACCAGTTTACAAATTTTGTCGTTTAGTTGGTGTGGGTCCCATCTGTCGGAGACACATGACTAATTGGGACGCAGAATCTGCCTCGGACCTGGTGAGTAGAGTGGTTTTGGTTAGGAGGGACACTTGGATTCTAATTAGAAAATACCAATTACCAGGAGTGCTTCCAAGTGCCGACGGATTTTCAAAGTCGTTGAAATATTTAATAGCTTTTTATTTGATGGCTAAATCCGTGGATTCATATACAGTATTTAATTGCGGAAAGAATACTCTAGATTATACTGACTTGCGTCTATGGCTACCTGGAAAATATCGTCCAATTAGATCCAAAATATATAATTCATCTCAATCAATACAAAGTTTATAAATTAAGGTTCTTTAAAAAATAAACCAGCGAATATTATGTTTCATAGATGCAAAAATGAAAGATTTGAATTTCTCGCACCTTCAGAAATGCAGTTGTTATTGGGGTTTGAGATTATTTTGGTTGCTGGACACAACTATGGTATCATATGTGACTTTGCTGTATACATGTCAATTAAGAATACAAAATTATATAACCAAGAATTTTCAAATCCACAGTTATGGAGGTTTGATAGTTTTGTAAATTAACAAATGTGTAACAATTTCATAAACAAGAAACACACAAAGACACAAGAATTTTAACGAGGTTCAGCACCAATTTAGTGCCTACGTCCTCCACACTCACACACCCACGTTTTTCTTTATTGATTTTCTGTTAATTGTTACAATGAGGGAGAAGGAGAAGATAAATAGCCTTTTTTCATACATGGCAACATGTCTTTTTGGAAAAAAATCAAAGATACACATTCTAGCATATAAATCTTCAAATTTCCTTCTCTTCTGACCCTTATCAGATCCTCTTTTTATGGTAATACACCTATACCACGAGCAGCCATCAGATATAGAAGAATTTGGCAATAATCTCACAAATATATTGCCAAATATACTCTGGCGGTGCACCAATTCGGACCGAAATGCCTCAATTCGGACCGAAGTCTTCTGAGTCCTCAATGCACAGTTCTCAGTTCGGTCCGAATAGACTCTGGTTCGGACCGAACTGAACCTTTGAATTTTAACACTCCCCCTCAAGTTGGCATGTATATATCAACCATGCCTAACTTGCCAATCACATCATTGAACACAGTACCAGTCACGCTTTTGGTCATTATGTCTGCAAGTTGACTCCCTGATCTTATGTGTCTGATTTCAATCTCATTATCATCAATTTTCTTCTTCAGGAAATGGCGATTTACTCCAATGTGCTTTGTTCTATCATGTTGTACTGGATTATGAACCATGTCAATTGCTGCCTTGTTGTCTACATGAAGAATCATTGCACCTTCTTGAACTTTTCCAATTTCCTTAAGAACTTTATTAATCCATACCATCTCACATACACCCTTGACTAATGCAGTTAACTCAGCTTCTGCACTTGAGAGCTACTACTCCTTGTTTCTTACTCTTCCAGATCACAAGGTTACCTCCAACAAACATAAAATACTCAGTAGTTGAACGTCTATCATTTACACTTCCAGCCCAATCAGCATCAGTATAGCCTTCAACTTCTAGATGACCATGTTTCTTGAATTGTATACCTTTCCCTGGACACCCCTTTAAGTATCTCACAATTCTCATAGCAACCTCCATATGTTCTTCGCTTGGATTGTGCATAAATTGACTAATCAAACTCACTGCATAAGCAATGTCAGGTCTAGTGTGTGACAAATAGATTAACTTTCCAACTAGTCTTTGATATCTCTCTTTATTAGTTGGAATTTGGTTTGGTTCTTCACAGAGTTTCAAATGTAGAGCTACTGGTATATCAACCGGTTTACAATCTATCATACCAATTTCAGCTAGGAGATCCAAGACATATTTTCTTTGAGATAGAATAATACCTTCCTTAGACCGAGCTACCTCAATTCCAAGGAAATATTTTAGTCCTCCCAAATTCTTCATCTCGAACTCTTTTGACAATTGTTCTTCAAGTCTACCAATTTCTTCACTATCTTCTCCTGTAATGATCATGTCATCTACATAGATAATCAGAACAGTTACCTTCCCAATTCTAAACTTGTAGAACAGTGTATGATCCGAGTCTCCTTGACTATATCCATAGCTCTTCATTGCTTCAGTGAATCTCCCAAACCAAGCACGTGGTGACTGTTTAAGACCATATAAGGCTTTATTCAACTTGCAAACCATCCTTTTTGACTCCAATTTTGAGAACCCAGGTGGCAAATCCATATAGACTTCTTCTTCCAAGTCACCATGTAGAAAAGCATTTTTCACATCAAATTGATGAAGAGGCCAATCTAAATTAGCTGCAATAGATAATAAAACTCGCACGGTATTTAGTTTTGCTACTGGAGAAAAAGTTTCTTGATAATCAATACCATAGGTTTGTGTATACCCTTTAGCAACCAACCTTGCCTTATACCTTTCTACCTCACCATCTGGACCATGTTTAATTGTGAATACCCATTTGCACCCCACAGTCATTTTACCATTTGGTAACATTTGAATAGTCCAAGTATTGTTCTTCTTGAGAGCATCCATTTCCACATTCATAGCTTCAACCCACATTGGATCATTCAAGGCTTCATCTATAGTTTTTGGAATTGGTATACTAAGGACTTCATCACTAAACTTCCTCATTTTTTCTGGTAAATTATTTGAGGTTACAAAATTTACAATTGGGTATTTGATCTGTTCATTACCACCCGTTTCTGGTATATACCTTTTCGGTGGAATACCTCTATTATGTCTTGGTGGTAACACATATCTGGGATTAGGAGAACTTACCTCTGGGACATCCTCTGGAGATCTTTGAGCATGTGGTATAGGATCCATTTGTATCACATCTTCATTCTGATCAGTTTCTACTTCATCCAAGTCATCTGCACCCTCATTCGGGCTGAATCCCAACTGGTTCGGACCGAAATGAGTTCCATTCGGATTGGATTGAGATCCATTCGGACCGAATTGAACCTCAGCCTCAGTTTCACTTAATAACTCCTCTCGGTTCGGTTCGACCTCTACTCTGTTCGGTCCGAACTGAGGACCACTTCTCTCAATGATCTCCTGTTTCAACCATATTTCCTTGGTTTTATCTGTCTCCCCCTGAGGAACATACCCCTCATCGTGATAAAAGGATTCATTCTCCAGAAAAGTGACATCCATCGTCACATACCATTTTTTGGATTTTGGATCAAAACACCTGTACCCTTTTTGATTTAATCCTACTCCCAATGAAACACATTTGACTGCACACGGTTCAAGTTTAGTCCTATTCTGTTTTTGAATATGAACATATGCTACACACCCAAAGGTTTTTGGAGGTAAACTCAGGGTAGAAGGAATTGAGATAAAGGTTGACAATTTACTTAGTGGAGTCTGAAATTTGTGGAGTATAGAGGGAAGCCGATTAATAACATAGACTGCTAACATTACTGCACAATCCCAAAACTTCTGTGGTACATTATTCTCAATTAGTAAAGCTCTAGCAGTTTCAAGAACATGTCTATTTTTCCTCTCAGCTACCCCATTTTGTTGTGGTGTTCCAACACAGGATGTTTCATGAATAATTCCCTTTTCAGAAAAAAACCCCGCTAAGTTTTTATTTACAAACTCTCTCCCATTATCACTTCTAAACATCTTGATTTTTCTTTCAAATTGAGTTTGGATCATTTCATAAAAATTTTTAAACGCTTTCACAACTTCATCTTTTCCCTTAAGCATGTATATCCATGTCATACGAGTGCAATCATCTATAAACAACACAAAATACTTGTACCCAAGAGCAGATTCAATCGGGGAAGGTCCCCATACATCCGAGTGAACTAAATCAAAAGGTTTCTCACTTTTCTTTAAACTAATATTATAGGGTACACGATGACTTTTAGCTTTAACACAAGTTTCACATTGAAAACTAGATAAATCAAAACCACTAAACAAACTAGGTAAAATTTTCTTCATATACCCAAAGGAAGGATGGCCTAACCGCCTATGCCAAGACCAAACTCTTTCTTCAGATTTTGATAATCCACAAGTCAAGTTAGTCCTCCCAACCTTCAAGTCTTCCAAGTGATACAAACGACCTTTCTTAATACCACGCCCAATGATCTCCTTCGAGAGGATATCCTGAAAAATACAAAAATCAGGGAACATTAGAACCGCACAGTTCAACTCCTCAGTTATTTGACCAATGGATATTAACCGACTAGTTAGAGAAGGCACAAATAATGTATTGTTGAGAACCAAAGATTGTGAAATCTCTACATCCCCTGCTCCTGTAACCGGATATTCAATTCCATTGGCATTATATATTTTTTTTACCCTTGGTTCTTTTAATTTCCTTAGATCCTCTTTTACAAAAGTCATATGGTCCGTGGCACCTGAGTCAATTACCCACTTATTCAATTCTCTTTGAGTGAGAAAAGACATACCTTGGTTGTCTGATTTACCTATTTTTTCATTAACCTGCTCACTTGTGCTGGCTCGGCAAAGTTGTACTCTGCCTCCGTGCTCAGAATTGTCAAGTTTCTCCTCTGTTCGGACCGAAGTCTCATCAGTTCGGACAGAACCAGTGCTAATTCGGACCGAATTCTCTTCAGTTCGGACCGAATCCATTTCTGGTTGTGGCTTGTTGACCACCACATAGGCCTGCGCCCTTCCCTGTTGCTTGCCTCTTCTGCCCTTGTACCAGTCTGGGTATCCCACAATCTCAAAACACTTGTCTCGTGGATGACCCGACTTACCACAGTGAGTGCACTTCAACTTTGCCTTATCCTGCCCATGACAACTAGATGATCCTTTAGTAAACATAACCATAGAGTTTTGAGTGATACCTTCATCCTTGATCATAACTGTTTGTCGCTTGACTTCTCGACGAACAATTCCATAAGCTTGCTCGACGGTTGGGAAAGGTGTGACTTGTAACACATTAGATCTCAAGCTATCAAGACGATCATCTAGTCCATCAAGAAAGGTATACACCCTGGATTTCTCCAAATATTCTCTAAATATCTCTATATCTTCTGCACTCTTCATGGGGTTGGGGCGTCTAAAATCTATCTCCCTCCATAGTCCTTGTAAAGTACTATAGTATTCCTCCAACTTTCCTGTGTGCTTTACTCGAGACACTTGTCTATTCAAGTCAAACACTTGTGCTTCATCATTACCATCATAATAAGTCGTTGCAAGGGCTTTCCACATCTCGCTCGTTGTCTCATAGCGCAGATAAGTAGGCATGAGGGTTGGATCCAAGGAGTTAATCAACCAGCTTTTAACCACCGAGTCCTCCGCGCTCCATTTACCAAAGGCTGTCTCATTCGGCTTTGGAGGCGCAGGATTACCCGTGAGGTGTTGCATCTTGTCTCTCCCTTTAACATACATACTTACTACCTCGGACCAGATCGAGTAGTTTGCCCCATCAAGCTTAATAGATATTGGCGAGGCAGAAATTTCAGGGTTAGGTGTGGCAGTAGGAACTTGTTGAGGAGATTGGGATTGGAGAGATATGAGTTGATTCATCTGTGCTTGTTGAGCAACAACAAGCTCTGTCAATTTTTCTAGAATAGTTTTAGTTTCGGTTTCGGTGTTGGTGTTGGGATCTGTCATATCTGCGGTACTTGTCGATTGTCTTGGATCTCTCAATAGTTCAATTCGAACCACGCTCTGATACCATGTAACAATTTCATAAACAAGAAACACACAAATACACAAGAATTTTAACGAGGTTCAGCACCAATTTAGTGCCTACGTCCTCCACACTCACACACCCACGTTTTTCTTTATTGATTTTTTGTTAATTGTTACAATGAGGGAGAAGGAGAAGATAAATAGCCTTTTTTTCATACATGGCAACATGCCTTTTTGGAAAAAAATTAAAGATACACATTCTAGCATATAAATCTTCAAATTTCCTTCTCTTCTGACCCTTATCAGATCCTCTTTTTATGGTAATACACCTATACCACGAGCAGCCTTCAGATATAGAAGAATTTGGCAATAATCTCACAAATATATTGCCAAATATACTCTGGCGGTGCACCAGTTCGGACCGAAATGCCTCAATTCGGACCGACGTCTTCTGAGTCCTCAATGCACAGTTCTCAGTTCGGTCCGAATAGACTCTGGTTCGGACCGAACTGAACCTTTGAATTTTAACAAAATGGAATAAGTTATCAAAATTTTAAGATTTTTTTTCTCAGCGAAATTTGCACGAAATTCATTCCACACAAAAACGTCCGAGAAAAACATAAATAAACAGAAAACAATAACATCACAAAAAATATAATTATTTGTTCTACATAGTTCGGGAGCTGATGGACCAATATTTTTTGCTCCCCGCTGAGTTGAGCTCCATTTGTCATGTCCATAATTTTATAGAAGTAACCAAGTATATTTCATGAATTTATCCACACATAGCCAAAATAATTTCTACTTTGTAGTTGAGCTCCATTTCTCATGTCCATAATATTATGAAAATATCCAAGTATATTTCATGAATTTATCCACACATAGCCAAAATCATTTCCACTTTGTAAATGGGCTCCATTTCTCATGTCCATAATATTATGAAAATATCCAAGTATATTTCATGAATTTATCCACACATAGCCAAAATCATTTCCACTTTGTAGTTGAGCTTCACTTCTCATGTCCATAATTTTATGAAAATATCCAAGTATATTTCATGAATTTGTCCACACATAGCCAAAATCATTTCAAATTTGTAAGGGGCCTCATAGAAACCTCATGAAATTTCAAGTATTATAAACTATTGGTAACGCACCACATAATACAACCAAAACGGCATATGATACCGTATGAATTAAATTAATTAAATGAATTATTCTCCAAAGACTTGGAAAAAAATATTCTAGTTAGTTTTGGTTCCAAAATTTTGGAATAAAAAAACGCGTTGCTTAGGTCTTAATATTTTTATATAAACATATATGCAAAATTCCACGATCAAACAAGCTTAACATAGCATAGCACTGAGCCACTGACTGGAGAAGAGAAACAGCAAGAAAAAAATTAGGCAAAATTGATCACGTATCCCTCAAATCTTTCTTAATTGAATATTTACCCCTCAAATCTTTGAAATTGATCACGTACCCCTCAAATCTTAATAAATAGGAATATATACCCTTCTCAGTTATATTAATAAATTTTTGAATATTAAAATCTGATTTTTATATCTTGTGACAGAATTACCCCTGCCCAAATTTCTCCCCCCTGTGACCAGCCCTAAAAACCTTTCACCTTCCCGCTATTTTCTCTCCAAGCGACATCATGAAAAAGATCTCTTCTGATATCTCCAAGCGATATTTCTTTTCGATTCTTTTTTTCTCATTGATCCCCCCTTTAATTAGGCATAAAACTAAGGGGTCAACTTGGCGCCTTGTGAAAGAAAAAGTGTTTGGACAGAACAGCTGTTTAATTGAATACAACTCAAAAAAGAAAAGAAAAAATAAAAAATAGACAAGCTGCAAGCATACAAGTATTGATTCATAAGGATAAGAATCTTTCATTGTCTCACAAATTTGTAAAGTTGAAGAAGTTATTTATCTAAAATGACCGCATTTTTTTTTACCAAATCAAGTCCTTTGTACCACACCAAGGTGACGCGTGTACCATGAGGACATCTCAGCCAATAGTCATACCAGTATCGAAAGAGATTTCTATTTCCAATTCTCGCGTCCTTTTTTCCGTTCCGATCAGACCCTAGTCTCGGTAATATAATAGAAAAGAGCAGATATCGAAAGAGATCTTTTTCAGATATCGCTTGAAGAGGAAACAGCGGGGAGGTGAAAGGTTTTTACGGCTGGTCAGAGGAGAGAAATTTGGGCAGGGGTAATTCTGTCACAAGATATAAAAATCATATTTTAATATTCAAAAATTTATTAAAATAACTGAGAAGGGTATATATTCCTATTTATTAAGATTTGAGAGGTACGTGATCAATTTCGAAGATTTGAGGGGTAAATATTCAATTAAGAAAGATTTGAGGGGTACGTGATCAATTTTGCCAAAAAATTAAATCTGGTGGAAAAGTAGCCCAGCAAGGTCCAACAACAGCCCAATCTGCTTTAAGATATGATGTTTGTTAAAAAAATAATTATAATATAAAATGCGAGCTCAGCGTGATCAAACGAACACCGAGGCGCTAAGAGTTGTGTTATATCAGATCGATGGTTTGGATCAAGAGATGTAGAGAAAATGAATGATTCCTTGTTTCCTTCGCATATACACTTTACAGGGATATATCAAACTTTGGAAGTGGATCGTATGTGGCGCCTCTTTCACATATCGTTATCTCCTCACGGAACTCCGAGCAACGGGCCCTCCACTGGCTCCATCGACTGAATTTAACAGCCTGGTAAAAGTAAAAAGGCAGATGAAATTCCGTGCTGAGAGCAATTTTTTGCATTGGACTTGTGATAGGGATTATTAGGGTTTAGGGTTTAAGCTGTAATTGATCGCAGCGACGACGAAATCGAAGCGGGGGGGCATTGATGGAAGAGCAAGAACCGTCTACCAAAGCTCAGAAAGGTTCGGTCCCCTTATTATCTTCTTTTTGTTTCATTGTTAAATTTATCCATTCAAACAATTACGATCCTTGTAGTTTGAAAACTAATACTATTTGGATTTTGGCTTCTTTCTCCTTCTCCATAAATTGAAGCCTACTTTCTTTAGGAGTTCAACCTATTTATAAACTCTCTTCAATTCAACCGGAACTGACCCAATTTTTGCAGTTTTCCAATTTCTAAATTAACTGTACCTATTCTGTACTATATATCATTATCAATTTTCCTGTGACAACCCATGATTGGGTCAGCAGAGGCCTGTGTGTTTGGGACTAGTTTTAATTTCATATGCAAGGTAGGCTGGGCATTTTGGTTCCCGGAGAATTTTCCACTTTGTATTTCCTTGGATGTTTTGGTGAGTACCTTTCGTGGGTTCTATACGGTTCCAATTTCTTTTTAACTTCCAATCGCATATGTAGTGGGTTCTGGGTTTGTATAAGAGTATCGGATAATTACTAAAATTTTGCATGGTCGGACTTATTTCCAGATCTTACTTCATTGCTACATCGCATAATGTCAGATAATCATCATTCATTGCTACATATATATGTATCTGTTCCATACTTGTTTCATGCAAAGTTAAAGAATGATGATTATCGCCCGTATATCCAGTTATGGAGAGGGAACTTGGCAAGACTGAGGGAGTGGGGTATGAGTTAACAGTTATTCACATTATTTGATAATGGAGGTACATCATTTCTGAGATAAAAATGTTAGCATGAATTTTATGGTCTTGGTAGGAGAGAAGTCCGATCAGAGTGAAGAAGTGGAATTAAAAATTCAGAAGCAGCTTCACAATGTTTCTAAATTTCCCTTTTGTCCTTTCACTCAGCTAAAAGAAAAGGAAAGAAAATGTGGTTGCCTATTCAAATATTTTTTGTTTTCCCCCGCAACAACAACAGAAAACAAAAAAAAAAAAAAAAAAAAAAAAAAAAACAAAACATAAAACAGGGAACAGAACCAATGCCAAACAAAACAATAATGTATTATTAATTGTTCTAACCTTTTTTTTTTGTGGACAGCGACCAGCATATTCTGAGGACTGATTATATATATTTTCTATAATATATTCTGTTTCACTTGTCTGTTGTGGAAGCAGAGACTAGCACATCTGAAGGAAAAACGACAGACTTTATCCCGCAACCTGAGATTGTTACCGTCATTATCCTTTTTCCCTCAACCACATGTTTGTAGTAAGATGTTATAATTATTATTATTAATAATGTGTGATGGTCATTTTAGGCCCGAGATGTATGCTCACTTGGTCGCTGCCCACAAGCCTTGCACAGTGTTTGTAACTCTGACTATGTCTGGAAAGAGCTATACAAGAGGAGATGGCCGCAACAATTCATCACTTCAAGGGAATTGTTGGAGTCTTGTATAGATGCACAATCTTCAAGTCATGCCAGTTTACCATCGGTGCACTCTGAGGTTGGTAAAGATATTTACTCTAGCCAGTTTTAGAGTGACTTTCAAGAAATTAGATTAATCAGTTTTATAGTGTATCACTTTTAATTGTCTATTTTTGTTACGAACTTAAAAGACTAAACTGAAAGTTAACAAAAGTGTAGCCTTTTATTATTGATTGAAATCATCTGATAGGGTTGGAAGGCTCAGTACATTAAAACACACATGGAGACGACCTCAAAGATCTCAGGCTCCCTTTCCTTCGTTGATAGGGAGATAATGGGAAAGTATTTAGGTTTCTCAAAATTCTTGGATGCTGTCAATTTGCTCATATCAATGGAGCTTAATTTTGAAGATGTTTGCTCTGTTCTCTTCAGTAATAAGCTCAGTGTCCTAGCAAATCTCATTGGATTGCATTATTCCGTTAATTTTCTTCATGTAAAGGTAAGCCTTTGTTTCGCTTATAAGTTGACCTCAGTCACAATCCGGAAACACACACACATTAGGTATAATAACACATTTGGTTTGCAAATGTAGAACAAGGATGTCAGGATGCTGTTGTAAGCCGAGTGGCAGAGAGACAAGTACGCCTGAAATGGTTTAGGAAAGCGATGTACTTTGATATGTTGCGTATGCCAGAGCAGAGATGCTATCTCACAAGCTCTATAGGGACGATTGCCATGGATAAAGAGGTTTTGGCACTTCTTAGCCGTGGTCCTACTACTAATATCCATAAGATTCGCATTGGAACCTTTCCTGATCAAGGCGTAAAGTGGACAACGTAGTTGAGGCATTCCTTTGGCGTAATTATCCAATTGTACTTCTGCATCTTGCGAAAGAAACATATTATATTAAGATTGCTGTGTTGTAAAACATTTCGCGTTGATTTGACAATCCATAGCATGTACTTGAGCACGCCCTCAAATATGATCAATTATAAGTAGAATCTAGATAGTCCAGTGGCGGCTCCGCCAAACCAATGGTCATGAAAATGTTTGGGAGTTTAGTTTCTGTTGTTTTTATGTAGAACTTCAAAACTATCATATGCCATCTCTTGGTTTTTGCAATTAAGAATGACATCCTTCAAAGACTTGTATAATCCACATAGTGTGTTGGATTTATCTTTGCTCAGTGCATTTGGAGTCGGAGATTATATTTCTGACTCGTACTAAATGTAAAACATTATCAATAGGGGAGAAAAACACGGTTTTGGCACTGAAAGTTTCATGTAGCAATTTATCCTAACTAGTTGCCTTGCAGTCGCCGCTTCGCCGCGACCAACCCCTAGGATGTATGTCCGTCGATTAATACCTGTTCGCGAAATGTTGTCGCTGAGATAGTCAAGCAGTTTGGTTTGACATTTTGTTAGATTGGTTAATAAAAGTTAGAACTTTAGGCACCGGTGCGATGAACAGAGGAGAATGTGAAGTCGTTAGAAAAAAGAATTGGAGGTGCTATGATTATCAGGTGTATATACAGAGAATATACTAAGTGCACACATATTAGGAAGCATGTGTTCATGTGAATTGTTTATATTATGGAAAGAATGATACTTTACATGAATATGTACTGAAGTGTATGTATCAGTTCATTATGTGCTTGATGCTTTATATAGAAGGTTACGAGTCTAATAATGTACCGAGCTATATAAAATGGGCATGAGAAAACGATACTTATAACGTGGAATTTCTGGATTTAAATTCTGAAAATTAGTGGTTAAGTTGTTGATTTAAGAGTCGTGCTTGGGCTGAAATTTAAATTTTAAAGTGTGGTTGGGCTTGAAAGAAGATTATTGTTTCTCCCACTATTTCGTTTTTTTTTACCATTTTCTTAATTATTTTTTTTTAGTTTTTCTGTTTTTTTGTACACGGATGAAGGATTTTTTATTTTCTTTTGCCTGCATTTGATGCGCCTTGTATTTTTTTTTTTTTTTTTGTTAAATTTGCGTTTTTTTTCCTTTTTTTTTTTGGATCTATTCTGTGATTCGTGGTTTGTTTACTTCGTCGATTTCACCCCTAATTTGTTTTTGAGTCAAGTAAGAGGTCATGTAGAAGAAGATGACATACATGTGTTATCTTAGTATGATAATTACATAATATATATTAATGGTTCATTTATATTTGGAAAGTAAATTGTTCAATTTCATGAATTTAAAACACATAAAGATATATTTAAATATAAATAAACATTTAACATGCATAATTCATTTTTTTTCAATGTAAACGGGCGATTGTTATTAGGTTAGGAATGAATGATGGCATTGTGCAAAAATATATAGTCGCATTTTGTATAAATTATGTATTAGAGTAAAAATGGAGCAAGAGAAGACGATTATAGTTTTTTTTTTTTGTATTATTTATCTAGGAGGTGTATATACGTGCAGGTGAATAATTAAAGAGAAATATACAAATTTGTACATGTACAAGTAGCAATAATATATTCAGGTAAGTAAGTTGCGTCAAGTATAGAAGAAATTAAAAATAATAAATAGATAGGAAGCTTTATAAAGAGAGTTATTGTAAGAAAAAAGTTGAATAAACCGGACATATAAATCTGTCAGAAATAATAAAAAAATTCAATAATTTACATCAAAGAAATGATAAAATCATAAATACCAGCAATAAATTAAATATGTAATTTTATGGCATTACAATTTTCATTTTTCATTTTAATTACAACAACGGACGTCACAAATTAGTAACAAACATATGTAGTAATAAAGACAAAATTTTCGACATCTTATTTACCATACTTGTTAGTAAATTATATATCGTCTAGTATAACATCTCGAAAATAAATTTAGACATTCATTCACAAAATATTCTTCCAAATTCTCTAACCGTTCATTTGTGCTGAAACTGGTACACAACTCCAGATAATGTGTTTACCAGCGACATTATTGTTTTACTCTGAATTTTTTTTTTTTTCGAGAAAATCCACCCAAGGAGGGTTGCCTGCATACTTTATTGATGCAACTATTCAATAAAAAAAACAGCATCAGGTAAAAAACAAATAACCTGAGAAAGTTATAGCCAAAGAAAAAAAAGCAATAAAATTCCATAAGCAAAGAACTAACAAACATATAGCTAAACACCACACAAAACAGAAGACGGGATTAATCACCAAGCAAGTCCTTATCTTTTGCAGCATATGCATCTGTACTAGTGATGATGTGGCCTGTCAATCTGTCATATTGCTTCTTAGGATTTGAGCTTCAGCTCTGAAGTGTTGTTCCAGACCAGTTGAAAAACCTGTCCAAATAGTATATAAGTGCAGAGTTGAATAAATATTGTAAATGATCGAATTACCCTCAATAGAATTGAAAATCCTTATGTTTCTATCGTTCAAAATTATCCAAATCCAAGCAGCCAGTAAAGTTTTTAAATCAACCATATTCCTATTATTAATGTTTCAATCTGAACTTTTTTTTTCTATTAGAGCCTTTTATTGAAAAAATGTTGGCCCGCTATTGTTTGCCCTTATTTGAAGAATTTGAAGATGAACTCTTTAAGGAAAAATATAATTGCAGATATGTGTGGTGGAATCACAATCAATTAAAATTAAAATAAATAATAAGGAAGGCGTAACTCGAAACAGACAAGGATAGTTAGCTCTTACGATAACAGCCTTGTAGATGATCTGACAACAAATAAGTCCCAAGAATCACACTTAGAGAAACCATGAAATGATCAACACCAAAACTTGGTCAGGGAATAATCACAAAATAGAAAATGCATAAGGATCGTTCTTAAGCAAGTTTTAACTTAACTGTCTTTTAGAATTTGCATAGGGTTCAAGATAAAAAAAAAAAGATTTACTTCATGTATCACAACATTTAGATAGAATAACTACATTGACACTTCTCCCTCAACAGTTCCCAAAATATCAATTTAAAAGTTCCACATATATGTATATATATAAGTTTCAACCAAAGACAGTAAAAGCATCACACTCAGAGACACAAAATATTTTCCAGAAATCTCAACTCCAACAGCCATAACAACATTTTAGACCTTCCAAAGTATGAGATTCTCGATTTACAAAATTACCCTCCCAAAATAAAGATTTTAATAAATCTAAAGGACATAGTCCGTCCATAATTAATTCCAATAGCCCATTTGTAAAATAAAACTGAAAGTCTTAAGTCATGAACACCATATATATACTTCAAAAGAGCCCAACATATTACTTCGTAGATTTTAGAGGTTTGTGTAACATTACAAGAAAAGAATAGGTTTTAACCCAATCCAACAAAATAATTTATTAGCCGAGCATAGTCTGTCCTAAAACAATTTATTGTCAACTTCAAGTTTTAATCCGCCATGCATTCAAGGGAGGGATTGAAGCTCCAATTTCAAACATAATATAAAAAAATATATATTTATAATTTTCTCACTTTAACCCTGCCTTGGTACTAAAACGAATAAATTTTCTTCTCTTTATCACAAAAATTTTTAAATCGAATTTAATCAAGAAGGGGGGAAGAGAAGCAATACCAAAAAGGCAAAAATTGACGCGATCAAGCATGCCAACGATCGACTTCACCTCCCTCTCCTCCTTCTATTTTAGCATCTTTGCTCTTTTTCCAATGAGAAACACACAGTCGCATACATATGATTTATGGTGAAGTTTTCGGTTATAGTTAGGTCGCTAGCTTACTTCCCTTGCTTGCAGGACTATATATGCAAGATGCGTCAGAGGACATTGAAAAAATATGCCACACACTTAAATCTTAAAAAAATTATCCGTTTAATTATAATAATTAGACCCTAAAAAATGTAACTTTCACCTCAATCTACACACATCAACAGCAGCAAATTTAATTGAGTAAAACCATTTCAAAGAAACTCCATTCGATTCTATTAATTAAACTTTCCTAATTCATCTATGTACTAGAAGAACTCGCATTACAAAATTTCAGCAATTACCAAGAAAAAAATATCAAGTTTCATGCAAGCATACCATATTTGTGTAAATAAAGAAAGTTGTATCAGAAATATTGTTGGATAATAAGACTAAAATAAAATTTCTAATCTAAAGGAAAAAAAAAAAAAAGCTAAGAATTTTCCTGAAAAAGGGACCTACTGACAACCGGTGTTTCATGAATCAAGGTCAGACACAAACACATGCTCCTTTCCTCCGCAAGAAGGGCTGCTAGGGCGTCTCCCATGCGTGTCCTCCCACCGAGTCCTGCCCCGGCCATGAGCATCCCGCGCCGTTACTAAGGGCTGGAAGTCCAGCCCCGTCGAGTTCGACTCCGTCTTCAACCGCTCCCGCCACACCATCTCCTTCGGCAGCCCTATAATTGTCTCCATCTTCTGCTCCTCTCTCCCCCACTCCACCTAGGCCTCCTACCCTCACCACTTCGAGGACTACGCTACCACAGACGCCTCCTTGGATCAGTTTAAAAAAAAACGGTGCTGGTCGGAGCTCGCCAAGCACAGCCCCCTTTTCCCTTTCCCTTGGTCTCTCTTTCTTTCTCCTCGTAAGATAAAGGTAGAGAACGGCGTTGCACAAATGTTATAAATCAAAGGCTTCAAAATATCAGAAAAAGGAAAAAACAACATCGATCCTCACTTAAAATCGTACACCTGGTCCGCTCAATTCAGTAGCATTATTCTATTAATTACCACCGCCCTATGCGGCCATGCCACAGAGTCATCGCAAGATCCCACCGTCCAATTACAAATAACGGTCCCGATAATTCAGGCTGAAATAGAAAAGGAATACTGTATCTATACCATGTGATCTCCTGCGCCCATAACAATAAAGACATCGCTTCTGAATGGGTTGCACAGCCTGAAATTGATGCAACAATAGACCACACTTTGGGCTATTGAAAATCTAACTTATCTCCCATCACCACCGATCCTAGCAAATCCATGTAATTCAAACCGAAAAAAAAAGGCACTGTAGCTAGTTGACCTTGCACTGGTAATCCAAACCGAAAAAGAAAAAGACAGTGAGGCTAGAAGACAAAATGAAAACGTAGCTGACTTTTGCAGGGTAATTAAACTGGAAATTCAAGCCGAAAAAAAAATGTTACTGTAGATAAGAAAGTTCCATGGGGCATCAAGCTTTACTATGTTCAAATTAGTCCCCATACTACAAATTGCAAGTAGCGAAAATAGATCATTTATAAGTACACGAAATTGAAGCTAATATGCGTCTATAGGACTAATTTAGATAGAAGATTACCGACAAAGTTCTTTGCTCGATGCATCCTGTATTCCAGTGCTCCCATCCTCCAATGGAACGAGTCCCCAACACCAGGATTGCGTCGTTTTTTGCAAAAATAATTGCAGTTTTATAAGACGTTAGCCAATTATTAGATCTTGATATACCCAAAAACAATGTGTATTTCCTTTTTCCAACTTTTCATGTCAACTTAGCTAATTTATAGCGAGTCCATGCTTCTCAATAAATACACAGGAATTCAGAAATCACAGGAATAGTAGAATTTTTTTTTTTTTAAAGACTGGTAATGGTTGAAAAGAACTCGGTAATCTGACGTGAAATTGGTAGATTGGTAGTGCAATATTTTTTTAATATATATATTTTTTATTTTGAAAAACAAGCCCGTTGGCCAACGAAGTTTAATTTGATTTAACATATATGGTTGACGTGAAATTGGTAGATTGGATTTGACAAACCTTAATTGTGCATGGTGAAGAGCAATTGGATCAAGATTTTAAGCGGTTTTATCGATAATGGAGTTCTGTCATTTCTCAAATTTTTTAATGCTTATCACATAATTATCATTAAACGTCATACATTGAAATTAAAGGAAAAGTTACTTTATTGTGGCAGAAGTTTCATCTTTATATTATCCTACTTTGTCTTTTTCTGCTAAACTTTCTTGCTTTACCTTGCCCCTATTTTACTGTTACAGTACAATTCTTAAAGCAAAGCTGTATGCCTCAACCTCTATAAAATATGGCCTGAAGAATGTGATTAAATTATTCGTTTCGTACATTTTTCTTGGTGAAATGTAAATCAATAAGCTAAAGCTGATAAAAGCCCTGAGAAAAGACAAAATTATACGGAACCAAACTTGCAATCTCTGTTTTGTTTGACCATTTTTCAGTGTTGTTAAAGCAAGGAATGTTTCAGTCCTTACCGGTCAACTTTTGGTCGTGTTCCAGTTTGGTACGCAACATAATCCATTTTTTTATCTTCATTTTTCTTACTTTTTTTTTTTATCGAATGTGTCGCATACCTTCATATTCCATACCTGAGATGTGCGTTTTAAATTTGGCTTAAACATCATATAATCACATAGATGGAATGCATATACTTCATGGAGTGAAGTAGCATACCGGCCGAAGTAATTCGGTTACCAACTTACCATAACAGTCGATATTAAATATAAGCCACAAGTGTAAAGCTTGGCAACACATGTAGCTACCCAATATCTATCACTTTAGGCCTAGTGAATTAACCAAGCAACAAACATCACCTACCTTTAGTGCTCTTATTATTAAAATTCTCTTTCAAAGCAAAATACAAAAAATGGCATAGGATGTCCGTACCTTCTTCCAGTGAAAAACTCTAGAAAGTTTATTAATACACTGAGCAAATACAAGAGCAACAAGGATTGGACAAGAACAAAGAGATGATGGCAGAAGAGATTGCACCGCTCAGAGATCAAATAAATGCCTTAATAGAGAGAAACCGATATTTAGAGACACAGAATTTGCAACTGAGGCAAGAAGTTCAACTCCTACAAAATCAAATTCAGTCACTGAAAGAACGAGATCGTGATGGGAAAGCTTTGTTAGTAAAGAAATTGCATGCATCTTCTCTTGCCAGAAATTACACCTTCAATGAAAAGCAGCTTCTTCCTGATAATTACGACTTCAATTCTAAGCAAAAAGTATTACGGCTAGAACCAAAGGTGAAGGAACCAAGGGTGCCAAAACTACCACCAAGTCCGAAACAGTTGCAAACAACTCAAAATGTGAAAAAAGACAGTTCACAAGCTCCGCCACCTCCACCGCCACCACCTCCTTTGAGTTCAAAATTGCAAGGAGGTGGGCCCCTCAAGGCAGTGCGAAGAGTACCGGAGGTGATTGAGTTGTACCGCATACTCACTAGAAAAGAAGGAAAAGTGGATGGAAAAGCAGGATCTGTAGGAATTCCTGTGGCCGTGAATCCTAGAGAAATGATTGGCGAAATTGAGAACCGATCAGCCTATGTTTTGGCGGTAACTTTCCACTTTCTTTTTTTTTTATTAGTTAAGATAACTGCGATAGAAAGAAAATTGCTATTTTTTGCAGTGTGTCCACTATTATTTCCATTTCCTAGAAGAATATTTGCTTCTAATAGGAATTTGATTAGCAAGCTGGCCGCATACTTTCACAGAGAATGACAATATTGTAAATGTTTACAAACTGACTAAGTGACTATGATCTCCCTTTTTCACGACTGATGCATTCTTTATTAGTTCAACTAAAGCCATCATGAATTGATCAAATAACTAATATTGTTCTAATATCGATTGTTACCAAAAACAATAGAAATCAACAGTATTGAGACAAAAACAAATGAATAATGTAATTGAAAAAATAAACGGTCTAGCTAGATGATCCAAGCTACTAATACTCTCTCTCTTTCTTTCTTTCTTTCTTTCTTTGTTTTTTTTCCTGATACTTCTTGAGGAATCAGATAAAATCAGACGTAGAGTCACAAAAGGAATTCATCAACTTTTTAGCAAAGGAGGTAGAGAAAGCGGCATACAAAGACATGGCTGATGTTGAATCCTTTGTCAAATGGTTAGACGAAGAACTCTCTTACCTTGTAGACGAAAGAGCGGTGCTAAAGCATTTCCCACATTGGCCTGAGAAAAAAGCGGACACAATGAGAGAGGCTGCTTGTAGTTACAGAGATCTCAAAAATCTCGAGTCAGAAGTGGCATCATTTCATGATGATCCAACAGTGACTGCCAGTGTGGCCCTGAAACGTGTACAAGCATTGCAAGACAAGTGAGTGTTAATATGTAAGACTAGAATTTGTGTGTGAATCATGAAAAAAAGTAAAGGAACAGAAATCTTACCGTCATTAATTTTTTTGGTTTTGGTTTTCCCGTTTCTGATGTTTATTTATTTATGAATATTCGTTGTCTATTAATAATTATCTTTGCCTTTTGGTTGTAGATTGGAGCATGGTGTTCATAATGTTGAAAGAGTGAGGGATAGCACAAGCAAAAGGTACCGGGATTTCAAGATACCATGGGAATGGATGCTTGACACCGGTATTGTTAGCCAAGTATGTTTATATTTTCAAGCAGACTCTGATTGTAATTCTCAAGTAACTTGCCAGAATAAAAACAGGACTCTGAATTAATAATATTCTAAAACGGAAATAACCATGTCATAATTCCGAATAGACAAGACAGACATTGTGTTTTATTTCACTAATGCAATCCTCGAGGAGTCCATTATTTGACATGTAAAGTTAAATTAGTTATTTTGCTAGTTCTAACTTCTAACTAAATGTAAATAACAGAATCATGAATATGAATATTTTTGAACTCTTTTTAATGCTACTATTATTCTGAATTTTTATGCAGATTAAGTTGGGTTCTTTGAAACTTGTTAGAATATACATGAACCGTGTTGTTAGTGCCTTGAAATGTGAACAATTTTTGGATGATGAAGACTTAGTTCTAACTGGTGCCCGCTTTGCTTTTCGTGTTCACCAGGTATGTGGTCCTCTTAACTTTCAATAAAATTATGTATCAACAAGATACTTTCTTTAATCTGAGATCATGTATTTTTGTTTCTTCTTCTTCATCTGTTTTCTTTTTTGTTATTTTCCCCATTTTCCAATTACCAGTTTGTCGGTGGGTTTGATGAAGGCAGTCGTCGAGCATTTCAAGAACTGAAAATGTTTGCAAGCAAGTGACTACTAGTTCAATGTCTTTTAACCAAAAAAGCAGTTCAATGTGCTAAATAATGAAGCACTGAAACTTCCATGATCAAAATAAAATATGAAGACCAGAAAGGCAGCTTAATTTTAACGCCGCTGCATCTTCCTAGTGAGACATATTTGAGACGATTAAATCAATTATTCCTCAAAGTTTATATATTTTCCTGTTGAGTAGATTACATTAAGAATCAATAAATTATTTACTTGAAACATTGTTAATTTAAAATATTTCAATAGTCGCAAATTTTGCTGTTCTTTTTTTTTTGTGTACTTCATTTTTTAATTCCCGTAGGTAACAAAATAAATACAAGTCCTTTTGAGTTTTTCCCGTTGTGTCATTTTTGTTTATTTAGTGAAAGAAATGCCGTTTTCGCAGTACGAAATTGTGAATTCTCAATCTTTTAATACACCCAGGAGCAGCTAGCTCAGGCCGAAACAACTAAAAAGCAGAAGCCCTAGCCGCAAATGAAGCCCATGGTCTGTAATTTAAAGGCTTCATTTCATACACATTTGGGCCAGAAATTATTATCTCCAAATTGTTCGGAAAACACAAAATCACGCATTCACGCTACATCAGTACTCAGTAGTTCAGTACACCACGTGTATATATATATATATATATATATATATATATATATATATATATATAAATCATTCACCAGAGAACCAAGTCCCTCGCTAAATAGAACTGAGTGAAAATATTTAGCTCTTCAAATTTCCAATTGAATAAATTTGTCCTAAAAAATTGGAATGTAAAACCTTTCATTTCTTTTTTTTTATTCTTTTTTTCGTCTTACTCTCTGAAAAATTTACGGGAGCACAACCTTAGTGTGCTGGGTAGTATGCTTCATTCGTTTGGGTCGATAAAGAGAACAGTACACATTCGAGAGAACGAACAATTGTTAGTTTCGCTATTTTGTTATTGTCAAAAAAAAAAATTAAATTAACAACTTTCTAAACTTTTAAATAAGCACTTTAATTTCACTAATTAAATTTATAATCTAAATCTAATAACAAGTACTTCAAACATTAGATAAAAATACTGTAGTTATATCTTTCTACTAAAACAATACTGCAAATACGAGTCCATGTAGAACGATAGTTCCAAGAAATCAACATGCAAGCAGTGCACTTGGCTATAATATCTAATTTGCCTATAGATTCTACCTACCGAACATAATTCAAATTATTTGTATTAACATTAATCAAATAATTTTGTTTGAAATGGACGTTTTAGTTCCATTGGGCGTCTTTTAACACCCTTGCATTTTCTGGATCCACTACTTGTTTCAAAAAAGGAAAAGCATTTGTTATTCAATGAGACAATGAAACTGGTAGGTTCTGCACCTACCTTTTCTTCAAAAAATAAAATAAAATGTTATTCAATGCAAATTGCACAACTATGCTTAGAAAAACGATCGCCTCAGCACTCACACAATACATACATGTTCTGGTGACAACTACGTCCTTAATTAATGCATTTTATGTTTTCTTATGATTAAGAATTTTGCAACTTAAAGTGTTTGCATATTAGCTTTATTGATTTTTGACAGGTGATAGAAGGACATTTAACTATTTAAGTTCCTTTATGATTCATTCGAGTAATAAAATGGTACCAACAAATTTATTTTTTAAATTTAACACATTTTAATGTAATTGTCGCAGTTGTAAACAATAAATCTGGTTTTCAGTATGTGTATTTTTTCGTTAAAGAATCGAGAATTCAGTATCTTACTCCTTTTTGCAGAAGCATCCCAAACAAATTTCATCACGTTCTCAAAGGGGTAAATGTTAATATATGAGTTATGCATGGTCGCATATAGAAGTTCTCCAAAATAAAAAAATCAGTGGGCGATTCTTGTTTGATTCAGCTAAGAATGCGGAATGTGCTTATGCTTGCAACCTTTAGTGGGAGCATTCAAGTAACAAATAAATGAACTAATATCAGCATCAACTATTCTTTTTATGGGTATTTTTTATTTTCTTTCTTGTTTATCTGTTTTCTTCCTTTCCACTTTTTTCATTTTCCTTCATTGTTTTTACGACTGACGTAAGTCCGTGGGTCTCCTCATTCTTTGATTTTTGACCTTGAATCCATCTTACCTCATCCTGATTCCTAGTAACCAAATTACTTTTTGTTTCTCATTTAATAACTCAAAAAGGCAGACCCAGAATTCAACATGTTTCTGACGTCGCTTTGGTTGAAACAAAAGTCAAGTTTTAGTTTTTGCCCTTCCAGAGAAAACCAATGCAGGATAAAATCCCTGTTTCTCAATTTTCATTAGCGGTATTGACAATTACAGTTTTCCTGTTTCTCTATTTTGTTCTATCCTTGATCAAATTTCAAAAGATACCAAGGATATACGGATTCCAAAATATTGAGAGAGAAAAAAGGAAGAGATGTAGACCGCTGTTTTTTCAATAGTTTTGAATTTTAACTTCTATTTCAAATTTTGATCTTATTCAAGTCAACAGTCATTTTCCAAGGAATATTGGAATAACCATCTACAGCTGTACGGCGAATTTAACCCGCACATGTTTAATCTAGAACTTTTGCCTAGTTATTATTTTTAAAGAGGCTGCTCATTGTCAACATGAAACAAATCTCATCAGCAATTTGTCTATTCATTTTTAAATGCGTATCGTATCTTCCGTAACTATCAATGTTATTTGTATATTTATATAACGAGCTTGATGAATTTACCTCCTAATCATCTTTTATAACGAAGTAATCTGTACATTTTACTTCGTCCTCAATTTTCAAAATCTGAGTTTTCTATGGCCAATTTAAACCATTCAATCTCTTACCGTATCGAAATTTTCTTAAAAATCAAATTTTATATTTTTTTCAATTTTTTCAACATTTATAATTTTTTAGAAGACAGTATAATTGAAGGAATTCAGACCCTCCAATTTAAAATTATCATAAATTGAAAATATAAAATTTGATTTCTAAAGAAATTTTGATATGAAGAAGATTTTAAACTGCATCGACCGAAAAAAAAAAAAAAAAAGATTTTGAGAACAGTAAAATGAACAAATTACTTTGCAAAGTATTGTGATCTCATAATTAACAAATTGTAATCTCATGATTAACAACTTGTGTGTAAATTGGTCAAATAGTAATTTGAGAATTTCACTACGACTATCCACACAATTTATAAAAACACATTTAAGTATTATATAATATGTATACATTCAAATATTGCATGATGGGATATTTCTAAATAATTAAAAATCTTTTAAAAATAAGGTTTTGAGATATCTAAAGTATATATTAAAAATCATGACCGCTACAAAAAGCAGCCACAAATAGTTTTTTTTTATATAGTTTGTTTAAAATAAATTAAAAATAGTCATACCGATCATTAATATTAGCAAGATTTTTTTTGATAAAAAATTATGTCAAGTTTATATAGTGACTTTCTATGAAAGAAATTATTAATTTCGAACTTACAAATTTTTGTTTATAGATTTTAACAAATTTTTTTACAGATTTTTTATGTTTTACATTAAAAATTTTTTATATTTTATATAGCACAGCGAAGCTGCTACTGACATACGTATAATATTTTTAATTACATACAGATATTAACTTGATACCAGACTTAACACTTGTTCGTTGTGGCTCGTGTCCAGAACGATCTAAAACTTTATTATAATAATCAAATTATTCTCTTCATTAAAACTAATGCAAGTCAAAATAGTCTCTGCCCGTCTTCCTCAGCATTCTGTCGCTAGATCCCGTTGACAGCGCGCCACATCTGGACGGCGATCGCATCCCCCATCAAAACAACCCGAATCTCCAAGCAAAAAACTGGAGAGCTCCCTGGTTGTAAAAACATGGCAGAGAAGCGCTAGAAGCTTTGCCTTTCCTCTTTTTTTCATTTTTCTCTTCCTGCACACTCTTCCTCTCCCGTCTCAATCCACCTATCCTTCTTCCCCTTTCTATTAATACCTTTCGCTCGCTCCTGTTTCATCTTTATCCATACTTATATTATATCCACTGGTGCCATTCTATACTCTCTCTCTCTATGGGGACGAGCAGTTCGAAGCACTCTGATGGCTCTAATGGTGGACAGCTGTACGTGTCGTTGCGACTGGAGAATTGGAATAGCGCGGAGCTTATTCCCCATGTCTATGGCTCTGTTCCAATTATCGGATCCTGGGATTCCTCTAAAGCTGTATTATTCTTGCTACTTTGCCTTATCCCACAGTAAATTTCTCTTACGATTCAGGTCTGATGGTTTTGTGTTTTGGGTTTTGCTAGTTATCACTGGAAAGAGACTCGGCTTCTACTTGGGAACTGAGCTTCGTCGTTCCTTCCAATCATGGTATGGCTATGATTCTTCAAGTCAGTTTTAGTGATTTTTATTTTTGATCAGCTGAAATCAATAAAGATTGTGGCAATTAGTTAAATCACTAGGTACTTTTTTCTCGAGTAAATTTGGTTCCAGTATTTTCATTTGTTAAATTTATTTTGTGAAGTACTTGTATTTTTACCATTCTCCTTAGCAATAGAACCATCATAGCTGTCACTAAATAACCATCTAGTGCCATCTCCAAAATTGGAGGCCTCTTACTTCTTTAGAGTTTCATCGGCATTGGGCATAAATTCTTGGTTTCGATTCATTGTAGAGACATTGGATTTCAAATTTCTGGTAAAGCCCAAAGATGGAGATTTTCCTTGCTTTGTGGAGGAAGGTCCAAGCCGGGTTCTAAAAGGAGGCACCCTGGAAGAGGACATGCGAGCGGCCTTGTTTAAGATGAAATCTGCTAATGGAGAAGTAGTTGTGGTCGAGTGCAGGGTCTTTCTGAATGAAGATTTTGTGTCGCCTTTTGATCTTGCAGCCAGCTGGAGGGCATATCAGGAAAATCTTCAGCCCTCGAGAGTACGAGGGATTCCTGATGTCGTCATGAATGTTGCACCACATAACAATACTGAGGTTCAAGACCTTTTAGATGTCCTTTTTTATTTTTCATCTATGTGTATAGTTTGGGAAATTTAATTTAGATACTTGAAGCCTTGAATATATATCATGAATGGGAATTGGTTAGGGTTTAGGACTACTGAGATGAGTTTGAACTAATGACAGAGAAATGTTGAGACCACTTGCTTAAACTAGGATGGAGAATCTTCCATCATTAGAATTTTGGCTGCAAGTGAGATTAAATAAAATATCTTTCCATTCTCTAGAAAAAGTGAAAAACAGATTGCCAAATCACCTAGTGATATCAATTTTCCAGCATCTTTTGCTCCAATGATCCTTCACTACTGAGAAACTCACTCCCTCTTGCTTGGTATTATATAAAATCCAGGATAAGTTTGGAAAGACTGATTATATTTGACCTTATATCAAGCTAAGAATATGTATGTTACCTCCATTTACTTGTACTAGCAAAAGATGCTCCCAATATGTGGGCAAGAAAACAAAATAATTGATATTATTTTTGTTTTATATAGAACTTTACATGTTAAGCAATAAAGATATGGTAAAATAAATGATTTAATCTTTCCATTTTTAAATCAACAGTCAATTTGGTAGCGACTTGTTCTTTTCCAATAAAAAATTGTTCTTTTATATGAAATTAAGATCTAGACCACAGATCAGATCAAATTACACAAATAAATGGCCTGTTATTGATATAAGAATTGTTTACAACCCCTTAGGTGCAATTGTTTATGAACTTTTCATGGATGCTTTTATAAGTAGTAGAGATTATTGCTCAAGTTCTAGTATAATTGTTACTTACCTGTACTTATCCAGCATTGGAGAAATTAGGTAAGAGCCTCTCTTTGTAAGTATAATTCTGGGATTGTCTTCCTCCAGATCTAATCCCACCAGCATTCTACTTGGTTCTCTATATATTTCATGGATGGTGACGATCCTTCTACCTGGTCATTATCTGACAATTATTCTTTCTAGTTGTATCATTTCTCTCCCTCTTACACCATGCTTAAATACCCAGTTCTAACTATTACAATTGACAAAAAAATCAGTTACTATCAATCTCAGAGAGAATAGAATTAGTTATTATACCATAGTTGGGTATTCTGAATGAGTTCTGGCTTATAAGTATCTGTTCTCATCCCCAGTTTGTATAAGTCAATAGTAAATTGTATTATTTTTTTTCACTAATTTGTATGTTATTTGCTAAAACAGGACGGCCCAACTGGTGGTCTTGAGCTTGATTTAGAGCAATATGTAATTCCGGCCCCAACTGCTCATGCAGCTGCAACCTATGCTGCTAATTTAACAGAAGATCCAAGATCAAAATTGCATTCTCGCATTTTGTCACAAAAATATGCAAATGGGTCCATATCTGGATCACATGTTTATGTTGAAAAGGTACCAATTTTGTCCTTAATTTATTCAATTGATGATGTGATGATATCTACTTATTAGATGTGCCAGTTCTTTTTTTTGAGGGCCAGCAAAATACTGGCAATTTTCATTAATAAAGAAAAAATTTTACAAACCAATCACAACAAAACTCAAAACACGTACAAATGGTGAACTCCTATCATAGTTTACCAACTTCTCCTAACTAGAGATCCAGCACCAACTGGTTTTTAATTAAAAGGAAAAATCCAATATATATCATGGTTTCCAACAATATATATTTCTATACAGATTTTTTTTTTCGGATTTGGATAGATAAAAGTACTCCCTGATAACCTTAAAGTTGAAACTATTCATCTGAAGATCCCTATGTGCATGTTCACCATCATTGTTCATACTTACAGGATAGAGACGTTCGGGTTCTAGAGCCATCTACATCTTCTCAATCAACCATGACAGAGTGGAAATCAACCGGTGTAACTACTTTGCAAAAGCAAGATGGTCAGAGAGCTGTCTTTGTAGAACGTGGTGTTGGTTCACCTAGGGTTGTCAGGCCAACAACTATGAGTTCATGTAATGGTGATCTGATAAGAGTTGACTCAGATGCTGAGGTAAGTTCCTACTTATTATGCAATTCATTTGAGACTGTAAGCTATCTTTTCCTCATTTTTTTTTTCTGAAATTACCTTTATAATCACAAAGGCTATGCCAGCAGCAGCGGGAGCTGTGGCTGCAGCAGCTGTAGCTGATCAGATGCATGAACCAAAGGAGCACCGTAATTTGGCCATTGTACTGGTAAGTCTAATCTTTTTGTTAGTTTATTGGTTTATATGATTCTTAAAAAGAATACCTTAAATTTCTTGCAATGAACACTCAAATGACAAGGTAAAGTGACTTGCTCAATTCCGAATTTTTGACCTGACCCGTGATAAGTTCAGTTGTACTGTGCAAATCAATCCAAAAAATGGTCAATGCCATCGCAATTATTAGAAGCCGTCATATGAGTAAAGGTAAATAGGGTTGTAATTTTCGACACATTCTTTATCTTTTGTCTTAGTATAGGTAAATAAATTTTGTTCTAGGTAGGCTTGCCAGCTCGTGGAAAAACCTTTACTGCAGCTAAGCTTACAAGATATCTACGGTGGCTGGGTCATGAAACAAAGCATTTTAACGTTGGGAAGGTAATTGCTTGTTTTGACCTGCTTTTTTTTTTTCCTTTTTGTCAATATTAAGTAACGATTTCCGACTTCCTCGAGGTTAATACATTTTTTATATATACATGGGTTAAAGTACCGCCGCATCAAGCATGGAGCAAACCAGGTACATCCCAGTGCAAATCTTTGCTTGCTTTATAATTTGCAATTTTGACTGCATCTTAACTTCTTGTATATATGTGCCGATTAACGAGGCACATAAACTTATTTTGCACTATTTTTCTCCAACGGTTTCCAGTTTTATTGCATAGGCTGCAGATTTTTTTCGTTCTGACAACCGCGAAGGCATTGAGGCACGTAATGAGGTTAGAATTAGATAATTATTGTATTAATTGAATTGTATAATCTAGTCAATATTTTTTTACCTACAACAGAAGAGTAAAGCAAAATTATGATGACTTGTGTTTTTAAAAAAATTATTAGATAGCAGCTTTAGCTATGGAAGATATGCTGGACTGGATGGAAGAAGGGGGTCAGGTAGGGGACTTTTGTCAGTTAACAATGCTGTTAAGAGCTCCTAAATAGATGATAATTCCTTTGGCTTCTTGACTTAGGTTGGAATTTTTGATGCAACAAACAGCACAAAAAGCCGAAGAAAAATGCTGATGAAAATGGCTGAAGGCAAATGCAAGGTAATTTTACTGATATGGTTAATTGACTGCTTTATTAATTTACTTTGTTTCAGCTAACCCTTCTTGTTTTTCTTCTAGATCATATTTTTGGAAACAATATGCAATGATGAGCGTGTTATAGACAGAAATGTACGGTTAAAAGTGCAACAGAGCCCTGATTATGCCGATGAGTGAGTTCTGTGAATCTCATTATTTGGTGCATGCATTTAGATTTTTCATATGCCTAATGGAAAACTTTTATAATAAATTCACAGACCAGATTTTGAAGCTGGATTAAGGGATTTCAAAGAACGGCTAAAAAATTACGAAAAGGTAGGTTCTACAGGACTAACATAATAGCATCTCAGTATAGGATACAAAATTCTAACTGTTTGAGATTAACAGGCGTATGAGCCAGTTGAAGAGGGATCTTATGTTAAAATGATTGACATGGTCACTGGACATGGTGGGCGTTTACAAGTAATTCCTTTGTGTTCCCTTTATTTTCACTTTTAACCCTCACCTTTTAGTTGTTAGATTATCTTTCATTACTTGTGATTCTACCACTAGTTTAGTGATTTTTTTTCCTTCTTTTTCTAGGTCAACAATATAAGTGGATATCTCCCTGGGCGTATAGTTTTTTTCCTGGTACTAATCTACATCTGTCAACAGATAGCACAATGTATAATTTGTTATATCTTGCTCTTAGTAACAGTATTTTTATCATAGGTGAATACCCATCTAACACCTAGGCCAATCTTACTAACTAGACATGGTGAGAGTGTAGATAATGTCAGAGGACGAATTGGTGGAGACTCTGTCTTGAGGTTCGTTTTGACTTTGTTTGTGATGTTTGTTCGATATTACCAAGCTAAATGAGGTTTTACAGTCTCATACAAATGTTTAAGAGATTGTACTTTTTCTGAGGTAGACTTATCATTTCTTATGACTGGACCGCAGTTCTAGTTGTAAATGTTATGATGAAGTAGAAAGCATGGATTTTGGGATTGTACATGTAGATAATTTGGTTTTCTTTCTTCTCTTCCTACTTCTGCTAAGAAAAAGAATAAATGGAAAGATAAAACATAGTGAAAAAATGAGGGGAATAACAAAACAAAAGTATAAACATGATCTTTTCAATACTGTATTTTGAACTGCTATCCAATGTGGCATACCCAGCTATTTTGAAATCTGCTTATGCTCTCTTGTTCCGAACAAAGGGTACCAATACATGTTGCTATCATGACTAATGGGGTACAATTGGTTCTTGTGTATCAATTTAGTGAGGCAGGAGAGCTTTATTCAAAGAAGCTTGCTAACTTCATAGAGAAGCGACTCAAGAATGAGAAAACTGCATCAGTAAGGAGTCATCTTTTTAAATTAGAGAAATCTTTGAGTTAGGCTTTGATTTTTGGAATGGTATTAAAATCAGACCATTCGAATAGCTTGTATATTTTTTGTATCGATCAAAAAAACCAATGTTGCCATTAATTATGTGTATTCTTTACCGTCCTATTCCAAGAGACTAAGATCCATGACATTCAGTCTGCTATCAGATTCATCTTTATGTTAGTTAAGGACAGGTGGATCTAAACAAAAAGAAAAGATCTTAACCTCCTTTATTTAAAAAATTATTTTTGGTAGTGTGGCGCCAGTGTTAGACAGTGACCTGATATGCCGAGTAATTTCAAATTCCAAGTCCAGTATAGTTCATGCAACATGGGCTTGAAATGTGTTGTTTTGTTCTCAATATTTGTTAGATATGTCAGCTTGGATATCATTGATCTGACCTCTAGTCAACCTTAAATGTGTTGTTTTTGCTGAAAAATAGAAAACCATAATCATTTGATTGATTTTTGCGGGACCCAGTATTGGCTTATCTTTAATTATTCCATAAACAGTGAGTGCATGATAGAACTTCAAAGCTCAGTGGTTAAATTATACCATTTATTCTATCATTGAAGAAGCACTGAACATCTTTCTATGAGAGTATTTACTTGGCTTATTTTTGCATTCTGTGTACTTAGATGTCATATTATTTCTCATGATCGTTTCTTTGTTTCTTCATTGCAATGGAATAGGTTTGGACAAGTACTCTCCAGAGATCCATATTGACTGCCAGTCCCATTGTTGGATTTCCAAAGGTCCTTATTTTTTCCTTTTTACTGCAGCAAGTTTTACTATTTGTTCTACCCACACCCACATTAATGTTGGATTAATCAGAGATTAAATCCCAAAAAAAGATTTATCAAACACTTTGACTCTGAAGTTTTTAGGTATGAGAGTAACATTCTTTGCAAATAGGTTAGAACCTAGAAGAAGAAACAGTTACAAATGATGATTTAGTTTTCTAAATATAAACATGACCTTGGGAATTGAAATAAAATTCATTTTACAAATGTCATTGTGCCCCTTGTAGCAGTGCGATACCTGCTGATTACTGTAAAACTCAAAAAAGAAATTATCGTAATTTTAGATACAATGGCGTGCCCTCGATGAGATAAACTTTGGAGCCTGTGATGGAATGACATATGAAGAGATGAAGAAAAACATGCCTGATGAATACGAGTATGCATTGTGTTAATGTCTTTGCTTCTGTTATTATACGAGTATATAGGGCCATTGCTAATACCTTATTCCCATATTCCCCATTCACATAGATCCCGAATGAAGGACAAATTGAGATACCGATACCCTCGTGGGGAATCTTACCTTGATGTAATTCAAAGGTAAAATCTGGTTTTGGATTCAATTTTGAAAGAAATTAGTACCAAACCACTTTAACTGTTTTTATTTTTTAGATTGGAGCCTGTGATAATAGAGCTTGAAAGGCAGCGTGCGCCTGTGGTTGTCATAGCTCACCAGGTATGTGAGCCTCAAATCCTTTAGTATGACTACAACTTTGATTTTTAGTTTATTGTTTATCGATCTTTTTTATCTTCTTCTTCTTTAGGCTGTGTTGAGAGCTTTGTATGCGTACTTTGCAGACAGACCATTAGCAGAAATCCCTCATTTGGATGTAAGTACAACATATTTGATTTATATCATTTGTTCTAGTTACACTTTGAGTAGAGATCACATGTTCAAAATCTGGTTGAGGAACCTATGAATATAAAGTTTAGACCTCTGTCTCTATCTAAGAACGAAGCAAAATCTTGTGTATCTATCATATATTTTGTTACGTTATGGCAGCATGTATATTACAATCTGAGATAAACTTTGCTGGTGCTAATGCAGGTTCCACTGCATACCATCATAGAGATACAGATGGGTGTTACTGGCGTACAAGAGAAAAGATACAAGCTCATGGACGGGGTTCAGTTTCCGTTGTGAAACAGGAATAAGAATCCAATTTTGATTTGTAATGTAATTAGTACTGGTACATAATCTATTTTGAAGGCAGGGCTTGAAAGAATATAGCTTCAGGTCTTTTGTAGCTATAAGTCTTTATCCCTAATAAGGTGGTCCCTCCTTTAGCTAAAGGTTTAATTGATTAAAGAACAGCAGAGCAGTTCCATCCAGTTGCAATTAATCAGTGCGGGTGAGTGACAAAAATAATTTTTTGGTGTAGCAATAAATGCTTGTGCTTTCTAACGTAAATGAGTCGTCAAATAGCATTTTTCTATAAAATAAGAAAAACTAATAGTTTTACACCACGGTGACCAACGCAATACTTAAAAATTAAAAGTGTTATTCAAATAATCAAGCAAAATTAAAATTGATTTGTATTAAGAGTGTTATTTTTTAATGATTCATAATATGGAATAAATTCTTAATACAAATTTATTGGATCATTTTTCAATCTGAATTAAAAGTTAATCCAGGCAATACTTAAAAATTAAAAGTGTCATTCAAATAATCAAGCAAAATTACAATTGATTTGGATTAAGAGTGTTATTTTTGAATGATTCATAATATGGAATAAATTCTTAATACAAATTTATTGGATCATTTTTCAATCTGAAATAAAAGTTAATCCAGAATAATCACTTATATTTTGCTTCCAAACACACCAATACTTATCCTCTTGCAAGGAATGAAAATGATTTCCGCTCATTCTTCTGTGTATGGGACTTGAGGTCAATGTTCATTTTGCGTTGGAGAACTTCGTTTTTACTGTTTGATAATTTGATAGAGCATATAGTTAAGTCGGATCTTTCACCTCTTTATTTACAATATGGTTTCCATAATATGGTTAGGCAATTTACTGAAACCTTGCCTACCCCGTCTTCATCCACCTAACGGCCCAACATGGGCGTATTAAAATGCCGTTACGTTAAACACCTTCAATTGAAAGATTTTTAAACATACATTGGCTAAGCAAGCAAAATGTTGATTCCTCAAAACATACAGCAAGATTTTTAAACAACATATTGCATTTAACAAATTTAAGACAATAACTATGCTTTTTCCTAAATGAAATTTGTGCATGACAACATAAAAGTATACATAGATGAAATGCTTATAACACATGAATGACTACACATAAATGACCATTTAAATGAACCCTGGCCACAGAGAAGTGGTCCCATGCAAATGCATCATGAATGAACCCTCTTCCAAAACTGGCAAATCTCTGCCATTCTGCTACTAAACTAAAACCACCTAGATGAATGAAACAAACAAAGACTCCACACATCCTATGGTATATTACCCAGACAAATAAATGGCAATTCACACAGATGAGTTGCCTTTCACTTGCCTAGATAAAATTGTCCCAAACTGACTTTAACCACAGATGCTGCAATAAAAGGAAAATGCCACCAGAGACTTCCACCTTACGAAACTAGAACTCTTCTAATCATTCCCTGGGTCCATGTGGCAGTTTCCCTCAGCTGGTCATCATCAGACTGGAAGCACTCTCCTAAGAACTCTGCATGGAATGTGCAATCCCTAAATAAGAGCTTCAGGTTCGGCCCCAGAGCATCAGCCAGGTCTCCCAGCATAGCAACAGCAGCTTTAGTCACTCCCTCATCCCTGCATAATAGTTTCATCTAAATTAGTTTCTGACTTTTATCAGAGTACTTGCTGGTATTGTGTGGTATTGTTACTAGAACAATTAAAGACTTCTATGGACTACTCAATTGCATTTGCTATTTGCTCCATCAACTTAACTTACCATAACTTTTCTACTATTCAACTGACCAAAAATTTCAATTGCCTTTAGATTTTTCAGTACAAGTTTGTACCTACATAATTTACAGTAAAGTTTATTTAAACTTATAATCATTGCACACCTGTTCTTGTCTTTAAACACTGCCTCAGTAAACTGCAGAAGATGGCCAGCATGAGGCAACATCAGGTCAGCCTTGGCATTCTTGAAACCTTGCAGTATGCCTGAGTAGGCCTCGAAAATGCCCCGTCTAAGCTGGTTCACATATTCCTCGGTATCCTCATCGGTACACTCAATCTGAGTAGACAACTCAGCAGCACCTTGCAGCATGGGGATAACATATGGTACATATTTCTCAAAGTGCTCCCCAATGGCCAAAGCAATGTCACCAAAGCACGAAAAGATCGGTGGTTTTACTGACCGGTGAAGTACAGCGTTAGAGAGGTCCTTCAAAAGAACGCTCATTATACCATCACAATAAGGAAGCACTTTGTCGTCCATTGCACGGCATATATCACCCACCACACCAACAGAGATCGAACAGACCTGGTATTCCTCAAAATTTTGCAGCCCCCTTTCTAGGTATTTGTAGAACTCCGGCATGTACTTGGCAAATTCTTGCCCAGTTGTATAGGCTAAAGCTCCGATTGCCAGCATGGCTTCCTCATGGACTGTTGAGCTGTGACATGCAAAGACCCGAAGGAACATGACCATCATCTGGTCAGCAGACTGGAGAATTACAGGTAATGACTCTTCTGACCCATTAAGTGTTTGTGTGATGACCTGAATGACGCCACAGAGCAGTGCTTGTAAGTTGCTCTGCCTCTCCTTGTCATCAGTCGAAACAATCTCCATTTCCATGGTCTGGCCTAACCTCTTTAATATCTCATGCAACAACTGCCCAATCATGTTTGTGTTCTCAGGTATACTGCTACATCTCACAACCTCATTTAAGGTTTCATATGCCGATGAGCAGAGCCGGTTACTGCTAGCATCAGCCCTGTCCGCAGTGGAGAGGAGAGCAGTGATAATGTTCCCTAGATAAGGTGTGAGCACTGACGAAGCAGACCCAGCATCTTCATAGCCCTGAGCAAGGAAATAAATAGCTCCACAAACCTTCTCAGCTACATTAGGTACATCCCTAATGCTCTCCAGAAGCACCGTCATGATCTTGGGAAGGTTTGATTGGTCTATAATGGTGCCGCTAGGAGAGTGCAGAATTTCAAATATTCTGCTAAGGGTCCATGCAGTTGTGTCCCTGACATGACTACTCGGATCTTTCATTGCACTGAGTAAGAAATCAAGCCCATTGTGTACCATTGGCGCTAACTTCTCAACAGATGGACCTTCTAGGATAGACCCGAATGCAAAAGTAGCTGCTTCATGGCTACGCCAGTCTGACTTTGTGATGTTAGCCTGCACAAAGGGCATCACAAGTGGGACAACCGCATCCCCAACTGTACGGGCAACTAATCCAAGACAGGTCCCACCAGCCATAGATAGATTCCATGTTCCGTCATCTTGGTCTTGATCCTCCTCTTGTTTCAACAAGGTTTCCAACAAAACAGGCACCAGCACATGGAGTGCCTTTTCAACAAACCGGAAATGAAGCACCGAATTGCCCTCATCAGTACCGGCACACTCTTCCTGTATCGCAATCTCTTCATCACAAACTGTGCTCCAGAACTCAATTGCCTGGAGAGCCACTTGCTCTTCATCTCCCCTGATAGCATTGGCAGTCAGGTTGAACAATGTCTGCATATAGGGCTCAAGAACGCCATAATAGATGGAGGCAACGGAAACAAGGCACTCAAAGGCAGCCTGTCTGATTTCAGGCTCTTTAGACACAGCCGTCTCACAAACCACCTTCATTATGTAGTTCCTCTCCATTTCATTCTCAAAGTTGGTCTGAGCAAAATCAAGTGCATTGTACAGCGCCCTGATGGCTGCTAGACGCACTTCAAAACCATGCTCAGCCTGGTTCATACCCTGGACCACTGCTGTCAGAACAGCATTGACCTGGTCCTGCTCCAAGTCCGAAGGAGAAACCTCCTCACAAACATACCCAAGAGACTGGAGAGTAGCCTGTTTGAGGGAAGCAGGCGTCTCTTTGGTCGTCATGTTGGCAAGCAGCTTCCCGATCAGATCTTGCCATTCCTTTCTTGCGATCTCAATGGAGGCTACCTTGGCAATCACTTGTGAGGCGGTGCTGCGTGCATCAGAAACAGGCGAGGCGAGGGTTGTTAACAAAGCCTCCTTAATCTGAGACTTGATTGTAGGATCCACAGCGACCCATTGCTTGGTCAGCTGCTCTTTTCTGAAGGAGTCCTTTGCATCAAGCGAGTTCTTGAGCAAGATACCTGCAAGTCGGCGAGATTCCGGGGGCTTTTGCTCATTTGCCAACTCAGCTGATAATGAGAGGAGGAAGTGAGGGAGGTTCTGCTCCTGGAACTGCTTGAGGTTTGACTCAGCGGCGGTACGAACTTGGCCATCGGGAGATTGAGCTGCCAATAAAGCTTGAGTGATCTCCATTGCCATTTGCTAACACTGAAAGAAAGCTGAAAGATGGAAACAAATAGAGACTGAGCTTAGGAAGAGAAAACAGCTACATATGGATATAAATAAACTAACCATAGATGTTGTATAGAAGCACACTAGAGGGTTCACTGTGCAATATGAAAAGTAAAAATAAACAAAGAGCTGTGTGGGTTAATACTTATATTCAGGAGCGTACCAATTAATACCAATCTTCACCTCCACTGAAAGGTATCTCTGATACTTAGGGTGTGCTTCAGTATAGATTAAGAGTGGGAGGGGAGGAGACATTGGGGTTGGCTGAGTAGAGTAAACTCCTACACCCCAAATTTGGGGTTACAAAAATAAGTCATTTGGGAATTAACTCTTTACTCTTCTCCCATTCACCCTTCTTCTTTTAAAGTTGTGGAGAAAGGTTGAGTAAAGATTTAATCTAATCTCCCTCCCTCTCCCCTCCAAAATTTGGTACTGGAGCACAGCCTTAAGGTTATAAGTTAAATTACATTGACCATGAATAAATATGGCTGGTTTGCATTTAAAAACATTTTTTTCTACACCATGAGAATGTTCAGCTGCAACCTAGTAAAATTTTTATTTCTGGATAATAAGCCAACAGAAAGCTCTGAATGACACCATGGCAATAACTCAATAGATCTGAGAGATTATATAAATTACACCCAATTAACCTAAGTTGCAAGGGCTTAGTTCACTGGACCTCCAAAGTCTGCGCAGTCCACTAAGAAAAATTGTCAAATATCACCACACCAAGGAGGGTCATTTACACGAAACAGCACAAAAGTTCATTTAAATATAATTTAAAAAAATTAAAATTATATACACTTGAAATTTCAGACAACGAAACTCCCCTACAGTACACAACAAATTTGATCAGAAATAATCATATTCCTGTATGAACAAAATTTTTGCAAAATTACTCCTAAAAAACCCCAGGTTAGCAACGAAATTTCCAAATAAAGAAAAACCCTAAAATAGACCTAAAACCTAATAATGCCAATACCAACAGCACATTCAACATCCAGACAAAAACAAAACCAGAAAACGTTTTATAACACCTAACGCGACTGATTAGAAGAATCCACTACAGAGTGGCGATAAATTTTGAAATGTAAATCAGATCTACAAATAAGCACTGTACGAGGAGTTTTAACAACTAATACCTTAGATTGAGACTCGATGCGGTGATTTCCGCCTGCTAGCGCTTCCGATCGGCGCCTGACAAGGAGGAGAGAGAGAGGCTCAGAGGGAGAGAGGGAAAGAGAAAGGGAAAAAGAGACGACGGACGGGATTTTATTTTGAGAGAGAGGGTTTTCGAATTTGATGGGGAAAGCGGGAGGGCGCGGTGGGAGCCAAAACCCTAAATTCTGTGAATCGTGATCACGTGATGACCACGTGATATGGTTGAGGCGGGCCTGAGAGGCCTAACGGCCTTTAACAAATCAGGCCCAATATAGAAATAAACTATCCAGTTTCATTTAAAGCCCTGATTAGAATTTCTTTTTTTAACGCGAATTTCATTTCATTTCATTTTATTATAATTTTTTTATCAAATAAATGAATTTGATGTCAGGAATTTTCATATTATTGGTCTCAACGAAATCCTGCCAAATCAATTCTAATTAAATGAAATCCCGGGTAAAAACCATTTTGATCAAAGCATTAGTATTGTTTTTGTTGGAAGAAGAGAGGCCTGCCGCCTGTGGATTTTAACGGAACTCTTGTCCATGGATTCAAACAAGATCGCGATTATAAAATTCCCCACATCAGTTCTTCCTCGCTACCAATTTAATTAATTAGATCAATATCCTGCCGTTATATATATAAGTTTAATAACAACTCCGATAAACTTCTTATCGAAATATATAGTGAACTTGATTATTACAAAAAAAAAAAAAAAAAAAAACCTACCTCGACTGTTGTCTTTTTTTAGAAAACTACCTCGACTATTGTCGAATGTGCACTCAAGACTATTTCAAACATATTTGATCAGCTTTTAATAACTATGTTGACCATTCATATTTATCGTTTCGACTTACACCTAACACTTACAAAATGCACACTTGACTGTAACAACAGATATACTTGGTTATAAGAAATGCTAAATTTCAACATATAGTACAGATGTGATCTTTCTAGCATGATCTTATTCGCTTTTCAATTTTAAACGACCGGTCCATACCGTTAAATTGAGTTTTTGTACCAAGAACTTGCATGAAACCTAAAATTATTTTTAAATTTTTTTTACTATTTATCATGTATTTTTAAAAACCGTTGTTATTGGACGTTTCATACAAGTTCTAAGAGCGTTTTTTAAGACTAGAAAATAAATACTTAAAAATTTTAAAATATATTAGTTTCATACAACCTTTCCATACGAAGATTTAATCTAGCGGCTTTGATCGGTTATTTGAAATATGAAACGCGAAGTCACGAATACGATTATGTTAGATGAACGACATCCGTCCTATACGTTGAATTTTGACGTATCTCCTTGATTAATGAAAAAAAAATACAAATTCATTGTTATGAAATGTTCACACTCAGTATCCTCAGTATACCTGTTGCATCATTTATACTGGATTTTTTATCCAAGGCATATATGAATACGGATAAGGCTACGAATAATTTTCGAATATCCTAATAACGAACGAGTAATTACTATTTTTTTATATAACAAACTTGTTATGAGTAAATCATATATTATTTGAAATTAATCAAGTTTAGAGAAATTCTGAAACAACATTCAGCACGATGCAGATATATCTGTAATGCATTAAATTATTTCTCCTTTTCTATTAAATGTTTAAATGAACTCCGTGATTTGCACATATTTATGTACATGAATCGCCGTCGTAAAAAGAAGTAAAAATAATAATAATTCGGATTACGAATTTATATACGCATGCACCGCTTGACTGTAGTATACTTCCTTCTTTTTTTTTGGAAAAGTCAGTCATATACCCTCCAAATCTTCTTTAATCAGCCATATACCCTCCTAATCTTTAATATTAGTCATTTATCCCTCAAATCATCTTAAATACAGTTATTTGTCCTTTTAAGTAAATTAAATAGTATTTAAATTTTAAAAATTCAGTTTTTATATTTTAAGACTGAAATGCCCCTGTTATTTTTATCTCTCAACTTTCCTTTTCACACATGCATCCGTTTGTTGCCCCAATGGAAAGAAATGAAAGGCGATATTTATACATACAATTGAAGGTTATTTCGTTTACTGCACCCAAGCGAAAAGAAATGAATGGAAATTAGAGAGCTAACAAATAATATTTCTTAAATCAGTGTCTAAAACAAATCTTTCTAGAAAATAAAATTAAGGTTACTAATCATGCATCTATATATATTTTTTTGAAACTGGATAGAGTTTAATATTTATAAGAGAGAAAAGTCTAAAGTTGCTTATGCCAACGGTGCCTAGTTTCACGAGTACATTTCAACAGATACCATGTTCACTGTTCTCACCAAAAACTAGTAAAATTGAAATATATCTTTGTTATTGTATTTATGCATGGCTGGATTCAACTAATGACAATTATATTGTAGAGTATCGTTTTCATTTTTTTTAAACTGACACATTCTTTTACCTCAGCTTTAATTTCTTTCCTTATCATATTTTGTCTATTTTCATATCATGTGAGTTTCTATATTTAGACGGGAAGACGAATCAACCAGGAACTAGAGAGTTAAAAGAACAGGGGTGTTTAAGTCTTAAAATGTAAAAACAGAGTTTTGAAAATTTAAATACTATTTAATTTACTAAAAAGGGTAAATAACTATATTTAAGATGATTTGAGGGATAAATGACTAATAATAAAGATTAAGAGGGTATATGGCTGATTAAAGAAGATTTGGAGGATATATGACTGATTTTTCCTTTTTTTTTTTATCTATTAAGGTGTGAGGTGTCAATTAGTTTCAATTCAATCTTGCTCTTTATCGATTTGGGTATACTAGATTGGAATTAAGTCAATTAACACCTCAAAGTAGATATTTTTAATCTAAGAAACAGAAGAATATAGATTGAAGTACTTATATCAATAGCAGGTTCCAACTCGCATAAAGTTCTTAAAGCTATCCAATACTCGCCTCTTCAGCTAACTAAATGACTTCTTATTTAAAATAAAAAAAATAAAAAATAAAATGACTTCTCCCTCGCCCACTTGAGAAATTTTAATTTCACTCGTGAAACCGTTCAAAATCGAAGTCTTTTAGTTCTAGGATTGGTTTTGATATTTTTTCCAAGATATAAAGTCTTCACGTTTGCTATATATTTAAATAAAGAACAACAAAAACGAACCGTGTTTTTTGCTGTCTCCTCGTAGCACTGATCATATTTTAATCCACAATACCCCAACTGTTTCTGAGCTCCATTTCATATTTTTTTATTTTTTAAAAAAAAATGGCTTGGCTGGCTGATGCATTGATTGGTGCCACCGTGATTGATAACAACCTGTTGGTTCTGATTCCTTTAATTTTCTCTTTAATTTTATGTAGTTTGTAAAGCAAAGAGAAAGGAAAAAGAATAGAATACAAGTTGCATATCTGAGACCCACACACATATAAATTGACCACTTTGGATGAGACAAAAATTTGACAAGGAAAGACCCACCAAGTATCTGCTTTTTAGAAAAAGGCGTGAAGTGCTGTTTTTGTCCTGAGCAAGCTTGAGTGGCATCTTAGCTATTGACACTTTGACCCATCTCTAACCAAAGAAAAGCAACACACTTGAGAGAAGGAAATGAACTAAGTGCCAGAGACAAATCCCAGACGTAGCTCTAGCTTAGAAGTAAAAACATGCTATCTGACAAATCGAATGATGTTATTTCGGAGGATCTAGATTGAAGTTGACACATTTGGTTTCAATTAATTAATTCTTTCACAGTAAACACAACAAAGAATACTCTGATTTGTCATGTAAAAGCCAGTTAGTTTTCATCAAGTGAGAACGCTCAAATTCAAGAAAATAACAACAGGAACTAAGTTATATCCCACTAAATTTATTTCCCCATCACACAAACCCCAGGTCATCAGGAGAAAAATTAATTGTTCTCTGACTCATGGAAAATTTTTATCAACAATCATGTATCAAAATTACATATGATTGAGTAATCTATATTGGAGAGCCTATGGAACAGTTTCTTCTGTACTGGAGCCTTTTCAAGACCTAAATCTCTCTCATGTACAAGCAATTTTACAACATCCGCTGTTGCATTTCCATACAACACTATAAAGTTTGTATACATACATAAATTAACCCCCTTGGGGCCCATAATTCATCCCTCCCCCCTCTCTCTTTCTCTCTTGCTCTGTGTTAATCTGATGCCTCAGTTTTCTTCAGTGCGCCATTCGGAATTCCGATGGACAAAAACCACACCTTTGGTATCGAAAACAAAAATGGAAAAAGAACAAAAGAGCACCAATGTGAATTGGCCAACTTTAACTATGTGGTTCATCCACTTTTGGTTCGCGAGCTCTATGGTATAAATCAAGGGTATCACCATGAGAGGGTTCAAAGCAAAGAGCGGCCTCACAATCACGCACAGCCAATTCAGTTTTGTGCATAGATTCATAAAATGCTGCACGCAAGTGCAATAGCTGCAGGTCTGGCTTGAAATTTATCACTCGCGTCAGCTCTGCAATTGCATCATCTTCCCTGCGATCATCCATCATAACTGGAAAAATACGGAAATAAAATTTAAGGGCCTTTTGTAAGAGCTTGATATTAAGCTGAGCAAACAATTTATGTTTTGCTGGTTTTGTATTTGTACTCCTCCACATCAGTTGGTCTAAATTTTATATCAATTTTATGATGTGATTTGGTACCCAAAATTGCTGCATTACTATGGAATGGAGATATTTTGGCCTTTTGATTACCTGATACTATTTTTAAGAATCAAAGAAGCTTACCGGCAGCTCTGTAACGGTAAGGGTAAGTCCTCAAAGGATCTAGTGTAGTCGCAGTGTTAAGATCACTCATGGCATTCTCACGCTCACAATACTCAGATCGCTTTTCATAAGCCGATGCATTGTTCTTGGCCTTCTCGATCAGCTTTGTCATCTCGTCATATGCAGCTTTTTTTCTGTTAGTTACGTAAAAAACGCGTGCTAGGCCCTGGTGAGCACGAGTGTGCTTTAAGCCAAGTGCCTTCTCATAGCATGACTCAGCCAATGCAAAATTCTCAATATCCACATATATACTTCCCATATTATTGAATGCCTGAAAAGGATTATTAAGAGGGGTTAATAGGAGGAATCACCTATAACATAATTCACAGGAATTTACAACAGGAAAGCTTTTTTTTTTTTTAACGAAGTTAAGTGAAATCATAATCATATACACCAAGACCACACAATTTGCATATGAAATTTATACGTCTCTTTGGCTCTTTTTCCCTTTTATAACCCCACTGCCGCGATAGCAACACTAGAGGTTTTTAACATATCCAAGACTAGCATCTTCAGCAGATTTTATGAAATGTGGTACTTTACACAGAGGCCATTTCAAAAGGCAATAATAATTAAAATATCAAATAACTTACTTGGCCTTTCCGGAGATTATCCGAGACACAATTAACTGCTGCTTCTAGTATATTAATAACATAGTGTGCAGATTTAGGATCATCAAAGGGGGTATCTCCCAGAGCATAAGCCTTCAGGAACAATGCTTCAAAAGTCCTGGACAAATTTATTGACTCCTCGGCCTTTTCCAATGCCTCCTCTTTGTGGCCAGTGTCATACAGGATCCATCCCTCGTACACAAGTCTTTCATGTAGGGCGCTCGAACTGTTCCGGGCCTGCCTCAAGCTGCACATAGCTGCCTTTTGACAATTTAACCTGACATGAGGAACGGTTAAGAAATGCATAAGTCATCTTCAATGGTATAAAAGGAAAAATGATAAAAAAAAAAAAAATACCAGGGACTGCTAGTATGTTAGCTGTCAAGAATGTTTGGTGCCTTTGGTACATTAGTAAGTGACAATTGATAGGGTTAGCCAGCCTATAGTTTGATTTCACTGGAGTTGTTAAACAAGCTGAGTGTACTGCAAAGTAATAAATTCACGAGCCAAACCCAATTATCCACAAATTTCAAGAGGAGGTTACCTTAGAAGAAGGAGTGATTGTCGAAACCGCAAGCCGCTATTTGGTTCCTTCGCCAACATCTGGTGCACTACTGCAAGCGACCCTATATCATCCACGGCAGACCATCTGTCATACAACTGCAACCAGCAATCAGCCATGTCCATCTGCTGCACGTAGCCCCTCATAGCCTCTATCAGGTGGTCCCCATGTACCTTACCGTGAAAAAATAGGTAGCCTGGGTCCAATGTCATGAGTGCCCTAACATCCTGCATTGCCCCCTTGTAATCTTCTTGAGCCAGAAAGAACCAGGCTCTTAGCTCAAGTAAATCAGTTGAGACCTTGAACCCAAGTATTTTGTTTACTTCTGTAATTGCCGCTCCAATCTTATCCTCTTCCATCAGTGTGATTGCTCTATACTTGTATGGGTATGAGAGGGTGGGATCCAATGAAGTAGCAGTCGCCAAGTCATTCAACTTCTCCTTTCCCACACAATACAGGGACCGTTCCTGGTACATCCAGCCAGCTGGCTCGAACTGATCCAGGATGGTGTTCAACAGCTTGTACGCAGCGTATTTGTGGCCACGCTTATATTTTGCACGAGCCACGCCGACCCACGAGTAGATATGGCCCTCTTTCGCTGCCTCCTCAAACCAGCGCTGTGCATCCTTGTACTCACCTCTCTCAAGCATCACACACCCAAGCTGGTGCAAAGCCTGCTGCTTTTGCCACCCTGGTGCGGCACATTCACCAAGCCTCTCCAGCAACATGATCGTGGTGTTCGATTTCATATCCTCCTCCATCGCCACCTGACTAAGAAAATAATACAATACAAAAGATGCATTCCCTGCTGCCTCAAGCCTTTCCCTCCCTTCTGGGCTGCATAAAAGGCGTGCCACATCTGGGTCATGAAGAGAATGTGGAAGCTCCCGCAGGAAACACTGGAGGCATGCTGCAACCAACAAATGAGAGGTCTCTTCAAGACCATATTCAATCAGTTGGAGAGCATCATCTGTCCCGTGTACCATGGCTGTAAGCCTGGCATCACAATCAGCTTTCAATTCCTCGCAACAGTACTTGTTGGAAAATGATAGAAGTTCCACTATGATCTCAGGAGAGCTGGAGTCAATATGGCCTGTGCGGCTGTACACATCCACAGCTTTCATGGCGGGAACAGAAATTCCATTATGTGTAAAGTCAATGCGATCGCGCTGAGACTCTGCGAAACCCCCATACAGCAATGCATTCAACGGTATCGAAAGAGCCGCAATGCACGATCGCACGCACAGGACCTCCTCTTCACCGATGATGAACCACAGGTCTCCATCGGCATCAGCCTCACCCCTGTGTCTAACCCTGGTTGAGTCAGAGGGAATCAAGGAAGCGGGACGGTGGCACGGGCAATATGGGTTGAGAGGCATGCCGGGTGGGTCAGGGTAGAGTGTAGCTTTGGGGCATTCCAAGGATGGGGAGGTCTTTCTGCAGGGTGCCAGAGGAGGTGGCGCTGGGACAAACTCATCTTCACGCCGCTCATACCGGAGCCACGCAGAGAGGACAACCCGGCGGTGCACATCAGAAGCATGCACACGGGATGCACGCAGGGCCCGGCGTAGGAGCTTCAGGTCGTTCATTGACCGAAGAACCGAATGCTGCTCCAGGTGGAGGTCGCATAAATCAGCTTCCAGATCACATTCTGCAGCAGTAAGCCGGCGGTACATATCAGCCATGGTGGATACCGGGTCAACCGGGCGGAGGTATGGGTCAATTGGTGGGTCAATCATGTCAACAGAAGGGAGGCCAAATGGGAGAAGGGAATCAGTCAGGATTGAAGGAGAAGGATGGTGACGAGAAGGTGGTTGTGTATAATGAACAGATTTTGAGCGAAGAGAGAAGGTGGGTCGAAGAGGGGGGCCGACCCGGTCACCGCCGGAGGTACCGGCACCTGATGTAGATGGAAAGGCGTATACTTGGGAACCCTTGCATCCATCTATAATCTTTAAGCTGCGAATTGTGGTGAGGAAATTGTTCTGCATTTCTCCCTATCCCCCCGCAATGAAATGCTTCTTTTTTGAAGAGAGGGGGAAAATGGGGAGAGGAGAAATCGATACGGTGGTGGAGCTTTGAATATTGATAAAAATATCCGATTGGGATGAGAAAGGGAGTGAAACAAAGATTGAGGTGGGGAAGGGAGGTGAGGGGAAGGGGGGAGAGAGAAAGGAGGAGGTTGGAACGGCGCACCAATTTGGTTTTCCTTCGCTGCTCCTTGTTCTCTCTCTATCTCGCTTCTCTCGCGCTTGTTCCTGCGCGAGCTCTGTTTTTCTCTATCCTACGAGGATAGAGGTCGGTTTTTCAGGTTTGATGGATCGCTGAGTTGCGAGAATGGGATGGAGATGGGGATGGGGAGACAAGGGACGGGCGCGGTAGTCGGAGCTGAGTTTCTCTCTCCCCTCTACTATCCGTCCAGAACTTTTTCAGGGATGGAAAGAAGACAAAATTATTAAATGATGATTATTTTTTAAAATATAATAAATGAAAACATTATTAGCTTATTACGAAATGAGATACTTTTAGCTTTATGGACCTCGACATCATGAGGAATTATGCTAAAGGGACCATTCTGGCAAACACCAAACAGAATAGATTCGGCAAAATATGGAATAATAATTGGAGAATGAAGTTTCACATATCTTACTTTTAAGGGTTGGATTGCAAAAGTGCCAATTGAACAAAAAGTAAAAGAGAGGGAATAGCGTGTGCTGGGGTCCTTGGATGAATTTGTATTTTGTAGTGACACCACGATCTCGGACAGTCGGATACAGAGTCCAAATTGGAATAAAGGTACGTGTAGCGCAATCATATTGGTCAAAGCGCAATTTAAACTTTGTTATATTGTTTCTGTCGTGAACGGTGATGCGTGTAGCGGGTCGAGATATATCGTGCACAAACAGAGAACCTCAGGAAATCTACCCGCAAATTATGGGTTTTACAAGAGCAGACGCGTAGAACTCTAACCAGCACTTCAAACAGGAATTTGTTGGCGACTTGGCGCCGAATTAAATAGTCGATAGTCAATAACTATAATTAACTTAGTTTCGAAACATAACCAATTTAACTGTTTAACTCCTTTGAATTTATTATAGAACTGTACAACTTAACTAGTTTTCAATTTTCTACGAAAAATCTGTTTTAACTAATTTCACTTGCTAGGTTGGTGTCCCCATTTAAGTTTCCCATTGTGAGCTCATTTTTAGAAATCAACGAAAGTTGAGGTAATGAGGTCCTAATCGCCTCTCTCATTACTTCCATTCTTTCGACTCATCGTGGAAAAGCACTTCAAAGGATTAAGTTCTCTAGTAGAAACAATCTGCATGTAGCGCTAGGAATTTTAATGAATTTCTTTGAATCAACTAAAATGCGGCGGTCTCTAAAAGCCTCTAAATGGTCCTATTTGAAAAATTGTGTAATGTAATTACTAATTAACATTTTGGGCGACGATCCAGCTGGATAAAACCCCTAAGTCCATTTCCCAGAGAGAATAAAATGACTCAGAAGTACTAGCTGACCAAAATGACTAGATTTGATAATTTAACAATTAAAATAAGATTGCAAGAGAAAGCAGTCCCAAAACTTTGGCAGTGCATAACTGCAAATCAGTAGCAAACTTGTCTAATAGGTCATGTGGTACTTCAATTGAAAGGAACGGCCTCAAAGAGGTCACGGATTCAGGTTTTTCCATTCAATAAAAAGAAAATATAAAATTTGTTACCGAACAGGATGATCAAGCAACTTTTCTTCGGTAAACAAGACCAAAAATAGTAAAATAAATAAATAAAATCCAAGCATTAGTCTGAAATTTCTAAAAAGCAGATCTAAAAGAACAGGCCACTTTGTTTTTTTTTTCGATTTTTAATTCCCTTTACTTATAGCACCATAACTGGTGATGTGCACTAACAGTCTAGCATCTGATCATTCACAAAGTGCAATGTTAATTCACTGACAGGTAGAAAAGGAGAAAAAAAAAATACTCAACTTGAGCAATAGCCTAGAAAACTTCACCAAAAATATAAAAAATTGACAACGTTAAAATCTAATCTGCCGGCGGGTTAGCGGAAATATATAGATACTAGAGGGATATCAATGTCATTACCCTCATCATCCTCACAGGCAACCACAACATCAACATGGCGCCTATATGCCGGCACCTCCATCTTTGCTATCTCCTTTGCCACATCTACCACCTTCTTGTTCAGCCTTTCCTTGTGCCTTGGGAACATACTGTTGTACAATAGAGACGTACCACAAGAGATGCTGTATGCATTCAGTCCCTTCTCTTTCAGCCAATCCAGCAGCTCAGCAATTGTCAGGTTACCTGTTATGGTCCAGCGATCCCACACAGTCCAGCTCATGGATTGGTGCTTCATCGTCTTAGGTGGAACAGGCTCAGCCATGGAAAAGAGGGGGAGCGCCAGGTTGGCAAAGGTGTTACGGTAGTCCTCTATCTTGTGGTCCCCAGCAAGGACTTTGTAGAGCTCAAGGCAGACGAGGCCTGTGGCCATTGCAGTGGAGGTAGCAATGGCTGGGATGATTCTGCCTGCAATGAACTTGGCCTTCAACTTATCAACCTCAGGGATGGAGTAGTTCCTTGCACGCATGTTTGCCAACCCAGCGATCATGTCCATGTGGTAGTTTGTATCATCATCCTGTAAAAGCAACCAGTTAGATGCATAACACAGCAGAGAATAATCATAATTATAGCATAGAATTATTTGGCACAATAACTTCCTAATACTCAAACTTGCTAAATAAATCCCAAATTACTCACATAAGAAACAAAAAAATTGATTGTAGCAATGTTCAGATGTCGGTATTAATTCAGTCAAATATTCAATATCATCCAGTACTATTTCAGAATAAAAAACACCATTTTTATTATTATTATTATTATTATTTTGTACATATTCTCTTTGGGACATTCATATTGGTAAAGCCTTTCACAGTCTTGAGGTTTAGTAGCATGAACTGTTGAAACAATTGTAGTCTCAACTGACAATTGACAGATTAATAGCATTATAGCATGCCTCAACTAGTAGACAGTGATACCCAGCTGAACTAACACAAAAAAACATCAGAGTACAAAAACAATAACTAATATAATGTTTCAATATAGCATTTGCCTAATGATAAAAGACTAAACAAATATCTAACCTTCTCAAACTGGATAGCTTTCATTTGGAACCCAGAAGGTAATTTCTTGGCACATTCTTCTAGCTTGCTCAGAAGGTCATTGATTATAGCAGCATCATCAATAGAGGTATTGGTTGCATTTGTACTTTTCTCGTCAGTCGCAATCTTGACCCCCTTCTTAGGCTCAAAGTCAGGCACTATAACTGAGTTGATAGCATTAGCCAAGGTCGTTGTATTCTTTGCCCAATCTGGTATAGGAATTCCAAATGTCTCAGCCCTTAGAATAGAGGCCGCCATGATGAAGTTAAGGTGGGATGGATCACAGGCTGAGAATTGCAATGGGTGTGGAAACCGCTTAGGAGCAGACCAGAATGGTGCACCTGTGCTGGTAGAAGAATCTTCTGGAAAAGTGAAAGTCAGCTGCTTCACACGGTTGGCGAAGTAGTCTTCAAACCTGTCAAAATTTACCCAGGAACTCATCACTGTAAATGACTTGGAAAGGCTTAACAGCTACAGAAAATATTAGGCAAACTTAACAGATGAAGGTATAAGACTGATGGTGAAAAACCTATATTGTTATATAGTGCATGTAATGGCATCCTCAGAAGTATAAGCAAAAATTAGATATTAGTCCTTCCTCCATTAAATACTAAGGTGTGTGAAAAGCATGTAAGCTCTTATGGGGGCTGCGGCAGTGTGTGTGTGTGTGTTTTTTTTTTTTTTTTTTTTTTTTTTTTTTTTTTTGGGGGGGGGGGGGGGGGGGGGGTGGGTGGGTGGTGGGGGGGGTGCAGAGAAAGAGAGATTACTTTAGTCGTGCCCATGCAACACAATCTTGGAATTCCATACATAGTTCCTTGTCAAGGCAGCCGGCAACGCGCTCAAGTAAATCCCTTGCTTGTGCATCCCCTGCCTTTCTCATAGCTGCAGCATACTCGCTCGGCTTCAAAAGAAAAGAGTTCACCTCATTTGGTGTCTTCTCAAGCAATCCCTCAAACTCAGAGCGTGCCCATGTGAGGCAGTGGTCAATGTTGTGCGGGAAAGAGTGCACGGTACACATGGGCGCCTGCTTCTCAGGTGGATCCCTTGAAGCCCCATAGTTCTCGGTCAGGTGAGGTATTACCATCTGAGTGTTACATTTTGCACCTAGAGTACCAGATTCCAAGAGGGGCTTCTGAAAGTAAAGGCACCGCATGTCCATGTACATCCTGGCATTCACGTTGTCAAGTGCATTGACAACAACATCTAAATTCTCCCAGAAAGAATCGTTGAACACATTCTCGGTCTCAGGGCAAGCACGATTTTGAAGGGCTTCTACATGGAGACCAGTATTGATCTTCTTTGCAGCAGAAGCAGCCACAGTTGATTTTGGCTGCCCAATATTCCAGTCCCGGAAGAGAAATTGACGGCTGAGGTTGCTTTTCTCGATCACATCATCATCAGTTACAGTTAACTTTCCTCCATCACTGCATGAGACTCCCATTAGAGCAAAATTCTTCAGGAACTCGCATCCCAAAGCGCCCGAGCCAACCATAAACACTTTCGCTTCTTGCAGCTTCTGCTGAAGTTTATCGCCAAAGACTGAGATTTGTGCATCGTACCGAGAGTTTCTTGGCTTCAAATCAGCAGGATCCAATGGATAAACAGGGAGAGACTCGAGGGAATCGAAGTAAAAGAACTGAGACAGAAACCAGTGACAACTATGTAATGTATGACATATGCAGAAGCAAGTAGCTGTTATAAATTAAATTATGTTTTTGTTGCATGTTTTTGGTTTGTTGGAAGGGATTGTAATTGGAAACCCAAACTTTACAAATAATGGCACTAAACAGATCTTGGTGAAGATAGGATTCTATTATGGATTTGGTACCTTTCTTCATACCACATATAGTGTAGTTAAAACTAACAAAAAAGAAAGAAGAAAGAAAGATACATGACACTGACCTGGAAAAGTGGATGGAACTTCCCAGAGCATGCTTTGACGGCCTCTTGACCTACAATTCCACCAAACATGGCTGCCATAGGGTTCAAAATTGCACCTGAACCACTTGCAAACTGTGCAAAGAGCTTTGGTTCAATTTCATCTACTTTGGTGTCATCTAATGCAGCCTCATTAATAGAATTAGCAATGCTGATGAGCCTCTGGGCATCCTCCTCAGAACCCGCACCTGGGAAACGCCCAACCTCAGACCTGAACTTATCCAAGGCAATTAAGGCCAGGTGAATGATGGCAGGTCGATCATACTTGGAGAAATCACTCAAAAGGAAGCCTCCTGGCTCTCTCAGACTCTCTCTTAGGGACTTGAATTTTAAGACTTTAGGCTGCTTCACCTCCGTGACTATGCCCCCTTTCTCATACACACCAAAGTTAGTAGTGTCCTCTTCAAGGACAAAGGAATGTGCTCTAGTCATTTTAATCTTCCTAGGTTTGCTGTCATTTAGTTCGGTCATTCCCCTAATTTCAGAGAATAATACATAATTGCCATCCTGGAATTCGAGCCTTTCATCATCAACACAAGAGACTAGTGCAGGGTTATCATTACTGATGGAGGCAATTATACCCGTTCGAGGTTCTTCGCCGTCAGTATCAATGACAGTGAACTCTGGGCCAAAATCACAAAAGATGCCACCGAAGAGACCACGGATTTCAGCCTTAATGAAGGCAATTGGTGGGCTCTGGTTGCGGCAATATTCATTGAATTGTATTGCTTTCTCTAAGCCTATGTCAGTGAAAACCACAACCTGCAACAAAAAAAAAAAAAAGACGTGTTAAGAGAAGGGGAAAATTGGCTACCAAAACAATATCCTATGGAACTATACATTCCACATAATAAGACAATCAGCAAATTGATTCTATTATGCATGGAAGGTTTCAATCTTTAACTATTAGTGGGGTCAGGAAACCTGTTAAAACTGATATCATGTTCTAACAAAAAATATTTGCTATTTTTATAAATGTGGTCGGGTACAGATAGAAATGACTACAAAGAGACTTGCACACCATGCAATTTTTTTTAAAAAGAAAAACAATAGCAAAATTATACAGGCAATGGAAAATATATAGACTATACTACGAAGAGATGTTAATCTACACTATTCATCATGCATGAAAAGATGAAAATCATATGTTTTCACATAAATTTAATCCCCTTGTTATCAGGAGAATTAATCAGAACTACAAACATCAAGGGTATGACCCCACGTGAACAAGCACGAACAGCTTATTCCTTGTTCTCCAAAATCCAAGAACTGCGAACAAGGGCGTGAACTGCTTGTTCGCGAACTGTTCGTTCGCTTGTTTCATGTTTGGGTTTTCTTGTTCCTGGATTGTTCGCGAAAAGTTGTTCGGCACCACTTCCAAACATACCCCAAATTACAGAGTTCAGATGATTATCATGCACAGAAAAATAATTGGAATAATGTCAGACATCAACAAAGCAACATCATTATCTTCGGTTATAAGCATAGTCATATTTTCAGTGTTATTATTGTAGTAGCCGCAAATTAATTAAGAACATGTATAATCGTGAGAATGAACCTGGTAATCAAGAAGGTTGTCCTCAGATAGATCTTGTGTCAGAGCATTAACAAGGACAGCATTATTGAGCTCTCCCAGCTTCTTCACACAGGCAAGAGCTCTGTTGGTACCAATGTCTTCCTCAGTTAAGAAGAAATTACTCGACAAGTCCTGAATCTCAACTTTTTCAACATCATGGAGGGTAACTGATTTCACACCGGCCAGAACCAAATTCTTTGCTGAAATGACAGCATGGCTATCAGATTCTAATAAAAACTTTCTAAAGTAATTATATATCAGATTCTAATAAATAATTTGATGTTTGGTTACATTTGAAGCATGTAAGTGTCTACTATCCCATACGGATTTCTATAAACATCAATATGAAAACAAGCAAATAATCTCTCACAACACAGAACACGTGAAATGTAATTGGGAACTAGAGATAGGGTTACAGTTACAAAAAGAGAAAACTACGAATGAAGAACAATTTATAAATCCATAAATATGAGCAAGAAATTGAGGATAATGCAGCAATGCACGTGATTAGTCATGCCAAAATTGCTTTCCCCTATTCATTAGATTCATAACAAAACAACAAGATATGATTGCATTTCACAATTCAATGGAACTTAAATCCCAACTGGAAAACTGGTCCATGAATCAATTCGAGCTAAAAGCAAATGTAATTGATGTAGAATTCTTCAGTGAACAATTATCTATCAATTTCTCCTGATTTAGCAAATGAAATCAGGTACAACCTAATCAACCAGAAAATATACATTACTGTTACTATTATTTTAAATTAACTTGTAAGATTTACTCACCTATCTCAGCCCCAAGCCCATTTAGGCCTGAGATGAGAACATTAGACGCAAAGAGACGCCTCATTGTCTCTCTCCCATACACAGCAAGCTGTCGGCTGTGCAAATCCTCATCAATCGGAGCCAAATTGGTGTTGACACCATTACTCCCGTTGTCCATTTTCAAGATTGGCCTCGTTTCACAGTTCTGGCCTAATTCTTTGTTCTCGATCTTCGATCTCTTCGTCTTATCACCGTCTGACACGTGTTCTTCCGCGTCAGATCCAGCAGCTCTCTTTTGCGGAAGCATATAGAGCAAACCCCTGTACAAAAACCCCAAACACCTCATCGTAAAACTAGTAAAATAGCAAGAAAAAGCCACAAATTCGTGATCGAACTAAAAAGAGCAAATCCAGAGAAGAACTTAAACCGATCGGCATGAAAGCATCAAGAGAAACGTGAGAAAGAAGAGAAGAACCGTTACCTAAGCAAGCTTTGGAACGAGGGAAAGGATCGGATTGAACAAACGAAAATGAATATATTCTAGATTCGTTTTTTGCAAATAAGTGTTTCCGATCGCCGTACTATTCACTATTTCACTTTCTCCTTTTTTTTTTCTTTTTTTTTGGGTTTAGGGTTCAGAGAAAAAAGAGAGAGAGAGGTGAGTGGTGAGGTGGGAGAAATAAGCTTGGGAGAGTGGAGAGAGATGGGAGAGGCGGCCTGGGTTTGCTCGGCTTATATTTATAGTCTGTGGTCAGAGGGTCTATGCATTTATTATTTATTATTTTCTTTTTATTTAATTGCGCGGTTTACGGATTGCGGATGACCGCAAGTGGCACACCGTACACCCAGTCCACGACATTAATTTGGTGATTTGATAAAAATTTACAATTTAATACCTGTTCCAAATTTCATAAGAAGCTGGTATCATGCTATTTTTTGCTATCCAACGCAGCGCCACTGTCTTCTTTTTTTAACATTAGAAACATTTATCCTTTTTAACTCCCACGGTGTAAGTAAGCTGATGATCAAGGAGTTGCTACATAAGAAGTGAATAACTTCACTATTATGTAATATTTATGTCGCCAAACATGAGCATACAAACTTGCAAAATGTGCCTTTAACTTATGACACTAAAAGATGTTGTAACTTAACGTATGAGGTCTCACCCACTGGAACGAGATCCTCTGGTCGGGAGACCAGCTGGTCATTTTTTATCGGGTCGTCTAATTTAATCTTAACGGTTAAGAATGCCCCGTGCATAATACCATGATTGATAGGTTCGAAAAAAAAATGAACCGTTGAGATTAAATTGGACGGTCCGGATAAAAAAAATACTAGAGAATCTGGATCATACTCTACACATATAGATAGCTTAATTATAGATTATTGTGATAAAATAACTTATAATGAATGTAGAATTGCTTGAAATGCTCAAATGATGCTCAGAAAATGCATTATATGCGTATTATATGTGCAATAACTTTGTATAATCCAATCTTTTTCAATACGTAAGATCTGAAACATAAACTAGGCCATACAGAGAGCTTCAATGTAGATTATTGTGGTCAAATGACTCAGAATGAACGCAAAAATGGATGAAATGCTCAAATGATACTCAGAATATGCATTATTTTCACTTTACATGCACAATTACCAAGTATAATTAAATTTTTTTTAATACGTAAGATTTGAATAATATTCTAGACCGTATAGAGAGCTTAATAATAGATTATTGTGATCAAATAATTTAGAATGGAAGCAAAATCATTTAAATTGCTTAAATTATGTTAGAATATGCTTTATTAGTATATTATATGTGTAATTACTATGTATAATCCAATCTTATAGAATAAGAAAGATCTGAATCATAATCTAGATCATATAAAGAGCATAAATGTAGATTATCTTGATAAAATGACTTAGAATGAATCTAGAAACGGTTTGAAATGCTCAAATGATACGTAGAATATGCATTATTTGCACATTATTTGCGTAATTACAATGTATAATCTAATTTTTTTAATAAGTAAGATCTGAATCATAATCTCTAGACAGTACAGAGAGTTTAAATATAAATTACTGTGATGACATGGCTTAAAATGAATGCAGAAACGATTAAAATGTTCTAATGATACTAAGAATATGCTTTATTTGAACTTTATATGCGTAATTACAATATATAATCCAATATTTTTTAATAAGTAAGATCTGAATCATTTTCTAGACAATATATAGAGCTTAAATATATATTATTTTGATCAAATGACTTAGAATTAATGACAAATCACTTAAAATTTTAAAATGATGCTCATAACATGCATTATTTGCAATTTATATGCGTAATTACTTGGTATAATACAATTTTTTTTAATAAGTAAAATCTGTGTCATATTCTACTCCATAGAAAGAGCTTAAATATATATTATTGTGATCAAATGACTTAGAATGAATGCATAATTACTTTAAAAACTCAAATGATGCTCAGAATATGCATTATTTGCACATTATATACATAATTACTACGTATAATCCAATCTTTTCCAATAAGAAAGATCTGAATTATAAACTATACCATACAAAGAGCTTAAATGTATATTATTGTGATGAATTCACTTAGAATGAATGAAGAAATGATTAAAATTCTTAAATGATACTCAGAATATGCATTATTTGCACATTATAAGCGTAATTACTAAGTATAATCCAATTTTTTAAATAAATAAGATCTAAATCATATTCTAGACCGTATAAAAAACTTAAATGTCGACTATAGTAATGAAATGACTTAGAATAAACAGAAAAATGGTTGTAATGCTCAAATGGTACTCAAAATATCTTTATCTGCACTATATATGTGTAATTACAGTGTATAACTTATTTTTTTTAATAAGTAAGATCTGAATCATATTCTTGACAGTATAGAGATTTTAATTATAAATCATTGCGATAAAATAACTTAGAAAGAATGCAGAATCGCTTGAAATGCTCAAATTATGCATAGAATATGCATTATATGCATATTATATGCGTAATTACTATGTATATTCCAAACTTTTAGAATAACTAAATTCTAAATCATCATATAGATCAAATAAATAGCAAAAATGTAGATTATTGTGATCAAATGATTTAGAATGAACTAAAAAACGATGGAAATACTCGAATGATACTCAGAATATACATTATTTATATTTATATGCGTAATTATTATGTGTGATCAATTTTTTCTTAATAAGTAAGGTTTGAATCGTATTCTGCATCGTATAGAGAGCTAATTATAGATTATTGTGATCAAATGATTTAGAATGAATGCATAATCGCTTGAAATGCTCTAATTATACTCAGAATGTATATTATTAGCACATTATATGCATAAAAACTGTGTATAATCTAATCTTTTAGATTAAATAAGATTTGAATCATAATGTAAATCATATAAAGAGCAAAAATGAAGATTATTGCAATGAAATGAATTAGAATTAATGAAGTAATGTTTTAAATGCACAAATTATGCTCAGAATGTGCGTTATTTGCACTTTATATGAGTAATTACTATGTCCAATCCAATATTTTTGAATTTATATATCTGACTGAATCATAAGCGAGACCATATAAAGAGCATAAATGTAGATTACTGTGATGAAATGACTTAGAATGAATGCAGAAATGGTTGAAATACTCAATTGATACTCATAATATTATGCATTATTTGCGTAATTACTATGTATAATTAAATATTTTTAAATAAGTAAGATCCGAATCATATTATAGACTGTATAGAGAGCTTATATGTATTATGATGAAATGATTCAGAATGAATGAAGAAAATGTTGAAATGCTCAAATGATACTAAGAATATGCTTTATTTGCAAATTATATGGGTAATTACTGTGTATGATCCAATTTTTCTTTAATAAATGTGATCTGATCATATTCTAGAATGTATATAAAGCTTAAATATAGATTATTTTGATAAAATGACTGAATGGATGTGAAATCGCTTGAAATGACCAAGTGATGCTTAGAATACATTATTTGCAATTTATATGAGTAATTACTTTGTATAATTCAATTTTTAAATGCACATATGATACTCAGTTATGCTTTATTTGCACATTATATGCATAAGTACTATTTATAATCCAATCACTTTTAGAAAGAAATATCTGAATCATAATCAAGACCGTATAAAGAACTTACATGTTGATTATTGTTATGAAATGAATTAGAATGAAAGAAGAAATGTTTCAAATGTACAAATGATACTCAAAATATGCATTATTTGCACTTTCTATCATAATTACTATGTTTTATCCAATCTTTTTTCAATAAGTAATATCTGAATAATAATCTAGACCATATAAAGAGCTTCAATTTAGATTAATTTTATGAAATGACTTAGAATTAAAGAAGAAACGATTGAAATACCCAAATGATACTCAGAATATGCATTATTTGTAATTTATGTGCGTAACTACTAAGTATAATCAATTTTTTAAATAAGTAAGATCTAAATCATATTATAGACAGTATAGAGAGCTTAGTTATAGATTATTGTGATCAAATGGATTAGAATAAATGCAGAATCACTTGAGATGCTTAAATGATGTTAAGAATGTGCATTATTTGCGCATTATATGCATAACTACTATGTACAATCCAATTTTTGAATAATAAAGATCTGAATCATAATCTAGACTTAGAATGACTTAGAATGAATGCAGAAATGGTTGAAATGTTCAAATGATACTCAGAATATGCATTATTTACCCTTTATATGCGTAATCACTGTGTATAAACTAATTATTTTTATCAAGTATGTTCTGAATCATATTCTACACCACAAAGAGAGTTTAAATATAGATTATTATAATCAAATGATATAGAACGAATGAAAATCGCTTGAAATACTCAAATAATGCTCATAATATGCATTATTTGCACATTACATGTGTAATTAGTATGTATAATCCAATATTTTATAAAAAATAAAAAGATCTGAATCATAATGTAGACCGTATAGAAAGCTTAAATGTATATTATAGTGATGAAATTACTTAGAATGAATGCAGAAACGGTTGAAATTCTCAAATGATACTCAGAATATGCAATCAAATTTTTTTCATAAGTTAGATCTGTAGTATTCTGTCAGTTAGAACGTTCAGTGCACTTAGACAGACCTGTGAACATCGCACCCTTTCGTGAAATGTTGCAATTTGCATATTCTGAGCGAAATTGAACCCTTATATATACTCTGTGATGGCAGAGAGTATCAGTGAGTGCCTCTTTCAGTTCTAGAAAAAATTAGACAAGAGAGACAGAGGGTTAAAGATTTTCTCAAGGGAGCAAGTCAAGACCGACATATCCCTGTATACACCATCAATTGGGATTAAGACATCGGTCTTGCGAGTCTTCTCTGTTGCAGGGACGTAGTAGGAGGCAAAGGCTAGTGGTATTCAGGCTTTGACGTGGTGCTTCATCATTTCTTCACAAGATCTCATTCATTCACTTGCAATGGCAGGAGGTAACGATCCTAACTCATAATTTCCGTGTTATATGAGTTAAATAATCACTTACAGTTGGTATCAGAGCGGGTTAACCTCTGTTACTGCCGAATTAATACTTAGAATCATAAAGTTCTGATTGAAAGACTAAGTAGTAAGTGATAATAGGATGTGTTCTTGTGAGAAACCCTAGTTTTGTAATAAAACATTTGATCTGTTTAAATTTTGGTAATTATAGTAATTGACTGTGTAATCAAGTAGATTTTAGATCTAAGTACATGTAGAAGTCATTGAACACTGTTAATTAACGTAATTTGAGATTAACAGCGTTGATTACAAGTAAATCAGGGTTTCAGGCGCAATTAGGACAGACCGTTCCGGTTTTAAGGACGGACCGTTTCAGATGGAATTGCATAAAGTTTCTGTCACTAAATTACTCTGATATGAAGAACAGACCGTTCTAGATAAGGTTTAATAAGAGTGTATTAGTATTGACAGATTGTCTAGGTTATGGAACAAACCGTTTAAAAAGTTTGAATAAAGTTTTGTCTGATATTATAGATATATTAATTAGACAAAAGAAATTGATTAAGGTTTAATTAATCAAGTATAATTAGAATATATATATATAGTTTTATATGTCTGTGAATTAAGTGAAACGGGTCGTCTCATGTTCAGATTAGACCATTAAAGTATTGGAACAGACCTTCTGACATGTAGAACAAACCGTTCTAATTTACTGAAGATTATAACATATATATGTATATAAGTTATCTAATGATATGATGTAATGTCCAGTGATATTTATATATTAATAAACTAAAGAGTAGCCACAGCATCTTTAGTAGATATTAGGAATATGTATATATAATAGATTAAGGAATCACGTGAAGTTTAAATAGGACATTAATTGTGATAAGTTATAATAATCTAAGTTAATATTGCTCCACAGAGCTATTGACTTAAGTTAAATTGACTTATTAGGATATAATAGTTAATTATATTACTTAATTTACCCACAGGGATTAAGCATAAGAAAATAATTAACTAGTTATATTATAAGAGATTAAGGAAGAATTAAACATAGTGTTTAGCCCACAGGTAGCATTATGTAGAATTAATTCATACAGTTTTAGCTTAATTTGCATTGGTAAATTATAGCATAAAGTATTAGTCTCAATATAAAAGTATAAGCTTTATTAATTAATTCTCTTATCTTACAGCTCAATCCCCTTTCGATTCTAAAGTTTCGGACATTCCTGAACTCAAAAGTGATAACTATAAGGCATGGAAAGAAGCAATTCTGCTTCACCTGGGATGTAAGGATATTGATTTGGCCATTAGGGAACCTCAGCCACCAGAACTTGATTTAGAGGAGGCAGAGCTTATGGAAATTGATTATAATGAGCAGTGGACACGGTCTAACCGTCTCTGTGTCATGTTCATCAAGAGTAGGCTGCCACCAGCTATTCGAGGATCGGTTGAAGGCCAACATATTGCCAGGGAGTTACTCAAGGCGTTAGATGAGCAGTTTGCCACTTCGGACAAGGCAAATGCAATGACACTCATCATGAAGTTAACGTCTTTGAGGATGACATCAGTTACCGGTGTGCGTGATCACATCATGAAGATGAGGGACATTGTGGCACAACTCAAGAACCTTGAAGTTGACATTTCTGAGTCATTTTTGGTATACTTCATTATGAACACATTACCCGTCCAGTATGGTCCTTTTAAAATCTCTTACAACACACATAAGGATAAATGGTCACTTAATGAACTCATGACCATGTGTGTACAAGAAGAGAATAGATTGGCAATGGACCATGCTGAAAGTGTTTATATGGCTGAAGTAAGGCTTCAGAAGGAAGATGACAAGAAGGGCAAACAATCTAAAAATGGGAAACAAAAGGGAAAGGTTCAAATCCCTGCTGTTGCTGACATTAAAAAGATCAAGTGTTTCTATTGCAAGAGGAAGGGACACATGAAGAAAGATTGCCCCAAGCGTAAGGCAAAGCTTGAAAAAGGAGGTATGTCATTAACACTTGTCTGTTATGAATCTAATACTATTGATATACATCGTGATTCTTGGTGGATTGATTCTGGTTCAACAATTCATGTTTGTAATTCATTGCAGGCCCTTCAGGAACGAAGGGAGCCGATGGGAAATGAGCGGTTCATCTATACAGGCAATAGGATGAAGTCGCGTGTGGAAGCTATTGGGACATTTAGGCTTGTTCTTGATAGTGGACATGTAATAATGTTAGAAAAGACTTTTTATATTCCAGGTTTCGCTAGGAACCTGGTTAGTATATCTAGACTTGTACCTTTTGGTTATTCGTTTGTATTTGGAGATTTGTGTGTAAAAGTATTATATAAATCTCGTGTGATTGGTACTTGTGTGATAGATAATGGTCTTTATAAGCTTGCATTAAAATCTGATTCTCAAACTGCTTTGAATGTTGGATTAAAAAGATGTATTGTGAATGATAATTCGTCTATGTTATGGCATCGGAGATTAGGTCATATCTCCATTAAGCGAATTGAACGATTAGTTAAAGAAGGAGTACTTGGTACCCTTGACTTTAGCGATTTTGACACATGTGTGAATTGCATTAAGGGTAAGCAAACAAATATGTCAAAGAAAGGTGCTAGACGAAGTTCAGAGTTATTAGAGATAATTCATACAGATATTTGTTGTCCTGATATGGATGCTCAAGGTCAAAAGTACTTCATTACCTTTATCGATGACTACTCACGTTATATGTATCTCTACATGTTGCATCATAAGCATGAAGCTTTGGATGCCTTTAAAGTGTTTAAGGCTGAAGTAGAGAAACAATGTGGAAAACAAATAAAGATTGTGAGGTCAGATAGAGGTGGAGAGTATTATGGTAGATATACAGAAGATGGACAAGCACCAGGTCCATTTGCAAAGTACCTAGAGGAAAACGGCATTGTTGCCCAGTACACTATGCCAGGATCTCCGGACCAGAATGGCATAGCTGAACGCAGAAATAGGACTTTATTGGATATGGTGCGTAGCATGATGGGAGGTACCAAACTTCCTAAATTTCTTTGGGTAGATGCTCTTAAGACAGCCATGTACATATTAAATCGAGTTCCAACCAAGGCGGTTATCAAAACGCCTTTTGAATTGTTTAAAGGTTGGAAACCGAGTTTGAATCATGTGCGTGTTTGGGGTTGTCCTTCGGAAATAAGAGTGTATAATCCTCATGAAAAGAAGCTAGATCCTAGGACTATTAGCGGATATTTTATTGGATATGCTGAAAAGTCCAAGGGCTACAGGTTTTATTGTCCAAATAATTCAACTAGAATAGTGGAATCCAGAAATGCCAAGTTTCTGGAATTTGATACCTCAGTTTCGACTGGTTTGGGCAGACCGCTCAATGTTGAAATGGACCATTCGAGAGATACTGATTTGCACTCGGACGATATCCCATCTGGTTCAGGTGGATCGATCCAAATAGGAACGGACCGCCCTAGGGAAATTAAAAGTGCAATCAGAGATGTTTCTCAATCGGTTGTGGATCAAGTTGAACCTGAGAGTTCAACTTTGAGAAAATCCAATAGAGATAAGAGGCCAGCTATACCTAGTGATTATGTAGACTACCTACAAGACTCGAATGAAGATGTTGAGAGCATTGAAAATGATCCCACGACATTTTCAAAAGCAATGGAAAGTAATAATTCCACTTTGTGGTATAATGCCATGGTAGAAGAAATGAATTCAATGGCGCATAATGAGGTCTGGGACTTAGTACAGTTACCTGATGGTTTTAAACCTATTGGTTGTAAATGGGTTTACAAGACCAAAAGAGATTCATCTGGTAACATTGAGAGGTACAAAGCTAGACTTGTCGCCAAAGGATATACTCAAAAAGAAGGGATCGATTATACAGATATATTTTCTCCTGTATCAAGAAAGGATTCTCTTCGAGTAATCTTGGCATTGGTAGCTCATTTTGATTTTGAGTTACATCAAATGGATGTAAAGACTGCTTTCCTAAACGGTAACTTAGAGGAACAGGTATATATGAAACAACCTGAAGGTTTCTCTTCTAAAGGAAAAGAACAGTTAGTTTGCAAGTTAAAGAAATCATTATATGGTTTGAAACAAGCCTCACGACAATGGTATTTGAAGTTTCATGAGGTAATTTCTTCATATGGATTTGAAGAAAATATCAGAGATCAATGTATATACCAGAAGGTCAGTGGGAGTCGGATTTGTTTCTTGGTACTGTATGTGGATGATATTCTTTTGGCAACTAATGATAAAGGATTTTTGCGAGAGGTAAAACAATTTCTTTCTCAGAAATTTGATATGAAGGATATGGGTGAAGCTTCATATGTTATAGGTATTAAGATCCATAGAGACAGAGGTAAAGGAATTCTCGGATTGTCTCAGGAAGCCTATATCAATAAGATTTCAGAGAAGTTTAAAGTATTGAATTGTTCACCAATCGCAGTGCCTATTCAGAAGGGAGATAAATTGGATAAAAGTCAATGTCCGAAAACTAAATTGGAAAAAGACCTAATGAAAAATAACGAGTATGCTTCGGCAGTTGGAAGCATGATGTATGCTCAGGTTTGTACTCGACCTGACATTGCTTTCGCCGTTGGGTTATTAGGTCGTTTCCAAAGTAATCCGGGGATAGACCACTGGAGGGCTGCAAAGAAGGTGTTGAAATATCTTCAAGGAACAAGAGATTATATGCTTATGTACCGACGCTCCGATAAGTTGGAAGTGTATGGTTACTCTGATGCTGATTATGCTGGCTGTGTTGATTCTAGGAAGTCAACAACAGGATTCATCTTTATGATGGCTGGTGGTGCAGTGTCATGGAAGAGTACCAAGCAAACACTTGTTGCAACTTCTACAATGGAAGCGGAGTTCATCGCGTGTTTTGAGGCGTCTTCCCATGGTGTATGGTTGAGGAGTTTTATTGAGCAGCTTAGAATCGTGGATTCGATTGCTAAGCCTATGAAGATTTTGTGTGACAATGTTGCCGCAATCTTTCTTGCAAAGAATAATAAGACAAGCAGTCAATCGAAACATATTGACGTGAAGTATTTTTCTTTGAGAGAGCGGGTTGAAAAGGAAAAAGTGGTTATTGAGTATATTCACACAGACGAAATGCTAGCTGATCCTTTAACTAAAGGCATGCCACCAAAGAAGTTTAAGGGTCATGTAGCAAATATGGGACTTGGTACCATAATGTAATTGCAATGTATCATTGTGTATGATATTTATGAAACTCTTCAATAAAGTTTATGTTATTCTTGTTTGATTGTGCGCATATGGTTTATTTTATAAATTGATTAATCATTAAGGTTAAGAATGACATTGTTAAAGATTGACTTGGAATAAGCGTTGGGTTTATTCATAAAGAAAAATTCAAGATCGCATAAAAGGTTGAATTGTTAGTTATATAGTATATTGTGATTGTAGAAAGTAATATTCGCATTTACTAGTTGTTTAAAACGCTAGTAACGATAAGATGACTTACTACTACAGTTCATATATTATATTTCTAATATTTAACATAAAGTAAACAGAAGGTATTTAATATGCAAAGGATGCAAGTTCAAGTGGGAGAATGTAGTATTCTGTCAGTTAGAACGTTCAGTGCACTTAGACAGACCTGTGAACATCGCACCCTTTCGTGAAATGTTGCAATTTGCATATTCTGAGCGAAATTGAACCCTTATATATACTCTGTGATGGCAGAGAGTATCAGTGAGTGCCTCTTTCAGTTCTAGAAAAAATTAGACAAGAGAGACAGAGGGTTAAAGATTTTCTCAAGGGAGCAAGTCAAGACCGACATATCCCTGTATACACCATCAATTGGGATTAAGACATCGGTCTTGCGAGTCTTCTCTGTTGCAGGGACGTAGTAGGAGGCAAAGGCTAGTGGTATTCAGGCTTTGACGTGGTGCTTCATCATTTCTTCACAAGATCTCATTCATTCACTTGCAATGGCAGGAGGTAACGATCCTAACTCATAATTTCCGTGTTATATGAGTTAAATAATCACTTACAAGATCTGGATCATATTCTAGACAGTAGAGTGAGCTCAATTATATAGATTATTGTAACCAAATAACTTAGAATAAATGGAAAATTGCTTAAAATGCTCAAATGATGCAAAGAACGTGCATTATTTTCACATGATATGCGTACTTACTATGTATAATCCAATTTTTTTGAATAAGTAATATCTGGATCATAATCTAGACCATATAAAGAATTTATATATAGATTATTGTGTTGAAATGACTTAGAATTTATGAAGAAAAGGTTGAAATGCTGAAATGATATTTAGAATATGTATTATTTGTACTTTATACACGTTATTACTTTGTATAATCCAATTTTTTTTAATAAGTAAGATTTGAATCACATTCTAGACCGTATAATGAGCTAAAATTTAGATTATCGAGATCAAATGACTTAGAATGAATTTAGAATCGCTTGAAATGCTCAAGTGATGCTCAGAATATGCATTATTTGCATATTATATGCGTAATTACTATGTATAAACCAATCTTTTTGAGTAAGCAAGATCTAAATCATAAATCTTGACCATATAAAGAGCTAAAATGTATATTATTGTGATTAAATGACTTAAAATGAATGCAGTATCGTTTGAAATGCTCAAATAATGTACAGAATATGCATTATTTGCAAATTATATGTGTATCTGCTATGTAAAACCCGATATTTTTCAATACATAAGATCTCCATACAAATCTAGACCATATAAAGAGTTTAAATTTAGATTATTGTGATGAAATAACTAAAAAATAATGCAGAAACAGTTGACATGCTAAAATGATAATCAGAATATGCATTATTTGCAATTCATTTGCGTAATTACTTTGTATAACACAATTGTTTTTCATAAGTAAGATTTGAATCATTTTCTAGACCGTATAATGATCTAAATTTAAATTATTGTAATCAAATGACTTAGAATGAATGTAGAATCGCATAAAATGCTCAAGTAATGCACAGAATATGCATTATATGAGTAATTACTATGTATAATGCAATAATTGAAAAGGCTACATCTGGATCATAATTTAGACCATATAAAGCTTAAATGCAGATTATTGCGATGAAATAACTCAGAATGAATGCAGAAATGGTTAAAATACTCAATGATGCTCATAATATGCATTATTTGCATTTTAGAATGAATGAACAATCGCTTGAAATGCTCAAATGATGCTCAGAAGATGCATTATTTGCACATTTTATGCATAATTACTATGTATAATCCAATTTTTTCGAATAACCAAGATCTGAATCATATTCTAAACAACATAAAGAGCTGAAATGTATATTATTGTGATGGAATGACTTAGAATGAATATAGAATCACTTAAATGGCATTATTTATCTGTGTATAAATATGTGTATTTATATGTGTATTTACTATGTGTAATCCAATTTTTTTCAATAAGTAAGATCTGAATCATAATCTAGACAATATAAAGAGCTTAAATTAAGATTATTGTGATGCTCAAATGATCAAATGAGTTAGAATTAATGCAGAAACGGTTGAAATGCTCAAATGATACTTAGAATATGCATTATTTGCACTTCATATGTGTAATTACTCTGTATAATACTATTTTTTAATAAGTTAGATTTGAATCATATTATAGACCGTATAAAGAGCTGAAATATAGATTATTGTGATCAAATGACTTAGAATGAATACCGAATAGCTTAAAAATGCTCACCTGATGCTCAGAATATGCAATATTTGCACATTATATGCGTAATTACATGTCTATTCCAATCTTTTATTATAAGTAAGATCTGAATCATAATAATACCATAAAAAGAAATTAAATGTAGATTATTTTGACGAAATGAACGCAGAATTGATTGAAATGCTCAAGAGGTGCTTATAATATGCATTATTTGCACATTATATGCATAATTACTAGGTATAGTCCAATCTTTTTGAACAAGTAAGATTTGAAGCATAATCTAGACCATATAAAGAGCTTATATTTAGATTATTCTGATGAGACTTAGAATTAGTGCAGAAACGGTTGAAATGCTCAAATGATACTCAGAATTTATATTATTTGTACTTTGAGTAATTACTTTGTATAATTTTTTTTTTTATAATAAGTAAGATTTGAATCATATTCTTGACTGTATAATGAGCTTGAGATCAAATGACTTAGAATGAATGTAGAATCACTTGAAATGCTCTAATGATGCTAAGAATGTGCATTATTTGCACATTATAAGCGAAATTACTATGTATAATACAATCATTTTGAATAAGTTTGATCTGAATCATAATCTAGACCATATAAAGAGCTTAAATGTAGATTATAGAATGAATGCATAATCGCTGGAAATACTCAAATGATGCAAAGAATATGCATTATTTGCGTATTAATTATGTATAATTCAACCTTTTTCAATAGGTAAGAACTGAATAATAATCTAGACTATATAAAGAGTTTAAATTTAGATTATTGTGATGAAATGAAAGGACTTAGAATTAAAGCAGAAATGTTTGAAATACTCAAATAATACTCAGAATATGTTTTATTTGTACTTTATAAGTAATTACTTTGTATAATCGATTTTTTTTAATAAGTAAGATTTGACACATATTCCTGACCGTATAACAAGCTGAAATTTAGATTACTGTGATAAAAAATGACTTAGAATAAATGCAGAATCGCTTGAAATGCTGAAGTGATGTACAGAATATGCATCATTTGCACATTACATGCGTAATTATTTAGGTATAATCCAACCTTTTTGAATAACCAAGATCTGAATCATGATCAAGACCATATAAAGAGCTCAAAAGTAGAATATTGTGATGAAATGACTAAAAATGAACACAGAATCGCTTGAAATGCTCAAATGATGCTCAGAATATGTATTATTTGCACATTATATGTGTATTTAATATGTATAATCTAATATTTTTCAATAAGTGAGATCTAAATAATAATCTTGACCATATAAAGGGCTTAAATTTAGATTATTGCGATGAAATGACTTAAAATTAATGCAGAAACAGTTGAAATGCTCAAATCATACTCAGAATATGCATTATTTGCACTATATATGCGTAATTACTAAGTATAATAAAAAAAAGTTCAATAAGAATGATCTGAATCATATTATAGACAGCATAGGGAGCTTAATTATATATTATTGTGACAAAATGACTCAGAATAAATGCAGAATCGCTTGAAATGCTCTAATATTGCTAAGAATGCGCATTATGTGAGTAATTACTATGTGTAATACAATATTTTTTAATAACTAAGATCTGAATCAAAATCTAGATCATTTAAGGAGCATAAATTTAGATTATTGTGATCAAATGAATTAGATTGTATGCATAATCGCTTGAAATACTCGAATAATGCTCAAAGTATGCATTATACGCACAATATATGTGTAATTAATTTGTATAATCCAATTTTTTTTAATAAGTAAGATTTGAATCAAAATCTAGACCGTACAATGAGCTTAAATTTAGATTATTGTGATCATGACTTAGAAGGAAATGCAGAAACGGTTGTAATGCTGAAGTGATGCGCAGAAAATGTATTATTTGCATATTATATGCGTAATTACTATGTATTATTCAATATTTTTGAATAAGAAAAATATGAATCATATCTGGACGACTGGAGCATATAAAGATCATAAATGTAGATTATGATGAAATGACTTACAATGAACGCAGAATCAATTTAAATGCGAAAATGATGCTCAGAATATGCATTATTTGCATATTAAAAGTATTTACTCTATATAATGAAATCATTTTCAAGGTAAGATCTGAATAATAACCTAGACCATATAAAAAGCTTAAATTTAGATTACTGTAATAAAACGACTTAGAATTAATGCAGAAACAGTTGAAATGCTCAAATATACTCAGAATATGCATTAATTTATTTCTGTGCGTAACTACTTTGTATAATCTAATTTATGTTAATAAGTAATATTTGAATCATATTCTAGACCATATAGACAGCTTAAATTTAAATTATTGTGATCAAATGACTTAGGAATGAATGCAGAATCGCTTGAAATGCTCAACTGATGCTCATAATATGCATTATTTGTTCATTTTATGCGTAATTACTATGTATCTTCCACCAATCTTTTGGAATAAGTAAGATCTAAACCACAATATAGACCATATAAAGAGTTTAAATGCAAATTATGATAAAATGACTAATAATGAATGCCTAAACAGTTTGAATACTCATAATATGCATTATTTGCACTTTATATGCGTGATTATTAAGTATATATCGATTTTTTTTTAATAAATAAGATCTGGATCATATTCTAGACCATATAGAGAGCTTAAATATAGATTATAGTGACAAAATGACTTAGAATGAATGCAGAATCAATTGAAATGCTCAAATGATTCTCGGAATATGCATTATTTGCACTTTATATGCGTAATTAATATGCATAATCCAATTTTTTATAAGTAAGATCTGGATCATATTCTACCTGTATAGAGAGCTTAATTATAAGATTATTGTGATCCAATAACTTATATTTAATGCAGAATTCCTTTAAATGCTCAACTGATGCTCATAATATGCATTTATTGTGATGAAATTACTCAAAATTAATGTAGAAACAGTTGAAATGCTCGAATGATCTCATAATATGCATGATTTGCAATTCATTTGCATAATTACATTGTAGAGTACAATTTTTTTTAATAAGTAAGATTTGAATCATTTTCTAGACCATATAATGAGCTAAGATTTAGATTATTGTTATCAAATGACTTAGAATGAATGTAGAATCGCCTGAAATGCTCAAGTGATGCTCATAATATGCATTATATACAAATTATAGGTGTAATTACTTTGTATAATCAAATCTTTTTGAACAAGTAAGATCTGAAGCATAATCAAGACCATATAAAAAACTTATGTTTAGATTATTGTGATAAATGACTTAGAATTAATGAGGAATGGTTGAAATGATCAAATTATACTCAGAATTTGTATTATTTGTACTTTATATGCGTAATTACTTTGCATTATCTAATTTTTCTTAATAAGTAAGATTTGAATCATATTCTTGATTGTATATTGACCTTAAATTAAGAACCTTGAGATCAAATGAATTAGAATGATGCTAATAATGTGAATTATTTACAAATTATAAGCTTAATTACTATGTTTAATACAATCATTTCGAATAGGAAAGATCTGAATCAAAATCTGGACCATATAAATAGCTTAAATGTAAATTATTGTGATGAAATTACTTAGAATGAATGCAGAATCGCTTGAAATGCTCAAATGATGCTCATAATATACATTATTTGCGCATTATATGTGTCTTAATTATGTATAATTCAATCTTTTTGAATAAGTAAGGTCTAAATAATAATCTAGACCATATGAAGAGCTTAAATTAAGATTATTGTGATGAAATGACTTAGAATTAATGCAGAAACTTTTGAAATGCTCAAATGATACACACGGAATGTGTTATATTTCGACTTTATAAGTAACTACTTTTTATAATCAAATTTTTTTTTTTAATAACTAAGATATGAATCACATTCTTGACCGTAAATTGGCTGAAATTTAGATTATTGTGATCAAATGACTTAAAATGATTGCAGAATCGCTTGAAATGCTTGTGTGATGCTCAGAATATGCATCATTTGCACATTATATGCGCAATTACTATGTATAATCCAATATTTTTGAATAAGCAAGATCTAAATCATAATTTAGACCACATAAAGAGCTTAAATGTAGATTATTGTGATGACATTACTTGGAATTAATGTAGAATCGCTTGAAATGCTCAACTGATGCTCAAAATATGCATTATTTGCACATTCCAATAAGTGAGATCTGAATAATAATCTAGACCAGAGAAAAGGATTAAATTTAGATTATTGCGATGAAAATGACTTAGAAGTATTGCAGAAACTGTTGAAGTGCTCAAATAATACTCAGAATATGCATTATTTGCAATTTATATGTGTAATGAAAAAAAAAATTAATAAGTAAGATCTGAACAAACAGTATAGAGAGCTTTATTATAGATTATTGTGATCAAATGACATAGAATAAATGCAGAATCGCTTGAAATGCTCTAATATTGCTAAGAATGTGCATTATTTGCACATTATATGCGTCATTACTATGTATAATACAATCTTTTTTAATAACTAAATCTGAATCATAATCTAGACCATATAAAGAACTTAAATTTGGATTATTGTGATCAAATGACTTAGATTGTATGCAGAATCGCTTGAAATGCTCGAATAATGCTCAGAATATGCATTATATGCACAATATATATGTAGTTACTTCGTATAATCCATTTTTTTAATAAGTGAGATTAAAATCATAATCTAGACCGTATGATGAGCTTAAATATTTAGATTATTGTGATCAAATGACTTAGAATGAATGCAGATACGGTTTGTAATACAGAAGTGATGCTCAGAATATGCATTATTTGTACATTATATGCGTAATTACGATGTACTATCCAATATTTTTGAATAAGAAAAATCTGAATCATAATCTAGACCATATGAAGAGCTTAAATGTTTATTATTATTATAAAAGGACTCAGAATTAATGCAGAATCAATTTAAATGCTCAAAAGATGCCCAGAATATCAATTATTTGCACATTATATGTGTATTTACTATGTATAATAAAATATTTTTCAATAGGTAAGATCTTAATAATTAATGCAGAAAGAGGGCTTAAATTTAGATTACTATGATAAAATGACTCAGAATTAATGCAGAAACGGTTGAAATGCTCAAATATACTCAGAATATGCATTAATTGTACTTTATATGCGTAACTGCCTTTTATAATCTAATTTCTGTTAATAAGTAAGATTTGAATCATATTATAGACCATATAAAGAGCTTAAATATAAATTATTGTGACAAATGACTTAGAATGAATGCAGAATCGCTTTAAATGCTCAACTGATGGCTGATGCTCATAATATGAATTTTTTGTTCATTATGTGCGTAATTACTATGTATATTCCAATATTTTGAAATAAGTAATCTAGATCATATAAAGTGTTTAAATGTAAATTATTCCGATTAAATGACTCATAACGAACGCCTAAACGGTTGGAATACTCAAATGATACTTAGAATACACATTATTTGCACTTCATATGCATAATTACTATGTGTAACCCATTTTTTAATAAGTAAGATTTGAATCATATACCAGACCATATAGAGAGCTTAAATATAGATTATTGTGATCAATGACTTACAATGAATGCAGAATTGCATGAAGTGCTCAAATGATACTCAGAATATGCAGTGCATATTATATGCCTAATAATCCAATCTTTTTCAATAAGTAAGACTCGAATCTATGATCTAGGGCATATAAAGAACTTAAATTTAGAATATTGTGATGAAATGACTTAGAATTAATGCGGAATTGCTTGAAATGCTCAAATGATACAAAGAATGTCCATTATTTGCGCTTCGTATGCGTAATTACTTTTTTCGATAAGTAAAATATGAATCATAATCTAGACAATATAAAGAGATTAAAAGTTCGATTATTGTGATGAAATGTTCAAATTATACTCAGAATTTCTATTATCTTCCCTTTATATTTTGTTTTACTACTTATGATCTGAATCATATTGTACCTGTATAGAGAGCTTAAATATAGAATTTTGGGATCAAATGACTTAGAATGAACGTATGATCCATTTAAATGCTCAAGTGATGCTCAAAATATGCATTATTTGCACATTATATGTCTGATTACTGTGTCTGATTTAATCTCTTTAAATACGTAAGATCTGAATCATAAACTATATACCATATAAGGAGCTTAAATGAAGATTATGGTGATGAAATGACTAAGAATGAATGCAAAAACAGTTAAATTCTCAAATGATACTCAGAATATGCATTATTTGCACTTTTTATGTGTGATTACTATCCAATTTTTTTTTTTAATAAACAAGATCTGGATCATATTCTAGACCATATAGAGAGATTTAATACAGATTATAGCGGCGAAATGATTTAGAATGAATGCAGAATAACTGAAATGCTCAAATGATGCTCAGAAAATACATTATTCGCTCATTGTTTGCGTCATTACTATGTATAACCCGATTTTTTTTTTAATAAATAAGATCTGAAACATATTCTAGACTGTATAGAGAACTTAAAAGTAGATTATAGTAGTGAAATGTCTTAGAATGAATGCAGAAACGGTTGAAATGCTCAAACGATACTCAAAATATGCATTATTTGCACTTTATATGCATAATCCAATTTTTTATAAGTATTATCTGGATCATATTCTACCCATATAGAGAGCTTAATTATAGATCATTGTGATCAAATGCCTTAGAATGAATGCAGAATCACTTGAAAGGCTCAAACTATGCTTAGAATAATGCACTATTAGCACATTATATGCACAATTACAATGTATAATCTAATCTTTTATATTAACGAAAATCTGAATCAAAATTTAGATCATATAAAGAGCAAAAATGTAGATTATTGCGATGAAATCAATTACAGTGATTGAAGTAATGTTTGAAATGCACAAATGATACTCAGAATATGTATTTTTGCACTTTATAAGCGTAATTACTATGTACAATCCAATATTTTGAATAATCAAAATCTAAATCATAATCAAGACCATCTAAAGAGCGTAAGTGTAGATTATTGTGATGAAATGACTTAGAATGGATGCAGAAAAGATTGAAATGCTCAAATGATACTCACAATATGCATAATTTGCGCATTATTTACGTAATTACTATGTATAATCAGATATTTTTGAATAAGTAAGATCTGAATCATATTCTTGACCGTATAGAGAGCTTATATGCATATTATTATGATGAAATGACTACCAATGAATGAAGAAACTGTTGAAATGCACAAATGATACTAAGAATATGCTTTATTTGCAAATTATATGGATAATTATTATGTACAATCCAAATTTTTTAATAAGTAAGATTTGGATCATATTCTAGAACATAGATAGAGCTTAAATAGATGCGAAATGACTTAGAATGAATGGAGAAACGGTTGAAATACTCCAATGATACTCAGAGTATGCATTATTTGCAATTTATATGCGTAATTACTAAGTATAATCAAATTTTATTTAATAAGTAAGATCTGAACCATATTATAGACAGTACAAAGAGCTTAATTATTGTGATAAAATGACTTAGAATAAATGCAGAATCGCTTGAAATGCTCAAATGATGCTAAGAATGTGCATTATTTGCACATTATATGCATAATTACTATGTACAATCTAATATTATTGAATAAGAAAGATGATCTGAGTCATAATCTAGACCATATAAAGAGCTTTATTGAGATAAAATGACTTAAATGAATGCAGAAATGGTTGAAATGCTCAAATGATACTCAGAATATGCATTATTTATGCTTTATATGCGTAATTACTATGTATAAACTATTCTTTTGAACAAGTATGATCTGAATCATATTCTACACCCGAAAGAGAGTTTACATATAAATTATTATGATCAAATGACATAGAATTAATGCAGAATCGCTTGAAATACTCAAATAATGCTTGGAATATATATTATTTGCAGATTATATGTGTAATTGCTATGTATAATGCAATCCTTTATAAAAAAAATAAGATATCAATCATAATCTAGACCGTATAGAAAATTTAAATGTAGATTATGGTGATAAATAATGAATGCAGAAACGGTTAAAATGCTTAAATGATACTCAGAATATGCATTATTTGCAAATCATATGTGTATTTACTATGTAGAATCAATTATTTTTCAATAAATAAGATCTGAATAATAATCTAGACCATATAAAGATCTTAAATTTAGATTACTTTGATAAAATGACTTAGAATTATTGCAGAAACAGTTGAAATGCTCAAATATACTCAGAATATGCATTAATTGTACTTTATATGCGTAACTACTTTGTATAATCTTATTTCTGTTAATAAGTAAGATTTGAATCGTATTATAGACCATATAATGAGCTTTATTTTAAATTATTTTGATCAAATGACTTAGAATGAATGCAGAATCATTTAAAATGCTCAACTGATACTCATAATATGCATTATTTGTTCATCATATGTGTAATTACTATGTATATTCTAATCTTTTGGAATAAGTAAGATCTGAATCAGAATCTAGAACATATAAAGAGTTTAAATCTAAATTATTCTGATGAAATAACTTATAATGAATGCCTAAACAGTTGGAATACTCAAATGATACTCCTAATACGCATTATTTGCACTTTATATACGTAATTACTTTGTATAATCTATTTTTTAAATAGGTAAGATTTGAATCATATACTAGACAATATAGAGAGCTTTAATACAGATTATTGTGATCAAATGACTTAAAAGTGAATGCAGAATCGCATGAAGTGCTCGAATGATATTCAGAATATGCATTATTTTAACATTATATGCGTAATAATCCAATATTTTTTAATAAGAAATATCTGAATCATAATGAAGACCGTATAAAGAGCTTAAAAATTGGTTATTATGATGAAATGACTTAGAATAACCGAAGAAACAGTTGAAATGCACAAATGATACTCATAATATGAATTATTTGCACTTTATACACATAATCACTATACATATTCCAATCTTTTGGAATAAGCAAGATCTGGATCACAAGCTATACCATATAAAGAGCTTAAATGTAGATTATTGTGATGATATGACTTAGAATGAATGCAAAAACGGTTGAAATGCTCAGATTATACTCAGAATATGCATTATCTGAACTTTATAAGCGTTTTACTATGTATAATCCAACTTTTTTTAATATGTATGATCTGAATCATATTCTACCCATATTGAGAGCTTAAATATAGAATTTTGGGATCAAATGACTTAGAATGAACGCATAATCCCTTTAAATGCTCAAATGATGCTCAAAATATGTATCATTTGCATATTATATGCCTAATTACCATGTATGGTCTATCTTCTTAAATATGTAATATCTTAATCATAATCTAGACCATATAAGGATCTCAAATGAAGATTATTGTGATGAAATGACGTAGAATGAATGCAGAAACGGTTGAAATTCTTAAATGATACTCAGAATATGCATTGTTTACACTTTGTATGCGTGATTACTGCATATAAACCAATCTTTTTTTTTTCAATAAATAAGACCTTGATCCAATTCTAGACCATATAAAGACCTTAAATATAGATTATAGTGGAGAAATGACTTAGAATGAGTGCAGAATCACTTGAAATGCTCAAATGATGCTTAGAATATGCATTATTTGCTCATTATTTGTGTCATTACTATTTATAACCCAATTTTTTTAATAAATAAGATCTGAAACATATTCTAGACTATATAAGAACTTAAATGTAGATTATAGTAATCAAATGTGTTAGAATAAATGTAGAAACTGCTGACATGCTCAAATGATACTCAGAATTTGCATTATTTGGACTTTATATGCGTAATTACTATTCATAATCCAATTTTTTTATATGTAAGATCTGGATTGTATTATACCCGTATATGTAACCCAATTCTTTTTAATAAATAAGATCTGAAACATATTCTACACTATATAGAGGACTTAAATGTAGATTATAGTAATCAAATGTATTGGAATGAATGTAGAAACGGCTGACATGCTCAAATGATGCTCAGAATTTGCATTATTTGCACTTTATATACGTAATTACTACGCATACGCATAATCCAATTTTTTTATATGTAAGATCCGGATTGTATTCTACCTGTATAGAGATCTTAATTATAGATTATTGTGGTCGAATAACTTAGAATAAATGCATAATCGCTTGAAATGCTCAAGTGATGCTCAGAAAGAATAAGTAAAATAGTCACTTTCCATTTTTACCAATTTGATTGTTAGGTCCTTGTGATTTAAAAAAAAATAATAATAATAACAATAATAAATAAAGGTATCAGGTCCTTCGCACAAAAACTAAAATAAAAGAACTACACAATAACCCAAGCCCAATTTAAATACAGGCCCTTTAATTTACTTCACATGGACCCGGCCCAGATAGGTCCATTATACCAGCCGAAGGGTTACTCTCCTACTCCGGATCCCGCACCAGAGTCTCTCCTTTCTCCGATCAACCGATTTCTCCCCGACCAAACACCAAAGAGCTCAGCACTTCCTTCGATCTTTCCTATACTTCTCCAGGTATTCTCTCACATCCATTCCCTCATCTATTCCTTCTATCTGTTATATAATAACAGCGGCATTTCTCTGCTCAGATCAATGGCGAGTACGGTGGATGCGGCTGGAGAGCCGATTCCGACCTCGTCGGTGCTGATGGCGGCTTCGAAGCACATCGCCGTGAGGTGTCGATCGGAGAACGTCGCGTTTCTCAATTGCAAGAAGAAGGACGCGAATCCCGAGAAGTGCCTCGACAAAGGTCGCCAGGTCACTCGTTGCGTTCTCGATCTGTGAGTTTTTCCGACTTCTCTCGGTCATGGTTTTTAATTGCACTTGTCCCGATCTGCTTTAATTGAGCTTTAGTTAGTTAATGTAGATGGGTCATTTTTTGTCTCATCAGGATTGAATAGATTTGGCTATATATATACATATTGAGCATCAGGATGTCGATAATAGGGAAAATTATTGACAAAGCGATATGATTTATGAAAGTTTGTGCAAAAACCCTGTTCATGGTGAAGTGTCTCTCATAGACTTCTAAAAATGCTGGTAAAATTGTTGGAATTGGAACGAATATTTTGGTCCTTTCATGCAGATATGTTAGCACAGTCTATTTGAAATTATATTACATATTTACATGGTCCATTTGGTTGATTATTTCAGCCTTTATTGTTGCTGTGCTATCCTAAGCTGGTTGGCTAAACCTTGAATACCTTACCCTGGCTTTGATAAAAGGCATTTAGTTGCTAGCCTAGGCATGCATGTCAGTCAGTTTGGCATCTGTTATAGAGCTTTGCTATTTTATTTCCTCTGAAACTGAAGTTGCTCTACTTTATTTTGTAAAGCCAATTGGATTTGTATGACTATTAGTTTGAAGCTCTTCCTGTCTTATGTAGATCTAAATTTAATTAAATGGCATCATTTTCTAGTAAAAAGTTGTGGCTAGTGAATAAAATGCTATATGAAGTTAGGACCACTTTCATTTTCTAGAAATGCATAGTTACAACTTACAAGAATTATGAGAACCGGATGGTTTATTATTTTGGATAGCTATTGTTGGTAAAAAAAAAAAAAACTTCAAATAATGGTGTGTTGTTTAGAAATATTCTGCTCAACTGAGCTGCTAATGCTCAGGCATGAATTTGCTGCATTCTTTCGCAAACTTTTAAACTATACAATTGCTAAGAGACACGTTCGAGGACTGCTCTTTTAACTAGCGACTGGCATATATTTTGTTAGCTAATTTGTTGTTTTGTAATAGAAGTAATGTATTCAATTTATCTAATAAATCGCTCAACAAGCAATATTCAAGGCGGCCTTTTGGGTTTTTTATTGGTTGGAAAGAAGGGATTGTTTGAAGTTTTGGAGGAACTGAGTTGATGTTATCTTTCATCTGTCACTGGCTTTGGATGAAAAATTGAAGATATGTCTACTTCTAAAGGATTATTAAGAGTGGTGCCTTGCATTTTTAATCAACATGAACATATCTGTTTCCTGCTATTAGGAATACAGTGGCCAACCATGAGCTGCATGCCAGCCACGCTATTGTGGTTGCAAGCAATCAAGCTGCAGGTTGTGCTTTTGTGAATTCTTTTGATCCACACATACCTTTACTGTTCTATTGTTCAAATAAAAAATCGTTGTTTCTTTCCATTTTGAAAGGACTATTATTTTCCCTTTTTTTCTTCTTTTTTTTTTTTTGTTTGGGGGGGTGGTTTTTGGGGTCGTGGGGTTGTAGAGAGAGAGAACTAGAATGACAACCTATCAATAATCTCTAAGATTTATTGTCTTAACTTTTGTAATTGTGCAATTTACTCATCGGGTTTCAGATTGTGTAATCAATATCGAACCTTTAAACCATCACTGCTGTTTAGTTATCAGTCTCCTTCTATTGGAAGTATCAAGTTGAAATGATTTCTTTCGGACATGTTAGTTCATCGTGCCTACTTCTGATTGTCTTAACTTGCTATGCATGGTATTTGGTTCTTGTTGGTATAAAGGCAGGTTGAAAAGGCTGATCTTTAAACAGTCCTGTCTTTCTTACTTAACCTACTAAGTCGCCTTCCTCCTAAAAGCATGGTTATAGCCTAGTATGGTCACCTTTCTTACATAATAACCATTTTTATTATTTTGAAATGAATAATCATATTTTGCATATTTGCAACTCATCAACTTGTTCTTGGGTTTCAATCAACCTTGTCAATTTTGGGAAGAAGTGACACTTTAATTATATATTGATGTTTTTCTTGTAAGGGTTTACCCTCTAAGTTGACCCAGATATTACTTTTGATTTGAATTGATCGTACGATTTGTATGTTTAAAAAGTGGAAACTAAATAATTTGAAAATCTAGGTTGAGAGAGATGCACCGGAAGTGCCCCAAAGAGATGGATGCGTATGCTGGCTGCATGTATTATTATACCAATGAATTTGAACTCTGTCGCAAGGAGCAGAAAGAATTTGAGGAGGCATTCCCAGTCTCTGAGTAGTCTCATTACCGGCTCTGACAACTGTCAGAAATAAATTAGAACAACCCCATTCATGATTTTGCATGTTCGGGTTGCCTTCTCGAGACTTATTTTGCACAGTATTTCTTTTGCTTGAGGATTTCTGAGTTACTATGCTTTATTGCATATGTTTTTCTCTGTTGACGACGAAAAAGAAATTTACTCTGAAGAGATGAACTTCTATTCTTTCTTGTGTCTCCTGAATCCTGATTAAGCCGTGTCACTATATTATGCTTTCACATGTTGAATAAGCAGCTGGTTTTATTTATACTGTGTTTCTTTGCGCTGTTTGAAATTTGAGATAGTAATTGGAATTAAATAAACAGTTTTCTGTTCATATTTCGTTATTTCGCTGAACTTCTCAGTTCTCAATCAATCAAAAAATGTGTTGAGCCAGGGTTCTAAATAAAACTTTGTAGTGGACAATCTTTCGTTTTAACCTCTGCATTTTTTAGCAATTGGCGCTTTCAATATTTGAAGTGCCCATCTATAAGATTTACAGATGAGATGACCTATGCTCAAAGCCAATGAAAAATTATGTAATACTTCTGCGATCCTATAAGCTCGTTGAAGTAGAAAAAGCAGGTAAAAACTGAATCAATAAGCGATTGATAACCATAGGACCACAATTCGTTTAAGCTGCTGGTTTTTCACAGAAATATGAACATGCGATTGTTGTGCGCCGAATAGATTCAAACCGAACAGGCCCATTTGAGAGGGAATCACATGCTTAAGATTACATTGTTGGAGCAACGGCGAGCACTGGGCCTGTGGGCCATTGTTTGGGCTCTACCTCACTGGAATCCTCTCCTTTCCAGACTTCCAGTGATAGCAGCGCGCCATGTACCGTTTGATTGCCTCAAGATGTGTGCAGAGCAAATATACGAGGAAGATCAAACGGCAAATGTGCGCCCGGATGGGATAAAAAAACTGAAAGGAAGGAAAAAAAAATATGAATACAAACTCAATTGAAGTAAAATTAAAGAAAATAAAATAAGTACTTTGTCTAGTAGTACTTCAAATTTGCCTGTTCCAGGAATTAAGTCAATCGGACAAGTCAATCTGGATATGAAAGATACGAGACTTAAGAATAATAATTAGCTAGCTACACTAATTGATGTGATGGGGACAATTCTGACAGGGAAGTTAAGTGATTCTTCCACGTTTTCTTGCTTGGCCCCACATTTGAATTCACTCTTTCTTTTATGAAAAATATAGTACTCGCTACGGCTTTTTGTTCCCTGTGAGTGGGTCCAATACCAACCAAAAACAGTCAATATCACTGTCTAAGCATCTTTGAATTTGATTTCAATCACACAACATTAAAAGTATTTCACCTTTCGGTGTTTCATGATTTTACACTGTTCTGCTATAACTATAAGCTGTACCGGTAAAAGTATTGGCGTCTCGTACAATAAAAACTGAATTGCAAATTTGCAACAAGCATTATGGGGTAAACAAGTTTCAATAACGAGTTTGTTGAAAGTTGAAGTCAAGTGTACATAATTCAAATGAAATCTTAGTAGACAAATAAAAAAATCTAAAATTCGTTCCCAAAATGTAGTTAATTCTCTGTTATTTGACTACTTCGAAAAAAGAATTACGTGTATTGGCATGAAGTGTTAGCAAGGATGGATTTCCTTACCTACTATTTGTGGGACAAATATGGATTATATTATAAAATCGGCCATGGGGGACACAGCAAGTAAGAGCATACAAAAAGAAGGATCTGCAGGAGATCGGACTGACATGATAAGATTAATTAATTTCTATTTAGACAGCATACCATGTCCTACGGAGCACATGACAACATGCCATATGAGTATAAAGAAACAACAAATGCATTGATTGAGGAGTTGAATAAAGAATGATAATAACAATTAAGGATAAGTTGTAATTAAGCATTAATTGTCCCAAGTTGATATCTAATAATGAGAAGTCAACAAACCAATCTACTAAGACCTTGGTTTACACTACCCAATCTAAACAGAGGTTGAAAAACACCGCAAATATAACAATTTCATATTCACCTGCTGACCTCAACGGAGAAGCCGGAGTTTGATCTACAGTTTCCTCCGGAGTTTGATCTACAGTTTTCTTTTTTGATGCAACAGTAATCAACACAAAAATGGCTTCCCAGAGTCTTCAGTTTCTTATTATTCGCTTTTCAAAAAAATGTACCATGGACATTGATGGACCCGTTACTTGCAAAACAGAGAAAAAAAAGTTGATAACGCAGATATCTTTTTTCTCGAATCCACTTTACTATCATGTTTATAAGCTACTTAGAAAGAATCTCCAGTTCTACGCAGCAGTGACTAAAAACATGCACCGGAAATAAACGCTTCCACATGTACCCTTTCACTCTCATAAGAGGATCAAACATATCATAACAAGAAGCTAACAAAAAAGAGTAAGAAATTGTACATAAGAGGCTTTATCTGATATTTTGCCTCTGTAAGATGCTAATAATTTCTGAAAATTGCGGTCGTTTCGCTGGATTGTTATTCCAGCATTTATTCATTAACGACCTCAAAAACTGAGGGCAATCTTTCGGTATCTCTGGCCGAAGCCCACATGCAGCAATTCCAACGGCAGCCTGAACTGGAGAGTAAGATGAGTAGGCTTCCTCTCCAGTGACCATCTCCCACAAAATCATGCCAAAGCTGTACACATTGCTCATCCACGTCTCTGTCACGATCTCTGGATCACCAGCTATGATCTGTTTGGGCCAAGGACCACAAAGTTAGTAGCTGAATTAAATAATAATTTCATGATTATGTTCTATAGCTTAAGACGGAAGCAATACTGATAGATAGGAGAGGAACATGGATAGTTTGTAATGGATTGGTGACATAATCAAAATGCACTAATTAAGAAAAAAGTGGTTTGCTATTAGGGATTCAATTAGTAAACAAAGAAATCCACATTTGTTCCATTCAAGTGCTTCCTGATGACTATCCTATTGTGATACAAAGAAACTTTATTATATTTCGATCACTTGTGGATGACTCGGACAAGAATTAACTAAAGGGGAAACAAAAACTTCAATCAGTTTCCTACTTAAGAGAAAATTCATATAAAGATATTAATATACAGCAGAAAATGCCAATGCACATTCGCACAATAAATATCATGCTAAATAAAAAAAACTGACCTCAGGGGCTAGCCACCGATACCCGGCCGTCTCGTACTCTGTAACCTCTCCTGCATTGTTACAAGGTGTAACAACACCCATGTCTCCTAGATAAGCATTCCCCTGCCGATCCAACAAAATGCTCTGGGTATTAAGGTCTCTATACGCAACCCCATGAGTATTCATAAACATCAACCCCTCTGCGACATCCAAAGCAATCTTCACCACATCTCTTATGCATAACCTCTTGCTCCTCTCTACAACCTCATTGAGCGAGCCTCCTTCCATTAATCTCATAACCACACACAATCCATGACTCTCATCAAAACAAATCCCATAAAACTGAATGATGTTTCTCTGTCCACAGCTCATCAGCTGTAGCAAATCCTGCCTTACCTCGATTTCATATGCTGTACCCATTTCACACCCCCTGAGTTTCTTGACCCACACCTTTCTCCCTCTATACGTGCCCTTATATGAACAAGGTCCTACCCAATCCAGAAATTCCACCTCGTCAGAGTTCAAGACCCACCTTCTGATCTCCTCACCGCCTGATCGGACGGTTTGCCATTCATCAATGGAAACCACCACAGAAGATTCTGGCAATGGGTTAGGAAGCTGTGTGCGCCTCTGAGACTCATTATCATGCACCTGACCTTCTTCCCCATCAATTTGGCTTTCTTCGTCATAGTTCCTCGAGCTCTCCTCTTGGCAACCACAAAGCCCAAATGGAAGCTTCACGCCACCATTGTTGTTCCTTTTTCTTTTAACAGCCGATTTCAAGGCATTTTCAGCATGGGATTTGAACAAGGCCTCATGCCCGGGTTGAACAATTATAGTGACTACTCCCAAAGTTAATCCCTTTTTCTCAAATATTTGGATTTTCTTGCAAGAGAGGGAGGAACTGTCGAGAGAGCCTGAAATGGCTTGCCAGGAGAGAGGTGAATTGCATGCAAAAGTGAGTTTAAAGACTGATCCTTCATTGCTGGAGGTGCTTTGTTCAACTTCTTGGATGTGGACAGCTGGTAGGTCCTCACCAGCTGCTTGTTCAATCAACCGGGCATGCAAAGCTATATCTTTCATGTCGAACCCCGCTTGTGCATAGCTGTAATTAGAAATGATAATTATAGAAAATGTCAAGATCTGCTTTCGGTATGCAAAAGGGATAAACAACTATTTTCATAGAAAGGCTAAAGTTGGTGGAGTTATTATCTAATGGCAAAGATTACTAATGAATCAAATAGAAACTGAAAGTTCTAATTGTCTGATGCGAAAACAAAACAGATGCATTAAATTGTTACCATTGGATACCTCATTATCTCATTTACTAGTCACTTCCATTCTTTCTCCCCTTTCTCCTTTCCACTATATAATTTTCTCTAAATTAGTAACTATAAACAAGTAATTAGCAACAAAAGTATCTGTACCTGTTAGGTAAAGCATCAAAATGCCGGCGAAGATTAGCCACGAGCCGATCGGGCAACTGGTTGTTCCTCGGATAGAGCTGGGCAAGATTTCTAACAATACCAGCCCAGATCGGCCGGTCGGGCCGTTGCTGAGCTGGCTGAGCCGGCTGTGCATTGTCCGAATTGAACGAGTTCTTCAACACCGAGATCGCCCCATTGAACCGGTTCTGCCACTTCTTGAGAGGCGGCGCATTGGATCCGGCGCAGGTGTTGGTAGAATACGCCTTGGGAGAGGTCCTAGGAGAAGAAGCGGAGGAAGAAGAGGTGGAATAGGAGGAAGAAGGAAACGCCTCAGATCGGTCGTTGCCCTTCATCAAGACTTGCTCTAGTGCCATGTCTTCGTCTGTACTCGGTCGACCCGACCAGCATTCAAGCGCCGCCGCCATTGATGAAAGCCAGAGAGAGAGAGAGAGAGAATGGATCGGTTTTGTTTGAATTGTTAATGCATGTGGAGGTAGAGAGTAGAAATAGAGGGGGAGAGAACTTGAGAGTTGATGGGGAAGAAGTGGCGAAGGGAGAGAGGGGGTGTGGTAATATAGTAAGGAATTGGAATTGGAGTGGAGAGGTCTTGTAAGAGGTTTGGTGGAGCCGGTCGGGGGAGCGTTTAATGAGGCATGTGATGTCGCTGGGGACTGTACAGAGAGAGGAATACGGATTCTGAGAAGACGCTGGTTGGTTACTGCCAAGTTTGTGCCTGAGTTACCTACTTGTCTACTTGTCTAGGCGGGTACAATACATTGTTTGATATTGCGTAATTTGCATATAAATAAAATATAATAAAAAGTAAGTGCGATAGAAAGTTTGTTATTAACTGTGCTAAATGAGTGGGTGCTAACTGCTAAGTGCTAACTACGAAGTGCTTTCCTCAAATAGTATTAGCCAAACAATTTCATTAGCTGAGAACGAAAAGGATCTAAGTTGATTGCGACATAACCGGATTTGGACATCGTGGATTTGCTATATAATAAGTCAAAGATATTAATATTCCTATTACTTATAAAATCGTCCATAAAAAGTCATAATAATTATAACTAGAGGTGTTAAATAATCTTTGTATCCACTACATATCATTGATTCGTGTGATCTGATCTGATATCTATAATTTAGGTGCTGATTTCAGATGAAGGGTCTATACCCTCTAACATAAAAGGATTAAGTCAGCTCTATGACATTTGAACAAATTACTTATTGGACATTGTAGATTGAATCATCTATTTTTTTTTATCGCTTAAGTTAACTTATATTGTTCTATAAAATCAAAAATAATATTATCTCTTTATTTGTCCACATATTGAGACATTTTTTGCTAGTATCATGTAAGACATTCGACGGATGTATCAATATTTTCGACTTGATTTGAGCGCTTAATCACATCAATTTATTATTCTAAAAAAATTATCTGATTTTTAACTCATATACAAAAATTATTATACTGCAGAGTTTACCTATCATGCATATAGGTTTCTATGTATAAGTTTTTATGCAGAAGCTATATTCTTTGAATATCTTCTATCGAGATGTCAATATCTGCCAAGTACTTTTTTTTAAATTGATCTGATAAATTGTCTTTATCAATTCGTCTCCTAAGATTCTATATATATTTATTAACTTTTTACGAACATAAATTGTACAATATTTTTTGTATTGATGCACAATTTTCAATTTAATTAAAATTAATCTTTGCAGCTGATTTTAATTAAATAAAAATAATATATGTAAAATATTCTCTTGATCTTAGGAAATTCTTCCGAATGCATGTTTGATTATTTCATACACTTTTTGAAACTTTGTATCAGCAAATTTTGAAAAGCTATCAGTGATTCTGCAATTCAAAATTATTACCACATACCATAGCAAATATGGTCATGTGTAGAGCATGAGCAAGCAGTTGGTAGTTACAAATGTCAAAAAAAACAGGCATGGTAAATTTAAATAAACACACCAGACAGACACCAGTACTAAAGGCGAGCTATAGATCCAAATTTCAAACAGAGCAACAAAAAGAGAGCGAGTCCCTCTGTATTTGTACAGAGCTAGCTGCTCAATGCATAGGTACCTCTCTGTTTGTGTCTTTTATTGGCATCACGAGAAAAGAGAGCCTCGTTCTGTTTTTGTTTTAGGAGAGGAGAGGAGCAGCAGAGATCCAACTTCCAAGCATGGCTCATCCTTTGTTTTGTTCTCTAGCTACAGCCTTTTTGGCGCTGGCTTTAATTCTCTGATTATTGCAGGCTGAGGCTCCTATCCTATTCAATGAAGACAGCGTTTTGTTTTGGGTTTTATCATACGTTATACGTACACAATGCCTTTAATTCTTGTCTTGGTTTGCTTTTCTCTATGCAGCTGTCTTATTTAAGCGCATGGGATTATGGGGCCTAGCGGTTTATTATAGTAGTTCAGCTTTGTGAAGTACAATCAATCTTTAAGAAGGATAGTTTAGGTTTTAGGTTGAAAAAAGGTCATATTGAGAAGGTGGCATGAAATTAATAGTTGATTAATTTATAGGTTGACTGATTGGTAATTTCTAGCAAAAAAAAAATTAATATACACATAAAGGTGAGCGTATAAATATTGCATTGTAGTTGCCAATAAAGCCTGGTCAAGTCATTGAACCTATATATGGATTCATCATTCATGGAATAATGATAATCCTATAATGTTCGTTCTGAAACTCATAACTAAATATTTAATAGAAATGTTAATTTGAGGAACAATGTGTGCTTATGACTTATGAGTATGCATAAGAAAAAGAAAATCTTTGGTCAAGACATGATATGGATGGTGTTTTATATTACTTCCTTCAAACTATTTATTGCATATGCTTCCCAAGTGATTAAGAATCAAAATATTATTCCCATGAACTAACAATGCTGGAATTTGAAACATTATCTTATTCCTACTGGAGAATTTCAATATATAAAAAAATTGAACTAGTGGAACACAGCAGCTTTTATTCGTCCATTTTTGGAAAAATATAGAAATAACTAAATCCAAGGTTTATCCTACAGGATCAATTTCTTAGAGAAAATTTAATTTCCCAAAATATATATCTTCGGTATCCTAACGGTATTAACTATCTTGTTGTTGTCTCTGCTCTCCTTAATCAAAAGAAAAAGGTACAATTATTTTAGAAATTATGATTAGGCGTAGCTATGATAATTTTGTCAATTATTAAGCGCAAGTGACGTGCCAGGCTGAACAGGCTGTGAGATTCGTTATTGTGTTGGTAAGATACAATTCTTAATTGGTACCAACTGGGTCCCATTTTCTGATTCTGGCCTTCTGGGTCCTGCGCTATGATTTGGCACCACCTCTGATATATGTCACGACACCATTTCTAATAAATAATTCACCTTTTTTTTTTTTTGACAAACTAGCAACAAGTGTGTACATGTATATCAGCCCGTGCTGAAATTTGCACGATATTCTTTGAATTTTTGGTTGAAACATTGCAAAATGTCTTTAAAACAGATCAATCGGCGCCACTTGGATTTCTGTATTCATATTGTATGAGAGTGAAACATTGCAAAAAGTCTTTAAAACAGATCAATCGGCGCCACTTGGATTTCTGTATTCATATTGTATGAGAGTATTAAACACGAGCAAAATGCAATATCTAGGAAGTAATTTTTTTAAAAATTAATATAAAAATTGTTCCGCAGAAAAGTACTCATTTTCTATTCTTGGCACAAAATAAAGTTTCTAATGCACAACAAATCACAATTTTGTTGAAAAATAGAAATTAAAACGTGCAATTAGTCGAACCATAAAATACATTTTTTATAAGTTATAACTATTGTTGAAAATTACAAATTAAAATGTGCAATTAGTCAAACCATAAAAATGCATTGTTATAACTAGTATTCGGATCGCAAGAATAATAAAATCTAAAAAGGTTAAATAGAAAAAATGCGGTATGGGATGAGATGCCGTCATGCCGCTGTACGGTCGGCAGGTCTACACAATTAGGCAGGAACTGTATACATGTTCCCTTAAATGCAGGTGCGCTCCATTTCATTAAACAGGAGATGTCCATTCTCTAACGTCTTTGTTACGATTTTACTGAATGAGTGAATGGTCTTTTTTTTTATATTTTTTTAAGAAACTATTTTTCCATGTTGGTGTAATTTTTCAATAACGTGTCTTGCGGTAAATTTGCCTTAGCCATACCCGCATACCGATCGCTAGCTGTTCCCATGTAGCCAAGGACGGAGGTAATTAATACGAACTGTTTCTCTGCTGTGGTCCTATTTATTTGACTCAATTATTCTTTAAATTATGAAGAACTTATTTCTCAAAAGGATATCTCTATTAAAAAAGAAGTTTACCATTTATGTTAGTCATGCCACCGGACTGTAGGTTTACGCACTGCTATCATGTTATGCTTCGGCTTCTGAGCTTCTACAGTGCCAAAATATTAAAAAAATAATTAGATTTCTGAAATCAAAGATTACAGTTGAATACATACTAATACGATACATGTCTCAAATTTTAGATATTTAATACAATCACTTTTTAATTACACGGGCGTTTATTAACTATATATAGGGTATTATTTCATCTCGTCCCCTCAATGCCTCGCGACTCGCGAGCAGCAAGGCTTAAATGCTAGTGCTAAATTTTGCCAATTACCATTTGAAACTCGAATTCAACCATAACTTTGCCATGTGGCCAACAAACGATGTACTTTCAGTTCTTTAGTCCTCGCACATAACGATGTACTAGCATATGAAGATGTATTAAACGTTTGTTTGTAATTCAGGTTTCCATTCAATAGAAACGGGCTCAATGGCCCTTTTTCAAAAAAAAGAACTGGCATATCAAGATATTGAGAGGATTTGCACCCTTAATTTGTGCCAAAGAGTGGAATCCGACTTTGCCCATAAATTATATCCGAGTTATTTTTCTCACATTATTTTTTACAACTATACCGAATAAAAAGTATAGTGTCTTAAACTATTAAAGCCATATATGCTATTTGAAATTTTCACCCATCATTAGAAAAGGCATGTATTCGGTAAATGTAAATTGTAATGTAACTTTAATAAATAATATAACTATTTTGTATTTTAAGTATAAATAGCCAAGTAGCTAATTGTACCCTTGACAATCATATACTCTTTATTGGGAAAAAAATATTTATACTTCGACTTTACTGAATGTCAAAACTATTTCATTTTAAACAAGCAAAAATTTAAACTATTTAGAATTATTTCATTTTAAACAAGAAAAAATTTTCGATAAATAATTTATTTTTGCTAGAACAAAACTCAAAGTACAACTCTAGTACGCAATTTTAAATAAGCTATAGTGCTATACCAATAATGTCGTATGCAGTGGTCTCTTTCAGAAGTGAGTTGTGATTGTAAAAACCAACGGTCATGTTTCATAATCGCAACGCTGAGCAATTTTTCCGGGACCTCTCCTTTTCCTGGTCCAGCGAAAACCTTATTTGAAGAAAAAGGAAAGAAACCAAAATTTCTAACCTAATTGTTTTTTCATAAACCAATTTCTAACCTAATTTTTCATAAATCAAAATTCAACTAATGAAACTACAATTTCGAACTCCTTATAAAATCATCATTTCGAAAACACTTGTCGAAATAACATCCATTCTCTTAAATTTGTTAGCCGGACCGTTTATATAACCCTTATCATTATGAAAGACAGAAAAGGACGACATGACAACCATGTCAAAGCCAATTTACAATGCGAGACAAGGAAACCATATCAGTATATCACCATATTTTATTCTATTCAATCTATAAATAAATTTAGTATATAACCTGAACGCCAGTTGCCACTTAACAAAGGAGAAGAATCCTCTAGAGAATCACAATATTTGCAACCGACTGGACCAACAACCAACTAAAAACCTGTTTATTTCCCTAAACAGAAGGATCCAATCGTTCTACTTTATTTATCTATAATTAATTCAACAAATAATTTGTTAATTTAGACATTCAAGCATCCATTACCTCCGCATAAAGCAATTAGAATCCCCACAAGGAAAAACCAAGGCCGGTTTTGCATGTGCCTGGCAGAAGCATGTGAGGCTTTAGGTCTTGTATTTCTCGTTTTGGTTCTTTCGTGGCACTTTCTATCATGGCATTGTGTGTTGCTAAAGTTTTTTTTTTAGACGGCTATCTAAGAAGTGTTGTTAAAGGTTGTTCGCCCTTTATTTGATTAATTTTTTTATGACGGATAAAGCAATAATGCATTTGTTATTCTCTGTGAGAGTGTAAATGAAAATGATACAGCATCTTTTGTTTTATTATACTGCAATTTACAGAAAGTATGCAAGAGATGGCGCCACAGAAGACTCAGCCGTAGGTTTCTCCGTTCTTCGAAAGACCTGTACTTAATGGGCTAATCATGGGTTTAACTCCCGAGGATTAGATTCTTGTTGAAGAAACTACCTAATTCACATAATAATTCGCTGAACCGTACGATTTAGGACGCACATCACATGCTCCATGGTGGCTGACGTAGTGACGTGCAAGGTGTCTGACAAATTAGAGAAACACGGCTAAAGAGGTGATCTAAGTATGGACCCGAATCCGAAAGTTGCAATTGGGCCATTAAAGATCCATTTTCGTATAATACAGGCTCAATGGGCTTCTTTTAAAGATCCATTTTATGAGGAACTTTGAAACCAGTCGGTCGCCCCAAATCCCAACGGAGATGATAACCGTCATCCAGAGATTTTTCATCCGCGCCATCCAGCAGGCTCACGCGCCTAAAAAATGGGCCTGTTGATGGGCCAACGAGGTTTGTCCGTGTTTTTTTGCGCGCGATATTTTGCGCTTTCACGCTCTGAATTTTTTATTGTCAAAAATGACAGATTTATTTTGTGCATTTAGACGTGTCCACAAACACATAACACAAAATGACAGATTTATTTTGTTCATCAAATAAACTATTCAATTTATTGCATTACAAACATCAAACACATAACAACTAATTGAACAATGGTATTAATAACCCAATCAGTTAGATTGTACACAAAATCTAGATAGTACTAGTAGCAATAACATAATCTACACCCTTACATCCATAAACTGAACACTTAATACAAATATCAATCTAATTCTCATTACATACAAAAAAAAAGAAAACCATAATGTTGAGTAAAAATGTCTCCATTGCCGTACAAACCTGTGGAAAAATATGGACACAAATTGAGCAGTTATGTTAACTAACATATCACTTACCGTAATTATAGCATTCCTTTAACTAATAGATCAATTGTACTTAGATAGTTGTTAAACATTTAACTGAACAGTTGTTCCCATTATGAACTCTAATATAACAACCAATTGAACAGTTATATTATTTACCTAATCAGTTAGATTGTACACAAAATATGGACAGTAAACATAATCTGCACCCATACACTCATAAACTGAACACTTAATACAAATATCATATCATTTAATGAACACACCTGCAATTGAATTGTGCACAATATATGGACATTATCAGTAACTTAATATGCTCCCTTACACACATAAACTGAACACTTAAAACTAATAGGACCTATATATAACAATGATTTTGAAACAAAGAGCAACAGGACCTATATATAACAATGATTCAATCCAACTGATCAACTGTACTTAGATAGTTGTTAAACATTTAACTGAACAGTTGTTCCCATTATGAACACCAATGTAACAACTAATTGAACAGTTATATTATTTACCTGACCAGTTAGATTGTACACAAAATATGGACAGTAAACATAATCTGCACCCATACACTCATAAACTGAACACTTAATACAAATATCATATAATTTAATGAACACACCTGCAATTGAATTGTACACAATATATGGACATTACCAGTAACTTAATATGCTCCCTTACACACATAAACTGAACACTTAAAACTAATAGGACCTATATATAACAATGATTTTGAAACAAAGAGTAACAGGACCTATGTACACAAAATCATTGTTTCAATCCAACATTTAACCATTTCTATGCTCGATAATTAAAAAAAATAGATAATAAAGCAAGCATTAACCTGATCCGGCCATTTGAGAAGGATAATTGCACAAATTTTGAATCAGAAAGAACACGACAGGAGCTGAGCACCAATTGTCTATCGCTAGATCACCAGACCGAGAGAGATCTGATCAATCGAGAATCGTATGTCGATTGAGTTGTGGTTTGGAGTATTACCGAGAGATTTGGTGGCGATCTCGATAGAGAAGAGTATAAAGAAGATATTACAAGTACTTAAGAGAAATTTCAACTGAATAAAGCATTTTCGAACGATTTCCATGTGGTTTCCGCCATTGTTGAAGAAAATCGCCTCTGGAAGTTTAGATTGGGAGAGAGGAAAAGGTTTGATCGGAGAGAAATAAGAAATCACGTGATATCACGTGACTAAGCAGAGGTGCGCCGGCCTGTTAACGCTGGGCCCAAATGAAGGCGCGACAAGAGCGAGCCTGTTGGATGGCGTGGATGACAAACAGTTGGATGGTGAATAGTAATTACCAATCCCAATGCTTGTCGGGCATAATGTCTTGGCAGTCGGGTTAATTGCGTGATCCGATAGTATAAACAATCCGGATTCGTTTGGTTTACGACCAGACCAAGTCAGGTGGTCTTTTTTGGGAGTGCATTTGGTTTGGTTCAATTGATGCTCAACCAAGCGAAAAGCATTTCAATTAAAAGGTTCGGTTTTTACTTCAACTAGTTCTATTTCGTTGAAATATTGGCGTTCCAGTTTTGAATACTAATCTAATTTTCATATTTCAAATTGTAAAATCTTATTTAGTTGGGACATATTTATAAAAGCATACTTTTAACGTAAAAAATGTTACTATAAATGATTTATATTTGATTTAGTGAGCGGTGAAGTAAACATAATATACATTTTGTTGCTTTAAAATTATAAATAATGATAATTATACTTAATTATTATTATTATTATTATTATTATTATTATTATTATTGTAATTATTGTTGTTGTTGGTAATGATATAGATGATGGTAATAACGATAATGATGATGAAAATATAATTATTGTAATAATAATTATTATATACAAATAGCGAGCCACCCATTGTATGTGTTGAAGATAAATCTCTGTAGCTTGACGTAAGTTACAATGGAATAATTTTTCTACTTTTTTAAAAGTTGAGGCAATAGATGTAATATATTGAACATTAATCTAGTTAAAGTTTTTCATTATTATTGAACATAAATATCTTAATTTGTATTATTTTAACTTTTCTTTTGGAAAGTCATTTGGTTTAAATATCAATTCTCATTACCTATTACCTAAGGGGCGGATCCAGAAATATTTTAAGGGTAGGCACAATCATAATATAGTAAAATTTTAAATTTAAAAATAAAATCATTTTTTAATATATATAATTTTACTATTATAATTACATCATTTTTTTTTATAAATCTAGCCAATTTTCCAATCTTAATTTATCTATCTATCTATCGTCAAAAAGCACAAAAAGTAAAATCTAATATTAATTTTGTAATAAAATTAATGATATTTTTGCATAGCTTCGTTGTTTGAAATTGTGAGAATCCAAACAAATAAATGAGCACATATGAAAATCTAAAGAAAAATAATTCGTTTCAAAAAAAATAAAATAATTAATGAGCATAAAAAACTTTTAATTACTAGATGCATTTGATGAGGCAGGAGCATACTAAAATAAAAAACTTAATAAACGAAATTTTATGTTGTGATACACAACTTACCATGATTATTATTTAAAACTCGGAAGTTTAAAACAATATATATTTTGCAAGTGATTAATTAGCTTTTACTCATTTAGCAATAATTTAAATCAAGTTCAATTCTAAATATAAATTGGGACTAATCGGGAAGATGAAAAATTCAAATTAAATGAATTGAGAAGGAAAATTCAAATCAAAATACAGAGAATTCAAGTACGGACGGGGTGTGGATCCGTCTCATGCGGATTCAAATCCAGTGGCGTGCTGATTCATTATTCTTTAAAATACAGAGTAAGGTCTTTCGGGGGCACGAAGTCAAGGAAAAAAAATTAAAATTCAGGCTAAGTCCAGTGATTATTGGATTAGAATCCAGGCACTCTTCATTTTTAAATCCAGGCACTATCTCAATTACTATAAAACGAGTCTTATATTTCCGAAAATAACCCCGAGCAAGTGCCTGGGATTGGTACAACGTGGATCCGCCACTGTTTACCTATGTTGTAATAAGTTTTTCACTGTATTGTAAATTTTTATAAAGATTCGGTAAGTGTTGTGCTTTCCGATTTAACCGAACAAAGAGAGAGATTCGGGCGTTCCATTCGGTTTTTGATCGGTCGATTTTTTTTTTTAAAACATGGTTCGGTTTGTGCTGCAAACCGAACATAAAACATTTCATTCTTTGCACTGAACCAAGTAATTGCACGCCTCGTCTTCCTGTTCCGATCTGGCGCGATCCAATTGCAAAGCGCGAAATCTTCCTCGTCTTCTGGAGTTTCTAGCAACCTAATTGTCAAGCAATCCTTCTCCTCCTCTTCTTCTTTGTTTTTTTATTTTTTTTGTTTCCCCATTCGTGCCTTCCACCTCTCTCCCTCTCTCCGATCTTGATCGTTCATGGCGTCTTCGAGCTCCTCCAAGCACAAAAAGATCGCAGAGGAAGAGGAAGAAAACGACGAAGAAGAAGACACCGTGGAAGAGGTTCAATTATTTATCTGATCTCTCTGTGATGCCTAAAATTGCAAATGCTGGTTCATTGTTGTTCTGATTTCCCATTATTATGTCTTAAGGCCAAATTAGTTGTAATCAACCTTACCATTCATAGCTATTTAACTAGGGGCCAGAATTGTCTCGTTCTAAGCTCAGTAAAAGACTGTAAATCTCAATTATGCTAAAGTTATGTTTGTCTGTCATTTATCAGCTCAAGAACTCACTTTTCCTCTTTGTTTTGATTTCTTCTTACAGTTTGAAGTGTTTGATGACTTTACAATTGCATCTTCATGGGAAAGGTCTGTTCTGTGGCTAACTTCTCCTATTCTCACAGCAATTTGCTATTTGATCTTTAATTTTTTTAGTAAGCATTAAGTCTCTTTGTTTTACTGAAGAGTGACATTAAGCTTTTTAAACCAACTAGATTCATATCAGATATTGAAGCTTCTTGTCGCCAATGGCTGGCTGATGGTTCAAAGAACTTAGTGGTATGTTTCGTTTTCCTGTACTTTTTTGTTGTCTTCTCTAGTTTGCTTCATAATCAGCTTCTATTATTATACTGGCACATACTAAGGCACAATGAGGCAGTATATTTTGCATTAAGAACTGATGGTGAATTTCATTTTTATTATTTCTCGTACACTGGCAGAACTCAGTTATAATCTTCCCATAACATAGTAGCAGCCCATCTATAATCTTGTTCCTGTTAGTTACTATACATTGACTAGGTTCTGGATTGATTAATACAGAATATACCAAAGATATCACTCGTCTTTTTTTGCTTCCCTCTTGTGGTTCTATTGTAGGATAAAGGCGCAGAGGCTTTGGATCGATACAAGAACTTGTATAGGGTCAAGAAGGAACTGAAATATGGTGGAAAAGCATACTCCATGGAATTTAACTTTGTAAAACCTGTTACTGGTATGGGTCTATTTCTCTGAATATTAATTTTTCTTTTTGCACTGTAACCTAAGTCAGTTGAGAAATAAAATTTATTCTTTTATGTCAGCAAGAGCTTCATGTTGGGATGACGATTTGCACAACATGCAATTATCTTTTGGAGTTGATGATTTTCTGGTATGGTATAATTATTTAATTATAAAGTTGGGAACTGCACTGATGGCACATCTAATTATTTTTGCTTCTCTCAAGGTCATTGCTCCACTGAGTGCAAATGGAGTTGTTCTGGATGACCCTGAATCAACAAAACTTTTGAGTTCTGTTGCAATTGCTTTATCAAACTGCGGCAGGTGATTGTTATCGTTCTCTATATTTGTCCCTTAATTAGAAATTGTTTTTCTGCTTTTAGACATGAAACACATACACAAACAGATACTCTTACTGTTAGAGGTTATATGGAGCCTAAAAATGCTGAAAGGAACATACAAATCACTCGATAGATGCTAATCAGTAACCTAACACTTTGAATGGTCATTGAATATAAGATCGACATAAATATTTATGAAGACGTCGGAAAAAAATTTGTGGAGATGACATGATGGATGCTATGCAGTGATAACCTTTTTTGTAGTTTTACATGATTGTACTAGAATTTTCTTTAGTTCAGTGATGATTGTTATTAGTTGATTTGTCTTGCTGTTTAAATGATTATTTGATTCAAATATTGCAGCAACTGGCCGGCATTTGTTCCGGTTCATGATCCTTCCAGGAAAGCATATATTGGGATTCAAAATATGGGGGCAAATTTCACAAGAAGATTTGAAGCTGATAGAATTGCTAGCCAAGTGCCTGTACGCCTGATGCATCTGGAGGGCTTATATGAATTATTTCTTTCAAAATTTGTAAGCAACTCACACTTCATATTTTACTTTTTTTTTTTTAAACACTTCAACGTTGTTGATTCGTCATATGTGAAGTGTATATGATAGCCATATTATCCTTTGTTGCCTTGTTTTGAAGGTCCTGTCCACAACAGATTTTTCAACAAATTACATCAAGGTGCAATTTGCAATGAGACTTACCTATGAAAGCCCACCTTACGACTATGAACAAGAGGAGATTTTGGAATCTGAAATTGAAGACTCAGTTGAAACAGAAACAAGTGAAACAACAACATCAAGTCGCATAAAGAAACAATGGGATGATGGTTGCCCTTGGACAGAGTGGTATTCTGCTGAAGACCCTATCCAAGGTTATAAATGTAAAATATTGAGATAATATTCCTTATTATGATTGAGAAAAAGGATCGCCACAAGTTCCATTCTGTTTTCTATTACGTTTATACAATTTGATGGTGTGTTCTCTTAGAAATGAGGCAAATGACATTCTTATATGTTGAATTTAGGTTTTGATTTAACAACTATCTGGCGGAGTAGGACAATTGAAGGGTCCCATGAAATGGCTGAGTTGGAAAATACTTCATCATTTGATGCAGAGCACTGGCTTCTTACTCCTATTGTTGTTCGAGATATGTAAGATTAATCATATACATAAGTGGTAATTTCTTATGGGTTTTGTAAAGGCTTTCATACCCTTGATTTTTCTTTTCTTTTTTTTTCCTCCATTTTGATTGAAGTCAGTGATAACAGTTTGGTCTATCAATTATAATCATAAACTACATCTACCTTTTGTTTTAGAATTCCATTAATTACACAAGGACATGCATATTTGACTGATTAGTCTTCTTGTTATTTAAATTATTCACACTTGCAGGGTTGATGATTCCATTTCAAAGTTTGTTGGGTTTGCCTCCCAAATTAGACTTCTTATAAGTGCATTTGATGCTTCATTTGGGGCCCAATTTTTGGAAGACTTTGTGGCAGGTTGAGACTTCTATTTTATACCCAGCAATTCATTTTTCAGGTGTCATAATAATGTTCTAATTTGCACATTTTCATGGTAGACAGCTGAAAATACAGGCTCCGATAATTCGAAATCTACTGCAAATGTCCCCCCACCTACTGTACTTGATCGTGTATTGAAGGAGCTATTTTTAGATGGTAATTTTCCCTTCATTTTTCAGCTCATGTTCAATTTTCCATTGTGAGTTTTACATTGTGTTTGGTTTTGAGTAAGGGAGTGGAAAGGAAGGAAAAATATAAGAGAGAAATGAATGGGATGGAATGGAATGGTAAATATTTTACATAAGCTTGTTTGGATGCTTAACAAAGGGAAAGAAAATTTTTTTGCTTCCCTTCCTTTTTTTCTGTTTGAATTATCTAATTTAGCGAAGGTAAAATAAAACTAACTAATAATAATTGACTATAACACCCTTGACTCTATGTATAAATCAAATCAAAGTCCACTGTAAACTGATTTCACTCGACATTCGTTTTATTATATGCAATCGATGCTCAATAAAAAGACAATAGTTATTAATTTGTTGAGAGAATTGAACGCAATTTATGAAATCTAAATAAAGAACTTTTGCACGCTAGTTGCTATTGTCCTGGCATGCCAGTATGATAATTCAACACTTCCTGTTGCAACGACTTTCTTTTCTTCTTTTCTGGCAAGCTCAATAAAAAATTCTTATTATATAAATTCCATGCAAATTTAATTTAAACTTACTTTTAATAGCCAATAAATTGGAATGGCATGCGCTGGATCCAAAATACAATTTGATATTGAAACATAAATATCAGCCAGCAATAGAATTGCAAACCACCATAAGCCCAGTATTTGGAAGAGGAGACTATAGGAGAGAGCAAACACATATGGCATGGGAGATCCCACGCCAAAGAGTAAGAAAGAGGGTCTCACATAAGAAGAGGGCATGAATGTCTTTTTGGCTGAATATCATGTACGAGGAATTTTCCTTTCCTCGTGTACACTCCAAATCGGAGTTGAAATTTTTTGTATAGAAAATAAAACAGAGGACGGAAATGGTTTCCCTCGTCTAAAAATTTTCCTCCCAAAAAATCACTAACCAAACGGGGTAAACTTGCAAAATTACTTCCCTTCTTAAATTTTACCTCTGTTTCCTCAAATCCAAACAGACCGTAGAGAAGATTATTTTGTTTTCTCTTAATATATATTTTCACAGGGACTAGTAGTAATGCTAATGCTCAACTGGAGAACAGAAATTCTCGTGTCATAAAAGGAGCACCTCTACAATCCCTTTTTGCACAATTTTGTCTGCATGCACTTTGGTTTGGTAACTGCAGTATTCGAGGTAGGTATCTCCTCAATGAATATGATTTGCAATTCTTTGTTTCATCTACGATCTAATACCCCCTTTTCAAATATTTATATATGGAACAGCTATAGCAGTGCTATGGATTGATTTTGTGCGAGAAATAAGATGGTACTGGGAGGAGTCAGAACCATTACCTAAAGTGTCAAGCAGTGGCACTATTGATTTATCTTGTTGTATCTTACACCAGAAATTGCAAATGGTACTGCAAAATGCTTCTCTAATTACGTTTTCTATACTAACAAAAAGGATCACAACTAAAATCTTTAGGAAAAAAGTTGAGTACTAATAGCAAAAATGTATTAGAACTTTGACAAAAAGAGTAATACTTTTTTGGAGATCACCTGTGAAGTCAAAACTGGATCTAATGAATTTTGGTTGCTTCGTAGCTTGCTATATGTATTGAAAAAAAGAGATCGCGAGAGAATGATCAGACCTTTTTTGATTGTGAAAAGGAAGATGGGATTTCAAGTAATAAGGTACTTGTAGTTACACTATACCTCATTTTCTTTTATTATCTGTGAAATAAATGTGCACTGAAGTATAAAAAACTGAATGCAGCAGGTCAAAGTTCATAAAGATCTACTGTCAGGCTCTTCAATTGATAACGACAGGTGAGCTCATCAATAGAAATTAATGATTCTTATCATGCATTCGTAAGTACTTCCTCCAATTTGTATATTTCTTTTCAAGGATATCAATGTGGGATGGGCGCGCTTTCTTTGATATGATAAATGGATTGATAACTAATGTACGTTAGAACGGCAGTAGGTAAATTTGATGAAGTTGTATGGTCCTTTGGAGATGCTATGCTGCGATTAGTCATGCATACTAAAATTCGAACGACTGACCAGTCAGAAAATTCAGCCACTAAATACTAGTGTGGAAAGGGACAGTAACTATAACAACATCCAAGAAAACAGCATACTATAGGGTTTCCTCTTTAATAGGAAAGCACTCATTTCTGTTAATGATTCTTGCAGTTCATTGAAACCTGAGGATTCTAAAAGGAAAATGAAACTATCAAATTCTTCTGATCAGAAGAAGTTTGACAAAACAAGGAGGGGATCGGCAGGCATTGTGCAGTCCATGATGCTTTTAAATTCATTTGAGGAGATGCATGCTCCATATACACAGGTTTACTGTTATTTTGGCACTGAAAGCAATAAAACTTAAAATACTATTTTCTAGTACAATAAAAAAAATATCAATATATTAGATGGATATGTACACACCTTATGCGGATTCTTCTTACTGGGTTTCATTTCTAGCCTACCCCAACTTGTTTGGGAACAAAAGGCTTAGTTGTTAAACCCTACGGGGGTGTTTGCAAGGTAAAAAAAAAAAGGCTTAGTTGTTTTTGTATAGTCACTTTATGTGGAGATTATAAAGGGAAATAATATATGACACAAATTTGACCTATTGCAAATACAAGTGATGCATAAAGATCAGTAAGAAGATAATGTACTCTAGTTTAGGTATGTATAAATATAGCCTGATTTTCAAAAAGTAATATTAGTATGATTACCCTTGACTCCATTGTTTGATATTCTGGAAGTCTCAATCTATTTTCCTTTTCAGAGTGCACCGCTCATGACTGAAGATATGCACGAGGAAAGGCTACAAGCAGCAGAGGCCTTGGGCAATACAATGGTGAGTTGTGTTGTACTAATTGGTATATGCAAGGTCCATTTGATATAAGAAATTAACTTTACTGTTAATTGAAGTTTCTCTTATGAATCTTCCTGTCAATATTATTTAAAATGTAAGATACCAGAAGTAAGCTCTATGTCTACTGTGCAATTAACAACTCAACTGTCTGTACTACAGGGTTTTTCTGGTCAATTGGAAAAGGACATCTTGTCTTCAGGTAAGTTAAATAACATAATGTTTCGGATGGTTATCAAATGCTAATGTTCATGAATGCTAGATAACTTGATCATGCTAAATCTGTTTTCATTTATACACAATCAAGACATGTCGGCTTTCAAAGCAGCAAACCCCAATGCTGTATTTGAGGACTTCATAAGGTGGCATTCTCCAGGCGATTGGGAGGCTGATGAAACTGGGAGCAGTTCTGTAAATAAACTGAACTGGCCTCCTAAGGGAAGGCTTTCACAGAGAATGTCCGAGCATGGAAATTTGTGGCGCAAGATTTGGAATGAATCTCCAGCTCTGCCCATATCTGAACAGAAGCCTCTACTCGACCCTGTTAGGGAAGGAGAAAAGGTGATTATTTTTTTATTTTTTTAGTTGATGTAGGTGAAGAAGTGAGAAGTATCTCAGATGGTCACTAGGTTTCTGATCTAGGGTTGGTTTTTCCCTTGAGTGCTGTTATACAGGTCATGCATTATCTCGAAACATTAAGGCCTCAGCAACTCCTTGAGCAGATGATCTGCACTGCCTTCAGAGCCTGTGCTGACATATTAAATCAGACATCTTATGGGGGTTTTAAGCTAATGAAGACTAAAGTGGACCAACTTTATCTTACAATAGGGTCCTCATTAAAATCTCTACAAGGTACTCCATTTTCTCAATTAAAACGGATTTAGTTTATTTTTTGCCTGTCAGAATATTTTCTCCGTCTGATGATAACCAGTATAGCATTGTGATGTTAACATATGTGTAAGAGCAAAGTTTATTGGTTGAACAGTTTGAATATCATGATCTGATAAGCTGACTTGGTTATCGCAGGAAGACAACATAATGACAAAGATGAGTTAGTTGGAGACTTAAAGCAGCTTTGTACTGTTTTTGAGCACATCGAGAAGTTAGTAATTCTTGCCACCTCAATCAATCGGAAGTTAGCTGATGCTCCGCGCCTTTCTGAAGCAATTTTCACTGATTACTTTAATTTCTATCTTCCAAAGATGGGCACCGGGTTAACAAGCATTTGCTATGATAAGGTCCATAGATAGTGAATTGTGCCTCTTTCTTGCTCCTTCCCTCTTACCTGGTTATTGTATCATTTGTTTTCACAAATTACAAGCATGACCACATGTTTCTCTGGTAACATTTCTGCATATTGCAAGTGGCAGATTTGTTTAATAGAGCATCATCTAAAGAAGAAAATAACTCAGGACCTAATTGCAATTCCTTTTGACCCAGCTGAAGTTATCAATAACATTACACTGTTTCATGCAGGAATTTGACACCAAGCAGGAAGTGAAGATACGAGAAAGAGATGCAGTTGCAGCCATGTTCCCACCTCCTTCTGTAAATCAGTCCTGGCGAAAAGTACTGAGCATGGGGAATTTACTTAATGGCCATGAACCAACCCAGAGAGAGATCATATTCTCTGTAAATGATACAGTAAGCAATAGTCACTATGGGAGTAAGATTTCTGTAAATGGTGATGAGGAAGTAGAGACATATCACATGTACATACGTGGAACATCCAATGATCTGTGGGCCGCTTTGTCAGTGACATCATGGGACTGATATGCTAAGTCTAAGGCATCTAATCAGGTGGGGAGTTTTGTTTTTCTCTTCCAGATAGTTGCTGATTTAGAAATTTTAGAGGAAGGTTCTCGAGTTGAATTCATTTAAAAATTGTAGTGTCGTCATATGGGTTTGGTTTTAAAATTTGATGTCCTTTCCTTGGCCGAAGGTTCGGTTCTAGGATTGTCAATTTGTCATCATCTATTCTATACAAGGAGTCTATTTGTGTTCAATGGGCCAACATTGAGATCCCTCGAGTACAATGCTCCACCGAGTAAATATCATTCATTTTGTATAATTATTAACATAAACCTGTGTTCTCTTCATTTATTTTGGTTGTATGACAGCTTACAACGAAATGCATGTACGAAACCATTAGGCAAATGCATGCTTGATGCTTCCGTGTGATTAAATTTTGATTTCCATTTTTGACAACACACTTCACCCTCAATTGTAACAAAAGAAATGCAGTATATCTGTATATGTGATTAGTAGCATACTCTCTATCAGAACGTTGATCTCTATTCAAGGGGGAGCTTTTCAACTTTAATTTAGACATGATGTACACAGAATTTGACAAATAAAATTATTCTAAATCCGTCAAAAAGCAATACATAACTGATACCATCCCAGAATTTGACAAATAAAATTATTCAAAACCGTCAAAAAGCAATACATAAATCATACCATCCCAACTTATTACATTTCAAACAAATGCATGAGCAGAGCAGTCATATGGATAATTCAATCTATATTACATTTCATACATGCTTCGTGACTTCGTGAGCAAGAGCTGTCGTATGGAAAATTCATCCACACAGAACGAGCCGTGAATAATCCATAAAATAACAGGCAAATGCTCTGACCTTGTACCCTCAATTGATTTTTGTTTATACAACCATCTCGATCCTCATCCCATCAGAGAGACTAACATCGTTCTTATGGCATACAGCATTTCTTGATTTCTTCTCTTTTGGCAATTTTATTAGAACAGCATCACACACCTCTGGCCGGTTGTTGCCTTTGTAAGCCTTGCAAATGTAAGCTTCAAAATTTTCATAATCCTGTATAGAACAGATCACTTATTAATGACAAAGAAGAGAAGTAGACTGAAATCAACATTCTAGATCAGAAACCTTGTAACTATCTCAAAGACAATCATATCCAGAATGAAAATTCATTATTGACAAGTGATGGCAAATATCTAACATGGATTGGAACCTATCGCTTAATAGTATACCTGCTCAATCTCAAAAACAAAAAGAATATGCGAAAATATATTTCAACCAAGCATAACAGTAGGATATGCTTGGTAAATTGAATGGACTAAAGACAACTCACTTCATAAAGCGGCTCCCCATCAACTACAACCCAAGGAACATATCTGTGTGGTGGCTCTAGAGCATTAGTTTTTGCTGCATATTCCAGTTCAAGCTGAAAACGAAAGAGAAGAAAAACTAGCACCTTCAGCATATCACATATGTATGCATTGCATATAGAATAAACTCGACACATATTATGAAAAATTTGTTTGTTTGAACAGTTCATTCATAATATACACAGGATCATTTGTACATCATTTCCTAAAGAAAGGATGGAGAGTTTACAAGTTTCCACTGTCTCAATACAAACTCAGTTAAACAAGCCTTAATCTATTGAAAATCATGTTGCCTACCCTGTGTGGTCTAATCCAACCAACCCTGATGGAATTTTAAGTACAAGGTTCTACCGTCCGATCGCCATATAAAGGCTGAAGAGTTAAACACAATCATCATACAAGAGATTAACAACACTAATAAAGGGCAACTTTCTGCTATACTCATTATAGTACATTCATACCAATATACCAGGGAAGGTGATAGATTGGGAGGTAGAACAAGACAGGACATGATCAGCGAGAGCGACAAATGGGCTGGTATGGGTTTGAGAATGCTGGACTACACAATTGGAGACAAAATATGCGGTGAAATCGAAGGGCCCACTTGTAATTTTGCTTGAATAACAGTTGTATTTTTATTATAATTATTATTATTATTTTCAGAATTTGCTGAGTTCTATGAGGCATGGTGCTACTGATTGCTGTGGTATTTTTGATATTTGGATGGTTGCGTTGGTCGCTATTTGTTGGTCGCTTATATATAGGTATCTGTTGAACTAACAACTCTCAGCTGATGAGTTGTTTCTAAGGCCGAGTTCCATACAATGAGGCCTCAGAAACACAGTATATTTTCTATACTGCACATACTGACGCCTTTGTAGGGTTAATCAACTGGTTTAGATCTTATTTTTTCATGGTCATATTGATTGGAGAGGTTGATTCTGGTTTGATAATTGCAGTGTACGAAGGTATGTTTCAATTAATAAGAAAAGGTGATCCATAAGGTAACTTCTTATTCAAAACTAATAATATTATGATAATAAATAAATTAAACACAGATAAAATAAGAAGGAAGCAAACCTTGTGACCATGTCCATTCTCATAGCATTCAGAAACAGGCTTAGAATCTAATCCAGTAGTTGCAAAGCAAGATTCCCATTCAAGGTACTTGTGTTCTACCACCAATGTCTCTACACAGTTAATGAAACTAAAATGCACATCCTGACAATTAAAATACCAGTTGATGACTGTTATATTATTAGAAGCTTATTCAAGTAAGATTCAGATTACCTAGTAAAATTACAAAAAAAAAAAAAAAAAAAAAAGTAAAATACCAGATCAGGCCAAGCATCAATTGCACAAGCCTCAATAGTGTTCAGAAGGCATTCATATTCACCATGCTGCAACATAGAGAAACCAGATCACAAATGTTGTAACTTGTTTAACTGCTATTATTACTAATTTATCAATAGAAATAATTCCTTGCGTCCTTTTGTCTCTTGAGCATTTTACGTAATGTCTTTGTAACGTTTGGAGTTACCTAAGAACGGCTAAGATGCTATTATCACTCAATTTGGAACAAAAAAGATATACTAATCATTTGTATTTAATGTACCAGCTGTAGCCATTCTAGCTGGCGTTTTAGTATTCCAACTGATTTAATTTTGACCCTGATCCATATAACCAAACAAGTACGAGAAAAAAAATGAAAATTAAGAATAAAATAGATCAGAAAAGAAAGGGAAGGGAAAAGAAAGAGGAAGACCTGGCATGTGATGGTTCCATTTGAAGCAACTCTAGCATTACCATAAGGGATGAGATCGAGGTCGACGATGGAGATGAGGCCATTGTCAAATATCTTAGCGAGATAATTGACGATGAAATTGGAGCAGTACGGGCACAGCGTCTCGTAATAAAGCGCCAGAGAAACCCTCGAATCCTTCGCAGTACAAAGTAAGGGGTTGAAGGAGAGAGTGGAGAGGAGGAATAGTGCGGAGAAGAGAAGCGCGCGAGAGGAAGAAGCCATTTGTAGAGGAGCAGCTGAGTGTTCGAATTCAGAGGATTGGACTTTGTATTGTAGTCTGTAGAGGAGGAATTGTGAATTGTGATCTCTGATTTGGGAATATTAGACTGGACTGGAGATGGCTTCATACGTGGCATTTGTTGAGTCAGTTACGTGGCAACCTGGGATTGGATAAAACGAACGCAAAGTCAACGGTCAGGAGATCTTTCCAGGGGCTTGGGCCTTGGCTCTTGGGGCCTTGGGGCCTTGGGGCCTTCAGCCTTGGGGTTAAAGACTAGGAACTAGGAAGTAAACACGTAAGAATATTTTTATTCAGAAATGATATACACCATTCAACTATTTACCATCCATCACTATCCACAGGCTTTATAAGGCCTAATTAGGCTTTTGGAAGAAAATTGTGCGTCCAGAAGTGCTCCAGCGACCTTATTTCCACATGATGACGTTATCAAAGCGCGTGATGACATCATCAATTTTTTTTTCCGAAAAAAATTTTCAGAATTTTTTTTTTCACGCTGACGTCATCAAAATAGACGGATTTTTGTGTTCAGTTAGATGCGTCAAGTGATGAGTTAAACTTGTTATATGTTCAGTTAGATGCATCTTAAAATCGAATTTTCATATTTATTTGTTCAGTTAGATGCGTCAAGGGATGAGTTAAACTTGTTATATGTTCAGTTAGTTGCATCTTATAATTGAATTTTTGTAATTTTTTTGTTCAGTTAAACACGTTAAGGGATAAACTTAAATTGTTTATGTGTTCAGTTAATTGCATCTCAAAATTAAATTTTCATATTTTTATGTTCAGTTAAACACGTTAAGGGATGAATTTAAAGTATTTATATGTTCAGTTAGTTACAATAGAAATTTATTTTTAGAGTTTTTAGTGTTTAGTTAAACACATTAAGGGATGTACTTTAAGTGTTTATGTGTTAAGTTTGTTGTTCCAGAAATTTGATTTAGTAGTTTTTTTGTATTCAATTAAACTAATCAAGGATCAATTAAAATAATTAAGGGATCAGTTAAAACTAATTAAGGGATGAAGTAAAATCGATGCAACCTTGGAGACAAACAGCTTCTAAGCAAAACCATATTTCGCAAAATTCAATTCTGGAGATACAATGATTCTTCCTACAACATGAAAATAACAAACAACAATGCTTTCTATTTAATGCATGAAACATGAAAACATATAAAAGAAACGAGATCAATTAAAAATAATTTCTAAACAACTGAATCCTCAAATATAGATAAATAAAAAACTCATGACAAAAGAATTAAAAATCAGAACTAATTATTACGACTTAGATAGATCGAACTCACGAATCTAAATAAATCAGAACTAATTTCTAAACAACTTAGGCTTCTTAGATAGATCGAAGTCACAACAAAATAATTAAAAATCAGAACTAATTATTACAACCTTTCCCAAATCAAACAATTCGTATCAATCAAAATCCACTTACTAATCCAATTACGAGACCAACATTGCTTGTAAAAAAGCAACTAAGATGGACGAATGAAGTTGGGTCGGCCATGGTGGTGTGCGCTGAGAAAGGTGCACAACCACGAGACCTCCTTGGATCGGCCATGGTGGTGTCCGCTGCTTGCATCTCCGACGTTCTCAGGTACTGAGTGCTCGACTGCCTCAGGTTCTACATCGAAGAAGGCTGGTTTCCCGTCGTTCTCTCTGGCGGCTAGGGTTAGCGAGGGTAGAAATAGACAGTGAAGTCGCTGGGCCAATTTTTTGGGTCAATTGTTGGTCCAGTAGGAGCCCATGGATGGTTGGATGGTAATCAGTTGAATGGAGAGTAGTAAGTACCATTTTTATTTTGATTTTTGTCTCGCACCTTTTTGGACCCTGATCCTCGGAAGGGGGAAATGACCGGATGCTCCCAAGGGGGAAAAAGATATTGCGGACGAGATACCCCTCGATCGTTTCAAAACTCAGACATTGACACCCACCTGAAAAGGGATGTGAGTACTGACATGGTTTCGAACCTCTCGAGAGTTTGATTGTTTATTGCAGGTCCTTTTTTTCCAGTAGGCGCAAGCCCCTACTGTTAATTACCTCTGAACCAAGTCAAGAGCACCTCTAGATCGGGATAGTCAATGGATTAGGCATACCAGTTAGCATTGTAGCATTTTTACCAAAGGACACTTGACGCTTAACAAATGGTGACACAAATAGAGCGAATGATGCAACCATGAGAGGATTAACATGATGCAAAACATGATGCAGAGAAACTTAGTTTAGGTTTAGAGTTTCAAAACTTTTGGAGTTTGATTTAGGGTGATTATCTATTAATCCACATTCAACCCAATTTTTTTATTTTTGACGATTTTGGTTTGTTCTCTTCAAACTATACGCATTGTAAGCTTAAAGAAGACGGACATAGACGTGTAAAGTTTCGGTGTTCAGATCATATTAAAGCTTTAAATATTTTAAAACTTTAATTTATCAACGTTTTAAAACTTAGGTCTGTTTGTTGACATGTTAGAACCAAGGTTATCAGACGTTTCTGGAATCCCAGGCATTGAGGCATGTAAAGGTTCCGGTCTTTGAACGTGTGTCGATTCTGGTCAACTATTGACGTGTTGGATTTCGGGCCCTGTGACGTGTGAGAGTTAGGTTATAGAACGTTTTAAACTCTGGTATTAAGGCGTGCTTAGAAATTCTGGTCACTTTGGACATTTTGAACTTTAGTCTTCATATATTTTAAAATTTTACCAAATTCTGATTTTCAGGCATATTTAAAGTTCGGTCCCTGGGTTCTGGAGAATTTGTATATGATTACAGAATTTTGTTTCTGGATTTACATTGTTTTCGGATTTAGGTCCGGGTCTTGAGTCTGGATTTTCTGGATCTGGATTTAATTTGGGTTTGGATTTCGGATTTGGATTTGGGTTTTGGATTTAATTTGAATTTGGATTTAAACTGGATTTCGAGTTTAATTTGAGTTTGGATTTTTCTGGAGTTGGATTTGAATTTGGATTTAGACTGGATTTGAGTTTGGATTTTGGATTTGACTTGGGTTTGGATTTAGACTGGATTTGAGTTTGGGTTTTATCTCTTGACTTTCCACAAGATTTGTCCTTAACGGTAGTTACCGTTTAATTATACCTGCTGTCCAAAAAATTTTGAAGTAACTGTAGTCCAAACATATCTGTCACTTTGAAGTACCTGCTGTCAAAGGGGTTCATACCCTTGAACCTTTATGCACTTTTAATAAATTATGACACAATTTGATTTTTGAGTGTTTCGTGTTTATCAATTTTTTAATCATTTTTCATGACTTTATTTTTTGATTTCCTTTTGGTCAGGAATCTGGGCTTGGAGTGTTATAGAAAAATGTTCCTCATAATTTTCTGGACATTTTGATATTTTATGGGAATTTTAGGGACTTCCTAGCTATTTTTAATGTATTTTTGAAGTTTCTAAACTTTAGGAAATTATTATTGGTCAACAACTTGCTGTTCTGTGTTTTGTCGACAGCAACTCGCCGCATGAGTAGGATCACAGAGGATCTGGAGACGGCTGAAGATGTGTTTAGGCGCTCGGTTCACACGCACGCTCATGATCCGAGCTCACACGAGGCATTGGTACGTTTCAACCCTTCTCCCTCCCTTCGCTAACTCCTTCCGTTGACTGGAGAGGTCCGGTTACTCATCGCCGATGAACTCCTCTGGCTTTTCAATCATTTTTGAGCGTCGTGAAGCTTCCTTGAATTCACCAACGTTACTCGTTTGAGTCACACTTCTCAATTTATAGGGTCTTGGGGACATCTCCAGCTAGGCCCAGCAAGGTATAAAGGGGATGATGATTATGAGGCTACCGGCGGCGATTCTTCTACCAGAAACGGCCCTTCGAGCATCGTTGAATATTATTAAAGTTATCATTCGAGTCAATTGGGACTATATGCCTCATTTTGTTATGCTTTGGCCTCACCTTTGAGGCATCTTGGTCTGACAGAACATGATTTATATTATGAAGTTGTGTTAACAAGGGTACATGCTCAAAATGTGTGTTATAATGATACGGGCATGAACTCTACGTTTTTTCTATTTCATCCTGTAATTTCTCAAAAAGTGTTCAAAGCTTAATATCATATACTTCTATTTGACGCGCGTATGTTTCAGGAGCCAAAACTTGGAATACAATTTGAGATTCTCAGAATACATCCCAAATTCCATATGCTTTTCTTTGAGGTTTTACTCTGATGCAACTTCTTTTAAATGCAAGTGTTGTATTTAGTTCATAAAGAATCAAAACTTACTGTGATATTTTTATATGCAAGGACTAGCATAATTCCCTATCTAAGTGAACAACTTAAACCTAGCTCGCATTTTACCTACTGATTATGTTCAGCACTACAATTATGGACTCAACAGATGATCAAGAAGATTTGTGCAACATATAAAAGGGGCTAAACAGAATCAATACATTCAATTTTTATAATTCTGAAAGAAAGATAACAGTTACTAAACTTATTGACATATACATGCCAAAATAATTACATACTTTACACATCACAAAGGTAATATTATACAATATCATATGTTTATGTAATGATCTACTATATTTTTAACTAAAATAGTCGTCTCAAAATTATTTCAACTATGGTTACAAGCAGTATAAGCCTAATAGGGCCTAATAAAAGTAAATAAACCCAAGCAAGTTTCAAAATTATAGTTTTAGTTATGAAAATAAACTGAAACATAGAATTTCTCATGTGCTTTGGTCTTGATCAGGATTTGCATAGCATCTCTGGAGGTGGATTATCTGTCACACACCCCATAGTGCCATCAACTCCTGACCCAAGGCTTTAGACATAATACTTTTCTTTGGAAAAAACACATTATTACATACTTGTATCATTATTATTTTTTTATGTTTCCTTGAGAATTGGCTTCACTGCTAGTGAACATGGATTGTCTTTCACACAATTCACCAGCAAATTTCACCATTTTCCAAGGGCACACAGAAATTCATACACACATTTATTGATATAGTTAAAATAGGCAACGCATTTTTATACCTTCATTTCCTTCTTTACTCAGAGTTTCACTGGTAGACATGGATTATCTTTCACAAAATCCACCAGTGTCATTATGAGAAAAAAAGAAATAAATGTACTAAACAAAGAGACAAGATTCGAAATTAAAGCAAAAAAAAAAAATACTCTTTTGTTTGTTTTTCACCAGAACCAGCACTGATGGACGTGGATTATCTGTCACACAGCCCACCAATGATAGCCCAGGCTCTTAAAATCAATCGAGAATGCAACCTAAATGCCTTATTTTCTTTTTACGCAACTAGACTAAAAGATGCAAGCTATGAAGCAAAATAAATAGACATGAACAGCCAAGGAAAGAAAGAACTCTTAAATAAAGAAAATCATATTCAATAAACAATTTTATTTATTCAAAACTGGAGGCCATTACATTACCTTAATCAAAACAGTTTTCAAAATTACAGCAATTCGACTTACAACAAAAATTGGCCTCCCCCTTTTCTGTGGAGAAGATGCTCTTTTATAGAGGAGCTTCTAGGGTTTTGCTCCAGCTTCATGTGCCATGTGGCAGCATCAGGATTCACCTGGTGTTGATGGAGGGCTCAGATGTGCATGTGGAGAACCGCCTTGCTTACCCAATTATGTATGAGTATGACGTGTGGGGTCCTTGAGGCATGATGTATGACATGTGGGGACGCAATTTAATCTTCATTCTCTGAGTGTGCTTGGAGAGGGGGCTGCTTGGCGTCAGCTGCACTCAGGAGGACAGGTGGTATGCATCCAATGGTTGTGTAGGCAAGGAATGGTGATGATCATGGCCTGTAGGCATCATCTCTGCACCCTAGCTGGCTATGAGCGTCAGTGCATCCATATGGGGACTGTTCGAGGGCATTTCAATCCCCTCCAGTTGTGGTATGCCATCTGATTTCCTGTAGTGCTATCTGATATGCTTTCTCATGTAGTTATATACATATAAGGCTACACAAGGGTCCTACATACCAGGTATGAGCTTCATCATGTAGTATTGAGTTTATGTGAGTCGATTGGGTCATCCTCAGGTTGTAATTAATGCCACTTCATCTAATTGAAGAGGGCACTGAGTAGCATTTTTGTTTAATTTCTCAGTTTTGCCCCTCAATTTAAGCTACAGCCCATTTTATTTTCTTTACTGTAAGTCCTTTTCAATCCCAATGAATTATATCTTAAGCTTACTCACTGCTTACTGCTGAAGTTTATGCACCTTTAATATCCCCTTTTTTTTATAAGAGGTTGTATAATATGCTGCCACCTCTTAATCATTTTGTTCTCTTTGTCTTGAGGCATCTCAATAATTTTGGGCACAAACAATCCTTCTTCAGTTTTAAGTGGGGACGATTTGAGGGCAAAATGGGTATTTATACCCTGTAATTTCCTAATTATGCTCAAAATTCCTTGTCTGTTCTTCCTAATACCCAATTTACCCTTGACAGATGAGATATCACGCATGCAAGGATCATCTTTCAGCTGTCTCATAGTGCATTCATCTGTACCAAGGGAAGAAGCACATGAATAGTTTATCTCACCATCCATTGGTCGTCCCATTATTCTTACTGTAGAGATTAAGGGCACAGATGCAGCCATTGTGAGCATCGTACACCATCATCTTCATCATGATTCATCCTTCTTGTTGCTTTTCTTCTCTTTCCGAGTATCCAACGGTCAAAAACAAAGGAAGACTTCCCTTTCTCTGTGCTACATAGTACACAGCAGGCGCCTTTCAGATATAGCCTTCCTTTTTCAGGTGGTAGGCTGTGTACAAAGGACGATGATGCTCTCCATTCATACTTTTACACTGCTTTATTCCCATTGGCTCCCTCCAGTTACAATGGAGCTTTGGCTTTTGTGGATTCACGAGCTTTTATCTCATTTAGAATCATCTTCGAGTCATTTTGAGTCTCGTCGGGTATCTCTTCTTCCTCCGTTTGGTATGAGATTCAATAGTAGAATAACTTCGCTGAGCTCAATACCTCCATTAATGGCGGAAGGTGGCAACTATTCCCTCTTCCAAATTGAGTGAAATTAGTGTTGGAAACCTTCTCCTTGTGTCTCAGAGAACCTTCTCAGGTCATCCACTCAACCTTTTCCTCATTAATTTTGTGTAATGTCTTTTCCCAAGTCATGACCCAGTAACCGAAATCTCCAAATTTGTCGTGCTATAGGCTCAGAAGGTGGCCGTGTGTGGTGTCGACAGAGTCGTGGAGACGTCCTCTTTGCAGCGGTTCAGCTAGTTTGGTCTGCGGTGACGTGTATCGCCGGCGAAAGGAGAATCTCTATCAACTCCGTCGCGTTTCTTCTTTGGGTAAGGTTTTACTTCCCTCTTTTTTTCTTTTCTATTTCTATTAACGGAACTGGGTAGGGCCATAAGTATAGACCAATGGCAAGATGCCACGTGTCCCATCCAATGCTGACTCGATCGAGTCAATCTGGCACGTCTGGACTCACGCGGGATGAGTCTCGATCCGACATGGGCTGCAGCTCGGATCTGGTTTCGAACGGGCCAGATTTGACTTAGGCTCAAATTGATTTCGTATGGGCCCGATTTTAGTGAAATTGAATGGGCTGGTTTGGATAATAGATGTAGGCTTTAATTTTAATTTTTCAACATGCAAACCCAGTTTGATAGCGAGCCCATATTGAATGCATATGCTTGTCGGGTTATTTCTGATATGGAGCCATCTGTATTTGTCATCGTACTGAGCCTTATTCATATACTGGAATTTTGTATTGCTTAATTCAAGCAATTTGACTGGTATTGTTGTAGTATAGGGATTTGATGTGGAATTTGGCATGGATTTTCAAGAAAATGCATGAGATATGGCTACCATGCAATTCCTGTTGTAATTGGTTAATTAATCAATTAATCCATTAATCATGTGGGTGTTGACATATTTCACATAATCCTGATTAATTAATTAATAAATCGTTTAGTGGGGGTCTTTTGGTGTGGGATTTGATATGAAACCGTATAATATCTGACCATTATATGATTTCCATCTCTTTCTTTTATATAATTAATTAATTAATTAATTATGCGAGTTTTGGCCCTTTTTTTTCACATAATTTAATTAACTAACTAATTGTTTAGTAACTTGGCGGGTTTTAGCTTGAGTCCCTTAGAAAAAGCGTGTAATGTATTCTATTTTGAGGTCTCTTTGTATTCAATCAATCAATTAATTATGTGAGCATTAGCGTATTTCACATAATTCAATTAATTAATTAACTATTTTGTGGACTAATAGGCTTTGCTGTTTCGTCTTTTTTGTATGGGTCATGGTCATGATTAATATTTTTATTTGCAGGTTTCTTTGGATACTCCCTCATTTCTTCAAGTGGCGAAATTTGGAGGCAAACATTTTTTTAATGGCGAAAATTATTTTATGCTTAATATACTTTTTTTTTGGCTAACCTCAAATTTGGGGAAATTAGAGTACTTGTATCATTTTTTTTCGCCTTTTAAAGAATACACTTAGAATTTAGGATGAACTATTTGGCGGGTGTTTGAAACGGAAATTGATTTGGGCACCTCCTTAAAGTGATACAACACCACAAAATTGTTTTAATAATCAATATACCCTTGCCTCTGATAATTAAACTCTCCAAACTTTTTTTTCGAGTAAACACTCACTGCTTATTTCAATTGACCTATTCCTCATCTCTTTTCCCTCAACTCTCTATTGGTTATATTCATATGCAAATATACAGCAGTAATAAAATTTAATTAAACTAAAAATTATAATCGACACAACATTTATTTCAGCCAATCTGGATTAAAATAATTTCGGTACAAATTATTGGTTCCTATTCTCTCAATTTTGGACTAAATTATGTAATGTTTCGTCATTATTTTTTTGAATGAAAATATTATTGCAAAATTAAATTCACTATATAATTAAACATTAGAATTCTTAGACATACAACATTAGACTCCTCACCAACATCATTGCTATATTTTTTTTTAAAAAAATAAATTCTATTGCACTATTTCTTGCATCAAAATTTGACAAAGCCACTCCTATAAATGACAAAGCGATTAAAATATTTTTTTCTTACTTGAAAATAGTGCTAAAAAGAATCTCTAATAAAAAATGAAATTGATCTCATGTACTTGAAATAAATAAAGTAGGATCGGTTTATAATTCGACATTACTAATAATCTTTTTTCACTATTCCGTGTGTTTTTTTACCAGTGCCATAACAGTTTGTATGCTTTTGCAAAGTTAGCAATTCATACCTTACACAACGAATTTCAGAAATTGAAATTTATTTTATCTGTTATTATTATTATTATTGTTTTTGTCTTCTATGGTGTTTCAATGGCAGCTAGGTTGTATAAAAATGACATCAGATGAGTGAAATCAAATGAAATAACTTGGAGTGAAAAAAAATTAAGGGACTGTTCGAAAAGAAAGGTGTGGAGCGTTCAATTAACAAGCAAAGGGTATAATGGTCATTAAAAAATTTTGGTGGTGTTGTATCACTTTTGAAGGGTGTCCAAATCACTTCCCGTTTGAAACATTCAAAATGAATGATATGTTTGATCCATAACTAACAGATCAGGTAGCCTCCATAAAATTTTGCTGATTCAATTTCGTGAACTTAGGAGTAGGATTAAAATAATATGTAGGCAAATTTTGTTTGTGGACTGAATTTTGATATTGACTATGATTGATCAGGATTCAAACTGGTTTAAAATTTTAGTCTATCACAAAATTATCCTAATATATATTGTCTCTGCTTTAATTAATTCAAAATTTACCAAAAAGTAGGTAATTAAATCCTGTAAGCCCCATTTGCCAAAAAATTCTTTAAGCACCTACATAACTGACAATCTTAATTTTTGTTTCTTTGTATTCGAGTATTTTCACTTCTTTTGTCTCTTTTCCTTTTCCTTTTTTTTTTTAGCTCCTTAAGGGGTCATGACATTCAATCAATAATACAACCAACCAAAAGAGGAAACCACAGTTTTACTTGAAACTTCATTTATGTTAATATTATATAATTATAAATATTAAATGAATATAAAAAAGGGAGATGTGAAATTGAAGACTAAGCATCTTGCTTTTTACTTGAATTTCGAGGACACCAAATTACTTAAAGGACCATTATGCTTGCTGCATAAATTTTTAAAAAAATGAGTCGTTCTTTTTTTTTTTAAAAAAAAAAAAACGCTGTCTTTGGAAGGGTATCAGCGCACATCTTTATTATTTTCAAGGGGAAGAGGGTTTGGAGGTTACTGTTGCGTGAATTTTTAACGATCTGCGTTGGACAAGAGCTTTAATTTTAAGATAATCCCCGATCCAACGATCCGTTTTTAATTCTGGACAGATAAATAATTCCAAATAATTTTTCAAACTCCTTTTACTAGGAGTAGGAGCAATTGATTTTCATGAGTCACAAGCTGAATTAATGTCCTAAAATGCAGCCCAATTAAGGTGGATTCAGCTAAGACAAGAAAGTAAACAAGGATTGTTCCCCAAGATAGCTATATTTAGTATCTTTTCATTGATACATAATCTTTTCTTTCGTTGCATTTTTCTATGTTATTGTATTATTTTAAGTTAAAGGCATTATTTTTAAGCTCTTTAATTAAGTATTCTGTTGCATTTGACCTTTTTTTTTTTTTGCGTTTTTCTTAGGTTTATTTTTTGTTCATACAGGGGAAAAAAAAAGATTGATAATCCTTGGCTCGTCAACTCAACTAAGCAAGTCTTTTAAGGCTTTCAGAATACTTGAGGGGTTTTAGGAGCATGAATATTTTGAAACAGATCACTTGAAAAGGTATTTGGTGAGAAATAATTTCTAATGTTAAGAAATCCACTTATGCTAATCCTTCTCCCTTCTTGAGTTAGGGCTAAAGTGCCGATTGAGAGAGCAACCGGTACTAAAGACCACTGATTAGTAAGTTTTTTTCTTCTCATCTCCGCCATCGATTAACACCCTTAATTTTTTTTTTACTTAAAAAAAATCTTGATCAATTACCTTCATTTGTTCCCCTATCGAACAATTAATTTGCTCTATGCTAGAAGCTTTGTTAGGGTTTCAACGACAATTGTAGCAAAAAGCAAATTTGTTTAATATAGATGATCCTTCGTAATAATTTTTTTTGTCAAAAATTTATTTTAATTTAACAAAATTCATTCTTAATATATTTTTCCTTCTCTTCTCCGCTACCAATTAATACCCTTAGCATATTTTTTTATTATAAAGCAATATTTTTGCATTCTGATAAAAAGTTATATTAGGGTGTCGATAACAATTGTGATATAAAAGCTAATATTTGTTTAATATGTTTCAGATCATTATTAAAATTTTTTAGATAAATTTTGATGCAGTCAGCAAAATTAATTTTTATCTTTTTTCTTCCTCTCTTTTCTATTGATTAATATCCTCATTTTTCCCGTCATTGAGAAATAATTCTGCTCTCTACTAAAAGCGTTGTTTGTTTTTGTTGACAATTATGATAAGAAAAGTAAATTTTTTTAATGTTCTAGATTCTTCATAATAAAAGCTTTTATCTAAATTTTGTCACAATAAATAAAATTCATTCCTAAATCAATTCTATTAAACTGTGTTAACTCTTTCTAACACCTCATTCGGATCACAGCCTAATTCACCCAGTGCTTGGTAATGACATGCAGAGATAATTGTACATTACGTTTACAACTGAGTATGGAACCAGATTGGGCACATCTCCTGCCTGAGTTGGTGTCCATCATCTCAAAGGTCTCAACCATCGAGGAGTACGTTAATCTTCGAGCAGTGTGCAAGCCATGGCGAGAAATCCTAACTTCCCGTCCCCTCCATCTCCCTCCCCAAGTCCCCTGGCTCATGCTCCCTCGTCTCTCTCCAGATAATTGTCATAAAAGTGGCATTGATGATTCTTACATAACCTTTTACGATCCTTCTCGGTCCACAATCCACCGGTTTGAGTTGCCTTTCCTCAGTGGCAAGTATATATGTGGCTCATCTCACGGTTGGCTCATTTTGGAGCACGACCACAGATTGTCGCTACTCAATCCAATTAACAGAACTTCCATCAAGCTTCCTTCCTTCAGTGATGTTCCAACCAATTTGGTGGTTGGATACAAGAGGAAGTGGTCTGATTCTCTCGATGAGACCAGGGGATACAAAAGATGCATGCAAAAGGTGAATTTGTCTTGCAATCCTTCTGAAACAGGTTGTGTTGTGGTGGCTAAATTTAAGTCAATAAATAGCATGTTGTGTTATTGTCGGATCGGCGATAGTAGTTGGACTAAACTTAGAGCGGATGTGGATCTTAACCCTCGACCTTCACCGCTGTGGGATTTCATTTGCCAGAATAATTTAGTTTTCACAATCAATTGCAACAGCGAGGTAACAATTTATGATCTTGAGAACCTTTCTGTGAAGACTTTTGCTTCTAAGCTGAACACCCACAGTTGTATTCTTTTTCAAGGAGTTGAAGAATCTTCTGGGCCCCTCCTTGTAAGACATTCTGTCCTCTCTGGAAAAACCAGCTTCTCTGTGTACGGGTGGTTTGATAATGGAGAGCCAAAATTGTGTCAAGTGAAAAACATTGGAAAACAAGTGTTATTTATCGATCGTCCTATGCATATACCGGTCGTTTCTTCCTTTGATCTGCAATTGGAGAAATAGAAAGGGAATCAAATATGCTATCATGCATGGAGTCCCATGACCAACAACTATTTTCAGATTGGCATTAATTGTGTGAATTTAGAAAGTGGGAAAGATGTTGAGAATATCCATAGCCTAGCATATGTATTCCGTACAAAATCTGGAGCCACTTTATGGTTAACACCTAGCCTGATGTAGCTACTCATTTGAGTGTGATGAATATGAATATTTCAGCTTCCAGGTACTGATATATAAGTTTCTTGTTATGATTTTCAACATTTTTTTTTTAAGAAGTACACTTGTTTTCAGAAGTGTACTGCGTTGTGTACATTAATTCATTCTTCTTAATAGAACACACTGTTTTGTTCCATGCAAGTAATATATTTTTTATAAAAAGATTGTTTTTATAGCATCAGTCAAAGTTTTAGTAAGGTGCAAACATGCATGTTTGCAGCATACTTTCTTTCTCAAAGATGTGTATGTAGATTTGGTGAACTTGCTGAAGTACTTGCATGCATAAGATGTACTAATTAATTTTTTTTTTTGAAATTTTGAAATGACAGGAATTCATACATCAAATATTCATGTGCTGGTTCTAGTTGTCGTAGATGTATGATGTGATTTCCTTCAATTATATATGCTCTTGACAATGATTAGAAGAGAGCAGTACTGTAATGCCTGCTGATGAATTATTTGAGAACCAGCTAGTAGTGCAATGGTCTAATGGATATTTATTTTTATTTCGAACTGAAATGCCCTTAATGAATCTCTTTATTGGATTTGCTTTAGTCCAATCAATAGCCTGATGCTGCTGTTTTTATATTTTTAAGTCTCTAATTTTAAATGTGCTTGATATGTATAGAGTTGCTATTGAAGGAAGGAGTGCAACAGAGAAATACTCGTTTTTAAGAACCACAGTCTTCGTTGCTATGTGCGAAGTAAAAATGAGGGCAAAAAAAAAAAATCCTCCATATTTTGTGAATAATGTTAATAAGAGAAGCAATACAGCTTTGGATATTGGTCGAGGCCGGTTAAATGATAGCACAAAAAAACAAAAATAATGATATAAATGTGAAGAGTCTTCTATTAGGAGGATAAAAGAAATATGCTTATATATATATATATATATATTAGGAGGATAAAAGAAATATGCTTATATATATATATAGAGCAAGTATAGTAGGCTTAGTTTCTTTTCTATCTTAGTTCTCTTTTAGGCTCTGATTGGAATGGACAAGAATTCAATTCATTTCACGAGAAAAGAATTCATCGGAAATGATTTTAATCCAGCGATTTGAATCTATACGAGATGAATTGAAGGGAATTCAACTGTGAGCTGTGAGTGTGTTGCTCAGCAAAAGAAACTATTGCATCATAAGGGCAACTGGGTCAAACAAAAATAAATATTGGAAGCGCATGGCTTAGCAATCAAAAATCACTCCAAATTTCAACCTTTTTCACGGGAATTCGGTGGGCTGCATTTTTCTCTCGAAATCGCGTGGATTGAAATCAACTCTCAACCTTTGGTCCTTTCCGATCATAGGATTCGTTAAAAGAAAATTCCATTTTCAATTCTTGCGTGGTTTTTTTTTTGTTACAATCAGAGCCATAAAATTTCCACTTCTCTTGAATTATGAGTTTATGACAAGCCTTGAAGCCTTGTTTCCTCTGCGCTAACGGAGCTAATATTTTGGTAGACATCATTACAATTTGTAGTCAATAATAGAACCTAAAATAAATGGTATTATATATTTATATAGTATCTGAAGTTAGTACCAAAACTAACATATTATTATTGCAGGCTTGCAGCCAGCCTCTCAAGTCTCAACTAAATCAAATTGTTTTATCTTCCTTTTCTTCTTTGCGTCTCTCTTCTTGTTTAACATTAAAAATCTATAGTATAAAAGGTCATGGAATTGATATAATTGTCCAAAAGTTATTAAACGAAAACAATTTAATGTTAAATTTTAACAAAATTAATTACGTTCTAAATTGAATTTGATATAATATCCCCAATTCTAATAGTTTAAAAGTAAATATTAAATTTAAAAATTGTAAGGATAAATATTTTTAGCGTAAATATTCAAATTTAATATACTGCTTCGTCAATTATACAAAAAAAATGGCCTGCGGTTGCGCAGAGGGTAAAAATTAAAAGTAAGTGGGCTTGTAAGCCGACTATACAAAATGACATGGGCTAAATTGCAAATAACATAAAGGACGAGAGACCTATCTATCCTTTTCCTCGGTGCCTCCCACTCTTTCCTGTCTTGTGTTGCCCCCCTTGAGATCCCTCTCCTTTCCTCACAAAGTAAGATTTCAATTTTGTCTGAGAACTATATTTGGTTCGAGAATTCTTTTATTTAGTTTGAATAAAAGCATTTGAGTCGCTAATTTTCACTTCTTTGTGCATTATCTAAAAAATGTTTGGTACTGTTGTTATCTAATTAGTACTATTTATTATGGTTTACACGAAAAAAACTATAAAAAATATTACAGTCTTGAGTACCTTGGAATAGCAGCATCTGATTTAATTTAGTAATATAGCAGTGCTCTTATTCGAAATTGATTTTATCCAGAATATAACTGATTGGCTGAGGCTCTTTCATCAAAGATGCTGCAGAGAGGATCCGATTGGAGGTCGTCATGGAAGGTGCGTGGCGTTGTGGAGAGCAGAGTTTGTTTAATGCTTGATGTCCGTGTGGGAGAATGGGGCTATTGCGGTTATAGTTTCTCTAGACGGCAGAAGATTGGCCGGAGTAACACATCGTACCGGCAGTTGGCGGTGGAGAGAGGCGAGGAAGCTTCGTGTGGCTGGCAGTGTCTCCTCCCCATTCCGAGCTTGATGGCTGCAACACCTAAGGATAGTCACAGTGGCAGGGGGGTCCTATGATGTGTTGCAATGGATACACTGCGATACCATTGGCTAATCAAGAAAAAAATTCAATGTGGTTCAAGTACTAAACTATATATTACTATTATTACATAATATCATATTGATAATAAAAAATAATTATATTGGGGTTAACAATAGAATTATTAATACATTTTATGGGGTTCAAATATAATATTTCTTAATAAAAATACGAGTATATTACCAAAAATATAATATAAATAAGTATATATGATTAAAAAAAATGGTTGACATTGCTCCCCATTCTCTCCACTTAGATTTGCCTATGTGCAATGTAGGTTGTTTGTGAGAATCCGTTGAGATAGATCTGGTCTTGCGATGTAATGGTTCGTTCCAGTTGGCTGACTACCGGAGTTGAACAAGGCATGCATCACTGTTGCTGGTATAACACAATAGCTATGCTTTTGGTGTGCTTCTATTGTAAGCGATGGGTAGTCCATTGTAGTTTTTATCGGGGTTGCTGCTGTACCACCGATACTACTATTGTTGTGTTCCTGGTACCAGTGTGCTACCAGCTGGATACATTGCGTTATTTACCAATGTATTATGATTTAAATTTTTTTATTAATGAAAAGGTCGGTAGTCAGCCTACTATATTTAAATACTATTCATACAGATAATTGAAATCCAAAAGGTCCAGTGTGATTTTGTTTTTGGGCAAAACAGGAAGAGAGGCGAGAATAAGGAGGGGCAATTTCGTCAATATTACTAAAATAAAACTTTTATATTTAATAAGGGTATATATCCCTAATTAACATAATAATTAGAGGGCTAACTATTTGGTTTCAAAGAATTTAGGGGTAAATTTCCAATTAGAGAAATTAGAAGGGTATGTTCCTTAAGACTGTCATATAAACACCAAACAAGAAAGAAAAAAATTCTAAGAGTGGCGATCAAAACGAAGAAACAAAGAAAAAGAGAAGAATAATTGAGGGGATTTGAGAAGCTTGAAATTTTCAGCAAAATTACCTGAAAGAGGTAGGCATATGGTGAGAAATAATTTATAATTTTAAGGATGCTGCTTATTCTAGTACTTGTTCGTTCTCGAGTTGACGGAGATAAGGTTAATCGAGAGAGCAACTAGCACTAAAGGGCTCTAATTAGTAAGTTTTTTCTTAGCTTCTCTGCTATTGATCAATACCCTCAATTTTCTTTCCTATCGAGCAATAATTTTTTTTTCCTATCCTAAAACCTTTGTTAGGGTTTCAATGACCACTGCGACTGAAGAACTAAAATTAGTATAGATGATCTTTCATAATGGTTTTTTTGTCTAAAATTTATTTCAATCAATAAAAATCATGTTTTTTAATTTTTCCCTTCTCTTCTCTGCTATTGATCAACAACCTCAAAATTGTCTGTAATTTTAGCAGTATTTCTTTTTTGGTAAAAGTTATGTCGTGATTTCGATGGCGATTGTGACATAAAAGGTAGTTTATTTTTAATATGTTTCAGATCTTTAGTAATAATTTTTTGTCTTAATTATGTTACAATCAACAAAATCATTCTCAAAATTCTTTTTCTTATCTTCTCCTATAACATCGTCATTTTTCCCTTGTCATTAAGCAATATTGTGCTCTCTGCTAAAATTTTTTTGAAGGTGTGCTCTCTGCTAAAATTAATGTTTGGGTTTTCATAACACTTGTGACAGAAAAAGTTATTTTCTTAAATATGTTTGAGATTTCATAATAAAACTATTTACTATCAATAAAATTCAATTGTAACAGAATTCGATTAAACTTTGTAAACTCTCGCTTACACCTTATTTGGGTTGCAGCCTAAATTACTTGGTGCTTGATAACGTCATGCTTCTCTTTACCAGTTTGTCTAAATTATGTTGCAATCAACAAAATCATTCTCAAAATTCTTTTTCTTATCGTCTCCTTTATGAATTAACATCGTCATTTTTCCCTTGTCATTAAGCAGTATTATGCTTTCAAATTAACGTTTGGGTTTTCATAACACTTGTGACAGAAAAAATTATTTTTTTAATATGTTTCAGATCCCACAATAAAACTGTTTACAATCAGTAATATTCAACTGTAACAGTATTTGATTGAACTTTGTAAACTCTTGCTTCTTATTTGGGTTGCAGCCTAAATTGCTTGGTGCTTGATAATGGCATGCTTCTCTGTTCCAATTTTCCAGTTCTCCTAACTATAGACACTCAATGCCAGACAGTTTGTATGCTCCAAAGCTCCTAATTTTGATACCTAGCAGTGGAGATTATTGAACTTCACATATCTAATTGACCTCTAGGATGGAACCTGATTGGACACAACTCCTACCGGAGTTGTTGTCAATCATCTCAAAGAAGGCAACCACCATCGAGGAGTATGTTAATCTTCGAGCAGTGTGCAAGCCATGGCGGAAAACCCTAACTCCCCGTCCCCTCCATCTCCCTAACCAGGTCCCCTGGCTCATGCTCCCTCGGCTCTCTCCAGATGATTATCATAAAAATGGCATTGATGATTCTTACATAACCTTTTACGATCTTTCTCGGTCCACAATCCACCGGTTTGAATTGCCTTTCCTCAGTGGCAAGCACATAAGTGGCTCATCTCATGGTTGGCTCATTTTGGAGCATGATCACAGATTGTCGTTACTTAATCCAATTACCAGAACTTCCCTCGAGCTTCCTTCCTTCAGAGATTTTTCAACCAATTTGGTGGTTGGATACAAGAGGAAGTGGTCTAAATCTTTTGAAGAGACTAGTGGATACAAAAGATGCATACAAAATGTGATTTTGTCTAGAAATCCTTCTGAACCAGGTTGTGTTGTGGTGGCTAGATTTAAGTCATTAAATTCCCTGTTGTGTTATTGCCGGATCGGCGATAGTAGTTGGGCTAAACTTAGAGAGGATGTGGGTCATAGCTTTCCTTTTTCACCATTGTGGGATTTCATTTTCCATAATAATTTAGTTTTCACAATCAATTGCAACGGCGAAGTAACAATTTATGATCTCGATAACCTTTCTGTGAAGACTTTTGCTTCTAGGCTGAACACCCACCGTTGTAATCTTGTTCAAGGAGTGGGAGAATCTACTGGGCCCATTGTTGTAAAACAATCTGTTCGCCCTGGAAAGACCAGCTTCTCTGTGTACGAGTGGGTTAATAATGGAGAGCCAAAATGGTGTCAAGTGAGAAACATCGGAAAGCAAGTGTTATTTTTCAATCGTTCTAGGCCAATGAAGGCCCTTTCTTCCGCTAACCTGCAATTGGAGAAATGGCAAGGAAATCAAATATGCTATCATGCGTGGCGTCCCATGGGCAGTGAGTATTTTCAAATTGGCATTAATTGTGTGAATTTGGAAAGTGGAGAATATGTTGAGAATATCAATAGTCCCTCAGATGTATTTTCTACAAACTCTGGAGCCACTTTATGGTTAACGCCTAGCCTGATCTAGCTGCTTTGAGGGGTTCAATGAATGTAGTTATTTCAGCCGGTTCCAGGTACTGGTATGCAACTCTTTACTTTCAATGTTTATCTTCTTTCGATAAGTGGTATATTTCTTTGAAGAAGTTTGCATTTTTATGTTCATTCTGCATAATTGAAGATATTGGTTTGTTCAAAGCAAGTCATGGGAAATTGATTTTATGAAAAGATCCTTGATTTTATATGGCCAGTGATGTCATTATTATTTGTAGGTATTTGGACCATACTTGGCACTCAAATGATACTCAAACCATTAAAATGCTTGACAATTTATCATGTTTTTCCAGGATTTGGCTATGCCGTCGTTTCTTCTTCTATTTTACAGGGTTTTAGGTGATATTCGAGTATTTTGATGATTCTCAGCACTTCTTCACGCTAGACGACTCATTCCTAGCATGGAGCAAAGCTAGACGTCTCATTCCTAGCATATGGCACCCTTGTCCGGCCTTCACTCGGACTGATCGACCCTCTGCTCGACCCGAGTGGATCTCCGCTTGGATTTGACGCGACACAGAGCCACAACCGCCACCTTTTCTTGACCGCTCGGACCGAATGGACTCTTGCTCGGCCCGAGTGCTCCACATGATCGACCCAAAATGTGCTTAAGTTGCCAAGCCTCTGCTGACTGCTGTTCGGACCGAGTGAACCTTTCGTTCGGGTCGAGCAGTATGCCGACTTAGCATGTTTTGGCAACTTTTCAAGAAAGGAATGCCATCTTTTGGTAAGATCTGGCCGACCTAGTGCCCTAACTTGCTCCCCAAGTGCCTGAGACAAGTATAGAAGGCAGCTTCTTCGACAGAATAAGGGCTGGACCCTTGGAGACGTTTTTCACGCTGATTTTCACCACAAACCCTAGTTCTTACTCTTGCTTTTGAGGCGACGGCAGCAGCACCAGTTGAGACACGCATCCACCATCTTCCATAGCCGATAGGATTGATTGAACAAGTCTAGAAGGAGTATTTGTTTATTTCTTCTCTTACTTTGATGATTTATCTTATGGCTTGTATCTTATTTCTGCACTTTATTATTGTTGTTTATGCTACTATGTTAGGCTAGATTTTATGTAGTCTTAGGAGTAGGAAAGTAATGGACGTTTGGATGTTATGACTTGATCTATTTTGTTATGATATGACTTGTTATTGATCTGTTTTGTATTATTGATTATTGCTTGATTGAATTGCTTGGCTTGATTTAATTATACTTCTAGATTCGGCCACATCTAGTTAAGTCTAAAGTTAAATAGGTTGAGTTAGTTTGATTGAGAACTTGGAGTAAATCTGTGATCCGAAAGGGGAGATTAGTTAGCATCAAAAGTGCAACGTTTAGATAGGTTCAAAAGATCATCTAAATATTCCTAAGAACACAAACAGATCAGTTAGGTTAATTAATTTCTATACCAAAAGTTGTGAGTTAGTTAATCCTATTAGGGTGAGTTTAGATTGACCAGACCCTTGCCCAACAAGCGAAAGCTGAGGATTAGAAGTTTAGGATCAACAAACAAGCCCTAGATCGAGTTATAGAGTAATAAAGTAAACTCGTTTGAGCACCTATGCCTACTGCTCGGACCGAGTAAGGTCGTTGTTCGGGTCGAGCAGGATGCATTTGCTTGGTTTATTTGTTAAGTTATGAAAGTAACTTGATCGATAATTCCGAGTCCAAACTAAAGTGAAATCCGAGTCCTAAGACGCCCTTTTATTCTGTTATTAAACCCCAAAAATTTATTATTGTTTGTTAGTTAATTCTTATAACAAAAGACCCGAAAATATACCTTAGTTAGTTTATTATTGCAATTGTTTTTATCTTGTTATTTATTTACAGTTATTTAATCCAAAATTCACTAAAAATCATCTGTCTAGATTTTGAGAACGAATAAGTCTGGTATTCATAATCCGTCCCTTGGGTTCGACCCTAAAACTTTACCGATAACGACTAGTGAGGTTAAGTCTTAGGTACAAATTTATTTGATACTTAGGTTTTAAGCCTTCATCAAATTGGCGCCGTTGCCGGGGACGGTGTTGATATTAGATACTTATTTTACTATCAAGAGGCTAGACTTTTCTTTTTATTTAATCTTCTCTCTTTTTCATTTCTCTCTTTGCAGGACTGGCAGATAGGAGGCGCACGCGATCCAAATCTCAGCCCCCTATAGTCAGAAGATATTTTTTCCGAAACCTGCAAGAAGACCCAGAGACCGCTCCAGATCTCTGCCAAACCCTCTGCTCGATCCGAAGGCACCTCACTCGGACCGAGCGCCCCATTGTTCGACTCGAACAGCAGCCAGAATCTCCTCAGTCAGGCTCTGTTCGACCCGAGCAATCCCCCAGTCGATCCGAGCACCACTCAGACACCCGTCTGTCCGGAGCCACTCGACTCGACACATCAACCACTCGAACCGAACGCCCCTCTGCTCGACCCGAACAAACACCAGCAATGGCAGAGCACGTCGAGAATATTGACCTTGCTGCCGAGACTGAGCGCCTCAATGCTCTAAGGCTCCAACTGGAGCAGCGAGAGGCCCAGATCAGGATGCAGAGGGCACAACTGGACGAAGACGTCCGTCGGTGGACAATGGAAGGCGAGAGCGTTGGTGGCAACTCCGATGATGAAGATGTGGTCAACAACCAGGGCCGTACGCTCAACGACTATGGCGCTCCCAAAGCCAAGTATGTTGGGGGCCCGGTAGTCATCCGCGGCATCGAGGCGAACAACATGCAGATCTTGCCCGCCCATGTCACGGCCGTCCAACAATACCCTTTCCACGGAGAAGACCATGAGGATCCTCATGCCCATTTAAATAATTTTGTTGATTACACTAGATTGATTAAAATGAATGGGGTCCCTCAATCTGCTGTTAGGCTCTTGTTGTTTAAGTTTACCCTAAAGGACAAAGCCCAAAAATGGTACAAAACACTTAAAAAGGGGTCAATTGATTCATGGGACCTAATGGCACAAACTTTTCTTGACAAATACTTCCCCGATGATAGGGCTGACCGCATTAGATCTGAATTGCATAATTTTCGCCAAAAGGACAATGAGTCCATGGCCGCGGCTTGGGAACGGTTCCGTGACTTAGAAAATTCTTGTCCACACCACGGCATCCAAGAATGGATGTTATTGAAAAATTTTTATAAGGGATTATATGATAATATCAAGATTAACTTGGATTCTATTTCAGGTGGATGTTTCAAAAGTCTTCATCCCGCCGAAGGAAGGGATAAGCTCGACCAATGCGCGAGGCAATACCACTGGATGCCGGTCATCACCAATTCTCGCGGGGCTTATAAGCAAGTCAATGTCATCTCCGCGCCGCCCTCCGTCGACGATCGGATCGCCGATCTTGAAGCGGAATTGGCCGCGTGTCAAACAGCCCTAGGCACCCACCTCAACCGCAAGGATTGCGGGTGCTGCGGCGAAGAAGGGCATACCTCTCTTGAATGCCCGCTTGCTAAGCCCGAAAACAACACGGCTCAAGTTAATTCTCTTAATGGCGAGCCTTCTTACTACCCTCGCCATATCTTTAGCCGGAGCTATTCTCTCGACCCGGTGGAACAAGAACAATGGGAGCATAATAACGACCCGGTGTTCAAGGACACCGCCATGGGCTCTACACGAGATAGGCCCTATGTTCCCAAGTACAACTACCGGAATCGACCTCCGCCGAACTTCACTAGAAACGGGCCGGCCCCGAACAACCCCAATGCCCCCATGAAGTCAGTCTACAACAAGGAAGGGGTGCCCAAGGTGGTTCAAGAATTCATGGACCAACAGGGCCGGTTCAACCAAATGTTTGCCGCGGGATTGGATGAGATGAAAGAGAACCAAAATGCGTTGCAAAGGATTGAACGCATGATGGTGCAACAATTTGGGCAAACAGGTGAAGGCAAAGGGAAGCTACCGAGCCAGACAGAAGTGAATCCTAGGGCAGAATGCAAAGCTCTACACACCCTAAGGAGCGGAACGAGATACGAGGACCCCCCGATGCCTCAACCGGAGACGCAACAGGTCACTGTTCGACCCGAACGCTCCTCTGCTCGGTCCGAGCAAGACCAATCGCAGGACGATGAACCAGTGCTGGAGCAGATCCTGCCATTCCCTCCGCTCCAGCGACCAGGACATCAAACCAGGCAACCAGCTGACCAGCAGTCCTTGCCTGAAGCTGCAGATCCAGGGAGCACTCGACCCGAGCAGTCCAGCGCTCGACCCGAGCAGAAGTCCGATCAGCCCGAAGGGAGCAGCGTTCGACCCGAGCGCCCGTCTGTTCGGTCCGAACGACTCAGCAAGGGGACAGCCCAAGGTAAGGAGAAGGCACCGGCCGCCCAGTCAAGCAGCTATCAACCGCCTGTGCCCTTCCCACAAAGGCTTGCCAAATCCAGAGAGGATGCTCGTTTTCTAGCTTTTTGGGAAATCCTTAAGCAATTGAGGATAACTATCCCTTTTACCGATGTAGTAGCTCAAGTTCCAATTTATGCTAAATTTCTCAAAGAGCTATGTACAGGAAAGAGGCCCTTGGAGGACTTGAAGACGGTTGCCCTTTCTAGAGAGAGTAGCGAGGCTTTGAAGAGCATAATGCCTCCCAAGCTAGAAGATCCGGGACGGTTCGCCCTTCCATGCATCATCGGCAAGGCGGTGATCAAGCAAGCCCTATGCGACATGGGGGCAAGCGTTAGTCTCATGCCAAAGTCGGTGTATGACCGGGTCGGGTATGAAGGCCTTCTTCCCACGCCCATTACCTTGAAGCTAGCCGACTCATCCGTCCGGCTACCATTGGGCATTTTGAAAGACGTCCCCGTCCAGGTTGGCCATTTCTTTGTACCGGGGGACTTTGTTGTGATGGATATGGAAGAAGATCTTGAGGTGCCCATCATTTTAGGGCGACCTTTCTTGAGAACAGCGGGTGTCCTCATGGATGCCCGAGACGGGACAATTTTGGTCAGAGTTGGGGGGGAGCAGCTCCTATTTTCGATTGAGCATGCTATGAGATGCCCAGACCCCCACCCCGCCTTTTCATGCTTTATGGTCCAAGGGATTGAACCCGAAATTGAAGAAACACTTGAGGACCAATATCTGAGTGCTCTGATCAACTACCAAAGCTTCCTCTACGACATTCAAGAGGCTATCGGGGTAGAGGAATCCATACAGGAGCTGACTGGAGGTCAAGATGAGGAAGCAGGCCTCTGCTCGGATTGGGCAGACGACTGCTCGGACCGAGCGCCAGTCCGGACAGCAGGACGGGAATACTTCGAGCCTCTGTTCGACCCGACTGACCCACGCTCGACCCGAATGGTCGTTTACTCGGCCCGAACAGGGTCCCCTGACATTAATCCTGGGACGTTCGACAGTCCACTCGACCATGCTATGGAGCATTCGACCCGAGCAGATGTATGCTCGGTCCGAACAGAACCACCCAAGGTCGAGCTTAAAGTCCTCCCGGCGTCGCTCAGGTATGAATTTCTTGGCCCTGATCAAACATACCCTGTTATTATTAACTCAGAACTAGATGCAGGGCAAACAGAGAAGCTATTAGTAGAGTTGAAGAAACACAAAGGGGCTATTGGCTACTCGATCGATGATCTCAAAGGCATAGACCCCTCATTTTGCACACATAAGATCTTGCTAGAAGATGACCACAAGCCATCAAGGGAAGCACAAAGGAGACTTAACCCCAACTTGAAGGAAGTGGTCAGAAAAGAGGTGCAAAAGCTTCACGACGCGGGCATCATCTACGCAATCTCCGATAGCAAGTGGGTGAGCCCGGTGCATGTGGTGCCTAAGAAAGGAGGCACAACGGTGGTCAAAAACGACAAAGACGAGCTGATCCAAACAAGAATGGTGACGGGATGGAGGATGTGCATAGATTACCGCAAGCTCAATGCGGCAACTCGCAAAGATCACTTTCCCTTACCTTTCGTTGATCAATTACTAGAAAGACTTGCTAATCACTCGTACTTTTGTTATTTAGATGGTTATTCTGGTTTCTTCCAAATACCAATCCATCCAAATGACCAAGAAAAGACCACCTTTACTTGTCCATACGGTACCTTTGCCTATAGGAGAATGCCCTTTGGTCTTTGCAATGCGCCCGCAACGTTCCAACGTGCCATGATGTCCATTTTCTCGGACTTTATTGAAAAAGAAATGGAAGTTTTTATGGACGACTTTTCGGTTTATGGTACTTGTTTTGATTCTTGTCTTGCTAATCTTTCTAAAATCTTGCAGCGATGTGAAGAGGTTAACTTGGTGTTGAATTGGGAGAAGTGCCATTTTATGGTGCAAAAGGGCGTTGTGCTAGGCCATGTGATCACATCCAACGGGATAGAAGTGGACAAGGCTAAGATTGAAGTAATAGAGAAGCTTGGCGTTCCCAAAAGCGTCAAGGATGTTCGGAGCTTCTTAGGACATGCCGGATTTTACCGCCGATTCATTAAAGATTTCTCTAAAATCGCAAAACCTTTAAGCAATCTTTTAATTAAAGATAATGATTTCGTTATTGACGAAGATTGTTTGAATGCATTTAACAGGTTGAAGGAGGCATTGATCTCTGCACCAATCTTGCAACCACCGGATTGGTCTCAACCCTTCGAGCTCATGTGTGATGCAAGCGACTTTGCCATCGGAGCGGTGCTTGGGCAGCGCAAAGACAAGAAGCCGGTTGCTATCTACTACGCCAGCAAGGTGTTGGACCCCGCTCAAATCAACTACACGACCACCGAAAAGGAGCTTTTGGCCATTGTGTTTGCACTTGACAAGTTTAGGTCTTACCTTGTGGGATCTAAGGTGATCGTGTATACGGATCATGCGGCAATCCGGTATCTCCTAAGCAAGAAGGATGCCAAGCCACGCTTAATTAGATGGGTCCTTCTCCTCCAAGAATTTGATTTGGAAATCAAGGACAAGAAGGGTACAGAAAACTCAGTGGCCGATCACCTGTCTAGGCTGCGCTGGGAGGAGGAGGAGAGCACGAAAATTCCCATCGATGACTCCTTTCCAGACGAACACCTGATGAGTCTGAGTCACTGTTCGACCCGAGCAGATGTTCATTCGGACCGAGCGCCACCCCATTTTGATCAGCCAGTCGTTCATTCGGACCACTCGACGTCCCATTCGGACCCCTCTCCGACCCTGCCGACCTGTCACTCGGGTCGAGCACTTGACCAATCGGACCGAACGGACCTGACAGACGACGACTGGACTCAGCTGGCTATGCATATCCTCTCAGTCGAGGGGCACTCGAACCGAGCAGACCACCGTTCGACCCGAACAGAAGCTCAGCAGCTCAAAAACAAGCAGCCGTGGTATGCCGACCTGGCCAACTACCTGGCCAGTGGGGTGCTTCCTCCTGAAATGACTTGGCAAGAGAGAAAGAAGTTGAAAACAGATGCCAAGTACTACTTTTGGGACGAGCCCTATCTCTTCAAGATTGGGATTGATGACATCTATAGGCGCTGTGTGCCTTATGAAGAGGTTAGGCCGATTCTCTCTAGCTGCCACTCCTCCGCTTATGGCGGGCATGCTTCATTCTCCAAGACGGCAGCTAAAGTTCTCCAGTCAGGTTTCTTTTGGCCATCTCTCTTTAAAGACGCTCGTTCTTTTGTTCTTTCATGCGATCAATGTCAAAGAACGGGTAATATCACCAAAAGAAATGAAATGGCTCTCAACCCGATTCTTGAAGTAGAGATATTTGATGTTTGGGGCGTAGATTACATGGGCCCATTCCCGAGTTCCCATGGTTACCAATTTATCTTGGTTGCGGTAGACTATGTATCTAAATGGGTTGAGGCCATCCCATGCAAGGCCGCGGATTCAAGCTCGGTTATCAAGTTGTTTTCCAAGATAATTTTCCCCCGCTTTGGTGTTCCTAGAGCGGTAATCAGCGATGGAGGGAAGCACTTCATCAACCGTTACTTTGAAGGTCTATTGAAGAAGCATGGGGTCACACATAAGGTTGCCACGCCTTACCACCCGCAAACAAGTGGACAAGTGGAGGTGTCTAATCGGGAAATCAAGAGCATTTTAGAGAAGACGGTAGCTAGGACCCGCAAGGATTGGGCCAACAAACTTGATGATGCACTATGGGCCTACCGCACCGCCTTCAAGACTCCCATTGGCATGAGCCCTTTCAAGCTCGTGTATGGAAAGCCATGTCACCTCCCGGTCGAGATAGAGCACAAGGCGTATTGGGCAACCCGCGTGATCAATATGGACTTGCAAAAAGCCGGTGAAAAGCGCATTCTTGACTTACATGAGTTGGATGAGGTACGCTTGAACTCCTATGAAAATGCTAAACTTTACAAAGAGAAAACAAAATTTGTGCATGATAGGCATATTTCAAGAAGAGAGTTCAAGGAGGGCGATCTTGTGCTTCTTTTCAACTCAAGGCTCAAACTTTTCCCGGGCAAGTTGAAGTCTAGATGGTCGGGCCCGTTCCGCGTAGTGAAGGTTTTTTCTTTTGGCGCCATTGATATTTGTGACAAGAATTCGGAGCCATTCAAGGTGAACGGGCAGCGTCTCAAGCACTACATTGCTAGCGAGAACCAAGAGCAACTTCATGCCATCTCGCTTTCCGACCCCGACCAAGCCGAATAGAGCAAAACGGTCAAGCTAGGGACCATATAAACAAGCGCTTCTTGGGAGGCAACCCAAGGATTTCTCATTCCCTACCTTATTTAATTCTTAGTTTATTTTTCAGTCAAAAATAATGAAAATTATAAAAAAAAAAAAAAAAAAAATTATAAAACGAAAATAAAAAAATATATATACTTGATGATGATGTGTTCTATGAGACTTGATTTGATAAGGATCTTTGTTTGTTTACTTGTGTGCCTTGTAGGATTAAAAGCAAATTTAAGTTGCTCGTGCTAGAGCACCAAGGGTTAGAGAACCCATGCACGACCTCATACGAGCAGCAAAGATTGGATCAAGGCAGCAAGATGAGCCAATCCTGGAGAACTGTGGAGATTGAGGGCAGAAAAGCATAGGGGGTGCTTGCTGGTCGACTCGAGCAAAGTTCCACTCGACCCGAGTGGTCAATTCAAGTTTGGGGGGGGGACATCAAGGCGCTCGACCCGAGTGATCCGCTACTCGACCCGAGTGGGGTGCTCATCGACCCGAACGGACCTTCTGACAACATGGGACCCACTTGCTGACCACTCGACCCGGGCATGGGATCATTCGGTCCGAGTGAAATTGGTCTGACACCGTGGGACCCCACTGCAGGACACTCGGTCCGACTGGAGCTTCACTCGACCCGAGCAATGGACGAACTGGAGGGAAATTTGAACTGGAGGGCTTACTTTCCTAAGTAACCGTTGGACAATAACTTCTCCTCCTACAGTCGCGCCTTCCCACTCGCATCCCTCCATTATTGCGCGATTTTCTTCTCCCCAAACCGAGCACTCCCTCAAATACTCTATCTCTCTCATTTCTCATCCATTTCCACAGATCTAAAGTGCAAACTACTCCTCACTCTACTCTCCCTTCCTCTCCATTCACAGGAACTTGATTAAGCCTTTCTCCATCACATAAAAATTGAAGCACGAGGCCCAAGGCGTCCCTAGCACTCGAGTACAGAGCCGTCCTACCTCTATTCTCTTGCCACCAGGGGGATCTCCATTACCCTCTGGGCATCTGGGAGATCTGGTTTTCGTCGATTGGGTGGCATTTCGACTCAATTTCTTCTCTCTCCCTCGGGTTGCACTAAAGGACCTCTCACAGTCTCCTTTCTCCTTCAAAGCGTACTGCCATCCACTGCCTTCCTTGATTCTTACTCTCAACGGTTGCTCAGCCTCCTTCTCTGCCATTGGAGCCCTTTCGCTGCTATCCACCACTCACGACAGTGCAAACCATTGGTACAAGGTTTCTCTCCTCTTTTTCTCATTATTTAGTCATTCCTGGTAGTTTTGATCAACTTTGTGAGTGCATGCAAGTGATAGTACCAGTGATTTGAGGACTGTACCAAGTTTTTACCAGTAAACCAGGGTTCAGCACAGTACCAGGGTCAGTTTACCAGTCTAAGGGGTACTGCTCGACCCGAGCACCAGACCACTCGACCCGAACAACCTCCGGACTTAGCGAAAAATCAGCCAATTCCCCTGTTCGGTCCGAGCATCCACTCTGCTCGACCCGGACAGACCCCGTACTTAGCCAAGACCTCAGTTGCTCGACCCGATCGCTCCTCTCCTCGGTCCGAGCACTCCCTTATTCGACCCAGACCGGCCTCGATCGACTGTTCGACCCGGACAAGGCTACCACTCGACCTGGGCAGAGACTATGTCAGGCAGGCAAACGAGGTCCGGCAAGGGGAAGGAAGTGGCTGGCAGTTCCTCTCAGCCCCAGCAGCAGGGGGCCAGAACTATGGACCCTGCCTTGAGTCCTGAATGGCAGAGAAACCCTGAGGCTGCCCAATATGAGAAGGATGCCCATTTTCTCATGCCCTACGACTATATGTACAAGAACTACATGAAGATCCGGCGCCGGCCCCTTGAGCACACAAGATTCATGGATATGCCCACTCTGGAGAAGTTCGGGGTCGCCGAGCAGTTCTTGGAAATAAGCGCAGCAGCTGGCATTACCCCCGCCTTTTGGTCCCTCCACGACATCACCTTCCGGGTGTATACCCAAGAGTTCCTCTCTTCTCTCAAGCTTCTTGAGAGGGATGGCCGGGAATATATCTTCTTCCGGATGCAGAATAGGGGGCTCCGGATTCCTCTTGACGAGTTAGCCCCCGTCTTTGGTCTTACGGCTGGGGGCATCACCGAGTTCTATTGGAAGAGAAACCCCAATGACAATGTCACTAGAGAGTCGGTGTGGATAGCACTCACTGGGGGCCATTGCAAGTATCAATCCCGCCTTGTGCAGCACCCGGTCCTTAGGATCCTCCTCCGAGGCATTGCGGGCACGATTTTTGCTCGGGGAGAGACAGTCAACATTACAAATGCCAAGGAGACGGCTTTCCTTTGGCATTTGCTGCAGCCACAGCCCGCAAAAATTGATGTGTTAAAGGTAATGATTGAGCATTGGATTGCTCAAAGGGACATGGTGGGAGCCACTGGGAGCATCACGATGGGGGCCTTCGTCACCATCCTCGCCAAACACTTGAAGATCGCCGTCCCGGCCAAGAGCAATGCCACCGGGTTCTCCCGGTATGATGATGAGCGCTTCCGTGGGGCACATTTCATCAAAATAATGCATAGCGGGGCCGACATTGAAGGCAAGTACTTATGGTTGCGGGACCAAGGCAGCGACTTCTTCTTGCCCTACCCTCACAAGGTAGATGTCTCTAGCCCCGCTACTTGGGTCATTCCCCACGACTATGTGACCCCTGGTAGGGATGTTGCGGTCCAGCAGCCGGTGCCCATTCCGGCACAAATACCGGTCCAGATGGAGGTCGATCCACCCCAGCCACCGCCGCATTTTGAAGCCCCACAGCCCGAGGCAGCCCCTCACACGGGTGGAGATGACATGGCCGGAGCGCCATCTTGGGCCCGTACGCTTTGGAACATGATGACGGGCCTCACCACTCTCACCACCGAGACAAGGGATGAAGTGAGGCGCAACACCGACACACAAGTTGCCCATGGCCATCAGTTGGGCCAACTCACAGCCGAAGTGCAGCAATATGGGCAGCGCTTGAAGCGGGTGGAGCGCTTTGTGGATGATTACGAGCTTGCCCAACAGCTCGGTTACTGGCCCGGTGGGTATGAGGACCCCAACCTGTCTTATGATGAGAATGAGGAACAAGGAGAGACTTGTGGCGCCTACCGGTGGCAAGAGCACCCGTTACCCACTCCGACTGGCCCCCATCCATGGCAAGAGGCCCCTCCATCGGTCCAACCAGCGCTCTCCGACCCTTCCTTCTACCCACATCTCGCCAACCAGCCAGTGGTGCCCACCCAGCATGGAGAGGATCTCTACCTTGGCCTCTTTCCGACTTACGATGCTGAGATGCACTACAACACGCCTAGCAGCTCCTCCGGGGGCTCAACTTCTCACCAATAAGCTTGTAAGTTCCCTATTTTCTCCTATTTAATTTTTCTGTGAATTACATGCTCTGGGACATAGCATACTTCAAGTTTGGGGGGGAGTACGTAGGAGAAAAATCAAAATTTTAAAAGAAATGAGATGGAATTTTAGTGTTTTGACATTTTTCAGAGTCTCTGTTCGACCCGAACGGACCCTTTGCTCGGGTCGAATGCACAATGTTAGCAATATAATCTAGCAATAGGCTTTTCAATTACCGCTCGGATCGGATATCACTACCATTCGACCCGAGCGCACAACTGATCGACTCGAACACAGCTTAGGATTAGCTCTCTCTCTCTTACCTCTTCGTTCGGGTCGAGTAACTCACTGTTCGGTCCGAGCAGTAAGTCTGTTTTTGAGAATTTCGTCAAGTATTGACAAGAATTTGAATGAATATGTCTAGGATTTTGACTTTTGACTCACCTCACCTGATTTCACACTGTTTTAAAGGATTTTTAGCTGTTAAAAATTTTTCCACTAAGCATTAGACTTCCCAGCCTTCTCTTAATTAAGTCTTGCACCAATATACCGAAGTTGGGTCTCTTTAAAAAGATAGAACTCGAATTTGGGATGCTTAAATTTGTTAAATCACTTTTAGTCAACTCTCACAAGTTTTCATCGAGTGAACTGATTTGTAACTTAAAGTTTTTGTTAAAAGGTCTTATATCAAACTTGGAACGTATAAAATGAATCTAGACTTGGTTTTAATCGCTTGAATCACCAACAAGCAAGCTTAATCGGACAAATTAAATAGTTGTGAACATGAGGGTGTGAAAGGACTTCAATAAAATCAAATCAAATTAAGACATGATAACGGAGTCACTAGGAGCCCTGGCCCAAGTGTACCGTGGCCTTGGTCGTGTGACTACCTGTTTGATCTTCCACAAACAATTGGAGAAAGGATTACGGAAATTGCTAGGAGCCCTGGCCCAAGTGTACCGTGGCCTTGGTCGTGCAATTATCTATTTGATCTCCCCAGTACGTCATGTGCTGGTAGCACGATCTAAGTCCCATTAGCATAAAACCCTAAGTGATGTAATTCACCACAACTCGACTTAAACAAATCAAATTGGTGAAATAATTCGTTGAGTTAGATTCATTATAAATTTTCCAACTTGATAAAATTCTCTTTGCAAAATTTTTAAGTTATAGAAAAGAACGGGTGATTGAAATTGAGATTGCTTGTGATTTAGTGAAGTGAAGCTAGAGTTTTGGAGTTTAAAGGGGCTTAATTAGGGATAAGAGAGGCAATTATTGATTAAGGGAAATGCTAGAGTTTGGGTTTATTGGAAATTGAATAATAGCAATTTAATTGACGTGTGGAACTAGACATAGACATTTTTAATTTCTTGACTTTCATAGATTGAGTGTTTATTCTTCGTTGCAAGTTTAAGTATTGTCCAAATTTCTAAGCTTAGAGTGTTGCTTGGGGACAAGCAAAGTTTAAGTTTGGGGGGATTTGATGTCATTATTATTTGTAGGTATTTGGACCATACTTGGCACTCAAATGATACTCAAACCATTAAAATGCTTGACAATTTATCATGTTTTTCCAGGATTTGGCTATGCCGTCGTTTCTTCTTCTATTTTACAGGGTTTTAGGTGATATTCGAGTATTTTGATGATTCTCAGCACTTCCTCACGCTAGACGACTCATTCCTAGCATGGAGCAAAGCTAGACGTCTCATTCCTAGCATATGGCACCCTTGTCCGGCCTCCACTCGGACTGATCGACCCTCTGCTCGACCCGAGTGGATCTCCGCTTGGATTTGACGCGACACAGAGCCACAACCGCCACCTTTTCTTGACCGCTCGGACCGAATGGACTCTTGCTCGGCCCGAGTGCTCCACATGATCGACCCAAAATGTGCTTAAGTTGCCAAGCCTCTGCTGACTGCTGTTCGGACCGAGTGAACCTTTCGTTCGGGTCGAGCAGTATGCCGACTTAGCATGTTTTGGCAACTTTTCAAGAAAGGAATGCCATCTTTTGGTAAGATCTGGCCGACCTAGTGCCCTAACTTGCTCCCCAAGTGCCTGAGACAAGTATAGAAGGCAGCTTCTTCGACAGAATAAGGGCTGGACCCTTGGAGACGTTTTTCACGCTGATTTTCACCACAAACCCTAGTTCTTACTCTTGCTTTTGAGGCGACGGCAGCAGCACCAGTTGAGACACGCATCCACCATCTTCCATAGCCGATAGGATTGATTGAACAAGTCTAGAAGGAGTATTTGTTTATTTCTTCTCTTACTTTGATGATTTATCTTATGGCTTGTATCTTATTTCTGCACTTTATTATTGTTGTTTATGCTACTATGTTAGGCTAGATTTTATGTAGTCTTAGGAGTAGGAAAGTAATGGACGTTTGGATGTTATGACTTGATCTATTTTGTTATGATATGACTTGTTATTGATCTGTTTTGTATTATTGATTATTGCTTGATTGAATTGCTTGGCTTGATTTAATTATACTTCTAGATTCGGCCACATCTAGTTAAGTCTAAAGTTAAATAGGTTGAGTTAGTTTGATTGAGAACTTGGAGTAAATCTGTGATCCGAAAGGGGAGATTAGTTAGCATCAAAAGTGCAACGTTTAGATAGGTTCAAAAGATCATCTAAATATTCCTAAGAACACAAACAGATCAGTTAGGTTAATTAATTTCTATACCAAAAGTTGTGAGTTAGTTAATCCTATTAGGGTGAGTTTAGATTGACCAGACCCTTGCCCAACAAGCGAAAGCTGAGGATTAGAAGTTTAGGATCAACAAACAAGCCCTAGATCGAGTTATAGAGTAATAAAGTAAACTCGTTTGAGCACCTATGCCTACTGCTCGGACCGAGTAAGGTCGTTGTTCGGGTCGAGCAGGATGCATTTGCTTGGTTTATTTGTTAAGTTATGAAAGTAACTTGATCGATAATTCCGAGTCCAAACTAAAGTGAAATCCGAGTCCTAAGACGCCCTTTTATTCTGTTATTAAACCCCAAAAATTTATTATTGTTTGTTAGTTAATTCTTATAACAAAAGACCCGAAAATATACCTTAGTTAGTTTATTATTGCAATTGTTTTTATCTTGTTATTTAATCCAAAATTCACTAAAAATCATCTGTCTAGATTTTGAGAACGAATAAGTCTGGTATTCATAATCCGTCCCTTGGGTTCGACCCTAAAACTTTACCGATAACGACTAGTGAGGTTAAGTCTTAGGTACAAATTTATTTGATACTTAGGTTTTAAGCCTTCATCAGCCAGCTAATTTTTAGTAAAGGTGCATGCATGCCTGCAGCACACTTTTTTCTCGAGGATGTATGTACATTTAGGGAACTTTGTTTTTTGCATGCATGGAGCCCTTTTCTTTCTCAAGAATGCATGTACATTTTAGGGAACTTGGTCTGTTGCATGCATGGAGTCCATTTCTTTCTCAAGTACACATGTTTGTTTGGTGAACTTGGTGAATTACTTGTCATCAATTGCATGGCAGAAGTTGGCATAGAAGTGTGAGTAGGAAAGATAAAGGCTACTGTGGTGGTGGATATGATGAATAAATTCTATTCATAGTTTGGGAGGTTGGATATAATTAGGTTTATTTTTGCTTAAGCATTCTTTGTACAACTTATTGATAATATTTTTGAAGTTGATGAGATATGACGGTCAAACTGAAAACTAATCAATCTGATTGCTTCCAGCATGTGGAATTTTGCTGACTTGAAAATGCTTAAGATATTTGATTGAAAGTAAGATATACTAATTAAAACTTTCCTTAACTAACAGGATTGCATAGATCTAACGGTGGAATTTCATATGCAAGTTCTAGTTTGGCTTGGAGTGTGATGCGATATCCTTCAATTATAATTTTGTGATAAGGATCAGTAGATAACATTACTATATTTCGTCTAATGAATAATTTGACTATCCGGGTAGTTGTATAATGGATCTTTTTTTTTCTTTTATTTTTATTTTTTTTCATCTTTAATGGATATCTCAAATGGATACTTATGAACAACCTGATGTTTTGCTCATTTTATGACATTGTAGTGTCTTTTAATTGTTGCTTGAAATTAATATAGTTGTTCTTATGTTTGAGAATGCATGTGGTTTAAGTTGGAGAGTTTTAAATGCTAGAGGTAAAAAAATGAGGTATAATGCTAGTATGCACAATGATGTACGCCTCAATAATCAGCAGTAACTTGCTCAGAGTTGGTGCAGCATATCTGCCACATTGGTTGACTTGATGATCTTTTTTTTCGGCTAGTAGGTTAGTAATGGTTTTGTATTTCTTAAGAGCATCCATTTGGGTTGTTTTCTTGCTCTGATTGCTTTTATTGTAGATGTGATATTATATTAATCCTTTGTGTTCGGTACGGATGCCTTTTTTGAGGAATGAGTCCAACAAAGAATGTACTGGCTCGAGAATAACAATGTCATTACATATTACGTGCAAATGTGATGAAAATCGATGTTGAGAAATGAGGAACGTGACCGGGTTTGAGGGACTATGCATGGTTGGGTTCTGCGAGAATGCTAAGAAGCGACAGGGGAAGAATTCCACATTTCCTAATTATAGTTAATCAAAGAATAATCTTAGGATATAGGTCTGTGCAATTTATATTGTTATAATTGCATCATTATCTTCATATAGAACGCCAGCGAGTTATTGAAATCATTTTATTGTTCAGACCTGTATCCATAAATCTGACTAGATACTATAGATTTTATCAGTAAACTGTTTATTTTCTAAAATAATGATGGTTGTTAGATCCATAGCATTTTTCGTTTCTAGAATTCTAGTTTAATATATATTCCATCGAACATGCACATGGACACAGAACAGAACACAACCCTTCATACACCAAGAAAGATGAGGGTCCCACATCGCACTACATGAAGATATGGTCCTACCAGGGCTATTTGTACAAGGTGCACACAAATCAAATAGAAGAGGACATCTCCTCCTCTGTAGATCCACGTGAGTTTGTCTTCATGCAACCTTTCATACAATGGTTCATATTACAGCATGCTTTGAGTAATATCGACTCGCCACACATTAGCTCAGTAAAAAGTGTTAGGAAAAACTTAGCTGAGCACTATTCATTCCTTATTTAGGATATATGGCTTTTCAAATATGCACAAACCCAAAATTATCAAAAAGAAAATAAGGAAAAAACAGAAACAAAAAAAAATAAACACGTCATAGCATAAACAAGGCAATTTTGTGGGATGGGGCCTAATATGTTGAGATTTTAAGCCGTTCGATCGCGCCAAGTCCACGCTGATCTTAAACACATGTCGTTGAGCCTATTGTGTTGCATTGTATTATTATCATTTTTTTTCTATTTTTTATTATTTTATAACTATTATTTTTGGATAAAGGGTGGTGTACTTGGGACCAGTATCCTCTATCCATCGCAATAGAGATGGGTAGAATACCCATCTCATCACGACCGTCCGATTTAATCTGGACGGTTCATTTTTTTCGGGCCAATATTTTTTTTCGGGAGTGATGGAATTCACGGGGCTCTTTTAGCCGTTGAGATTAAATCAGACAGCTCACGCAGAGCGATGGGCACTCTAGCATGGGTAGAGGATACGGTTCCGGTGTACTTGTGTCACCCACTTGCGTCATCGCGCCGCGCGTCCATTCTCTATAGAAATCCGTATTCCCTTCGAGGCTTCGACCCTTTTACCTCTTTCATCACTCTTCTACTCTCTAAAAAAATGGGAAAAAAAGAAAAAAGAAGCGGCGGTCGCTCGATCTCCACCCGATTGTCACTAGATCGTCGCCTGTAGGAGACTTGCTCCACCTCTTCCCCGTTTGGCACACCGACAGGGCTCTTGCTCATCAGAAATTCAGTCACCTCGCCACCTTCCAATTCACTATCTCACAGTCACAGCAAGCCGATGGGAAGGCAGAGGTTGAAACGGGATTGGGCCGGCCTTCCAGCCGACTAGGTGCAAATCATAGGTGAGAACTTCTCACTATCTCACTGAGAAGGCTTCCACCACCAACGTCGGATATATCCATCTCCGGTTTGTGTGTAAGGCCTGGCGAAGAGCCCTGACTCCCAACCCCCGCCATCTCCCTCCCCAATCCCCCTGGCTTCTGCTTCCCAAGACCCCTAACGATCTCTGCCGCAGGGAAGGTTTAGACCAATCTGAACTTAATTTCTATGATCCCTTTGACTCCAAAACCCATCGTTTTCGGTTGCCGTACATCAGAGAAGTACATCTGTGGCTCCCCCCATGGCTGGCTCGTTTTGGAGCATGATAACAGACTCTCATTGTTCAACCCAATCACCCAAATGGTCAAGGACCTTCCTGCATTGGATGCCCCTCCATCCATTTTGGATTCTGCTCCTTTTAGCCGGGTAGATCCCTCCAAAGCAATGCGTACTGAAGGAAATTTTGTCATGCAATCCCTCCGAAGATGGTTGCTTCGTGGTGGCTTGGTTTACAACAAAATCAATTCGGCAGTTGGGCTTCTGCCGAATTGGGGATGCTCACTGGACCAGCCTTCAGAAGCGGGACCGGGATGTGGGTCAAATAATGCTGATGGATTTGACATACCATAAGAACTTGGTTTATGTGGTCAATAGAAAGGAAGTGCTGGTTTACGACCTCCAGGACCTTTCTGTGAGGACATTTCCTTCTAAAATCAGCTACAACAGATGTACTGACCGTATAAATCTTGTTGAGGGATTCAGAGACTGGTGAGCCCTTTGTAGTAAAAACTACCGAATGTCATGAAACATATAAATTTTTCGTATATAAGTGGTTTGATAATAAGAAAGAATGGTGTCTGGTGTATAACATCGGAAAGCAGGTGCTATTTTTCAATTGGAGGCATTGTATAAATCTGCCCTTGGGGGAAGGGCAAAAGGAAAAGCGAGAGAATGAATTATACTATGATGTACAGTGTCCTGTGAGCATTAAGAACTTTCGTGTTGGCATCAATCGGGTGAATTTGGAAAGTTGGAAGGATGTTCAGAAATACCCTAGCCCCCATCGAAGTATTTCGTTCAGTGTGTGGAGACACAATCTGGGTTTCACCAAACCTGATCTAGTTCTCTTCTATCTCCAGGTACTGATCTGTAAAGTATATATTGTATATGTTACATTTTTTTCAGCAAACACATATTTATGGTTTTAACTGATTTAGAATGGTCGTTAGTAGTTATATTTGGTCTCTACGTGGTTTCTGACAGAAAAGCATATTTTCGTTGTCAGCGTAGTTTCTGACAAATTTTTTTTTTTATATCTAGTTGTTTCTCCTTTCTTCAGGTATTGATCCATAAAGTATATTATGTATGTTATATTATTTCAGCAAATTCATATTTATGGTTTTCAACTGGTTTAGAACGGTCGTTAGTAGTTATTTGGTCTCCACGTGGTTTCCGACAGAAAAGCATATTTTTTGTTAGCATAGTCTCAACAAAAAAGATACTTTTAAAGAAGTCAATCATGAAGAGACTCGACTGAAAGTTTTTTGCACTCCTAGATGGAAATTACAGCTCAAATGCAAACGTTGATAAAAGAAGTCAATTATGATTTCTATCTATCAATTGCTAATCAAGATCATAGAATTTAATCTTAAAATGTAACGGATATCGTTGTATTTTGCATTTGTAATTGATCACGTGTCATGTATTGTATCGAATCATTAAGATACTTTTAACTTAATTCTTCAAATTAAATAAAACCAGCATGAACGTATATTGAACTAATATCATTAGAAGAATGGGTAAAGTTAATACTATATATTGGATAAATTTCAAAGGTTTTTGAGATCAATGAATGCTCTGGCCGGTATTGACACTGACTGAATTGATGAAAGCTTGTCAGTGTATTCTCTTTTTCTCAAAAAGGATTATTTAAACTTTTGTTAGGCTTGATCATCTACTTAGAACGTGAGTTACTAAAACTTGGCCTTGATTGTAGAAATTTTACAAGCCTATTGACAATGACGGGTTATTTGGGTTTCTCAAGGAGTTTTTAACGAGTGAAGACCATGAACTCAGAGCAAAAACATGCGGTGCCATTGAACATATGTGCCAGCACGATTGCCTTTTTTATGAACCTCTAGTAAGACAACATTTTTGCTGATATCTCTGCCATGGTTTTGTGATAGTGCAAGTTTTGATCTCAAGTTGTAGTGCATAAGAATGCAGTTTCTAACTATAATCCACATATCATTGTACTCATCGTAATCCAACTTGGGGAGTTCTGCTATGGTGTTCGATGAATTAAAACTTGCCTTACATCTTTTTTGGTTTAAATTAACGTTGGAAAAAAACAAAGAACAGATTTTATCAATTCCTCCTCTTTCATCGAAGTTCACATAATGAGTTTGGTTTTTGTTCTCTAGAGATGAAACTTATTTCTGTTCTTGGCGAAGAATGGAATTGTTGATCTCTTGACAGATAGATGTGCTGATACTGACAAAGAAACCCATAAATTTGCATGTTTTTCTGTGAGATTCTACCGCTTTCATGCTGTCCAAATGGAAATTGTTTTATTTAAGAATTTTTATTGGCATATGATTTTTCAAATGACAACATGAGTGGAATGACTCAGAATTCTCTTGGCCCACTTGCCTTGGCAGCAGAAAAGTGTCAATGATAACGGTATTGTGTTTATCTCATCTAGCAGTAGGCCAGTAGTAAAATATTAAATATCAACATCCCAACAGGCAAACACCAAAACCAGCCTTGCAATACAAATACTGGCATTTAAAATAATACGTAACTGTCTGATTAACCAAAGCAGTTCTGTTGTGTTATCTATCGTTAGGTGGCAAATGCAGCTTACCACAATGATAGGCCGTATTAAATTTTGAGAAGATCAATACCTCAGCTTACGAAACTTCTGCTGGCATCAGAGGAGGACACGATGAAAGCCAATGCTGCTGGCACTCTGAGCAACCTCTTACGGAATTCAAATCGGCTTTGTGAGGCACTTGTCGCTTCTGGAGCCATCCAGGTAACATTTTCAACATGAACATTTTAATGTTCTCTTTTTATGGTTTTTTATTTATTTATTTTTTTTTTGGACAAAGTAACAGCCGTACAACCCAACTAACTTTCTGGTTTCATGTCGTTATAACAATTCTGGTTTAGAAATCCATATTATGCTATATATCTTTACTGTTCTGGCGTGCTATTGTTTTTTCTGGGGTCTCAATTGACTTATTTATATCTTGGCGATGCGTGACATATTCTTCTGCCCCCTTTATTTGCAGTCATTCTGAGCCTACTTTTATATTCTTTTATTCTATTTCTATTTATTTTTCGAATGACTGAAAAATGCTACAAAAAAATTAAAGTGCTGCTAACCTTTCACGAGGTCACTAAGTCATATCTAAGCAAAATGATGCTTATCAAATTTTATTAAGAAGTACATTAGATGAAAAAAAAAAGTCTATAAAACAGTAAAATAAAGGGATTTATTTGTCAAGCCTCCAGCCTCCTATGTTCCATCTGCTATTCATTTTAAATCATTATATCATTTGCAGGCTCTTTTAAAGATAGTCAACAGTTATTCAACCATATTGCTCTTAGTCCAGCCAGAAAAGATGTGATAAACGATTTGTCTCTAAAACCCGTGCTTGTTGCTTTGCGAAAAATGTGCCAGCATTCCCTCTGTAGGTGCTGCATCGCTCTTCTGACCTCTTCACTTCTCTCTCTAGCCTCAGTAAGTGCCTTGATTAGGAAGCGGACACCATTGCTACAATATCCAGAGCCAATCAGGATTGAGGGTGCAATATTTACTGGGCACCTTTGTAATTTGTTCTGTATATATGAATTTCTGTACAAGTTTTGGGTGAATTCCTTACGAGTTTTCTTTGATTTTTCGTAAATTGATTCCAAATTTTCATGCTCTTTGTGTATTTGACCTTCATATTTTAGTTAATCATCTAAAAGAGCTACGGAGTGGTCTTAATTAGCTTTTGTTTTGGAATGCAACTTGCACCAAAAAATGGGACCTTCAAACACAAATTGATTTTTAACAGGAAACAGCCCAACTAAATTCCTTCAAACACTCAAATTGATTCCCAACTAGTTTATTTACCGTTCTAGTCTTCAAATAAAAATAATTAACCTCTTGAATTCTATTAATTAGTGGCATTTTGTTTTCAACTTTTCATAGTTGATTATGCTAATAATTTTAAAATTAAATATGACTTTACGAAATTTGGAGAAAAATAAGGCCATTCACCCTTCACTTAAATACTGCACGAAGGTGGAATTGAAAACATCAGGTTTACTTCTATCTAAAAAAAAAGAGAAAACATCAGGTTTACGGTTTACCACAACCAAAGCCCTTAAATGCAGCGCCTTTCTTTTATTAGAAATTCAAAAAATAGCGTCAGAAATACTGTGCTCTGTCAGAAAAGGAAAATTTAGACTATGAAATTCTAGAACTCAAAACTATCTGCATAGAAGCTGTTGAGTAACGGAAAGGTTTTTTTATTGATAACTCGTGGAAATAATGAGATACCATTACAACGATAGTGTATGAAAATAGAAAAAGAGGACGAACGAGGGAAGGAATGCTGGTATTTGGTATATTAAAAGGGCTTGCCTAAAACTTTTATACTGGTCGTGAAGTTCAAGTTAAAATTTCTGTTATTACTTGCTTTTGATTTAAAGATTGCAAGCTTTAAAATTAATTATATTTTTATCCAAATTTATTAAAAATCGAATTTTAATACTAAAATTATTAACATAATTATTTATGGAAATAAATATTTGAATTAATAAAAGTTAACGGATAAATATTCAAATTTTGAAAATTATGAAAATAAATTTACCAATTGAGAAGATTCGAGAGATTCATATCCGATATCTCATTTTCGCCGAAACAAGAAGTTCGAAAAGTTCTAGAGGCGCGTATCTAATATCCTATTTTGCTGAAATAGAAAGGAGTAGAAAGGGAATAGGAAATAAAAAACGCTTATTTGATATCCTTATATATATCTCTCCTCGTTTAGCAAGCCCTTGTGGAAACACTTGTCTCGTCTCTTTCCTTTTTCCACCAAGTCTCCAACGGCACCAATTCAACTGAGACCGTAATTTCAAGATCTTCAAGATTCTATCTTCTGATGGCCAGGCAGAGGTCCAAATGGGATTGGGCTGGCCTTCCACCCGAGTTGGTGACAATCATCGGCAAGAAGGTCACCACCAACACAGAATATACTCGTCTCCGGTCGGTTTGTAAGGCCTGGCGAAGAGCCTTATCTCCCTACACCCGACATCTACCTCGCCAAGCCCCCTGGCTCATGGTGCCTATCAATGCCTTGGGAAGAGAAGGCCATGAAGACATCGCTGAACTTGTTTTCTACGACCGCTTTCGGTCCAAAACCCATCGGTTTCGGTTGCCGTACATCAGTGGCAAGCACATTTGTGGCTGCTCCCATGGCTGGCTTATTCTGGAGCATGACCGCAAAGTCTCAGTGTTCAACCCTATCACCCAAATTTCCATTTATCCTCCTCCCTTTGATGCCCCTCCAACCCATTTGAACCAGATATTCTTTGTAGAAAAGGCAATTTTGTCTTGTAACCCTTATGAAGATGGTTGCATTATCGTGGTTGGCTTCAAATTTCAAAACACTCACTTGCCAACACATAAGGAGTTGCGCTTCTGCCGGATTGGGGATACTCACTGGACCGGCCTTAAGACGCTGAATGAGCCTGGAAAGCTGCTGGATTTCACATGCCATAAGAAGTTTATTTACACGATCAGTAAAAAAGGGGAAGTGTCAGGTTATGACACTCAAGATCAATCCGTGAGGACATTTCCTTCTAAAATCAAATACAGACCTTCATATGGCCGATATAGTCCCTTTCGTGACGAAATAAATCTTCTTGAGGGAGATTCAGAATCCAATGAGCCCCTTGTTGTCAAATACACCTTAAAAGACAACACACTTGAGAGGAGTAAAATTACTGTGTACAAGTGGTTTGGTGATATGCAGAATTGGTATCAAGTGTTTAACAAAGGAAAGCGGGTGATTTTTTTCAATGAGGAGCATTCTATTAATCTACAAGTGGAGGAAGGGCCAGAGAAAAGACAAGAGAATGAATTATACAATTATGTAACGCGCAAGGTGGGCAAAGAAATTGCTTTTGCTGGCATCAATCTTGTGTATTTCAAAAGTGGCATGGTTGTTCTGCAAAAACCTCGCACCATTGAAGAACTTGTTACAGGGTCTGGTTGCCCCATGTGGATAACACCTAGCCTGATCTAGCTGTCTTGGAGACTTGATAGTTGATAATTTGTTAGAGTGAGATAATTTTGTAAGAGTGAGGTTATTGATGATTTGAAACTAAATTTGATTTGGGAGTATTTTTAATTGTTTAGTGTAACTTTTTGTTTTTTAAATTTGAAATCCTAGTAGTGGATGTCTTCTTTTGTCTAATATATTTCCTGAGGTTGTCCTTTTTTCAATATTCTAGCCCCTTTTTAGTTACAGTAGATACTATTAGAGTATTTTGTCTGAGGATGTCTTTGTGTTTGTTTTGAAGAGCTACGAATTCTTGAGTCACACAGATGCAGTATGTATATGAGATGCTCAATGAACAATATTGTCTACTAATCTTTTAAGTAGTTTTAAACGTTTTCTTCTTTCAAGAAAGCTTGATGAGTGCTTAATATTAGCGTATAGTTAAATTATTATGCCTCAAAAATTAGGTGCATTATTCGCGATTTATATTAGGGGAATTGTAAATGTCCGTCAAAGTTAATGAAGAAACAACTTTCTAAAAAAGGAGAGATTTTAATAACATAATTAAGCAGAAACCCCTGATAATAGAAATAATAGTCAAACGGCTCCGACAAGTTAAATTATCCTCTTCTGGATTTTTCCCCCCTTTTTTTCCTTCTTAGCAGAGTTGTTGTATGTGGCATAGCATGGTTCTATGCTTAATTATACCTCTTTTGCTTTACATAAATCTTTTAGTTAACAAGATTGCCTTCCTCGATCTGATGCACCATTTGCTTAGTTTTCATATTTTTTTTTATTTTTATTGTTGTCTTCTAATCGATCCATCTTTACTGGTATAATAACAATTAATTAAAATGGTGTGAACATTGAAGACGAGCCTTCTTATTGCAAAAGTACCTTGCCAATGTATTTAACCAGTATATAACAACTCACATTTAAGCAATAACCAGAGTACCAGAGATTAAAAATTACCAATTAGAGCTATCAATTAATCTACGCTTTATCATTTAAATTTGTAAAAATGTAATCCGTAGATGTATGTTGATGCCACATTTCAAAAAATGCTGGCATTTTTTGAAGCAAGTTCGTTTAAGTTTTTGACCCATAAAGTATTGGTACTATGTAGTAATATTTTAGGGGGCGTTTGACAATACCATAGATTAGTAAGATTAAAGTAAATACTTTTTAAGCAACACAATGGATTAGAACTTCAGAAGTTAACAAATTAGCTTATTGGTAATAAGTTAGACTAACCTCATGAATCCAAATCCCCCCAACAGTAGTATAATTAAGTTCTGCGAAACTTTGCTCTTATAAATTTAAATGATACTTAGTGAGGAAAAAAATCAGCGTCTTATTTTTTGTTGAAACCTAAATTGAAAACTGTACTAATGAGGACTACAAAGAGAACAAAAGAAAAATATTAAAACGTTCCTATTGAAATTTCATAATTCAAATACTCCTTTAAAGGCACATAATTTTATCCACGTGGTAACTCGGAATTTGCCGCAAAATTCCCTGTGGAAGAAAAAAAGAAAACAAAAGAGAAAAAAACAATGGAAATTCAATCACTGCTCTTTCCTAATCGGCCTCACTGCATCAGCCCAACTAAGCTCAATACTCCGCGGCTCGGCCCAACAGGCAACAGCCCAGCTCAGGTCATCTCTTTAATCACTCCCCAGTCCAGTCCCCGTACAAATCGACAGGAAACTCTCGCGGCTCGCGGTTCCTCTTTCCCAATTCCCCCATCTTATTCTCCCACTCTAAAACCTTCTCCAACTGAGACATTCAAAATTGAAATCGAGCTCGAGATGGTTTAACTTTACTCAGATACTCATGGAAATGCAGAGGTCGGAACCTGATTGGGCCGGCCTTCTACCTGAGTTGGTGGCAATCATCTGCGAGAAGGCATCCACCACCATCGACCGATATATCCATCTCCGATTGGTGTGTAAGGCCTGGCGAAGAGCCCTAACCCGTCCCCGAAACCTTCCTCCACAAGCCCCCTGGCTTCTGCTTCCTCGGATCACAGAAGGTTCTGACCAATCTGATGAACTTATTTTCTACGATCCCTTTCAGTCCAAAACCCATCGGTTCCAGTCGCCTTACGTCCGCGGCAAGCACATCTGTGGCTCCTCCTATGGCTGGCTGGTGCTGGAGCATGACCTCAAATTCTCATTGTTCAACCCAATTACCCAATGTACCATCGACCTTCCTTCCTTTAATGCCCCTGCTACCTTTTTCGATTATGATATTATGGGCCTATGTGCACAAAGGGCAATGTTGTCCGGCAATCCTTCAGAGGAGGGTTGCGTTGTCGTTGCTTGGTTTTCAATTTTTACAAATTGGGAGTTGGGCTTCTGCCGGATTGGGGATACCCAATGGACTGGCCTTCTGACGGGGGAGAGGCGGCAACATCTGTTGGATTTTGCATGCTGCAAGAACTTGGTTTACGCGGTCAATGAAGAAAAGAAAGTGTCAGTTTATGACCTTCACGACCTTTCTGTGAGGACTTTACCTTCTGAAATCGAATACAATGGCCAAAATGGTCTTACGTTTGAACGAATATATCTTGTTCATGGAGATTCAGAATCTGGTGAGCCCCTTGTAGTCAGAAGAACTGCCTATGTTTCTATAACCAAGGAAGTTTTCATGTATAAGTGGTTTGATGATAGGCAACAATGGTGTCAAGTGCAGAACATTGGAAAGCGGGTGTTTTTTCTGGATAATAAACATTGTATTAATCTGCAATTGGAGGAGGGTCAAGAGGGAAGGCAAGGGACTGAATTATATTATGATGTGAGGCATTATCTCTCTGACTCTGCACCTACTTTCTTTGGTGGGAATTTTAATGTTGGCATCAATCAGGTGGATTTGAATAGTGGAACACATGTTCCACTAGATCATCGCCCAACAGGAGTATTTCTTTTTAATGCATTTGAACTCCCAATGTGGGTTACTCCTAGCCTGATCTAGCTGTCTTAGAGGCTTGAGAAATATGATCCCTTGCGCTTTTCCAGGTATTGATTCAAATCTCTTCTTTCTTCAAAATATGTTGTATGATTGCTGCATTGAATACATATAAATTGTTTTCTAGTGATCTAGGTTGATTGTTAGGTTACATTTGCTGTCCAAGAGATTTAGGACAATAAAAATGCAATTGTTTTCTTGTTAGCATATCCTCATTGGCTGGGATAACAAAAGTGCGGGACTGATTGCTAAAAATAAACACAAAGACAGTTGATTATCATTACTTTGACCTATAACTGCACAAAATGCGCCCTTACAGAAGTAGCATGCCAAGTCAGAGATATGGTTGGTCTACCGTCACATGGAACATTTTAGTAAACTGAAAAGTGGAAAATTTAGGGTTTGTTTGGCATCATTTGTCTTGACTCTTGATGTTTTTCTTTTTAGGAAATTGCATCTTCATTTGTAAAAATTAAATCATGAACTACCAGTGCTCAATTATTTTTTTTATCCAATATATCCCCAAATGAAGCAAAAGGACTTCATATTATAATTTTAGATATGCCATATTTTGCTACCACCATTATGCATACTGGACACCTATTTAGGTATTGACCAGCGGAGGTACTGTTAGTTGATTATGTATACTAAGGTCTGGTGGTAATATTTGATTTTGATATTTACTAGCAATAAGACTAATAATAAATGTAGAAATCCGATACTTAATAATAGTGAATACTTATACCTGTCAGATTAGATCTGAACTTTCACTAGGAACAATTGATCAGGACTTGAAAAATTCAATAAGACCAACGACAGATGGTCGGGATATTAATTTATTAATGTTTTAACCCTGATCGATGAGGGGTGGGGTGGTGGGGGGGGGGGGGGGGGGGGTTAATGCATCTCAAACCTTACACTATTCACTATTGCTGATATTTTATTTCCATAAGCTAAGAAACAAGCGGATATTCTTGTATCTATAGTTGATATTATCTTTTACTGTTATGATGGAAGATTTGGGAACATAGGTGGAGAGGCAGAGAAATGAGGGAGGAAGGGACTCAATAAATATTACAAAACCTACTATGTTCATTAGCGGTCAGCATTGTTTTTGTAAACTTTTTTTGCGATGCTTAGCGACCTGAAAGAATTAGGAGAGGAGATTTGGCAAAGAAACAGAACTGAGAAAATAATTGCAGTTCAACATCGTTTTTGGAAATTCAATTTCTATCTTCATGCCCTTTGCAATTTGAACACATTTTGTTTTCTTCAGTAAAAGAAATAAAATAATAAAAGTGAATTAAATCCCAGAAAATACAATATGTCCTTATTTATCTGAATTGAAATTTGTCTGTGATCTCCTTAGCTAATTAATTTTACAGGCAGAACTTTTTTGTTCTTTTGTAGCGGATCTTGTGTAAAATTTCAATACAAACAAATTTTCAACTAATTAATTTATTTAAGGATGCATGTGGTTTTACAATTCATAGACAGTGCTGGAGTTTTTTGCTGCAAGAGCTTGTCAAACGAAGGTGTTGCATCCTTGGTACCCCTACAGAAGAATACAAATGCATTTTGTTTTCAGTAATTATCTTGGGATAATTTGGACTTCTAGGAATATGTTTTTTTCCCCTTTCAATTCACCCACACATTTGAAGAAATTTCCCTGCCCTCTGCATTCATGCTTCTTACTAAAAGTTCCGCTTTTACTCTGAAAAGTGAAAAGTGTAATGAATGTTTGTTACTAAATCATGGATTCTTTGTTTAGTTGCATGCATGCAAAACACTTCTTTCTCATTTATGACGTGCGTTTATTGAACTTGGTGAATTACTTATTTTGTCAATTGTAATACTGAAATTGACATATAACTTTGATCTTGAAATACCGCGGGCCAACATGGCGTCTAAGTCTAATCGACTTTTTCTGTTAATCTTGAAATACCGCGGGCCAACATGGCGTCTAAGTCTAATAGACTTTTTCTGTTCCAGCATATGGAATTTTTTAACTTGAAATGCATAGATTATCTGTTAAGAGTGAGATACTAATTACGCCTTTTTTAATTCAATAGGAATTATAAATTTTAATGATGGAGACTTCATATTCCTGCTATAAGCATCACCGACAATCTAAAGCGATATCCTTCAATAATGCTACAAGGCTAGGATCAGAAGGTTACATTGCTGATGTGCCTGCTAATTGATGATTCGGGCATGCGATATCAAAATTTGAAACTAAAATTTGAGTTTTGAGTATTGTAACTAGTTCATGTCTACTTCTTTTTTTTTTTAAAAAAAAAAATCAAATTAAAATCCCTATTGGATGCCTTTTTTAGCCTAATCTTCTTTCTGATGTTGTTCTTCCTTTAATATTCTAGTCCCTTTTTGACTGGCGCTAGATATTAACAGAGTTGTTATTTTGTTTGAGGTTGTCTCTGCTTTTTTTTTTAAGAGTTCAAATGCTTGCAATATAAACAACATGCGCAATGCCTCGTTACAAATTTGTTTGAAAATTACACATTTTTTATTTAAAAAATTGTAACTTCCTATATAGAAATATGTTGATATCTTGTGAATCATGTATAAATTTGATATTATGCAATGTCGATACATGCGGATATTTAATGAAACGGTGTGGTACGTTGTGATCATTGGATATTGCATTAATTTCTTAATTTAACTTCTGCTAAGCTTAGAAAACAATGATAGTTTCAAATAAAGCATCTATAAGGACTAAAAGAGGGCACAAGGAAAATTATAAAAATTGAAATTTAATAATGAAGTTGCAATTGAGAGTATAAATATTGTCGTTACATCTTTGAAATTGAAAGTATTAAGACTAATTTTCGTTACATATTTGCCGAGAAATTCCATGAGATGAACCAAGGAAATTATAAGCTATACGACACTTGGCGCAACAGACAACAATCCAACCAAGTTCATTTTAAGATTGTGCTCTGAAGAAAATAGGTGGGAAAAAGGTTGATAAGAAATTTAAAATAATAATAATAAACACTCCTTCGGATATTACTTTCTTTTCTTAAAAAAAAAATCTTTTTATATATTTTATAAAATAAAATGTGAAAAGTAACTAGCAGATTATTTTATTCTCCCCCGTAGCTACATCACTTGTCACCTACAGCCGCCCCGGGTAAACCCGGAACCGGATCCTCAGCAGTCGTTTAAAACGACTGCTGAGCGGTCGTTTTATTTCTTTTTTTTGTTTTTTTATTTTAAAATTTAAATGGAGAATCCAAACCGTTCAACTTGTTAAATTTTACCGGCGATGCGTTTTCATATAAGTTTTATAAAATTTGAAGTTGATTTGATACTAGATTAAGCGGTCAACAAATGAACGTATTAGAATTAATCTAACCAGGTCCGTTTATTTGTTGACCGCTTAATCTAGTATCAAATCAACTTCAAATTTTATAAAACTTATATGAAAACGCATCGCCGGTAAAATTTAACAAGTTGAACGGTTTGGATTCTCCATTTAAAATTTTTAAAAAAAAAAACAAAAAAAATAAATAAAACGACCGCTCAGCAGTCGTTTTAAACGGCTGCTGAGGATCTCGTTCCGGGTAAACCCTTGCTTCTCCCAGCATATCAACTTTTTCGAGCTCCCCGTGATTCCGTGAATTTTAAAAGCCGTACTATTTTCTTATTCTAATATTCTCCAAATTTCACTTTTAGTGCGAATGCCACTACAAATGTCACACCATTCCATTTAATAAACGCAACTTAACATGTAGCAAGCCAAAACCAAACCTTTTTTTGTACAAGGGTAGTTAAGGAACAAATGGTTAACACTTACTTCATGGATGCATGAGTAGAAATTTTGGGTACCAACCCACGAATCCCCACGTCCTAATCAAATTGCCTTTTGTTACTATTTTGTTACTTTGCAATAGCTACATAAAAATCCTTATTTTGTGTGGTAGCTTCTGTTTTCACCACTGGTTGGGTTTTAACTGGAAATTTTCAAACTTCAAAAAAAAAAAGATATGGAAATTTTCAAGCTTAAAAAAAAAGCTGGAAATTTTCCTCTGTAACTAGAGATTTTGTAAATAGATTGTGTTTGTGAACACCCCATTATGTTTGTCCCATCTCCAAATTAGGTGTCCTTTTCATCAGTGAAAGAAAATTTTTGTATCAAAATTGCCGCAAAATGCCCTGAGAAGAGAAAAAAGTAAACAAGAGCGGAGAATAAATCACTGCTCTTTCCCGATTAGGCTCATCTGTTAAATCACTTTCCTCACATCTCGCTTCTCCTCTTTCCCGATCCTCCCATTTATCTCCCACTCTAGTAACCTTCTCCAACTGAGACATTGAAATCGACCTCGAGATCCTTGAGTTAACCCTCCGATCTACTCATGGGAAGCGGGAGGTCGGAACCTGATTGGGCCGGCCTTCAACCTGAGTTGGTGGCAATCATCTGCGAGAAGGCATCCATCACCATCACCCGTTATATCCATCTCCGATTGGTGTGTAAGGCCTGGCGAAAAGCCCTAACCCGCCCCCGCAACCTTTCTCCCCAATCCCCCTGGCTTCTGCTCCCTCGGATCAGAGAAGGTTCCAACCAATCTGATGAACTTATTTTCTACGATCCCTTTCAGTCCAAAACCCATCGGTTCCGGTCTCCTTACGTCCGCGGAAAGTACTTCTGTGGCTCCTCTTATGGCTGGCTGGTGCTGGAGCATGACCTCAAATTCTCATTGTTCAACCCAATCACCCAATGTACCATTGACCTTCCTTCTTTTAATGTCCCGGCTAATTTTGTCAATTATGATATCATGGGTCGAATTGCACGAAAGGTAATTTTGTCCGCCAATCCTTCGGAGGAGGGTTGTGTAGTCGTTGCTTGGTTTCGATTTTGTGCAAATTGGGAGTTGGACTTCTGCCGGATTGGGGATACTCACTGGACCGGCCTTATGGTGAATAAAAGGCAACATCTGTTGGATTTCGTATGCCGCGAGAACTTGGTTTATGTGGTCAATGAAGAAAAGAAAGTGTCGATTTATGACCTTCGCGACCTTTCTGTGAGGACTTTTCCTTCTGAAATCGAATACATTGGAGGAGAACATATTCTTAGATTTGAACGAATTTATCTTGTTCATGGAGATTCAGAATCTGGTGAACTTCTTGTAGTCAGAAGAATTAACAAAATTTGTACAACCAAGGAAGTTTTAGTGTATAAGTGGTTAGATGATAGGCAGCAATGGTGCCAAGTGCAGAATATTGGGAAGCAGGTGTTTTTTCTCAATAATATACATTGTATTAATCTGCAGTTGATGGAGGGCCAAGATGATAGGCGAGGGAATGAATTATTTTATGATGTGAGGCGTAATCTCTCTGACTCTACACCTACCTATGAAAGGTGTTTTCATGTTGGCATCAATCATGTGGATTTGAATAGTGGAACACATGTTTCACTAGATCGTAGCCCAACAGAAGTATTTCCTTTTGATGTATTTGATAGCCCAACGTGGGTTACACCTAGCCTGATCTAGCTGTCTTAGAGACTTGATCCCTTACCTTTTCCCAGGTACTGATTCAAAAACTCTTCTTTCATAAAAAATATATATGTTATATGTTATGTTATCAATGCATTGAATACATATAAATGATTTTTCTACTGATTTAGGATGGTTGTTAATGGTTACATTTGGGTCTGAGTGTTTTATGGCACAAAAAAGAAAATATTTTGTTGTTAGCAATTTAGCATACTTGTGTTGATGAGCATCCATTAAATGCTCTCGGGGTTGTCCTCGTTGGCTGGGATGAAACAAGTGCACAACTAATTGCTAAAAAATAAAAAAACAAAATGGCAGTTGATTATTTTACTAAATTGCACCCTTACAGGAGTAGCATATATGGCAAGTCAGATATATGGTTGGTGTACAAGCACATGGAATATTTTACTAAACAGGAAAGTAGAAAATTTAGAGATGAAAATGCTTATTTTGGCGAAGAAGCAGAACGAGAAAACTATTGCAGTTCAACATTATTTTTGTGTTCATGCCCTTTGCAACCCTAAGGTGTTTTTCTTTTCTTCAGTAAAATAAATAAGAGTGAATTAAATCATAGAAATACCAGTGTGTCCTTAGTTATCCAAATTGAAATTTGTCTGAAGATCTCTGGCAATTGTTAATTAATGTTAGAGGCAGAATTTTTTTTTGTTCTTCTGTAGAGGATTTTCTGTAAAATTGCAATACAAACGAGCTTTTCAACTAATAAATTTAAATAGGATACAATGGGCTGTATTTTTCTTGGGATATGAACCAGTTTGCAGTGTTACAATTCGTAGCATGAATGCAGAAGGATACAAATGCATTTTTATTTCAGTAATTATCTTGGCACAATTTGGACTTTTTTTAGTAGGTTTCTTTCCTTCCGATCGATAAAAACATTCAATTCACCCACACTTTCAAAGAAATTTCCCCTTCTTATGCATTCATGCTTCTTTAGCTAAAAATTCTGTTTTTGTTCTGAAAAATGTAATGAACGTTTGTTATGTAAAGTACTAAATCAAGGATTCTTTGTTTAGTTGCATGCATGTAGAAGACTTCTTGCTCCTGGTGAATTACTTATTTTATCAATTGACTTGCAGAAGTTGGCATATAACTATGACTGAGAGAATAGTGAAGAGGAAAAAACTTGGTGATGATGAATTTTTTTTTTTTGGAAATAAGTGGGGAGCGCCCACCACTCTTCAATCTTGCTGAAGAGCATCCAACAAACCAGTAAAAAACAAATTGTTAAAGCTACAGAATCAATCTCTGCTGAATGTTCAGAAAAAAAACTGAACCTAAGAGAACCACTCCTATGACTGGTACTAGAATCAAGTCACTACTGGTACCATCCAGCAACGTAAGTATGCTGACCCCCAAGACAGTTTTTGCACTACTCAACCAATTATTACAACACTCAATCCCAAGCAAGCACAAAATTTATTTAAACGCTAGAAACATCAAACTAAAAAGAGAAGCAATAGTAGTTCTTGTTGCTATTGTCTTCAAATCCTCTGGGTGGAGAAGTGAGTCACTCCACTGTGTGTATCCTCATGTTGCCAGCTCCTCTCAACTGATCTCTAGGCCCACCAATGAGCAGCACTTCTTGAGTATATCCATTCTGACCCCACAAGTTATACTCCATATTCTTGATGTGTGCCTCTGAAGTCCCCTTGCTCACTTCACCAATCATATCTAGCACTTGTTGTTGCACTTCTTGTGGCCAAAGTCCTGACCAATAAATCAATAAATTTTTTATTTTGGTCAAGTACAACAAAATAGTGGCCTGGCTGGCATTATTGAAGCACACTTCATTCCTTTGTAGCCAACAAACCCACAAAGTGGCTGCACTGCACAGTTTAAATGCCATTTTATCTATATCAGGCACTGTATCAGCTATTACCAGAAATTGTGCTAGGGATTTGGGTGGGGATAATCTAAATTTTCTGCATAACCAACGCCAGATAGGTTGCACATGCGTGCATTCAAAAAATAAATGATCATGGCTTTCATTAAAGGGACAGTATACACAATGAGTATCCTCTACTAGACCCTTATTTCTTAAATTCATTCTAGTTAGCAATCTATCTTTACAGAGTAACCAAAGAAAGATTTGAATTTTCAAGGGTACTTTTAATTTCCAAATATTATTATAGAAATCACTGCTGACTCCTCTATCATCAAGCCACCAATACATTTCTTTGGTTGAAAAGCTTTTATTAGCCTTTCCCTGCCACATCATCTGATCCTTATCCTCAGAAAGGGGTAAGTAACAAGAAATATCTTGCAACAAAAAAAGAAAATCTCTGTGTTGCACAAATGACAGTTGCCTCTTGAAGGTGATATTCCTAAAATTATTTGCAACAGCTTCCTCCACTGTGAGTTTTTTATTAGCACAAATGTCATATAAATGAAAGTGAGAGATTTTAAGAGGTACATCCTTGTACCAAGTATCCTCCCAGAAGAGGGAGTGTTTACCATTTCCTATGTTAACCGTCCTCAGAATATTCACAATTGGCTCCAGTTTGTGAATGGTCTTCCAAAATGGAGACCATTTTTGTTGGTTACAGCTGTTGAGGTATTTGTGTAAAAGAATTTTCTTCCACCAACCTTCACAATAAGGGTCCTTTAATCTCCAAGCCCACTTGCATAACAGAGCAATGTTAAAGTTTTTAAGGTTGGTAACCCCCAAACCACCTCTCTCTTTGGGTCTACAAACCCCTTCCCAATTGTGGAGATGAATTTTCTTAACTGAACCAGAATTCCAGAGAAAATTTGCCCTAATTTGGTCTATTTTCTTCTTAACACTAGAAGGCAACATATGAAAAGACATCATATAGGTTGGGAGAGCAGATAAAATACTGTTAATCAGAGTCAATTTACCCCCATAAGATAACAGATTACCCACCCACCCTTGAAGTCTCTTATAGCACCTCTCTATAATTGGATCCCAATCAGATTTTTTGGTTTTTTTCCAATGAATCGGTATCCCCAGATAAGTCATAGGCCACTTAGCTGTATTACAACCAAACTGATCAGCTAATTGTTGGGCTCGAGAATCATCAATATTAATGGGAAATGCCTCACACTTATTATAATTGACTTTCATACCTGATAAGGCCTCAAAGGCAATAAAAGTCCACTTCATCACTTGTACTGCCTGTGGACTAGCTTTGCAAAAAATTATCGTGTCATCGGCATAGTGAAGGTTGGTAATCTGCCTTCCTTCATCTACTGGAGGCCCCAACCCTGAAATGTGTCCTGCTCCCCTAGCTTTTTTAAACAATTGATTTAAAGTGTCAGCTACTAGGTTGAAAAGAATAGGGGAAAGAGGGTCTCCTTGTTTGAGACCTCTCTTAACTTCAAAATAGGGACTTAACTTGCCATTAATATTAATACAAGTATGCCCCCCCTGCAATAAAGAATGAATCCAAGTAATCCATTTACAAGGAAATCCTCTAGCATTAAGCATATTTATAAGAAAAGCCCAATTAACTCTGTCATAGGCTTTTTCCATATCGATTTTAAACACCACACCCTCTTGTTTAGTAATTTTTGTGTCATGAACAAGTTCAGAGGTGCAAACTACATTGTCAAGTATATATCTCCCCTTAAGAAATGCAGCTTGGGTGTTATCTAAAAGTCTGTTTACAATTGGTTCAAGCCTATTTGTCAAAACCTTGGTCACTAGCTTATAGCTACAATTAATCAAGGAAATAGGTCTGTACTGTTTTATCTCATCAGCATTCAATTTTTTAGGAATTAGACAAATCATAGCTCTATTCAATTTAGAAATATTGAGCTTATGATCAAAAAAATCTCTGAACAAGGCCACAATATCATCTTTAACAACTGGCCAAAACTGTTGATAGAAAGAGAAAGAGATACCATCCGGTCCAGGAGAGTTTTCTCCTTCAGAAGAAAAGAGATCCTCTTTTATCTCCATCTCTGAGAAAGGTTGAATCAAAGATGCCACTTCATCTTGTGACAATTGAGGTGTATCTCTCCAAAAAGTTGCATCCAGAGATGCAAAAATATCACCTTCAACCCCAAACAAATGTTTATAGAAATCCATAATATGATGTTCAATCAAAGATAAATCATTTGTATAATTCCCATCAATATTCATTCCTAAAATTAAGTTCCTTCTTTTATGTTGAGTGGCTATTTGTTGAAAATATCGAGTGTTATTAGCTCCTTTAAGTAGCCAGTCCACTTTGGATCTAATGTTCCAATAGTTTTGTTCATCATCATAGATGTCATCAAGAGATTGTTTAACATCTAAATATTCCAGATGTTCCTCTTGAGACCAATCTCTCTCTTCCTGTATCTTCTGGAGAGAAGAGATAGTATCTAATTTTTGTTTTTTGACTTTATTCATCTTTCCATAAAAATTCTTTGCCCAACCTTTCATTTTCTTTCTCATACCTTTAATATTTTTCTGCCAACTGGTTGCTTTATCTTGACCAGTGCATAACTTGTTCCACCAAAGTGGGATTAATTGAGAGAAGTCATCTTCCTCAGCCCACTTTGAATCATATCTGAAAATAGGAACCTCCCCTTCAATCTTATCTGAGTGCAAAAGCAATGGGGAGTGATCAGATTTGTATCTCGAGAGAGCATTCACCATTGAAGTAGAATAGTGTGAAAACCAATCAAAGGAACAAAAATATCTATCTAATAAGGCCATAGAAGGCTGAATTCTTTGGTTAGACCAAGTATATTTCTGGCCAACAAGAGGTAACTCCATTAACTCCAAATCATCAATCAGATTATTAAACATGTTAGCCCCAGCAATATTGAAAGTATTTTTATTTTTTTCATGTCTATATCTAATCATATTAAAGTCCCCACACAACACCCAGGGGCCAGACCACATGTTTCTCAAATCAGTAATCTCTTTCACAAAGAGTTTTTTAAGAGAATAATGAGTTGGTGCATAGACTCCAGTAAAACCAAACACAAAGTTATCTTTTCTATCCCTCAAAACAACTGAAACACTGTAACTGGCTTTGAAGCTGCCCACTAAGATAAAACGATCCTCATCAAACCCTATAAAAATTCCCCCTACAGCCCCATTGGCAGGAAGCTGAACATACCCGTAATTGTTAGGAATAAAAGATCTCAAAAATCTAGTAGAGAAGTTATATCTTTTGGTTTCCTGCAAACAAACAATATCTACTCTATTATCTTTAATCAACTCCCTCAGATATCTCCTCTTAACCCCCTTTTTCATTCCTCTAATATTCCAATTAAGGACATTAATCATAAGGAATTTTGTTGAACCCTAGCCAGTATGTAATCTAACTGGCCTCTTTTTTCCTGTTCTTTTCTTAGGAATTTAGCTCCATTATTTAGTTTGAATTGAATTTCTTCCAAAGCAGATTTAAATTTTTTTTTGACAAAGATCTAAGGAACTGGACAGCTTCAATTTCTTCTTCTTTAGACTGTGCTAAATGAATATTAAAACATGCAAAAAGATCGACCACCTGTTCATCAGATAGCTCAGTAAAAGGGAATTGTTCAAAAACATTACCAGAACTGCTGTGATTTCCCTTCTCATTGTCTTTCAGCAGCATTGCCTTGTCCATCACTGGTTTCTCAGGATTCTTCAGTTTCTGCCTCAGACTCTGTCTGGTAACAGGTGGAATCTGAAATTTGACCAATTGTTGCGACTCTGGCAACCTTCTCTTGGAGGCCGGCACTTGCTGGCTGTTAGGTGCCATTACACACCCTTGCACCTCAGGAGATTGAGTTGCAAGTGGAGGGATGACAATCACCTGACCAATAGGGTCTTCTACTTCAGTAGTCAGAAGCTCAAATGAATTAGCAAGCTGCACAGGTGTTGGAATTAACTGTTGTACTCGGCCAGCTGTTGCCTCAGTGTCAGATGCCAAGCTTTTCTCCACATCACCTTCCTGTTCAGCTTCATCAATCCCCTTCTTCTCAGCATCAGATCCAACCGCTGAGCTGCTGTCTTTTTGATCATTCTCTCCATTTTCTTGAGGAACACTCTCCCCTTCCTCCTCCCGCTCATCATTTAGCATATCTTCATCCTCCTCCTGCTCTCCACTATCATCGCCATTGTCGTCACCAGTACCCGCTCGACCTCTGAACCGTCCATTTGATGGCTCAGCTTCATCAGATGTGCGATCTTTTCTGATCCATGTCCTGCGCCGTTTGTTCCCGGCTTGACGTCGAGTCACAGGACGATCAAATAAGAACTGCACCTTGCTCCAACAATATTCATTCCGATCATTACGGAAGACAACATTCTTGGTTGTAGGAATCTGCTCAAATTGACAAATTCCCACCCTTATATTTGCCACTCGGAGTGAGCGTCGCAGCAGTGTATTTGGATCTACTTCTAACAACACACCAAACTCATGTACCAGCTTAGAGAATTCAGATCGAGACCAGAGCTTGCGAGGGAACCCTACCACTCTAATCCACAAGCTTTTAAGTCTATACCCGTTCTCCATTGATGGATCCCAAGGGTACACTCTCAGATTAGCATCAAACACTTTAGCTACCCCCGCTCGAACTACCTTATCTTTCCACCAGCCAGGACCTTCAACCAACATTCGGTAATCCGCAATCTCCATTACACGCCATGGGAAACTAGGCACCAATTTCTTGAGCCCTGCTTCCACTTTCTCTCTGTCCATCTCTTGATCTGTCTCCATCACCACACACTTCTTGAAACTTTCTTCAATCGCCAGTGAATCAGGTGTATTTTCAAAGCATAGAATCGTCGAAGCCATTGCTGAGTGTGCAAGTGGAGATTCAGATGCCGATCTAGGGTTTGGAGGTGAGATGGGTTGTCTCTTCAACTCGGATGACGATCGAGGGTTTGAAGGTGGATTGATCGGCTTGGTTGACTCAGTTTTCTTCTGACACTGCCACGCACGATGCCCCACCTTACCACAGTCAAAGCACACCTGGGAACTATGGCAATCTTTCGCAAAATGGCCTCGCTCCCCACAGCGAAAGCAAACAAGGTATTTGAGAACAGAAGGCGGAGCTTGGGGGTGAATTCGCTTAAGTTTTCGTCGAATTCCCCCTTTTTGTCGTTCTTGATTTTTCAAAAAACCCTCACCTACCACCGTATCTGTACTCCGTTTCTCTTGCACTGGGGCCCGCAGCAAGATCTCTTTATGGGTTGGCGAAGAAAGAAGTTGCGCCGTGTGTAGCAAGAATTCGACAAGCCGTTGGGGATTGACAACTTGTTCCGTCAGCGGAGACGTCCTTTCCACATGTATGTTATGATTTACCACCGGAGCACCACGTGTCACCGTACTTGCGCCTTCTCCAGACACATTTCCTACTTGCGAATGACCATTAAATTGCTGCGCCGCCCTTAGCAAGAAATCAAGTACTTGATTCCGTGACTGGAGACCTCCCTCAGAATGAGAGGTAATCGTGGCGCTTTTCTCCGCCACGTGCGGGCCAACATCTTGCGCTATCGTTTGGTGGGGACCAGTTGCCAGTAAAGTATTCTCCTTGACTCCGTTAGGGGACGGAAGAGCTTGTATCGTGCGCCAAAGTTCAGTCAAGATTTGATTTATTTGCAAATCTTGATTCTCCGACGAGGTGTTACCCAGGGGTGGGAAGTCACGGGCAGAAAACATGTTGACTCCTTCGTTAGTTGAAATCTCTCCGGTGATGATGAATTAGGAAAGATAGAAAGAATTAAGTCTAGTTTTAGTAAAGTTCTTGCTATACTTTCTATTGATGTATCAACCTATTTACATGACATGATGTCTAAGTCTAATCAATCTTTTCTCTTCCTGCATATGGAGTTTCTCAGCTTGAAATGCATGGATTATCTGTTTAGAGTGAGATATACTTACTACACCTTTCTTGATTCACAGGAATTAGGAATACTAATGATGGAGACTTCATATGTATGCCACCAACTAAAGTGATATTCTTCAATATAATGCTACAAGACTAGGATCAGAAGGTGGCATTGCTGGTGTCCTGGTAATTGATGATTTGAGCACGCAGTTATCAAAATTTGAAACTAGAATTGAGTTTTGAGTATTCTAATTAGTTCATGTTTACTTCTTGTTTTGTTTCCCCCTAAATTAAATCCCTATTGGATGTCTTCTTTAATCTAATCGTCTTCCTGTTGTTGCTCTTCCTTTAATATTCTAGTCCCTTGAAACTGGCGCTAGTTATTAACAGAGTTGTCATTTTGTTTGATGTTGTCTTTGCGTTTATTATTCTAGAGTTCTGAATGCTCGCGGTACACAGATGCAGTATATAAACAACATGATTAATGAACAGTGTTACCTCGGTACAAGTTTGCTTGAAAGTTACACCTTTTATTAAAAATTTGTATATAGATTTATATTGATGTCGCATTGTCACTGAATGTCGTGGGTTCGAAATCCAGTTTTTGTGACATTTAAGTTCGTCGAAATAAGTTGAAACCTTGACCCGTTTTTATCTTCAAAGAAATAAGAAATAGATATATGTTGATGTCACGTTAATCATTTATAAATTTAATATTATGCAATGTTGATGCATGCGGATGTTTAACGAAGCAGCGTGGCACGTTCTGACCAATGGAGTATTAGCACTTATCTCTTATCATATATAAGTTCTGCTAAGCTTAGAAAAACAACGATAGTTTCAAGTTGAAAGCTAAATTTAAAAAAAATGTTGCTTACTATTGAGAGGACTAAAAGAGGACACAAGGGAAAAATAGTATAAATTAGAAGTTAAAATTGGAATTTTTTTGGAATTTAATAACAATTAAAGTTGCAATTGAGAACATAATTATTTCCGTTACATCTTCTGTTATGTTCATTTACGTGGCAATGATTTCAAAAGAAATCTATAAGCTAAAGACTAAACAACACTCGGTCCAACAGGCAACAGTCCAACCAAGTCAATTTCTTAAGATTGTGCTTCTGAAGAAATATAGACGGAAAAAAGATTGATAAGAAAAGATAATGAAAACGCTCGTTCGGATGTTACTTTCTTTATTAAAAAACTATTTTCTATTTTACATATTTTATAAGACTAATTAATAAATAATATAAAATGTGAATAGTAACTAGCAGATTATTTTACTCTCCCACCCTACTTCATTTCACTGATCAACCACAGCAGCCCCACGGAAGAAAATATGAAACCCTTGCTTCACTTCCCTTTATCGATTCCGCCGTCTAGTGCTCCCAGCATACCAACTTTCTAACAGTCTTGTAGTGCGAGTTGCTCATCATGAGAAGGTTGAGGTTGGAAAGAGACTGGGCTGGCCTTCCACCCGAGTTGGTGACAATCATCGGCAAAAAGGTAACCACCCACAAAGGATACATTCGTCTCCGGTTGGTGTGTAAGGCCTGGCGCAGAGCCCTCCCCCCCCAACCCCGCCATCTTCCTCCTCAAGGTCCCTGGCTAATGCTCCCTCAATTCGGTATTGATCATTTCGAGGGAAGAGATGTTGATCATTCTGAACTTCTTTTCTACGATCCTTTTCAGTCCAAAACCCATCGTTTTCAGCGCCCGTATATTAGCAACAAGGAGATCTGTGGTTCCTTACATGGCTGGCTGGTGCTGGAATATGACCACAGAGTCTCCTTGTTCAACCCAATCACCCAATGTGTCATTGACCTTCCTCACTTCAATGCTCCCCCAACCATTCTATCTGATCAGGCAGAACACTACAGAAACAAATTGTGTGTGCTAAAAGCAATTTTATCCTGTAATCCTTCCGAGGATGGTTGTGTTGTTGTGGTATCCTTTCAATCATCATCACCTTCAAGTTGGGACTTGGGTTTCTGCCGGATTGGGGATACTCACTGGACCGGCCTGAAGATGCGGGATGTGCGTCGAGAGCTGTTGGATTTCACATGTCATAAAAACTTGGTTTGTACAGCCGATACAAAAAGGGAAGTGTCAGTTTATGACCTTCAGGACCTTTCTGTCAGGACATTTCCTTCTAAATTCAACTACAACAAAAGGTATCACAGAATAAATCTTGTTGAGGGAGATTCGGAATCTGGTGAGCCCCTTATAATCAGAACTATTGTATATGATGATTTTGAAGAGAGAAAGATTTCCATGTATAAGTGGTTTGAAGATAAGCAGCAATGGTGTCAAGTGCGGAGCATTCGAAACCGTACGCTTTTTCTCAATTGGAGGCATTGTATTAATCTGCAATTGGAGGAAGGGCATGAGAATAAACTATACTATGATGCAAGGGATCATCCTTCTTTGGCCTTTCATTACTTTCGTATTCGCATTCGTCAGGTGTATTTGGAATGTGGGGCAGATTTTCTACTCCGCCCTAGCCCCATGGAAAAATGTCCTTCAGAGTCTGAATTCCCCATATGGGTTACACCTAGTCTGATCTAGCTGTCTTAGAGACAAAGAAAATATAATCATCCGTGCTTTCCAGGTACTAATTGAGAACACTAAATTCTTCAAAATAGTAAATGTTATATTGCAGCATTAAGTATGTAAATGTGGTTTTGAACTGGGTTAGAATGTTTATTAGTGGTTAAATTTGGTATATAGGTGGTTTCTGGAAAATAAAATAAATGAACTAAATAGAATAATAAAACATGTTTATATTAACCGCTCATATGGTTAGTATATTGGCATGTGGAATATTTTAGTAAACCGAAAAGTAGAAATTTAAGTTTTGTCTGGCATCATTTTTATTTTGTATTTTTTTTTCAAATACAGAAAATTGATTTTTGACCCCCCCCCCCCCCCCCCCCCCCCACCCCACCAAAAAAAAAAAAGTGACAAAAGCCATGTGTTTACCAGCATAATTACTTGTGTTGTTATGTGTCATTACCATTGTAGTCATTGTATCCCTGTCATTGAACCTTCTACAGAGGCATCTGGAAACTTCTTTTGTAGTGGAATAGGGTCCCAATCACTTGGAATCCAATTAGGAATCTCGCCTTTCACTTGTGACATTTCCACTGCTGTAGATGAAACAATATGAAAAATTAATAAGGGCAGTTGTTTAAAGATTTTACTGGAGTATTCTTAAAATCAGTACTGTTTCTCATTCTCCAAATTGCCCAAGATTGTACTATGCACAGCTAGAAAAGCTTGCATATCATATTGTTCCATTTTTAGTGCAAATTCCACTACAACTTTCATACCACTCCAGCTAATATACACATCTTGACATATTTCAATCCAAAACCAAATATATATATTTTTTTGTATTAGGGCAGTTTAGGAACAAATGATTAACACTTTCTTCATGGCTACATAATTAGCGATTTTGGGGTACTAATCCACCTCCTAATTAAATTGTATTTTGTTAGTATTGTCTTCCTTTGCAATGTTCATATACAAATTCTCATTTTGTTTGGTAGCTTCTGTTTCCACCACAAATTGGGTTTAACCAGCAAAATCCCTCTAAGTCAGATTTTGTAATAGATTGTGTTGTGAACACCCCATGCCTGTCCCATCTCCAAATTAGGGCCTCCTCATCAGTCGAAGAAACTTTGTATCAAAATCAAACAAAATTTTATATTCCCGACTAAGCATGCTATTTGTTTGTTCTTCGAAAAGAAAGAAACCCCCTTTTATGAGAGTCACTTCCTGTGGTGAGCATATTATATTAGTAAAAATGTTATTGCGAAAAGGAACTAGAGTATATAAAATAATGTTTTCATGCCAAGTATCCTTCTAAAACACAATGTCATCACCCTTACCGTACTTTTATTGACAAGAACCGTGACCTATCCTTTTTAATCTTGTAATACCTCTCCAAAAGTGAGAAGTTTGTGTGAGGCGTGTGATGAGAGTATCTGGTTTGTATCAAATTTTTTAATTTCTGGCATTTTATTTTGAATTTTCCCATCTTCATTTTTTGTAAAAAAATTTAAGCTAGATACTACCATTGTCGAATAACTGTCACATTTCCAAAATGATATCATATTACCACCAGGAATACGAATTTCAAGCTAGATACTAAGTACTGGATTTATATTACGTATATCATATTTTACTACTACCATTATGTGAACCGAAACTCATTTTTGGGTATAAAGTAGATGAATTGTTAGTTTCTTATTGCTGATTCAATATCCTCATTCTTATGTCCTGTATGATTATGCATACTAAAAAAAACAGAAAAACACAGCAATACCAAAGCATCATTTTTTAAACCAAATATTTGAATTTTGTCCAAACATTTGCTGCAACTGTAAATTAATGTTACAGGCAGATCTTTGAGTTGTTGTCTAGAGGACCTTTTGCAATTTCAATGCAAGCAGACTTTCCAACTTCAATAGGAAAAGGCCAATACTCCCTCTAAAAAAAAGGCCAATAAACTTAAGGATGGAATAGGCAGTTGATATGAACTATTGGAAGTGTCTTGAAATATTATATAGAGACATCATGTACATAAGGACACTAATGCATTTTGATTTCAGTAAATACTTGACAAAATTTATACTTATAAGAATGAGTTTCGTTCCTTTCTGATCTATAAAATCATCAAGGCACCCACTCTTTTGAAGAAATGTCCCTTTGCATTCATGCTTTTTTAACTAAAAACTTCTCTTCTATTATAATAAAGAAATGAACATTTGTTCTTTAAAGTACAGATCCTTGGATTCTTTTTTTTTAGTAAATATGCATGCATGTTGAGAGAAAAGGAAAGGGAAAAACTACTTCAGTGATGGATACGGGAAGATAGGAAAATTGGCTTTTGCATCTTTCCACAGTTTGAGGGGGTGGATGGTATTATTAGGTTTATTTTTGAAGATGCTTTCTTCGTAATTTCTGTTGTTCAATGTATTTCAAAAGTTGGTGACATAACAGCTGAAATTGAAATGATATGAGCCAACATGCTGTCTTATCAATCTTACCTCTTCCAGCATGTGGAATTTCTCAATTTGAAATGCATATATAATTTGTTGAGATGAGATGCACTAATTATGTCTTTCTTGAAACAACAGGAATCTCAAATTCTAGTGATGGAACTTCATATACAAGCTCTAACTATCACAGACTGTCTGATGTAAGTGCTTCAATAATGCTACAAAACTTTGAATTAACAAGTAGCATTGCTGAAGGTGCTGCTAACATGTGATTTGAGTTTGAGTATTTTGGCTTATATTTGTTAAATTGAAATTCCTAGTATATGTCTTCTCTAGTCAGATCTTCCTAATGTTGTCCTTTCTTTACTATTGTAGTCCCCTTTAGATATTGATTGTTATTTTGTCTGAGGATTTCTGTGTGTTTGGTTTGAAGAGTTTCAAATGCTCGAGTTGCACGAATGCAGTATGTAAACAAGATGCTCAATGAACAATATGTATTTGTATCTGTGTTTCTGTGGTTGATGTATTGTGGATGTGGTGTTTCTATGTTCCAATCAGAGCACAACTGTCATTACCAGAAAGTAATGTAATAGAGCGAATGGTGAGTGGTTTAAGAACTTGAATTTTATTGCTTAATCTGTGTGATTGTGATAAAAATCTTTGTTGGATTAATGATGAATTGGACTAGGGGGAGGGGCAGCAATTAGAGTTATGTTGACAAAAGACAGACTTAAGTATAGGATTTTTCTGTGTGCATTGGAGCAATTTTTCATTAGAATTTGTTATTCTGCGAAAGATCATTTTCTCGTGGAAGCTTGATAAGTTGTGACCTTTCATTTCTCCTTTACTTCAGGGAGCTTTCAATTAGAAGCTTTCATACTGTAAACTGAAAGCTATCAGCTTCGTATGTGGTCACTATTAGCGTATGATTTACTGAGTCTCAAATTGAGGTGCATTATGCACGATTTTTTAGTAAGAGAAATGTACAGCTTCCATCAAAGTTAATGAAGAATCAGCTTAAAAAAAAGGGGAGAGATTTAAAATCCGTAATTTGTGGAAAAGCAGTAGCTGCATGATAAATTTTCTCATGTACGCAATGTATAAAAAGTGATTAGGCATGCCATTTTATTATGACAGAACTAAATTCCCCACCCCCTGTGCAGAGTTATTGGGAGGGGCATGGGCGTGGCTCGGTGCTTGGTTTTACTTATTTTACTTTGAATAAATCCTCTGTTTAACCAGATTGCATTCCTTAACCTGAAGCACCATTTGCGTAGTTCTCGTATGGGTTTTATATTGCCTTTAAATTGATCCATCTTTAAACGCAGTTGGTGTGAACACTGGATACAGCACACAAGCTTATTATGCAATTCAGAGCAGTTAACGAAATTGGAGCTCGATTTGTCGAATCTACATGGGGGCATGAAATTGTTGTGTATTCAGTATTCCATTGTCCCAAGTTCACACTTTAAGCATTAAATGTGAACCATACATTACAGTACCAATTAGAGCTATAATTTTTCTTGTTTATGTTCCTCTACGTGCAAATTCAGTATATGCGGCTAAATTAAGAAGGAAAACAAAACAAATGCAGAAAAGAAAATCACTCTTTTCCAGTTCTCCTAATAGCATATACAGTCCAAATAATATATAGGGACCGACCTATTGGTAACAGCCCACTAAGCTCAATATTCGGCCCAACAGGCAACAACGGGCCATACGCCACTGAGAAGAAAGTATTTCCTCTCCTCTGTCTTTGTCGATTGCTCTGTCAGCCTTGTCTAAGGCCCTGATCACAATGGTGCCAACTTGGGATTTCAATTCATTTCATTGGATTGGAATTGATTGGAGATGATTTCTAAGGAAATCCCATGATCATAACTAATAATGAAAGAATTGACAGGAATTGAAATCTCATGATCAAAAACCATAATAATGTAAGAAAGGAAAATTCTTGTCTAATTCTTGTCTAATTCTCCCACTTTACCGACAATTTCCAATTGAGACACTGAAATCAAGATCAAGATAGTTGAACTTGAACTTCCCCGTTTCGACTCACTGATGGCAAGGCAGAGGTCGAAACGGGATTGGGCCGACCTTCCAGCAGATTTGGTGACAACCATCGCCGAGAAGGCTTCCACCACCAACACCGAATACATTCATCTCCGCTTTGTTTGTAAGGCCTGGCGAAGAGCCCTAATTCCCAACCCCCGCCATCTCCCTCCCCAATCCCCCTGGCTCATCCTCCCTCGGATCAAAGAAGGTTTTGACCCTCGGATCAGAGGAGGTTTTGACTGTTCTGATGAACTTAATTTCTATGATCCCTTTCGGTTCAAAACCCATCGGTTTCGGTTGCCGTACTTGAGCGGCAAGCGCATTTGTGGCTGCTCCCATGGCTGGCTGGTTCTGGAGCATGACTCGAGACCCGGAGTCTCATTATTCAACCCAATCACCCAAAGTTCTATTGACCTTCCTTCCTTGGATGCCCCTTTAACCATTTTGGAGACTGCTCCTTCAGGCAGGTTTATACTAAAGGCAACTTTGTCTGGCAATCCTTCAGAGGATGGTTGTGTTGTTGTTGTTTGGTTTTCACTATATACAAATTGGGAGTTGGGATTCTGCCGGATTGGGGATACTCATTGGACTGACCTTCTGATGGGGAATGAGAGGCGATCTCTGTTGGATTTCGCATGTCATAAGAATTTTGTTTACACGGTCAATGTACATAAGGATGTGTCAGTTTATGATCTTCATGACCTTTCTGAGAGTAGATTTCCTTCTAAAATCAAATATGATCGCTCATATGACCAGATAAATCTTGTTGATGGCGATTCAGAATCTGCTGAGCCCCTCGTTGTCAGAACCACTAAATGTTCTACAGTGAACAGAATTTCTGTGTATAAGTGGTTCACTGATATGCAGCAATGGCATCAAGTGGAGAACATTGGAAAACAGGTGCTTTTTCTTGATACGAAGCATTGTATTAATCTGCAATTGGAGGAAGGGCGAGAGAATCAATTATATTATGACGTGAGGTACTCATTCTCTAACCATACACATCCTTTCGTCAGAGGGTACTTTGGTGTTGGCCTCAATGTGATGAATTTGAAAAGCAGAATGCATGTCACGCTACAACATAGCCCCATGGAAATATTTCTTTTTTGTGCATTTGAGTTCCCCATGTGGTTTACACCTAGCCTGATCTAGCTGTCTTAGAGACTTGAGAAATGTGGTCGTCTCTCCTTTCTCCAGGTATCCTTTTTTTAAAAAAGTAAATGTTATATTATTGCAACATTAAGTATGTATATATGATTTTAGTATCGTTCTTACTCAGTAATTATATTTGGTATCTTGGTAGGTGATTTCCAACAAAAAAATTGTTTTATTTTAGCTTGTGATGATAGTAAGTTCTCCATTCATTGTTTTTGGGGATATCCTCATTGATCTAAGTAATGATTTGCAAATGCTACTCTAGATAGCCTCTATCTAGCCATTTCTAAAAAAAATGATTTGCAAATGCTTTACTAGTTGCTAAAAGGCGAAAGTAAAAGGATAGTGTATTATTATAACTTCAACCTATAACCATCTTCACAACATAAAAGGATGCGCTCAGAGGAATTACCATGGCAGCGTTACACATATGGTTGGTATATTGGCATGTAAAATATTTTAGGAAACAAAAAAGTAGAAATTGTAGTTCCTTTTAGCGTCACCTTCCATAAAGGTTTTAAAGATTTCACTGGAGCATTCTTAAAAGCCATACTATTTGTTATTGTCCAAATAACCCAATAGAGTGATATAAACACTTAGGAAAGCTTGCCTATTATATTGTTCCATTTTTCGTGCAAATTCCACTACATCTTTCACACTGCTCCAATTAATAAACACATCTTTGACATCACTAAACCAAAACTTAACATAAACCTAACATTTGTTTTGTACAAGGGCAGTTTAGGAACAAATAGTTAACACTTTCTTCTTGACTATATAGGTAGCAGTTTTGGGTGCCAATTCACCTTCTTTTAGTGAAATTTTCTTTTGTTATTGATTTTACTATTTTGCAATAGCCACATAAAAATACTTATTTTGTATGTTATCTTCTATTTCTACCACAGATTGGGTTTAACGGGCAAAATCCCTCTGCAAGTTAAGATTGGCAACTCTAAATTAATGTTACAGGCGAGACCTTTTGTTCTTGTGTAGAGGTTCTTTGTGATTGCATTACAAACAGACCCTCAAACTTCAATAGGGGAAAAAAATGAACTTAAGGCACTAGGATGTACTTCCCCTGGGGGATATGTACAAGGACATGGTATAATTAGGTTTCATTTCTGTCTTTCAATGTATTTGAAGTTGATGGGGCATGACAGTTGAGCTTGAAATGCTGTGAGGCAAACATTCTGTCTCTCTCTTCCAGCATGTGAAATTTCTCAACTTGAAAAGCATAGATTATTTGTTGAGAGTGAGGTATACTTATTACACCTTTCTTGAAACGACAGGAATCGAGATTTATACTGATGCAATCGAGATTTATACTGATAATATCACCCTCTGATGTGAGTTCTTTGATGTTGCTAGAAGACTAAAGACCAGGTAGGATTGCTGAAGTTGCTGCTAGTGTATGATTTTTTGCATGCAGTTGCTAAATTGAAATCCCTTGTGGTTGAGGGCAATGGAACATGGCTGATCTTTTTAACTGTTTCATTTTGTTTTCTGTTTTTCAAATGTAAATCCATTGTGGTTGTCTTCTCTATGCTAATCTTCTTCTTGATGTTGTTTTTTTTTTATTATTATTATATGAATTCTAGTCCCTTTTAACTGTCACATGATACTAATAGAGTTGCATTGAGTCACATGGATGCAGTATATAAATAATATGTCCAATGAACAGGGATCATTTGAGCAGTTTACCAGGCTTGGTACCAGCTTCTTCCATGTTTGTCAAAACACCACACGATAGCATTGTATAGTTGTGTTTCTCATCCTTCTACTTCTGTGTAGTAGTTTTTAGAAAGACTTGATAGAGATTACCTAGTTAGGCACTTAGGCTGCAGTACAGTAGTGACGGCATTTCTCTGATCCAATGAGAACACAACTGCTGTTCCAGGAAGCAATGCAATCAAGCAATTGCTGAAGCTGTTTTCTTGTGATTAGAAGCAGTGTTGGATTATGGAGAATTGAACTGTGGGGGTGGTGGGGCTACAATCTGCGTTTTGGAAATAAAGCTGACACAAAACAGCGTAAATTTAGAAAGGTGCCTCAGATTTGTGTTTGTGTGTGCACTAGAGCAATTTTTCATTGCTATTGCGAGGAGGATTATTTTCACTTGTGCATTTTGGAGATTGATAGTAAGTGAAACTTTCTTTCTTCGATACTTCAGGGAGACTTTCATTTCAGCTTCATGTTGTAAACTGACAGCTATATACTTGGTATGTCACTAATATTAGCATATATATGATCTAGTTATTACTTCTCTAATTAGGTGCGTTATGCATGATTTATATTAAGAGACAAGTACAGCTCTATATGTTAATGAGCACTTCAAGTAAAACTGAGAAATCATAGTTGCTTTTTAATTTCTCGCAAGCACGATGCTTGGAAAGAGAGAGAGATTAATCAAACGTTTTACACTTTTGCTAGAAGTAATAATTAATACAAAGAATTGATCTCCGTTTATTTTAAAACCAAAGATACTTTTTGGACGAGACAGCTCTTAGGATTGACTAAAAGAGTATATCTTACTCAAAGAATTAAAAACAATCATTTTTTTTTAAAAGAAAAGGTAACCTTAAAGCTATAAGTAAAAAATCAGAAATATGAAAATGCCAAAGGATAGGTCCCAAGTGAAAATTTGGAGGTAGCTTTACTTTCCAAAATTTACCAGCAAAAGATCTCGCCACTACTTATGAAAGTTTTGTATTGTTAACAACAGAGAATTGCCCATTAGAGACCATTTCCACCTAATTATGTCAGTATCCGTTGCAAGTTGAATAACTCTCAGGAAATGTAAAAGCATGACTGGTAAGAAGAGTTAGTTAGTGGCATTGGGAACAATTTTTTTCAAGCTCGTGCCAGGGTTGCAAGTGGCAGGCTAGGTTTATCAGAATTGTAACTGTTGAAGAAGGAAGATGGCCTGGCCGGCTGGCCCCTATTTGTAACATCCCCAATTGTCACATTAGTAAGAGATGGAATTCCCATTACCAACCTGCCACATGGTTGAAATTTGGAAATATAACCTGCAGTCTTGTAAAATTTCTAGAAAAAGGAGCCTTTCTTCCAGAGAATTGGTGGTAATAAGTCCTGGCTTAGGTATAGGGATTCTGCTAGAAGCACCCATTGTAAAAGATGATTGTTGAACTAGAAGATAACACATTCATTTTACATATATCTGATAGGCACTTGCTGTGATACCTGGTTTACATTTTATTCGCTACTTTTTTTTCGAAACCTTGACTGGAGCTGTCAAGAGGATTTACGCTACTTATTAGTACATATTCGCTGTTTTCACAAATTTGTTCGCTGCTTCCTAATACATGATTCAAACTTTATCTGTATTGTTAATATACAGTTTCTACATTACACAAAGTTTGCATATAATTTGGATCTGAGCCGTCCAATTTAATCTCAAGATAATTTTTTTTCGGACCTATCAATTTGATATTATTCACGAGACATCCATTAGCCTTTGAGATTAAATCAGACGTTTTAGATTCGAAAATGACCAGAAAATCTCTCTGATCGCCGACAGAGGATCTCATTCCCTTAGGCCTGGCACGGGATGCAATCTAAATCATTATTAATTTCCTTTTTGTTAGGACAATATTAAGTATTAAACATTTTTTTGTCCAAATTTAACAAAACAAAAAATTTAGTACTAAAACTAAAATGATATTCCAATATAAAAATTATAAAGTTATTTCTCAATTAAGAAGAATTGAGAGATACATAAAAAGAAATAAAGACAATTTTATATTTTCAATTCTCGTATTGCCTTATGAAATATGCCGCCTGCTATTAACTCTTGCATATTGCATGTCCTCCCCCATCTTTCCGCCGTCTAACCCACCGACGGTTTTCAACTGAGACATTGAGACCAAGATCGTCAAACTCTACTCGAGCTACTCATGGAAAGGCAGAAATTCAAAGATGATTGGGCGGGCCTCCCACCCGAGTTGGTGACAATCATCAGCGAGAAGGTCACCACCATCACCGCTTATATTCGTCTCCGGTTGGTGTGCAAGGCCTGGAGACAAGCCCTACCTCCCAACCCCCGCCATCACCCTCCCCAATCCCCCTGGCTCCTGCTTCCTCGAATCCCTACTGATGGCGACACAGAATGTTCGTCTGACCATTCTGACGAACTTAACTTCTACGACCCCTTTCAGTCCAAAACCCATCGTCTTCGGTTTCCATACATCAGCGGCAAGCGCATCTGTGGCTTCTCTCATGGTTGGCTGGTTCTGGAGCATGACCTCCGAGTCTCCTTGTTCAACCCAATCACCCAAAGTGTCATGGATTTTCCTTCCTTCGATACCCTTTTGAAGTATCCAATTCCCAGCCGACCACTGCATCCCGCTAACAGACAATTTGTAGGGAAGGCAATTTTGTCCTGCAATCCTTCCGATGATGGATGCCTTGTGGTGTCTCGGCTTAGAATGACATCAAATTGGCAATTGGCTTTCTGCCGGATTGGGGATACTCACTGGACAGGCCTTCTGCGGTCGGACCCGTGGATAGAGCTGATTGATTTATTTTGCCATAAGAACATGGTTTACATGGTTTACAGGGTTATAGAGAATAAAGTGTCAGTTTATAATCTTCAGGACCTTTCTGTGACGACATTTCCTTCTATAATCAGCTATAATGCCGCGTATGACCAAATAAGTTTGGTTGACGGAGATTCAGAATCTGTTCATCCCCTTGTAATCATAAGTTTTCAAGGTTATAAAGAGAATAAAAAAAATATTTCCATTTATAAGTGGTTTGAGGATAGACAGCAATGGTGTCGAGTGCGAAACATTGGGAAAAGTACACTTTTTCTCAGCTGGGGTCATTCTATTAATCTGCAATTGGAGGAAGGGCATGAGAATCAAATATACTATGATGTAAGGCTTAATACTGATGATGAGCAACAATTTTGCATTGGCATCCGTCGGGTGTATTTGGAACGTAAGGTGGATTTGAGGTATAACCCTGGCCCCATTGAATATTATCCTTCAAGATCTGGAATCCCCATGTGGGTTACACCTAGCCTGTTTTAGCTGGTATAAGAGGGGAAAAAATATATGATCATCTCTGCTTTCCAGGTACTGGTTCATAAATCTTATTTTATCCAAAAAGTAGATTTTATATTATTGCAGCATTAAGTATGTATATATGATTTTGAACTTATTTAGGATAGTCTTTACTCTCAGTAGTATATTTGGCCTCTAAGTGGTTTGTGACAAAAAATAAGAAATATTAAGAAATATATAATGTTGTTAGCTTTCATGTGACAACAGGTGCTTCCTCTATTCAATGTTGTTATGTATCATTACTTTGCAATAGAAACATAAAAGTCCCTATTTTATATGATAGTAGCTTCTGTTTGCTCCAAAGATTGGGTTTAACAGAAAAAATATCTCTGTAAGTCAAGATTATGTAAATAGATTGCGTTGTGAATAACCCATGATTATCCCATCCCCAAAATTATGGGGTCCTCATCAGTCAAAATAAATTTTTTTGTATCAAATCCAACAAACTTTTCATATCCTGTCTTATCGTGCCAGTGATGGTCTCTTAAAAACAAGAACTCCCCTTATGTGAGAATCACCTTTCTGTATTGGGCATCTTTTATTAATGCAAATTCTATAGAGAAAATGAAAGTGAGTAGGTAAACCCAAAAGAAAATATCATCGTCCTTACTATACTTGTATTGACAAAATTATGCAAAAATGAGACGTGCATGAGGAGTGTGATCAAGAGTATTTACTTTGTATCAAAATTTTAAATTTCAGGTCTTTTATTTTGAAACTGCCCATCTTCATTTTTTTGAAATTCTAGTTAGATAACCAATGCAGAATAATCATTATTTTGAGAAATAACATCATAATTTTGTTTTGATGAGAGCTATCATTGACTGTGATATACTAATTATACCTTTCTTGAAACAACAGGAATCAAGAATTCTAGTGGTGGACCCTTGACAGCTGCTGTCAAGTTCTCGAAAAAAAAAAAAGAATTCTAGTGGTGGAACTTCATATTCATGCCCTAACTATAACTGTCTGATGTGATTACCTTCAATAATGCTACAAGGCTACTCTCAGATGGACTGTTGGCTAATATATGTTTTCAGCATTCAGTTGTATTAAATTCAAACCAAAAGTGAGTTTTTTTTTCTTTAAGAAAAAAACTTAAATGAATGCCTTCTGCAGTTTGATCTTTATCCTGATGTTGTTGGTTCTTTTAGATTCAGTCTTAACTATCAAATGATATTTATGTTCATTTGCTTGAGAATCTCTGTGTTTGTTAATTTGAAGAGTTCTAAATGCTTGCTGTACACAGATGCGGTATACAGACAACATGCAAAATGAACAGTGTCTACTGGATCATTTAGTAGTTTCTCAGGCTTGGTACCAGCAGCTGCTATGTTGGTTGAAAGACCAGATAATTGCTTGATGTAGTTGTTTCTTTGTGCTTCTGTGGCTGCTGTATTGTAGATGTAGTGTTTCTCTGTTCCAAACTTCCAATAGTTAATCGCTTAAGCTGTTTGATCGTGATGGATTGCTCTCTACACAAAACTGGTCTCTACTTGCTAATGCTTGCTTCAAACTTATTTGTGCTAGTTAATGTATAGTTTACACTTTAATAAAAACTTCCTTATAACCAGTGCAGTTAAACATGTATCTAATAATACACACTTTACTAATAAATATGAATATATATTAACAAGTACCAATTGAAGCCATGAAATCTATAAAAATACTTAAGAAATTTAGTTTATGTTTTTTTGTTCACTAATTTTTTTTCAGGAAATTACTAAAATATAAAGTGATAACTGATAAGGTCGAAGCTTATTGCAATTACGACTATTTAACAGCTGCTTCGTGCTTGATAAATTTCTGACAAGCATGATGCTTAAAAGAGACTATTTACACGTTTTGTACTGGTAGATGCAAACCACAGTGCAAGAGCAAACGATGATAACAGCATACTTTTTAATTTGATTACAAAATTGAACAACAGAAAGCATGATAACTATAATAAGCAGGTGTGTGCACGCTTCTTTTATTTTCATTCCTTCAAATAAACAGAAATATTGACATATTATATGCGGTGTGGCATGGTTCAATGCTTGATTTATTACTTCTTCACAAATCTTTTCTTAGCCAGATTGTCTTCATTTTCTCAGATGCAAAATTTACGTAGTCAGGTTGTTTTCTGATGGACTATATCTTAACTAGTATGATAAGAAATACTTAACACAAATTATATGGTTGCTTATTATTCCTTTGTTTTAGGTTTATTACTACTGTTAGGAAATATTAAACAAAAGTTACGTTCCTGTCTTCATATATAGTGTATGTTTAAAGTTGTAAAGTATTTATCTCGGTACCAATTTATTAGAAAAATTATACATGATATATACTTAAATTTGTAAAGTCCTAAGTAGATATATGTTGATGTCACGTGAAATCATGTATAAACTTGATTTATACAATATTGATACATGAGGACATTTTATGAAGCAGCAGTTTGAGTTGGAACTAATTTCTTAATATAAGTTTTGCCAAGCTTTAAAAAAAATAACAATGATACTTTCAAGGGGGAAAAAAATGTATCTTGTTTCGTCGAAAGCTAAGGGTCTGCTCCAGAAGGGATGAACGGGGGCGAAGGTAAGGTAGTGTAACGACGGAAACTCGAATAAACCAGAGCCCCTCAACAGCTCATTTTCGGAGAAGATGGATTACCCCCGATTTTGGGGTGTAACGAAGAAACACCAAAGAATTTTACTTTTTATCCAAAATACCCTTTGTTTTTCTTTCTCTGACTGTGGACCCTCCTAATTCATCTTTCTCTTCCTATTTGACAATATCGTCCAAGAAAGAGATTACCGGAGTTGCCTTCCGATGCATGGTTTTAGAATCTGGAGCACGGCATCGTCGTTCATCTAAGCTTCCTTCATCTTCCTTACTTTTCCGTTGCTTTCCTTAGCTTAGCTTACCCCCTTCTGGAGCACACCCTAAATTTAAAAAAGTTACTATGTTGGACTAAAAAGGACAAGGAAAAGTACTAAAAATAAAATGTTATAATTGAAATTTAATAATTAAAGAATGATAAGAAAAAAAAAAGAAATTGAAGAAAATTCACCTTCTATTGCGCTGTTCAATTTAAATAAAAAATAAAAAACACTCCTTTGGATAATAGTTGCTCCAAAAAATAAAGATAAATTTACTTTTTTTTATAAAATTAGAAAGTATTATATAAAAATGATTACTTTTACTCTCTCTTTCTTTTCTATAGCAGATCCTGCATCATCCACCGCATTCCCTAAACCTTGCTTCTCCTCTTTACCTGTTCCGCTGTTTGATTCTCGCAAGTTATTTCCTACTGTCGCCAACTTTTACTCGACCCACTCATGGAAACGTTGAGGTTGCAACGGGACTGGGCTGACCTTCCAGAAGAGTTGGTAACAATCATAGGCGAAAAGATCACCACCAACACCGCTTATATTTATCTTCGGTTTGTGTGTAAGGCCTGGCGTAGAGCCCTGACTCCCAAACCCCGCCATCTCCCTCCCCAATCCCCCTGGCTCCTGCTCCCTGGGATCAGAGATGGCTTTGAACTTGATTTCTATGATCCCTTTCAGTCCAAATTCCATCGTTTTCAGTGCCCTTACATGAGAGGCAAGGACATCTGTGGCTCCTCCCACGGCTGGCTGGTGCTGGAGGATGACCTCAGAGTCTCATTGTTCAACCCAATCACACAATGTTCCCTTGACCTTCCTCCCTTCAATGCCCCTCCATCCATTCTGATTTCTCTTCCGCAAGGCTGGAGACACTATCCTTACCAAAATGTAATGAAGGCAACTGTATCATGCAACCCTTTCGAGGATGGCTGCGTTGTGGTGGTTCAGTTTCGAACAATGTCAAAGTGGGAGTTAGCCTTCTGTCGGATTGGGGATACTCACTGGACCGGCCTTCTGCTGCAGGACATGTATGGAAAAGGTCAAATGTTGTTCGATTTTACATGCCATAAGAACTTGGTTTACACTGTGAATGGAAATATGGTAGTGTCAGTTCATGACCTTCACAACCTTTCCTGGAGGACATTTCCTTCTAAAATCAGCTACAACTGGAGGTATGACCGAGTAAATATTGTTAAACGAGATTTAGAATCTGGTGAGCCCCTCGTTGTCAAAACTACCGACTTCTGTGGAACAAAAATGTTTTGCGTGTATAAGTGGTTTGATGATAGTCAGCGATGGTTTCAAGTGCATAACATTGGAAAGCAGGTGCTTTTTCTCAATTGGGGGCATTGTATTAGTCTGCTATTAGGGGAAGGGCGAGGGAATCAATTATATCATAGTAATTTTCTCCCCGAAGCACATTATCGTGTTGGCATCTATCAAGTGGATTTGAAAAGTGGAAAGGATTTTATGCTAAACCAGAGCCCCGAATTACCTTATTTAATACCTGGATCACCCATATGGCTGCTACCTAGCCTGATCTAGCTGTCTTTGAGGCTGGAGTCAGGAGATATACCACCTGTTCCCTTTCTCAAGGTACTAAATTGTCTTTTTACTCTTATATATTGTATTATTGTAGCATATACATGGTCGAGTAGTAATATTTACTTTCCAAGTGTTTACAGACCAAACTGCATGTTTTGTGGTGAAGACCATCATCATTAAAATGCTGGTGATTGAAGTAATGCAAGTGCACGACTGGGTGCCCATAGGAGAAAGCGGTATTGCAATGTTATAGATATGGTTGGTATGCTAGTATGTAGAATATTTTTGTAAACTGAAAGTATAAACTACCAAATCGAAATGAAGTAATGAACCATCATTGAATAAATTTATAGGTCTGAATTCCAGTAGTTAGTAACTTAGTATATATGATATTATATAATATAAGACATCATATTTACTGCTGCGCCATTTTATATACTGGAACTCACATTAGATTTTGATATTTACTACCAACAGACTAATAATAAATATTTAACTCTTGTACTTTTTTTTTTAAGGCTAGGTGGCGATAGCCACGCCAGCAATTCTATTGAACAAAGGAAAAGATTACAGGAATACAGGAATTAAAGAGTAAAGAAAACCAAAACAGAACTAACAAAACGAAAAACTAAAGTAACAAAACCAAAACAAAACCAACTAAACTAAAAAACAAAGTACAAAGTGAGCAAGTAAAACTAAGCCATTTTCTTCCAAGCTTCAACAGTGGAACAAATTTCCACGAGGAGTAGTGCAGCGGGCATGCTGCCGTTGCGATAACTCTTGTACTTAATAGGAGTGAAACCTTATACCTATCAAGTTACTTCTAATGTTTCATTCTGAACAATTGTTTACGACATCGATTTATGAGTTGAAAAAAGCAATAAACCAAGGACATTGTTGGTCAGGAAAAACTTTTGAATAAGAGAGAGGAGTTTTGTTGATATTATTCTTCTGTGAGGGGATTAATGCACCTTATATAAACTATTGCTGATATTTCCAGAAGCTAAGGATGCGAGCTGTTAATCTTAAACTGTACAGTGGATGATTGGGAGCATTAGAATAATTTTTGGGAGGTAATGACATGGCAGTTGAACTTGACATGGCAGTTTATTACTTTTCCGGCATGTGCATTCTAAACTTGAAATGCATAGATAATTTGTTGAGAGTGAGATAACTAATTGCACCTTTCTTTAAAGAATAGGAATCAAGAATTTTAGTAACCAACTATCACCGTCTGATGCCAGTACCTTCGACAATGCTACAAGGCTAGGATCAGAAGTAGCATGGCTGAAGTCACTGCTAATTTATGGTTCGAGCATGCAGTTACTATTGGAGCTATTTGTTTTTCTTGTTTCAACAATATTGTACTAATTTGTTTCTTTTTTCAAATTGAAATCCCGTGTGGATGTCTTCACTAGTCTTAGTCATCTTCCTGATGTTGTCCTTTCTTTTATAGTCCCCTTGAGGCCTTGACTGGCATTAGATACTACTTGAGGTATTTTGTTTGAGGATTTCTCAATGTTTGTATTGAAGAGTTGCAGCTTCTCAAGTCGCATGGATGCAGTTTATAAACAAGATGCTCAATGAACAGCGTCTAATGATCATTTGAGTAGTTTCTCTGGCTTGTTACCAGTAGTGTATAAACAAAGATGCTCAATAAACAGTATCGAATGATCACTTTTGTAGTTTCTGTGGCTTGGTAGTACAGTATCTGCCATGTTGATCAAAAGACCAGATGATTGATTATTATAATTTTCTTCTTTGTGCTTCTGTGGTTGTTGTGTGTAGATTTGGTGTTTGTATGTTTCAAATGAGTGCAGGATCGCCACTACCTGAAAATAATAACTAGAAAGGGGAAGGGACTACAAATGAGGGTTGTGCCATCTTGTTGGTAAGGTGAGCTGATGGTTGTGATGAGATTTACAAGCAGCTTTATTGTAACATCAGCTTAAATTAAGAGAGGCACCTAAGGTTTGAAAGAATAGATGGCGGAATGGATAGCACATTTTCTATAAGTAAATTAATTCAAATAATTAATCTTCACGTTTTATTTTTTTTTTTTCAAATTACAAATGAACCTGAATAAAATCTATCAAATTACAAACAATAGTCTGGTTGTAATAAGCCTTACACCACATATATATAGTCATCAAACAAAAGATTTTAAGACTTAATGTAATAATAATAAAAAAAAAGGTATGGAAAGACTCGTATAGTACTATCACCTAGTCTGATTCTCTTCATTAAACTCATCTGTTTATATTTTCTAATTCAACTTGACATATAAAGGAATCATCTAACTCCAATGTATTAATGATAAGATTTCTAAAAGAAATCAGAAGAATCACAAATTGGTAGTTGAGGGAACTCAGAAGCCATCTCCTTATCATGATCCAATATAGCATCAACAAATGAACTCGAGCCCTCTCCTTCACCTGAACCTGATGCCAGAAAGTTACTACAACTCCCCTCCTCATACAACATGCCACAATCATACCATCCATGACCACTAGTCCAACTTTCACAGGTTGCTGCAACATTATTTTCCTTTTTAACCTCTGAAGATGCCACATTCTCTCCGAAATCACAGCCATCTACAAGAAAATCAGTCCATGTTGTCTCTAAAGGAGTTGTCTGTGCTGGTGGAGGTGGTGGTGGCAGCAGTGGCGGAGTTGGCATCGTAAAAGAGGAGGCAGATGATGTGTTATAATGGGGCACTCCAATGTTGGGTTTGGTTAGGAAAGCATTCTTGAGCTCACGATTAAATGTTGTGGTTTTGGTAGCAGTGATGGTGGAGGAAGAAGAAGGGGATGAGGGAAGGGGCACGGACTGAGGGTGCGAGAGTCTGTGGATTGATAGCATTACATCAGAAATGGGACGATGAGTGACAGGATCAATACCGCTCTGAGAGAGTTTCTTGCTTAATTTTGTGTTCCAATAGTTTTTCACGTCGTTGTCTGTCCTTCCAGGCAGAGAATTTGCTATGATCGACCACCTGCATGATTGAGGAAAAGATCTTAATTTGATGTGATCATTTAGATTGCATATCATATATGCAAGATTAATATGATTTTCTAGCCAAGCATCCTCTGTATCTTTTCTATGCATAAGGAAATAATTTTCTGGCTTTGCAACCATTTAAAATTTTTTTAATAAAACTATTTTGTTGGAGACAATCAAGTGCTATGGCATTGGCTTATTTATTTGGTCTTTCTCTATTTTATTAAATTTTGACCAATTAACCTCTCTAGTACATGGTAGGTGAATTGGTGTTTGACATAGCACTTGATTAATGGTGTTGTTAATGCTAATACCTCAAATACCAATTGCTACAGGGCCAAGTTCTGAAATTTGCTTTTCTGATGTTCAAATTTTAATTTCATTCTTTTAATCTATTTTCCTTGCGCCTTTTCTTTTTTGCTATTGCATTCGTATTAAATTTTTGTATGCAAATGTGAGATCTTCTCTAAGCTTCAAACACACCCTGAATTACTAAATATACAGAATATGACTTCAGGAAAAGAAAAGGGGGAATTAACCTGCTTCCTATCATTGCATGCAGAGTAACAATGTGCTCCTCTTCCTCTGGAGTGAAGTTCTCATGCTTCAGATTCGGCCTCAAATAATTAGTATATCGCAGCCTGCAGCTCTTCCCACACCTTTTCAGTCCTGTTTGCGACTTCTTACAACATTAGAACTTTTAAGAAAACAAACAAGCTAGAAATTCAGTGAAGAAAGTTGGAAAGACAAGTTTGTTACTCTTTATTAATTTTTAATATAAACCTTTAATTTTGTGACATGCTTTGGAATCCTCTATTCAAACTTCCTTTTTTCAAATAAAATCCAATTATATAACACAAGGAAGTAAAGTATAACAAACAACAGAAGCTCCTTTATCACATATAAATTAAAAAAATTGGAGAAGGAAAATAAAAATAACCAGCTTTCTGTGGTACGGAGGTCCAGTTCCCGATGCCGTGAGTGGATGTGTAAGCCAGCAGTTTGGCATCCTCGTCAGCCGTCCACGGACCTTTCTTCACATTTGCTTTGTCGCAACATGGTGGCCGCCCCATCTCACAGATCAATCTGTATTTGTCTGCATTAATGAAAAAAATAATGTAAAGAGCATGTAGATCATAGTTCATCTGTTTTCTTTCTTTTGAAGTTACAAAATCATAGTGCAGTTCAAATTATGGATCTTTGTTCTCTATATGCATATAATTTAACAGTTTGTGTTCTTTTCTTGAATAAATTATGTAATGTAAGGTTTTCTATAACTCTCAAGTATATCAAGGTTTACTTTTCTACTCCAAGAGTAGACTATCGGCTTTGTGGCAGGCTTGAAATTAAATTCGAAATATGCAACAATGAAACGGTTGCTAAGAAGATGTACTTATGAAAGACAAGCACAGTACTTCTTCAAGTTACTAGCTGATGTAGATATTTCTTGAAGAGTAACTCAAAGGTCATGCAAGTGCACAAAATATAAGGATAGAGTAAGAAGGTTTTAAAAAAAAATTGAAGGAGATGAAGCAACAAAAGCATGGACTCCCCCTCAATTAACTAATGATCGCATGAATATAGTCATCACTATTAAACCTAAACCCCTCTGTAAATCAACGGTACCTAATAGTGCAATAATTTTTAATCACAGTAAGGTTTAATTATAAGTTGATGCTGCTTATAATTAATGATATTAATCCTAAGAGTCTTGCATGCATAACTGAATGGACATGCTCTGCTCTGAGTTAACTCTCACAACTTTGTCATGGAATTTTCACGCCACCAATGCCGTCATTATTTTGTTTGGCACCAACAAAAAATATAGAAACATTGTAAAAGCATTGATTTTTTTTTTTTTTTTGTTAGAATAAGTACACTGACGTCATTCTTAAAATTTCTGAACTCACAAGCCAACAAAATTAGTAAAGGAAAAAAAAGGTAAAATGGAGCAACATATATAGCTGTGAGATAAAGCGTACCAGAATTTTACACCGAATTCCATTTTTCATTTTGTGGAAAAATTACCGAATTCTATATTTCATTTTGTGGAAAAATTAAATGAAACCTCAAATTGGAAAATCCAGTTTGAAAATAATTGCTTAATCTTGTTCACAAAAGAATATATCGCTTGGTCGCTTATCCATTTCTTTTTCTTTTTTTTTTTTTATAAGCCCGATCATTTTTGAGAGATTTAGTTTAATTTTTTTGTCGAGAAAATTTGTAACTAAGTTTCCATCCGCAAAAATAACTAACATTTTGTAGTTTTTATTTCATTTAAAATAGGCATACTGACGTCCTTATAAAATATTTTGAACTCTGGGACTAAAGGAAAAAAGGCAGATGGAGCAACATGACTATTAGATACAGCACAGCAGAACTTACACCGAATTTCATCTTCCATTTTGTGGAAAATCAACGATTTGGGACAAATTACAATGCAACCGCAAATTGGAAGATCCCGTTTGAAAAATATAACTTATAATTAGTCTTGTTCATTATCCATTTCTTATATTTATCTAACCCGATCATTTTTCATAATTTTTTAAAACATTTTCATCGACAAAGTTTAAACTAGATTTCCAATAGAAAAAAATATTTGCCTGCAAATTTTCAACTATTAAGGTAGCAGAAGCTAAATTTCTTAGGTCAACTTGAATATCAGCAGCAAGTCTTAAGGTCAAAAAGCATTTTGACCAAATAAAAAGAAATCATTAATTGCCTCCTCACTGCTTAATTTCTTATATTTTTATTTATTTCATTTTAAATTCTAAATTTTTTTTTATCGCTGCTATTTGTTTATTCATTTTTTTAATAGCTCAGCTCCGACCGTCCCAGCGAGAGCAGCAGAGCACCGACCATGGCAGTATCAACGAACGACGTCCGTTCGATAACAGAACCGGATAATAAATCTCGACCCTTCGTTAATTTCACACTAACCCTATGATGCGTATACAAGTAATGTTCCATGTAACGAGTTGTATAATAGTTTCTAATAAGCAAAGCATCTTTCGAAAGGTGAAACTTTTGAGGCGGTTTTGCCTCACCAATTCACCCTTGATTGTATTTAATAAATCAGAATTCTCAATTTCTCATCTATTCAAAGCATCTTCACATGTGGCAGTGTACCCCAACCGACATAGCCAATGCCATCTGAACAGGCTACAAATATCTATGCACTCGACAACAGACAAATTCAGTAATTAAAAAAAATATATCACGCATACACGTGTCAACCCAACGAAGACTCCGCTCCTCTATAAAAACCGCCCGTTCCCATCTTCAAGTATTCCAGAATTTTCCAAGCTAGAGCGTAGAAGAATTTAGAAAAGAGAAACAACTCATTTCATCATCAAAATGGACGATTGGTTGGATAGGAAGGGGAGCTTGGTCTCCGTATCGGATGAAGAGAAGAAGAGCTTAAGTAATGAAGATGAACAAGCGGAACCGAGCACAAGCGTAAGTACTGGAGAGGAAAAGATGACCCTTGCAAATGGAGAGCGGGGCGAACAGAATGGAGAGGCTAGTGCTGGTTCTGATACTGGTGCTGGGATTATAGATAGTGTAGCCTCCAAATTGGGGGTTACTATTCCAGGCATTTCTACTAAAGAGGAAGGTACTCAGAAGGAGGAAAGCGGTGGCGGGATCATTAATCAACTCGTTTCAAACCTTCCCGTGTCAGGTTTGGGCTGATTTCTGTTTTTTCACTAAATTTATTTAGTTCGTGTCATGATCTTAATTGACTAGTAAAAATTCTTGTAACAGAAAAAGATGCTCCAGCGGCTGATGAGGTGTCACTGCTGATATCCATCATAGAAGACTAGACTAGAAAGAAAATCACCTTTTTTTAATAAAAAAAAAATTCCCCCTTTGTAATTTGCTTGGCTATATTTCTTTTAGTTCTCTGTTTTCTTAGACAACTACAAATGTTGATCTGTGGATGGGTTAGAAAAATTAGATACCTTGCCGACTGTACTCTTTGGTTTTGTATGATTAAAGAAACAGTGACCTGCCGCGATTCCTGGCTTCCATCAATTAAATATGCCAAATTAATTATTTTACCTGAAGCTTCACATTGGAATCCATTTCTTAAGAACAGATAAGACCACAGTAACAACCAACTAATTTGTTTGTTATTTATTTCTATTGAAAAGTGTGTTAGACTTCCGTTTTGATTTCGAAACAAAGAGGGTATTACAAAGATTATCCCATAAGTAACCTCACTAAAAAACCTAAACTCGAAGAAAAAAAAAGGCAAAAATGAAAAATTGGGCTGAGCATATGCCAGCTCAGAACAAGTAGAAAATGAAGAGACAAATGACTAATACCACAGCCCAGAGCTCAAGCCCTGTAGCTAGTTGTACTTACAACCCGGTAAATTGTTGCACCGTCTTAGTGGTACCGAAAACATAGCATCAACAAAATGCAAAATTGTTATAACAACTAGCACAACCTTTTATATACAAATCACTTTTTCTAATGAAAACCCATTCAAATTCAACGACGACTCTTTATTCGAACATGCACATTTTTTGTAATCCCTTCTCCTACCCAGTAGAGGGGTAAAAAAAGTCAATACTCATTCCACCAGCGAATTTGTCATGAAGAGATCGAAGGGACCAAAGCCTAACCATGAACAGCATCTCCATGCAGCAAAACCTGATCAAAATGCCAAACACCTGAAGGTAAAAAAAAGGAAAGTAAATTAGTATTCTTTTCTGGAAAAACAGGTTATAGAAACATGCAATTATTTGGGGGTGTGAATTCTAAACATGATCGAAAGAAGATAACAATTGACATACCATGACCAGGGCCCACCCTCCTCAACTGTGAAACAAACTCAGAAATCTTCTTTATTGCCTCCACCTAAACAACGTGAATGAGGTTATGAGGAATTTGACAAGTTAAAACTTTGTCGAGTGAACAAAGTTCAGTAACTTTTTCTCAAATTTCAGCCTCTGGAATGGAATTACCTGTTCTCCCAAAAACTCTGACTCAATATAGTTCATCAGCTCAACATCTTTGCATTGCTCTGCCACCTATGCATGTAAATTAGTAAATAGAAATGAAACTTAACTCAAAATTCATCTAGGCTGGAAAACTGTGAACATAATAACCACAGAAGAACAAAAATGTGAATCTTTTGTAGAGTTTCCAGTAAACCACCCATGCATGAAAATTGAAATGAAAACTGAACTCAAAATTCATCTTAGGCTGGAAAACTGTTATCATGATAACCACAGAGGAACCCCAATGTGAATCTTTTTGAGTTTTTAATAAACCAAAACTGCACAAGAGATATTACTTTATGCAGGTGAAGGAGCTTCTCATTTGTCAGCTTCTCCAGGGCCAGAGTAAGCTCCATTGCTGAAAAATAACAGTAGAGAAATTGGTATGTTCAAATTAATGCTGGTCATATAGAAAATCAAAATTAGGCAAGAATTCTGCAGCGAAACGTTATCTTGATCTGTCATATTTACATCAAAATATTATGAAATTACTAGGAATGTTACCATAAAGTGCATCTCCTTTCTCAGAATGGTCAAATTCACTGACAGGCATCAAGATTGATTGCAACTTCACTCTTCCTCCTCTCTTATTCTATTAGAATAAAAGAAACTTTTAATTACAACTTTACAAGTAGGTATCATTTTAAAGAAGAACATACCATGCATGTCTTTGCAAGACTTACAGACAAGGAAATAAACAAACCTGGTATTCCATAAGCTTCTCTGCATGCTCTCTTTCTTCTTCACTTGACTCTTTGAAGAATCTGAGAATTCAATTTTTGAATTAGTATTATGCTAACAAGTAAAAGGAAAAAAAAAACATGATCAAAGATCCGTACAGTTTAAGAGGGTAAAACTTACTTCGCAAAGCCCCTCAATGCAATGTTATCACGGTCAAAGTATGCATACATTGCATGGTAGATATATGAAATGTTGTACTCCACACTGCTCCAGACATAAAATAAACATGTATTAATCATACATTGATCTGCGTAAGTTTGACCTTAAGAGTGAAGAAAGGACAGAGAATAAATTTAGAATGAATCGGTAACTGGTTTACATATCAATTTATTAATATCATGGTCATATGGCAGGTTTACCATATAAAGAGGGCCAGAGAGAATAGAACTATAGAAGGGGGAATGCACATGTTAATATGTTATTCTATTTCTTCTTTGAAATAAAATGTATACCCTGCTTCTATAGTTCTATTAGAATCAACAAAATCAATCAAGCATTCAGAGTCAATGTTCTAAGTATATGCACACACAGGAATTTTCTGCTTGGCAGATTCAATCTCCCTTCAGTGATCAAACACCTCATTGTCAAATTAGTAATTTATTATACTAACAAATTTCATGCCATAAGCGATACTTTCATATCTTTTGCTTACTTCAAAAGATCTACACATCTATATAAAGAATTAACATCTCAACCCTTACTGCAGTTCTAAAAACATTTGCTAATACTGAATATCAGTGGAGGAAGAGTTTTAAGTTTCGACCGCAAACTCAGAAAGATAGAGAAATTTGATATAGAGGCATTTTCATATGTGTTGCTTACTTCAAAGATCTATAAATCTAATAGAAAGTATTACCGTCTCAAACACTTTACTGCATTCCTAAAAATTTTGCTAACACTACATACTATTATAGGATGAGTTCAAGTTTCAATCGCAAAATCAAAAAATAGAAAGATTTGATATAGAGGCATTTTCATATCTTTTGCTTACTTCAACGATCTATACATCTAATAGAAAGAATGACCACCTCAAACCCTTACTGCATTCCTAAACTTGTTTTTACTGAACCTACATACTATTGTAAGATGAGTTCAAGTTTTAATCGCAAAATCAGACAAATAGTCAAAATAGAAAGATTTGATAAAGAGGTAGATCAACGCACTTGATCTGCTCATTGACAGCGACCTCGCACTTCTCAGAGTACTTGAAACGAGCAAGAGATTTGTCAGCCTCAACCGGCACCATCGCCACCTCAGGCCTGAGCTTGAGCTCCTCGAAGGGAGAGAACACCAGTCCAGTGATGGCACCGCCTGATCCCTTCGCCATCGCCACTCCATGGACCTCCTTCCCTCCGATCAGTGGCTTTGTTATGAGAAAATGAGAGGAATTCGAGGAAAGGCGAGGGGAAGAGGCGGAGAGAGAAGGAGGGAATCTGAGAAGCGCCATTGATTTTGTATTGGCAAGAGAGAGAACTAGGGAAGAGGTTGAAGACGAAGAGAAACAGGGGTTTTATTGAACTATATGTACGGGGGTTTTGCGCTTTGTGCTCGGTGAAGTGTGAACAATAAAATATGTAATTAATTACTACCGGGTTCCACTGCATTTAATGTTCTCCGGTTGTGTGATCAGAGCGAGACAGGAAGTTCAAAGGTGAACGGTTGAAAGGAACTGGATGCCACTGGAGTGGAGAAATAATGGAGGTCGCTGTCAGAAAGAATTTTCGAGAAGCGTCGTCACTCGTCAGTAAAAGTGGTCAACAAATGGTCGTTGACTCGATACTGAGATGATGACGTGGCCAAAAAGTTGGCCGTATGGCGAAAAAACACCTGAAATATCTTTGCCTTTTTCTCAATTAATGAAATGTAGCTATGATACGAATTTAACAATAATTATGAACTAATTTTATCGACGTGTTACTTTAAAAAATATGCATACAGATATGAAACTTGTCACATGATTTGAAAAGTGTATAATAATATCTCTTTATAAATATAAAATACCCAAAACATGTTTTGAATATAAGACGTAAATTTAACCGATGCTGAAACTGAAAAAAAAAATTGTTGGAACTATGGTATTATTTTCCAATTTTTTTTTTTTTTGATAAATTAAAGTCGAATTGTGGAAATACAATTTAGGAATGATGAGTGGGTTGAGATGCGCAACAGCGGCACTATCAAAGGTATATTATCAATAAATCCAATTTTTACTTAAAAAAAATCATTTTTTTATTATTGATAAATCCAAATTGCAAACGCTAGTCATAGTGCGCGTGCTAACCATGCCGTTAGTGGCTTTTGTCCTCTAATGCGGTTGCGCTCTGAGTCCCTGACAAGCGATAGGACCCGATTTTACAGAAAACGGTTATAAGTTATAACTACTAGTTCTAATCTCGCGCGTTGCGCGATTCATCCCAATCCGAAAGTGTTATGAAACGGTTTCCTAATGAGTGCAATTGCAAGAAAATATCACTAAGGTTTCCTTACAATCCATTATGTCCATTTTTAAATTCATTGCATTCAGTCACATTGAATAAGATAAAATGCAACAAAAAAAATAGCTCGTGAGTATGAAATAATTTACTACTTTTTTATTTATTGTCCATGTCCCAAATATCGAATTGAAAAAAAAAATCAATAACAGAGTCCATGTACCAAATATTGAATCAAATCATAACTCAATTTCATAATTATTCTATTACCTTCTTTCAATTTTGTTTATTACACGTGTAGCTTGATATGAATCAAATCATGACTAAATAATGATATCTACTTTGCTGGGATGATATGGCTCTTTGGGGAAGGATCCTCTCTCAATCCATTTGTCCAATACTGGTAGAACCAAATTCATTTAATCTACTAATGATATGTACAGTAACCATGAATAATTCACCAAAAAAATTATCTATGGTGAACCTAAGTTGGCCTTGTACTCCTTTTATCTATCTTTCATTCTTTCTAAAATCAATAAAAAATGTTTTACCAAGAATAATTCACCACAAAGATAATCTACATAAAAAAAAGTTGAGCTTATACAAATAAGAAAGAACCATAAGATTTCATTTATTTCATCATGACAAATATCAACATACTGATGCTACTTCAAATGCACCTCGCCGTGCAACTTTACAGCGAGCCACCCTGAATTTTAGTTTGTGGCACCTTTAATTACAATACCCATCAATTCCCAACCCCTGTCACATGCAAAGAGAGAAACTTTTTCGAGAATATGAGTAATATAAATATCAACCAAACATTTAGATTAATATGATAGAATAATATGAAAAATCAAACAGTAACTATTTTGGTCAAGAATAGCTCACCTCCTTCATGAAGCCCATTGGCAAGACCCTGGAGAGGTAACATTTCTATTGTACACCAACATCAGACCTAGGAAAAGAACAAACATGAGGATATCATCCGATAGAGAGAAACCAATGAAAAGAAAAGTAAATGGTAAGAGCCAGACTAAATGGTGAGAGCAAGACTATTGTATTGTAAAATTAATGACATCCTAGAATTTATATTGTAAAATTTACTTAATTTCAAAAAAAAAAAATACCAACCATCCACTCCCTGAGCCCCTGATAGCCCTCCTGGTTGAGCTTCTTAACAGCAATCACAATACCAGTCCCAAGCCTAGCGGGCGCGATCGTGTGCACATGAATCCACCATTTAAAAACTGACCCAAACCCACCTTCCCGTAGCATACTATTAGGTCTGAAGTTTCTGGTAGCGATCTTTAGCTCATTGAATGTAAAGCTCTTCACATTTGCAGATTGCAAAACTTCCCCCTCATTTCGTAGGGTTGCGGGTACGGATGCAGCTGAGACCCGGCTGCTTGACACTTAGCTCACCACCATTTTTGTTTGTGAACTTGGAGTTTCCACCTAAAAAGAATTATATAATTACAATGAGTACTTCAGTCTGCAATTTTATTTTTTGGCGAGACTAAATAGGTCCAATTTGACGAAAAGGTCACTCACAGTCATATGGACAAAATTTTAAATAGGTGAAAAGAAATTACACTTAAAAGATAAAAATATACAGGTGTAATTGGTGAAATTCTACTGAAAAGAAAAGTCAAGAAGAGCACAAAAATTGAGCTTAATTGAAACATGTATATAGTTTGAGATCAAATCAGTTTTCTGATGTGCGACCCCTTTTTTGACATTGCTCCTTTGATATTGGTATAGCCAAGACTAACATGGGAACATACATCTAGGGAACCTCTATTGATTCATCTCTGGTTCCTTCTTGGTTGCCATTTAAATTCAAGGCCTAGACTTCAAGGGAGAAGGGATATCCGTCGATAGGAAGAACTTTCAGTTATTGCAAGAGGACCGATAGAAAAATGGCGCTCATAGCTGTAAGCCTGTAAATACAAAAGCTTATAAATATAAAAACAAATCAAGCAAAGAAAAGAAAAGAAATAGGCATTCAAAGCTCACCTAGAAGACAAAGAAAATTCTAGAAAGGAGAAAAAGATTGAATAGGAGACTGATCCGAGAAGGAGAAGGGCAGTGGTTCAGAAATTGATCCTATTTGCTCACTCTTTTTTTTCTCACTCCACTGAAAACAAAAGAGCAGTTGATCATTGCAAGTTGCAACAAATTGTACTCACCTGAAAGAGAAGAAATGGATCTACTTGTTCAAACCACCGGCTGAGAGTGGAGGCGACCAGATCGAAGAGGACCGGTGATTTTTCTCGTTGCCTCAATAAGAGCGAAAAGGATACACCACCTGAGACAGAAAACAAATCTTTTTTCCTGAGACAGATGGGAGTGAGACGTGAGAAGTTTAAGCAGCTTAAAGAAAAATCACAATTTTAAGCAGAAGAGATGAGAAGTCTCGAGAGGGGGAGGGAGGGAGAGAGAGAGAGAGAGAGAGAGATTTTTACTGCCGTGTTGGATCAGAGAGGGATTGAAGCCTTGCCGTGGTGAATGGATCGGAGAGAGATGGGAGAAGCAATAGCACTTGTCTCAGGCTCTCAGCCGCAAGGAAAGAATGTAGATTGGCGCTGTGGAGAAAGACCTAGACGAATGGGAGGTGAGCAGAGGATGCATCGGATCGGACGGACTGGATGCGCTACGAGAAACGAACGGTGCGGATGAGTTACTGTGCTTACCACAGTAACTCACGCGCATGGCACAACGGCCCAAATAGATATATTTATAATACTACTAGAAACATCCTTTCCACCGGACTAAAAACTAAATTAATTTCCAAGTAATAATGTTGTAATTCTACCATTACACTTTGCAATATTTATATTTTGTTTCTTTGAATGGTGATGAAAATAATTAAGTACCAGCAGCCGTGGTAAAAGTGAAAAACTTGCGCAAAAATATTTTTTTTAATATGAAGTATAATTATTTTTTAGTCTAAATTAAAGTTCTATTGTCATTTATATATAAAATATGCATGTTTGTGTCCAAGAAAACTTATAGGTGCCCAATCTCTAGCTACGACTCGTCTTAATTTACTGCCTGATAGTTTGATTAGCCTCCAGCTGAGCTAGTTTGCTCTTTTTTTGGTGCTGCGCGCCTAAAGCGAGGACCGCATCGAAAAAATAAAGAGGGGCTTTTCGACCAAGTGCTAGTCTCTTGGAGACATTTTTTATTTGGGATACTTTTAATCCCTGCACATCGTATATTTTAAGTTTTTATACATTTTATAAATATAATTAAATTCGCTAGGGATTGAAATATATCGTGTATTAATTTGACTTTTTTTGTAGGAAATTATTTATCACTGCATTGTTAATTACTTTAATGAAAAGCTATAAATTTTATCTCAAACTATCATCTTCCATAAACTTATTTCAGCTCTAAAACAATACATTTATGTAAATTATTTCTTTTTTATCAATTAATAAGTAGACGTACCAAAATTTTAATTAAAAGAAAAACTAAAAAAAATATCAAGTTTAAATTATAGTGATGAAAATAATTTTTAGAAACATCACCCTTAATATTTATTAGCATTAAGAGTTCGACAGTAAAGCTCTGATCGGAACGGGATAATTTAAGAATGGAATTGGAATTGGAGTTCTGATTATGTTGAAATTTAACCGAAAGAATTGAATTGACAGACATTAATTATCCTCAAATCTCATTTAAAATTCCAGATAAAAGCAATAAAATTAATGAATTTAAATTGATGAAGAACGTCCGATCACTCTTCTTTGTTGTCATCGCTCGTTTGGTCAACAATTTTCATTTCAAAATCAAATCATTTCTTTTTCGTTAAAATTAATTTCAATCAAATCCACTTCAAATTTCTTTCTGACCAAGTTTGTAAGCTGTTACTAGAGAAATATAATTTTTTTTGAGGGCCTACTAGAGAAGTATAAATTACAGCAAGGCCTTGCTCATGAGATAATTCTGACCCAATTAAATGTTTATTTTTCACACACCCTCAGCAGTCATTACATTTATGACATGCTTATTATTATTATTTGATTACTTCACCATAAGAAACCTAACAAATCAACTAAGAACAAAGACACCAAGTCCTCAAGCACTTTATAACATTTTTACTTTTCAAATGCCTGCCTTTCCTGATAGCTTAGCTTAATTAGCTTACTAATCAGTACAAAGGACAGTTAAGCCTGGGTGTGTGCACAGCTGACAGCCTGACTGCCCTGGGTGCGGTCAGTCCAAACATGTCGCTCATGTCGAGCTCACTAGGTTTCATCCCATCGGGTAGTTTCCAGTTGAAACAATGCGCTAGCTGTGCCACACCTAACTTAAGTGCATAAAAGCCCAACTGCATGCCAGGACACGATCTCCTACCAGAACCAAATGGCAAGAACTCAAAATTGTTTCCCTTGAAATCTTTGCCGGCACTATCGCCTGTAGCACTGAATCTTAAGGGGCGAAATGTGTCGGCATCCTTCCAGGAAGACTTGTCACGATTGATAGCAAACACATTGATCATAACATGGGATCTTTTAGGGATGAAGTAGCCGGCCACGACACAGTCTTCTGCTGTTTCATGCAGGAGAAGAGGGATCGGAGGGTGAAGGCGGAGGGTTTCTTTCACAACACACTCAAGGAAAGGAAGTTTATCAAGGTCCCTCTCTTGCACCTTTCGGTCTAGACCGATTGTGCTCGCAAGTTCAGCTTGGAGCTGCTTCATGTCGTCAGGGTTTTTGATCAGTTCAGACATGGTCCACTCTATGGCTGATGCAACTGTCTCTGTGCCACCAAACATTATGTCCTGTACGGATGAAAGAAACATTTAGCACATCAGTGAAAATTAATATTGCCCCAAAATTAACAACATTCCTTAATCTGTCATCGTAATATTATTATAAAAAAAGGTCTGTTTTATGATGTCAGCAGAATTGTTTGTTTACTTATATTAATGTTAAGTTATTTGTACCTAATAATAAACATAAAGAATCTCACGTGAGATGCTTACCTGAGTTCGTATAATTAAAGAGATTTAAATTAAGTTTTTAACTAATAGTGATACTGGGAGTAAATTAAGTGAAAAATCAAATTAAATATGTTCTTATAAGCTGTATAAAGTATAATATATAATATCTTTATACGAATGATAATAACTGAAGCTAGAAGGACAGATAGAAATTAAGACAAAAAAATAAATAAATAAACATACCGGCTTTCCAATAAAAGTACACGATATTCTCAAACCAAGTTAGTAAGGTCTGTCTTATTTTAGATTAATCAAAGGATCTATGGCTTAAAATTTAATAGTGTGATTGTAGAAAGTTTATTTACCGAGATCGGGACTGATCTGTGTATACATGGATAGAATTAATTTCAAATTTTTAACCGCATGCTTTCCTAAGTATGAAGAGACTAATACATGACCGCCGAAGTCCTGTAATTGGAAGAAATATTAGCCGACTCAATTATACTACCCACGTCAACGGTCACCTTATCAGTAGGAATACTAATGCAAAACAAGGATTAACTTCACCTGCTGAATTGTTAAGTTTTTTATTTTACTTTAATTTGAACCTGACAGTTTCACTAAAAGTGTGGCAATTTGATGCATGTGTTAATGGCATTGAGCGTTTGCCAGTTGTAATTAATGCTTACTACAAGCTGATTGCATATTTGACATACGTTTCATATGAGATTATCAACTTCACTAAAAGTACCATATTTTCTTGGTTAAAACCATAAAAATTCCCAATTTAGTCAATGGTATAGTTTTACTGCAGCATACCAAGATGACAGCTTTGATGTTGTCTCTGGTAAGCGCCAGGCTTTTCTGCAAACCGTCTCCATCTTCTCCCCCGTTCACATCCTTCGTTTCAGCCAATGCCAACATGCCATCTACCATATCGGCATCCACATCGTTGCTACTTTTCGGATTCTCCATATGTTCATCTATGATCTTATCAATAAACCGGTCTAGCGATGTACGTACTAGTTTCAGCCGCTTATTAATCCCTTGTAGATCCATCCAACCTATCAATGGGATGAAATCACCAATATCAAAAGCTCCACAAAGCTTAGAGAACTCTTGCAAAATTAATATGAATTCGTCTTGGTCTTCATGTCCTTTTGCTTTAAAGGCTGCTCTGAAGGTTATGTTTGTTGTCAGGTTGAATATGAGTTTGCCTAAATTTACGGCTGTGCCAGAAGTGCTGTTTGCCACAGAGCGAATCATCAAGTCAACCTGTATGTCAAAAAGAAAAGCTTTTGTTTGTTGAAATTGGCAAGTCATAAGCAAAAGGCAAATTATTGGAATTAACTAACCCCATCCTGAACCGAGGCCCAAGATTCAGTCCTTCTCCGGCTGAAGAGTTTCATAACACAAACTTTACGCATTTGGCGCCAGAATGGACCGCAATGAGCAAACGCCATATCAGCATGGTTGTATGTCAAATAATTAATCGTGATGGAGGTTGGGCGGTTCGAAAATACATTATCTTGAACCTGTGAACAACAGTAAATTTAGAGAAATATACAAAATGGAAAACAATTTTAGGCTGTGAACTTTGAAGCTAATTTAGAGCAATTGACGGACTGAGCATTACCTGAAGCACCTGGCGTGCTATCTCAGGGGTGGACACAGAAAAAGCATGGAGACAACCAAGCTGGAGGTAAACAAGGCCTCCATAACGCTCCGCCAAAGTTGCCAGGCCACGGTGTGTCAACTCACCCATCATTAGCATGTTGCCAATGATGGGTAGTCTTAGTGGGCCCGGTGGAAATGGAGCCTTGCTCCGGTCCTGCCAAAGCTTGAAAATAATTAAGAGGGTGATGCATATGATTGGCAAGAACACCGGGTCTTCAAGCCACTTCATGGACTCTGTTGTCTTAGGATTATAATTTTTGATAGGTGAGTTAACAAATATGGTTTAATTACTGGTAGTTATAGTAGTTGTTTCTACTTGTGATGGAAAGAGTGTGCAGGAGTTGAAGGTATTTATAGCTTGGAGAATACAAGGATGTTACGCAGGATTGCAGTTTTTCTTTCTTTTTTTTTTTCTTTCTGTTTTTGGTTCTTTCTTCTTTGTTGTCTGAAGCACGACTGTTACCCAAATAACCTTAAAACAAGGGTCTTAGAGAAAAAGTGATATTCAAAGATGAAATTTGGAGATCCGTGACACTTGAGGCATGATTGGCTGTAGAGTCATGAGGAATAAAGTACTATGTTTAAACATATTAGAGAGAAAGTTATGCCTGTATGCCTTTTTAGTTGTTGAATATAAAGTAGGTAACAATGTTTTAGAATATAAAATTAATTTTTAATTAATTACTATAATTACTATAGTAAATTGTTAGTAATTACTAATAATAATGATGATATTATAACGATAAAAATATTTGAAGTGATAATTACAATAATTATTAACAATAATAGAATAAAGATAAAGTTATTATATTTATATAAATAATGATATTAGTAATGATAGTACTAATAATATAATTAAAATAATTTCGTTAATAACATTAAGGAGCAATAATATCTTTATCATAATTAATTAATTACTCCACGTCCTCATGTAGGAACTTTACGTGTCATATAGTTACTTAATTTACCATACGCCTACATCAAGTTACTGTAAAATTTTAACTTTATGGTTCTGATTTATATGAGTTCTTTTTCCTGAAAATCCCATGAAATTTCTATATTATTTAAATTATTGGATCACATAAATGAATTTGATTTTAATTTATCAAAACCAATTTCTATGTTATTAATGAAATTCTGAGAAATCAATCATTTTGATCAAAAACTATGTTTAGAAAATTAAAACTTAAAAAAGTGATAGGAGTTGCTCTTCAGTTGCTCAGCCAAATACATTTTTTCTGGTCGTCGCAGTCTTGGATACCAATAATTCAGTGATTTAAATAGCGGCATTTAGCGGCGCAATAGCGTTTTAATTTGCCCACCGCTACGCTGCTAAATAAAATATGTATATTTAGCGTTTTTGCCGACAGCGGTTCCGTAGCGGTATTTAGCGGTTAATTATCAGGTTTTTGCGGTGTATTGTGTATAGCGGCAGTTTAGCGCAATTTTACAATTCTTAATATACAGGGCTGCTTTAATATGAGAAGTTAGAGATTTCATCCTTGTAGGCTGGGCCAAACCCAATAAAGTCTGACTTAATGACTGCCTCCCTCAATGCATCAACAAAAATTGAAAATAATTCTTTCTCCCCTCTCGTCTCAAGACTCAACCAGGATCCAAAATCTTCATTTTTCTTTTACTTTAGGCAAGCACAAATCGCAAAATAGATGAAGTCATTTTTCCAGGTTCAATTGCAATCGATCTCCTTTTTTGCTAGGTTCGCTTTGTTGCTTATTATTTAGATTTTGGGAAACTTAATTTCTAGGGTTTTGTATTTCATAAGAAATTAAGAATGTTAAAACTAAAAATAGTTTAGTTGGCAATGCATAGATAGTTCGTTTTTCTTTTCTGTAATGTGCTTTGGCACATTCTTGCAAATATACTTTTTATTTTAATACAATTTTGTTGGCTTGTGCCGACCCTCAAAGTGAGAAGAATTATAGATGCTTTACGTTTTATTATCAATGATAATGTCAAAATGTCAATGTTAAATGTTAGTTACAATATGCATTTTGTATTAAAATTGTGAATTGTACGGTTTTATATTTTGAATTTGTGTATGAAATATGATATATATGATGTTTATTTGGATTAAAGTATGTATCTATTATGCATATTTTGGATCTATATTTCCAAACCGCTATGAACCGATAGCGCCGCTAAATAAGCGCTATCCGCTATCCGCTATGATATGAACAATTCCGCTATGGAATAATGGAACTGCTATCCGTTATTTAAATCATTGGATGCCATGCATCCCAATCTCCTTTTTCGATGCATTGGGCATTAGGCCCTTCTTTTTTTCACCCTTTCCCAATCGAAGCTTCTTTTTTTTTTTTAGAAACGTGGACAGCCGCTGTTAACGGAAAAAAGATTCCCAATCGAAGCTTCATTGTTTAATCCTCGTTCCGGTCTTAGATGCCACATATCACTTTCTTCATTTCGATGAATTAAGCATGAGGCCCTCTTTTTTTTCTTTTAATCCTCTGTTGATTGAAGCTTAAATGTTTGATTCGATACTAAATAAAAAAGAGATTATTTTTCCGACGTAAAACATAGATTATACATGATACAGTATGTTGGGTTGTTGGGGGTTAATTAGGGTTTTTTTTTTATAATATGCTCAAATTTGCATTTAATACCTTTCGAATTGAGGTGTCAGCTAAGGATGGTAGATGAGAGAAATATATATTGCATATTGTGTAAGATAATTAAAATATGGCAATTTCATAAGCAATTAAGGGTTTTAAGATAGCCTATAGTTGTCTACGGGCTTCCAATTTATTTAAAAAAATTATAGTATATATACTTATTAGATAACTAAAATATATTGTTTTTCTCTTCGGAATTGCACGTATTGGATTTTGTTACCTTGTTCGCTCAATATATTTCAGTAATAACGAAATTGCTATTTTTTGGATTAATAATATAGAATTATACAATTGAAACTATATTAGCAATATATTGCACACCACACCTTTTTGTACCATTTTACACACCAACCCGAATAAAAAAGGCTGAGAATATTTGAATAAATACCTCAAGAAATGAAGTTCAAAAAACTCGTACTTAAATGAGCACTTGTCGAAAACATATTTGACTCGAAAATAAGAGTAATGCTAGAATCAAATGTGTTTGACACTTGAGTCCATCAAATACAATCGAATCTCAATTTTCAATATCAATTTATTCTCCATACTGAAATCTCTTTAGAGATCAAATTTTATAATTTTGCAAATTTTCTTACTATTTATTTTGAATTTTAGAAAATCTTGAATCTAATTAATTTTGAACCCTCCAATTTTAAAAAAAGGTGAAATAAATAGTTAAAAATTTTGAAAATTTGTAAAATTAGTTCGTCAAGATAATTTCAATATGAATATCATATTGAGCGGTTCGGATCGATCATTTGAAACTTTAATAGTTGAGACTAGAATACGTCAACACGTTTGTCTCTAGCATTACTCCAAAACTAAATGCATAACTTACAACTTATCAAAATGAGTTTGTTTAAAATCATTGCAACCAAATGAGAAAGTAATTAAACTGAATAATTATGCATCGGTGAAATGAAAAAAAAGTAGTTCGTTACATAAACAAATATACAACTATAAACATGTTCACTAATTTGTACATAAGACTTCAGAATTAACCGAAAAAAATTAGCCTACAAAATAGCTCCAAGTTTACCCAATTCTTGTTATCAAGCCTCAATCAAGTTCTCTTTATTTGCGTGTTTGTTGTTGAGATTTTTTTTTCCTACTTGCTGATGTTTTTTCATGTGATGCTTTGTATTTGTCTCTGAGGGTTAGGTCTTGTGGTTGTGGATCGGTTGTGGGTGGCTTGCATTTTTTTTTTTTTTTTTTTTTTTTTTTTTTTTTTTTTTTTTGCTTTATATATACTTGTTTCCACTTTCCTGCACTAATGTAGCTAAGGTCTTTCTCTCTTTCTCTCTCTCTCTTTTGGGGCCACTGCCAAGTTATTTTTCCCACTTTTTTTCCCTTTTTTTTTGGAGTTGTTAGGCCACTACCGAATGTTTCAATTTCAATATAAGATTTCTATCCTATCCTGCAGGACCTACATTCCGTCAACCTTCGCCTAATGGGGGAACAAAAAAGTGAAGTCCACTGTATAGAAATGCAATATAATTTGACAATAAATTCGTAAAGATTTATGTATTTTAGTCCTTATGAAATAAAATTTATTGCAATCCATAAATAAGTTTGATTTTTCAATTTGTCATACATACTCCAAAGTTTCTAAATTTATAATTTCAAAACAAACCAAATAATTAAAGTCAAATTTAATCATGTTATAAGTTCATTCCAAACAAACAAAAATAAATAAATAAATTCACGCTAGAAAATCTCAAGTTACTTACTTTAACTGGAATCGTGACATTAAGAATATCAACAATTTGAATTGAATCAAATGAATTCTTCAAATTGATAAACCAACATCATTGCAATCCAATACAGATATTAACAATTCGAAATGAGTTAAATGAGTTCTCCAAATAAAAAATAAACTTCTTTGGAAATTTAGATAAATGAACAGTCAAAGCAACTATAAATATATATTAGCCGGCACTATAAATACATTCAGCTATATTGTTTGCATCATCAACATGGAATCAGATCCTCTTGACGTCCATCCTCTGGACGTTTGGTGGACGGCTGGGGATCTGGACCGTCTGATTTAATCTCAACGGCTATAAGGGAGCCCCGTGCATTCCACCACACCCGAAAAAAATATTGGCCCGAAAAAAATGAACCGTCTGATTTAAATCGGACGGCTCCGATCCAAAACGTCCACTGGACGTTTCAAAAAAACGTCCAGAGGATCCTGGTCCTCATCAACATATGTATGTCTCAGGCTCTCAACAGTCAGCACTCAGCACTATAAACTTCAACCTGGGCCTGAAAAGTGGGGAATCATTGGACTATCAAGTGCACTGTTGGTGTGTTATGAGCGTGAAATATTGGGCTTTTGAAAAGAATTTGGTCCCTTCTTTTTTCTAAGAGCCTAGTTCGGTGACCATATGATCAATATGTTCAAACGGTGATTACAGCCGTTGCATGAAGTGTTTCCATCAGGATTCATAACTTAAAAATCTAAATAAATCTATTTTTTAAACTCTGCTTTCAGAATAAATTAATGTATTGATAAAATTTAAATTTTACCTTGAGATAATAATCTATAATAGTCTCAATATTATATTGATAATGCATTGCCAACATCCAAAGAAAATAATACATTACATTATAAAAATAAAATTAATATTTTTTGATATATTGTATGCAAATAATTCTTATGTTCTTAGTACAATGCATAAGCGCATGAAGTTTTCCTCATAAAAATTAGGCCAAGAATAAATTATTTTTATTACGATTTTGAGCAAAATAGTTTTGATCTAGGATTTCGTTTTATTAGAATTGATTCTCCAGAATTTCGTTTGGTCTAATGACAAAAAACTCTGATTAAATGAAATGAAATCAATTTATTTTGACCAAAAAATTTCTAATCAGTTGAATCCACGATTAAAAAAATGAATCTAATCTGGGCCTACATAAAATTATAAAATATAACCATTCCGGTTTCAAAAATAAAATTTTGCGACATAATGGATCTACATAATTATCATAAAACTAAAGCATCTGTTCATCTCTTTTTTTTTTTCCTTCTCATAATCCTACGCATAATCATAGTTTTTTTCTTATTCCAAATATAATAAAAAATAAAAATAATCAATTATTATCAAATTAGCAGCTGAAGAATTAATGTACTTGGAAATAAAGAGCCATAAAAGTTTTTCAGTCACAGACATTATTATTGAAAACTCACATGAGTCATAAGATCAACAAAAAAATAATAAATAAAACAGTGCCAAACTAATAGTAAAACAATATAATAATGTAACATAGCTGGAAAAATAAAATATCATACCTGCTATAAAGTACCCAGACATTCTTCCAGCGATTCCGCAAGTTTCATTTACAAAACCTTGATAAACCCTTAACATATATCCCACTTCTCTACAAAATTCCAAACACCATTACTAACCAGTGAGCCAGTGACTGCCGCTGGCTACTTCCACCAGTCACCATTCACCACCCATGCGGTCAGCTCACCTCCCGGTAACTCTCCTCTTACTCCTCCTTGTCTCATGGAACCCTAACGGCGTCTCAGCGGTGGGGGTGAACTGGGGCCTGGCTTCCTCCAGTCCCCTTCCTCCTTCCAAGGTGGTGAATGAACTCCTCATCCCAAACGGCGTGACACGTGTCAAGCTACCTGACGCTGACCCGGGCGTACTTCAGAGCCTATCCGGGTCGGGTATAGGTGTTATAGTTGGGATCCGAAATGATATGCTTCGTGATCTTAGCCAATCAAAGAAAGCCGCGGCGAGTTGGGTTCATGATAATGTTACTCGCTATTTTTCTGATAATGGCGCTGCTTCTGGTATTCGTATTGAGTAAGAAAGCGTTATTTTTATTTCCCTTTTTTTTTTCTATAATTCTGCTGTTGCTTCACAATTCGACCTTATGCTATTTTCTTTGGTTAACCCAGAATTGTTATAATTAGAAAATGCCTAATCTTTGTCTAGATATGAAATTGGTCTAGTGATTAATCAGGCCATGATTATAAGAAATTAAGAATTTTAAATGACTTCAATTTTAAATTGGGGAAAGAAAATAGCATTCTGTGCTGACATCAATGAACTTACTTGAAATGGAACTTTACAACAACATAGAACCTGCTCATTTCAATAATAAAATCTTCTTCTTTTTTTCCCCCCATTTATTTGTATTTTATGCATGTCTTAAATAACTTGTCATCTTTTGCGCCAGATACATTGCAGTTGGAGATGAGCCATTTCTTCTCAACTATGGCCAGCAGTACCAACCTTATGTTATAAATGCAGCAACAAATATTGGCATAGCATTAAAAGCCGCAAAGCTATCTGACCGAATAAAACTGATCGTACCATGCAGCTCAGATGTGTACCAGACCAACTCCAGTCTCCCTTCAAAAGCCCAATTCAGGCCTGAACTGAATAAGACCATGGTCGACCTCCTGTCTTTCCTTTCTAATTACAGCTCGCCTTTTGTACTCAACATGAATCCATTTTCAAGCTTCCAACATAACAAGAACCTCTCTCTGGATTTTCACCTCTTTCAATTAACATCGAAACCTTTAACTGATGGCCACAGTAAATACGACAATTACTTTGATCTAAGCATAGACAGTTTGGTTTCTTCTTTGTCTAAGGCTGGTTTTGCTGACATGGAAATCATGGTCGGCAGGGTAGGCTGGCCTACAGATGGAGCCTTAAATGCCACATCAGCAAATGCACAAATCTTCATGCAAGGCCTATTTGACCATTTAAAGGCCAAAGCCGGCTCCCCATTAAGACCCAAAAGGCCCCCAACTGAGACATACCTATTTACCTTATTAGACGAAGATCAGCTTAATATAACCACAGGAAACTATGAGAGGCACTATGGTATTTTCACATTTGACGGTCAAGCAAAGTATAACATGGATTTAGGTCAGGGCTCAAGGCCACTTAACAATGTGCATGAGGTGAATTATCTCGACCAGAAATGGTGCGTGGTGAACAATAACAAAGATTTGTCAAATGTAACAGCTAGTGTTTCCCAGGCTTGTTCAAGTGCTGATTGTAGCTCATTATCTCCTGGGGGCTCCTGTGCTGGGATTGGCTGGCCTGTAAATGTGTCATATGCATTTAATAATTATTTTCAGGCTAATGGGCAGAGTCAGGAGGGTTGTGATTTTAATGGGTTGGGTTTGATTACCACGGTTGACCCGTCCCTGGGAGAGTGTAGGTTTGTAATTGGGCTCCGCACGTCAGCTTCTAATTCTTATTATCAGAGATGGGCGGTGTTGCAGCGAGTCGTTTCTCTGTTTGCTTTTGCCTTTTTAGTTGTGTAGGTGTAACTGGGACTAATTGAGTGAAGAGGGATTTATTGTAGTAATATCAACCTTTGGTGCTACTGGCTCCTTGTATTAAGTGGAAAGGATGCTAAGTCTTTTTTGATTCCTCAAGCTGCTAGAGATTTTACTGAGTTCAACTTATGGTATGCATCTTTTATCTTAGCTTAACATGTTACCATGGAGGTTATGGTCCTGTACTCCTTTTTTAATATTTCTTTTCCTTTTATGTAATTTAGGAACTTAATTTGTTGTTAATTTGTTGATTCCCCATTCGAGTTGTGCTAATGGTAAATTTACCTTGGTTCACATCAATGAAAGTTTAATGCTAGGTATACCATGTAACAGAAGGCAGTAAAAAAGGCTTCACATTATTACCTAATAATAGACTTACATAGCAAAATTCTAGTCAAATTGCCAACTAACAGAATAATTTCTAAAGAGAAGCATCCGAAAACATAAACTAACCAACATACATTATTCTCAAACAAAACAGCATTACTAAAGACCACTCTATATTGCACCAAGATGAAAAGCAAGACTAACAATCCGTTGGACCAGGCGCAACTGGAGATGGCTGCCATCCAGTGCCAGCATTGTCTCCTGTGCTGGCATCACAGTATCCACGAAGAATATTACCTTCATGGACTGTAAACCCAAGAGCAGCCAGCATGGCATCAGCAGCCCAGCACTGGTGCTCTATGACCTGAATTGCACGGCAACAGTTGGGACCTAAGTATGTCTCGCCGTTCAAAAAGAAGAGCACGGCCTCGCCAGAACATGACCGGAGCTCCATCAATGAGTCCCAGCACTGCTTCAGGCTGTTGGCTTGTAGACGTGAGATGAGGTTAGGGAGGTTTGGATGTGCGGTAGTTGGGGTAAGTGTGGCTGAAATAGTAGCAGCAAGGATAACAAGAGCAAAAAGATCCCTTAATGAGGCCATTTGAGATTTCTTTTTTTCAGCGTTTGAGTTTTGCTTAGAAAATATAGAAATAGAAATAGAAAATTTGGGCAAATGGTTCTTTTTTATTTATTTGATGATGATGATGAAAACTTGGGTAAATGGTCGCAATACTTATATAGGTGGATAGGGACATGAAGGGGCTTGAGAATAAGTTTTTGGGAGATGAGGAGGCACGAGAATAATTTATCTCAGTATAAGGTACGTGCCATAAATTGGTCCGGGAGTTGCAGAATACGGAAAGATGATAAATTTAGTTTACAAGCTCGCTGAAATCGACGTTCTAAATAATAAGGTAATAAATAGCTGAAAGAAGCAACCGAAAACGAGAGATCATAAGTTTGAATTGGAATATAACATTACAGACATGATCAAAATTGTGCAAATATTGTGCCTAACAAAATTGATGAGATTTGGTGCACGCCTTAAGGTTCATAAAAAAAATTCAAAATTTTCAGTGTTTGAAAGTAACGATTTTTGATGTATTACCAAGCAATATAATAATATGAAATGCGGTCGCTACTTTATGTGTATCTAATAACAATATACCTATAATTTTTTTTTTAGTTTTAACTTTATTTGAATAAATATTATATAGATAATCTTTTTCAAATAAATCATTGAACTAATCTCTTCATTTATTTATATTATGAATTGAACAATCCTTCTTAATAAGTAATATATAAGTGCCTTGTCCGGTGTCCCTATACCTGCGTTTTTTTTTTCTTTTGTATCTGCAATATCCAAATTTATCAATTAGATCTCAATACCTGAAAGAAGCGACCAGTATCTCTAATATGATATGAGAGCAACAATAGTTGATTAGTTGTTCAACAAGGAAGGCGAATGGGTAGTAGTGAGTGAAGAATATCTAATTAACTGACATGGCGTTTGTTTAATCAAAGGTCTTTATTTATTTATTTATTTTTGAGAGAAATCAATCAAAGTTCTTTAGCTAGCCAATTTATCTCAGGACAGAAATTTCAAATTTATAACTTGAGACCTTTTGTTTTCCTGTGCCGCTGTGCGTTACCGTTTGTTTTATGGTTTTTCTTTACGATTTGTATTACACTCTCAATGTTGATCAACTCGATGAGAAAGACTAACTACACCTGCAACCTCCTATCCATTGATATTGCCCACTAATGCATGCCACATTAATTCACTTTACGTTACCAAGGCCGTTCACGATTCCTTAATCAGATGCCATTATGGTAAACCTAAATAAACACTATAAATACCAATGCTAGCTAGTTACTCTCCCCACAAACAATCATCCATTCATCCCTTACAGTAAAATTTTACACACCTAAATTTCTCAAGTTCTGACAATTCTAATGGCTTTCAAACAATTCTTCCTCCTCGCCATTCTTCTCCTAACCTTCACTCTCACCACCATTTCCAATCCAACTGAAGCACGGTCATTTCGCCCAAATCTTGAGGCACGGCTTCAATCGAATGGACTAGTCCAGTGCTGGGACTCTCTCATTGAACTTCGCTCTTGCAGTGGTGAGATCATCCTCTTCTTTATCAATGGTGAGACGTACCTTGGGCCGGGCTGTTGCCGTGCTATCGGAGTCATACAGCACCAGTGCTGGGCTGCCGATGCCATGCTCGCCGCACTCGGTTTCACGGCTGAAGAAGGAGATGTTCTGCGCGGCTATTGTGATGCTACAAAGGATCAAGATTATGGCCCGGTGTCGGCTCCACCCATTGCACCAGCTCCTGCTCCTGTGGCACCCCTTGCTTAATTTAGTTTTATAATGGTACCGTTTGTTTACTGTTTTAGTTTGGTTTGGTAGCAATTTTTAGAATAATGTTTTGGTAGTATCATATATTGTGTTCGTAGGCATGCTTTCTCGGTGTAGTCAAGTTAATTAGTTTCATCTCAATTGTGCTGTGTTCTTTTGTTCGTGTCACTTATATATAATTAATGAGATATAAAGGTTTTATTTTGCTACTTTTCCTTTTTATTTACTTTTATTTATTTATTTCAGTTCTAGTTAATCCGTTAACCGTGAGTTTAACAAGCTAAAAATTAATTTGCACAGAACTGTATTAAATTTACTTGGAACCTTAGATTAGGTCAGCACTTAGAATGAATAGAATATACTCAATTTAAGGAAGCACTAGCATCCAAAATTCAACCCCTCCTTGGATCGGCCCACAGTATCAGGTTGTAGGCCCGTAATAAACCCATAGTGGTCCTTCATTCAGACGCATGCCTGAATCATCAATTTACTGGCTGTTCCGGGATTATGATTCGACACTTCACTGACAACGGGACCGACAACCCTGATCTACAATTCACGGACACAGCGAATGAACTCGTGAACCGTCCCAAACCCAGGCGTTTGGTTTCTAGTGTCAGCACTTACGCTCCTCTCTCTCCAGTCTCCACTGTCTCCTCCAGTTCGCCTCACTCGCCTAATAATGGCGAAACGAGATCTCCTTTTCTCGTTCGCTCTTGTTTTCTTTGTATTTTTCGATTTTCTACTCTCGCTCGCAGCTGGGAAAGCGTCGTGTGAGTTCAGTGTCACGCACCAAAACACTCTCTACAACTACAGCCTCGCTTCGCCTTCCTCCAAATTCCCTCATGGAATCCTCAGCGAAGACGGGTAGTTCTCTTTTTGTTCCCTTTTCTCGTACTTATTGGATGTCAATTTTAAAGTTTGATGTAAGAGAAATTACTTACTGGCATAACTTCATAAGTCCGTATTATCTGGAGTGGGGGTTCAAACTTGGATCTTGATCTTAGAAGAAATGTATTGTCTATTTACCTTCATTTTATGTATTTTGTTGAGATATCCTTTAATTAGTAGAAGGGATGGGAGGAAAAAAGATATTTAGGATATTTGATGGTTTTCATGAGGAAATGCTTAGAATAGTTGTATCAAGTAGCGGTGAACAGGATGACAGTAAGTACCTCTGAAACTGCTGTAATGAGCATTTTATTTGAATTAAATCATGAAACAAGGACAATTTAGACAACAATCTAATTAGAGCCTTGTTAACCTCGTAAGTCCTCAAATTGAATATACAAAAGTCTTGCATTTGTATTCTTGTACAAATAGAAAATGCTGCTAAGGGCACTTTAACAATAGTTATGTAATCTTCTCAGTAGTGAAATTGGAGGTGATACTGCATTACATATTTTCGAAATGGTTAGTCTGTTACATTATTACTAAAAGACCTCTGGGTTTAGTGTATCACACAGTTTGCAAGCATTGTATTTTGACAGTATGCAGTTTGCATAACAATATCATCCTCTTTTCTTTTCTTTTTTCCCTTTCCAGGTTTTACAAGGTTGAGATGAATGGCACAGTCCTCTGGTTCCAGGTTGGCTCTGCCAGGTTACCTTGTGTGATATAACATAGCTTTCTCTCTATTTTTCTAACAAGCCCCTCCTTCATTATGTCTTATTACTTGGTGATATCATAGAATCAAAGGTTTCATGAATTTATGCAAAAGCTTCTTCCATTAATTGTAGCCTCTTATTCTTCGACGATGCAACTCTGAAAAGCATCCAAATTCTATATATTTCTTAGCTTTTAATTTTCAAAATTGCAGCATTTGTTGTTCATGTATCCCTGAAAATATTTTTAATTTTCACAGCTTTGCAGTAACATGATATTTAATCATGATCAACCAGCATGCTTTGGTTGTCAGGTATTCCCTTGCATATCGTATTTTTCTTGTTCTTTCTTTTCTGTAATATATCCTGAAATGCTTTTTCCTAATTATTTTTTTATTGATTTGCAATAAAAGGATTGTGGAAGCCCATCACAATGTGGAATGACATGCAGTGCATTGGTATCTAACAACATAGGAGGCATGTGAAATGCTAAAATATACTTTGAAATAACTAAAGTTGTTAGCTTTGACGTGAAAGTAGAATTTTTTTAAAATTTTCTTCTTCAACCTTGAACCCATTTTTTTTATCTTTCTACTTTTACCGTCAGGATATGATGTCTGCGCTGCAGTCGGGAAGGCTTCAAATAGTCATATTTCACTTATTGGTAACTTCGATTACTTAATTCTAATTAGTAATTATTTATTGGATGCTTTTTTTTTTTCCCCTTTCTAGAACAGCTTGTTATTAGTTACCCGTTTACTGCTTGGTTTACCCCAATAATTGGCCGTTCTTTTTATTGATGGATTACACATCTTGTCCTATATTTTTAAGAACTTCATCTGTTTTTTATTTTAAGATATCTGTATTTTGTTTATTTATATTTTAATTATTTATATTTTAACTTCAACAGATGAAAATGAACCGAAGAAAGGTGTTTCAGTCAAGATGGTATCATCTGGCACTAAAAGTAACTGTTCCTTGTCTGTTGCTATTTTGTGCGACTCAAGTGTAGTTAGGGTGAGTTTCTGTAAAATTTTTATTTCTGAGAATACTGCTTTCGCTATTTTTTCTGCACTTTTTTCATACATTTTTCTTTTGTTTTATTTATAGGTGCCCACTTCATTCAACCTCTCAGGAGATTGTAACTATGTGAGTATTGGTATCACATACTGGATCCAAAAATGGAAACACACAATTTGTGTGCACGCACACACATTGTGCTCACAGTCTTATGTGAAGTCTTGCTATTCTCTTTGCAGGCAACTGAACTTACCCATCCTTCAGGCTGTGCAATGTCAATTGCAGTAGGTGGAAATGGATTGGGATGGTTTGGAACTTTGCTATTGATGTATGTGCTTTTTGCCTGGCAGTTAGCCTATGTGTTTACTGAATTTCCTATTAATTAACAACAAAAATTAATTTCTTTTTTGATAGAGTAATATGTGTTCTTGGTGGGTACATCTTGGTTGGCACAGTGTACAGATTCTTCTTTCTTGGAATTCATAGAATAGAGGTAACAAGCTGTTACCTACACATTATTTATTGAGCTTGCTTGTCAGTATTTTTTTTTCCTGGAGTTATAAAGAGAAATCTCCATGTCTGATTTTAATTTTAATTTTTCAGGCTATTCCAAATTTGGAATTCTGGATCAGTTTGCCTGAAAGAATTAAGGTAAGCTTCCTTGCAAAGCTGTTTAGTCTAGCAAATATTGTACTCTTTATTATTTTTACCAAGGATAGTAATAATTCAAATTTACCAAATTTTGTCCTTTCCAGATCAGGGGAGATATTTCCTTTTTTTCCTTTTTTGTCACCGCATATTACCATCCCATCTCATATTAAGTGAATTTTGAATGAGCTAATTGCTTCATGTTGGCTAAAAGTTTATTATTATATATCTCATCTTAAAAGTTGTTCATTCCTTTTGCTGTCCCATCTCCCTTGCAGGGACTATTCGGTTCTTTAATGAGAAGGTTCGGAGGCCAAAGGGGAGGCAGTAGAGCTGCATATGCTCCTATTAATTAATTCATTTTAATGAATTCTTTTCAAAAAAAATTTTGTGAAATCAACTCCACGGGATGCTTAAATCTGCAATATGGCTCCAGAGATTCTAGGTTAGAACATTTTAGAGTTTTTATTAATCCATTCTTAATAAGAGGTCCTAGTTCAGTCTTGCAGCATGATAGGAAAACTTTTTGTTGCATATTATTTATGAGCTGAATTAATTGCATTTGACCAGTGTTCTCTTGGAGTAACATCTAATTTTGTTCCATGAGATTATGACAGTATTTTTAATTGTGGTTAGCATGGTTTTACAATATGTATTTATATAAAGCTGTTAATAGAGTTACCTGTGTGGTGTATCTTTAGTTATTTGGGATTTCTGATAACTGTTCTCAATTCTCAATCATCCATAAATTGTAGTTTCGCATTTTCTGTAACTGCTTAATTTGAATGTGGTGCACTAAGGGCAGTGCATTATCAATCAAATTGTTAGGCATTCATTGAACCACACAATTATTATAGAGTAGCCACACCGAGGTTAAGTACCTCTGGTGCCTATTGAGTTCTCTTTCTTGTTTATTTTCCTGCTGGTGATTGATTGAGTCCTGTCAGGACTCAGAAGAAGAAGACATCACAGTGAAAAAATTATCTCCTAGAAACATTTTTAAAAAATAAAGAGGGGTGAAGGTACATTTGTCGGGAGCGGTAACTGTCGTGTGCTATTAACCACCAAAAGCTGGTGCCGTGCACACGCAAGATAGAATATTTTGAAGAAGGAGACCTCCAAACAATGCTTGGAGGTTTTGATCATTTCATTGCCAACGTGTGGAAGACACAGGCAATGAAGCCAGTAGCCACATCTTTTTGGTGATAAAATGTGCAATGTTGTTTTCAGAGCAAAAATCCAAAGGCAAGTGTGCGTTGTTAGACAGTGAATAAATATTTCTCATTTTTCTTGAAGTATTGTTTATTCATCATCCCTGAAAGGCTGAAAGCTCAGGGGTTAAAAGTGGGAGGAAAAAATGACCGGAAGACATCAAGGAATCTCAAGCTGGCTTTTAGTTTTCAAGATAAGATAATGACATCTTTGTCTTTTCTGAATCTTATTAGAAAACAATTCTCTTTTGAGTGCGTAACATGAAGGTAGTTTTCATTATCAATGTTGATGGTTTGGGCAACTGTTTGTAGTGTTCATCTAGTTTTAGGAAAGAATGGCGGAGATCATCTAAAACTAGTTAATTTGCTGTCACTCATAAGCTCTTTTTTTAGCACAGTATGCTGTTCTGTTCTTGAAAAACAATTGAGGCTCGGTCATGTAAAAAATAACAATATGCATGTGATTAGCTCTTATCTTGCAATTGCCTTAGTACAATCATCGGTTTGTAAGGCATTTCGTATGCTAAAAAGTTGGAAACATTATTGGATGATACTTCATAGAATTATTCCGAAATTAAGATCCTTTTCTCCTAAAATTTGACTTGTGAAGACAATTTCAGTAATATAAAGTTATAATGGTGGAGTTTTCTTTTTGAAATATGCTACGTCGCTACCAGGTGTATCAGGTCGTTTCTGAGCCTTGAACGAGTTTCAGCCCTTATTAAGGCTTTAACCTTTGTATTTATTCTACACACAGATTTTTTTCCCCACGAGGAAGTGCCAATAAAAACAATTTTACATCTTTGATCTGGTTCATACGCGTTCTTATTTTTTTTTTTTTTCCGAACTTCAAACATTTTTATGTATTTTTTTCTTGATATATGTTATAGCTTACGAAACTTATTTGATACCTGAGACTCTCGATTGAGCAGTTATCAAAATAAGAAAAGGAAAAATCCAGATATCTTGTTTGAAGTTTAGATAAATTGGTACAATTTGAGAATCAAATTACCATCTATGAAGCAACTTGAAAAAAAATCAATGGTTCCAGATGACGATGATCGATAGCCAAATATTTTTCAATTTTTGTATCAAATAAATACACATCGATCCTATCAGACCTATAAAGACTACATCAACAATTTTACCTATAAAGGAAAAATAATTTTTTATGTCAATATATTCCTGCCCATTTTTTGCTATACGCTCATACTGATGAGATAGATTATCAATGATGCACTGTATTGTAAGATCAGGACGGGTTGATTATATTCTAAGAATTTTGGATTATGCTCAAGGAAGTGCGAACTATGCATCAGATAATTTATTTTTCTAAAATAAATAAATCTATCTGTTAACCTATCACGGTGCGAATGGATCCTGCATTAATGCCAGCTTTCAAATTGTAAGTAAACCTGTAAACGCAATTATTCCATTATAGTACTGAAATGGCTGCATTAGTGCATTTTGAACTTTTCATTGTTATGATGACTTGCGACTCTCTAAGAAGCGCTGGAAATACTAGATAGGGAATGTTCTTGCTTTTTAAAATAATAAAAAATAGTTGGCAATAGCCCAACAAATAATATTATTAAAGATTTATAAAAATAATGCATAGCATGTGTAAGTGTAACTCATAATCTCATTGATCGAGGACATTAATTAACAATATTACATAAAAAAATTAGTTCAAAAGAAAGTGTAGATTTGATCAGTGTCTAAGATAGATAATTAAATATGATATAATTTAAAATAAGATGAAAAGCATATCCACCGCGAGATCTGAAGCCATTTATCGTGTACTTTATATTAAATGTTGGTCTATTAATGTCTTCACAGACATTTTCTCATGACCAGTTCACATCTTTTGCATGTCATTATTAATACTAGTGGGCGCTCGCGCGTTGCGCGATCTATGTTTTTATTTTTATGAATGACTAATATTCGTGCAGAATATATTTGCTAATATATGAGGATCATAGATTATAACATGAAATTTCATTTAATATTATTGATCTTATAATATCTTATAATATCAATAAATCCTCTCTACACTATGAATGACAAAAAAGAATCAATAAGTTGCACAAAAAGTGTTCAGCATGAATATGAACTGTAGCATGAAATTTCATTGCCTCACCGATTTCATACAGAAGATCCAAAAGGCAGGGTCAATTTTTCATCTAATGAAAGACACAAAACAATATTAGAGTGTGCATTTAGGATAGTACTGTTGGTCATTCATTCTCTTATGTTCACTTTTTGTAGAACAACCAAGAAACTGTAAGAAAAGTATCACTAATAGAACTTGATAAAATTGAATTAACCACACCCATTGTTTTGTATCTATTCTTGTCATTCGATGATAGAAAGCATGAATTTACACAGCTGATTTGCAAAACACAATGCCAAACAACGTACACATTTGGTGTTCATTACTGTTATGCTGATGAGATAAATTCCATTGTGAGACCAGGAAAGAAACATGAAAATGTGATATGAAAAAACTGTCTGATATTCAAGTAGGTGTTGTGTTAGGTCTTTGAGAAATCTCAAAGATTGCAGCAGATAGAAGAATATTTAAATAGAGATATACTATTATACCTTTGATACATTTCAATTAAAGGGCTCTAATTGATCTGCTTTGTTCATGGTACAGTTCGTTGCCATTTCTTGATACAACAGTTTCATCACCTACAACACAAGAAATTCAATTTTTTTAAACTTTAATAGGTACAGTAATAAGTTTCTAAAAATAAGAGCAAAATTGTTGTAATTAAGAAATACCCTTCATTCATGTTATAATTTTTTTTATTAGTTCCAGAAATACCCTTCTTCCTCAGATATCCTGTAACAAAATATTAGACCATATAATTAAGGATTATTGATTTTACCAATACAAACAAAATAATCTCATATAAGGTACCAATCTCTATAAATAGATACTGGTTGTAACAATGCAAGGAAGTATTCTATCATTATGTATAAACTAAATGAAGAAAAAGTATTATAACAGTAGAAGTGTCAGGAGTTTGGATAATAAAATCTGAGACTGTATGATATAGCCCATATGGAGTTGCTACTTGTTTCTTTCGGAGAAGCATATTGTGGACAATTGTTAGCATTGTAATTTGAAGCTTATCTAGCATTATGCAAAAATTATCGTTGAGATCCAAGATACACATGTATAACTAAATTATTTCTCTTGTATTTGTGAAGAGCTCCCCTTAACAGAAGAACCAATGACCACAATAATAAAAGTATATTGGGAGTATCTATCAAATAATACCTGTCATTTGTTCATCCAATGCAATATGTTGACAGCTTACTATACTGCATAGGATCATAATCTAAATGGACAACATTAATGTCAGTCGGTAGTTGAGTGAGCGGGGCTAGGCATTAGCATGTGCCGCTGGAGTGCCAACTGGGTAGAGCTGCCCTCGGAGTAAACATCCTAATTTCCAATTTAAGCAAATTCATTCTAGTAGACAAAGCATTTAGACTTGCCTTCCAGCTGATTGAATAAATTAGGCCTTCTTCACCATGAAGATCCATCCTGTAATTTTTTAATATACTAAACGTCATCAAAATATTTTAGAAACACTTAATAAGATATAAGAATGTTGTTTCCATTAAACATCTTATCAGATAAGACACCAGAAAGATTTAATTTTAAAAAAAAGAACAAATCAATTTTGCAAAAGAAACGTCAAGTACCTTGTAGCTCAATAAATGGATGTCCGTTGAGTCAGCACATTACAACCTCATCTTGACCTCCTAGCATAGCAGCTCCGCATCAAATTAACTACAGCTAGCATCAATCATAATTAATTAGGAGATAAATCATGGGCTAATATCAGAGTTTAAATCAATTGTTCTCTTAATAAAGAAGGGTATAGATGGTAGAGAACTGATTATATTTAATATCCTGTGTGCTTAAATGAGAGAAAATGGTACAACTGAGTTATGCAAGAAATCAATAGTAGAATTTTCTTCTTCCTTAGCATCAGGTTCTGTATCTGATTTTTCACATTATGGAATGCATAAGCAAATTGAGAACTCCAATTATATAAATTTCAGATTGCATTAAAAACCTTCTGAAACTATATCACATTTTGGATAATGACCCACAAAGGCACAAAGCAATCGATCAATAAGAGTTGGATCAGATAATATATCAACCGTGATCATCAAAAGCTTCAAAATGAAAACATATAAGTCCAGGTTCAAAGTATTTAGAGCTCTAATTATTTTAGATCAACGACAAATATGTATAATGATTAAGCGATAAATACCTGACTGGAAGAGGCTACACCAGCAGCAGCACTGCGAAGCAGTAATGATCTCTACAAATTCCAATTGGCAAGCGTTAAAGCTACAGATCAGGCACAAAAAGAATGAATTAGTAAAAAAAGAAACCGAAGAAAGAAATAGAGAATTTTCCTGACAAAATAAGAAAGGAAAAGGAGGTTACCAATCAGATGAACATAAGCCAAATAGATATTTTCAGTGCTAACATTTGATGAAAGAAAATGCCACCCATGATGATTTCTAAAGACACTACCTTTAACGCAATCTGTGCCAAAATAATCAAAAAATAAAAATGGCTTTGCCACTCATGATATCTGATTAGGAACATATATAACTGACACCTTGTAATGTTTAATTGAAGTGACACAAAATTTACCTTAAATCTCATCCTCTGGCATGCATTATCTGTTGCATCATCTTCTTTGTCCAGATGGAGACACACCTTCTTTCTCGTTCACACAGCATGTAGAAAAAAGCTTAGATACCTGAAAATTTGTCAAAAACCATAAAGAATCGAGAAGTCAACTAAAGAAATACTTCCTAGATATTGTTTAATTTGTTAAACAACAATAACATTTTTTGTAATATAATTGTAGATATAAAGATAATGCATCGATTGCTATCAAATGTTTGTTATAACAATCTGACACTGTATCTTTATTTTATCAATATTAACAGTATAACAAAAATTTAGATCACAAACAACTAAAATGCCTTACATTCATGATGAACCTTGACGATTATCAGTTAGGCTCAAATTTTTGTTTCCTCCTCAAAGGGATTAAAAGAGAAATTTAGTACCACTATGCACACAGGTTTCAGTACTGTTTTTTTTTTAATCTTACTTGAATTTTTCTCTCTACTCCAAAAGCGTTTGGTTCATTAGATGATATCCTCCAAATTAGGGAAAGCTGACAAAAGAAGAAAGAGGTTAAATATAACTTAGAAAATAAAAGATGAAAAAAAGATAAATAATCGTTACCAGGAAATGGTAATAGCAAAATAAATAACTTGAAAAGAACAATTCATTACTATAATATGTACTTGAACCGTCCACCAGCGACAAATTTGCACATATTCGAATAAAAAGTGGGAAAGGAGGAGCAAAACTAAAAGTTAGACTTGCCTCAACAGTAGACAACGCAAGTCTTCCCAATATCAGCTTTGGAAGGTACCAAAATAGAGATACCATCTGAAAATCAAGTTGAAAAGAATGAAAATGAAGAACGAAATTCAGAGAAAGAAGGGGGGAGGAAAAAACTACGACGTCTGACCTCGTCGTTTCTTCGATCGAACCTTGTCAACAACAATCAATCTAAGGCTTTAGGTTTTACCTCCAGATTGTCGAACCCAGCAAGAGGAAGAGAGAAGGGAGAAATTTTCTGTCTCTTGTGTAGCCGCGTGTAGAACCGAGAGAGAGAGAGAGAGAGAGGAGAGAAATGAGTACGGAGAAAGAAAGAGGAGAGAGAACTCGGAACTCTCTAGAGTGGAGAAGAAGGAGAGAAGTCTCCAGAAGACGAAACGAATCGGACGGCTACGATCGTTGCGCGAAAATCGGACGATTCGGATCAAAATACTGGTCACCAACAGTGGGGCAACAGTAACGGATCGGATCTGATAACGGCCATTAATATATTTTCTGATATTAGAAGACGGTAACCCGCAGTCAATTATTTAACAATATCGCTGAAAAGCCGGTCATTTTTTAGTCGCTTTGTATAAACAAAGTAGTGTCAACTGTCAAAATTCTGTAATAATGTCGATTATATTATTGGTAACTGTTCTTGCATAATAAAAAATTAATAAAAACTTGATATGGAATAAGAATTTTATTTGAGGGGATAATTCTTGCTGCCGAAAAGGTGCTAGGTATCAAAACCGCTGTTCTTTTTTCGCCAGAATCATTGGAGAAACCCATTTAAACATTCTTTGGTTAAATAATTTATAATTACATGCGTGATCGAGCTTCCTTCAACCTAGAAAAGTCCAACACAACCATTTCAAGACAAATTCCACCCCATAACTTTTCTTATCGTCTCAATTGGGAATAGAAAAATAAAAAAAGGGTAGTGGAAAGCCGGAAAGAGGAAAAAAAAAAAGTGATTTTTTTTAATTAAAAAAGGTGACTTTTATCTTCTGATCTTGAGAAGCACATTGGTTCCATATGCCCATCTGTGAGTTTAGCGCTTGTTACTTGGTAAGATTTGTCATGTGGCCAAGTGAATCTGCAATTAGAATATTTTATGCTTATAGAATTATCCGAATATGTCGTGATGATCGTACTATATATTTTACTAAATTAAATATAAATATATTCGCTCGTTTTGAGAGTTATCTTCATGATTTCTCAGTTCAAATAATTTTAATTTAATTTGACTAATTGAGTTGGATTAATTAGACCTCTGTTACCTATATTTAAATGATATCCTTGATAAAATGTTGAGTTGACACTTCTTTTTAATTGAATAGACACATATATTCATCTCACTCGATTAATACTTAATTATATTCAATTTGATTCTTCTTTTTGGAAAAAATATTCATAGCAAATGTACTCAAAGGTACGAGTATTTGTATATAATACAGCTAGGTTAGAAATTGTGAAAGTATCAAATACGAGGCAAATTACTTGCTTTACATCCATCTCAATGTCTAATAATCCACATTATAAACTGTCACCCTTCAACTTATTTGAGTTAAATAAGGAAAAAAGAGAAAAAATCAGAAATTCCACTGTCCTGTGGAAAATTTAAATGATACGTACTATAACAAGATTACTTTCTCATCATCTCATAGAAGGATTTCAGATTTCAGAAGAGAGTAACGGGCACTTGAGCCACTCAGATGGGTTACATAAGATCTTAGCTTGAGTTACCTCTGAGTATACTGGAACGATCCAGCTCCAGCTCTTTCGGAATGATTCTCTGCGTCGATCTTCTTAACTTCCTGTGTGTAGCAAACAACTTCTCCATACTCTGAAATCAGGTCTCCTCCCACTGGTAAATAAAAAAGAGAAAGACTCGCTACAGATACTAAAGCATGTTTTTATATTCTGGCACCGCCTTCACCAATCACCATCGGCGACTTCCGAAATGAAAAAAAAAATGTTATTAACCCTAAATATCTTGTTTCACGGTTAACATTTCATTCATCCCTATTTCAAACTCCACATGTCAGTGACAGCAAAAAAACCCCAAAATATTCTTCAACAGTAATCAGTGATGCAAATTACTAATTTCGAATTAATTAATCAAGGATTAAGGCGTCAGAGCACAATCATCTCTCCGGGTCTCCTCCCCAATTTCCAGCACCCACCGTAGTAATATTTCGTAATCAATTTCAGAAGCCAAATCAAACCATAATTAACTACACAATTAGCTTAACAAATCAAGAGATACGATAGGAGGGAAAAGGAAAAAGAAAAAACGCTTCCTCTTCCGATAGAGACAGCGTCACGAAGACCGCCTCTGTATTTCAACCAAGAGGCCTTCTCCAATTCGCCATTAAATCCCTCTCTCTTCTCTTCTCCTCTCTTCTCAAACCCTAACCTCTCTTCCTCTCTCCCTCTCTCTTCCATGGCCGCCGACGCATCTCCCAAGTTCCACCCTTCGCCTGAGCTCCTCTCCCCCGATCTGACCATGATCGCTCAACACGACGGGCTCCGCTTCTACCAGTACATGGCCGCCGGATCCCTCGCCGGAGTTGTCGAACACAGCGCCATGTTTCCTATAGACACTCTTAAGACGCGTATGCAAGCTGGGTCGCCGCCGTGCCGACCGCCGCTTGGTCTCCGTGCTGCGCTTCTCCAAGAGAATCCTGCGGCTCTGTACCGAGGCCTCTCGGCCATGGTTCTTGGCGCCGGGCCCGCTCATGCTGTGTACTTCTATGTCTATGAGCTGTCCAAGAAGCTTCTTTCTGTGAATCAAAACCCTAACAACCCTTTGATCCATGCATCTTCGGGAATTATGGCTACGGTTGCGAGCGACGCGGTTTTCACCCCGATGGACACCATCAAGCAGCGGCTGCAGCTGAATAATAGTCCGTACAAAGGGGTGATGGATTGCATTAAGACGGTTACAAAAGAGGAAGGTGCCGGGGCATTCTTCAGATCGTACAAGACGACGGTGGTGATGAATGCGCCTTTCACGGCTGTGCATTTTGCGACTTATGAGGCGGCAAAGAGGATGTTGGTTGAGGTGTCGCCAGAGAGTACAGAGGAGGAGACTATTGTTGTTCATGCCACGGCTGGGGCAGCTGCGGGGGCAATTGCGGCTGCGGTAACCACGCCTCTTGATGTGATCAAAACACAGCTACAGTGCCAGGTGGGTTTTTTCAAACTGTTTTGTGACAATTGTTTATAATTATTGTGTTTGATTAGTTTCCTTTATTTGTATGTTTTGGGGATTAAATCATCTTTTGACAAATCAATCCATGGTATTGGGAATGAAATTTGTAGTCACCAAGTCTTTTCTTGGTTGTCAAGTGTATATTTGTAGGATTCTGGGATGTCAATTAGAAGAGGAAAATTTTGTTTGATCAAGGGGCTTTATGTCATCTAACTCACTATTTTCCTGCCTAAAGTTTTAATTTTTTTTTTTTTTTACTATACATCATACTTTTTAATTGATGGCTGCTGAAATAGAAGCATCAGGTACAATTTTTGCTGAAATAGGTTTAACTGAAATTTCCTGGTAAAAATCTTTTGGATCATCCTTATAACTATCCATTATTAGCTTGCTCTCCGAGGAATAATGGTTTAAGCATATGTTCAATTGTCATTGTTTTCATGATCCCAGAAAATTGATTTTAGTGTATGTTGCTTCATTTAACTGTGACTGGATATGTGTAGAAATTTGAGCCTTTTTAAATTAATTTGTTAATCATGGAGTTAACTTTAACAACAGCAAATGAAGCTTTTTTTTCATGTTTCAAAATAATCTTTTATTTCAAAATGAATTTGGGAAAATTTTGTGCCCCTCTTAAGATTTTTTTGACTTTTCCATTTAATTCAGGCAAATACTTAAGAATTAGGTTGGGCTGAAAATGGTGAAATTAGGAGTGTACTGTCAATTGCAAATAATTGGGAAAAACTTGTATCTTTTGAAGTTCAGCCGCATTTAAAATCAGCTGGTAACAAGAGCTTGGAATAATTTCCAGTCATAAAGTGAACAAATTTAGCAGAAATTTACCAGTCTTGTTAAGTGCCAGTTAATATAAATAATTCCTGTAGAACAGAAATTTATGTAGTCATTGTTAATTGCCAGTTAATTTAATTAATTTCTGTACATTAATTAACAACCTTTTATCTTCCAATCACTTTTTTTGTTTATTAAAGCCAATTTTGACAATATAGCAGTACGAGTGGTTACTATTTTTGTCTGGCAATTACCAGAAATTCTTTCTCAGTTTGTGTCCTTTATATGTGATTCGTAGTTTAAGTGATCTGACCCACTCTCAATAAATTGGCAGGGGGTATGTGGTTGCGAGAGATTCTCAACAAGTTCAATAGGAGAAGTATTTCGAGTCATTGTCAAACGTGATGGCTACACCGGGCTGATGCGAGGGTGGATGCCACGCATGCTTTTCCATGCACCGGCCGCTGCCATTTGCTGGTCGACTTATGAGGCTGCCAAGTCCTTCTTCCAAAGACTAAATGAACAGAGTGAAAAATAAGACACAATTTTTGAAGTTGACAGAAATCTTCAGCTCCTGAATTTTTTTAGAGGATGTGTGGATCAATTGAAACTAGAGCTCCCTTGGCTGGAAGTAGAAAGCAGTGGCAGCAGCTGGATGCGATTGTGTTGTAGTAGTGAGAAATGGAGAGATGTTCATGTGAAATGCTGTCGATATCTATTTGAGTAGATTTCGAGCTGTATTTTAGTTTTCTGCTTTGTTTCTCAGATAATTTATACATAATTTTTCCCTCTTCAGAATAATAAGTATGAATATTGGTAATCAGATTAAAGATCTATATCTTTCAATCATTATTATTATTATTATTATTTTTTAATGAAAGTGACTGCAAGTACTATTAATTATTGGGGCATTGGTCGTGGCCTGTATGCGATTTAATTCCAATGTATGAGCGTCAATAAGTTTGCTGTTTTGATGTTCAATAACTGGAGATTCAGTTTTCAGGTCCGAGATGTGTGCTGTGTTTTGTAATTAATTAACTTTTCTCACTTGCAATGGAAAAGTGGTGGGTAATAAATACCCCAGTTTAAGAAAAAATAAGGCGAACTGCACTCCGAGGAGTGATATATATTACAGAAACTTTCTGACATCGCTTCAACAAAGCACCAGTGGTCTAGTGGTAGAATAGTACCCTGCCACGGTACAGACCCGGGTTCGATTCCCGGCTGGTGCACATTTTTCCCCCAAAAACATTTTTCTCACCCTAAAACCTTATATGTTGTAAACTTCGGGTTTTTATCATTCTTCCATTCTTTTGATGAAAAATTTTCTTTTAAAAGAATCGAACTTTCTTTGGGTCCAAAGCCCATTACCTGAAATTTTCCTTTTTTCTTTTCCAACCTCTACGGATGAGAAGATTTTCTTTGAAGGGTCCAACTTCTTTTGAACAGGCAAAATAGCTTAAAGCCACATTTTACAGATTTTTAACGTCACAGAAACCCACCTCTCAAAACGACCCCTCCGGCTCTGCCCACCTCTCAAAACCCACAAAAATATCCTACAGATCAGAGTCATATCAGTTCAGAAGCAACAACTACAACATATAACTAAACGTGCCAAAAAATAAAAACAACATATAACCTCATAAATATCAAAACTCAATTTATATTAGGTTTGATTTGAGTTGAGAAAACCAAAAAACCGTGAAAACTTAATAATATGAAATAGTAACCCCAGCTTAATTGAGTTCACTTGGAGTATGGTCGAGGATTCGAAGTGGCTCAAAACCCCCAGCCCAATCGATATACAATAAAAACCATAGAAATCCCAATTGAGGGGCTCAATACAAAAAAAAAAAAGAAACTCCCTCCTACTAAATATAATACCCAATCTGTCCCTCCCCTTCGTAGTAATTTTTTTTTTGATTTAAAAAAAAATCACTACGAAGGGGACAAAATCACAAATCATCCTTTCGCCACAAATTGTCCTTGTTATATATCTCATGGAAAAACCCGTGCACTTTATAGTATATACTCCCATTTTATTCTAAGGTCTTTTTCTATTTTTGTCATCAGTACATTTAATTTGTGAAATAAGATTGTAATTTTTGCTTGTTTAGCTTGAGAAAATGTGTTATCTGATGTGGGCGCTCTCCAACAAGATATGTATTTTCTTTTTCGTTTCAATTTTTATTAACTGATCAGCAAAGGCTATCCAGCTGATGTAGCCTTCTACATCAATATGCATCATAGATTTCATTACATAACAAACTTCTCTATTAGAGAGGCAAACCAAGTCATTGTAACATCAGTCAAAAGAGGATAGAGAGTGTCTAGACAGCTGCTGTCAAGGTTTTCGAAAAAACAAAGAGGATAGGGAGAACTGCGAGGAAGAGATGTAGAAACAAGTGCTGACTGTGTCTTTGATTGTAGGAGGCCTTGGCTTGATCAGTGTCATTCTAGCTGTTGTTGCTGAGCTCACTAGTCCAATCAAAGTAAGAATTTCTCTTAGTTAATCAACATTTTTTATTATTCCTCAATTCTAATTCCTGACATATAGTTCTCCATTAGATAGTTTTTCTAGTTTTTGTTCTACATTATAAGAGGTTTCTCATGCATACAACAAAATCTTTCAAATGTCAAGAATATGTATTCCACATTTTTTTAAGAAGTGGGGAATGTAACCAGAAGCAAGCAATGCTGCCAGCTGCCACATATTTTTTTTTTAAGAAGTGGGGAATCCCACCAATTTCATGAAAATCAAGAATGGTAAAACTCATACCAGAAAAACAGTAATTCTAGACATCAACTAGAGTTAAATGAATTTATAACTTTGCCTTTAATTAGATGATTGAATCAGGGGTTAGATAATAGAGGTGCACTGGTACCGTTTAAGATGCCCGGTACCAGTGCAGTTTCTGGATGGTATTCTTTGCAGTGATTGATTGTAATAATCTTATGGGAGATAGGAGATCAGAACATTTGTATGCTTATCGAAAAAAAACTAGAGCTAAATACTTACTCCTTAATGCAAAAAAAAAAATATTTGGAGTTTTTATGTTTGATTAAAATAAAAAAGTTTTAACACAAAACTGCTAAATAATTCCTAGGAAGAGGATTGTTAATCATCTTGATCTCACTTTTGGTGCAATGAAAAGACGTGCGAGTGTGCATGCACATGTGTGCTCACACACACACACACAAAAAAAAAAAAAGAATATAATTTTGACATTGTAAAGATCATGAATGTTGATAACAAGTCATGCGTATTACCTATTGGATTGCATAACTTAGGCTTCGAATGTGCAAAGTGATGGAATTTGTGAATATCGGGGCCCAGCAGCTGATGTGGCATTGATATCAGCATTGCTCCTCTTGGTTGCCCAAATCATTGTGAGTAGTTTTAGCGGGTGTTGCGGTTGCTGCTGTAGGGACCCTTCCAAGCCAGGTGCTACTGGTATTAAGCAAATGTGTGCCATTATCCTGGCAGTGGTTTCTTGGTAAGTTGGTTTTTATTACTATCAAATGTAATTACGCTTAATGGCTTATCTTGGTTCACAGATTAACAGTGATGGATCATGGATTACTGATTAGTATGAAAAATTCTCTTAAAATGATATATTTCTAACTTCTAAGTCGAACTAAATAACCTTACAAGTTATCAGAGCATACCATCATCAAGACCATTTTTATATTTCTAAACTAAATTTTGCTAATAGTTTGCAATTTCCTAGTCTTTGGGCCCCGCATATACGAGTGCATACTGAATTTCAACTAAAATACTGTTATAGACCTACAGTACTGGCCTATGCTGGATGAGTTTGGACTTTATCGATTTCTGCACTGTGTCAGATTCTTTTCAGACTTGCTTTCAAGATTCAGTCGAAGTAATTATTGAAACAGCTTATCTTATGTTAACCATCTTTTCTTATAGAACTATGAATTGCAGGCTTACATTTGCCATATCAGTGCTAGTATTAATCTCGTGTGTTATATACGGCCTACCCGATAATCATGGCCAATGCCGTCTGGTCCCTGTTGGTGGCTTCGCCATTGGAGGGATATTTGCTTTCATCACCGTGTCCCTCGCAATTCCTTCATACATTGTTGAGAAAGGAAGATTAAGGGATGATTAGCCTCAGGATTATCATCATTTGCTAATTAGGAAAAAAGGAGCATCAATTTTTTATTTATTGTCACTCTACTTTTTACCGTTTAATAAGTTACCGTTGGTACAGTGTGGTACTGACGTTAACATTTTTTTACCGTTACCTTGCAGCCTATATAAGGCTTCTCTGTACATCAATTAGAGATAACGGAAAAGTATTCCAACAAAACTCTATTGTCTCAAAATCTAACATGGTATCAGAGCGTATCTGATTCAACCAAAGCTTCCGCAAACTCAAAGAGATCAGAAATCAATCAAAGTATTGATTCATCATGTCAAACTCTGAGAATGAGCAACCAAATCCAAGCTCCGACTCTGAGAATGAGCAATCAAATCAGAGCTCCACCAATATCAACCAAAATTCGACCATAAATCAAATTCCAACAGTAAGGCTTTATGCCGAATTCAATTCATCTCAAAAACTAACCAACATACCTCTCAATGGAAAAAACTACCTCCCTTGGGCCAAGGCAGCAAGAACCACCCTGAGAGCAAAGGGGATGCTGGGATTCGCTGATGACACCAAAGTTAAACCCACTGAAGGGGTGGAGGCAGTAGAAAATTGGGATATGGGGGATAGTCAAGTGATGACTCTCATCTCTAACTCAATCGAGCCACAGTTGGCCGAGAGCTTCTGCTATTGCGAGACAGCAGCAGAGATGTGGAAGTCAATCGAAAAACAGTTCAGCAATACAAAAAATCATGCTCAATCAAATAAAAAAGGATTTAGCCCAAATTGCTCAAGAAAATCGAGAAATACCAGAATTCATCGGACATGTCAGAACCAAATATGAAGAGCTTAAGGTGTATAGGCCACCAACCACTGACCTGGAAATTCTCAAAGAAAGAGCAGAGACAGACATGCTGTACACTTTCCTTGCTGGGCTAGATTCGAGCTATGATGCAATCCGAGCACAAATTCTTCTCTCAACCGAACGACTTCTGTTTGATGAAGTGACAGCTCGGATCAGGCAAGAGGCGACAAGAAGAGTAGCTATGGGCGGCGCTGACTCGAACCCTAAGTCGGAAGCCCAAGCCTTCTCAGCTCGTCACCACAACGCCGACAGAGGCAAGCCAAAGGGGGAGAACGACACGTGCACTCACTGCCACAAGGATGGCCACACTCATGAGAGGTGCTGGATACTCCATCCTCATCTCAAGCCAAAGCGAGGTGATCGAAACCAAGCTGAGGCGGCGAGAAAGAGGAATGGCGGAAAAAACCTAGACTCGCGAGAGGAGAAGAAGGGAATGGTTTCTGCGAAAACTGACTCGAGCGAGGAGGTTAAAGTGTCGAACTCAAAGGCTGGATCAAGTCGCGCCGACTCGGACCGACTGGATCGCTTAGAGGCGATGCTCTCAGCGCTATTGGGCCAACGAGCAGGCCAAGGTTCTTCTAATCCCTCTTTTTTTAATTCAACCCCAAATAAAACCGGCCCAAGTACCCATAGAATTAGTTTGGCAAACAGAATTGATTTAAGCCATGAAAATAATTGTTTTGGGTTAGGATTTACTACAAAAATTGCACCTAAAAATGGTACCAAATGGGTCCTTGACTCCGGTGCAACCGACCACATGACCGGAAATAAGTCTTTACTTAGCAATTACAAAACTATTGATGGTAATCAATTTTTTACCGTTGCTAACAATGAGAAAGTTAGGATCAATGGTTGGGGTATTATTAGCATTCTATCTAAGAAATTCTTGCAAGACGTTTTTTATGTCGATAATTGTTCGATTAATCTCTTATCTATTAGTAAACTTACAAAGGATTTGAATTGCGAAATTGTTTTTAAAGAAAAAATCGTTATTTTTCAGGATCTTCTCACCAAGGAGAAGATTGGTGAAGGTCATTTAGAAAACGGTCTCTACTTTTTGGATTGTAACAAGTGTGTTTTTCAATCGAAAAAAGACGAAGATTTTTTTTCTCTTTGGCACAAACGTGTGGGACATCCTTCCGAAAAAATTTTAAATTCTTTATTTGATTTTTCTAGTGATTGTAGTAGGAGTTGTGAAATTTGTAAACTTGCTAAACATTCAAAACTTCCCTTTTGTAACTCTAGTTCAAAAAGTATTGAAATGTTTGAGCTTGTTCATTCCGATGTGTGGGGTCCCGCCCCTATCGATTCTTATGATGGTTTTAAGTATTTTGTTATATTTATTGATGATTTTTCCAAAGCTACTTGGACCTATTTAATGAAAAACAAAAGCGAGGTTTTCTCTCATTTTCAAACTTTTGTAAATTTAGTTGAAACTCAATTCGGAAAAAAGGTTAAGACTCTTCGAACGGATAACGGAACGGAGTTTGTTAACCAAAATTTTTCGAATTTTGCAAAACAAAAGGGATTTATTCATCAAACTACTTGTATTTATACTCCTCAACAAAACGGTGTTTCCGAACGGAAAAACCGTCATCTTCTTGAAATGTCTAGATCTCTTCTCTTTCAAAATAGTGTTCCTAAAATTTTTTGGTCGGATGCCGTTCTCACCGCAACCTATTTAATAAATAGATTGCCTAGTGCCAACTTGAATTTCAAGAGTCCCTTGGAAATTCTTTTTAAACGAAAAATCAATCTTGAGCATTTAAAAGTTTTTGGTTGTGTTGCCTTTGTTCACAAAAACAAGATTGATAAACTTGATTTTACTTCTACTAAAACTATTTTTCTTGGTTATTCTTCTTTCAAAAAGGGTTATAAGTGTTATGATCCTAAAACAAAAAAGGTTTTTATTTCTAGAGATGTTACTTTTTTTGAGAATGAATCCTTTTTTAAGGAGGTTGAGAAAAATTCTTTTGATCATGTCTTACAAAACGAAATCGTCCTTCCTTGTGTTACTAATCAAGAAAAAAGGCAAGTTGTTTTGGAAAATGTTGACATAGGAAATCAAGATGAGGAAGAAATTGAGGTATCGGACGAAGAAATTGAAGATGATGAAAATCAAACCAATCAAGAAGAGGTGACTTTGAGGAGATCAAATCGACAAGTCCAACCATCTTCAAGGCTAAAAGATTTCATCACATATTCGGTACAATATCCTATCCAAGATTTTATTTCCTATAACAATATTTCTAGTGATCATTATGCTTTTATTAACTCTCTATCAAAAATTGAGGAACCAACCAATTTTGAAACGGCCAAAAATGACCCAAATTGGTGTAGGGCAATGAAGGAAGAACTCCATGCCTTAGAAAAAAAACCAAACTTGGACGTTGTGTGAACTACCAAAAAGAAAAAAACCCGTTGGTTGTAAATGGGTTTATAAGGTAAAATACCATAGTGATGGCACTGTAGAACGGTACAAGGCTAGATTAATCGCCAAAGGTTATACCCAAACTAAAGGTATTGACTACCATGAAACGTTTGCTCCCGTGGCCAAAATGAAAACCGTTAGGATAATTTTTTCCATAGCGGTAAATAACAATTGGACTCTTCACCAAATGGATGTAAAAAATGCCTTTCTTCAAGGAACACTTGAAGAAGAGGTATATATGTCCATACCACCCGGTCATAAAAAGGAAGGTATTGCTAACCTTGTTTGTAGGCTAAAAAAATCGATTTATGGATTAAAGCAATCTCCAAGGGCATGGTATGGTAAACTCTCTCGTTTTTTAATATCTTGTAATTTTAAAATTAGTGGAGCCGATCCATCATTATTTGTTAGGCATAATACCAACGGTACAACCGCCGTACTTGTTTATGTCGATGACATAATAATAACCGGTGATAACCAAATTGAAATTGACCTTGTGAAGAAAGACTTAAAACAAAAATTTGAGATCAAAGACCTAGGTAAATTAAAATATTTTCTTGGAATAGAAATTGCCCATTCTTCAAAAGGGTTATTTATATCCCAAAGAAAATATGTACTTGATTTGCTTAAAGAGACCGGTAAGTTAGGATGTAAACCGGCCAAAACCCCAATTGACACAAATGAAAAATTAGATAGTGAAAAAGGTGAACCGTTAGAGGATATTAACCATTACCAAAGACTAGTTGGTAAATTAATTTACCTTACCGTCACTAGACCGGACCTTTCTTTTGCCGTTAGTCAAGTAAGTAAATTCATGCATGCACCAAGAACACCGCATTTAGATGCCGTTAATAGAATATTAAGGTATCTAAAAGGTTCTCCCGGAAAGGGAATTTGGATGAGAAAAAATGGAACTAATGTTATATGTGGCTATTCCGATGCAGATTGGGCCGGTAGCTTTGATAGAAGATCAACCACCGGCTTATGCACATTTGTAGGCGGAAATTTAGTCACATGGAAAAGCAAGAAACAAAAGGTCGTGGCACGATCGAGCGCGGAGGCGGAGTATCGAGCCATGGCTTCTACCGCAAGTGAATTAGTGTGGATCAAGCAATTATTGACCGATTTGAACATTGAACACAAAACACCAATGAAAATGTTTTGTGACAATCAAGCGGCCCGACACATTGCGGCAAATCCCGTTTTTCACGAACGGACTAAGCACATAGAAGTGGATTGCCATTTTATTAGAGAGAAGGTGCAATCAAAGGAAATTGAAACTCCGTTTGTTAAAAGCGAAGACCAATTGGCGGACATTTTTACAAAAGGATTGAGCATTAAATTCTTTGACAATATTTCGCACAAGCTAGGATTGTTTGATATCTACAATCCAAGCTTGAGGGGGAGTGTTGAGAAAGGAAGATTAAGGGATGATTAACCTCAGGATTATCATCATTGGCTAATTAGGAAAAAAGGAGCATCAATTTTTTATTTATTGTCACTCTACTTTTTACCGTTTAATAAGTTACCGTTGGTACAGTGTGGTACTAACGTTAACATTTTTTTACCGTTACCTTGCAGCCTATATAAGGCTTCTCTGTACATCAATTAGAGATAACGGAAAAGTATTCCAACAAAACTCTATTGTCTCAAAATCTAACATACATCCTTTTCTTACCCTCAGCTGATTCTTCAAACGAGCCAATTGGCGCACTTTCTAGTGGAATTGTTACAGGAACTGCACAAATTCCCCCAACTCAACCACAGTTCATAACTCCTGACACTTATGCACCCAAGTACCTGCCTCGAAGCACTAATTCTACTGTGTAAAAGGCCAAAGTCAACTGTCAATTGTATATCCTATACCATTTGTGTACGTGGAACAGTTCTATACACTAATTCATTGTTTTATGATGCTTATGTACGTTGCACGTAATTATTCAAATAATTATTTAAAAAAAAAGGCTTATCCTGTTTCTACTGAACTAATGAGTGTTATTGATTTGTAGCTGATATAATTTGTTGTATCTTTGTCGGACAAACTTTGCAGTATTCTTTTGTAAATTTAACTTTTTTAATGACTCCCAAACATAAATCTTGAAGCATTACGATAGTGGAACTTTGGACAACACCCAACTTATAGTAATATATCAAAAATATCGAATTCAACTTTAAAATTGATTTTTTTGATTTCAATCCAACTTTTTAATTCGGAATATAATTTAGTATATATATACAAAGAGGAGGGTTCAGTGCCCACATTTTTTATGTCCCAAACTCAATTATTATTTTTTAAAAAATTAAAGTTCAAATATTGAGTCCAAACTGTTGATCTTATTCGATATAACGAGCGATGCAAGTTGATCTTAATTACTATAAATTTTGAAGTTTATTTGATACTTGATTAAGAGATTGAATATTGAATGAATCTAGTTAAATATGATAGATTAATTCTAATATGGTCATATTTTAGCATCTTGATCAAGTATCAAATAAACTTCAAAATTTATAGAACTTATATGAGAATGCATCGCCCATTATATTGAATAAGATCGACGGTTTGGATTTAAAGTTTGAATTTTATATTTTAAAAAAGCAATCAAAAAATGAGTTTTAAGAAATTTAACTTGTGGCACTAAAACCCTACTCATATACAAAATTGGTTCGTTTATTTTGGAAGGGCATAATTGATGTTTTGATATGACTAGTTTTATTCTAATAAACAAATGCATATCTATTTTGGGACATTCCTATCAAAGCTAACAAAAGGAAAAAGATGATCAATGAGAAAAGAAATTGAATTTGGATGGTAGCTCTTAATAAAATATAGGAATAATTAGATTTATGTCACTACAAAAAGTAGTCAATTTGATAAATGCATTGCTAAATTGATAATTAGATTTATGCCATTATAAAATTGTTAGAATTAGTTATATGCCATTATTTTCTTCAAAAACATAAGAAATTCTAAAAATGCCATCCTCAAATATATCATTTTTTTTTTGCAAATTCCCAAATTACCCTAATTAAAATAAACCCTAAAAAAAGACGGCGCTATAATTCTTTAGTTCAAGTGTCACCAGCAAATAGATTTTTTGTTAAATATATGGACGAGGGTACGATGGCTTCTATTATCCAATGTTCAAACCTCCTTGATGACTCTTGATGTTGTTTGCTCTCCACTTTGATCTGATCAGTGCTTGGGACATTCCAATGGTCATTTGCATAGGCCTCGTTTTCATCTCTTTTATTATATGCGTTAAGTCATTTTTGTTCCATTTCTTTTGTTTTCTTATTATTATTATTATTATTATTATTAATTTTTTTTTGCTTGTTCGTTCAATCAAGTCCCATCCTTTCTATATGTTTGATATTTTATTCTCGAATTTAGAGATGATAATTTTCTAATTTAAATTTTTATAGTGACATATAAAAGGGTAAAATTGTCATATCAATAGGCTGCTGGCATAAAATTAATTTTTACTATTTTATAGTGGCATAAAAATAATTTGTCATTTAGTGATGACATTTTCCTAAATTCAATATTTCGCAACGGCATAAATCTAATTAACCCGAAAATATATTATCGAATTATGCAACAATCGACCAGTACTTATATTAGAGAAACTTGAACATACAGAGCACCAGTGGTCTAGTGGTAGAATAGTACCCTGCCACGGTACAGACCCGGGTTCGATTCCCGGCTGGTGCATTTGTATTATTTTTTTTTTCGTTTTTGTCCTCGCCCGTTTATCAATAAGGCAACAGAGAAGCACCGAAAATCTGCAGTTGAAATGTTGTCCCCCAAATGACCAGCTATACGAACGGTAGTTGTAACAACTAATGCGAATCCAAAATATTTATTCATCCCAACTTTTTACGAACAGTATCAAAATTCTCGATTTAAGAAGTAAAAGTAGACAATATTATGCTTGATTTTGAAGCGCAAGCATTGAATAGATTCTGGTCTGGCTCATGTGTGCCAAGCACTCTATAAGATTATAAATATATGCGTTCAGAACTTCATATTGAACTTATACAATATAAAAAATGTATTATGTATAACGCGTTTAAAAGTCCTTCCATGTGTTTACAAAATAGAAGATCGTCAAATAAAAACTCCAGAAATTCATTCCATGTGTTTATACAATATTATGCCATAGCACCATACTGATGCTTTATTTTTTCTCTCGTTTTTTTTTTAAAAAAAAAATAGACCAATGCATTTCAATTTTTTCAAAATAAATATCCACAAAATTTTTTTGACCGGATTTCAAACCTGCGACCTGTGCTGATCAACACGCATTATAAATTGTTAAATCATACAATGGCATATTGCAGCATTATTATACACTCTATGAGAGTTCAGTCAAAACTCACAATCAAAATATAAACACCATGCACGATGAGGTCGCAAAAAAAGGAATACACAGGGGGATTAAAACATGAGAATTAAGAACCAGTAACTCGGTAAATTCTAGAACTCATCTACAGTTATACCATCTTTCAGAACTTCATAAACATCTCGTGGCCTGTTTTTCTTCACTCCGACCTTAAATTGAACCTTTGACCCCTCGGTCTTTACAGAGGTAACATTCGCCCATAACAAAACTTTGGTCTTCATACCCTCTATATCTGATAGCTTTCCTTTCTCAAGGTGCCCGGTTACAGTGGTATAAAACCGCACGACGGAGGAATCACGGTAGGGAACTTCACAAATTGAAGGCACAAACACTGTAAGTTTCTTTGTCTCCTCATTGAACTCATAATGGGTTGCATCGCGTGGAAAGAGACCAGCTGGCAAGTCATATTCACGTAATAGCTCTGGCAATGGTTTTTGCATTTTTCCTGCAAGTCCAATTGCATAATTGGACAAAATCAAATTTAGCTCTAGCCCTTGACGCTTCAGTCAATTAGCTATAATTTATTCCTTAATGCTTAAATCAATTAGCTAGATTTCCTTTTTAGTTGGATTGTCTTTTGGATTCAGTTGGGGGAGTTGAATATGCTTATTCTCACTCTGCCAAACTTGCTGAAATATCATTTTATTTCAAATATTGTCCTCTCCAGAAACACCCAGGTAACTGTCTTACAATTTTGTTGCCCTGACCAGCAAAGAAATCAGAGAACTATTCTTTGTTTTTATTAAGAGCCAACAATAGGACATTCATTTTATTGAGCCCAGTTTAAAATATATTAAGAACAATTGTAAGGGCTTATAAGAAATTGTAATCAAGATAAATTGATGCAAGGGAACATTGTTACCTTTGAATTTATTGACCAGCCACTTTGCTCCGTCTTGGATGCTAGTAGAAAATGACTGAATTTACAATTGTAGAACCAAAATTAGAACATTAAGAGCATATGATTAAAGCACCTTCAATTGCTCCAAAACTTATACAATCTTTCTATTGTCCAGATCAAATTTTGAAAAAAATTGTGCTCAACAGTGTCTTATTCATTTTTCGTTTTTAAGGATGTATTTCAAGTGATAAAACACAAAACTTCATACACACAACTTTTTCTCTGGAAAAAAAAAAAAGGGTATTGCTTACAGCTTACCCATTGAAACTACGAAATATCACAATCCGTTATTTATTAGTCTGCACAAAAAAATCACATGTGATAGAAACACAAAAGATAATTTCTCTCTGACCCCTTTCACACTTCTGCTTTATGCCTCTTGAACAAGATACCAAAAGAGAAAACATCTAATGTTTGTTTCCCCAAATCAGTAAAGTGGTGCTTCTTCCAGGGGGCTCAGCTTATTGGCATCCCTGTTTGTTTATCTCACTTACAAATTAAGAATTTCATTTTTTATTTTTTTCACAATTTCATCTATATAGTATTACTAATGGTACTTTTTGATTGTCAAGTTTTTTTTTTATTCTAAATTATCTCTCACAAACAGGGAATACTGACATACTGGTAGATTTATTAACTGTCAACCCATAACAACAGAACGTGTTTTACATTAAAATTTGAATCCCAATTTTTTTTTTTAAATTACATGATGGTAGATTTAATGATGTTAAAATAGTAAGATTTATTAATTGAAGTAACAGGATGGAAGATATTATTAACTGTCAACCCATATTACTGTTTTTTACAATTGGATAGAGTTCCATGGAAAAATGTTTAAATCACAGCCTCTATTATGAACATTATTAGAACTTAAAACACATCTGATAAAACAAATTGGAGATCAGTAGATGGTGATGATATAGCACCTAGCTTATTATTATTATTATTTTTTAAATCTTTTTGCAACGATTCATACTTCATAACAACAGAAGCTGTATGCACAGTATGTCAGTATTACCCGTATACTTCTGTTGAAGTAAAGTATTTTAAGCCTACGGGTTTCTTTCAAAAAAAATAAGTAAAGTATTTTAAATCTTACTAGACATGGCAATCGCAGCTTCGCTGCGCTATGTAAAATATAAAAAATTTATCGTAAAAATCTTGTCAAAATTTATAGACAAAAATTTGTAAATTCAAAATTAGAAATTCGCTAAATAAACTTGGAATACATTTTTTTTTTCCAAAAAAATCTTACTATTATTAATGATTGGTACGACTATTTTTAATTGGTACAACTATTTTTAATTGGTACGGCTATTTTATAGAACCTTGCTATTATTAATGATTGGTACGACTATTTTATAGAACCTTGCTATTATTAATGATTGGTACGACTATTTTAATTGGTACAACTATTTTTAATTGGTATGACTATTTTTAATTCAAAATTAAAAAATCGTTAAATAAATTGAATGGACCAGATCGATCGCAAAAATTTGACGGCTTAGATACCGCAAAAAAAAGCGGCATGCAACTTTATTAATACTATAGATGATCCTTTTCATATAATTTTCCATTTGTGTGTGGGCTCTGTGCTTCCTCCTACCTCGATCCTCAATTATTTTATGCTTAAATAACAAATTCAAATTATATCATCACAAGTATATCAAGTAAGAAATTATAGGATTTTTTTTATGTATCTCCAGTGGGAGGATGAAAAATATTAGCAAATATTGAACCATCTATTTTGTTAGCTCTTAGTCCATAAAAGTTGTAAAAAAGTTCAAACTTTTATGTACATGTAATGGATAATGCATACACAATATCCCATCAATTGGTTTCGTCACTTGAAGTTTAAGAAAATTTGTTTCATATATAATTTTGATCCTACTAATTTGAAATCATCCCTTAGGCATTAGAATTCTCACATAATATTTATTTATTAAAGAAAACATATATGATTTTCAAATAAACTTTTCTATGTTAAAAAGCTGACAGAGAAATGGGTGAAATTAATGGAGTTTGACCACCAAGCAAAAATATGATATTCAGGACATCTTATAAAATTTCTGGTGGTATCCGATATTTCGGTAGTTATGAGGGGCATATATATAACATTTCTTATAGAACACGCTCTGTGTTATATTCTTTTTATGTTACAAAAATGATACTCTGTCTTTCTAATTATGCTACATGCAGAGTTCAATAATTAATACAAATTCCTACAAACTAAACAAGTTTAATTTCTACATAAACTCATCTTTTCTGAGTGAATTAGATGAATATATGTATGTACTATTGGAAGATTGATTATAGTGAAGAGCACCTCCAGATCAAACCAGTCTAAAACCTCTCAATCAACCTAAACCTAGACTAATATCGTACGTAATAAGGATAACCGGATGGGGATTGCATAAAATTAAACAACGATTTTTGAGAAATTAAAAGAAACAGATGAATTAGATAAAAACCTCGATGTCGTCACCAGCAGAAGAGATTTCCTTGTTAGCACGTTGTTTAAAATAATAGCTCCCGAATTTGTTCATAATCTCATCCATCTTCTTCTCTTGATCTCTTCTTGAATTCGATCAATAAAATTGTGATCCGATGATCTTCTTCTGAAAGAAGAGGAGATAAAAGAGATGGAGATGGGGAATAGAGGAAAGTGGTGGAAAATTGTTGCTATGACTAGTTCAAGGGGGAAGAGAACAAATCCTTTGAAAAATCGGTCACTTGTCCAAACAGAGTATCTTGTGACCGAACGGAAAGGTTCCTAGACTCGGTGTTGTATACCGTTGAAAAAACTTGGTAGATGGTATGAATTTTGTTATGCAGAAAATAAAAATCTTATATGAAAAAAAAAAAAAGACTAGGGTATGCTTACATACACTGAGCTTTCTCCATTTTATTTATTCAATTGAGAGCCGCTCAAAATTCATTAAGATGAATTTAGAAAAAAAATAATTTAGCAAAATAATAATTAAAAGAAGGGGAAATTGCCGGACACGGTTGGTAACTACCGAGGTCTAGAATGTTCCAATCAGGTTGTACACCGCGTCTTGTTAACCACACTCTTATGTCATATCCCGGTAATTTCAAAAAAATGAAAATAATAATACAAAATTTCAAGCCGGCAACTCCTAAATATATATATTTGTAATAACTAAATAAAGAACAAGCATAAATTGCAAGTGCAAGACCAGATGTCAGATGTGTAGAAGACCGGTCCGTATAGCCTAGTTGAACCTGGACCCAATCCGTACTCAACTAAGGTCCCAATTTTCGCAATTTCACGTTCGTTTATGTCACATAAATTACTAGTCTCAAATGCTAAAATTGATGCTATAATAAATGGAAAAAAAATTATATTTATGGATACCATATATAAAACCAATTTAGTATGAACTAGTAAAAGTTGCTCTCAGTCTCATACGTGAGCAAATAAAAAAATAAAATAATATTAGACAATAATGATATGTTACTCTATTTATTTTTTTATTAGATGAAAAACTAATATATCTCGTTGTTTTATTTCGCGATTGACATCCAACCCCATATCAAATCAATCAAACGGCAAAAACACGTATTTACATGTTATATCTAGCGTGCAATACTTTTGGATCCGTTTGTTTATAAGAAGTAGAGATAGAGACTAAATCATTATTAAAATAATATTTTTTAAAATTTGAAGGTGCAAATGATAAACGAATTATTTTCTTAAAAACGATTTGTTTAATTTTCTATTTAGTTCATTATTATTATAGACCCCCACTATTTTAATCGCATCTTTATTAGAAAACGACAGAATCCGCCGAATTCCTTCCCTTTCGCCCGATCAAATCTCCCAGGTACTGACGCCACGATTGTTGAGCTCATCTCTTTTTATCAGATTATTATTGATTCTTTTATTTGCCTGGGTTGTTAGCTTGTTTTGGGTTTTGTGACAAGATTCATAGTTTTTGTTCGAGAGCATTGATTGTTCGATCTGATAGCGCATATATTTTGATTGATGTTTGTGTAAACCTTAGTTAGAATCGAGATATATATACCTCCTCCTTTGATCAAAATCCTCTATGTTGTTTTGAGCTGCGAATTTTATCAGTTCATTTTTACCTTGATCTTGAACCGATTACTAGCCTAAACCTGGATCCGATCCTCATTAGTAATAAACAAAATTTTGTAGGTTGATTATTGAACAAAAGGGAGACTTCAGTTATAAAACTTGCAGAGTGGTTTGGTTTATCAATTTGTAAAAGAAATTAAACTGGAATCACTGTGTCACCATAAAAGTACTTTGGATAGAATCCCTATTTGGAGTTAAATTGCTCTTCACTGAAATTTATAAAATCAGGTGTTTTCTGGTATATCCATAGAGTATGTATTCTGGAATCAGAGTCCTTACAAATTCATTAAACATGCTGACTAAGTAACATATCAGTATTTTTCTTTTCTTCTTCCTTTATTTTCAATATAGAATCTCTATCACTGAATCTGTCGGAGTACAATCCACTGGTCTGGTTTTCACCATTCTTGTTTACTTCAATTTATAACATAAACAAGTAAACAGAAGTGTGTTTAACTATACAACAAGTGAAAGTTTATTTTTCATTTTTCAAAAGCAGGATGTCAGAGGTACCATTTATTCCAAGAGAGAGACTCATTAAGCAGCAGCAGTATTTTCAAAACATCAGCAAGCACACATACCTAAAAGGCAGATATGATGTGATTACCTCAGTTACTATTCCTCTTGCACTGGCAGTTTCATCTGGAGCTCTTATTGTAAGTATGCTCTTATTTAGTCGATCATTTCAGTGAAATTGGTTTGCTTGTTGTTCTTAGACTGTTCTATTCTGTGTCTAGGCTCGTGGAATCTTTAACATGTCCCATGGAATTGGCAAGAAAGCTTGAGAAGGAGGATTTTCTTTCCTAAAGGAAAATTATATTTCTCCAGTTAAAAGACTAATGCTTTTTTATTTTGTGAAAGCAACTAAATTTAATTCATTTTTTGTTATATGCAATTATAGTTCAACTTTGTTCTTTTTCTTTCTGTGATAAGCAAGTGCACGTTGATGATATCATCTGAAATTTAATCAGGTCTGTAGTCACAGTTAAAATGGTATTGCAGGATGTCTTCTATTTCCATTTTTCTTTAGGATTCAAGAGTCAGCTAGCTAACATATCAGTTACCATACAAATCTGATGGACATGTATCAATTTTGATGATCGTTTGTATTCAGTTCGGCTGGGTAAATAACAAAGGAACTTCTAAAAACTTCATAACAACAACAACAGCAAAGCCTTTATTCCCAAACAAGTTGGGATAGGCTAGAAATGAATCGCAACAAGAATAGTTTTTCTGCACATTTTTTCTGGTAACATGAAACACTTATCAGTTGAAGTATTGGAAGTTGTTTGGCCAAAAGTCACAAATCTACGTGAAGATTTTAATTTGGGAACACCAGGGACGTCTGTTTCCTGGCATGAGAAACTCTCAAAAATGTGATATTCTAGAAACCATAGTTATACAAAAATTGAAACAATGGGATCATGAGAGGAACGTTTGTATCCAGCCCTGATGGAATTACATTTTGGAAAATAAGGGGTTTAGGTGAAAGAATATCTTAGTTTAAGAAATTCTATGTTATGTTCGATTCCTGACAGCATGGTGTTTTTGAGACACATAAATTTGCCAAGTTGATACCAGATCAGTTTGTGGGAACTCAAAGCTATAAATGGTTCCCAAATAAAAAAAGGGATAAAAAAAACTTTGTGGTAATAAAATAATGGGCAAATATTAACTTTTTCTTACAATGTGACAGCTAGATATCGACTTACGTTACATTCAGAGAGCATACTGTTTCTGAGACGGATAGATTTCCCAGGTTGATACCAGATTAGTTGTGGGAAATCAAATCTCTATACAATAATTTATTCAAAACAAAAGAAAAGAAAAGCTTTATGCTGTAATAGGGTAATTTGCAAAATACAAATTTTGTTAAAAGCAAACTCCTGTTGTAAGATAGACAATTAACATAGGCCCCAACAACTATGGCAGCACATGGTCGCAAAACAATAATAAACATAAATATAAAAATAAAATAAAATTGCATCAGCAACATGGTCTGCGTTTAATTAAGACTAGGTTTCGACACGATTCACAACTAGTTTCAAAGCCTCATTGCACTTGACGGACTTAGGTAGGTCCACAATTTTTGTATCAGTGAGATCCAAATATTCAAGATGATGCAAACAATCGATCGATTCTGGCAGCGTATCATTCTCAAGCGTGCACTCACGGAACTCCAAGTGTCTCAGACTGATCAGATTTTCCAGCCAGGTGTGCTTCCCATCATAGAATGTGACACTGGTACGGTACACTACCAGCACCTTCAGTAGCTTCATCCGAGAACGGATTGACAATATCTTGCCAAAGAACATCAATGAACGCACATTCGGTCCTGTGTATTCTGTTATATCCTTGTTTTCAGTGAAGTTGTTTTGCATTTCTTGAGTGTAGAGATGGAATGATGCATGACGGGCAGCCTCCTTTTGGTTATCTTCTTGCTTCCAGAATACTGTGATGAAGTTCTTCTCCCTGGCTTCGTGAACAGCTAGGATCCTGAGAAGTGTGTGCACACGGCATCGTTCAATGTTGCCAGTAGTATTATTTCTTTGTGTGACTTGAATCATACATCTGCAAAATAAGTTATCAGGATTAAGAAGCCCCTTTGTAATAACGGGAAAAAAAAATGGAACTTGAAAATGGTTTATATACTTCAAATGTAAATAAATTGATAATAATATTATATAAAAATGCAGTACCTTTGGGCGAAATCGTCCAAGTAACCTTGAGCTTTATCATACATTGTGCCCCTCCCTTCCTGTGGTATAAATCCCTCGACACTCCAATAGGAAATCAGAGACTGAGCATTGATTTCATAATCCTCAGGAAAGACCGAGAATGACATAAAACATGATTTCAGATGTAGTGGCAAGTGCTCATAGCTAGTTGCTATAGTATCGAAACAATTTTTTCCATCAGTGACCCAATCTATGCTTCGCATGACCCTATGCCAGGTCTGGTAGTCTGGGGATTTTCTCGACAAGAGATTCCCTAATTCTGCCAATTGCAGAGGCAAGCCACCACATTTTTTTGAATATTCTTTTGCCAGTTTTGAGAGATCTTGAGGATAGGGCTCATTAGTGTCTTTCAAGGGAAAAGCTTTTTTAAGTAGAAGCTGGACACTTTGTTCTTCATTCAAGTACTGAAGTTCATACGGTTTAGGATCTGCTGCCTTAGCAACATTAACAAACCGAGAAGTTATAAGTACCCGACTGCCATTATTATTATCAGGACATACCATCTTTAGCTGGTACCATATGTCTTCTGTCCAAACATCATCCAAAAAAATTAGATATTTTTTGTCTTTCATGGATGCATGAATTTCCCTTGCCAAGTTTTCTTCAGTCAGTTCGTGATGACCTCTCTGGTTGACTGGTTGAAGATTTTCGTGCATCTTCTTCAAGAGGTAGCTCGGGTTGAACTCTTGAGCAACCGACAACCATATGTGAATTTCAAATCTGTCCTTGACACTGCAGTAAAGAACATTGTAATGGTATAATTAAGGTTATAGAACATAGTCGAAAAAATTAGAAAATAACAATTTGTTTGTCCGTATGAAGCATAAACACATACCTATTGTATATTTTTTGGGCAAGAGTTGTCTTTCCAATGCCTCCGGGCCCCACAATAGAGACCACAGAACGCTTCGAGTTTTCATCATGGATGAGTCGGCCGATTATGTGTTCTTTGTCAGATTCAAAGCCGATTACCTCCATCTCATCATTGTCAGTAAGAATCAGCCGTACAATAGGCGGCCTAGATTTCCCCGAACTGCCATCATCAAGGTTGTTTACACCGAAATCCATCTTGGCCTTAGAGATGTCTTTGATTCTTTGCTGGATAGCTTCCAACTCATTGCCAAAATTGTGCAGGGCCCAAAGCAATGTGGGTTTCTTGACAAACCTTTTCACGGAATTGAAGAAGCCGGGCTCTTTGTAATTAATTGAATCAACATCTGCCTGGAATTAACTAAGATATCTCAGTGCATATGTTGTGATATTTCATATGCTTTTGGTCTTTTTTAGTTAGAAGTTAGAACCTTTGCGACAGTATTGATTTTTCCTGTTGCATACTTGTCTGTGGACCCGTACCACAGTCTCTCTCAAGCTAATTTGTCAAGATGTGTCCGAAAAAAATACAAAATTACTAAACAGCAACCGAAAACAGAAGCACTACAGGAGCCCAGTACGTCAGTACCAGATCAAGGTTCTAGGTGTCAAGCTTTTCTGGTTAATTTTGTTCAGCACTGAAACGGTACCAGAAAGACTAAAATGAAATGAGTACCCACAATGTAAAGTAACACTCAAAAAACCAAAATCAATGAAAACATTCTACCTGGAAGTTGTCAACAGCATCCTCGATTGAATACGCAACAGCCCTGATCTCCTTGATCCAGTTTCGAACCCGTTCTTCGCTGGACCTTTTTGAATCTGCATCTTTGAGGAAACTCTTAATCCTCCCAAGCTCACGCTGCACCTCTTCAGCCTTATCGTTGACTCCGTACAGAAATTGACCCTCCTGTATCAGTGCATCTTTTACTGGACCTTTCAGAGCATCTTCCAGCTTCTGCTTTACAAAATCCACCACTGCTTCCGCCATTTATCGATCGTTTGTTTCTTGATTTCACTCTTCTGCCTTTTTTTGTGGGAGAAGAATGGGGATTTTAAAGAGGAAGGAAATTAGTATTGGAGATGATTGTACCGGAGATGCGTTGATAGGTCAGTTATAATAAAGTATGACCTAGCTCCAATAAATTATATTTCGGTTCGGTGCATTACTTTAAAATTTAACGACTAGTACAGATCTACAAGTAGGGACAAGGGTTAATTCGTCTCCAATTAAAGTCAAATGGAGATAGCTATAAAGTGTTAACTTTTACCTGTGATTTATTCATCAATTGACCCAGGTCACAATATTCAGACGTGTTACATACCGCCTTGTTCGCAAAATATTAACCGATTTTATGCATAGTTATATTTAATAGAAGTAGGATTGTTACTTGTAGGCGACATAACATGAGCACTTTTACGAGTGTTCAATAGTTTGGTTTAAAAATTGTAAAAGTTAAGATTTTGATCTATGGTTAGATATTGACAATTAAAAAGGAAATGAACTGAACAGATCAAATATATTGAATATAAGTGAAATATTACATTAAACAGAAAATTTACTTAAAATTATTGATCTTGATATTTTGACAATCATAGAAAAATTGAACTTCAATAATATTTAGATTTGCTGCAAATGCTGACAAAAATTAGTAGATTTGGTAAATGATGCACAGACCCTTTTGTACGTTATGAACTTATTTGTTAGATATACTTCATACAGATAAATCAAATGATAAATATAATTCAACAAATTCAATCTACGTATTGAAATCTCATAGTAAACCAAATTATATGATTTTGAGAATTGTTAGTATTTTTTAAAAAAATTTCAAAAAATATCATTTTTTTGATACAAATTAAGGATAATAAAAATTTTAAAATATTCTTTTTTATTAGATTTTCAAAATAAATATTGAATTGTTTAAATTATTTTTTATTTTATAAAAAAATATATCAAATAAACTCGTGATGCACAAAAGGGCATACATGTGCCCCATGAATCCATGATGATCATAGCATTACTCTTTATATATATTTTACTTTTTGTCGAGTTATTTATATTGTAAAATAGTTAAAATAAAAATAAAAATGTATTTATGTATCACCGCAAGTTATTTGAGTTGCATGAAATTTGACATTTATTCTATCTATATAACCAATAACATACTAATGGATTTACTTTTTAATTTCAACATTATTTCAATTGATTCAATAAAAAATAAATAATAAGTTATTGAAAAATAATTAAACAATTTAGTACGTATATTTATAGTTACAAATAAAAACTACTATAATTTAACTTGATTAAAGTTCGGTTTTTAATTTGGTTGATTAGATTATTCGGCTAGTTCAATTTACATTCTGATAAATGAGTAAAATTAGTTAACAAAAGTTAGTTTTGTTTCACTTGAACCAACTAAATTGGCATCCCTAAGAACATTGATGAATGAGCAGGGACAAAACACCGACCACCTAAAGAATTTTTCATTATCCAGATTTTTTTTAGAAAAATGTTATTTCTTCGTAGTATTATTGCACATTACTATATAATTTTTTATTTTTAAATTTTCATTATTACGGCCTACTGAACTTGGACTGTTCTAATTAAATTATTCTGTTAGGTTTCCGTCTAAAGCTAACATAGTAATTTAAATGTCCTTAAAATTGTTCATAACATGCCAGTCTTATTTTTTTCCCCCATCAAGCTTCGATAATAACAAGTTGAAATGTTAAAGGCCTTTCAGAAAAATGCAAATCAAGTTTCACATACAAAACGGAATATATCTTGATCTAACGAAGATGAATAAAAAAAAGGAAAAAAAAAAATTTGTAGGCAACATAGAATAAGCACTTTCTCAGAAGCGTCCGGAGTAGAGATATCACCTCCCCTGCATAAATGGATCATATTCGTCGAATCGTTGTCTTAAAATTAAGTTATCCCTGTACCTGGTCAACTTCTTGCATTCCCCATATATATTATATTCAATCATGCTTCGATTAAGAATATGGAAACAACGTTTCTACAAATGATTGCATAAGGGACGGAATCTTTAGTAGGGTTAGTGGTATAAAGTTAGTATTTTTTAGATTTTCGAGGTGTTTTTTGAAATTTCGAGATAAAATAGTGAGGCGATGAAATTTTCGAGGGAATCCAACTTAAACCCACTAAACTCGCTAAATCCGACGTGCCAAACATGATCATTATTGTTCATTATTGTTCATATATTTATATTTGTGGTGTAAGGTTAGATGCACTGTTCATATATTTATATTTATATTTGTGGCAAACTCGCTTAAACTCACTAAACTTAGTGGTGTAAGGTTAGATGCACTGTTCATATATTTATATTTGTGGTATTTATTTCGCAACTTCTTGGCAAGTTCATATGCGTTCACATGGTCATTACAGATGGGAAAAAGTTTTTAATTAAGTAGCTTGACTTGACTTTAAAGTGCGGGAGCCATTTGTTGACCTTACGAAGTAGCAAAGAATCGTAAAGCATATTGTTACATACGGATTGAAGTTTTATTAATCAGACAAAAGAATTTTGGATTCGGATTTTGTAAAAAAAAAAGTCAAGTAAAAAATTTGATGAACTAGTAAAATGACCATTAAAATATTGTCTCTTTGTTATTTTTATTTCTTAATTAACCCGTTTTATATTATTGGAAATTAGAGTACCTTATACTTTTAATTAGTTTTTTCTTTTTTTTCTTAAATTATATGTCATTATTAATCCTTCAAGGAACGAATGCCTAAAACGAAGCTCAGTTTGTGTAGGCTTTACATGTGTTTAGTTAATCATGGACCATATAAAAATCAGGAATGATAACTGTCATCTGCAGTTTTGTCATCCATTGTTATCGCTTGAACAAGGTGAACAGATGAATAGACAAATTAAACATATAGATAATCAAAGTGAACACATACAAACAAATAAGTTTTGTCATTCTTATTCAGATTTTTATATGCATGTTCAATTTATTTTTATTATACTCATTTGTTTATAAATGTTCACTTTGATCATTTATATGTTCACCTTGTCTATTTTATGTGTTCATTTTGTTCAAGCGATGACAAAAAATGGAAAAATTGCATGACAGTAATCAATTTTCTATAAAAATTTAAAAAGGTCTCGTCTCATTTAGAACTTCGCTCATTATCAAGCTTGAGGGCCTAAATAGGCCCATACAAATTCGATGGTCTTTGATAAAAAGGCTTTAATTAATCGAATCTGGACTAACAAGGTGAAAGCATGCAAGGCCCTAGCCAGTGATATGGATAGACCTGCATAACATCGAAAACGAAGACGAAACTAAATTGTTGCGTTAAGGGACGAAAATTTGTTTGTCTTTGCGTCTTGCGTTTCGTGTTTTGAACGCATTTGCATTGGTCGTTGCGTTCAATTGCACGATCAAAACGATTTAACTATTTAAATTTTTTAACCGTTTCTCAAACATGAATTATACTAATAAATAGAGTTTGTAGTTTGTGTATACTGGTAAGTAAAAAGAGTAACTGTAGAAATTCAGAGGAGAGAAGATGGAAGAAGGAAATATTTTCTTTATTATTCTTGATTGATCTTACAAGTTGTCTCTCTAACCGTATATATACTAATCCTATTACAAACACAAGAATCTCTCTAACCGAAGTTACACAAAATCAGTTACAAGAAATATCTAAAAATCAAAGTCTGAGCTATAGGAACTAAAATGTTGGTTGAACTCGATGTATCGGCAGGGACGGAGCCAGAAAATTTTAGAATGGGGTTCACTAATCTTTAGAGCTAGTAACACAAATCGAGGTCAAGCAAGTTGACCGTGACCAAGGCTTGATTTTAAATACATCAAATTTTGTCGAATCGAGTTTATTGAACACGAGCCACAATCGAGCCTATACACCATCGATTATTATATTTTTTATATATATTTCATACATTTTTAAGCAAGAAAAATACAAACTAATTAATATTTATTATTTTCTAGATTATTTATATATATAAACTAAAAAATTTTATTTTTATAATGATATTTTAAAAAAGTTAGTATTTATAATAAAAAATAAATTAATTATATCTCAAATTAGGTATTTAATGTTATAAATAAGATAATAAAATTACATATCTAGTTATAGATATTTCGTGTAAAATTCGAGTGAGTCAAATTAATCACGAGCCAAAAGCGAGTGAGACAATTTCGAACAAAAGTTGGAATCGATCTCAAGAAAGTCACGAGCATGATTTTTTTCCCACTCTACTAATCTTTCCAAAAAAGATCTCACAAACAATTTCATAAAAAAATATGCATGGGGTTCAACAATAGAAAATCACATAAATATTTATGGGGTTCAAATAGATTATATATATAATAAATTTTTATTTTAGAACTATCAATATTCATCTTTAATAACATTATTCTTAAAAATAGGGGTGACATTGACACCCCTATGTTGAACTTAAATCCGTCTCTGTGTATCGGTGCACTTCACTAGATTTACCAGTATCGCAACCTTCTTTACCAGAAAGAAAGAAATTGAAAATTGAAACCAGTATCGCAACCTTCTTTACCCAATCCTAATCTCAGTTAACAACATTCTTGATTTCTCCTGTGAGATCTTTGATGAAGGAATTTTATCCTAAGTCAAATAAATTTATACCTATGATTTACCTCACTAGTCATTCTAGTAAAGCTAAGAGTCGAATCCGCAGGGACGGTTCAGTTGAGTACTGGATTTAGACTTTCTTAAAATCTAAACATATGAATTTTTTGGAAATTTTGGAATAAGTTGCAAGTGTCAAAGTAATAATAAAAAGAAGTAGAAAAAAAAAAGATAAAACAACAAAATATTTTTGGGATTGATTTTTTTTATAAATTTTCTGACTCAAACAGATGCAAGAGATGTCCTAGGGTTTTGTGTTCAATTAGTTTAGCTCTAAAGTACCTCTGTTAACAATTTTTACCGTAATAGAGGCACATTTTGGACCGACAAATATAGATTTCGGTGCGAAATCGATGCTGTTTGTGCCAAAACTTGTTTTAGACCTTTCATTCTAACTTGATATTTTTACACAACATTATGTGAAGGTTACTTGACGACCAGACCTAAGTCTTAACCTCAGCTGTCGCGATTTCGGTTCAAACCTGACTTGGAACTCGATTTTCACCACGTAAACAACTAAGCCTAAACTTTTGTGTCGGATTTTAGTTGTTTAAGAATATTTAGAAGGATTTCTAGAGGTATTTAGGTTATGTTGAATCACTAAAAGCTACACCTTTAGGTCGTTAACTAACCTCCTCTTACGAGCGATTAGTTTACCTCAAATACTTAATCAATCAATTACAAATTTAGTCTAATGTCCTAGCGGTACTGTAATTCATCACAAGATAGATAATCAAACAAGCAATCAAATTAACCAGGCAAGATATAATTTCACAACTAAATAAATTACATAACATTTCATAAATCCATCAAGTCATCACAAAATACTAAACTAATCTACTAACTACTCCTAAGACATCACAATGATTTAGCCTAACATGTTTATAACAGAAACAACAAGTATGATGCAAGATTTATCGTGTGTTCTTAAAGTAGAGGCAATTAGTTCTACTTCATTCATAAAGCATGAAACATCACATAATTTATCCAATAGATTTATATAACTCGTGTAAATAATCACACAATCACACCTAATTGATAAATCTTGTAATCATAATATAGAAAGTGCCTACACAGCACCACAACACACGAACTACCAAATATTTAGAGCAAACACACTGCACTGAAATATTTATCATTAGCTTCTTACATTGAACCCAGAGCAACTGACAAAGTCATACCTCTTTGGGAGTCATAAATTCATCAAACGAACGCTGGCAATCGACTTGGCCGGTACATTGGATCTTCCTTTTCTTTCCCTTAATCACCTTGACCTTCATGCTAGTAACTATCTCCCATGTCGAGCCTGTGTAAGTCTTAATGCCCTCTATACCAAATAGCTTCCCTTTCTCAAGCTGTCCAGTGACAGTGTTTGAAAATCGGAACATGGAGGTATTACCAACATCACAATTAGCTCGGGGCATGCGCACTGTAATTTTCTTGGTCTCTTTATTGAATTCATAGCTGGTGATATTTTTTGGGAATAAACCTGGTGGCAAGCCGTATTCAGCTAACAGATCTGACAGCAGAGATTTCTGCGCCGAAGGATTCTGCTTATTTCCTGATTAATGCAAGACAAAAGTTAACCATAATACTATGTGCTTCTGTGAGGGGGAAGAGAAATCCCCCCCCCCCCCTCGCTAACACGCCTGGATCATCGAACCATACAGATATCAGGATTTTTTTTTTCCTTTTTTTTATTATTTATTTATTTATCCCTATTTTTTTATTTTATTGTTTTTCTTTCTGTGAGGAGGGAGCGACGGTAGTTGTGTTCCCACGCACCAATAGATACACTCACACAGTTAACCCATGTCATACTAAACAACCAAAAAGATAGCTAAATGCCCAACCCAACCTACAACACAATATGGCTTTCTTGGCAAGATGGCAAAAATGAGAACTTAAACTAAAATATAAGAGGTTATGTTTTCAGGTAGTTCCTGACAATCCCTCAGATCTATATCTATATCACTATATGTCCACAGGCACAAAGTTTTTCTTTGACCACTCTGGCTGTTGATTAGAGTTTTTTTTTTTTGGAAAAAGAAAAAAACTTTGTACTACCTTGTGATGGCGTAATTCCAGAGTTGCCAGATGGCGAGGTGGGTCCAGTCAAGCGTCTCCACAATTCTGAGTACAACACAAAAAAGATAGCTATATTAAATATAGCAATATACTTATAATATACAATATTCTTAATGTTGAAACATAATTTTTAAATCACCACTGCTATTACCGAAACATATTTTTTTTCATAATAAAAATACATATAATGATTAAGAAGAATTTTAGTCTCTACTCTCAATTCCCCAAACAAAATTTATAGAGAAAAAAAAACTATTCTAATGCGAGTAATTAAAATTCTTTTCGTGTCTTCATATTTTGAAATCATTGCAAATTAATTGCCTAATTTGACATCATTTCAATATATGTAACCAAAATTATCGCTCATCCATTGATCTTTCATTCGATTCTTTAAACAGGCTTGAACATTTGTTTAATTTTAATATATCGGAAAAACAAATAATTGAGCAACTTAATTAAGAGCAAATGGCGGGCGAAGAAAGATAAAATAAAAAGGGTAAGGCACTCTATGTAGTCCAAATTAAGCCCATAGACTAGGGCTTCCAAGTGTTTCACTCTCCAAAGAAAATTAATACTTGGGTCATATATAATTTCTAAAATTAAACATACGGCTGGGTTTGCCTTAACCACATGCGTGTCTAACAATGAGGTCCCACTTCAGGATTTGAAAGAGGAACCGATTCCCTAGCAAGCTCGGTGACTGCTTAATTGCATTAGGATTTTTTTTTTTTTTTGCCCTCCATTTATTTATGATACTAAGTTGTTTTTTTTTTTTTGTTTCTGAATGATTATGATACTAAGTTGTATTGGGATGACTGTCGAGTGGTTAAGACTTAAATTGTGGTTATATTTTTTTTCCCCCACTGGGATCGCTTTAGATCGATGCTGAGGTTAGTAATCATTCAGGAGCGAAGTTAGGAGACCCTCCTATACTAAAATTCAATATTAATATACTAAAAATTAAGAGTTTCTCAATAAATATAGAAAAACGTTAATTAGTAGATTGTTGTATTCAATAGTAACATCCGATCTCTTTCTTAATTATTCCGCTACTATATATAATCATGCAAGAAAATATATGTTACCTCCAAAACGATTCCAAATCCGACCCAAAAATCCTTGTGTTTGGCTACTCCCTGCTGCTGTGTTTCCTGACTGAGTACAAAATTCTACTAGTTAACACATATAACTTTCTCTATTCCAAGACAATTAATTATTTTACTAGCTTCTTTAAACTAGAAAAGGAAAAAAGTTAGAGAATATTCAAGTAATTTCTTTTGATTGTCTCATTAATGTGCACATATCCATCGTAAAGCCTCATGTATCATTGAAGTGAATTTTTGTTTAAAAATTCGAATTTTCGGTTGATATATAGAATAAATATTCTTTTGAAGGTACGGCAAGTATTGTTAACGAGAGAATAGTATGAGTGTATGACCTTACTGCATTTCAGAGCTAAAACTCCATCCATAATTCCATATATAAGTTCTTAATAAAACTTAAAAGAAGAAAAGACTTTAACCCGTAAATGTTAAAGTTCTAAGAGCTTCTCTAGAAATTAAGAATCAGACCAGCTAATAAAATTAAGAAAAATGATGCACGTACATGAACAAACAGAAAAACAATATGTATTCGCTGGAAATGAAGCATAAACTTCGATATGTATTTGCTAGAAACCTAATATATGTAACAAATACGTACCATCTTTTTGTTGAGTTACTCTCTTCTTCAGTTCTTTCTTTCTAAGGAACCTCTCGCTTCTTGATCTCTTTCTCAAGGCAATCAAATCCGATAAAACGTGCAATATATTATTTAGTACTGCGCATGAGAAGAGAGGTTCAACTAAATGTCTGTGCATAATTAAAGTAAGGATATAATAGTGACATATTTTAAATTAGGAGGGTGCTAAGTAACCATCGCCAGGAATTATCAAACTAAACATTGTACTTTTTCATATATACCGGCATGTTTTTTTTTCCCTAATGAATATGGTATTAGGTGCTTTGCATGCTACCTCAAGACATTCCATACATCAAGCTACCCAAAGAAAAAAACCAAATAAGACGTTCCAATATAAGTCAAATTAAACTATAGACTACTGGTGTGCTTAGAGAATATTATACCATTTTGTAGTTGAATTGGGGCAATCTTCCTCTAATTCATTTTTTTCTTCTTTTGATTTGTTAAATTAATATACTGTATATATAACTTGGTAAAATGATGTTTCTTTGATTAATTTTTAGTATCTTGACTGAATAAAAGAAACATCAACGTTTTCTGGTCATAATTATAATTAATCCATTCCTTAATCATTATTGTGTGTTTTGTTAATCATAGAGCATATGAAAATTAAAGAAGAAGGTCTGGTTTAATTAACTACAAAATAAAATCGGGGACAATCACACAATGTGAGGCGGCACTTAGCGAGATCGGTCTGCAAATTACAATTTTCTTCGGGTTCTGTCGAATTTGAACTTCGAACGCTTTTGTTGTTAAAAAAAAGGGCCTGTTTATCAAGCTTAAAGGCCTAAAAAGGCCCATATAAACTCAGTGGTATTTTAATAAAAAGGCTTTAGTTAATCAAATCTGTATATACAAGGTGAAAGTATGCACGGCCCTAGCGTCTGGATCTCAAATTATCTCCCCCTTTTCCCACTATCCCTACTACATACATATAAAAGGGCTAAAATAATTAGGGTGTAAGTGTGTAACCAATTGTTACTTTATGCATTCTTAGCCATTGATCATGTAAATAAATGGCTATATGTTAATGTTAGTTTACAAGCTCTTCACTTTTAATACAAGGAAAATTATACCTAATTAATTGTGCGTTGTGTTTGGAAGGAAAGCACAACACATATGGAAAGTTTTCTTAAAAAATAATCATTTTTTCCATTTTTAAAATAGATCATATACGTAAAAATTTGTCATCTATTATTTTTTAAATATTTTCATTTATTAAGAAATAAACCTATTAAATTATTTTTATTGAGATTGTCGATTTTTAATTTTGTTGAAGTATAAATATTTTTTTTTTAAAAAAAAAAACTATTTACCTACTCATGTGGTGGGTATGTTTGCTAATTTATTTAAATAACATATTGCAGCCACCTTCAAAATAAAAAATACCCTAAAATGAGCTTTCCATTTGGAGGAAAGTTTATATTCAATTATCGTTTGGTTCCGCACGAATAGTGCTTATTCGTGAATAAGCAGTTCGAGACCAAAACCAAACAAGCAACCAAATTTCCGAATAGCCAATTCAGGCTCTTATTCTAATTCGGGTAAAATCTTGGAACTAGCCGAGAATTGGGAGCACGTGAATCAATAAAAATATTAAAAAATTCCATAATGAGGATGGACAAATGAATGGTGGACGGACAAACAGAGAACAGACAAATGATTAATATAATTAATAATAATTATTTCAATTATTATAGTTCTAATTTAATATTATACTAATTATTATGATAATACCAAGACATATCCTTATTATAATAATTAATATAATTATTTTAATAATTAATAATAATATTATTATTATGATTTATTTTTAAATTATATATTTAATTAATATAAATAATTATAATATTATACTTATTAGTATATTATTAATAATATTAATATTAATTAATATAATGTAATAATAAGTATTATGATAAATATTTATTTATTCATATTATAATACAATAATTATTATTATTATATTAACTATTATTATTATATTATACTTATCCATGAATTTATTTTAATGATGTTAAATTATCATATTATAATATAATAATTATTATTCTTATATTATACTTATTATTATTAATATTATATTAACTATTATAATAATAATAATTATTATTATTATATTAACTATTTTTATTATATTATATTATACTTATTAATATTATAATCTAAATTATGTTAAATTATCATTTTCTTTCCTTCATTATTATATTATTTTTTCTCTATTCTTATTCACAACATACCATCCAAACAACATTTCCTTATTCATGAATAGACCATTCTACCTAATTCTTATTCACAATTCTTATTCACGAATAGACTATTCATTCTAATTCACTTTCACTTCCAAACACACCCTTATGTATCAAGTCGCAATTTAAATTATAAGAAATTTATTTACTATCTAATTGACGCATCTAACTTTAATTATTCGGTTGGTGCCCAAAATAATATATTTGTTATTGTTCTAGGCATAGTAATATATTTATTGGGTTCGTCTGAATACTCCAAATTTTCAGATTATAATTTTGAAAATAAAGACAGACTGAACAAACAAAAAAAGTTCAAAGCCAGAGTCCAGTTTCCCAAATTGACAATCACAGAATTCTTCAACCAAATTCAAACTCGCTATCTCCAATTTTCAATTTTTAATCTTCACAAAGAATTTTAATCATTAAGTACCTTAATGGCACTTTTTTTCCTTTAAAAAAAACAACGGATCCCGTTACTTTGAGATTCCAAAAACAAGTTCGTAAGAAACTAAGAACTCAACAGCTGAATTTTGATGAACATTTTTCCCTTTCAAACTGCACTTGGCTTTGTAATCTAATGGCATATGACTTTTGTTGAGAAACGTCCTGGTTATGGAGTTTGTCTAGCAATTTTAAGAAGAAATAAATATTTTCTTGTTACAATTGTATATTTCCTTCCGATTTTACAAAACTAAAAATAAAGAAAGATCAAAAGACAGTGGCTGGCTCAGGGCATTTTTGTCCGAACCTTTTACAAATGATTCTTCAAAATATTAAAACCATCAGAAATCATCAAAAGGGTATATATCTGTGGATCAGATGTTTAGAGGGGGATATTTCCAAATTTGAAGATTAGAAGGGGACATTTCCTGTTAGCTAGGATTAGAAGGGTATATATCTGATTTTCCCAATTACGGAATATTAACATCTCTTATTTAATACTTTCAACCTGAATTAAATTATTAACATCAGAAACTAAACAATAAAATTTTGAAGGGCATGAATTCCCAAAAACCAATGTGGAAAACCTATCCTAGGAAATCGATCAAATTGGACAATGGAACTTGACATTAATGCGTCAACAATTATTCCAGAATACCAAAGTTTTTCATTTAAACAACGAGAGTTCAACAACAAGCTGACAAGCACACATTAACACATATGATATGTATATCATCACACGTTCGCATCTAATAAATCTTACAAGCATAACATAAAAAGTGCTTCCACAGAACACATCCATGGAAAGAGGAGATCACACCACGCCATTCGAACTACAAGTATTTAGAGCAAACAAGTATCATTAGCTTCTTACATAGAACCCACAACAACCTAGCTAGAATGTCACACCTCTTTGGGAGTCATAAATTCATCAAACGTACGGTGGCAATCGACTTTGCCGGTACAATGGATCTTTTTCTTCCCTTTGTTCTCCAAAATCTTCATTCTAGTAACTACCTCGTATGTCGTACCTGTGTAGGTCTTGATGCCTTCTATATCCTTTAGCATCCCTTTCTCAAGGTGTCCAGTGACAGTGTTAGCAAACCGGAACATGGATGTATTACCAACATCACAATTAGCTCGGGGCATGTGCACTGTAATTTTGTTGGTCTCTTTGTTGAATTCATAGCTGGTAATATTTTTTGGGAATAAACCCGGTGGCAACCCGTATTCATCTAATAGACATGACAGAGGTTTCTGCTCCGAAGAATTTCCATCTGGTTAATGCAAGTCCAAATTTAACCATAATAAGATACGCGTTAGTGAAGCAGCAATTATAATTAAGCTTTTCATTACTACCCATAGAAGTAAAAAGGGAAAAAAAAAAAAAAAAAAAAACAACATTTTGTTTTCCTCCAAGCGCACCGAACTCCACAAATTGTTCTTCCAACCCTTTTCCGATACTTGATTAGAGGAGAAATTATATTTAAATAAAAACTCTTGTACTCCATTGGCACCTTGCGGTGTTAACTGTTAAAGATCTTAGTTCTAGGGCAGATTGACCAAAGAGAATTTGAGGAGGTTCTAGAGACTAAGGATGAGGAGGGGTACCAGTTGTGGATTTGAAGGACCAAACGATGCCCTTGGGGATATATGCTTGGTGTCTGCATAATTGCAGTAGTTTTATTTGTTTTTCTATGTGGCGGAGCTAGAAAATTTTTTAATGAGGTTCAATAAAATCATAATATTGTTATGAGAGAATTTAAATTATTTCTTTATCTAAAGACTAGAGAATTTAGGCTTTGATTAATTAACAAAGATCAAAGAATCAATATTATTCTCTCGCTGAAAATGGAAAATGGGCAATGGGAAGGTAAGAAATTAGCTAACTTGATAATTTTTTTTCTTATTCAATATCTTTCCATATTTCTTAAGAAATTGCTCACTGCATCAAAAAAAAAATATCGTAAGATAGATCCATATATTTTAATGGGGTTCAATCAATATAATTTTATATATTTATTGTGGGGTTCAAATTAGTGTGTCCATAGAAAAATTCATGTTATATGTATAATTTTTTATATACAAGGCAGCAAAAAAATTTTTTAATGGGGGTCAATTGACCCCCATTTGTTGAATGTATCTCCGCCACTGATATTCACGATGAGTAAGTGTATTGTGCTGCAGACTGTTTTCTGGCTAGACTTAGATAGTGGTCCTTTTTTTTTAAAAAAAAAAAAGGTTTGCTACTGTGTCGGTAACTAATAATATCAGGTACTTTCAGGAGCAAAGACGTCAGAGGGACTCTTGCATGGTGGCCGCATGCAGTATGATCTCCGATCAAATTCAATGTTAACAAATAATATAAACTTAAATGTTAATTAATTGATCCATATACTTTTGAATAACTATAATTTCAATATATTCATATTTCATAATAACATTTGATCCCTGCTACTTGATCTCCCCCCCGCCCCCCCCCCCCCCCCCCCCCCCCCCCCCACCAAATGGTAGGGATTCAATTAATCCCTACCATTTTCTATTGCGTAGAAACCAAAACAAAACAAGAATCCATCTGTTTTGTATATATATGTACTCCTCAGTCCTCACACTCAAGGACACCTGCGCAATTTTGCACCCAAAAAAAAAAAAAAAAAAAATCCTCCTGATACTGCACCAGTAGGATATATATACTATCTAATTAGTAATTCCTCTCTTCCTTAAATATAACTTGAATAACTTCAAAGTACATCGATCTCCTTAAAATTCATTTTCAGGCTTAATAATTCGCTAAGATATTTTAAGAAATTCATTACTGAAAATTTAATCCTACACATAAAAAGTTAAAAACTATGGATACGGTGACTCTTATATGGACTGAAAATCTCCGATTAATTAATGATAGTTGGAGTATACGAGTATATCACAACATCTTTTTGAATAAGCAAAATATAATTAATAGCTTACGTATATTTGTTTACTTTTATTGTTTACGTATACTAGATTCCTAGCAAACTATGGATACTTATATTTTTTACGTATTTGTCTATTACTTTTATATATTTATTTAGTGCATATTAAACTTTTCCATTTATTTATATATAGGAGTTAATTTCCTATATGTTAAGTAAAATAAAATAATTATGAACTATAAACGTGTCATGGAGTCTACATAATTGTATATAATTTATAGACGATTTAATATATCTATAGTTAACGATTATTTATTTTCATTTAACAGATAGACAATTAATAAATAGGAAAAGGACGTGACATGGAAACAAAAGGTTGAACTATCAGCTGGCTAAGTTTAGTTTGACAAGAAATAACACTAATTCATATTAACGACTATTTTGAAATATTATTCGGTGTTTGGATGGGTAGGCAGTTGTTTAAAATAGTTATATACTCGTGATTTTGCAATTATAATTAAAAAAAAAGTTCAAATGACTATTCCATTCCGTTGCTAAAGTATTGTGGGTATGACGATGATTCCGTTTTGGTGAAACAGGGTGGGTGCGTAAATCTCTCACTGCTTCAAAGATACACATAAAATCGCTGAATTGTTCAGCCAGTGATTTAGTTCTATTCCGCTAATCAAGTGACCCTTGGTTCGATTCATAGAAGAGAACATTTATTTTCAAATTTCTTACAACAAAATTGTTAGTTTCAAATTACCAACCTTCAAAAAAAAGATACGCACAAATTTACAGAGAGTTTGCCCCCAATACCACAAATCCCCCACTGTAGTTTGAACAACTTAATTATAACCAGCATCCTATTGTTCACAACTTCACATGAAGCATCATTTGATATTCAATAATAACACAGTAACTATAAATAAATTTGAATTATTGACCATGTACTTAATTATGAGCTAGAACACAGTTATATTAACAACTCATTTACTCTGATTCCTACAAATACCAGTTTCTATATATGGATAATTAATTATGCCGGCGCATGTTCTTGTACAGAAGGCAACAAGATATATAATTTATGCAAGGAAATATTACCTTCAATAATGATGACTGTAATGCGATGCGAAGCCAGCGAAGGCGAGTCCATGTTTCACTGTTCTCTTCTGTGTTTCGGAGTGACTGATCGGGTAAACAATTTAACCAGTTAGTACATATATATACACAACGTACGTAATAAACATTAGATATAGCTTTCTCTATCCCATGCATGGCACAGATATATAATTTACTTAATTAATATGAAATAAAAGGAGAATTTTGTTAACGTCAGCACTTTTCTTTGGATGTTTCGTCCATGTGCACATCTCATGCATTAAAGCCTCAATCGAACATCATTGGGGCTTAATTTGATTTTTGTTCTTGATCGAAGTATAGTTGAAAGAAGAAACAATTCGAAGTTTTAGTTGATTAGAAAAATTTTAAAGTAAATAAGAGAATAATTATGACCTAACTGTCTTGATAGCTAAAACTATATATTCATATATATATAGATTCTTATGCAACTTTGGTTGCTATGAAGAAGATAGACTGCTAAATCACAAATTTCTATATAAGTTTCACGGCTAACGATTAGAGCTTGTATACAATATGATCAAGTAAAAGACTATAAGGCGAAAAAGAAAAAAAAAAAAATATGTTTATTCGGTAAAAATGAAAAACATAAACTTCGATCAATACCGTTTTATTTTTGTTGAATCGATCTTCTCCCCTTTCTTGCTCTAGGAAGGAACCTATTGTCTCTTAATCATATCTTTCAAAGAGACGATATTTTATACACGCGGTGAGACGAGGTTCAACTGGGGAAAGTATTTCTACATAAAGTATAGATAACAATGATATTTTTTTAAAAGAGATGCTAATATATACATCGCAATTTATCAGTGAGTCCCTATATTGCATCCAAATCTCGATTTTTAGCTTCAAGCAACTGATAAAAAATGATCAATGTGATAGTATTAAAAATTTATAAAAAATCAAAATTGACTCTCTTATGATCAGATGTTTTTTTAAAAGTCAATTAATATAAGAGTATTGTTCCTGGAATAACAACTTTCTCTAATTAAAATCTGGAATAAAAAAAAGTTCCGTATAAAAATGTAAATTTTTTTTTCTTACAAAATTGCAATATAGAAATCTATTGAGCAGTTTCCAATCATTTTTAAGACTAATTAGGAATCGACATTCGGACGCAAAAGTAGTTTTTTTTTTAAATAAAAAAATAGGAGATGCTAAAGATCGCTAAAAAATTGATTTAGGCGAAAAAAAAAAGAGAGAGAGAGAGGAAGGTTCCGCTGCCTCAGTTTTGTGCTGCCACCAAATGCCACCAATTATCAACCGTTAGATGATAATTGATTAACGTATGTGATTAATTAGTAAGCAGCTGAACATTCAAGTTCTGTTTGGACTTTCTCAACTCCCCATAGCAACTTTAACTCTTGTTCTTTTCCCATACAACATGAAAAATAATAACAAATCATAAAGCTGCTCCCTCTTAATCACATATACTCTCTACCTTCCTTTATTTCTCTCTTTAGTTCTTGTTTCCCTGCTTCAAATTTTCTCCGCTAATAGTTTCATTTTTGGAATATTTCTCACTGACCATCAAAGTTGAAGGTTTTGCAGCCTAATAAATTTATATCCGATTTAAGGTCGGTATGAACAGGAGTTGGTCGGTCTCATATATGTATATATCTCGAGTCAATGACAAAGTTCATATTCTACAGCTTGCTTCTTTTCAAAAGACAAATAGTACATATAACTAAGAAGAAGAAACAATTTAATTGAAGGGAAACATGAACTTAATCCCATCTCATGCGAGATGAGTTGATGCTTTTTAATTTTTTCGTCAATCTGGTGCTTTTCAATACAGCTCTGTCTAATCAATATTTTGCTTGTCATTATAAAACTGATCTGATGCTCTTCTTGTGTTCAATTTCTATAGTTTATCTTAGTTTGATTCGAATGTTTTTTTTTCTTTTATTATGAGATTGAACGGAGATATTACTTTGGAGGTGGAGATTGGAAATAATTGAATTGAATCTAATAACACAAGGCACACATTAATTTTTTTTTTTTTAAAGCTGATGAGATTTAAATTTATTTTATCTATTTTATTTTTAGTTCTTTTCTTTTTTTCAAATTTTTCTTTTGTCAATTCCGAGCTTTTAAACGAATTCATAGCTGACTTATTTTATTTTTATTGTTCAACTCCGTTGTCCTCTGTTTTCTTTTGTTCCATTATGATGTATTCAAAGTTTATTATTATTATTATTTATGTATTGAATTGAACTTTCACAAGTTGGGTTTCTATCAAATTTAAAATGAAAACGGCAAGAGCAACTTAGTTTATAGCTCAAAATAAGATACGTTCGTTCTCATTGTATATTCAAAGAAAAAGATTATTTTTCTGAGTTATCAAAAAAAGAAAGATGCTTGAAGTTTCAAATGCTCCTTGCGCTCGTTCTTATTACTCAGGCTACAGGGAGGGAAGGAGTGGAAAACAGTGAGCTATTTATTGCTCTCAGGAGTTGAGAAAGTTCATGCTGCAACTTAAATCAATTAGCTGCTCATGGAATGATCACATTCGTTAATCAATATTCATCCAACTGTTGATAACTTGTGGTATTTGGTGGCAGTCAAATGTTGTGGCAGCGGAACCCCTCTCAAAAAAAAAAAAAAAAAAAAAAAAAACAAACTGAAATCCAATCTTTTGATTAAATTTTGGCAAGGCCATGTACTATTTGACGACTTTGGTAAGGAAGGAGTAGAATCCAAACTTTTGCACACGGGATTCATTGATTTGTAAATTTTTGAATTATTAGCTTATTAAATCGCCTTTGACTATTGATGAGGACTTTGGTGTATTTTTCGGTGAACAAGAGTAAATCGGTTGGGGATATGCTAGCTGTAACTTTAATTTATGTTAGCATAAAATTAAATGAGATAGAATGATTAAATACTTGAATAATCTTTAAGGCCACTTTTTTCGTACAGAGCTGGTACCATATATATATCTATTGAATGTAACTATAAGCGTATTGCGGTTCGCACGGTATTCTTTGTTAGCTAATTTTAAAATAATAAATTTTTTATGTTATCTATTCTAATTGTATTATAGTGGAAAACTGCGAACATTTATTTATGTTTTATTAGGTGCATTGTTCTTCATATTGTAATTTGAGTGATTGATTATTATGTCTTCAATGTGTGTACATTTTTTTAATGCTTGATGAAGCAATACGGATGATACATAAAATTTGAAGTCCAATGAATTAACATTTTAATTGTAAGAACATGAGGGGATGAATTGAAAAATCTCAAATAAGAAGGCCTAGCCCAGAGAGCGTTCCATGTAGCTAGTGAACGCCTCCCAGGGCCGGGCCGGGTTCTCGGGAGGCCGGGTCTAAAAGGGCCTGCTCAAGGGCCGGGCAGGGCCGGACTTAGGGAGGCTTTTGGAAGGGCCGGGTTTAGAAGGGCTTAAATATGAAGATTGAGCCTGGCCCTTTTCAAGCCTGGCCCTTTTAGGCCCTCCGGGTTTCAAGAGGCCGGGCTCGAAGGGCCTAAAGGGCCTGAAGGGCCTACGAACAAACAATATTTTTCTTACAAAATTCATTTAAACTATATTTAAAATATAAATATTTTATTTATAAAAGATAATAGAAATGGTATAAAATATTTAAATATAAATTGTAAATTTTATTTTTCATCTTTAATTTGAGTTTAGGACAGGTTATATTACAACGACATAGAAAAAATTTAAAAAAATCAACTTTTGTTAATATATTAATGAATTAAAATAATTGAAAATCACACATGCATGAAATAACTAACATTTTATGAGAAATACATATTGTTTTAACTTGTATTAGCATCAATATGTTAAAGAATTTTAATATTATTTGGAATGATCAGTTTAGATTGGATTGGATTTGATCAGATATGGTATACTCTTGAGTTGAGATTGTGTCTGATTCTTTATAAGTTTGGCCTCTCTAGGCCCTGGCCCTTCGTAAGCCTGGCCTCTCTGGGCCCTGGCCCTTCCAAAGCCTGGCCTCTCTAGGCCTCTCTTCAGCTGAGATTGTGGCCTGGCCCTTCTTAAGCCTGGCCTTTCTAAGCCCTGGCCCTTCTTAAGGGCTTAGAGAGGCCGGGCCGGCCCTTTATTTCAGAAGGGCTTGGCCAGGGCCGGGTCCAGGGCCAGAGGCTTTTGGATGTTCACTACATGTAGCTAGGGGCTTGTGGTTCGTTTGAGGTCGGTTCGATTTTTTATTTGAAATTGGCTTGTTTAATTTGGATTTGAAGCTAATTTGACTTGTTTGAATTTAACTAAAAATTGACTCGATAGTCGATACAGAATTTTAATAATTAATTTATAATATTTATTATACCTATGATATATAATATATTTTTTTCATATAATTACTAAATTTTTAAGACCTTATTATAAAATGAATAAAATATTAGTTTATTAATATAAAAATATAAATATTATAAATATTAATTAATTTGTACATTACTAGCTCGATTCGATTTGATAAAACTCAAATTAATTTTAAATCAAGTTTGAGCTGAGACCGATTCTTTCGAAGTCGACTCGTTGCCGGCCCAAGTTCCATGCTAACTAGTGCTAATCTCACGCGTTGTGCGATTCATTCCTATACGAATATGTTATTAAATGATTTCTTAATGAAATAAGCGACCGTGTGGTCAAGATCGATAACTATAGAGCGAACATTGTGCATATAATTCTTTTACGAAATTCAGCACACTATATAAAAAATGCCATAAAATTGAGAATACTATTGAAATATTATACAAAAGCTGCCACAAAAAATCCAGACAAAAAAATCATGCTCCACAAAAAATACAGCCGAGTGGCCACAGAAGATCACGCGAGTTACTTAACTACATTAACCCACGCGCGGGGCATACCTCTCCAAGCTTATATATACTAGTGCTAATCTCGCGCGTTGCGCGATTTATTCCTATACAAATATGTTATTAAATGGTTGTGCAATTTATCTTATGCTAATAACGCTATATAAAAAAAATACCATAAAAATTTGAAAATACTATTCAAATATTATATAAAAACTGCCACAGAAAATCATAAATATTATTTGCCACAAAAAATCACGTGTTACAGAAAATCATGGTCACTGTGCACGACGCAGCAAATTTATATATGTATAATGTATAATAACCTGCCTTTTTTTACTCTTCTTTTCCTAGAAATCTTTTTAATGACTTTGTAGTAATGTGTGTGTCAAGTGTCTCTTCTATTGTATTTGACTCATTTCAACCAGCTACACAATTACCGAATGCCACAGAAAATCCGAAAGAGAGGCTACAATAGTGTACAGAATCAACAGTAGCCTCTTGTTCTTGTACCATAGCATATCATTTCAACCAGTTTAGAGCTAGGTCTCAACAGAACAATAAAATGTGGGAAGAATATGTTGACTATATATGCTGATAAAAAGAAGTCACTGTCACAGCGTAACCAAACTGTTTTGCACGGTTTGACCTAAGAAATTGCCTTCGATCGGTCTAGAATTGCAATAAATTATACATATGAGTAGGCGAGTAGCGAATATTCTCTTTGATTTTTATATTCTAATGAATGAAGCTTCCTTAGCGATAATGCAACCTTGCAAGATGTTTCTTGTAACATAGCAGCTTTGGTCCGCACATGATCTCAAATAAAAATTAATGTATATGTTTATACTACGAAAAACCGCGTGGAAATTCATTCGACCAAGTCCCTTATTGCAAGAAGCATCATTTTTTATAGTTGAACTTGAACAGTAGTCATCATCATCATCTAATTCTTCTTTTTTCTTATTTTTTTAAAAAAAATTATATGTTATTATCCATTTGACGTAGTCATATATATTGCTCGAAATTGGTTTCTGTTGAATAATTCTGCAATGATGACCGGAGAAAAGAAAAACTAATGTTTCAGATCATAATTAATCCATGTCTAGTTTGTCCACCTTAACCAGCCCTCAAAGTGTATATGTATATATAGAGCCTCACTTATTGATTGCATGGGTCAATTTAAAAGTTTCAGATGAATGTAATTAATATAAGCTGTTTGTCTTTTTGGACGCGCTACAAATTAAATCCTCCAGACAAAATTATAACATATTTTGGATAGTTTCAGAGGCTATGGTGGAGGATGAGCGTTTATGATGTTTTGCGAATATTGTGATATATACCTTCTTCCACTCTCCACGCTGAACAACTTAATGCATGTGTTATTCTCCTAGATAGTCTCTATCTAATATTTCTAAAAAGAAAACTTTATGCTTTATTGTAGGATGGTCGCGCGGATCCCTGGCAAGGGAAGACATATTTAGGGATTCCTTGATAGCCTTGCTAAGTCTCTCTAAAATAAGATATTTGGAGGTGTTTGTTTCTGACGTGCTTCATGACGTATCGGACTTACACTGGAAGTGTTGGGTAGCTCGTGTATAATAACTTATTATATGCTTACAAAACACGGCCACCCGAAACAAAGCTAATTTCTGTAGTTTTTACTTGTGATTAATTAGTCTCAAACTTTGGAGGAAAAGCTGGGGTTCAAGCTTTGGACGAGCTTATATTGTTGTAATAGTGAATAGGATTGATAATTTAATTAGACTAAAACTCGACGGATTCGATCTGTTTAGACCTTTATTTATGAATCTTTGATGGCATACTACCGACGCGCTTATTATCTCTACTACTTATAAATGCACCTAGAGAAAGGTCGCAACAATTTTTGTTAACAATTTTTATACCGTTGATCTGTAAATGTATGGTTAGATCTGTCTCAACACATCTCTATGCGCACGCAAGGAAAGAATTATCTCGGTTTTTAATTGCTGCACAGAAGGAAAAAATTTTCTTTGGATTTGATTGGTTTTCCATCTAATATAGAAACAATTGAATAACATATCAATTTGTATCGATGGTAAATTAAGAAACATATTTTTATTGTCTAACATTATTTTGTTTTTTTATTTGCCCACATATGAGGGCATCTTATGCTAGTTTATAGAAAAACAAAGAAATAATATCGAAGTAAACTTTTGTTATTTTGTATCAGACCTTGTTCTATTTTTGGAAACTGGTTCATCCTTTTTTTGTTCTGTTTGTGGCAAATTTGAACTTGGCTCCACGTTTCTACTAGTGAACGCCTCCCAGGGCCGGGCCGGGTTCTCGGGAGGCCGGGTCTAAAAGGGCCTGCTCAAGGGCCGGGCAGGGCCGGACTTAGGGAGGCTTTTGGAAGGGCCGGGTTTAGAAGGGCTTAAATATGAAGATTGAGCCTGGCCCTTTTCAAGCCTGGCCCTTTTAGGCCCTCCGGGTTTCAAGAGGCCGGACTCGAAGGGCCTAAAGGGCCTGAAGGGCCTACGAACAAACAATATTTTTCTTACAAAATTCATTTAAACTATATTTAAAATATAAATATTTTATTTATAAAAGATAATAGAAATGGTATAAAATATTTAAATATAAATTGTAAATTTTATTTTTCATCTTTAATTTGAGTTTAGGACAGGTTATATTACAACGACATAGAAAAAATTTAAAAAAATCAACTTTTGTTAATATATTAATGAATTAAAATAATTGAAAATCACACATGCATGAAATAACTAACATTTTATGAGAAATACATATTGTTTTAACTTGTATTAGCATCAATATGTTAAAGAATTTTAATATTATTTGGAATGATCAGTTTAGATTGGATTGGATTTGATCAGATATGGTATACTCTTGAGTTGAGATTGTGTCTGATTCTTTATAAGTTTGGCCTCTCTAGGCCCTGGCCCTTCGTAAGCCTGGCCTCTCTGGGCCCTGGCCCTTCCAAAGCCTAGCCTCTCTAGGCCTCTCTTCAGCTGAGATTGTGGCCTGGCCCTTCTTAAGCCTGGCCTTTCTAAGCCCTGGCCCTTCTTAAGGGCTTAGAGAGGCCGGGCCGGCCCTTTATTTCAGAAGGGCTTGGCCAGGGCCGGGTCCAGGGCCAGAGGCTTTTGGATGTTCACTAGTTTCTACTTAGTAATATCAAGGTTAAGGGCCTAAACGGCCCATATAAATTGAGTAAGTCTTTGATAAAAAGGCTTCAATAAATCAAATCTGTATTTACAAGGTGAAACCGTGCCGAAAAAATTATAAATAACTTTAATTAATTAAAAAATTTTAAAATAATCCGTTTTTAATCCAAAATTTAAAAATGACTGCGCAGTTTCGGAATTTCAAATTTCGAAACTAATTCTGCTTAGTTTCGGAATTCCAAATTCCGAAATTAGCTAGTTTCGGAATTTGAGATTCTGAAACTAAACTACCGACATTTTTTGAGAGAAAATATATTTTTAAATTTTTTTAATTAGTATGGGAATTTAGAATTCCTAAACTAGTTATATTAAAATTTTGTTTTATTCATTTATGATGTCTTAGATCGGATTTTGAGAATCCGATCTTAAGACTTTGAATTTTGTTTTATTCAAAACTTTGTTTTATTCAAATTCTTTTGTTTTAACAACTGCACGGCAACCCAGAGTTGATTCTTATGTGCCTTTGGTTGTTATTTGTCATTGTGTGCTTGTTCTTTCTACAAATCATGCAAATTTGAAGCATGGCAACGTATACTCGACCATTGAGACTTTAATATGTGTAATGAAATATTTTTCTATCTCTAACTTTAGTAGAAAACAGTCTTTAATGTTCATAGCTCTATAAAAAATAGTTTGATAAAATATTATATGATTGGAAAATTATAAATTGCATTAGCATTTTCAGTACTTATATTGTTTTTTTCATTTATATTGCGACATGTATATATAGTGTAAAGTTTAATAAATATTTATCATGATATATCACAAAATGCTGAACTATTCACGATCAAAGTCTATCTAGATTTTTTTTTTTTTATGATCAAAGAGACATTAGAGTTAAAATTTGTTATTACAGTAATATGCTTAGCTGAGTTAACTATTTAATAATTATTATTTCTCAGTATATTGTTACTTGTTGTTTAAGAAAGACATTTTACTTCTCAATTTTAAAATAATTACCATACACGGAGCAATAATTAGGCACTGATCAAAATGAGTTATATGCAGGATTTCATTTTATTTCATTTCATTGGAATTGATTTCATGGAATTTCGTTGGGCCTAATAACATGGAAATTCCAACCAATCGACATCAAATCCATCTATTTTGATCAAGAATTTTCTAATGAAATGAAATCCCCTGTTAAAAAAAGTGTCGTTGTTAAAAAAAGTGTCGTTCTAATCAGGACTTTTAAAGAAATATTTAATTAGAAAAGATCTAGAGTATTTCAATGTCCATCTTATGGATTATAGACAAGACTGATAAGTATAGTAATGTTACAAAGACAATTTCACTAAATATTTGTATATAACTTCCCTAAATGAAAGTTGAAAAAGAAATAAGTTTGACAATTTAGATATGTCATTATAACGATAGTGCAATGATATTTTGATTAAAGTAAAAACTTTAATTTTTGCAACAGAAATCAAATTGTCTCACCAAGTTATTTTCTTCAATTGTATTTTATGGATTTCATTGCTTTACTGTTATTATCAATGAATCGGTAATTTGGCATTTTAAGTTACTCTTCAGATAATTCCAACCAAAAATCTTTATAGTAGACATCCACAGAGAATCCTCAATAATTCATGGATGTGCCCTGTACCCACAAAACATGACAATCAATGAATCTTTATGAACTATTTACATGCCACGTACCCACAAAACATGACAATCATTGTCAGAAAAGTCCACACCGAAATCCGACCAAAATTTTTATGAATAAAACAAAATTCAAAGTCTTAAGATCGGATTCTCAAAATCCGATCTAAGACATCATAAATGAATAAAACAAAATTTTAATATAACTAGTTTCGGAATTCTAAATTCCGATACTAATTAAAAAAAATTTAAAAATATATTTTCTCTCAAAAAATGTCAGCAGTTTAGTTTCGGAATCTCAAGTTCCGAAATTAGCTAGTTTCGGAATTCCAGATTCCGAAACTAAGCAGAATTAGTTTCAGAATTTGAAATTTCGAAACTGCGCAGTCATTTTTTAATTTTAGATTAAAAACAGATTATTTTAAATTTTCTTAATTAATTAAAGTTATTTATAATTTTTTCGGGAAACCGTGAAAGCATGAAACGCATAGTCATTTGTCAGGATCTCATTTCATCTCCGACTCCCCTCCCACTCTTTTCAATAAAATGTTACATGCCACCTCCAAATTAAAATGCTCCAAACTGAGCATTCCATTTAGAGGCAACTTTATATCCATTTCATTGTGATAGCCACGGATGCGTCGTTGTATAGAAAATAATGAGATATATCAAGTCGCAAATTAAATTATAAGAAACTTTTTTATTATCTAATTGAAGCATCTAACTTTGATCGCACGGTTGGTGCCCAAAATAAATTTATGGAATAGTCCATTGAATAGTGTCACATCCTGAGCTTGACGTGACAGTTTTTCACCACGGAAGTACTAATTCTAGTACTTCCGTAAGGCTTAAGTCATAATTTAACCTATGAAATACGTGTATAATTTTTTTTCTTTTGATAATATAATCGAATATTATCAACATGACGATGGTAAGACTTATAAATGTAAATATAAGTAGAATAAATCATGCCACTCTAAAATAGAAATACATACACATAACATAGTCTAGGTACATCACATCCTGAACCACCAGAACTCGGACTAGAGTCTATAAAGTATAAACAATACCAAGAGTAGCCCATCTACACCAAGACTATCCCAGTAAAAACCAAAAGCTGACCCTAGCCGATCAAACCAAACTACAAACACAACTAACCACTACTACTCCATGACCAACTCCTCCTCCTCCTCTGACTCCTTCTCGGAGTCAGAACTTATCATTAAAACAGGCGGCTCCTGAGGAGCAGGGGCCGGAAGAGAAACAGGAGCATGTACAGGAGCACTGTGCTCAAAATAGAAATAAACACTCGAAAAATAAAAAGAAATAAGATGAGCAACATAAGTCTGGAGATGCGGGGCGAAAACCCGTTGATGGAAGTACGTTCCATCAAAAACAGCTATCAGTGGGCCCCTCACTGGCCTGTGCGTCCCCTGGAACCCCCAACCGCCGAGGAACATGCAATCAAAAATCAAGTGAGAAAGAATATTTCTCAGTGCGGGTTTTAGTTCCAGACGTGGATTTCTAGTCGAAATCTTTGTCTAGAATTAATACCCATAAATAAACAACATAAATATAAATATAGTAATAAATGAAATAATATAAATGAAAGCATAAATATCATGTGATGCAATCAATATATTTCTATCTGTATACCGCACAACGAAGAAAATATGGACCGATCAGAACCATCTGTACAATCATGCATGAAAACGAATCAGAAATAATCACAACTATCCCATATCAGATCATACCATGTCATACCATATCATACCATATCATTCCTTATCACATTAAATCATAATACACCCAAGTTTCCTAACCCAACCGGCTAGGCACGTGAGGAAACTTTTCCCTAACCCACTGGGCACGTGAGGGACGTATCCCTAACCCCGGACACGTGAGGGAATTCCATATTCAAATAGCGCTACCGAACTGGCCGAAGCCGGTGGCCGACCGACTCCGGAGAGTGATTTGATCTTCATGTCTTTTTTCCTTATTCCATATCACTTGCATAATCCGGATCTGACACCTTTAGGTAAGACTGGGTCGAGCTAGACGGATTTAGCTCTTCCGTTAATATGACATTCAAACTTGCCTTTTATATTCTAAGTCAATGAATACGGAGATAGATACAACATGAGTTGTAATATCTGTTCCTATAATCTCATAAGTGCATAACAACGGGAACCAGCATGCTTATGCATCAATTTAAAATTTACCAATACATTTCTATAGAAATCCACGTATCCGCACCTGTGTTTAGGTCAGTCGCCTCCTCGGTCCAGTCCCCTGTAATTAATAAAAACCGTTATTAACTAATTAACGGTTATTACTTTAAAAAGGGTGGTCCGGCTTATGCTACCAGACTGACTGACTGAAGTCTTTTATTTAGATTTTATAGTAATTGCTTGTGTTTTCAACAATTTAATTAATATTTATTATTATCTTATTTTATTTTCTTTTTAATTTATTTATTTATTTATTTATTTATTTTTTTATTATTATTATTATTTTATTTAAATTAATTTCATTTTATTTGAATTTATTTGAATTTATTTTTATTTATTTTGATTTATCCTTAATTTTACTTAAATTAATTTGTTTTCTTAACTATTTATTTTATTTATTTTTAAATAAGTATTTAATTAAATAGTTTTATATTTATAATATTAATCTTAATACTTTTCCTTTAATTAATTATTAATAATTAGTTTTATTTATGTTTATTTTAATTAATTCTTTAATATATTCTTTATTAGAAATTTAGATTATTAATGGAATATGTATAACTTCAAGATTACAAATCATAAAACCATTAACTATAATCTTATGGATTAGTAGATTTGATTAGTTTAATTATGGATTAACTATATTAACTAAATTCTGAAATTATAAATAGATTTTCAATTAAATTCTGTACTGGACCGACGCATCAAAGCCCAGCCCATTCTTTTTTTTTTTTTCCTTTTCTTTTCTTTTTCCTTCCACAGGCCGAAGCCCAAAAACCAGAGCCCAGTCGGGAAATTTTTTTTTTCAGTCCTTTTCTTTTACGATTTAGTCCTTTTTTATTATGAATTAGTCCTTTATTTTACAAATAGGTCCTTTTTATTTACAAAGAGGTCCTTTTTAAATATTTTTAGGTCCTTTTTTTTACGAACTGGTCCTTTTAATTATCTTTTTGGTCCTTTTCTTTTACACTTTCGTCCTCCTGCCAGAAAAACCTCGCAAATCAGTCCCTGTCGCCTGTCGACCCTTGCCAGAACCGTACCAGAGGTACGATTATCGTACCAAAGACTGGTACAAGGCCTCTAAACCCCTCTCCTCACTCCCTACCACTACTCCTATGCACTGCCCAGCCAAAACAACCCAAACTTCTATGGTTTTTGATCAAATTTCATCATGGCCGACCCATAAACCCTCTTTTGATTTCGTTCTTGATTTTAAGCATCAATTTCATCTTCCTCAAACATCAAGTTAACCTAAAGAAAGTCGTCTCAATCTCAGATATTAGTATTAGAGTTTAAAACCGAGATTAAGCTATAATCCTAATTCTTTTACTAATTACCAAATAACTAAAATAACTAAATCAAAGTTAGAGGTGGTGGTTATACCTTGATCTCTAGCTACTAAGGTCTATACCTCTCCTTCCCGACCTCGGTTTCTCTCTCTCTCTCTCTTTTTTTTTTTTCTTTTTTTCTGTGGAATTCTTATTACCCGGCCAAACTCGAAAATTTCCTCAACTACTGTATTTATAGGAAATGCAGAAGAGAGGAGAATAGAGGAAGATCGACGGTGTTGATTTAAGCCCCGAATCACAAAGTTTGAATTATCCCTTACATCCCCGTTCGATTTCTCACCTGCACCCTGTGATCAAGATCGGAGAAAGGAGAAGTGTCGGTGTTCTCAATCCCGTGGCCAGAGGCGATTGGAGGGTCGTACTTGATCAGCGCCAAAAATCGCGCTAGGCGGTGCTGCGACGAGAGAGGAGTCGGAGAAGATCCGACGGATCGGAGAAGAAGGAAGGAAGAAAGAAAGAAAGGGAGGATCTCGCCAACTGGCTTCGTCCAGATCTTGTGTGGCGAGATTCTGTGGCCATCCGTGCGGCAGCTCACTTAATTTGATTTTAATTACGATTTCCTTAGTATTTAATCAAATTATCACTGAATTTAAGGTTTAGTTAAGCTTTGATTTTGCTAGAATATTTTATATTAATTATAGATTTTACACAAAGTCAAAGATTTCGAATTCGAGTCGATTTTCATATTAGTTTTGATTTAATTGTATATTATTTGTATTTTATAAATATGATAATTATTAAAATTTATGATTTTCTTATCAATTAATTCTCCTAATATTTTTATTAATTGATTCTAATTAAACTAACTTAATTTGGTCACTCTACTATGTTACAAATAGTCTAAATCAGATTTTAATTTTTAAAATGATAACAGACTGAACAAACTTACATAATTTTTTCTCAAACATAAAAATAATCGAAAAGAATTCTTCAACCAAATTTCAAACTCACTCTTGTCTCCAATTTTTTCAAATTACACAAGAGTTCTTCAAACTCATTACCTTCGCTCCTGAAACATTGTTCTTAATCATTAAGAACGTTAAAGGCACATTTTATCTTTTATTAATAAAAAAAAGATTAACTGTGCTACATTGAGATTCCAGAAACAAGTTCGTTAGAAACTAAAGTTCAAAAGAAAAAATAATCTTATACTGAAAATTCAAAGAACAATTAATAAGAACTAAAAAACTGAATTTAATGAACATTTTCCATCCACATATAAAAATTCAAAATATTGCTATCCCTGATTATCAATTTCAACCAGAATATAATATTATTAATAACAGAAACTAAAGAATAATTTGAAGAGTTATGATCTGCACTTTAAAGCATGAAATATTCTCAAAAACCAAAACCCTTCCACATTTGAATTTCTTGACATTTCCAATATAAAATTTATTTACAATCCAGATACAGGAAATCCATTAAATTGTAACTAAAGAACTTGACATCATTGCGTCCACAATTCCACAAATTTCCAGAATTTCCATTCTAAAAAGTGCCAGTTAACATCAATATATGCTCTAATGCTCACAGGCGCACATGTCATATGTATGTCATCACACATTCACATTTAATATAGCATAACATAGAAAGTGCCTAGGTAAAGCACAAGTTCACGGAAAGATCGAAGATCAAGCCACACCATTCGAACTCCAAGATATTTAGAGCAAATTGACACACTGAAATATTTATCATTTGCGGCCCTCAAAAAAAAATATATATATATATTTATCATTAGCTTCTTACATTGAACCCAGAACAACCTACGAAGTCACACCACTTTGGGAGTCTTAAATTCATCAAAGGAGCGGTTGCAATTGACTTTGCCGGTACAGTGGATCATTTTCTTCCCATTATCCACCAAAACCTTCATTCTAGTTACTACCTCGTATGTCATACCAGTGTAGGTCTTGATGCCTTCTATATCCTTTAGCATCCCTTTCTCAATGCGTCCAGTGACAGTTTTTGCAAACCGGAACATGGAGATATCACCAACTTCACAATCAGCTCGGGGCATGCGCACTGTAATTTTCTTGGCCTTTCTATCGAATTCATAGCTGGTAATATTTTTTGGGAATAAACCTGGTGGCAAGCCGTATTTAATTAATAGATCTGACAGAGGTTTCTGCGGGGGAGGTTTATGTTTCCGCCCCTTTCCTGATTAAATGCAAAACCAAATTTGTTATATTATTATAAAAAAGCTCCATTCCCCCACCCCACCCCCCTTGCAAATACGCCTGCACATCACCGAACCATATATTATGATTCTTTTTTTTTTTTGTTATTTATTTTTCAAATTAAGCTCAGGGACTTTGGGCTTCCAACTGCTTTACTCTTCAAAGAAAATTAATACTTGGGTTATATATAATTTCTAAAATTAAACACACGCCTGAATTTGTCTTAACCACATGCGTGTCTGACAATGAGGTCCCACTTCAGAATTTGAAAGAGGAACCGAATCCCTTGCGAGATCGGTGCCTCGTTGACTGCATGCTTAATTGCATTGGTTTTTTTTTTTGGAAAATTGGATATAACCCTGCAATCTTCTCCAACCGGATATAATCCCTCCAATCTTCAAAATCGGATATAACCCCCTTCAATCATGTGTATTAAAGATATAATCCCTTTCTTTTGATTTTAACTAATTTTAAATTAAAACAAATTTAATGTGACCAAACTACCCTCCTCCTCTCCAAACAAGTTTCACTTTCTTTCTAACATTTTTTTTTCTTTCCGTCCAAAGAGGCAGCAAAAAACTGCACTAAAGACGAATCTTTCTACATTCATTGCCACTTTGCCAGAAACTTCCAACTTCTTTCTTTTTTTAAATTAACGATACTACATTTTTCTAAATTGCAAGTATCCACTGCACAAAATAAGAATGGTGATAATCAAATGAGGATCCTCTTTAATTCTCTATTACTCAACACGTAACTTTTCAAAATTATTATATATATTCCAATTACTCCAGTTTAATAATCGAAATCATGATGGTTTCATTAAAGTATTTACTCATATTCAAGGAATCAAGGGTAGCATAGTTCCAATTTACTTTACTCGCCCAACACCCAATATAAGGTCAAAATAACAGGTCAATAAAGGTGATAAACTAAAATTTTATATTTGGCTCTGACCATATTGTATAGTTGTATATTTAAATTATTAAAAAGACGAACAAAATGAGGGAGATAGAAAACGGATCAAACTGTGCATGATGAATTTTGCAGCATACATATTTAGAAGAGAAGATGAAACGTTTTTGGAGAGGATGAGGGTGGTTCGGTCAAACTTTTATGTTGTTTAGTTAAAAAATAGTTAAAATCAAAATAAGGGGTTATATCTTTAATACACATGATTGGAGGGGGATATATCCAGTTTTGAAGATTGTAGGAGTTATATCCAGTTAGAGAAGATTGCAGAGGTTATATCCAATTTTGTCTTTTTTTTTCCCTTCCATTTATTTATGATACTAAAGTTGTTTATTTTTTGTCCTGAATGATTATGATGCTAAGTTGTATTGTGATGACTGTCGTGTGGTTAAGACTTAATATTGCGGTTATTTTTTTTTTTTTTAATTTCCACTGGGATGGCTTTAGATCGATACTGAGGTTAGTAACTTTGTATTCATTCAGAAGCGAAGTTAGGATATCCTCCTATATATAAATTCAAGATTAAAATAGTCAAAATTAAGAGTTTCTTAATGATTATTGAATAACATTAATTAGTAGATTGTTGTATACGATAGCAACGTCCGATCTCATTCTTAATTATTCCGTTCCTAATACCTTAAGATAGTTTAAAAATTTTACTAGAGATTGGATATTTGGATCCTCCGACCCCACATACATATATATTTATGAACAATGTTGGTGAATCCTAGGGATAACATACATATAAATTTGTCTCCTAGTCCAACTCCTTTTTGATCATTACTTGTCCATTCCTTAATAATCCTTATTTATTTATAGTGTTTTATCTCTGTTTGTTAACATGAAATAAGTGACTTCACCTTATCGGGTTTATTTTCTACCCTACCTAAAAAAGTTTAATTATTGTTGTTGTTGATAACATAAAATAATTATCTGCTTTTTATCAGGCTTTTTTTTGTTTTTTGAATTCACTCTTCCCGTGAGAATGCTTTTTATCAGCTTTAGTGAACAAGGTGGAATGTCTCACTGCTTAAAAACACATTATGAAAATACACAAATAGAAATTATAGAAAATTCCTCGACATACCCACAACCCTCACTCAAGTTTAAACAAACAGTACCGGCATACATGCATCCTATTGCCACTTCATTAAAAGTTGCAAAAACTATAAAAATTTAAATTATTGCCCATGTATGAGAGCAACTACCACTTGAGTGAAATACTCTGATTCCTACGAATGCCAGTGCAGATACCACTTTCTTATAAATAAGTAATGCTGCCAGAGGATGTGTTCTACTAAAGGCAACAGGATAATTATACAAAAAATATATATATTACCTTGAATGAAATTCCAAATATGATTGAAGAGACCGAGAGGCCTTTGTGCTTTTCTTCTCCCCGCTTTGTTTCCTGGCTGAGTACAGAATTCAACTAGTTAATACAAAAATATAACTTTTCTATTCCAAGACAGAACAAATTATTTTACTTATTTAAACTAGAAAAGGAAAAGAAAAAAAAAAGTTAGCGAACATTCAAGTAATTTCTTTTGACGTCACATGAATGTGCACATATATATCCCTTGTAATTAAAGCCTCAAGTATCATTGAAATTGAAGTTGATTTTTATTTAAAATTTCGAAGTTTTTCGTTGATACATAGAACAATTTTTAGTAAGGTACGTTAAGTATTAATAGAATAGTATGACCTTAGTGCATCGATGGCTAAAACTCCATGCATATTATAATTATATAAAGTTGCGCCCTTTCTAATTTTTTATGCCATTTTTTTATATAACGTAAAATAAATCACGCAACTATTTAATAACATATTCGTATAGGATTGAATCGCGCAACGCGCGAAATTAGCGCTAGTATTAATATATAGGTTCTTAATAAAACTTTAAAGAAGAAAAAGACTCTAGCCAGTAAATCTCAAACTTATAAGGGATCAGCTAATTATAAAATCAAGAAAAAGAGAAGCACAAGAACAAACAGGAAAACAATATTTATTGGCTAGAAATGAAGCATATACTTATATCAATGTAAACAATACCATATTTTGTTGAGTTGATCTCTTTCAATTTTAGTTCTTGCTTTCGAACCTCTCGTTTCCTGACCTCTTTCTCAAGTCAAGTCTGAGAAAGGGTGTTGATATATTATTATAGAACTGCGCGCGCATTCAATAGAGAGGTTCGACTGGGATAAATATCTGTGCATAATAAAAGTAAGGATAGAATAGTGACATATTTTAAATTAGGAGGGTGCTAAGTAACCATCGCCAGGAAATTATCAAACTAAACATCGCACTTTTCATATATACGTACCGCAGATAAATTATATTTGATACATTAATAATATAAATCGAATATAAATTTAAAGTTATATAGTCCATAGTAATTGATCAGTTAATCGAATTTGACAATATGTATAGAGTTCACATTAATATTGACATACAAATTGAGAAGTTCATACTTATTATTAAAATTCTTAATTATGAGGTTTCGTTTTTTTTTTATTTTATAAAAATTCATGTTAGCATATTATAGATAGATATATACTATGCATCAAAATTCCAGGAGTGAAGCACCAATATTTGTTGACCGCTCTATCTAGAGTGTAGTAACTCATTAAATTTGTTGACTTAATTGTGTTACTCTGCTCGATCGTCTGAATTATATGAATCTTCATTATACTACAACTACTTGACTAGTAACTCGAAATCTCGAATAATATCATGCAGTATCAATTGTACGTAGATATGAATGCAAAATTGCAAATCCGCTAAAATAACAACCATATCATATGTTGAATTAAAACATAATTAAGTGAGTTACGTTGAAGACGCCATGAAATGCAACAAAAGTAGAGGTGTCTAGTGTAACGTGCAGTTAATCTAGAACTAGAAGAATGCGCAAATAGTTTTATTTTTTCACTAGGGTAGTTATACCTTCTGTCTAGATTTGTAATAAAATTATAGATAAGGATGAGCAAGGAAACCCTATTTTTTTTTATTCAAATATATATACAGCACGAAACTTCCAAGAAATTAAGCTTTCTTAAAGATAATGCAATCTTGCAAGATGTTTCTTGTTAATTAATAGCAGCTTTGGCCCCTTCGAACGCACCTCAATTAAAAATGGGAATTACTTAGGACAATCCTCCAATTTGCAATCCCCTGTCATCCCCTCTTAAAGAATAAAGACTTCCCTTCCGTAACCTATCTCTCCCTTCCGTAACATCTCCTCTCCCTTCTGATTTCGCTCCCTCCCTCCGACCTCCTCCCTCCCTTCCGATCTCTCATCTCCCTTCCGATCTCGCTCCCTCCCTCCGCCTCCTCCCTTCCGATCTCGCTCTTTCCCTTCGACCTCCCTTCCTCCCTCCGGCCTTGATCTCTCCGACCTCCCTACCTCCTTCCGGACTTCCTCCTTTTGCTCCGTTCGGTCTAAAGACATTGTAATAAGCGATAAGCTAATAAGCGGAAATGATCAGTTTTTCGTAACAAAGGATCATCTTATATGTGCATAAATGATCAACTTACAAGCATAAATGATTAATTAGGTGTAATAAGGGATTAGATTGTTATAATAAGTGATCAGATTGTATGATAAGGGATCAGATTGTTATAATAAGTGATCGGATTGTATGATAAGGGATCAGATTGTTATAATAAGAGATCAGATTGTATGATAAAGGATCAGATTGTTATACTAAGAGATCAGATTGTATAATAAGGGATCAGATTTTTTTAATAAGAGATCAGATTGTATAATAAGGGATCAGATTGTTATAATAAGGGATCAGATTATATAATAAGGAATCGAATTGTTTTAATAAGGGATCATCTTATAAATATAAATGAACCGATTGATACCATAAGAGATCAGTTTGGGAAGTGGAGCGATCAGAGAGAGGGGAGCGGAGCGCTCGAAATGGAAAGGGTGCTTCCAGCGCCTTTTCTATTTTTAGTGGGGATGATAAGGATTGCAAATTAGAGGATTGCACTTATCACTCCCCATACGAATATGTTATTAAATAATTTTTTAATGAAATTAGCAATCGTGTGGTCAAGATTGATAACTATAGAGCGAACATCGCGCATATAATTTTTTTTAAGAAATTCAAAACACTATATAAAAAATGCCATAAAAATTGAGTATAGTATTGAAATATTATACGAAAACTGTCACAGAAAATTCACATCAAAAAATTACGCCGCACCAAAAATCCAATAGCTTGGTTACAGAGGATCCGCACGAGTTACTGTACTTACCACAGTAATCCACGCCTCTCTCATGCTGGCCCAAGTGAATATCTCTATCTCTACTTTTATATATACTTATAAATGCACGTAACGTATAGGTGTTACACTCTAGGTCTAAATAGTAAACAGGCGTTTTTGCCGTTAGATCGATTTGATCTGTGGTTGGATATCAATCGCTAGATGAAGCAACACTATTATTTGGTTTTCCATCTAATATATAAACAAATATAACAAATCTATTTATATCGCTGGTAAATTAAACAATATATTTTTATTGTCTAACATTATTTTATTTCTTTATTTGCCCACATATGAGGGCATCTTATGCTAGTATTTATAATGCAAGCCACCCCAAGAAGAAAAGACATTAGAACGATCTTCAAATTAAACCATTTTGTAATTACATTAGAACGATCTTCCTCTAATTTCTTTTTTTTTTTTCAAGTTTTTCATATTCTTTTAATTTGTTAAATTAACACTGTAGGTGGTAATAAAAAATTAAGCTTGAGATTCATGTGTTGTTAATTTCTAGTATCTTGACTGAATAAAAGAAAAATCAATGTTTTCTGGTCAAATTTATAATCCATGCCTTCATTGATTGCATGGATTTTTTTAAAAGTTTCCGGATGACTCTAACTTGTTTATTTTTCTTTTATATTTTTTAGGTTCTATACCACAAATGTCACACTTTCATTTTATTTTTTATTTTTTATTTTAAAATTAAAACATCCGATCTGAACCATTGATCTTGTTCATATTAATAACGGATACATTGTCATAGAATTTTATAATATTTTGAGACCATTTGATACTTGATCCAAAGGTCGAAAAAATGAATATATTAGAATTAATCTATCATAATTAGCTAGATTCGTTCATTTTTTCATCTATGGATCAAGTATCAAATAGACTCCAAAAATTATAAAATTTAATGACAATGTATTCGTTGTTAATATGAACAAGATGAACGATTTGGATAAGATATTTTCATTTTAAAATTTTAAATAACAAATAAAAACATGTAGCATTTTTTTGGCACTAGAACCTCCTCTTTTTATAGTTGTTTGTATAAAATTCTGACAAATACGCGTGTCCGCGCAATTCTCAGATCTGAATTTGACAACGAAGATTTGTTTATGGATTCTAACTATTAGAAAGGAGCTGAGCCCGAATGATACAGTGTGACACTAATAAAAACATGAACAAAATGATACAGGTAATGCCATAAAAAATTTAATGCAAGCGAAGTGTGAACTGATTAGGAAGGGGAGAGAAGAAAAGAAATTTAAAATGAAAAAAATTTATATATTCTCACTCAGATTGCAGTATATATTAAATAATGGAAATCCAGTCCTAGGTTAAAAATCTACCAAATGCCATATAAAGCTAATTAAATTATTCACCAACAACAATAAATATAACGTAGCTTAATTCCGTGTTAATTTGTCTCCGCCTTTTTGCGCAACCTACAATGTGGTAAAACTAAGAGTCTCTAATCGTGCGTGTCATATCGTGTCGTGTTATATGGTGAAAGGAGTCAAAACGATACGTATTTTGACACGACACAACTAAAGCATCGTGTCGTGTCATATTATTTTTTTTTTTAAAGTTAAAAAATTGTTAAAAAGTAAAAGTAAAGAAAAAATTATTAAAATTCAATAATTAATTATTTAATTAAGTTTTAAATTTTTATTTATTAATATTTTTTTCATAAAATTAATAATTAGATAAGGACAATATGAGTCAAATGATGCTAAATAATATGATGTAGTATTACAAATTGAATTTAAATTATTAATTTTGTTAAAATAAACAATATTAATAATTAAATTCATGTTGATGTGCCATGTTAATTCGTGTTTGTGTTGCGTTGCATGTCGAATTGTGTCGTGTAGGAGCGTGTCAAACTTTCTAATGTCCCAACACGACACGATTATGATACGACACCATAACACGATCATGTCGTGCTAATTCTGTATTCGTGTCGTGTCGTGTCTACACTTACACGTGTCGTGCCAACACGATTGTATCGTGTCATTTTGTAGAACACTAGGTTCAACTAGTGCTTTCAAATGTGGGAAACAGGCACGAAACAACCCTGACGATAATGAAACAAAAATCTGATTTCATTTTTGTTCCGTTTCGTTAAACGAAACGATTTTTCTATTTCGTTTTTGTCCCATCTTCAATTTTCCATTCTAATTCTTCATTTCCGCATTCCGTTTCGGTTAAACGGTATGATTTTTTTTTCGTTTCTATTTTATTTTTTATAAAAAAACTATTTTTTCTTCAATTTTTGAAACGGAACGAAATGAAAACGTGCGAAACGGTAGAGTACTGACAGCTCCAGGTACAATTGCAAAAAACTACTTTAGGCCCGTTCTCTGTTTAATGGGCTCGAATTTGAGGAGCAGTCTAATTACGGCCTATTATATTATATTGGGCCAATAATTCCTTCAACCTTTGACTAAAATATAAAAAGCCCATGTAACAGAGAGAGAGCGCACCCATGAGACGAAAGGCATATATATAGGCGGCGTTAGGGTTTTAAAGCCTTTCTCTCTGTCGCTCCAAAACCTAAGAAGCGCCGCAGCTCTTTTGCATTTCCTTGCCAGGTATTCTCTCGCAACATCTCGTTTCTCAAATTCGACTTGGTGATTTGTTCTTCACTAGTAGGATCTCTCTTTGTGTGAGTTCAGTTAGGGAAAAATTGATTGAGCAGAGATATTGGCATCTGTTATCCTCTTCGCTTTGATCTGAGATTGTAGTCAGATATACTATATTTTTTTTCCGATTAATTGTGATTAGATCCACATAAATGAAGTGTTGGTTGCAATATGGAATATGATTGAGTCATTTTTTGCTATGGAATATTAACAAGTCTAATGTGTTGCTTTGTCTTCTCTTTTACAGAATCTTCAGAGCAGGTAAGTGAAAATGTACACCGCAAGTAGTAAGATCCGCAAGGATAAAGGCCTTGAGCCAACTGAGTTTGAAGACTCTGTTGCTCAGGTAATTCTTATTGCATTTTTTTTTTTACAAATTTTATTTATATCTTTTTGGCTTATTAAGTTTGAATGATTATTTGTTATCTGCAATTTTCTCAGGCTTTCTTTGACTTGGAGAACAGCAACCAAGAGCTGAAGAGTGACTTGAAGGATCTCTACATCAACTCTGCTGTGTACGTTATTTTTCATGGTATTCCTTTCAGTTGTTAAATTTTTGTTACTCAGCAAAAGTTTATGTTAATTTTGTGTGTTTCATTTAATTTTTGTACAGTCAGATGGATGTGTCTGGAAACAGGAAGGCTGTGATTATTCATGTCCCGTACAGACTCAGGAAGGCCTTCAAGAAGATCCATGTCAGGCTTGTCAGAGAGCTCGAAAAGAAGTTTAGTGGCAAGGTATTCCTTTCTATCTTAATGTACAGGGGTTAGTTTTCCAGGGGGTGTTGGCAACACCATAGATTAGTGAGATCAAGGGTGAAAGTTAGTACTTTTACATAATTGTGTTAACTAACCTCATTCATGCCAAATACCCACCAAATTTTTAAAGTTGGATTGATAATAGCCAGAGCATGATTAATTTCAACTTTAAAAATATTGACTTGATTGTTTAATTAGCTTTATTGTCCTAACAGCTCCGGTGGTACTGAAGGTCCGTGTCTTGAAATTTGTTTGGCACCTAATCTTACTTGTTTGAAGTAAATGGTAGTGCTGCTTCCTCTCTTGGAACTTCCAAGAGAAGATTAAAAATTGCATGTACTTGCTTATGAGTTACTATTTTCATTTTCTAAGGGTCCTGATACTTTACATAATATGCTTGGTGGTGCTAATATTTCAATGTTTGGTAACGCAAATTTCTTTTTGAAATATTCTGTGCAAGAGAGCTGGACAATAATAGCTTGAATAACTTAAATAATTGGTGATTTTTACAATTGGCAGGATGTCATTGTTGTTGCAACCAGAAGGATAGTAAGACCCCCAAAGAAGGGTTCAGCTGTGATCCGCCCCAGGAGCCGCTGTTTGACTACAGTGCATGAGGGCATCTTGGAGGATGTTGTTTACCCTGCTGAGATTGTAGGCAAGCGTGTCAGATATCGTCTTGATGGCACCAAGTTGATGAAGGTCAGAAATTTTAAATTTTTATTGTATTGCTCGTTAATTTTCAATTGGTGTCACGAACTTAAATGTCTCCACCTTATTGTGGTTGTGGATGAATAGGATCTACACTCTCGCCAGCGTCTGCTCTTTATTTTGCTGTTTCAAGATAAGTTGAGTTTAATTTTGCTGTATACTTTTTGTTGGAATTTTGATAGATCTTCTTGGACCCAAAGGAGCGTAACAACACCGAATACAAGCTGGAGACATTCTCCTCAGTGTATCGCAAGCTGTGTGGGAAGGATGTGGTGTTTGAGTACCCAGTTTCTGAGAGTGCTTAAGACATCTTGTTAGAATATTTGCCAATTATTGAATCTAGAAAGTTTTGGATATGTTGTTTTGAGTTCTGTTTATGTTGGATTTTGTGCGATCATGTCCGGTGCTATAATAGCTAGAAATTTTTGGTGATGTGTTATTTCAAGTTCTGCAGAGATAACATTGGACAGTTCTTTTTTCTGGTCAATGATGATAAGTTAGGTCTTTAATTTATATTTTCTCTGGTGTATTTTGCTTTTAACAACTTGAGTTAAATTTTCACTTGTTCATCTGTGAGATGTCCTCTGTTGCGCCTGCTGATCAGCTGTTGTTTTAAGAAAAAATTCACCAATCACTTGTAGCTTCTAATCTTTTTGGTGGTACCACATTAACAAGCCTCTCTTTGTTTCATTGCTGTTCTGGATTGTGTTCAACATATTTCTTGTTTAAGCATTAAAGCATTTTTTCATGGTTGAGCAGGATTCAATTGCTTTCATAGATTGACTAAATTTATATATCAATATCAATTTTTATTTTTAAGAAATTTGAAAAGACAAAATGTAAATAAAATTATAATAACATGATTAATTGTTTTTATTTTTATGTACACCAAAAATTACGTCTCCTACATTTTGGTAGTTAACTATATCAAAGCTTTGTTCAAATACACTAACGTTGATACTTTTTTCAATGAATCAATATTGATTTGTTATCTTAATTAATAATGAGAAGAAAAAAAATTCGAATTGTCAAAAATATGCGTGGAAAAACGTTCATATTGATTGCATTTTGTAGTTTTTTTTGCATTATTATTTAAATTGTAGAATGTTTATTATTAAAAGTTTAGAAATAGAGAATGTATATATATTGGAACTCCTCTTCCTGTTATACTAGTTTTATATTTGGGATCCTGTTGTTGGAGTTAAATGAGTTTCGATCATATAAAATTTGAATAGCATCCGCTGTGACGCTATCTAGCGGGCCCGCATCGATCCAAAATTTCCGTTTTGCAAGTAAGCTGCCGCTGTGACGCTGTCACCTTGAATGTCAAAAACATTTTGAGTGTTCTGCAGAAAAGGACCTGGAATCAAGCTTTAAAATGCCGTTTAAGTAAAATATGTTTCCATTATTTCAATACATTTCTTTGCAATAAGAAGCAATCAGACAATAATATTAAATATAAGATTATATTGTGCTCATATTCTACGTTTGTAAGGCCCTGATCACAATGATTTTTACTCGGGATTTCATTTCATTTCATTTGAATTGATTTCGTAAGATTTCATAGGATTTCGTTAGACCTAATTACGTAAGAATCTCAACCAAATGACACCAAATCCGTTCATTGTGATAAAAAATTTTCCAATTAATTGAAATCCTACGTTAGAAAAAAAGGATTCTGATCAGGGCATATACCGTATCAAGAATTATAACGTATTACAAATTAAATTTATTAATTAATGTATAAACTTTTCTTCACCTACGGAAATACTTTTAACTCTGCCGAGCACAGAAACTAAACTTGGTCAATCCCACCACTTGAGCAATACTGAAATAGTTTATACAAAAAGTTGTACACAACGTTCTTAAGAAAACTAAGGTATAATAAAAAAAAAATGTTTTTTATTTGATCCTCCTAAATCTCTGCATTAATAATACTCCCGCACAACAATCAGTCTACTTCAAGCACTCTAATTCCATGAGATAAACTGCTAGAATATTTCATGCACCTATATTTTCAATAGCAGCAGTCTTATCCATCCTCTTTACAATACCAGCAATGACCTAATTCAATAAGAGAGAGGAAAGAAAGTATCAGAATAATACTCGTGGTGCTGTTTTGGGTCACATAAAAAGCTATCAGTCTTCGACCAAAATGTAGTGAGATGTTATGTTCAATTTAATCTGATTAGTTACTTGCATTCAACATGAAAGAGACGATACGGTGCAGCCGAAAGTATTAAAACGAGATTATTCAAACAAAATTAATAAATAATAAAAATATCACCTTGCCAGGGCCCAATTCATATCCTTTCTCAAGTCCCTTCTCCAGTAGTGTCTTCACTGTCAATTCCCATTGTACTGGTGATGTAACCTGGAAAAAGCAAGCCATTATAACCAATTAATCAAAGACGAAAAATGTACAAAAAGGAGGCCAAATAAAGACATTCAAGGAAAATACTAACCTGGCGAGCCAAAATATTCTTGATTGTGTCAGGGTCTGAGTGGGGCAGTGCATCCACATTTGAAATAACTGGGATCCTTGGGGTTTTAATTTGGGTTGTTGCAAGTGCAGCTTCTAGCCTTGACACAGCTGGCTCCATGAAGCTTGTGTGAAACGCACCAGCAACAGCTAGATGTACCTGAAAAGATTTAAAAATAAAATCAAACAAACCAGCATGTTGTAAATGCTGAACTCTTATTAAAAGTTTCTGATAATTTCTATCCTGCATTTTAATATTAGGTAGAAACACAAGTACAGTAAATCCCAGAAAGTCAGAATATGAGCAAAAAGAGCTCCAGTTTAGGTGGAAAACAAAAAATTATGTCAAATAAGAATTTCAAAGGATAAAAACTACAAAAAAAAAAAGGAAATGCACTAACCGTCATGCGAGCCTTGAAAGACTTTGCCTTTGCTTCTACAACTTCTATTCCTTTCACCCCACCAGATACAGCATAATTACCCTATGACACAATTGCACCAATACCCAGCTTACTTAGATATGTACACTATAGGCAGATCTTTTAAATATAGTTTAATCTAGAAGATTTTAATCTTACAGGACACAAGAAATTAGCGATCTGAACTTTATCCTTCTCATCCACTTCCTCATTTGCTGCATCGCACAGCAGTTGCACTTTATCTGAATCGAGACCGATCACACTAACCATTGCACTACTTGCTGCATCAGCAGCATCCTGATAAATATAAATTTAGTAACCTTCCCTCTTAGTGGTTAGTACACTAAAAATTATAAACCATGTACATTTGATGCATTTTAAACCTCTCTATTACTGACCTGCATGGCTTCACCTCTAAGCTTGACCAGTTTGAGACCATCCTCAAAGCTGAAATTTTAGAATCATAATGAGCACAAAAGGAAAAATCTCTAAATTGTAGGAGTTTAGAAAATAGTTTTGAGTAACCTAAATGCACCAGCAAATGCTAGTGCAGTGTATTCTCCTAAGCTGAGACCACAGGTTACATCAGCCGAATTTATTATATCTTCACCACCACGTGCTCTCAGCAATTCAACTGCTGCTAGACTGGTCACATATATGGCTGGCTGAAAAATTGAATTTGAATTTCCTATTAACTTTAAAGCGAACTGAAATGATGAAAAGTAAATCCAAAGTACAAACAATGAAAAGAGCTTCTAACTACAAACAAAACATTGTTAAAATCTATGCAGTACCTGGCTTATAACTGTGGAGTCGAGCTTTTCTTTTGGGCCATTGGTACAGATATCTAGCAAGTCAAAGCTACAGATAAAAGGAAAAGATCAGCAAGCTATATCACTAAAGGTGGATAATATAAAAATGGAGAAGTTAATTATGATAATTAACTGACCAAAGTATGTCATTAGCCTTTTTAAAAAGTTCAGCTGCTGCTGGTACAGTTTGAGCTTCTTTCCCCATACCAACTGCTTGAGCACCCTGATACATGATAAATGAAAAATCACTATGTCTGACATGATCAATCAAGTATATAAACTTATGCATCCATATAACATTTCAGTATTTTCAAGACCAATGTTAAAGGGTATTACCGAATAACCATGAATTTAAGTTAAATTAGAGATTAAATGTAAAGAAACCAGACTCATTCGCTACAAAAATGATATATCAAAAGAAGAACATCAATTGATTTCTACTCTTTGCAATAAAATTCAACTTCCAATTGGAAAAATTGCAGCATACCCTTAAACCTCAGAGTTTATTCCGGGTATATTCTGAGTGAAATTACTAATATCTATAGAATAATTTGACATTAATTAAGCTCAAACAAATACCTGACCAGGAAACAGAAAGGCACAGGTAGGTTTATAATCCTTAAACAACAGATCATCTGTGACAGCCACTGGGGATCCGACAGAGGCACTCATAGAAACCCTCAATCTCGAAGCAGATTTGTTAAAAGCAGAAACACGAGCTCTCTGGCCATGGGTGGAGATCTGACGGATGGGAGTGGAGGGGAGAACAGCCATGGAAGCTGACGCCATTGTTGAACGATTGAAGAAAGAGAATCTCTCAGGAATCGAAGAGCACAAGGAGGTAAGACTGAAGGTTTTAGAGCGAGAGAATTGCAAGAGACTGGTTTGCATAAGAGGTTTTGGTTTTGTTTGTTTTCTAATACGCAGCTTGGCGGAGTTCACAAAGTAGTCAGTTTGGAGATTTGTCAGATTGAAGACGATGGAGAGATTGAAAGAAGGTGGGCTGATTTCTTTATTTGATTTCACATTAGGTTTTGGGCTTAGTTGGTAGTATCTATTGGGCTGAGATACATTTGGGCCGGATGTGGGTTGTGATGCATCAATTAAAATGACTTGTTAGTCTAGATTGCTTTACCTTTCAGTTTTATCATAACCACTGGATTGATGTAAAAAGGGATTTGCTCTTGCTTTTTGATATGTTTTATGATGAAAGTTTGGATGCTAGTAAAATTGATGATGCTATGGTCTGTTTGATTCTCTAAATAAATGATGCAAAACATATGATATAGTTGTTGGCCCATTAGCCTGTTGAATTGCAATTATTATAAGATCCTTTCTTAAATTTGATCCGACAGGCTCATGCCTAGTTTGAAAAGGATTATTGATAAGTCTCGATCAGCTTTGTTGAAAGATCGTTTTATTCATGGTAGTTCATGACTGCATCATGCTAATCAGAGAAAAAATAATAAAAAAGAATAAATAGAAAATGATTCTTGTTATGTTGGATTATGAAAAAGCACATGGTATAGTCATTGGAGTTAGTTTTTGAGTTATGCATAGTATATCAGTTTTGATGGAATTTATCTTGGCTAGGTGTGTAAGTTTGTATTAATATTACTATATTAGTCTGAATATGTTACTTGTCGTAACGGGTTAGAATGCTGATATGTGGGAGGGTAATAGGTGTATTATAAGTCCTGGGTTCTGACCTCCTTCACAAAAGATATGAATTTAAATTATGCTGCTGATACTTTAGTTTTTATGCAAGCATATAGACAAAAATATTAAACACTTCAGTGGACCTTGAGTGGAAGAAGTGCTTAATTAATCAGATTGTCATAGTGGCTTGGTACTAGATCATCTGGTTCCGGTACCCGTCGAAAGGTTAAAATGAATTTGTAATTGACTGGCCCTTGTGTAATTCAAAAGGTTCTTTATCCTTTTTTTCTTGTTTTTGTGTGAGCTGAGAGAATAAAAGATGCAGGGTCGATGATGTCAAAGGCTGAGATTGGTACAGAGACTGGTACCAGTCTCTCAGTCGTGGAGAAGAATAAGTCGTTTCTGTTGAGACAGGACTAGATGCAATTAAGTGATAATGTGTCGTTTTATTTTGCTGAGAACATTTTCTGTACCTCGAGAGAGGGTGTTTTTGTTGGGTTTCATATAGTTCAGCGTGTTCTGTTGGGAGAATTTTCAGGTTTGTTTTGGACTCGATGTAAAAATTTTGTGTAAAACCATATATGGTCTATATTTAAATGGAACCTGTGCTATTTTCTTACCACTTTTTATTTCAAAATAAATTAAGAAGATGAGTACAGTTTAGGACTCCGAGCCTTAATTACAAGCTGATGGATCAAAGAATGCGACCTTCTTTTCGCTTTTTTTTATTGGATGCATGCATAGTGCAGCGAAATTTTTTATAATTTCAATGTTAGTCTCTGACGAAATGTACATTATTATTTCAATAAGGAGAGAGAAAGAAGAAGATCCACTATTTAATTGGAAACGAGTCTCTCTGTTCAAAAGTCTTTTCCCCATCAGATGCATTTTCCACCTGATGTTTTCATTTTTTTTTTTAAAAAAAAAAACTGATGTTATTCTTTTTGCAGAATAGATGATAAAGAACGTGCGACTACTAATAACTTGATGCTGAAAGGAGCTTGACAATATATTTATATGCATTATGATCACTGACATGATCATCATAATAGAAAGTGTGAAAACAAATTATAAAGCATTTTGCACATTAGTCGTTGCAATAGATTGAATTTATTAAATAAAAGTGAAGCAGAAAAAAAAAATCTAAATGGTCCTTTGTGTTGTACTATAAAATATCTTGGATGTCCCCTGGTTTCAAAAGATCTAAGACTTGGTGCTCTTCTTTAATTAATTAGCAGCCTTTAATGTAGAGTTAATAAAAAAATGGCGGTGCAAAACATAAATGCTAACCTACAAATAGGGTAAACCAAACAAAACTTTGTGATGTAAAAAATTTAATTATTTAGAGTAAGATTTTTGGGCGGAGACAATATTTCCGGTTTGTGTAAAATTTTATGCCAATCAGTAAAGTTATTCATCGCAATGAATCAACTAATTGGACATCTTATAAGCAAAAGTAAAATGCAATTCGCTAACAACGTTCTTATTCTTTGTTCTTAAAAACGTGACTTTCTAAATAGCATCAGTTCTTCTACCTTTTAACAACTAATAATGTAATATATGACCTAGGGCTGTATACGAGCCGAGTTCGAACGAGTTGGGTACAACTCAAACTCAACTCAATAGTAACTCGAGTTGTCCCCAGTCCAGTTAGAAATACTTTCGAGTTACTTAAGCTAGCTCAAACTCAACTCGCTCCAACTCGAGTTGGCTCACGAGTCACGAACAAGTTGGATATAAGCAATTGTACTTCGAAATTTTATTTTTGAAATCATATAATATTTCGATATTAAATTAATTTATATATACAATGTTACAAATAATAAAATTTGTCATCAATTTTATTCTTTCTATTGATTTGAAGCAAAAATATGTCTTGAAACTTAATATTTTGTATTTTATAACTATCTAAAAATATAATAAAATAATTATTTTGTTATTTTTTACTTTTTTATTACTCATAAGTCATAAATCATGTTGATAAATATTATTTAAATTTAATATTTATTATGTCACGAGTCAGCTCACGAGTTGACGAGTCGAGTTAAGTCCAACTCAAACTCGACTCGTTAGTTAACCGAGTTGATACAACTCGAGTTCTGTCAACTCGAGTTATTCTGGCTCGAGTTACAATCGAGCTTTTATGAGTCAAGTTACGAGTTTTTTGCTCACCCTTTATATATCCATCAAAATTAAAGCTCCGACATTGAGCTCATTATTCTCTCTAGTAAACAAATTGTTTGTGGGTCAGGTCATGTTACTTATAAAAGTAACACATTAATCACGCTACTCAACTGCTATCGTTAAGAAAAACATGGAAACAAAAAAAAATAATCACCAGAAATTAAGCCATATAATGTATATATGCTATTATTAAGACTCTGGTTGCTCTGCAGTAACATATTTTACCAATATTTTCTGCTTTACTTTTCCTATTTTTCTGGTTCAAAAATAGACAGGGAAAAAATGCGTTTATTGGCGTCAGCAAATTCTGGTCTGTTTTGGAATAAAAAAATGTATATTACTGTTTACCTCTCTGTTATTTAATACGACAAAAAAAAGAAAAGGAATCTCGAATAAAAATTATAAATTGATTCGAGGGTAAACTTGGTAGGTTACATTATTAGGATTAGATTGTACGGAAAGGCATTTTCTAATGAAAGCATCTTATCCGTACAAGTTGGAAATAGGCTGAACCGTAAGTTAGCAAAGTAAAAAGAACATAAAAAGAAAAGAAAAAGACACTGTACTGTGCTCAATAGGATATCTTTTGTGCCTCTTAGATCTTCTTCTTTTCTTGCATAATTACCTGGTGAAATGACCTTGCCATTAGGATGAACTACATTGTAGAAGGTACAAAACTATTAGATTCTCCAGTATAAAGTGCAAGTCTATTTCATAGTGTTTCCAGTTTTGTAAAAGCTGTCTAAATATGTTTTGAGAATAAAGCGTCTGAGAAACCCTTTCAAAAAATAATAATAATAATTACTGATTACCATTCGGCTGAGCGCCTATGTGAGATTCTAGCTCACAGGAACGGAACCAGAAAATTAATCAGAAATATGGGGGAAAAAAATAACCAATATCATTGGGCGCGTTCTAAACTTTGGAAATTATTGTTTTTCTTTGCCTTTTTCTTTGGTAAGTAACTATACATGATAAATAGTAATGTGAATAATTAATAGCTGAAAACAAATTTCTAATTAAGATTGGGTATGTACAACTTAAATCTTAAATTTTGATGTGAACAGAGAAAAAGATCTTAATAATTAGTTAATTTCAGTCCATTGATTTGAAATTCTCAGCTGATTTAAATGTTTCACTACTGATGAAATATAATGATCGCCTAAAATGTTTTTTTTTAGACAGAATTGACAGAGGCTGCCAAGTTTGATTCCCTAAAAAGTTAGAGATACTTTTGGTTGCAAACGGAGGCTGTTGCTGTGTTAATTGATGGCAATGGAATTACCGATCTAAAGGAAAATACAAGAATGAATGATGTTTTCAAATTGTAGTCCAGAGGCCATATCATAGACTATGATGGACTAAAATGGTATGGGCAGTTACTAATTCGTGCTTTGTACCGAGAACTAGGCTAGGTACATTCTAAAAGTAAAAAAGATAAGTGCCCTGATATAGGTTAAGAGTGAAGGAATCCCATTCTGGTACCGCGCATCCATCCGAGCCGTTCGGTTTTAATCGGAACGGTTAATTTTTTTTTCGGACCTATCAATCTGTATAATTCACAGGGCACCCATCATCCATCCAACGGTGGGATCGTGTGTGGCACCCTTACCGCGCGGCATTTGATTTCAATTCAGAGTGAAGGGTAAGATAATAAGTTAATAACTGTTTGACTAGCACTTAGAGATCTTCAAACGTTAATGTGCTATGGTGCTAATATATTAACATGCAATTTAGACTCTCTGAAAATATATATAGTAACACTCCATTTGACAAAAAATAGGGGAAGGCAGGTGCGTACTTCTGATTATATATTAGACTGTTACGAGTTACAAGTAAAATTATATTGATTTTTTAAAAAAGTAGAAATATTTTTCTAGAATACCGGAAATTTGAAATGCATATTAAATGGATCCCTGTTTATTTTTTAAAAAAAAATTCGGGTGTATTCGAGTTCATACAAAGCATAAAATTGTTTCTCTGAACCTTCTGGACTCCCATCTAAAAGGATTTGAACAATACTAAGTTATCTTTTAGATAGATTTAAAGAACGATAAAAATTCAACTACAAATTTCGTATTTAGCTATTAATGTGAACTTTTTAATCGAAACTATTTCTCAAGTCCCAACTACAAATTTCGTATGACAATCCGGAATTTTTTAGGGCCAACATACAAAATCATTTATTCGTTTATCCACAGTAACTAATAATAGTCTAATACTCGGCGCAAGCGGTGAATGATTAAATAAATGGTCCATTTGACAAAGAGTAGATTTCCTCACTTTGAAATTTTCGAGTCATGCAGGAAACATGGTAGGTTAGCCTGGCGGTCTTTTCACAATTTAATGCCAACATGACCAACTTGCAACTCAAGTTGCAATTTAATTTATTCCGCAACTCGAGTTGGGAGCTGCACGTTAGGTCTGTTCAATCTTAAATTTGCGCAATTGGGCATAGTACGAAGTTATGGTAAAATTGTCAGAGAAGTTTTGAAATAGTATTTTAGTGTGCATTCCTTCGGTTTGGTGCTCTTGATAATGATGTTCGAATAAAAGATTTCAATCGTAAGCGATTCTATGTTATTTAAATATGATGCATATCAGATTTGATTCCATTCTCTAGTTATTTATAATCGTTTATCAAATAATTTAAAAAATTTTTGGTTTAGATTTAGTAGTTTAAATTTTCAATAGAAGACTAAATATTTTCAAATTGAACTAAATTAATATATCATAATTAGTTGGTGAATGACATATATATGATATAAAATTTTTACAAGTATTCGAGAAAGCTTGTTAAAAATATAAAATGAATTTAATTTGAGATTATTTTAAAATACCAACTTGATTATCACAGCCACTTAATTCAAACTAGTAATTGGACCGAACCATACGGTCAAATTTAGAATGATGACTAAATAATAAAGTACGCAATGCTAATATAAATCACAGGAAATGCAAATAATCATAAGAGAACGCATGTTTTGACACAAGACCAAATTATCATTGCGATATGGTTATTATTATGTCGCACTAATAAAACAGTACATACATACTGACATGTTCCAGTAGCTGTTCGTATAAGGCAAAATAATAATAAATCTTTACATGAAATAACATCGAGTTTCGCGCCAGGGATAGAAACCGCACTAAGCAACCCAACCATTGGTCGAAAAGTCGCGGATCCAACGGGTTGAAGAGCAGGGCATAACAAAAGAACGGTATAGATAAAGAGTACCGCTCAAATAAATTGTAAATTATTAAATTAACAATGCTGATGGCTGAATGGCCAAGGCGCAATCTTATTCAAAATTCTAGATTCTAGATATGAAAAGAGAGAGAGATGAGCTTGTTTGGTCCTCAAATTGAGGTCATCAAAAGGACCAAGTTGAAGGAATCCTTATCCCGTGCCGCGCGGCAACCGTGCCGCGCACCATCCGAGCCGTTCGATTTGATCCGAGCGGTTCATTTTTTTCAGACCTATTAGATTCACGGGGCTCCCTTATCCATCAGATTTTGATCAGACGGCCCACAGAGGTGCGCGGCACATGTGCCGCGCGGCACAGGATTTGATTTCAGTTGAACAAGGAGCCAGCCAAGCATTCTCGTCTCTTTATGAAGTGCTATTCTAATGTACCATCTGCCTTTCAACTTCGTGAATTTAGCAAAATTATTAACTTATATACAAATTTTATAGAATTGATTGATTAACATTAAATTTTATTTGATGAACTTGCCTTAATAAATATTCTTATGGTGGAAAAAATTAAAACGACCATCCTAATCTTATTTTTGCACAGATTATATACATATTTTTTAATTAAAATGAAGTATTACTTTACAAATGCAAATATATTACTGGATTTGTTTTTGTGAACCGTCTTGATGATAGTAAAGTTTGAAAAAAATATGTTTCTTGAACTAGAATACGACGAGTGTTTTATATCGATTTTATATAGGTTTCTCATCTTTTACATAGCGTGTTGTTTGCTCGATACATGACGGTTTGCAGATACTATTTTTTCGCGTAGCAAAGAAATAATTGCATAATAGATGAAAATTTTTAGTTATCAAATCTCAATTTTTGAAATTTAAATGATCAATTTGAACCATTCAATATGTTCTTCATATTATAAATCTCACCAAGAAAAAAAATATATTTTTATATTTTCTTACTATTTATTATGAAATTTTCAAATTGGACAATGTGTTATTCTCCAATAATAGTTTTTTCAAAATATCATAATAAACATTAAAAAATAATGAAAAATGAAAAATTTTGTTTTCAATGAGATTTTAATGCAGAGAATATTTTAAATGGTTCGGATCAGTTATTTGAAATTCAAAAATCATGATTTAATCACTAAAACACGGGATATCCATGCTTTCTAAAGCATTTTAGTCTTCCTCATATTAGCAAAGTGATAAACGTTAACGTCGAATATTATACTTACGTTATAAACTGTGCTTCGCATTAAATTGGTGCATATTAAGTAAAAACAATGTAAATTACTACTTGGGTTGCACAATTTTATTTTCTACTAACATATATTTTATTTCTGACAAATGTATAGTCCGTATTACTTGTGTAGATTTGAACTCCTTCCTCTTCTTTTTTTTTCTTTTTTTTTTTTTTTGATAAGAACTCCTTCCTCTTTTTGGTTATACCTAATTGCCTGGAATTAATTTTCAGATACCACCTACTTGGACACAATTACAACATGCTTCTGAATAAAATATAGGAGCTACACAAATCCTTTCAATACGTTGATATCCTCGCTGATACTACAGGGCAACAAGAACCGGTACCTTTGATTTTTCTTTAGTCAATTTATCATCATTTGAGCTAACTCAAATCATTTTCGCTACAGTGCCTGAGCTTTCTGATTCTAACAATCATGTCGTAATAATACGAACAAAATAATTAGGATTGACAAAAAGAAGTACAGTTGAACAAATATAATGCTAATCGAATTATTTTTATTATTTTTAATGTGGTGATGCTAACTTGTGCTGCCAAATATGACTTGCTCGTAGAACTCTAACAATTAGCACTGCATTTATATTTATATTATTATTTTTTTACTAAATAAGCAGTGCATCAAGTCTTTGATGGGTTGGTTTTGCACGGGTGCACGAGCAATGAACTACTTTTTATGTCAACAAGTTGACTTCTTGCACTTTCCTCCCATCCTTTAGCAACCTTTTATGACTTTTTAATTATTAAAATTTCTGATATTCAACCAAAATAGGAATCGTCACATGACTTTTGTGAATTTTACAAATTATTGTTTCTATTCAAACATCTAGTCGAGAACAATGTCATTTTTTTCAAAATTTATATGTTAAATATTCTTTGCTAGACTGGGTCCAATATACTTGTATGTTTTTACCTTTCATTTTCAGGTGTGATAATTTCCAATCATGTAATCCAGTTTCTCACATTTCTTGAATTTAAGATTCTAAATCACATGTTTTGAAAATTCATGTTTTCGTTTTACGAACAAACCTTTATTGCCATTGCAACGCAACTTATTATAAAATTTGAAACTATTAAATAATTTGAATTCGATGATTTCACAGCTTAAAGCTCCGAAAATTCAAAGTTAAATTCATAACTTCCAAAAATCGAAAAAAAAATTATATTTCACACATCAAATACATAAAGTGATTTTGCTTTCAAAATACAAACAAGCTAATAGGATATATTAAACAAGATTGCATAAGATAAAAATTATCAAATGACCACCTCAAACTATAAACAAGCATACTTCGCTACAATATGAATTCCTGGACATTTGACCAGTTTATTCAGAGCAGAATCTTGACTGAAACGCACAAGTATTTCTAAGGGTATATACGAAAAGTTCCTTTAAATAATCCCAACTGCGGCAACTTGGTAATGTCATTCATCACGCCTGACAGAGAAAGGAGAAAGAAAAATAAAGTGCTAGAATTGTGTGGATTAAATTAGTCCCATTAAATAAACTAAGTCTTTTTTATATTAACCTGAGACTTATCTCTTATCTGGAAACAACTACTCCCAGGCTTTTGTCATGACAGTATAGAGCTGTCTTTTACATGGATGAGCGCTGTATCCTTCTTTCCTTTCCTCTCTTTTCTATGCATCCGAAAACTTCTCGATTCTTCCAAGCTCAGCGTGGATGATGGATCTGACTCTAAAGAAAATTCAATCTTGATCAAATGGAAAGATAAAGAGCATACGTCAGGATATATAAAGGACAATTGCTATTTTTTATGTATAAAAAATATAGATGTGTTTAAATATTAAAAAAAAAAAATATGAGTTTTACTTTTACTGAATTTCGTTCAAAAGTTAAAACTTATCATTGCCAAGTACTAAATAAAACTTCTTTCTACGTCAAAACTTTATACAATAAATAAAGTTTGGTCAGGTTCAAGCAGGACTTAATGAACTGTTTTGTAATTTTTTTTATATAAATATTGAAATATATATTTTTCTTTCAAATTTATAAACTGTTTTGTTTGATCAGGTTCAAGCAGGACTTAATTAATGAACTGATTCACAATAAAATGTCTCTTTATTTTATTTCTCAACTAGCTTCATCTATCTATAAACCGCACAAAAGTTTGGAGTCTTGTCGTGATCATATATTAAAATTATAATAAAAAAATAATAAACATTGATGCATTGTATTATGCCGTATCATCCATTAAAAATCTAATAGTAACTGAAAGCTATTAGAAGATACTTAATTGCTTAAAAGTTTAAATGGAATCGGCAAGAAGTTTTTAGGAAGAGATCAATATTTAATATATTTTCGAACTTTTCTAACCGTGGCAATCATTTTATCGAGTGTGAAAATATGCATTCTTCATCTTAGCTATTAGACAAAAGGTCGATACAAAAATATAATTTTTTATTCATCTGATAGTTTCGTATTAATTGTTTTTTTGCAGAAATGGCTTTGATTTGAGATCATTTTTAAGTGGATGTGTCCTTATTATTACAAAGAGATAGGAGGGAGGGATTACTGCTTTCACTAACTCCAAAATTTATTTATACAATATATCACTGTTTGCAAGAGATGGAAAGTTCCTATAGATTGTACCTAACCATAATCTAATCGAGGCTAGGCTTTCATACATTGTATCTAGCTAATTATGTTCTAATTGTAATTAGATGGGTCAAACACTCCCTAAACATCTCCAGTAGAGATATCCTTACATTCCTACATAGAGGATAGGACGTTTCAATTGGTAATGTAATTTTTTTTTTAAAAAAAAATCTCCATAGACGAAACTGTACGTTGCATATTTAAAGACAATAAATACCTCGGATGCTTGGTATTTTTATTGTATACAAAGAAAAATTGAACTATAAAAAAAATATAAAAGTCAGAGGCTTTGTCACCCATCAAAATTGAATTATTACTTCGAGTTATACGGATAAGACCCCACCAAATCTACCATAAATTTTTCTCAAAACAGTATACGTTTTCTTCGAAAGAGAAAAAAGATTACTTTTAGAAAATCACATCATCTGACACCTTTTTACTATGTTTTTTTTTAAAAAAAAAATCGCCTTTTTGAGTAAATTTACAGAGTCTTTGCATTGATTGATAACAATAAATTTTTTCTTTTGAGTTAATTTTCATTTAAGGGAATAAGGATAATTCGTTTCCGGATTAACTTATGAATGGGCAATAGGAAGTAAAGGCGCAAAACGGAGCTCATTTGCAGAAGAACAAGAGGGAAAAAGAAAAACAATCCTTTCCTTCTTTTTTCTTTTTTCCTTTTTTTTTATAATAGGACGAAGAACATTTTGGAGGAACCTACATTAAAACTTTCTGCAACGCATAGATACATCACATCGTGTTGCTATTCAGTCAGTCAACCGCCATTCACGAGAATCACACTTTATAAACAGTAAGCGTGTCAGGCCACTAGATTAATGAGTTACCACATCGCTGTACGATAAGAAACCGACTCACGGAATCCTAAAAGATAAAATTGTCGTACAACAACTTGAGTTCGTCGATTCGTCGTTTCCCGATCAAGTGGATTGCTTTCTGGGTCCCATCCTCTGCCCAGCGGCGCGAAAGATAACAAAGAAAAAACCGCCTAAACCCAAATAAATGTCCCTCGCTTTTTTGTCGCCACCCTCGTGAAATATATATTCTTATCTATACCCCCAGAACTCTTGTATTGTCATTTTGCAATTGAACGCAAATTTGAAGTGTTACAATACTTCCAATTTATACTAGAATCCTAAATCGATAGCATCATCTGACGCCATTTTCTCCAATTTCTCCAATTCGAGGATAAAGTCATTGAATAAAACCCCCTTCAAACCTATGACCAATTCATGCACATAGTACAAAATTCCTTAAATTTTGGTAACTCGTAACAGAATGTAGACAAAGAAAGCTGTTGCATTTCTCTCAAAAATTAAAATGCAAAGCAAAAGCAAGAGACAGAAAAGAAATAAATGCAATAAACAAAATACTATGTACAAAATTTAGAACAGAAGAGAGGACAGTATGCTTGCACAAATTCGTTACTTGAGGGTACAACCGCAAATCCTATTCTTACAAGGATACATGCGCAAAAAAGCCCTCAAAAAACAAGCCCAAACTAACAAGAAAACAAAAAAGAAAAAACGAACTTCTTCCCTCCTTCCTCACACACTGAAATATATAAAAAAAAAAAAAAACGATGCAGTTTTACGCTTTCACCCTGGCCTCGCCGGAGGCCAACGCTAACCTCTCGGCTGTCTTGGCCAGAGACTGGAGGTTACATTTCACAATGGTATCGACAAAGATCCTCGTATCCTCTTTCGTGTTTCCCGGCGGCACATCGACCACATATGACTCGACCACCACCGTGCCATTCCCTTCTTTGTTCTCATGCACCGTCGTCACAGATCTGTAGTTCTTCAATCTGTGCTCTCCTCCAACCACTCTAAAGCTAATCACATGCCGATCGTCGTCTAAGATCTCTAACCTCTCGCGACTCGATGCAGCCGGGAGACCCGAGACGACGCGCACCTCTCGGAGTGTTCCTACGCCTCCATCTCCTGCTAGGACCGCGCAGCTCCGTACGAAGCGTTTGTAGGCTTGAGGCTGGTCGAATCGTCGAAGAACGGACCACACGGCGGAGATCGGAGCGGCGACGTGTTGTACGGAGGCGGAGCAGCACTGGGTCGGGCCAGGACAGACGTGATCGTGGTGGCGCGCCACCTCCTCAGGTAGCTCGTGGTTGGTGCACCGCTCGGAGGTGGTTTGTAGACCGGGTCTAGCGTGGATCGGGTGCTGGATCGATGGCTTCGGAGGAGCTAAGCAAGGCATCTCTTCTCTTTTCTTTTCTTTTCTCTCCTTTTTGCTTTCTCTTTTCTATTTCTCTCCTCTCTTTGGAGAGATCTTTGATTTAATTTCTGGTGAAATGTGGGGTTTGGAGGGGTTTTTGTGGTTTATATATGCGAGGTAATGAGAAGATGCAACATGCAACTAAGCAAGAGGGAGCGAAAGAGAGAGAGAAAGAGTCCGTGCGAGTTGTGCAAATTGCGCAACTTGGGACGACCAAGTTGTGGGGTTGTTTAATTCTAGGTGGGATTGGGTGGGATTCATTTATGGTTGTTGCAAGTTGCAGTTTTCTATTTTGGGCCTCGGCCTTTTACTATTTGCCTCATGGCCCATCAAAGCCTGCTTTTAGAAGGATGGTTCTGAGAAATGAGTTTGTTTTTGAGGGACTTGTTCAGAAAAAATTGGGGAAGTCATAAAAAATGAGGGATGTGGTTGGTTGGTTGGGATGAGGATAAATCAGATATATAGTATAGTATAACTGTGTATTGCCTGGATAGGATTATACTATTGCATTGTATTGCTGTCTTGTTCCTCTTTTATGGATCAGCTCAGCTTAGATCCTTGAATAATGCTTTGGGTACCTATCAAGAGTTTGTTTGTAGTTGTCTATCTAATTTATAATGACGTTTCGCTTTAGTGCAGTATATCTTCTCTTGTCAGATTAATTCGTAATTTACTGTTCTGGTGATGTTTGTTAGGTTTCATTTTGTATTGTTAAATATGCTATAAAAGATAGTGACTCCAGAATAATTGGGCAGTTTAGAATGTGTGCAATATGTAGGGACCTTATTGGGTGCATTTAGCAATAAGTACTTTGATGGTATTTCAGGATATGAGGATAACATTAACAAAACAGGCATTGATAAAGCGGTATGAGCATTTCATGGGGACCTCGTTATATGTTAATAATAAATTCAATTAATTTACGGATATAACAATATTAAATTGCACGCAAACGCAATCTTTGAATAATTTACTTTAGTCATAAGTCAGAACTAGATCAATCTACACTTCTACCGCGGAAGGAGGAGATTGGAAAATTGCATATTTTTACTTGGGGAAATTTTATTCAAAAGTAAACGGCTCAATTGTGTCAAGAAACACCCAGAAGAATCGTTTTACATTACCTACTGTTTGAATTTCTTTGCTTAATTTAAAATACAAATCCTTCTTTCAAAAAAAAAAATAAATTTAAATACAATCCTTGATTTAATTAAGTACATAATTGTCACTTCGTTAACTAAATTGCTTGCATAACGCTTATATCAGCTCCTTATGCCCGAAAACAAGAAATAATAGGAAAGCACACTCTTTGTTAACTTTGACCTTATGTTTTTTTTAATTATTATTCTCTTTTCTATGTGAGATCTTCTCGACCTTGATTACCACTATTGTCCCTTTGACCTTGCTGCGATATATATATTTTTACATTTCAAGTCCAACCGGGATATCTAATTATATTATTAGGTCCGTTGATTGGATTTATAAGAAATTGGAATATTTATGGTCCCGAAGATGGGTCAGCGCATTGAAGTACTTTTTCTTTATTAGTTTTAAAGATATTATTCCTCTACCTTTCCAATATATTTTTTGAGATATAATTTTGACTTATGTATGTTTAAATTATAATGACGGTAGTTTACTACGGAGGGAGGAAAATCAAGGGGCGCATCAACTAGCAAATGTGGCTAGAATTATTGAAACCTCTGTTCAAGGTGTGTACGTTGGTGATTTGTGGAAATTATTTGTAATATAATGAAATGTCATTATTGCTTTATTGGTTAACTGAATGACACAAAATATTATGTACTTATAAATAACAAGTTTATGAATTTTGTCAATAAAATAGACTTAAATGGGTCATTGCGTCATTATATCATTCATTCAGCTTGATTACTTTTTATCCGGTGGATAATTGGGAGTCGCTACCAAAAACTTCTAAAAAAATGAAATTTACTTTTTAACCGGTGGGGAAGACTAGATAATTAGGCTCAATTGAATTCGGCTAGTAAATATTTTTTATGTTTTTTGTTTGTTGATTTTATTTAGATTTAAGTTATACCGCACCGTTTATGTGACTGGCTTGATGTGCCAAAGTTATATATAAAAATAAAATATCGAGTGGTAATATTAAAACAAGTCAACATAACTTTCCATTGATCCCTCAATGCAACTTGTAAAGTTCTCGTATTTTAATTGAAGTTCAGCAAGCATGCATTAAACCAAAATGACAAAAAAAAGAAAAGAAAAGAAACGAATAGTGGTTTAAAAAGAATTAAACGATTGAGAATTCTAGACTTTACTGCACAAATTCTGGTTCTCTCGCTTGATGGATCCGTACTTCGGTACACCAACTTATTTCGGAATGAGTTTGTACTAATTGACAGCCCTATGAAAATATCCACCGTCTTAATTAAATTACCTGCGTCTTAACCTTGATTCTTGAGGGATGTATTACTAAACCTGATTTTTTAACACATCTCCATTAAGCAGGACGTTACTATAGGACTTCTTTTTACGAAGATGGAATGCGAATGGAGTGTTCTCCACTAGAAAGTGCTTAAACTTTGTTGACTGATTTGAGAGTGACATTTTTTTTTAAGAAAAAAAAAATCAGTATGGGAAATTAAGGACCCGTACAAAGTTAAGATTTTTCTTTGACTACTTTTTCTCCGACAAGTTTGCTCAAGGAGGAAAAACTTAATAATTATGTGAGTAGTCCCTAAAATCCATCTTTCGTTCTTTCTTATGGTGACAATTTTAATACTGTCATTCATTTTATTTTCAAATTACACAGTAGTTCGTATAAAAAAAAAACATTATTTTTAAATTTGTATTTGAATTTTTAGAAGGCTTCAATTATTCAATGAAATAATTTGATTGCAATTGTCAACTGAACTTAGAAAAAAAAAATGAGCACGTATTTTAAAGCAAACTGATAGAAGTATTTCCAGTAAAAATTTCTGCAAAAGCGAAGATACGAAATTAAATCATGCCTGACCCACTTTCTTTCTGCTGGTTAGTGGCTAACTTCTGGTTGTGCCTTTTTCTTTTTTAATGTCACATTTGCGAAACACAAAAAAAAAAAAAAAAATTCTCTTTTTGAATTTTCTTTACCTACTATTCTCTAAATTTTTGTGTGCCGACATTAGCACTATTAGTGGGTTCTTAAATCAGATCTTAGCTCATCACGTGTAAATAAACTTAAAAAAGCAGCCCACTTGAACAAAGATTAGCTAGCAAATGGTAATACCACTTGCATATTGGTTCCTTGAGCCAGGGATTATGTTATTTATTTACTTAAAGCACAACTAAGTACCTGTTGGCCAACTAGACTACGCGCTTTGGGTTATTAAGTTAAGTCACCTGTTTGTGTTGCTTTGTGGGTTTGATCCATATTATACTCAAATTGGTTCTGCTTTTTTTGGCAGTGCCAGTGAGATTAGTGCAGTAACAGTCCCGAGGGTACAATTTGCACTCGTAACCTCCCGATTTTTTATGATTTTATATAGTTTCGTTTCTCCATCCCAGATTTTTTTGGCATGGGAGTCGAAAACAACAACAGGAAGTTCAATTTAAGCATATGATTAAATTTATGGTACCTCTATTTAAAATTTTTATAGTTGTCATTAAAAAATTGCCTAAAACTAAAATATGTCATTAATTATTTACACAGACGACAAAAAAATGAAGTATTATATTAACATTTCTTTTGCAACCTTAGGTTCCTTAGAACAATCGTTTTAAAATTTAAAAAATATATATATAAATACATGATACGTCTGATTAGAAGAAATAAAAAGAAATAATCTTGATCGAACGAATAAAAACATCAGCGATGTGAGAGCAACAGTAAGAAGCTTAAAAAAATCTTGATGCTTTAATTCATTCAGTTATGGATTGTATTTTTCAATCAATTCTAAAATGCTTTTTGCTAGTTGCGTATTAGTAGGCCGTGAACATTAAAAGACGACTAATACGCACCTTAATGCAACTACAGTTAAGTAGTTAACTTGCCAATTTGCATCCATCTTTTTGCAAAGGTTAATAGGCCATCCTCGCTGGCCTTTTATTAGTTTGTCTTGACTATCGGTAGTTGTCTAATTGGATCAGCTTCAATTTGACCAGGATATAGATTTTATTCTCTTCTTCTTTTTTTAGAAATGGCTAGATAGAGGCTATCTAGAGTTATTCTCTTCTTCTTAAATATAGATCTTGCGATAGAAAAACGAGACGAGAAATATAAGCAGGACTGATGTGATGTGATTATATTCGATTGGATATTTGGATGTCCATTTCACCTAATTGGAGCTTGGTTATTTCACCAGCGATGATTCCTGAAACTCAAATATTTTGCAGAGAGACTTTTCTTTTCATTTCAACCGATTAAAATATATTTAAATATCCAACGCGCGAAAAGTAGCATCGTGTCAAAAAAATTTGCATCATTTTTATTCAAACATCATTTGTTAACCGTATCATGTTGTGACTTGTGAGGTAAAGACGAGGGCCGAAAGATTTGGGCCTGACCTTGTGGATCGTTTTAAGCACCGTGTGGGCTTTTTAATTGTTTTTTTATGTTCATCTTCCGTGTTATTTTATAAAAGAACTTGAATACTATACAATGTTGCATCCTTCTTGACATTCTGTGTTTGTGCCTTTTGCTAGTCTCTCTGTAGGACTAAACACACAATGTGGCATTTTTCTGTACGAACTCAAATCATGGAACTTTGGAGACCAGCAAATAAGCCTAGTATTTGGTAATAAATAAGTTGGATTTATCATTTTTTTTTTTTCAGATATATGTTCAATGCCCTCCCTAACCTCTTTTAGTACTGACAAGAAGCCAGAGCAGATGTGCAAAACAGATCTCAGAAGAACACATATACATCAGAAAGGTGACAACTAAAAAATAAGAATTCACATCCACTACATTCCATACAACAAGCATGCACCAACCTTCCTTCTAAAGGCTAAATAAATAAATAACACAACTATTGCAACCTGACCTTATCAATCATGCTTAACAACCATTTTTACAGTCCTATAATTGTCTTCCTCTACAATTTCTCTCAATAGCTCATCACTAATATCACCACCATTCACCACTCGAGCACTCGAATCCTCTGTACATTGCCCTGATAAAACCATCTTAGACACCAGAGCTTTCTTTTTGTTACTCTCATATATGTTCTCCTCCCATGACCCGGCAGCCAACAATAGATATGCATAAACCATCTTTTCTTGACCCGGCCGAAATGCACGAGCTATTGCTTGTTTCGTTTTAGAATGATTCCATTCAGAATCAAGAAGCACTATCCTCGATGCAGCTGTTAGGCTGATCCCTTCAGCACATGCATTGGTTGAAGCTAGTAAAACCTTTCTTTTCCCCTCTTTATCCCCATTGAATTTATCAATTATTTCAGATCGCACTGAGAGATCTTGATCTCCATAGAGAAATAATATTTCATTACCTTCGCACCATCCAAATTTAGATCCTATCAATTCAATCAAAAGTTTTAAAGGTGCAAGATTGTGACAGAAGACTAAAACCCTCTCTTTTGTCATTAAGGACTTCTGAATTACATCAATCACAAAACTCGTTTTTGAACCCTTACTAAAAAATTTTCTTTGGCGACCTATCTCCTTTAACTCATTTCCAGTAAAGAAAGTGGGTGCTGCTTTTGATGAACCGACAAGACATGGATGGATTGCCCCCACTGAAACAAGGACCTCAACGTCTAGAGAGCAGCGGGACCCCAGTTTGCAAGTGCTTTGCAATTTTTGCAAGATCCTTTCCTGGGGCTTAGTAGATTGGAGGAAGATAGTGTAGGTTTCAAGACCAGGAAGGTTTTGCAACTTTTCACCATTGTAAGTATTGATAAAACCAGACGTCATCTTCCTCAAGAGGTCAAAACCATGTTTTCTCTCTAATATATCATGAGACTGAATCCTATGCCCGATTTTTTCAACGAACAACCTCTGTGCATGTTTCTCTTCATCTTTTGGTTTCCTTCCCCATCTTTTGTTTTCAAATTCACTAATAACATCTGTCATAAAACGTGGTCTAGCGAGACATAGTGTGTTGAAGTACTCTTCAAAATTGTTTTGAAAAACAGTACCTGACAAGAGAATTCTTTTGTCAGTTTTCACCTTCATCAAAAGCCTTCTCAGCTTAGATGAGGAGCTTCTTTCAGTGTGGCCTTCATCTAACACTAACAACCCCGGGCTAGTTTGCAAGACATTTGCCATGAACTCATAATATTCATTCCCTGATCCCTCTTTCATAAGAGAACGGAAAGAGGAATATGTCATGAGAAGTACTCCTGGATTTTCATGCCACAACCGTACTTTTTCTAAGGAATCCATTATGCGCAACGTCTTATCGCTTGGCCTGTGCTCTGAATCCAAATAGCCCTTTGCCTTTCCAATGAGTGTTCTCTTTGGGAAGGCTATATCTCGATGGATTACATATACTGGGAATCCGAAATTCCATTTCTCAAATTCCCTCTCCCAGACGTGAATGGCACTTTTGGGGGTTAATATTAATGGGTGGCTTTGGGGGTAAATTTTCAAATGAATTGATGTAAATGTGATAACCGTCAAGGTTTTGCCTGAACCTGGAGAGTGAGAAATCACACAACCGCCGGTATTTCCATTTGTATTCTTCATTTTCTCAGGTTCTGGAGAACCGACGAGGTTCTTCAAGATAAATTCATTAGCTCCTTTCTGGTGTGGCTGTAATTTTGGCTCAATTTCGCGTATTAGGGTCCAAATGTTTTTACAAGACTTTGACTGGTTGGGGTTAGAAAGAGGCGTCTTTAGAAAAGGGTCTATTTCAAAAGGTTCATTCCTTGAGCTAGGTCTGTCTGTCGGCATTTGATAGCTTCGTTCTTTCATCTGCAAGGTTATAATGGAGGAGATAAAATTCAGCTTCACAGAACAGGGGAAACAAGGAAAGTTATTTCTTACGTTTCTAACATTTGAATGAACTATCATCTTCATAGTACTTTACTAAATTCTTAGCATTTTTATAGTAATGCTCACAGATAATGGCATTACTGTGCACATGGGATGCACTAGTGCCATGCTACGATTAATTTAGTGTTTTAGTCATAGGCTTGTGGTATATTTATATGCTGATTATGGTTCTACAAACAAACCTATCAGAGATCAATTAGTCCAATTTAGCTAATAAATTAGTAAATCACAGAAAAATAGCAGCAATATGACTGTATTTTGAGTACTGGGCTTGTACACTACAGTACTGGTTGCAATATACTAATTCAACAGCACCTGACGGAAATCAATAAATTTTAAAACAATAAAAAGCAGGATAAAAAATTAACATTAAAATAATGTAATGTTTGAGGGTAGAGATGTAGACAAAATTAGAAGGTTATATGAAAAAAAAGTTACTAGAAGAGGTTTCATACTTACCATAGGTGGCAAAATGTCTCTAATTTCGGTTTGGACAACATTGCATTTCTTGCATATTAAGCCAATCTGTTCATTGCGCACACATTCATGCACACATGATTCTTTGTTTTCTTCAATAGCCTCCTCATCTACAGAATCCGAATTCTGGAAAACCATATTGTTTACCAGTAAGTTGTAGGAAATGAAACTAAAGAACACACCAACCCATGTTTAACTAAATAAGGTTGATAAGACATTGATACATATCTAACTAAAAGAAAATCCCTAATCTTTTTCTATATCAATAATGCACATTACTTTCTTTACAGAGTATTTAGATTTTTTATCATCAGAGATCACACAAATATAATTATTTACCAAAATAAATCCAAAGCAGAAGACACAACTATGTGAGTAGTAAAATGGAGATAGCTAAGCCGAAACAACAACAAAATCCCCTGAGCAGTACATCAGGGTTATAAGAGAATGCAAATTGGTGGCATAATTGATTTATACTAATGAAAAGAGTTATTGACTCGCAGTTGGCACAGTTCGTGTTATAATTTAATCACAGATCATTTATACTTTGAAGATTTGGGGATACATAGGGAAGTTTTACTTGCACATTGTACTAAAAAGTTTCTCTCTCTATTATCAATAAATAGGTCGAGAAATTTAACTCTAAGACATCTAGTTTCAGGAACTTTTTATGACAACTAATCCATCATAATTAATTTTCTGGTACTAGATTTGTAAAATTTTAACAATGTCAAATTACATGCAACAATTATGGTTAAATGTTCAAGGATCGAACTGAACTTTTATTTCATCTTCTACTGCACTTTATTAATTATTGACGTACACATGGAGTTCTCTCCTGAAGACAAGCAACAGCTTATGCACATAGTACATTAGATATAATTACCAGTAAAAAATAGTGTCACTGGCAGTTATGTTTTTAAACAGAATTACTTGCAGTTTAAAAAAAGTTACACTCCCAATGACCTGTTTTGTTGTACTGTCAGTATTACAAAATACTGAAACTAGAAGTTGCAGAAAAAAGTACCTTTTTTTCTTCTTCAATGGCAAGCATGTATAAGCAATTGTCCATCTCTTCCCAGAGGTCCTTGTATTCATCTTTCTCTTTCTCCTTGTCAATCTGGCCATCGCTGTCTGTTGGAGGCCATGTGAAGTCTTCTTCTATTGGAAAGTACCCTGGAACTGATGCACATGCTTCCTCTTCCTGTTGAATACCCAGTTTAGCCTTCTTGCTCATGCAACATCTAATGTCAGTCATAAGCTCTATGAAATCATCACATTCCTTGGTGCTGGTGTACTTCCTTTTTGCACCATGTTTCGCATTTGGCTTATTTAGCCACCCCCTTGTTTTTAGCATCCCTTGGTCTTTCATGAGCTCGTCTATCAAATCAACATGTTCCTTATTGAAGTAATATCCTTTCGCACCAGGTTTCTTATGCAGTCGGTATGCCGGCATTTCATTTTGCATTCCTGGGTCCTTCACGAGCTCTTCTATAAACTCATCACATTCTTTAGAGCTGAAGTAGCTCTTCCTTTTGGCCCCACATTTTTTAAACAGCCAAGAATGCCTTCTTTCTTTATCCTTCTGTACCACCTTGTGTTTTGAATTACCTTTGACAGAAGAACTCGCGGCCGGCTTGCTTCGAAATGTCACCTCTTCATTTGCAAGTTCTTTCTTTGGCCGAGACTTGGAAGGAGAGGGAAAATCTGACAGAAGATTTTCCGTACTGAAGTAATTTCTTTTTGCACCATGTTTCTTGTGCAGTTGGTAAGCTGGCATTTCATTTTGCATACCTGGGTCCTCGAGCTCTTCTATAAAATCATCACATTCTTTAGAACAGAAGTAGCTCTTTCTTTTGGCACCACATTTCTTATGCAGCAGATAATGTCTTCTTTCTTCCTCTTTCTGTACCACCTTGTGCTTTGAATTACCTTTGACAGAACTTCTCACGGCCTGCTTGTTTTGAAGTGTCACCTCTTCGTTTGCAAGTTCTTTCTTTGGCTGAGACTTGGAAGAAGAGGGAGCATTTGCAGATGGAGCATAGGAAGAGCGGCCACAATTGGGAGACATATGGCAAGCAAGAAAATCTCGTTGGTTTCTTTCACGTTTCGATCGTCTGATACCCATTTCTTCATATACATTATCTGCAGAAAACACTGCAAAACTCTCCTCAATATCTCCAGGTGGGATGCCTTGTTCTTTCGTGCATGTGGCTTCAATTGGCAACCTCTCAATCTTAGGCCTAATAACACCATCACAATTTATAAAATTGACTATTTTCATGTCAACAGTTGAGCCATTCTGGTTTACATCTTCTTGTACATGATACACAATCCTATCTTGCAAAACCTTTACATCAATCACACTACACAAAGTGGAGAATGCAAGGAGTGTTGCTATTGCAGGAGAGAAGGTGTCGGTGAAGTTGAAGAGCTTGGTTTTATTAATGGAGTTTACATTTTTAGTTGAACTTGGAAAGATGTTTTCTGTTTTGTCTGGTTCATGGCAAAGTCTTTGTAGAATCGAGATATGGTTGATTTTCACCAGTGTTATACTTGCGGGGTCACAAGCGAGATTTTGCATGTGCATTGGGTCATCACATTTGTATGGCATGACGGCAAAAACACAATTGCATGTGTTAGCATGAGATCGCTTGATTTTGATAATTCTTGCATCAACCCACACCAAATGCTGCATTGCAAATAATAATGTATTACTATTAGACTCTCAGTGAAAATGATTATTATAAAAAAGTTATAAAAAGAGAAGTTCATTAGTTTTTCTAGTCGTACATATTGGTCAGTACTGCCATTTGTGATAATTTTAACTCAATCAAATATCCAGAAGTCATGTTCTGATCCTCAGAGTTTTTTTTTTTTATGCTTAATAGTTTGTTACGTAGATTTTCTTATTTACTTTTGAGTTTGTTCAATTCAGACAACATTTCAGTCACATTTTTCTTTAAAAAGGAAATTTGAGTTTGTTCAATTCAGACAACATTTCAGTCATTTTTTTCTTTAAAAAGGAAATTAAGGGGGAACATTTTAGCCTTTCCATCAGAGACCTGTATGACTTTCAACCAAGAGTGAACTCCTTTTGAAAAAACATATACCAGCACGGATCTGAAAGATTAAATGTAAGAATTATGATCTGGGAACAAAAATTCATTTTTTTTGGCCCCATTTCGGCAATTTGTTGTGTTGTCAGCTTGCCTTATTTTAGATTGTTTGATCTTTCCAAGATAGTACATGATAGAATTTTAATTTTTTCTTATCTGCCGACGTGAATTGTGGCGTGATGAATAAATGCGGTGGATTTTAGCCAAACCACATGCATGCTTATCTTAGCATGTTGTTCACAAATCACAACAACAAAAAGGTAAGGTATAAAAGCATGAAAGAGTGTATGAAGCATATGATGTACCATAGGGTGGGAGTCTATGTCTGAATTTAATGAGGCTGGCTGAGGCAAAAGCACACATACATCAATGCCAGGTCTTAGAAAATTACAACAATCAAGAGATGTCGCCTTCCTTGACCGCATGCGCAAGAAATCAGTATGGATATTGACTAGCACCATCGGTATTGGATGCTTTGTTTGAACTGATATATTCCCGTCATATATGGAAATAAGATCAGCTGGATGCCAAGAGCCTTTATGAAATACCTCAAATGCTGCAAGTAAAATAGTAAGGAATTTCAACACTGAACACATATTTGGAAGAAGGAGATAAACATAATTGATCCTCTGTTCTTTTGTTAACACAACAACTTCAAAACATATAATAGAATATACAATAGTAGATTATAAATTTGACATGCCAACTCCTGTAAGAAGATAATATATTCTGAACAACCATCAACAAGACTCTACCAACACTGCAAAACCTTAATTATAGCTCCTTAAAAGTTAAATGCAACTAGAAAATTTCCAAATTTTGTCCCTCTAGTGTCTTACAGGACTACATTTCTACACTAAGCAAATTCCGGCATTTTCTCATTTACACTAACATTATATTTATTTTCATTTCTAAACCTAGAAAAAAAAAAATGAAATAGGACTCTCTAAACACTAAACTACCTCTCTTCTGTTTAAATAGGCTTTGGGTATCGTTTGTGATTTAGCAAACCTTTAGGATGTATACTTGCATTTCCTTTGTTTCTGAAAGGGACCGTTTGGCCTTTTTTTGGGGAAAAAGAAAATACCCATCTACTAAAAGTAAGTACAAAAATAAAAAGAAGAGGCATATCCCGAACCTGCATTACGTTCACAAATTACAATACTAGTAGCCAATTTATCAAGCATCATCAATATACAAAAAATTCACATTGTTTCCTAAGTATTCTACTCGAGGTGAAGTTTGTGCACTTACGAATTTCATGATCAAGTGGATAGGAAGGACCAGACGAAGACTTCGCCATCTCCATCGGAAATGGGTGTGCCTCAACCAAAGCTCGTTTAGTACTTGAGTCGTTCGGCACCTCAGAGAGACAGAACTCGAGGCACCGGAGAGAAGAGAATCCTCTTCGCCTTGAGAGACGACGATCAGACCGCGCAGAAGGATCTTTTGTGGCTGATCGGAGAAGGGGAAGAAGTAGCCCTGCTCCGGTGCTTCTTCGAGAGAGCGAGAATGGAAACAGAATTGCCTTTTACGGGGTTGCGTGCGTATAGCTGAGATCATGTGTAGATATTCTTTAGGATCTAAACGTGGTGCGGTTCTTGTAAGACGATCAGTTAATGTATTGGAAAGACTTGCTACATGAAAGGGAGTTTTCTAATAGACGCAGAAAAACTTGAATGTGCTTTTTTTGGATAGTTCTTATTTATTGCTTTACTTGGAAAGCGTGGAGTCCTTTATTATTTGACTTCCAATAATGGAACGTCTTTGTTATTACTTTTATATTATTAATTTTACGAAATGCCTCTTTTTTTTTTCATAAACTAGGAAATACCCGTAGGCCAAAAGGATCTTTGTTGTTAGATTCCCATTAATTTTGGGTATCCGACAGATATTGCTCAGAGGTCAAAAAGGAAGAACAGACCATTCTATTGGTGGTAAGACGAAGACAGTCTCCTTTTCAGAAAAAGTAAACACTGACGCAGCGTTTTCATCTGCGAGAAATGAGAAAGTCAATAACATGTATATCTCAGTACCGTATTTTTGCTGTTAGATTTTTTTATTCTGATTTTTGCTGTTAGTTAACTTATTTGTCATTCCAATTTCGCAACAATTAATGACAACAAAAATCTCCACAAAGTTTTGAATGACAGATAGTCTATCGTTTAAAATATAGGGGACCTATAGGGGACATTTTGTGATCGCTATTGGATCAAATTATAAAACATTATCGCTTAAAATATATTTAAATTGTCATTATATTTTTTATTTTGAAAATATAATTATATTGATTCTAAGAAAATCTTAATACATAAAGTTATATTTAAAATATCATGTTTACTAATATTCAATATTAAAATAATCTAAAAGTGCATCAAGTGTGTTTCTAAAATACAAAGATATATTACTGTCAAAATATTAAAATAATTTATTAATAACGGCCAAACCGCATACCTTTTGTACAACTGCTTGACCGCGAAAGTTTTAGAATTTTAAAAAACTCTAAATACAAAAGTTGTAGCTTATTTCGTACACTTTTCATATAATTTTGAATCGCATCAATCAAAGTCCATATAAGAAAGATATGTCTAGATTAATTACTAACATACCGCTACGGCACCACTGTTGCTGCTATTTTTCGCCGTTTTGGCTGTTTGGAAAAGATTACTAAGGCCCTGATCACAATGATTTTTACTCAGAATTTCATTTCATTTCATTTGATTTCGTAAGATTTTATAGTATTTAATTAGACCTAATTACATAAGAATTCCAACCAAATGACACCAAATCCGTCCATTGTAATCAAGAATTTTCCAATGAAATGAAATGAATTGAAATCCTACGTTAAAAAAAAGAGATTGTGATCAGGGCCTAAATAAATACTTTTCTTAGCAACATAACAGTCTTCCAATTAGTACTGCCATAGCGATAGTAGCGAACGTTGTTTTATGCTTCAAATAACGTATTCGAATCATTTAAGGTCTTCTCCAAATTGTTGAAAACTTGTTAGAAATTAAATTTATATTTATTTTAAATTATTTTCGAATATATTCAGAAAGTCTTAAGCTATTTAGTTCAACATCCTCTAATAACAATATTTTTAAAAATAAAAAAATGGCAAAAAATATGAAAAATATAAAATTAGATTTTGAACGAGATTTCATTAATAAGAAAATAAATAATTCAAATAGGTCATTTGGAACAGGTAATTCTAGAACGGGCGCTATGTTAGAACGGGTGCTATGTACGGGACAATCCGTGCATGCTTTGCAAAGTATTTTAAATTTTCAATAATACTCTGGTTATGTTTATGGTATATCCACTTCAAAATTTTGATAGTTGTCATTAGAATTTGCCTCAAAATTAAAATATGTCATTAATCATTTAATGACAAAAAAAATATAATGAGAAAAATCAAACTTTCAGTGTCTTCATAGTATCATGAGACACAAAATCTTGATACAGGTGAGCTGACGGTCCAAAACTCTAAGAGTCCGCTCCAAAAGGGAGTACTCGGAGTGAAGGGAAGGGAGAGAGAGCGCGAGTATCTTGCTCCAGAGGAAGAAATCGACGGAAACGAAGGATACTAGAGAGACAGAGAGAGGGAGAGATCGGTTACGTACTCTCCGATTTGGGGTGTAACGAGTCCCTTTACTCCTCTCCCGAGTCCCTTCGTCTAGAGCGGACCCTAAAGCACAACCTTTCCGTGCTTTAGATTGATTCATAACCATTTTCTTATTTTAAGATTTCATATGCATCTTAGGTTCTTCAAAGTCGTTCTTTTTAATCTAGCAAAAAAAAATATATAAAATACATATTAGAACAAATAAGAAGAAATAAGTTTGACCGAATGAATTTTGAGTTTTGCTCAAGAATATCTGCGAGGATATCGTTGTCTGGAATAAATATGCTTAGGACTTCTTAGGAGTAAATAGGTTTTACCGTTTTAGGATTTAGCTCCTTTGTTTTTTTTCCTGTTATCTTGTAAATAATATTTTTTATTATTAATAAAATTCTGTCGGCACGGTGATTGTCACCTGACCCCAAAAAAAAAATAGATGTGATGTGATAATTTTAAAAAAATCTTTAATCTTTAACTCTTTTTATGGATTGTTGCTTTCAATCAATAATGACATGTATTTTGCTAGCAAGTTGCGTAGTTAGTTGCGTAGTAGTAGGTCGTGAACATTTAAAGACGACTAATAATACTGTAATACACACCTTAATGCAACTTGAATCGCTTAATTTGTTTCTCTTTTGACAATTGCTTAATTTCAAATCAAATAAGCTTCATTTGGGTCAGAATTTTGATCTTGTTCTTTCATCCTAAAGTTGAAATCGGTGTAAATTGTTTCAAATTTCAATTTTTTTTTTTTTTTTTTTTTTGCTCCAGAATATTTCATTCCAGACCAATATCATTCGCGCAAGAAAAATGATGACATCTACCTTATGACTTCTCTACTAGAACCCTGATTATATGAACGTTGAGTATGCAATGAACGAAAAGAGTTAATAACTTAATATTTCATTTTTTTTTTCTTTTCGTTTCAGCTGATAACAAAAATTTGCATATCCAACGAACGAAAAGTCGCATCATTTTTTTTTTGCCCAAAAAAAAAAATTGTTTACCATGCCATTATGTGAGTTATAGATGACTGGCAAAGGATTGAGCCTGGCATTGTGGATCTTTTTAATTGATATTTTCTTCGTCTGCCATTGTTTAAACACAAATTAATACAATGTTCATATTCTTTTTGACCCTAATTTCTCTTAATTCTTTGTCTGTGCTTTTAGCTGATCTTCTGTTGAGGCTAATATTTGGTAAGAGATGTGTTGGATTTTTCAATTAAATTATTCCATATATGATCCGTCCTGCCTATCCTCTTTCAGCCTTTTGGATCACCAAATACCAGAGAAGATTTATGAAATAGATTAAGAAAAACATACGCACATGAGGAAAGTAACATTTACAAGGATAAAGCTTCCATACAACATGCACGCATCAACGTTCCTTGAATAAGAAAATTAATAAATAATTAACAAAACTTGCTACATGAAAGAGAGTTATTTAATAGACGCAGAAAAACTTGAATGTGCTTTTTTTGGATAGTTCTTATTTATTGCGTTTCTTGGGAGAAAGCGTGGAGTCCTTTATTATTTGACTTCCAATAATGGAACGTCTTTGTTATTATTTTTATATTATTATTTTTACGAAATGCCTTTTTCCATAAACTAGGAAATGCCCGTAGGCCAAAAGAATCTTTGTTGTTAGATTCCCAATAATTTTGGGTATCCAATGGATATTGCTCAGAGGTCAAAAAGGGTGAAAAGATCATTCTATTGACTATTGGTGGTAAGACGAAGACGGAACCGCATCCTCTGGACTTCGGAGAGAGAAGTCCAGTGGTCTTCTTGCGATCCGAGCCGTGCGATATAATCTCAACGGTTAAATTTTTTTCGGGCCTATCAATCTGGTACTATTCACGGGGCACCCATCATCATTGAGATTAAATCGGACGGCTCTGATTATCAGAAGACCACTGGACTTCTTTCTCCGAAGTCCAGAGGATGCGATTTCAGACGAAGACAGTCTTTTTTTTCAGAAAAGTAAAAAAAAAATAATAATAATAAAATAGAATGAAGAGATTATCCTTTTCAATTATTACATACAAACACTGACGCAGCGTTTTCATGTGCGAGAAACGAGAAAGAAAATGGGGGTGTTTGGTTACTACAGCAGTGCCCACCCAATGTATGGGCAGACTTTAAGATGTGAAAATATTTTTTGACATTAATATGTTATTCATGGGTTTGTACTTTTTACATAAATTCCACATGCAACTTAAGTCCCATGAGGATTAATTGAGAGCATCTAAAGTTCGAACAGACACGGCCACCCGATGGGTGGAAATTTTTTTAACAAATTATAAAATCATCAAAATCAAAACATAAAAAATGTATTTTTAAGCATTTTAGTATTTTACTAACCAATGTTACATGACAGGTCTTCTAAGCAACTCTGTTAGTTCTTTCTCTGGAAACTTTAGTTATTCGAAAATTAATATTGAATGTTAACAAAAAAACCTATGTTGAAATTGAAATCAATTTTCCAATGCTATTGCTATTTTTATCAGACATGCTATTTTATAGCGATAATCAATACCATTTAATAAAAATTGAGATAGACAAGGCAGAAGATTTGGGTAAGCCAACCAATTGATCAGGTATACCAGACCGAAAGGTGGGCACCGCCTCAGCCCCGGGCAATAGGGAAAAAAGGCAAATAACTAAACCAAGTGCTATCTGCTCGGACGGGATAAGCATTCTCCTTCTAAAATCAACAAAGAGTAACAATTTCATGGTGAATAAATCAAATTAATCCTTAGAGCAGTGTAGAAGTCAGATCGGAAAAAAAAAATCAAAATATATGAGAACCAAAATTTCATGATTAGAAAATCAGTAGACCTGATGAGCCAAAGGGTCGGGGTCCAATATCACCAAACTATGAGACAATTTCTGCACTTACTATGTGACAATTTTAAGTACACTAATACACATTATACGAGCTAAAAGAAAATTAATTTCTCCAAAAGCTGCTTCCTTCATTTCTCTCTCCCTCAAAAGAATATTAAAAAAAAAAACATGGAATGTTGTATTTTCCTAATACACATCATCCGTACATTTCATGCCGGCAGTGCATGAGTAATATATTTGGAAGGATAGATTTGAACATAAAAAGATTTTGCAGGTCTAGAGCTTGAAATAAGAAAGTAAGATATTTGCACTTGAAATGTCGTATTTATCGCCTCTGTAAGTGATGGGAAATGGTTATATATAAAACGATATCTCAAGTCCTTGCCCTGATGAAAAAAAAAGGAAAAAGAAGCATACTCTTGTAAATATTTTTGATTCTTCAGAAACAAAAACAGCTACAAAAACCAAATAAAAGCTAATCACAACCTGATTCTGAATTTTTCTTTTGAACTTGTTGTCGGTGTCTAGGCTCTAAACATTAGCATATCAAGCTATATTGGCAATATACTGTACTGACATGTTTTTTTATTTAATATTTGAGTAGGCATGAACGGGTGGGTCTCGTATCAATTGAAGACAGTAACCATTGAGTTTAGAAATAAAAGTTACTAACAAATTAGGCCATGGCCCATTAAATTAGGTTCTCACTATGATTATAATAAATAAATCCTACTGGCAGAAGCAAAAATGAATAGCCTTTTTTTTTTTCCTTTTTTTCAACTTGTTTAGAATACCTGCCCAGCCTTCAACTTCTCATAGTAAGACTTAAGCTTAGCCGTCCTTTCCACATAAGAAGCCTTCTCCTGAGTATTTTATAAAAAAAAATAAGAAGATCGAGAGTGAGAAGATAACATCTCAGTGAAAGAATTGACATGATGATACAACCATCAGTAAAACAAACTTGCTCAGACATAGATTTTCATTTGGCTCCTCCAGCTTTGCCAATCTGGTCAACATTTAATATAATGATCCTTAATTCACACTATCTTAATGTTAATTGAACCAGTATTAAAATTTCATTAGAGACAACACAGAAACAATCTCAAAGTATAGGTTGGAATAAGGATCAGAAACCAAATTCAAGACAATTACAAAGATGAACATGGTTTCTATACAGGATTGAGCAGCAATACCACAACGCACTTAATTTCAGTACATTAACACCATTTAAAATAACTATTATATCTGTATTTGGTAATAAGAAAATTAGTTTAAACATGAAGAAATAACACACAAAAATAGTAGATAAAAAAATCTTACAGCAGCGACACTCTTGTTGTTGGGATGGCTCTCCTTGTATATAATCCTAAACTTCTCCCTGCATTCAGAATCCACACAAACATAAAATCGGACATAAATATAAAAAAAAAAGAAAAAAAAACTGTAAAATATACCGTAAGAATCAAAATATCACAACTACAATGAATTAATTAGTTTCGAATAGTGCTTACATGAAGAGAAAGAAGGCACATAATTTCCCTCGTACATATCCTTACTTTCCACATACATTGCTTCCCTGAAAAATTCAAAATACAATTAACGCATCAGCATTTGTAAACATAGCTGTAGCATCATTTGCAAAGAAGTAAAAGAAAAAAAAAACTGAAATCTATGACGTATTTCTTATATTTCAAATCAGCCATTCACTCAAAATCATAAATAAATGAAAAAATATAAGATGATTTTCATTGGATCCAGAGTATCTTTTTACTTGAGCAAAACTAATCTGTCTCTGATCAAAGATATGATATGTGTTCGCACTGGCTCTGGCTCTGCTTTGTACATTGGATGAAACATTCAGTTTTGCGTGCCAGAAAAGTGGAAGGCAAAAGAAAATTAATCTTAATAATGTGAAATTGAAAATAGCAAAATAAAGAGAAAAACCTAGAGCTCAGAGAAGGTAATCGGTGTGGAGGAGAAAGACCTGGACCTCTTGCTTCTTCAAATTACAAACATTCTCAACGATCTCAATTATCTCAAGTTCCGACACTTGATCCTCAGAATTAATCATCACAAAACTAAATTCAGTACAAAAGCAAATCTAAAAAAATAGAAAGCCAAAAAAGAACTTAATCACAGACATACACGGTACCTTTTTGGGAGAGATCTAAGCCTCTTTCTTCTGCTCATTCATGTACTTGGCCTCGACAAGGAAGGAGGCTGAGCGCATGGTGTCGCCCACGGACTCTTTGGCGATGACAATCTTTTTGAGGATAGATCTGAACTACACGGCGAGAGCATCACTCTTCTTCTTGAGCAAGGCATGGCCGCGCGTCGTCCCTACCAGGCGCTACTTCATCACCCCAGCATCGTCACCGTCAGCACAACGTCTTGGTACTGCACGACGTTTGTTTGTGGTACTTGTCGGCGGCGTCCTAAGGGGTGGAGAGAGAGAGAGAGGAGGGTTCTTCGCCGCCCCAATTCTTGTACTTTCCTGTAAAAAGATTAAAAACTTTCGATTGGATTGGGTTCAGATGGGGAGCGAGAGAGATATCGTGGGAGAATCAACAAATTATTTGAGAAAATCGTGCAGATTGAAAATTTGAAAAATCAAATCCAAAGAAATATTTTTCCTTTTGTGCAGCAATTCAAAATGGGATATTTCTTGTGCGCAGAGAGATGTGTTAAGGCAGCTGATTTGGGAAATAAAAATTAAAGCAAACCTACCGCAGCGGAGCGGAGGTAGAGCATTTGGGGGCGAATAAAAATTAAATATCGTTAAAAAATAAAATGTCGAAGCGGAGAATCGAACTCGCTTCCCATAGCTACGCAAATTTGATACAAACCATCAGCGCCATGACCCTTTGCTGTCAAAGAGTCTGACCCTTAGCATTAAATACAGATCTAAACCGTAGATTGCACAGATCAATGGTTTTTAATTGATGTTAACAATTGTTTGAACCCCTTTGGTGATTTTTGTTATGACCTTTCTCTAGGTGCATTTATAAGTAGTAGAGATATATAAAAACAAACAGGGCCAAAAGGAATAACTTCTCTGTTCCTCAGTTTACGTTGTCAAACATCCTTTGCATAATATGGAATGAAGTGGAAGAACCGATAGCATCAAAAGAGGTGGTATAAATTAAGTAGGTGGCCCACAAGTGAAATAAAAAATAAAATAATATTTTTTCAAATTGTAATGACAAATAATATTATGATTACTAACACAAATAATAATTAAATAATGATTTATACCATCACTCTACTTATTCCACAATCAAACACCGACAACATAACTTGACATAAAAATTTATGCTACATAATTTATTCCTCTATCTATTCCTCAACCAAACGCCTCCAATATGTATATCTCAGTAACGTATTTTTGCTGTTAGTTACCTTATTTGTCATTCCATTTTCGCATCAATTAATGACAACAAAAATCTCCACAAAGTTTTGAATGACAGATAGTCTATCACAGCGGATAGCATATAGGAGACATTTTGTGATCGCTATTTGATCAAATTATAAAACATTATCAATTAAAATATATTTAAATTTTCATTATATTTTTTATTTTGAGAATATAATTATATTGATTCTAAGAATTTCTTAATACATAAAGTTATATTTAAAATATCATGTTTACTAATATTCAATATTAAAATAATCTAAAAGTGCGTCAAGTGTGTTTCTAAGATACAAAGATATATTACTGTCAAAATATTAAAATAGTTTATTAATGACGGCCAAATCGCATACTTTTTGTACAACTGCTTGACCATGAAAATTTTAGAATTTGGAAAACTCATGAAAATACAAAAGTTGTAGCTTATTTCGTAAACTTTTCATAGAATTTTGAATCGCACCAATCAGAGTCCATATAAGAAAGATATATATGTCTAAATTATTAATTATATAACAACAAATACAAATTGTGTAACTATATTTCGCTAATATACCGCTATGGCACCATTGTTGCTGCTATTTTTCGCCATTTTGGCTGTTTGGAAAAGATTACTAGATATATACTTTTCTTAGCAACATAACAGTCTTCCAACTAGAACTGCTATAGCGCTACTAGCGAACGTCTATTTTATGCTTCAAATAACCTATTCGAATCATTTGATATTTTCTCCAAGTTGTTGAAATCTTGTTAGAAATTAAATTTATATTTCTTTTCAGATTTTTTTATAATATTTTCAGAAAGTCTTAATCTATTTAGTTCAACATCCTCCAATAACAATATTTTAAAAAATAAAAAATAGTAAAAAATATAAAATTATATTTTGTACGAGATTTCATTAATAAGAAAATAAATAATTCATTGGAACAGGAAATTCTAGAACGGACGCTATATATGTACGGGACAATCCGTGCTTTGCAAAGTATTCAAATTTTCAATAATACTCTGATTATATTTATGGTATATCCACTTCAAAATTTTGATAGTTGACATTAGAATTTGCCTCAAAATTAAAATATGTCAATAATCATTTAATTACAAAAAGAAATATCATGAGAAAAGCCAAACTTTCAGTGTCTTGATCGTATCCTGAGACACAAAATCTTGATACAGATCTGACGGTCCAAAACTCTAAAGCACAACCTCTCCGTGCTTTAGATTGATTCATAACCATTTTCTTATTAATATTTCTTCTGCATCTCAGGTTCTTCAAAATCATTCTTTTTAAACTAGAAAAAAAATATAAAATACATATTAGAACAAATAAGAAGAAATAAGTTTGACCGAACGAATAAAGACACAAGTAATGTGATGTGATAATTTCAAAAAAATTTTAATCATTAACTCTTTTTATGGATTGTTGCTTTTAATCAATTTGACAAGTATTTTGCTAGCTAGTTGCGTTGTAGTAGGCCGTGAACATTTAAAGACAACTAATACTGTAATACACACCTTAATTAATGCAACTACAATTGACTTGCCAGTTTGATTCAATCCTTTTAGCAAATTGAATCTCTTAATTTGTTTCTCTTTTGACAATTGCCTAATTTCAAATCAGATAAGCTTCATTCGGGTCAGAATTTTGATCTTGTTCTTTTCATGCTAAAGTTGAAATCGGTGTAAATTGTTTCAAATTTCATTTTTCTTTTTTTTTGCTCCAGAATATTTCATTCCAGACCAATATCTTTCGCGCAAGAAAAACGATGACATCTCACATCTACCTTTTGACTCCTCTACTAGAACCGTGATTATACGAACATCGAGTATGCAACGAACGACAAGAGTTAATAACTTAATATTTCATTTTTTTCTTTTTGTTTTCAGCTGATAACAAAATTGTGCATATCCAACGAACGAAAAGTCGCATCATTATTTTTGCACCAAAAAGAAAAAAATGTTTACCGTGCCATTATGCGAGTTATAGATGACTGGCAAAGGATTGAGCCTGGCATTGTGGATCTTTTTAATTGATCTTTTATTCGTCTGCCATTGTTTAAACTCAAATACAATGTTCATATTCTTCTTGACCCTAATTGCTCTTAATTCTTTGTCTGTGCTTTTAGCTGATCTTCTGTTGAGGCTAATATTTGGTAAGAGGTGTGTTGCATTTTTCAATTAAATTATTCCATATATGATCTCCGTTCTGCCTATCTCTTTTGGATCACCAAACACCAGAGAAGATTTATGAAATAGATTAAGAAAAACATACGCACATGAGGAAAGTAACAGTTACAAGGATAAAAATTCCATACAATATGCACGCATCGACCTTCCTTTAATAAGAAAATTAATAAATAATTAACAAAGCTATTGTTATCAGACCTCATCGTTCATGCTTAACAACCATTTTAACAGTCCTGTTATTGTCTTCCTCCACAATCTCCCTCAGCAACTCATCAGTAATATCACCACAGTTCACCAGTCCAGCATTTGAATCCTCTATATATTGCCCTGATAAAACCATCTTAGACAGCTGAGCTTTCTTTTTGTTACTCTCATATTTGTTCTCCTCCCATGAACCGGCGGCCAACAGCAGATAGACATAAACCATCTTCTCTTGACCCGGCCGATATGCACGAGCTATTGCTTGCTTAGTTTTGGAATGATTCCACTCAGAATCGAGAAGCACTATCCTCGATGCAGCTGTCAGGCTGATCCCCTCAGCACATGCATTGGTTGAAGCTAGTAGGACCTTTCTTTTTCCCTCCTTATCTCCATTGAAGTTATCAATTATTTCAGATCGCTCTGAGAGATCTTGATCTCCATACAGAAATAATATCTCATTCCCTTCGCACCATCCAAATACAGATCCTATCAATTCAATCAAGAGTTTTAAAGGCTCAAGATTGTGAGAGAACACTAAAACCCTTTCTTTTGTCATTAAGGACTTCAGAATTACATCGATCACAAAACTTGTTTTCGAACCCCTAGAAAAAAATTTTCTTTGACTGCCTATCTCCTTTATCTCATTTTCAGTGAAGAAAGTTTTTGCAGCTTTTGATGTGTTGACAAGACATGGATGGATTGCCCCAACTGAAACAAGAAATTCAATCTCTAGAGGGTAGCGGGACCTTGTTTTGTAAGAGTTTTGCAATTTTTGCAAAATCTTTTCTTGGGGCTTAGTACATTGGAGGAAGATGGTGTAGGTTTCAAGACCAGGAAGGTTTTGCAACTTTTCACCATTGAAAGCATTGATAAAACCAGATGTTATCTTCCTCAAGAGGTCGAAACCATGTTTTCTTTCTATTCTATCATGAGACTGAATCTTATTCCCGATATTCTCAACAAACAATCTCTGTGCATGTTTCTCTTCGTTTTTTGGTTTCCTTCCCCGCCTTTTGACATTATCCAATTCAACATTATCCAATTCAGTTATAACATCTCTAACAAAATGAGGTCTGGCAAGACATAGCGTGTTGAAGTACTCTTCAAAATTGTTTTGAAAAATTGTGCCCGATAAGATAATCCTGGAGTCAGTGTTCACCTTCATCAAAAGCTTTCTCAACTTAGATTTGGTGCTTCTTGGATTGTGGCCTTCGTCTAGCACCAACAATCCCGGGCCGGTTTGTAAAATATTTGACATAAACTCATAATATTCATTCCTTGATTCCCCATTCATAAGAGAAAAGAAAGAGGGATATGTCATGAGAAGAACTCCTGGATTTTCATGCCACAGCTGAACTTTTTCTAAGGAATCCATAATTCGAATTGCCTTATTGCTTGGCCGACGGTGGGCATCCAAATAGCCCTTTGTCTTTCCAAAGAGTGTTCTCTTTGGGAACGATATATCTTGATGGATTATGTGTACTGGGACTTTGATTCCCCATTTCTCAAATTCCCTTTCCCAGATGTGAATGGCACTTTTTGGAGTGAGCACTAATGGGTGGCTTTGAGGAAACATTGCCAAGTAACTTACTAGAAATGTGATAACTGTTAATGTTTTACCTGAACCTGGAGAGTGAGAGATCACACAACCGCCAGTATTACCATTTTTGTTGTTCATTTTTTCAGGTTCTAGCGAACCAATGAGGTTCTTCCAGATAAATTCAAAAGCTCTTCTCTGGTGTGGCTTCAGTTTAGGCTCAATTTCGAGGATTGGGGTCCAAATATTACAATATTTTGACTGGTTGGGTTTCGAAGTTGGTGTCTTTAAAAGAGAAGGGTCTATTTCAAATGGGTTGTTCCTTGAGCTAGCTCTGTCTGTTGGCATTTGTTCTTTCATCTGCAAGGTCTTAATGGAGGAAATAAATTAAGCTTCTTAAGAACAGAGTTGCTTACCTTTCTAACAAGTAAATGAACCATTGTCTACATAGTCCTGTACTATGCATAATTTCTTAGCATTTTTGTACTTATGTTTGCAGATGATGGATTTACTGTATGCATGGGATTTATTGGTGCCAATTGTACGATGAATTAGAGTTTTGATCATAGGCTTGTGGTCCCATAGTAGAGCTCAATTAGCAAAATCTAACTAATAAACCTAATAAATCACAGAAAAGTAGCAAAAACATGACCGTATTTTAGTACTGGGTTTGTAGGCTTCACTACCGAATGTAATTACTAATTCAACAGCACTGGACCAAAATTCATGAATTTCAATCAGTGAAGAGCAGAAAAAAACCCACCATTAATATAATAAGCAAAATAATGTAAAATTTGAGGGGTAGAGATATAGACAAAATTAAAAGGTTACTTGAAAGAAGAATTTAAAAGAACAACTTTAAAGCTTACCATAGGTGGAAAAATGTCTCTAATTTCGGTTTGGACTACATTGCATTTCTTGCATATTAAGCCAATCTGTTCATTGAGGACACAATCATGCACACACGATTCTTCTTTATCTTCTCTAATAGCTTTCTCATCTACAGACTCTGAATTCTGGAAAACAATATTATTTACCAGTAAGTTGTATCAAATGAAATTTAAGAATACATCAAGCCAAAAAATTCAGAAATTATTAAAGATTGAGATGCTATTATTTGTCGCAGGATAAATGTGGTAATGCAAAAAATGTTTATCCAAAAACACAAAATAATACTACACATTAGGCATCTTGTCAAGCTGTTCTTTCTAAAAAAATAAAACAGTGTACAACTTTTGTAGGTCGAAAGTAATTAAGTTTAAGCCTATTGTCAAAGCATCAGAATGATGCTCTCTGTGTCTGTCAAGAAAAAGAAACCGAAGTCCAGCCATGTCGTACACTCCCTCACATAATTGCAAGGAAACAGATTCCTTTCTCATATTGTTGCTTGAAAACCCTAACCCCAGACTGGAAGTTCTCTCAACGAAAAACATAAGAAACTCTTTCCAGCAAAAATGAGTACACATCATATCAGAAAAATTACTCATTTACCCTTTGCAAGCTTTTAAATTTTAACTCAATAAATTTGCCCCTCCAGAGATAAAGGTGGCAAAAAAGCTCGTGGCTCGCTCGAGGTTGATTCGACTTTTATTTGAAATTGCCTCGATTCGTTTGGGCTCAAAACTAATTTGGCTCGCTCAAATTTAACTCGAAATTAGCTCGATATACAATTTTATTAATTAATTTGTTATATTTAGTACATAATTTGATATATAATACATTTAATTCTTACTTATATTTATAATTATTACATTTAAATTCTTATTATAAAATTTTAGTTTATAAACAAAAATATCATAAAAACTGATAAATATTAACTAATTTGTATATTAGTTGCTTAAAATATATGTAAAAATTTCTAGAAATTTAGCTCGACAGCTCGTTAAGAAACATGAAGCTAGCTCGATTCGATTCGATAAAACTCGAATTAATTTCAAATCAAGCTTAGACTAAGGTCAGCTCGCTCGAACTTGATTCTTTGCCAGCCCTATCTGAGATTATGCCTAAATTTTCAATTTGGAACTCAAACCCCATAAGAAAATGATACATATTTAACTTAAAGAAATTCCTTATCTCTTCTATATCTGTAATGCAAATTATTTTTTTACATTGTAGTTTGATTGGAGATCATCAGAGATCATACAAATATAATTATTACCAAAATAAATCTAACGATCATAATGCAGCAAAACGAGGAGTAAATTGGAGATAGCAAAGTCGAAAACAAGAACAAAATCCCATGTACACAGGGTTATAAAGGGGAAATGCAAATTAGTGGCATAGTTGATTTGGCATACTAACGGAAAGAGGTATCAACTTATCAATAGGCACAGCTGATTTATAATACAACCACAGATCATCTGATATTTTCAAGATTTGGGGATACATAGAAGACCTTTTACCCACTCGTTGTACTAAAAGGTTTATAACAACTGTAATATTGATTTTATTATTTTTGTGGTGGTAGATTTGTCAAAATACAAGCAAATAATTAAATATGTCAAATTGTGAACAGCAATTATGGTTACATGTTCAAGAATGGAAGTGAACCTTTTTGTTTTATCTTCTATTGCATTTTATAATTATTGATGCACTCATGGAGCTCTCTCTTGAAGCTGTTGATATTGTAACAATCTTATTGTGATTTTAGTGAAAAAAAGGACCAGCTTAGGAACTACATGCACACAATAGATTTGCATCTAATTGCCACTACGAAATAGTGCCACTGGAAATTATGTTTCTAAAGAGAGAACTTATTTGGAAAAAGTACCATAACTCCAAGTGATCTGTTTTATAATCTGGTCAGCACACAAAGTAATTAAAACTAAACTAGCAATTAACATATAAATAGTACATGATAAAAAACCTTTTTTTCTTCTTCAAGAGCAAGCATGTTTAAGCAATTGTCCCTCTCTTCCCAGAGGTCCTCATATTCATCTTTCTCCTCCTTGATTTCGCCATCGCTATCTGTTGGAGGCCACGTGAAATCTTCTTCTATTGTATAGTACCCTGGCTCAGATGCACAGGCTTCCTCATCGTGCTGAGAATCCAGCTTAACCTTTTTGTTCATGCAACATCTAATGTCAGTCATAAGCTCCTCTATGAAATCTTCACATTCCTTGGTGCTGACATGATTCATTTTTGCACCATATTTCTCATTCAGCTTATATGGTTGCCCTTTGTTTCTTCGCATTCCTTCATCTTTCAAGAGCTCGTCTGTCGAATCACCATGTTTCTTACTGAAGTAATTTCCTTTTGCACCATGTTTCTCGTGCAGTTGGTATGTCGGTGTTTCATTTTGCATTTCTGGGTCCTTCATGAGCCCTTGTACAAAATCGTCGCATCCCTTAGAAGTGAAATATTTTTTTCTTTTGGCACTATATTTCTTATACAGTCGATAATGCCTCATTTTTTCCTCTTTCTGTATCGTCTTTCGTTTTGAATTACCTTTAACAGCAGAATTACTCACAGCCTGATAATGCCTTCTATTTTCCTCTTCCTGTATCACCTTTCTTTTTGAATTACCTTTGACAGCAGAACTTCTCACATCCTGCTTGTCTCGAAGCGTCCCCTCTTCGTTTGCAAGTTTTTTCTTTGGCTGAAACTTGGAAGAAGAGGGAACATCTGCAGATGGAGCATAGGAAGAGCGGCCGAAATTGTGAGACATATAGCAAGAAAGAAAATCTGGTTGGATTCTTTCACGCTTCGATCGTCTAATACTCATTTCTTCATGTACATTATCTGCAGTACACACTGCAAAACTCTCCTCAATAGCCCCAGTCAAGGCACCTTTTTCTTCCATGCATGTGGGTTCAATGGACAACCTCTCAACTTTAGGCCTAATAACACCATCAGAATACATAAAATTGACTACTTTCATATTAGCAGTCGTGCCATTTGGGTCCACATAATCTTCTTGGACAATATAAAAAACCCTATCTTGCATGATCTTCACTTCGATCTCACCACACAAAGTGGAGAATACAAGAAGTGTTGCTATTGAGGGAGCGAAGGTGTCAGTGAAGTTGAAGAGCTTGGTTTTGTTAATAGAATTTCTATTTTTAGTTGAACTTGAAAAGATGTTTCCGTGTTTGTCTGGTTTGTGGCAAAGTCTTTGGAGTATCGAGATATGGTTGATCTTCACCAGTGTTATACTTGCGTGGTCACTCACAAGCTTTTGCATGTGGATTGAGCCATCATATTTGTATGGCATGACAGCAAAAACACAATTGCATGTGTCAGCATGAGATCGTTTGATTTTGATGATTCTTGCATCGAGCCACACCACATTCTGGAAGGAAAAATATGCATGCATGAGATCTCAGTGCAGATAATTGATAAAAAAAAAGTTATATAAGAGAAGTCCATTAGTTGACTAGCAGAACTATGTTACCTTCTGTAATCATCAGATCTGGCAGTTGTAAATAATGATTAATACCATATTTGTGATAACTGATTACTTCAGCTCAATCAAATAGCCACACAAATCATGCATGTTCAGAGTTTTATGTATGCTAAATTGCTAAGTAATTTGTTGCGTAGTTTTTCTTATTTACTTTTAATTTTGAGTGAATTCAGACAATATTTTAGTCAATTATTTCTTTTAAGGGGGGAAAAAGGAACAATTTAGCCTCTCGAACAGAGATCTGTATGACTTTAAGCCAAAAGTCGGACTCCTTTTGATAAAAAAAACAAGTAATAATCCACCTTTTAATTTGATTAAGCCATAATTTGCACAATCAGATAGCAGCATGGATCTAAAAGATTGAATGTAAGAATTATTGTTGGGAGCAAATTAAATAGCATCTTATCAATATTTAGCCCCCACATCGGCACACATGTTTCTTGCTTAGTTATGTGAGATAGTTTTATCCATGTAAGATAATGCATAAAAGTTGTTTCTCATCTCCCAACGTAAATTGTCGCATGATGGATAGACGAGGTAGATTTTAGCCAAACTGCGTGCATGTTTATCTTAGGAATTACTCTGTTGTCAACAACAACAAAAAGGTAAGGTGTATAAAATGTGAAAGTGTTGGAAGAATATAGTGTACCTGAGGTAGGGACTCGTCTGAATTTGATGAAGCTGGCTGAGGCAAAAGCACACATACATCGATGCCAGGTCTTAGAAAATTACAACAATCAAGAGATGTTGCCTTCCTTGACCGCATGCGCAAGAAATCGGTATGGATATTGACTAGCACCATTGGTATAGGATGCTTAGTTTGAACAGATATATTCCCGTCATATATGGAAATAAGATCAACTGGATGCCAAGAGCCTTTATGAAATACCTCAAATGCTGCAAGGAAACCATAAGTCAAACACTAAACATGCATTTGGAAAAAGATCATGAAGAGAATTGTCCTCTGTTTTTTTTTTTTTTTCTTTTTGCTTGCCAACTCCAGTAAGAAGATGATATGATAAAACTAATAATAATAATTGTACATGTATCAACATAATTAAAACTATCAAAAGTTCAAAACCTTAATTATGGTCCTAAAAAGTTACATGCAACTACAAATTTCCAAAATTTTGTCGCCGGCCTTATTATTCCCTCTAGAATCTTAGATGGCCTACATTTCTGGAGTTGGCAAATATCTACATCTCATCACTAAAATATGTTTCCTAAGTAATCACCTTTCATTTCTTAACCTGGAAATAATGAATTGGGCTCATCTAAGCACTGAAGTGCACCTGATCAATTAAACAACAAGAGTCTAGCTACAAACAAAAACAAAGCAAAAGAGACGTACCCTAATTCCTAAAGCTGCATTTCATTTACAACACTAAGCCAATTTATTAAGTATTCTACTCAGGTGAGGTTTATGCACTTACGAATTTGATGATCAATTGGATAGCTAGGATCAGACGGCGCTTCCTTCTTCACCATTTTCCTCAGAGAATCGACGCAATCAAAGCTCGTTAGAGACAGATTTCCAACTTGTGGCTGATCGGAGAAGGGGAAGAACCATGCTCCAGTGTGGAGAGAGAGAGAGAGAGGAACTATGGGAGAGAAATGATAAGTCAGAAATGGAGTGAACGGGTTCCGTGCGTTTTTTCTGTCAGAAGAAAGAAAGAAGACCAATAATCTGTGACAGATTTCCAACTTGTAAATGTGTTGCGCTTAGTATAGTATGAGCCAGACACTGATCTTGCATAGACTTGTTACATAAAAGACCTCTTTGAGAGACGCAGGAAACCTGGATGTGTTTTTTTTTTTGTGGATAGTTATTATTGTTTTTGGTATGTGCTTATTTATTGCGCGCTTGGGAGAAAGCGCGGAGTCCTTTATTATTTGATTCCCGTAGTAATGGAACATCTTTTTTATTATTATTATTTTTATTTTTAGGAAATATTTTATTTCTTTTATAAACTAGGAAATGCCGTCAACGGATGGGTCTTTGTTGTTACTTATTAGATTCCCAATAATTTTGGGTATCTGACAGACATATTGTTGCAGATCTCAAAAAGGAAGGAAAAATCTATTCTATTGACAAAGCCTGAAAACAGTCTCCTTTTCAATCAGATTCAGAGCACAGATGCAGTTTTCCAGGTTGAGCCCGCTAGATTAGATTTTCGTGTGTCTGAGAAAAGAAATGTAAAATTGTAAATCTAAGTAACGTCGTCGTTTACTCTTTATTTATTTATTATTATTATTTTTTTTTTTGGAATGGTACCTTATTAGTCATTCCAATTTCGTAGCAATATAAAAAAATGGTAACAATTAAATTCAGCAAAATATTTCCAGGCCTGAATTATGCAAATTAAATCATATACCTTTATTTTGAAAAGAACAATTTCTCTGGTCTATTAAATACGTGGAGATAAAATATAGAGGTGTAACTAAATAGATATTTATCATTTACGTCCATATTCATATTCGTATTTTTATCTATAAACCTATTCATGTCTCCATATACGCAAAAAAATAATACGATTAGGAGATACAATTTTAGTTTCGAATTGTCAAAGTAATATGAATATTCGGATTATCCGAATTCAAATTCACATTAATAAAGCTTTTATATGGTTTTCTTATTTGTGAGACGATGTTAAATGTCAAAATTTCCACTTTTTTTCTTTTTTTGAAACTCTCGCATTTTCTATACTTAATTATTTCCTATAGTGAACATCAACTAATCATGTTTGCTTACAATTTTTTTTTTCATTTGAAAATTTTGTTTTATTACTAATCTGTATTTGAATACGAATCACAATACTTCAATTATCTACTTTTCCTTTTAAGATGGATGGATTTGATTTAAATTTTGGCATCCGTTTAACTTATGAATTGATATCCGTATCTGCTTAAACGCTGATAAGATAGATCTCATTTATTAAATATTTTCTTTAACTTCTAGATCATATTCTGCTTATATGATCCGAAGACATATATATACAATTAAATGCTATGTTAAGATAGATTTACTGGTTATTGTCTATCACTTTTATTATGTTTATTGTCTCATATTTTACGCAATTTAATGCATTTATGTGTCTTAAATATAAGCGGATGGAGTTTTGTCCCATAAGAATTTTCACATTTTTAATTTTGTACCATCGATCTAAACCGTTCAATTTGTTCTTATATTGAAAACTTATAAAAATAAAGTTTTATATTTTAAAAAAAAAATTTTGGTTTATATTTTTTAATTTTTTTTGCTTTTGTTTTTATTTTGGTATTTTAGAAATCCCATGATGCAAAATTATAACCATCTAAAAGCAATGACTTCGAAAAATAATGAAAAAAATAATAGAAATTTTCGAAAAAAATATAAAATTTGATTTGTTATAAGTTTTCAATACATTGAACAAATTTAAAGGCTTGAACGAATCGTTCACAATTTAAAACGTGAGAACAATCATATTAGATGAACCCCATCTGTTTCATATATTCACCTATAGCATTTATCCTATTCTAAAAAAGTTCACTATTAATCTATTAACTATTTGTTTGACCCCAAAATATTGTGCCAAATTGCATGAAATAAATATCCATTTTATGGTAAACAAATACAAGAAAGTTCGAAAATCCACGAAAAATACTAAACAAACTCCAAAAATTCCCAAAAAATACCAAAAAATCCCCCATGAATTATGATGAATTATCATAGTTTCAAAATGCAAAAAATGTCAACAGAAAATCCACATTTTGCAAAGAAAACCCCAAAAGACATAAAATTATCAAAATAAATCCATGAGGAATTTCACAAAATTGTTTGAACCATTAAATTCCTTATATTTTTCTGAACCTATCCATAAAATTTTATCCAAAAATGTTAGAAAGTGTTTAATTTAATTTTTGTGCCATCAAATAGCAAGAAACAACAACTAAACACACAAGATCTAGGCTTTAGAGCCATTCACAAGCATTTCATGAGATGAGAGTAGGAGATTTATACCTCTCTTTGTGTAGCAACAAAGAGGCTCGATTCCTTTCACTTGGAGTCGATGGGGTGCGTGCTCCACCACCTCCACCACCAACGGTTGCCTCTAGCCCACCAAGGATCCAACCACAAGCTCCTAGAGAATGCTAGTTCTCTTGAGCTTCTAGCTAATCCAATCACCTCGCTTCTTCTTCTACTAACTAATTTATGGAGAGGAAGAGAGGTGGATTGCTCAACACATGAGCTAAAGGGAGAAGAAAGCCCCTTGGGTGGCGGCTAGGATGGAGGAAGAGAGAGAAAGGGAGACGGGTAGGGTTTTCCCAGAGGAGACCCCTTTATATAGCCAACAACTCTCATCCTTCTTTCCAACTATTTACAAGTTTGCCACTAGGGTTCCTAGCTGAAATTAAAGGGGCTTTATTGGGCTATCTCAAATGTGCAATGGCCCAATAAACTATCCCTTTAATTGCCTTTTCATTCTTCCTTAAATCGGGCCTTTAATTAACCAATTAAGTAGAAGCCCAATTAGCTCAAACTAATTAAAGTAAGTTGAACATAATTAATTATTAACTCATTAATAATTAATTTAGGATTAGCAAATGCATTAAATTATTTCCATATGATCCTTTTGACTTAATTAATTATAACTGTTCATAACGGTATATAATTAATTAATCAACTTATCATATTTCACAATACTAACTGTTGCGAATAAACAATTAATGCACAGTGTGGTTAGAGTCCTATTTGTGCGACCCTATTTGAGGATTTATGCTATATTGGCCATGAAAATAAATCGTTATTTATTTTCAATAATCATAAGCGGTATCTAGCAACACATTATGATTCCCAATTCGCATAAATAATGTACCGTTACAATATCTTTATCCTGCATAAGAAATATAAGTATTTCCTTGTCTGATTCTTATGTCACATGATATCATTGTATAATCCAAGATATGAATGTGTCATTCTTGCAGATTATACATTTCTTGATTTGAGTTGATTGTACAAGTTGGCCAAACAATCCAAACTCCATCAATGGGCCCAAACAGATATCATCACTCGCTAAGTATATTAATGAGGGACATACGGTTTTCTTGATGAACAACTTTTCCCCGCACAATTCAAGAGAACATAAATAAAGTCCTTATAGCAGCCTTTATCAGGAATCAACGTTAGACGATATTTATTGAACCTATCCTCATGTGGAAAAGGTGAACATCTCAAACATAGAATCAAACTCATATGAAATAAACAATGACGCATAACACAATCCATATATTTATTTCATTGGGTCAAGTCCTGTACTATGTTCCAATAACATACACATATGCAATTAAGTTGGTAACTCCTTACATATGATTTGTAGAACTTAATCATCACTTAACTTGCATACTAATCTTTTATGATAATTAATGTTCCTTGTTAATTATCAAGATTATGGACGGTTTAGATTTATTATTGTCATTCTAATGAATGATCCACAGAGATCTACAATTCAGATCATCAACCTGAATGATCTGTCAATAATAAACTCTAGGAACAAATGATTAAAATCATCATTAACATAAACTAAAATTAAGTCATTAAATATTGATTTCTAGGACATAACTCCAACAATCTCCCACTTGGCCTAAAGTCAATCAATAGTGACTTCTAGCCAGTGAAGAATTTAGAAAAATGTCATATATCCATATATATATACATGTCTCGAACCTCAAAAGACATAATACGCTTAAAGCAAGTCACTCATACGTCCATCACGCATGGATGCACAACTGCATCTCGTGTACCGCTTAAGGTAGAGATTAAGTTAGAGTGTTCGCTGTGTCTGCGAACCTATCCAATTTTGTTTGACTCTATATACATATATACTCCTATATATGTGTTCTTGATCATCATCATGTGAGATCAAGTGATATCGTCATAGATCTTAGTTGGATCACCAATTTAATATTGGGTTCTTCAAGTTTAAGCTATGGTTCGAGATGCACAAAACCATATTAGCTTGACTGAGAACTTCTCGATCCATACTACCTTCTTTCATTGCTTCACAAGTTGCTATATATATTTTGTTTTTGGTGACGGAAACAGTTGTAATATCCCATTTAGAACACCTTCTAAATTTACAACACCACATTTAAACAAAATACGTAGCTCAATTGTATTTATATCAATCTTTCGAAAACTAGCATTAATATAACAATTTACATGAGCTTTCTTTCATCTTATCAGATGAAATATATCATTTTTTCTCATAAGATACTCGAAGATATTCTCGATTATTGTCCAAACGTGTTTTTCTTTGTATCCAGTTGACAACTGCTTGTCATACTCCTTGGGTACAACACATAGGGGCATGTGCATAAGTATGGCGTACGTAATGAAACTCATAACAGAAGGATTCTCGAATTGTATTGTGCACTCTTCTCGAATTGAGTTGCAACACACCGAGTAGAACTCAAGTGTATGCCATACAACGTGGTTAGACATCCTTTACAGGAGTCTATCTTCTCGTGTAACTAGAACACTTTGTCATTATATGCACATTTTGCTCAAACCTGACATCCATCATAATCTATCTCCATAGATTTTGTTTCCTTGGATTTAGGTGACTTGCCCAAGTTCTTAATTGAGAAAACATTCTCCAGTGAGATCTTGACAATATTCATTTTCTTAATGTTATTCCCAATTAATGTCTTGTATCTTGTACAATACATGTAATACAATCATGCTCCCACTGAATATCTTGTCTATATAAGATACTTTTGATGAAGTGCAACTCCTTGACTTCCTTGTCAAAATGTTTATTCCAATTTTCACAATACTTGCTTCAATCCATTAATGGATCATTGAAGCATATATATGTTTCTAACAATACAACAAATCCTTGGTTTGTGTCAAATACACAACAACTTCCTTCATTCAATCGAAGAAGGCTGTTTTGATGTATCTTTCCATATATCTATATATACGAAATATAACTATTGTTAGAATGATCTTTATTGACTTATACACAGCTACAAGCGAGAAGCCGTGCTTTGTACATGGTCAACTTGTTATCGACTTAGACATAGCATCAATCATGAAATTGTGCTTTGTACATAGTTGACTTGCTATCCATATCTATCTTTCCTTTTTAAAGATCTAAATGTTCTAGATGGATCTCTCCTTCTTGAACATTAATTAAGGTCTATACTTTGTTGTTAAATATATGGATTGCACTTAAAGATCATATAGATTCAAACCATACTTGTGGAATCGGGTCTTTCCATCGTTTCTTTATTTATCAACGGATCCTCATAGGTCAAGTACGAGGATGTTGTGAAGCCTATGCACTTTTCAGTTTAGGCAATTCACTCTCGTTGATCTTTGTAGGATTGGTGTTTGAGGTCTATGAACTACTTCTACAGCATCTTGTAGAATAAGTTCTTGATCCTAATGTATTGCACGAGTTTCTCTAACATCATCCATTCATGAGATGTTTGAGTACTCTTTAGAAGCGAGCGTGCTTATAAACTTCTTCCTTTCACAACTGCTTGTGAATTAAGTTCCGCTCAACTCCCACTAAACACCATGTATGGAGTGACAAGTTTCCCATAAAGGTACTTCTTTTAGTGACGCATAAACTCCTTTAATGCTCACTTTACTCCCACTACTTCTTCTTGAGAATGTTATTCCTTAAGATTATGATTAGCAACAACTACTTTGTTCTTATCACGTTCGTAGAAGTAGTACCTTTCGGTTAATTCAAGATATCCTACAAAATATTAAACGTCTTATTTGGGTTCAAGCTTATCAATCAATCGAACCTTAAAATAAGCTTATCAACACCAAATCTTGAGAAATAATACACCTAGAGATCGAATCTCGTAAGATATCTTTCTCAATAGACTTCGACGGAATTTTTATTCAGTATAAACAATATTGTCCTCAAACACAAATCCCTTACATGAGTCGAACAAGTCAATTTGATATATTACCGATCGAACTATATCAAACAATGTTCGATACCTTCATCCTTGGATACATTTTTCAATGTTCCTCATGGAGCGAGTAGTGAAACGTATTTCATACTCTTTGGGTAATATATCAAATTATATGACTTAACTATTTACCATGATCCATCTTAAGACTTTTGCTTTTATTGAATAGTTTTTCAACTTTACTCTTGAAATCATTTTGATCTTGTCAAAAGATTCATACTTATACCATATCAAATAGATACGTTAATATCTACAATGATCGTTGGTCAAGTGGTAAAGTGTCAACAACCTTTCAATTGCACAAGTCCTATAGGTCTATATACATCAATATGTATAAGTCTTAATAAAGTTACTTGTCCTTTAAACCTTCGTAGTTCAAAGGAACTTTTGTCTTTTAACAAACACGATTCGCATGAATTTCAATTGATTTGCAATCAAATTGATTTACGAGCTCCACGTTACGTAGACTCTCATAATGCGATTCTTGTTTATATTCGACTAAGCGACTATTTTACATAAAAGTCAAATACTTTATGTGAAGTCTTACACATTTGTCATTCAAAATTTGTTTATCTATTTCAAGCAAATTCAATCAAGATGCATGAAATCTTATACACAAATTCATAACAATAAGAGAACAACATTTCTCTATTACAAAACATGATCATCCATCATCAAATATGAAACGGAGATAAGGTTTTATGAGATGTTTGGAATAAGGTATACAACCTCAAATTCATAAACAAACTCTTTATTTAGTAAAGATAACTCTACGTATTCAATGGTAGCGGCTTAGACGTATAAGCCATTTCCAAAACTGAGTTTACTTTATTTATCTCGAACTTTCTCTTATTCAGCATTGCCTACACATTTCGTTAAATGCGAGCACATGAACTAGCACCTAATTACTAGTTTGAATTAGAGATAGTGAGATAATTTGAACGACAAAAATCTTAAGGTTTAGAACATCATGGTATTTCGGACAACCTTTCAAATGCCTCCCATAAATGGCAAATGAAACATCTCATGTGACACACTGTCACTAGTGAGGGTCTCAAAGTTTCAACTCATATCTTGGTGAAGTATTCCTTTAATACTTAACCAATTAACTCCATTCCGAATTAGTTTTGAGCCTGCGTCCCGGCAGCTTCACTTGAATTTACATTCCTTTCATTATTTTGGACTGCAACGACTTTTTAGCACTAACAAGTATGCGAACAATATATCCTTTATCCATAGAAAGAGATTGTATGACAATATCAACAATCCTTGATATTGGAGATCTTAATATCTCTAGTTGTCAATTAGTTTCTCAAACCTTTCGGTTCGCAAGCTAATGAATATTTATCTTCTTATAAGAAGAGTCTCTTGGTTAACTCACACTCCATTACTCGATCATAAATGATTGAGTCTATATTTACTTTCTCTAAGAACGTCTTCTTGAGTAAATGGATGAGAGTGTAGAAGTTTAGTCTTAGTCCTTATGAATTCTCCAATTCAAAGGTCTAGAACTTCTAAAATGATATAGGCATTTGCTTTATTGAATAATTTTCGTCGAAACTAATCAATCATTGCGAAGTTATGTTCGGGAAGTCGAGGAATATTTTTGGGATTAAACTTGCTCAAGTTTCTCCTTTCCAAGAACATGTCTTAGGAATCGGTATTACTTCTCCAAGTAAATACCTTAGAAACGAGCTTGTTGTTTTTCAAAGATTGATCGCAACGAAATTAACATATTTAATATCTATAACAATTTCATTTTAAGGTCATTTAGTTTATGCAATGTTTTATTTATAATGATAAACAAAACTCTCACTACATTTATTTAATGTCCCAATGTAGTTGGTTTTCCAAGATCCCCATTTTCATCAAGTAGAGCCTGCTATGGCACGACACCCTACTTAACTAGACAAGGTAGGTTCTCCAACCAATCATATCAACCATACGACTCTTGGTTTGTGAATATCTAAGTATATTTACAAACTTCGCCCCGATGTCCAAGAAAACATGTTGGGTCTATCGATAAGCAATCTCTTTCTATTTGCTCCTAACAAATCTTTTCATTTGTACCCCGACTATCAAGGTTGACAACCATGACGTCCGCTATGGCGGACCGCGCCATGATTGGCTATTGACGTGAAGGGGATAGAGAGAAGGAAGGCGGTCGACTTAATCAATTTAGTTTGGGACAAAATATGTGACTCTTGTTTGGTGGTCGTGTAAGCATACACCCATACCTACATATGAAAATTCAAGGCATTCACAAACAATCACATAACATAAGCATCTCAAGCATTGTCGTGGGTTTGTATGGCTCCCGTTTGCATTAGTCTTCGTCGAATCTCCATGTAACGAAACTAGTCTAATCAAACCCTCCCACTAATTACTAAGATCCTATCTAATAATTAAGGGAAATAAATACATGTGATAAAATCCTAAAACCCGCCTAGGCCTTAGGGGCATGCAAGCCTCACAAGTTACATCAAGAATTAATCAATTATTAATTATCAAGGCACCTTAGGCCACATTACAACCAATCACATGCATTTACAACATTTTACAACACACAAGGCATTGAAATCTTGAGCCATATCAAACCCACATCCTCCTACAAAAACAAGTTAGCACAATATACAAATATATGTCTAAGTTGTTCATAACTAGTGAGCTCTTAAGTGTCTTTGCGTATTGTTTGCTAATTTGTGTTTTTCCATGCAAAGAGAGTTTAACATTCAAACAACTAATTGCTTAAACCCTTTGATAAAATCAACATTCAAAAAATCTAATGGATGAAAGCAAGGAGAGTTCTAATTAACATATCAACTATTTGATTAATTAGAACAAACACCTTTAATTCAACGGGACCCGAAAAAATCAAGAAATTTTTCGGTATCCATAAAATCCAGAAAAAAACATGAGCAATCCTTATCAAGAGACAAACTACTTGTTCAAATTTCGAGAAGAGATCATTTACTAATCGGGAGAACCAAAATTAACAAACTTCAGGTTGTGTATTAAAACACCAGTTTGAAGTTTCAGGTTTTGGCTCAACCTTTTGGACTGTTTGACCATCTTCCAAAAACTTTTAATGCAAAATAATTTTACAGTAAACAACCACAAGTACAAGGCTAGTAACCATGAAAGATTTCTAATTTTACTCATTCAAAATCATCAAGTTAAAGGAGGTTGAATACAAGTCCCTTGTTCTGAAACAGCACGTCGACGAAATTGATTTTGAGTGGTTGGGATACCAAAACTGGTCCGATTGAAATGAAATTAATTTTCATGGATTCAAGACTTCAAAAGGAAGTTTTATATTTAAACACTTTTTCTATAAAAAGTCTCAATCAATACCAGCTTTCAAAACAATCTAATCGGTATAGAAAACCAATCAGACCGATCTTGTCTTTCATTGCTTCAAATAAATAGAAAGACTTCGATCCAAACTATCAAATTGGTATGGAAGGAAGTACTCCAAGTCTACTTAATTCCTAGCCAATAGGTCTCTTTATCAAGATAACTCAGATAATACCCACAAACTCAGATCTGGTCGCACAGGAACCTGTCCTGCGCACCGTCACGAGAAAATTCACTAAAAATCCATAATAACTCGGATTAAAGTGAAACCAGTGGGGAAATGCTCACAATTTGTCCCTATTTCAAATCCATCAAAAGGAAAAATCAAATCGAAAGCTCTGCCATGAGAAAAATACAGAAAACCTTGGAAAAAACAGAGTTCCAGATTGCAAACAAATGCAGCAACTTAATTACTCCACTAATTACTCATTTCTCATCTAATTAATGTGCAAAATGACTTAAATCGACCATGTGCTCTGATACCACTGTTAGAAAGTGTTTAATTTTATTTTTGTGCCATCAAATAGCAAGAAACAATAACTAAACACACAAGATCTAGGCTTTAGAGCCATTCACAAGCATTTCATGAGATGAGAGTAGGAGATTTATACCTCTCTTTGTGTAGCAACAAAGATGCTCGATTCTTTTCTCTTGGAGTCGATGGGATGCGCGCTCCACCACATCCACCACCAACGGTTGCCTCTAGCCCACCAAGGATCCAACCACAAGCTCCTAGAGAATGCTAGTTCTCTTGAGCTTCTAGCTAATCCAATCACCTCGCTTCTTCTTCTACTAACTAATTTATGGAGAGGAAGAGAGGTGGATTGCTCAACACATGAGCTAAAGGGAGAAGAAAGCCCCTTGGGTGGCGGCTAGGATGGAGGAAGAGAGAGAAAGGGAGACGGGTAGGGTTTTTCCAAGATGAGACCCCTTTATATAGCCAACAACTCTCATCCTTCTTTCCAACTATTTACAAGTTTGCCACTAGGGTTCCTAGTTGAAATTAAAGGGGCTTTATTAGGGTATTTCAAATGTGCAATGGCCCAATAAACTATCCCTTTAATTGCTTTTTCATTCTTCCTTAAATCGGACTTTTAATTAACCAATTAAGTAGAAACCCAATTAGCTCAAACTAATTAAAGTAAGTTGAACATAATTAATTATTAACTCATTAATAATTAATTTAGGATTAGCAAATGCATTAAATTATTTTCATATGATCTTTTTGACTTAATTAATTATAACGGTTCATAACGGTATATAATTAATTAATCAACTTATCATATTTCACAATACTAACTGTTGCGAATAAACAATTAATGCACAGTGTGGTTAGAGTCCTATTTTTGCGACCCTATTTGAGGATTTATGCTATATTGGCCATGAAAATAAATCGTTATTTATTTTCAATAATCATAAGCGGTATCTAGCAACATATTATGATTCCCAATTCGCATAAATAATGTACCGTTACAATATCTTTATCCTGCATAAGAAATATAAGTATTTCCTTGTCTGATTCTTATGTCACATGATATCATTGTATAATCCAAGATAGGAATGTGTCATTCTTGCAAATTATACATTTCTTGATCTAGAGTTGATTGTACAAGTTGGCCAAACAATCCAAACTCCATCAATGGGCCCAAACAGATATCATCACTCACTAAGTATATTAATGAGGGACATACGGTTTTCTTGATGAACAACTTTTCCCCGCACAATTCAAGAGAACATAAATAAAGTCCTTATAGCAGCCTTTATCAGGAATCAACGTTAGACGATATTTATTGAACCTATCCTCATGTGGAAAAGGTGAACATCTCAAACATAGAATCAAACTCATATGAAATAAACAATGACACATAACACAATCTATATGTTTATTTCATTGGGTCAAGTCCTGTACTATGTTCCAATAACATACACATATGCAATTAAGTTGGTAATTCCTTACATATGATTTATAGAACTTAATCATCACTTAACTTGCATACTAATCTTTTATGATAATTAATGTTCCTTGTTAATTATCAAGATTATGAACGGTTTAGATTTATTATTGTCATTCTAATGAATGATCCACAGAGATCTACAATTCAGATCATCAACCTGAATGATCTGTCAATAATAAACTCTAGGAACAAATGATTAAAATCATCATTAACATAAACTAAAATTAAGTCATTAAATATTGACTTCTAGGACATAACTCCAACAAAAAAATACCCAAGGGAAGGCCTTCAAATGATTTATTTTGATTGGATAACAAGAATATATAAATGAAATTATGAAAATCGGATGAAAATCCCAGAAAAATCTAAGACCTTGGTTCGTCCGACCCATTGCAGCGGATCCGGGAGGATTAAGATGTCGCTGCCACTTTAAAATTTACGCGCCCTTGATGAGAATCTGGGTGCACCTTTTTCATGCGCCGAAAGCTTTGAACTGTCGTTGGCTCACGGTGAAACGAGCATACCTATGACCATCTCCCTCATTAAACCTGACAGACAGGGCCCGCTGTCAGACCCTTCTTCTCCCTGGGTAAAAAAAAAATGAAGCTCCTACTTTTACCATGAGAAGCCGGTGAAAGAGGTGAAAATGAGCTTTCTCCGTCGACGTGGCGTCCCCTCTGACCACAGAAGCCAAAAACACGCCCTCCTGCCCATGGTTTTCCAAAAACCAAACCCTAGAATGACTGGTTCTCAGCCGTTGATGGAAGATGGAAGGTGTAGATGCTCTCGGGCCATGGATTAAAACCCTAATCCCTGACCTATATATATGCACCAAATTGAAGCCACAAGAGAAGGGGAGGGCAGCCGCAAAGTGTGGATAGGTTTTAGATCCAGTTAATGTGTTTAGTTAGTGTTAGATTGGATAAGACAATATATCGAACACTTTAGAAAACCGAGGGAAAGGTAAAATTGAACGCTGTATCTTTGTAATGATGAAGTTTGGAGTGAAATAAAGAGGTTTAAATATTCAATTTTGTGTCTTAGCATATGATTCATCTCTCTTTCTCTCTCCTTTTCTTCCACTCTTTTCTTCTTAATTTCACTTGGCTACAAGCTTTGCCTGAGGTTTTGCTCAGGTCTAGCTCCTATTTGCTTCGATTGGGGACTCCTCATTCCTAGCCATTTTACCTCGGTTGGAGTTTCTCCATTCCTGGGTAGCATCTCTCTCTCCATGGCTTCGGCCATTGATAGGAGACCTCATCAAACAAAGAGGAGGGGGAGATGCTGCCCAATTGTTGTTAAAATATTGATTTTAGTGTTTAGTGTGTTATTTTAATAGAACGTGCATTAATACATAAAGGTTCAAATCTGTCCAGTAAAAAAATAGGAAATATAAGGTTTTATTTGCATAAAAATACAAATTTGTTCAGGAACAGCAGAAGCATGATGATGTGGACATCAGGGAGTAATATTTCCTATTTTTGGAATTTTCTTTGATTTTATACAACTTAATCAAAGCAGTAGGGGCATTTCATGAAATAAAAATGTTATTCACAAAACTCTGGACTTTTATATAAAAATACTAACACAGAAAGTTTATAAGTTTGTTCTTGGGCATGCTTGCAATTTCTCAGAATTTTACAATAAATATAAAGGCATTTTCTCAATTATTCCAAATATGGGCAGAAATTAAACAAATAAATAAATACTTTACAAAAAGATTAAAAATCTCTTTCCAGTGTTTTACATGCATTCCTTATGCGTGTTATAACACCTTGCAAGTGACTTTTCTTCATTAAAACAACTCCAACAAAATTTACTTAAAAAACAGTAAGGAAATGGTATGAAATAAAAACCTAAAAACTGAGATAAGTGCAAAATACTTGTCCTTACCCTCTGCATCAATTTAAAAGCTTAAAGTACATCCAATCTGACCTATTTTGAGCTCCAAGTCAAATTTTAGAGCTGTAAGTTCACTTACATGCAAAATCAGAAGTCGAACAAAAGTGACAAAATACACATTTCTGCCCTTATGCTCTCTAAACCCAATTACAGTGTTTCAAATTAAAGTAAAGGCATAAACACATATAATTCGATCTCTTGAACCTCTCCAAGCAATTTCTGGCACCTAAAGAAGCTCCCTGTGGACCCCACTGCCATGAGCCAGATCAAACTCAAGTTAACTCGATATGCCTCAGCCGAGTTCTCCTTCTCCCAGATTTCTCTAAGCAAAATTGACCCTCCAGTAGTCTTTAGTGCACCATAAGGACCTTTAAAAACCTATTTCTGGTAGAAGAGAAGAATCAAAGAGCTTCCAGCGCCGTCAATGGCGATCCGTGTAGCCTCAGGGGCAACACGAGGAAATACACGTCTAAAGTAATATTAGAAACCACCATTCTCTTCTCCCCTCCTTCACGTGTCCAACGCACCAAACCTCGACAGCAATGGTGGCCTGAGGAGCCGTAATTTCGCCGGAGAACGATCGAGGACTATTCTGCAAAAGTGTCAAAGCTCGAGGGAGGCAACGGATTCAAATCTCAGATTTTGAGGATTTTCTGTGGTGTTTTGGTGTGGCAGCTCACACCATTCGCTACACGAAGTCCAGAGAAGGGTTAGCCCTCCGCCTACGTCAGCCTGACGTCACCCAATTCAGTCGACGCCAGCGCAAAGCCCAGTCAGCGCACACGTGGACCAATCAGGATTTTTCACATCAGTTAAAACTTTAAAAATTCATTAAAAATAGTAGAAAACTCAGAAAAATTCAAATAAAATATCCATAAAATCCTAAAAATCTGTAGAAACTAGATTTACTGATATTTTGATATGAAATTATGTCAACTTGTGCCTCTTTTGTATTTTCAAAGTATTTTCCTTTAAAAATGAGTTTTATAAATTGCTAAAAATTTTAAAAATTCATCAAAAATAGTAGGAATCTCAGAAAAATCCAAATAAAGTATCAAAAAATTTCTAAAAATATAAATAAACAAAATCCAATGTTATTTTCATATTTAATTTTGACAAAATCAAGAACTTCTTATTTTTGAAGCTTTTATTATGAAAAATAAATTGTATAAACTCTAGAAAAATAGTAAAACCTCTCAATAAAAATTCTAAACCAAATTTTATAGATAATCTCATAAATAAAAATGATTTTCTTATCAATTATTTTTTAATATAACAAAATTCTAAATTCCAAATCCTAATAAAAAAAATCAATCAAAAATCAAAATTGAAAACATATTAAAATCTAAAGCCAAAAATCAAATAAAAAATTAAAAATCTAATTCAAATTAAAATTCAATAATAAAAAATCAAATCAAAGTTTAAAAAAAAATTTAAATTAAATAAAGATAACATAAATTCAAATTAAAACCATATAAATCAAATTAAAAATCCAAAACTCCCCAATAATAATAAATAAATAAAAATATATCAAATAGATAGTCTTAGCTTAGATGTTGTTAGGCATTTCAAATAATTCTAGTTTTAGATGTATTTAGATATATCCTCAATTGGGTCCCGTCAATTAGGTCTGGTACCGTCAATTGAGTCCGGCCCAAGCTCTAAAATCAACTTAAACACAAAACCACTCAAATGACGACCTTTCTAGCCTATTACATTTAGTTCCTCGAATCTCTTAATCAGAAGTTCTCGTGGGAAACCACGGGGTAATTAACAATAGGGGCTTGTGCCTATTGAAAAGAAATGATCCACAAATTAATAAACCTTCATGAGAATGGATTCTCGTCGATGTTCTCTGGTCGTTAAGAGGCATCAGTACCTGAACCCAGGCTCGTGAGGGGTGAATCTAAGACTTATTTCCATTCTTGAGGAAATCCGATCATTCTTCGAGAAATGACGAAAAAATCACCACACTATTGGATTTGATTCGTTTAATTACTATTTTTTTTTGGTTCAACAGTTCGAACTGTGCCTTATTTGTAAAAATTACCATCACTGTCTTTTCCTTTCTATCGTCCCAGTGCCAGGGAAAAAAAGTGAACATAAAATATAGGCAAATGATTGTACAATTGTACTGAATTTTCCAAGTTCATATTAAATTATTTGTTTTTTTTTCAGAGTAGATATATATGAAGAAAGCTTGATAACTTTACTTTAACCTCAGTAAAATATGTAATTTTTTTTATAATTAATGTCATAACTAAAATTATTAGAAAAGAAAACATAACAAGGAGAGGCTCACGCTCTACAAGTTTACTTTTACAACACATTTATTGTTAGAAAGTGTGTTTAGGTGTTCAATTTTAATTTTTAACTACTAATTAGTCTTAATTAACATCAGACACTAAAGATCTAGTACAAAAGTCATTCAACAAAACCAATCAAGAAAGAAGGATAGGAGTTATACCTCTCACGAAATCGTATTCGTGAGGCTCGAATATGGCATAGGAGGTGGTGACGAGCTCGTCTACTCCCCTTCTTCTCCTTTCTTAGGTCCACAAAATGATTAATCAACTTCGCAGCGATTCGTGCTAGCGAAAGAAGCGAAATTGCCTAATCCAATGCTACCTTTCTTCAATCAAACCGGTATTTAATTAAGGTAGCTAATGTTCAACTCATGAATCCCTACTAAAATGCAATAAAGAGAGCTCTAATGGCAACAACTAATTTGCTCCAAAGAGGAAAAAGTAGCTGTTAGGGAAGAGGAGGAAGAGAGAAGAAAAACTAGGTTTTGCTTCTTCCAAATGGTGGTCCTCATATAGCCATCCAAACCTAACACTTGGGGACCACTGGACTCGCATCCTCAGCAGTAAAAAAAAGGACTGTCAGGAGCAGTTGTTTGCTTTTTTTGATATTTAAAAATTTTTAAATTCAAATGTCGAATCCAAACCATTGATCTTGTTCAATTTAACGGGCAATGCATTTTCATATAAGTTTTATAAAATTTGAAGTTGATTTGATACTTGATTAAGTGCTCAACAAATGAACGTATTAGAATTAATTAAACCATGTTTTGTTCATTTGTTGAGCACTTAATCAAATATCAAATCAACTCCAAATTTTATAAAACTTATTTGAAAACGCATCGCCCTTTAAATTGAACAAGATCAACGGTTTGGATTCGACATTTGAATTTTAAAATTTTTAAATATAAAAAAAAGCAAACGACTGCTCTCGGCAGTTATTTTTTGACTGCCGAGGATGCGAGTCGGGGGACCACTCCATATTAGAACGTGGTAGGTCTTAATATGGACTTTCAAGCCCATATTAATTGATCTTTAACTCCTTTTATTTGCACTTAAGTTGTGCTCATATCGGGTAATCAAAAGATAGCCTATTTAACTAATATAATTCCTATAATTATATAACTTGTGTTGAACAAAATTAATTATCAACCATTTGATAATTATTATAGGATTAGACTTTGCATTATTTAGTTTCATATGACTCCTTTGATATAATTAATTATAACGGTTCGTAACAGTATATAATTAATTAATCAACTTATCATAAGCGGTATCTAGATTAAGAGCCTTTTATTCGTGTGACCCTCGAGAATTTATGTCATGTTGGCCATGGAAATTAAATCATTATTTATTTCCAATAATCATAAGCGGTATCTAGCAACACATTATGATTCCCAATTAATATAAATAAATACTATACTTTTATAGTATTTCAATCCTGCATAAGAAATAGATGTATTTCATTGTCCGATTCTTATGTCACATGATATCACTGTATAATCCAAGATAGGAATGTGTCATTCTTGCAGATTATACATTTTTTGATCTAGAGTTGATTGTACAGGTTGCCAGCAAACAATCCAACTCCATCAAGGGGCCCAAATAGATATCATCACTCACTAGGTATACTAATGAGGGACATACGATTTTCTCGATGAACAACTTTTTTCCGCGCAATTCCAGAGAAGCATAAATAAAGTCCGTATAGCAGCCTTTATCATAAATCAACGTTAGACGATATTTATAGAACCTATCCTCATGTGGAAAAGTTGAACATCTCAAACTTAAAATCAAACTCATATGAAGTAAACAATGACACATAACACAATCTATATGTTTATTTCATTAGGTTATGTCCTGTACTATGTTATAATAACATACACATATGTAATTAAGTTGGTAACTCCATTATCCATGATTTGTAGAACATAATCATCACTTAACTTGCAAATTAATCTTTTATGATAATTAATGTTTCTTATTAATTATCAAGATTATGAACGATTTAGATTTATTATTATTATTCTAATAAATGGTTCACATATCTCTACAATTTAGATCCTCAACCTGAATGATTTGTCAATAATAAACTCTAGAAATAAATAATAAAATATTATCAATAACATAAACTAAGAAATTAAGTCATTCAATATTGACTTATAGTACATAACTCTAACCGTTCAATATTGACTTATAGTACATAACTCTAACCGTTCTTTCTGTTTTGAAAAGGTGAAAATAAAAATTGAAGAGACTGTTGAACTTCTAAATATTAAATAAAATCATCTTCTATCTTGTAATTAAAGTTAAGATCTCAGACTGTCCTAATACCGTCAGAATTTTTTTTTTTTTTCGATTTTTTGGCAATTGCCGTGATAATCTGGCTCGTCCTTCTCATGCGCTTACACTATCGCTTTTCACTTGTGCTGTCGTTCAGAAATTAAATAGATGTCAAAGCAAGTCAGAGATTTTTGTTTTTTGTTTTTTTTTGGAATCTTTGACCGTTGATATTATCGGATCTATCAGAGTTCATCTTTTGCTCAGAACTTTCCCATCTTTTGTCGGCCATGGAACTCAAGAGGTGAACCTTCCATTAAATGATTAATCGGCTGATTATACAAAGTGTAGAAACGAAAAATACAGCACTGCTGTATACTTTTTAATAATAAAACGACATTAGAAACATTAGATTTTTTTTTGTTACTTAGGCCAAATCACATTAGAAACATTAGATAATAATTTTTGTTACCAAAAATGAATACAAACGTCTTTCTCTAGAGAAAGTGCTATGATAAAAAAGCGAAAAAATTGGTTGAAGAAACTAGCATCAAATGTAGAATTAGACAAATCATTTGATTGACGCGGTTAGAATATATATACTAATTATAAATCCGCAATTTTTTTAACGTAGAATTAAACTTGTCTAATAATTATTTAAAATATTAGTTAAGTATTTTTTTTAACATCTACAACTACAAAATTTAAATTTTCTCAATGGGCTATATATTTAACTTCAATGGGTTTGAACAAACGCGACATCAATCAAATAACCACTCGCTGGGTTTTCAGATAGAATTCTACAGCCCAAAAATACTCGGTAGAGCCCATGAAGCCTACTATGTTTGTATGAACTATGAACACCTCTTTTTCTATTCTTGTCATCTTGTGCTGTTGTGCATGTTGCTTAATGGCGCCTAGCAGTTCATTAAAATGGCTCGCTGAGTGGCCTACGGGCATAAATCAAAAAAAAAAAAAAAAATGGCTCGCTGAGTTGCTCCGCTTCTTTAACTGTAGAGAGTAACGAGACCATGCTGAGATTAATTGTTAAATTGAGATCTTATATTTCCATATGGTCGGAACTCTTCTCATGATGTTTCTTCGTTATTACTTTTGGGTTGTACATATATACTCACTGCTGAACATTATTTGAAATTCCCTTGTACTTGCATACTGATTTATTTTGTTGTTGTTACTTGTTATTCTTAGTTTTTTAATTCCTCTTCACAACGGTTTCCTGATGGCTATGGTTCCTTCGCTTATGATTGGTACGGAGACCTGCTCCTTGTCGTAGTGCAAGGCCTACAAAAGTTGGTTTACATTTTGTTTATCAACTTGCTTAAATAGTTTGCCCATCTATTTTGGGAATTAGGTGCATGCAAGATGCTCTATGAATTTTGTTTTTTTTTTTTTTTTTGCAATAAAAATACTCGCAAGATATTTGAAAAATTATCTCATATAAATTTGGTGTGCGCAAGTACATAAATTGCATAATTTTCTTAATTATGCGGTTCGAGGCACACTGGAGGTGATCCTGTAGATAGGGGTGCATAACATGCAAATCGATCACGAAACTGATCTCTTGCGTTAACTATTGCGTTTTATGCCACGAAATAAAACGTTAACCGTTTTGTTTCAAAAGACGATCAAAACAATTAATTATTTTTATCGATTATTCTTTATACTTGTTTTCCTATTTCGCATGTAATTGTGTTCGATTTGCTGCTTTGACAATTAAGTTGTATACATATTTTTCTATTTCGCATGCATAACCGATCGGTTCGATACTACATTATTCTCGGTTCATCAAAATTTATTCATAAATACTTAAAAAAAAAATACATAAAACATGATATAAATGGTTAAACGAAAATATACAAAACGAAAGAGGTCAGTTTCGTTAATCGTTTCATTTAATAAACGAAACAGATAAATAGTTTCGTTAACTGTTTTGCATGGACGAAACGGAATGATGAGACGGTTGAATAGAGTTATGTTTGCACCCCTATCTATAGACAATACCTCGATTTTCTACCTTAGATCTACTTAATTAGTCGGCCTTTGTCTAAATGGGCCTTTCTTATTCCTTGGGAGCATATAAAACAAGTCACTTTCTCTCTACTCGAAAAATGTTGATGGATACGTCTACGCTTTTATCATTGCTTTGCAGTTTGAACTCTTAATTCATGGCAACATGTAGAACTAATATATATTTTATGAAAGCAATGCAATCATCTTTTGCATATCTCCTTGTACATTTAGTTTTTAGTAATACTATAAGAAATAATGGTCATATAGTATAAAGAGTTACAGTAGATAAACTCTCAGAATGTGAGAAGTAATAGGTTAAAAGATCGGGAGTTGAAAATTACGATCCACATTTATTTTTCAATTGCCATGGTCGACAATAAAGGGCAATGCAAATCAAAACATACAATTAATGAATTAATAAACATTGATCATAGCTACACATAGATGTTCTGGAAATACTCTTTACAGGTTGCTTATCATTTTCTTAAAATTTCATGGTTTTAACCTTGAAAGTACTTCTACCATAAAAACATAAAAGGTATGTCATTAAAGGGTCTAGGCGTCTAGCAATATGCTGACAAGAAATGTGCAACGATTTTTCTTTTCCTCTTTTGATTCGAGTTCCAGGGAAGTGTCGAGTAAAAAGGATCAAGGCTTTCTGTCTTCCCTTAATCTTGCTCAGAACATTTTCTGATGGCTTGGAGCACTGCTTCCTTTACAAGGTGCGCATCCACATATTTTTCTTGGTTCTGAAATTAGAAACAAAGATAGATGCAAGGAATGAATAAACTTTTATGAGATTCATGCTCTTGAAATTCTCAGGATGATTAACCTAGGTTTTTGTACCAAATCAACTATACATCAGACATTTTAAAGCTTTAATTTAATCATGGTATTTAGAAATTACCACGTTTGACATAGGAAGTCTGCATTATAGGTAATACATTATGCACTATAATATAGAAATATGTATAATTAAGTGAGTTATTGGGTGAGGAAAGATTTATTAATTATCAATATATCTACATAATTCAGATAACTTTTAATTAATTGTATGCATATAATTTGGTCTATTTTAATAAGCAACTCTTTCCATAAAATGAAAAACAGGAAGCTAAAATCCTTTTAATAAGCTGGTCAAAATGCAGAACAACGTCTATAATGCTGTTTCTGTAGATTCAAAAGAGGAATTAGATATTCTTCAGTTCTGTAGTTTCTGATCTTACCTCTCCTCCAACTGCTTCGAGACGAAAAGAATCGGCACAAGAAGCTCTAGCTTCCAACACATGAAGGCCTAGCTCCTCAAATGCCTCTAGTACTGACACCAGCAATCCAGGCATATTTTCTATTGAGATGACCTTGATTAAGAATCCAGTCCCTAGAGTTTGAACTGTCACCTGATAAAATTCTCATCGTTTAGATTATAGTAAATAAAAGAAGAAAAATATGAAATGACACTATAGTTTTAGTCTAAAGGAGAACAAAAATCCTTTTATGTATATCATATCATGTTAGTATTGTAAATTGTTAAATTATGTCTTACAAAAAGGTATTAGGCACAGTTATTATGTAAATTGGCTTCGGCTTACCGTGATCAACTAGAAAATACAACAAAATAAAAAGATTGATCAACTGCTGCATACCTTAGGCATGGTCGTTTGTTTAGCTGCACTTTGCGCGTGTGCAATTTCTTGATTCAACTTTACAACCTTCTGTTTTAACTCTTCAATGTACCGTGCTGCATCTCCTAAGATTGAAGTCTTATCAACCTGAAAGATTCAATTTAAATGTTCAGATTTAACAATTTAAAAATGTAATATTTAACCAAACAAACAAAAAGCAAAAAAAAAAAAAAAAAAATTTGGATAACCCAATTGGTTCTCTGGCAATGATTGATTGTGCCTGTAGTGCAGGGGAGTGGCCCATGTTGGGTACCACGAAATATAGTGATAGTAATTCCTCCTTTTGGTCTTATTTCCATGCTTGTCCAATTATCACTAGGAACTATTTCGATCTTTAAACCTTTATATTGTCTTCAAAACTAGCTTACAAGTTCAATTAATCAATACGGCAAGGTGCTAGCTCTATGCTCCTCGATTTGAAGACATGGTGCTTTTTTGTGTTCTTTTCCTCGATAAAATATCAACATAATATTCTTTTATAAGGTAGAAGGTTGAACAAGCTATATATTCTTTTAATTTATTAGTGTACTTATATTTTTTTTTATGTTTTACTTAGTAACAGAGGATGTGGAAGTGCTTGGTCATGATTTCCTTATAGATTGTTGGCCCAAGAAAAGGATGCACAAAATTTATTTTCTACTAGCAAAAGGCTGCTTATCTTGCATCAGTAGAAGTACAGTTACCCAGAAAGAAGAAGAAGTACGCACAATTTTAGCTTCAGAAAAGAATGAAGAAACTTGAGTAAAAAGCATAATTAGATAATGAAATTAAGGTCAATCAATTACTGCATTGGAGTGAGTAACGGAGCGTAGTAGTTGCAATTGCTCACGCAGACCTGCCTTCTTATGCTCTCTTGATACCATATCCCTCTCTCTCTCTACTTTGTGTGTGTGGTGAGTGTTTTAAATGTCAACCACAAGCAGGTAAAAACAAATGCACAGAAAGAGTAGCGATGAGTCATAAGAGGGGATAGAGAGCTGCTTATAAAGAGGGAGGAGAGAGCTTTCATTCATTCGGCTAAGTCCAAATTAAACACGGAAGTATTGCAACTTGAGCATCTTTTGGTTTGTAAAACTATGACAAAAAATAAGCATGTGAAACCCAACACTGCATGTACTTATTTTATTGTAACAGATTTAGTATTTACAAATATTTTTATCTTTTGGCTCTCAATTAACAAAACTGAAACTGAAAATTTCATAAACTATAGCTATAATTTTATATGTTTTTTCCTAATCAATTCGAGCCGACCATACTGAAGAGACGAACTATTTGAACCAATATAGGTTTGGGCGTTTGGCATGATAATAATAAGTACTATAGTCTACAGACTACAGGTAACCGAGAACACCCTTTTGAGAAAACAACAATTACAAAATCAGAAAATCACCATCATTGCATTGCACATATAACAAGCTGCTAGCAATCACGTGCCTCTCTCACACTGGCTAATGACCTCAGCATTGCGAGAAATGATCTCACATTCACAGGAAATATCCGCGAGTTCATATCCTCTCAGGAATCCAAAGATTATCTGGCGGATCCCATTCCTGTCTTCATCAAGATTCGTGTTATAGCAGATTTTAAAATAGACGGAGAACAGCTGCAATTAGCTATATGGCATGACCGGACATGACACAGTGTTCGATCTCGGTTAAACATATCAACAAAATGATACAACATATACTGATAATGAATATATCATGACACGATAAGTTACACGGCACACCAAGTGACACATTGGTAGAAAAACTAAAAATATTCCCTAGTTAATTTTTAAAATATATTTAATAATTTTCTTAGGTTTGCCATATTTTTTAGGAAATTATTATAAATTCTTAAATAAATCAAAACTTATAATACCAAAAATTGAGGAAAATTTATGTGTAAATGTTTGCATCAAGTACAAGTCCATAGATTCTCCAAAATTATGTGTAAATTTATGTATTATTTTTTCCATTTTTTTTAAAATTTTTGGCATTGATTTATATTTCAGATAGAAAAAAAAATTAAATAGCATGTCTAGACATGACATAATATGTGAGGAAAGGACATGACAACATATGTAAATGCTGCGACTATATGACTTTATATGAAACCTTATTGGTAAACACAATATTAAAAGTGATCAAAACATGACATATTGACAGAATAAAACACAAAACAACACAACATAACATAGTGTTTTTAGAACACTACTTATAGACTTAATGAGAAATTTTATTTCTAGAGGATGTGAACTCAGAAATCCATTGTGGGTTAGTGGTGGAGCCAGAAAATTTTATAACGGGGTTCAACAAACTTATAATCCATTGTGGGTCATTGCTTTGTTAATCAGTTTATGCAGATTAGTTTTGGATTTATTTAACTAAAATAAATTCATACATCATTATTTTGTAATTTTATCCATTTTTCCAACATAATAAATCCAAAACTAATCTGCATAAAGTGAGTAACAAAGCAATGACAAAATTTTTTTTTTCTCTTAAAGCAAAAGAGAGAATTGCTAACTTAATTAGAAATTATGTTGTCCTATTTAATGTTTTTTTTTTTATTAAAAATGGGAAACTTTTTTATTCTTACATAATGAAACAATTCATCAGAATGCAATCATGATCCAAATGGGATTCAATAGTACCATAATATCTATGCATTTATGGGGTTCAAACTTAGCATGACTATAAAAATATTTATTTTATAACTGTTTATGCATAGCGTTATTTTTTAAAATCAAATGGGGGTCAATTGACCCCCATTTGATCAACCTAAATCCGCCACTGCTACCCGGTCCAAAAATTGGAAAAAAATGTTTATATTTTTGTAGTACATTTCTTTTTCAGAAAATCAATCAATAAAAGCATGTTAATTCAATTTCTTTTACGTACATATGACGTCACGTACTGATTCACATTCAATGTGGAATTTTGTGGTTAGATTGAATTGATACATTCAAATCGATCAAAAAGGCTTTCGTAATCAAGAAATATGAATGCTAAAGAAGGCATATTAAACAAATTAACTGTTTCAAACTAGTTAAAATTTAGAAGTTTATTTATGTCTTTTAGACCGTAAATCGAAACAACAATAATAAAACAACAGTTTTGGTATGCATTATAATTTTTCTTTGTGGTGAGAGGAGTAGTGAGACACATGTAGTAGTTGCATATATATATATACTAGGACGGGTATATATAAATTATTTAATTAATGAAATTTCGCCTTCTTACATTAGGTGCCGTTATCTTTTTTTTTGAAGGTCAGTTGGCAAGCACCATACTGACAATTTTATTAATCATAAAAAATTTACAAAGAACTATACAAAGAAAAACATAAGAAAAAAGAAAAAATGCTAAAACCTAACTATACAAGAAAAAAGAAAAAACTAAGTAACTTGCGAAGATTATATAAATATTAGGTGCCGTTATCACTTATCTGTATCACTAAACAACTAAATAGTAAAAAAAGTCCAAGGATAATCTAGTAACTTGCGAAGATTATATAAATATGCACCTCATCCTGACGACACTATTAACATTTTGCAACAGGGCACGCGATTTCGGACAGATTAGTGGCAATAAAACAAAGGAATAAGCCAATCCGATCATTTTGATACACCACCAAACATTCTCTTCCTCAGCAAAACAACAAAGGTATATAAAAAATATATGACAAGTTGGCATGCAACCCGTGGTCAAGGAGCTCATAATTTCTATTCTTCTTTTCCTACACGGTTAACCTACTCGTCTCTCTTGTGAATTAAAAGGCTGGAGATTTCCTTAAATTTATAAATTACTCCCCCCACCCCAAAAAATTTAAAAATTTCTTAACCTATTCTTCTGTTTATTATATATATATAGATTTTTTTTTTGGTCAATTTTTGGTGAAATAAAAATCTTGAGTCTTTCTTCTAATTTGTAAAGTTACATATATAGGATGAAGAATTCTCACTATTTTTTTTGGATCACTGTATTACTTGAATGTATGGTACTGGGGGTACAGTTATCCCATATTTCTCTGTATTAATTTCTTTTTCTAATAGAATTGATCTAGGTAGTTCGACTCCCAGACTACATATATAGGTACAGTGATAATAAAGGTTAATTAATATGTTCTCACATAGTAAACAATCAGGCCCAATTTTGAAATCAGCAAAAAGAAGAAATAATAAATAAATAAATAAAAATAAAAGAAAAAGATGTACCGCATGCTTGTCAATGCAAAGGTAATCCACAATATATATTGAGTTAGATATATATGCACCAAAATTTCCAATATAAATCATTTGTGGCTTCATATAATCATCCTATCATATATCTTTGAAGCGTTATTTGAACAATAGATACTACTAGCTATTATTAGAAATGCGATAATTAAGGCGCGCTGTACTTTGCTGGTATTGAATGGAGAGGATCAAAACTCAAGCAGGATTACTGGATGAGCATCAGCCATCCACATCAAGCTGGTGGCACCGCAGGCACATAAAAAGGGAGCGGTACAATCAGCATAAGTTAAATAACCACCAGCATATGGGACAAGTTATCATATTATTGGTGTAATATTGACAATTATTCCCATTATTTCACCAAAAGACTTTTGTAGGTTCACCTGATTCGTCTAGATTCCCTTTTTTGTTTTCAAGACTATATATGCATGTTTTTAGTGACATTTTATCAACATTAGCATTACTATACATAATTTCTTTTTGGAAAAAAACTACTATACATAATTGAAACTAGGAAAAATATATCTGTACATATTAGATAACTTAATATATTATACTAATTAATGATCAATTGATCACTCATTATTTTATCTAGAAACTGAAATGTAAAACGAGATGCAAAAAACTAATTAGGACTGCACTGGTAATTAGCCTCTATATCCAGTATGTCTTAAAAAAAAAAGAAACTAACTAATTAGGATACACCATAGGGAGTGTGATCTTAATTTATTGTGCAGATTTTGTTTTGTGTATCTAGATGTGTTCTTATAATAGTTTTACTCTTTCTCCATTGTTAGATGTAATTCAAAGGTATTACTTTTCTTAATTTCATTAAGTAGTGGAGTATTGAAATTTAAGCATGTTTTATAAGTTTATTTCGTTCTTAATTAGCATATTTGTGTTCACTTGATTTAAGTATAAACAAAATTATAGGATTCAGTGGAAAATGTGAATTAAAAATGTTGCATATATTTAGTAAACTGATAAGTTTTAGTAAGCAAAAATTAATTTGACTTTTTTTGCCTTATTCTAATAATACTTTGCCGAAATACTAATTCATAACTCTCAAATACAAACGTTCTCTCTCTTTTGTTCTTTTTTCCCTACATTATTTCTATCATTTACATAATCTATATCCATTTTTATATAGATATATAGATGTAGACACGATCTGGACACACGCTAAATAATTATAAATAGTAGTTACGGTGCATGTACTTTTACCAAATACGGGACCTTAAACATCATCATATGACCACATGCATTTATTAGTTTAACTCATGCAGTGCAGATCAAGTGTACAGCAACAATACTTATACTGAAAGTTCCTATAAACTAACAAACAAATTACACTTTCCCACGTAAAGAGCTAGCAAATAAGGAGAAGTAAAGATATATGGACCACTAGAGAAAAGGGTAAAAAATTTGGAACGCATTATAATTTCATATTTTCTTTAAAATAGAAAAGGATGTACGCAACAAGTGGGGTAAACCAAGAATCCTCTCGTGAGTCATTTTGTTTTGCCCTGCTTCGGTTCTGATAGAGAGAGAGAGATAGGAATAGCCAATGAATGAAATTGTAAAGCTATAAAATTAGTTAAGAGTTGTAAGGAGCGAGTCATGATCTGCCATGGAGTTGCGGATGACACCAAAGTGCGAACTCACGGGGTCGCATGGCGCCGTCTCTCTGTTGTCCATACTTGCCAGTTGTTAGACACCGCTTCCTAGTTCCTTTCCTAATTAATTGGGGAATTTCTAACGAACGCCTGTCCTAGCTGCACCCAATACGTTACAATGAGACCTAAAACTTGCTACAGTTTAAGATATTAATGACAGTCATTTCAGTAATTAATATTCTTAGCTAGTTCAAATTTCAAAATGATTATTCAATTCTACATGAGGATTTTGTTTTATTAACCTACATGAGGGTTGAGTTCTTCTTTCATATATAATCTATCTATATATATATATATAATTTATAATATTGAACAATCAACAGGAAGACATAAATTGATCAATTGGGAATGCATTAGAATCAGAATACTAAATTAAAATATGTGGGTGTCAGATCATTTTGTTAAATCTATCCCGACACTCCAAACATTGTTAAATAGCATTATTTTCAATTTATGCAACGTGATACTTTGTGATTGTTTGTGTGCCGGGTATTATTCCACATAAAAATAACCCGCTTCATTAATGGATGTTTATTTTTTGTGTCCCTTTATATTTTCATTTCCATCGCGTCTCCGTCTCTCTTTTTTGCTACTAGGAGCCCTCTTCCGCCTTTTTCTTCTTTTCTCCTCCTCCTTCGGTAGCTCTACGTCAATAGGATTATATAATAATAATCCGCCTCTAAATTTTTCTACTACATACAATGTAATTTCAGTTATTATGAATAACATGTTTGTTTACATTGTTCGAATTTCTTTCCACTAATATCTATTAGAGTTTTTCTCTCCAATGCCTCTTCATTTCTCGTTGGCCATTCTTCCATATTTATTTATTTACTAGTGCTAATCTCGCGCGTTGCATGATTCATTCCTATACAAATATGTTATTAAATGGTTTCTTAATGAAATGAGAGATCGTGTGGTCAAGATCGATAACTATAGAGCGAACATTGTGCATATAATTTTTTTTACAAAATTCAGAACACTATATAAAAAATCCCATAAAAATTGAGAATACTATTTAAATATTATACGGAAGTTGCCACAAAAAATCCAGACCAAAAAATCATGCTCTACAAAAAATCCACCACAGAAGATCGCGCGAGTTACTGCGCTAACCATAGTAACCCACGCGCGGGGCATACCTCTCCAAATTTATATATGTATAATGGATTTTATGGCTCTTTAATATTCTGTACTCCTCAATTTTTACTTTTGTCTTTAGCTATTTTTGTTTTAAGTTTATGAAAATTTTATTTCTCTCATATTTAATCATTCCTTAATTTTTCCCCTTTTGTTCCAGCACCATAAATACATTCTCTTCAATTTTCCTTAATTAACATCATACTTATTTTGATCATTTATTTTTTCTTTCTCTTTTATTATGGATTTATTGACCAGAGGAGGTGCTGAGCCATAGAAAAAATTATTTACTAATATATTCAAAATACCTACTAGCAAAATTAACATGATCTTCAAGGTATAAACGTCTTCAGTGTTTGGTTGAATTTTCGAAAAAAAAGTAAATCAGATATTTTCAAAAAAGAAATATCAAGAAGAATTGGATTTTGATCTAAATTTTTTGTTTTGTTTTAGTATACAAGTGTTTGCATGACCTCTCCGAATCAACACATAACAAAATTTTAGATGGAAGCAAGGTTGGAAGCAGCTTTTGTAAAGTTAGATAAAGTGTTTTGTGATTTATTTTTAACATAATTTTATTTATTTGTGTTATTCTCATTTTTATTGGATTTCTTGATTGATGTGACATTCCAAATTAAGAAAAAATGAGTCAAGGTGAGAGGAGCAGACAAGTCCATATATGATATGATTTGTGATCTATTAAACTTATTTTAATAATATTGTTACATTTTTCATATCGTATTGAAATATTACTTTTTATGAGGATTAAAATTGTAAGAAATTTTATTTAAAAACAGATTTGAATTAAAAATAGACATAAATAAATTATACATAACTTAATTATAAGAACAAAATAAAATTAATATAATAAAAACTCATGAATCGAGCGAAGCTCGATGTGCCCTCCTAGTTATATATAAGAAATTTTCTTTTAACTATACATTGAATTATATGACTTTTTTTTTAGAAATATGCAATTTATATTCCTAAAACAAAATAAATTATTCATACGAAATTTGATTGCGGTCTTTGTTGTTTATGTTCTTATTAAGATACATGTATTTTTCATCGAATTTAGCAATAATAAAGTACCATAAGACGAACAAACTAATATTTCACAAAATTTATATTTAAATCCGAAAACAAATTGTTAATAATTGTATGACATAAATAAATATGTCTTAATCAAAATTCAAAACACAGGCAAACAATATTAATATATGATCTCGAAAATCATAATTTGTAGATTACAATGAAAGAATAAATGTCCAAATAATTATATGATAAGTATATTGTAAGGTACTTTTGGTGAATATCTATAATAATTAAAGTCTATTGTTTATTATAATTGTCATAATAAGAATATGAGTTAATCAATCAAACATTATTTTTACGTTAAGTTATCATACAAAAATATATAAAAAAATCTACATCATGCTCCCAAAGTAAATTAAACATTATCTAGTATGTATGTAAGAGACAACAAAAATAAGTATAAATATAGAAGACCTCCATGGGTTGAAAATTTGGGTACCATAACAATATTTCTTTGGTCCCCGAAGAAATGACACGAGAGGGATATTAAAAATGACGTCTGTTCTTAAAAGTAAAGAGGATCTCTTGACCAAAAATTATTATGATACTCCAACTATACTAGGAATGAATTAATAACGGGCATGCATGACACATTTTTTTTGAGAAGATGCATGCATGACACATATCATGAACATGACCATATCATTGGAGGGAATCTGTGAGTACTTTAAGTTGGTAATCTTAAGCTCGTAAAATACTAAAATTATTAAAAAAAAAATTATGCGTGTGCTGTTAACGTGTCACACCTCGGAGAAATTGTAATGATATTTGGGGTTGCTTATACTTTAGTTCGAATAAGTAGTTGGTGGAGCTGATAAAACTTGTTGTGTAGAAGGAAAATATTGGGAAAATGAAGGACCATTGGAAGCTTTCCTCTCGCCATATAGGAAATGATGGTTGATGAGAAGGCATTTATTTGTACCTATAATTAAGGTTAATTTAATTGATATCTATTATTTTCGAATAGAATGAATTTTTGATATGTAGTAAATGATTAATCTTGAAAAAGGTGTGAAAAAAAAATATTTGATGGATGAAGAACTTGTGCGTAACGTATATACTAACTCAATTTCCCATTATTAGTATAAGATGAGCAATCTCATTGTTCCTATCGTCGTTGTTGTAATCTCTAAAATTTAGCTTGACAGAATTACAGTTCAGTTTAGTAACATAAGGATTCAACTAATGTGAGCAATTTTTGAACTATTTCTGAACCGGAAAAGTACTCGCAAATATATTAAAATCCAAAATATAATAAAAGGAATGCTGAGTTGTTTCTGATCGAATCGAACAATATACATATTTTACAATTCAGTTTAACGGAGTCACTATATAGTTAAATGAATTAAGTATTTAATTAATTAGGCATGATATATATTTTTTTGAAAGATACGACTGATTAATTTTCATAAAAGTTTGACTCAACATAAAATTTTATAATTTTCTATTTAATATTATATTAAATTATGTGGTAATGAACCAAGCTAGCTGCATATGATTGATTAATTTTGTGTACTTATGTTTGGACATCTTGATATATATGGTATAAAATGAATTCAAAAAATCGTACAATTTAAAGTTAATGCATCCAAATCAATAATTTAGATAGGATAATTGAATTTTGTTATTTATTTATATATAAATGAAGGTGAAGGTGAAGTTGTGATATATTGTGGCAACAAAGATTTGTGATAATGGAACTTTTGTCACGATCGAAGAATTTCTTTTGATAATCTAAGTGATTGGACTTAATAAACAGAGTTACATAATTTTCTGAAACTGACGCAAAACTACTGAGATGTCCTGTTTCACGCTTGAGATTATTATTATTAAAACTTAACAGATCAAATAGTAAATATAGATTGAACATGTAGAAAACTAAGCCACTCCTTTTCCTGGGGGTAGATTGATTTTGTTGAATAATGATAAATTTTGTTGAATAGTGTTTTGACAGCTACCCTGTATGTAGTCTCCATATAAGAAGGATGTGACCTCCAAAAAAAAAGTCAATTAAAATAATAAGGAAAATATGTGAATTTTGCTATTTGGGAGTTCTCGATTTAGAGACCACAAATTAGATTATTTGGGAGATGGACATAAAAGTTCAGAGATCGAACATATATAAACTTGTGGAAGATTACAACTGCTTAAAAATATGCTCATAATAGATATTACAAAGTACATAAATCACTCTTTCGGACTAATGCTCACAAAAAGTAAAGATAGGGTGAATGCCGATATTCATTAAAAATTGATGGCGAACCAAATATAGATATTAATTGGCATGACAAATGGCGTGTAGAAAAATCTTTGTGCACTCTGTTTACAGATTTTTCATCTTTACAATGCTTGTTATAGACAGTCGATGGATGTAGCCAATCTGCCAATGTATGGGATGGTAGAAAATTAAATCACATTTTAATAGAGAAGGCTAAAAGGCTAAAAGCTAAACTTTCTCAGGTATAAAATATTTTAAACTTCCATAGAGGTGAACTGATACATGAGACCGATCACCTATAGAATATACTAGTATATGTGATCGCACTGCTTCTACATGGAGATCCATATATATATATATATTTTTGAACTTCATGGAGATCCATATATGATAAACTAATTTGTGATGGAGACACTGCTCCTTGGCTTTCCAAGATTTGGGAGACTAATTTGCCTCTTACAATTGGAGGGTTTATTCGGCTTCTGACAAATAATAAAGTGTATCTGAGAAGAGATGACTAATGAAAAAAAGGTTGTTTTCATGATTCAAACTGTTATTTTATTTTTTGATACAAATGGAAGTGTTTATCATATAAAAGATATGGAATCGGCTCCAAAATTTCAATAATTGTGGGATGATCTCTTTTCCTCTAGTAAAGACATATGGTACTTTATAATAGTTCATATGAGAGACTCCAACAAGGAATTTTTATACAAAACTTTTGGTGCTATTTTTGGGCAACTAAGTGGCAGAGCAGTAATGTCTGTTTTAACCAGTTGCTTCAAAGAGCATTTGTTCATTTGCTAACTGGTTTTAATTAATTGATTAACTTCTGGATTATTGTTTTAGTCTGAATTGATGCATCTCATTGATCAAATTATCCCCAACTGTATTGAAGGCATACCAGTTCAAACTGTCAAGCAATGCAAGGATAGAGGCAGAGTACTTGTAAGTTTTAGAGGGGGGTTACTAGCAAAAGTGCTGCAAAAGGAATATCTGGGTTTCACAAGGAAACTTCAGTCTTTAATAAAGCAATTTATATAGCATGTTTGAGGTATTCTGATTGATGTAACTACTTTGTTTGATATTTAAAAGAGAATATAGGAGTACATGTTCAGACGAGTCATACTGGTAAGGGAGTTGATGGTCGCAGGTTACTTGGTTTTTGTTGAGTGTATTTGTGTTTTCTTGATGTTTGCATCAGTTTGATGTTTGACCAGGTAGTTTCTGATAAAAGAAACTGGTGGTCTTATGCATCACATTTATATATTTTCAAAAAAACAGAGCTAACAATTTCGTTCTATTCATGAGCTTTGAAATTAATCCTGGTCCTTTTAAATTAGGTTTGAACCTCCTACTGTCTAAGCAACAAATTTGTTAATATTGCTGAAAAATACTAATGGAATAATTTTTAAAGACTGTTTTGGTTAAACTAAAAGTTACTTGATAAAATTAATTACATTTTTTTGAAAAAAAAATTCAGGAGGCAATATAGTACAAAATCTTTTTAATTTAACAAAGATGGAGATCAAACTCGTCCAACTATTTTTTTTAAATTAAAGAATGGTAGACCATTTTTGTAAGGAAAAAATAAGATCAAAATCTACTTTTCTCCGAAATACTAAAACTTAACATAGTTTAGTTATTATCCATCAAACTAATCGCATACAATTCGTTCCGACTAATTACTACCAAAGCAAAAGAAGAAGAACAACAAGAAGATAATTTCAAAAAAAAAAAAAAAAAGAACAACAAGAAGATATGGTTCCGAATCAATGGAACAACACATGAGCTGAACAATTTATGACTGGATTTCACTGGCACACAAAATCTTCCTACCATTTCAACCAGAAAATTATTACAGCAAAATTCCATATATACAGGGAAAATGTCTTAACTAAATTGGTGTTTAATTAATTTATCATAGTCAAGGAGGATTTAGGATACTTAAATCAATTGAGACATTAAAAGACCAACCGCAAAAATAGAAATTATATATATATAAAAGTGACGATGAAGCCTGATATTATACTTTATAAGTGCTACACTTAACGATTCAACGACAGTCTTTTCATTAATCTCTGAAGAGGAATAACAGGTTCAATATCAAATCAAAGGCAAGGTACGTATACTATGTGCTTTTCCTAGAGAATTAGCTTTCATTTCAAATAACAGTCGGACAGACTTAGGCAGCAGTGCCGAGTGGAGACGCGCACAAAGGTCTTGGCTGCATGTTAAATTTTGACAAGCATCTCGTGACCTCCTCCTGTTGCTAACCTTTGTTCTCTTTTGCCATTCCCTCGCTAGCATGCTTGTATTTGAGCATATGCACTCTGTTTAGCCCATACCTTCTCCTTTTATACAGCTTGCATCTTATCTCTTTCAACTCGTGCACCACGAACGTCGACTTGCAACTAAGGATCGAGAGGATAGCATCCAGCGAATTTACATGATTTTTTGTTATGTATATGAGGGTTATTTTTGGGCTTTTATTCGAACAGAAAAGTAATAGAGATTTAAGAAAGATGTAAATAATGGAAAGTGGTGGGATAAACCCACTTATTTTTTTAAATGTAAATTTTTAAATAAGAAAATTCCAAAATATTTGGTTTAGTAAATTGTGTACATGAATAATAAATTTTACGGAAAATATAAAACAATAAGTGGTATGAAGATTCATGCAAATAAATCCAATGAGCTGTATTAATTAGTGTGAATTTTGTTGCGATTAGGTAATTCATTAATGACTCTTTAAATGATAATAGAAGCATAGAAATACTTAAATCGCAACATCTGATAGATTAGAAAGAGAATAAAATTAGTCGGTAAATAACGTAAATATTGTAGATATTACTGTTAAAAAAATTGTAAATTTAACTTTCTTTATTTATTGATTATGAGGGAGTACTGTTGCTTGCATGCATGATCAGTTTAGTATTCTATTTATTCTAACATTATGCTTAGTTTCGAAATGGAAAATTGGATATGATCAGCGATGTAATATGTCCGAAACATAAAATTTTACGAGGAGATGTGATTTTAAAAATTTTCCAAAATAATTGGATTTATGAGTCTAGCTATTTTATTGCGCATGTATACGTTTCGTCTTATCATTCATTTGTTTATAGTTAACGTCAGAATCAGGAAAAAGCAAAATGCAAGGATACGAAAAGAAAAATACAAGTTAAATTGCAACTGACAATACATTACAGTAACATTATCATCTTTGGCATGCACAGAGTATACATTATTACAACTGACTATAATACAAGTTGCAATTACAACTGACTATAAATACAAGTTGCAATTACAACTGACTATATAAATACAAGTTGCATTTACAACTGACTATAAATTACATCAACATTATCATCTTTGGCATGCACAGATCTCTTGGATGCTCTTTTTGATATAAGAAGTTATCATATGTATATGGACTAAGCTAGGTTTATTTGGTATACCACCAAAGGTCACGTGATATTAAGAGCATTTTGGGAAGTACACTCACATGGAATTTGAAGGCAAATAGAAACAAAAATGAAATTTAAACATTAAAGCATAAAGTGGAGAAATGAACGCCATGTAGTCCTTTGGTAAATATCTCATTCAAATGCTGGACAAATAATAATATTTAGAGGTGGGGCGCCAGGAGACGAGGGGATTTGGTTGGTTATTTGCCTACATATCACCTCATTATTTTGTGACATCTTCTCTGTGGACATACATGCGGCTCCAATTTTTTCAAGAAGGAAAAAAGGAGATCAAAATGATCTTAATTACTTTTATTAAGCCAAAAGAATGTTCTGACATATTATTTATTGATTAATGTTTGCTTTTAAAACAAAGGGACTTCTTTTCATATTATATTATTAGCAATAACGAGTACTATTGCGTTAAGAGATTCATTGATCTATATATAAACAAACTTTCGATAATTGGTTAGTAGAAATCTTAATTACTATCACTATTCATTTTTTAAGTTTTTTTATGCATATATGCTCATGATAAGTTTTTAATATTTTGAATAGAATAATGTGCTATAGATAACAATTATATTAGAATTGACTTACACGATTAGGGACTTTTTAAGGTACTTTTGTTCTTGAAAAAAATAGATATTTCACAAATTAATAACAAACTTGATAGTTATCCAAGCATGTCAAAGGGTTATAGTTCGATAAGGCTCAATGCTCATTGATGAAGCAAGTAAAACACACTTCTAGATTGCGGTCTCCAGTCAAAGCACAAAACTGCTACGCAATAATATAAAGAGATTCGTCATGATACAATTTTATTTATTTGTACGATGTTTTCATATATAATGTAATACTTGACTCTGTATTTGAAATCTAGTTTATTGGTTCAGTATCTATATGTCAATGTGAAAACAAAATTTTATTTTAATGATAGTTATATATGATATATAGTATTCACATAACAGCTTGTTAGCTAGTTTCTATTTTCAAGTTTAGAAAAGTAAATCAACTATAGGACATTTTTTTTTTCTCAAACTACATAATTTTTTTTTCTTATACCATTTTTTTACAGACAATTTTGATTTGTTCTCAAGTAAAAAAAGTTACATTTGCATAAAGGACTACATAAGTTAGGAACTCAGCGGTACAAAGGTTATACAAAAAGCCATTAAAGTTATAGCTGGTCTAGGATTATACAGAAGGAAATCTTGCTAGCTAAATTTCGAGTGGTCCGTACTATGTTTATTGCACCAGATATAATGAAAAGAACTCTCTTAGAACTGTCCTAGGAGACCACAAATTAGTTGCTCACGAGTGGCACATAAATGCTCACAACTCACAAGTCACTTTCATAGTTTCACAAGGCACAGTGAATCATATAAAATATATCCTATATATTTGGAATAGCGTGGATTTCCACTTCTGGAGTGCAATGTGTTCTGAATCCTTGACTAGGAACTTATATTTGAAATCTGATCCATGCTGTTATTAATAGAATATAATTTAATAATTGCTTTGTGGTGGAGCAATTTAATCCCCAGTAGTTTAACTCAGGTTTTGAAGTAACGAAAATGTGTAACAAAAAGTAACGAACTCGAGGTCATTTAGCCCAAATTAGTTGAATTCTGGTTTTAAACCAATCAATTATGTAAGAAAAATTGAAAGGGGCTAAATAGGCATATAAAATGACTTGGATGGACTCATTTTGATCCATGACCAATTTGCAACAATGCCCGCAAGGCTGCCCTATCGGATACAAACAAAAGTAGCCCATGCGTTCTTAATTGGGCTAGACTTCGTGTTTCTCTGCATTGAAAAAAATAAAATAAGTACAAAAATGCGCATCCGGGGAATCGAACCCCGGTCAGTACCGTGGGAGGGTACTATGATACCACTACACCAGATGCGCTTTTGTTGTGCAGTTTGAATTATTAATTTAGTTTTTCTCGAGTAAGAAATAAACAAATTTCTTCCCTATGATTGGTAAGTAATGAAAAGCCATGTCCTAGGTAAAATGTCTCCATCACTAGTTATAGAACTTCCCAACTGGAATTCACTTCAGTGTCTCTACTGATGTGGAGACCATGCATAGAAGTTGAATCGTAAAATGTATCGTGTATCGTAACATTAAGTATCGTATCGTGTATCGTGTATCGTATCGATTCGTTTAAGATACGCTAAAATATTCTTAAAATTATGTAAAATAAGTAATTAGAATTTATATTGAACTATTTTCATTAAAAGAAAGTTCTCATATCACACTATATCTTTATAATCATTCGATAATTCAGACATCTTTAAATATAGTGTATAATATTGAAGTTTACTTAAATATTATAATATATAATATGTATAAATCATTTACAATTATATTTTATGATGTTACACTGTAAAATATGTATATATTATAATCATTATTAATTAATTTTGTATGTATAAATTATTAATCATTATATTTTTTATAATAGTGTAATGTATTTTTATAATATTACATTGCATAATCTGATTATATTTTTATTTGTAAATTATAAATATTATTTTTTTAACTATAATCTGCATAAATTGTATTATTAATTATTATATTGTATAATATATGTAGAAAGTATTACACTATTAATCATTATAGTGTAGTATTATACTATTTAATTTGTATAAATGATTATTATTATTACTATTGTTCTTATTATTCTACTAATATTTTATTATAATCTATATAAATTATAATTGAAAATGATTATTATTGACTATTATTGAATCGTTTGTATCTTAAGATACACCCTAGTATCGTAAATTACGTATCGTGTATCTTAAGATACATTAAGATACACTGCAATTGAGATACAATGACCAAGATACGTATCGATTGGGCATTGAATCGTATCGTATCGTGAGTTACGTATCGTGTATCTTAAGATACTAAATTCTATGAGACCATGCATGTCTAACAAAAGCTGACATCAGAATCCATCAACATACTCAGTTACTCACAAAAGGGTACCTTTCATGGAGAGCTTTAAATTATACTCTGCGTCATGAAATGGCTTTCCGGCATTTCGCACGAAATCTTCTCATTACAATTTTGTGAAGCCTGGATTGTTTGGTCTAAACTGATAATTTTTTAATGAGTTTAATTTCTATGGGGATGTACAACATTATTAATAAAGGAACAACACCAAGCTCTAAGAAGCAATAGTTGGTTGCTTTGACAGTTTGACCAAATATGCATTTGTGATATCTCTTATTTTTATATGTAGTTTGACCGTACTTAACCCTTAATTATTGATCAAACCACTATAAATTGTCTCATAAATTGCTATATTTTTCCAGGTTATTGCTGCTGCCGTGCTTCTTGTTTTATTTTATAGAATTCCTTGGAAATTGAAGACGAGACGCGACATTTGTGAAGGATGGATCGGATTCTCAGCCAGACGACTCATTCTTGGCCCACTCAGACGTGCCACCAGACCACAGGAGCTTAGTATGAGCCTTATCTCCAGCGTGGGCTTGATTCTCAGCCCATCTATTCAAAATGCCATTTCGGTGCGAAATGCATTTCTCGAAAGAGCGTTTTTGGTATTTTTCGAAAAAGGAAAGGAGCAAACCGCCTGCCCTTGCCATAGCCGCCTCCTGTGGGTAGATATACGTGTCTCCTGCCTCCAGAGCACGAATTCTACCTTCCATACTCATTTTTCACCTTCCTTACTTGGCGTTTTGAGCGTTTCCATTGATTTTTTGGGAGTTCTGGGTGTTTTTGGAGGAGGCAGCAGCAGCACGACAGATCCACATCGATTCCTAGGCCAGAGATAGCGAGTATTAGCATTGAGATTCTTCGGTTTACTCTTATATGCTCTTATTCCGTTATTTTATGGCTTGTATCTTTATTATTTGCATGATGTTTATTGTTGTTTGTATTATGAACATGTTAGGCTAGATTTTATTATGTCTTAGGGGTAGTTAGTAGATTAGTTTGGTATTTTGTGATGACTTGATGAATTTATGATATATTATGTGGTTTATTTAGTTGAGAATTATTGTTATGCTTAGTTATATACCTCTTTAGGGAATTAAACTAAACCAAACTTGTAATTGATTAAGTACTTGAGGTAAGCCAATCGCTCGAAAGAGGAGGTTAGTTTAACGACCGAAAGGTGTAACTTTTAATGATCTGAAAAGACTTTAAATACCTCTAGAAATCCAACTAAATATTCTTAAGTTTCTAAGAACCAAAACGCGACGGCTGAGGCTTAGTTATTTACGTGGTAAAAGCCGGTTCCATACCAAACCAGAACTAAAACGCGACAGCTGAGGTTAGGGTTTAGGTCTGGTCGTCGAGTAACCTCTACTTAGTATCCCATAAAAATATCAAGTCAAAACAAGAGGTCTAAAGCGAGTTTCGGGCCAGACCAGTAGGGATTTCGCACTGAAATCCATGCATTTCGGTCCGAAATAAGCTTCTGTCCCGGTGAAAATCGTGGGCAGAAGTGCTTTAGAGCCAAACTAATTGAACACGCAACCCTAGGATGTATTTTTGCATCTGTTTGAGTCAAAAAGAATTTTAAAAACCAATAAAAAATATTTTATTATTTATTACTTACTTTATTACTTTATTTTTTACTATATTTTACTTTATTGCAACTTATTCCAAAATTCATACAAAAATCATTTCTCTAAACTTTAAGAACAATTAAGTCTGGTACTCAATTAATCTGTCTCTGTGGGTTCGATCCTTAGCTTTACCAAACGACTAGTGAAGTAATTCTTAGATATAAATTTATTTCACCTAGATTTTTAAGTCTTCATCAATTTGTACCTTGTATTCCCGATGATCAGCAGTTCTCTTAAAAGGTGTCAAATTAAGCAACTCAAATCCATCCAAACCAAAATGTCATTTCCCCTAGTGGTGCGTCGCTATGTTACATAATGCAATTGTTCTTTACAAAAGGTAAAAAAACTACAATTCAACAAAACAAACATATTAAATTAAAATAACGAAATAAGAAAAGAAGATGCAATTGTTGGTGGCAATCTCACTCATCTAGATAAGGTTTGGTTGGAAAGGGCTGAAATCAATGATAAACTCAAGTCCCTAAGCATTTTCCTAATTGGTTTTCATTAAAGCAAAGTTCGTTTCTTGTCTTGTCCAGCATTTGGCACTAATGAAGAGGCATGTCTAACAAGCCATTGCAAATTCTATTCGTTAGGACCGATACGAACTCAAAAACATGTGTTGTGATTACTGACAATGCGACCCCACATGCTCTTCAGAAGAGATTTTACAAGTCTATACCTGTCAGTGACTCAACACATGGTACGTACACCGCATCCGCCACTGTCGACTTGTTTTTTGGGTTCTGAATTCTGATGTGCATGTGGGGTCTGGGGTTGATTAAGGATATTTTTAGTTAACACCAATCTATCTAGATGCCTTGTTTAACTTAAAATATAGGTAGTACAGACAAATCGCCACGTTAACTATTGCGTCTATATTCATTAAAAAAACTGCGTCTGCATTCATTTCCTTTTTTCTTCTTTTTTTTGTTTAAAAATTAAGGTGAACACTGACTCACAGAGTGATTGCTAATAAAGGCTATTGTCCAGGTTCATTGAATCCATCTTCACTCCAGAACTAAGTGGAGCAAATAAATAACTTCAACTGAAACGTACACTTCGGTATCAATTGTTATGATGTCAGACATCTGTATAAAAACTACAATTAATATATCACATTGAATTAAGTCAAAATGTTGATGACCCATTGACGACTTGACGTAGGTCCGTGCCGTTTTAAAATTTGCAACAAATTTTTATCATTTTCTTATCTAAAATGATATGTACGAATCTTCCATTGTTGATAAATAAAATGCTCACTATTAGATCTGTGTTAAGGACCTAGTGCTCTAGGTAACACAATGATATTGTTCTTCCAAATGCTAATATTTTGCAAGAGTGGTATGTAGTGATGCGTATTAATTCTTTCTCAAAGAAAGCATACCTTACGCTTGCTAGACCTCCATTACTTATACCAAGTTTTGAGCAAATCAAATTCTCTTAAAAAAAAATTCAACTTTAACATTGTAATATCTACAGGATTTGCATACTGCAAGGAAGAACACTATTACAAACAAAAAGTAACATAATTTTTAATAACAAAATTTCCAAAATATTTTATTTATCAAAGAACTTTATTTCCTCTAAATGTATGCTTTTCGCATAATAGTACAATAATCTTAAAATTGCGTTAAAATTTATTTTTAAAATATTTGAACTTAACTTTATATTTCGAAAAACAAAATATTAGTTTGTTTTCTTTTATCTTTCTACGTTGTGAAACTTCTCTTTTGTTATTGAATTGAAATAGCATGGGAAAAATGAAAATTTTGTTGTCTTTTATCTTTCTACGTTGTTTATAGCTTTTGTTACTGTAATGAAATTGCATAGGTGACATTTCGCCACCGCACCTTCAAAAAAGTAATTTAAACCTTTTGAGGAGTCTCTTACAAATAATGTTCTTGTTAGGACATAATGCGCTCTCCCCTCGATGGACAAAAAAAAAAAATGCTCAGTAATGTGGTCCACATTTTTCAAATCTAGAAATAAATTAGCACATCAATTCGTATATATAAACATGCCCCGCCATTCGATCCCCTCTCTTCGTACACAACCCGAGAGAAAAACCGTTACTCAATTTCCCCAAATATCAATAGTAGCGACTCTCTGACTCCCCTTTTCAAATTTAAATACCAACAAAACAGCACAAATTTTCCTTTAGTTTTCTTGCCTTTGCAGTTTTCTCCTTCCTATTGCAACAATGAGGAGGTTTCTCTCTAGGAGGCTGTCCCAATTGGCCACATCGTTCTCTAACGAGAGCAGTGCTAAACCTCTCCCAAAAATGCCCCCATTCGGCTACACGCCACTTCCATACACCGGCCCATCTGCCGAAGAGATATTGAGAAAGAGAGCAGAGTTCCTCAGCCCCTCCATCCTCCATGCCTACAAGAAACCGGTACATTAACCGCTTGTTTTGTCTCCCAATTTTCTACTCTTTCGAAACGGATATAATAATAATGCTGGTACTTATACAGAAACGTCCCATGCGAATGCATGTATCAAAAGATCATATACGTTTTAATGACTTAAGTTGAACAAATGGTTAATTTGTTTGGTTTTGAGGCTGGTACGCAATATGTGAGCTTTTTTTTTTTTTTTTCCCTTTTGGATAGGAAGATTTGTAGTGCTTTTACAGTGTTGCTAAATTTGTAAAAACTGATGTTTCGCTTTCGAAAGCCGGTGGCTCTTTTGGGCTATACCATTTGGTCCATTTCTCAAAAAGAAAAGAAAGAACTTTTATCCGTGTGCAAATACTAACATAATAACTACATGCCCAAAAATTGCTTAATTACAAAATAGATAAGAGTACAGATACAAAAAGAGTTCGGATTTGGTCATCCAGAAAGGGTAAGAAAATAACCGTCGGTACTAATGTTGCTTGTAAAAGCTTGATTAAAATACACGTTATATATTTATTTAAAGAAATCTCAAATGTATCTTTGCAAGAACATAAATTTTGATTAAGTGATTATTAAATGATAGACAATGAAATTTTCTGGCCGACAATTTACACACTCTAAAAATAGGGTTAATTAGTATTATTTGCACAAATGTTTAATTATGATCTGATTAGATAAAAGTTTGAGGGTTGGAGAGATTTTCATAATATGGAGATCCATATTCTAGAGATATGCAATGCAGACTTACGGAATATATTCTAAACTTCATTTCATTTGCTATTATATTCAAGAGCTCTTATGTATTATAATAAACGACTGTTATCACTCGTTACGAAATTTTTTTTTATGTTGTAGATTTTGGATGTAGAATCTTCTTTAATTAACTTGTAGATTTTGGAATGCGGAGAACATAATACTACACAAATACAATATATACTCTGATAAGATTGTTAATAAATTATAAATGTTTATTTTACTAATTTGAAAACCGTCTGGTTAATTTGAAAGAGATAAATTAGTAAAAGTTTTATACATGAACATCAATATAAGCCTAGCAATCATCTTTTATTCTTTCCAAAAGAAAAAAAATATTGTAACAGCTTTCATTTTCTTGATTTTGGCTTTGGTTAACAATTAATATATAGTAAAGCAAAGAGAGTTATGGTGAATATGCTTTCGAATTTTAAATTCGGCATTAAAAAGAAATCGACAAGTTCTCATGTATAAGTACACTATAAAAATTCAAGTCCAAATTGCTATATGATAATTAAGATTCATGGTTTGTTGTAATTCTCCGTAAAAAAAGAGATAAAATGCCAAACAATGAGCTGTTGACATTAGGGAGAAAACCTTGGACATCATCATTTTGGTTCATGATGGTATGTGAAATATCTTTTGGGTATTGGGCGCTTCTCTGGTCTTCCGAATTAGGTGACTCGCCAAATAATATAAAAAAATTGTGGGTTTATGATTCAAGTTTGTGAAAATGTTGTGTATATTGGTGGTTGATGAGTTGTTATTGCACACCAATAATGCTCTCAAATGTTTATTATTAAGTACACATGTCCATATCGAGGAAACAAGATTGGCAGATAGGGATTGAACCACTTAATGAATGCGTCAGTTTTCTTTTCAAAAAAAAAAAAACGAAGGGGGATTTATGGATTCATTATAGATTAACATAAAGTGTGAGGCTTTTTTTTTTTTTTTTTTTAACTTCTATAGCAGATCATTTTTACAGAAACTTCTAAATTTTTTAAACTATATTGGAACAATTATGGTAACTATAAGTAACTATGTTGTTGATGAACTTTATTTACAATTTGTTACATTTGTAAAAAAAATAATGATAGATAACTCCTTAATTTATCCTTCTTTGCTGAAGGAGAGATTAGATAAATATAATAAATTTTATTTGAAGTCATATTGTAACTTTCATATTTTCTTCCATGAAATTTGACCAATTAAATTATTCTCTACAGTTGAACATAGTAGAAGGAAAAATGCAGTACTTGTTTGATGAAAAGGGCCGTCGCTACCTAGATGCATTCGCTGGTATTGCTACCGTCTGTTGTGGCCATTGCCACCCAGAAATAACTGAAGCCATCATTTCTCAAACAAAAAAGATTCAACATTCTACAGTTCTCTATCTAAATCATGCCATTGCTGATTTTGCTGAGGCCTTAGCTTCTAAACTCCCTGGCAATCTAAAGGTAAAAGTATATTCAATTGAACGTCAAAATAAGAGAACTGAAATTTGCAGTTCATAAATAAATTACTGCTATTACGATACTAATCTTATGTTGTTTGTTTGTTTATGTTTTTGATATAAAGGTTGTGTTCTTCACAAATTCTGGAACAGAAGCAAATGAACTGGCTATCTTGATTGCTCGGCTATATACAGGTTGCCATGATATTATATCAATTAGAAATGCATACCACGGCAATGCTTCAGGTACAATGGGTTCAACTGCCCAAAAGAACTGGAAGTTCAACGTCACACAGGTATCTTATGATTTCTAGTATGTAAAAGAATAAATTTTGATTCATTGTCTGCTAGAATCCTATTAATTATTTGATCGGTAGAGTGGAGTGCACCATGCGCAAAATCCTGATCCATATCGAGGAGTTTTTGGTTCGGAAGGGGAGAAATATGCAAGAGATGTGCAAGAAATTATCGAATTTGGTACATCTGGCCAAGTTTCTGCTTTCATTTCGGAAGCAATACAGGCAAGTCATCTAGCAAGTACTTTGGAATTGAGATTAGACTATTTATTCATATTAACATTTTATAATCTTAATGAGATTGTTTTTGTATTAGGGGGTGGGAGGAATTGTGGAATTAGCTCCTGGTTACTTACCTGCTGTATATAAAACAATCAAAAAGGCCGGTGGCTTGTGCATAGCAGATGAGGTTCAATCTGGGTTCGCCAGACCTGGTAGCCATTTTTGGGGATTTGAAGCACATGGCGTAACTCCTGATATAGTTACGATGGCAAAGGTGATTACTTTGCAATATATATTATGTATAGTCATTCATTTGTGGATTATATATTTATGGTGGAACTAAATGATTTTTACTTACGGTGCTTTAATGTCATCGATTTTGACAGGGCATTGGAAATGGGATACCACTCGGTGCAGTAGTGACTACTCCAGAAATTGCAGAGGTACTAACCCGACGCAATTATTTCAACACATTTGGAGGCAACCCTGTTTGCACGGCAGGTGGACTTGCAGTTCTTAGAGTACTTGAGAAAGAGACATTGCAAGAAAATGCATATGTTGTTGGATCTTATTTGAAAGATGGCCTCAAATCGCTCCAAGAAAAATATGACAGTGAGCTCAGATTGATTATGTTTGTTTGCTTTTTATCACCAATTCCTCTTGTGATATAGATGAATCATAATATATCAATGAATTCATGACTTGGTGTATGCAGTAATTGGTGATGTAAGAGGAAGAGGTTTTATGCTTGGTGTCGAATTAGTCAAGGATCGTCACCTTAAAACTCCGGCAAATGCAGAAATCTTACATGTGATGGAACAAATGAAAGGTAATCTAACTATTTATTGCCACATTTTTCATTTATATATATATTTTTTGTTTTACTACTATTATCACTCACTAAGAAGTTAATACTAATTTTGGTACTATTTGAATTGGACAGATATGGGCGTGTTGGTTGGGAAAGGAGGTTTTTATGGAAATGTTTTCAGAATAACTCCACCTCTCTGTTTCTCTAAAGAGGATGCGGGTATAGTTGTTTTTTAGCCAATTCTTTCAATTTTCCTGCTATCGTTGTACTAATAATTTTGACATTAATTTATTATTTTGTAGATTTTTTTCTGGAGGTGATGGATATTGCTATGTCGAAACTCTAAACACCCTGGCTTTCACAAAGAAAAGAATGGATGTGTTAGCCACTGTATGTTAATAAGTATAAATATTAGTGTAGCAGTGCTAGCTGAAAAGCATCTATAAAATAATGGATGTATTACCCTTCAACTAATTACAAACTTTATGAACTTTTATTTGTAACTTTGTATATAAGGCAATTGAAGTAAATGCCAGAATTTATAATCTTTATGAATGTACTATATGCCTATATAACTGCAGTTTCAATTGCTTATTTTGAAAATGATTAACTGATTTTGCACAACACTCCCTCAATTACTCGAGACAAATCCTTAAGTAGTGTTTCAAAAGATTTTGCCTGAAGAATACCAATTTAGAACAACTTTTCAAAATAACTTGAAGATAGTTTTTCATCCAGTACTTACAGATATTATTCCAATAATGAAAATCAAAAAGTTAAAAACCGAAGGTTAGATATTCAAAACCCAACTAAAAAGTTATTTATTATAAGTTTTGAAGTTAAATATTTTGAGCTTCATTTTTTTCTCAAAAATATTTTCAGTTCACTTGCCTAAACAAGTTTCTTCCATTTCAACTTCAACATAATCAATTTTTTTTTAAAAAAAAATGATGAGGTCTTTAATCAATTTTCACACCAGCTATTCCATTAACAACCAAAAAGAATACTACAAGGAATCGAGAAAGAAAAGGAAAAAAGTGAAAAAGAAAGAAAAAGAAGTAAAAGTAAAACATTTTACACTCGAGTGCTTAACTCTTTGATTACAAGATAGGTTGCGCTTGGTGGAGAAGATGGACACATGATTAACTAGAATAATCGACAGATAGATTTTTGAACTTGACATATTAAGCATGTGTCCTGCTTCTCCACCTTGCACAATCTATCCAACTAGCACCTAAATTAAATATTGTATATTGAGAGATGGTGTTATCTTCCTCTTCCTCAGGACTCAGCCTCTTTATATATTGATGAAAGCATGCACCAAATGACAAGGATTAGTGGTTGATCAAGTGCTACAGAAAGATGGAAGCTGCGTCTTTTTTTAAGAGCATATAGAGCAGAAATAGCTAGTGAAAGAAACATTATTTGGTATTTGTAGGGTTAGGTTGGGACACATGCCTCAAGCGGGGGTTGGGGGTGGCATTCATATTTTTGGTGTTTTGGTTTTGCAACTTGCACACATGCAAACAAAGCCTATTACATTCAATAAATGGGCCCAAGCAGAAACCAGAACTCCGGGTAGAACTAGCTAGAATGTCAACATAAGGTACTAACTAGTAACTACTAAGCTTTTCTAGAGAGAGTTGAGTCCATTCCAGCCTGAGCCTAGTCAATCTCAGACAGTGGCATCAACTGATGAATCAGGTTTAGATATATGATGAGATGTACCTGCTATCAAATTTTGAGTTCATATTTGGGCCTTATTTTGCTGATGTGGATGTTGAATTCAATACAGCGCCATGTGTAATCTGTAATGTGTTGCTACCTTAGTGACAAGTTAACAATTATATTTCTATCATCATTCTCTAAAAATTATAAGAGTTTATTTATTAATCCTTTGTTTTATGAATTTTTTTTTCCCAAACTTTTAGTTGCCCAGTACATATAAGAATGTGACAAAATATAGTAAATGATATGCTGGAAAGCCTATGTATGGATAGCTCTCTATATGTTATGATTCATATAATGAGAAGAAACCTTTTAATACATCCGACCCATCAGATGAGCCTTGCACGCCTCCTAAAGGAAATAATTAATCAGACTCTTTCACCATGGAATAATTTCTAATTTGCTTGCTCAGATTCATGTTCCAATTTCATTGGCCAGTATTTTTAGTTTTGCATTTCACTATCTTCTTGTACCATTAGTATTGAAATAAAAAAAACACAGATTACATATATACTTGTACAATAATAATTAATAAAATAAAAGATAGTAACAAAAGAAGAATCAACAAGGAAAAAGATGTATTTCTTTGCTGTAATGAAAAAAGAAACAATACGTTACATTTCCATAGAATCAAATTGACAACTACAAATCAGCTAAGATATCCTGCAACACTTGTTCGATTAATTGAAAATAGATTGTCTCAGAGACCATCCTTTTTCACCAAAAAAAAAAATTAGCACTACAAATCAATTAAGTAATCCTGTGATGTAAATATGTAAATAAAAGGGCACAGTAAAGAAAACCCACTGTAATGTGACACACATGCACCTCTAAAATTAATGCATACCCACTCTTTTTGAGTGACCAGGTCAATGCAAAATTTGAGAAGAAAACATCACTAGTCTACATCATTTTCCTCAAAGTTGCAACTATTTGTCTGACGGTTCGCAGGGTCTCCAGATTGTACCACCTGGCTCATCCATTAAGGCAATACCTAAAGCTGTCAGCTCTTTTCTAATCCTGTCATTCTTCATACTGTTGTTCTTCCTAGCAAGTGTTCTCTCCTCCATTTTATTCGATAGCTCTTCTTCAGTTATCCCTGCCCTCTTTAGGGCAAACTCTTTCAGTTGTTTCAGCACCTATTGTTTTTAACACAGTAATATCGCATTACATAAACAACACAACCTTGAGACATTATGCATGTATGTACACAGTAAAACAATTTTTCCAGAAAAGAATTTACCTCCACAGTAGAGGAAGCAGGCAGTAAACCAAAAATGCCGAGTACCTCCTCCACTTCCTTCTTCAAAACAAGTAAAGATACAATAAGAACTTGCTGTTGTTTTTTACCCTGCATTGTTACAGTAGTATGATAATGGCACTATAGTGATAGTGACAAAGATCGTAAGCAACAATACAAGGAGCAGTCGAAAGTATTGTTTGCCCCTGTAAAATATTAAAGAACTATGCAAAACATATAGTACCTCATACACCTGTTTAAATAAAATTACCTAAAGCCTATATCTCCCGGATCCACTTCACAATCTTGCAGAGTCTGCACTTTGTCACAAATGCCATGTAAGCAAGAAATTTAACAATTAAAACCTAAATCATTTGATCAATTAACCGGCATTATCTGAACTCACCATCCTAACTAGAGCAAATAAATACCATGATGCCAGTTGGTACTATTTTTCATTGTTGCACATGCTCACTCAAAAACAGGGGCACATAGCTTCATCAAATTAAAAATCATTTTAAAAAGAAAAAATTACACAATATAAAACCTGATAAATTTAAAAAACACAATCAGATGCATTGTCAAGCGCGCAATCAGAGTAATTTACATCAGCCCTGTAGTGAGTACCCATCAAGAAGAATCTCAAAGCCAAAGGATGGTAATTATCTGCATCAAACATAAATCATCCAATTTATATATTAAATACGTAGTCAAGGATTGGAAGGCATACAGATAAAAGAGATCAGTACAACAGAACTCAGAATCTAAATACAAGCACTCACCCAAAACCAACAAACATTTTCTCCAATTTAACCAAAACTGCATGATTATTCATCTCCTTTCTTAATCGGAGAGGGCTAGTTGCAATGAATCAGAACCCACGACCTAACTAACACAAAACCAAACTGCCAAGCCTGAATCTACAAGAACCAAGTTTAAAAAGAAACTCAACAACAGCCAAGGACTAGGTAACTTGGGACAATGATTAAAAGTGATAGCAACCCACTAGATCCAAAGAACAAACCAAAAACCTGAGATCCAAACCAACAACATGACTGATCAGAGACCCAACTTATCAAGAAACCCTAGCTGAACAGGTTATGCTACAATAGCCCAACAACTGTATTACCACCTTTACCTCTATTCCCTTAAATCCATTACAACGGTTCATCGAAGCACTGGACACCTGAATGCTTCATCATACAACTTGAACAGCCCTAAACAAGCCTTTTCTGGTCAAATACCCACAAAAGCTATAACCAGCAGTATTTTCAAATACAGAAAACTCATGAAATCTCAACTGCAACCCCTCCCCCGACAACCCCCTCTTCTCCCAGCACCACAAGAAAGAACCCAAAAACACACGTACAAGCACAAACTTACATCTCTTATGGTGAAGAAATTGCTGTCTGACTTCGACATCTTCTGATTATCTTTATTGACGAAACCATTGTGCATCCAGCAGTTGATGCAGCTGTCTGGGTTGGCTGCCCGGCTCTGAGCCAGCTCATTCTCATGGTGTGGAAACACCAAATCCTTGCCGCCTCCATGTATATCAAATTTCAGTCCTAAATAGCGTGCACTCATGGCACTGCACTCAATGTGCCAACCTGGCCTCCCTGGACCCCATGGGCTCTTCCAGCTCGGTTCACGAGGCTTCGCAGACTAGAATTTGAACAAGAAATTTATCTATATATTATATTAAGATAAATGACTATATATCTGGTGATTTTCATACACCACATAGCACTACAAAAAGAAGGCAAAGAGTCGTGTTACCTTCCACAAGGCAAATTCAGCAGGATATTTTTTTCTTGTATCAACGGCAACTCGGCCACCTCCACTAGCCATGTTGTCATCCAATTTGTGCCCTGATAGCTGGCAGTACTCTGGGAAACTACTGACAGAGAAATAGACATCTCCTTCTATGGTATAAGCATGCGCATTTTCCATTATCTGCCAAGAGGATATAAAATATAAATTTGCGTGAGTATAGAATTTAAACACCTATTGCAAATTTGCAATAGCAGCAGAGAACCCCCTAACCCACCTGTAGCACCAGAGTACACAATTTATCCCATGAAAAAAAAGGGAAAACAAAAGACAATACCTTAGCTATCATGTCTATGATCTGGTCCATGTGGTCTGTCATACATGGCTCCTGTGTAGGTGATAAGCACTGAAGCATTGCCATGTCAACAAGAAATCATCACTGAACCATTTACTCAACTTCAATGGATCCTCTCCGGCTTCATTAGCTCTCTTTATAATCTGCTTAACAAAGAAAATATTCCTCCAACTATCAAAATTGATACGATAATTCAAACTATGCTCATGTATCTATTAAAAAAAGTAAGATAGTACTACTAATCAAAATATGGTATCCTAAATTTGGGAAATTTTGAGCTTATGGGGATTCAACAAAGCTAAGCACAATCAAAGCCAAATTAAAAAAAAATAACATACAATTTAAAATAGAAGTACTTGGTACCTTGTCATCAATATCTGTGAAGTTGCCCACATATGTTACCTTCATACCCCAAATGTCTCAAGTATCTGACCAAGCCAGAAACAAATGTTTATAAAAAGCAAGGCCTTTACCTATTCTTCTGAGCAAAATTATATTGCAAATTAAGAATTTACACACAACAATGCTATTTTCCAACATTAATATACTTCCTTACTAAGGTCCAATTTTCTTTTTTTTTTTTAGAAAGCTTGAACTAAGGTCCAATTTTCAGAAAAAAAAAAAAAAAAGAACATCACCAAATCAAACAAAACTACAGGAAGCAGTGTTCAATTTTCCATGAAACATTAAAAATTGTAGGAAACCATGCTTCAACCCAAACCTGTGGAGCACATCAAAAGCAACATAGGCGCTTGCATGGCCGATGTGGCTGAAATGGTACGGTGTGACACCACACACGTACATGCTAACCTTCCCCTCCACAATTGGCTTGAATTCTTCCTTCTGTTTTGTCATGGTATTAAACAGGACGAGTAACGAGTTTCCTCTCTAGTTCTTCCTCCGTCACTGGTTGATTGGACTGGAGAATTGCAATTGGGAGGAACCAACAATAACTTAAGAGGTTAATTACACTACTTTGGAGTGCTCCAATTATACGCTTTTAAATTAAGTGTTGCGCCGCCTTGTCCTATTTGTGGAGAAAGCAGCTGGATCAGGTCTTCTTTGCGGCGCACCGATGAACAAGGAGTATGGGTTTGTTGGTTGCTCGGAAATAAGAGAATTGTAAGGAATCCTTTCGGACGAGATGAGAAAGAGAATAGGTGGGGCAGGCGCCGCGCGTGAGTCGTGAGACGGGAAAGGAAAGGGTTGGGGATCGAACGAAGGAGAAAGGACTTTATTTTTTTGAGAAATAAAAGGACGGTTAGATTAGAATTAGATACCAGATCCACAATTATCCTGTTGCATTTCAGTGGGTTCCGATCTGTGTTTTGTTTTGAAAATACAATCAGACATGTTTGAGTGATCGGTATTAAAATTAGTTATGTTTAAGAAAAATAATCTGGTGAAAATTAACTAGACAAAATCAGATAGTGCTTATATTTTGTAAATCGTCGGTAGATATTTTAGATGTTTTTTTTTTTCTCGTACAATAAATTTTTATATAGAAATAATTATAAAAAAAATAATATTTTCAGAATCGTTGTAGAGAAAATTACGTGCGACAATACTTATTTTCGCTTATTGTGGATAATATATAATTTTGTATAGAATTTATTCAAAATGATTAAATAGATGAAATATAATAATAAAATTGCAAGTAATTTAAAATTATAACAAATATTTGAAAGTTCAAATAATCAGTAAGTATCTTTCTCTAATTTGGATAAATACTGTAACATACATACTGAGACACAAACGCAATATCGATTTAGTTGTCAATATAAATGCCTCAATATTTGAAAATTTGAAATTTCTTTTTTTTTTTTTTCGAAAAATTGACAGAGACTGCCAATCAGCAACAAAAAAAAGAGAAAAAAACAAAGACTCAAAAAGAAAACACTAAATCAGCAATATTTGAAGAAAGCTCTAGATTCGTTTTCAATCCATCGTGCCAGTACAGAAGTTGTCCTTGCCTCGTTCCTGAAAATCCTGTTGTTTCTCTCAAGCCAAACCCCCCAGAAAAAAGTGCAAGCCACCGTGGAGAGCATGGTATCAGTTGCCAGAGATTGCAATAATCTCGAAACAGAAAACTGGATTGTATGGTGAGCTTGGAGGATTGGCAACTGGAAGGTTCTCTGTAATGTATTCCACAATTCATCAATGTAGGTGCAGTCAAAGAAAATGTGATGCGAATCCTCCAGTACATTTGTATGACACAGAGCGCAGCCAGTACTTATTTGGATTCCTCTACGGCTAAGTTGTTGTTGTGTCAGCAATCGATTGTTGCAAAGCAAAAAGATGAACAGCTTGATTGATGGAGGCATCCTGAACTTCCAAAACTGCTGACAAGAGGTAACAGTTTTCCCCATGGTGGAGAGAATTTCATAGAAGGAGGAAACTGAGAAGGATCCATCTGATCTCCAACGCCAGGAGATAGTGTCCTGACCTGCAAAGATGAGCGCAGGTGGCAAAGAAGCGATCACTGAATGGGTGTGTATGTCACTTGGCAAAGGTAACAGCTGGTTTATTAAAGGTAAAGCATTTTTACAACTGATCTTTGGTCGTCTGGGTAAGAGACAGTCTTTTGTCAAAGGAGTTAAAGGCCTTCCGCCCCAATTATCAAACCAGAAGGACGAGTTAGCACCATTGGACAGATTTACTGTCGTTGAGAACTGAAAGAGGTATCGTAGTGATCGCAAATCCTTCCAAAAAAAAGACCCACTTTTGTTCCACAGCAGAGGAGAGGTGCACCCAGTTCTGGGAGAGTATAATCGATTTGCAAGTTGGAACCAAAGCGATTGAGTATCCTTATACAACTTCCAGATCCATCGAAGGAGTAAGGCTTTATTTTGTAAAACAAGATCCTTAAGACCCAAACCTCCTGCTTTCTTCGGTAAACAAACCCGACTCCAAGCCAAAAGATGTATCTTTTGACCTCCTCTGTTGTTGCTTCCCCAAATAAAACGCTTTCTGATTTTGTCAATATGTGTAGTCAACCAGACCGGCACTAAGAACACTGACATGAAGTAAGAGGGAATTGCAGAGAGTACAGAGGCAGTAAGTGTTAGCCTGCCTGCTCGCGAGAGTAACCTGCCATGCCAACCTGCCAGTTTTCTTTCTATCTTCTCAATTATTGGTTGAAAGCAAAGTCTGTCAGGTTTTCCAACAGTTAACGGAAGGCCTAAGTAATTTAGAGGCAAAACCTCCTTCCTAAAGCCAAAAAGTTGTTCAACCAGCACCTCACAAGTTTGAGAAACATTAAAAGGAATAAAAGAAGATTTTTGCGCATTAAGAGAGAGCCCTGAGGATCGCTCAAAAAGCTGTAGGGTCAGACTTAGTGTTCTTAAAGCATAAGAATCATTTGCCACAAAAAGTAAGGTGTCGTCGGCGTATTGAAGTAGAAAGTAAGGGAATGGAAGCTTAGAGGAGATCCTTGAATTTAAAGCAGTAGCAGCGGCCTGTAACATAATGGATAAAACATCGGCTACTAAGATGAACAAGAAGGGTGATAGGGGATCCCCTTGACGCAACCCCCTTTTGTGCTTGAAAGTCTGACCCAAATTACCATTAATTAAAACAGCTGACGTGGCAGTAGAAACAATAAGTTTGATCCATTCTACATATCTTAACGGAAAGCCTCTGTGCAACATAACAGTGAACAAGAACTCCCAATTGACGGAGTCAAAAGCTTTGTAGAAATCCAGTTTTAGAAGGACTGCACTGTTTGGAGCCGAATTCACATGATGAAGCATCTCTCTAGCTACATTAAAATTCTCTGAAATTAGTCTTCCTCTAAGGAATCCTGTTTGTGAAGGAGAGATGAGGTCATCGAGGAAAGGTTGCAGTCGCAAAGCCAACACTTTAGAGATAAGCTTTGGAACATAATTGATTATGCTAATTGGACGAAAGTCCGTAACAGTAACTGCTCCTTCAAATTTGGGAATGAGTACAATATGTGCAAAATTCAATTTTTGAAGGTCAAGTGTAGAATTGGCTAGCTGATCGAAGATGTGCAAGATGGAGGATTTGAAAACCGGCCAATGCAGTTTGAAAAGTTCATTCGGAAGTCCATCTGGTCCACTAGCTTTGTTGTTGGATAATTTCATAGCAGCCCTGTAAATTTCACTTTCTGTAAACGGTTCATCCAGAGACAGTAGATCAAAGTTTTGCGGGTATAAAGTGTTAAGGTTGATCGGCAAAGTACTAGGAGTATGAGAGAAAAGAGACTCATAAAAAATGGAGAAGGCATTTAGAATCTGAGTTGAATCAGTGATTTGCTGGTTATCGATGACGAGGGAGGATATAAGCTTATTTCTTTTCTTTGAAGAGGCTAAAGCATGGAAATAGGACGTGTTTCTTTTCTTTGAAGAGGCAAGTTTCTCTGGGCTTTTTCGCTTTACAAGCCAAATGTTAAGTATAAAAGTGCAAATCATGCTTAAATGTGTTCATTGCTAGTTGCCTTGCAATTGGTTAAAAATACCAATTTTTGAAGAAAAAAGAAGGATCCATACCATATAATATTTATATTTATATGGATTCCCTTAAAAACATCCAAGCATTTAATGCTATTAACTGACATGATGCAAAATATAACTAGGGTTGGACATCGAGCTTCGCTCGATATAGTTTTTTTCACATAGTTCTAAAATTTGTAATTATAATTTAAATTTAAAATTTTAATATATGTTAATAATTATTTGATGATTGTGTACTGTTTTTGCAATTAAACCTAATATACTATAACTGAATTCAATGGACTTAAATACCATCTATATAGAAGATTAGAATCGAAGAGCCAAATAAAGATTAAAATTTCCATTTATATCCAATTCTACATTTATTTACAATTAAACCTAATCGACACTCGTTGAATTAAATGGACTTGAATTGAAGATGCAAAAAAAGAAAATAATTTAATTCCTCATTTATATCAATTATATTTAATTGACAATAATCGAATTGAACTCGATATAAGAGTGTATTAAATTAAATTTTTATCATTATTATTAACTCAAATATAATTCATTTATGTGTATTTTTTTTCTTAATAATAATAACATACTTTTCACATCCTCATGACAATATTTAATTTTCTAATTTCTTATCTCCATAAGAAATCTTTAATTATTTTCATAATTAATCCAAATATAAACATGGTCATTCTACAGGAAAAGTATTTATAACAAAAAAAAAAAGCTTCATGTAGATACTGGTATACATGTTATTAATTTTTTTTCTTAATATTTCTAACCTCAAGTACCCCTTCATAATCATTTTGGTAGAGGGCAATTTAGTCAATCATAACTTTTTTGCTTTCTCTGGTATGTTCTTGAGATTAAAATTGTTATTAAAAAAAATTAAATAATTTTGACATTCCTGTAGAGTTTTCTCTTCTGGAATATGTCTGATGTTGTCAGTCTTAACATATTCATAGAGCTTATCTTTTAAATTATATCTGATTTTACTATTTTAATTCAAACCTATCGCCTATGCAGGTGTTTCGTCTTTTTGATGAAAAGTGATAGCAGTTTAATGGCTTTATCCATACATAGCAATGCACCATCCTTTTGCATCTTTGGAGGATAAAATCTGTAAGCATGTTGTCCTTGATTTATTTACTAAAATATACATTTCAAATTAGGATTCTACAAGAGCTCAGTTTTGGATTCTTTCATTTCTCAGTTGCATTCAGGTTATATGACTTGAGCTAGGTTGTTCATTAGATGTGAAGAGTTAGGTACCTTATTATTCTTATTTATACGATTTTAGAACATACTTGGAATGTGACATGTTTAGAGCTAGACAATTCCCTATTTGTATATGTTGAAGATCTTTAATTAAACTTGAAATCTTAATCCGCCCACATTTTTTTTTTTCAATTATAGTCTATTGTACCTGTATGACATTCAATAAAAAATATATATATATGTTTTGTAATATTAGAAAAAATGTTAAAATTGACCAATTATATGATAAAAAATCTATGCTTACTAATTGCTTTCATTATGCATTTAGGTCACCCTACACAAATATAAAAGATCCTTTATCTCTATCTCTCAAACTTATTTCTTTTACTATTTATGGCTTAACGATTATATATATTGAACATTCATCTAAATTACAGCTCTAAACGGTTTAAACTTGGGTTTAAACTTGGATGTAGAAGAGAGAAAAGGGAGAAGAGATATATAGATAAAGAAAGATTATTTTTATTGATTTCTGCTTAATTCTAATACAATCTTGAGCTCTTAATATATAGAGCTTTGTAATATATGAAAACATATCAATTCTCAATCTTAGCCGGCTAATAGAAATAAAAAGATATATAAAATATTTGAAATCAAGTAATATCTATTAAATCTGATTTCCATATCTTATTGTATTATTTCCTTAAAATGACCGATAACATGTTTAAATAAATCTATTTCATGCTTCAGACAATGTACGCCTTCTATAGTACAGAGAAAAAGTTGCAACAACCCACAAGAGTACTCATCTTTTCTTCGTTGCATATACACTAATATTCATTATTTATGCTATTCTATTTTACACACTCAGCGATACAAAATCATGCATACATTCTTTCGCAGTATTTTGGATGCTATGTCCAATTAACATCGATACATTTCCTGTTCATCTTCCTTTTTTTTTATTTGTTCCAAGCTAAATAATCTTCTGTTATTAAACTATTTCAAACTAAAAGTTAAAAATTGAAACTTCATCGCGCGAAGCGCGATGTATTAGCTAGTTTATATTTATATGGATTCCCTTAAAAACATCCAAGCATTTAATGTTATTAACCGACATGGCGTAAAATATAATATGCAATAAGTAGATATTATTGTGTTGATTTCCTCCATTATCTAGTGTCCTAATATCATAAGGACCAAATTTTGTTTACCACACTTCTACAGATCTATTAGATTATTGTAAATATTTATTTATTAGAGGCAACGAGTAGCATATCATGCGTATTACAAAGTAATAATTTTATAACAATATTCAAGAGCAAACTTTGTAGTCCTTGCATATTATGCAACCACTATTATAATCTATGATGGCAAATTCACGTTATACTTGTGAGAACTGGTATATTATGCATGATAAAGAGACGAATTCATGACAAAACGACGTCATGCAATAATGCATGGAGAAACTCATATGACTTTAGATTGACTATTTATTCACTAACTCATATTTCTTTATTGTGGAATTAGACATATTTTAGATAGTTTCAATAAAGAAATTTGTATTGGTTTAAACATTGAACTGGATATATTAGAAACAAATCACCAATATTAGTGCAAGGCAAAGGTAATTTTCGTACATCACTACGAAAAATATCAAATACTAGAGAAACTAAAGCTGATAAAATTGACTTTTCTCAATAATAAGTTTCTGTGTTTGTATGTGATATTTAATAGAGAATGTCGAAATGTCTTGTAGTTGAATAACTAATCTATTGAAAACCAGCCATAAAAAAATGAAGTAATATAACATTTTTCGGGCCAGTAATCTAGTTTATTAAGGTTATGCCCTATACATGAGATGGAATGGTTTAGTCTTTGTTCTGACCTCTTCCGTTAGGGGTAAAAACCAATCATAAAAGAAAAGGAGAATTACTTCTTGTAATCAGCGCTCTGCGTAATCAAGTAGTCAAACTCATAGCGCCCTCATCCTCATCTTCACCTGCAGGCACAATCTCCCTCCCTTCACCCTCACGTGTGCCCCATCTCCCTTCACGCGTGATCTACTTCTCTCTCAATCTGGTATGCCCTTCCCCTTCCCTCTACGTCCTCACCCTTTCCATCACACACCTCCTTTGATCTCCTTATCTCTTCCCCTCATTCCCACCGCGAGCTCCAACTTTTCTCTCTCCTTTCTCATCTGCTTATTCATTTTTTTTGTCTTATCTCTAGCTTCTCTCAATTGCTTCTCTCTTGATTTGGACCAATTTGAAAGACAAAAGACATGAAAAACTTGAAAGAAAATTTTAAAAAAGAGTTGTACCGTACAATTTTCTGTAAAGAAGTAACCAAAATAAGAGGGTGTATTTATTAAACATAAGGGAATAACTAAGAAGACATGAAGAACTATAAGTCTTTTATGTGTAATTTATTATTAGGAAGTAATTAAGAAGTATAAGGGAGAAGGGAGTAATTAATAGATAGCAAGGGAGTAACTAATAAGTGTAAATACATAATTCATTTAAGAGTAATTAATAAATATCAAGGGAGTACTTAATAAGTTTTTTATGTGTATCTAATAAAGGAAGTAACTATAAACTACAAGGGAGTTAATAATGATATCAAGGAAGTATCTAATAAGTGTAAATACGTTATTAATTTAGTAGAGTAACCAAGAACTATAAGGAGTATTTTATTTGTAGTCATTTCATTATTACATTTGTCTAGCAGCTAGGTAAATTTGGGAAAGAGCCCTGTGCTTATTAATGCATTTCATTGCTGGTCAAGAGAGTATTTATTTGTCTAAAGGGAGTATTTATTTTTTAAAAGGGGAGCATCTATTTTTACAAGCTCCAGTAACGATGACAAACGAAAGAATGTATAACAGAGTATACGGGAAGAAGGAAGAAAGGAGAAGAGCAAGGAGATATGGGACAGATGCGAGTGAGAGAAAGAAAGAGAGAAAAGACGTTGTGGGAAGAGGGGTAGGAGGCGCAAAGGAGGAAAGGAAGGAGAGAAAGGCGTGAAAGGAGGAAGAGAGGTGTAGGAGGAGAGGGACGCGAAATTAAGGAGGGGAGGAGGAAGAGAGATGCGAGAGGAATGAGGGGGTGAAGCGAGGTGAGAGGCAGGGAGAAGCGCGCACAGAAGGGAGCGAATGTCAAATTTTCATTTTCAGAAAGGAAGAAGTAGCGACTTTTTCTATTTTTAAAACTGATTGCTTGATTTCATTAGTTTGACTGCATTATCAGCACTGAAAGAAAAGGAATCAGGAATGCTGCGCTATATACTCTTGAAAGGCCCAATTAATAATGGTAGGGCAGGTATTGGATTAGGTTTATCCGTGGGCCTAAGGGCTAGATGAACCATTATAAAAAATGGACCAGATTTTTTTGGATATCCAGTTCGATCCAATTGTCGAAATCTCGCGATCCCAATCACCGGAGACCCTCGATCCTAGTTCGATCCTAATCGTCGAAGCCACCTCTCGAGTCTCATCGTCGACGCACGTTGAACAGCACGACACACCTGAATCACCTCGCCTCTCGAGCTCCCTTAGCCAAGGTCATTGAGGTCATAGCCACAATTAGGGATGAAAACGAATCGGATATTATCCGCTCCGATCCGCATCCGAATCCGAAAAATGCACTTAAAATCCGAACTGTATCCGTTTCCGAACATATCTGTATCCGTATTCGTATCCGATAAAAAAAAACGGATGCGGATATGGTTTGACCACTATCCGATCCGTATCCGTATCCGACAAAAAAATCCATTATCCGGTCCGTATTTGATCTTTATCCGAACCGTTTTCGCTCTTAATTAAATCAATGACATAAGATGATTAATTTAATTACTCCTCTAATGCTATGGAAAAGACTTTTGATTTGATACAACTAAGCTTTTATTAGTTAGATTGGCTTATAATAACATTTTAGTTAGATTAATAACATAATATGATGATAATATAAAATTAATTATTTATTTTTTCTTAATTTATATATATTTGTTTTAATATCTAAAATATATTTGTATTTGTATCCGTATCCCGCTTAACATCCGATTCGTATTCGTATCCGCTTAACATCTGATTCGTATCCGTATCCGAACATATTCGTATCCGGGAAAAAAAAGCGGATGCGGATATGATTTGACCAATATCCGATCCGTATCCGGTCCGTAACGGGTTCGTAAGTTAATGGATATAGATCCGCTTCGGATTCTGGCCACTACAGGCCATGGGAATTGGTTCTAAAGCATCGTCAAGGTGAGGAGAAGATAGGTATAGGCTCGATTTCAAGTGGGTTGGCTCCGAGCGATGGGGGCACCACTAGCTGGTACGGTGGTACAAGAGGGGTACTGTAGTTCAGTATGACGAATTAGGTGGAGTTACTGTAGTTCAGTATGGTGAATTCGTTGTTCTTTTTCTTGGGCTGACTAAGACTTTGATCAAAATAAGTTTTATGTTGGATTTTGTTTAATTTTATTTTGATTAGAATTTTTTTTTTAATTTTGTTGGATCCAATGGCATAGAAATTACGATCAGATGAAATAAATCTATTTATTTTAATAAAAAAAAAATTTATCAAATGAAATGTCACGTGACAAAAAAAAAGTGAATCCAGTTAGGGCCTAAATTGACTAATAAATTCTATCACTATATTTGTTAGAGAATGTCCAAAGTAGATTGGCTAGTAAATGTATACTAGCTATAGTATCGTGCTTCGTGCGATAAACGATTAATTTTTGTTGTACCTAAAAAAAAAATGCAAAATGGGTAAAAATAATGAGTGTGGCAATACAACGCAAATGGGAACATCAATTTGGACTTGAAATGAAATGGAGAAATGCAAAAATAAAATGGAAAAGAGGCTCAGCCCATTTGCTCAGAAAATAAAAAATAATTAAAGGACAGCTCTCTCGAAGCCCAACCACGTCCTGGACCCACTTGTCATAGGAAGAAATGAGAAGAAGTGAAGCCTAAAGAAAAACCAAATCAAGTCCAGAACAGTTGATGAAGAGGCGCTGAAAAAAAAAACTGCCAACTATTTGAATTCCCCAATAATAGGCTGCCAACTGGACCATGTTTGCACCCACCCCTTCACGTCTCTGGACATAACCACCAAAAAATGGAAGTCTTATAAATAAGAGAAGGTGCGCAAGAGAAACATAGACAACCAGAGAGAGAGATAAGCAACGTTCAGAAGAAAGAAGAAAGAGAGAGAGAGAGAGAGAGAGAGAGAAAGTGTGAGAGAGATTTCTTTTCTTGCTTTCCACAAAATTCTGTAAAAAAATAGAAAGAGTGTATTAATCCTGTGAAGAAAAGGTTTGTAATTATGGAAATGAAACTCAGTAATGGATGATGCATTTTTCTTTCTTGTTTCCTCTTTCTTTCTTTTATTTCTTGCATTCATGAACTTAACTGCGCATGACAACTTTCCTTAATCCAAAATCCAGAGTTGAGACATCCTAATTTTCATTGTTACAATTCACTCAAACATTCTTTTGATATCCTCTATTTTCTAGTAAAAATAAGAAACTTCGAACTTGCTGTTAGTTTATGAAGTATAAATCACTTTGTGTAACTCTGTCTCAAAATAAAACATCAAAAGAGTCTCGTTTGCTAATTTCTGTTTTGCAGCACGACCGCTTGGCATGGAAATTTGATCTAGCACAACCACTCCAATCGAAACTAGTTGTTTTTGTCATAATCTGTAGCATGCTCAGTTATGACTTAAGCAATAGAAGAAAACTGCTTCATAGGGGTCCGTAGCATGTCTCAGTCCCTATGGAGATGGTATGTACCTAATTGAATTGGATCTGTAGCATGCTCAGTCCATTCGATTTAGGTTGTCTGAATGACAAAGATCAAAATTCCATGCAAGGATGCCGTTATTCTGCCGGAATTTACTCAGAAAAATCATATTTCGGTTCATATTTCTTGCATAAGTTAAATCTGAAAATATGTTTCTGGTGTTACCAGCAGAGAGCATTTTTAACAGTTTACGAAATCTTTTAAATCTCATGAACGATTGAACAGAATCAATTGAAATTTTAACTGCAGATGAAACATGATAAGACGCATCTTCTGTAAAAGTTTCATAATTTTTGTACTGACAGATTATTTATAACGAATTTCTGAAATCACATAGAAATTGAGTTTCAGAAAACTGTACCAGTAAATCGTGCCAGAAAACATGTCTGAAAGTTCATACCTTGAAACCTTTAAAATTGATCTCTAAAAATTCTATTAAAATTACTGTAACTGCCTCAATATGTATAGTTTCGAATCTAAAAGTTTCAAGTCTTAAATGCAAACACAGAATAAATGAAAAAATCAAAAACTGCACCGAGGTCTGTCTGTCTCTGGAATCCGATTTCAGAAAGTTGCCCTGAATTCAAAAATCGTGTAAAAATGCCAAAACAATTCAGAAAAATTCATACTAGATGTCCAAATTTCCCACTGGAAGTCTAGTTTCGAACACAATAACTCTCATGTCAAAATTCGAAATAGAATAGAAGCAGTTGCTCAAAAACCGAACAAAGGTCAGAATGCTCTGTAAAACTGTCGTTCAAAAAAATGGCCCTGAAAGATCAAGTCCAAAGTCCAATAAGAAAAATTATAAAAATTCTGTAAAAATACAAAATACATCCCTCTCTGAGTCTTCTTTCAAATGATTCCAGTTTCATAATTTTTGGTGAATCAGAGAGACGCTTTTCCAATTTTAGAATGAATAAAGGTCTGGTCGGTTTGGTCCAAGTGCACGGCCCAGAAAATTTGTAAATTTGTCAAAATGTCAAAATTCATTAAAAATTGAAAGAAAACTCTAAAAACCTCAAATAAAATGTCCCAAAACTCAGAAAATTCTAAAGATTTCAGTTCACTAATCATTTGGTGTCAAATCATCTAAAGATCGGTCAAATCCGTCTTTGATCATTTACACCATAATGCATCATGTGAATTCAAATTAAATTGAAATCTTATAGAAAATTCTAAAAGTCCACAAAACCAAAAATAAACATGTGCGACTCTAACTTCATGGTAAAATTCTAATTTGAGTTTTAAATAAATTCAAATTGACATAAAAATGCAAACCAAACCAAATCAAATATCGATTTGAGTCTAAATTGACTTGAATGATGTCAAATCCAAATGAAATCTAACTTCAGTATCAAATACGCTTAAGTTGCGTAAAATTTAGTTTGAGGCTCCAAATCGTCTTGAACTAACCCATTCAAATTGACAAAAATCAAACCAAATTATAATTTGAGTTCAAACTAACTCGAATTATACCCAAAAAAGTGCCAAAAATCAAATCAAAACCGATCTAACTGGACCAAAGCCCCAGTTTGATCAAAAGTTCTTCGTTAACTGAATCGGCGGCCCGCTTTGTATTTAGTGTACGAGTTGCAAAGTCATTGCGCTTGAGTGACCAGTGCGGTTACACTCTCGACCCTAACTTTGCGAAGTCCTTATTTCTGAGTCAACAATATGCTCTGTACTCAGAACCTGGTACTTCACGGGATGCGAGAACAAATGACTCAAATCCTAAATCAAATGTCATAAATGAGAACAAATATCTTAACTCCAAAATAAGTGGTATCTAATCGACTAATGGACTGGTCGGTGATTTATCACTATGGTTCAAGTTAGATTTAAAATCTTAACTTACCATATACACCCCCTCAAAAACAAATATCACATGCATAATCACCCAACAAGTTGCATTTCACAACTCTTATAGCCTAGAAACATAATTCTTCGAATCCCTTAATCAGAGATTCTCGCGGTTCATTCCCGAGGTAATTAACAGCAGGGGCTTGCGCCTGTTGGAAAGAAAAAACTCACAAAAATAATAAACCTCCACTTGAATAGAAATTCATATGAGTTCTTCTCTCCTCGTTTAGAAAGGACTTATATCGAATTGTGACACGCAGAGGGTATCTGGATAGATCTTTCCATTTCTCGCGTTTGATTCATTTCCGCGGCAAAAAAAGGTTCAGACAGATTCTGGCACACCCGGTGGGACATCTTTCTCCTCTCATCTTTTGGATTCGAGGATATAGGCTATAAGAGTTGTATAATTTCTCTGTAAAATGCTAACAATAACTTTAAGTGTTGCATCTTTTACAGGAATGGCGCTTTTTGGTAGTGACGCTTTCACTGCTGCTGTTGCTGAAAATGGCGTTTTTTTGGTGGGCACCCTGCCTGTTGCTGGCTCATTCACTCCGGTGACCCCCGTCACCCATGTCAACACTGTTCCCACCATCATGAAGGAAGAAGATGACGACGACATCCTTTTCATTACTGAACAGGGTAGAGCCAACAATGTCATGGCCACTACCCCTGTCCCAAACAGGCGCCCCAAGCGACGTTTTCGCCCAAATAAGGCAACTACTCAGGTTGCCTCGAACACAACCACTCGTGTTGAAATGGCACGGGTTAAGGCCACCAAGCGTAAAGTCATGGAGGTCTATCAGAATGAGTTGGTGATACAACCCCAACTCCCCGTTAGCAACTCCTTTGCCCCACTAAGGGTGGTGAAGAAGAACTCTCCTAGGGCATCTCTTCGTACAATGGGAGAATTGCCAGTTATGTATGAGACTCAGTATGTCCCAATTCATGCCAGGATAATCCAACCCATAGAGGCAATCCGTAAGACGTACCAAATTGTCAAGAACAAGAAAGAAAAGAGAAGTGCTAGAGCTATAACTCCACCAAATGGCCAATATAAGCCACCTCGCACTTCAGTGCATGATAGGCTCACTTTTCCCTCTCAGAAACAGAGGGGTCATTTGCCAACTCCTAAAACAAGCAGGGGGCAGACACAAGTACACTGTGATAGGTCATCAATGCCTGTCAAGGAAAGACTAACTTTTCCCACTCGTGGAAGAAGAATCAATCCAACTCGAAGATCAAGCCAACAAATAGGCGTGCCAACATCAAAAGTATGGAAGCCTAAGCAACAAAAGAAGAAGGTATTCGATCTTCGAGAAAAGTTAGATCTTGCCAAGTCTTATTCATCTCGCTCGTCTCGCAGAGTTAAAGAGAATGGCTATGAGAAGTCCAATACACATGATAAGGTGGTAATTCGTGGTGGCCAACCCCAAGTGGAAATATAATCAATTACTCTTTGTAGAATAATGTTTTTCAAATGGACTATCATTCTAAAGAAATATATGTTCAACGATGAGAACTCACCCTGGAAATTCATCAATCTATAGTGAACTGCAAGTGATCACAACTGGAGCTTTCTCGATTGCTCACGGAGGGCATTATAGTCAAACTGTTCGGGGGGCAAACTTATAGTCTGACATACATATGTTAATACAAAAAAATTAGGCATGATTAACAATTGTTCTCAATGGAAACAATTAGGTATTATAGTTAAAACACTATAAAACATCAAGAATCTAAAGCAAACGAATAAAGATAAGTTATATTAAAAAAATTTCTAATTAAAAATCTATTTTTGCACACTCATTCACCATTGTGGCATTAACCATTGCGCAAACATTTAAGTTTGTATGGCTCAATTTGGTATTCAGGAGATACCATTTAGCGTTTCTATGGTTTTGTTTAGGTAGCTCATAAATTTGGACCAAAATCTCCGTCCATTGAAGCCAATCTATTTATCAATTTTCTAAAATCAACGTTTCTACTCAATATAACTTTTTGTAACAATCAGCAATGGTCAATCTGTGACGATCTTAATAATTTGTAGAATATTTAAAGCCTCTTAGTTGGCAGTAATGTTGTGCCAATAAATTGGATTAATAACCAATGCCAATCTGTTAATGAAATTTCAATAATTTCATAGACATCAACCATATTGGATTTTAACAACAAATTGTAGTAAATAAATCTTTCAAATTTATATATGGCATATTTTTGTAGCCATACTGTACAAAATTCCATATTTATGGCTCTTGCAGGTATACCATGCCATCCATAGCCACATTTCTTAAACCATGATTGAACCCATAATTAAACTTGAAGTTTTGGAAGCAAAAAATGGATTTGATTGCAGTGAACTACATTTGGTTCCATTTTTTGAACACAATTGGATGATGAGCATTGAAAAAATAGAATTAAAGAAAAATGAGAAATGTCAATCTACTTACTCAAAGATGGCAAACTCTACGAATGTCCAAACTATGTAAGAAATTTTAAGAAAAATATGAGTTGAAAAATGAATTTCTTAGAGGCAGTATTACATATCTGGAAAGAGATTTCGATACCCCATGCCATCTTAAAACATCAGAATATATAGAAAATTAAGTGGCTTAGTTATCTCGAAAAAGTTTTCAACTCAAATATTCGACTCTATCTTTTTTCCTTTCAGATGTTTGGTTAATCAACTAAAGAGATAATGAACTAAAAGTGTAATTGAACAAGAGATAAGATAGAAGAGAATGAATTCATTGAATTTCCCTTCACATTACAATTACAATGTATTGATATATATAAAGCTTTTTCTCTACGCTGTCGACACTCTTCTCAGTCAGTTAGAAGAGTTTGTTACAGACAGCTAGGCTAAGTACTCGGGATCTTCTGTGACATACATATAGTGATCAAATATATTGTATTGACTAAACTGTTGACTGAAACTATGTAATTAACTATTGTGCTCAACACGCCCCCCACAAACCAATGTTGTATCAACAACATTGAGTTTGTTCTTCAGAAAGGCAAAACGTGGCTCATTCAATGGCTTAGTCATGATGTCACCAATCTGATCAGCAGAACACAAAAATTTGACTTCCAGTTGCTTAGCAGCCACTCTCTCTCTAACAAAGTGGTAGTCAATCTCTATATGTTTGGTTCTGGCATGGAACATTGGATTGGAAACAAGAAAGGTTGCACCAATGTTATCACACCATAATACAGGAGGTGAAGTAACTGAAACTTGCAACTCCTGAAGCAAAAATTGTAACCACATGATCTCAGTGCAGGTGGAAGCAAGACATCTGTACTCAGCTTCAGTGCTACTCCTTGAGACAGTTGGTTGTTTCTTAGCAGACCATGACACTAGATTTCTTCCAAGAAAAACACAAAAACCTGAAGTGGACTTTCTGTCATCAACTGAACCAGCCCAATCTGCATCGCAGTATGCATGAATGGCTAGAGAAGAATGAGAACTGAGATGTAAACCATGATGTAAAGTCCCACACAAGAACCTCAAAATTCTTTTGACTGCAGTCCAATGAGTAACAGTTGGTTGATGCATAAACTGAGAGACCTTATTGACAGCAAAAGAAATGTCAGGTCTAGACAGGGTAGCATATTGTAAAGCACCCACTATACTCCTATATAAGTGAGGATCATCAAAAGGCACTCCATCAGCTAGGAAAAGAGGTGTACCAGTGGCCATAGGAGTGAGACATGGTTTTGCATTGACCATGTTAACTTTGGATAAGACATCCAGAATGTACTTTGTTTGAGTCAAGTAAATACCTTGGTCAGAATGATGAGCTTCAATGCCAAGGAAATGATGAATTTCACCCAGCTCTTTAATGGCAAACTTTTGATGAAGTTGTGAAATGCACTGATTGATAGTAGATGTATCTGAACCAGTGATTAGAATATCATCTACATAAACCAGTAAAAACACAGAATGGCCATTCTTGAGTGAAATGAATAGAGATGGATCATAAGCAGAAGGCTTGAACCCAAAATCAACTAAGGCAGTGCTTAGTTTGTGAAACCAGGCACGTGGTGCTTGCTTAAGACCATAAAGAGACTTGTGCAGAAGGCACACATAGTCTGGATGATCATTGTCAATGAAACCAGGAGGTTGAACCATCAAAACTTGTTCTGTCAAATCCCCATGAAGAAAGGCATTGTGTACATCTAACTGTTTGATTGACCATTTATGAACAGCAGCTAAGGAGAGAATGACACGAATTGTGGTTGGTCTAACCACAGGACTATAAGTTTCAAAAAAGTCAATACCCTCTTCTTGATGATATCCCTTGGCAACCAAACGAGCTTTGTATCTTTCAATAGTACCATCAGGCTTTTTCTTGAGTTTGTAGACCCATTTGCAGCCAATAACTTTTTGATTTGGCTGAGCTGGAACCAAAGTCCAAGTATTGTTTTTACCCAGTGCTTCAATTTCTGTTGCCATAGCATATCTCCAATCTGCTGAACTGTTGGCTTGATTGAAGGTGGTTGGTTCAGAGGGTATAGAAGCTAGATGAACCACATAATCTGTGAAGTGTTTAGGAATTCTTGTTTTATCTCTAGTCCTGGTGATCATGGAGTGAGAAGGAGGGGGCTGTGATGACTGATGAGCAATTGAACTTTGGTTGACAGGTGTTGCAGTATGAGCAGCAGTAGCAGGTGTGTCAGTAGCAGTATCAGTGGCAGGTGTTTCAGTGTGAGCATCAATAGCAGGTGTGTCAGTAGATGGGGCAGGTATGGGCAGAGATGAGTGTAATAGTAGAGAACGGGCAGGAGAGTCATTTGAAATGTGGGCAGCAGTTTCTGGCGGGGTATCTTGAGTAACAGGCTGAAATTCATCATGTGAGACAGGCTGTGTAGCAGGCCGAGAATGTTGGGCCAGAATTGGGTTAGAGAGAAGTAGAGGCATTGAGTGTAATGGAGGGGAGATAGCAGTAGTTGGCGCCTCTCTTGACTTGAAATGTTGGAAAGGAAAATGGTTTTCATCAAACTGCACATTCCTTGACACAAACATTTTGTTTGTCTCCAGATTGAGACATCGATACCCCTTCTGATTGAGAGAATAACCAATAAAAACACAAGGTTGAGCTCTAAGTTCAAGTTTATGTTTATTATATGGCCTGGTCAAAGGAAAGCATAAACAACCGAGTATCTTGAGAAATGAGTAATCAGGTTGTTTTTTGAAGAGAGAAGTGTAAGGTATACTGCCATTTGTGGGTAGTCTATTGATTAAATAAACTATACTGGAGAAAATTTCATCCCAGTATATAATGGGAATAGATGCATAAGCCATAACAGCAAGTGATAATTCCACAATATAGCGGTGCTTTCTCTCAGCAGTGCCATTCTGCTGTGGAGTATGAGGACAGGAAGTTTGGTGGGTGATTTGTGGAAAGTGAGAAGTGATGGGTTTGAATTCAGCACCACCATCGGTTCTCAAAATTTTAACAGAAGTATTAAACAAGTTCTCAGACTGTGCTTTGAAAAGGGTAAAACATTTTGTTACTTCACTCTTTTGCTTCATAAAGAAAATCCAAGTAAATTTGGAGAAAATCCAAGTAAACATTTTGTTACTTCACTCTTTTACTTCACTCTTTTGTTTCTGAGCTCTCTGCCCCCACTTTCATCCCAAAAATGTCCTGAATGAAATCAACCTACAAATAGTAATAATATAATTTTTTTTTTAGAAAAAGGACATCTGGAATAACTTTTCGAAAAAGATGAAATGCTCTTAATATAGTGTGAGGAGGCATTTCAGAATTTGAAAATAAAGCTTGATTATTAATGTGATATCCCGTCCAAACATAAAATAAAAATCAATTTATTTAATTGTGAAAATAAACAACGAATATATAAAATGTGATAATTAGTGAAATTTTTATTGAAAAATAACATAAATTAATGTAATGGAAACTATAAACTAAGCTAAAACTATACTAACAAGATGAAATTACAAAACCATCATGATGATCAATAAATTTTAAAACTACTAATTGTATTAAATTAATTATAAAAATAATAATTTGATATAATAAAAAAAAAGACTTTAGTTTGTATGATAAAATATTCTACTAATAGATATACGAAAAAAAAATATTGTGCTACTTAAAATGTAGTTCTATTACTTTAATTTTAATTGAATAATAATATGATAATACGATAATTAAAAATATAAAATATTTAAAGTACTAGTAAGTAGTAACCATTTATAAAAAACTGGAATTGAGATGGGTTTAAATCCCATTTGGAACCGTACCCGCAACCCAACAGTAAACCCCCTCTCGACTGGTCCCTCTCTCTAGTCTCTCCTCTCCCGATCACCTCTCTACCTCGTTCACTCCGCCTAAGCGCCCCCACCCCCTACCTCTCTATGCCGGACCTCTTCTCCTCCATGCCAGAGCGCGGTTCCGCCCTCCCCCGACCCGGTCTCCACCACACAACCCGGCCCCTCCTTTTTCCTTTTGCCACTTGGTCCCACCTCTTCTCTCTCTCCCTCGCTTCCTCCGTCTAGCCCACCTCTTCTCCGTTAAGAGCCATCGACACCACCACGAGTCCAACTATGACTCGCCTCCCTTCCTGTCAACTTCGGCCCCTCCACCTTGTGGAATCCGCCCCACCTTCGACGGTACACCCCGACCTGCCGAGAACCGCCGTGACTTCCTTAGACCAGATCTATATTTTCCCTCTCCTTCCTACAATCCTTAACACGAAACTTTATCCTTCTCATTGCTGCACCTTGTCCCTTTAAACGCCGCATGCACCTCCAATTTCACCTCTATATCCTACCCGATCCAAATTCGAAACCTGCTTCGAATCTGATCCGCTAGGCTTTGGGCCAGTCGGCGAGTATCCTTAGTCTTCCTCAATCAGCATCTTGTCGGCCGATTGGTTGATCTGTCGATGGTGTTGCTTGGTGTGCGAGCCGTCATTTCTAGAGTCATTTCCTTCGGTAAGTCTTAATTGAGGATTTGTAATCTGAATGATCTGAATTATCTGTGTAACCGTGTAATTTGTGGAATTAGTAAAATCTAATTGATTTGTGCATGTCTGATATCTGAATCCATGATTGATTATATATATTGTGTGCGGAACTGTGGATGTTTGATAATTGGGATTTTATGCCTGATAGGATTTATTAGCATATGACATTGATTTTATTCAAGCCTTGTATTGTTTTCAAAGAAATGTGGTTACAGGCATACAAAAGATAATGTGGTTACAGTTAACTTTGCATGCCATGCATATTTGCGGGAATGCAGTACGGTACGGTTTAATTCCAATATTGATTTTATGAGTTTTAAGGTTTAATTTGTTCAAGGAAATTATATTTGGTTTGGAATAGGGTTTAGGCGCAACCTCTAATCTACGGACATATCATGCATACATTTATACAATACAAGGCTTGATAATGGATTTGTAAAGTAATAAATGACAACTATAACATTCGATCAGAAAACTAAATAAATAGATTCTAGTAAATATCATATAAGCATCTGTATAAGTTTTGTATGTGAGGTTAGATATGTATTTGGTACCAGATCATACCAATCGAGTTGCATGGCATATCATGATTATCTGAACACTTAGATTTAGATGATAACTAATAAATAAGAATAATGTATTTAAGTATTGCATTGTATATGATCTTGTATATAAAAGAAGTTTAATAAAATAGTTTGCATGTTATTGATTTAGGTTTAACCGTGATTTATACATGTGGTATACTAGATAAATTAGAAATCAATTTCGGATCAGTCCTTTTAGAAGTATATCACTATTGCTTCTAGATATTTCTGCAGTGGTAAACGGTGTGACTTATTACTAGATATTTATTTGCAACAGCCCTGCTCAAAATGTTATTATAAACATTTGGACCAAAGTGGAAACAAAAACTCCCTCTTCTCTGGAAGCATACTCCGCAGCCAGCCATTCTTGGTAATTTTTCATGAGATGACTACATAAGTATATTAACAACTTAATTTGAGATGCTGTATTATAGTCGCACCGTTTACCACTGCAGAAAATAATGACACTATTTAGTATTTACCTAACAGTAGTTCTTCTTTCAAAATTTATATATATATTGATTATTAGTATATAAATTATCGATTATTTTATGATATGTCTGTTGACAACTGTCGTCTACTGATCTTTGAAAAAAAAAAACATTTAAAATAAAAAACAAAAAACGAGTTTCTTTCTGCATAAAGTCAGAAATTTAAAAAAAAAATTGTCCATGGAAAGAGCAATAAAACCGGTCGGAGGTACAAATAACGAAACCACCGTATTAGTGATTCAGTTTATTTATTGCGTCGCCATGGTCCACAATATGCTACTCCATGATCAAACTTTACCCAAGAAAAACTGTATCTAAAACTAGAAGCATTCAACTATCATCGAGCTCTATCTTTTAAATTCTGAAAATTCGTAACACAAGAGCAAGTAAATTATTGACCCACTAAAAAAAGTTCATTTCCAATAGTCAATAGTAGGACCAAAGCCTCATATTTTGACGAGATGGCAAGACGCTCCAATTTCTTGGCAGTTGACAAAATTCCAAGGACCGTTATGGCTTCAAAGTTTTGAGTGCACGCCCAATGTTCAAACAGAATTGATTGCTTCTAGAAATTACTCGTACAGTCATACTGATTATACGTTTTTACAAAAATCACGGATTCAGATCATATATCGCGCGGCACATGTGTAGCGCGGGCTGTGGGCCGTCTGATCTGAATCTGATGGCTATGGGAGCCCCGTGAATCTAATAGGTCCGAAAAAATGAACCGCTCGATCAAAATCGAACGGCTCGTGTGCCGTGCTACACATGTGTCACGCGACACAGGATCAGGGTCCCAAAATCACTGCTCTCAGCCTCAGGTAGTCAGATGCAAATCCAACAAAAATCAACAAAGCCCAATGATTTTCTCGTCCCTACAAATATTTTCCGTGTATTACATTCTTTCGAATTGATGTAATCTTTTGTTTACTTCTATATTATGAACATTCTTTGACATTAATTATTGTGGGATTCACCGTCTTATACTCCTAACTCGGTCGAACTTGGAGGGAAAAAAAAGGATAGGTGAATTAGTTGGAATGAGGGTCCCATATACTTTTAATTCTACAATTCATATACAACAAAATGGAAAATATTAAACTTCTTCTCGGTCCAACCATCCGCCATATCTGACTAGACTTCCCCATTCCCTATTTCCCGTTCCCCCAAGTCCTTTCCTCCTTTAGAAGATGAGAGCGTTTCATGCACGGCCTTCAGTCAAATTCAATCACCTACATAGCTTTACTAACCAGAGAATTCAATCTGAGACCACCTTAATTAAATGTTATGGCATGTGTGGTAGCTTCTCCCTCTCAGACGCTCCTTTTAAATAAATTCTTGCCAAATATATTATTGAGCTTTTCTTCTTTTCTGGAGTTCAATTTATCCCATTGAGTTTTAGCAAAGCATTCAGGAGTTCGATGCTGTTGGGGATATAATCGTAGAATCTTCTTGCTTCAGCTAAGGTACTAAGTTGATTTTTATTATTATTTTGTATTTTGTTATTACCCAAGGTACTAAGTTGTTCGGTTCTTCAGCTACATTTTTCTTTAATTGTTGTTTCATTTTTCCTCCCCAGTGATATACACAGTAATCGTAAAGTGTACCGCGAAAATAACAAATGATCATCTTTCTTGTGGTAACTAGAACAAGTAATTCCTAATCGCATTTAGACAGGATTCAAACGATCGCAACCAACTCGTTTAATTCATATGTATCGTTATACAACTTCGATGCATGTATCCAAAAGTTTTTTTTTATTTAGGATCAGGTGACAATCACGACAGATTATATTAATAAGAAAAAGATGTATAAGGAATTAAAGTAAAAACAAAAAATTTAAAAATTTAAAAACCTAAAAGCTGTACAGTAGAAAAACTAAATAGGCAAAATTAAAAGAAAAATTCTAAGAGTGCTTTTAAAAGAATGCAAAACGTCCTTTCGACGAACCGGTTAAACTCTTAAATTAAAAGAAAACCCCCACGTCCTCCGCAACTACAAAGTCCCAAGAACATAGTTTCCAAATTATTTAATTTTTGTCTTTTACCAATAGTTTTAATATGAGTCTAATAAAATGCTAAGTGTGTAATTCATATCAGGATTAATGTACGTAGTGATTGAGAATTGTTTCAAAGATACGATGAATCAAGTTAAAATACAGTCGAAATTACATAAGAATTAATGTTGTAAAAATATTTCAGTTCAATTTACAATGATTTCCACTTAAAGTGCGTTACTTTTTGTTATTAGATCTATGAGAATGTAATAATCATCTTATGTTAAACGACGATCCTTATCAGACGGTAAGGGACGACTATTTATGTAAGTCAAAGTCCCTCGCTCTACACCCCCTACCCCAAAGCATCATGCAAACGTAGACTCTTAGGGCATGTTTAGTAGATGAGTAAGTAGTGGATTAATTTGAGTAAATTATTAAGGCACTTTACTCCTCCAAATGCAAGTTATGTTTGCTATGAAGAGATAAAGTTAATAAGGAGTAAGGTATATGAAAGAAACTACTATAATTATAATTGTTTTCTTAAAAAAAATCTATTATAATTGATAAATAATTTAATTATAAATGAATTAATAAATACTATTAAAATGATAATTATTAATAGAAAATTAAAGTAATGATGATATAAAAATAATGATTATATCATAAAAAATTAATATAAAATTAAAAACAAATAAACAGATTTTAATTTTGAAGGTTGGTTTGAAGCCAACGATTTTGTTATTAGAAATTTGAAAAATAAATGATCTCTCCTTGAATTGAACCAAGAATCACCTAGTTGGCAGAATATAGCCAAATCATTGGACCGAACAAAGCAGATTCAATTATATTGTTGTCATAATAATGATAATATTGGTGTCATAAAGATAATAAATATTAATAACGATGATAATAATTATATAACATCAATATAGCAATAAGAACAATGATTTTTATTATAGTTAAGAATTAATAGTGAAAACTATATCTTATTACAAGTGGAATAAATTTACTCCACTTAAAATGGTGAAGTAATTCACTCTTCGTACTCCATACTACACCAAATTTAACTCACATATGGAAAAGTAAACATGGATTAAATGAGTTACCCACTCTTACTTCCCCGCCAAACATAGCTTAATGATTGGCATTTCGAGGTCGGAACAATTTAGTAAATAACGAACGGTCATTTGGACTCAAGTCAATATGTTCGAGATCAATGTACACTAGCGCTAATCTCGCGCGTTGCGCGATTCATTCCTATACGAATACGTTATTAAATAGTTGCGCGATTTATTTTACGTAATATAAAAAAATGACATAAAAATTGGAAATACTATTCAAATATGGGTAATTCTATGGTGGACCAATATTTAAAACCGGGCCTAAATCCTAACCATTCTTATAATTGATGATTTTTAATTAATAGTCTTAGAATTAAGCCCGGTTTACAAATTCAGTCCACAACAGAATTTGCCTTCAAATATTATATAAAAACTGCCACTATTAATCCTAAATACTATTTTGCCACAAAAGATCAAGTGTCACAGAAGATCATGGACACTGTTCTTACTACAGTGCCCATGTGCTTCTCATGCGGACGCAACTTTATATAGTTATAATATTACAAGGCCTAAGATTCGAGAGCCAGCCGACATGGAGTTTGAAACATCCCGAAGGTTTATCGCAAGGGTAGAATTGTGGAGATTTTGCGAATTGAGTTGCAGATCGCAGTATGTGACAGTGAACCGCAGTTTGTGTGGACAACTAGTATCCAATCATTTGGATCTACTGAATGTATCTGATAGAAAAATGTATGAACTCTCTTTTATATTCACTGATTCTTGGTTGTTTCTGGACTAGTTGAGAGAAAAAATAAAAAAGAAAGTGAAAGACTTCACTATGCTTTGTTCTTCTCTAAAAGCACATAATTGAGAGAATTTGATTCTCATGATAGTCAAACGAGCACTTAAATCATGAATCATCATGTGGTCTCTAATAGAGATATATCAGTAACTAGTACTAATCTCGCGTGTTGCACGATTCATTTCTATACGAATATGTTATTAAATGGTTGCGTGATTTATTTTACGCTATATAAAAAAATGCTATAAAAAATTGAGAATACTATTCAAATATTATATGAAAACTACCGCAGAAAATTCTAAATACTATTTTTGTCACGAAAAATCACATGCCACAGATGATCCGAAGCACTGTGCTAACTACAGTGCTCCATGCGCAAGTCACGCAGGCCTATCTTTATATATGTATATATATCAGTAATTGGAGAAATTAGAAAATAAGTACTGAATAGGCGCGATAGTGCGATATCTATGATAGAATTTTCATTGTATTCAATAAGTTTTAATTCTCGTCTATTTAAATTTTGAACTCTTGACTTGAATTATGCGAAATTTTAATAAACCGATAATTTAAGGCTGAAGGAGCTTAATGGACTTAGTTAGACCTCAGGAAGCGAGTCTGATTATGTGGATCTCCAAATCTTGAGCCTCTTAGATCGAACTCAACATCCCAGAAAATTTGTCGTAGTATTTTCTAGCTGAGTCGTGCAAATTTAATAGGTATGATATTAAGTTAATAATAGACCATGGATTTTGGTCTTGGAAAGTCCAAGGCCGATTTTTTTTATTTTTCCAAAATATTATTATAATTATAATACTATAGAAGAATGTAGATGTCAATTAAATATTATTGATGCAATATGAAAACTCAAATTATTCGAATTTCCTTATAATAAGGTACTAGTACTGAATACTATATTAGTAGGGGTGGAGGCAGTAGGCCCTTAAGATTTTAATTCGTGTCAAAAAATTTTCAATTATATGCTAAATTTTGTTAATATATAATATCTTGTCCCTATTCAAATGCAATAGATATAACTCAAATAAAACTTATTCGAATTATGATTTTTTTTTTCTCTTAGAGCAAATTCAAAAGACGAAATATCACAAATAAAACATTGCTTAATATGAAAATTTTAGCTTAGTTTCTAAAGAAAAAAAAACTTTTTTATTGTGTTTGATACAATTAATGTATAGAAAATTTAATGAAATAATATTTTTTTGGTCAATTTTTTTAGATTTTTAAACTTTCAAACTTCGACATCCTCTTAAGTCGAAATTTTGACGTCCCTAAGTCAATATGGTTCGGCCCTGATTTTACTAGTTGATGGGAATATAAATATAAATTATTGTACAGGAAGATAATGTCACAGTCACATGAGGCTAACTGCACAATATTTAGTGTTTCTTCATTTTTGTAGCAGTTCTACGGAAGTTGTCTTGTTAGTTCTTACATAAAGTGGCCATCACATCTTTTGGATCAATACTTTGATTTTGATTTTAATTAATCGTCGAGGAAAACAATTGAAAACGCCATTTGTCCAGTTTCTTATGAAATGATGATAAACGTCGACCCACAAAATTTCCAAAACGAACCTGCCACAGAACGCACCAAGTGGTGCGATTGTCTTTATTATACTATTTTTTTTTTTCATGTAAATAGGTCAGTTTGGTAAATAAAAAAATAATATTATTTAAAATAACTAATTGAGGTGAAGAATAATAATTTATGCATATGAGTCAATCATTTAGTTTGTCATGGCGAGCTGATTGTCGCCACCTCATTGAACTTTCTACAAAAATGTAAACTTTGCATAACATTTTTTATGAAGAATTCATGCCTGAACGACTACAAATGGTCTATAGACAAACCGTTAGCACTTAGCAGTGCCCAATTTTCTTTTTAACAGTACAGGCAGGACCCAATTAAATTTTAGAATAATAGTAGAAGTACATTATTAAGAAGAGAGAGAAATTATTTTGTTCTCATATACTATTTAAAAAATGATAATATAATTTGACAAAATATTCCCCTATTCGTTCTAGCGAAAATGAAAAAGGAGAGTCCCCTGCTAGGCTGCTACCCTAGATGGTGTAACATTATGTTGTTATTCACGCAATATTTAATTCATATATAACGTTATAACTTAACTGCTAGGCCACCCTAAAAAAAAAAAAAAAAACTTAACTGCTAGGCTGAGGAACATAGAACCTCTTTACATGCGGGGACGAATTTAGATGAAGATCCCTTTTCTACCATATTATTAGTATCCATCGAAAAAAAAAAATCCATGAAAAAACAGAAAAAAAATAAATAAATAAACCAAAATGGAACACCTTCGTTCCCTATTCTACACTGCACCATGTAAGAGGTCAGAAAAGAAATACCAAACGATTTTCCAAAATTCAACACATACGGCATCATTTTCAGTGATTACTTCAGGATAGACCCTTATAATCGTCGCATTTTAATCCCCCACTATACGTCTTTCACGTAGTGCTTTTTGAGATATCTTTTTTTTTCCCCTTAAGAAAATTTTCTTACAAATTCTTCTGGCATAGGTGACTTAACAACATTTGCAATTGGAGCGTAAGATAGTAGCGATATACAAGTCACCAACTTTTCCTAATGCCCCATTCATCAACCGGCACTGACAGGGATACAAATGACCATTTCAAAAACGACTATGAGGATGCATACGAAGTTGAAGCCCCAATTTTTACTAGATCGAGTTTCTCATTCAATCAAAGAAGTGAAATGGGGGAAACTGTTGGAAATAATGAGATAAAACTACCCCCTTCATTTCACCAAAACAGTGAAATTGAGGAGATGAATGATGTAGAAATACAAACTGGCATTACTAGAAAAAAGCTTATGGATTTCATACCAGTATACATCCCAGCGGTCGAAGAAGGAGTAATTGTACTTCATGGCCGCAAAGAGCCTAGGTTCTGGGATTTTCTAAGAGCTGCTCCAACCAAAGAATGGTTCATGACTGGCCGGTGGCTACCTAGAAGACGTGCTGCACGAAACAGAAGCCAAGGTTCTGACAGTGATGCCTCTACTGAATCAGCCAATACAAACAGCAGAAACACCCGTTTCCACGTTCCCTTTGTTAGAAAAATCAAATGGCGATCCTTTGGTGGTTGGTTCAAGAAATGGATCAAGGACCCATCTAACATTGCTTTGTTTATATGGTTGGTTGCTGTTGCAATCGGTCTGTTTATGTTGTTTTTAATAATGATTGGAGCTCTCAATAGTGAAATACCGAGCAGTTCAAGAAGATCAAAATGGAATGAGGTAATAAATCAAATACTAAACGCTCTGTTTACAATTATGTGTGTATATCAACACCCGAGGCTTTTTCACCATTTGGTACTTCTTCTAAGATGGAGTCCTGAAGGTAAAGAAGAGGTGCGAAAGATATATTCAAAGGGAAATTGGCCAAAACCACGTGAAAGGGCTACCATGTTATTTGTGGTTTTTCTCCTTCACCTAACATGTTGCGCTCAGTACTTCTGTTGCGCGCTCTTTTGGGCTTATACAAAAGAAAACCGACCGGGTTGGCCTCTGTATATTGGATATGTAGTTGGTATAGTGTCCCCGATTATAGCGGGTTTGTTGACAGCTTATGGTCCTCTAGCAAGGCAGAGAGAGATAGAATCAGAAGACATTGAAGAAGGTAACATACAATCTAGGAACGAAAACCATAACTCCACTGTACCACAAATTGATCAAACTGAGCTAATGATATACAATCGAACAGTTGTGGTGACTAGGCCTGAGTGGATGGGTGGACTATTCGATTGTTGGGATGACCTAACCGTTTTCTTTCTCTCGTCTCTTTGTACCCTGTGTGTCTTTGGTTGGAACATGGAGAGGCTAGGCATGGGAAACATGTATGTGCACATAGCGACCTTCATGCTATTATTTATCGCACCATTACTAATTTTTAGCGTAACTGCTCTAAATATAGACGATGACACTATACGATTCGCTGTGGGGATAGTAGGAATTGTATTATGTTTATTCGCATTGCTATATGGCGGGTTTTGGAGGATTCAGATGAGAAAAAGATTTAAACTTCCAGGAAAACCATATTGCTGTGGCCAACCATCAGTGACAGACTGCCTTCAGTGGCAATTTTGTTGGGCATGCTCATTGGCTCAAGAGGTGAGAACAGGAAATTTTTATGATATAGGAGACGACATGTTTTACACAACGGCAACTAATGAGGAGCACAGGGTGGTACTGGTACCACTACCACGAGACGGTGCCTCTTTCATGAATGGCCGGAGTTTCTCTTGTCCACCTAAAATTGAGCCTAATGACACAAGTTCTGGTGAGAAAATTAATGGTCATAGCTTCCATGTTTCCCCAAATTCTCTTGAGAGGGTGGCGACATATGGAGGCAATCAAGCACTCAGGCCACCTCTTGTACCATTGATGCAATTAGAGAGTAATGATAATGAAAGAAGAACATGAATACGTAAATCTTTTGAGCTTCTTTGTTTTGTTATTATTTGGGTTGTTTATTTATTTTTTTTCTTTCTTTTTCGTTGTTTCATTATGCTTGGAGAGAGATGATATAGGATATGTCTATTATTTATAATTAGGATAGGAAATAAGTTGAAATGCCAAATAGAGGCTCAAGTTTTGTTGGGTGTATATCAGTATATGGCATTAAGTTTGATGGAGATTTGTTATACTTTTAAGTTATTCGGATTGGAGGAAGAAGGCTATCTAACACGCTCAGATGTGCTTAAAGAGTTCAAATTAATGACTTTTTAGATTTCATCCTACATATTGCAACTAAAGATCCGAATCCGTGTCGGATAGGTGTGCTTTGATCTCATTACTATCCTAACTTTAGCACATGGCGCTTTTCCCTTGACTTGAAGTTGTTTTGTTGTTCAATGTATTGATGGCATCTCTGATTAAACATTAAAGAGCTCCTGCATCTCGCTGGTACCGTACATTCCCGGTAGTTGGTACTGTACCGCACCATCATCCTGATGTATCCGTCAACGTTGTTTATATTAATGGTATTGACTGCTCCGTTGTCAAAATTAGGCAGAATTTATCATTTTTTTTTTCTAGTGGTTTGTCCTTACGATTTAAGTTCTATTTAATAGATGCCTCGCAAAACATTCTCTAAACATTTAAGAGGAGCTACTAAAATATAGAACACTGAATTTGACCCAAAATCGACCCACCAATCAGTCAAGTCAAACTTGGAACGCTCCTACAAACACTACAACAAGAATGAGTTTTAGATAGACATGATTCTCTTCCAGCATACTCAAAAAACTCTAGCAAAATTTTCTTGCAAGACTTACTATTGTCTTGCTTAACTCGGTGTTGCAATGATCTATTGCATGATTTATTTGGAGTGTTGGTAAAGAAGAAAAATAGTCTTGCAAAATAGAATTTTCAGTACACTTTTTATTCAACAATAGCAAGATCAAAAAAGTCTTTCAAAGATATTAAATTCCTTGCTATACCCATTTATTTCAGCAACTGCATGACCATGTAGTCTTCCAAGATTAATTTCTTGCTAGACCTTCAAAATGGTTAGCATGATCAATTGATCTTGCTATTTATTTTTATCGAATAATTAAATCATAATATTATAAATAATTGAATATCTGACATTTCTTTTATATTAATAGCTAAATTGAAAATTTATTCTTTTTTGAATATAATTTAATAATAATATAGATATAAATAATTTACGATTTAAAATTATTTTATAAATACAAAGACTTATAATATTATATTGACAACAATATAGAATCTTATTTATCAAAATCAACTAATTATACAATAAACTCAAGTATCATTGAAGATCTCTACAACAACATCAATCCATAATAATAAAAAAAATCAATAGTAACAACCATCTATAGAACTAAATCCATAAAATCTGAACCCCAACTACATATAATCAAATAGTTCTAATCCATGCTAGATCTTCTGTCATTCCAGTACTTCATCAAATTTAAGAACCTGTACGATGTATGGCAAAAAGGGTTAAAAACTAAAAAAAATATTTCATAAAGTTCTTTGTCTTAGTAGTTAAGTGCATTTGCTGATCATAAAGTACATAAAATGGACACATGAATGGTAGAAGTGTAATTTGTCAAAAGATTTAAGTAGGTAGTAGGTACATACCTTGTGACTAGAGCTTGAAATGAAGTGCACTATAATTGTAAACACTTGGATTAGCACATAATTATGAGATGATACTAGATCCCAACAATGTAATGAACAAATAAAAATTAACACGTCCATAAAATATCAAGGATATAATAAACTATGGCATGGTCAAAGGTCAAAAGGATATAATAAAAATTAATCTGTACGATGTACATTACTTGAGTTGATGAGAAGTTCTCTTCTCGCTGATAACCTCTAAGAAAATGAAAAGAACAAGAAAATTGAAAATAGTGAATCAATAAAATAAAAACCATACCGCATGCCTCATATGAATTTCTTACTCTGTACCTTTGTCACTTAAGATCCCTCTGTTTTCAATATATAAAGAATATTAAATAGATAAAAGACAACAAACTTAGATATTACAACATATATAATAGCCAGATGATATAGATAATTTTTACTATTGTGGTGTTCAAGCCAGTACCAACAGCAGTGCCATCTTGTGCTAGCTGCTCAACAAAATATATATATTAATTAAAAAGGCCATAATTTTGTATTACATAGTTTTTTCCATGAATCAGAAACAATAAACAACAAAGAGTGTACCTAGTATCAATTTACACAATTTTCTTCTCTGCTTCTCCTTCTACTTGACAATATTAAAGTAGAATTTGAACTGTACCTTATTTTGCCATTATATGCGATAAATGAAGTTGATTCACGTGATGGGATGATAAATCCATCACAAGGTCGAAGAGGCAGTTCCGCGCGGACGGAGGCGGAGAAAGATAATTGGGATTTGGGAAAAGAGGGCAACAAATTATGCTCCTCATAAATAAATTAGGGTATGTTACTTAGAAGGATACAGAGGCGGCGGATAGGTGTGTTTTTTCTGAGCTTGCCCTAAAATTTGGGGGAAATAAGTCGATAATGAAACAAAAAATTTGTTCGATCATATCAGATTCAGAACGAAAAAATATGCACAGTTATGTGAGACAGTGAATTAAAATAATGATAAAAATACATACACTCCTTATAACTTTATAATCCTAACTACGCACTTCTAAAGTCTAATTATTATTTTTATTTTATCTCGTCTCTTTAATATTGTTTATGTTGTTAAAATTCTTTCTTTAAATTTACCAAGGTTTCATTTTTTTATTAAACTTACATTATATGTGACCTTAGACTATGAAAGTTTGCTTTTCAATTTCATAGGAACTATTTAAAATAATATACCACGACCAATCTATGTATCTAAATATTGGAATTTATTGTATTGTAAAAGTTAGTATTGTGTTATTAGTCTTATCTTACAATAATAATTATTAGAGATATTATAATGATTACTATATTTTATTTTATAAATTTTTTACTCTTCTTATTCTTTCACTTTACATAACCAAACAAGATGACGTAACATGACACAATTTCTTCCACCTTAACTTATTCCTCTAAAAGGTATTCTTTATGAAACATCATGTTTAGATTTTATTTGTCAATTTTTAATTTTTTATAATTTAAATTTAATTATACATTAGAAATAATAAGTTTTAGTATTTAGTTCTTGATAGTTACATTAGATATCCAATTAGAATCACAATCATCATAATCAGCATTATTCAATCCTTTATTTATAAAATTCATCGAGAACGAATTTATTATGAAAATATATAAATAATATATCATTTAAAACAATTTTTAAAAATCTCATTTAAATTTTAAGTATAATATATTGAATTTCTTAAATATAAAAAAATTGGTATCGCTGATTTCTTCTTATATTATGAGCATCCATATAAATTCAATGGAAAATATTTAGCAAAACCTTAAATAATTTAAAAGCTAAAATATAATATTTGAAAATTTTAAACTGTTAAAATCGTGTAAAATATTTTAAATGTGAAAAAAATTGACATCACTAAATTCTTTATCACTATTTTTTATTATTATTATTATTATTATTATTATTATTATTATTATTATTATTATTATTATTATTATTATTATTATTATTTTATAAGAATAATAATAATAACTGAAATCATCTTTTTTATATTGAATTTTCTATTATCATCATTCAAAATTCTTCCATGAACCAAATTTTCAAATTTTCAAATCATGATACAAAACTTGAGCTATAAACAATTTTGTTTGTAAAATCAGAGTTTGGATAATTTTATAACTGAAACAAACAATCATTTGAGATTACGCAACTACAGATCCCAACTAGTCATATATTTGAAAAGTTATGTAATAATATAGGAAACGATTGCATTCTTCCTTTTTTTTTTGGAAGAGAAATAAATGGCAGCGAATATTTTTATATTATTTCTGATATCTTTCTCCGTTCATGTTAAAAAAAGGAGGGAAATCTTTTAACGAAATTCATCTTGGCGCCGCTGCTTGTGAATTAGTTTTATTTTGGCACTAATTTTTGTGAAAAAGAATTGATGAGAGATTCCATTTTAACATTATTCCCTGCAAGATATTAAAAAAACTCTTGCAATAACACTGCTTTTATAAAATTCCAGCTACATGAAGAATTTATCTTGCAAGATTGTCTTTCAATAGCACCAACTATGTAGCTAAATAAAAAGTCTTCCAGTAAAACTCTTTCTAAAGATCGCTTTTCTTGTAGTGAAAGTCATAGAAAAAGACGTGTCATAAAGTGATAGGAAGCTAACAGCTCGCAACAGTTGATGGTAATAGTGAGTTAGTGACTATTTCATGTTCGGAGAAGTTCCTTTTGTCTATTTCGAATAGAATATTGAGATGCTTCAGTCCATTTACGTTTAAAATTAATAATATCAAGTAAGGCTAATAGTTAGATAATGGTTTTTTTACCTTTTTTTTTGTGTGAAAATATAATTGTCACGGATTGAAAAGTCAAAGGGAGAAAAAGTCTAACCCATCCCTTTGGGCTTCTCAGTCGATTAATTCCTTCTTCAAGTATATTATTTTATAACGAAAGGCGAGAAGGTGCACACTTCAGGCCCAAGTTCTCAGACATTGTTGTTTAGTGTTAACTTGTTTCTAGACAAATAGTTCAAATTATGGCCTACTAAAAATATATTCCGTTCGCCAACACTTGACTAACAATAAATCTGGCTTATATAGATCAAAGAATACAGTATATAATCGTAATAAACAAACTACATAAGTTCTGTTGGGCTAAAGCTGGGTTGTTCGGTCCAGTGGTTTCGCTCTATTCCGCCAACTAAGTGGTTCTTGGTTCGATTCACGAAGAGAACATTTATTTTCAAATTTCTTATAATAAAATCATTGGATTCAACTTTCAACTTTCAAACCAACATTCAAAAAAAAGTTCTGTTGGGCTAATCTAATATTGCCAATGAAAATGGAGAAGACTAGAAGAGTCGACCATTGGGCTGATAGGCACAAAATATAAGTTACACTTTACGTAAAGCCCAATTATGTTCTCTATCGTAATCAAGGACCTAACGGCGCAAATGTAAAGTGGATTAATCGATTAGATAATCACTGACGTAAAAGTTAGATTATTTTCCCTCTTTAGGATTAGGAGTAAAAGCCGTCCCTACCGACCCAATAACTTTTTTCCCATTTACTTCCACTCATTTGGCGCACAAACTCAACCATCTGTTGACTTTGTAAAATTATTACTGTCCACTATCTTAGAAAATCTACTTACCAAATTCGGCTTTTTATCCCTAAACATCTTAAACAAAACTAATTTATTTGCTAAATATTTATTTGTGTAAAATGTTGTCCGAATTTTCAAAGTGAAGTCAAGTTGGTCGTTCAACTTTTTAAAAAGATGGTCTTTACTTTTTTTTTTTTACAAATTTAGTCGTTAAATTTAAAAAAATTAATTGGAAGGATTAATTTAGTTAACTTGAGAGAAGTTAACGGTCCAATTTAGTTCGTTCCCCCTTCAAAAATTAAAAAAAAAATTGATTTGGTGCAACTATAAGATAATGGTTTTTTTATACCTTACAATATAAGGTCTAAAATTTATATATTTATTTTTGTTATATTGTACTTGCTAGAAGCTACCAAAAAATTCTCGTTTCGTTAAGAACAGAACCAAATTTTTCACCGATTACCCCGGTTATAGTCCTCTCAGTCTCTCACAAAACCACCCCCTTGTCTCCAAAGTATTTTTTTAAAAAAAAAAAAAATCTTCAAGGAAAAACGCATATCCAGAAATCTGGAGACGTTGCTGTTCACATCTTGAGCTTGTGGGGCTTCTACAGTTTGCCGAAAAAACTTATAGATGAACTAGCCTCTCGTGGCTCTCTTTATTGAACACTAGTAAAAAAAAAAATGCTGTTTTACGCCTATTTCTGTCGTTGCTTGCAAAAGATCTGCACTGTCTAAGAGACTAGAAGCATCCATATCCAACTTTGGAAAATGATAATCAACTACAATGATTAACTATTGTTCTATATACGTAAGTTAAGAGCCATCGAATGTTATCAATAGGTTTGGTTTTATTAACAATAAATAAATTATACAATCACACATTATATTTGACAAATTAAATAAAATAAAAGTGACAATTAGTTAATTCGATTATTAATTTTTAATACATTGTGTTTGGTGGTAAATTAAAAAATCATTTTAAAATATTGTATTATCCTAAAAAAACAAAAGAGTATTTAGCCCTTCAAAACTCAATTTTGGGTAAAGTCGAAGTACATCTCTTGAGGTGATGAGCTAAATTTAGTCAAGAAATATTTACAAGCGTTAAGATTGTTAGCATGTCATAAAGGACATTGAATCTTTATCTATAATTATAAATTAAATATATAATGCATTAATGCTGCAAAAAAATAGAATATAGATTGAATATGATAATTCAATAAATAAATATGTCAGAATAAATGCCATAATAATGATTTTGTTTAAAATCAATGGTTGAAAATGATATCTAGCTTCGTTTTTCTTATTTAGTCTAGATCATCATTTGTACTTAAAAATGTGTGAAATTAGCTAAAATTTTCAATTTAAGTTTATATTTTTTGAATATATATATTCTTGTTACTACAGACACAGGTAGCTACATATTTACTGCTACATATAATTTAAAGAGTAATCTGACATGGATAACCACTAGAGTCTCAAAAGTGCATTTTCAACATTAATTATCTTTACCTCAGCTCGAAGGGGGTGTTTTATAGGCCCCATTCGACAGTATCCGACCTAATTTCTGAGAAGGAATTTATAATTATATTATGCTTTAATCTTATCGATATCTACATGCTTCTTCCAACTGAATTATATTGCTTCATACTTGAAAGGATTAGCGCATTATCGACATTATCCATGTTATGTATGTATGACCAACTATGTAGTGTCATTCTGACCAACATTAGAGTCGTCAATTTTTTTGGGCATATACCTGATTCAGTAAATTCATTCACCAACATATTTAATTCTGCTGCTTTCATTTTGTTTAATTTTGTCCAAGTTACTTGACAGCTGCTGTCAAAATCTCAAAAATAAAAAAAAAGCCATTTTTAAATCTAAAAAGATATTTAGCTTACCTAAATTTAGTCACATGACATAGACACATTGGGTACAAAACAGTAACGTAGATACATATAATGGAGCACCAATCGATAATCATCATAATATTCATCACTGAGCTCCTCGAAAGATATATGCTGCCAAACATGAACAAGTTGGTTGTGGATAAATTGGCAGAACATAATTAAGGAGGCAAACATTATGCCATCTCAAGGGATAAATTTTGAAATAAGAGATAATTTATTTATAGAAGGGTAGTCTATTTTGTGAAATAGAGTTTATTCCTCATTCACACTCAGAGGGAATTAAATCTATTACCTCTAAAATAATGACAGAGCCACTAACCAATTGTGCTGGACTCCCACGTTAAAGGGATGGGCTAAATTATTAGCGAAATTTATTTATAGTGTTATTTGACGGTCCTGTCTAGTTTATCCAATAATATATACCTGATAGGAACCGCATTGAGATCAAATTAGTTAATTCCTTCTTTGTTCTTCCAAATTTACAATAATTAAATATATTATTTTCATGTAAGTATATGATTACTTATGTTAATAAATATATGTTTATTTACTATAAATATATTATATGTTTTACATTATAAATATATTATCCGTTTTACACAACTAGACAGAAATAATATTTGTGACTGACTAATGACGCAATAAGACAATTTAGCAATCAAACAATCACTAGCCAAAAAAAACAAAAAAACAAATTTAGCTCACCTTCGCCACCAAAGAATAGCAAGAGCTCCCTCATTTTCACCATCGCTCTTACCCCTTGCCCTCACCCTCCCCTCACTTTGCACTTTCTGAATTCCGCACGCCCTAAGGTTGTTCGTTCCCTTATTCTCGCTCCAACGTTCACCTTCTATACCCTTACTCTCGTGCCTTCAAATTAGATTATACATAATAAATGAGTATTTAAATAACTATAATATTTAAAAGTTTTAAACTAAATAAATTAAATATTTAAACTAAATTACTAAACAACTAGACATTTAGACTTAATAAATAAACACTTAAATTAAATTAATTGAATATTTAAACTAAACAAAATTACCATTTAAATAACTACAATATTGGAACTTAATTATACTGGACATTTAGATTAAATAATTACATGAAGAGAAGTGAGTAAAGTATGATGGATGACGAAGGAGAGCGAGTACGGGCAGAAGGAAGGAGTAGGGCAGAGGAAAGGGCGAAGGAGAGGGATAACAATGGGACAGTGAAAGGAAAGTGGAAGATAGTGGAGGGAGCCGGGTGAGGAAGCGAGGATATGAGGGGGAGGAGTAGAGCGCTCGTGATTGCTTGATTGTTGTTCCGAATCTGAAAACTTAACATGGCATAATTTTATCATTGTTTGTTTTACCCATTCTCTTAGAAATGAACTACTAGTCTACTATAACACAAACAACTGAGTATGTAAAACTTATTAGAATTGAGTTAATTTGCGGAAATTTCTACGTTCCTCCTTATTATTTTTATTTGGATTGCCAAATAAATTAGGATTATTTATTTAATTATTTTGAATTTAAAACATTATTCTTGCATAGTTAAAAATATTATTTTTAAGATGTTTCAAATTCGAAATATAATTTTAATTCAAATTTGTTTGAATTATTTTTAATCAAAATTTATAAAAAAAAATATTTGTAATAAAATTTTAATTTGGACTAAAATAATCCAAAATTTATATTAAAATTTTATTCCTCAATCGGAGTCACTTAAAAAATAATATTCTAAATCCAAATGAAATAATTAGTAGAAAAAGAAAAAAATGAAAATAATTGATGCACGTTTTATCAAATATCTTCAAATCTGCCTCATGCTTTTAATTTATTGGTCACAATGCTCGCGCTAGCTGTATAACGTTGGACCAATTATATAATTAATTGACCCGAAATCATGATGCGGTCTCCGATGAAATGGACTATTAATTTATAATAGTGAAACGCTTAAAAAGAGGATATGTCCGTAAAATGTAATTAGCAGCAGCAGCAGCAGCCAAAAATAATTTCTACATCACCAACTAATGAACACGATATTGTAGAAAAAGTTCTGGTTACTTTCGGCGCTCACATCTTCTATATGTTTCTTAAACTTTTTTTTTTAAATAATTGACATTTAAAGAGATTTCATGGATTCAAATCCAGTTTTGCTCTTATATATGGTTATTTAGTTATTACACTACTTATTTGGTGGCTTGACCTATATACTGCATGCTGGCGTGGCCTTTTCTTTCGAATCCAAATCTGATGTCGCGCGGCACACTTGCCGCGCACAGGATCGGAGCCTTTCATCAAATTTAACGCCTTGCGTTGTTTTCTCTCCGCTTCCAACTCAAACGAATACTTATCGGATTTGCATATGTTCCTTTCGATATGGATCCGAAATAATAGACACAGAAATCCTCTCTTCGGGCCTGTTTGGATGCGTCGAGAATAAGGGTTCTTCCGGAGGATCTTACTCCTGGGAAGAAATATGCATCCAAACACAACCGGAAGAGTGAAGAATAGTCCCTTCTTCCTGGAAGAAGCTCTTCCAGCTAGAAGTCGGAATTAGCAGGAAGAAAGAAAGATGGGAAGAAAACAATGAAAATAATGCTTCCACACCACACACCATGTGACTCAATATAATTTTTTTTTTCCACCGAAAAAGGTTTTTGTGATGCACCAATACATGTTCCTTCAATACATGCTTTATTTTTTTTTTTTCGTTACACGGACTATAATATGCACCAGTATTGAATGTTATGACTATAATATGCACCAATGTTTTATTAACATTCAATACGTACTTTATTTGTATAATAATAACTTAATTTTTATGATAATAACATTACTAATTAGTTAATTAATAATTAACAATTATTATTATTATTTTATAATTAGTAAAAATATTATTATACTATTACAGTATTATATTATCGCAATATTAATTATTTTATTATAAATATTATAATATGAATATTATAATATATAAGGAAAGAATAATAAATGAAAATTGGTTGGAGAAAAATAAACTAAATGATTATTTTATTTTTATCTTTCATTTTTATTATAATATTACATTATTAATTATTTCTATTATTATTATTATTATTATTATTAACAAATAAACTACAACAATAACAATAAAAAGGACAAATGAATAAACTATAAATAGATAAAAAAAAAAAAGATAAATGATTATTTTAACTCAACTCTTCCATTCCTTATTCCTAACTCACCATCCAAATAACATTTCTTCTTCTCGGAATACCACTCTTCCCAATCTTCCCGGAATAACATTCTTCCTAATTTTTCCGCCCAGAATCCTTCTTCCTTCCTTATTCCTAACTCATCCAAACAACACCTTCGCTATCGTCTCTCCCCCCTCTCTCTCTCTCTCTCCATGAAAGAGAGAATGAAGCTCCGACGGGATCCCGTCGCAACTCTAGTCTATTCTCGTCTCTCTCCTCTTCATCGTCTCACTCATCACCTATTCCATCGAAACCTAGAATCTCCGTCATCTCGGCAGCCGATTCCATCGACAATCTAAGAACCTTCATTCCTTTGAGTTTATGATGGAAGACGATGACGAATTCGTTTGGAATAAAAGGAATGGTAAGCTTTCCTGCTATAAATGCCCCTCCAGGCAGTGGCGGATCTAGAAAAATTATCTAGGTGGGGCTGAGTTGACCCACACAGGAAGCAAGTTGCTGCCGCTAGCCCAGTTCAACCTCCAATCTTCCATGGTTCCGTTTGTCACAACCCTTTTCTATATGGATCAATTTTGTATGATTTCAAATTGTAAATTGAAAGAAAGAAGAAAAAGGAACGCAAAGAAATTGTAAACTAATAATTTTATTATTTCTCTCTTACTTCTGTTCCGTACAACAGATCCTATATTTATATGATTACAACCGACTCAAAATTAGAAATAGAAATATCATAAACATTCCTAAGTAGCAATTTCATCATATTAAGTAACTTCTTGTATTTCCAATTACTTCATGTGTCCAGCCATCGTAAAGCCCATGTGAAGCCCATAAATCCAGCCCAATAACGCTAATTAATTCTTTAGTCTTCATAGGACCTTTCTTCTCCAGCCGCTATTTCACCATCGTGTATGACACCGTTCAACGTCTTCAGACTTCAGCCCCACCTTCAGACTTCAGACCCAGCTAAGGAGGGGCTCTAGGGGCTCGACGGCGGTAGCTGGGGCTCTAGCTCCACCTGCTCCGGTGTTGGATCCGCCCCTGCTAAGGAGGGGCTTCAGGGGTTCGGCGGCGGTAGGTGGGGCTCTAGCCCCACCCGCCCCAGTGCTAGATCCGCCCCTGCCTCCAGGCGGTCCCAGCCTACGTTCCTCATTCCATGAAGACAGAACTGACATCCCAGAGAAAGGAGAAGAACAAATGTCGGATGAAGATCAACTGTCACCTCTTACTAGCATTCTCAGCATTATGTAATAGAAATTGTTGTTTGAAATTGGTGGGTGATAGGTTTTTCACCTTGATGTAATAGAAATGGTTGTCATATTTTTGTTATGGCACTTGTGGCCTGATATATCTCATGGGTACATGCCCTACAATTTGCATTACTCTCTCAAAGGCTTGATGAAACGAAGAAACTTCCATTCTTACAATTTTCATTACTCATATTTTTTAGGGTATTTGGAATCTTCTGGTATTTGGACTGAAGTGTAAAAGAAAGTGTGAAATAATTTGATTCAGGGCCTGTTTTGCAAATTTCCTATGTTTGCAGGTCGAATCTTTTTTGCATATCTCATACAATTTGATTCAGGGTTTTGATCAATAGATGATTATTGCTTTTTGATACGACTATTTTTTATTGGCCCTGATCAGAATCATTTTTTTCTAACGTAGGATTTCAATTCATTTCATTTCATTGGAAAATTCTTGATCACAGTGAACGGATTTGGTGTCATTTGGTTAGAATTCTTACGTAATTAAGGTCTAACGAAATCTTATGAAATCTTACAAAATCAATTCAAATGAAATCCCGAGTAAAAATCATTGTGATCAGGGCCATTATGTGGTGAATGGTGATTCACTGGATACATGGGTTTAAGGTGACTCACTGGCTTATATTTTGCATTTTTTTTTTTTTTGGCTCAATTGCACGTAACACTTTTTTTATAGTTATGCATGTACCACTCTTCTTATATGCTATCTCGTATGCTATTACATGACAAGCATTATTAATAGATGGCAACATAGATATGTATGTACCATGCTTATTGAAGCTTGACTTAGGTACCGATTTTAAATGTACCAATTACCATGCTAACTGAATATGGTTGCACCTAGATGAGTCAGACCTTTGAGCTACCACCACAAACATGTACCATGGTAAATATAAGAACTTAATATGCGCTGCAACTACTACATGTACCATGCTAAATAATAAAATCTATAGCTCTCAGATACATCCATTATAAGTGAATAAAAGCATATTTACAATCTCAGAGCAACATTACAAGTGAATATAAGGAACATCCATTTCTTCATTAAACACAACATCCATCAAGCAATATTTCATTTGTTGCATTTGTTCCAATTCATTAGCTTAATCGTCCATTCTTCTTGTTTAGAGGCACATTCTTCTGAACCAATTTCGAAGAGGGGGTAAAATAGACAGAACTAGCAAAATGTACAGAAGCATCATCCATACAAGAAGCAATAACCCAAAGGAAATCTAGTTAGTACATTGAAGAAATCATCTGTAATTAAACTAGTGAAACAAAGAGGGCAAAATAGACAGAACTAGCAAAATGTATTTCAGGCAAGACCTGGAAAACATCAACATATTGTGTAAAACTCTGCAAAGTGAGAAATATCTCATGAGCACCTCTCTAAAGCATTGAAAATTACATAAATGTCATTCTTCTACCTTGTTTAAAGATGCTAAAAATTACTTTTCTTATATTCCATGGCTATTGGTATTAACCAGTATATTCCATGGCTATTGGTATTAACCAGTCAAGGCATACAGAACATGATTGCAAACTAATAAAACAAATTGATGCGGATGCGCACATAATTTCATGGCTACTGTGAAAACTAATTACATGACTAGTCTCTCATAATTTCATGCAAACTTTAAAAACCGATAAGTTGTAATAAGGTGCAATTGGTGAAATTTGATAAAATTGAAGAAATTTGAATCAATTTCGTGCAACAATCTGGTGAAAATTGAACTTATGGATGGCTAATCCAATTCATAAAAACATGTGTGCATAATTACATGGCTAGTCAAATTCATAAAAGCTAACTTATTACATGTGCACTACAAAACCATAGTTGGGTTTTTGTCAGAATTGGTATTTTCTATGGGAGTATTTTTATCAAACAATATTGTATCTGGTTTTTGTCTTATATTATTCATATAAAATATGTTGTGTACATGGGTATTTATAAGGATACAAAATATACAGCACCTCTCTCAACTAACCGTTGTAATCCTAACGTTCCAATCCTAACGTTAAAAAATGTACGGTATTCTCTTTTTTGCTAATTTACAATTTTACCCTTGTTCTATTTTTTATTCTCAACACTCCCCCTCAAGCTAGGATTATAAATGTCTATTAATCCTAGCTTGTCAACTATATTTTCAAATGTCTTTGGTATGAGTCCCTTAGTGAAGATGTCGGCCAATTGGTCTTCACTCTTCACGTAAGGAGTCTCTATCTTCTTCGCTTGAACTTGTTCTCTTATGTAATGACAATCGACTTCAATGTGTTTAGTCCTCTCATGAAACACCGGATTTGAAGCGATATGTCGTGCCGAGTTGTTATCACAAAACATCTTCATGGGCCCATGTATTGGAATATGCAAGTCTTTGAGCACTTGTTTGATCCAAGTGAGCTCACTTGCGGTGGATGCCATGGCTCGATACTCCGCTTCCGCGCTTGATCGCGCCACGACATTTTGTTTCTTGCTTTTCCATGTGACTAAATTTCCGCCTACAAACGTGCAATAGCCGGTTGTCGATTTTCTATCGAAGCTTCCGGCCCAGTCTGCATCGGAATAGCCACACACATCGTTAGATTTATTATTTTTCATCCATATACCTTTTCCGGGTGATTTCTTAAGATATCTCAAAATCCTATCAATTGCATCTAAATGTGGTTTTCTAGGTGCATGCATAAATTTACTAATTTGGCTTACGGCATAACATATGTCCGGCCTAGTTACCGTTAAGTAAATTAATTTACCTACAAGTCGTTGGAATTGGTTGATGTTTTCCAACGGGTCACCATCTTCGGAATTCAATTTGGTATTGCTATCAATTGGGGTAGAGGCCGGTTTTGAACCAAGTTTACCGGTTTCTTTCAAAAGATCCAAGGTATATTTCCTTTGGCAAATAAATAAACCTTTGGTTGAATGAGCAATTTCAATGCCTAAAAAATACTTAAGTACACCTAGATCTTTAATTTCAAATTTTTCTCTCAATTGTTTTTTCACATAATTAGATTTTTCTAAATTATTTCCGGTAACGATTATGTCATCCACATACACAAGAACAACGGTAGTATTATTATTTTCATGTTTTGAAAAAAGTGACATATCAGAATGGCTTACTTTAAAACCACAAGATATTAAATAATGAGATAATTTTCCATACCATGCCCTTGGAGATTGTTTAAGTCCATAAATTGATTTCTTTAACCTACAAACAAGGTTAGTATTCTTTTCTTTTATATGACCCGGTGGTAGAGTCATGTAAACTTCTTCTTCAAGTGTTCCTTGAAGAAAAGCATTTTTCACATCCATTTGATATAGTTTCCAACCATTATTAACCGCTATTGAAAGCAATATTCTAACGGTATTCAATTTCGCTACGGGTGCAAAGGTCTCTTGGTAGTCAATACCATATGTTTGGGTATAACCTTTGGCCACTAATCTAGCTTTATACCGTTCTATAGAACCATCACTATTGTATTTAATTTTATAAACCCATTTACATCCAACGGGTTTTTTATTTTTGGGTAATGGTACAATTGTCCAAGTATTATTTTTTTCTAAGGCTTGAAGTTCTTCCTTCATAGCCTTGCACCAAACCGGTTGGCTTATGGCTTCTTCGAAATTTTTTGGTTCTTCATTTTGGGATATTGCACTTAAAAATGTGCGATGGTTATTACCAATTTTATCGTAAGAGATATAGTTTTGAATGGGATATTGAACCTCATAGGTTACAAAATCTTGTAACCTTGCCGGTGGTTGAGTGGAGCGTGTGGACCTTCGTAATGGAACCTCTTGCTCCGCACTCGCACTTTCTTCCTCTTCTTCTTCTTCTTCTTCTTCGGCTTCACTTTGAGTGTTGTTGCCGATTTCGTTTTGGTCATGTTCCTCCTCTTGTTCATTTCCTACAAATACTTTCTCAATGCCTTGATTAGAAATTATGGGAAGAACAAAGTCATTTGTGGAAATATGGTCATCAAGCTCTTTGTTATTATATTGAAAATATGACTCATTTTCAAAAAAAGTAACATCTCTTGAAATATAAAATTTATGATTTTTTGGGTCATAACATTTATAACCTTTTTTTGTTGAAGAATATCCTAAAAAAATAGTTTTAATAGAAGTATAGTCTAACTTATCTAATTTATTTGTATGAACATAACAAACACATCCAAAAACTCTTAAGTGATTAATATTAATTTTTCTTTGGTAAAGAATTTCTAAGGGACTTTTATAATTCAAAACAACACTAGGTAACCTATTTATTAAATAGGTGGCGGTAAGAACGGCATCCGACCAATAAATTTTAGGAACGTTATTTTGAAAAAGAAGTGCTCTCGTCATTTCAAGTAAATGACGATTTTTTCTTTCGGAAACTCCATTTTGCTGTGGGGTATAAACACAAGTAGTTTGATGCAAAATTCCTTTTTGTTTAAAAAAATTATAAAAATTTTGATTTACATATTCAGACCCATTATCAGTTCTAAAAACTTTAATTTTAGCATTATATTGATTTTCAATAAGATTTGAAAATTCTTGAAATTTAGAGAAAACTTCACTTTTGTTTTTTAGTAAATATAACCAAGTGATACGAGAAAAATCATCAATAAATGTGACAAAATATTTAAAACCATTAAAAGAGTCAACGGGAGCGGGTCCCCAAACGTCGGAGTGAATTAAATCAAAAGGTTTTTCACTCTTGTTATTTGAGGAATAAAAAGGAAGTTTAGAGTGCTTAGCTAGTTTGCAAACTTCGCAATTACTACAATCTAAGTTTTGAAAATCAAAAAGATATTTTAAAACTTTATCGGAAGGATGCCCAATTCTTTTATGCCAAAGATTGCCTAAATCATTTTTCTTAATGTGTAAATTACTTTTTGGACTATTTAAAATATAAAGACCATTTTCAAGAAAACCTTTACCAATTATTTTTTTAGTTTTGAAATCTCGAAAAACAACACATTGAGATGAAAAAATTATTTCACAATCTAATTCTTTTGAAAGTTTTCCTATAGAAAATAAATTTGAAGTACAATTTTTCACATGCAAAACATGTTCAATTTTTTTAGAAAAGAGCTCAATAGAACCATATCCACAAATCTCCATTTTTTCACCATTTGCAACAATTACATAGTCCTTATTCTTGCTTGGTTGGTAATCATACAAAATATTTTTATTTCCGGTCATATGATCGGTTGCACCGGAATCTAAAATCCAAACACAATTTTTATTGGTATTTTCAGACAACCCTAAATATGTAAATTTTCTATGACTAATTTGGGGTATTTCTCTGGTTGAAATTTTCCTTTTATTTGGTACGATATATTTGGTATTAATTGGGCTATGTTCATAACCAGATGACAAAAAACCTGAATTGGACATTTCATTATACCATTTCATTTTTTGATCGGGCTCGGCAACAAATTTGGTGTCTAAACCAATTTGGTTTGGCCTGTTAACACGTTGGTCTAAATAATGAAATGGACCTTTATTTTTTTCTTTGGAGGAGGAGCATTGAGCATTGAAGAACCGGCCCAATAGATATTGAATTCTTGTCAATATCCATTCTGGAGATTCTGCCCCATTCGTCTCCCCCTCGTTGCTTTCCTCATTTCCTACTAATGGTTCGATACTCTTCACCGCCGCCTTCTGCCCCTTCTTAGCTTTTTTATTTCTTGTACATCGAGCTATGGAATTTTCTTTGTTCTCAGTGACTAGGCCGAGCTTCGACTTGCCATCAAGGGAGGCGGTGGCCACTTCGGACCAAGGCAAGTAATTTCTGCCATTCAGCACAATATTGTTGAGCTTGGAGGTATGGCCCCTTGCAGGTTGCGCCATCTTATCTACTGTCTCCAGTTTTACTGGTAAAAATTATTTTGGTGGTATGGCTTTAATCAGATCGAGCAATGCTCTGATACCATGTCAGAATTGGTATTTTCTATGGGAGTATTTTTATCAAACAATATTGTATCTGGTTTTTGTCTTATATTATTCATATAAAATATGTTGTGTACATGGGTATTTATAAGGATACAAAATATACAGCACCTCTCTCAACTAACCGTTGTAATCCTAACGTTCCAATCCTAACGTTAAAAAATGTACGGTATTCTCTTTTTTGCTAATTTACAATTTTACCCTTGTTCTATTTTTTATTCTCAACAGTTTTTCACAACCAGGCAAGGAGCGACAACTTAGGATTAACGAAATATTCTCTGCCAAGAAAACTAATTACATGGCAAGCACCACGATTAACGAAAACTGACCTGAGAAAGGTGCGCCGATCTAGGGTTTGATTGTGCGACTAGAGAAAGGATATGATGTGCGATCTGCATCAGAAGAAGCGCCAATTTTTGCTGAGTGGTGCCAGAGAGGAGAGATGCTGTCAAATCCTAGGAGAGAGTGGCGCAGAATCCAGATAGGAAAGTAGGAACGAGAGAGAGGAGATATGCGAATAAGTTTCAGAGGAGAGAGCGGAGGCGGGCAGGTCAAAGCGAGAAGAGAGGAGAGTTGAGGTGATGTGAGACTGGAGAGGAGAAATTGTGGGAAGGAGAAAGAAATAGGCGTGGTGGCTGCTTGGCGGGTTAAACTGTCGAGTGGATCCGATATTGGAGGAACGAAGGCAAATAACGCACATCCGATCCGATTAGTCGTGCGAGAGGAGAGGGATCAACGCAGACCGTAGGATTTCACGGACGATCCGGATTCTGTGCGCGGCAAGTGTGCCGCGCGGCACCAGACTTCTCCCCGGGAAAGGAGAAACTGAGAAAGTGCCAAAGTGGGTGATAAAATTCTTGTTGTTGCATTGATCTTTGTTATATTTTTCTTATTTCTGTGCCGCACGGTAAGGATAAGAATCATAAGATCCCTTAAATTTCTGCCGAAAATTGAGCTTCTTTTCACAGTTAATACTCAACGTATCAGCAGTTTCTCTGTCCCAAAATTTGACTATTTCTTCTTTTTATTTTCAAGACACGGATTGTACTTCCTTGAGTTCCTTCTATAGTTTTCGTTAGTTTCTTTAAGATAGAAAATTTTATATATAATTCAAAAGTTTGTAAAATATGGTTCTGAACTTGATAAGTATATTTTTGAAATGTGCTCTGATGTTCACGACTGACGAGCTCATCCTGTTGGTGCGTTGTAATTTGTAAAGTCTGGCTTCGTTAAAATATATTTTGACCATGAAGTCCGTATTATCCCGAGTAAATAATAATAATAACGTTATTTAAAGTACAATACAAGTGCGTCCAGCTATTCAACATGTAAGCGGGACAACAGCTAATTTCTGGTCAACTTTAAGCAAATTAAATAAAAATAAATAAACAGCTAATATGTGCATTATTGATTTTAATTTGGAAGCATCCGAAACCTATTCTATTCCGCTCAATTTTATCGGATTTTTTTCTCTCCCGATCCCATGAATGAATTCACTTCGCAAAAATAGAAAAAGCAAGACATATGAGACCCCAAAAAAAAAGGCACGGACCTTGAAGTTTTTGCTACTGGTAAAACACATAGAAGATATATTACAACAAAGATTTGATATAATGGCACGAAGTACATACTTAGAAATACTTCACTTTTTTTTTTCTCACTGTGATAAAGCTGTAAATTCCAGCTTGATTTATTAAAAAAGAATTGAGATAGAACAAATCAGTCGTGATTATATCTCTATTTTAGAACTTTTGATCTGAATCGCTCAAACTCGTTACTTTTGTAGACCGGCTTTGTTGTTAAATTTTATATATTCTGATTGTTTAATATTTATTTTAATTTTTTTAAAAAAACTTTATTGGGGGGTCTATATTTTTCAATCAACTGATTTTTTTTTTAACTCTCAACAAATAATAAATCATTTTGAAAAATATAAAATTTGATTTAATTATAACGAGATTTGAATATGAAGGTGGGTTTGAACAGTTCGGATGGTAGCCGAGTTTATCATTATCTCGAAATATTTTAACTTTTTTCTAAGGTGATCCACGTTATTATTGTGTCAATGCATGACTTGAATACGTGAATGTTTGATTGACATGAGCTTTGATGTCGATATATATATACTAATATACACCATCAGTACAAATGATAAAAGTATCATTTTGTGCAGATGAAATATATATACAGTTGCATGCCATCCCATCCCCCTGTACATTCACATCATCATACAGCATAAACTTCATCAGTTGTTTTACTTAAATTGCCACTGAAATTGATTTCGACAAGTTGGGAGTTTCTTGAACCGTAATAGAAATTTTGAAGCTTTGATGGGCAAAACGACGTTATTAAATTAAATAATAATGAGTGTTTATTTAAGTTCAATTCTGTTGTTTACTGTTTACTCCAAATTTTCGATGAAATAACAACATGAAATATATATAGAAACATCCAACAATATTTATAAATGAAAATTTTTTTATATAACAATTCTAAGAAAACATTGGTTATTCTTTTTTTCTCGACGCGTTATATAGGTTTCATTAATATAGACGAATTTTCGTTGAACAGACATTAAAAATAATGAAATAATAGAAAAAAAAATACTTCCAGCTGCCAGTACGAAATAATCAATTATGTATTGATAATAAAAGGAACATCTCGTGTTCCGCGTTGTCTCTCTGTTTTTTTCCCCCATTATTTAAATTTTTCATTGTCTGAACTTTCCAGTGAAGATCTTAATATACCTGTTGGCTGCTGCTCGTATCCAAATAATCCGAGAACGTGTGCGTTGTAATTTTTTATTTAGTTAGTCGGCATCAAAATAAATCTATACGCAAATTCAATGTACTACTTTCTGTAATTTGTCAAACCATTGTCACGGAACCTGCAGCGTCCTTATCTTTTTCACAAATGAATTACTTGACACTTACACCTCAGAGCATAACCTTTGAATAAACTGCGAACATAAAGGTTAATATTATTGAAATTCGTGTTCGTACTACCGTAAATGCATATTTCATATCAGTATTTACGAATAAAGTAAATTGTCCATATTTATATTAGAACATGTATAGATATTTTTCTAGTTCTTAAAAGAATATGAATATTCACATTTATCTGCCCATCTCATATCTTTTTTTATTTTATTCATTTATTATTATTATTATTATTATTATTATTATTATTTTGCTTTCTATTGAAAGACTCTGACATGTTGTATAATACTTATCTACTATGCAAGTATATATACATTTTTTTAATATTGTAATTGCCAATTCCAATGTTATTATTTTAAAGGAGCTAAAACACTTATTTTATTATACTTACATATTTATTGTAGTATCAAGTATCAACATTCCGATCAGTCAATTTTTCGTTCCATTTCCATATTCAAATTTAATTTCGTCAAATATTATACTGAATTTTTTATATATGTGTCAAACACTTGATTACATCGTAATTATATGGAAATTTAAATATAATTTGTGACTTATTAATGAATTAATAATCTGATTTATGTACACCTAGTCCTGAATAATAAAAATAAAATCTTGATAAGATAACGGTAACAGTTATGTAAATCATTAAATTTTTGTTTATTATCACGTCTATATTTACAGCATAAAAAAAAATGTTCTGTTATCTCAACAAAACATCTTACAACATTTAAAAAATTTTATTTTTTAGCTTCTCTTTTTTTAAATTATGTACGGGACTGATATGACTGTCTGGTCGTGCCAACATTTTGATGGGAATCTTTACGATTACCATATAGTTAGATTATCATATACAGGCGCTCAGGTGCAATTTTGGTGACCTATACAGAAAGCCCTGCTATTTTTATAGAAATTTTTATAACGTGACACGTTGCATAGGAGCGCCGACCAATAAGAACACGGCAGTTGTGGCTGCTGAGTTTTTGGGGCTGCAAACGGATCCAACGGATTCTGATAATAAGCAAACACATCCGTATCCTTTGTAATTGATACGGGTTTAAATACGATTAGATATTACAAGAAGATATGGATAAAGATAAAATACTGACCAATATAATAATGTATAATTTTCTTATCTGAACTAAAATATTTCTAAAAAAGATATATATTTATTATTATTATTTATAAGTAATAATAATTAACAATATGAGGAATAATATACAAAGGATTGCTAAATTATTATGCATAGTATAGATTGAGCGGTCTGGATCGGTCATTTAAAACATATAATGCGAGAACAAACGTGTAGCACGGGGCCGAATTGTACTACTCATAGCATTTTAGTGATTCTAAGTATATACATTCATAATATATTAACATTAGTTATTTCACAACAATTTTAATTGGCTAAAATAATATAATTTAACAAAAATTTAACTACCTAATTAATATAGTATATTAGGTAAAATGTAGAAAAATATTTTTCATGGTTAACTTTAAAGATTATCAGTAGAATCTGTTATTAAATTGTATATTGTAGTTTAAAATCCAATCAAACCTCATAAGTTAGGCTCCGAAATCTAAGTTTCAAAAAATAAGGAATTTAATAGTATGAGCAATTGCCTTTATTAGGAAAATATTCATCATTGTATTTCAATACATGTCAATTATCTGAATACTAATCCAAATAGTAACTGACAAATTAAATTCGTTTGCCTCCTCATGTGCCTTATTAATGGCATGGAAAATTATTACACTGCCATTCAAGCGCATCCTTTCGTTTTTTAGGAAACACGAAGGAAGCTTCCTAGTGCATTAACCATCTCTTTCACGCCTATTTTGTTATTTAGCCCGCGTGGCAACATAAAATGTTGCGAATACAAAAATATATATAAATAAATATACTTGCACACAGATACTAACACGTGATTTTTTTTTTTCCCTTTATTGCAATAAAATTTTGTTCATAGCAATTTTATGAAAATTTTCCCTTCATTAGTTACATAAGTGATCTTTAAAGGTATTACTTATATACTATTTTGGTCTTATAAAATTTTTAGATGTATCATTTTGATTTAAAATTACTAATCTCTACTACTTATAAATGCACGCATATGAAGGATGTAAACAATTCATATAAAAGGAGTAAACATGTCATATAAAAGGGTGTTAAACAATTCTTATATCAATTGTGGACCATTGATTTGTGTAATTTGATTTGATCGGTGGTCTAGATTAAGGTCAGACTTTTTATAGAAAAAATTAAGTTACTACCAAATTAGCTATTTATTTAAAAGAAAAGACTAAATTATTGATTTTACCATATCTTTATTTTCTAACATGTAAAATTTTATATGAAACAAAAATAATATCAAAATTTTATTTTTTTTATTTGCCCGCATATTGAGGGCATCTTTTTGCTATTTATACAAAATTAGTGTTACATTTAACTTCAATTAAAGAAGATAAATTAATGTCAACAGTTTTCTTTTTTTTAGGAGGGAAAATAGTGCGACTGATGTCGCAATAGTAACAAAAATTATCATTGATATTATAATCCACAATATCATATATTGATTAAATAATACCTAACATTCATATTAAAAGCATTAGGATTTAATTGTAATGATACTAATGAAAATCTCACTGTTGAGATCTTATGGCATATTGGCTAACATGAGTTTTAGTTGAATTTCCTTGTCGATGACAATAATAGTATTACTTTGGTATAAATTTTAAAATTTTGAGGATCAAAAGTATTTTGAAAAATTTAAAGGCTAGATCGATAAGCGAGTAATACTTTAAAGACCACTTGTGTTATTTACTAAAAATGATAGTTGAGGATTTGATAAGATTACTTGGTCTAACTTAGAGAAGGTAACGTGCTTATCTAAATTTCTATTTTAAGCAGAACATTTTATCTAGTAATAGAGATTACGCTTACGATTCAACCTAAGCAACCCCAAGAATTAGAAAACCAGATCTGAAGTGCTCTATCTAAAAGTTTTTTACGCGTCAATCATTACTTAGTTTCACATCATTTTTTTTTTTTTTTTGCGCGATTTGGAAATGGTCACCTTTATTTTAAATCTGACAAGCGAAGGTAATGATTCGTGGGTTGGGTTTATTTCTAATTGTATGGATCCAATGGAGATTGTCAAATAAATTTGAAATTTTCATTATAAATGAAACGTTCTAGATTATTTTTATTATGAGTTTGGCAAATTTGGATTAGAAACTTACATAAGTAAACAAAATGATTAATTTGATTTATTAGTATATGTGATAAATATTATCTTTTTTAGTTGAGTATCAAATGCACTGAGGACATAAGAACATTAAAAAAACAAAGAAATATATAAATAAATGTTTGCAACTCCATGTTATGGCAGTTGAAACAGAGCTCAAAGTAATGTAAATTTTATATATACAGTACACTCAAAGAAAAGGATATATATAAATTAGATCTAAAAAGAAGTTATTTAGATTATTACAGAATGAGACTTAGACGAAGAATGAAAAATGCTTGAACGTATCTTTACAAATATTTCATTTCCAGAAACACTTGAAATCAATGGGCTGTATTGATTCTTTGTGAAATCTGACTAAGTTTAGCTCGTACATATATCTAGAAAAAGAAAAGAAAGACTGTTTGGAAACACAATCTCCCCTCCTTTTCCTTTGCAATTGGAGATCTCCTTGCTGTCTGTTTTGAAACAAATCTCCCCTAAAGTTCACAAAAAAACAGGAGAAAGTGCAACTGCTCAATTGAACCTCCCCAGGGTAACACTGCACTGGGGACTGAAGTATGTAGCTCTAAAAAATGACGAACCAAATCAAAATTTGTTGCACACACCGCCAAAATGTGGATCACCCACCACCCCATACACATACTCGGTCGCACAAACAATACGACAATACACTATAACCCCACTCTCCTCGTCCCATGACACCTCACCCAGATATGCACTTCACTCTGGTGGAGTGTGCACTGTACAGTACTCCTATTTGTTTACTTCCAAAGTGTCCATGGTACTCCTGTCTCCCTTGGAATATGTTTTCTTTTTGAAATTTCCGGAATTTCAAATAAACAAATAAATATTTGAGAAAAAAAATTTAAATGTCAAATTCTAGAATGATTGTTGCTATTTTATTATTTGGAATTTTAAAATACCCCAGTTCAATGTTTAATAATAAATAAATGAAGTAATTGTATTAGATACTTTGATAAAAAACTTGTTTCACTATCACAATAATGACTCTAAAATTTATCATCAATTTTGTCTAAAAATTTGACACCTTATCATGTTTAAAATTATACTAACCAGCAGTCCAAATTATCTTAAATAAATTATCTAAATTTATCAATATCATTTCATTTTTCCCCTATTTAGAGCTACAAAAGTCTAATAATGGTATTTTCAATTCATAACTAATTTATTAAAAAAAAATTACTAAATTTTTTATCTGATCTGTCTTGCTTAGTCAAGCTGGTAATCCTGTTAGGTTACTTTGATTTTATTTTTTAAAAATCCGTCTTCTTCTCAGCCAATCAAATTACGGATCAATTTTGTTTTATCAACAATAAAAAATATATATAATAATGCAAAGCAAATTTAAGAAAATAAAAAGTAAAAATTAGTCTGACCAAATGAAGAGCCGGCTACAGCCGTACTTTTTCTTTATCCTCTTTTAACGTTCAAAGAATGAGAAAATAAGAAAAGTGAAAAAAGCACGAGTGCGTTCCACTATGGTCCATTGCCTTTTTACAAAATACACCTTTACCTTTTCCCTTTTGTATGTATATTTTGTTCCCTTGTTTCTTTTCAGGTTTCAACCCGTTGGCCCAAACCCAAATCCGCCTGAAATTTACTCTTCTTTACAAGAAAAAAAAAAAGAAAACTTTATTAAAATTATTATCCGATAAAAATAGCCATCATCCAATCAATAAAATAAATAAGAAATATAAATAAAACCTTTGCCAGCCATAAATTAGTCAACTGGGATTTGGGATTAATCTGGTCAAAGTTCACAGGCTGGACTTGTTATTAACTCCCGTGACGGATTATCGGATCCCAACAAGACCCGTTCACTAATTTAATTCCTGGACCGCAGCCCACCGACGCCATTTTCAGATTTTTTCTTGCCTCCAAATGGTCGGTTCATTATAAAACTTTACAACAGGCTCACCCAATAGCTTCCTCTTCGCATCCGAAATGTCAGGTTCCTACTAGGGTCCCAGTGGTCCCCACAACCTCCTCAAAATTTCCTATATAAACCCTCCTCTTCCCCATTTCCTATCCTACTCTGATATCTTCTCCGCCAAAAACCAAATCCTCTCCAGTTTTTTTCTCTTTTCTCGCCTTTTTCTCCTTTTCAGGTCTAAAAGCAGAGCCTCTTTAGGGCTCGAGCAGGAGCTGGCTAACTCTACATCCTCCAATCAGGCCGCCGTACATGAGTCCGACTCAGATCGGAACAAGTGGCTAGTTCTCCAGCTGTACGAGGCGCTCAACAACCGTGACGTCGCCGCGGTGCACCGGCTCCTCAATCCGGATCTGGAGTGGTGGTTCCATGGCCCACCGACGCGCCAGCACATGATGCACCTTCTGACCGGTGCGGCACCAGACGACACCTTCGTTTTCGAGCCTGCCTACGTGGAAGCCTTCGGGCCTACCGTCCTCGTTGAGGGAAGCGGATCCGATCACGGGCAATCGGTCTATTGGGTACACGCCTGGACCGTGGGACCCAATGGGATAATCACCCAGCTCAGAGAGTATTTTGACACCGATCTTACCGTTACAAGGCTTGCTGATTCTGTGAACCAGGTGCACGGCGCTGCTAGCTCGGGTTCTTCGAGCTCGCGTTCGCACTGTCTGCCCGTTTGGCGTAGTCGGATCCTTGACCCGACCCGCAAGTCGCGCCCGGGTTTGGTTCTTGCCATCTAGTTTCATAAAATAAATAAAATAAATAAATATCAAGTTGTTGAATGGGCTGAGAGCTCTGGTGGTGTTTGCTGGTTTGCTTTCCGTTTGGGATTTCGAATATCGTGTTGGTTTGGTATTTTAATTAATTTACTGTTTAGTCGTGTGGTTTGGATTAAGGTTTGAATAAGTAGTTTGCCCCTTTGCGTGTTCGACAAGGTTCTAGAAATGGGCATTAAAAGTCGGTGTAATAGTAATGTTTGGTATCTGGATTTATGGTGTAATGCTCTGTTTTACAATGATAATAATAGAATATCAGCGTGGTGTTTTCTTAATAAAAACAAAGAATCTCTCTGTGTTGATGATGATTAGTAAAGAAGAGTTCCAATAAGATAGGAGGCTAGTTAATCCAATTAGCATCTTTTCTGTAGAGTTAAGACAAAGGAAAAACGAGTAGATAAATAATCACATGATTGTGGTATAGACATCACATCAGACACTAGTGATTGTGTGTTTACATCGACCACTTTGTCTGTTTTGATTTTGTTTTCTCAAACGACTTGGGAAAAGTATCAATTTGTTGAGATAAGCTTTGAGTAGAAGAGATACGCAGCTTGAAATTGAAGTTAAAAACCAACCAGAAAGTTTGGACATGCAATTGACAGGTTCCGCTATACATTGCTTGTCATATATCAATCAGGTTTGAAATTTTTATAACTAATAATGGGTGTCTTTGCTGGATAGCCTCTAATAAAGTCTCTGCAATGACTTACTTTTTTGTCGTTTATGTGGCAACTGGCAAGTGACATTGGAGCAGTAGATCCATTAAATTGTCAGCATGGCAACAACTTCATAGAAAAAAATAATCAAATTGAAGCGAAAATATTGGAATTAGTTCGTGCAAATAAAAATCAAAGAAGCCTTTTTTTTTTTTTTTTTTTTTTGAGGCGAAGACTGAAGAACTACACTAGCTGACTAGCATTGGACAAATTGTGGTTTGTGGGGCATATGGAGACAAAAAAAATAGTCACGATGAGACGCTTTTTCAAGTTTCAAATTCCCAAAGCGGAAGAAAAAAAATTATACAAATTACTCACGAAAGGATCCATTTTGCATCCTGAGGAATCTCCGAGAGAATATGCTGATGCGTCGCAATTAGAACCCAAAAAAAAAATCGACAAACATAAAACCCAATACTATCAAACTTCTTCTTTTTAGAAAACTTTCCGAGTTAAATGGGTCTGATTTAGCCAGAGAATTTTGAAGCTCTTTGTCTGGTCTTGATGCGTCTATATAGTAAGTATATAGTAGAAAAGTTTAATTGTATCAAATCAGACCCGCCTAATAACTTGGATTTCGAATATTCTGCCGTGCGGCATACATTCAGTACGTGAACGGAACTTTTGTGTCTGTGTTGAATAGTAATGTAAATAAGCCGAATTAGTAAGATTTGTTTTCACTCGCAAATACGATTCACTATTAGTCAGGTTATTCTAGCATCTTTTATCTGCAGTTAATGAATTATAAAATATAAAGCCAATTAATTTAAACTTTTCGAAACGGTAAATATAAATGATAATTCAAACATTTTTTTCGAAGCAGTCCTGTTACACAAATTTGGCAGCTTTTATTAGGGAAAAAAAAAAGCTCGCTAGCAAAACATTATGGCAATAGGTTAATTATAAAATATTAATAAATAAGGTAAATTAGACTAACTAAAAGAGGAACAAAGAGTAAACTCTAATTGTAAAATTGAAATAACAACATATTATTACTCTAGCAGTTATACTATTCAAGTTATGTATAACCAAATTTTTTTATGAAGAAAATCAGAAATGATTATTGTAATCTACAGTTTTGTCATCGTTTGAATAAAATAAACATATAAAATGGAGAAAGTGAACATTGAAATAATCAAAATGAAAACATACAAACAATAAGTTCAATAAAAATAAGTTAATTATGCATATAAAAATCTGAACAAAAATACAAGAGATAAAATCTAACTCATAATTGAATAAAGTGAATACAAATATAAACAAACTGGACATATAAATGAATAAAGTGAATAAATACAAATGCAATGGCACGTGATGGTGTTTAAAGAGATGGTAAATAGCAATTTCCGAAGAAAATAATTAATGTACGATGATAATCGATAAGGTTGATTTTTACTCAATATCTGTTATAAAAGATGCTATTAGAAATTTTGTTATGAGGTTAATGAACATGTAGTCCGTATCTAACCAATTAAAAATGTAAGTTCATAATTTTTCAAATAGAGTTGATCAAATTGGCCAAATTAGTCAGTTATATCATCGAGGTTTGTGTATTATCTTTGTGGTTTGCATAAATGTAGAAACATAACAGAATCAAGAAATGGAGAGGTCCAGTACGCAGACAACAGCAGAAGAATTAGTATAGTCTGTTAAGTTTGTTAGTGGCAATACTGTAAATTGTGAGAAGTTTGTTTTAGTTTGTTTCCGCTGTAACTCTACTGCCTATATATATGGCATTGTACAACATTTTCTGATTAAGAGAAATCATTTTCTAATATGATATCATGAGCCACTAAAAGAGCAAACGCTCAATTCCTATCTCTTTCAAATCTCAAAAATCAATCAAAAATTCGACAAAAATGTTAGAAAATTCCTCCACTCTCAATTCATCTTCTTCAAACAATTCCGATCATCCTGTGCAATTCACGCATCAGATCTCTACCAGTTTGACCTCCGACAACTATCTTCTCTGGCAATTTCAAGTTTTACCTGTGCTCATAGGTCATGGATTAATGGCGTTTCTTGATGCATCGAGGCTACCTCGGCAAGAATATCAGGTGAATGCTGATGGGGTTAGATCTGTCAATCCTGATTATGACAAGTGGCTGAGACAAGATCAATTGATTCTTGCATGGATTCTCAACTCTTTATCGCCTCAGATCTTGGCTCAAGTGGTTAATTGCAATACCACTGCTCAACTCTGGCAATATCTACAGCAACTCTACAATTCGCAATCTCTTGCCAAGGTTCTTGAATATAAACTGCAACTTCAGACGATTCGCAAAGGTGCTGACACGTGTGCACAATATCTTCAGAAGATTCAGAACATTGCTGATAGGCTAAGAAGTATTGGAGCAGCAGTGTCAGATCAAGATCTGATCTTGCACACCTTACAAGGCCTTGGCACAGAATTTGAGAGTTTTGTTACTGCAGCATCTATGCGACAAGATCAGATGTCTATGGCGGAGCTTCATAGCCATCTTCTGGCTCAAGAATCACGCCAACGAGCTAATCTTCAAGCTTCAGCCATGGCGCATAGTGTTCAGCTTGCTAATCAGAAAGGAAGCAACAATATGGGCCGTGCTTCTGGCCCAATTCAGTACTCCGATACTAAGCCCAATGGATCTGATTCTCTGGTCTCTCATCAAGAACTTGCCACACACTATCCTATTCAGCACAATGTCACAAACAATCAAGGTCGTGGTTCAAATTCAAATAGAAGAGGGAGTTATCGTGGGCGCGGCAGAGGCAGACAATCTACAACACCTAAGGAGGATGTGTACTGTCAGATATGTACCAAGTGGGGTCACCCTGCCTACAAATGCCACCACAGGTTTGATCTTGCCTTCAATGGGCCCACTCCTTTACCAAACTCTTCTTCCTCTTCTCAGTCTCAGCAACCACAGCAAACCACTCAACCACATCAGGCACTGGTGGCTGAACCATCCATGACCTCACCAACTGCATCCTGGTTCATGGACTCAGGTGCAACAACCCATGTGACACCAGACCTGAATAATCTCTCTTCAAGTCAAGTGTACACTGGTACGGATCAAGTTCATATGGGCAATGGCAAAGGTTTGACTATTTCTCATACTGGTGTAGCTTATATTACAACTTCTGACACTCAATTGGTTCTAAACAATGTGCTATGTGTTCCACAACTGACCAAAAATCTGTTGAGCATATCTCAATTACTCAAAGACAACAATATTACTGTTGAATTTACACCCAATTGCTATTTTGTGAAGGATCAAGCAACTCAGAAGGTTATTCTGCGTGGTTCTCTATGTAATGGCTTGTATGCCTTGGATATCAATCCCTTCACCTTTCAACACCAAATTCATCACACTGTTCTCTCCTCAGCTGATATGTGGCACTCAAGACTAGCACATTGTTCTTTACCAGTAATAAAAGCTTTGCAAAAGCATCACAAAATTCATGTATCTAGATTAGATTTTTCTGATTGTGGAAGTTGTAATAAAGCTAAGGCCCATAAACTGCCGTTTTCTTCTTCTGTTTTTGATGCTCAGCATCCATTACATGTAATACATACTGATGTATGGGGCCCAGCGCCAGTAATTTCTCAATTTGGACATAGATACTATGTGGTGTTTACTGATCAGTTTTCCAGATTTAGTTGGATCTATTTTTGTGCATCCAAATCAGATGTGTTGCAATTATTTATCAAATTCAAAGCAAAGGCTGAACTGCTGACTGGTCACAAAATCAAAATAGTGCAGTGTGATGGAGGAACTGAGTATAAACCTCTACAAACTCATTTCCCAGAAATCACTTTTCATATTTCCTGCCCTTACACCCCAGAACAAAATGGGATTGCTGAAAGAAAGCACAGACACATAGTTGAACTTGGTCTGGCTTCCATGAATGCAGCATCTATTCCCTTAGAATATTGGGATACAATCTTTGAAAGCACATTGTTTGTCATCAACAGACTTCCAGCCACACCTAATGATATGCAATCTCCCTTTGAGAAATTGTTTAAACAAGTACCAGACTATCAGTTCTTGCATACTTTGGGTTGTGAGTGCTATCCTCTTCTCAGGCCTTATAACCAACACAAACTTCAACCCAGATCTGAAGTGTGTGTGTTTATGGGTTATTCTGCTTTGCACAAAGGTTACAAGTGCCTGCATATCCCCACACAGAGATTCTATATATCCAGACATGTCAAATTCATTGAAAACAAATTTTCCTTTGCCAATCTTGCTTCTCTCACTACCCCTGACAGTTCCCCAGTAGTACCAGCTACTTTAACTGTCATACCTCATAGTACTTTTCCATCAGTAACTACAACTGAGACTCATCATTCTTCTCCAGTCATTGATTCTTCTTCACCTGAGTCAGTACCACCTGAGTCAGTACCAACTCAAACTGAACCCAATGAAACCCCAATTCATCATACACCACCTCCTCCTATTTCTCATCACATGACTACCAGATCCAAAGCTAATAAAACAAAACCAAAGAAATTTCCAGGACACCAGCTATACAGCATCACCAAATATCCAGTTGATATTTCTCAGCAGCACACTGAGCCCACTTGTTATACTCAGGCTGTTAAATACCCTGAATGGAGGCAAGCTATGGCCTCTGAACTAGATGCCCTTGCTAAAAATAACACCTGGGTTCTAGTTGATCCTCCTCTTCAAGCCAATATCATAGGATGTAAATGGCTGTACAAACTGAAAAGAAGAGCTGATGGGACAGTTGAAAGATACAAGGCCGGATTGGTGGCAAAGGGGTATACACAAGAAGAGGGCCTAGACTATTTTGAAACCTTCAGTCCAGTAGTTAAACCAGCTACAATAAGGACTGTACTGACAATTGCACTGGCAAACAACTGGCATGTTCATCAATTGGATGTCAATAATGCATTTTTGCATGGGGACTTGGAGGAGACAATCTACATGCAGCAGCCCCCAGGCTTTGTTGATTCTTTAAATCCTGACAAGGTGTGCTTGCTAAAGAAGGCACTCTATGGCCTCAAACAAGCACCAAGGGCCTGGTTTCATAAACTCAGGGATTTTCTTCAGTCTCAGAAATTTCAATGCAGTCAATCAGACAACTCTTTGTTTGTGTTTCAAGAAAAAGGGACTGTCTTGTACATACTGGTGTATGTAGATGACATCATCATCACTGGTAATAACATGGCTGCCATCACAGGATTGATGTCTACTCTACAATCAGCCTTCTCTATCAAAGATTTGGGACAGTTGAACTATTTCTTAGGTATTCAGGTGATACACTCCCCTCAGTCTATGCACCTGAATCAAACTCAATACATTCACTCTATTCTGGAAAAGACAAACATGGCAGGTGCAAAACCTTGCAAATCACCAATGGAAGCTGGTTTGCAGTTGTCCAAATACTCAGGTGTTACACTGTCAGACCCTCATATGTACATAATGACAGTTGGGGCTCTTCAATATGCAACCATTATAAGGCCTGACATCACCTTTGCTGTTAACAAAGTGTCTCAATTTATGTCAGCACCAACTGACTTACACTGGCAAGCTGTGAAAAGAGTGCTGAGATATCTCAAAGGCACCATTCATCATGGCCTTCATCTGCAAGCTTCACCAAATTTATGCATAAATGCATACACAGATGCAGACTGGGCAGGCTGCCCTGATGAAAGGAAATCCACAACTGGATATGCAGTTTATTTAGGGTGCAATTTAATTTCCTGGTCATCAAAGAAGCAACACACTGTTGCCAGGTCTTCTACAGAGGCAGAATACAGAAGTATGGCCATGGCAACAGCTGAGCTACTATGGATACAGTCACTGCTGGGTGAATTAGGTGTCAGACTGAATATAGCCCCTGTACTGTGGTGTGACAATTTAGGAGCAACATTTCTGGCTGCCAACCCTGTGTTTCATGCCAGAACAAAGCACATTGAGTTGGATTTTCACTTCATCAGAGAGCAAGTGGCAACCAAACGGTTGAATATTCAATTCTTGTGCTCAGCTGATCAAATTGCAGATGTTCTCACTAAGCCACTGCCTTCCCCTCGCTTCAAGTTATTATCTGACAAGCTGACGGTCTCTGAGGGTCCCTGCAGCTTGAGGGGGGTTGTAGAAACATAACAGAATCAAGAAATGGAGAGGTCCAGTACGCAGACAACAGCAGAAGAATTAGTATAGTCTGTTAAGTTTGTTAGTGGCAATACTGTAAATTGTGAGAAGTTTGTTTTAGTTTGTTTCCGCTGTAACTCTACTGCCTATATATATGGCATTGTACAACATTTTCTGATTAAGAGAAATCATTTTCTAATAATAAAAAAGAAAGCTTCATGTAAATCCAAGTTGTTTAGCACACAATCCGGAGTCTATCGATAAAAAAATCATTTTTGGCTGTATGCGCTTATCTTTTTGCGGTAAAGAGGTTAGATTCAAAATAAATTAATGAGAAAAAGTATGCGACGATTAGTTTTTATGATCTCTGATATATCTTACCGATAGTGTGAAACTCGTTTCTTCTGTGACATAGTCACAATAAATATTCAAATGTGACACATTCCGCGTCCACAACTGATAATTTATAGTTAAATTTATGAATAATTAAAAAAATGATCAGCGGAGTCCAGATAGAATATTGGTGTGTATAATTGAATGCAACACTTTTTGGAGGAAAATAGACAAAAATTATGTTAAACAAATATCCTCACAGATCATCTATGTGAAGAAAGTTTACTGGTGAAGGAAAAGAAACACTATTATATATTTGATAACTTGTAAATCAACGCGTAGGAGAAACAGACAAAAGCATTGAATTGTTCTAAAATTACGAAATTAATAGACTTTTGAATCAAAATCAATTTTAGTTCCCAAATAATATCTACAAGACTACAGCCTCATTTTGCACAGCACAATGTATTGGATTTGCAGATAATAACTACTAAAAAATAGTTCGAACTTGTAGGCTTGTAGCTTCTATCAAGGACTTGAATTTTTTATTTTATTTTTTTTAAGAAAGCAATTATACATATATAAATTTGGAGAAGCGTGACTTGCGCGTGGGAGCTCTCTGTTACTGTAGTTAGTACAGTAACAGATCTGAGCCGTTGATTTGCTATCAGTATATCCGTCCTTTGGATCAGCATATCCTTCCGCATATTCTTCTCCTCCTCTCATGTTCTCTCCTCTCTCTCTCCGCTGAGGGAATCGTAAGCGAAATTGTACCAAAATTGAAGGAAAAGAGGGATGAAAGATCAGCTCCTCTCCGGCTCTCCCTCAGAGTCTCCGCTGGTGCTCTTCATCACCAAAATTCAGAGGCCTCTGGCAACCGTTCTCACCGTTCTTTTCCTCTTCTAGATGACCTCCGATTTGGACAAATGCGTGGGCATTGTTCTCAACTCTGCTTCATCTCCTCCGATTTTCGGCTTCCTTTTCCAGATGAGTAGATCGCGACTTCTCTTCCCCATCTTCTCAGATTAGTTGGTCTTCTTAGATTGGATTATAGTTCATTAATTGAGGTTCATTATTTTTTATCGTGCCCATGAGAATATCCAGGCTCCAGCATTATCGTGCCTCAATTAATGAATTATATACTTTACATTTTTTAAATTGTGCCTCAATTAATGGAGCCGATGCCTCAAGAAATGGTGTCGAACAATTATCAGGTTGGAAGGTGACTTTATTTTCAATTTCTCTTTAAATTATCACACCACGAAGTTTAACAATTTTGAAATTTGGGGAAATGAGTTAAGTTTTCAAATTTTGCTTCCTGTAGTTGTATTTTCCAAAATAAAATGGAAAGGGAAAATAATAGACTTTTTGTGTTGATTTTTCATGCCTACTTAATTTCATAGCTTCAAATATATAAATTTCACTTAAAATTTTTCGTGGGGCACAGACTTTGTAGGTTGCTTGGTTGGAAGCTGCAAATAAACTTCTTTGCAGCTATTGGTCTGTGCCCCCATTTCTTATTTGCCTTTAGTCTTAAGCTGATCTTTTTGTTTCTTTGTAATTTGCAGGTTGCTTGGTTGGAAAATGAGAGATTGTCGTTTTGCTTTTCTTTTGTTTATCATCCTTTTTTACATTCTATTTCGCCTCTATTTTTCTCCTATTTAATTACTTTCAATTTTGCACTCAGCGATTTTGTTTCTTCATGGTTGCAGGTTTATGCTAAGGGGGTTACTGTCAGCTGGTTCTGTAAGCTCTCTTCCTTCTGTTTTGTTTGCTTCTTTGCCTCATATTTTCCAGACCAGTTGTAATTTTTGTGTATTTTTTTGAATACTTTGTATTTCAGTATTTGTTCTTGCCTTAAATAGTGTTTAGGGATATTTCTGGGATATCACGCCTTGGTTGTTTCTGTGCTATGAACAAATAGACGATTTATTCGTATTTCATAATACTATAAATTTAATTAAGTTCAATTCATTATCCATTAAGAGAATTGAATCTTTTTGGTGTCTTATCTGACAAGATGTTTGAGCTAATGTGATAGGATGTGCATACATAATTAACTTCTTTTGGCGAGTGGTCACTATATGCTCCGGTAATTTACCATTTATCAGTAAGCTAATTTCTTTGAGATGGTTTTGATGCACAATACCAGTTGTGTACTGTTAGTTTGCTTTGAGAGCATGGTAGGGTTTGTTCATGTACAGAAAGAAAGAACAAAGAACTTCTTTTAGTTATTTTCATAACTTCTTTTTTTTATTCTTTTCTTTTTCCATACTGCTTCCCTTTTCTTCTTTGCTTTCGTTTCTAGTTTTTTCTCCTCCTATGTGCACCAATCAATTTGCTTTCACTTCTGTTGAGTTTTTTTTCGATGAATACTATTTGCCTCCTATCAATAATATTTTTCTTTTAAGCTTTGATGGTGTCTTTTGGTATTTATTTCCATCCCTTTTTTGCACTAATTAATTTCATCGATTCTATACATTGTTCAACCATTTACTCCAGTAGATTAATGCCCCTTCCCTTTTTCTTCTAATAAATAAATGAGAAACAATTCATATAATTAGCAACTTATGTATATTATTGTAATTCTTCACAGTCAAAAAGGTTACATGGGTAAAATCCACCGTGTTGAACGACATAAGAGGCAAACAAGAGATCCCTCATTATGGTATTTATGTGGTTTCTTCGTAGATTAGTAAGTTGTTATTGCACGATTAGTAAGTTATTTGATGTCAGGAAAGTAGATTATTTTAAAGAATTTGGCAAATTTTCATTTGGCATTGCTTTCCAGTGATCTCTCTTTTAATTGTAGAGCCATAAGAAAATTTTCAGGCAGTCACCTAATTCGTACCAGTAATGGTTACTGTTTTGTAGAAGTTTTAGTTTGTAGAATTGTAATTTCTATACATCACCGTGCCAGAGGTTCTTTGGATATGGTAATATCTGGATTTTGTTTATATAGCCTCTTGAAAGTATGTAAGGAAATTTTATAAAAAACTTACAAGATAGGATTGATATCTTTTTTGGTTCTTTTGATTATTACCTATTCCAATTGATATGCCTCCGCCATAGTATATCAAGTAAAATTGAATTGGTATGATTACTTATCAGAAAATTTTAGGTACAAGGGTATAATCGGAAAGTAAATTAAAATTCCTTAAAAAGTAAATTGGTGTGCATGATAGGCATGTAAAATTAAGTGGTGCCAGTACCATATGAAACATATAAAATATTATTACTGATTTACCATTTTTTTCCTTCTATTGTTATAATGATGTCAGTTATGGCAATATATTGTACAGCCAAATTTTAAGAATGTATTGTATTATTGTTAGGTGAATTAAGCTGGCTCAACTGGAAAACTCTTTGAACTTTAATTTTGTATGTGAATACATGGTTCATGCTTTTGGTATATTCTAGAGGAGATGTGAGCTTAGCGGTTGCTATTCTCTTTGTTTGTTAGTACTATATGTTTCTCTCAAGCAATATGATTTGATTCAGCAGGCAAAATATGAGGAGGTTCATATTGCAAAAGAGATGAGCTTCTTGGCACATGAGGAACAGATTAACTGTGACCTCTTCTTAAACAATCAGAAATGGTATTACAGGGAAATTTTGATATATATTAATGATCAGATTTTTATTCCTTGCTAATTAATGGTGAAATTATGATTATGTATGAGTAATTAAGTTAGGACCATTTTTTAATTCTAGAAATGTTTCTAAGTTTGTATAAATTTTCTTATATGTCCAGTGTAGTGGATTTAATTTCTAATAGCCGTAGAAATAAATTAATTTATTGTTTATAAAAATTTGAAGGATAATTTAACTCATAAAATTTTTGAAAGAAAGAGCTGGTTAGACGAAAAAGAGAGAAAGATTAGAACAAGAAAAAATACTAACATAGGAAAGAATCGCGCAATGCGCGAATTAAAGGCTAGTAAACATAAATTTCCTACCCCATGAATTACGCATTTCCCTTGCGTTTGTTCTACATTACAAATCGTTTATGCAAAAATAGAAAAACATCACTAACCAGCACAAAAAGGGTATAAAAAATGGGTTTTACAGCGGGAATTAAACAGAACATTTTTTCAAACTTGACGACTCAATCTTCATATTTTTTATAAAAAAAAATGTTACATTAAATAAAAAAACATATGGAGATAACTTATATCTTTCGAGCACACATAAGATGTAATATTTTTCTTTTTAAAATTGGAATCAACAGCTTGTAAAATTTCAGTGATAATGAAAATTTATTAATGTCATTAAACAGAGCTCAAAATTATAATTTTTGTACCTCGTCTCAACATATAAAACTTGTGCTCTGTTAGAGTAAAAACTTTACTATATATTTTTAGTTATTCCTCTCTAATTTTAGTTTTATAAGGGACTTAGAATATTTAAATTTAGTGTACTAAAAAAAACATGCTCCGATCATAAAGTAAAAGAAAAAAAAAAAGTAGTTTTCTCGATGCTGATGCAGTTTGGGTCATTTTTCAGGTCAGATGCATTTCACAAATTCAAGTACCATTTGTACTCTACAGGGAAAAAAATAAGTAAAGGCTCCGACAAAGGAAGACTTTAGTCCAAGATGATTAGCTCGCTAGTAAACTTTCCTGTTTACCAAAGAGAACATTTTTCCATTTAATTAATAACATACACGATAGTGTAGAACTTCTAGAATTACCTTTTTCATACATGCCAAATAATATAACATCAATTATATAAGCACTAGAGTGACATGGATTAGAAAGCATTATATCAAAAGAACATTATTATAATAAATTTCCAATATTTTCACTCCAAAGTTATAGTCACTATAAAAAATAATGCGCGCGTTGGCTGTGTAAGAAATTAATGCGCGAGCTACTTTTTATTTGTTATAGGTTTGACTTTGAAATATAAATACTTAATAAGTGTGTATTTAAACATAAGGAAGTATCCATCGGCGTTTAATGTCCAAAGAAAAAGAAAAACAAAAAAAAGGAAAAGAAAACTGCATTGAGAAAGTGTGGTCTGGAAAGAAAAAGAATTGATGAAATATAGATATTTTCTTTTTATCTGGCTTCAAATTAAAATAAAATTAAAACGAATGTGAAATAATGAAAGTCGTATTATTGACTTTTCTTTTAGAATTTAAAATTTATACGATTTTTAATAGACACTTTTCTTTGTAACAACTGTAAATGATTGAAGGACTAGTCGGATTGAAGATGAACGTACTTGATTAATTTCATTATTGAGTTCATTCCTTGAGAAGCAAAAGATCATTCATGCTTTAATAGGTTTGTAATTACCTTTAACTAAAAAAACGAGACCATTTTAGTTCTTTTTTTTATACATTTTCATACCAGAGGAGCGGATAACCTACAAAAGATAATGCAATTATATACAGAGTGATGCTTTTAATGCGGACATCATTCTGCGTAGAACGCATCTACTATGAATTAAGCTATATTAGAAAAATTGAAAAATAAGTGCCACGTGATTAAGTGACTTTTAATAATAGATTATGGAGAAAAGTCTTGTATACAAAAAAAATAATTTATTTAGAACAATGCTACGTAAACATTACGTGTGGGCAACTTCAGATTTGATTTTTGTTTTTTAGTGACTCATGTTAGTTTGAAATTAATTTCTTCCTGATGCATTATTTTCTTTGAAAAATTCTTTACCCGACTGTTTGGACAACTAACACGCGAGAAATTTTTGTTAATGGTATTTCCTTTTTTTCTTTTAGATAAAAAGCGAGTTAAGTCTCCCATTTAATTGCCCACTTTGGTTATTTTGGGTAATAAGGGGACCATCAAATAGTAATCCATTAAACTGAGGCAGTAATGCACTCTGCATAATTTCGATGTTGCTTTCTTCGAAAAGGATTGATGTTTGATAAATCCCGTTAATAGTTTGTGTTAGGATCGGTTGGTTGAAACTTCTCTCTTGATAGCCGCCGTCAATTTTTCTTAAAAACAAAGAAGTAAAAAACTATTCCTGAGTTAGAGACACATTTAAAATTTTGCTCCAATATCGAGGTATCTTTTATCTAATGTGTGCGTTTAATTTATTCGGCCATAAAACATACCATGAATTATTTAGGAATAAAAGTGGTATAATAAATGGTTAAGAATTAGCTTGTTTGATTTAAGAGTACTATTTTTTAAAGTGGTTTTCAAATTCTGAATAAATTTTTATTCATGATTTGTTTGGATATATTTTTTTAATTTAGAATAATAGTTAATTTGGAATAATCTCTTATTTTTTGCATCCAAGCGCATTCTACAGATTTATATTTGAAAATTTACTTTAAACTAGCATGCAAAATCGATCCAAAAGGTTTGGAAAATAGAAAACTTTTTTTTAAAAAACAAATACCGGGAAATATCTTGAGCTTGGACTGCTTACAAGGCGGAAGTAAATCGAGAAATGTCGAAATGTGTGCGACATTGTTACAAGGGAATATATCGAATTATTCTAAGAATTCTAGAATAAAGTAGAAGAGTAATATCCAAATTCCAAAAGCTCCAAATTGGCAAAACATGACATTGAGAGATTCTCATAAATTATTCTTTAGTTCATGATAAGATATACCCATATGTTGGACAGCTTATACATAAATGCATAAGAGCAGTTGATAGAAAAATGTTCAGAAGAAAACGTACAACAGCATTTGACAAGAATTTAAAAGGAATCGAATAATGGTGCTTTTTGCTTAACAAATTAACCCATCTGCTCCCTACAGAATTTTAGGCCACTATGCTGAATGTCGGTTTGGGCCCAAGCTCATCCTGGGCTTTCTGTAAGTTGTTGGCAGTTTTATAGAGAAGTTCCATAATTTTTGTTAATAGTAAAACCCCTCTTCGTTTGGAGTCGAAACTTGTTGCAAAACACCTCTTCTTGTTTGGTTTGCAGGAATAAAATAATAAGATCTGAATGTAGCACTATTTTATGGTTTTTGTCGGCTAGACTTGCAATTTTGCTTCGTGTTGGCAATTCTAGTGGTAGCACATTGTCATCTTTTTTTCCCACTTTTGTGGATAGGATAATTACGTCTCATGAACGCATTATTTTATATATTTATATACCATGAAAATTGAAATATGATAATTATATAAATGCCAATATATTTTGCTAATGATTTTCAAAATAACATGTGAACTAAGAATATCTGGTAGATGTGATGAAATTATGTTCACGATCTTCTATCACTAATATTAATTATAAGAAATTTGTTGTAATATTCTCTCATGTGAAAAAACGTGAGAGGTATAAGTCGGCAACTTTGTTCTTCCTTGCAAGCTGAGAATTTGGGTGAATTGGTAAATACCTGTAGAAGTCACGTCAAATGTTGGAAGTATATATATTAACTTGGTTGGCTTTAATTACATTCTCTGATATTGGATTACAATTGGAATTAGGTGAGAAAGCAACATTAACCTCAAAATCAGGTGAGCTTGACAGGTTATTTGCTTATAAGTAGATGTTTATGCACTAGGTATCATTACCCCAGTTAGTAACTGCTTATCTCTAGTTCTATCTGAGGTTTTGCCTTTCGGAGTAGGACCAGTAGGTATGAGTATCTCAATAATTCATACAATTGTATGTACTATATATGTAGTCAGTGATATTTGAAGCAGGTTGTGTTTCTGCACCACTCTTTTCAAGGAAGAACAAAAAAAAAAAAAAATTATACAAAATGAACTAAAGTTAATGATATGTAAGCTGTCGTTAGATATGCTCAATTGAATTGGGCCCAAATCTTTTGCGCGCATTTTCTCGTGGCTCATTTGTGGTCATGAGGGTCACTTGGAAATTGAAAGCGATGCGATTATAACCAGTGGCGAAGCCAGCGCAGGGGCCTAAGAGGGCCTGGCCCACCCTCATTTTTAGAAGCTCTTTTATACTCTTTATATATATGGCCCCTGGCCCACTCTGATTTTTAGAATTTTTGTTATAAACTTTGAAATAATATGTTTGGTAAATAAAATTTTATGACTCAAAATCTCTAAACTACCCAATTTTCTTTCTTTCTCGTCTTCCTTTCCATCATTAGTGAAGATTAAAAGCTATAATTAGAAACATGAGACTCTATTCAAGCCAGATCGGTGGACCGAGCAACTTGATGTTTTATCTCGGCCTCCCTTATCTCCAAATCCTGGCTTCGCCCCTGATTATAACAGCCTCAAATGAAATTAAGCACATTTTTTTTTTCCAGCACAATTATTTTAGAACAAAAAGGAGTGTGTTTTCCAACAAAATGAAAAAGATTGTGGAGCGGAAAGTTTTTATTTATGGAAGTTAAAAGTGCACTATGCATCAAGGTTTCCTATTTCAAAAGATTGAGTCTAATCCAGACACTATTTCTATGCATTATTCTAGTTCGACAAAAGAGTTAAATTATGCAAGAGTAAAAAGGATAACATTTCTTGTTCTGCACTATTTTGTTCTTATTCGGCAAGTTTGATTTTGTAAAAAAGTGAAACTTTGCCATTTCAACTAAGGACAAAACCGCTCAGTCACTGTTACATCCTTTCAAAAGAAATAGTGAAAAATACGAATCACATGCAAAAAATATGAAATTTGACTGTGTATAATTTCATTTTCAATTTCACTTTTCTACATCTAATACCATTCAATTTTGGGAACCCGTCTTTGATCCAATAATAAAAAAACAACACACTTGTGAGTGAAGGTCATGGTTCAAAATGTAACCGGAAACTCCACTGTGAATGTTTAAATTTTAAAAACAAATTAAAAAGCTTCACCCATATTATGATCGGAGAAAAGATCATTGACTTATGCTAACCTTTCCTTAGGCTGTGCTCCAGAGCTTCTATATTAAAGGAAGGGAATGTAATGTAAAGATATAGAGAAGAAAAAAAAGTTGTGGAAAGAAAAATAATTTACTCATTTACTTGCTCCACGGCTTCACAGGGGAAGGGAACGAAAGGAGCTATATTTGGCCCATAAATTAAATATCAGATTCACTTGACCATTTTGCCCTTGCTTATTATTTATGACTAGGCCTGCCGACGGTATATCGTTTTCCGTTTTCCGTGGACGTTCCGTCCAAACGGAAGGGTTAACGGTACAGAAAATCATTTCGTTCCAGAAAACTGAACGATAAACGGAATGGGAGCTCATACCGTTGCCGAAACGGAACGGTAAACGAAATGACCAATTTCGCTTCCGATTTGACGTTTAGTGTAGTTTTTAGTGTAAATCAACGTCGTTCCGTTCCGTTCCGTCCAAACGAAACATATAATGGAATGAAATGGTATTTCGTTTTCTCAAACGGAACGGAAAACAGAATGAAATGCCATACCGTTGCTGGAACGGAACAGTAAACGGAATGGCCCATTTCGTTGCCGCTTGGAACGTTAAACATGCCTATCTATGGCTCTACTTTTTGGGGGATATTTACGTAAATTACAAAAATCTAACTCTCTGTACCCTCCAAATCGAGAGTAACAAAATTAAAGACTCTGATGTAACTAGCGTATCCTGGCTCACCTTCTATTCCCTCTCACTTGTAATACTTGAACAAGTAACATGTCTCTCTTTTATCTTACTCTCCGTTCCTTCCCATCAAAAAGTGCTACCTGGAGCAGACCCTTATGGCAACCATTGGATTATATTAAATCACCGTACCACCTTTTCAACTGTTCAACTGTTGCTGTATAGCCGGTACATCACCAAACTTTGGTTTATTGGTTAGGAATAAAACAACACATACTTTCAGTGCAATCCAGCTGTAAATCACGTACAATAAAAACAACTAATCAAAATATAACAAAAAATTTAGAGAGGTCCACGAGTAATGATTAATTAATGGCATGCGCTACCAAGCACCTTTGTGTAATTTTAAAATGACGTCGTCCACATTTCCTAGTCAAAATAGCATCCATGATGAACAGCTAGCAGACAAATGTTAAGAGAATCTCTTTAAAGGTAATTAAGTAAACAATTGTTCTCCATTTGACGCAGATTACTCTGTTCTAACTCCTAACTAGTGGCTACATACTGTCTAAACTAGTCCATGCACACCCGCACCGATGTTCAGCGTGCTCATTAATATAAATAATTCAATCAAGCCTTCTCAAATTTTGAATAGACAATTTCAGTATATTTCTCTATGTTAATCAACCACAAAAAGGGCTAATTGGCTGCAGAGATAATGACAGCAACTGAAACTTGATGATACTGCGCACACCGTACTGATCCTACATGTCAGAGAAGTCATCACTCGCAGACAATTATTTTTTTTAGATAAAATGATGTCAAACTTACCAACTTATTTCGAAAAAAAAGTCACAAATTAAAGACCTCCGGCTGAGTTTCAAACCGGCGACTTCACTAGACATTTAGGATGAAATTGTTTAGTGTTTAGCCAAATACAGCACAATTAAGTGCCTTCTACAACTAATTATCATGTTGCTTGCTTTTTTTTTTTTTTAAAGATAAGATGAGGATCAAGTCCTTCATCTTATTTCGAAATTAAATGTCACAAAAGACCTCTAGTCGGATTTTGAACCGCGACTTCATTAGAGGTCGCGTTGCTCTTTGCCATTAGACTAAGATCTAATTCTCATCACATTGCTTGCTTTAACTATAATACACTCGGGGACAGGAAGCAAACAATTACGTTGGGGTTTGTATTAAAACTGTTATAGGTAGAAAATACCACATTGTAAAAATAGGTACATTATCGTGACCTGCCACATAGAGCATGCATTTCGTACAATTTACACATTCTTCTAACACTTTCATGGCCAACCAGAATGTAATCATTATTACCAGTTTACCACCCATAATGCATTTCTGATTTCAGGCAATATATATATCCAGTTTTAATTGTCACTTACTATCTTGCAATCAAATCATTGCCACCCACAATTAGAGGTGAATGCATTCCGAAAATGTGTTTCTTTGCGTTTCTGTATCAAGTTGCAACAGTAACGATATGTTTAAAGAGAAATTTCTGTTTATTAACGCATTAATTGAATAAAGTTGGATTGTTCGGCCTAGTGGTTTAGCTCTATTCCGCCAACTAAGTGATACTTGGTTTGATCCAAGGCAGGGGCGGAGCCAGAAAATTGTGATTGGGGGGACAATATTTTATAAATTGAACAATTCATGATTAATTAGGGGGGCAAATTATAGAAAATTTCAAAAAAATAAAGAAAATATACATAAAAATTTAATGTTTTTTGGAGCACAGGGATTCAACAGCCCCATGTAGCTCCCCTATTGGCTCCGCCCCTGATCCAAAGAGAGAACATTTATTTTCAAATTTTTTATAACAAAATATTTGATTTCAAACCAACCTTAAAAAAAATACACATTAATTGAATAATAAAGAGATACTATTAGCAGATTCATAGAGTTATCAGACTAGCTATAACAGTGGCTGGGATTAAGGTTTAATAAAAAAAATGTATTAAGATGGATTGAGGAGAATCACATCAGCAATAGTAAGGATATGATTCTTATTTGAAAACTTTAATTCTACCCGATCCGTGATAATCGGAGAATCTTTTTCGAACGTGTAGTCGTGTAGAATCTATATCTTAGCAATACTGCTCTTTTATTTGAAATTTCCGAACATGATCGTCCCAAACTAATAATATATATGCATGTTGGCTTTTCCTTATTTCCTTTTAATATATATTTTATGAAGAACTTAAAGTGGAGTTATAAATTATTGAGAAAATTTTAAGCCAGTAACTCATACTTCCTGAAATGAATGTATCAGAAATTATTGTTACACCGTTTTGTTGATGAAATGATCGTCACGTTACAAGAGAGACAAATATGAGCTCTCTTAAAAGTTATGCATATGTTATGATCATGAAATATTAGCCCCAATTTCTTTTTATTAATTAAATCCGCCAACGGGTCCATGAATATGCCCAAACATCTAGAGTAATTGATTTTAGTTATACTAGGATTTACTTTAAAGGCGTGCAAGGTTGATTAATAGACTAATTGATTAATTAATTTAAACCATGCTTCATGACTTGGGAGATAATTACTTGCATTACATCTAAACTTTATACAAAAAAGAAAAAAGAAAATCAAACGGCTAGGACTAGGCCCGGCATGGACCTGCTGAGGGGCCCACGGGCTTTACTCTGCCACAACTGAATCCCTGCCCTCTTACTATGGCCCACAAAGGCCATCCCACTGCCACCAGGGCCCACTTCTCTGACAGTGACCGATGTGTTGAAGTATTCTCTAAACCTTGTGATCACTCCATTCTCTACTTCCCATGCATGCACCCAGTAAGCATGCTGTCCTTCCCACCCCTCAGCCACCACCCACCTGCCACCACCGACTTGTGCCACCTGACGAGGAATGAACTGAAACTCTTCGGGCCCTGCCTCGCCAGTCAAGAGTCGCCTCATGTGTTGGCAACTTCGCGGCCCGTGAAACCACCAATCGACATCCTCTGCCAGTATTCCTGCTGCTGCCTCCATTTCACCTTTCGAGAGCGACTTATACAACGATTCTACCAACATTTTGTTCCTCTCTCCAATGTCTATGTCCATATGTGTATTTATTTATGTCCAAAATTTAAATCAAATTCTGGGGGGTTGTATAATCTTTTATCAGAATTAGCTGGCTAGTGGTAGGAGATGGGTAGGGATTCATGGAGTTTGCGGTTTTATAGGCAGCGTTGAAAGGATCTTTTAAATGTATGGCTAAGTGACAAAATATTAAAAGTAGATTGTAGTATTCAGAGTTCTGGAAAACTGACTCGTTGCATGGCTAGTAGAACATGTGGATGCCACAGAGGAACCGCAATAGAAGGAAAGAGGGTTAAGTGTGGGAGTGAATTAAGTGTTCCATTCCAACAACATGGTTTAGATTATGATTAGGTGGTTAATTTTTTAAGAAAATATAAGTTTGTCTTAGGGGAGTGCTGACTGGGTGAGTAAATTATGCAATGACAAAGTTGCCCATAAAGGACTTGCTCCTAATACTGTGATTTATGCGTGGCAAGCACCTGAAATGAATATATAAAATTAAAGTGAGAAGATTAGAACTGAACACGGGTTCGTTGAGAGGGACTTGAGAGCTGAGATGGATGTGTATCAGGATAAAGGTGCGTTTTGAAACAGTGGTTTGTTATGTAAAGTTACTGTCTCTGACTCTCTCAAAACTCAGTGCTGTCCATGCATGCATGTTTCCTGCAGGCTGCCGCATCTCATTCATGCATGCATTAAAATTTGCCTCTTTGGACTTTACCTACAGTTGTTTGTGTTCATTTATTAACTAGATATATTAAAAAAATAAAAGTAATAAAGAAATCCACAACAATTCTACTATATATATCATCAGATTTTGATAATAATTCACACTTCACCCATTCTTTTTAGTCTCCAAATTTTCATCGGGACCAAATTGATCAATGAATTGTTGGAAATTGAGTTTTGAACTTTTGAAAAAAGTTAACAAAATCATCAATTGAACACTAACAATTTGATCGGAGTGATGGAAAGGATGTGCAAATAAAAAATGAGAATGAAATTCATGCTTAAAAAGTGATCAGAAGTACTCAAGCACCATTATGAAGGTCAAATCGTGTTTTCAATTCTTATTTTTCTTCACCCAAATGAAGAAATTTGATGAGAATTGATTTCTTGTGTCTGATTAGTTGTACCCTCTACCTTCATTGGTGGATAGAATTCGAATTTTCTCTTATTTTTCTTTGCCGATCAATAAATTTCAACTCACAATTTTTTTGTTGTCTATTTTATCTTATCCAAATTAACCTTTCTTTTTTCTCTCCTTCGCTCTGATTAGGGTTATGAATTTCACTCAAAATAACGAACTTAGTTATTGAAAAATTCTCACACATGAGGACCTTGTTTTAAAGAGATTTTCATCAGTTTTGATTTAATTTCTTTTTCAGTTCAAGGACCGATTAGATATATATAAATATTTTAAAAACAACATGTTTTTGTTTGAAAACTTTAAAGGACTAATTTAGTACAAAAGAAATTTTACAGATTATTTCAGTATTTCTAGAAAGTAGACCTCCTTCACGATCAAACTTTTCAAAAAAAATTAAGGTTTCACCCACGGTTTACTTTTAAGAACAAAATGAGTGTTAATTAATCACCAAAGAAAATGATAAAAGTCAATTTTGACACATATTCAACCCATGCTTTGGCATCTGCATCTACATTCACCGAGAAAACACGTCTAGTGGATAAATTGTGTCCAATAATTACTGATCTGGTGGAGGTTCTGAGACAGTGGTCCACGTCAACAGAAACAAAAAGGTCCTATCCTCTTTGACTCTTCTTTCTTCATCGTGTAATTGGGAACTTGATATTTTGGCAACTTTTATCATTTTATTATGTGTTTGACTCGGATGGTTGTTTTTGTGAAATCAACTTTTCTGTGGATGATTTATCCATCCTGAAAAATGTTAAGAGTGGGAATTTCTGTTCCAACTTTAATTCATCCTTTTAATGTGTGTCTTTTAGAACAGCAACTAAAGAAAATTTGGATTTTTTTCCCCTGAAGAAAAAAGATCATTTGACTTTATTGCTTGAGATATAACATATTAATTGTGTAAATAAAACTGAAAAGTATTTTATTCCTTCTATTTTTTTTTGGTAGACAAATCAAAACTTTCTTATAAACTAGGGGCTAATCGATCGAGCTTCGCTCGAAATTTGACATATCAAAATTATAATGGTTGATTATGAATAGATTGTTATACTTGCAACACAAAAAAGAGAGAGGTAGGATGAAAATGAAAATAGAAAGGGGTAAAAAAATGAGAAACAAAACAATGCGTTGCCAAATTATTGAATGTCGGTGAAACGGGTCAATTTTATGAGCAATAATACCCGACACACAAATAGTTACAGAATATCACGTTACAGAAATTGAAAAAACTGTAATTTCACAATAGTTGGAGTGTTGAAGCATATTTAACTAAATGATCCCGACACCCATACATATTTACTTATAATTTTGATTTGATGAAATAGGAGAACAACGCCTGGCGATTTAGAAAGCCAAACGATGGCTCTTAGTGTTTTCAAAGTTTCAAATTAGAGCCTTTTGAACTGATCGTCCAAGTGCGCCACCTTTTGTGTCCATAGATTGAGAATACTTAATAATTAACAAGTATATTTTATTTGTGAGTGGTTATCTGAACGGGCAAACTTAAAATAACTAATGAACTGCACTAATCCTATAATCCTATTCATGGTGCTCCATACATCAACATTTAAGTGCAAAAATTGATAGAAGTATGGTTTGTTCAACCGCACTGCTTACCACAACTAGGACTTCCATACCGACTTAATTTGTTAAATTAGATATGAATTATGCAGATAATCTAATTAAGATGGTATTGGTATACAATAAATGTTTCTACTTATGGCCCAATTGAAACAAAAATAATCTTATGAAGTTTAAAAATATATATATGCAACATTTTTTTAAAAGTACTAACAGGTGGCAGTCAGCATCTACTTTACGTCAAGCTAGTAATGACAGCCAAATAATTTTAGCATATTGTATTAATCGTCCAACCAAGTCAGCCCTTCTAATTTACTTACCAGTGATACTGCATCTGTGGAAGATAACAATGCAAGTAACAGGGGAGAGCAATTAGTGACATTCACTTGCTTATATGTGTTTTTGGCTGCTTATAAAATAAACATTTATCTAAACAACTCTTTGTTACTCCACTATGTAAGTGACATGGTAATTAGAAAGCAAGACCAGTATTATTGGATACCTCTGCTGACACATTTGTTGGGAATATAACCACCAATGAACAGACACTGCTTAATCCACTATCACTAAAAAAAAATTGTGCCAAATTTAATTTATGTTCTCTAACATAAATTAATTAGTGTATAATAAAATCGGATAGCAACAACACTAGATGGAGCCTTGCAACCTTGTACACTGCCAGGCAGTGCCAGCTCCATTTTTTCCCTTTGTTTTCCATTTTGACAACAATGCCAGCTTGTTTTGTCTCAAGATTCTGTTCAATAATTGGTGTTATTGTTGGCTGGTTGCCTTCTCCAAGGACGGATCTCTGATCGCATCACCTCTCAGCTGTTTTGTTTCTTTGACTTTGGTGTGTCATAGATAAATAAATAGTACTCATGCAGATAATTGTTCTTACCATCTCACCATGTTAACAACAGCTGTAAATTAGGAACACGAGGAAATTATCTCCTTTCCATGTTATATTTTTCTATAGAAAAAATTCCATCTGCTATTAACATTCCATGACATAAAAAAAGATGTAAGCCCATTAAGCCCAATATACTTAGTTTTCTGAATTGATTACATGGGCTTATAAAGAAGAAATTGTCATTTTTTTTTCGGAATTATAGTTTGCAGCCTTGACAGCCCAACTTGAGGAGTTCCAAATTTCCAATCTCTGATTCATTGTTGGATCGGGTACAACTCGCAGGCAAACCAAATCCAATTATTTCCAGTTCACCACTGTTTCAATTTCTTCTCCATAGATCCCGGACGAAGAAACACGCTGGAAGCATAGAACTAAACTTCCGAAAGGAGATCAGGCTAGTTTAACAAATGGAGAAGAAATACAAAATTGGAAACCTTAGATCCGCTCTATGGCTTTTGTTATTGACAACTGTGGTGTTCTCTCCAGGTGTCTCCTCCATCGATGACAAATGCGCCGCGTGCAAAGCCGTCGCTGTAGTTTCTCTTTCTCTTTCTCTTTCTCTCCTTCTCAATTTCTTTACTCGAAGCCGATTTTGTGAACTCTTTGTCTATTTAGGTTAGAGATTGTTGATTTGATGATTGATCTGTTCATCTGATCTGTTTGTCAATGGTTTCTCTCAGGTTGAGCTTGAAATTGGCCTTTCTAATGTAAGTTATTTAATTCCTGCTTTATAATAGTGTTTTTAATAATAAATTGGGGTTGTGAGATTATATTGTAATAATGTACTATATACTATAAGGATTCAAACTGCCATTTAGGCTCCATTTTTATATTATGTCACCTACAAAAAAGGAAATGGAACCTGAAAGACATTGAACTCAACTGATGATGTAACTGGTCATTGTGTGTTTTTTTCAATTATTTTATAAAAGGTTTGATAGAACTATAGAGCTTTTATAAATCCTTTGTAATTTTAAATTTCATGTATGTTGTAGGAAAAACCAAAAAATGATTTGGACATGCGTTACCGGTTGAACTCTAAAGGTCAACGTGAAGGGAAAGTCATAGATTACAGGTTAGCGAACTAAATACACATAAGAGTAAATTTATTTCATGAGGAGAGTCATTATTGCTTAGAATTCCAATATGTTGCAGCATATATTATTTCTTATTTTACTAATGCATAATACAAGATACATTATGTTGGATTATAATTAATAAATATTCTTAGTTATGTCATTTAACAAGGTTTTAATGCCAACTTCGTAACTTGTTACTTCAGAGTCAGTGAGCTTAGAGTTGTTGATCTGCTTGATGGACTCTGTGATAAAATGCAAGATTACACTTTAGAAGAGGTACCTTTTTTTTTTTTTCCCTTAACACTAGAAAGGTAAAAAGGTTACAATCATCGGCTGGTGCAGGATGAAAGACCAATACAGTACTGCCTCCCTCATAATGCAAATAACTCACAATTTGAAGCCCACTTAATGTAGGTTAAGTTGCGTATGAAGTAAATCCTCAATTTGACCCAATTTGCTTTAATTTAAATATCAGTTATTCTGAACCAATTTAGCTAATGTTTGAATGACTCTTGTATTAACTTAAATTGATTTACTTTTCAGCTGGACTCTGGCAAAGAAGGGTGGATTAAAGTTAGAGACTGGGACAGCCTTAAAACCGGTAAATTTAGCTATTTTCTATACTTTGTCTTGTACTGGCACCATAATGACTTTAGTGGGTATTGACCAAACCTGATGTTCAATTTGTGCATTATTTCCATTTTGTGGATGCACAGCCATTCAGTGTATTATGAGGCTTTTGAGTGAGCATCAATGCCTGCTGATCTAGTGAAATACTAGAAAGTACCTGTTGGCTTCAGTTAACTGCACTGATACCAAAGCATCCTCACTTGCTATTGGTACTTTGCATTTGCTTTTACCCTGTTGAATTGAACTAACCTTCACTTTTTTATGATTTTTCAGACAAGCAAGCGGCAAAAGCACACTCGAAGGCTATATCAACATTCTGCGGCAGGTTACTTATTTTCTTGCCTGTCTTTTATGCTGTGCAATTAAATTTAGCTATGTAAAATGTTTTTGTATTCTTTTCCCTCAAGTACTTTGGACATTTAATTATTTTGGTAGTGCCAAAAACTGGACTGGCCACTCTTCTTGACCTCACAAATTGGCCTAAGGAGTTTGAGTAACCAAGCGGTTAGCCTTCTTGAACAAATATAATAACTGAGGGATTAGCTGTATGGATGCTTGAGGTTTATTGAATCAGATTTGAGTCTATTGCACTATTAAGAACCCCAAACAGATCATGCCAGGTACCTATATAATTACCAGCTGGAGACCTTAGCTTAGTATCACAATATATATACTTATATTTTTGTAATGTTCTTCAGGTTATTGGAGGACACAGAAGATGAGGTACTTTTTCTGTCTCTCTCTTTAACTCCCAACAAAAGAAGAAGAAAGAGAAAATCCCACCTCTGACTGTATGAGGTACTATTTGTGTGGTGTCACATTCTCTGACTGAGGTTTTATTATTTTTCAGCTATCTGAGAGGATAAAGGAGGGGTCAATACAAGTAGGAGGTGTCAGCAAGGTTCTTTGCCAAGATCTAACCAAATATTGCATTTCCCTTGGGTACAGCCAATATACTTGCATTTTGATTTTCATGAATTATCTTAAAGTTTAGGCAATCTTCAAGTTTGATTCCAAACTTTGTTGGTTGAAAATTTTGATCACACGATATATCCAGAAGAGAATTAGGTTGTATATAGATAAGATGTTTCTATAATCTTTTAAATAAGAAGATTAACTTTTTTTAAAAATATTTTGCTGTGTACTACTTTCAGAAATTCCAAGAGAATTGACGATGGAGAATTGTGAAAGGAAGAAAAGGCTACTCTTACATATTTATTTAGAAAAATATTAGGATAATCATCAAAGGTGCTGAAACGTGTAACACAACGGCCCATCATCTTTTTAGTACTCTTGTTCCATTAAAAGTTTACTTCTGTAAGAGCAATAAAGCTTTTCAGTTGTCAAATTTTGCATATGTTGACTTCAAATTTTGAAAATTGTATTTACCGAACTAATTTTATGTGGGTTCTGTTAAAGTTGTTGAAATTTCGGCTTAACAAGAAATTTGGACGACACAAGCCTGCGTTATGCTTCAACTCCAAAAATTTATAATTTCTTTTTATGTATTTTCCAAATTTGGCACACCCCAGGGCCTTTTGCAAATTTTTCATCATCTTACCGTTGCTTAAGGTTGCACAATGTTTCACTATATCCAATATTATCCGTCTAAATGGTTGAAAACCGCTGATCACGGATTATTTGACTGTGTTTTTCATGCTTTTAGAATTGTGAATGATGCATCAGGTATCAAGTATCAATTACTTATCCCACGACTAAAACCATAGATTTAGCAACGGGCATAATAGGCCTTGAGAATGCCGAGCTGAATTAAGTTATCCAATGTCTCTTCAATTATTCTATGTTTTGAAGATCAGATCGGGGACATAACCTGCCAGTTTGTCGTTATGATGGTTCCATCAGTTGGACTGTTCAAGCTGGTAGTGGAAGAGGCCGGAGAGCATTCGAATACGGCAGTGAACGCTGGGCGGAAGGAAAGGGGCGTTCAGCAGCTAGAAGTTCGCAAAAGTTAGTTCAGCTGGACTACTAGTTTCCTGATTGAACCGATCGTTCCCATTCAGTTTTCAACACACTGCATATTTATAGTTTGTTGTACTTTTAACTGACAGATTTTGTTTACAATTACTCATCTAGATTTGTCTAAACTGGTAGCAGGAGGATTTGATTAGGGACTGTACGTAAACATTTCTTGTTATTATATTATTATAAACGAAGGATAAAGCTTGAAAATGCCCCTAGACGCCTTTAGAGTAGGGACAACAAGTACAACTTAGTCTCAAAACGAATTTCGGATACGTTATATCGTAATTTTAATTGTGTGGACTTATGACTTGGCTTTTAAAGTTTAACCCTATGATTTCTTAGACTATTCTAATTATATAACTCGAGTCATGTCAAACTCTTACAATATTAGTTTAGCAAACTCCACTAAAATGAATCATGTAATACTGAGGTGCTGTAAGGGCCCTCATAAAATTCCCTCTTCTTATTTTGTATAAATCGTATGAATTGCCCGGTCCCAGAGAATTTGAATCCCAATTTGGTAGAGAATGTGGCGATGTGACAAGAACAACTCTTTTCTCTTTTATTTTTTTTTTCTTCTTCTTTTTGTCAAATCTTTAGAGCATGATGGACGGTCGGTTGGAATAGCCTTTCTCCATTCTATCATAAAAGAAGAGGGTAAATGACTGACACGAACGATATTTCTTTTTTTTTTTTTTTTCCGCTCACCAGTCCAACGTCTATATTTTCAAATAACAGATTGATTGAAAAAGGAATAAACTTTAGTTAAATTTCATGGCCATCTTCTGGTTCGGTTCTTACCAATTGAACGCATAATAGTTTTTTATTCCATGAACCTCTCTTGCATTAGTGACCAATTTGTTGATTCTTCCATTGCAATTTAATTGATCTATTGTGGAATGCACTTGAGATTCCTCATGCCTCTACATCCTTTACTAACACTTTTCTTAATGGACGGCCCATGCATTCCTCGCAAACCAATTCAATGAACCACATGGCTATATATTTATATATTTCAATTTAACAAATGGCTATATACATTCTAAATTAACACATCACATCAGAATAGGGCATGGAAAAAAGATGGAACATATGTGGGTGGAAAAAATTATAACAATGGAATTGCTGCAGGTAGCTTGTCCCAATCTGTACGTGAAAGTCTAATTGAATTTGAATGGAAGAGAAATAAACAAATGTTCTTCAATACCCAATAGTATGAAAAAAAAATAAATAAATAAATAAGATGGAGCATATGCGGGTGGAAAATTATATGAGCATGAAATTTCTACAAGATTATTGTCTCTAATTGTATGTGAGGGTCTATATTGAATATAAATGGAAGAGAAATAAAAAAACATTCTTTAAGAATAGATAAAAGAATGTAATAAGAAAATAGCGATTTGTAAGTAGATTTATAAATTTTTGCCTGGATGGGAACTTTCCGAATGACAAAGGGAAAAAAATGTTTCTAATAAAAAGTTTTTGAGGCAAAAAAAAAATATATAGCGAGTTCTTATTTGTTATTTGTTTATCATATTGCGATCAGTTTTCGGAAACTTAGAATTAATCACTTGATGTTAGTATATAATTTGGCGATTTACAAACTTAAAAGCTATTTGTTTGTCAAAGAAGACGCGCTTACAATTTTTATAATGATTTAGGGATCATTGTGGAAAACGCCACAAATTAGTGGAATCAAGGATTTAAGTTAGTACTTGTAAACAATTGTAAGTTAACAAATTAGTTTACTAATATGGAAGTTAGATTAACATGATGCATATTAAAATAACGTTGTTCGAGCAGGGAATACGAAACTTAAAATTTCTTTTAATATGTAAAGTTGTTTTCTCTCGTTTTTTATCCCGATATAATTCTATTTACAATTAACTATTTTGTTTTTATAAAATTAGTTTATCACAAATGAATATTTTTCATAAAATTTTAAAATGAATACCTTCATATTTAATGAAAGGGACCTTTTAGGCTTTTAAGTCGAAGCAAAATATACCACGACTAGAAATGACGATCAATTCTGAATATCTGCTATGAAATAAGCGGGTCAATTAACATAGTTTCTAGCCTCACTACGACAGTGCTATGCATGTACGTAGTTGCATCATTCATATTCATTGAGCTCTGTATTGAATTTATCCACCTTTTTAAATTTATTTGAAAGGAATTTGGCTTTATTACTGAAATTTAACAATAAAAGTAAACGAAAATAGTGTTAATAAATATTAATTTTGCAGGTTAAATTAACAAGTGGATGTTATTTAATTTCAGTATTTCACAACTTCAAACATAGTGTGTATATATTATGCACTAAATATAATCAACAAAGAAAGCGTGGAATCTTTGAAAAACATTTTGTAAGTACATAAATATTGTGTAATTATTATGCATATGGAAAAGGAAACAACAAATCATCATCTGCAAATATCTTAAGGTGAGGTGTTAATCACTATCAAAGCATTAATACATTACTCTTTTTGAGAAAGAGCGCTCCATTAGTGATAAATTTCCCTGACATGAAAAGAAGAATATTACGAAAGAAGAATAAAGCTAAGATAAGAAAGAGGCGACAGATGTCCAAATTATTTTATTGCATAGCCTCGAATAAGAATTATGCAATATATCAAGGGCCTACGAAATAGTAATGTTTTCCTAGGTTAGTGCTCATGGAAGTGTACGTTTGTTAAATAATCCAATCAACTTAGTAAGTCACTAAAATTGATAAATGCAAGTTGGATGTGCCCTTTTAATTAATGGATTAGTTTTCTTAAAATTCTCGTTTTTGAGTTGAACGTTAGTGTTGTTTTCAAGGTCAGCAAGATCCTTCTGATGTCACAAGACAGCTACGTACATAAGCAATAAGAGATACGGCCATCAAATTTTTATCGTTGTGTGGTATAATTACTAACAAAAAATTAAAATTAAATAAATTTGTTATGTCATTGATAAAAATTTACTAAAAATTATTTTTATGTTTGACTTAATAATATAACTAATTTTATTCAAAATATAAAATAGACCAGGCACTATACTAATGTTGCTTCGTGTGGTGGTTAATACCCAATAAGTATAATTAATATAAGGGTGCATTTTGTTCATTTGAGGATAATACTAAGATTTTTTATCCATAATTAAGGGTGTTAATTTTAAATGATACTCACTTTAGAATAAATTTTAAATCTGAGTTTGATCAATCTGAGTTTTCACCAGCTCGCTCATTAATGATTACATTATAGCATCTAGACCAATCATCGAAAATAACTGTACATATATCTTTATCGATTTATTTCTTCTGTAGATGTTGTGACCTACTACAAAGGATCATTTGTTACTGTTGTCATTCTTTATGTTATCTCCAGGAAATTTTCTAGAAAATTATGTATAATACGTTGAAGTTTTGTGTATTACAGAATTCATATGTACTTGTGAGTTTTGTTGACTCCAAATAAAACAATCCATCTCTTTTTTATTTGATCTTATGAATTATCATTCATTCATTCGTTATGGGTTGTAGGTATTATAGGACAGAGATAAAAACTGTGCACTGGTACCATTAGATACCGGTACCAGTGCGCATTCTAGGCTTTTAGGTTCTTTTGTGTTATTCTTTTAAAATTCCTCTGTGTGTAAAAGTGATTTACGTATAACCAAATGCGGAAAAGATCTATAAACTCAATACCTCCAGCCATTGCTTATCTTTCTCGATATGGATGATATTGTAGATAAGTTCTCTAGCAAATTGGAGTGTAATAGCACTACTAAATAGATCTTACTTTCCTTGAATTGATGGAATACACCAGGAAATCAGTCTAGACTAATTAGCTTCACCTTTCTTCACTCTACATTCTCTCGCTAAACAGTCTAAATGAAGGATAGAAATGATCAAACACACTGTTCTGCATCAAAACAGAGGTGAAAATAGGGAAACTAAAAGGGCACTAGGAGTGGATGAATTGAAAAGATGCTGAGATCATTTAATTCTGGCCAGATTCAGTGTACATTTCGAACGGCCCATTTGAATTCAACCGGATCCGTTAATTTGAAAATTGTCCGACAGCACTCGACATCGCTTTTATTCAAACGGGTCTGTTCGGATCCAACCGGTCCCCTTGAACACATATCTTGGACAGTATTTCACAATCTGGTGTAGGAGGCATTACGATATTGGGTTTGTAGATTGAGATCGGTACCGATGATAAAAAAGCTAGAGTTAGAATCTAAGGATGACAAGATTGGATGCATACTGGTTACTGAGGATAGAAAAGATAGTCCAACTGTCTGATTAGTACTATGGAATCACTTTTATGTTGTTTCTATTAGTCCAACTCCAGCCACCCACCATGGCTTCGATGTCAAAACATAGTGAAAATTCAACCCGCCGTCGAATTTTTGCAAAAGGCCGCCGTCGAATTTTTGCAAAAGGCAAAATTCGTCCTGTCTTATGTAGTTATATTAAAAAGAAAAGAAGCCTAAAAAATTAAAGTGATAGATAGAAAAAAGTACCTAGATATCAAAACAATAATTTGGATTTAGAATCATCTAAAGTTGTAAACCCCCTAAATAAAACCCTCATAGCTTCCAACAAAAGAAAGAAACTTCATAAAGAATTACCCTTTACCTCCGACAGTTTGGCTGCCTTGTATAGGGCGTCGTGCGGTTATTGCGAACTTCCAAATAAAACTATTTAAAGAAAGCTAAGAAAGGAAACCATTGACTCCGAACTCAGAAGAAAGATGGTTTGAACCTCGTTAATTGTTTCTTTAGGGAGATTTTTTTAACAAGAAAAAAAAAACCCTCAGAATTTTAATACAGGCACAGCTAATACAAAAATTTTAATACAAGCACAGCTATTGCGCCCTTTACAGAGGCGTAAATGGAAATGAGTAATTGCGCCCTTCTAATAGGCGCTGAAAGGCTTACTGCGCCCTTCAATTGGGAAAAGGACAAAACGTGGTGGGTTTCCTGTCCGTTACTTTTGTTTTTTTCCGCTTTTTTCTGTTTTCTGCGCCGAGTAATTGCTGTGCTCTGATTTCTGCGTAGGAATAAAGAAGAGAGAGGTTTGAGAGGGAATCCAAGAGGAATAAAGAAGAGGCCAACCTCTTCGGCCAGAGAAGGAGAGAAAGAAAAAAAGAGAGAAAGAAATGAGAAAAGGAAAGAAAGAAAGAAAGAAAGAGGAGGAGAGGAAAAAAGAGAAGAAGAGAAGGGGGTTCGGCCATTGGACGAAAAAGAGGAGGTGGTTCGGCCATAATAGGAGGAGAGGAGAAAAGAGAAGAAGAGAAGGAAGGAAGTCGGCCATTCGACGAGGAGAGGTGAAATCCGGCGTCGACTCGACTCAATCTATTCCGTCGTAAATATGTTTTTTTTTTAAAATTTGTGTAATATCCAAAGAAAATTGATGATGAAATTTTGGTTAATATTGAATAGAAATGTTTGAATAAAAAATGTGTGAAATTAATTTGTATTAATTTGGAATTGATTATAGGAATTAAAAATAGAAAATTGTAGAAATTGTTGGAAATGTTGAAAAATGTAAATTAAAAAATATGGAAAATAATTTTATTTTGTTCGAAATTGTTTGTAGAAAATAATAGAAATTGAAAAAATGTTAAATTGCAAAAATAATAGAAATTGGAAAAATGTTAAAATTGTTTGTAGTAATTAGAATGTTAAATTTTGGAGGAATTAAAAAAATATGATGCTTAAATAGAAATTATTGGAAATTAGTTTGTATAGAAAATAGATAATTGTTAAAAATGAAAATTAGTTTGTATGGAAATTATTATTACGTAATAGGACATGCATGTAATTACTAAATATTTCTTACAATAGTTTGTAGTAATTAGAATGTTAAATTTTGGAGGAATTAAAAAAATATGATGCTTGAATAGAAATTGTTGGAAATTAGTTTGTATAGAAAATAGATAATTGTTAAAAATAGAAATTAGTTTGTATGAAAATTATTATTACGTAATAGGACATGCATGTAAAAATTACTAAATATTTCTTAAAATTGTTTGTAGTAATTAGAATGTTAAATTTTGGAGGAATTAAAAAAAAATATGATGCTTAAATAGAAATTGTTGGAAATTAGTTTGTATAGAAAATAGATAATTGTTAAAAATGAAAATTAGTTTGTATGGAAATTATTATTACGTAATAGGACATGCATGTAAAAATTACTAAATATTTCTTAAAATTATTGTTTTATGTAAATAAATTATTATGGATTATTTATTGTTAGATATAATCAATTAGAATGGAAAAATTACTATATTGAAATATTTGATTTTGGCTAAAAATAATTTATATTGAGTATTAATTGAAATAATTTTAGTTTGTGAAATAATTTATATTGAGTATTTTAAAAAAAGTTACTTTTTAAATAAAATAAATTTGAATGAAAAGGGAGAAATGGGAGAAATGAGAGTAAATATTGAAATAATTTATATTGAGTATTTTAAAAAAGTTATATTTGTATGGATTGTAATGGGAGAAATGTAATATTTGTATGGATTGTAATATTTCAAGTTTGGATTGTAATATTTGAAGTTTGGATTGTAATATTTGTATGGATTGTAATAGTTGTTTGGATTGAAATATTATTATGTAGTATTTGTATGGATTGCTAATTTCATCTCAATATTAACTGCATGGGGTACCTTATGTTGGCCGCTACAAAACCGATAAGAAAAGTTTGAAAAAATTCCAAAAAATTAATACAATGCTAACTAGCATATCTATTTTCTTATACTCAAATTTCAAAAATTTTCGACAAACCGTTTGATCACAATAAAATTCACAAAACACCAAGAAAGTTAATTTCTACTCTGATGTCCGATTCCAAATAGAAAACGACATGTGTGCTATGATAATGTCTGAAAAAAGTATTTTGATGGTCTGTTGCCCCATGTAAAAGGACACGTGTGCTCTGATGAGTTCTGAAAAGTTAAGCGTGATCTGATGAGTTCTGAAAAGTTAAGCGTGCTCTGATGAGCTCTGAAAAGTTAAGCGTGCTCTGATGAGCTCTGAAAAGTTAAAGCTGCTCTGATGAGTTCTGAAAAAGTGTCACGTGAATGAGCGTAAATTATCTTCCAATTCATCTATATAAAACCACCAAGGTTCAGGCACACAATCAAACCTCTATTTTTTCTCTACAATGGAGAAAGGAAATAGCTTCAACTCCAACAATAATAACTCCGTTCCTCAGACAAATTTTCCCGTTACTGAATGTTGGAATTCATTCCTCCATTATACTCTTACCGACCAACATAAAGAAAGAGGAGAATGGTGCGCAACCTGTCAAAAATGTTCAAAAAGTTTTGAATACAATGTGTTTGAAGTGTGGTATGACCTGGAGTTAAGGGCACACTACCACTGGCATGTAAGTGGCGCGGAGGAAAGAGAACGGAAGGAAAGAGAAAGGCGCAACCGTCCAAAGCGTACTGATTGGTCAAAATATTTGACACGTAAATCCAGCACCGGACAACAGACATGGACACCAATACCAACACCATGGGCTACTGTTAAAAAAAATTTAATTATCGTGGAGATCACACAGTAAACTGTATAAGGTGTGGACAAGTTTTCAATTTCAAAGAAACCATCTTGCGTAACCACTACGATGACCACCAGCGCCGTGACAAGGAAGAAAAAGAAGCTCGGGAAAAAGAGGAAAAAAGAATTAAGGAAGAAAAAGAAATGGAAGAGTATCGTCAGTGGGAGCTAAGATATGCAGAAGAGTATCGTAAAAAAAAAGCTAAAGGAAGAAGAGGCGACCCGGAGAAGGAAACAAAAAATTGAGGAATTGGAGAGAATGGAAAGGAACTATGAGGAAGAAAGAGCAAGACAAAGAGCAAATGCAGAAATGCGTATGGCAGAGATAGAAAAGCAAGAGGCTGAGACAGCTTTCTAGAACGAAGCCTCTCAGTGCGCTGACAACGCCGGTACCAGTAATTGTTGGAGTTATGTCCTAGAAGTCAATATTTAATGACTTATTTTCTTAGTTTATGTTAATGATGATATTTGATCATTTGTTCCTAGAGTTTATTATTGACAGATCATTCAGGTTGAGGATCTGAATTGTAGATCTCTGTGGATCATTCATTAGAATGACAATAATAAATCTAAATCGTCCATAATCTTGATAATTAACAAGGAACATTAATTATCATAAAAGATTAGTATGCAAGTTAAGTGATGATTAAGTTCTACAAATCATAAGTAAGGAGTTACGAACTTAATTGCATATGTGTATGTTATTGGAACATAGTACAGGACTTGACCCAATGAAATAAACATATGGATTGTGTTATGTGTCATTGTTTATTTCATATGAGTTTGATTCTAAGTTTGAGATGTTCACCTTTTCCACATGAGGATAGGTTCAATAAATATCGTCTAACGTTGATTTCTGATAAAGGCTGCTATAAGGACTTTATTTATGTTCTCTTGAATTGTGCGGGGAAAAGTTGTTCATCAAGAAAACCGTATGTCCCTCATTAGTATACCTAGTGAGTGATGATATCTGTTTGGGCCCCTTGATGGAGTTGGATCGTATGCATGCAAACTAGACGATCAACTCTAGATCAAGAAATGTATAATCTTCAAGAATGACACATTCCTATCTTGGATTATACAAAGATATCGTGTGACATAAGAATCAAACAAAGAAATACTTTTATTTCTTATGCAGGATTGAGATATTGTAACGGTACATTATTTATACGAATTGGGAATCATAACGTGTTGCTAGATACCGCTTATGATTATTGGAAATAAATAACGATTTATTTCCATGGCCAACATAGTATAAATCCTCAAATAGGGTCGCACAAATAAGATATTGACCACACGTGTATTATTTATTCATATTGGAGAATACGAGACATGATAAGTTGATTAATTAATTATATGTTGTTATGAACCATAATAATTAATTATATCAAATGGATCATGTTAGAAATAATTTAATGCATAAAGCTCTTCAAGAATTAATTATTAATAAGTTAATAATTAATTATATACAACACATATAATTTCTAGAATTATATTGAGCTAATGGATTTTATTTAGTTAGTAAATTAAAAGCCCAAATTAAAGAGAATTAAAGGGGATTCATTAATTGGTGAATTAATGAATAAAGGCCTTTTTTTGAGATAGCCCAAGAAAGCCCATTAGGTGGCCTCTTAGGGTGGATGGCATACTTGTAAATAGCTACAAGTGTGGATGAGAGATGGGTGGTCTATAAATAGGGGGTTCTTTTAGAGAGCAAACCCTAGCCACCACACCCTCTCTTCCTCTTCTCCCATGCGCCATCTCTCCCTCTCATTCTCTCTTGAGCTCATGTGTTGAGCACCCCTATCCCATCTCTCTTTCTCCATTAAAATAGTTTAATAGAAAGAGAAACTTGGATTTGAAAAGGGGAGAGCTTGGACTTGAGAGAAACTAGCATCTCTCTCAAGTCGTGGTTGCTATCTTTGGTGGGCTAGAGGCGGCCATAGATGGTGGAGATGGTGGAGCACGCACCCCATCGACTCCCATGCCATGGATTCGAGCCTCATGAATACAATTTCATGAGAGGTACAATTTCTCCTACCTTCTCTCTTGATTGGATGTGTGATTGCTTTAGCACTAAATCTATTGATTTGCTTGTTGTTAATGGTGATTAATTAGTTGTAATTAATCTAAAATTAAAATATGAGCATTTCCTAACAGTGGTATCAGAGCTATGGTCGTGCTTAAGGTTTTTCACACTTAATTAAGTGAGAATTCGTAATTAATTAAGTTAATTAGTGATGTGCATGCTTGCTGGCCCTGGAAAGGCTGTTTTCTGTCTTGTTGCTTGTTTTTCGTGGTGTAAAGCTCTCTGAAATTTTTTCCTTCTTATTGGAGGTTGTAGCCCTTTGAGTTTTGGTTGTTTTCCCACTGGAATCATTGAAATTCGATGTAAAATGAATTTTTAGTGATTTAAACGGTAACGGTGCGCAGATCTGTTATTCTGCTGCACAGTTCTGTTGTTGTGGTTGGTAACAAATAAGTTTGTATACAAAGTACCTGTAACTTTTAGATAGGATTATTGTAAACTTGATGCTCTTTCTGGATATGTAAATTTTGTTGCATATTTCGGATATTATGTGGGCGTTCAAGGATGAAAAGTGATGAAGTTATCAGATCTGTTTTTTCAAACAAACTGATTGTTTTGAAAAACTGTACTTATTGAGAAACTTTTATGGAAAAGTGTTGAAATGGAAATGTTCTCCTTTAAGTCTGGAATCTGTGAAAATTAATTTCATAGATTTTCATTGAGATTTGGTACCTCAACCGAGTGAAACCTTTTTGGTCGACGGTCTGTTCCAGAACAGGATACCTTGCTTAAATGCTTGTTATCTCGTTGATCTTGATTATAACTTGTGGTTTTTCTTTTCATGGAATGATAGCCTATTGTATGTAGTATTTTTCTATGTAAATTATTTGCTGGAAAAATATCAAGGGGATGATCATACAGATCAAAAGGTTGAGACCCATAACAGAATTTTCTCTAACGGTGCTTCGCGCACAATCTGAGGATTTGTCTTTTTTGGTTCTCCCTGATGGTAATTGATCTCTCCTTGAGATTTTTACAGGTAATCACAATCATTGTAAGGAGTTCTCTAGATTTATTTCAGATTTTTTGGAGACCGAATTATTTTGAATTTTTTCGGGTCCCGAATTTCGTATTTTAATTAGTTAAAATAGTTTCTAATTAATCAATTTATTGAAATGTTAATTAGAAGACTCCTTAAATACCCTCCTTTCTGTTTTGATAGTTGGATTTAATTTAAAAGGGCTTAAACAATTAGTTGTTAAGGTTAAGCCTTCTTTGCATTCGGAAAACTTGAGCAACAAGTATGCACAAAGATTCTAATTAATGAAATTAATTAAGAGCAAGTGAATCATGTATATTGTATATGTGCTAACTTTGTTTTGTAGGAGGATGTGGGTTTGATATGGCTCAAGATGTCAATGCCTTGTGTGTTGTAAAATGTTGTGAATGCATGTGATTGCTTGTAAAGTGGCCTAAGGTGCCTTGATAATTAAGTGGTTAATTTTTTATGTAACTTGTGAGGCTTGCATGCCCCTAAGGCCTAGGCGGGGTTTTAGGAATTTTATCACATGTATTTATTTCCCTTAATTATTAGATAGGATCTTAGTAATTAGTGGGAGGGCTTGATTAGATTAGTCTCGTTACATGGAGATGCGACGAAGATTAATGCAAGCGGGAGCCATACAAACCCACGGCAATGCTTGAGATGCTTATGTTATGTGATTGTTTGTGAATGCCTTGAATTGTCATAGGTAGGTATGGGTGTATGCTTACACGACCACCAAACAAAGTCACGTAATTGCTTATGTCCCAAATTAACTTGATTTAGCCAAATCGTCCTCCTTCTCTCTATCCCCTTCAATACAATTGATTGTCTATTGATGCATTCCTGCCGACGCGGACATCGTAGTCCATCATTGTAGTCGGGGTGTAAATCGGATTTACTAGGAGCAAATAGAGAGAAGTTGCTTTACAACGGACCCACTCGGATTGGACGTTGGGACGAAGTTTGTAGATATACTTATGATATCTCACAAACCAAGAATCATATGGACAAGATATGATTGGTTGGAGAACCTACCTTATCTAGTTGTTTTAGGTGTCATGCCGACGCTGGCCCCTATTTCAACGAAAATGAGGATCTTGGAATCCATTACATTTAGGGACATTAATTAAATGTAGTGGGAGTTTTGTTTATCATTCCATAAACAAAACATTGCATAAACTAAATGACCTTAAATTGAAATTGTTATAGATGTTAAATATGTTAATTTCGTTGCGATCAATCTTTGGAAAACGACAAGCTCGTTTCTAAGGTATTTACTTGGAGAAGAAATACCGATTCCTAAGACATGTTCTTGGAAATGAGAAACTTGAGCAAGTTTAATCCCAAAAACGTTCCTCAACTTCCCGAAAAATAGCTTCGCAATGATTGATTAGTTTTGACGAAAATTATTCAATAAAGCGAATGCTTATATCCTTTTAGAAGTTCTAGACTTTTGAATTGGAGAATTCATAAGGACTAGACTAGACTTCTATACTCTCATCCACTTACTCAAGAAGACGTTCTTAGAGAAAGTAAAAGATAGACTCAATCATTTATGATCGAGTAATGGAGTATGAATTAACCAAGAGACTCTTCTTATAAGAAGATAAATGTTTCATTAGCTTGCGAACCGAAAGGTTTGAGTAGCTAATTGACAACTAGAGATATTGAGATCTCCAATATCAAGGATTGTTGATATTGTCATAAAATCTTTTTCTATGGATAAAGGATGTATTGTTCGCACACTTGTTAGTGCTAAAATGATTGGTTAAGTATTAAAGGAATACTCCACCAATATATGAGTTGAGACTTTGAGACCCTCACTAGTGACCGTGTGTCACATGAGATGTTTCATTTGCCATTTATGGGAGGCATTTGAAAGGTTGTCCGAAATACCATGATGTTCTAAACCTTGAGATATTTGTCGTTCAAATTATCTCACTATCTCTAATTCACACTAGTAATTAGGTGCTAGTTCATGTGCTCGCATTTAACGAAATGTGTAGACAATGATGAATAAGAGAAAGTTCGAGATAAGTAAAGTAAACTCCGTTTTGGAAATGGCTTATACGTCTAGGCCGCTACCATTGAATACGTAGAGTTATCTTTACTAAATAAAGAATTTGTTTAGGAATTTGAGGTTATATACCTTATTCCAAACATCTTATAAAACCTTATTTCCATTTCATATTTGATGATGGATGATCATGTTTTGTAATAGAGAAATGTCGTTCTCTTATTGTTATAAATTTGTGTATAAGATTTCATGCATCTTAATTGAATTTGCTTGAAATAGATTAACAAATTTTGAATGACAAATATGTAAGACTTCGCATAAAGTATTTGACTTTTATGTAAAATAGTTGCTTAGTCGGATATAAACAAGAATCGCATTATGAGAGTCTACGTAACGTGGAGCTCGTAAATCAATTCGATTGCAAATCAATTGAAATTCATGCGAATCGTGTTTGTTAAAAGACAAAAGCGCCTTTGACATACGAAGGTTTAAAGGACAAGTAACCTTATTAAGACTTATACATATTGATGTATATAGACTTATAGGACTTGTGCAATTGAAAGGTTGTTGACACTTTACCACTTGACCAACGATCATTGTAGATATTAACGTATCTATTTGATATGGTATAAGTATGAATCTTTTGACAAGATCAAAATGATCTCAAGAGTAAAGTTGAAAAACTATTCAATAAAAGCAAAAGTCTTAAGATGGATCATGGTAAATAGTTAAGTCATATAGTTTGATATATTGCCTAAAGAGTATGAAAGACGTTTCACTACTCGCTCCAGGAGGAACATTTGAAAAATGTATCCAAGGATGAAGGTATCGAACATTGTTTGATATAGTTCGATCGGTAATAAATCAAATTGACTTGTTTGACTCATGTAAGGGATTGTGTTTGAGGACAATATTGTTTACACTAAATAAAAATTCCATTGAAGTCTATTGAGAAAGATATCTTACGAGATTCGATCTCTAGGTATATTGTTTCTCAAGATTTGGTGTTGAGAAGCTTATTTCAAGGTTCGATTGATTGATAAGCTTGGACCCAAATAAGACGCTTATTATTTTGTAGGATATCTTGAATTAACCAAAATGTACTACTTCAACGAACATGATAAGAACAAAGTAGTTGTTGTTGCTCATCATAACGTAATCTTGAAGAATGATATTCTCACGAAGAAGTAGTGGGAGTAACGTGAGCATTAAAGGAGTTTATGCGTCACTACAAGAAGTACATTTATAGGAAACTTGTCACTCCATACATGGTGCTTAGTAGGAGTTGAGCTGAACTTAATTCACAAGTAGTTGTGAAAGGAAGAAGTTCATAAGCACGCTCGCTTCTAAAGAGTGCTCAAACATCTCACGAATGGATGATGTTCGAGAAACTCATGCAATATATTAGGATCAAGAACTTACTCTACAAGATGTTGTAGGAGTAGTTCATAGACCTCAAGCACCAATCCTACAAAGATCAACGAGAGTGAATTGCCTAAACTGAAAAGTACATAGGTTTCACAACATCCTCGTACTTGACATATGAGGATCCGTTGATAAATAAAGAAGCGATGGAAAGACCCGATTCCACAAGTATGGTTTGAATCTATATGATCTTTAAAGTGCAATCCATATATATAACAACAAGGTATAGACCTTGATTGATGTTCAAGAAGGAGCGATCCATCTAGAACATTTAGATCCTTAAAAGGAAAGATAGATATGGATAGCAAGTCGACTATGTACAAAGCACAATTTCATGATTGATGCTATGTCTAAGTCGATAACCAGTTGACCATGTACAAAGCACGGCTTCTCGCTTGTAGTTGTGTATAAGTCAATAAAGATCATTCTAACAATAATTATATTTCGTATATATAGATATATGGAAAAATACATCAAAACCGCCTTCTTCGATTGAATGAAGGAAGTTGTTGTGTATTTGACACAAACCGAAGATTTTGTTGTATTGTTGAAAACATATATATGCTTCAATGATCCATTAATGGATTGAAGCAAGTATTGTGGAAATTGGAATAAACATTTTGACAAGTAAGTCAAGGAGTTGAACTTCGTCAAAAGTATCTTGTATAGACAAGATATTCAGTGGGAGCATTATTATGTTACATGTATTGTACAAGATACAAGACATTAATTGGGAATAAAACTAAAGAAAGGAATATTGTCAAGATATCATTGGAGAATGTTTTCTCAGTTGAGAACTTGGGTAAGTCACCTAAATCCAAGGAAACAAAATCTATGGAGATAGATTATGATGGATGTCAGGTTTGAGCAAAATGTGCATATAATGACAAGGTGTTATAGTTACACGAAAAGATAGACTCCTAAAAAGGATGTCTAACCACGTTGTATGGCATACACTTGAGTTCGACTCGGTGTGTTGCAACTCAATTCGAGAAGAGTGCACGATACAATTCTAGCATCCTTCTGTTATGAGTTTCATTACGTACGCCATACTTATGCACATGCCCCTATGTGTTGTAACCAAGGAGTATGACAAGCAGTTGTCAACTGGATACAAAGAAAAACACGTTTGGACAATAATCGAGAATATCTTCGAGTATCTTATGAGAAAGAATGATATATTTTTCCATCTGATAAGATAAAAGAAAGCTCATATAAATTGATATATTGATGCTAGTTTTCGAAAGATTGATATAAATACAATTGAGCTACATATTTTGTTTAAATGTGGTGTTGTAAGTTTAGAAGGTGTTCTAAATGGGATATTACAACCGTTTCCGTCACCAAAACAAAATATATAGCAACTTGTGAAGCAATGAAAGAATGTAGTAAGGATCGTGAAGTTCTCAGTCAAGCTAATATGGTTCTATGCATCTCGAACCATAGCTTAAACTTGAAGAACCCAATATTAAATTGGTGATCCAACTAAGATCTATGACGATGTCACTTGATCTCACATGATGATGATCAAGAACACATATATAGGAGTATATATGTATATAGGGTCAAATAAAATTTGATAGGTTCGCGGACACAGCGAACACTCTAACTTAACCTCTACCTTAAGCGGTATACGAGATGCAATTGTGCATCCATGCGTGATGGACGTATGAGTAACTTGCTTTAAGTGTATTACATCTTTTGAGGTTCGAGACATATATATATATAGATATATGACATTGTTCTAAATTCTTCACTGGCTAGAAGTCACTATTGATTGACTCTAGGCCAAGTGGGAGATTGTTGGAGTTATGTCCTAGAAGTCAATATTTAATGACTTATTTTCTTAGTTTATGTTAATGATGATATTTGATCATTTGTTCCTAGAGTTTATTATTGACAGATCATTCAGGTTGAGGATCTGAATTGTAGATCTCTGTGGATCATTCATTAGAATGACAATAATAAATCTAAATCGTCCATAATCTTGATAATTAACAAGGAACATTAATTATCATAAAAGATTAGTATGCAAGTTAAGTGATGATTAAGTTCTACAAATCATAAGTAAGGAGTTACGAACTTAATTGCATATGTGTATGTTATTGGAACATAGTACAGGACTTGACCCAATGAAATAAACATATGGATTGTGTTATGTGTCATTGTTTATTTCATATGAGTTTGATTCTAAGTTTGAGATGTTCACCTTTTCCACATGAGGATAGGTTCAATAAATATCGTCTAACGTTGATTTCTGATAAAGGCTGCTATAAGGACTTTATTTATGTTCTCTTGAATTGTGCGGGGAAAAGTTGTTCATCAAGAAAACCGTATGTCCCTCATTAGTATACCTAGTGAGTGATGATATCTGTTTGGGCCCCTTGATGGAGTTGGATCGTATGCATGCAAACTAGACGATCAACTCTAGATCAAGAAATGTATAATCTGCAAGAATGACACATTCCTATCTTGGATTATACAAAGATATCGTGTGACATAAGAATCAAACAAAGAAATACTTTTATTTCTTATGCAGGATTGAGATATTGTAACGGTACATTATTTATACGAATTGGGAATCATAACGTGTTGCTAGATACCGCTTATGATTATTGGAAATAAATAACGATTTATTTCCATGGCTAACATAGTATAAATCCTCAAATAGGGTCGCACAAATAAGATATTGACCACACGTGTATTATTTATTCATATTGGAGAATACGAGACATGATAAGTTGATTAATTAATTATATGTTGTTATGAACCATAATAATTAATTATATCAAATGGATCATGTTAGAAATAATTTAATGCATAAAGCTCTTCAAGAATTAATTATTAATAAGTTAATAATTAATTATATACAACACATATAATTTCTAGAATTATATTGAGCTAATGGATTTTATTTAGTTAGTAAATTAAAAGCCCAAATTAAAGAGAATTAAAGGGGATTCATTAATTGGTGAATTAATGAATAAAGGCCTTTTTTTGAGATAGCCCAAGAAAGCCCATTAGGTGGCCTCTTAGGGTGGATGGCATACTTGTAAATAGCTACAAGTGTGGATGAGAGATGGGTGGTCTATAAATAGGGGGTTCTTTTAGAGAGCAAACCCTAGCCACCACACCCTCTCTTCCTCTTCTCCCATGCGCCATCTCTCCCTCTCATTCTCTCTTGAGCTCATGTGTTGAGCACCCCTATCCCATCTCTCTTCCTCCATTAAAATAGTTTAATAGAAAGAGAAACTTGGATTTGAAAAGGGGAGAGCTTGGACTTGAGAGAAACTAGCATCTCTCTCAAGTCGTGGTTGCTATCTTTGGTGGGCTAGAGGCGGCCATAGATGGTGGAGATGGTGGAGCACGCACCCCATCGACTCCCATGCCATGGATTCGAGCCTCATGAATACAATTTCATGAGAGGTACAATTTCTCCTACCTTCTCTCTTGATTGGATGTGTGATTGCTTTAGCACTAAATCTATTGATTTGCTTGTTGTTAATGGTGATTAATTAGTTGTAATTAATCTAAAATTAAAATATGAGCATTTCCTAACAGTAATCAACCCGAAAAAAATGATGAAGAGGATGAACCATGGTGGGATGAAATTCTGCAATATGTAAAGAGTCAAGATCTCTAAGTATTTTTTTTTTTATTTTGGTGTGTTTTATTATTATGGTTTAGTAACTTAGTTATGTATCGTTGTAATCATTTGCGGTTGTTATAATTATTGTTTACTAACTGATTTATGTTTTATTATTATGGTTTAGTTATTTTTTAAAATTTTGTTGAAGTTGTAGTTTTTTTTGTCTTAATTTTAAATATAAAATTCTTAAATAAATTTTTATAAGTAAATGCACAACAAAATACATGGACAACAAAAACATATTCCAATTAATTTTAAAGAATACTTAAAAAAATAAAAACAAAATACTAATAATAATACAACATAAATTATCATATGTATACATTGTCGAACTCAATAACTTAATAATATAAAAAAATAACACATATTGAATTTTCTCTCTGTTTTTTCTTTTTTTCGTTTTTTCCCATAAAAAAATAATAAATAAAAAAGTAAATTATTAAGAGGGATTTCTCTCTCTCTTTAATTCCCTCGGCGCAGAAACTCAGAAAAAGCGGAAAAAGACGAACCCAATGGCCAGAAACCCAGGCCACGCGCCCCAATTTTGTCCTTTTCTCAATTGCGCCCTTTTGAAGGGCGCAGTAAGCCTTTCAGCGCCTATTAGAAGGGCACAATTACTCATTTCCATTTACGCCTCTGTAAAGGGCGCAATAGCTGTGCTTGTATTAAAATTTTCGTATTAGCTGTGCCTGTATTAAAATTCTGAGGGTTTTTTTTTCTTATTAAAAAAATCTCTTCTTTAGGTGGTCAAATACTTGCACCTAAACACCTAATTAATTGTTGCTTCGTTAAAAGAGAACTAGTATAAGCTGTCACATCAAGATTAAAAAGTTCCATCTTGCAAAGGACCCAATTACCCAAACGCCAATCTCTTCCATCCCTAGACCCAAAAAAATTTCTAACAAAATTTCAACACATATATAAGATAACACTTTTTCAAAGATTGACCATGTATTAATTAACCCCTATAGACCAATGAGATTTTTTGAGCAAGTGGCCCCTCCATCGACAACCAAATTGTGGCCGCTAACATACTTAGACTCATCGCTTGCCAAGTAGAGTGCAGCCTCAGCAATGTCTTGGGACCGCAATGTGGTGCCCTTAAGTGTCGCGAGATGCCGGACGGTTTCCTCTGTCTTCTTCACCTCCTCGGTGCTTGGTTTTGTAACCATTACAATGCTCTGGTCATCACCTCCGTCAATCTCTGCCTCCTTCCATGCATTGACAAGCATTGATGTCGCCACTCCGAATGGTGAGATGCAGTTTACACGGATTCCGTATGCACCAAGTTCGCATGCCGCATTCCTAATTTAATAATTGCATCATAATTTTATGTGAGAAATAATGGTTTATACTTTACAACAAAATAAGTCGTTAAATAGGTTATCATTTTGGGATACAATATGCCCTACACATGAATAATACGGACAAGTTCACAGCTTTTTTTATTTTTTTTTTCTTTTACCAAACTAGTTAGAGACCATGTTAAAATGATATTTTTTAATTACCGAATTTATTATGTTGCGTTTAACAACAGAATCTTTTTTAAGTTGCTTACAAATGGAAATCAGTTTTCTTAGAGCAACTACAATTTTTTTTTTTTTTGGGTCAGGACTCAGGACTTAGGAGGACCACTGCGCATGGTATTGTATAAAGAGAATTTGACAAAAGCAGCCCCAAATTGTTCTTTCAATATGCAAACTTGAAGAACAAAAAGTAGTTTGTTGTTACCTGGTGAGACCAACAACTGCATGCTTAGATGCCGTGTAAGCATGAGGTCCAAGCCCACCAAGCACACCAGCTACACTCGCTATAGAGATAACACACCCGCGACCACTCGGCACCATGACGCGAGCCGCATGCTTGATTCCTAGGGCAGAACCTCTCACATTGACCCTCATGACCCGATCAAACTCATCAGCATCGAATGACATTATGCTCTTGGCAGTACGTGTTTGGCGTCCCAATACACCAGCGTTATTGCAAAGTATGTCAAGCTTACCGTGGCAGGAAATGGTGTGGCCAACTACGTTTTCTATGTCAGATTCTTCTGACACGTCGCAATGTGCATAGGAGACTCGGGGACCTAGAGAGGCAGCTAGAGCTTCTCCTGCCGAATCATCGATGTCAGCTATGATCACTAGCGCACCATGCTGTGCAAAAAGTCGCACAATTGCCTCACCGATGCCTCGGGCACCACCGGTTACAATGGCGACTTTCCCATCTAGTCTGCGGAGGCACAAATAAGAAAAAGCTCAAGGTAAGAAAGTAGCATGAAATATGTCAAAATCAGTAGCTAGGGGCTAGTAAACGGGCTTAATGTAAAAGGCAATTAGAAAGAAAAAGACCGGTAAGATACCTTTTGTGGAATGGAATTGGGGTTTCCCAGCCCAAAACTGGTGATGCCGGGTGGTTCTTCTCGGCCATGATATTAACCGACGGCATGCTTTGAGTGGGCGTAGGAGACACCGGCAAAAACGAAACTGAAGCCGGGATGCCTATATCACTGGAGGAAGTACAGATATGCATTGGATTAGTACTCTTTCTCTAGCTAATGCCTATATATACATACATTCTGCTTAAATATATATATATAGAGAGAAGTTGATGCTACTAACCAGAGGGACCTGTATGAATATTAGAATATATAAGAATTCTACTTTTCTTGGAGGGATCCATCCTACGAAATTCCCAAAACTTGGCTTTTGACTGCTCGAATTCCTATTTTCTACTCAAGAGGATCGCTCGGAGATTTCATAAAATATAAAAGAAAGAAAAGGAATGGCAGATACGATTAAACTATTGAATGGGCGGCTAGATATATCAGGGAAGCAGCAATAATTTTCTCTTTTCTTTTTCTATTTTTATGGAATTATTTTAAAAAGAACAAATACCTTCACGTAGCTTTTACAAAGTTTGAACTAGGCCTGTTATTAAAAATGAATTCATGTCTCTGCGTCGTGTATCACGAGCCAATCATTCTTTATTTTCCATTATAGTCACACGGAATGAAAAACAGTAAGGAGAATAACACTAAAGATTTCATTTATAATAAGTTCCACAATATTAATTTTAGTATTTTTTAATTATATAATTTGTGATTAGTTAGAGAGTTTTTTTTTATAAAAAAATGGAGTCATATATAACTTTAAATCAGAAACCAAATTATATGCATTGCTCTGGAAATATATAGATCTGTTTTAATGTTGATGCTTCTCCTGTGGTTCCATAACCATTACTTATAATGGCCTTGCTTAAAAAAATCGTACTACAAGACAATGTTTACCAGATCCGAGATAAGCATGTATATAAATATATACAATCATTCACTAAGTTATATATGGAGGCATGGACCATATATATATTTTTATTGTTGGCTGCAGATATATAAGTGGATTGTCTTTTTATTTGCCATTTTCTGACATAAAGTGGATCGGCGATGTCTGTCTTTGAGCTGTAAATGTAGTAATTTGATTAAGGTTCTTGATTACGTTGCTTGGTCATTCTCCAAGTTGTATGGCATCTTTCCATGACACAATTACAACTAGCTAGGCACCATTAACCGCGTCAAAACGAAAAATACTGGAACAGAGCATGTAAATCTTTTGCTTGTTGTAGAGGATATATTGGAAATCCCATGATTTTGACTTTTTTTTTTTGGATGAAAAACAAGGGGTCAAACGATGTTTTTGACCTATTCCCATGTTTTCACATATGGATGGTAAGAAGAGTCAAACACCAGAAAGTACTGGATATTTAAATAGGACTCTCTTTTGATTGGAAACTAATCAAGTATTACTACGACCAATTTTCATTGTCAAAATCTCTCATTTTGACTGTCGTGAACATGATTAATTAGTTATCATGCGTCGGTCCAACCTTTATTTCTTTGAAATTCTACCTAAATTTCCATGGTCAAAAGAATTTCTTACGGGATAGTATATGACTTTTTTTAATATAAAGATAAATTAAGCCTTTTATTTTTAATATTATTTAAGAATATTTGAATTCACATCTTCCACGTACTTCACGAGCGTCATACATAATTATTAGACTGAAGATTATTTTCACACAAAAGTTGATGTTGTTCAAGTGGCTCGTCATTCTAATTTTGTGATATATTAAATTTATCGTACATTATGATATATATATCATATACTTTTGGCAATGCGAAATTGTTTTAATTTGCTAATTTTCTGTCAATTGTGTAAGTTCATTTAATAAGTTTCTGAAATAAAGTTGTACACTAAAAATCATATGGAGGGTCATTATTGATTTGATCAAATGATTGTTATTTTATGATTGTTATTTTATGAAAATTTTCTAACAAAAATATTACTGTACTTATATATCCATCACAATATCAGCCAATAATTAATTAAGATAAATTAATAGAAAATATTTTCTTTTCTTCGTTATACTTATATGATTGTTACAAAAAAAATAAAATTATTGATGATTTTTTTTTTTTTGAAGATCAGATGGGGTCAAGTTTTCCAACTTATTTCAAATTAAGCGTCACAAAAGTCTCCAGTCGGGTTTAGTACTTCAGACCTCTAGTGAAGACTCATTGCTCTTTGTCACTAGACCAAAAACTATTTCTTTTATTGATGATATTTAACTTTTCGATATTGTTCTTCTTCTACCGAATAGATAAAGTTAATCAACTTTTAATTATTTCCACTAAAAGTGGTATATTGGAGTAAATTTTTTAAAAATAAATATAATTAAATAACTCGCTGTGTAATTTTTGTAATGATATAATTGTGAATTTAATAGAACTAGCGTTAATCTCGCGCGTTGCGCGATTCATTCCTATACGAATATGTTATTAAATAGTTGCGCTATTTATCTGATGTTATATAAAAAAAAATGACATAAAAAATTAGAAATACTATTCAAATATTATATGAAAACTGCCATATAAAATCCTAAATACTATTCTACCACAAAAGATCACGCGCCACAGAAAATTAAAATCACTGTTCTTACTATAGGGAAAGGGGCCTCCTCACGTGCCATGCATGACACAACAAATTTATATATGTATAATATACATGAGAAAAGAAAAGGACCTACCTTTTGGACAGCAGTTTTGAATTTTTCTGATTGACTTCTCGGATGATGCATAACCAGACTAAGTACAGCTAGCATGTTCAAACTCTGCATAGTGTAATCTTTCCAAAGCAGAGTCTATGTGCACATGGCTATCATCAATACGTCAAACCTATACACATGACTCCAAATGATAAATGTCACTGTTAGCTGCTTCAACCGTGTACGTATTTGTTCAGTTTATTACAAAATTGATCCTGAAGCATTTATTATCGTCTCCCTTCGAACGAAGTGGAGGTTCTCGTTACCTTAGAATAGATCAAGGCCGAATTTTGTCTTACAATTTTCTACGCATACAAACATGCAACCATATATGAAGCAAGTTACAACATGTTTTCAAGACTCCATCTGATTGACTTTTAAATAATATAAACGCTTATAATTTTAAACAAATAGTTATTTAAAACTTAAAGTGTGCGTTTAAATCACTTCAGAATAAAACTAATATTAATTTTTCAAGATTATAATGTAATATTTAAGTTGTCTGAATTCAGAATAACTTTTTTTTATCTGAGTTTAATTAATTTGTTTAGATCACTTTTAAATCAAAAAATTGAACTATTATTGGATTCAGAACTTACAAGTAATACTCATGCTTAAAATAAATTTATTCTTTAACCATTTTACATTGTAGGGTTTTAAAAATAAAGTATCATCGTATAACTTAATTAGGAGGTTTTGATGAATCTTACACACTTAAAAAAAAGTTACTATCCTTAAGTATCATCTCAATAGCGGATAATTTTAAATTTTTTGTAAGATTTAATAAGATAAAATGCTTTGTATTGTTTTCAAAAATTCCAGTTGATGATTTGTGTACGATCTATTATCTTGTCCCTCTCTTTTCTCCTTTATTTGTACAAATACATACCTTGACTTCTTGCGCTATCTTTGTCATTTAGCTCATGAAATTTGATATGCTTCACGTACTAAAAAAATGCATTCCTGTTTATATTGATACAATCAATTGATAAAGTCTCCATAAATTTTGGTATATATATTTTATTGTATTAATTATATATATACCATACATAATACATCAGCATAATGCTTCTGCTACAATCAAATTAATATTGAACAATAAAATATTGCGCTGATATATATTTAAAATGACTTGAGATAAGAGTTTAGTTAATTGTTCGACGACTCGAAAATATGTGAATTCAAGGTTGACGATCGATATTAATGTATAATTCAATGACTGAATCGTAGATTTTCATAAACCTGTTTGTTAACGTTTGCAAACAATCCCACTCAACCATTTGCACCGCAATGTCACATATCAACGCACCTCATGGAATCAGGAAGAATATTAATCAGGCAGCACCAGCAAGTCCTACACCGACACGGAAACTTATCTTTTAATGAGAGTCTAATTAGGTAGCAGCGTGACAATTTTTAGAAGTTTGTTTTCTCAATTTGTTGCGTCAGATCCTACGCTGCATGTGTGCCGCGTGTGCATAAAAAAATTCTGGATCCCATCCAACTCAGCATGACAAGTTATCTTGCTAATCCTCCTCCTGGAAAGAGGGAAGATGCATAGGTAATGAAATATAAAATTACAAATCTACTGGAACAGATCGTTAAAATTTTCAAAAAACTTTACATTCTGAGACCGAAAGGTGGTTAATGAAAAATTTTCAAAAACTTAAGAAGTTATAATTAATTAAATTTCTAAAAGAATCGGAAATCTATATATTTAAATCTCATAAGATTCAATGAATTAATTACAAATTCCATACCTATAATTTCTGCCAGATTAATTAGAAATGTTAACTATATTATAATTAAAATTTTGACTGTGGAATCAAAAGTTGTCTAAATAAACATATATATAAATTTTTTTCAGGTTAATAAAATAAAAAAAATAAAAATTTTAGGGGAGAAGTAAGCTTCATAGTTTTTCATATTACATTCCGTAAACTTGGGGGAAAAAAATCAATTAAATGATTGTATTCAAACTTTGTTGCAATAACTGTACGGAGTATTTAATTAAAACTAACACATATCAACCTTTCTATTTCAGGGCGATCCTTCTAAAGTAGAACTTGAACTTTTGTTGGAAATTCCAACATAAAATTTGAATGAAAAAGACTAGGAAGGGGGGGAGGTGGGGGTTGTTAGTTGTAAGTTCAACGGTTTAGGGCTGTTATCAATGGTACATGCGAGATTCATTATGCATATATCATTACAACAAAGAAGATATTTGGAAACACCACATTAGCAACGATTTTTAAAAAATTCGGTTCTAAAAATAGCCAGCGGTATTTTAAAAATTCTCAGAGATTATTTTTAGAACCGGTTTTTATAAAAAAACCGGTTCTAAATATTTTGGCCAAAAAAAAGAAAATCCGGTTTATTTTTAGAACCGGTTTGGCTAAAAAACCGGTTCTAATAATACCATTTTTTAACCTATTTTTTATACAAAATAGGTTCTAAAAAATAACCGGTTTTCTTTTTTAATGGTATTTTTTAGAACAGGTGGTTCTACAATAAACCGAATTTTTTTTGCCAAATATTTAGAACCAGTTTTTAATAAAAAAAAACATATTCTAAAAATCAATAATCTTTATTGGTTCTAAAAAATCAGAATTGATGTTTAGAACCGGTTTTTAATTCGGTTTTTTATTAAAAACCGATTTGAAAAGTCAAATTTTTGAAATAAAGGACGCATACCTTCTCCTCTCTAAACCGAAAATTTTTCTAAGTCCCAATTTTTTCTCCTCTTTTGACCCACTAGCTAATTCTCCACAGCCTCCCCCTCCGCTTCCACTCGCCTTCAATTGCCGCCACTTTCGATCCCTCTCTCTCCACTACTACTCGCTCCCTCTCTCTACCGAAACTACTCCCTCTCTTTACCGCCGCCACCCTCTGTCTCTGGCCGCACCGCTCACCCTCGACAACACCTCTCTCTTCCCTCTCTCCAGCCGAGCACCAAGCCTCTCCTCACCAAGGTAATTTCATTTTCTTAAAATTATAGATGATTGATTTTGCTTAAAATGTGACTTGTGCTTGCTTGATTGATTGAAATTAATTTTCCGAATAACAATAATTTCATATTAATTTCATTTATTATTTTTATTTTATATTGAATTTGAAGTATTATATATTTAATATAAGATATTTATTGTTGTTAATTAAATTATTTTGTTTTGATATATTGTTTATTTGTTTTGGTATATTAATTGTGTTTGTTGTGTTGTATGAATTGGTACAAATGTTTATGGCTAGCAAAAATGGAGTTAGCCCCCCAAAAAATATTTTGTTTTTATTGTTGTTTATTTTTAGAACTGGTTTTTAACTAAAATCCGGTTCTAAAAATGGGATAAAAACGGTCAAAAAATTCAAGCCATTTTTAGAACCAGTTTTTAACTAAAAACTAGTTCTAAATATGTTATTTTAAAACTGGTTCTAAAAATGACCTGCTTTTTCAATGGAAACTAACTTGTTTTTAGCACCAATATTTTTAGAACCGGTTTTTTATATATTTTTAGCACCAGGTATTTTTAGTACCGGTGCCAAACCGATTCTAATAATATGTATAAAATCGGTTCTAATTATACAAGTAGTCTAATTGAAGAGGGTACAGGTAGATTAATATTTGATAAATATGAGAATCATAGAGGTGAAATTATATAAATTTTGACGTGAAGGTGTTAAAATTGGTCTTCTATACGTCGTGCTTGGTAAATATATATAAAAAAAAAAAAACTTAAACAAATAATACAATAGAAATTATGTAGTATGTACCTATCATTGTGTTTTTGATGCATTATTCAAAATTCAAGTCAAAATGATATAAGGCGCGACACAATATTTTAGGCCAACGACGAGCATAAGAAAATACGTATGTTTTTTTTTTTTTTTCCAATTTCATAAAAATAGTAGACTTGTTTCAAGCCAGCAACGTAATACATAAGCTGTCTTTATTTTGTAAAATAATAATTTCTTTTTTTCAAAAAGAGGACATCTGTTTTATGTCACCACAAAACAATAAATATTGATTTTATATCATTAGACAATTAAAAAATGATTTTATGTCACTGCAAAATAATAAAATCGATTTTATATCACTACAAAATAATAAAATTATGAATTTGAAAAAAAATATTGTGGTAAATATTAAATTTATCATGTTCTTTGCAAAAATAGTGGCATAAAATTAATTTATACAATTTTAGGTCGGAAAATCTCGAATTAGTTATGTAAAAATAGCATGCTTGAAATTAAAGTATTTGGTAGTAGTGAAAGGCAAAAGGGCCGGGTCGTATTTTAAAGGACCGGACTTAACGGGTTTCGTATAAGGGTCGAACCTGACCGAGTTCGAGAAAGGGTCTAAAAAGAACCGGATCAAACAGATTTTTTTTTTCTAGATCGATAGTCCGGCCCTTTGAAAATCCGGCCCTTCTAAGTTCTTGATCTTCAAAAGGCCGGACTCAAGGACAAAAAATTCAAAGGATTTCATATGATAGAGTAATCAATATACATAGAGATTTAATTTTTTGTCAAAAATTAACATCTAAACGACATAATATCTCATGGAATTGGAGAAAATATGAAATAAAAAATTGCATCAAGCAAGAGGATATTGTCACCATGTCCAGGGTACTGTTATTTCAACAATAATTAAATGATTTTTTTTTCATTCCAATTATTATAGCTGACGTAATTGCTAAAAATTATTTGACATCGACAGCCAGTAGGGTTGTATACGAGCCGAGTTCGAGCGAGTTGAGTCTAACTCGAACTCGAACTCGTTACAACTCTAGTTAACTCGTGACTCATTCGGAAGGTAGTTCCGAGCTATATAAGTTGACTCAAACTCGTCATTTTGTAACTCAAGTCAACTCGTGAGTATAGTAAATAGATGCAACAATTATCTCAAAATAAAAATTTTTGTACATACAAACAAATATCTCACCTGTGCACCGGGAGGGAAATATATTTGGGGACTAGAATTAGGTTTAGATGGTTATAATTTTTAGGCTATAAACTCAAAATTTTTGGACTATACACTGATACAACATTTTTATTTACTCGGCCTGTATATGATGTCGACTCGAGTTGAGCCGAGTTGAGTTGGGCCTAACTCGAACTCGTCAAATATAACTCACGAGTAAGTCGAGTTGTTAGAACTTGAGTCCTGTTAACTCGAGTTACCAGCGAGTTTTTCTCGAGTCGAGTTCGAATAACTCACGAGTTACGAGTTTTTTGCTCATCCCTAACAGCCTGTGTAACAAATGAAACTAATATTGACATGAATTTCTCGTATCTCCCATGTTATATATATATCCAACAGTCATATGTCATCATCCCACATTAGGATACTTATTATTATTATTATGCTACTTTTAATGTTTATTTCATTTTTAATTGACATAACCTCTTAAACCGGCCCTTCAAAATAAAATGGATCGAACCGGAATGGACCAAGTCCTTTGATATCAATCCCATCAAAATTCGTCTTCATAAAAATTAAATCCAACCCTTCCAAAGACCGGCCCTTCTAAATCCTAGCCTATTGTAAGTCCTTTAAAGGGCCAATTCGGTCCGGGTTGTCACATGGTCTTTCGAAGAATTGGCCAAGGGCCAAGAATTTTTGGCATATCACTATTTGGTAGTAGCATAAATTCAAATTATTCCTGTAAACAAAAGTAATCCTTCTACACTCTATTCGTATTTTCACAAGGAGTAGAAATTATTATTTTGAAATTTTCATACTACAAAATCATGTTCAAACGAGACAACTCTCCAAACCCATTATTTTCGGAGGTAGACTAAAATCAGCCGCGACTGACGGATGAGCCCGTCAGCCGCGGTTATATCTCAGGTTTAGAGGTTCTAACGGCCGATCCGAACCGCTCAATACGTTCTCCATATTGAAATCTCGTTGGAGACCAAATTTAACATTTTTCTGAAATTTTTTACTATTTTTTTGGTATTTTACAAAATTCTTAATCTAAACAATTTTGAACCCTTCAATAACACTGATTTTTAAAAATCACAAAAAAATAGTAAAAAAATTCAGAAAAATGTAAAATTTGGTCTCCAACGAGATTTCAATATGGAGAACGTATTGAGCGGTTCGGATCGGCCGTTAGAACCTCTAAACCTGAGATATAACCGCGGCTGACGGGCTCATCCGTCAGTCGCGGCTGATTTTAGTCTACCTCTTATTTTCGTGGCTCCATTTCATTCTTCCAGAATAAAGGGAGAAATAGGCCGCACAGAACAGATTGAATTGGCGCAGAGCTAAACCAAAATTAAAGATGGGATTCTGAGAATTTAAAAATTTGATACAAAAATCAAATAAAACTATAAAAGCAATAACAAGAATCTAGGCCATGTGCAATACTCCAAATTATCAGGGATTGAGCCATTATGAAATTCGTTCTTTGCTGCTTTCAGATGACAGCCAATAGATGTGTCCTCGACTTTTGGGCCCACAAGCCTCAGCCAATTAGAAAACCTGGGCATAAATTTTCTATCAAAATATAATATAATTAATGCTAAAATCAAACATACAGGACGTCAAATACGATTCAAACGTCAACCGTTAAATTTCAAACGGCCGATCCGAACCGCTCAATATGGTCTCTATATTAAAATATCTTTGAAAATCAAATTTTATATTTTTTCAAATTTTCTAACTACTTTTTTTCGAATTTTCAAAATTGGAGGGTTTATAACTTTTTAGATTGAGCATATTTAAAAATTCTAAAAAATATAAAATTTGGTCTCCACACGGATTTTATTATGGAGAACAATTTGAGTGGTTCGTAACGACTATTCGAATCTCAAAAATTAAATTTTATCATGTCGGACGAGTGTATGTGTCATATATGTTGGACACTAGCCACTCCCTCAAATTGCAATTATTTACCTTATGTATTACTCTAGTGCAGGAAACATAAATTCCGCAGTTTTTGGCTTCTGGTTTACCAAAAAGAAAAAAAAAAAAATCACGCATGCTTTCAAGTTTCAACTTGACTAGATAAAATTTATTCAGTTGTTCAATTAAGTTCAACTTTGAACTTGAAGGAATTTTTTTTTTTAACTGTTTTAGTTGAAAAAGTGTAAAAGGAAAAGACCGTGTTATAAAACGCGCACAAGGATTTATTCTTTCCAAAATTTTTAAAAAAAAAGTACCGTCGGAGCACTATTCGTCTTCCTATCTCTGATTTGATCGGACAAAAGAAAAAATAATTCACTTTTTGCTTGTGCCTTTAAGATTGAAATAAGCATCATTTCTGTGATTTCTTGACATGTTTTGGTTTTGTTTTGATTCGGACGAAGTATTTATTATTATTATTATTATTTTGAGAACGGGTGGCAACTGCCAAGCACCACTCAGACAGTTCATAATTCAGACGAATTAATTGATTGACCAAATGATTCCTGTTAAGATACTGTTTTTCCTATGCATGCAGTTACATACTTACATTATTCAAGTACCAAGTTGATGTATATTATGTAGAATCTGCAGATAGCGTATGCCGAGTAAATTCTGAAAAATATTATATAGAATTCGCATATAAATGCTTTCGAGCATTTTAGTCGAAAATGAAATACTAATATGTTTTATTGATTTTAGATATACTAGAAAACAAACCCACTCAAATGTGTGTATAAATAATTTTTTTAAATATTTATATTTTAATAAAAATTAAAATATCAACATGAAAAATATAATTTAATAAAATTGTACATTTCTTTATATAAAAATATTTGAAAAATTATAGGTGATAGAAGTTTTCATTTCTACTCTCTTTCTAAAATAGAAAATTAATTATTTTTCTAATCAATAATATTTCCATTTTAAATGTGAAACTAAAAATATTTGAATCCATACGTTTATAAGGAGTAAGGAAGTAAGGATAGGAATAGGGATAAGAATTTAAAAATAGAGCCATTCATTATATATCAACTCGATAGAAATACTGAAAAGTTAGAATAGGATAGATAGTGCATAACTGCATATTCTTATGGATGCAGTCTTGTAGAAACCAGATCCTCTGGTTGGCAGACCAGCTGGTCGGCAGGATCCGGACCGTCTGATTTAATCTTAACAATCAAAGGGAGCCCCGTGAATTCTACCACTCCCGAAAAAAATTATTGGTCCGAAAAAAATGAACTGTCTGATTTAAAATCGGACGGCTCGGATTGGACGCCGACCACATGGTCGTAAAAACCGTGCCGACCAGAGGATCCGGGTGCCAATCTTGTACTACTTGCGCATAGATAAAAGTCGGTTAATTTCAACTTCTAACTACAAAGAAAAAAAAAATAAAATAATTTTCTTTTGTTCAAATTTGGATTGTATTTCGATGAATATCTAAATCCTTGTATGTTCGGATCCGGATCTAAATGGAGCAGGAGGGTTAACATTTAACAAGAGAATCAAACAATAGATAATGGAAATTACTATCCATTATCTCTTCAGGCGTCATCCATGACATCAAGTTTGTATTTATTCATTTTATTCATTTATATGAGTTAGATTTTATTCTTTTTATTGTTGTTTAGATTTTTATATGCATGTTCAACTTATTTTTATTGAACTTATTTGTATGTATGTGTTCACGTTGATTCTATAATTGTTCACTTTGTCTATTTATTTTATTCAAACGACGGCAAAATTACGTATTGCAGTTATCATTTCTGATAAATAATGCTAGATATGATTAAAATTAGGAAAATACTTAAGACAATCAACATCTAGCGCAATCAAGCAATCAGAGCGTTATCGCTTTCACCCTCACCATCACCCTCACCCAGCGTGATTTTAAATCATTTCACTGCTCCCCTCCTCACGCCTCATATCCTCCGCCTCTCCTCACGTCTCTCCTCCGTCTCTCATCTTCTCCGCCTCCGCCTCGTTCGCATCTCGTTCGCATCTCCTCTCCTCCGCCTCCGACTCACCTCAGCCTATCTTCCACTTGTCCTCTCCTCCGTCTCACCTTCCATCCGCCTCACCTCAGCCTCTCCTCCGCCTCACCTCCACCTCAGCCTCTCCTCCGCCTCACATCCCCTTAGTCTCTCCTCTGCCTCACCTTAGCCTCTCCTCCGTCTCTCCTCTCCTCCGTCTCACCTCCTCTCCGCCTCACCTTAGCCTCTCCTCCACCTCCCCTTCCCACAACATCCTATACCAATCAGATCTGGTTGAGGAAGAAAGAAGTAGAGATCGAGAAGGGTAAGAAGAGAAAAGAGGTTTAGATCTAGTTCTGTTACAATTTGGGAGTAACTAAATTATTATAAGGGATGAAATTAATCAGTATAAGGGAGTATCTAATATCTATAAGGGAGTAAATAATATTCATATCTGATTCTGTCGTTTTTTGGGAGTAACTAAATTACTATAAAGGATGAACTTAATCAGTATAAAGGAGTATCTATTATGTATAAGGGAGTAAGAAATTCATATATGATTCTGCTGTTTTTGGGAAGTAACTAAATTACTATGAGGGATTAACTTAATCAGTATAAGGGAGTATCTAATATGTATAAGGGAGTAAATAACATTCATATCTGATTTTGTTGTTTTTTGGGAGTAATTAAATTACTATAAGGGAAGAACTTAATCAGTATAAGAGAGTATCTAATATGTATAAGGGAGTACATAACATTTATATCTGATTCTGTTGTTATTTGGGAGTAACTAAATAGCTATAAGGGAGTAAATAACTAGCATAAAGGAGTATCTAATATTCATAAGGGAGTAAATAAAATTTAGAACTGATTCTACTAATGTTTGGGAGCAACTAAATACCTACAAGGGAGTACAATAATTAACAGTAAGGGTGTATTTAATACATGTAAGAGAGTAAATAATATTCACCTCTGATTCTGATAATTTTTTGTTATAAAAAATAGAGGTCTGACGGCGACGGGAGGCGACGGGAGGATGCGACAGCTGACGGCGACGGCAGGACGGGACAACTGACGGCGGACGATGATGGAAAGGCGTGACGGCTGACGACGACGGCGACGGAAAGGCGCGATGGCGAAAGAACTGACGGCGACGGGATGCGAGAGAAGGTACGGACGGAGGGATGCGCGTGAGGAGGGGTGATGCGGGGTGAGAGTGACGCAGGGTGAGGAGGGTGCGCGGAAGAAGGTGATCGAACGCGTAACAGGAACGCGCTTTCCATTTTCGGAAAGATGAAATTAGCGCCCTTGCCTAAAATAGTCTCTGATTGCTTGATTGCCTTAGAGCTTGATTGCACTTATCAGTTCTATTAAAATTATCAAACTTTTTTGGGCCATCAAACAACTTATTAGGCCCTTTAGAAACTTTGGGCCTATTGGGCTTTAATTGTATGCTACATTTTTTCAAGTATCCAAGCTCTCACTCTAATTGGCTCCGCTTTCTCTCTCTCTCTTTCTTCCTCGCGCCGAGAAATTTATCGTTTCTTGTAAGTGACGCTGGTGGCGATGCTTTCCGGCGATATACCTCCAAATCAGACAATTTACATCAAGAACCTCAATGATAAGGTCAAAAAAGAAGGTGAATTTTCTTCGATTTTAGACCTACATTAGTTTCCTCTTACTTGGTCGAGAGACTTGTTCCTCAAAACTAGGGTTTTATTTTTCTCATCTACTTAGCTCCCGGTTTTTCAAAGTTTAGTGTTTAATAGAAGAGGAGGATGAGTTGATGATGATTCGTTGTTTATTGGATGGTCAGGGTTTAGGGTTTAACTTAAATTGAGCTAATGAATTTTTTAATTTTGTCTTTCTGCTTTTGTTTTGTAGAGTTGAGAAGATCACTATACGCCTTATTCTCTCAGTTTGGAAGAATTTTGGATGTGGTGGCACTGAAGACACCGAGGCTAAGAGGCCAAGCATGGATTGCATTTAGTGAAATCACAGCTGCTAGTAATGCCTTTCGTCAGATGCAAAACTTCCCTTTTTATGACAAACCCATGGTAATTTATGTTCTTATTCTAGTTTCTTTTGCAAGTTATACCAATTATTTTTGCATTTTGTTTGGCATATTGTGAGTTACGAGTAAATAGCACCCAAGAATTAGATTAATGTGGTTGAAAGGCATGCTTTGAACCCATGGCAAATATTAGCAATTCTTTGACCTAGAATTTGAATAAGCCCTATTACTCAAATACGAACAAATGCTAGGGTGCCAGTTGCAATATACAAGAAACATGTGTAGGCATAACTATTATTAGCACCAGATACTGCAATTACATTTTTTCTTTGTGTTGTCCACTGGATTGAATACAATTTGTTATTGATATGTGTTGTGCTCCATTGTTTAATGGGTGTAGAGGATACAATATGCAAAGGAGAAATCAGATTGTGTGGCAAAAGCTGATGGGACTTTTGATAAGAAGAAGAAGCAAGAAGACAAAGGTGATTACCAAAAATAACTATATAAAAATATTCTGTTATGGATGAAATTAGATTCATTGAGTAATATATTGAGGTAATGTTCGAAGCTATTTGACATTAAGGGAAACATAATTTAGCCATTGTAAGAATTTTGGTTGCTTTGTGCACTACTGTCAATTTCATAATTTTGAAATGTGGGACGCTCAATTAGGGTGCCATATATTAGATGTCTGAAAATCATCTCTTATAAACCATTGTAGCCCAGGCCCCCGCACCCCACCCCACGTCCCAACCCCTCTTTCTTCGACCTTTCTTTGTCCTCTAACTAATAGTATTAGTGTTAATACCTAGTCATAGCCCGTTTAGCTTTCTGCCTGCTTCATGCCAAATCAGCCATGGTATGGCGATAGCTGAAAACTTAATATCAAAATGTATACGTACTTAGTGTATACTGTGACTTCTTCATCTTACCTGGTAATATTGGTTTGGCACTGGAATGGGCATTTTCTTTTTCTTATTTTTGCTAAAATTGCATTTTTATTGTCTATTTTTTCGTCTTCCTTAAACAAACAGGAGAGAGAAAGCGCAAGGCTGAAGATTCTAAAACAAGTGCTCAATCTAATGGAGCCTCTGTAAGCTTCTTTATAATTTATAATGGAGATTGCTTTTGTTATGTTCGTTTAATGAAATAGAGATAGAAAAAAAAGGAAAAAAAAAACAAGAAGAAAAACTGTAAAATGGTATATGTTCTTTACTCGTATTTTACACTAGAGTCTTTTTTTTCCTTAATTCATTGATCTTCTTTAAAAGTTCTAAAATAGTATTGTTGGTTCCATTTATCGGTAAAGCTTGGTTCTGCAATCAAATTCGACTTAGTCTTTTAAAGAAAAAAAGGAAAAAAAAAAAAAAAAAAAAACTAGAAGAAAAACTGTAAAATGGTATATGTTCTTTACTCATATTTGACATTAGAATCTTTTTTTCCCCCTTCATTCATTGATCTTCTTTAGAAGTTCTAAAATAGTATTCAATCAAATTTGACTTAGTCTAATGTCTGCAGTAGCTGGTAGTTAGAAGTTTTTCTTTTTCCTGGTAATTGCATGGCATCTATATCTAAATCAATTAAGTTGCTTATGAGCCTGCTTGGCGAACACTTTTTTTTTTTCCTACGAATAGTTGGAAAGGCATTGTATTAATAGCTGAAAAAAATTGAGGTAGCAATATGCCTAAAGTTGCTATACTTTTTTCCATATAATTTCTTTAATTTGTCAAAATATTTATTTCCATTTTATACTTGATTTTATTAGTTTAGTACTTAATTTCTGCAATTATCAACCAGGGATTCATTCTCTTTTACATTATTTTCTATGTCTATAATGAAAATAACATAATCTTGTGATGGCTTAGTTTTGTGTTGAAGCAAGTTTGGACCTTTGTTTAACTTGCCAGTACCCCTGGGAACATTGATTTCGTTTCTTCCCAAGCCATTACAAATAGAAGTTTAATTAAAAGCAATAAAGTTGTAGTGCTTGATTTAAATTTATCCCAAGCCATAGTGTGAAAAATAGTGAAGTGGTAGAGCTTGATTTAATACTATCTCAGGCATAGTGTACATCGCCAGTTAGTAGTCAATTTTTTCCTGAATATCCTCCTTTTTCTCTTGGAACAGGGCCCGCACCAGGGTGGGAGGCAGGCTCCAGCACCAGGACCGACAGGGGAGGATTCAGGGGCACCTCCTAATAACGTGCTGTTCGTAGAGAACCTGCCACATGAGACCACAAGCATGATGCTTCAGATCCTCTTCCAGCAGTACCCTGGCTTCAGGGAGGTGTGTGCCAGGACATTTTCTATCATTTACAACCACTATCAGTTCCTATTTGTTGTTTCAATATAATTGATTGTTTGATAAATTGAGAAAATCAGGTAAGGATGATCCCAGCAAAGCCCGGCATCGCCTTTGTTGAGTTCACTGATGACTCCCAGTCAGCAGTTGCCATGCAGGCTCTTCAAGGATTCAAAATCACTCCCCAGTTCCCCATGTCTATCACCTTCGCCAAGAAATAGAAGCCTGATATCCTTATTTCTTTTTATTTGGTATTGAGGTGGTGAAGAGCTTTTAAGTTGGCACTTTTGCAAGTTGTAGTCCTGTAATTGTTAACATTGCAATTGCTGTAATCCATTTGGTAATTTTGTTTGTAGCTGGTAAATCATAGTGAAAGATGGATTCTGTTTTAGTCGGTCAATGATAAAATCCCTGAGTAGAATATGAGGCAGAGGCTGGTTTTTCTTGTTAGAGTTATAACAATTTTATTGTATCCCTTTAGGTAGCATGATTTTATATTTTAACCTTCTAATTAAGCAATTATTTACTTCATAAAGGCTGATTGAGTAAGGCTTGGGTTTTATTTTTTCAATACTTCTTTCTCTAAGGGAAGGCAGGGAGTTTGGCATTTAAAATAAATGCATACATATTACAGCTAATAAATATCAGGAGAGGAATCATCCTTCCAACAAATAGTGGAGTATAGATTATATGATGTGAAGAGATGGGAGGCTAGGAGCTATTGGTGGCGCTAATGTTTGGTTAACGATCCTAGGTATGGATGGTTAGCATGCGTTTGAGGTGGTGGTAGGAGAATTGGAACCCATGTCTAGCTCTCGCTTCAAGGCAAAGAAAAATAATGAATTTTCTCTCCACTACGAAATATAAAATGTGGAAAATTGTGAGCCCAAGTAGTTGCTGCCATGATTGTTTTTAGAGTATACGAGTTCCTGTCAATATACAGCAATATGATTTGTTTTATTTGTCGAAAAGGGGTCTAAATCCTCTGTGACAAGTGTCAACACCGTATTGTGTAATGAGTCACCAAACCCAGCCCAGTGTCAAGTTTGTTGAGCGGTGTTTCGTATTAAATTTATCCTTGTACAATTGACATATTAGTATATGACATCCGGATGCTCACTATCACAGAATTTGTTATTTGTTTACGTGATAACGCCATAACGGGTGAAGTGGTTGAATAGTTGGTCATTATAATTATTTGATATATTAATGCTTCTATGTTGACCCACAAAGATTAGAGGACATTCTCCTCTTCCTGCCTGTTAACTAAATCAGGGGATAATCTTGAAAAAAAAATTAATAATAAATTAGGCGATGTTTTCACACAGATTTTATTTTAAAAAAAAAATTAACTGGGATAGTACATGAAAGGCATGAAATGGCATCATATGGTCGGCTTCTAGCCTACTGCCAACCTAACTATTCCTTGGGCTACCTATCCTTCGTCTGTCCTGATCTGGTACAGATAACGGGATGCACAATTTTGGCATCTTGGTTCATGCAATTTTGTTTTCTTTTGATCAGCTTTTTATTTTGATTTTTTCTAAATACTTATCGGCAATACCCCCTCCTTTCGGCCTGTACAGTTCTGGTCCAGAGTTCACAAGGTAAAAAATGAATGATGTCAGAAAGAAGCGAGACTTAATTCATTTCTAACTCTTCTCATTAATATATCTTGGGACCAAATTAGCAGAATCTCATGTTTGGATATTTATTCCTTGCTTGTATTTAGGTATCTGTAGCTATACCCACCTAAACCTTACTAGTACTTCCGTTAGTTATATCTGCTCTGCTACAGTGGTTAGCACATTAATACATTACATAACACAAGTTCTGGAATGGTACATTCACTGACCGTGCACCAAGTAAATACAATGTATAAATCTCAAGCCGCTTGACCCCTGCTTGGGGCTCTTAGTTTTTCTTAAAAAAAAAGAAACTTAAGCCGCTTACATGTGGGCCCAACTCAAGTTAGGTACCATCTACGGTCGTACATAAAAGATCCATGTCCCATCATACTCTTTTATTCCTCTTCAAGTTTCTTTCTTGCTCCCCCTTCTAATACTTTACTATTCTGATGTTTTAATGAGATTTCACCATCATTAAATTGTTTGGTGGGTCCCATATGATAGACATTAACTCTCATAAATCATCTCTTCAATGACTTGGTCTCTCTCTCTCTCTCTCTCTCTCTCTCTAATCCAACTATACATGTTAGACTTCCATGTCTAATACCATAATGGCCTAAAGGGAGATAAATAAAAAGAGAAGGAAATGAATTGATGCATTTTTTGTTGGAGAAGAGATGACAATGTATGGCTACGAGATAAGGAACGAGTATGGATTGGGTGCACCAGAGCTGTACAAAACGGCCTACCAAGATGACCCAGAGGACATTCTCGAAGGAGTTGCTGTTGCCGGCCTTGTAGGCTTTCTGCGCCAGCTTGGCGACCTTGCCGAGTATGTTTATTTTGTTTATGTTGCAAATTTTTTACTCTGTTTGCAAATTCTATGCCTTTTTAGTGCAGAAGAAAACATCACCAAACAGTCAGCCTACAATTTGTTTTTCTTTATTTGTGTTCATTCTGTAATCCTTTTGGTTTCTGCGGTAGGATATGGTTTTGTTGGGATTGTTTTGTGATGATGGAGTTAAAATTGAGGCGTTGGTTGCTCTGCTTTACAAAAACAAACATATTAAAGAGTGAAAAATGAAAAAAAAAATGTTTTCCTCTTCGAAAGGAATGCTGCTTTCTATCGGTGAAATATCATTTATATATCTCTTTTGCATATAAAGTTCATATTTGAATTCTCTTAAATCGAAAGATTTATGTTTAAAACAAAAATGAAAATTCAAACAAAAGAGACTTCTACCCTTTAAAGAAAGAAGATTGTATAAAAATGGCTCCACTACTCACCAACTCCCATTAAAAAATTTAACATCAGGCGATCAATCAATTTCAAAGATTTCCATTCTAATTCAGAAAATATATGGACTTCTCTGCCTCGTTGGTAATTTTTTTCTCTGCTTGCACTGTTTTTCTCTTTTGTATGTATGCACGCAGGATGGGGTGGGGATTCCTAAATAAATTATGAGCATTAATTCTATTTATTACTCTTTCCTAGATGCCAGCAACAGAATAAGACTGACTTAGACAGATAATTCCCAACGTGTAATAGGTCAGATCAATAATTAGTTCTGCAGGGGGCGTTGAAATTTAAATCAGCCATCAAAAGACAATATATCATCATCAATAAAGCAATATATCACCATCAATAAAGTCCAGTTAGCTCAAATAAAGATAAACAATTAACATGTGTATCTAATTTGGTTTTAATTTGACAAAAACAGATATGCGGCTGGGGTATTCCACGGTTTGCATGAAGAATTAGCAAACACTGCTTCAAGAAGTCAAAGCATCATGCTTCGGGTTCAGCAGTTGGAAGCTGACCTACCAGTGGCTGAGAAAGATCTCTTTCATAACAGCTGCACTGATTTTGCATCAATCGAGGGTCAGTACGCAGAATAATTTGAATAGTCTCAGCATAGTTTCTGGTTAAGAGATTGAAGATTTGATCATTCTTTGTAATTATGTAGGAATAAGTTGGCACCTGAATCTTGAAACAGATACAAATATTGTCAGTAAAGAAGAAATGCCACATTATGTCATGGAATTTTACAAACAAAGCCGAGGTCCACCCCAGTTATTCAGGCTAGATAAGTAAGAAAACAGTTCCTCTATTCGAACTATAGCTATTAATGTATATGTATATATATATTTATTATTTTACATATATATTCTTTTGTTGTAGATTTGATAAAGCTGGAGCTGGAGCATGCTTGAAGAGACACACAGACCCATCCTTTTTCAAAGTTGATTTATCATCCTACGGTGTTACACATGCATATCAAAGAGAAACCAGAACGATTAAACAGATGGTAATTAGTTTATTTTACTTATTAACCCTGATAAAGAAAAAATGTCCTTCTGTGCAGTATAATTACGTTTGCTGTTTCTTCTGAAAACAAATTCAGCATATTGTTTTTTGTTCCAGATAAAATTAAATCCAATCAGCAGTGATATTATAAGGTCACTGAGGATGCCCAATAGTGTCTCCAGGTAATCTTGCTTCTCCCTACACTTTTTTTCTGGTCAATTTACTTCCCGTATTCTTCCTCCCATTTCCTAAAAACAAGATAACTTTCACACAGATCAGAGATGGGCACGAGGAACCAAGACTCAGATGAAATTCCTACTAGGCGTGTGAAATTAAAGCAGAAGCAATTCAAAGGCTCTTTACTGGGCCAAATGGAAAATCTACTTGAAACTGAATCACCAACCTATGAAAATATTTCTAGAGGCAGCTCACACATAAGCACAGAATTCGAAGAACCAAAACAATTTTTCACCTCAGTTGAAAAAATCAGCACCAATACCTCTCATAAGCGCTTAATAAGCTTAGGCTCTCTCATAAATCATAGCCCTAACAGACAGGACACATCTAGTTCCGACGAAAATGATGATTCCCCCTCCAGTGAACTCCTGTCCAGCTCTTCAGCCACTCAACAATATCAAATAGGTTCTCCTACCAACCAGGATACAGAATCTGGTGAAAACTCTGACGGGTATATTTCTGAAGCAACTGCTAGCGAGGTGGAGTTCATGGATGCTCTGACTGAGACGGTGGATTCTGAGGTGGAAACTGATTCTGATAAAAAAGAGAAACATAACCCCTCACTTGTCCACGCAGAATCCAGAAAGTTCTCCTCTGAGGGTAAAGAGGTAAAAAAGGATTCTACTTTGTTTAGGTCAAAAAGTTCGTGCAACACAGATGAAACTGAGCAAGTTCCTATAACACCAGTTGCTGGAACTGAAGATACTAGTGCTCCTATTTCTGATGGAGATCTTAGGAAAAACATACATGACACGGAACCACCGTATGAGAAGTTTTCATTTAAGAAAGTGGCCTCAAAGAAGGTGAGCTATGAAGAGAATGAATATAATCCAGTCACAACAAATGAAATAAATGGGGCAAAAGCAACCCCAAAACTTCAAAAAGATTCATTTTCACACTCTCTTCGCCACATGGCGAAGCAACTTCTCGAATTAAAACAAGACTTAACAGAAGAAGAAGAAGAAGAAGAAGAAGTAGATTCACAAGATTTGGAAGAAAATGAGGATGAGTTTTTATTTGACAGAGCAGATGTTCAGGAGTCTGGTATTGTTGAAAAGGATGAGTATATAATTGAAAGAGTGGAATCTGGTAATTTTTCAGAGGTAAATCAAGCTGAAATCAACAGTATTGCTGCTTCTCTAGGAGAAGATCAAACTGATTTAACTTCTCAAGATAATGATTTGCATGGGTTTCAGAATATAAAAACTATTAAATCTGAAGAGTCAAATACAAGTGAAGAACTGGGTGAACATGAGGTACATATAAGTTCAGATGCCAAGAAAGATGGTGAGAAACGAGGTGAGATATTAATGAATGACACAGTTTCCGAGAACACGAATATGGACAGAATTGCCAATAATGAAATATCACAGTCTGAAAACCTAAACTTGATCAAGATGGAAAAGTTGGATTGTGGAGAAGATTTACATGCAGATAAGACGTCTGTAGAATTAACTAACATGGGAAATGGTGAGGATACAGAGAAAACAGTGAGCGACATTATGGTGTCAGAGCCCCAAAATATAACCTTGGTCGAAAAAGAACAAAAACTGGCTGTAAGTGAGACACATTTAGATTCCAATGGTATGCAACATGATGATGCGATCCAAGGTCATGGTACAGTAACCAAGACGTCTGTCAAGGAAGAAGTATTTTATACTGAAATGCCAGATGATCAGAATGAATGCTCTGAAGAAGGGGAAGAATTTTGTGAAAGTGATATTAATATGGATACAGATGGCGTGCAAAATGTGACGAAAGAAACCGAGATGATAGTCAGTGAAGAGATGCTTGACAGTGATATCTCGGAGTCTGAAACCCCAAAATCAAATGAATACAAACAGTATGAAAGAGAGATACATATTGGATCGGATGATAACAAGATCCAAGGTCATGGTACAGTAACCAAGACGTCTGTCAAGGAAGAAGTATTTTATACTGAAATGCCAGATGATCAGAATGAAGGCTCTGAAGAAGGGGAAGAATTTTGTGAAAGTGATATGAATGTGGATACAATTGGTGTGCAAAATGTGACGAAAGAAACCGAGATGATAGTCAGTGAAGAGGTACTTGACAGTGATATCTCGGAGTCTGAAACCCCAAAATCAAATGAATACAAACAGTATGAAAGCAAGATACATGTTGGATTGGATGATAACATGAATGAAACATATGAGATACCAGTTGATGGTACAGAAAATGAAATTTTGGTTGAGGCAGAAGATTTCAACTCAGACATTGAAGAAGTCCCAGTTGTAAACTCAATCAAAACAGAAGAAGAATTTATTCAAAATGAGATAGACACATGGTCATATGAAATGCAGCTTGGTCAGAAACTATATGAGTTACCGACAATTAGTACAGTTGATGAAAATTTAGTCACAGCAGAAGCCATGCAAGAAAATTTGTTGCAACAACAAAACTCTTATTATGGAGATGAAACTCAAATTCCAGCAAGCAAATATTCTATAGATGAAGTGAAAACCTTAGGTGGAAACTTAACTGAACCATGGAACTCAGGCATAGGGGATGTTTTATCGGTCGAGGCTTTAGTAGACCGCTATGAGCTTCTAGAAGGAGAGGCTCGAGCTACAGAGGTCAACCTGATTTCACCTCGACCTCTAATCAAAGAAAACATTCTGCTAGAAGCTTTAATAAATGATGAAGAGCTTTTAGAAGAAGATGAAAGAGAAGAAGACGAAGTTCAAGCTGTACCAGTAGCTTCAGTTCCTCTAGAAGAAATAGAAGAAGCATCTGCTGAAGCAGATTCAGCGATTCCTGTTCCTGGGGATCCAGTAACAGTTTTGGACGCTGGAGTTGAAGATGAGGTGGTTATTCCAGTTGGAAGCAACCTTGAGGTAATTACGTTGCCTGTAGACCAAGTAATAGATTTGGATCCTGGAATCCATGATGTGGTAGTAAATCCAGTTGCATGCAACCCTGAGGTAACTGCAGTTCCAGTAGACCAAGTAATAGGTTTGGATCTGGGAATTCAAGATGTGGCAGTAACTCCAGTTGCATGCAACCCTGAGTTAATTCCAGTTCCCATAGACCGAGTAATAGATTTGCATACTGGTATTCAAGATGTGAAAGTAAGTCCAGTTGCATACAACTCTGAGGTAATTCCAGATAGAGTCGTGCTTTTCCCACCTATTCCAAGCACTGCACCAACTTACAATGCAGCACAAGAAGAAGGAGATGTCGCACCACCACTGCCGCCGCTTCCACCAATACAATGGCGAATGGGGAAACCTCAGATGGGTCCACTTCACATAAGTCCAATGGCCCCACCCCAATTCAGCAAATTTGGCCCTCTGCCCAGTTTTGACAAATTGGGCAAACCACCAAGGCCGAAACCATCAAAGGGAGCTAAAGATAGACAATTACAATTACACAATGCTCAAATTGAACAGACGGGAGAAAACTACGAATTGTTAACTAAAAATGAAGAAACCAATAACAGTGTTATGCTTCCAAGCTTGGAGAATAAAGCACCAACAAACCAGGTTGTTAGTGTTAAAGAAAAACCAAACCGGGCTGTTATTGCTGAAAAAAATCCAGCAAGTGATGAAACAATACAAAAAAGGGAGGAAGTGCCAGCTGAAGAATTGGCAGTACAAAAAGTAACCTTGTTAACTGGGGATGGCAAGTTTAAACGAGAAATGGAGGAAGAACCACGGAAGAAGACACCACCAGTTCCTGCACCGCCTAAGTATCCCTTGTTTCAAATCACATCTCATGATAATAGCATGGTTAGTATCATCTTCCTTTTGCTACCTCAACTGTATTACAGGTTTTACAAGTTGTTTATTTATATTTAATTGCCGAGTCGCAGCTGAAGAAAGCACCCTCATTGATTCAACCTGCTAACAGATTGATCACACCTTCAATGTTAGAAGAGATTAAAAACAAGGTAAGTATTAAAAAACATAATTTTTTTCTTTTAAGGTTTTGACTTTTGAACATACATGGTACTTCAACTTTCTTTTTGTGTGTGTATTTGTTACTTCTTTCGCAGTCGTGCACTCTAAAACCAGTTATGGTAAGGAAGCCGAATTTTATGGCTCCATACAGTAGAACAAACTTGAAGGTAGCCGCCATGTTGGAGAAAGCTAATGCAATCCGTCAGGTCAGTCACTGTGACCATTAGTATAACCATTATTACTAATAATTCTAAATTTAGGAGCACCGTCGTCACATCACCTGTACTTTTTCACTTTGGACAATTAGCCACAGAGTTCTGTTTTTTGACAATCACACTGCAATGCAATCCATTAGGATATCTTCAACTTCTTCTGAAAAAAATGACCAAAATAACCCCAATTTTCAGTTTGCAATACTGTAGTATGGACATGCATTCAAGCAAACAGCAACCTAATGAGCATTCACGTAATTAAATTAAATAAGATTGCTTTGCTTTAGCTGAAAAAAAATTAAAAATACTACAATGTAAATAAGCAATACTATATCAACCATATTAAACTCAAAAATAAAAAAGGAAACAAAAGATACTTTAGTTTAGTTTGAAAAGGCTAAATCATGACAATTGATTATTCCAAAAAATTTGAGATAGTTAGCAACTGTAAAAGCTGATGGTCTTTGAACAATTTTATCAAACCAAATCATAAATTGGATGAATGGTGATTGGTAAAATTTTAATCTGGATTGGTTCCAACTTCCAAAGCAGCCTTATTTATAATTTATATAAATTCTCAACTTACATTAAAATGCAGGCTGTGGGAAGCGATGACAGTGATAATGACAGCTGGAGCGAGTAAGAGAAATCTCTTAACATTGTCAGGATTATAGGAGAACAATGAAACTCGGGAAATAATTTGACTTGCCAGAAGCAAAAATGTGCCAAAGGTTGTCAGAACCTCACTTTTTCTCATTTCTCTGTGTTTCCAAAACTTCCTTGTAATTAGCTCTGATGAGAAGCAGTTGTTTCGACAGGAGTCTTGTATATGATAGACTAGCTTGGTTTTTGTTGGAAACAAGTGTACAAATTGTGATTGGAAATCTGAGGGAACGAATAAAGAAACAGTGATTGTTAATGCTTCACAATGAAGCTGGAGACTTCAACTGAACTGATCTTAAATCATCTTATATTAGCATCCTTTCTTTCGGTGTAACTAACAAATGATTTTGACAGATTTGAATCCGGATGATTGTGATCATCGGAAATAGAAAAAAAAAATGAAAAAAGAACGAGAATCAGGCATCAGAGGTGGGGGAATCAGAGATCATAAGCTCAATGGGGAATCGTATCCTCTGCTCACCTTTAAAAGGTGAGCAGAGTGCCAACCTATTGTCTGAACGGTTGGATGAAGATCCAACGGCGCGCACAGATAAAGGAGATTACACGCTGAAATCTACCCCTGCCCGATTGCCCGAGTTTGCGTTTCCCTTAAAAAAAAAAAAGAACATCGTGATCTTGCTCTCTCCGCTCCTCTCGAAGCATATACAAACATTGACTAAATGCGTATACAAACATATTAAAGTGTACAAGCATACAATATAGCTAACAGTTTGTATCAACTTAATATCCATAGTTGAGATCTAATTTTTTTTTTTTTCAAATTTCTTTATCGATAGTTACTACTTCCAGCTTTTACCAGAAAATGATGTATTAAATAATTCGATTGAATTTTCTTGCAGATAATGCTTGGATTATTATCGTTTTATTTCCCTTTATATGTTTCTAATCTCAATTTAGTACACCAACATCTAACTTTGTTCAATTTTGCTTTGTTTCATGGCTCTCTGTGCAATGGTATATTTAAAATTGAACTGTTTTAGATTGGCATAAATCAAAATTTTCCTATTAAATAATATTTCAATCAAATATCAATTTATCTTTATATTCTACATTGCACACCATAACAGAATCTATACCAACAATAGTTTTATTTCTTGTTGCCTCAACATTATCACATACAAATTGAAGTCAAAAAAGAAAAAAAAAATAAAAACTAAAACTTTATGTTTAAACTACATAAACATGCTTGAAATTGCAAACAGTACTTTACTCTAATATGCATCTAACATCCAACATTTTTAATTCATATCCAATAATTGCTTCTTATATAACTTGCTGAAATAATCCTCCTCCAATGAAATCTTTCTTTTGGCTCTTTTATTGGAAGAACTACCACAGCTTGAATTTGCAATAAAGTTTTTGACATTTGTTGGCATGTCACGGCTTTCCCACCTTGCTTCATCATTAGAAAATGGTATTATTACAAATTTTCTCTTGTTCAATTCTGATTCTCTCTCTCATTTCTTGAGGTGTTTCAGACTCATCTCCTGTTGCAAGATCAGCACCATATAGTTTCTTTAAATTGTCATAGTTATAGACAGGCTTGTTCCTCCATAAGGTTGCCCCAGGATCAGCCTACACAAGGAAAAGATAAGTTGCAAAGACAACGAAATATAATCTAAAATAACTATTTATAAAGGACCTTAATGACAGTTTATATTGAAATTGTTCTAAAACACCATATTCTGGTAAATCAATTTGAAGCCGCCTGCTTTATCATCAGGTGAAAGTACAAAAATTACAAACCCAAAAGAAATAGTCTGAACTCAATTTTACATCATTCAAGCAATAACTAAAGTTGTAAATTTTCTGAAAAGTTCTATTTTTAAAATAAAGGACAAAAATGTTGTTCTAGTACATCTCTCTCAGTCTCTCTGATGATTCATCTTCTGTCCAAACCAATGATATTGGGATTATTTTAATATATAATATACAATAATTGCTTGCAAATATGATATGAAATTAAGTTAATGCTAAGACAAACAGAAGTTGCCTACAAGAATCAAAACTAGGTTGGTCTTTATAATTGCTAAATTAATCGTGCTTCAGACCTGCTGTTTATACTGAGCGAATTTTTTACTTCTTTTATTTCTGAAATTTACTAGTTGGAAAGATGTCTTTTATGTGTCTTAAAAGAATGCATCAACTATATTGTTGTTGATTAAACCAATTAATTTAATCTCGAGCGAAATAATTTCATTCCCACTACTAGACCAGACCAGACCAGACCCAATTTAGACCAGACTCCAATTTGTACAAAAGTTTCGTAATTTATCATAGAATTTGTAGAAGAATTACAAAATCAAAGAAGAAGAGAAATGGAGGCGCTTAATTACTTCTGGATAGCCTTCACAAGTGCAAATATAGAGACAATTAAAATTAAATCACAAAAGTCCACAAGTTTAGAAATTAGCCTGGAAGTTCAGAGCTCAGAAATTACCTGTCCAGATCGAGAAACAAGGGATCAAGACTCAATTGAAGCTAGTTTAGGCTTGGTTGCACCGATTCAGCCACAATCGAATCTAGGGTTTAGGTTTTGGCGTCGACCAATCCGACCTCAATCAGTCGAATACGAGCTAAACGAAGCGGAGGAACGAAATGATTGTATCTAACAAGCACATCCAGTGCTAGAATAGCTCAAGACGTGTAGGAGAACATTGCGTTTGCGATCGTATGACCTCTTGTTCGAGAGGAGGCGGAGGCAGATGTGTAGATCCAAGGCGAGCCGAGAGGAGAAAGACTGAAAGAGGTGCTTCGAGAGGAGCGGAGAGAGCAAGATCAGAGACGATGTTCTTTTTTCTTTTTAAGGGAAACGCCAACTCGGCAATCGGGCAGGGGTGGATTTCAGCGTGTAATCTCCTTTATCTGTGCGCGCCGTTGGATCTTCATCCAACCGTCCAGAAAATAGGTTAGCACTCTGCTCACCTTTTAAAGGTGAGCAGAGGATACGATTCCAGCTCAATGGAGTAGTATTAGTCAGGCCCATTTTCAGCCCATTGGCAACTTTCAGCAGGCAAAGCCTCTTCACCGTCTTTAACGGAATCGTCTTTACACTGTGTTTGGATTAAGTCTCCAGATCACGACGTCGATAGAATCTACATGCTGCTTTTTTGGATTTTTGTTATTTGCTGTGCGGGTTGGCAGCTTGGATCATTAGAAGGTTAATAATCCCCACCTGCACTGAAGTTTGTGCTGCACTTTTGAAATATAATGAAATTCGGTGAAGTTTTGTTAATTGTTATTGATAATTTGACGCGCAGAAGTAAAATATAAATTAAAGATATAAATAAGAGTAAAATATAAAATAAAAGATTAAAGATAAAAATGACACGACACGTACATTCGTATTGGCACGACATGACTACATTACATTATTGTGTTGTGGTGATTGCCACCTGACCCTCAAAAAAAAAAAAAAAAAAAAAATACATTATTGTGTTGTGTTATAGTAGTGTCGTATTAAGTCAATGGAAAATTGACATGATTGAATACGACACGATTCTCTATGCAACATAAAACGAACACGACACGAGTCCAAATTAACAAGACACGTCAACACAAATTTTGAATATTGATTATATAATAAAATTAATATCTTAAACTTAATTTGTAACGATACATCATATTATTTACCATCATTTGACTTATAATTCTCTTATTTAATCATCATGCCTCATTAAAAAATATTAATAAAAATTCTAAACTCAACTAAATAATCAAGGGAAAAAATGGTACAATTTAGTAATTTTTTCCCTCTATTTTTTATAATTTTTTACAATTTTTCAGGGAAAAAAAAAATCTGAGACGAAGCTAGTACTGTACTAGATAACCAGCGTTCCAACTCCGTATCAGTGGCGCCCCAGCATTCCCGTCTCAGCAGGCAGCAGCTCCTTCAAACCGGAAAGCCGCAAACGCTATGCTCACATCTCCACTGACGAATCATTTGGCGCGAAGCCCTCCATTCTTTCGAAAATTACATCTAAACCCAATTTCCCATTTTATGGGCAGGACGACGTGTCGGACGACGACCTTCTCAACCTACGCTCGCGCAGTCGCCGCTCGGATCCACAATTCTCGCAAGAATCCGCCTTCTAAACCCAAACCCAAATCCAAACCCGTTATCTCCGCCCCTTCTCAACCCACCACCGCCTCGTCGCCCGGAGTGCGCGAACGGAGAATGGAGACTCATATCGCACGTGAGGAGCGCGTGCCTCTGTCCGTCGTGGTGTCTGACTGTGTCAGGCGATGGTTTGAAGATACGCTCGTCGAGGCTTCGAATGGAGATGCATCCATGCAAGTTTTGGTAGCTCAGATGTATCGTAGTGGATATGGTGTTGCCAAAGACGAGCGACTGGTGAGATTTTTGGTTAATTTCTTTTCTAATCTTTTGTTGTTTCTGTGTTTTTGCGTAATTAGAGGTCAATATGTCCTGAGGTGATAAAGAAATCTTCTGCATTGTTCGAAATTATATATATTATGATGTTATCTGTTATGGGTCATTCAGCTTTTTGAAATCAGGTTTCAAGGTCTTGAATTGTTCTTGTTTACCAGTATAAGAGGGTGAAATTGAGCAAATGATACATTGTATACTAGCCTAAGATACTTACATAATCTGTAGTAAATTCATTGAAGAGAATATGATACATTGTACCTTACACTAACTACATCTAAAAGAACTAAGTGTGTCTAATTACTGCTAATGCTTGTATCTGCTGAAGACTAAGTGCTGCTAGCATTTGTATCAGCTGGGCTAATATACAATAACTTCTGGTGTTTCAAGTATTTGGAGTACTAATAGAAGGAAAAAAAAAAAAACATGACTTGTACTTCTTATTATGCCTAATGGGGCACTCTTAGGTATTGCAAAAAAGGGTTTACTTCACTTGAATTCAAGTTGAATTAAATTGGGTTATCTGCTTCTTATGAGAACCCATATATAGTGAAGTTTGATGCAATAAATTGTTCTTTGATGTGATATTCCATCTGGATAGTCATTAATAGATTAAATTCCTTTTCCAGGCAAAGAAATGGATTAGGGAAGCATCGAAACATCGATCTTCAGCTTCAAAGGATGGTAAAGAGCATCCAGGTCAGTTTACTTCACTTGAATGCATCTTTTAAGTGTGTCTCTCTTTATGTTGATTCAAGAAGAGTTCTCAGTTACTATTGTCTACATGCTTCCAGTTACATGCCAATTTAGCCTCAATTAGAGTCAAACATGAAAGGAAAAATTTGGGAGTTAAAATTTGTCATACTGGTATATGTCTTAGTGCTGAGACCAGTCAAAGACAAAATACAGAGGTAAAATTTTGGTTTTACAGGCATATGTATTAGTTAGATCAGTATATGTGTGTCTTGTGCTGGAATGGGTCTCGACGGAAGATATCTGATGATAATACTTGGGTAAACCAGAAAAGGGTATTCTCTCCAGAGAAAATAATCATACTTAAGAGGGCCTATTAGTTACAGCGTTTCTTTTTTTTATATATACTTGAATAGGATACATTGGTAGCGAGTCAGATTCTGATAAGGTGGAGGAAAGTGGCAAGCAATAACCACAGATGCAAATCAACTTGAGATTGGTTGACAAAATAACTTTGCTGAGGTATACTATCTCATCTCAATGTAAGACAAGTTTGTTCAAATCTTTGGATCTACCTGTTTTCAAAAGAGAACATGCTCCACTCTCCTCCTACATACACAGAGACACAAGAAAAGGAAAACTAAAAACTAAAACATGGCTTTTACCTCACACACAAAAAAAAAAGGAATTTTGTACTGATCCGGTATTTCAAGTTTCTGCTAACATTGTGTCGGAGTTGCCATCTTTTGTTACTTTTTTTGGTTATATCAAGTGTTGTGTCGGTTGGGGTTTGTGGCAGGGTTTCAGTTTGAATTTCTTGGATCTAGATTTTTGTTGGATTTGGGTCAGGCTCATAGATAGGTCAGGTTTAGGTTGGTCATTATTGGTCTGCAGTTCAAAATGTTCAGAGATGGTTGTTTAAGTTTCACCCTTTCCTGGGGTAGCATATCTGGCTGTCTGTCCATAATAAATCCATCTAGAGTTCATTTAATGTTTTCCTATTTAATAGCATTTTTCTTCTTATATGTCAGATTTTTTACTTCCTGCACCAGATTCAATTCTTCCCTTTTGGTTCTCTGGAATAACATGGCTGTGGCACTATCTCAAATAACTTACAATTTTGTACTTCTGCAAGGACAACTACATTTTTCTTGTTTTGAGCTTTATTTTTTTAGTCAGTGTCACCATCCAATTGTCTGTGATTAAGCAAGTGTAATGTTTTTAAACCATAATTTATTAATTTTTTCAACAATTGGCTTTCTTGAAGTTTCAGTAACCAAGTATGATTCATGCTATCACGAGCTTTGGAATTTTGATCTTTTTTGAAGTTTTTTATTTTATCCTGTTCAAGACTTGACTGCTTTTATGTGAAGATTGAGGGAAATACCAACATTCAACCTGCTATAATCCCTCGTTGGCAGGTTCGGGTTGTGTAGGGTTGATCTGTTATGGTTGGGTCGGTAATTGACATCCCTTGAGAGTTGAGATAGGCGATGCCAGTACACTGTACACTGTCAGATGATAGGTATAATCACATTATCAAGTCCACAAGCATATGTTTATAGTCTAACCACAGACCTATCTAATTGTATAAATTAGGCAAAAAGATGCATTCTGACATGGCCAGTATGAGTTTGGCAGGAATATTTTTCATGATCACGTTTCTTCTAAATTCCTTGTAGTCTACACGCAATAATAGAGTCCCATTCTATTTTCTTGACAATCAGCTTCTCTAGTTGGGAAGTGCTTGTGTTGTGGATTAGATTTAACCAAATAGCCTTGGTGGATTTATACCTTCGCTGAATAGTAGGTATTCAGCAAAATTCTCTATGTTTCATGTTCCAAAACAGTTCATTATTTTTTGGCCACTCAAAATTCTTTTTAAGTATGGAGCAAAAGTATATAATTTGGTTGTATTAAACATTTCATATAGACTTTCAGAAAACTTAGGCTGGATAAATTATTTTTTTTAATGGGGTCAATTCATACAGACTTTATCAAAGAAAAAGCAACATAAATCCAACATAGCAACCTTAGTAACAGAAAACAAGATTACAACATTTGATTTTAGTTAACTGGACCGGTTTAAACTGCTGAATATGGCAATAATCCCTATGATTATCCGCTTTAAATCATCTTATAATTTGAAATTTTGAATTAATTTGATCATGGTGATCAAATCCCACCGGCTTGAGTATGTGTGAGAAATTGATGAGATCCTATGTAAAAAAATAATAATAAATAAAATAAAACAAAATAAAATATTATTGTACTCTATATGCCGTCATCCCGATTCATAGCCGGTATCTGGAAAAGACACAGTACTCGTTGCGTTTGTAAAGTCTTATGACCTTATATAATATATACTTGTTATTGATATACATACTATCAATAAGGTTAATTCAAGTATCAGATATCATTAATATTGAAATGTCAAAATAAATCTTCTACTAAAAACTAGAACAAGCGCAGGTTCCTATGTCAACTAGACATGCAGAAGATATTTCTTGTTTCACTTATTTATGTAGGTTGACAATGTTGACATTTATTGTACAACACTCCTACGTTATAGGGTCTATACAAACACAAAATACATTCTATATAGTATAGGCTGAATATTTTAAAATTTTATTTGTCAACACTAAGAAAACAAATCCAACAATCAATTATATCGCTTACAAAGAAACTCTTAAATGTCGTCCGCTTATTACTCGACATAATAAACAAATAAAAAAAATGCTTATGCCATGCAATTGACTTCATCAGCTGTTATTTGTCACTTAGTTCGTTGTCTTGCTGGATACCTTACCGTCCAAAGAAGTTATGACGGCTATGATACGTATCTTCTGATTATCTATACGCTTGGATAATATACATGGTGTTTTAATAATGGGAACAGGACCCCAGGACACCAAGAAAAGAAATAGAGAAAAAGAAAACTGTGTCACTTTCTGAGAGCGCAAGATGGATAGCACCAGGATCCTCGGCAGTCAAAAAAATGACTGCCGAGAGCAGTTCTTTATATTTTTTTTTAATATTTAAAAATTTTAAAATTCAACTGTCGAATCCAAACCATTGATTTTGTTTAATTTTACGGGCGATGCGTTTTCATATAAGTTTTATAAAATTTCGAATTGATTTGATACTCGATTAAGTGCTCTACAAATGAACGTATTAGAATTAATCAAATCAGGTTCGTTCATTTGTTGAGCACTTAATCGAGTATCAAATCAACTCTAAATTTTATAAAACTTATATGAAAACGCATCGCCCGTAAAATTGAACAAAATCAACGGTTTGGATTCGACAATTGAATTTTAAAATTTTTAAATATTAATAAAAAATACAAAGGAATGCTCTCGCCAGTTATTTTTTTGACTGCCGAGGATCTGTGTCCAAGATGGATAAGGATGCTACCTAGAAACAAATCAGGTTAATTATAGTCTTATAGAGAGTCTTTTTGACAGCTCACGTGGGGCACGCCGCCTTCGCACCCAAGAAACTTGAGGCTAGATTTTTTGCACCATAATCATATACTTAGTACTGACGAAAATGTTTAAAGGAAATACATGTAGTTGTTTTGCTGAGAAATTATAGAAGAGAACAGTCTTATTGAAATCATTATTCATATATTAAACCGAATTATTTGATGATAATCAATTTAAATAAGATGAACACTCAAGTTAGTAAACTAAATGTAACTTCTATTGTGAAGATTTTAAAAGTTTAAAATACATGTATTGGTTGCTTCGGTCCGAATTATTCAAATTTCTTTTTTTATTAATGTTTTTCCTTCTTTAAACACTTTTTGTCGAACTGGAAAAAATAATAAAAAAGAATTTAAATAATAATAAATAAATAAACCGTTAATATGTGTCAATTCAATGGTATCGAGATGGTACTGGTGAGAATATTGATATATTAGCTCTCTATTTTATCGCTACTATAACATAGATTTAAAATGCATGAAAATAAATAAAATTATAGATATGTTAGGATATAGTATTACATGGTGCAATATGAAAATTATTTGGTCAACAGTCTATATAATAAGATCAAATTATAATAAGACTGTAAAAAAAAATTTTGAAGATAAGATGGGTCAAGTCTTCCAACCTATTTCGAAATTAAATGTCATAAATGACCCCAGTCAGATTTTGAACCCGTAAAAAATTTTAACGGATGACAAGTTAGTACTTTTATTATACTAAAATTTTAAATCATAAATTAATATTCACCTCTAAGTTTTATTTGGATAGTTTATACTCAAATCCGATCCGTATGCATTACAATTAACGCTGTCAAAGATTACAAAAGATACAAAGAAACAAAACCATGGATTACAATATCATTGCCCAACTCAAATTACGAAAGGCACAAGATATCCTCCATACTGCAAATACACAAATGCTAGAAAGAAATATTCTAATAATAAGGTCGGAAGTGCAGGATATTCAAAGAGCTTTTCAATTAATGTATCCATAACAAAGGGTATGTCATTTTTCAAATGAGATTGCAATTAATATAACATAATCCTTTCACTGATTGATGTATCTTATTCCTTATTTAATAGTTTGTATACTTTATTATGAATATGACAACATTAATTAACGAGAGTCCGGAATGTTTGTCATGTAATTTCATTAGGTGCCATTTAATTGATGTCATATACATTGAACCATGTCAAAGTGTCAAATAGACAAGGATATTGGACCCATAAAATGTAATTCTTTACTTTTTATAATTCGAAGGTTTCAAATGTGATTTAGCTCGTTCAAAGTTGACAAGCGCAAAAAAAAAAAAAAAAAAAAAAAAAGAAAAAAAAAGAAAAAACAATTTGAAACAACAAATAAAATTATAACGAATGTACTTTTTCTAGAACTGTAACTGAAATGAACAGGAAGAAGCAGCGGCGGCGGCAGCCAACATTCCGTTTCTTCGAATCCTATTTTATAGCCATTAATTAATAATTTTGTCAATTATCTATTAACATTGATCATTGTTTTACTTTGCATGCTTTAATGCGTATTAAAATGAAACCAATATAATATTATTTTTTTAATACATGTACAGAATATAATGATTATTTTCCATATATTATGTTGTCATAATATTTCCTAAAAACCCTATCACTAAAATATAATAATGGCTCAAAAAATTTGTTTTGAGCTACCCACTTTGTTATTATCAGGATCAATCCGAACCTTTCTAATTTCACTCTCAAGCTCCAATAATTCTGTGGAAAAATAAATCGGCTTTGATAGCAGCACTTAACTATATTAGGCTCTCTTAATTACATATTAGTTAATAATTAATAAATCAAAATGACCGGTTTGCCTTGTGAGTTGTTGTTCTTTCATCCATTTCATTTATACTTTTAAGCCTGCATAACAGAGAAAAAAGAGAGATGAGATGACATCATGAAACCCATATCCGTGTGGGCCCCACCCTTTAATGCTTACAAACCATCATATGTCACTGCATTTATTAATTAATCCCAAGGGTCTGTATCTATCTTTTCAGCTATAAAATCTTTAGAAGACAATAAAACAGGTAATTAAGTACGGAAGCACGGGCACGGAGTTGGTTGGAATTTTTGCTTAAGAAATCCAAAAATAAATAGAAATTTAGCATCAGGCCTAGTGCATATAAAATTTTACAAAAGTGGTCTAATACAGGCCGCCATTTCAATTGGCGGCCAGGTTTTGCCACCTGGCAGCGCCACGCAGCACGCCATCTCAGCAAGATCCGAAAATATAGATTTTTTTCTTCCTGGCCGCCATTTGGAACGGCGGCCAGCATTTTTTGCGCACTGTGTCGTATTTTAAGTGTATTTTTCTCATACGATGTCCGATTTGGATGATTTAAATTGCGTTGGAAACTTAAGAAAAAGATCTACAACTTTTATGTTTTGAGTATCTTCCAATTCGAAATTTATAATAATCAAAACTTCAACTAAACATGACACATACGTTCTCACGAACACTTACAACTACCTTTCAATCATCATCTATTACGAATTGGAAGATTCTCAAAATAGAAGAGTTGTAGATATTTTTCTTAAGTTTTAAACAAAATTTTAATCATCTTAATCGAGTATCGTATGAGAAAAATACACTTAAAATAAGAAACAATGCGTGATAGTTTGAAAATAATGAATAATTTAATGAAAATGCAATAAATAGTATACAAATAGTTTTATGCCAATTTAGGTATTATTGATATTTAAATGTAAAATAAAATATTATTTATAATAAATACAAATAAAATTCATATAGGACCGAGATCTGCGCTATACACCATCTCAAAATATTCTATTTTCTAGCACTTAACATTAGGTAGATTGCACAGTTTTTGATGTGTTAAAAATGACTTTCTTGGTATTTTTTTTTACAATTTATTGCGATAAAATGTCTTGTCCAAAAATTTTAAAATTTTAGGACATGAAAATTTTAAAATGTCTTGTCCAAAAAATTAAAAATTTTAAAATTTTTAATTTTCTTAGTTATTAATTAAGTTAAGTTATGTTTAATTTCTTATGATTTGCTTGTTTAATTTGATTACTTGAGTTTAATTATTGATTACATTGATCGTCTCGTTAAACAAGGGCACGTTTAATAGTTAGGACATAAAATTGTTCTGAATAATCTAAACTTAGTTATTAAAACTATTAGGTTGAACCAGGAAATTTTATAATTTTTATAATTTTAAATGAGACATTATAACTAAAATTTTATAATTTTTAAATGAGACATTATATCCAATGTTGAGTGTTAGAAAATCGAATCTTTTGAGATGGTTAAGCGGAGGATTAGGGACATAAAAAGAAGATATGCAGGTCTAACTGCGAGACATCGATATACCTGTGGAAAAGTTTTCCTAACTTATTAAGAGAAAGATCTTTCAAAAGCCCTCTCTTCAGACGAATTTAGCTACGTGACCAAATTTTCCTGTTATGAATACTTTCTTTCTTCTTCATTCGTGAAAGGAAAGTTTTTTATAGTGCGAATCTCGGCCCTATATGAATTTTATCTGTGTTTATTATAAAAAAATAATTTATTTTGCATTTAGATATAAATAATATCTAAATTAGTATAAAACTATTTGTACACTATGTATTGCATTACCATTTAATTATTCATTGTTTTCAAACTATCAAGTATTGTTTCTTATTTTAAGTGTATTTTTTTCATACGATACTCAATTAGGATGATTCAAATTTTATTGAAATCTTAAGAAAAATGCCTACAACTCTTCTATTTTGTGAATCTTCCAATTCGTAATGAATGATGATTGAAAAGTAGTTGTAAGTGTTCGTGAGAACGTATGTGTCATGTTTAGTTGAAATTTTGATTATTATAAATTTCGAATTGGAAGATAATCAAAACATAAAAGTTGTAGATCTTTTTCTTAAGTTTCCAACGCAATTTGAATCATCCAAATTGGACATCGTATGAGAAAAATACACTTAAAATACGACATAGTGCGCAGAAAATGCTGGCCGCCGTTCCAAATGTCGGCCAGGGAAGAAAAAAATTCATATTTCAGACCTTGCTGAGGTGGCGTGCTGCGTGGCGCTACCAGGTGGCAAAGCCTGGCCGCCAATTGAAATGGCGGCCTGTATTAGGCCACTTTTGCAAAATTTTATATACACTAGGCCTGATGCTAAATTTCTATTTATTTTTGGATTTCTTAAGCAAAAATTCCGAGTTGGTTAGCTCCAGTTACTCCTCTCCAGTCGTATGTTACTGGACTTATCATGCCCCCAAAGCCTCAATACATTCCAATTCAGATTTCAAGATATTTAGAACGATTATATTTAACTGACATAAGATGTCACAAGCTTTTATATTAATATTTTATAGTGTAAAATAAATTTTAACATGTGATAAGTACGGGTTTTCTCCCAAAGAATTTCATAATGTTTTGACTTTGTTTCACATAAAAGCAATAATTTATTAAATGAACGAGTCAAGTTATTGCACTAAAATTTAAGTGCATTTGTTTCCGATACTTTTGATCTTGCACAATACGAGCCCCAAAAATAATTTTAAACTTATGTAGGTGCATCTCTCGTAAAAATCCAACAGTTCCCTTGTTGTTTGGAATTTCAATTTTAATATATATGGAAAGGAAAGCTACAGAGGATTTCATGAAATTCGATCATACCTTAATGTGAAAATTTCAAATGATCAATTTGAATTTTCAACCCAATCTCTATATTGAATTCTCCTTGCCTATGGGATTTTAAAATTTTGTTTGAATTTTTAAGTATTATTTTTTTTTGAAATTTTTAAAATAGCTATCATTGAAGGGTCATAACTAATTAGAAATATTTCTTAATTTTTTTTTAAAAAAATTAATTTGGCATGCAAAGAGTTTTCAATATAAATATCACATTAGACGGTTTGTATCAATCATTGGACTTTGGAGATATATTGAGATATGGTTGAATTTGACAGAGCCCTCTGACCATATAGCTTTGATCTTAGAATTAATTCCTCATTTAAAAAATTAAATAATTGCACAAAGATAGTGATTTTAGAATTGTAAAAGTAACATAGTGTTGAAAATTCTTTTTGAAACTGTGTAAAAAATACTGCTAGTTTTATGTTTTTCTAAATAGTAAAAAATATTAATGCTATTCCAATGAAAAAAAAATTCACTCTTTTGATATTCATTCTTAATTATATAATAATAATACCATACTAGTCTATTCAAGACGATATATTGTTTATCTTTTTTTCGCGTTTGGCATCATGACAAATCAGATGAAATTGTTATTATTATCCTGCTGCCAAAAAACTACACATATACAAGAAATAACATGTAACATGGATATATAATCATGTTAGAATGTATATTTATATAAAGTCCTTGAAAATAAAAACTAGTAACTTACTGTCGATAATCTGTCCACTTGGCATTAATTTGTCAAGCTTTTAACCGAAGAGAACCTCTCTCCATTATCTTCAACTGGAGAGATTATCAAGGGAGTAGGAATTGCATTATTTCCGCGAAGCTCTCTTATCATGGCCGCCATTTCCAGTCAAACCCACGGGGTTTGACTCAGCGCCTGCCTTCTAGTTCTCTTTCGCTCCTCCTTCCTCCTCTCTAACCTTTTCTCATTTTCTCTCCTTCTCTCCATCTTCTTTTTTGTCATTTTCTCCATTTCTCTCCTTGCGTGCCATCCTTTCTTTCTCTATTATCTAACTACTCGTGAATAATCTCACTTGCACGTTGTATAAAACTCTCTCCTAAGGCAACCCATAAACAATTCTTGGATATTTCTCTCATTTTTTTAATATCATTTCTCATGGCTTCCTCGAATGGAGGCATGAGCACAACTGCTAATTCAAAGAACACCTTCTCTTGGTCCTCTTCTTTCTCCTCCTCTTTCTCTGATCTTTTAGCTGGAGTTACTGAGGATTACAATGATTATAATCGGTCGAAACCGATAGCAGGTCGAGAAGGTGTACCTAAATTCAAGTCTGTTCCACCCCCTTCCCTCCCAATCTCACCCCCTCCTATCTCTCCTTCTTCATATTTTGCAATTCCAGCTGGACTTAGTCCAGCTGAGTTACTAGACTCTCCGGTGCTCCTTTCTTCCTCTAATGTAAGTTACTTGATCCATAGATAGCTCACAATATATTAATCTTCTTTGTTTAAGATATATGAGGTCCTAGATATGAATCTACTATTTTTCATCATATTTAATTTCAGTATTGTATCCTTATAAAATTTGTAATGTATTAATTTAATTATAATTAATAAATATTACTGCCAGTGTTATTGTTTATCTAATCTCTTAAAAAAGATGTACTAATTGGAAAATAATGTTATGGTTTTAGCAGATTTTACCTTCTCCAACTACCGGCGCCTTTCCAGGACAAGCTAATTACAATCTAAAGGCAAACTACTCAAATTCTCAACAAGGGTTAAGAAAGGACAACAGAGCCTTTTCTGACTTCTCATTTCACACTACTTCAAATCATGTAAACCATCAAAACACAACCTTCCAACCTTCTTCACTAGCGCCATCCAAGGTAATTATTCTTTTTTTTTTTTTTGCTGTAATTTCGGCCAACTATATATAAATTTATAGCTCTTTAATTTGCATGTTATAAAATTGTCTGAAACTTAACATAATACAGGTAGAAGCACATGATGAGAAACCACGTAATTATGCTCAATTTTCGTCTGAAAACAACATCAAATCTGAACAAGCAGCACCAATCAAACAAACAACTTACGGGAATCAGAGTAGCAATAACTCCAACCATAAGAAATCAGATGATGGCTACAATTGGCGCAAGTATGGACAAAAGCAAGTGAAAGCGAGTGAAAATCCAAGGAGTTACTACAAGTGTACTTACCCGAACTGCCCCACAAAGAAGAAGGTTGAGCGATCGTTAGATGGGCAGATAACTGAGATAGTTTATAAAGGCACTCATAACCATCCGAAACCACACACAACTAGAAGGAATTCGAGTTCAAACTCGGTTGCTTCACTTGCAGCTCAATTTTCATCAGCTCAGGAATCGTCAAGCATGGGTGCTGATGCAGTTGCAACGCCTGATGACTCATCAGCATCTTTTGGTGCTATAGATTTGGAGAGAAGCAACCAAGTTGATGGAGAGGAAGTCGATGAGGATGAAAATGATGCGAAACGATGGTAAATATTTTTTGTATCTCTTTTTTTACTGTATTTGTTTACTCAATTTCCTGGCATGCCCATCTCACGAAATAAAATATACCTTCAATTACAGAAAGGAAATAATCGGCCTCCAAAATTAACCAGATAACAATACGAGGCTAATTACTTTTTTGATACAGAAAGGTTTAGTATTTTACCAAGTCTTGGGGGTTTTCAGTACTTTTGAAGGAGATCAAACATCAGTTAAAACTGCAATTTACCAAATTGATCCCCACCATTATTACCTTTTTCATGTTTTATGGACACTATCAGTATTCTAGAAGTTAAATATTGTGTTGTAAATGAAAACAGTTTTTCTCAGTTAACCACTCTACTAGCACTAAACACTCAATACTCGATAGTACTATATATTCTAATTTGTTTTAGAAAAACTAATTGAAGCTTCTCTAATATCTTTTTCAGGAAAAGAGAAGGAGAGATGACAACTGCCGGCAACAGGACGGTAAAAGAGCCAAGAGTGGTAGTACAAACCATGAGCGATATCGACATCCTTGATGATGGGTATCGTTGGAGAAAATACGGCCAGAAAGTGGTCAAGGGTAATCCAAATCCAAGGTAATCAGAACTTCCAAATATCAAAATTTTCTTTTGGAATGGACAATTCTGATTGTTCTGGCATATTATATAATATATTCTGATATCTGTTATTTCTGACTTCCAATTTCCAGGAGCTATTACAAATGCACAGCAGCAGGTTGTCCCGTAAGGAAGCATGTTGAAAGGGCCTCAAGTAATCCCCGTGCTGTAATCACAACTTATGAAGGAAAGCACAATCATGATGTGCCAGCTGCCCGTGGAAGTGGGTCCCACATGTTCAATAATCGACCTCCGTCTGAGAATGGCAATAATGCAGTTACTGCAATCCGACCATTGCCTCTGCCGAGCCACTCCAGTCATCTTTTCATGGGAAGACAAAATAATATTAGTAACCAGGCACCAATCACTCTTGAGATGTTGCAAGATAAGGAGCCTTACTCGGGTGGTTACAATAATTCATTGAATGGTCTAGGCACCAAAACAAAGGAAGAACCGCGGGAAAACCCGTTTGTCGAGTCATTGCTTTATTGAATTGGATTTTGTTGTTGGTTGTAGAGCTAACTTAAAGATTAGCAGTTAGTCCACAAATAGGTAAGGGTTAGAGCCTTAGAGGCCATTTGTGTGTTTCAGCAATTACTGATTGTAAAGTAGTTATAGTGTAAAAGGTTACATTCTTTCTTTCTTTGGTTAGTTTGTATTTGCTTGAATTCCCAATTGTGGGGATATGCTTGTATAATAATGTTATCACATAGAATATGCAACAAAATTTAATTTAATTATGATCCATTTGTTAAGTTTTCTTGGAGAAGTTATAAAAGACAGTGGAATGTTTGTTGTGCTTCTCCACAGACAGAAGTACCATGAAATGCGAAACATTCTAATTGTTACTAGATTTAAACAAAATATTTCCAATACGGCAACACCCACACATTTTTATTTATAGTTTTGATGAGATAGTTCTTTAAATAGCTACCGGCTCTACGAGTTCTTTTATATGATCTGAATCGTGAATCATTCCCTATAATAGATATAACATTATACACCTTACAAAACATCAAGAAAGCCTTTTGCAGCAATCAATACCAAAATCCAAACACAACAAATCTATAAAGCTGATCTCTTTCTTACTAACTGTAAAACTTGCACAAAATCATGCTAATACTATTTGCTCATGTACATGGAAAAACAACAAACGAACCACATGTGCGGTGCCGTTATTAATTTAGAAGTAAGATTGCTTTGACAGTTTGAATCCGGTAATGATAGCAGAGAAAGCCAGGACCACAAATGCAAGGAAGGCCATGCTGATTGAGGCTGTTGTTGAATCGGTAAATATGTTCACTACTGCTCGTCTCATTCGATTTGTGATCGGTATAGCAGCTGATAGTGCAGAGATGAGTAAATATGCAACCAACTACAAAAAATGAAATATAAACAGAACAGAACGAAAACTATGAGTTTCTATTAAGAATTGAATTAGTGTAATTCTCTCCGTGCACTTGTACATAATGTTGTATTTAGAAAGAGCCATTGCGCCACAGAACAAACAACTTGAAACTAAGGTTGCTTATCTATTCATGATTTAAGGGGTAAGATGAAAAAACAAAAATTCTGGATGCAAATGATGGAAAATTGAAATATTATAAAGGTGGTAAATTGTAAGGCCCAATAAAATAAAAATGACTCGATTCGAGAAAGGCCCATAACCCAACAACAAGCACATGGAAGCTCGTGAATTAAGGAAAATTTTGAACTTTGCCTTCACCTTTTTTTCTTATTATTATTATTATTTTTGAAGCAAAAATGGAGGTCAAGTCCCCATCTTTTGAATGCCTCCATCCTTTTAAAAAGAAGTATTGAAATAATACTCTTCCTTCTAATACAAATATACACCAAGAATTCTGAAGGTGCCAGTCTCTGTGTTAGTTACAACCGGACCAAATAACCCTATCACGTTACCTCAGATAACTGTGGCAGTATGCCAGTATATAACCTAAATTCTATATAAGGGATTCTATATGTAGTTCATAATTATATTGTAACAATTTTTAAAACAAATTAAAAGAACTGTCCTACCCATATTTATTTTAGTCCATCGGTCAGATTTCAACAAACCAAACTCATAATAATTATTCTTTTAACTTGGTATAATGATACTTGAAACACGCGTCAATACAAAACGAGAAACAAAAGAATCAGATATGAAAACAAAATTACTTAAAAGATATTTTCAGAGAAGAATTATCCAACAAAATTAAAATTATTCGTACAAATAATAGCACACAAATTTTAAAATACTACCGTTAAAACGATATTGATCTGGAAAAGAAGAAAAAGGAAGAGGTCAAAAAAAAAAAAAAACACATGCGTGTTGGGTCAGATTTTATTTAGAAATTTCTCGATGTATTTGTAATTATAATTTATTTTTCGAATTTATGAAATACCTAAGCAATTTAATGTTTCAGATTAATTAGAACATAGATAGGTCAGATCACGACTTTGGTCGGTTCTGCAACGAGTCAGAAGTTTTAAAGAAAACCTGATTTTATTTAAAAATATTGTTTAATAATGAAATAAAAAATGAATAAAGAAACATATCCTGATTAATGGCCTAGAGAAGGATGTCAAACCGTCTCACCGACCAGACCTATATATTAGTCAACAGTGTCCAGTCACTACCAGTAAACAGCTTTATCAGAGTCACTACTTGTTGGCCTCAAAGAAGAAGAAGACGTCAGTAAATCCAAGTACATGTTTTAATCTACGTAAGTCATCATAATCCCATCAATAGTTGACTGTGACAATCACTTATTGCACAAAATAAGTGCCCAGCACTTTCTTATAATCATGGTTGCAATTTTCGTTCTTTTCTATTATTCTATATATATATATATATCAAGGACTCAGGAAAATGCTTAAACTCTAAGCATTCACGTAAAGGGTAAGCAAGGGGTAACAAGGACGTCTTTGTACTTTTAAGATTGGTATTAGAAAACACCTAACATGAATACTATAATTTTCTTTATTTTTGGGTATTATATTTTATTCGGTTTAGATAGTTGCTCCTATGAGAAGAAGTTTGCTTTTGAAAGCACCATGTTTTGAAGGCCCCTTTTTCCTTTTTCTTTTCCTTTTGCTTTCCCTGGTACAATTTTTTCTCCTTATCGTTCTAAGATGCAGCCTTTAAACCACTTGGTAACTCCTTTTATCTATTTGTTTTTTAATGAAATCTAACTACGCTTTTTAATACATACTTATTGCATATATAAATTACACAGACCTATCAAAACTCATTTTAATAACATTAATTTTCTTTTTTTCTTTTGTGGCAAACAAAGCCCTCAGGCAACGGCATTAAATTGCACAGGTTTTGCGCAATCATGTCAGGAAAAACCTAAATTGATGTAATTTTCTAGAAGAAAATGAGTGCTTTCATCCTAGGCCCACTATTAATTTGTGCTCGTTGGTTCAATCACGTATTCACATTGTATGATTGATTGAAGCGCCTCAACCATCTTTCAACTTAAAAAACGAGCTGTATATTCTTTAGGCATTACCCAGTTCCCACTTGGCAGTTGGCAAATTCCAATTTAACTTTTAAATAGTACTCAACAAATAAACAAAAAAGCACTTTGCGAACTTAACCAAGCAAGCTAAGTTTACTTCCTTTCAAATCATAACCTCTGCCACTCAAAATCAAATTCATATATAATTCGGGTGATTATGTGATTATTGATTGAATCTTACTGGCCTTCAAAAACTACATATATATTATGAAATCCAAAAAAATATAAAAAGAGAGATTTATATAAAAGAAAGCCAAACACACCTGATCCCCAATAAAATCACCGATTCCCGGTGAACGCACTGTCATCAGGTCACCACTTTCCTGAAACCGGTGAATATGCGGCCTCATCGACTGCACAAGTGAATACACAAACGCCAGTGCAGAAACTGCCACCAAGTACCTACAACAAAAACAAATACAAATCTAAATCTAATCAGACATACACTAACCCAATAAGTAATTAAGTATGTTATCAAAGAACTTGAAAGGCTCATCAATACTAATTAAATTAGTTCCACCTGTACTCTTGAAAATGATCGAACTCCATCCAGTCGCCATGCTTGTTCGACACCAGAAGGATGAATGATAGAAAAGAGAAGAGAGTTGCCAAGGCACGAAGCACTAACGGGCTCTTCTCCAAGAGATCTTCTCTTTGCCAACGATGAACCACCGAGGTGGCACCTCTGCTACCACCATCTAAGTTGGTGGCAGTGTGAAGCGGCAGGGGCGGCCGGAGACCATTCGCCTTCCCATCTAAAGTTGCTGCCATAATAGCTAGCTAGTTGATTTCAACTTGGATTTGAATTTGAAATATGCTTGAGCTAGCTTGGGTTCTTGATCAAAGAGGGAGAATAATTAAATTTTGAGAGGGACGGATATCCGTATCAAGAGGTAAAGTGACTCGGGGCCCGGGGGCTCCACTGAGCCTCTTCTAAGTATGGAGTCCCTTTTCCCAAATGTTGTTTCGTTTTGTTTTGTTTTGTTTTTGTTTTTTAAGATAGATTTAGGTTTCTCCATTTCCAAACAAATGGAGATGTCCGTGCGTAACGATTAGAAGGAATATAATGTTTGAAATTGGCCAATTTATGTTTCGTCGGAAAGAAAGAAATGGAAGAAAAAGGTGCACTGCAATAGCGGCAACCGCGTTAGCAAAAGCGGGTGAAGAAGAATTCGGATCCAATAGCTAGGACAATGAATTAGGTATATCAGTGTAAAAATACCAATCCAACACAGGATAAATCCCACGTTATAACGTAACCCTACGGTATATCAGCTTTAAAATATGAAATATATCATGTACTTCCAAATAAAATGTGCATATTCAACAGTCAACACAATAACAAAGGTGCGGATTTCAAACCTTTTAATTTTTAAAACTGGTATTCATAACAACTACTCAAAGCTCCTGGAAAATGTTAACAATAACATGTGATAACTGATAACTGAGGTCGACCAACGCATAGCTTGTTATCATTGACAATGACTTACACAGTTACACTGTAACTCAAGCACGTAAATTTATCAAATGAAAAAATAATGCTACAACATGCTAGCAAGACAAACATGCATCTGAGATAATTTTTTATTTCTTAAGAACAGACTCACAAATAAACATATTTACTTGAAGGTTGAAACAAATTCACCGTCTAATGAAGCCAAACAAGAAATGAATTCTCAAGTCTACGAATAGCTAATAAATACAATAGCATAAAATCAATAAATTTCTCGAGGACGTCTTATTTTTCTTCTTAACAATAGCAAAAAAGCAATGAATATAACACAAACATAGGAGAGAAGTGTTTAATGCACCATGCCAGAGAGAAGAAAAGTGCAGTCTAATTTTTAACTGAGGTGACGTGCTTGAGGAGCATGCTGACTACATCTGGGGAAATGGCAGCAGCTTGCTGCTTCAGGTTTGCAATCTTGGCCTCCGTCTCTTGTTCAAGTCTTTTCACATTCGCACCAGAGTCACCACTACTCTGTTTAAATGAGCAAGCAACCTCAGATTAACAACTATGAATTTACAGCTAAATAAGCACAAAAAAGTAATGTGATGACCACCACCCCCACCCCTTCCCCCTCAACCCAAAAAAAAAAAAAAGAAAAAAAAAACCCATCCATCAAACACACCCTCATCCCAAGACATACACACAAAAAGAAAATTTGATTAATTTTTTTAATTCAGGAAAGCTTTCTTTCATGAGATGATTGTTATATTGTAAAATACAGAACATTATACTGTAAGAGATCCATCTTGGTCCTCCATCACTCAACATTTAAAAGCTTAATTATTAAATTCGAGAACTGAATAACAACAAAAATCATGAGATCGTATTGATAATACTTCCATACATGCAATCAAAATAATATGGGATTTCTGCACCTTTTTCATAGATATCAAGAGGTTTCTAAATTTGTGCTTTGGATGCCAACAAAAATCAATTAGAATGCTGGAATCTTTTATGCACGCTAGAAAAGTGAGACAGATCACGTCCAAAACCTCGTCAATTATTATAACCATTCCAACATTATTATTTAAGTAACACAATCAAATCACTTATTGTACTTCAAAACAAAACAACAAGTGTAGGTTTTTAAGATGAACCATAATCTTATATTGGGTTATTGGGTTAGCCTTGACATTCTGCCAAGGATCAGTAAGACAGTAAAAAAGAATGCTTTTATCATAGTTACAAAATAAACCAAAACCAAGCTAAGGAAATCGACAAGAGATTTGAAGTTCGCAAGGCAAAGGAAATCAATTTTGCTTGACCAAAGTAATAATATGTTAATGGTTGGGAGTTTACGTGTTGTCCAATATTATGTTGGGTTAAGTATGAAAATGTGTTAAAAAAAATAGAAGTACCTCAGCAACTTTCTTCTGGAACTCGGACTCCATTTGAGCACGGTAAGCCGCTATCTCCCTGTCCGCCTCTTCTTTGGCCTGCCTCAGCCTTGCCATTTTAGCTATTGCAAATGAGGTAACAATTAAGAAAAAATCATATTTCCATCCCAAGTATTTGTAGACACTATTGAGAAAGAGAATTACAAAAAATACAGAACCAATTTTTTACATTCCCGCAAACCCCAGATGAGTCCAAACTTGGCCCTGCCAACTATTGCCTAGCATAGTTCACTCTTTTTTATGCACCCCAAATAGTGAACTGTGTACTTTTTTTTTTTTCTTAGTTAGTTTACCATTTATTTATTTATTATTTATTTTTGGATGAAAAACAGCATACTATGCACTGCATGAAATTTTTGGGCGAAACAAAGCATTGCCCTAAGCAATTAAACTACTTAATCAGCTGGAAAAAAGGAAACGAGATAAATCTGGTAGTAACAGATACAAATCTGTTACACTACGCCAAGTACTACTAGGATTTGGTGTTCTGCAGATGAGCAACCCCAAACAAGTCACATACAAGGGAACACTTACCATTTCTTGCAGCATTGACAATTTGTTGGGCCTCTTGTTCAGCTGCCAAAAGTTGCTGGATTCCACTCTGGCGCCTTGAGGATTCCATCTCTTCTCTTCCGATCTACAACAGCAATATCAAACAATTCATTATCAATTTATTATAAGAAACTTATATCAATAAACAAGTCTCTCTTTCCCAATACCACTGGTTGTGAAGTATTTTATTCACAATATGGACCTTCAGCAAAGAAATTAATAGTCTATTACTGATACCATGGTGGAAAATATATCGAGCCATACCACGATCCGATTAAGGGGCGATTTGGGTGAGAAAAGAATTGAATTGAAGAAACTTACTGTTCGATTCACGACGATTTTTGTTCAACGTCGTTTGAGCTGACTGATGCTCCCTTCAGATTTGATTTGGTACTGATTCTTCAGAGATGATGGAATGGGGATCGGAATTCGGAAGAGGGAGAGATTTGTGAGTACGCTTCGTCAATGAAGGAATTCCTATCGGGGGGAACCAGATCCTCTGGACGGAGGATTGGTGGACGTTTTTAGATCTGGACCGTCTGATTTAATCTCAACGGCTATAAGAGAGCCCCGTGCATTCCACACATCCGAAAAAAATATTGTCTCGGAAAAAATGAACCGTCGAGATTAAATCGGACGGCTCCGATCAAAAACTACCACTGGACGTTTCAAAAAAACGTCCAGAGGATCCTGGGTATCGGGGTGTTGAAGAAAAACAGCAATTGTTTTGGGCTATATGAGGTCTCTACATGGGCCGGTTAATAATTTTTCCCAAAAAAATTAAAAATAATATTAAAATATTATTAAATTTCTATTTTATTACTTATTTAATCTGAATTAATAATAGGTTCGCAATATTGTGTTTTAAAAAATCGATACTGAAGTATGTATCGTTCTTCCAAAGAACGATATCAATTATTATGCCTTTTCAATTATTTTAATGATTGTTTTTAATGCATTTTATTTTGTATTTTTTTATTTTTTATTTCTTATATATAGTTTAATTATTTTATTGAAAATTAGTTATTTATTAATATAAATATTTTTTTTAAAATAAGGTAGTCATTTTCTATTCAAAGAACAATATCAACTATTACACAAAAAATAATTATTTTCTATTCAATACAAGTTAATAATGAGATTCATTTGACGTTTTAGATAAAAAATAAAATGTATATTTAAAAATAAGATAGTCATTTTGTATTTCCTATAATTCGGTATGATTTTTAATTTTATGTATTTATTTTTAAAAAAATAGATATATATTTATTTTTGAAATGGATATCACATAGATATCGCATATCACATATATATCATCGAAAATAAAAAAAATCAAAGAAAATGATAGAAAAATCATACAAAACGTATTTTTAAACGTTAGCACTTCAAACATGCATAACTTTTGATATAAACGTCCATTCGGGACGTATGACACCAATCAATAAAAGCGTGAGACGAGACCTACAGGATTTTCAAGGGTTTACCTTATAACGACCATTTTCAGGCCAAAAAATATTGTCTGGACCTCCGAAATTTATTTTGAAAGTTTTCGAATCTAAAAATAACATAAAAATTACAATAATTTGTTTCTAATTAGCACAAAAATAGTCACCAAATAAGAGAAGGGAGTAGAAATGTAGAGGTGATTGTTAAAAATTGGAAAAAAAAATTGAGCATAGTAAAGGAGGAAGAAAGAGATGCTAGTATGAAGAGAGAGATAGAGGAGAGAAAAAAGAGAGGACTAAATAGACCTAATAGGGACATCGATGTCTTTCACCAAAATTGCCATCGTTGTGCATTTTCTTTCTATTGTTTACACTCCAAATCAGAGGAGAATTTATTTGTATTGGAAGAAAATTGTGGAGGGGAATTAGTTTTGATATCACTTTTATTTGTTAGTATTTTGACCGTACTTGGCACCCAATTATGACCCAAAACTTGTTATTATTTGACATTTTACTGTGTTTTTCTAGGATTTGGCTTTGCCGCCGCTTCTATTTGTTTGACACAGGTTTTGATAAAGATTCAAGGAAAACGGACCCAAAGAAGCTTCTCCACGCTTGTTTGCACGCCAGACGACTCATTCCTGGCGCTTGGGGCACACTCCAGACCGACATGCGGGCCACGCCGCTCAGTTCAGACCTTGATTTCGAACTTGTTATGCTCAATTCGACCTGGACGAACTCCTATTCGGGTCGAAATCAGAGCCGTTGCTCCCATTCCACTCCAAGTCCAAGTCGCTGCTCTGTCCAGGTTGGACAGATTTCTGTCCAGGTCGAACAAGAACATCTCCAGCTCTCCAGCCTGGCTCCAACCTGGACCAGCTCGTGCCAGGGGTCGAACAGCCTTGTTTGGAAGGCTAATTTGCATTGAAGGCAGGCAGCTGGCCCCTGATTTCAGCCCTGGACGCCTCTGGCTTGTTCCCCAAGGAGGAGAGCTTCTACAAAAGGCCTTTCTCGGCCCAGTAGAGAGCTTCTTCTTCCTTCCACGTTCTACCTTGAGACAGCCCCATTTTTCCACCATTCCACGTTGATTCCTTCATCTATAGTTGAGATTTCTTTACTGCTTTGAAGCGACAGCGGCAAGCGGCACTGACTTCCCACGTTTCCACCCTTCCACTGCATTGAAGAGACAGATCTGAGCATTTGAGGAGTATTTCGGTTTATTCTTCTTATGCACTATTCTCTATTTTCTATGGCTTGTATCTTTACTAGTATTTCTATATTTTCTGCTATTGTCTGTTTAGAGAACATGTGTGAGTAGTTTGCTATGTCTTAGGGTAGGATTATGATGTTGTGATGAATGATTGGCTTGATATTTGACTATGTTATTTGTCTGCTTAGTATTATTTCTTTTCTTGTTAAATTCTGCTGCTTTGATCTGTTTTGCTTCTGAATTTTAGGCCTGCTTTGGTTAAGCTACAAATTTAGATTGTACAACTAGAATTGAATCAAGTACTTGGGGTAAATCTGTGACTTGAAAGAGTAGATTAATTGAACTGAAAGGTTAATTTCTGAATTATTCGAAAGAACATTTAGATACCCTTAAGAACACAAGTAGACCAAACTTAAGAACATTATTTACTAACACGAAGTTAGGTTAGTGAACTTAAGAGGGCTAGGTAGAGTCCTGTGCTGGGTTCTAACCCAAAATGCGAAAGTTGAGGGTTAGAACTCGTGTTACAGCCGGTCCGGGCCCTGTACGTTGTCCAAGTCAAGCCTTGAACTTTTTTCCAGACCTTCTGTTCGACCAGTACAAGTCTTGTCCGGGTTGGACAAAAGTCTGAAAGTACAACTCGCTTCCAGACGCTCTGTCCAGGTCGAACTGCCATCAGTTCGGGTTGGACAGAACCTTGGAAGCCGGTGTTTCAGGGTTTATTGCGAAAGCAATCGACTCTGGAGGTTCCGGTGCTAAACCTAAGTCATTTTCGATCCCTAGGACGCTTTTATTCATTAGAAAAACCTCCAAAAACCTGTGTTATTTACGTTGTTACTCTAGCCTTGCTTAGAATTGCTTTTAAGAGTTGTTTTAGAGTCCAAAAACACCCAAAAACATTTACTTATTGCATGGTTACTTTTGAATTATTTGAAACAACCTGTTTTCACCTGTCTAGCTTTTGAAAACCAGCGAGTCCGGTAATCATTAATTCGTCCCTTGGGTTCGACCCTAAGCTTAACTGAAACGACTAGTGAGTTAAGTTCTAGGTATAAATTTATTTGATATCTGGTTCTAAAAACCGCTCATCAAGTTTCCTTCCGTTTAAAATTTTCCTTCTGATAAATTGCCATCCAAAAAAGATAAACTTTCCATTCTCCTTCCCCTCTTTTCTTTACCTTCGCTCCCTTCAATTCATACACGCTGTAACTGAAGAGTGGAGATGAGAGGAGATGAGAGAAGATGAGAAAAATATGTATAATGTATACATATAGATATTTTAGCATGCTTAAATATTATATAGATTATATTTTATTTTTTTATAATTATTATTTATAATTTAATATGTTTAAATATTATTTATATTCATTTTATTTATTTTATTATTTTATTTTTATGAACGTTATTACTTAATCATAGGACAAATGCTAAATTTCAAAATTAAGTATGGTGGGAAAAAAATATGCAACATATTGCAAAAATAAAAATAATATAACTCTATAAGAAAAATACATATCAACAATACCAAACCATACAAACTTTTAAATTACACAGAAAAAAATCATTTAAATATTAAAAATACATTAATAAAATATACAAAGTACATACAGTAAGGGAAATGGCCAGTATCGTTCTTTCAAAGAACGATATCATTATCAGTTTTTTTCAAAACACGATATTGCGAACCTATTGTTAAAAATTCGAATTAAATTATTAATAAAATCGAATTTAATACCAATTTAATATTATTTTTAATTTTTTCGGACTTTTTCCTCTTTTTTATTGCAATTAAAACGATAATATTTCCTCTCTACTAAAATTTCTAAAAGAGAATATATATTTTCAGCTTCTTACATCGTCTACGTTGAAAAGTGCTGAATTAGTCAAATATATGAATTCTATATGAAAATTTTTCTGGTTATGTAATTCTATATGAAGTATTACATAAACGCAGTGCTAGAAAAATTTCGTTCCATAAAAAGTGTTCGGGTTTCCTCTTCAATACTAATAGCATCCAGCCCGTGCCCGTCTATGTGAGAAACTGAGAATATTAATCGATTGGAAACCGTCCAACAGTTAGTCTAACTGCAACTAATGTAATTTAATCGTGAGTATTTGGGTTATTCTTCGTGACACTACAATTAGTGTATACTTTGTTTGATGTTGGATAAATTTTTTTTATTAAAAGGTTCCTGAGATAGCATCCATTGAAATATAAAAGTTTGCATACAAGAATAAAAAAATAGTTTAATAAACAGATTTCCTTATCTAAAGATTCTAACATCGTTGTCTATTACTAATAATCCTGACATTCACCGTAAAACATCCCTAAAACTCAATAGTCAACAAAAAAGAAACTAAAAACTCCAAAACAAGCAAAACACGAAACACAAAACCCAAAACCCAAAATACAATAGCAATAACCGGGACACAAAACATTTTCAAAATGCGTTGAGCGGGCTGCCAAAAGGTGAAGAGAGCCGAGAGTCTATAGGTGGGCTGAAACTGAAAACTTTTGACTTTACCTCCTAATCGAGATCTTCGTTTGGGACTCGGATCCTGTGTTGCACAACACAGCGTGCAACGCGGATCCGAACCGTTCGATTTTGATCGGACGGTTCATTTTTTGCGGGCTATCAATCTAGTTATACGTACGAGACTCCTATATCCATTCGATTCAAATCAGATGGTCCACAACCCGCGCGACACATGATCTGAATTCCTTCATTTGTAGTACAACCATCTCTTTCTTCCAGCTCATTCTACTTTTGAGCCAGATCCCTACAGTTTGCCTCCATATCTATACTGAAACCTATCCATCAAAAATAAAAAATAAAAAAATATAAATACATATGTGTGGGTATCGAGTGTTAGAAAGTGCTCAATTTTCATTTAAAAGCCAACAATTAGCAATAAACACAAGATTAAACACCATGGATCTAGGCTTAAGGCCATCACACAACAATTCACATGAGAAAGATAGGAGAAATTGTACCTCTCACGAAATCGTATTCGTGAGGTGATCCAAATCGTTTGGAACCGGTGGCGTGCTTCTCCTACGCCTCTTCTTCTCCTTGGATGGCGCCGGCCTCGAGTCCACCAAGAGGTTTAGTCACAAGCTTAGGAGTTGTGCTAGCAACTCAAAGCTCTAGTCTAATCCCTTAACTTTCTCTCTTTCTTCTACTAATTACTATTTAATTTAGTGGAGAAGATGAGAGCTCAACACATGAGCAAGAGGAAGAGAGACGGGGAAATGGCAGCTAGGAAGGGAGGATGGCGGCTAAGAAGAGAGGAGAGATAATGCTTGGGTTTGAGCCTCCAAGGGAATTCTTATATAGGCTCAATCTCTATGGAGCACTTTCACATATTTACAAGTTTGTCATCCACCTACCCTAGTTGAAATTCCTTGGGCCTTATGGGTCTCTTCTCAATTTGTTTTGGGTTTTTAATTCCTATAATTAAAACTCATACTCATTGCTCTTCAATTGGACTATTCATTTGCTATGAAACGACGACCCAATTAATTAAAATAACCATTTATATTAATATGTGTTGATTCTAAAATAATTATTAATTCATTAATAACTATTTTGGGATTAGATAATGCATTAATCTATTTCTATATGATCTTTTTGACTCAATTAATTATAACGGTTCATAACGGTATGCGATTAATTAGTCAACTTATCATATTTCCGCAATACTCACTGTTGCAAATAAATAGATAATGCACTGTGTGACCAAAACTCTATTTGTGTGACCCTTTGAGGATTTATACTATGTTGGCCATGAAAATAAATCGTCATTTATTTTCAATAATCATAAGCGGTATCTAGCAACACGTTATGACTCTCAATTTGTATAAATAATGTACCGTTACAATATCTCAATCCTGCATAAGAAATAATAGTATTTCCTTGTTTGATTCTTATGTCACATGATATCATTGTATAATCCAAGATAGGAATGTGTCATTCTTGCAGATTATACATTTCTTGATCTAGAGTTGATCGTCTAGTTTGTATGCATACGATCCAACTCCATCAAGGGGCCCAAACAGATATCATCACTCATTAAGTGTATTAATGAGGGACGTACGATTTTCTTGATGAACAACTTTTCCCCGCACAATTCAAGAGAGCATAAATACAGTCCGTATAGCAGCCTTTATCAGGAATCAACGTTAGACGATATTTATAGAACATATCCTCATGTGGAAAAGTTGAACATCTCAAACATAGAATCAAACTCATATGAAATAAACAATGACACATAACACAATCCATATGTTTATTTCATTGGGTCAAGTCCTGTATTATGTTCCAATAACATACACATATGCAATTAAGTTGGTAACTCCTTACTTATGATTTGTAGAACTTAATCATCACTTAACTTGCATACTAATCTTTTATGATAATTAATGTTCCTTGTTAATTATCAAGATTATGGACGATTTAGATTTATTATTGTCATTCTAATGAATGATCCACAGAGATCTGCAATTTAGATCATCAACCTGAATGATCTGTCAATAATAAACTCTAGGAACAAATGATCAAATATCATCATTAACATAAACTAAGAAATTCAGTCATTACATATTGACTTCTAGGACATAACTCCAACAAGTCGAGATCGTTTAGTTAATTGTAGCTCGTCACTTCAAGAATTGTGAAATAATATTTTTTTTCATATTTCTGTAATGTGATTCTCTATAACTATTTGTATGCCGGGTATTATACTCATAAAACTGACCCAATTCACTGGTAGACAATAATTTGGCAATGCATTATTTTGTTTCTGATTTTTGTGACATCTTCCTACTTTTATTTCTTTTCTTCATCTCCTTCTTCGATAGCACTGTCTCATCCTCATGCGTCTATTTTTTCATCAATCTAGTCCCATCATACTAAATTTAATTATATTAATTTTATATAACACTTAGTTATAAGAACAAAATAAAATTTAATAAAAAAAATTATGTATTGAGCGAAGTTCGATGAACCCCTCCAGTAAATTATAAAGACTGAACACATTACTAAAGATTCACCTATTTCTCTCTTACCATTGCGTACATCCAGCATAATGGTGCAAAAAAACTTAGCAAAGATTTTACTATCCTTATCTAAGCTAATTATACTATGCCACAAAGAAGCAATGCTGGATATTTTTTTGTCGGACGGGTCCTTATTAGTTTATTACAAAACCATTCATTGTAGAGGGGCTTGATATTTATTTGACTATTCTCAAATACGCCTCAATTATTACACATGGAATAACTTGGTTGCTGCCAACTTGATGTTCATTTCTACCGCCACAATTATAAGGGGTGTTTAGATTTATGCCATTGATAAAATTGAAAATTTGAGATATATCATCACTAATGGCAAATTATTTATATGCTATTATTAAACGATAAAATTAGATTTGTGCAATCGATCTGTTGATATGATCATTTTGTCTTTTTAAATATAACAGTAAAATTAGGAGCATGTCATTGTAAAACATTCAAATTAGAAATATGTCATTGTAAAAAAAATAATTGATTTCATGCCACTATATAATAATTAAAAGAGAAGTTTTCCGCTGTCTCCAATTTTGTTGTCTCCAAATGCCATAAATCTTTAGCCGTCCAATATATTTGGATCAATGGTTGTGATTTAATATGAAGAACCATTCACTTTTTTCTCTCTTCATTTTTAAAAGAACGCTGTCATATTTTTCAAAAAAAAATCAAAACTTTAAACTTCTCTGGTCTCCATATTATAGTTCTTTCCCATTTTGAGAAGTTGGTTCCAACATGGAAGAACCCCCCCTCCCAAAGATTACGAAATATATCTTCTCATCTCTAGCTTCTCTCTTGTGCTCTATATTATTTCCAAATTCTATTTCAACGAAGACAATTGACAACTTCGTCTTTCCACCCTAAGACGCGACCAATTACTTCTCTCCAACCCCAAATGCAATCTATTGCTCATTTTCGCACTTTTCCATTGAATTTTGTTAGAAACTTTTTCCATGTTTTATAGTGGCTACACACCAATTTTAATTAGAGGAGCGTTCCGCTGCCTCTAAATTTCGCTGTCCCCAAATGCCACTGAACTTTAGCCGTCCAATAAATTTAGATCAATGGTTATGATATAATATGAAGAACCTTCCAACTAAAATTGATGTTTTAATAAATACGAATTGGTTAGAAACCTTTTCAAAAACATCAAAACTCCCCCCTGTCCACTTTTGATAACAGTTTTGATGCCATAGAATTGCGAAAATTGATTACACTAGTTCTAATCTCGCGCGTTGCGCGATTCATCCCAATCCGAAAGTGTTATGAAACGGTTTCCTAATGAGTGCAATTGCAAGGAAATATCACTAAGGTCTCCTTGCAGTCCATTATGTCCATTTTTAAATTCATTGCATTCAGTCACATTGAATAAGATAAAATGCAACAAAAAAAATAGCTCGTGAGTGTGAAATAATTTACTATTTTTTTATTTATTGTCCATGTCCCAAATATCGAATTGAAAAAAAAATTCAATAACAGAGTCCATGTACCAAATATTGAATCAAATCATAACTCAATTTCATAATTATTCTATTACCTTCTTTTAATTTTGTTTATTACACGTGTAACTTGATATGAATCAAATCATAACTAAATAATGATATCTACTTTGCTGGGATGATATGGCTCTTTGGGGGAAGGATCCTCTCTCAATCCATTTGTCCAATACTGGTCGAACCAAATTCATTTAATCTACTAATGATATGTACAGTAACCAAGAATAATTCACCAAAAAAATTATCTATGGTGAACCTAAGTTGGCCTTGTACTCCTTTTATCTATCTTTCTAAAATCAATAAAAAAATGTTTTACCAAGAATAATTCACCAAAAAGATAATCTACATTTCAAACCGAATCTAAACTCACTATAAATTTTCTTTCCTAGAGTTGTTGATGGAATGTAAGATTTTTTTTTTTTCCTTGTGACCAAATTCAACAACAAAATGTAATTTTTCAATACTTGGTTATAATAATCTGCATCACTAGTTAGAGAAAAGCTTGATATGTAAATGTATGAATCACGTGAATAATTAAATTATTGAACATGAGATGGGCAAAAGAAAAAATAGTGTACTAGTACTGGTACTTGAGAAAAGCTCCCCAAATATCAATGTGTTAGCTTAGAAATTATTTCTAATGTCACTATTTACCACCAAAAATAGCTGTTGTAGAGGGACCAAGTTATCAATCTTCGGTGTTGGCTGGTTAATAGATTCCTCGACTTGTGAGAAGCTCAATTAGACTTTGACTCATGTTGAAATTAAAGAATAAATTTGTAAGAAGTTACATCAAAAATTTTTAATCGCTTACCAGCACATAACCATGCCTTTAAAATCTTAAGCAAATTAAGTAAACGCAAAATGCAATGGAGAATCTTCTACTGTATTGACCTGCAAGAAAATACGAATGCAAAAATCAATGACAATTTGCCCTTAGGCCAAAGATCAATCACATCCATAAATAATATATGATAGTATCCATTAGTAAAATATAAATGATAAAAAGTAGTACATAAAAACTTTTTCAGAGAAACTCGCTAGTTAATTGACCTGTGGAGATAACGTCAATGGAAACATACCCAATAGTATACCAGAAAACAAAACAATAAACCGACATCATTTCAGAAAATTGATAACAACAGCTATTGGTAGATTATTATAGAAATTATTAAAAAATATGGTACAAGAACAATGAGAATGCTTTTGTGATATAGCAATCCTGAGCATTATAGATCTGTAATGTTTGTTTTCTTTTATAATCAATTATCCACATCAATTATACATGACAACTGTAGAAGTCCAAAATTATTTAAATTAAATTACCACTAAATCTCAAATGAAAGTCATGCTATTTTATTATTTAACTTTAAAGCTCCCATGAATCTCTATCAGGACACATTTCATTTCTCAAAGCAAACCTAGATTGAACTTTTTATGAGAATTAATCGGCTTGTAGGTAATGTACATGATACACACAATGTGTGATTTCTAAAGTTGTAAAAGGAATGTAACTTATCTCAATATTTTTTCAGCACCAGATTTCTATACATCTCTCATAATCTTGTACTTGGAAAGTTTTTCGGTACCTGAATTAAAGTCAGAAGTTGGAACAAACATTGTGCCACCTATACAATAGAATTCAAAAAAAAAAAAAAATTATCCATGGCCAAGCAGCACTGGATGCATCATACCCTTTGATTTCCACAAAATTTAGAAAGACCAACCACGAATCAATATAAGAAGGCCACATGAAGACTACATAAGGCGAGAAGGCATATACTGGTATACTTGCAGGACAGAAAAAGAAAAGACAATTCAATTTGTACAAGGATACAGTTTAGTAATCATTGATTAAACATAAGAAAATATACCAAATCTAGAGCTTAGAAAAACAGCAAGAGCTAAATCTTTTGCATCATTGGGCTCCTGATACATAATTGAGACCATAATTTGGTACCTACATGTGCAATATCAAAAACTGTTTACTGACACGTGGTACTGATTTCACCATATATACAATTGGACGATTAAGCCTCATCGAGCCTTCATACATTTGCAATATTGTTTTGAAATAAGATTGTTGCACCACCGACTTATTATCAAGGGTTGCATTGCCAATGCACCTAATCAAATAGGAAAAGTAAACAAAAAAAAGTTAATTTATGTCAGTTTAGAAATTCTGGATAAATTAGAGAAATGTATAACTCCTTATGAAATGAAATAAATTCTGAATTGTGCTGTCAAGGGTTGTATTGTGCAACTGAGAGAAATGCATAACTCCTTATGAAGACTTAAAGAGATCAAATTAAAACTAACAGCCTTAATGTCCCTACAAATGATTGTTTTGAGCTACATTGTGTTTTTGTACAGTCAAAAAGTTTCTAAGAGTATAAAAAGAAATTTCAACCTATAATCTTCAAAGAAGTTGAATTTCAGCAAGTTAATGAAGATGAAGCTCACTGAGATCATCATAATGGAAGAACTCTATAATGTCAAGTTGTCAACACATATCGCAATTATTTTGTCATCTCTTTGTCCCTGTGCAAATAAGAACGCCGCCGATGATAAGAGTGCCATGGTTTCTTGTATCTAATAACATCGAATGAATTCTAGCTCAACCAATCTGAGTTCCTACTGTCCAAAAGAAACATCAACAGTCTATGGGACCTGTTAACAATAAAATCCAAACCCTCCTTGATCTCCACCGACAGTTAGATCAAATCAAACAGGGTCACTTTTATTAAAGCATAAGAATCTTTTAGTGTTTTTGCTTTTGGTGCAACCAACGGTTGGCATGCATCCTTTTAGAGTACTTTTATTCCTTGGCACGTGGGTGCAGGAATTATTACTTTCTTGTAGTACGTTTTTATTCCTTGGCACATGGGTGCGGGAATCATTTTTACTTTGTCGGGAAATTATTGTCCTTTTGATAAGTAAAAGAGAAACAAATTTGTAATTTTGATTGGTTGTAATTTTATCAGGGCAATGCAGGGAGGTCTGAGAATTGAAGGACAGATGGTTACCTTCTACAAAAACATCACAACCATAGCAACAAAGGTAGAAGCTGAGATAGCTTCACCAGCATCAATCTCTGAGTTAGATCTAACGGATTGGAATTCCAAGAAATTCAGAGAGCAGTGGCATATCCATGTGGAGTTGAATCAACAAAATTCAAAGAAAAATTTAATTCACTCCTCAACAGGTTAAGAGAGCAAGGCTACATTGGAGAAGAGCCTCTGAAATACTGGAGTAAGAATCAGGTTGTTTGTAAATTAGATATTATTAACCCTGATATTACTATACAGGATAAGCCATTAAAGCATGTAACGCCAACAATGAATGAGCAATTCAACAAGCACATTCAAGCGCTGTTACAAATAGGTGCCATAAGGCCGAGCAAGAGCAGGCACAGAACCATGGCTATGATGGTAAACTCAGGTACCAGTATTGACCCGAAAACAGGACAAGAGGTCAAAGGTAAGGAAAGAATGGTCTTTAATTATCGTACACTTAATGATAATACTCACAAAGACCAGTACAGTTTACCAGGCATTAATACAATTTTGAAAAAAGTAGGGAATAGTCGGGTTTACTCAAAATTCGACTTAAAAAGCGGATTTCATCAGGTGGCGATGGATCCAGAGTCAGTAGAATGGACAGCCTTTGTAGTCCCAGGAGGACTGTACGAATGGTTAGTTATGCCGTTCGGTCTGAAAAATGCACCAGCTATTTTTCAGAGAAAAATGGACAATTGCTTCCGAGGAACAGAGGATTTCATAGCAGTTTACATCGATGATATCCTAGTGTTTTCAGAAAACGAAGATCAGCATGCAAAACACTTGAAAGCTATGCTGTCAATCTGTGAAAAGTGGGGACTTGTTCTCTCCCCTAACAAAATGAAAGTTGTTGTTCCAGAAATTGAATTCCTTGGAGCAGTGATAGGTAATCAAAAGATAAAATTGCAGCCTCATATTATTAAGAAAATAATATCTTTTGATGAAAACAGGTTGAAAGAAAAGTCAGGAATGCGTTCTTGGCTAGGAATTTTGAATTATGCAAGGTCATACATCCCGAAGCTTGGAACAATCCTTGGCCCTCTTTACTCAAAAACAAGTGAGCACGGAGACAAGAGGTTAAAAAGCTCAGATTATGAAATAATAAACAAGGTAAAATCTTTGGTACAAAATTTACCAGACCTTGAGCTTCCACCATAGGATTCTTACATAATTTTGGAAACTGACGGATGCATGGAAGGCTGGGGAGGAGTCTGTAAGTGGAAAAAATCCAAATACGATCCCCGGAGTTCGGAGAAAGTATGTGCATATGCAAGTGGGAAATTCCCGGTTCTGAAATCTACAATAGATGCAGAAATTCATGCTTGCATGGAAACAATGAGTGCTCTTAAAATCCATTACCTTGATAAACCAGAAATTACTTTAAGAACTGATTGTCAGGCGATAATTAGTTTTTACAATAAATCAGCATCTAACAAACCATCTCGGGTTAGGTGGATTAGTTTTGTTGATTTTATAACAGGTACTGGAGTCAAAGTCAATTTTGAGCACATTGACGGAAGGCTAAATGTCCTAGCTGACTCACTTTCTCGATTAACGGCAAAAATGGTTTCCACCGTTAATTTCTGCACTATTGAAGGATATTTGGAAGAACTTGAAAGAGTTTTGAAAGGATTGGAAAATACGTCACAAGAGGCGCAGGAACAGTTCGTTGAGGTTATCAACAACCTTGGTAAATTATTCTAAAGGAATCGCAAGCAGACATAAGGGACTGCTGGAAAAACCCCTTATTGTATCTTAGGATAAGTCTGGTAGTGATCTACGGAAAACTACTGACTGTTTTAGACTATTTAAAGAATCATTTTTATTTGTTTGCTTGAAGATTGTTTTTATTTTTGCAAAAAAATGGTGCTTGATTATCTTAGAAGAGTCATTCGGATGTACGAAGGTTCACCAATCATGACAGCCAAGCCTAGCACTAGACTTGCCTTTACTCAAGCTGAACGATGGGGAACCTTATGTGGAAATAATAATTTAATGGATGAATGTGAACTAGTCACCGTCGATTATTTGACTATTTCACCTCTATCATTTCAACTGCAACAAGCAATGTATGGAAGACTTCAAGAAAATTACATTGCTCAGCTAAATAAAACAATTGAAGAATTGGAGAGACTCATAACAATGAGTTATATCCAAAAACTCAAGGCTAGAACAGCAAGTTGGAGGAAAGGATAATTGGTACAGGGACGCTATGGGACCTGTTAACAATAAAATCCAAACCCTCCTTGATCTCCACCGACAGTTAGATCAAATCAAGCAGGGTCACTTTTATTAAAGCATAAGAATCTTTTAGTGTTTTTGCTTTTGGTGAAACCAACGGTTGGCATGCATCCTTTTAGAGTACTTTTATTCCTTGGCACGTGGGTGCAGGAATTATTACTTTCTTGTAGTACGTTTTTATTCCTTGACACATGGGTGCGGGAATCATTTTTACTTTGTCGGAAAATTATCGTTCTTTTGATAAGTAAAAGAGAAACAAATTGTGGAAATCCACTATTGCTAATGGACGATGGGGCCCAATGAGCACCCGCATAGCAATAATGAGATTCTATACGGTCTCTCTATATATATGTGTTAGATATTCGGAGGAAGCACGACGCATCCTACCAAAAACATCTCTCTCTTGTACAAAACCATTATCAATAATATATCTTTTCCGCATATATTCACTCTTAGCCAGCATTTATAATAATCCGAGTTAGGCGAGAATTCCCTGGGTTGAAGCCCCCCTTTTTCCTTTGGTACATCAAAGCCATTAAATTCTAGAATAGTTGTTCATAATTTAAGGTGTGTATGATTTCTGGCTCAACCAATTTTAGTTCTTACTATCTCAAAGAAACATAATAAATCACTAATTACCACTTTTCACAATTCAGACATGCCTCCTTATAAAACAAATTGAAATTGTTTTATAAAAGAAACATGATTGTTATTCGTACATCCAATTATACATACACAATATATTAAGTCTCTTGACCTTGAAAATAATGATAAAATAAAAGTACCTTTCTCCAAAACTTGTAGAAATTTTTAGACACATCGAGAGGCAATAAATTTCTTCGCTTGCTTTCTTATTCTTATAGAAAATTTAAAATAGAAAAAGAAACCTCATAAGGACCAACCTCTCAGCAAGTAATAGAAGAGAAACTCCAATAAACAGGCGCAAGATGACAACAATCTCCTAAAATTGAACCAACAGAGCTGCAGCTAAAAAGAGAATATGGTAAATTAGACTAAATTTGAAGCAATACTGAAAATTATTAGAAATTAAACCAATAGGAATGTTTTTTGATGAAAATTTCTCGCATACAAAAGGTAAGAAGAACTAACAACAAAATCAAAGATTTGACAGGGAAAAAAAAGGAAAAAAGCTTAATAAAAAATCTGATATAAAAAGAAAGGTGAGCAATAATAAAAAATCCCACAGAAAAGGACATAAAACCATACTTTATCGCTGCACTGGATAATCAGTTCACTGTAAATCTAAAATTATGACTATGATTTGTAATTTGATGATTGCCTCGCTACACCCTAAAACTATCCTAAAAAACGGAATATCTGTAATAGACCAAAAAAATTGTAATCCTAATTAAAAAGCTCTAATCTGATGATCGTTTGACTACAGCTTAAAATTGTTGCACAAAAAAAAAAAAAAATCTCTAATGGAGTACCAAATCCGATTCATCCCAATCATTTGCACTTTAGTAGTACCAAATCTCTAATGGAGTGCCAGGACATGTTTTACAATATTAATCAAATTTTTGTTCTCTTAAAATTGTATGCACCCAGATGTTTTGTCGGAGTTGGAGTCGGAATCGGGTTTGGCGGCAGAGGAGGCGTTGAAGGCGGCCTCAAAAGCGGCCTTGGCTGCAGCAGTGGCAGGGTGTCGGACTTCTGCCTAGCTTCCTCGGCTTGGCAAACCCAGATGGGTTTCGAAGCGGATGAAGCCATGGATCCGATATGTCGATTCGATTAGGTCTCAAGTTCCTCGGCTTGTAGCACTCATTTCTGAAGTTCTATCGATTCGTCGTTGATTTTTGAGAGAGAGAGAGTGGAGAACCCTACTCTAGACAAAGGAGAGAAAGAGGTTGTGACTGGTTGAAAAGAGAAAAGAAAAAGAGGAGAACCCCAAATCAGCGACAGAGGAGGAGGGAGAGGTGTCTTGTGCGTGGAAAAAGCGAAGATGGAGACACAGGTGTCTCCTGCTACAACATGGTCCATCGCCTCAATTGCCTAAGGTCGAAAATAAATGAGAGGAAGGGCATCGAACGGTTAATATGAACAGAAATCAACGGCCAGGATGGAGTTACTGTGGTCCACAGTAACTCATGTGAGAGGCACAATGGCCCAAATAGATATATTTATAATGCCATAGAATCTTAATTTTCGAGTATTTAATTCTACGTCAAATAATTATTTGCGACATTCAATTCTACGTCAAATAATTCAAAATTCATAGCATGCTCCTATAAAATTGCGAAAATTGATAACATGCCATAGAATCTTCAATTTTCTCAAAATCTGTTATATTTTCCCAAATCTGGTAGAAAGTATCTGCGATAAAAAAAAATTATTAACGTTAGTTCCAAATAATTTAATGAGTTGGGCATTTGAATATGATTATATTCGCAACAAAAAAAATTGCAATTGCTCCTCTACGTTAGTCGAAGTAATTATATTCACAAGAAAAAAAAAATCCTGGAATAGGTTATTTGATTATTCGAGTATTTAATTATTTGACGTTCTGACGAACCTATATACTCGTATTAATAGCAGTCAAAAGATATTATGATTACGCAATAGTATAAGAAAATATTCTGGGGATTTCTTTTTAGTTATAAAAATAAGGATTAGGAAAGAGATACAACCATGATGTCCGCTTGGGCGGACCGCGCCATGATTGACTATTCCAGGATAAACAATCTCTCTCTATTTGCTCCTAACAAATCTTTTCATTTGTACCCCGACTATCAAAGTTGACAACCATGATGTCCGCTTGGACGGACCGCGCCATGATTGGCTATTGACGTGAAGAGGATAGAGAGAAGGAAGACGATTTGGCTTAATCAAGTTAATTTGGGACATAAGCAATTACGTGACTTTGTTTGGTGGTCGTGTAAGCATACACTCATACCTACATATGACAATTCAAGGCATTCACAAACAATCACATAATAATAAGCATCTCAAGCATTGTCGTGAGTTTGTATGGCTCACGCTTGCATTAGTCTTCGTCGCATCTCCATGTAACGAAACTAATCTAATCAAACTCTCCCACTAATTGCTAAGATCCTATCTAATAATTAAGGAAAACAAATACATGTGATAAATCCTAAAACCCACATAGGCCTTAGGGGCATGCAAGCCATAATCAAGTTACATCAAGAATTAATCAATTATTAATTATCAAAGCACCTTAGGCCACATTACAATCAATCACATGCATTCACATCAATTTAAAACACACAAGGTATTGACATCTTGAGCCATATCAAACCCACATCCTCCTACAACAACAAGTTAACACAATATACAAATATATGTCTAAGTTGTTCATAATTAGTGAACTTTCAAGTGTCTTTGCGTATTGTTTGCTTATTTGTGTTTTTCCATACAAAGAAGGTTTAACATCCAAACAACTAATTGCTTAAACCTTTTGACAAAAATTCAACATTCAAAATTTCCAACAGAGGACAGTAAGGAGTGTTCTAATCAACATATCAACTAATTGATTAATTAGAACAACTACTATTATTCAAATGGGATTCGAAAAAATCAAGAAATTTTTCAGTCTTCAAAAATTCTAGAAAAAATCATGAGCAATCCTTATCAAGAGAAAAACTACCTGTACAAATTTCAAGAAGAGATCATTTACCAATTGGGAAAACCAAAATTAACAAACTTCAGGTTGTGTATTAAAACACCGGTTTGAAGTTTCAGTTTTTTGGCCTCAACCTTTTGGACTATTTGACCACCTTCCAAAAACTTTTAATGCAAAAAAAATTCATAATAACCAACTACAAGTATATGTCTAGCAAAACATAAAAGAATTCCAATTTTACTCATACAAAATTAACAAATTAAAGGGGTTTGAATACAAGTCCCCTATTCTGGAACAACACGTCGACAAAATTGATTTTGAGTGGTTGGGGTATCAAAACTAGTCCGATTGACATGAAATTAATTTTCATGGCTTCAGGACTTCAAAATGAAGCTTTCCATTCAATTACTTTTTCCATAAATAGTCTCAATCAATACCAGTTCTTAAAACAATCCAATCGGTACTGAAAACCGATCAGACCGTTCTTGTCTTTCATTGCTTCAAATAAATAGAAAGACTTCGATCCAAACCATCAAATTGGTATGGAAGAAATTACTACAAGTCTAATTAAATCTCGCCATTAAAAAGGAGGTCTCTTTATCAATATAACACAGATAACACCCACAAACTCAGATCTGGTCGCACAGGAACTCGTCCTGCGCACCGTCACGAAATAAATCACTAAAAATCCATAATAAATCGGATTAAAGTGAATATAGTGGGAAAATACTCACAATTTGTCCCTCTATCAACTCCATCAAAAGAAAAAATCTAATCAAAATTTTAGCTACAAGAAAAACACAGAAAACCACGGAAAAACTAAGTTCCAGCAAGCAAACAATGGCAGCAACTTAATTAATTCACTAATTACCAATTTCTCATTTAATTAATGTGCAAAATAGCTTAAGCACGACCTTGTGCTCTGATACCACTGTTAGGAAGTATTCAATTTTTTTTAGAACCAACAATTAGTACAAAATACTTAAATAAGCACATAGAATCTAGGCTTAAGGCCATTCACACGCAATTCATGAGAAACGGGTATGAGAAATTATACCTCTCATGAAATCGCATTCATGAGGCTCGAATCCATGGCTTGAGAGTCGATGACGTGCCTTCTCCACCACCACCACCATGGTTGCGCCGCCAGCCTCGAGTCCACCAAGAAGATTAACCACATTATAAAGGTATGTGCTAGCACACTCAAGAACAAGCCTAATCCCATTAGCTTTCTCTCTTTAGCAATTAAATCTTTCATTTAAATTGAGAAGAGAGCTCAACACATTAGTAAAAGAGGGAGAAAATAGGAGGTTTGTGGCAGCCATAAGGGGAAGAAAGAGAGGAGAGAGAAAGCTAGCTCTTGAAGCCTCTAAAGAGGTCCTTTTATAGAGCTCAAACCCTAGAAAAAACTTCTCCAAAATTACACATCTTGTCATCCTATGGGCAGCCACGAATTGGGCCCTTGTTGGGCTACTTCTCACACTCATTTGGGTCATTAATTCATATAATTAATGTCCCATTAGTTTGCTGTATAATTGGGCTATATATTTTCCTATTAAATAACGACCCAATTAATCAATATAATCATTTATATTAAAATGTGTTGATCTAAAATTAATTATTAACTCATTAATAATATTTTGGGATTAGATAATATATTAATTTATTTTTATATGATTTTTTTGACTTAATTAATTATAACGGTTCACAACGGTATATAATTAATTAATCAACTTATCATATTTTCGCAATACTCACTGTTGTGAATAAATAGATAATGCATTGTGTGGTCAAAGTCCTATTTGTGTGACCCTTTGAGGATTTATGCTATGTTGGCCATGGAGAATAAATCACTATTTATTTCCAATAATCATAAGCGGTATCTAGCAACACGTTATGATTCCCAATTCGCATATATAATGTACTGCTACAATATCTCAATCCTGCATAAGAAATAAAAGTATTTCCTTGTCTGATTCTTATGTCACATGATATCATTGTATAATCCAAGATAGGAATGTGTCATTCTTGCAGATTATACATTTCTTGATCTAGAATTGATCGTCTAGTTTGCATGCATACGATCCAACTCCATCAAGGGGCCCAAATAGATATCATCACTCACTAGGTATACTAATGAGGGACATACGGTTTTCTTGATGAACAACTTTTTCCCGCACAATTCAAGAGAGTATAAATAAAGTCCGTATAGCAGCCTTTATCGGAATCAACGTTAGACGATATTTATAGAACCTATCCTCATATGAAAAAGTTGAACATCTCAAATTTAGAATCAAACTCATATGAAATAAACAATGACACATAACACAATCCATATGTTCATTTCGTTGGGTCAAGTCCTGCACTATGTGCCAATAACATACACATATGCAATTAAGTTGGTAACTCATTACCTATGATTTGTAGAACTTAATCATCACTTAACTTGCATACTAATCTTTTATGATAATTAATGTTCCTTGTTAATTATCAAGATTATGGACGATTTAGATTTATTATTGTCATTCTAATGAATGATCCACAGAGATTTACAATTCAGATCCTCAACCTGAATGATCTGTCAATAATAAACTCTGGGAACAAATGATCAAATATCATCAATAACATAAAGTAAAAAATTAAGTCATTAAATATTGACTTCTAGGATATAACTCCAACAGTTTTTACTTGTAGTTCGTGACGCATGCGTGCAGGACCACTTTTTTTTCTTTAGTTTTTTTTTTTCTCTTTCGTTGTTGTTGTTTTTTTTTTTAATTCCTAAGGGCAATGTAGGTACTTTTAAAAACTTAGAATGGCATATCTCTGCATATCTCTAATATTAGGATAAATTAATGGCATGAAATTAAATTTAACCATTTTATAATGCCATAAAACTAATTTGCATTTTAAGAATGACATGTCTCTAATTATCAATTTTCATAATGACATAAATTTAATTATTTCATTAATAAATTTACACTCGTAGTCCGAATTATGACATTTGAATTTGATTACTGGACATTCAACTTGCTGCATAAATGTAATGTCGAATAAATTATACTAAAATTGTTTTTCAAAACATGCAAACAAATTGTCGTAGAACTAATGTGTTTTTCACTAATTTTGGGTAGGTTTCTACGCAATAGATCATGCATAGCTGAACCTTTTTCTCTCTATTGGCCTTTGATAATTCGAGATCAAACATTAGTTAAGTGATGAGATGATTCAATGCCAAACAGATTATCGTAAAACTAACGTGTTGTTCTCCAATTTCATATCTTACAAATGACCTGCTCATGCATTTTGAATGAGCTCTCCATTAAAATACGGTTCAAATTTTTGTCGATTTGAAAACTTCCTTTGAAATTATGGTATCAAGATTCTTTTTATAGTATATGAATATCATATATATTAGTTAATAGACAATCATAAATTGACGTTGAAATCCAAAATAATTATAAATAATTTTTCAAAAATTCTAAAAATTTTGAGACATTTGAGGCAACCAATATAATTTTATAAAGAGAAAATTCAACTATAAAATGAGAAGAATAATTTAATTGCAGCTAACATTTAGCTTGCTCATTTTTTATGTTATCTTGGATTTTCTTGACGGTCAAACAATTTATCCGCAACTAATCAAGTATTTGTTGAAGTCTTATATTTTTAACCGAATTAGCTAGAAATTACTACTTGTTTAATTTTTTTGTGTATTTTAGTGTTTTTTTTTTTTTTTCTGGTCGAAATTAGATATTTGCGAACTTAAACTCGATAACGAAATTTTCTTACTTTTTCTTATTTTGGTGATGATTGTTTCTCTATAATCTCTTCATTTTTCATGCATCCGTTGCCAAGAGATTTCATCGATAATCCTCTTCTGCCACCCTCAGTCATTACATGTTAGTGCCGTTGTCAATTTAGGCGTGGCATCATCATTCTACCGAATCCACATATGGTTGTCAACTAAAAAACAATTTTTTATGTTAATTTAATCTCGCAATGCATAAAATAATATTGTATGCATAAAGTAATAAATTTGATGGTAATAATTATTGTATGCATATGCTTAAACCCTAGTTCATTTACATTAAAAATTCAAATAATTTATCTTATCATCCAATAAATACTAATTTTATTTTGTAGAGATTATAAAATTAAAGAAATACTGAAATTAAAGCGATATGGATGGCGGATCCCGTAAAACCTGACCTTATTTCAAATTCATAACTTCAAATGACCGACCGAATATTTTTATGTGATCGACGTATTGAAATCTTCTTGCCTGCCAAATATTTTATATCTATATATATATATATAATTTTATAATATTATTTAATAATTTTAGAAAAATTTTGATCTAATTGAGTTTGAAGAAGAGATGTTGTGGGAGATGTGCTTAAACCATTCGAACAATGTGTTGAATCTCCATACGCTCCAATGTTCGAACAATTTGAGATCTAATTGAGTTTGAAGGAGAGAACCGTCAAAGTTACTTTGACCGTAGTCAAACTCATGAAATTAACTTATTTAGTTATTCTCATTAATAAAAAACGATCGCACAGGCAATTATTATAACCAATTAAACGTCCTCTCAAACGAGGAAATTGCTCAAAGAGTCTAGGAGTAGGATGAACGAATCGGGTAAATTATGCAAAGAGATGTAAGTGATGTATATTTTTTAGAATTATAGTCAGATACATGCTGCAAAGAGATATCATACCAGTATGACACATCAATTATGATGTGTACAATTCGGCACACAGGGTGGCAATATGTACATGCCACGGAAGATCTCCACTAGATAAAAATCGAATTATCATCATTTTATCAAGTCCCACAATCCTCTCCGCCTCAGTCGTGCCGCTACTGGCAGTCTGGCATGGCGCTCTCATTCCCTCCCTCCACTTCCCCTTCCTCTCCATTCACCTCCACTTATCTCCCTTCCACTTCCCAACCCCAATCCCCGTCCCCATTCACCGTTCACCTCTCGCGCTGGAACAACGCCAACGCCGAGCCCTTCAATCGCCGCCGCCGCGCACAAGAAAAAATCGAGTCCGAAATCCGTCTCCACCGCCGCTTCACCTCCGCCCAATCCATCCTCCCTCCCTCCACCACTTCCTTACCCGCTTCTTCATCTCCCTCCGTCCATTTCAAATCCCACGGCTCTCCTTCCTCCCCCTCTTCTCCCTCCATCCCAGGCCGCTTCTCCAAATACTCCAAACCCCCGCGTGAGTATAATACTCATACTGATGGAAATGGACATGGAAACCACCCGGCCTTTAAACAAATTAAACCTCGGTGGGTGCGGCCTCTGGTTGCTGCTCCGGATGGAGAGGATCCTATCCGTGTGACTGAGAAAGGTGTCTCTTACAAGTTGCAAGATGCGCCGTTTGAGTTCCAGTACAGCTACACTGAAACTCCAAAGGTAATGTTAGCACTTTGCATACTAGTTAGCTGAACTCATACTTGGTACTTGGTAGCACTATATGGTCCCGATCATGTTGTTTTTCTGAACTTGTATGTACCAGCATATGTAGTGGCACTGACTGAAAATGGACCAAAGTTAAGCTTTTTTATAACTTCTACCTTTGATTGCGTAATAGGGAAAGAGCATTTGTTCGATTTTGGGATAATTACAAAGGTTAAGTGCATTATATGCTTCTCAATTGTGTGTTTGAGATTAATTGGGATAGAATACTGTATTTCCTAAGATAGACCCTTTCTAGGTAACAGGTAAAACCTTTGGCGCTTAGAGAGCCACCATTCCTGCCATTTGGTCCAAAAGACACTCCCCGGCCATGGACAGGGCGGGCCCCACTTCCACCTAGCAAGAAGAAGCTCCCTGAATTCGACTCGTTCAAGCTTCCACCCCATGGAAAGAAGGGGGTGAAGCCGATCCAGTCACCGGGACCCTTCCTGGCAGGTTCTGGTGGGCCCAGGTACAGTACTACCAGGGAGGAGATATTGGGCGAGCCTTTGACAAAGGAGGAGGTAGCAGACTTGATCAAGGGGTGCTTGAAGACTAGAAGGCAACTCAATATGGGTACTTTGGAAAAGATTTTACCTCTTGTTAATTTTTGTTTAAGGTCTAGTCAAATAAAATGCAGAAGATGTTTCCATCATTATGCATTGAAGCCCTGTGTATTATCTTGAATTGAGGAGGGACCACTTCACAATGATTTTTCAAACAACCATTTCAAACAAGAATGAGAATTACAAAATAAATATATAGGTATATTATTCGGACTTATAGATAGACTAAGTGCCTAGTAATCAATTTTGATGCAATCGGAGTACCGTTTGATGATCCATCAATGATCATTAATTTCATGCTGTTGACAATTTAAATTGACGAAAGATAGAATGTATACCAAATCTCATCATTATTTTTTTAGTGTGGTATATACACCATGTAGATCATGTTTACAATGTTGGATTTCAAATTTTAATTTTATATTTTAAGATTATGAAAACCGTAAAGAGATATGATAGTTAAGTGAGCCATCCTCTTTTTAGTTCCTATTTGGCCTCGGACTTTTTCAATGAGGAAACCATAACTTATCTTATATTTAGTTTCCTTTTCATTGGTTATTTGCATTTGTGGAGTGCTCAATGTTTTGATCAAGGTGATTTTATCATTCTATCTACTGATTCATCTAGTCATTTCATGATAGAGTTTTAGAGATTAACTAAGGTAAGCCTTGAATTTCTGATAAATGGGGATCTTGTTTTGCTAATGGTTAGTTGGTGAAAAGGGAAGTTTTCTAAAATTTGTTGGCTAGTCTAGGGTTTTCAAAGTTTCCTTCTGTACCACTTATGTTGAATGTATTTTTAATATATTGAGCAAGTATTTTGTACATACAAGCCTCTTCATGTCATTTGATCTACATGGCAATTGGATTTCAGGGAGAGATGGATTCACTCATAATATGTTAGAGAATATACATTCCCACTGGAAGAGGAGACGAGTTTGCAAGATTAAATGCAAAGGGGTTTGCACTGTTGATTTGGATAATGTCTGCCAGCAGCTAGAGGTTTGTCTAGTTTCTGTTCTACTAAATGAACTTGCTACGGGTGCCTATCTAAGGTGAAATGTATATCAGTATTATACTATTTGACAAATTTACAAGAAAACAAATAATCTTCTACACCATAACTGTCAGACAAATACTTTTCAAGTTACTCTGCAAAATACACCTTATTATAATATTCAGGTCAAGTCAAATGTAAGATCCCAAAGAAAGTAGAATAAAGCAATGACAGAAGAATAATTTAACCATACTATGAATAATTAATTACTTCGAGCTCAGTACAAAGAGGGAGTAATCTATCTAATGGAAATGCTAACATGAAATGCTATCTTGCATGTTAAAATAATTTAGCGGCATAGTGTTATCTGCAAGTATTTTTGAATTTGCAACTATCAGAATTAGATGGGATATGGTACTTTGCGAAGTAATCTGTCCATTTTAGTTCAACCTCGGTTCTCAAAATCTCAGCTTTATATTGCTGATCTGAGCCGTTCAATCTCTGCGTCTCTACCCCCATATCAAAATCTCCTTACAAACCAATTTATATGTTTCAGATAGTTTCTATTTTTTATGATTTTTCCAAAAAAATGCAATTATTGAAGAATTTTCAGCCCTCCGATTCCAAAATATTATAATACATAGCAAAAAAAATTCCGAAAACTAAAATTTGGTTTCTAAGGAAATTTCGATATATGGAAGAGATTGAATGGATGAGATCAGTCATAGATAGCTCAGATTTCGAGAACTGAGACCTAAGTAAAATGGACAGATTATTCACAAAGTACCATAGCCCATCTCCTCCACCTTATGGTGTAATACCCATACTCACAATTCACGAACACGTTAATGTGAAATGCTTGTATTGGTTGGTCCCTGAGCACTACAGATAACTTCAGTCAGAACCAATGGCATCAGTTGTAGAATGATCAAGTACAAGATCAAGTTGAACTCATTTAGTCAATTTAGTCCTTGAGGCTTTTGACTTTCGCTTTACTTTTCCAACTAAAATAGATTTATGTATTCTCTTTTCAGGAGAAAACTGGAGGGAAGGTTATATATCAACAAGGAGGAGTTGTATACCTCTTCCGTGGCAGAAATTATAACTATAAGACTAGGCCTAGGTTCCCGCTCATGCTATGGCGACCAGTTTCACCTGTTTATCCCCGCTTGATCAAGCGGGTCCCAGATGGTTTGACTCTCGAGGAAGCCCTTGAGTTGCGCAAGAGAGGCCGTGATGTACCCCCAATGTGCAAACTCGGTACTAACTAGATCTGTATATTTATAAAATAAATTATGCAAGAAGCACCTGCATTTTATAGAAATTTCAATTTTGTATGTTCAATATAGTACAACACTCCTTGATAAGTTTTACACACAAAGCTCCTGTTTGTGTGCATGTTTACATCATGCTTTGAATAAGGAGAATAACAGAATTATACACATTTGTTTTGCATAAATTGAATAATGTTCACGCATTAGCACCTAAATAATTTGTTGCATTAAAATGTTTAAAGGACTTGTTTTAAGTTGATTTGTTTTTGTGGGCATTATCTCACAGTGTGGCCATAATAATGTGAAGGAATGTTGAGTTGCAAATTAAACAGCAATGGATGTCCTTTTGTTGTTGAATTACTAGTGCACATTAAATATTATTAGATGAAAGGGGTTCCATTTATTAACTTTGCTGGCCATCTGTTTGACATAGTTTGTTTTTCCACACTGTGTTGCCTCAATGCTTTGAAAGGCTTTTAATAAAAGGATAAACTTGTGTTTTAAAATTTTTTTTTGTAATAGGTAAAAATGGTGTTTATATTAATCTTGTAAAGCAAGTAAGGGAGGCTTTTGAGGTGTGTGAACTGGTACGCATAAACTGCCAAGGCATGAATAAAAGTGACTATAAAAAGATTGGCGCGAAGCTTCAGGTTTGTTATTTGAATGCTTCATTTACTGTTTGTTGGGCTTCTTTTAGTATATGGATATTGGATAACTTAATGTTTATACAAAATTAACGCACACTTCTTTAAATTAAGATAATAAGACCTAAAGGTATTTGATAGAATTTACAAATAATGATTTGTTTATTATACTATATCAATTGAAAATGTGTATTTATCTAAGCACTGATGACTGAACCTATTGCTCTGATAAGTCAATTTATTTTCCTAATCCCATTGTAAATTTAAACTCAAGTCTACTAGATTAATGTCCTATTTTGGGGTTAAATGGAATAACTATCCAATGCTTTGGTGGAGTGCATAAAATTTTCAGCAACGAGCTTATCTGTTATTCACCTTATTTTAATTTCTGCAGTGGCGCTTAGTAAAAAATAATGTAGGCAATGTTGGGGCTAAATAAAATTGTATGAATTTTGGTTATAATCTGCAATATCTTGTGATGTTTTTCCTAAAAAATCCACCCTCCTTCAGGATTTTTGTATAATAACTACTTTTACAAATCCATGTCCTGTGCTTTGGGGTGTATGCTCAGTATATGATGTAGAATAGATGTCTTTATGTACATCTCAGTAGAGGTGAGAAAAAGGTAGGAAACACAAATTATTGACATTTCATTGCACCTTTACTATAACAACTCTACATGGTTTTGGTGTTTTACCATTGTAGGATTTGGTGCCATGTGTGCTGCTTTCCTTTGAGTTTGAGCATATACTCATGTGGAGAGGTAGAGACTGGAAATCGTCCCTCCCCTCAATTGGAACTGATGGCTCTGACCAGGTGGTTTCCTCAAGTGCAAATGGTTTAGTGGTCAATGCAGATCTCAAATCTGATACTTGTTCAGGTGTTATGTCTGGCATGATTGACGCAGTTGTAACTGCAAACATGCCCATGGAGAGTTCATCTGCATCAGCTGAGGTTGCACAAACTTTCTCAGGTATGATATTTAACTTTGATTGAGTCCCAGTTCATACAGAATCCATAATATATTCCATACGGAGGTGGAGACTGGAATCTTCCCTCCTCACTTTCAACTGATAACTTTGATTCGACTTCCTCAACTGCCAACAAATCTTTATTGATCAATGCAGGGCTCAAGACTGATACTTGTTCAGATGCCACATCTAGCAGGGTTGACGAAGTTGTAATTGCAAACATGCCCATGCAGAGCTTTACCAAATCAGCTGAGGAGGTGCAAAGTTTATCAGGTATGATATTTAACTTTGATTTAGTCCTGGTTCATGTAAAAATCTACAATGGAAATACAAAAGCTGAGATAATAGTTAGACTGGTACACTAGTACCAGGAGATTTTTACTTAATTGTGTTTTCACATCCAAAGTGTCTACTTTTATAAAGCAGTGGAAGATACAAACGAGGTTCCTACTACAAAAACAGAGGTAAAACCAGAAACCGATGAGGAAAGCAAAGGCATGGAAACTAAAATGTTGCATTTGGAGGGAGTGAGGCTTCTTCTGGACCAAGCAATTGAGGGTGGTATGGCCACAAGTCTATCTGAAGTCGAGTACCCTGATGCTGACATAGTCTATCAAAGATCTGTCGAACTTGCCAAGACAGCTCGTCGGGGTCCTACTTTTCAGGTAAGGGCTAGGAAGAAAGAGAGTAAGGAGGATAAGGATGAGAAAGATGCACTGCTCAAGTTAGTTGAAGAGGAAGAAGTAGGAAATGACTTAGTTCCTGCAATCTCAGAAAAGAGAGGTGGTGATATTAAAAAGGGCAGTAGCAATAGAAGAAAAGATAACAAAGATCGGTTGCTAGAGGAGTTGCCTAGTGTGGTCCCACATGGCAGTTTACGGGTAGATGAACTTGCGAAGCTACTTTCTTGATGCCAATTTTTGTAAAAGAACCTATAAGGGTAGATAGTATATTTCTATGTTATCTGATTTTTTAGTTGCCTTTTGCTTCTTTTTATTCCTTTTACTTATTTTAACATGTTGCCCTTGATATAAGCAATAAATTTAAAAATCAGCAAGGAGTAAAACATGTCAAAATAAATCCATTATAAATTTTAAAATTTATAGTGTCGAGGTCAAGTGCTGAACCTGTCAGACACCGGAGAGCTTGCTTTTGGGCTTTGGCAATTTGCTACGACTGGGGAAATTAAGGACTATGTATCATTTTCTTGATTTAAGTAAGAACTAAGACCCAAGAGGCAAGATGATGACCCGGAATGGATAAAGCTCACACAATCCACGTGCTCGCGAGTCATGACAAATAAAACGAATGATTCCGCTCTCTCCATTTTTCTTTCCACAGAATGTGAACTCCAAATTTCCAATACCTAAAAATCTCTTTGCTAGTTAAAAAGGGTAACTTTTGTAATTCAGTGCCTAAATCATATCTTTATATTCAGAAATCTATGATGTTTGAACATGACCGTAATGTTGATCAATATCACATAGTCATTAAAGTGTTTTATTATCTCTAACTTTCCAATGTTTATATCTTAGTTCTCTATTTTTAATTTCTACGAAATGCAATTGTGCAAGTGACTTTTATATAAACAAGTCAAATTTATTGATGTCATATGCATGGAATTCTTCAGCTTAGATGTCGACCTATACAATTAAAACCATAGCATATTGGTGTCGTGATGGATAGTATTTTGACACGTTGTTAATTTCATAGTAATTATTGTCACAAATGACAATAATAATCACATGGACCGATGGACATAAATACAGATGCATTATAAAATTTAAATATTATTTATATCATCTTTATGACGTACTCAATTTATATCTTAATAAAATATAGGATTGGTTTGATTTTTTTTTTTTAAGGTCCATAATGTTTTACATTGGAAATGCTAAAAAAATATGGACATGAGCTCCATTTCTTTAAAAAATGGAGAGGAATAGAAGAAGATAGCTAGGAAACATAAAAAGACTCAATCGGCCTCTCCTCTTTGGACGGGCTGCGCCACTACAAAGAAAAAATTGGTTTAATTGGCGAAGCCTACTCCTCTCAACCCCAAATCTCTCTTCCGATCTCCATTCACCTCCATCTTTGAAGAATCGATAAAAGTTCAAATCTGAAGGAAGTGTGAGTCAGTTTCAAACAAGCTCGAAGCAAATCTCGGCGCAACTCGGAGGTAATTCTCTTCCAATTCAAATCTTTTTTTGCCCAAATCATGGCTAGAAGGGAAACACTTCCGAATCGGATCCTAGGTTTTTGATTGGTTTTTCTAATCATAGTTGTAGCAATGCTTGCTAAGGAAGAAGGGAGATCCTAATTTTAACTAAATTTAAGTAACAATGGGGATTTGGCTGCCCCTTGTTCCACCACTGGAGTCTTGCCAATTGGTAGTCATTAATTCCTTGAATTGTATTTTTGTTGTTGTTTATTACTGTTGTTTTAAGATTGGGTTTTTTCAAACTTTAGTACGTCTGAATGTCTGATCTTAGAATTGACCATGAATTGCTGTTTTGTACAGTTTCATTTGTGAGTACTTTCACTGTTCAATAATTTTAATGGCTATCTTGTCACATATGTGGATCTACATATAATATAATAGTCCCTCTGATATCTTGAGAAATCAAATTCTTGATACAGTCATAATTCATGATCATATCCATAGAATAACATTGAATATGTAATTGTCAGTACTTCCACTCATCTTAATTTTCTTCTTAGAATTAACTATCAAACTAGTTTGTCGTCAGCCCTTGAACCTTCAGGCTGATGCCATTGGAATATGTCTTCCACGGTGAAAACCAGGTTCAGATCCCAGAAAAGGCCGGTCAGGGAATCTTGGAGGGAATTATGGGGTTAGTGCAATGCCTACAGGCCTGTAAATAAAGAAAAATAGAGAGGCTAGTTTGTCATCTTGATTGCATCATTAATTGGTTATCTATATCCCACTTTTGGAACCGTATGTAAAATTTTATTATTGATGTGAGTGTTATGGCATGAGTTTGCTATTGCTATAGCCTATAAGGCTAAATACATTCAATGTGCTCTGCAAACACATGACTGTATGAGTCAAAAAAAAAAAAAGTCCTGTTCTATTTAAGATATCTGCTATCTAATTGAATTTTATGCGTATTTTGTTCAGCTCATAGAGAGTTGTTCTGCTTCAGTTCTGTTTTTCAAAAGTCCTAGGCATAACTTCTATATCTAGTTGTAATGAACATTCCATAGAGTTTATGTTTTTCAGGAATGTTGTCAATATTTCATTGTTGTTTTAATACTTTGAATCCAAATAGTACAAGGACGGATTTGAAGGAAAAGACTTAATTTGACCAAAAGTGTGAACACTTTACACAACTGTACAAGTTTGCTGTTTCATTTTTAACCAAAATTTTCTTGCATGATGCAGTCATAAAATGGATGATGATAATGGACTTGAACTAAGCTTGGGTCTCTCTCTTGGGGGCGCAAAGTCAAACTCCAAAAAAGGCCCTGATGTTTCTTCAAACCCTAAACCTGATGAAGGGAGCTCTAGTCGAAATTGCACCCCTAATGCAGCTGAATTTTCATTCACCAACTTATTTCAAAATAATAGCAAACAAACCCATGAACTGACATCAGATGTAGCAAACATTCCAAAAAAGCATAAAGGAGGGGAAGGTTCAAATTCAGTCATAATTGATTTGACCAAGAGCTCGCATCTATCTATTAACACTGGTGACGGGTCAGTAGGAGAGAATGATGATGTGGCGGAGGCTGATTCAACCGAAGGATCTAACTACAAGCCAAGTGATAATAAAGGGGGAGGTTGTGCGAGTGCAACTGCAACTGGAGTTACCACAACTCGTTTTCCATCTGGTGTCCCCATCTCATTTCATACCACAAATAACAATAACATGGTAAAGTAAACAATTTAGATTACTGCTTAGTCTGAAATTGCCTTTGAGTCAATAAAAGGGTCTAAATTAATCTTGGGCTGCCCTGATGTGAGATACTGTGTGGTGCAGCTAGTGTCAGCACGGGACAGGCAGTTGGCATTTGGTTATGCTTCAACACAAATCCCTACTCTTGAGACAAACCCAGTATGGCCATATCGCACCAACATAGAAGAGGATGAAAGAAAATCTCAAGGTAATTTCAATTTCTTTGATTGTGTGTTCATGTTCATGCGGGGTGTGAGGGTGGATGTGCATTTCTCTGTGCTTGTGGATGGTTATATTGTGTCTGCTTGGTCAATGCTTATATGCATCTTTCTTGAGTTCATACTTCAAACTAAATTGTTTGGTTTGATTCATTAGACCATAGTACATTTGTGAGTCTACTATGGTTCTGTTCTAAAACTCGTGCTGATAAAGAAGTACAATAATGGTTCTGTTTCTGGGTTTAAACCTTGCTTAACCTGACTTTAAAAATATTTAAATAGGCTCGGTCATTTGTTTGTTAATTTATTTTTGTTTTCTGTTTTTCCTTCTTTCCAAATTTTAATATTTATTACTTAAAAATTGAAGGATCGATACAAGCATCCTACACATCATCACAGGCTATTGCATTTGACAAAAAACCCCAAGAACCAAACAAAGAAGCTGTGTCATCCTCTTCTTACCCCGATGCTAAACCAAACCCTAGTTCAAACCATAGCCATAATCCAAATCCTCAAGAAAACAAGGGCCCAATCCGGCGTGGCATTGGGTCGGAGATTAAGTTTGGCGGGTCTGGTTCGTGTCCAGATCTGCCTTGGGTCACCACTACAGGGTCAGGTCCCAATGGAAAAACCATATCAGGTGTAACCTACAGGTATGGCCCTGGAAAGGAGCAGCTTCGCATTGTGTGTGCCTGCCATGGGACACACATGTTACCCGAGGAGTTTGTTCACCATGCCAGTGTTGATGTGGCAAATTCAGAGAATGCTAACAATAATAACAACAACAGTATTATGAATGTTAATGTTGCCCCGGCTTCCGCCCAGAATTAGTTGTAAGAAGCTGATTTCCTTCTCCTGCAAACTAAGAAACATTATGACCTGGCAAAACATAGGGATTATCAAGGTGGCTTTATATGATATCAAAAAATATCTGGTCTGTTAATCTTTTCTTAGTTGCCTTCTGTGTACGTAAGCTTCAGTAGATGGCATTGATGGTATATATTATGTTTGTAGGGCAATAAGTGTGATGTTATATGTTTTTTAGGTGCTTACTTATTTTACTTTTTAATAATTGTTGAAATTGTGAAACATGTTCATGTTAATTAGGGTTTCTCAGTTGATTTGGTTCAGTATGGGTTATATTTGTTGTTTTGTTTTTAGTAACGGTAGAACTTGATTACAAGTTCCTATATATTGCACAAATAACGGAACAAATAAATTGCATTTAGGTCGGTTCTATTTCTGTCAAAACTAGAACAACAAAGATAATTACTGTGGGGATTCAATTCTGGCTTCATAACTTATTACTGTTCAAATACTAAGAAAAAAGAAATCCCTCACATTTTTCTTTTTTTTTTTAAAAAAAAGAAATTGCATTGAGTCGAGCAATACTAGGAAATGGGAAGGTGTATATACGTGTCTTTAACGGATGTTTGTTATATAAGTCCTCTGTTTCCTAACCATTTGGAAAAGATGCAAAATCAATTCAGGATCAGTGAATTTTCTTTTTATTTATAATTCTTTCAACATTTCGTTGATTAATATTATTTATTTATAATCTGTATTGTAACAATATATATGATTGATTGACCTGCTAATTCTGGGGATTGTCTAAAACTACAAAAAGGATTTAATTAAATATCAAGCGCATTGCTGACAATACAATGGCGTTACAGGCAACAAGATGTTATAAGTTCCACAGACCCAACAAAATAGCAAGCGATTATTATACACGAACCTATCCAAAATTTCCTTAGTTTTACAGGTTAGAACCGAATTTTATACGCAACATGTTATGACTTCAACACCTGAGGAGCCAACAAAACATAGTGAATTCTGGCAACCAATGATTATAATATCGAGTTACAACTTTAGAAAGGAAAATGAAAGTTGGATATATACTTATTAATCAGTATACCGTGGATGCATTCAACAGTCTTTCTTATTTTGAAGATACAACACACATAAATGTTGAGAAATTAGTCAGAACAACCAAGATAGGCTTGCATAATGCATGAAATAGTAAGAAAAAATTAGTGATTGGGCTTGCACATATGTTGGCAGTCTTCCTGCTTTTTCCAACACCGATTCCGTTTTTGTAGCACAGCAGTAACATTTGTACCCTCCATGATAATTGCACCTATGCAAAGTGCCGGAATATTGATTTTGCCTTCATTTTTCTCTCGTAGTACATGTTCCTCTAGACGTGTCAATCCAATGCAAATTCCTTGAATATTGCTTGCTTTCAGCAGCTCCTCTAATCGTCCATGCACTGTTGACCGAACAATCCAACACAAATAGTCAAATAGAAGAATGTAAGCTCATATATCATGTACCAAAGTTGAGGTTATTAAATAAAGAGATTGGATGAGAGTAGATAATAGGGACTTCGAATTTATCAGTTCAATTCAGACGTTTAAATTAAGAAATTTTAATCCCTACACCACACATTAATCACTTTCGGCGAAAAGTAATTTAGTGCTGAGGAATTATAAGTGCAATTGTAATATGAAGTTTGGTGTTCGTCGTGTCTTTGGTAGTGAATATTCTGGGTTTTGAGTATCTTAATATATGTATTTGTGCTGGAGGTTCTTGATCTATGTTTGCAAGACAATGTCCTTTTGTACTTGTTGGAGGTGGAGGATGGTACCAGGTTCAGTACCATTTCGGTTAAGAATCCTCATAAGGTTATGTAAACAAATGTAATCAGTTTTGAAATTAATAAAAGAATGATATATATATTTATATTTGATAAGATGAGAGTCAAGTTCTCTAATTTATTTCGAAATTAAATGTCATAAAGGACCCAGTTGGATTTTAAACTCGCAACCTTAAGTGAAAGTACATTGCTCTTTATCAGTAGACCAAAAGTAGGTTCTCAATAACAGAATGATTTTGTTTTAGTCTTTTAAAGGTCCAGCTTAGTTATGGGCTATTTTATCCTTCTAATCTTTGTAATTTGTAAGCTCAATTAATCAAAAAATCAGAATAAAATTGTGTAAAACGACTCATAACGTTACATATGAAATTGTGAATAATTTTTTGCTATGTTTGGGATGAATTTAATGATGATAGCGATTCAGTGATTTATTATTATTTTAAATAATCTTGTAGCACACAAAAACTATTCCAATCTTTGCTCCTGAAAATTAACATTCTCTGTTCCGAAAGGAGCCATATTTGTTCCTTAAATTATTTTAATCACTGATAAGAAACATCTTATTTGTTCCTAAAACTATTTTCATCTTATTATATAATTTGGGCCACCTGACTACAGGTCACCATTGGTATTGAAAATTAACTTCACGGGTTTGATATTGACTATTATATGTATATAAAGCATAACAGAACCGATCACTAAACTTAGTGCATAAATTTGCTACACCTGACCTTATTTTTGCCATGAAATAATAAAAAAAAAAAGAGAATGATAAAGAAGATTCGAATAATGAAATGCAACACGGGTCTAAGTGCATACATTTGTCCTATTTTGTTTGACAAGCAGCGATGGAGTCAGAAAATTTTTTAGAATGGAGTCAAGTCTCATAATAAAGATTGATATTATATAATTATTACATAAAAATAATTAATGAGATTGTAATTATGAGGTTCGATAATACTTTGGTGGGGTTTAAATATGATTTTTTTTATAATAAAACATATATGAAGCATTAAAATTATATATTCAAAATATATTATTTAATAAAAGAGTAAGACATTGTCACCATTTTTCTTAACTACATCCGCCTCTGTTGACAAACAATGTTCCTTGATCAAGGACCAGATTGTGCCTATTCAAAATACAAAAATTGTTTGCGTGTTCATAAAAAAAAACATAGTTTTTTAAGAAGCACATTTATAAATAGTTTGGATTTTGAAGGTGTCTGCCGTAAAACGTTTTTAGTCAGTTGATATGGGGAAAATACATTTTCGCCAATCGCAAATTGGATTAAAATATCTTTACTTTCAAAATAAAAATGTTCAAAAAGTCTTTTTATTAAAATTGTACAATTCAATATAATCAAATAAAAAATTCTCGGTTAAATCTGGCACATTTATGAATTATGAGGAGTGTATCCATTTCTTGTATCGAATTTAATGGAGAATATTTTTCTAAGAACAATTTTATAAATTTAATAGTGAATATTTTATATTTGTCGATCAATGGAGTTGTTTTTTTTTTGAATAATCAATAAGGGTGAATATTGTTGGGGAAATATTGCTAGCAGCGATTTTCTTTTCCGCTGCTGAGGATGCGGATTCAAACATTCGCTGGCAAAAGTGGACTGGCGCGTGGGGCCATCTAGAAAGTTAATGTCCATGGAAAGATGTAACATGCTTCGCTCGTGCTCCATTACTTGCCACGCTGTCACCAAAAAAGCTGGCGCCAGCTAGTTCCCTACTTTCCTTCCGAACGAATTAAGCTTGAGCTTATCTTAATCCATTCCTTCATCGAATGCAGTGATTGGTTGGATCCATTGTGGGGCCCAGCTACCAGGTCCCTAACACTTTTACTGTTTCACACTCCTCTCTGCTGGCTCAGCCACAGTGCATCCAGCGATACGCAGAATTAAACTAGCGGAAATACTTCCGTGGCGATTACTAAATAAACAAATATGTCGTAATTCTCTGCAACAGCGTCGAGAATGACAAGGACAAACTCCTCTTGCGGAAATCATTTTGCCGTCCGTGTCAGTTGAATACAATACAATTTATATACCACGATTATTCTCGTAAGATCTTGACTCCCTTCTAACCGTCATCTTAATTCTGTCCCTTCCTTCTGTCCTTTCCTCTCCGTAACCGCTAATATTCTAGACATCACAAGTTGGACTAAATTACAGAAACTGCCATTTTTCTAGACGAGGCCCACATGTGAACACCTCTGTACCCGGCGTTTTCGTCTGGTGCAATAACGGTTGAATTTCCTCGAGAAGCTAAAACAAGGGGTCAATATAACGCATCTCGATGCTGATCTCCGTGATATGCGGTCCAGATTTTGAGAATCAATTATTTATTATTTGGAAAACTTTTTTTTATCTTTTCATTACAGTGTTCTTTGACCTTCTATACTTTGAATAGTAACGTATTTAATACTAATAATTGTCATGTTACGCCGCAGCGTCCTGGCCATTAGCAAAAAGGAAAGTATATAAAAAAAATTGTGAGGACGCGTGATCCCTACCAAAATACCAATTACTAACCTATCCACGGGCCCCCGGTTTGTATATAATATAATAATAATATATAAATATAATAATAAAATCGATTATTTATGAATACATTTAAGTTTTACTGGATTTTACTACTTGACGGCTTTGTTGGCCTTTCATTTCCAACTTATACTGCTTCTTGATTAAAATATGATTTGTCAAGTTGGATTCACGAAATTGTAGTTTCTTTTTTTTTCATGTTATTTTTGTATTTTGTTTTCATAATTGCTGCTCATAAATTATTTTTTTTGAGCTGGCTGCTCATCAATTAACTCTCAGGCTAGTCACTCTACATGATTATTTTTCGCCGATATATTTGCATTGTTCTTTACACAATTCTTAAAATTTTTTAAGTAAATGTGAAATTGGCTCAACACTAAAATGAGTATGATTGTGCATAGGAACATCAAATTAAATTGATTAAAAATTATCACTTTCAGTGTATATAATATATCTAAGGCCACTCTAGATAATTATTTTTCGGCCGATATATTTGCATTGTCCTTTTACACAATTATTAATTTTTTTTAAGTAAATATGAATTGAGTCAACACTAAAATGAGTACGATTTGTGAGGAGGAACATCAAATGAATTGATTAAAAGTTATCACTTACAGACATAACAAACTTAGTTATTTATATAATAAAACAATATATTATTGCCTATCTGATACGAATTTAATTAGTTAAAAATTCCATATACAATTGTCCTCATAAAAACTAATACCACCCAATGGAGTACCCTTTTATTTGTAATAAATATTTAAAAAATAAATTCGATCAAGTGATTGCTTAAGTAACTTTGTAATGATGATCGGTACATAATTGTATTACGAATTTTCAATTTTTTTATTTTCCATTGACATGAATATATGAGGCAAATCCCAGCCTTACTCAGTATGTTTTATGCCTGAATTCTGTCTCCGGAATTGAGACGTGATACACTTCTTAAATTTTGATAAAAATTATAGAAGTTTAAAGTTTTAAATTGAAATTTGTTAATATACAAGAAATAAAACTCGTGCAATAGTGGTTATTATAAGTTTGGCCATTCTGCAATAGTGGTTATATTCGATTTTGCCAAAAAGGAATTTTTTATAAAAAAATCAATTATTTCAAAAATATTATATTTTTACTATATAAAAAAAGGAAATGTGATTTATCTCACTGTAATTTTACAGAAAAGTAACGGTTAAATTTGGTCTTAACGGTTGAAGAATTAACGATAGAATAAATCAGAAGGGGACAAGACGTAGGCATTTCTGTAAGTAATCGTAGAAAAGATTGGTGATATTAATTTTATGTCTAGTGGCGCACCTCAATATTCAACTACGGCGCTGGTCCCCCACGCACTTAAACCAAAAAAAAAGAAAAAAGAAAACAATAAAGGAAAAACAGAAAGGAAGGAAGAAACGAGAGAACGGGAAGCGCCGAGTTGGAGATCACTATCAGTTACCATGGATAGAAGAAGAACAGCGAGACAATAGATACTCTCAGTCTCTTTCCAATTCCCCAACTCGGCCAAACCAGCGTGTTCTCGCGATGGATTCCTATTTTGCCCCTTGGAAACCTTTCTATTACCACATCTCTCCTTCCCTCATCGGCGCCAACCACACCTCCGCCCGTTTCTGCTCCCGTTAATCCCCTTTTGCCTTCCCACCCTCTCAAATCCAATTAATTACCAAAAGCTCCGACAAATTCACAAACTTTCTTTTATAACGAGTTTCTTTATTAATGGATCCGGCTCCGAAACCCCGCACGTGCCGAAATTTGCTCGTGAGAATTCTCCTCTTCGGCGTGGTGGCGCTGGCGCTCAGATTCGCCTATGTGGTGGCGGTGCTCGGCGTAGCCGGCTGCGTCTCCGGCGACTTCTGTCTCTTCTCGTCTCCGGAGGAATCTCTTGCCATTTCTGGCTCCGGTGCCGCTTCCACGGCCGGAACAGCCGCCTTTGTCCGTGGCCATGACGGTGGTGTTGCCACGGCAGCCCCTCCCTCGCTTCGTGCGCTCTGGACCAGCCGAGAATGGCGCCGATCTGTCGAGTACTATTCGTCGGTTTTCAATAGGCTGAGGTCTGATGGGTATCTCTCTCCTTCCTCTCGGTCTCTGTGTGTTGACACACCGGTCGGGTATGAAGTTCTGGCATTGAAAGAAATTGGTGTGTCAGATGCCATAGGCGTTGCCAAAAAGAAATCTTTGCCTTTGGTTCGGCAGGGAAATTTATTCAAGCTCCCTTTTTCTGATGGTAAGTTTGATTTTGTATTTGTTGGTTCTGCACTGGATAGATCCAGGCGGCCGGCTGATGTGGCGGCTCAGATTGGTCGAGTTGTGAAGCACAAGGGGTTTGTAGTCATACACACTACACTGGCAGAAGATTTGTACAGTCTCACCTCTCTTCAAGTTCTCTTCTCTGGCCACGATTTGATCAAATCGCGGAAGATCGAAGGTCCAGATTCATCGACCACTCTCAGAGAGATTGTTATACAGAAGGTAAAGTTAGAATTAGACAATAGCAACATTCTTGGCCTTCAGAAGGATTCAGAGAATCTGGATTCTTCTTCTGATGGCAATTCAGTACATAAGTGCTCGACTCAGGAGCACAGGATGCACATTTTGAGATCGGCTGAACCTCTTATTCAAGAAGAGCCATTGAAACCCTGGATTTCTCTCAAACAAAATGTAAAGAACATCAAGTACCTCCCTTCTCTGGCTGACATAAGCTTTAAGCGCCGGTATGTGTATATAGATGTCGGTGCACGTAGCTATGGTTCCAGCATTGGTAGTTGGTTCAGAAAACAATACCCAAAACAAAACCATACATTTGAAATTTATGCAATAGAGGCAGATCATTCATTCTATGATGAGTACAAATCAAAGAAAGGTATTACTCTATTGCCATATGCTGCATGGATAAGAAATGAGACCTTATCTTTTGAGATAAACCGGGACCATGATCAGAAGGAGGATGAGAAAGGCGGGGGTGGTATGGGTCGGATTCAACCTGCTAGCAGGTCCACCAATGGTGTGGTACGAACAATCAATGGATTTGATTTTGCTGATTGGATCAAACGGACATTTTCAGAAAAAGACTATGTGGTTATGAAAATGGATGTGGAGGGGACAGAGTTTGAACTAATACCACGGCTGTTTGAGACTGGTGCAAATTGTTTAATTGACGAGTTGTTTTTGGAGTGCCATTACAACAGGTGGCAGAGGTGTTGTCCTGGTGTTAGGTCACCGAAGTATCAAAATACATATGGCGAGTGTTTGGATTTGTTTCATGCACTTCGTCAGAATGGCGTTCTTGTTCATCAGTGGTGGTGATCTGCTGGTTACCAAGGTTCTGATAGATGTTGATTCTTTTTTCTGATTGTTCATTTTATTTGCTTCTGCAATAGGAAGTACGGCTATTTTTTTTTTAGTTTTTGTTAGAGTTAAGGGGAAAGTGTAGCATAAACATAGTTAACACAATGTTCCCAGGATACAGCACTTGGAAATATTTATAGGAGAATTGGGAGTCATTTGCCAAATAGTTAATTCATTTGTAATTAGATTTTCATTTTTTTTAAGTGTTCAAGTAATTTCAGAATTTTGTTAAGGAATGTTATTATTAGTTCTATAGTTTGTACTACTGCTATGTGCTATTACTTTTTCTTTTTCAAGATGGAGCTCCTACTTTTGATTACCGTCTGTTGTTGAATTTCGGCTTTCTCCTGTCTCCAGCTCAAGGTGGCAATTACATAGCCGGAGGTTACGATGGTTTCTCTCTTTTTAATTTCAATTTTTGAGAAACTTGTCATATGACCATATGTTGCAATTTTTCGGCAGAAACAATTTCTTTCGTTCATGAATAAATAAAAAGAAAAGAGAACTTATGAATTTCATTTGCCTTCGTCTATTTATATCTGCTTCCCTCTTTTTAACCTGCACAACATATGGACTTTATGCCCCTAGTTCATCTATGCGAAACTCGGTGGGCCTCAAATGGCTTTCAGCCCATCATCCAGTCGACATGACATGTTCAGTAAAGCCTAGTATCTATGAAACCAGATCCTCTGCGTGTTTGGTGGACGGCTGGGGATCTGGACCGTCTGATATAATCTCAACGGCTATAAGGGAGCCCCGTGCATTCCACCACATCCGAAAAAAATATTGGATCCGCACCGTGCGTGTTTTTCTTAAAACACGCAGAGGATTCTGGTTCTAGTATCTATTGGCGCAATGATGTATTATTGATGTTTTCTCTAGTTCTGTGCTTTTGAAAGAAAAACACAAGTACTCAAATACTTGAAAAGAGAGGTCTGTCAAGGCGTTTGACCAATGTATATCCCCACAATTTTAGCTAGATTGGCCTAACAAAATTCAACCACCTCTAATAAGTTCAATTATCAAATTAGAGCCAGATAAGGGACATGCTGTCATGCTCCATTTTTGTGCAGGTCGGTTTGAGCATGTTTTTAAATTTTAATGATTTCCTCAAATCAATCACAGTAATGCACTAGTTTTTTAATGGTTGGTTTAAGTATAATTATGCTCAAATCAATCGCAGGTATTCATAATGAGGGGATGATTTTTATGTTTTTTGAAAAATTATTCATGTATAAAATTGTTTCACTGCATAATTTATAAGAAGTTTATGAAATGCATTCATGTTGATTCGTGGAGCCGGCGCATCCACGAGAATTTGGTGGGCCTCAAATTGGTCCCTTAGTTCATCATGTAGGCACCATCTTTATCACACAACCAACATTAGGAATTCCTAAAATTTCTCATGTCACTGGGTTTCATTCCCTGCTCTGCCACCGCATCATCACTACTGCAACACTTTGGTCCTCTCAATTAGAAAGTTAACAACTAGGAGGCTCTGTTTTAGGCTTTTGTTTTACTAAAAGAAGAAACAAGAATGATAGGTGTCGACAGTTGACATGATGCTTTTGATTTTTCAACCGTTGATTGTGCATCTTCTTATTTGAGACTCTGTAAGTTCACTTGTGGTTGAAAATTAGTAAGTACATTATTTCGGATTTATGAGGGGTTTTTTCAGACAAACTACTCAGACTTTTGTGATATTCTTTGAGTTGGTTTTAACTTTTTTCCCTACCTTTCTTTATGTCATCTAGCTTGTAATACGAACCTAATTTCTTTTAGAAAAATTTAATTTGAAGGAAATGATCGCTGTTTGGCGTAATGATTGCAAATTTTAAAAAGCACTTGTATCACTTGTTGTTCAAGCGTTCCTTTGCTTGGGCTCATTATTCTGATGCATTGTCAACTGCTTTACTATTCTTTTCCTTGATTGTTGTTTCCTTTCTTTTGCTTGAATCTACTAATTCAAGAAGATTCCAAAATCAATATTAAATCTTTTCTTTAATCATGTTATATGTATTCAATCCAGGAAAAATGAGGGACTACCTCTTTTTTTACATTTTCCTGAAAAATGGATAAATAATGAGGAAAAGTAAAAAGAAATAATTTGCGGTTAGTACGAGTTATAACGAGGGATTCGAAATCATACTTTGCGCTTAGTACGAGTCAGAAGACTCAGAACTTAATTTTGCAAGGTTGTTTACTTCACCTCCACCAGCGCAGTTGCAACACTTGTAAAGCAAATACAAGCTGTCTGTACGAAGAGAATTCAACTGTTTTTTTAAGATTGCGTTTCCCTTGATGAAGAAAAAGTAATTAGTTGATATAGTAATGGACGCCAATGCCATCATTTCCCAACCTTTGTATATATACTTACAACTCTTTATTATGTCTATGCTTTTGTGCTTCCATGAATATTAATTTTCAACGAAGTTTACCTCATCCTAAAAGGTTTTTTTTTTTTTTTGTTTTGCTAAAATGCTAATTATTGAAATAAAAAGGTAGTCTACTTTAAACATTTCGAAAGGTGTTTTTTCCCCCTTAAATTCGTTATCAGAAATTGAAAACTTAATCTATAGTCAATTTTTTGTATATAGTTCTGTTGGCTTAGGAGGTGAATTAATTTAGAGATAGGATCATCGAGTTTTGAAAAATGTAAAAACTAATGTTTCACAACTCCAAATTAACTCAACCACAAACTTACAGTTCTGAATATTCAGATATTTTCTGTCAGCACAAAGTTGGCAGTATGAACCAAATCAATTTAGTTCAGCTTTTGATCGGACGTGAACGTCGCATTCAATTTTAATTATATCAACTTACAAAGTATTATTGCACTTTCTAATATCTAACTTAACTCCATGCTCATGTCCAATAAGTAATAGTTAATTTAATCGAAGATATTTCAAAACTTGTTGCTTGAGTAAATAAGGTCCAAATAGAACTTTGACTGCATCAAAATAAGACAAGAAGAAGCTCTACTTTCTATAGCTTCAAAAAACAAATTTGCATTGGTTGAAGTACCTAATCCATATCATTACAGATGGTATTAAGTTTTTTATATACCTCCCTCTTCTTTCCTGCTCCTCGAGCCTATTCATCTCCTTTCCCCATGCTAAGTATCATACAAAAATTCTGCGATCGCATATCTCAATGCGCACGCATTTTGAAACTGAGCAATTTTTTTCTAAAGTATTTTGAATATGTTAGTTATTGTAATATTTGTCACCTATGATTCTAAGACTGAAAGCACTACAATCACTAACTCACTGTTGCATTATAAACATGGTTTCAAGTAAAATCATTCAACTACGATGTCCTTGGAAATTTTGGTTTATATTAAATTATATGATAAACCGTTAGTATTTGCTATGCTAAATTCGCCATTTATCATTAAATTGTAGAACAGCCTAAGGTTGATAGAAGGTGAATTCCATCAACAAAAACTTTGGGTACCCTCAATTTGGGCAGGTTCAATTCCTGCATTGAGTCCCAAAAACATACTTTCTAAAAATGTACAAAAAAGAAAAAAAAAGGAAATTAATAAAGGAAAAAGGAGTAACACTATCTCAACTTTCCTCTGGTATGCTCTCAAGATTTGGCCGCCAGACAGTACCTCTGACGCTCCTTCTGTGGTGGTGGGGCCGCTTACTCTCTCGAACAATCTCGGCCAAGTAATTGTCCCCATTCGATACCTTATTATTCGCAACTGAGCCGCATCGTGAGAGGCTTCTTTTCTTATGCTTCTTGCCTTTCTTTTCTGGCACTGTTGAAGCAGGGATCAGAAAATATATTTGCCCTCGCTTAAGCTCTGATTCCGCAGAGACTATCAGAATCCGATGGGTCCCACCTTGAGAGCATGGCCGAGATAATACATGGTTTGGATTAGCAGCCAAGATTTCGGTAACTGTGATTGAATTGCTGTACTCATCAACTCGACCATTTAGGTGTACAATTCGAATCAAGTCGAAGGCGCCGCATGGAAGAAGACATGCAAGGCAGCACCTAAGTGTGTTGCCCATCTATGGCCTCTTTGTAGCGTCTCTTTGAATGTCTCAGAGGTTTAGTTTCATTTAGCTCTTGACGCAGTTTATATACAAAAGGTGGTTGTTTAAGTGGCAATGTTGCTTTTGTCATTTTTCTATTATGTTGTAAAGTAGTGGTATAGATTTTAAAATGCATGTTGCTAGCCATAGAAATGTATAATTAGCGAGGTGTTACTTCCATTGATAGTATTATAATCCTAAATTAAAAGGCAGGCAACATAAACTCGTTTCCCTATTAAATGATTAAGCTATAATCAAAGTAATAATTACAATGATTTGCTTGAGCTTTACACCATCCAATCAATTGTCTACTGGGTATTTGTAAATATGTTTCTTAGAAGGGGCATTTGGAATAATTCACAGTGGATAGTTTAAGGTATAAAGCAATGTTTTCAATTTCCTACCGAAACCCTTACCGGCCAGGTGGCCGAAATCCAAAATTTCCTGGTATTTTCCGAAAATTTCCGGTATTTTGTCTCACAATACTAGATACCGCGTCTCAGTCACTGTTCCGGTACCCGGTATTACCAGAATTTTCCGGTAAACGGTAGGGTATTGAAAACACTAGTATAAAGGGCTCTCTCTTTGGAGAATTAGGACTGCATTCTTTTATTTATTTGACATAGGATTCAACTTGTTTTAAGGCATCATCAAATTAACAATTTGATTTACTAGGTAGCCGCTGTCTAGTATATCAAAAAAAAAAAAATTAACAATTTGATGCCCGATAAATTAAACTGCATATTGCCATAAATTGCTTTAGAATTAAGTTTGAAACATTTATATTGTTGTTAGCAATTGTCGTACCAAATCATTCGTTCTACAAGATTAACTCAGAGAATATTTAAGTGTTGAAAGTATACATAAGCTTAGAGATGTAAATAGATATATTCAGACTGCAGAAGTGCTAATAAAATGTGGATATTAATATTTCTAATAAAGTACGAATCTGTAAATATTTTATAAGTTTTGATGTATAAATTATTTCTATCTGTATTTATTTTCACAAAGGATGTTGATACAGATACATATAATCTATCTTAAAAAAATCCGAATCCGAAGAAGGAAACCTAATATATGCTATAACTTCATTTATTTGAAGCAACTTGGTCAAATTATTTCAAAATACTAATAATTTTCCATTTTGTTATATTATGTTCATTTTTATTCACTTATTATCTATTATCCCATAATTATAGGTAAGTCAGTTATATATTTCGTTTTAAATTTTATTTGATATTTTATAAAATATTGATGTTGTTATATTCCAATAATTTATGCATTTAACTTAGTATTCGTCAATTATTTTTTTAATACATAATCCAGTTGTTATTAATTTATAACCGGAACTGTACATACAGTTTTAGCACTGTTTTAATTTTTTGGTGAAGTTTCAATGCCAATTGTGCCATAAATTGTTTAAAAATGCCAATCAGGCGGTAATTTCATTTACCTCAGTTTTAATTGTGTCCATTAGTAGAAAATACTTCTTTTCAGATAAAAAATATAAATGATTTTGTTATTTTAAAAAATACTTTGAAGAATTTAAATTTTACATTGCTACAAAATAAAGTCCTCGATGAGAAATAAATCTCTCGAAACTTGAATGATAGAAAGAATTCGCTAAATTAATATGTAGTAAGGATACATATTTATTTACATCTATAGTTACATCAATTTCAATTGAGTAACTGGACCCAAAAATACTTTTGGATTACACTATTCCTCTTGAAATTCTTAATTAATTGGATGTGAATTGCATTACCAATTTACTAGGAAACCTTGCTTAAAGCGTTACAGCTACTTATAGCCTCTTACTTGATCTAACCTATTTTCTCATAGCATCGTTAATGAGTTCTTTGTTTTACTTCTTATGCTAGATATGACTATATGAGTACACTTCAGAGGTTTTTCATCTTAAATTGAAATTTGACAAAACTCTCCAGTGGGACCCCTACATGCTCACAACAAGAGCAATGGTCCATAGACCAGGGGTAGCCAATTTAGTTTTCCCTCAATGGACCCCTGAAACTTGGAATAATTCTTAGTTAGTTAATTTAATCTCACTGCATTATAATTCCATTAAGGATAGTTTATCTTGGGTTAACTTAGTGACAGCATAAGGTCCCACTGTTTATACATGCCAACAAAATATATAACAGGAATCCCTACATGGGACTATTAAATCATTGTTAGTCGTCAGATCGCAATTTAACGGCTTACAAGTGGGGACAAAATTTCACGTTTTCTTTAACCGGTCCCCTTATGTAAGGATGGTTTGGTCTCTCTTAAGAATTGATTAGTGTTAATTAGCACTATTAATATAACAATAGTTAACTTTGGTGTGCAATTAACTTTTTAATTACCTAACCGCTTAACAGCTGTCCACATAAAAAAAAATTAAAAAGTCTATGGACCTCGTAGAGTGAGACATAAAAGCAGTTGAGGAAGATTACATGCTTAAATAAAAAGGCCAATGGTAAGAGAGATTTATGTAAACATGATCAGCGGAAGTAGTACTTAAATTAAGTTTAGGTTGATTGCTTTAACGGCGATATCGCTTAGTTATAGCCAATCATTGCTGAAAACTTGCATTTATGTATATATTTTTAATGCCTAAGCAAATTCTTTCTTTGACAACGCTGAAGTTTTTGCTTCATCGGCAAGCTAGCTCGGTTGCTATTCAATAGATATGTGTCATGTGTCAACTTTATCTATAATAATAATAATAATAATAATAATAATAATAATAATAATAATAATAATAATAATAATAATAATAACAATAACAATAACAATAATAATAATAAATCAATTAATTGATCAAATTAAAAATTTTAAACTAAAATCAATACGTTTGATACATTACACGTCTCTTAATGGACGAGTTTAGAATGGTTAGCACCCTTAGGCCCTGATCAAAATGATTTTCGCTTGGGATTTCATTTCATTTGAATTGATTTTGTAGGATTTTATAGGATTTCGTTATACCTAATTTCATAGAAATTCCAACCAAATGACATCAAATCCGCTCATTGTGATAAAAAATTTTCCAATAAAATAAAATGAATTGAAATCTCACATTAAAAAAAAGGGATTCTGATCAGGGCCTTATAATTTTTATGGTTAGATACAAATTTTAGATAGATTTCAGTTATACTCTCTAAAATTTCAAATGAGGTAAAAAGATAATTATGGATATGGAATACAAGTAATTGTTATTATTTCTTTTAGATTTTGTATTAAAAGGATAACTATGATACTTTATGAAACATATGCAATTAGGAGGCGTTTGTTTGGGGAATATGTGATTACATAAGTTAAGGAGGTATAAGTACTTATGCCAAGTTATGTAATGGATGTTTGTTTATGGAATAAGGAGGAAGAAACATTCAATTATATTAATACATATATGTATATATCAAAAGACTAAAATATCCTTCCACAAGACTTGTATTTTCATCAATTTGCATCTCTTCCCTGTTGTTTGAAGAACCTCACTGTTTGTTTATCCTCAAGCAATTTTCATCAACCAATTTACATAAATAAAAACATCAATTTTCATCAACCAATTTATATAAATAAAAACATACAATTAGAAAAATTACCCTTAAGCTGAACCAAATAGTTCATAAACTAGCATTAAATTTATCCTCAAGCTGATACAAATTAATAGTCGATACACACAAATACTTAATACAATCTAGCACATACGCAATATAATCCAACAACATAAGACAATTAAAAATCAAACATACACTGATAATGTAATGACATACAAACTTAAAACCCTCAAATGCAACATATTACAAGAAACTACTTTCTACGTCTTCTTGTTCTCCATAATTCATTTTTAATGTTGGTTCTAATAATATCTCCAGAAGTTGCCTCGTTAGTTTCATAAAACTCATCTAGACCAATCGGAACATCATTCTGATGTGAAAACTCCAAGTTGGTCGATGCATCAAAGATATAGTCTGGTTGGTTTTCTTTTTTTATGAAATTGTGAAGTATGCAACATGCCATTACAATCAAGGTCTGTTTTCTATACTTGTAATTGGGCATGCATTTCAAAATTTTGAATCTCATCTTTAACACCCCAAAAGTTCTCTCTATGACATTTCGAAGTTGAGCATGCCGATGATTATACAACTCTTCAAGGCACGTATAACGTGAGGATATGGGTTGGTGATTAAATTGCGCAAGATGGCAATTAATGTTGCGGTATGGACAAAGAAACTTTGATGAATTTGCATAACCTGAGTCGGCAAGATAGTATCTACCGTTAGGAACATTAAAGCCGCCCTCCTCTGTTGCCCAACGCAACACCCTCATATCTAATGCATATCCTTCCCACCCTACTGCAACGTACTGGAATATCATATCAAACGAGCACGCAGCAAGAACATTTTGCGACAAGAATCCTACAAAACATCAATTGCAGTTACTAAATAAAGTTAGAATTATAATCTTGCATTAACTCAAGCTAGAATTAATAGTCCATCTGGTATTGCTTCAAAATATCAATTAGAAGTACCTTTTCTATTACGAAACCTTTCCATCTTTTTCTTTTTCACAACAGCTTGTATATGTGTTCCATCAATTGCACCCAAGGCATCTTGCAAAATTTGAATAGCACATCTGAAATGAAATCAACAATTTAATTTGTTCATCTCTCATTAAGTAAATAAAAGTAGAGTGTATTTTATTACTTTCAACAAATAATTTCTACTGTTTGGTCCAACCAAGGGGTGTATGCCAGCACTTGAATCGGGTAGTTTTATGTATTCATTGTGCATAGAAAGTATGGCCTTTAGTACATCCTTGAAAATTCTGTATATGGTTTCAGTAGAGTGCTGAAATTCTTCTTGTAATTTTCGAATAGAGAGACCATGACCTACACATGCTAAGAAAATAGCTAGTTGTTCTTCTGCTATTATCCTTTTTGTATTAAGTTGATCGGATATTATTTCGCATAAGCGATGAAAATTGCCAATGGTCATTCTAAATGCATTGTAGCACCTGATTGGGTGACCATTTAAAATATCCAGCACGACTTCTAAACCTGTGAATTTTCTTGTATTCTGAAGTCGTGTGGTGTGCAATGATATGGCAGCATCCTCTTGAAGTAACAATGTAACCATCGCTTCAGAAAACCATATTTCATCCTCCATTATCATTAGAAGCATTTGACACAGCCATTCTATACAATAAATCATACAAAAAATATTAAGAATTATTGGAAAAATTAAATTACAATAATCCATAAAAAGCATTTGACATATGAGAACCGTACCTCTTAATTTGGCACTCATTACTTTAGCCATTCTTTTCTTTACAACCAGCCACTACCTACAAACAAAACAGAAATAATTAGATACTTAGTTAAATTAATGAACCTTATGCCTTTTCAATAGCAGCTACACAAGTATCATTTACTTTTACATCAACATGAATTAATGAAGTAAAAATATAATCACATGCAAATCAATAAGATTAAAATTGAGACAGACACAATTAACAAGTTAAAATAGCATAATTGAAACTAGCAAATCATTAATACATGTTTGCACCTAACTAAATAGCAGATACAATTGCCACAAATCGACCTCACTAATAAGTGATACAATTGCCACAAATCAACCTAACTAATAACTGATACAACTCCACCTAACTAGCAAATCAATCATACTAATACAATTTCAAATCGACCTAATAAACTAAAGAAGACACTACTAATAGTAAGTTGACATGTTTTCCATGATAAATTGTAGTACAACAAAATATCAGCAAAATAGGAAATATGTATACAAGTTAGGCAACACTCTAACATCTTATCACTTGCCATTTTCATACTTATTAATACTCTCAACCTAGGTTACACGGATACTGCATTTTACCACCGTATCCCGTGTCGGACACGTATCCGACGCGGATACGTGTGCGATTCGCGTGCGACACGCACCGGATGCGCCACGTGGCGCACTATATTATTTTAATAGCATTGACTGACTGATACGGTCAAGGACACGGACCGATGCGCGTATCCAGTGGATTGAAAGTGGTCCACCCCAGTCGCCCACGCTGCCACGCAAGCACGAAAGCACTTCACGTGCATTTCTGGTGAATTGTTTTGCAAGATGCTTAATATATACCCTTCATATATGGATTCAAAACTCATCGTGGGACTAAAAGATCACCTCAAAACCGGAAAAATTAACCATGCTTATTGGGCCGACTTTATATTGGACTATCAAATACGTTGATTGTTATTTGTTAATTTGTTAATAACGAAAATGAGCAACATCCAACTCTCTTTTTTATACTTGTAGGGCGATAAAAAAATGTCATAAAAACATTATATAAATTGAAAGATTATTAATCGTTAAATTTCTATATTGAAAGATTATAATATAATGTTATAATAATAAAATATATAAATTAGTTTTTTAATTATAAAAATATATTATTTTAATTATCATTTTAATTATTGTATATATACTGCTGTATTCTAGTTTTTTTTTTTAAAATACCGAATTCCCGCACCCGCAACGTATCCGACGAGACACCCGCACCCGCACCCAAGTAACATAGCTCTCAACTATCCACTGGTCCAGTTCAGCACCATCCAATGTTAGAAACACTTCTTGCAGTAAACCATCCTTCAACACATCTTGTAAGATAAGGATATTTCTCATGCTTAAACCCTTATCCTTTTTTACTGTGAACAACTTATGAACAACTTCCTTGTTGTTGTTGTTTGCTGCAAGGAGCTCCTTCATCATGTCCTTCATCTCCTGAAATGTACTGCGACGTTCTCTCGACTCTTCAACTATCATGTCAACTGGATCCTTGTTCTTACCACTTGAGTCACCTTTTGATTTCTTACCCAAGTTACCCCTCTCTTGACCAACAGATCCCCCTCTCACTCTTTTACCAGATGAAGTGCGTGAGGCACCACCAGAGGCAGACCCTGAGCCAGTCTTTGATGTTGCGCCAAAAGCCGTATCAAAGAGTTGCGGTGATGAGTACTCCATGGGAGATGGTTGCTCACTTTCTCCAAATGAGAGGTTAAGGTCGACCCCCACTGTGTTTCTAAATTCATGGAGATTGAAATCATTCATTTCCTGAATGGCAGTGTTATTGCTATCTGAATTATCAGAGTCGCTCACCAGATCTTCAATTGGTTGACCTTGCATGCCATCGAATGCACGGTAACCACTTGCAAATTTCATCCATTATTTCATACTAGATGAAAGCTTTATCCTTATACTTATACAATTTTGAATTTTTTGCAACATGAAACAAAAAGAAATGTATTAGTCAATTTAAAGTGGAGTTTACTTTTATTATATATAACAACACATAATAAAGAGTTCAATGTATTGTTAAAACTGCAGACAATGATACCTCTCTTAGTTCTTCCCAAGCTCCATCTGGAGCAACAATCACATGGTTGTCAGGATGCCAAGTCCACCCAGACTTTGACAAATAAGCTTTGTACTCATGAAATTCAGTCTTAATAGTTTTCCACCGCCCATGAATTTCAGTAACACTGCGCCTTGGAACACTTTGCGCACTTAACAGAGTGGACACTCTATCCCAAAATGCCTTGTTGAAAGTACCTGGACCAGCAACCCTGAATGCAAGCTGCTCTTGCCTCATCAAGTTCAGCATGAGTGTTGTTTGGTACGGGGCCCAATTTGGACCTCTCGGACCTCTCCCACCTCTCGGAGCTCTCGGGCCTCTCCCACCTCTCGCACCTCCGGGATGATCCATTCCTAATTTCTACCGGTGTTCTACATTTCAACTCAAGCTTATACTTGTAAAGTCTTACTCATAAGCACTTTCTTAATTTCTCAAACGGTTTATTATTTTACTTCATCAAGGTAAAATTTTTATAACAAATAAGCACACAAAATTAAGAGATTTGTATTTTGTAACTAAAATATGAAATCAATGTATCTACATTTTTCATTTCAACTAAAAATCACACAAAATAAATATCTATGGAAACGACAATATGAAAATTTTCTACAGATCTAACTTCTTTTTTAGATGATGATTTGTATGTTTCAGAAAAATAAAACATACTACTTTAAGTTTGGAAAGAAAACATGTTTCTGAATTGTAGAAGATACATATGAAGATCTGCTCAATTTTAGATGAGGAAGGTTCTGCTATCAACATTTTGGTTGTCCCAAATGCCAACATTTTGCTATTTAGTTACTTTTTCAAATTTTAAAATTCAAATGTTAAATTCAAACTGTTGATCTTATTTAGTTTAGCGAGCAATGCGTTTTCATATAAGTTTTGTAAATTTTGGAGTTTATTTGATGTTCGATCAAAGGCTAAAACATGAACGTATTAGAATGAATATATCATAGTTAACAAGGTTCGTTTATTTTTCTATGTCTTGATCGAGCATCAAATAAACTCCAAAATTTACAAAACTTATATGAAAACGTATTGCTCGTTAAACTAAATAAGATCAACGGTTTAAATTTAACTTTTGAATTTTAAAATTTGAAAAAGTAACTAAATATCAAAATGTTGGCATTTGGGGCAACAAAAATGTTGGTAGCGGAACCTTCCTCATTTTAGATATGATTTTAAATTTTCATATGAGTTATAAGTTCATTATTTTGAGAGAATATAAGAGATAATTTAAAAATAAGGGGAAATTGGATAATTCACTAAAATAAAAAGAGGGAGCAGCTTCCGAAATTCTCTTGCGACTGTCAGATTGAAACTGTACACGACTGTGGCTCGTAAATCAAAGACCCTCGTGTGACCCGTACGGATTGCGTGCTAGGAAACAGTGCAATCCGACGAATCAAACATGGAAACTTGAGTTCAAAAAAATCTATTTTGACGCCCCCAACTTCATATTCGATTCACACGCACGGGTAGTAATTTCCACGAGAGGTTCACTGTTACAACACTCCAGTTTGGCCAACTCAGAACGGCACAATTTGGAGGATTATGGACCTACTACACAGCGATGCAACACTTGTGGGGTTTATCGTCGACCACAGGAAATCTAAAGGCTTGCCACAGGGCTTCTGCTAGGAAGCTTCCTTGGCTCATTCCGTCCAATGTTAGCACGTGCACTGCGACTTGCCATGTGCAGGGAGTGTGTCGGGTGAAGGTGGCGATTGCCGGATCGGGTGGACTTTATCGGGTCTATGTGCACGTTTTAAACTTGGTCTAATCTTTTTTTTTTTCTCAAATAAAAAATTGAGTCAAAATTAAAAAATATTTTAAATATCTACAAAAATTTTGGATTGAGTTTTAATATTGATAAATTAACAGTTTGGATTGATTATTTAATATATGAAAAACAAAGTACAGACGTGTCGGAGGGATCAATCTGAAAAAATGTACCATGAATAATTAAGGAACAAAAATTTCTATGTGAAAGAAACAATCCGAAGTAGTGAGTGGAGAGACAATGGAACTAAGTTATTAATTTGTCAATGTGTGCACAAACAGAGAGAACAAAGCATTTGAAGTTAAATAAATTTCTTTATACGGGTTTTTAATTTTCCATAAATTTGCACATATTTTCGAAGTCATGGATTTAAAATCTGTGTGGTAAATTCATTATGGATATGCAAAATTGAAACTTTTTAACTTCACTTCATTTGAAAGGCCCAATAGCTAGATAAGTACATTATGGGCTTCATCATCCCAAAAAAATCCATGTCAAATGGCATAATAGTACATCACCAAATGGAGTGCTAATTTCTTTTCAACCATTCATTTTATTTATTTTTGTTTATTCCAATTTATTCCTTTGGCTTTTCTAATTTGACTATTTTTTCCCATAGAATTGGATACAGATGGAGTGTAATGAAATAAACTTTCTTTAGTACTAAAAAAAAAAAATCCTTTTCATCTATACTACTACAATTGCATTATATTTTCTAATTTGGAGTATTGAGCATACAAACTACACTCAATTAACTTGAAAAACGTACTTCTATTCGTATATGCATTAATCCAGGACTATAAAGTTCATTAAAAAAATATAAATTGTAAAAAGTCCAAAATCTTAGCAAACTGGCAGGTCCAATGGAGGAGGCAACAAGCTCTCATTCTCCCCTTCTCCATTCTCCACAATAAATGCCATTGCCAGGCCCCACGTCAGATGAGCGTCGATGTGGCAATGCACAAGCCACACACCTGGGTTGTCAGCCACAAACCGTATCACAGCCCACCCGTTAACAGGCACACCAATTGTGTTCCTCTCTGGCGGGTCGACCATATTGAATTTCTCTGTATCCACATCTGGGTTAAAATTCCCAAACCCGGTTGCAAGAACATAAAACTGGTAACCATGTATATGCATCGGGTGTTCTTCACCTGAAACAATATTTGTGCCTTGAAGAACTATCTGCACTACCGAGCCATATTTCAGCCGGTACACCCTTGTCCCCTGCACAGGTTGTTGAAGTGACTGGCTAATGTTATTCCCAGTAAAATCAAATATGATAGGTGGCTCTGGTGGAAAATCCTCGGTATATATCCCAGGTACATCGAAATAATATGCCTGTAACAGGGAAATAGTACTTGGCAGGACAAAAGAAACATTGTTTATGCTAGCACCAAACCGGGTCCCATTGGGTCCACCACATATCATACCCGGCAGACAGTTGAATAGGCCCAATCCAACTGTGAAGAAAAGGGTCACATTGACTGGATCAGGGACGTTAACTGGCCCGGGGCTATGTAAAGAGGTTGAAAAAGCAAATGCCGTGGCAGTATCATTATAAGCCGGTAGAAGTGGAACAAGAGGAATAGGCACAGTTTGTGCCCCGTGAACTGCTGTGCAAGAGGCAAACTTGTACTCTAAAATAGCGGTAGCTGTGGTGTTGTCAAAAGGGACACCCTGTGCGCTAGCATACGCTCGTGCAGCTATGTAGTACCGGCCTTCAGGTTGATCTGCTGTGACCAAGACGTCAGTGGTCTGGCCAGGTCCCAGCATTATGACAGTAGTAGTGAAGGGTTTTGTGTAGGCAGAGTCAGCTGCCACAACCGTCATGAGGTGACCAGCAATGGAGACAAAAAGCTCTGTGTTCATCGAAGCACTGATGAAGCGGAATAATATAGTCTCGCCAGATACCACCGGAAAAATAGATGTACCTGATGAAAAGTTGATTAAGCCACAAGTACTGATCTGTATGTTTGTGTGCTTGTATTGTTGGTTGCCGGTTTGTGCGTATGCTGTATTTAGGGGAACACCGCTAGTATGGTACCATACACTTGTCTAGCGCTGCTAGAGCAGCTGGCTAAGACACTTGCCTGGCTCCATGGAGACCAGGGTTCAAATCCCAGCATTTGCTGGTTGTGAAAGTGTGTGTGAGTGTGCCTACAGGCAATTGTCAAAAAAAATAAAAAAAAATGGTACCATACACTTGACCAAAAAGATAAACTCATTTACAATTTCAGATAGTGTACCTTGGTTGGAGCATGAGTAGAGATCGCCGGGACGGCCATTGATAGTGAATGCGTCCGATACATTAGGAGCAGCCCCGGTGATGGTTGCTTGTCTTAGCACCTCATTTGGATCTCGGTTCCACCATTCCCCTGCTCCCAGCATTCATTTGCAATTCATAAGTTCACCTCGTTTGTTCAGTTTGCTTTGGAAGTGGGGTGTATATGAGCTCTTTTAAAATGATTTTATGCTACTTTAAACTATGATTTATCTATTCCATGTTTCCTACAATATTACATCCTAAATTTTGTACAATATGCAAAGCTTGAGCCAATCCTCTCTGATCAAAATCAATTTTGCATCTGATAAGACAGCATTGTCAATTTACCATAATTGTTTAGTGGGTTTTAGCGCACCTTAGTCATAACTAATTTTACTTTTATACTTGATAACTGTTTAATATCCCAACCATGGCAATCTCCAAGTAAATTATTAGGTTCTATAACTAGAAACTTGAAAATGAAGCAAGCCTTTTTGGTTAAGGGGAAAAGGAAAGTAATAACAAAGTTCAGGTGAGTTTGCATCAGTATGCTACCAGAAACAGAAATGTAGTTACGACTTTGTGACCAATATATTTTGGATTAGTTGCTATGAGCGCAATGTCTACAATGCCTTTTCCTTTTTCTTTTTGTAGTAAGGCCCATGGGCTGTCAAAATCTACTTTTCAGGCATAACAAACAAGTAGTAGAAAGAAGAAATACGTAATTTCTTAACCACCTTATTTTCATTTCAAAAACTACTAATTTCCCACCTACTGATCATTATTCCTCTTCTGACCAATTAAAGCTTACGCAAAAAGTTTACAGAAGAAATAAAAAAAAACACTAATAAGGCAAAAGAGAAGAGTCAATTCTGCTGGTGACAGCAAATACATTTTTAATCTATTTACTTGCCAAATTGTAATAAAATATTTGTATTTAGGTAAGAAAATAAGAAATTAAAGTAAGTAAGAGGCTTTATTACCAAGTATAATCGGATACTCTCTGTGTGGCTTATCGAACGGGTATGACTTCCCCAATTTTGGGTAGATGATCAATGCACCATGCACAGTAGCTCGAAGCCATGAGGCATGTGCATGCCACCAAAGTGTACCTTCTTGATCTGTTATCGTGAACTGGTATACAAAAGTAGCTCCTGGTACAATGGGACATTGTGTTATGTAGTCTGGGCCATCTGCCCAGGCAGTTCTCAGCTGTCGGATTCCATGCCTAATCAAATTGGACTTAATTTAAATAAGCATTTCTGAGTGAAAATTTTTGTTCAATATATTCCATAAGTCACTAAATATCAAGATGATGAGAATGATTGTGGTGAGATCTTAGACCCCCCCTCCTGTTACTGTGACACACAATAAATCTTTTGTTTAATTCTCATTTAGAAGTTGTTTTAATTTCTTGTTTAATTTCGTATTAGACCAACCACGTGCTTACTAAATACATTTTTGCTAAAAAAAAAATAAAAAGAAACAATTTGCAACGTTACAACTCACCAGTATATATTGACTGTTGACTTGTTAAATATTTGAAGCAATTTTGTCCTTTGTATAATCAATGCCTTAATTATCACATGGAAATAACTAAGGCAAGAGGGAGAAGAATAGTAGAATACCAGTGAAGAGTAATGTTATATCTCGCCAAGTTGGTCACTTTAATTACCAACGTATCCCCATCCGTTACTGTCAGAGTAGGTCCTGGGTATTGATCATTCACTGTAATTATCCTATGCCTCTTGCACAGCCTCTTCACTGGTGTTTCTTTAACCTATAAACCAATGTAAATTAGTTCAAAATTTTTTAAAAAGAAGTGTTATGTGATTAAAATATTGGAAAAATAGCACTCACTATGAATTCATGATACTGTATCTCTGCGTTTGCATAAACAATGGCAAGCAACAACAGGAGCAGATTTGATAAGAATGAGCTAAACATGACAGTGTCAGTTGCATGGACCTCTTTGTACCTATGCAAAATGAATTAGCAAAAGTTTGAGCTAAGATGGTGTATAAATATTATTTATAGGTAAAAGAGGTTCGGTTGAGGTGGTTTGGAAGATTAGGTTATAATTTCTTATCATGGGTCTAATTTTTTTGAGAAGGTCAAGCTTACCATTTGGTGCACCCACTATTAGCATGCATGTGAATTATGAATACTGATTAGCAATGTGACATGCAGTAGTAGTCATTCTTGAAAAACAAGCCTCTTGACAAATTGAGGACTTGAATTGAATTGGTTAATTTCTGGCTACATCACTTATTATCATGAAAAGATCATATTTCCTATTAATGACAAGGCTGGCCGACAAATCCATATCTTTTCTGGAATTGAGCAGTCGTTAACTAAGACGTAATAAGGCTAATTTCACAGTTTAGCTAATAGCGCAATCTATCTCTTTGGTAATTTATCTATTGTAGGGAAGTTTTTTTGAGGAGAATTGATCCTTTGGCGGTATTCTCTGTCTTCGCCTTTTTGGAATTTCTCTATTAAAAGGGAATTCTCAACATTCAACTAACTTCATCCTTGCTAGGCCAAATTCCAAGGTAGAAATGTAAAAAGCCTTGACTTCTGCATAATTTGAAGTTACAATTACTGCATTGTAAAAGTATTACAAGTACAAAACCTTCATTTTGTTTTACAGTGCCACTTCAGTGGGCTTTTTGCAGTGAGTTATTACATAATGTGAAATCAACTGAAGAAATAAGTGAAGAAAAATCAAACAAAAAAAAATGTTTAAACTTTTTTGAGTTTTAAGAGAAAAATTATTGAGTTTGAATCTCATTAATCACCTTGCGATAACAAAGAGTTACACATGCGACATAAAAAAACAAAGAGCATCATGTCTAGATAGCAAAGCTATCCATAAGACCCTACCACATTATATACAAACTCAATAATAATCTAAAAATTACCTAATAACTTCTAACCAAGCAAAGAGATATATAAATGAAAGAATTTGAAAGCACCATAAAAAAAAAAAAAAAACTAGACCTGTTAAACTACTAAATTACCACCGAACTACCAAAATTATCACTCAGTTTTTCCCTCACCGCCACCAGCATCACCGGCTGCACCAGCTTCCCCAGCTGATGATGGGCCCTCACCAGATTCTGCCACCTCTGGCTTGATTTCCTCCAATTGCTTAAGAATCTGCTGCATGTCTGGCCTTGCAGCTGGTGATGGGTCGACACAGTGCAAGGCTAGCTTCAATGTGTTAACCAACTCGTCCCCAGTGGTACTCCCAGCTGCCGCATCCTTCATCAACTCTAAATCAAAAACCTCATTTGTCCACTCCTCTTCCACAACTGACGCAACCCACTGTGGTAAATCCAGGCCATTGTTTGTGTCACTTGGCGATTTACCCGTCAAAAGTTCAAGAATAACCACGCCAAGGCTATACACATCAGTTTTGGGGTTGGCTTTCTTTAGTTTGGAAAGCTCGGGAGCACGGTAACCCAAAGCACCAGCTGTGGCTATCATGTTTGTATTTGCAGTGGCACTCATGAGACGGGAGAGACCGTAGTCAGAGACTTTGGCATTTGATTTGTCATCTAGAAGAATGTTGGCACTTGTCAAGTTGCCATGCACCATGCTCGCCTCAGTGTGGAGGTGGAGTAGACCTCGGGCCACACACATTGCTATCTTCATCCTTGTTGGCCAATCGATCGGGGTATCTGGGGCACGGGCTGAAATAAAATTGGAAGCACAATTAGATACAGTAGAGTGGTTTAAGCATTATGTCAAACACTTAACCATTGAAATCTCACTACTAACTCCTGAATAATTGGCGGTTCTAATTATTGGCACTCATCACCACAACAAGTTACTGTTAACGTTTTAGTCGATTTGGAATGGTCTAAATAAAATTAGGTAAAACAAACAAAGCATTTTTTATGACATGAAAACCAATTATACCAAATACCCATAGATTGGACAAAATAAAAAGGTCTTTAATAATATAAACAATACAAGGTAAAACAAAAATTAAAGGATAAACAACATACCGTGAAGGAAAGAGGCAAGGCTTCCCTTCGGCATATAATCAAACACAAGAAGTTTCTCTCCTTTTGGTCCCACATAATAGGCCCGAAGCGCAAGTAAATTTGGATGCCGTATTTTACCAAGAGCATTCACCTCTGTCTCAAACTCCTTTTGGTTCTTTGCAATCTTCTCTCTCAACCGTTTTACTGCAACTTGACTTCCATCCTCCAAAGTCGCCTTGTAGACCGTCCCATAAGTGCTCTTACCCATTATCTCAGCAGTTGCACACAACAAGTCATCAGCCGTAAAGGCTAATGGCCCGTCAAAATGCACTAGTTTACCCCCGGTGTCGCCACTTGAGGTAACATCACTTCCTGTTGTGGAACTGGCTTTACCGCCTTTTCCGGTGGATTTAGCAGCTGTGGTACCCTTCTTTACTGAATCAGTACCAGTCTTATCACCACTCTTTCTGAACAAGAAAGAGATGAGAGCACAGAATAGGAGGAGCAAGAACAGGAATGAAATACCAACAATGGTTAGAATCAGCTCTTTGGTGTTTAGTTTTCGAGTTGCAGGCTGACTAGGTGTTGAGGGAGAAGGTATAACACTTGGAGAAGGGGCTAATGGACATGGGGCTGAGGCACTATAACCACACAGCTGAAGATTTCCAGCGAAAGAGCTGGAATTGAACTTCCTCGAGAGGACAGGAGAAACAGGGCCTGAGAGGTTGTTGTTAGAGACATTGAAAGAGGTGAGATTGGCTAAGTTATCAATGGATAAAGGGATCTCTCCAGTTAGATTATCCCCTGACAAATCAAGCTGGAAAAGGCTTGATATATTTCCAATTGTTGCCGGTATATCACCATTGATGAAATTTTTAGAAAGATCCAAGGTCTGGAGCCTAGAAAGGTTCCCAATTTCTGGAGGGATAGTACCAGTTAGCTGGTTGTTGTTAAGTGACAACTGTTCAAGTAAATGTAGGTTGCTAAGGGATGCAGGTATATTACCAGAAAGGGAATTATGATCCAAGTACAGAGTGTTCAGCTGGTACAACTTGTTTGTCTCTCCCCATGAATCAGGAATTGGGCCAGATAGGTTGTTATTACTAAGAAATAAAAATGTAAGAGAAGGAAGGCTAGTTAATCCAACAGGAATCTCTCCAGAAAGATTATTGTAGCTAAGATTAACCCTATACAGCTTTGTATTGTTCGAGAAAGAGGATGGAATAGAACCGGTGAGTAAATTGTTACTTAAATCGAGGGTTTGGAGCAACAAACAGTTACCAATAGAAGCCGGGATGGAGCCCGAAAATCGGTTATTGAACAAATAAACACCTCTTAAATCACGCAAAAAACCAATGGACTGAGGAATTTGACCACCAATCAAATTGTCATGTAAACTAAGCTTGCGCAATGCGGTTAATTGACCGACCTTCTCAGAAATGTGGCCACCGAGCCCCTTCCAAGGCAATTGAATCGCAATCACCTTACCAAGCACACACTTGATACCAGTCCATGCGCCAGAGCACGCATCAAGACCGGTGCCATTCCAGCTCTGAAGGTAATTGAACGGGTCCACTAAACCCTGCTTGAAGGCTTGGAGGCCTTGAAAATCAGCTTGAGTTATGACAACTCCATCCCAAGCTTGGGAAGAAGCAGTTGTCAAGTGGAGCAAAAATGTGAGGAACAGAAAGAAACAGCGTGAGCTTTTGTTCATGCTTGCAAGTTTATTGTGAAATTGATGGTGATCAGCAAAGAGTACCGGAGGTTGGAAAGAGAGAGAAAGCTCTTTCCTTTCTCCTTATAATTAGCAAAAGAGTTGCAAAAATGGGATTAGAGAAGAGGAGAGAGATGAGCTGAAGAGAGGCTTGAAAGAGAAGGGAGGAGATGTGAAAGGGTTTAAGAAGAGAAGCGAGACGGTGGATCTGAATTTGTTAAATCTTTGGGGAGACAAACTCGGAGACAGGAACGATTTTGGTCAGAGCTTAGAATTAAGATGCTAACTAACGGCTAGTTTTCTCATTCAGTGCTCCCAAATCAGTAACTGATGGCGAAATGAGTTAAAAGAACGAGACGATCCCTCCTTGTCGCAGATTCCCCCACATTTCATTTCCTCAAACAGTCTTTCGTGTAGCGAGTTAACTATATTCATTTACTCCGACTTGTTACAGGTTAAACAATCGAAAATAAGTCGTATAGAGTTACGATTCGAGGACGAAGGCAAGGCTCCAGGTGGTATATGCATGCCCCACTGGAAGTGAGAACCAACACCGGGTCCTTCGTGAGCCGCGCTAATTCGGGGGTTAATGTAAAGAAGAAAACTTCTGATCCGGGTTTAGGTGGGGCTTTCACGTGCCCCAACGGCTAAGTTTGAGTGGGACCCGCCTAGGGGGGTTTAACCAATGGGAGTGGTGAGGAGTGAGACGCATTAAGGGAACCTGGGAGAACGAGATGGAGAGCACGTGGCTGTCTTAAATAAGGAAGTTAATCCCAAGACTCAAGACTGCACTGGGAGTCCGGGACTGTGAGAGCCTTGCTTGTGCTTGTGCACGGTCAGACGGGGACTGGGGTAAGGTGCCGGAATGGAGAAGACTTGAATTAGTTAAGAGCCAGTGATGTGGCAAAAAAGAATGTTAGATAGAGGCGTTGGCCTTACCTCCGTACTCCGGGATAATAATAAAATATATTTTTAGAAATGAAAGGTCGGTTGTGTTGGAGCAACCGTTCTCATTCTTCTTTTCGTTTTCTTCATCTTTTTTGTAATTATTGTGCTTTCTTTTATCCTAAAATTGTTCACTTCTTGTACTTATTATTTTTTTTTTGTCCTCTGCCCACTCGATAGATGACAAGATAAACATGATATTTAAATATAACAAATAGACAACAACAACGAGAAAATATCTTTTATTTAATGTGAATATTAAAAAAAATCACAAAATAAAAAGTTCCGTACTCTCCCAATTATATTAGAGTATTAGACAAATAATTTCCAATTGTCCAAATGGACTATTACCTCAACAATCTTTTTTTTTTTAAAAAAAATTGATTGTAATTTTTTTTTTTTAGAATTTAGCTTTGCGAGGTTTGATTTTTAGAACCATTGTAATATTTATACCTACCTAATTTGTTTATTAATTATAATATTCTAGAAAAAAAAAAGGGTGGGGTAAGGTGACATTCATTACCTCTATTATTATTCTTGATACCGACCATATAGGACCCTACTTTATTGATTTCAATTGTCCGATCTAAAACGAGTGCATTAGATATTTCTTGTTGACGTTATAGAAAACCATCCATACGACCCAAGCAGATCTTTTATTGCAGTTAAGAACTATGGTCCCAACCAAAATATATGATACTACAATCATGAACAATTGAACATGAAAAATGACATCTATGAATCCGAGGTTAGGTGACCTTAGTGTACAACTACACTGCTAAATGTAGCACAGCGCACAACCGACAGCTATAGCGATCCACTAACTACATGATGGTTGCATTTTTCCCCTTTTGGCAATTCAAATAAAAAGCATAATAGAACATCAGGTATAAATTTCACATATTAAGGTTCTTAATTGTTGCAATATTTACTAGACTATCAGTCTCCATGCTCATGTTATGCACGCATTAGTGATCCTTGTTGCCACTGAATCTCAGCAATATCTTTATAAGCAATCGATTGGCAGTATTTGGCACATGTTCCTCCTAGTTGCTGCTTCCATACAATATGTTATATGTATGGTGAGGTGTAGAAAGTTGCCATCAACCACACTCATAAGTCATAACGGTTCTGTTCTAGAAGTAAAGTTATTTTTTTTGGAGGGGGGAGGGGTGGCCCACCCAGGGCTGGCTATCTCTTTCACTTTTTTTTTTTGTCCTCCTGTGGTGCCATGGTTTCAAAGAAAGAGGTATCACAGATGCATTTTTACAATTTTTCTCAATTGCAAAGATTTTCCACTATATAGTCTCAATTGCATTGTATGTTAAGCATATACACTGATGTTCCATATCATTCCCTAAACGAGTCTCAATTGACATGATACATCAAAGAATCTTTGCTAAGTTGCAGACATTCAAGAAACTAGAGAAGCATGTAAAACAGCAACACAAACTAGATGCACGGTGCACAACCTATACATAAGACACACTAACAACAACAAGAGAAGGAATTAGGCAACTTGCTGCTTATAAAGAAAGCATAAGAAATAAGTAATCTGTAAAGGTTTTGTATAATTGTAAGATCAATAAAAAGAACATGAAATCATATCCGTCCATTATCATCGCCATCATCAAACAAATCCTCTGGCGAGTCATAAATAACCATATGGGGAAACAGATCCAAGAAATCCCGCTTCACTTTTTCTCTAATTTCAGGATACGGCACAAGCCCCTTCAACATAACCCTAAAAGGAAGCGACTCTGGGGGATCTGACGAGCCTCTCATATCTTCATACAACTCCATAGCAAAATCAATCATACCACTGTCACAAAATGCCCTTACCAAGTCACCATACGTATGCTGGTCGACTCGGACCTCTTCTGATTTCAGGTCAGACCAGACCTTCCGCGCCTCTTCTAGCTTCTTATTTCGTGCTAATGTGAACAGCATATCTCTGTAAAAGTACATGTCAGGATGATACCATATTTCTTTCCTTACTGCACCATATATCTGCAATAGAAGGCCATATTAGCAATCTACAATCTACAAAACAGAAATATCTACTGATTAATTGATGCTAATTACATTGTTTCATTCATACCAGCAATTTTGCATGACAAATGATGCCAATTACACTATTCCAGATTACCAATTTGCATGATGAATGATACCAATCACATTTTTCCTATTTTGATACCACCAATTTACATTACAAAGAGAACATGAACTTCTAGAACCATCCAATTTTAACAAGACGATCAGCCATTGGATTCACAAACAAAAGAGAATTCACTGTGTCCCAGTTTTTTTTTTTTTGAAATAAGTGGGCTTTTTTCGGCCCACCACTTTCCATTTCTGAAAAGCATCCAAATACAAAAAATGTTTACTCTGTGTCTCAGTAACTCTGTGACATTCTGCCCAATAATTACTACCAGTAATGTAAATCATGAAATATTTACAAGGATGTATATCCAATTCTCACCTTCATGGCGAGGAAGATGAGATCCTGACGCTGGAGCTCAGCGAGAACAGCAAGGAGGTCGGTACTAAGGAGGCGGGACACATGGGAGCGCATAAACTGGTCGAGGCGAGCAGAGGCAGCGGCTGAAGGCGACAAGGCGAGGCGCTTGAGTTGTTGCACGACGAAGATTCCTTCCTTACCCATCTCCTTCTTCCTCCGCCATATCGAAAGAGTTGGGCTCGATGTCAGAGAAGAAAACAAGGGTTTTGACCCAAGGGTTTGCGTTATTTCGGGGATGGCACACCGACCCCGGCTGAGGAAGATATGGGCCCCAGTTCGCCGGAGTAAGAGCATGGGATCGCCTAAGTGGGAAAGAAAGGAATAGAGAAGAGAGTGGTGAAGAAGAAGCGGGTCCCGCTTGCAGAGAACCCGACTTCGCTTTGATCAGGAGCGTGGCTCAGAGTGGGACATTAAGCCAGCTCCAACAAATGAATTTATATGAAGTTATCAGCAAATAATTTATATCGTTGATTTTGATATACTTAAGGCGAAAACCATAATATATTTGTATACAAGATAATTGAAAAATAGAAAGCATGAAACAAAAATTGAGTTCAGTAGATAAAAAAAAAAGATGAATGGTTGAAAATTCAAATAGTTTTTAGATTCATCTGCTAAAGCTCAGACTGAATTTTACTTGAAAAGATACCAAATTTAAGTTCCATTTAAAATTTGGAAACACCGTCGTTCAGTTATGCTACTTTCATTTTTGTTTTTTGTTTTGTTTTTTTTTTTTTTTTGTTTTTTGAAAGTAGCCTAATTGAATAACGGTGTGTACAAAAATTTGGATAATTTAGATATATGGATCTTTTTAAAGAAGAAACTCAGCCTAATGTATTATTAAAACTTTACAAGATATATAATTTAGATATCTGAATCTTTTTAATTTTTGCATATTAAAAAATCATTTATTTATGTTAAACTAGATCACTTTATAAAGCCAGATAAGAATTATGCAAAAAAGTTTGAATTAATTTGTCAGCTATATTTGATTTTTGGTAATTATTTTTTTTGTATTTTATGTCTATCTATATTGATTCCCCAATAAACTTTTCCTCCAATTTTGAAATTTGTAGAAGAGAGATATCAAACCAAAAAAAAAAAAAAAGGCTGCGCAAAGCAGGTTGTTAAAAGTTGAATAGGTAAGCACCCAAAATGTGCAAAAGGACCCAGCAACTGCACGTTTCTAAATATCCCTGGACTTAATTAAATGCTAAGCGACCCTTTTTCTACAAAAACCCAAAAATGGTCCAAACTCCAAATTAACCCTAGATCAGTTAGTAATCAATATATGAACGCATTAAGAGTACATGTGTAATCAAAGTTTGTAAGCCGAATTAATTTTCTGTTGGTGCGATTAGAGGTACCCTTTACCAAATTGTTCTACCTGAATATTGAACATATGGGGTATCACACATTTGCACTTGATGCTTAACTTCTATTTAGCGCAATTTTAGTTACAAATTATCTGATATAACGTTCGAACTTAATTCAGGCATTGTAAAGTGTAAACATACTGTGGCTCCTAGTTTCATCTGATCTTTAACAGATATAGCCATTTCAGAGCGAAATCTGAAAAGGAATTCTTAATTAATTTCTCTTTTAAGAAAAAGGTATTTGTGAATTAACTGTACCAATCACTGCAATGTCCCATTCCCCACTTCAACACTAGTTCAGTATTACATGAATAAAGTTGCATCTATAGCGAACTGCAGAATTGCCAAAATTGTGTAAAAATAAAAAATATCAAGCCGTCTCCTTAGAGAAAAAAAAAAGACTCATGACTTGTTGTCTTCATTGAATTAGAGTAGCTTACCTCTGTTATCCTTCCAAGAAAAAAACTATTATACACTAGTCAGACGTGCTTCCTTCATTCTAACAAAATCCTCTCTCCAAATTTTATATGCTGTTCTGACTTCATCTAGCTCTGAGTCAGGTATACGCACGTAACGATCCAACTTCTCCATCCAATCGTCCCATGGCGCCTTTGATGGGTCCAAGAACCTTGAAACCTGAGGTAATAGTACGTCCCAATAGAAATGGTTCACTGCTTGTTGTACCTCTTGACACTCTTTCATGGTTTGCATTTCAGGTCGGACAATGTTACCAGGTCGGTTCCTGATAATGAAACTGTTATCCCTCAGGATTAGGACTTCTGAAGGGGCAAGAGGTAGAACAATTCTAGAGAATTTTGTAAGAGATATCTCTATAATGTCTTTCGGCAGTAAACCCTGTTTAACTGCTACAGCAGTTCCGACCATTTTACGAATCTGAAAGAAACCAATGATACATTGTTAAACAGGAAAATTGGTGAACTGATGAGGGTGTCAAATTTCATTCATACCGACCTGAACCAACCATACCAGATGGTTAGATCAGTTACAAATACAGTGCAATGCCGGAATTATAATTCCAAAAGTGTATATATAGGTAACAAGATATTTTGAGAAGAAAAGATAGCAATATGCAAGAGAGAAGTAATTTAAGTGAAGAAGGATGGAGTAAAAACAGTGCAATGTCGGAATTATAGTTCCAAAAGTATATATATAGGTAAGAAACGATTTTGAGAAGAAAATATAGCAAAATGCAAGATAGAAGTAAAAAAGTTAAGAAGGTAATAACCTGATGGAGCATGAAAGATTCACCACAAATAGATATTTCAACAAAGAGCTTTCCTGAGGAACTCTCCTTCTCTAATTTACCACAGGAGCAGCTAAACATCCTCCTCCAATGGGATGCACTAAGTTTATCTGACTCATCAGGTTCATACAACCACCTAGCTCGAGTTATAACAGGCGGAAGTTCTCCCAAATCTATAGAACCTTCCATTTCAAGAGCATTGCCGTCAGATGAAATTTCATAGCCTTCATCTTCTTCTTGTAACAGCTGTTCCGACTCAGGGTTCATGTCAGTAGAGTGGCACGGTTGTGCATTTTGTTGGGATTCTGTAACAATGGATTTCTCAAGGGATCTAAGCCTTCTGTTTATACGAGGTTTACCATGAGGCTGCTTTCTGTATTTGGATCTAACTGTGTAGTTGTGAAATGGATACTCTCCCTGTGTAGAAGTATTGAAGTGATGAATTACAAAAGAGAAAATTGGATATCTGTTAAGTAAATGAGAACAAAAATATTGTTTTCAATAAATGTCAGTTGGCAATTTGTGAAATCAATCAGTGGTAAAAAAAAATAAAATAAATAATGATAAAATAATAATAATTTTTTTTTTTCAGTTATTGACTATTGCAGAAAAGACATGGTTGGAGAACCTATTTAGTTACCAGACAATGGACATTTCAGTTGTTTTGCAATCAATATGAATTTACCTCAAAAGTTTTGAGAATAGAGTTGAACTCGGTTAAGTGATCTTCTATTTGTTCTGAGCTAGCACTGACTTCTATTCCAATTAATTCAGCAGGAAGAAGGTATGAGTACTTTCGAAATGCACACTCTCTTCTTGCATCAAAGCTCCTATTCAAGTTAAGCATAATTCAACTTGTCATTTCACTTTATACTTTTCAAATGCAGCTTAGCATCACAATTTTGTGGAAGTGCTTACTTTTGAGAAGGTAATACACTAAAAACTCTGATGTTTTTAGGTAGGTGAGAATTAATGCATTTAGCAAGAGCAGTTCCACCTAAGTCTTGCTGCCATGCATCTCCTGGTATCTCCATTTTCAATGAAATCATGGTTGCTAAGGAATGCACCTGACCAAAAATTGTTTCCCTTTGGTTCAACAAGACAGAATTTTCATTGGAAGTACCATAAAAGTTAGACATGTGTCCTAATTTGAAATCACGTCTCATGAAAATTAGAATTACTTACCCCTTTGTCAGTGCGGCTGCTACGGTTCCACCCAACTTTTTGAAGGTCCCCAAAATTTGTGCCAAGAATGCCCCCAGCCTTAAAAATGGCAGCTTCCAGTTCTCCTTCAATGGCTGCATTTGAAGTTTGATCATCTCAATTAGAATCTTTAGCTAAGCTCCTGTTTTCAGTGGCAAAATTTATAAGACTGTATCATGAATTCATAATAGTTGAAAAGATAACCAACTGAAATTAGGTGCATCTTAGCACCACTAACAAAATAGGTTTTCTTTGTACAAATTTATTGCAGACAAAATCCTAAGCATCAAAGTGGCCATTAACTGTAGGCTTTTAGTGTGCTTTTGTGTTTTCAATTTGCAGGTGCAATATATCAATTGGACCTAGAGTACCAATACCCAACCTGAAAAATGAAAGGACAAAATATCCCTGGCTTTTACTAGCAAACGAAGATAATTAATCTGGTAAGAACATAGTGCATGTTGAATTTTTCATATTCAATAGAACTGCGATTAAGTGAATTGAAGTAAGATGGGGGCAAAATCTCATATTTCAGCTGGTAAAATCTAGACCCAATTCCTTAAAAGAGCCTATTCTGTCAATAAAAGATCAGTGCTTACTTGACAATTCGTTGATGTCCCGTTGTATCTGAAGCCCTGAAATAAAAGTCAGTACATCGTCAACTTGATTACACATTAAAAAAAAACAGAGAGAAGAATTTGGAAAAATAATAGAAAGTTTCACGAAAATGAGAAGAAGAGAGAGAGAGAGAGACGAATCGAAATGTACCTCTGTAATCAGATCCTACATAGCCTACACGCATGACCACCTTCTTCTTGCGAAAGGATTCCCACCTTAACCCTTCCTGATCATTACTTGTAGGAAGAGAAGTAGAGTCCGATGTGGAAGCAAGAGAAGAGGAGCACAGAACAGTATAGAATCTCGGTTTCGAAACGAGAAAGAGAGAGCTGGAGGTTCGTGAGAGAAGGTGAGAGGAGCAACGTTTTGGGTGGAGAAATGGTGATATTGGCAAGCGGAGAGAAGAGAGCGCTGCCATCAGAGACCCGCACACACACAAGAGACCTCAGCACTGATTTGTTCTCTACTGCGAAAAACGGATAAAATGAAGAAGGAACAGTTGTGAAAATATCACTGAAATTTTGGGCTTGAGCTTAGTTGGACTAGCCGACTAGGTCTATTGCAACGGGCTTGTTCTTTGTTGGGCCTGTTTCGGTATTTTTAGGGTCGCTTCAGAGGGGAGTCGAGAGCGGAGGGAAGAGGACTCGGTACTCTCCGATTTTGGGAGTAACTGATCTCTCCCTCTCTCTGTCTCTCTATATACTATCTTTCGTTTCCGTCGATTCTCTCCCTCTGGAGCAAAGTAACCGATATCTTCCTTCCTTCCCTTCGCTCCTACTCCCTCCCTCTAGAGCAGACCCTTATGGGCTATTATCACTTGGATCTCAGCGACGGTGAAAGTAGATTTTTCTCCGGAAATGATAACTTCAAATTGCTTGTAATTGCTTCAACTAAGTGAACTTATAAAATAGACAAAATAAACATTTAAATAATCAAATTGAATAAATAAGTTCAATAAAAACAAGTTGAATATGCATAAAAAAACAATTTTAAAAAAATTAAATCTAACTCATAATTGAATAAATTGAACACATAAATAAACAAACTGAACATATAAAAGAATAAAGTGAACAATTACAAACACGATGGCACGGGATAATGCTGGAAGAGATGGCATATAATAATTTCCGATTTTCTCAGCATCGAACGGTGTAGGTGTGCCGCGAATTGTATAATAGAAGAATTTTTATGGACTATGAATAAATAGTTTTACTTGTATTTCTATCTTTATTGTTTTAGCTCACAAATATATTTACTCTTATTATTATTTTTTTTTTATTTTTTTCTTTTGAAAAAGTGAAAGGACCACTAGCTTTCAATTATAAAAGTCGCTTATATACAAATCTGACAAAGAACTACAAATACTGCACAAACAAAACTTTAAACAACATCCATATCAATTTTACTGGTTGTTAATAAGTAGTTGTCAAACTTTCTGAAATAAAACACACCCCATCAAACAGAGTGCGCGCATTCTCATATCGGTTTCATTATCACTATAGGCTATAACCCAATATAACCGGCCAAGATGCTAGTGGCTTGGAGTGGCCACAAAGACATCAACAGTTAAAGCCTCATATGCAATTTTAATTTTGAGAAGAATTCAATAACAAAAACTTTCCTCTTTATAAAAAAAAAAGAGAAAAAAGGCCAAGAAAAAACCAAGCAGCTGACCCTTTATCAGAAACATAACCAATAAAATCTATAAACACGCACTTTGAAATCCAACTCGCATTTACTCAATGTAAGAAACAAAAAAACTTCGATCGGTACGTATCATATTTATGAATAACGGATAATGATTAAATAAAGTAAGTGTATAATTTAATAAAAAAATATAAATTATTAATTAAAATGAACTATATGAATCGTATTTTTATCCATATAAACTTAAAGATAATGTTATTATCAATGAAAATATTTGTAAAATATATATGTAGTAAAATGAAAATTTAGACATCCATTAGTCTTAATAATTCAAAATATAATTAATTACTAAATAGGCAACCTATGTAACACAGGCTCTTTCAAATTTGTGTCTGATACAACATCAACATTCTTTTTTTTAGACAACTCTAGGTAGCGACTACCTAGTTACAACATCAACATTCGTATCTTAACAAGTAACTTAAATAAAAAAAAAAAAAACTGGCGTGGTGTAGTTCTCGTGCTATGTCATGTTGGACACTTATGTTTCGTGTTCATGCTACATAGCATATAATACTAATATGCATGATTTTATAATTGTAAACTATTATATGATAACAAAAATGGCATAACTTCTAAACATTTCTTACTTTGTAAGTTAATTAAAATTCTCTACATGTATTCTTATTTGATAAATAATAAGAACTTGCTATATATTGTACGTCCTCTTATGGACACGTTATGAATTTGATAATAATCAAGTAAACGAACTGCATTGACAATCTAGCAAAAGCTTGCAAAGTGAATTTTGTTTGACAGGTGACACCTGACATGTGGATCTCACCCCTTCAAGACAGGAAATTCATTGATTGCAAACGAAGTTGCGCGTTGCAATGGTCTCTGGTTGACGGAGCACGCAGCGCCAAATCATAGAGTACGTATATGTAGGCACATGATTTAATTGACTGGTGACGGTGGACACTATATAACCTCCAAAAGTCTTGAGTTGATTATAGAAGAAGCATATGTGATAGTCTCATTAGGGAGTTTTCTAAGCATCTAGGGTAATAATGAGTATTAATTAAGAAGTCAACGATTTTAGAGTTGGGATAATTGTCCTTTGAAGGAAGAATCACTACTGAATCAGGGACACATCAACCTTTTTTTTGTTTTGTTTTCTTGTAAGGGACATAACAACGTTAAACCTCTTCGGAGGAGTCAGTTGTCTTACATTTATCCCTTGGTAGCTTTTGTCAAATTGTCTTGCTTGTATATCTCTCTTACGTATAAAACTAGTGTTAATTTATTACCTGTAATCAAGAATTATGCGGTTTATGCTACATAACATAAAGCAATGAATTTAAAATTGATATTAGCTATGTAATATATCAGAAATCTATTATAATATCTTGAATTTATCAATACTAGAGGGGCATATCGAGCTTCGCTCGATGTAGATATCTATAATAAGAATATTTTTATTATGTTTCTATAGTTTAATTATGTTCATTTCTGGATATATGGTTAAGATATATTTATCTTTAGAAATATAGTTTAGTTATTGTAGGTAATTCGATTTGATTAAATTTAAAGAGTTTGTTCAATTTGAAAACAAAATTATATGTGTGTAAATATAGTTATAGTTATCTGAAATAATATGATTAATATGATTTATATTGTGTTGATATTATTCATGAAATGTAATATTTTTATAAATGACTTAAATAAATAAAATATATATCGTAAAAGATCTGATATTTTTCCTATTTTCAATTGAATGAATTTAATTTATATTTTGTAAACCGAAATTAAGAATGATGATGAAGAGAAATTAATGTGGAGATGGGCTATAAGCAACACAAAAGAGATAGAGACATGAAGAAAATGAAAATAGGAAGGGGTCACAAAAATCAGAAACAAAACAATGTGTTGCCAAATTATTATCTGATGTTGAATCGAGTCAATTTTATGAACAATAACACCCGACACACAATTAGTTCATTACAGAAATCAGGAAAAATACTATTGCACAACTATTTCACAATGTTTGGAGTGTCGGATGATATTTAACTAAAAGATTCCGACACCCACACATCTTTATTTATAATATTGATTAGCTATGTAATCTAGCAGCTAGCCTCATTTATGATACATAATATCACAACAATGAATTTAATGTTGATATATATTATATATGTAATCTATCAGATTGTATATAAGTTAGTATTTTTATTCTGATAATAATGATTTCAACAGTAAACTGATTTGATACTTTTATGCATCAACTAATTCATAAAGCTCATATAAATTTCTTTCTTTTAACATTTTCATGGTAAAATTCAATCATCTAATTTTAGATTATCAGCATAAACCGTCAACTACATTTCAATGTAGCATCACAATAATTATTTTTGCTTGCACACTTCTATTTTCTCAATATGAAGTTGCATCTGCATCTGTTGTTTTTCCTACTAGTTTCCAAAAGGCTGATACTAGTTTTTTATTACTCCTCTCGCCAAAATTTTCTTATAGTGGGCTCCGAGAAGTATTACATAGTTACCCTCGCTTTAGATTGATTGAAACTTGAGAGATACTAATTTGATTCTGTGTATCAAAATTCCATTACTTTGATTCTGTGTATCACATTTCAAACTAATTTGCGACGCATCTAGAAACCAACGGTAATCAATTCAGTCCTTGAACTTCTATGATTTCTAAAGGAGGGTGGTTTGCATAGATCCACTTTGGTGTTATTTTTAATAAAAAAAATTATTTACTCAGAAATTTTAATAAGGAAAAAGGAAAAATATTTTTTTTAATAAGGAAAAAGTCCCAACGCGATATTGGACCGCGTACGGTTCCTGGCTCCTAATGCTGTCAATGAACGCGTTAGAGGGCCCTAACGCGGTCAACGACCGCGTTAGGAGGCAGTTTAATTTTTTTTCAAAATTGTAGACCGCGTCTAGTATCTTTCATCTTTTATCTTTAATTTTTATATTTTAATTTTTATACTCTATCTTTCATCAAATATACAATATATTATCTTTAATGTATTTTTATAATATATTGTATTATATTATTTTTATAATTTTTATAATACAACTTTAATATTAATTATTTTGTTATCATGTGTTTTGGTATTTATTGTTTAAAATTAATCCTATATGTTTTTGTTGTATGTTTATTGTGTTGGAGTTATGTCCTAGAAGTCAATATTTAATGACTTATTTTCTTAGTTTATGTTGTTGTACTCAACTACTCTCGGTTTGTCGATTACAAAACAATATCATTTGACATTTAACAATCTTCTTTGAGTTTTATAGGAATTTATATGAAGAAGATGCAATTTATGAAGACTTGGATAAAGATTATTGCAAGATCAAGATCAAGTCTTTAGGGAGCTTGTAGGCTAGCTTAGACTAGGATAGAAGGTATACTTTAGTCCTCAATTATCCTTGAAATGGTCTAGATAGCAGAAAAGCTCAAGAAACTAAGTAAAATCCAGTTTTCTGGTTCAAGCGTTGTATAACGCTTCATAGCGTTGTATAACGCTTGAACACTCAGCCCAGACAGTTAGTCAGTTTCGTTTTCTGGCTCAAACATTGTATAACGCTTTATAACGTTGTATAACGATTGTTCTTTGAATCGTCTTATAACGTTTTGTAGCATTATGTAACGCTTGATCCACTGACTCTTCTGAAAGATCAGTAACGTTTGTGATAAGTCAGTAACGTTTCCTATTTTCTTAACGTTATGTAACGTCACTTAACGTTTCCTTAGCCTGTTACGTTGTATAACGCTTCATAGCGTTGTATAACGTTTCTGACAATATTTTGACCGTTGGAATTTTCTGTCTCAAGCGTTGTATAACGTTTCGTAGCGTTACTTAACGCTTCAGACGACCTCCAACGGATATGTCAGTTTTGTCTTATTATAACGGCTATATTGAAGCGTTATTTAACGCTTCGGAGCGTTACTTAACGTTTGGTGCTGTTTTTACTGGTAAACAACTCCAGACGAGCTCTATTTATCTCCATCCCTTGTTCTCTCTCATCAGAGTTCAATACCTTGCAAAATTAGACAAGAATAGAGCCTTTGAGCACAGGGACATTCTCCCACTTGAGCTTTTCATAGCTAGATCACTTTGAGAGATATTGTAGCCATTTGAGTGCTCCTTTCCCTTGAATAGCGAGGCCGTTGAGCCGTTAGAGCTAGGCCCGTAGTGCCACCCACCTTGAAGGCCGTAGTGCCGTTTGAATAGCGAGGCCGTTGTTGCCGTTAGAGCTAGGCACGTTGTGCCAAACTTGAGTTAGGCCGATCAACCTCGAGGTCATTGTGACGAGGCGATTCGGTTCGAAATTGTAGTCCCGTTCTTATTGGAATTGAACGGAGAACACCCGTTTGGTGGTTGCTAAACTCCCGGAGACGTACGACTAAGGCTAGCTTTTCTCTAGCGGGTTGGAACTCCGTAATCATACCTTGTGTTCGATTCCTCTATCTCTTTCTCTATTTATTTTCTTGCTTATTTGAATTGCTTGTGTGTGATTGTTTGTTTTGGGTACCAATTGACTTGTGCTAGGTAGTTCACGCCAAAACCGGTCTAAATCCAACTAAACGCTTCCGCAAAACTTGAATTTGGTTAAGCCGCCTACCTTCCTAGGGACAACAAAGTGGTATCAGAGCGGGAAACCTCGATTAAGTCCTCTTAATCATCGGTTTTTGGTCCAATGGCGGCCAACTTTGTAGAGAGACCGGCCAAGCTAGGATTAGATTGTAAAAACTTTTCTTTTTGGAAGAGATGTATGGTGAACTACCTCAATATCTTAGGATATTGGCATATGGTAGAAAATAGGTATACCCCGGAGTATAAGCCTAACTCTACCGACTTGACCAAGGAATCCCGACATAACCGAAGGGCCAATGATTGTGCGGTTAATGCCATACTAGCCTCGGTCCATGAGTCCATTGGTGTGACCCTTACTTCTTTTGACTTAGCACACGATATGTGGATGGCTCTCCTCAACCGCTATGAGGGCAATTCGCAAATTAGGCACTCAAAATTGTATGAGTTGTATACTAAGTTTGCGAATTTCCACATAGAGGATGGTGAATCCATTTCGGATATGTACACACGACTCGTACAAATCCAAAATGAATTCGCCAATGGAGGTGAGTCCCTAACAAATTGCAAGATTATAGGAAAAATGTTACAAGCGCTAAGTGGAAGGCGTGAATGGGAGGCTCATGTCGACACGCTTGAGACCTTGATTCAGATGGACCAAGAGTACACACCGGATCAAATGTACACCGAGCTACGATGTGTTGAGGAGAAGCTCAAGCAACTCGGCAAACTAGGGAAGACATCAAGAACCCTAGCCATGACCTCCACAAGCGATCCTGACTCCACTTCCTCTTCTTACTCACCTCATTGTCGACACCCACATCAACCACCGGTCAACCTCTATGAGCTCGATGACATGGAGCAAGAGGAGATGATCCAACGGATGTTTCGTGGGCTTGTCAAGCATGAGAAGAAGTTCAACAAGGAGAGAAAAGCCAACAATGAACGGGAGTTGTGCTTTGTGTGCAATCGAGAGGGACACTCCATGCACAAATGCCCCAAGCTTTCTCCTCAAGTGCAAACCGACAAGCCACACCATAAGCACAAGAGAGAAAGGGCAAAGGCTCATGCATTTCATGCCGTGTGGGAAGCCGAATCCGAAGTCGACACTAGCTCATCCGACTCGGATTCCCCCAAGGTCTTTGCCTTGATGGGCATTGAGGACAAGCCAATGTTCTCAACGGATGATGTTGAAGATGACTTGGTGCGGGAGGTCTTCGCCGAATTCAACAATGGGACAAGATATGTCCATCCTCTACTTCAAGCGAGACAAGCACCTCCTCAATCTTCATCATCCTCTCCATTATCCTCTCCACTATCCTCTCCACCGGCCTCACCAAAGCCGAGCTCTACTAAGGTATATCTACCTCTCAATGATTTCCTTACTAGTGATAGTGAGAGTGATGAAGAACCAACTTGTTCAACCACTTGTGTGAATTGTGATAGGTTGAACTCAATTGTTGATACCACCCATGGTGCCTTGGTTAGGAAAGCCGACATGATTGAGACCCTCAAAACCAAGGTAGATGAGCTTACTTCAAAATTGGGTGAGTATGAGGCTAAAATTAAGGAGCTTGAAAAACAATTTGAAAAACCGGTTTTAGCTCAAGCCCCTAAAATGGATTTGAAAAACCTTTTCAAGGGCCAAAAGCCTCATGACAAGTCCGGTCTTGGTTACAAAAAGCCATATCAAACCAAGAAAAACTTGTCAAACAAAAATGGGAAACAAAATGCACAACACACTCATTTCCAAAAATCTAGGAATCCACGTGGTCATGCACATATGTACCAAAGGAAACCTAGAGACACTAGAGTGCAAAACAAAATGAATTTTCAAAATCAAGAGGTTTTTGTTCCAAAGGCGTCCAATAAAATTTATTTTAGAGGACCCGATGGATGGTTTTATGAATTTAAAGAGCAACACCACTCTCAAAACCACAATGCTCAATTCAATGAGCCAAAAAGAAAAGTTTCCCAATATTTTCGCAAGGATCACAAAAAAAATTTCATAGCCTCATCCAATAATCCTAAGAAGAAGGCCGAATACCTTAGAGCCCACTACCAATCTCATTTTGTCAAGGGTTCTACCATACCTAAGCCAACCAATGCCTTTTGTACTTATTGTTGTCAAAAAGGGCATATTTCTTTGGATTGCAACCTTAGGAAACCAAATGGTAATTCTAAAGGTAAATGGGTTCCAAAAGTTAGTACCTCAAGTGGTACAACTAATGGTATGGTACCAAATATGGCCTAGTACCAATTTTACCCCCGGTCCTTTAAGCCAAATTTCTAGGGGGAGTCTCCTTTATTTAATTGATTATGTTTTACTTGAGATTAAATTGGTCACACTACTTTGTGTAGTGCCCTAAATTGGTTCTCCAATTCCCTTTCTCCACAATTAAGGGGGAGCCATGAATTTAGGGGGAGCTTCTACATTTTTCACCTTTTGTCGATTTACAAAAAGGGGGAGAATTGTTAGTAAAGCTCGTGCAATGCCAAAATTTAATCGCTTTACTTATGATATTGTTTTGCAAATCGTCAAAAGGGGGAGATTGTTGTACTCAACTACTCTCGGTTTGTCGATTACAAAACAATATCATTTGGCATTTAACAATCTTCTTTGAGTTTTATAGGAATTTATATGAAGAAGATGCAATTTATGAAGACTTGGATAAAGATTATTGCAAGATCAAGATCAAGTCTTTAGGGAGCTTGTAGGCTAGCTTAGACTAGGATAGAAGGTATACTTTAGTCCTCAATTATCCTTGAAATGGTCTAGATAGCAGAAAAGCTCAAGAAACTAAGTAAAATCCAGTTTTCTGGTTCAAGCGTTGTATAACGCTTCATAGCGTTGTATAACGCTTGAACACTCAGCCCAGACAGTTAGTCAGTTTCGTTTTCTGGCTCAAACATTGTATAACGCTTTATAACGTTGTATAACGATTGTTCTTTGAATCGTCTTATAACGTTTTGTAGCGTTATGTAACGCTTGATCCACTGACTCTTCTGAAAGATCAATAACGTTTGTGATAAGTCAGTAACGTTTCCTATTTTCTTAACGTTATGTAACGTCACTTAACGTTTCCTTAGCCTGTTACGTTGTATAACGCTTCATAGCGTTGTATAACGTTTCTGACAATATTTTGACCGTTGGAATTTTCTGTCTCAAGCGTTGTATAACGTTTCGTAGCGTTACTTAACGCTTCAGACGACCTCCAACGGATATGTCAGTTTTTTCTTATTATAACGGCTATATTGAAGCGTTATTTAACGCTTCGGAGCGTTACTTAACGTTTGGTGCTGTTTTTACTGGTAAACAACTCCAGACGAGCTCTATTTATCTCCATCCCTTGTTCTCTCTCATCAGAGTTCAATACCTTGCAAAATTAGACAAGAATAGAGCCTTTGAGCACAGGGACATTCTCCCACTTGAGCTTTTCATAGCTAGATCACTTTGAGAGATATTATAGCCATTTGAGTGCTCCTCTCCCTTGAATAGCGAGGCCGTTGAGCCGTTAGAGCTAGGCCCGTAGTGCCACCCACCTTGAAGGCCGTAGTGCCGTTTGAATAGCGAGGCCGTTGTTGCCGTTAGAGCTAGGCACGTTGTGCCAAACTTGAGTTAGGCCGATCAACCTCGAGGTCATTGTGACGAGGCGATTCGGTTCGAAATTGTAGTCCCGTTCTTATTGGAATTGAACGGAGAGCACCCGTTTGGTGGTTGCTAAACTCCCGGAGACGTACGACTAAGGCTAGCTTTTCTCTAGCGGGTCGGAACTCCGTAATCATACCTTGTGTTTGATTCCTCTCTCTCTTTCTCTATTTATTTTCTTGCTTATTTGAATTGCTTGTGTGTGATTGTTTGTTTTGGGTACCAATTGACTTGTGCTAGGTAGTTCACACCAAAACCGGTCTAAAACCAACTAAACGCTTCCACAAAACTTGAATTTGGTTAAGCCGCCTACCTTCCTAGGGACAACATATGTTAATGATGATATTTGATCATTTGTTCCTAGAGTTTATTATTGACAGATCATTCAGGTTGAGGATCTGAATTGTAGATCTCTGTGGATCATTCATTAGAATGACAATAATAAATCTAAATCGTCCATAATCTTGATAATTAACAAGGAACATTAATTATCATAAAAGATTAGTATGCAAGTTAAGTGATGATTAAGTTCTACAAATCATAGGTAAGGAGTTACCAACTTAATTGCATATGTGTATGTTATTGGAACATAGTACAGGACTTGACCCAATGAAATAAACATATGGATTGTGTTAAGTGTCATTGTTTATTTCATATAAGTTTGATTCTAAGTTTGAGATGTTCACCTTTTCCACATGAGGATCGGTTCAATAAATATCGTCTAACGTTGATTCCTGATAAAGGCTGCTATAAGGACTTTATTTATGTTCTCTTGAATTGTGCGGAGAAAAGTTGTTCATCAAGAAAACCGTATGTCCCTCATTAGTATACCTAGTGAGTGATGATATCTGTTTGGGCCCCTTGATGGAGTTGGATCGTATGCATGCAAACTAGACGATCAACTCTAGATCAAGAAATGTATAATCTGCAAGAATGACACATTCCTATATTGGATTATACAATGATATCATGCGACATAAGAATCAGACAAGGAAATACTTATATTTCTTGTGCAGGATTAAGATATTATAACGGTACATTATTTATGCGAATTGGGAATCATAACGTGTTGCTAGATACCGCTTATGATTATTGAAAATAAATAACGATTTATTTTCATGGCCAACATAGCATAAATCCTCAATAGGGTCGCACAAATAGGACTCTAACCACACGGTGCATTAATTGTTTATTCGCAACAGTTAGTATTGTGAAATATGATAAGTTGATTAATTAATTATATACCGTTATGAACCGTTATAATTAATTAAGTCAAAAGGATCATATGGAAACAATTTAATGCATTAGCTAATCCTAAATTAATTATTAATGAGTTAATAATTAATTATGTTCAACACACTTTAAATAGTTTGAGTTATTTGGGCTTCTAGTTATTTAATTAATTAAAGGCCCGATTTGAGGAAGGATGAAGGAGTAATTAATGGGATGGTTTATTGGGCCATTGCAACATTTGATGTAGCCCAAAATGGCCCTATTAATTTCAGCTAGAGCCCTAGTGGCATACTTGTAAATAGTTCAAAGAGAGGATGAGAGTTGTTGGCTATATAAAGGGGTCACCTCTTGGGAAAGCCCTAGCCTCCATCCACTTTCTCTCTCCTCTCTTCCTAGCCGCCACCCATCTTCCTCCCTTCTCTTGCTCATGTGTTGAGCACCATTCCTTCTTCTCCTCTATTAAAATAGTTAATAGGATGAAGAGGTTCATAGAGGGGATTAGCTAGGAGCTCATGAAAGCTAGCACTTTTATGGAGCTTGTGGTTAGCTCCTTGGTGGGCTTGAGGCGCCTTAGATGGTGGAGGTGGTGAGCACGCACCCCATCGACTCCCATACCTTGGATTCGAGCCTCATGAATGCGATTTCATGAGAGGTATAACTTTCTCCTACTTGTTCTTATTGTTTTGATGTGTGAATGCTTCTAGCACTAGATTTATGGTGTTTAGTTGTGATTTCTTGCTATTTGATGGCACAAAAATAGAATTAAACACTTCCTAACAGTGGTATCAGAGCACAAGGTCGTGCTTAAGCTATTTTTCACATTAATTAGATGAGAAATGTGTAATTAGTTGAGTAATTAAGTTGCTGCCTTTGTTTGCACTCTGGAACTCTGTTTTTTCCTAGGTTTTCTGTGTTTTTCGCATAGCAAAATCTATTTTTCCTTTTGAATTGTGAGCATTTTCCCACTGGTTTCATTTTAATCCGAGTTACTATGGATTTTTAATGAAATTTTCCGTGACGGTGCGCAGGACTGGTTCTTGTGCGACCAGATCTGGTTATGTGGGCATTATCTTAGTTATATTGATAAAGAGACCCTAATTTTATTGGCTAGTAATGAAGTAGACTTGGTGTACTTCCTTCTATACCATTTTGATGGTATGGATCGAAGTCTTTCTATTTTTTTGAATTGATGAAAAACAAGAACGGTCCTGTTGGTTTTCTGTACCGATTGGATTGTTTTGAAAACTGGTATTGATTGAGACTTTTTATAGAAAAAGTGTTTTAAATATAAAACTTCCTTTTGAAGTCGTGAATCTATAAAAATTGATTTCATGTAAATCGGACCAGTTTTGGTACCTCAAACACTCAAAATCAATTTCGTCGACGTGCTGTTCCAGAACAGGGGACTTGTATTCAAACTCCTTAAACTTGATGATTTTGAATGAGTAAAATTGTAAATCTTTCATGGTTACTAGCCTTGTACTTCTGATTGTTTACTGTAAAATTGTTTTGCATTAAAAGTTTTTGGAAGATGGTCAAACAGTCCAAAAGGTTGAGGCCAAAACCTGAAACTTCAAACCGGTGTTTTAATACACAACCTGAAGTTTGATAATTTTGGTTCTCCCGATTGGTAAATGATTTTTTCCTGAAATTTGAACAGGTAGTTTGTCTCTTGATAAGGATTGCTCATGATTTTTTCTGGATTTTTTGGAGACCGAAAAATTTCTTGATTTTTTCGGGTCCCGTTAAATGAAAGGTGTTCGTTCTAATTAATCAATTAGTTGATAAGTTGATTAGAACTCTCCTTACTGTCATCCATTGGATTTTTTGAATGTTGATTTTATCAAAGAGTTTAAGCAATTAGTTGTTTGAATGTTAAACTCTCTTTGCATGGAAAAACACAAATTAGCAAACAATACGCAAAGATACTTAATAGCTCACTAGTTATGAACAACTTAGACATATATTTGTATATTGTGCTAACTTGTTTTTGTAGGAGGATGTGGGTTTGATATGGCTCAAGATTTCAATGCCTTGTATGTTGTAAAATGTTGTGAATGCATGTGATTGCTTGTAATGTGGCCTAAGGTGCCTTGATAATTAATAATTGATTAATTCTTGATGTAACTTGTGAGGCTTGCATGCCCCTAAGGCCTAGGCGGGTTTTAGGATTTTATCACATGTATTTATTTCCCTTAATTATTAGATAGGATCTTAGTAATTAGTGGGAGGGTTTGATTAGATTAGTTTCGTTACATGGAGATGCGACGAAGACTAATGCAAGCGGGAGCCATACAAACCCACGACAATGTTTGAGATGCTTATGTTATGTGATTGTTTGTGAATGCCTTGAATTGTCATAGGTAGGTATGGGTGTACGCTTACACGACCACCAAACAAAGTCACGTAATTACTTTTGTCCCAAATTAACTCGATTAAGTCGATTCGTCCTCCTTCTCTCTATCCCCTTCAATGCAATTGATTGTTTATTGATGCATTCTGCCGACACGGACATCGTACTCCATCATTGTAGTCGGGGTGTAAATCAGATTTACAAGGAGCAAATAGAGAGAGGTTGCTTATCAATGGATCCTAATCAGATTGGACATTGGGACGAAGTTTGTGGATATACTTATGATATCTCACAAACCAAGAATCATATGGACAAGATATGATTGGTTGGAGAACCTACCTTATCTAGTTGTTTTAGCTGTCATGCCGACGCTGTCACCTATTTCAACGAAAATGAGGATCTTGAAAACCGACTACATTAGGGACTTTAAATAAATGTAGTGGGAGTTTTGTTTATCATTATAAATAAAACATTGCATAAACTAAATGACCTTAAATTGAAATTGTTATAGATATTAAATATGTTAATTTCTTTGCGATCAATCTTTGAAAACAATAAGCTCTTTTCTAAGGTATTTACTTGGAGAAGTAACACCGATTTTTAAGACATGTTCTTGGAAAGGAGAAACTTGTGCATGTTTAATCCCAAAAACGTTCCTCGACTTCCCGAACATAGTTTCGCAATGATTGATTAGTTTCTACAAAAATTATTCAATAAAGCGAATGCTTATATCCTTTTAGAAGTTCTAGACCTTTGAATTGGAGAATTCATAAGGACTAGACTAGACTTCTACACTCTCATCCACTTACTCAAGAAGACGTTCTTGGAGAAAGTATAGACTCAATCATTTATGATCGAGTAATGGAGTGTGAGTTAACCAAGAGACTCTTTTTATAAGAAGATAAATATTTTATCAGCTTGCGAACCGAAATGTTTGAGTAGCTAATTGACAACTAGAGATATTGAGATCTCCAATATCAAGGATTGTTGATATTGTCATACAATCTCTTTCTATGGATAAAGGATATATTGTTCGCACACTTGTTAGTGCTAAAAGTGATTGGTTAAGTATTAAAGGAATACTTCACCAAGATATGAGTTGAAATTTTAAGACCCTCACTAGTGACCATGTGTCACATGAGATGTTTCATTTGTCATTTATGGGAGGCATTTGAAAGGTTGTCCGAAATACCATGATGTTCTAAACCTTAAGATATTTGTCGTTCAAATTATCTCACTATCTCTAATTCACACTAGTAATTAGGTGCTAGTTCATGTGCTCGCATTTAACGAAATGTGTAGGCAATGATGAATAAGAGAAAGTTCGAGATAAGTAAAGTAAACTCCGTTTTGGAAATGGTTTAGACGTCTAAGCCGGTACCATTGAATACGTAGAGTTATCTTTACTAAATAAAGAGTTTGTTTAGGAATTTGAGGTTGTATACCTTATTCCAAACATCTCATAAACCTTATCTCCGTTTCATATTTGATGATGGATGATCATGTTTTGTAATAGAGAAATGTTGTTCTCTTATTGTTATGAATTTGTGTATAAGATTTCATACATCTTGATTGAATTTGCTTGAAATAGATAAACAAATTTTGAATGACAAATGTGTAAGATTTCACATAAAGTATTTGACTTTTATGTAAAATAGTCGCTTAGTCGAATATAAACAAGAATCACATTATGAGAGTCTACTTAACGTGGAGCTCGTAAATCAATTCGATTGCAAATCAATTGAAATTCATGCGAATCGTGTTTGTTAAAAGACAAAAGCGCCTTTGAACTACGAAGGTTTAAAGGACAAGTAACCTTATTAAGACTTATACATATTGATGTATATAGAACTAAAGGTACTTGTGCAATTGAAAGTTTGTTGACACTTTACCACTTGACCAACGATCATTGTAGATATTAACGTATCTATTTGATATGGTATAAGTATGAATCTTTTGACAAGATCAAAATGATTTCAAGAGTAAAGTTGAAAAACTATTCAATAAAAGCAAAAGTCTTAAGATGGATCATGGTAAATAGTTAAGTCATATAGTTTGATATATTACCTAAAGAGTATGAAATACGTTTCACTACTCGCTCCATGAGGAACATTGAAAAATGTATCCAAGGATGAAGGTATCGAACATTGTTTGATATAGTTCGATCGGTAATAAATCAAATTGACTTGTTCGACTCATGTAAGGGATTTGTGTTTGAGGACAATATTGTTTACACTGAATAAAAATTCCATCGAAGTCTATTGAGAAAGATATCTTACAAGATTCGATCTCTAGGTATATTGTTTCTCAAGATTTGGTGTTGAAAAGCTTATTTCAAGATTCGATTGATTGATAATCTTGAACCCAAATAAGACGTTTAATATTATGTAGGATATCTTGAACTAGCCGAAAGGTACTACTTCAATGAACATGATAAGAACAAAGTAGTTGTTGCTCATCATAAACGTACTCTTGAAGAATAACATTCTCAAGAAGAAGTAGTGGGAGTAAAGTGAGCATTAAAGGAGTTTATGCGTCACTACAAGAAGTACCTTTATGGGAAACTTGTCACTCTATACATGGTGCTTAGTGGGAGTTGAGCGGAACTTAATTCACAAGCAGTTGTGAAAGGAAGAAGTTTATAAGCACGCTCGCTTCTAATGAGTACTCAAACATCTCACAAATGGATGATGTTCGAGAAACTCGTGCAATATATTAGGATCAAGAACTTACTCTACAAGTTGTTGTAGAAGTAGTTTATTGACCTCAAGCACCAATCCTACAAAGATCAACGAGAGTGAATTGCCTAAACTGAAAAGTACATAGGCTTCACAACATCCTCGTACTTGACATATGAGGATCCGTTTGATAAATACAGAAGCGATGGAAAGACCCGATTCCACAAGTATGGTTTGAATCTATATGATCTTTAAGTGCAATCCATATATATTATAACAAGGTATAGACCTTGATTGATGTTTATGAAGGAGCGATCCATCAAGAACATTAGATCTTTAAAGGAAAGATAGATATGGATAGCAAGTCGACTATGTACAAAGCACAAGTTCATGATTGTTGCTAAGTCTAAGTCGATAAAGAGTTGACCATGTACAAAGCACGGCTTCTCGCTTGTAGCTGTGTATAAGTCAATAAAGATCATTCTAACAATAGTTATATTTCGTATATATACATATATGGAAAGATACATCAAAACCGTCTTCTTCGATTGAATGAAGGAAGTTGTAGTGTATTTGACACAAACCGAGGATTTGTTGTATTGTTAGAAATATATATATGCTTCAATGATCCATTAATGGATTGAAGCAAGTATTGTGGAAATTGGAATAAACATTTTGACAAGAAAGTCAAGGAGTTGAACTTCGTCAAAAGTATCTTGTATAGACAAGATATTCAATGGGAGCATTAATATGTTACATGTATTGTACAAGATACAAGACATTAATTGGGAATAAAATTAAGGAAATGATTATTGTCAAGATTTCATTAGAGAATGTTTTTCTCAATAGAGAATTTGGGCAAGTCACCTAATCCAAGGAAACAAAATCTATGGAGATAGATTATGATGGATGTTAGGTTTGAGCAAAATGTGCATATAATGACAAGGTGTTATAGTTACACGAAAAGATAGACTCCTAAAAAGGATGTCTAACCACGTTGTATGGCATACACTTGAGTTCGACTCGGTGTGTTGCAACTCAATTCGAGAAGAGTGCACGATACAATTCGAGCATCCTTCTGTTATGAGTTTCATTACGTACGCCATACTTATGCACATGCCCCTATGTGTTGTACCCAAGGAGTATGACAAGCAGTTGTCAACTGGATACAAAGAAAAACACGTTTGGACAATAGTCGAGAATATCTTTGAGTATCTTATGAGAAAGAATGATATATTTCATCTGATGAAAGAAAGCTCATATAAATTGATATATTGATGCTAGTTTTCGAAAGATTGATATGAATACAATTGAGCTACGTATTTTGTTTAAATGTGGTGTTGTAAATTTAGAAGGTGTTCTAAATGGGATATTACAACCGTTTCCGTCACCAAAAACAAAATATATATAGCAACTTGTGAAGCAATGAAAGAAGGTAGTATGGATCGAGAAGTTCTCAGTCAAGCTAATATGGTTCTATGCATCTCGAACCATAGCTTAAACTTGAAGAACCCAATATTAAATTGGTGATCCAACCAAGATCTATGACGATGGCACTTGATCTCACATGATGATGATCAAGAACACATATATAGGAGTATATATGTATATAGGGTCAAACAAAATTGGATAGGTTCGCGGACACAGCGAACACTCTAACTTAACCTCTACCTTAAGCAATATACGAGATGCAATTGTGCATCTATGCGTGATGGACGTATGAGTAACTTGCTTTAAGTGTATTATATCTTTTGAGGTTCGAGACATGTATATATATGGATATATGACATTGTTCTAAATTCTTCACTGGCTAGAAGTCACTATTGATTTACTCTAGGCCAAGTGGGAGATTGTTGGAGTTATGTCCTAGAAGTCAATATTTAATGACTTATTTTCTTAGTTTATGTTAATGATGATATTTGATCATTTGTTCCTAGAGTTTATTATTGACAGATCATTCAGGTTGAGGATCTGAATTGTAGATCTCTGTGGATCATTCATTAGAATGACAATAATAAATCTAAATCGTCCATAATCTTGATAATTAACAAGGAACATTAATTATCATAAAAGATTAGTATGCAAGTTAAGTGATGATTAAGTTCTACAAATCATAGGTAAGGAGTTACCAACTTAATTGTATATGTGTATGTTATTGGAACATAGTACAGGACTTGACCCAATGAAATAAACATATGGATTGTGTTAAGTGTCATTGTTTATTTCATATAAGTTTGATTCTAAGTTTGAGATGTTCACCTTTTCCACATGAGGATAGGTTCAATAAATATCGTCTAACGTTGATTCCTGATAAAGGCTGCTATAAGGACTTTATTTATGTTCTCTTGAATTGTGCGGGGAAAAGTTGTTCATCAAGAAAACCGTATGTCCCTCATTAGTATACCTAGTGAGTGATGATATCTGTTTGGGCCCCTTGATGGAGTTGGATCGTATGCATGCAAACTAGACGATCAACTCTAGATCAAGAAAGTATAATCTGCAAGAATGACACATTCCTATCTTGGATTATACAATGATATCATGTGACATAAGAATCAGACAAAGAAATACTTATATTTCTTGTGCAGGATTAAGATATTGTAACGGTACATTATTTATGCGAATTGGGAATCATAACGTGTTGCTAGATACCGCTTATGATTATTGGAAATAAATAACGATTTATTTTCATGGCCAACATAGCATAAATCCTCAATAGGGTCGCACAAATAGGACTCTAACCACACGGTGCATTAATTGTTTATTCGCAACAGTTAGTATTGTGAAATATGATAAGTTGATTAATTAATTATATACCGTTATGAACCGTTATAATTAATTAAGTCAAAAGGATCATATGGAAACAATTTAATGCATTAGCTAATCCTAAATTAATTATTAATGAGTTAATAATTAATTATGTTCAACACACTTTAAATAGTTTGAGTTATTTGGGCTTCTAGTTATTTAATTAATTAAAGGCCCGATTTGAGGAAGGATGAAGGAGTAATTAATGGGATGGTTTATTGGGCCATTGCAACATTTGATGTAGCCCAAAATGGCCCTATTAATTTCAGCTAGAGCCCTAGTGGCATACTTGTAAATAGTTCAAAGAGAGGATGAGAGTTGTTGGCTATATAAAGGGGTCACCTCTTGGGAAAGCCCTAGCCTCCATCCACTTTCTCTCTCCTCTCTTACTAGCCGCCACCCATCTTCCTCCCTTCTCTTGCTCATGTGTTGAGCACCATTCCTTCTTCTCCTCCATTAAAATAGTTAATAGGATGAAGAGGTTCATAGAGGGGATTAGCTAGGAGCTCATGAAAGCTAGCACTTTCATGGAGCTCGTGGTTAGCTCCTTGGTGGGCTTGAGGCGCCTTAGATGGTGGAGGTGGTGGAGCACGCACCCCATCGACTCCTATGCCTTGGATTCGAGCCTCATGAATGCGATTTCATGAGAGGTATAACTTTCTCCTACTTGTTCTCATTGTTTTGATATGTGAATGCTTCTAGCACTAGATCTATGGTGTTTAGTTGTGATTTCTTGCTATTTGATGGCACAAAAATAGAATTAAACACTTCCTAACATATTGAAGGAAAATTTACTTTATGATTTTATATTTAAAATTAATACACAAAAGTAAACTTAAATTTAAACTTAGTAAACCATAAAAATAAAACATTACAACGACACGTAGCTAATAATAATAACAACCGCAAATCATTCATTATAACGACACATAGCTAAGTTACTAAACTATAATAGTAAAATACATGAAAATTAAAAATAAATCTACTTATAGATTTTGACTATCTACATATTGCAGAATTTCATCCCATCATGGTTCCTCCTCTTCATTTTCCTTGTCCTGTTGATTACTGGCACCGGCGTTGTCAGCCATATGAGCGGCTTCGTTCCAGAAAGCCGCATCAGCCTCTTGTTTTCTATCTCTGCCATACATCTTGCTGCATTTCTTCTTTCTTCCTCTCTTTTTGCCTTTTGAAGTCTATGGCGCATCTGCATGTTCTGATTTTGTTTTGGTCATTTCTCCTTCTCCTCTTCTTCTTTTAGTTTTTTCTTTCGCGACTCTTCTATTCTCCTAGACCAATACTCAGATACAAGTTTGTCATGTTCTTCCCTCTTTTTTCTTTCGGCCTCTCTGTACCGAGCTTTCGTTTCTTCCGCTTCACGGCGATTGTGGTCAGAGTAGTGCTCACGCATGATGGTTTCTTGGTAATTGAAAATTTCACCACACTTTGTACATATCACTGTGTAGTCTCCACGAAAATTAAAAATGGATTCAACCATAGAGAAGGGTGATAGCTGCCATGTTTGCTGTTCTTAGGGTATCGGTTTAGGTGGTAAGTACTCTGACCAGTCATAACGCTTCGGCCTTTCTCTTTTCTTCTGTTCTTTTACGTGCTCGAGGTAATGCCATCTTAAGGGCAAGTCATAGTACGGTTCATGCATATTGTATTGGCAAGTTTGAGAACATTGACGACACATTGCGGTCCATTCCCCTCTTTGTTTTTGTTGGTCGTTGAGAGTAGAATGGAAGAATGATCCCCAGAACTTTTTCACAATTTCACTTGGATTAATTTTGTTGGTATTGTTGGAGTTTGAGCTATTTCCTTTTTCCATGGTGGTAAAGTTTTTACGAAGAAGTTGGAGATTATTTTGTCTGGATGAACCTGGGGAGTTCTATATAGATGAAGCTCTGGTGTACTGTACCAAAAGTCTGAATTAAATTCCACGTGATACTTTTCAGACTTTTTCAGACTACGTCAAACTTTTTCAGACCATCATAATTCTTTCTCAGAGCATAGCCAACTTTTTCAGAGCACGCGTAGCTTTTTCAGACCATCATAATGCTTTCTCAGAGCACTCATGTTCTATTCTCAGAGCACGTTTGTCCTATTTGAAGATGTCACAGGGATATACATTCAGACTATACATTAATATCACATGTACAATTATTATAGTCAAATTTATTAAAGGCAATAATTAAAATAAACAAACTTTAATTAAACAACGAAATCATGTATTTAATTTTTTATTAAATTTGATTTTATTAAATTTTTAATAAACTCATCTATTTGATTTTATTAAATTTTTTATTTGTTTCTACATTTTTTTATAACGTATTAATTTTTTCCAAATTCTTTTTTACATATCTTATTTTTATTAAAATATACGATTTCAAATAAACATGTTTGTCAACATGTTTATTTATTTATATTAGTCAGGTCTAGATCGGGAGCATCATATTTTATTTGATGAAGATTCAATAAAGTATCCTATTGACGGTCATGAAACGTTGTTCATTCGCATTTAATTTTAGATGTACGTGCGTCGTAATATTATTTTCGAATTTTGCCTACAAGTCGCAACAGACAAGCAACAAAAAATAATAAGCAACATAAACTACACATACATGATATAAAACATAATAACATACATCACAATATATACAAGTCCATAACATCCATAACATCCATAACATAAATAACATACTACCTCCTACGTCCAGACGGCGAAAATCTCTCACGTTTCCTAATTACTGTCACACCCCGAACCAAGCCATACCTCGGGATAGACAACCCCGCCACGTGTACACACTCTACTGTGCACACGTAAGGCTAATAAACAGTGTCACAGAAATAATATCACAAATAAAATCATATAATAAAGGATAAGTTTGTTCAAACAACAAAAGGGCTAGTAAACGTTTATACACCAAAAGTTTCCAGCCAAAGTCTAAACAAAATCCTAACAATGATAAAATAAACTAACTACTCCAGTTCGGCTTGGTCTTTTGCTACGTCTTCCTCAGCTAAGCCATCCAAACCTGAACCTGTCTCCACAATCAAAGTATGTGGGATGAGTACATTAATACTCAGTGTGGTGATAGAGTGAGCCTACAAGGTTCTGGTTAATTTCTAGTCAGAACTAAACCATACTTAAACACTTTTAAAGTCCTATAAATTAATGCAATTCTCCAAGTGTATAACAAAGTGTTAATGATGCAATTCTATCTATTATGACATGCCCAAGTAAAATAGCAAAGATCTGATTTTGTGGAATAATATACGAGATAATATTATAATTATACGAGAGTCAAGCACCCACACTCAGTAGTCAATCATAAGCATATCATAATTCAGAATCAAACCTCACATATCCCAATATGACATGGACCTTGCCTAAAGTAGATCTACCTAAAAGAATCATAGCTCGATAAAACAAAGGCCTAGCTCCAATCCTACTGCCCCCGTCGAGGAGTAGGTCAATACCGGTATTGAAACGTGGGAGATCGAGAGGTAGTCTATCAGATAAGCAGTAACAGCCCCATAGAGTCCAGTCAAAACAAGAGGAGTACATATACATATATAACAACAACCTATCAAAAATAAATGACTACCAAGTGACCGCAGTACCGCCTGACGGTCGGTCTGCTGAGTGATCATCAGAAACGCGTTGCCCACGATCTCTATCATAAGGAGACCATAGGCAATGGCTTGGGTGCAATCTCCCGATAATGGAAACCCCAGACAAAACGAAACTATCACACTCGGTCTCTCTATCCTGAATCCACACCAGATGCAAGTGTTGATTAAGGGCACTTTTAAGTTTATTAATCACATTAATATTAATATGAAATGCACATCCTATAAGTGCAATCTAGTTTTGAATTAATGACATGTGTCTAATTGTTTACTTAGTGTTAATGACATGATATGCATACAATTAATTAATGATCTAATTCTTATTCTAAAGATTAAACAAAACCTAAGGCATCCACACCTGGAAAGTAGGGCGTAGAAGCTGCTACTCCACTGGAGGGTCGACGGAGTCCTGTCCTGCGTCACCGTCCTCATGCTCAGGGTAGTAGTAGTCTCCCTGGTCGTCGGCCTGATCACCTGGTGAACGACAATATCGTTAAAACTAATTTAACGATTAAACCCAAATATCCCTTAACTAGTTCAAGTTCTGGTTATGAAATCTTTAACCATACTTAACTTCTAATTAAATTAAAAGGGGACTCGGTATTAAAATATATTATTATACTTAATTAGTTTATAAAAATAAATTGACGGAGTTCCGTTTAAAACTAGTTAAGAAGGAAAGTTAAGTTAATAGTTTTTGGAAATAATTTGTTAAGTTCCAGCTATAAAATTAATGTGCAGAAAGACGTTTTTGACGATTCCTATAAGTCCAACTACGACGTTTTGAGACGTGGCAATAATTAGTTTGGTTTAGGAAATCATTTGAGAAGTTTAGTTAATACTTAAATAGTGTTTTGCTCAAGTATGAAACACTTTTGATAAAACAACTAAAATAAGATAAAATTCGTTTCAAAAGACTAACGAAGAAAACTAAGTTTGTTTGAAAATATTTTGGGATCATACTGTGTCCGTTTAAGTCATAGTATCTGTATAGAAAATTATTTTACGGACAATCTAATCATTTCCCATTTGTAAAAGCCCACAACTTAATTTCGAATCCGTCTCGTTGATTTCTCGGCCAAAAGAGTTAACTCAAAATCCGAATTGTGTTGCAATTATAAAATATGCCATCACAATAATATTATAGTTCTAGTTTTAATTTATCAAAATCCAACTCACAACTAACATTCAAAAATCCAGCCAGCAATAAAAGGAAATGGGCCACGCACAGTAAAAACAACCAAGCCCACATCTTAAGGATCCAACAAAAAAGAAAAAGGGCCCACAGTAAGAAGGGTCCAAGCCCAACAGGAACAAAGGCCGAATGGCCAGAGAGGAAATTCGCGCAGCCCACACAGAAGGGATCCAGGCGGATCCAACCAAGTCAACACAACCCCAACCAAACAGCCCACGCCAAAATAACAAAAAGGACCCCAAATCTAAAATATTTACATAACTCTTACACTAAAGTCCCTATTAACAGAAATAATTACAGAAAGGTCCTAACCCAGTTCAAAGTTATTTACCAAACAGTCTACAAATAGGTCCCTGGTCCTAAGGAAAACCGTACCAGTATGCAACAGAAGTGTACCAAAGCTGGTACCAGGCCTGAACCAGCCTGATATCAAGCCAGAAAACACACCACAAGTGAGGAATAGCTTAATCCACAAGCATTTAACCTAATAACAACTATACAAGCCACTAAACTGATCAAACAGACGAGTAACATCATAAAACAGCAAGTAGAAGTTGTCCAATCGAGACATCTAACCATTAACAGAATAGACAAAGAAAAGAGAGTCTAAGATGACAAGCACAGATCCTAATAGAGACACTTAACCAATTATAGCACTAATAACCTTAATCAAGCCTTCACAGAGCCACAAGACCAACAAAGCAAGAAATTGATATCAACAGTTTGGACCAAGGCCAAAACAACAAGCACAGCTATCCTATATCAGTCAACAAAGCAATCACAAATCCAACTCGAGGCATCACATTCACTGATCAAACCAACAGCAGATCAAATAGAGGCAATGCACATCCATAATACTCAATCAAATCGATTCAACAATAAGCAACTCATAGAGCAACAGTTCAAGCAATCACTAAGCACAGATCAAATATGTGCAAGCCTCGCAAAATCAACAGCCACATACACAAATCAACCCAAAATAGAACTAGGGTTTTGAATTTCATACCAACAGAGAAGGGAACGGAAGAAGCAAAAGGGAAAAGCAAGCACAGCCAACGCCTCCACGCACTCCAGCTCCACCTCCTAGTCTCGCCGACCACCTCCGACTTCACTCCGATCGCCTAGGTTCCACCTCTCTCTCTCTTACTCTTTTTCTTTTCCTTTCTCTTTCTGTTCTTACCTTATCGCAGCAGTTCGAGCAGAGAGAGAAGAGAGGGGCCTCCATATAGGCGAGCGGTGGGGTCGGGGATTGGACTAGCTGCAGTGGTGGTGGAGCGGGTGAGGTCAGAGGGTTAGGTCGCGCGAGAGTCAAGCTCTCGTGTCAGAGGTGAGAGAGGGGTAGCACGAGGAGAGGGAAATAAGTCAAGGCAGTTGGCGAGAGTCACGACTCTCTCAGCCAGGGAAGAGAGAGAGGTGTTCGAGCGAGCACAGTGAAGTGACAGGAGGGTCAAAGAGAGAGGGAGAGAAATGATTTCGGCGGAGAAAACAGAGAGAGAGAGAAAATCCTTCGGCGTGGAACAGAAGGGAGAGAGAGAGAAAAAGAGAGGTGAAGGGAAAGGGATCCAAAGCTTGATCCAACGGTCCACAAAAATTCGAAGATCAAAACTCGATCAAACGGTCCAGATTGAAGGAAACTAGGAAAAAACCAATTTCCAAGCACCAAAATCAGATTTTTAGCTATAAATAAAATATGGAAAATTTATAAAAATAGATATTCAAATACTTTGAGGCATAAAACATATAATTAGGCACAAAATCAATATTTTTAAAGAAAATTTTCAATTGGCCGGAAATCAATTATCATATCGAATTCAAATTAAAATTGTTCTTAATTACAAATGGGATTTACGATTAGATTTTTGCTAATTAAATTAATTAAATTAAATTAGCTTCTTAAAAATTAACAAACTTTAATTTAAAAAGGTTTGGGTTTTTACAGCCTACCCCCCTTAAAAACGTTTCGTCCTCGAAACGAAAAAGAAAAAGAAAAAGAAAGAAAAACTAACCTGCAGAAACAAACAACTCAGGAAACTGCTCAAGCATCTCGCTTTCAAGCTCCCAAGTCGCCTCGCGAGGAGTGTGGTGCTCCCACTGTACCAGAACATGTCGGATAGTGCGTCGACGAAGTCTGGTCTCCTTCGCGTCCAAGATTCTCAGCGGTTTTTCCCTGTATGTCAGATCCCGCTCAAGTTGCAAGGGCTCGACATCTGTCACATGAGATTCACTCGGGACATACTGCCGGAGTTGAGAGACATGGAAAACATTGTGTACACCCGACAAAGAAGATGGAAGAGTGAGTCTGTAAGCAACGGGTCCAACCCGCTCTTCGATCACAAAAGGTCCAATGTAACGGGGTGCCAATTTTCCCTTTACGCCGAAGCGAGTAACTCCCTTTCTAGGTGAAACCCGAAGCAAGGCTTTCTCACCTTTTTCAAACTGCAAGTCTCGCCTTTTTGGGTCGGCGTATTTCTTTTGTCTGTCTTGAGCAGCTTTCAACCGCTCATGCACTATCTTCATTATCTCAACACTTTCCTCAACCATCTGTGGTCCGGTAGGCCGGTAAGTACCAGTAGGTCCCCAACACACCGGGGTCCTGCACCGCTGACCATAGAGAGCCTCAAAAGGGGCCATACCAATGCTAGAGTGGAAACTGTTGTTGTATGCGAACTCGGCGAGATGCAAGTGATCTGACCAATCTCCGCTCATAGAAAGCGCACAAGAACGCAACATGTCCTCTAGTGTCTGAATGGTACGCTCGGACTGTCCATCTGTCTGAGGATGATGAGCAGTACTGAAGGTCACAGTTGTTCCTAGAGCATTCTGAAACTGCTTCCAGAAATGTGAAGTAAAGCGAGGGTCACGATCTGATATGATCTCAACTGGGGATCCATGCAACCTATGAAGATTCTGCATGTACAAGTGTGCCATCTGCTCTCCCGAGAGACCAAATCGAAAAGGTATGAAGTGAGCTACCTTTGTAAGAGTATCCACAATGACCCAAATTGCATCATGCTTTCGCTTTGTCTTTGGCAAACCAGTGACAAAGTCCATGGTAATCCTTTCAAATTTCTTCTCGGCTATTTGCAAAGGATGCAGTAAACCTGGAGGTCTTTTCCGGTCTGCCTTTACCTTTTGGCACACAAGGCACTTGGCTACAAATCGCGCAACTTCACGGCGCATGTTTCGCCACCAAAAGTAGATTTTCAGATCTCGGTACATTTTGGTTTCGCCGGGGTGAATGGTATAACCCGACTCATGTGCCTCTGTCAGGATCTTGTCCTTGATCTCTTGTTTGTCTGGAACACAAATCCGATTCCGGAATTTCAAAACTCCATCTTCTCCAACCTGGAAAGGAGTTTCTTGCCCAGATTGTGCTATTGCTCGCACTTTCTCAAGATGAGCATCTTCTTTCTGAGCTTCCTTAATCTCATCCAATAAAGTTGGTCTCACAACCAAACTTGAGATCAAACCTGAATCGGACACTTGGTAAGTTTCCTCATGTGGTGCAACCCACAAATCCAAGCGTCTCATATCTTCCAACAAGTCATGTTGCTGTGTGATCAATGTAGCCAAATTTTCGTGGTTCTTACGGCTCAAAGCATCGGCTACCACATTTGACTTTCCTGGATGATACACAAGTTCCAAGTCATAATCTTTCATCAATTCTAACCACCTGCGTTGTCTCAAGTTCAATTCCTTCTGAGTGAACACATATTTCAAGCTTTGGTGGTCAGTGAAGATCTGGCACTTTTCTCCATAGAGATAATGGCGCCATAATTTCAGAGCAAAGATCACGGCTGCCAACTCTAGGTCATGAGTGGGATAATTCTTCTCATGTGGTCTCAATTGTCGGGATGCATATGCAATGACATGACCATCCTGCATCAATACACATCCTAACCCAAAACGGGAAGCATCGGTATTAACCACATAGCCAGCTCCAGGTACTGGCATCGCCAAAACCGGCGCGGTCACAAGTCGGCTCTTGAGCTCTTCAAAACTCTTTTGCCTTGCTGGAGTCCACTCAAACTTAACTCCCTTATGTAACAACTGTGTCATAGGGAGTACAATCCGGGAGAAGCCTTCTACAAACCTTCTATAGTAACCTGCTAATCCCAGAAAACTACGGACTTCAGTCACTGTAGTGGGTGGTTTCCATTCGGTCACTGCAACTATCTTTTGAGGATCCACCGCTAATCCATCTTTGGAAATGATGTGACCAAGGAAAGAGATCTGTTCCAACCAGAACTCACACTTTGGGAACTTGGCATATAACTGATGCTCACGAAGTCGCTGCAAAACCAACCTCAGATGATGTTCATGTTCTTCTGCACTCTTGGAATAGATCAGAATATCATCTATGAACACCACAACAAAGGAATCCAAGTAATCCTCAAAGACACGATTCATCAAGTTCATGAAGTATGCTGGGGCATTTGTTAGTCCAAAAGACATAACCAAAAACTCATAATGCCCGTAGCGTGTGCGGAAAGCCGTCTTTGGAACATCACTAGGCCTAATCCGCAACTGATGGTACCCAGATCTAAGATCGATCTTGGAATATACCTGAGAACCCTGAAGCTGATCAAACAAGTCATCAATCCTAGGTAACGGGTATCTGTTGGGTACGGTGACTTTGTTCAACTCCCTGTAATCGATGCAAAGACGGAGAGTTCCATCCTTCTTGCGCACAAACAGTACAGGAGCTCCCCACGGAGAAGTACTTGGTCTGATGAATACTTTTTCTAGAAGTTCCTCCAATTGAACTTTGAGCTCCTTGAGTTCAGCTGGAGCCATTCTGTAAGGAGCTTTCGCCACCGGTGTTGTGCCTGGTTGCAACTCGATGCAGAATTCTACCTCACGATCCGGGGGTAATCCAGGTAAGTCCTCTGGAAACACGTCTGAGAATTCCCGAACCACGGGTACAGTATCAAGATCTGTCGTCTTCGAGTCAGTCGACACCACAGCGGCTAAGAACACTTCACATCCAGATGACATCAGGTGCTTCACTTGCAGGGCTGAAATCATAGGGATCCTGGTTCCAGGTTTTCTACCTTTGAACACAAATGGTACGGTTCCTTCTTTTCCAAACCGGACACTGTGGTTCTTACAGTCAATTACCGCATGATGGGTAGTCAGCCAATCAAGGCCCAGTAGGACATCAAAGTCTCTCATATCAAGTACTACCAATTCAGCGGTCAAGTTTCGGCCAGCTATTTGCACCTTGAGATTTCTGCAGATCTGATCGACTAGGATGGTTTTACCGAGTGGGGTTTGCACTAACATCACTCGGTCTCTAGGTTCGGTTTCCCACCCATTAAGGTTCACAAAATCCTGGGATACAAATGAATGACTAGCCCCAGTGTCGATCAACGAGTAAGCAAAACAATCGGAGATGGAAATCATACCTGCAATAAGCTCATCCTCATAGAACCCGTCATCAAGGGGCACTGCATCGGTCTCAGGGATGTCCTCTCCAATGGTAGCATGAACACGAGCGGTATCACGCCCGAACTGGCCAGTATGTGCGGCGCCTCGACCTCCATTGCCAAAACGGCCACCGCGCTGAGAACCACCGCGGCCACCGCCACGGGGCACAAAAGAACCTCCACGGCCACGGCCAGCATCTGCCTGTCCACGGCCAACTCCCCCAGAGATCGGTCCAACTGTCTGTCCACCGCCACTAGAACTAGAGCCACCAGTTGCTCGGTTCACATTCCTTGGACACTGCGCCATCCAATGGTCCGGAGACTGGCAAATGAGGCATCTGCCACTGTGGCGAGCACACGGACCGGAATAAGTTCTGTTGCACTGCCTGCAACTGCAAAAATGGCGGTTAGCATTTTGGTTAACCTGTGGCGGCCTGTTCTGAGGTGCTCCTGTCCCACGGTGCTGGAAAGCGGGCTTGCGAGCACTGCCACTATCTGACCTCTGTCGGTCGTACCTCGACTTTGCTCGTGACAGCAGTTTCTTCTCCTGAAATTCGGCTCGGTCCATCAGGAACTCAATGGATGTCTCAGAGTAAATATCCATCAAACTACCCAATGCCGGGTCCAGTCCATCAATAAATCTGTCACGTCTGGCCTCAAGATCAGCCACAAGATCAGGGACATAGCGGGATAGGCGGATGAAAGTCTTGCCATACTGGCGCTGTCATGTCTCCCTGAGTCAAGGTCTCAAACTGGCGCCTCAATTCTGCCTTTTGCGCCCTTCCCAGAAAACGAGCACGGAACACCTGGGTAAACCAGTCCCAGGGTATGCTAGGGCCATCACCCTGGTATTGCGGTTCCTGAGATGTCCACCAGTGTTGTGCTTCCTTATCGAACAAGGTGGCTGCTATCTCCGTCCAATGCTCAGGTGGGGTACGAGCAAGGCGGAAAGTCTTCTGCACTGAAATCAGCCACTCCTCGGCGGCCTCAAATCCACCGCCTCCGTCAAATCTCCTGGATGGATGACGAAGAAACTCGTGATAAGCGGTGGTAAATGGGTCCTGTGCCGGCTGTGTCGGAGGGGCTCCGTTGCCTGCAAGTTGGGCCACATTTGTCCAGAACTGTTGGGCGAGTGTAGCCGGATCCAATACTGGTGCAGGGGGTACTGGAGGAGCAGGTTGCTCAGGCTGGGGATGAGATTGTCTCCCCCGATTCTGGGCACGAGGTCTTCCACGACCACGACCGCCTCTGGGACTCGACAACTCCATCGCAATCTTTCAAAACAAAAGATCACAAGTTAGAATCAGCCTGACAGGAAAAGACAACTTAAAAACAAAGTCTAAACTTAAGGTTAGGTTATCTAAGTGTAACTCTTTGGTTCTTATAACTGGAGTATTTGTGATTTTTAACCTTCGCTCTGATACCACCGAAGGATGTCACACCCCGAACCAAGCCATACCTCGGGATAGACAACCCCGCCACGTGTACACACTCTACTGTGCACACGTAAGGCTAATAAACAGTGTCACAGAAATAATATCACAAATAAAATCATATAATAAAGGATAAGTTTGTTCAAACAACAAAAGGGCTAGTAAACGTTTATACACCAAAAGTTTCCAGCCAAAGTCTAAACAAAATCCTAACAATGATAAAATAAACTAACTACTCCAGTTCGGCTTGGTCTTTTGCTACGTCTTCCTCAGCTAAGCCATCCAAACCTGAACCTGTCTCCACAATCAAAGTATGTGGGATGAGTACATTAATACTCAGTGTGGTGATAGAGTGAGCCTACAAGGTTCTGGTTAATTTCTAGTCAGAACTAAACTATACTTAAACACTTTTAAAGTCCTATAAATTAATGCAATTCTCCAAGTGTATAACAAAGTGTTAATGATGCAATTCTATCTATTATGACATGCCCAAGTAAAATAGCAAAGATCTGGTTTTGTGGAATAATATACGAGATAATATTATAATTATACGAGAGTCAAGCACCCACACTCAGTAGTCAATCATAAGCATATCATAATTCAGAATCAAACCTCACATATCCCAATATGACATGGACCTTGCCTAAAGTAGATCTACCTAAAAGAATCATAGCTCGATAAAACAAAGGCCTAGCTCCAATCCTACTGCCCCCGTCGAGGAGTAGGTCAATACCGGTATTGAAACGTGGGAGATCGAGAGGTAGTCTATCAGATAAGCAGTAACAGCCCCATAGAGTCCAGTCAAAACAAGAGGAGTACATATACATATATAACAACAACCTATCAAAAATAAATGACTACCAAGTGACCGCAGTACCGCCTGACGGTCGGTCTGCTGAGTGATCATCAGAAACGCGTTGCCCACGATCTCTATCATAAGGAGACCACCGGCAATGGCTTGGGTGCAATCTCCCGATAATGGAAACCCCAGACAAAACGAACCTATCACACTCGGTCTCTCTATCCTGAATCCACACCAGATGCAAGTGTTGATTAAGGGCACTTTTAAGTTTATTAATCACATTAATATTAATATGAAATGCACATCCTATAAGTGCAATCTAGTTTTGAATTAATGACATGTGTCTAATTGTTTACTTAGTGTTAATGACATGATATGCATACAATTAATTAATGATCTAATTCTTATTCTAAAGATTAAACAAAACCTAAGGCATCCACACCTGGAAAGTAGGGCGTAGAAGCTGCTACTCCACTGGAGGGTCGACGGAGTCCTGTCCTGCGTCACCGTCCTCGTGCTCAGGGTAGTAGTAGTCTCCCTGGTCGTCGGCCTGATCACCTGGTGAACGACAATATCGTTAAAACTAATTTAACGATTAAACCCAAATATCCCTTAACTAGTTCAAGTTCTGGTTATGAAATCTTTAACCATACTTAACTTCTAATTAAATTAAAAGGGGACTCGGTATTAAAATATATTATTATACTTAATTAGTTTATAAAAATAAATTGACGGAGTTCCGTTTAAAACTAGTTAAGAAGGAAAGTTAAGTTAATAGTTTTTGGAAATAATTTGTTAAGTTCCAGCTATAAAATTAATGTGCAGAAAGACGTTTTTGACGATTCCTATAAGTCCAACTACGACGTTTTGAGACGTGGCAATAATTAGTTTGGTTTAGGAAATCATTTGAGAAGTTTAGTTAATACTTAAATAGTGTTTTGCTCAAGTATGAAACACTTTTGATAAAACAACTAAAATAAGATAAAATTCGTTTCAAAAGACTAACGAAGAAAACTAAGTTTGTTTGAAAATATTTTGGGATCATACTGTGTCCGTTTAAGTCATAGTATCTGTATAGAAAATTATTTTACGGACAATCTAATCATTTTCCATTTGTAAAAGCCCACAACTTAATTTCGAATCCGTCTCGTTGATTTCTCGGCCAAAAGAGTTAACTCAAAATCCGAATTGTGTTGCAATTATAAAATATGCCATCACAATAATATTATAGTTCTAGTTTTAATTTATCAAAATCCAACTCACAACTAACATTCAAAAATCCAGCCAGCAATAAAAGGAAATGGGCCACGCACAGTAAAAACAACCAAGCCCACATCTTAAGGATCCAACAGAAAAGAAAAAGGGCCCACAGTAAGAAGGGTCCAAGCCCAACAGGAACAAAGGCCGAATGGCCAGAGAGGAAATTCGCGCAGCCCACACAGAAGGGATCCAGGCGGATCCAACCAAGTCAACACAACCCCAACCAAACAGCCCACGCCAAAATAACAAAAAGGACCCCAAATCTAAAATATTTACATAACTCTTACACTAAAGTCCCTATTAACAGAAATAATTACAGAAAGGTCCTAACCCAGTTCAAAGTTATTTACCAAACAGTCCAAAACTCCGAAATCTTTACAAATAGGTCCCTGGTCCTAAGGAAAACCGTACCAGTATGCAACAGAAGTGTACCAAAGCTGGTACCAGGCCTGAACCAGCCTGATATCAAGCCAGAAAACACACCACAAGTGAGGAATAGCTTAATCCACAAGCATTTAACCTAATAACAACTATACAAGCCACTAAACTGATCAAACAGACGAGTAACATCATAAAACAGCAAGTAGAAGTTGTCCAATCGAGACATCTAACCATTAACAGAATAGACAAAGAAAAGAGAGTCTAAGATGACAAGCACAGATCCTAATAGAGACACTTAACCAATTATAGCACTAATAACCTTAATCAAGCCTTCACAGAGCCACAAGACCAACAAAGCAAGCAATTGATATCAACAGTTTGGACCAAGGCCAAAACAACAAGCACAGCTATCCTATATCAGTCAACAAAGCAATCACAAATCCAACTCGAGGCATCACATTCACTGATCAAACCAACAGCAGATCAAATAGAGGCAATGCACATCCATAATACTCAATCAAATCGATTCAACAATAAGCAACTCATAGAGCAACAGTTCAAGCAATCACTAAGCACAGATCAAATATGTGCAAGCCTCGCAAAATCAACAGCCACATACACAAATCAACCCAAAATAGAACTAGGGTTTTGAATTTCATACCAACAGAGAAGGGAACGGAAGAAGCAAAAGGGAAAAGCAAGCACAGCCAACGCCTCCACGCACTCCAGCTCCACCTCCTAGTCTCGCCGACCACCTCCGACTTCACTCCGATCGCCTAGGTTCCACCTCTCTCTCTCTTACTCTTTTTCTTTTCCTTTCTCTTTCTGTTCTTACCTTATCGCAGCAGTTCGAGCAGAGAGAGAAGAGAGGGGCCTCCATATAGGCGAGCGGTGGGGTCGGGGATTGGACTAGCTGCAGTGGTGGTGGAGCGGGTGAGGTCAGAGGGTTAGGTCGCGCGAGAGTCAAGCTCTCGTGTCAGAGGTGAGAGAGGGGTAGCACGAGGAGAGGGAAATAAGTCAAGGCAGTTGGCGAGAGTCACGACTCTCTCAGCCAGGGAAGAGAGAGAGGTGTTCGAGCGAGCACAGTGAAGTGACAGGAGGGTCAAAGAGAGAGGGAGAGAAATGATTTCGGCGGAGAAAACAGAGAGAGAGAGAAAATCCTTCGGCGTGGAACAGAAGGGAGAGAGAGAGAAAAAGAGAGGTGAAGGGAAAGGGATCCAAAGCTTGATCCAACGGTCCACAAAAATTCGAAGATCAAAACTCGATCAAACGGTCCAGATTGAAGGAAACTAGGAAAAAACCAATTTCCAAGCACCAAAATCAGATTTTTAGCTATAAATAAAATATGGAAAATTTATAAAAATAGATATTCAAATACTTTGAGGCATAAAACATATAATTAGGCACAAAATCAATATTTTTAAAGAAAATTTTCAATTGGCCGGAAATCAATTATCATATCGAATTCAAATTAAAATTGTTCTTAATTACAAATGGGATTTACGATTAGATTTTTGCTAATTAAATTAATTAAATTAAATTAGCTTCTTAAAAATTAACAAACTTTAATTTAAAAAGGTTTGGGTTTTTACAATTACTCGTCTCTCTTTTCTCTCAGCCAAACAAGGGGGAACTGACTCATCATCCGCCTGAATCTCCTCGTCCACCTCCTCAAAACCGCTCTCATCCTCAGCACCCTCCTCGTCACCGCCCTGATCACCCTCTTCATCGCCAACAACCTGACCACCCTCGTACGTGGCGGTCTGTAGTAAGGTAGTGAAAGACTCTCCCCCTCCCATACTACCCAATGGCGAAGAAAATGAAGGGATGCTATATGGCGTACCAAATGCTGGCATAGTGAACGGTGGAGCAGTCTGGCCGAACGTACTAAACGGTGCAGAAGTCTGGCCAAACGGGGGAAAAGGTGGCTGGTATCCTGGCATGTAGCCACTGAAAATGCCTGTGGGGTCATGCCACATACCGGCAAACTGAGAGGTCGATGACGATGGATCAGCATCCTGTGTGGGAGTAGGACCAGAAAGTGTCACCGGCGTAGGATCTACGTGGGAATGAGAACCCCTGAGTGGTCCTAATATGTCGTCTAATCGTCCTGTATTTAGACCACCATCCTGTTAAGATAGAAAAAAAAACTATCATCAATAAAATTAATTATAATATTATGTTTAATGCATATTTATTTACAAATAATACATACCGGATTGACGAGATCCTCAGCCTCAAAGTTGGTCTGCGGTTCTTGGGACCCATCCGAAGAATCTGGTATGTCTTCTATCTTCGTTGGTAGCCCCCGCGACTCCAATAGATCCTCGATCCTGAACGGCATAGATGCATTTCGAAGTTGGGATCGACAGTTGGTAAGGATTGCCTTACCAATTCTTCTGCATCCCTTCTTCACAAGAAGGCTTACTGCATGAACCGCATTCTTCAATGCGTTGTTTCCCTGCATTAAATAAATAAATAAAATCTTAATCAGTCATTATAAAATAAAATCATAATAATTCATTAGAAAACAAATAAAAACAATTAAATAGAAACTGATTTAAATAAATTAATCAATCAGTCAATACCATATTACGCAGCTTGGACCCCATGGGAGCGTACTGTCTCTGACTGATCGGAACATCACCTCTACGTCTGATGCGTGTCTCGGCCTGCTCGCGAGGTGTAGGAAGCTCCGATCCTCCCCATCTCCAAAACCACCGAAAATACCTAATCATCCAAATTTGAAATGTTAAATTAATATTAAAAATTAATTTAAATTACCAACGATTGAAATTAAATAATAAATATAATTGATTTTTAATACCTCAAAGAATCAGCATCTGTCCAAGGTCGAAGGTCGATCTGCAGTGCAGCTAATGCCTCATCACTCCACGCTGTATGCGCCGCATGAAAAATAGTACTCCAATCCGGATTAGCAAAAGAATTGCGTTGGAAATTCATGTAGTTGCGCATCGTGTGCCAACTCTGTTACATTAAAAATAGAACTTATTAATTAAAATAATATACAACTTATTAATTAAAATGAAAATCAATCTTAAGCATATAAGAACAAACCAGAGGTAGCGGTGGTGGAACAAGCTGATATAATCCGAACTGACGCCTGCAACGCTCCGGATAATAGTATGCCACTATGTAATAAAAAATCAGCGGCATCCGAACATAATCTGATGCCGACTGCAACTGGGCTACTCGTGGCATACTCTGTCGGTCATCTGCGTACGGTAACCAATTGACATCTTCTACCTCCAATATCGCCAAGTGGTTCCGTGCATACTCAACTGCCCCATGATGAGTGTTCTTCGAAAATGACCGACCTTCAGCAAATTTCCTGTAATTTTGCGAAAAATTAAACATTAAACAAAATGCAGCGCATGATTATTAAACTAAAGCCATGAGTATTAAACTAAAGCTAAATTTATGAAAAATTATACCTCCCAAACGACGGGCTCGAGTCTATATCAGGCTGGCCAAATCCAGGAAATGACTCATCTGGAAGACTCGGTCGACATACTGAAATATATGACCATGCCCAAAACATTAGAAGCATCCAAGATCCCGTCACAACCTTGAATCGCAGTGCAGCACGATCAAGCGAATGATACAGGCATGCTAGGACCGCACCTCCCCAGTTCTAACCATTTCAATCTAATATTACGTCTATTGCCCCTACATTATCATTTACATAATTGTCAGTATTTAAAGATCAGAAAATAATAAATCATAAATTTAAAGAATTAATTAACATTGAACTTACGTTTTTTTCCTAGCCCAGTTCGCAGTGGCAAATAATTGCGCACTGACCTGATCATCAAACTGGACTCCCGTCGTGCTCCCTGTCACAGGTTTGCCTACTGTGCGCAAACCATACAGATACTTCACATCCTGATAATGATTTAACCCATCAATTATCACAATAATTACATTAGTTTACATTGGATAAATTGAAAAATTTATTCAAACAGATTCTTACCTGCAACGTAACAGTCATCTCGCCCACAGGAAAGTGAAATGTATGCGTCTCTGGACGCCAAAACTCTACCAATGCTTTTAGTAAAGCAATATCCGCATTGACATGCTTTACTTTCGAGATGTGAATCGGGCCGAGCTTCTGCAAACGTCCATCAATATGTTTGTCGATCACGATCTCATGCTTGTGCGATCTCAAATCTAAACATCTTTCACGCTGCAAATTAAATAATATATTTAATACTAAGTATATTTAATACTAAATTAAATATTTAATATATTTCAAATATTTAATTAGTATACCTCCTCAACAGGCACTCCAATAATATGCTCCTCGGGAGTAAGGAACAATATCTGTCCGTCAACGTCTTGTGCTCGCTCCACAGGGTTCACGTTGTATGGATTCGGACGACCGGTGCGACGCCTCCGCCGTCTAACACGTGGGGCTGGATCAATCGGAGCGTCGTGTGCAGGATTGGATGGACCAGCCTCGTCGTGTGCAGGACTGGATGGACCAGCCCGTCGTGTGGAGAACTCATCTATTGTAATAATTAAATATAACATATTTAATATTAACATAATTCATAATAATTAAATATAACATAATTAATATTACATAATTCATAATAATTAAATATAACATTTTTAATATTACATAATTCATAATAATTAAATATAACATATTTAATATTAACATAATAATTAAATATAACAGATTTAATATTAACATAATTCATAATAATTAAATATAACATATTTAATATTAACATAATTCATAATAATTAAATATAACATAATTAATATTAACATAATTCATAATAATTAAATATAACATATTTAATATTAACATAATTCATAAATTTCTACACAATTTCTACACAATTCCTACACATAAATCCTACACAAACTTTATCCATACACATTTTCTATTTACCACAATTTTCTATTTATTTGCAATATACCACAATTTTCTATTTATTTCCAATCAATTATAATATATCAAAAATACTCTAATTAAAAATTAAATACATCCATACTAATTTTCATACATTTCCGTACTACTTTTCATACATTTTCTAATTTTTTCATACAATCAAATTTTTTCTAAATTACCATACATAAATCATATACTACACAAATGTACAATATTTTGCATGCACAATAAATTCTACACATAATTTTCATCATTTACCACACAAATATTATTTTTCTACAATTTCCATCAAACATTTTCTACACATTTTATACACAAATATTTTGTACAAAATTCGTACACAATTTTTTCTACACATATATCACACATTTCAATACTAATTTCCATACTATTTTTCTACACATTTCTATACTATTTTTCTACACATTTCCATACTATTTTCATACATTTCCAATCAATTAAATTTTAAAAATTAATTTATATAACAAAAAACTTACCTCTAGAGAATGCACGACGAAATCGCCGTAAATCGCTCGGCCCGTTCTCCTCCCTTATCGGAAATCGTCGAAAAACGACGAAATTTGATCGACCATTCTCCTTCTCCTTCGTTCTCTTCTTCTTCTCCTTTCTTCTCTTCTTCTCTCTTCTCCTTCCTTCTCTTCTTCTCTCTTCTCCTTCTCTTTTTCTCCCTTTTTTTTTCTCTCTTTTTTTCTTCTTCGGTTTCTATTCGGCGCCCCTCTCTCTTCTGTCTCAACCGAGAAGATGAAGAGACAGAAGAGAGCATTAAAAGACGCGACCAAACGGTAAAAAAGATTCCACCTCCTAACGCGGTCGTTGACCGCGTTAGGGCTTCCTAACGCGTTTGTTGACCGCGTTAGGGCTTCCTAACGCGTTTGTTGACCGCGTTAGGGCTTCCTAACGCGTTTGTTGACCGCGTTAGGAGTCAGGAACTATACGCGGTCCAATATCGCGTTGGGACTTTTTTCTTATTAAAAAATTTTTTTTTTCCTTTTTCCTTATTAAAATTTCTGAGTAAATATTTTTTTTTATTAAAAATAACACTCCACTTTGACTTGGGTAAAATAATTTCAGCCTCGAGATATTGCATATTTCATTTATTAATATTCTTTTGTTTTGGAACTTCGTATTCAAATATTGTACCAGATAATTGAAAATCAGAAAACGAGCAAATATTAGTACTATATAATTCATATTTTGTACGGAAAGAAGACATAAATATACCATAATTAAATAAGGACTGACACATAAAAGTAGTTTTAATGAAAATAAATCACAGAAAGAAGGTAATATAAGTCCTGCATCAATAATATTGCATACGTTCTAATAGTAATTTTAAATCAATATATCATATTTAAAAGACTCAGTCCATTGTATACACATTTTAGAGTACTAAGGATAATTTATCTTTTATTCAATGCTACTGATCGAGTTATACTAAACAAAATACCAAATTACTCGTACTTTTTTAAGAATATTTTTTTATTCTGAACTTTTTTCACCTGCAAAATGCAAGATGAAAATAATAACATCTATTAATAATATTCATTGTACAATGATTATAGTTATTATTAATAAGTTAACGAGCTAATTAGTGTCCAGTTAAAATGGTGTCATACTCATCCTACAAAGATTTAGAGCTATCTTTGTCAAATATTCTTGCTCACCTTATTAAGTCTTGATATTTTTTTTGCCTAGCTTTAGTTCTAGTAACTATCATTTTATTTGTTTTAGTAATCAGCAATTAGATCTTATTGTTCACCTACATTTGGTACTCACTTTCCATGGACTTATTAGTTTTAAGTTAAGGTGTTTATCACCTTATATATGTAGTCTTAATTAATACATTATTTAATAGTGCTGTTCAACATACATATGGTATTAATGATGATCTTACTAATATTAAATTAATTAGTATTCGGTTAAAATATATTTGTATTTCTGTTATCTGGTCTGAATATTTGTAGAAGTTCCATGGTAAGTTTGTCATAAGTCCGTCAAAGTTCGTCAGAGCTAACACTTCCAAAAATTTGCTGAAGCACCTCAGAAAATTCGCCAAAAAAACAAAAATGTGATAAACGATAGATTATGAAATAATAATACTGCTAGCAACAATAATACAAATATATTGGTCCACAAAATAGTTGCTTAGCTGTCATGCAATATATACCTAAAAAAAGCTCTTTTGTTTGTCAAATCTTTTGACCATGGCCATGATGAAGACAAATTATTTATTTCGTCCGAATTGTATGCATTAATTAATGCATGCATGCTAGAATTCAATGACGTCTCAATCAAAAGACTAATCTTACAATTTGTCGCCAAAATTCACGACGAAGTTCCGGTCTTGTTTTTCGGATTTCTTTGTGTTTGCAGTTGGTGTTAGTGCCACTATACCAGACTATAGAAGATTCAAAAGGATGTGGAGTTGTCGGTCGTATAATTTCCTGTACAAATCAATCAATAATTCGCTTCTATTGCGACTTATTTTAATATTTTCTTCTAGTTTTATAGACCTATTCCATTAATTAGCTACAAATGCATATTGTGTGCCTGTTAATTATTATGCAGCCCTTTCAATGAAATTAAGTTGGTGTCTTCGTATATATATATATTTTTAAAATTTAATTTTGGTGAAGATTCCTTTGGTGACCAATCGCACAACTATACAAAAATGCATATGTTTCCTCTTCGATATTGTTAAATACTATTCGAATAGTTTTAGCTAGAAATACCTGTTTCCCCAACACAGACTTCAAGTTAATTATATAAATTAAGATAGTAACGTCCTCAATTAATCATGCAGCTTCCTTATTGTTTAATATTTGAACAGTTTGGTTATAGGAATCACCTAATTTCTGTTTCCCAAAAGATAATCCAAATTATATATTATATAAAGTAAACGCGCGTCAAATTATTGTTCATTGGATAATCATCATTAGTCATGCCTAATAGAAAATCTCCATGACAACGTATATATGGAATCAATACCTTGCTTTAGAGGTTGTTTCTTTTTTTTTTTTGTTGAAAATTAAAAGTTGTAACTCACGGATATGAACAGGCTCTAAAGTAAACAAAGAACTTAATTAATTATGACATCTAGAATCATAATATAATTAAAGTGCAAATGACTTGGGCCCACTCGGCCCTTAAACATCTCCAAATGTATCATCGATGCAGCGTTTTAGAAAACATTTCAAAGCATAAAGAATATCAACTATGGATATAGGAATGTGCTAAATGCTAGATCCTATATGAACCACTAATTTAAATATATATGTCGATTAGCTAGCGGTGTAGGCTATAGTGCTTTAGTCTAATAGTCTTAATTCAGGTTATGATGATATAGCATTTAGTATAATGAAAAGCTATCCTATGTACAGCTATTCATGTTAATAGACGTATAAATGCTATCTAAGCCATAAGTTAATTCCAATAGTATATTAAAACAATTCAGTCCTAACAAATAGTATAAAATCATATATTTCAATGAATTCGGTACTAATTTACTATACAAAACACATGCAGTTTGTAGCCGGAACCAGATCCTCTGGATGGCCATCCAGTGGACGTTTTTGGGATCTGGACCGTTTGATTTAATCTCAACGGCTAAAAGGAGTCCCGTGAATTCTAACACTCTCGAAAAAAATAATTGGCCCGAAAAAAATGAACCGTCGAGATTAAATCGGACGGCTCCGATCAAAAACTACCACTGGACGTTTCAAAAAAACGTCCAGAGGATCCTGGTCCGTTTGTAGCCTATCATAAATAATTATTAAAACTATAAACATTCTAAAAGAACACTTACAAACATATATACATGCATAATTGCATATTGATCAAAATCTAGCACACATCATATGACGGAAATTAATTGAGGCGCCCCCAAAAGTGATAAAACACCACAAATTTGACCGTCATAATATAAATATAAAATACATTAATTGAATAATGGAAGGGTATTCTGATAAAAACTGTGGTTCATCACTTTTGGGGTGCTTTAATTAATTTCCATGTATGACTTCCCTTGGAAAATTCTCGAAACAATATCCAACACATAATAATAGGAGGTTGTGTCCCGCATTTCGGTATTTTAGGATTTATGAAAATTTGAGACTCTTTTGAATAAGGCCGAGAGAGGCTGTAGAATTAATTAGTTTAGGATTATTTATATTAATTTTCGGAGAATGTTCTTAGGTTAACTAGTGGGATACAGATTTTGGAAAAAAATAAAAAAAAATTAGTGGGATACAGACGGAATGAATAAAACAATTCGGATAAATTTGAAGAGGCAGCACGCGGCCGGATCCTTAGACTAGTACGCATATGACTTTGCAAAAAAGACCCAACTAAGTAAATACATAGTGGATCGGTATAAGCTCGGAGGCGCAGTCAGAAAGATATATATTTTTTCTTCTTTTAGATAAATACGATAAAAATATAATTAATCAAGCTCCCAATTTATTTTTTAAAGTTTAAATTATCCAAAAATCGTCCAGTTGGATTTCAAGCGCGCAACGTTTAATTAAAGTAAAATCAAAGACTGATGGCCACACCTGCAACGTTTAATTAAAGTAAAATCAAAGACTGACGGCTACACTTAAAAAACAATAGACCATAAAATTCTTCTTCTTCAATTATGGATGGCAACATAGTAATCCCTGAGACCATGATTAGCATATTTTACAATGTATATTATACTAGTATGAGGGAGTTCATAATGAATGACATTTAAACAAAATTACTACTATTTTATTTACCAATATAATTATCTTCATGTCGTCAATTATTTGTCAAAAAGCTCACTAATAATACTTTTTGCCGCCATGTGGCTGTGGGTAGCTACGAATGTGACTTTCACTCTAATATATTGGGAGCGTGCAGTAAGACTTTGACTAATGCTCGCATGTCCAGTTTAAAAGAACTTTTAAATAATAGAAATTAGAGAAATTATAGTAGGCTATGTGAACATACATAATCTTTCTAAATTCAGAATTAATCTTTCCGAACTTTTTGTGTCATGCGCAATGGTATCATTGGTACTGTCAACAAATTTTAGTCAACCTGATCTTCTGAGGTTTTAATATTATCTGTCAGTTAAAATTTGTACTAGTGACAATATGTAATTCTCAAGTTTTGCGAGGATATGGATGTGAAAAAACCTTGACGTTTCAAACTTTGCCCGAACTGTGAGTCCAATCTAGTGAGAATCTTAAGAGAACCGGCCTAAATTTGTAATAAACTAATAACTTAGAATAAAAAGAAGAAAGGTAAATCCAAACGTGGAACTATCAGTTGGTTGTTAAGTTACTCTTCCTTGGTAAAAGAGTGGCTCAGAGTACCTCAACTATAAATACAAGTAGTTGTAAACCATTCCTCCACACCAGAAACATACACACAAGTACTTCATTTAACAACAATGGCCAGACTATCTAGCTACAAAATTTCTTGGCTTTTTCTATATTTCCTAACACTAGTCGCAATCTCTTCTGCACAGTTGTCTTCTTCATTCTATGCCAAATCTTGCCCCAATGCTTTGTCTACGATTAGAAGTGCCGTCAATGCCGCAGTTAACAAAGAAAAACGCATGGCAGCTTCCTTGCTTCGCCTTCATTTCCATGATTGTTTTGTTCAAGCAAGTTCAATTTCTTTTCAAGCAAAAGTTCTTACTTTTTTTTTTTCTGACTCAGCCCTCGAAATAAGTATATCCAATTCAAATGAAGTTTTGCAATCCTATTTGTGTTCATGTCCAAATTAATGTTGAGCGCTTGCCAGAGATGAGAATAGCCCCTATTCCCTCTCGTCTTTACAAGTACCCAAAATGCCCCTGCTTTGGCATCATCCTGCTCAGCTGGCACATGGAATATCGTGTGGTTCACGCACTTAACAGTAATATGTAAAATTCTTGTACGCTTAAATAGTTAAGATAATCATCATTGATGTTGTTATTCATTGTTTGCAGGGTTGTGATGGATCTGTACTTCTTGATGACAACTCAACCTTCACAGGAGAGAAGACTGCCGGTCCGAACTTGAACTCACTCCGGGGATTTGATGTCATTGACAATATTAAGTCTCAAGTTGAGAGTGTGTGCGCGAAAACAGTGTCATGTGCTGACATACTAGCTGTCGCAGCACGTGATTCTGTGGTTGCGGTAAAAAAAAAAATTCTCTTCCCTTTTTTCTCATAATTGAAATCCAAATTGATTTAATAAGATCTTTAGACTTGATAATGACATATATATCTGTCAGCTGTGGTGAGAATATAGTAAAGGGTATGACCCCTGCCTGATGATGAATTAGTACTGTACAATTGTCAAAAGTCAACACCTCTATTTCCAAATCAATATTTATATCATACAATGATTAGAAACAAGCCAGCTTTTTTGTAATCGGTTTCGGCTTTGCCATCATTAAAGTTCTTTCCTTGGTACAACATTACTATTTGTTTCATATAATGTTGCTTAATTTTATATTAATGGGGTCCTTTGTTGACAGCTTGGAGGACCAAGTTGGACGGTGCTTTTGGGACGAAGAGACTCTCTAACCGCAAGTCTAAGTACTGCAAATAGCGACCTCCCTGCGCCAACTTCCGACCTAAGTACACTCATCTCTGCTTTTTCCAAAAAGAACCTAAGCACCACTGACATGATAGCTCTCTCAGGTAATCAAGTAGGCGCTGAGATTTATATTTGTAGCATGCATTATAGATAAGATTCCAAAGTACCATATTACTTTTCATTATTAATGTACCAAGTAAGACCAATATCAATACATACTGCTTTGTCCACAGATTACCAACCTCTGTTTCTGGGGCCGTGATGTATATGGGTTGTTGTCATGACCATAAGGGGTGATTTGATCAGGACATGAAATTTGAACGTATTAGAAATTTTTTTTTTTTTTTTTTTAGTTTTTAAGTAACGTTGTTTTGATCCATTCTGAACTGTTTTTTAATCTATCTGACAAAGAATATATAGTATATGTCAATTTAACTTATCCATACAGCCTGATTACTTCAGTGCAACTAGAGAAATTTATTTATTTATTATTATTATTATTATTTTTGCTAATAAGAAATAATGATTTGATGTTAGCTATTATCCTTTCTGAGAAATAACTAATACCCAAGAAATACAAAACTTCATGCAGGTAAATCTATTGCTATAGCTTAAAACTGGCTGTCAATCATTATATGCTTTGACAGATAAAATTTATGTGGAAATTCAATTTTTAACACCAAATTGAACTTGGCAGGAGCTCACACAATAGGCCTATCCAGATGCACTACATTTCGAACACGTATCTACAATGAAACCAACATTAACTCGACTTTCGCCACGTCTTTGCAAGCCAACTGTCCAACCAGTGGCGGAGACAACAACACTGCTCCTCTAGACACCATGACATCAACAGTGTTTGACATAAACTATTACAAGAATTTGCAGGCAAAGAAGGGTTTGCTTCATTCAGATCAACAGCTATTCAATAATGGGTCGGCCGATTCGCAAGTTAACACATATGCAAGCAACTCAAACAAATTTTTCAGTGATTTTGCAGCAGCTATGATTAATATGGGAAATATAAGCCCCTTGACTGGAACCAATGGTGAAGTCAGAGTCAACTGCAGAAAGACAAATTAGTTATACATTTTTCTAGCTAATTATGTATCAAGAAATTTATTATACACCACTTCAGTAATGGAGTGTGCTATATGAATAAACTTGAACTTTCTAATTAAGAAAATCTCAAATGTGCGGGTCCAACAAATCTTTTGACATACACGGGGTTAACCTGCACATATAAATCTGTTATTTTTTATTTTCTTTCTTATGCATGTCGTGAACTTGTTTGGTAAGACATATTTTTTTCTCAAGTTGGCATTCCGGTCCTTGTACCAGTGATTCTGTCACGTTCTTCATCTGAGATAAACCAGAAATGCAACCTGATACACTCACTGCTTTACCAGATCAAAACCGAGGGATTGATCTAATTAAGCGATTTTATGGAAAAATTGAATGAAATTGCAGATAGAAAGGATAAAATAAGGATTAAACGATGAAAATGAGATTTTATTAGGCAATAAAGCAAGCTAAAATCTAAAGATACATTAGAGATAAAATAATTAAATGCATTTTCAGATCTGTTAATCAAGCATATATATCTCTTTCTCCCTCTCACTTTGTATAGAAACGACTAGAAAATTACTGCAAATAAGAAACAATTTTACTATATCAACATAGGATTCTAGCTAATTACCCCCGACCATCTCTGTTGCTCCTTTTGTCCTTCACCAACTCACTTCTCTTCACGAGATATTCCTTCTCAGTCGCCCCATCCGTTATCACTTTAACAGCCTCCTCCGTTAATTCTCGTGGGGCCCCACTGTTTCACCCAATGAGAATTCACCTCACTTCCTTCCTTTACACCTCCGTTACTAGGTTGAGCCCCACAAATCAGTGCGAAAGAGCATATAGAGATCTACTAAATGCAGGGGCGTATGAAAAATTGCTACAATCCTAAAACTCTAATTTTTCTAATACCCTTCAAACCTTATATATATTCTCATTATTTTCCTCTACTCTTTCATATTTGTAATTCGACTCTTAACTCTAATAGTTTCTTATTTTCCCATTTAGTTTGCTCACGGAGTCGAGAAAAATCCATGTTAAATTTTGAACTGGAGATGATGTCTGATAGAGATAAGTGATAGGCTGATACTGGTTAGTTTCTCATGCTCTCAATGAAATTGAAACCCATTCTCGTATCTTCTGTCTCTATTTTTCCCTCATTGTCTTCTCCATTTCCATAACCATCCACCATTCCCCTGGCCTGAAAATTGGATATCGTCCACTTGATCAATCCTCCAAGATTGAGCTTAATCTCAGTGTACTAGGAGTTATTAACAACTCACAAACTCAAACCTGAAAAAAAAGTTCAAACCAAGGAATACAGTTGCTTAAATGAAATAAATTAAACAAATACAGATTGCATCACTACCACACGCTGATTCATTGTCATTTTGTCAATGATTTCACTTCTCACATTTAGAGTTTCATAATTTAGGAATCTATAGCTCATGACGCATTGTAATGCAAATTACTATGAAAAAAAATTATTTTGAGTATTATCTTCTTGGAGGAGTTTAAGAAGCTTGTTGTGCATGGCAATGTTTTTTCTCTGATTTTATTTTTCTGTAAGGCCCTGAAGAAATCGAAATAAATTAACAATTTAAATTACTTAATGTTTATAACATGGTATCCATAAAAAATATATGAATTAGAATCTGTTAAAACATGATAAGAAATACCTTTTTATCCAACTCGACAAAATCCAATAAACAATTACAAATTGCCCATTTTAGCCCATGTACAAAAGAATATGTTTACGCCCATACATTTTTTTTTTAATTATTCTACAAATTTACATTTTATTTATGTTCCACGCCTCAAAGTAGTGGCCTGTGATATTCACACTCATAAATATCCGCTAATAGAAGTGCACCAATAATTAACATTTTTTTTGACAAATCATGCTTTAATTTAATTTGTTTTTCTGCAGTTGACTCTGATTTCTCCATTGTGTCCCGTCAAGACGCCAATATTTCCCATATTAATCATCGCTGAGTTAAAATCAGTGGAAAACTGAAATGGGTTGTGTACATACATACGGACTAGATTATCAGCCGCATCATTGTTGTAAAGCACTTGATCTGAATGAAGTAACCCCTTATTGACCATCAAATTCTGATAATAGTCTGTGTCGAATACTGTTGGTGTCGCAGTGTCTAGAGGAGCAGTGCTATTGTTGACACCACTTGAGCAGTTAGCTTGCAGTGACGCAGCAAATGAGGGGTCAATGTTTGAATCAGAGCTGAGACGTGTTTGAAATGTTAAGCATCTGGCTAGTCCTATAGTGTGAGCCCCTGATATGCATATTTAATCTATGTTAAAAGTTGAATTACATATAGTGCATATATTCAAATTAAACTAAAGCAGAGACTATTGTTTTTGGGACAAATGCAATTTTCGAATGACATTACTCATGATAAGCTCAATTAATGTAATGGAAAATTGGAAAGTATGGTATTTCTATGTCTACCTCTTGTGCATGCTATGAATATAAATATGTACACAAACTGCTTCATCTTCAATTACCTGATAGAGCTATCATCTCAGTGGTGCTTAGGCCTTTTTTGGAAAAAGCAGAGATGAGGGTGCTAAGATCGGAATTTGGAGAAGGGAGGTCAGTATTTGCAGCACTTTGACTTGCGGTTAGAGAGTCTCTTCGCCCCAAAAGCACCGGCCAATATACCCCTCCAAGCTTTAAACCAAAGGCGACATCAATAAGTCGGCAACATATGTTATTAGAAACATAAAGGTGTGAGATTATAACTCTGGAAAGAACTTTCATGAAGAAAAGCAGAAGCCACATTTGAAAGATCAGGTTCATTAATTATCATTGTATAATATAAATTTTGGCTAGCAAAGTAGTGAGCAGTTTTTGACTAATTGTTCTAGTGTAAATTCATCATAGTGAGGTCCCAGGGGAAATATGTACTTCTCCAAGTATTTCCATTAAACTTTAATTTAAATTTGGATATCAATTGTGAAAGCAAAGAAAGAACAGATAATTATACAGATAATTAATTATAACGTACTGCAACGACTGAATCACGTGCTGCAACGGTTAGTATGTCGGCACATGACACAGTTTGAGGGCAGACACTCTCCAGTTGAGACTTAATACTGTCAATGACTTCAAAACCTCGAAGTGAGTTCATGTTAGGAAATGCATCCTTCTCACTGGCGATTGTTGAGGTGCTATCTAGAAGAACCGATGCATCACAGCCCTGATATATAACATTGCTCAGGAATTCCATGATGATTACCTTAGTTTTTTAACTTGACAAAATAAAATTGGAAAGGTTTATCTAAATGGAATGTTTGTTTCACCAGCTAAGTTTATCAAATTCAACTTTTTGTTATAGAGTAAATTTAATATAAGAAGAATTGAACTTACTTGAACAAAACAATCATGGAAATGAAGACGAAGCAAGGAAGCTCCCATGCGCGCTTCTTGCTTAACTGCCGCAATGATGTAATTTTTAATGATAGACAAAGCGCCTGGGCAAGATTGCTTATAGAATGATGAAGACAACTGGGCAGAAGAATTTGCAACCAATGTGCATAAAACTAGCAATAGCCAAGAAGTTTTAAAGCTAGTCATTTTAGCCATTCTGTTTAAACGACCAAAGAAATGGATGTTAAGAGGGACTTGTGGTTGAGTTATGGTGTGCAATAGCCTGTTTTTATATAATGGAGGGAGGTAACAGCACTTTTTCACGTAGAGAACAGTAAATCAACAACTAATAGCTGAACATTTGGAATTAGCTTTATTTTTTTTGTTTCTATTATTTTGCAATATAACAAATTCTGGCTGAATTTTCTTCTTAGATTCTTCCCTTGGTTGGGCTCGCAGTTTTCTAAAAGTTATTGCATCTTTATCCTCTGATAACATATAAATTACATAAGCTAGCTACATTAACACGCATATAGTCGGTGGAACTCGTCTCTAATATATTTATTCAGAGTTGGTTTACAGCACAAATATGCAATTCTTAAAAGAAACATTCCAACTTTCTTATGAAATACTCAGTTATTATGACCTTGACTATGTCAATGAACAAATTAAAATCGTTATATCTTAGGCAGTTTTTTTTTTAATGTATGCAGTAGCATTTTCGTTCTCTAGAAAAAATGCAAAAGTTAAAAATACAACGGCCGGATTTCGCACTGAGTTAAAATATTTTCTCAAGATGTGTTTGGTTGGCTCCATTTTTTGAAATGGGCTGAGTTTATCTTTCCTGTTCTTCTACCAACTGGCACTAAAAGCTAGGACAGAGAAAATTTTGTGCCAGATTTGTTTTTTGTTTTCCCTTACTGCGCGTGTTGTGTCTAGTGCCCTCTTGTTAATTTGTTAACTCTTACTAATTATTTTTTTTTCCCTCAATCTTGGTAACACAAGATGACTCTGTATAAAAGGGTAAATGCGTTCTCTACCTTCTACTATATATGTTTGGAACAGCTGAGCTTTCCCTTTCAACCTTTTTATAATTATTTAATGGCTTATAGAAAAAGCCACTAAATTTACTCAATGTGTACGTACTAAGTCGATATCCTTTTCTTTCCTCAATGAAAAAAAAGTCGATCTCATTATATTTCATATTCGTATCAAAAGTCCCGAACATCCAAACAATTCATTTCAAGACTATTCTATATGTTTCTGCGTATATTAGTCGAATTCATAAAATCGTACTGAAATTTTCCATACCCATATAATTTCATCCATTTCAAATATGCAATATCATGGTTGCCAAAGAAAAAAAAAATCATTTCATTTTTGCCAAACAAAATAAGAAATAACGAACAACATAATTAGGACTGGGTACAGGGACCAGCTTTCCAACCAAAAATATATAAATATCATTTCGTTATTTTATTTTCATTTATTTTGTCATTAATTCATCGTAATTCGGCGTAGAGTGTGCACAGATCAATGACAGTTACACACTTTGTACCTGCGCTGGCTTGCACTTCTACTTGAAAGATTTTTTTTCAACCCTTCCAAAGTTTAGGCCCTACCAATTATCTCCATGGACTGGACTGAAGGACTTTATTTACAGGCTCCGGCCTGATCTTAAAAGAAGGGTTATTATTAATTCGTCACACATGCCCGAAAAAATTATAACTAACTTTAATTAATTACGAAATTATAAAATAATCCGTTTTTAATAAAATTTTTAAAACTGACTGCGCAGTTTCGGAATCTGAGATTCCGAAACTAATTCTGCTTAGTTTCGGAATCTGAGATTCCGAAACTAACTATTTCTAACATTTGTGCGGGAAATAGCTAGTTTCGGAATCTGAGATTCCGAAACTAGCTATTTCCCGCACAAATGTTAGAAAAACATATTTTTATTAATTTATTTTACTTTTATTATACTTTATTATTAATATACTTTAAAATAATAACAAACATTATTTATTAAAACAACTATTATTAATTTTTCAAATACTTTCTAATAATAACAACTATTATTAATTTTTCAAATACTTTAAAATAATAACAAATATTATTTATTAAAATAGTATAGTATAAATTATCAAATTCTATGTGATAATAGTAGAGGAAAAATTACATAACCTATGCCATGCCATCTTTCATAAAGCACTCACTGGTCCTTACATTTAACTAAACTTTAGTAAGGAAATAAATCTATCCCACGTTAATGATAAAATAAAACCTAATAAGGGATCTTAATAATGGGCCTTACATAAATATATCATAGAAATAGAAATATTACGTAAATAAGATGAGAGAGAATCTAATTATCCTTTCTTAATTCATTGTGGGGACTAAATGAAAAGGTGCGTACATAAGAGAAAGAAATACTGTATGGACCCTCTACAACCTAGGATGAAAATAAAGCGTACTTCCTATATCTGATCCACAAGTGCAACTTTGCAAAAAAGTTCGTCTACTTTGCGAATGGTTGCAGAAATCAAAGGCTGTGATAGGGGTTGGACTAAGAATCTGTATTTCTAAGTTGTATATAATCCAATTGAGTATAGAAATAATCTTTTCTCACATGCGTCAGAGAGAAAGAGACTAGAGATGGTTTTGTGCGCATGATTTGGTGAAAATAGTGAATTGATTCTAATCTCCAATATGCACTCAAAAATTTTTTTATGTGATGTTTAGGTTTGAAAACTTTCAAATTAGATTTTGGAGGTTCAGACAGCGTTTTTTGGCCCCGAAAATGGTCGTTACGGGGTAAACCCCGGTAAACCTTGTAGATCTCGTCGCGAGCTTTCCGGAAAGTGCTCATATGCCCAAAACGGACTTTCCTATCAAAAGTTAAGCCTCCTTGAAGTTATAGTGTTCCAAAACATCGATTTTTTAAGTGTTTTCTTTCATCTCTCTTATATGCATATATAATATGTTGAGCTACTCGTTGTGAATCATTGTAAGCAGCCTAATTTGAAGGGACACAACTGAGATTCCGAAACTAGCTAGATTCCCGCTCAGACGTCAGAAAACTTAATATTTTATCCTATTTTATTACTATACTTTACTTTTATTATACTTTACCATATAACACTACTTTATTACTTTTATTTTATTATTTTTACTATAATATTTTTAAAAAATTTGAAAATAATAACAAAAATTATTTATTAAAATAATTATTATTAATTTTTCAAATACTTTCTAATAATAACAAAAATTATTTATTAAAACAACTATTATTAATTTTTCAAATACTTTAAAATAATAACAAAAATTATTTATTAAAAACTAATAATAATAGAATATAAATTATCATATATATACATTTATCAAACTCAATAACTTAATAATACAAAAATATAACACATATTTCATTAATATAAAAAAATAACACATAGTTCTCTCTCTCTTTAATTAATTAAAAAAATTTAAAAATTAAATTTCGCTCAAAAAGTAGCTGAAATGTCAGCAGGTTTAGTTTCGGAATCTGAGATTCCGAAACTAAGCAGAATTAGTTTCGGAATATCAGATTCCGAAACTGCGCAGTCAGTTTTAAAAATTTTATTAAAAATGGATTATTTTATAATTTCGTAATTAATTAAAGTTAGTTATAATTTTTTCGGCACACATGCATCTCTCAGACTCTCACACATAGACACACTATTTCAAATTAAAAGCACCGACTCTTCTTCTTTTTTTTCTTTCTTTTTTTTTCTGGGAATTTCATTCTGTATACTCATAATCCAAGACCTACTATTCTTATTTGTTAGTCCTTAAATGATTTGGTTCAAAGAACGGGAATTTTCCAATATCATAGTACCAATACAGCATAGAGCTTGGTTTAGGCAGTTCATAAATTACATTCTTTATGTTTTTTTATTTATCTTTTGATAACCATCAAATTTTTTATTTATCTATATTTTTCATGAGAATACTAAAATCAGTTGTGACTGACAAATGATTATTTCTATTTGATATCTCGTTTAATGTATAGAGCATAGAGCAAGTCTATTTTTTATGTTGTACCTGCCGATCCAACCATTTAATGTATTTTTTTCATATTGAAATCTCATTGGAGATCAAATTCTATTTCTGGTTTTATTAATTATTTTTAAATTTTCTAAAAATCATTATTATCGAAGGGTCCATAATGATTTAGATAAAAATTTTGCAACATACCGAAAAGATACTAAAAATTTTCAAGTAAATGTAAAAAAGAAAAAAAATTGATCTCTAACGATTTTTTTAATATGGAAAACATATTAAATGATTGGTATCGACATTAAAAATATTAAAAATTAAAATACAATCACGGCTGACGAGCTTATCTGTCAACGCAACTGATTTTAGTCTATTTCACATTTAATTAACCGTCAGAATTCTATTGATCGGCTGGGAAACCAAGTCAAAACAAGTCCTCAGTATCACCGATGTAAATCGTTTGCAGTGATAGCTTAAGGGTCGAATGTTGGAGTTATGTCCTAGAAGTCAATATTTAATGACTTATTTTCTTAGTTTATGTTAATGATGATATTTGATCATTTGTTCCTATAGTTTATTATTGACAGATCATTCAGGTTGAGGATCTGAATTGTAGATCTCTGTGGATCATTCATTAGAATGACAATAATAAATCTAAATCGTCCATAATCTTGATAATTAACAAGGAACATTAATTATCATAAAAGATTAGTATGCAAGTTAAGTGATGATTAAGTTCTACAAATCATACGTAAGGAGTTACCAACTTAATTGCATATGTGTATGTTATTGGAACATAGTACAGGACTTGACCCAATGAAATAAACATATGGATTGTGTTATGTGTCATTGTTTATTTCATATGAGTTTGATTCTATGTTTGAGATGTTCGACTTTTCCACATGAGGATAGGTTCAATAAATATCGTCTAACGTTGATTCCTGATAAAGGCTGCTATACGGACTTTATTTAGGTTCTCTTGAATTGTGCGGGGAAAAGTTGTTCATCAAGAAAACCGTATGTCCTTCATTAGTATACCTAGTGAGTGATGATATCTGTTTGGGCCCCTTGATGGAGTTGGATCGTATGCATGCAAACTAGACGATCAACTCTAGATCAAGAAATGTATAATCTGCAAGAATGACACACTCCTATCTTGGATTATACAATGATATCATGTGACATAAGAATCAGACAAGGAAATACTTATATTTCTTGTGCAGGATTAAGATATTGTAACGGTACATTATTTATGCGAATTGGGAATCATAACGTGTTGCTAGATACCGCTTATGATTATTGTAAATAAATAACGATTTATTTTCATGGCCAACATAGCATAAATCCTCAATAGGGTCGCACAAATATGACTCTAACCACACGGTGCATTAATTGTTTATTCGCAACAGTTAGTATTGCGAAATATGATAAGTTGATTAATTAATTATATACCGTTGTGAACCGTTATAATTAATTAAGTCAAAAGGATCATATGGAAACAAATTAATGCATTAGCTAATCCAAAGTTAATTATTAATGAGCTAATAATTAATTATGTTTAACACACTTTAATTAGTTTGAGCTATTTGGGCTTCTAGTTATTTAATTAATTAAAGGCCCGATTTGAGGAAGGATGAAGGAGTAATTAATGGGATGATTTATTGGGCCATTGCAACATTTGATGTAGCCCAAAATGACCCTATTAATTTCAGCTAGAGCCCTAGTGGCATACTTGTAAATAGTTCAAAAAGAGGATGAGAGTTGTTGGCTATATAAAGGGGTCACCTCTTGGGAAAGCCATAGCCTCCATCCACATTATCTCTCCTCTCTTCCTAGCTGCCCCTTCTTCCTCTTCCTCTCTTGCTCATGTGTTGAGCTCTATTCATTCTTCTCCTCCATTAAAATAGTTAATAGGATGAAGAGGTTCATAGAGGGGATTAGCTAGGAGCTCTTGAAAGCTAGCACTTTCATGGAGCTCGTGGTTAGCTCCTTGGTGGGCTTGAGGCGTCATAGATGGTGAAGGTGGTGGAGCACGCACCCCATCGACTCCCATGCCATGGAATCGAGCCTCTTTGTTGCTACACAAAGAGATGTATAAATCTCCTCCTCTCACCTTGAAATGCTTGTGAATGATGTTGAAACCTAGATCCCTTGTGTTTAGTTGTTGTTTCTTTCTATTTGATGGCACAAAAATGGAATTAAACACTTCCTAACAGTGGTATCAGAGCACATGGTCGGTTTTAAGTCATTTTGTGCATTAATTAGATGAGAAATGTGTAATTAGTTGAGTAATTAAGTTGCTGCCTTTGTTTGCTATCTGGAACTCTATTTTTTTCCGAGATTTTATGTGTTTTTCGCATAGCAGAGCTTTCGATTTGATTTTCCTTTTGATGGATTTGAAAGAGGGACAAATTGTGAGCATTTCTCCACTGGTTTCACTTTAATCCTAGTTATTATGGATTTTTAGTGAATTTTCTCGTGACGGTGCGCAGGACAGGTTCCTGTGCGACCAGATCTGAGTTTGTGGACATTATCTGAGTTATCTTGATAAAGATATCCTAATTTTATTGGCTAGAAATTAAGTAGACTTGGAGTAATTCCTTTCATACCAATTTGATGGTTTGAATCGATGTCTTTCTATTTTTTTGAAGCATTGAAAAACAAGAACGGTCTGATTGGTTTTCTGTACCGATTGGATTTTTTTGAAAACTGGTATTGATTGAGACTTTTTATAGAAAAAGTGTTTAAATAGAAAACTTCCTTTTGAAGTCCTGAATCCATGAAAATTAATTTCATGTCAATCGGACCAGTTTTGGTACCCTAACCACTCAAAATCAATTTCGTCGACGTGCTGTTCTAGAACAGGAGACTTGTATTCAACCCCCTTTAATTTGATGATTTTGAATGAGTAAAATTAGAAATCTTTCATGGTTACTAGCCTTGTACTTGTGGTTGTTTACTGTAAAATTATTTTGCATTAAAAGTTTTTGGAAGATGGTCAAACAGTCCAAAAGGTTGAGGCCAAAACCTGAAACTTCAAACCGGTATTTTAATACACAACCTGAAGTTTGTTAATTTTGGTTCTCCCGATTCGTAAATGATCTCTTCTCGAAATTTGAACAAGTAGTTTGTCTCTTGATAAGGATTGCTCATGATTTTTTCTGGATTTTTTGGAGACCGAAAAATTTCTTGATTTTTTCGGGTCCCGTTGAATTAAAGGTGTTTGTTCTAATTAATCAAATAGTTGATATGTTAATTAGAACTCTCCTTACTGTCATCCATTGGTTTTTTTGAATGTTGATTTTATCAAAGAGTTTAAGCAATTAGTTGTTTGAATGTTAAATTCTCTTTGCATAGAAAAACACAAATTAGCAAACAATACGCAAAGACACTTAAGAACTCACTAGTTATGAACAACTTAGACATATATTTGTATATTGTGCTAACTTGTTTTTGTCGGAGGATGTGGGTTTGATATGGCTCAAGATTTCAATGCCTTGTGTGTTGTAAAATGTTGTGAATGCATGTGATTGGTTGTAATGTGGCCTAAGGTGCCTTGATAATTAATAATTGATTAATTCTTGATGTAACTTGTGAGGCTTGCATGCCCCTAAGGCCTAGGCGGATTTTAGGATTTTATCACATGTATTTATTTCCTTTAATTATTAGATAGGATCTTAGTAATTAGTGGGAGGGTTTGATTAGATTAGTTTCGTTACATGGAGATGCGACGAAGACTAATGCAAGCGGGAGCCATACAAACCCACGACAATGCTTAAGATGCTTATGTTATGTGATTGTTTGTGAATGCCTTGAATTGTCATAGGTAGGTATGGGTGTATGCTTACACGACCACCAAACAAGAGTCACATATTTTGTCCCAAACTAAATTGATTAAGTCGACCGCCCTCCTTCTCTCTATCCCCCTCACGTCAATTGCCAATCATGGCGCGGTCCGTCATAGCGGACGTCATGGTTATCAAGCTTGATAGTCGGAGTACAAATGAAAAGATTTGTTAGGAGCAAATAGAGAGAGGTTGCTTATCGATGGACCCAACAAATTTTCTTAGACATCGGGGCGAAGTTTGTAAATATACTTAGATATTCACAAACCAAGAGTCGTATGGTTGATATGATTGGTTGGAGAACCTACCTTGTCTAGTTAAGTAGGGTGTCGTGCCATAGCAGGCTCTACTTGATGAAAACGGGGATCTTGGAAAACCAACTACATTGGGACATTAAATAAATATAGTGGGAGTTTTGTTTATCATTATAAATAAAACATTGCATAAACTAAATGACCTTAAATTGAAATTGTTATAGATATTAAATATGTTAATTTCGTTGCGATCAATCTTTGAAAACATCAAGCTCGTTTCTAAGGTATTTACTTGGAGAAATAATACCGATTCTGTAACATAGTGGGAAAACCAAACCAATTTAATTAATTAGGTTAAATTAAAAATAATCTTAGGAAATTTGAATTTATTAAAAATATAATATTTTCATAGGAATTAAATCAAAAGTAACATAAAAATTGACTCGAATCCGAAATCTTTGATTTTATGTAGTAACTATAAATAGTATAAAATATTCTAGCAAAATCAAAGCTTAACTAATCTTGAAAATTAATATCAAACTAATTAAATTTTAGTAAAAACTGTTATTAAACGAATTAATTGGAGTTGCAGCACACTTGGCCACAGGATTTCGCCACAGGGGATCCTGAAGGGTAAATTTTGATAAAACGACGAAATTTTCGCTGTCGAAATCCTATTCTCTCTCTTTTCTCCTCTTTCTTTCCGCTCCGTCCGATTCTTTCTTCTTCCTTCTTCTCCGATGAAATGCCATACCTACCCCTCCACCGTTCGATCGAGTGTGGCGAGCCAATAGCGCTCGGCCACAGCATCACCAGCGCCATCATTACTTGGTGCTCGATCTCATCCGAGAGAGCTTAAACGCGTGAGAAGATAAGAACGAAAGCAGTGACTCGAACTGTGAGATTCGAGCTCACCATCTCCATCGTTGATTCTTCCTTCCTTTCTTCCTTTCTCTGTTCCGTTTATTTATACTCTTTATTTTGGGTATTTTGGGGTTAGCGGAAAAGTCAGAAAAAAATTCTATAAAAATTTTAGAAAGAGGGTTTGAGCGAAGGAAGAAAAAGAGGGGATTATTACTGGAAATCGAAGGTATATCCTTCTCTGTTATTGTTTATTTGGTTGTTTGAGTTGATTCGTTTAGTTTTAAAAGTTAGGGTTTGAGTATAAACTTTAACTCTTATCTGAGGTGTTAAAACCTGAGTTGCGGATGCAATTTTTGGGTAGATTAAGTATTGAATCTGTGATTAGAAGCTATAACTTGGTTAGAATGCGATTATGAGAGTAGTTGGATTCTGTAGGAAGGGAATTGGTCGAAAATTGTTAAAATCTGAGTTGTTATCGCTACTGGGTTTGGGGGAAACATTTAGAGGCGATGTTTGATTGTTGTTGAGGCGTGGTACCAGCTGTTGGTACGAGGTACAGGCCTCTGGTACCATACTGGTATCTGGCAATGAGTGCCAGGGACTGGGTTGCAAGAAAAAAATAATCTGAGGACTTGTTCGTAAGGGAAAAGGGCTTGGTTGTAAGGAAAAAGGACCTGGAAATAAATCAAAGGGGCTTATATAAGAAATAAAATGATTTGAGGGCTTTTCGAGAAAATGATTGGGATTGCGGATCGGATCCTTTTTACTCGACTAGCGGATCTGGTCGGAAAGGGACGCGGACCCGTTAGGCTGGGTCCAGGTCAACTGGACCAGGTTGACCTGGTTTGACCCTGTCGCGTGTTGGGCTTTGTGGGCTGTTCTGAACTGGGCTTCAGCGAAAAAAAAAAAAGAGAAGAAAGTGGGCTTGAAATTGGACTGAAATCTATTTTGTCTCAAATTAATTTCTGTGGGCTAAAATTAAATTGTTAATTAACTTACTTAATCAAAAAGATTAAGTTAATTGTGGGCTTAGATATTTAATTAAAGAAAAAGCCACTTAACTGTCGGGTATTTCTTTAATTAGTCGGATTCGGGAGATGATGAGAATAGTCCGAGTGAGTCGAGAACAGATACGACGACAAAATCACCGACTTTCTGATCCCAAAAACAAAATAAAATAACTTTCAAATTTTCGAATTTTGTTTTATGATTTTCTGATTTTGATTTTTTCGGATTTTGAATTTATATTATTGATAATTATATCTTTTTATATAAATTAATATTAAAGAAATTAATTAATCAAAATGTAAGTAAAATAATATCATAGAAATAATTTAATGAGATATTATAATTTAAAAGTTAAAATATTTAAGTAAAATTTATAAACTTAAATAAAACAAATTAATTAAAAATAATAATAGTAGTAAAAATAAATTAAGAGTTAAAATAAATAAACTAAACTAAGAATAAAAGAAAATATTTAAAGTAAAATCATGAACAAAATAATTAATTTGTGAATTAAATAATTAAGAAATAAATTAAATAAATTAAGTTAAAAATAAAAGGAAAATAAAATAATAGTATTATAAATTTCTGAAAACACAAGCAATTACTATAAAATAATTAGAAATGTCCAGTCAGTCTGGTAGCTTAAGCCGGACCACTTTCCTAAATTTAAACGACCGTTAATTAATTAATAACGGTTTTTACTAATTTCAGGAGATTGGACTGAGGAAGTTATCGACCCGAATTCAGGTGCGGATACGTGGATCTCTATAGAAATCTAGTTTGGTAACTTAAAATTATTGCATAAGCATGTTGATGATTCATTGGGATGCATTATGAATTTATCATGTTAGATTATAGGAACAGATATTACAACTCATGTTGAATTGATCTCATTTGCTCAGATAATCTGAATAGCCAAGCAAGTTTGTTCTCTCATTTGTAATGATTGAGCTGAATCGTTCCAGCTCAGTTTAATCTTGCTTGAGAAAGATGTGGAAAGTGATAGTACAAGGAAAAGTATTGATTGAGATTAGTTTTGATTGTCACTCTCCGGAGTCGGTCGGCCCCCGGCTTCGGCCAGTTCGGTAACGTTACACGGATGTGGAAATTCCCTTTTGCCTGCCAGGATGAGAGATACGTCTCTTTTGCCTGCCCTGAGCGAGGGAGAGGTTTCCCTTTTGCTTGCCCAACCGGTTGGGTGAGGGAACCTGAGTGAACATGTGATTATATATGATGATATGATTGTGCTATGATTCTTCTGACTTGTTTATATGCATGTTATTACAGATGGTTGTGATAGGACCTTTTCTGCTTCGATGTTCGGTATGCAGCTGAACAGAGATTGCATTGCATTACTTCCATACTATTTTTATTGTGTTATTTATTTATTTCATTATTCATTTATTATTATTCATGTGGATTATTATTACGGGAATTATTTCCAGATTAAGGTTTCGACTAGAAATCCACGTCTGGAACTAAAACCCGCACTGAGAAATTATTTCTCACTTGATTTGCTTGTTTGCATGTTCCTCGGCGGTTGGGGGTTCCAGAGGACGCATCGGCCAGCGAGAGGGCCGCCAATTGCAGTGATTGATGGCTCCTTTTATCATCACCGTGTTTTTGTGCCCCACCTACGTACTAGTGTTACCCACCACATATCCCTTGCCCCAGACGGGATTTATTTTTATTTTGAGTATGCAGATCCACCCGCTCAGCCTCCGGTTCCACCACCAGCCCCTGAGCCAGCTGCACCACCACCAGTCATTGTTATTAGTGACTCAGAGGAGGAGGAGGAGCCGGTTGAGGAGGTGGTCTAGTTGTATCTTTTAGTTATTAGATATATGTATGTCGGAACTGCAAGTCAACTTTTGGTTTTGCACTAGTACTAGTCTTTGCTTGTTTATACAGGCTAGTCTAAGTGTTGTTTATAGACTGCAGTTCCTAGAGGTTTGTTTATTGTGTTTTCTAGATAGTGTGAAACAATACCCTATGTTATATATGTAAATATTTATGTATAATTTAGAGTTGTATATTATCTTTGCAGTTTCGTTTGTTTCTTTATTTCTACCATCGTCATATTGATAATATTCGTTTATATTATCAAGAGAAAAAAAAAAATTTATTACGTCTTCTATTAAGAAAATTTAGTTAAGCCTTACGATTGTACAATAATCTGTACTTTTGTGGCGGGAGTTGTCATATCTAGTTAGGGGATGTGACAGTCTCTTGTGGTGGTATCAGAGCAAGGTTGGTGTAAGCCCTAACCAGTCTTGCGAAAGCGGGGGTAGAAGATGGGCTAAGGCGACACTTCAACTTCTGCATTAAGTCAGGCATGCATGCATTTCATTTATTTGTTTGCTTGAAGATTAGTTATAATATCTTTGTAATAACAGTTGTTTTAGGACGCAAACTCTATCGCTAGCATCAAGTTATGGAACGACGAGGACGACGTGGCAGGCAACAAGCTCAAGAACCAGACCGAGTAGAGTTGGAAGATCGTGAAGTAGATCGTCTCTTACAAGCATATGAACGAGGTCGAAGAATAGCTGATAGAATTGATCAAGGTCCTCGGGATCGGGATGAAGCTTCATTTAGGAAATTCGAAGCTTTTGCTCGACTTGGACCGCCAAAATTCGATGGAGAAAGTGGACTCAAGGCAGCGGAAGAATGGTTAGCTGCTATGAAGTCCAGACTAGAGGTATGTCAAGCCCCGCCAGAACAACAAGTTTCTTTGGCAACTTATTATTTAGAAAATGCTGCAAGGTTTTGGTGGGAAGGAATCAAGCGAAGGTATGAAGGAGATGCTGCCCGGATTCCTTGGGCATGGTTCGAGGAACGTTATGAACAACGATTCATGGGAGCAGTACATCGGGAGGCAATGAGAACAAAATTTGTAACTCTTAAACAAGCTGGACGGTCCGTGGCTGAATATAATAGTCAATTTTTGAGTTTATCTCAATATGCTCCAGATGTTGCAAATGATGCCTATAGACAAAGGCGTCAATATCTGGATGGGTTAGACTTGGATATTGCTGTAGCGGTAGATAATAAAGCTAATCAAGGATTGCAAGATTTGATGGACGCCGCAGAGCAAGTCGATGTGTATCATAAGAGGAAGGCTCAACTACGTATAAATCAAAACCGAAATGTGCGTGGACGAGGGACAATTGTGCCAGGACGTGGTGTTCCAGTGGCACCAACTGTTAGGCCAGTGAGACCATATGTGCCTTATGTGGTTAGACCGCCCCAATCTTCTAATCCTAATTGGTGTACCAGATGTCAACTTCCACATCCAGAAAACCAGTGTCGATATATCAACCGTGTTTGTTTCAATTGTGGTAGTCCAGATCATTGGATTAAAGATTGTCCAAAGCCACTTAGTTATCAGCAAAAAGGAACTACTCCTGGAACAAGTAACGGTCGTGGAAGAGGAACACCACCACAACGCGGGCGAGGCATGGCACGTGGAGGTTCAACTAATCGAGGACCAGCTGTGCATGCTATGGAGACAGTAGATGAGTTAACTCAGGAAGAAGCACCAACAGAAGAAATTGTTGAAGAAGAGACGGAAGACCCAAATACTGCTACTACGGACTTGTTGACAGGTATTTTACTTGTTTCTGGATACCCAGCTTATGTATTAATAGACACCGGATGTAGTCATTCAGTTGTGTCTAATTCATTTGTTAAAATGTATGGTTGGGTAATTGAACCAAGTGAAAGAATTTTACAAGTTCAGACACCCTTGGGACGAGCTACTCGAACAGCCATACACTGTCGAGACCGTGTGATCCGCGTGAATGGGCGAGAATTAAAAATTGACTTGTTAGTGATGGATATTGCAAATTATGATGTACTCTTGGGAATCGATTGGCTAACACAACATTCAGCCATAATTAACTGCGTAAAAAGAGAAGTTGTATTTGGACTTCCGAACCAAACTACTTGTACTCTACGATGTCGAAGACCTAATGATCCAATACCTTATATTTCTACTCTTGAAACCAAACATTTGATAGAAGCAGGGTGTTCAGCTTACCTCATTACCGTAATGGACCTAAACTCCACAAATACAGACCTTACCTCTATTCCAATTGTCTCTGAATATCCTGATGTGTTTCCTGAAGAAATCTCGGGATTGCCACCTGAAAGAGAAATTGAATTTCCTATTGAACTAGTACCAGGAACCACACCCATTTCCAAAACCCCGTATCGGATGGCTCCAGCGGAATTGAAGGAACTCAAGGTGCAGCTAGAAGAATTACTAGACAAAGGATTCATTCGACCCAGTACATCTCCTTGGGGTGCACCAGTCCTGTTTGTGCGAAAGAAGGACGGAACTTTGAGGTTATGCATTGATTATCGGGAATTAAACAAGGTGACAATCAAGAACCGATACCCACTCCCCCGAATTGATGACTTATTCGATCAACTACAAGGATCCTCAGTCTATTCTAAGATAGACTTGAGAACAGGATATCATCAATTGCGGATTCGACCAAGTGACATAGAGAAAACTGCATTTCGCACTCGATATGGACACTATGAGTACCTGGTGATGCCTTTCGGATTAACTAATGCTCCAGCAGCTTTCATGGACTTGATGAACCGAGTCTTTCATGATTTATTAGATTCATGTGTGGTGGTTTTTATTGATGATATTTTAATATACTCTAAATCCGTGGAGGAGCATGAAAAGCATCTACAAATGGTACTGGAGCGTTTACGCCAACATAAATTATATGCAAAGTTATCAAAATGCGAATTTTGGCTTGAACAAGTTGCCTTCCTAGGTCATATCATATCTGGAAAAGGGTTGGCGGTCGATCCCGACAAAATCAAAGCTGTAATGGAATGGAATCCACCAAAGACGGTGACAGAGGTGCGAAGTTTTCTCGGATTAGCAGGATATTATAGAAGATTTGTGCCAGACTTTGCTAAAATGGCACGACCTCTTACAAAACTCCTACAAAAAGATATAAAATATGAATGGGGTGAAGATCAAGAGAAAAGTTTTCAAGAACTTAAGAATCGATTGGTTATAGCTCCTATTCTGGCAATGCCAATCTCTGGACAAGATTATACAGTGTATACAGATGCATCTCGACTTGGATTAGGATGTGTGTTAACTCAAGATGGACACGTTATTGCGTATGGATCAAGACAATTAAGGTCTCATGAACAAAACTACCCTACCCATGATTTGGAGTTAGCTGCAGTGGTATTTGCACTTAAGATTTGGCGGCATTATCTCTATGGAGTTAAGTGCAAGATATATACTGATCATCAAAGTCTCAAATATATATTTACACAAAAAGAACTTAACTTGAGACAAAGAAGGTGGTTAGAGTTGATTAAGGATTATGATTTGGATATTCAGTATTATGCCGGAAAGGCAAATTTAGTTGCAGATGCTCTTAGTCGAAAGAGTCAAGTTAACTTAATTACTTTTCTTACCAAGGAACCGAAATTGTTAGAAGAAATGAGACAATTGAAATTATGTGCCGGATTTTCTCAAGATACGGTCCGTATGTTTTCTTCTAAAATTTGGGAAAATAAAGGTCAATCAGAATTGACTGTAGCGGTGACAGGAATGATAGCTTCAGTATTTGTTCAAACCAACTTACAAGATCAACTTAAAGAGGCTCAAAGAAAAGAGATCAAGTTTGATAAATACCGAGAGTTAGCCAAAAACAAGCCAGATTCATTTTTCAAAATTGATGAAACAGGAATTTTAAGATTCAAGGAGCGGATTTGTATTCCTGATAACTTTGAAATAAAGACCACAGTTTTATCAGAAGCACATGATTCCGGATATACCATTCATCCTGGAGAGGTAAAGATGTATCAGGATTTAAAAAGAGCTTTTTGGTGGCCAAATATGAAAAAGGAAGTGAGAGAATATGTCAGAAAATGTCAAGTGTGCCAGCAAGTCAAAGCTGATCGACAGAAACCAGCTGGACTCTTACAACTTCCTTGGAGACCAAGGCATAAATTTGAATCGATTACCATGGATTTCGTAACAGGATTTCCACGAACTACTGGAAAATACGACTCCATCTGGGTCATAGTGGATCGATTAACAAAGGTAGCACATTTTATTCCGATTCGGAATGATTTTACAGGGAAGGAATTAGCGGAATTATTTATGAAAGTTCAATTCAAATATCATGGGTGTCCAAAGGAAATCATATCTGATCGAGATACAAGATTCACATCTCGATTTTGGACCAGTTTTCAAGAACAAATGGGTACAAAAGTCATGTTTAGTTCCGCACATCACCCTCAGACAGATGGACAGTCCGAAAGAACAATTCAAACTTTAGAAGATATGCTTAGAGCATGTGTTCTTAGCTTTGGTGGTTCTTGGCTTGAACATTTACATTTGGTTGAGTTTGCCTATAATAATAGCTATCATTCAAGTATAGGCATGCCGCCATATGAAGCTTTATATGGAGAACCTTGTCGAACCCCATTGTGGTGGAAACCACAAGGAATCATAGATCCAACAGGACCTCAACTTATAGCGGAAAGTAACGAGAAGATTAAAATTGTACTCAAACGATTAAAAGCAGCACAGGATAGATATAAGAAGTATGCAGATGCAAAAAGACGGAATGTTGAGTTTAAAGAAGGAGATGAGGTATGGTTAAAAGTGTCTCCAGTTAAAGGAATCCGACGATTTGGAATGACTGGAAAACTAAGTCCACGTTATATTGGACCATTTCTAATATTGAAACGGATTGGACAGGTGGCATATGAACTGAAATTACCTGATAATCTTTCCCAAGTGCATCCTGTATTTCACATATCCCAACTTCGACAATATATTAAAGACCCTTCTCACAAAATACCAGATTTCTCCGATCTACAAGTGGAAAGTGACCTATCTTATGAAGAAGAGCCAATACAAATTTTAGACAGGAAAATACAACAGTTAAGAAGCAAAACCATTCATCTAGTGTTGGTTCGTTGGGGAAGACATTCAACAAAAGAAGCCACATGGGAATTAGAAGAAACAATGCGCGAGCGCTATCCAGAATTGTTCGGGTAAGCATCGTTCAGGGGACTGAACGATCTTTTTAAGGGGGGTGGAATGTAACATAGTGGGAAAACCAAACCAATTTAATTAATTAGGTTAAATTAAAAATAATCTTAGGAAATTTGAATTTATTAAAAATATAATATTTTCATAGGAATTAAATCAAAAGTAACATAAAAATTGACTCGAATCCGAAATCTTTGATTTTATGTAGTAACTATAAATAGTATAAAATATTCTAGCAAAATCAAAGCTTAACTAATCTTGAAAATTAATATCAAACTAATTAAATTTGAGTAAAAACTGTTATTAAACGAATTAATTGGAGTTGCAGCACACTTGGCCACAGGATTTCGCCACAGGGGATCCTGAAGGGTAAATTTTGATAAAACGACGAAATTTTCGCTGTCGAAATCCTATTCTCTCTCTTTTCTCCTCTTTCTTTCCGCTCCGTCCGATTCTTTCTTCTTCCTTCTTCTCCGATGAAATGCCATACCTACCCCTCCACCGTTCGATCGAGTGTGGCGAGCCAATAGCGCTCGGCCACAGCATCACCAGCGCCATCATTACTTGGTGCTCGATCTCATCCGAGAGAGCTTAAACGCGTGAGAAGATAAGAACGAAAGCAGTGACTCGAACTGTGAGATTCGAGCTCACCATCTCCATCGTTGATTCTTCCTTCCTTTCTTCCTTTCTCTGTTCCGTTTATTTATACTCTTTATTTTGGGTATTTTGGGGTTAACGGAAAAGTCAGAAAAAAATTCTATAAAAATTTTAGAAAGAGGGTTTGAGCGAAGGAAGAAAAAGAGGGGATTATTACTGGAAATCGAAGGTATATCCTTCTCTGTTATTGTTTATTTGGTTGTTTGAGTTGATTCGTTTAGTTTTAAAAGTTAGGGTTTGAGTATAAACTTTAACTCTTATCTGAGGTGTTAAAACCTGAGTTGCGGATGCAATTTTTGGGTAGATTAAGTATTGAATCTGTGATTAGAAGCTATAACTTGGTTAGAATGCGATTATGAGAGTAGTTGGATTCTGTAGGAAGGGAATTGGTCGAAAATTGTTAAAATCTGAGTTGTTATCGCTACTGGGTTTGGGGGAAACATTTAGAGGCGATGTTTGATTGTTGTTGAGGCGTGGTACCAGCTGTTGGTACGAGGTACAGGCCTCTGGTACCATACTGGTATCTGGCAATGAGTGCCAGGGGCTGGGTTGCAAGAAAAAAATAATCTGAGGACTTGTTCGTAAGGGAAAAGGGCTTGGTTGTAAGGAAAAAGGACCTGGAAATAAATCAAAGGGGCTTATATAAGAAATAAAATGATTTGAGGGCTTTTCGAGAAAATGATTGGGATTGCGGATCGGATCCTTTTTACTCGACTAGCGGATCTGGTCGGAAAGGGACGCGGACCCGTTAGGCTGGGTCCAGGTCAACTGGACCAGGTTGACCTGGTTTGACCCTGTCGCGTGTTGGGCTTTGTGGGCTGTTCTGAACTGGGCTTCAGCGAAAAAAAAAAAGAGAAGAAAGTGGGCTTGAAATTGGACTGAAATCTATTTTGTCTCAAATTAATTTCTGTGGGCTAAAATTAAATTGTTAATTAACTTACTTAATCAAAAAGATTAAGTTAATTGTGGGCTTAGATATTTAATTAAAGAAAAAGCCACTTAACTGTCGGGTATTTCTTTAATTAGTCGGATTCGGGAGATGATGAGAATAGTCCGAGTGAGTCGAGAACAGATACGACGACAAAATCACCGACTTTCTGATCCCAAAAACAAAATAAAATAACTTTCAAATTTTCGAATTTTGTTTTATGATTTTCTGATTTTGATTTTTTCGGATTTTGAATTTATATTATTGATAATTATATCTTTTTATATAAATTAATATTAAAGAAATTAATTAATCAAAATGTAAGTAAAATAATATCATAGAAATAATTTAATGAGATATTATAATTTAAAAGTTAAAATATTTAAGTAAAATTTATAAACTTAAATAAAACAAATTAATTAAAAATAATAATAGTAGTAAAAATAAATTAAGAGTTAAAATAAATAAACTAAACTAAGAATAAAAGAAAATATTTAAAGTAAAATCATGAACAAAATAATTAATTTGTGAATTAAATAATTAAGAAATAAATTAAATAAATTAAGTTAAAAATAAAAGGAAAATAAAATAATAGTATTATAAATTTCTGAAAACACAAGCAATTACTATAAAATAATTAGAAATGTCCAGTCAGTCTGGTAGCTTAAGCCGGACCACTTTCCTAAATTTAAACGACCGTTAATTAATTAATAACGGTTTTTACTAATTTCAGGAGATTGGACTGAGGAAGTTATCGACCCGAATTCAGGTGCGGATACGTGGATCTCTATAGAAATCTAGTTTGGTAACTTAAAATTATTGCATAAGCATGTTGATGATTCATTGGGATGCATTATGAATTTATCATGTTAGATTATAGGAACAGATATTACAACTCATGTTGAATTGATCTCATTTGCTCAGATAATCTGAATAGCCAAGCAAGTTTGTTCTCTCATTTGTAATGATTGAGCTGAATCGTTCCAGCTCAGTTTAATCTTGCTTGAGAAAGATGTGGAAAGTGATAGTACAAGGAAAAGTATTGATTGAGATTAGTTTTGATTGTCACTCTCCGGAGTCGGTCGGCCCCCGGCTTCGGCCAGTTCGGTAACGTTACACGGATGTGGAAATTCCCTTTTGCCTGCCAGGGTGAGAGATACGTCTCTTTTGCCTGCCCTGAGCGAGGGAGAGGTTTCCCTTTTGCTTGCCCAACCGGTTGGGTGAGGGAACCTGAGTGAACATGTGATTATATATGATGATATGATTGTGCTATGATTCTTCTGACTTGTTTATATGCATGTTATTACAGATGGTTGTGATAGGACCTTTTCTGCTTCGATGTTCGGTATGCAGCTGAACAGAGATTGCATTGCATTACTTCCATACTATTTTTATTGTGTTATTTATTTATTTCATTATTCATTTATTATTATTCATGTGGATTATTATTACGGGAATTATTTCCAGATTAAGGTTTCGACTAGAAATCCACGTCTGGAACTAAAACCCGCACTGAGAAATTATTTCTCACTTGATTTGCTTGTTTGCATGTTCCTCGGCGGTTGGGGGTTCCAGAGGACGCATCGGCCAGCGAGAGGGCCGCCAATTGCAGTGATTGATGGCTCCTTTTATCATCACCGTGTTTTTGTGCCCCACCTACGTACTAGTGTTACCCACCACATATCCCTTGCCCCAGACGGGATTTATTTTTATTTTGAGTATGCAGATCCACCCGCTCAGCCTCCGGTTCCACCACCAGCCCCTGAGCCAGCTGCACCACCACCAGTCATTGTTATTAGTGACTCAGAGGAGGAGGAGGAGCCGGTTGAGGAGGTGGTCTAGTTGTATCTTTTAGTTATTAGATATATGTATGTCGGAACTGCAAGTCAACTTTTGGTTTTGCACTAGTACTAGTCTTTGCTTGTTTATACAGGCTAGTCTAAGTGTTGTTTATAGACTGCAGTTCCTAGAGGTTTGTTTATTGTGTTTTCTAGATAGTGTGAAACAATACCCTATGTTATATATGTAAATATTTATGTATAATTTAGAGTTGTATATTATCTTTGCAGTTTCGTTTGTTTCTTTATTTCTACCATCGTCATATTGATAATATTCGTTTATATTATCAAGAGAAAAAAAAAAATTTATTACGTCTTCTATTAAGAAAATTTAGTTAAGCCTTACGATTGTACAATAATCTGTACTTTCGTGGCGGGAGTTGTCATATCTAGTTAGGGGATGTGACAAGTTATCTCCAGAAGATGAGGCTTGAGCAACATGCGACTAAGGACAACTGGGCTAGAGACGCCTTGGGTCCAATAAACAGGAGAATTGAAGAGATCCTAGAGATACACCAACAGATTGGTGCCATCCAGCAAGGATTCCATTATTAGTGAGACCCACCATCACATGGGAATCACTTATGTATGTTTAGCTTTCGATGCATTATTGCATTAGGTGTGTTTTTAGTGCGCTACTTGGTGCATCTTTATGCATTATTAGTTTGGTGTATTTTGTTTTCTTTTGGACAGCACTTAGGTAGTGCTCTCCTTTATTTCATTTTCAGATCGCACTAAGGGTCTGGTGCGTATCTTTTCTTTGAGTGGGAAACAAAAGTATGTGGTAATCCAAATAATTGCACGACGATGGGGCCCAATGAGCACCCGGTGCATTATTGAGTTATCAGACTTGAGTCTCTATAAATATGCATCATTTTGAAGTTGCAAGACACACAGGAAAATTCTGAAGTCTTACTTCTTCCTTTGTAACCATTCCACTATAATAAAATTTTAAATCTTTGAAGCCTATACTCTCAGAAGTTCGTGTTTCAAAGTCGATCTATTCCGTTCGCGTCCCACTTTGGTATCAGAGCGAGGTTTGTTTCTTAATATTATTTATGGCTTTCTAAGTTTCATTATATTCTAGGTAGGTAATTAGGGGGAGATTATACCAATTTAACATCATGCACGACTTGAAAATAAGACAATAATAAGGTAATAATTAATCAACCAGAAAATATTAATTTAAAATTTGGAATTTTTTAAAGTTCTGGAAAAACCAAAAGAATTATCCTGCCATACAGTACCTAAAGAACGAGGGAAGATCGCGGATAAACACGGTAATGTGAGGTTAGACTAGAACCAATAGAAAATACCATCTTAAAAATTAAAGAATAATAGAGGGTTAATTATTAATCTGGGTGCACATTTGGAGTACACAAATTACAATTATCAGGGAATATTCCCTCCAGAGTGGCAAAAACACAATTTAGTAACTTCTGGGTGGCATAAAAAGAATTGTCCCATAAATAAATTGAAGTTCGATGATCAGATACATATCCTAAATAACGGTATTAAAAATTGATGATCAAATGCAAATTTTTATACATTGTTTAGTAACCTATGGAAAAAATTATATATTAAATGGTATTTGAGAAATTACTATTGTGGTACTTTTATTATTTGACATATTAATTTAAATTTAAAATATTATTATTTAATAATTGTTGATTATGAATATGTTATTATGCTTGCAACACAAAAGAGGGACGGAGGCACGATGAAAATGATAATTGACAGGGGTCACAAAAGTGAGAAACAAAATAATACGTTGCCAAATTATTGGATGCTGGTGAATCGAGTCAATTTTATGAGCAATAATACCCGATACACAAATAGTTATAAAATATCACATTACAGAAATTGGAAAAACTATAATTTCACAATGCTTGAAGTGTCGAAATTCATTTAACTAAATGATGCCGACATCCACACATCTTTATTTATATATTTTTTTTGAAATATCCTTATTTATATTTTTTTATTTTGATTTTGATATTTAGCTACACTTGCACAAAGGAACGATCTTGTGTTAATCTGCTACTTTTGATGAATCATATTAGAACTTTTCTGTTTCTTATCGATTGACTACACCAACAGTCGTTATAACATATATATATATATATATATATATTTGAAGTGATGTTATTTCCGCCAAGGATTTCAAAGTTTTCACCTCGGTTTCATAAATTATCAATTGAACGAAATTATTCAAGAATGAGACTACGGTGTTATGCATAGCACTGACCAGATAATCTTATGGCTTCAAAACTTAGTTTCTATTTTTACTTTTAAATGATTAATTTGGACTGCTCAATTCAATTTACAATTACAAACTTATAGAAAATTAATTTTTTTTTATTTTATAACACTTTTTCGATAGCGAGAAAATTATTCATATTAAAATTTTAGAGAGTCCAATGACAATAGTCAAATGCATTCAAATCATGAAAACATTACATATGTGTACATATAAAAGTTACTATATAAAAACACTGATATAAAAAAAAAATTTCATTAATTTTAATGATATTACAGTTTCTGAATAGATATCTGAACCACTCTTTCTTTGATTAAATTGCATGGTACGTACATGCCTTCTCCAGATAAGTACTTAACATTGTTATTATATATTAGTTTCAATTTTAAACTTCGCATAAGCTTAGAAAGTTAAGTCATTAACTGTCGCGCAATATGTCCAATAAGCTTAATTTTCAAATATTTTGACCATGAATTTTCGAAAGAGATGGAGAATAATATTTTTTTGCTTCATTATCTGTGATGCATGCATGCACCAGAATTCAAAGCCGAATCAAAAAGACCAAGTACGATATAATTGTCCCCAAAATTGGCGACAAAATATTGATCTTGTTTTTCTTAATTTTCTGTGTTTGCTGCTGCAGAGATAAACTGTTGGAGATGTTAGAAAATAAAGAAAAATGAAGGAAAATATTAATATTTTGAGAGTAATGTTATTTAATTTGTCGGAAATTTAAAAAATAAAAAAATATCTCATTCGTACTTCATAACGTTTTCAAATTTTTGCTAAAAATACAGCAAAATATTCTTGTATATTTTTGCCAAAATCTCTTTTCCGTTTCTCTTTTCTTCTTTTGCTTGTTTCTTCTTCAATTTTTTTTACTTTTTTTTTTTTTTTTTTTTTGAGAAACTTACGCCTATGTAAGACGAACAATTCTACTATACCATTCTATATATGAAATATTTTTTATATTTTTCTCTCTGCAGATTGAAACTTTTTATTATAAAAAATTCTAATGTTATGTAATTATGTTGTGTACATGTGCATGAGAAAGCAAACCGGCTCACTTATCAACATGCTACAATCACCTTTTCCTAAAACATTTTTCCTTCTAGAATTATTAATTCTTATATCAGATGCTAAAGCTTTTGAGTTGTTAAAGTTGTGGTCGGTTATAACAATTTTCCTTCTAAAAATAAGGATTATTCTTTCGTTTTAGTCAATCAATTTTGCTTAAAATCTTTTAGGTAGGAATCTGATATCACCTATCTGTAACACATCTAAATAATATGAAATACATAAAAACAAAAAGTAAACGCCTTTATAGATATGCTCACTGGGGTAATCATATACAATCTATAATTCTATATATATAAGAAACTTCCTTGTATCAGACATGTGGAACCATGAGATAGCGTCATTCTCAATGCGTTAAACATAAACAGAGAGTTGGTCTTAGTAAAATCACAATTTATTTTTGGATGTGACAAGATTGTCATATATGCGGCATGCTAAGAATCATTACAAAAAAAAAAGGAGGGTATAAAAATTTACTCGAAAGATCAGAAGCTAGAAAAAAAATAATAAATTATAAGGCAAAGACTTTAAAGTCCGAATTTTGTAAATGTTGCTATTCCTCTGGGACATATTATAATTATCCGAGAATCACAAAAAGAACTAACTCAAGAATTCTTTTTAATTAATTGTCCATCACGGACAAGAGTGCAAAATTCTCATTACAACTTCATAATATAATTATTTATCACCTTTTTATTATTTACATATTAAAGTCCAAATAAGAATTAAGGATTATTTTCGATTATATAATTCAATGATTTATCTCGATTCGCGCGCACTTTTGAAAAGGTAATTAAGAAAAGTGAAGTGAAACCGTGGGTTAAAATTCCATTTTTTTTCCCCCTTTTCTGTGATTTCTACGGCTTGTTCGTTTGTACAGGGGAAAAAAAAATTTAACAGCAGAATATATACATTTTGAAGTCTATTTTACTTTTTTTTTTGGATAAAAAGGCCCGTAGTCTATTTTACTTATATTCTACTACTAGCAAACGATGCCTTAATAAGTGGGCAAATAAGAAAATAAAATATTGATACTATTTTTATTTCATATAAAACTTTACATATCAGGCAATAAAGATATAGTAAAATCAATAATTTAGTCTTTCCTTTTAATAAATAGTTAACTTGGTAGTAACTTAATCTTTTCTAATAAAAAGTCTGACCTTTTAATCTGAAATTAAGATCCAGACCATTGATCAGATCAAATTACACAAATCAATAGTCCATAATTGATATAAGAATTGTTTACAACATTTTATCTGACATGTTTACACCCTTTAATGGGTGCTTTTATAAGTAGTAGAGTTAAAGAAAATATACATGCATGTTCTTATTTTCAATGTTAACTATGTTTTTGTGGTACTGATAGTTTATTTAAGTTGAATTTCCTGTATGAAGTAGAAAATGAATTACATTATATTTTATTTTCTGTAAAATATGTTTATCAACACAAAATTAATGAACCTATTGCAAAGCATAGACCCAAGCCTTACATACTCTACTTATACTGAACTATCTTGATGAGTTGATGGCTGACACTTTTGATAGGAATATGTTTATTTTAAAACTTTTAACTTATTCAAAACAAGAACTAATAAATGAAAAACCAAGAATAAATTTGAAACTAGTACTGGTACTGGCAATTTTTTTTTAATATACGTTACGTTAAGTTAATTCCTACTCTTATTCTCTGAATACACATTGGGTGCGATTACCGGAATTTTTTATAAGCCATATATATTAAATTAAAAAAAAAACGTTGAAAGCAACAACTCAACAGTTGTAAATTGAGAATATAAGGTAGAGAAAATAAAAAAAAAAATTAAGAGTAAACACGAGGCTTATAGACACCACGCGCCGTGGGGTGGAAAAATAAATTAAATTGGACTCATTTAATTTTTCCTAGCTTTCAATGCGAATTGGGGAGGAAAACAGGTAGGATAATTTAAACCTATCTCAAAGAATGGAGCCAACAGAACACATCTTAAGAAAATATTCTCTTTTTATTAAAAAAAATAAAGAAAATATTCTCATTCAGTCCAAAATTCATTGTATTTTCTTTGGGAATATATTTTCATTTAGCCGTTTTCTGCTAGGTTGCTTTATATGGATTCTCCAATTAATGCACTAACGTATGCAAAAGGGAGTGCATGCGCCCTTGGGAACCAAACATGCATTTTCATAGAAAAAGAAAATGCTCTTATGTACATAAGAAAACTTTCCAAAATATGACGATTTTTTGTTCATTGACATAGTCTCTCTTAATTAATATGGAATCTTTCATAAGAAAATTAGAAAAATAAGAATGTCTCTCTTAAGAATTGTCATTTTACGATGCAAACCAACTTTGAATGAATCTATTTTTGGAGATGAGTCCCATTGACTGACTATATGCGTGTGTTTATGTTATTTAATTTGCATGTTATCATGAGGATAGATATGTAAGAAATTAAAGAACACTAGTTTCAACTTTGAACAAACTGTGAGCCCAATCAAGGGAAGAATTTAAGGAGAAAAATCAGCCAGAATTTGTTATAATGCAAAATAATAGAAAATTAATAATAGCTAAATCCAAATGTGAAACTGTTTATTTGTGATTTACTCTTTCCTTGATGAAAGGTGGCTGAAAAGTACCTATAAATACAGGTACTGAACACCATTAATTTCTCAACACAAGTACATTTTAAACTTCCTTATCTTTTGTCGTTTTAACAAAATGGCTAAAACCATTAGCTTTATAGCTTTTTCCCTACATCTTGTTTTGTTGGCACTAGTTGTGGTTTCTTCTGCGCAGTTATCTCCATCATTCTATAACCAATCTTGCCCTGGTGCTTTGTCAATTATTCAAAAGGCCGTCTTTGCCGCAGTTAACCAAGAAGCACGCATGGGAGCTTCCTTGCTTCGTCTTCATTTCCATGATTGTTTTGTTCAAGCAAGTTTAATTTCATATTAAATTAAATCTTTTCTTACAGCAAAAAGTTCAACTTATAGTCCTTCAAATAAACATCTAAGTCAGATAGACAGACCTTTGCAATTATGTTTATGTAGTGCACAATTGTACTGTTTGTGCCAATTTATGAGGAATGTCTCGTGAGCAGACCAGTGCTGAAAATAGCCCTTTCCATATTTTAACAACTGCTTAAAGGACCCCAGCTTTGGCATCATCCTTTCCTCTCATCATTCAGTGACAGTAGGAGAAATGTGGTGAAAAAAAATTTTGGGCTTTTTTCTAGCCCATATTAGCTTCTCTTTAAACAATACTCAAATTTAACATGTAGAAGATTGTAGTTGACAGTTACAGCTACGACTCCTATTAGCTTAAAACAATTATAGAAAATAATCATAACTGAAATTAATACATTGTTTTTCAGGGTTGTGATGCATCGGTACTTCTAGATAGCACCTCCACCATGTCCAGTGAGAAGGATGCAGCCCCAAACATGAACTCACTTCGAGGGTTTGAAGTTATTGATGATATTAAGTCTCAACTGGAGACCGCGTGCCCTCAAACTGTGTCATGTGCTGACATACTAACCATTGCAGCACGTGATTCTGTGGTTGCGGTAAATTATAATTCTCTATTTCTTCTATTCATTCACAATTGCTATCCAAACTTAATATTATTTTACAGGAAATACTAGTAGAAATAGATCCCCCAGGCATTACGTTGATGAATTTACATTATGACATTGTAACGTCTTTCATGTGTCAATTCTGCTCTTTTCCCTTCACAATCATGAACAAAAAGAACAACTATATCCCTAGTCAAAATTTATATATACAATGTCATAATTGAACCAGCTGTTACTGAAAATTGGCTTCTGCTTTTCATTATAAAAGTTCTTTCCAGGGTATATAATTTCACTACTTTATTTTTCCTGTAATATGCTGTTGCTTACATATTGATGTTGCCCTTTCCCTTTTGGTTTAAAGCTTGGAGGGGCAAATTGGACGGTGCTTTTGGGACGAAGAGACTCTCTAACCGCAAATCAAAATGCCGCAAATACTGATCTCCCTTCTCCAGATTCCGACCTCAGCACCCTCATCTCTGCTTTTGCCAACAAAGGTCTAAGCACCACTGACATGATAGCTCTCTCAGGTAATTGAGGAGTACGTACGTACATATTTATAGAGAATATCTATTGTGAACCTTGGTTCATTTAGAGCTCCGTGAACTACGACCGTTTGATCGATGGTTTTGTAATTTGACAAATCTAAATTAACCAATCCAATATATATATTGAAATCTCATAGCAAACCAAAATTTACAATTTTTTAAATTTTTTTACTATTTTTTTCGAATTTTTTAAAGCTTGCCATTTTTGGACGATAATTCACTAATTCTTGTCCAAAAATGGAAAGTTTTAAAAAAATCGAAAAAAATAGTAAAAAAATTTAAAAAATTGTAAAATTTGGTTTTCTATGAGTTTTCAATATATAGATTGGATTGGTAAATTTAGATTTGTCAATTTGCAAAATCACCGATCAAACGGTCATGGTTCACGGAAGGCTCTATGAACCAAGGTTCACAATAGATATTCTCCATATTTATATCCATAAAACTCACTAGAGGATACTCAGAAATACCATACTTTCCGAAACATTGAGCTTAATGTAACCATTGGACGATTACCAATTATCCGATATCAATAAAAACAGTTTCTGGCCCAAGAAAATAATATCTGCTTTTGATATAGTAATAAATGCGTGTAATGACCCAAATGGGCAACTTGTATTTGCACCTAAAATCTGAAATTTGTACCCTGCTTTTATTCAAAATAATAATACCATTCTGAATCGTTTACTTTCTTTGGATCAATTACTGCTGATTAACAGAACCACTTGGTACTACGAACAGTGCAAAGTATAACATGTAGCAATGCCTGTAAATATTTTTCTATTTGGCCTTACAGTGAAATAATTTTCATACTTCCTGAAAGTAAGAAGTTCATTAACACCTAGAAAACATAAAAAAAAAAAAAAATGCAAGCACATCCATTGCTTAAATTTGATCATCTCTAATGATTGGTTTAATTTTTAGCCCTTAAATTGCAACGGGTATTTAAATTCAACTTTAACATAAATTAAATAAACTTTGCATGCCAGGAGCTCACACTATAGGCATATCAAGATGCTCTGTCTTTCAAAGCAGTATCAGCTCTGACACAAGCACAAAAATTGATTCCTCTTTCGCTGCATCATTGCAAGCAAACTGCACAAGTGGTGTCAACAACAGCACTGCTCCACTAGACACTACGACGCCAACAATTTTCGACACAAAGTATTACCAAAATCTGATGGATTACAAGGGGTTGCTTCATTCGGATCGGGTGCTTTACAATAATGGATCAGCCGATTCGCAAGTTAGCATATATGTACAGAACCCGTACCAATTTTTCACCGATTTTATAACAGGAATGATTAATATGGGAAATATTAGCCCCTTAACGGGATCCAATGGAGAAATCAGAGTCAACTGCAGAAAGACAAATTAAAATATTGTTTGTTGGAAAATAAAAACTTGTGTGGGTATTGGGAATTGAAATTATACACACTTTATTTGCGGGATGTTTATGTGTGTAAATATCATGCACCTCTCCATTGATGCGCTGGATACAAATAAAATGTAAATTTTAATAATACTTTTAAAAAGGCAAATGTCCGGGCTTGGAAAATTATTGTGTACATCTGGCTAAATTAGGCCATTTATAATGCTTATTTCAATTTAAAACAAGCTATCATTTGTAAGATGGATTTTTCATCAAGTTGTCATTTCGGAATGATTCTAATGCATTTGTCCTTTTGCGCATATTTTGACTGTTCGGTTTTGGATTATTTACAATTTGTCAAATTTTCTGTTTATCCTTATACTTATTTGAATTAATGAAGTCAGGTTCACGAAAAATTTAAGAATAGGAAGTTAGGAATCAATTTCTCATAAAGAGAAACAATAAGAACTGCTCTGAAAAGCGAAACTGTACCGCAACATGCTTCAGAGCTAAACATACCCAAAAAAAAAAAAAGTAATTAATTCTGGTTGTCAGTTTTGTTAGGAAGGGCCTTTTGTCAAAACATCATAATCAACCACATAACGCACACAATTAAGTAGTTATTCTAGTTGTCACCTTCTCCAAATGAATCATTTGTGCTCTGCACCCCCTCATCCTTTTTTGTTTCATCTATCTATATTATATCATAACAACAAACTTGACACTGTTTTACTATAAGTGCAATCCTTTTGGCTAGAAAAGTCGGAGGAATTCTATTACTGCACAAAAGACTCAAAGTTGGTGCATCAATTAAACATAGTTTGCTATTTGCAAACTTTAATATATATATCAATTAAACATATGATCTAATCTGTTTCACAGCTCAGTGATTCTCTAGTACTATCTCCAACATCGCTAGTAAGCATACTCAAGTTACAAAATTAATCATCAATAGTGCCAAAAAAGAATGACTAATATCGCAATTAATCATCAATCATTTGTGCTCTGCACACGCATCCTCAGCAGCCGTTAAAACGGCTGTACCAAACAGCCGTGGCTTTTTTTATATTTAAAAATATTTAAAATTCAAATGTTGAATCCAAACCGTTGATCTTGTTCAATTTTATGGACGATGCGTTTTCATATAAGTTTTATAAATTTGGAGTTGGTTTAATACTAGATCAAGTGGTCAATAAATAAACGTGTTGTCCCTAAAAAGGTAGGCGGCTTAACCAATTTCAAGTTTTGTGGAAGCGTTTAGTTGGTTTTAGACCGGTTTTGGTATGAACTCAATTGGTACCCAAAACAATCAAGCACACACAAGCAATTCAAATATGCAAGAAAATAAAGAGAGAGAGAGATAGAATTGAACGCGCGATGTGATAACGGAGTTCCGACCCGCTAGATGAATGGCTAGCCTTAGTTGTACGTCTCCGGGAGTTTAGCAACCACCAAACGGGTGCTCTCCGTTCAATTCCAATAAGAACGGGACTACAACTTCGAACCGAATCGCCTCGTCACAATGACCTCGAGTTGGATCGGCCTAACTCAAGTGTGACACAACGTGCCTAGCTCTAATGGCAACAACGACCTCGCTATTCAAATGGCACAAAAGCCTTCAAGGTGGGTGGCACTACGGACCTAGCTCTAACGGCTCAACGGCCTCGCTATTCAAGGGAGAGAAGCACTCAAATGGCTACAATATCTCTCAAAGTGATCTAGCTATGAAAAGCTCAAGTGGGAGAATGTCCCTGTGCTCAAAGGCTCTATTCTGGTCTAATTTTGTAAGGTATTGCCCTCTTAGGAGAGAGAACAAGGGGTGGATATAAATACAGCTCGGCTGGAGCTGTTTACATAGCGTTGTACAACGCTACATAGCGTTATACAACGCTACAGAGATAGCCGTTATAATAAGACAAATCCGACAAAGACGTTGAGCTGAGTCAGTAACGTTACACAACGCTACAAAGCGTTATGCAACGTTTGAATCCAACGGTCAAATTTTGACAAACCTGTCAGACTCTGTCAGTAGCGTTACACAACGCTATAGAGCGATATGCAACGCTTGAAGAAGAAAAAACTCAACGTTCAAAAACTCTGTCAGATGCGTTGTACAACGCTAGGGAGCGATATACAAGGTCACAAGGTAAAGCGTTATGTAACGTTATGAAACGTTAAGCAACGCTTCTGTAACGTTAAACAAATCTGAGGCAAACGTTACACGGCATTCCCAAAAATCACTCAGAGCAGTCCGAGCTCTAACGTTGTGCAACGGAAAGGAAACAACATACAACGTTAGATTTTTGTATCGTTATACAACGCAAGGAAACGTTATACAACGTAAGTCAGCGTTCAAACGCATTGACTTGAGTCTGGCTCTGAAGCGTTACATGACGGAACAGAGCGTTGTGCAATGTTTGAAAGAGGATTTTGCAGTTAAGAACAAACATGGGAACGTACTGTAACGTTATACAACACTACATAGCGTTATATAACGCTTGTACCAGAAAACAAGAATTTTGCTGGTTTCTTGAGTTTTTCTGCTATCTAGATCATTTCAAGGATAAATAAGGACTAAAGTATACCTTCTATCCTAGTCTAAGCTAGCCTACAAGCTCCCTAAAGACTTGATCTTGATCATGCAATAAACTTTTATCCAAGTCTTCATGAATTACATCTTCTTCCTATAAATTCCTATAAAGCTCAAAGAAGATTGTTAAATGCCAAATGATATTGTTTTGCAATCGACAAACCAAGAGTAGTTGAGTACAACAATCTCCCCCTTTTGACGATTTGCAAAACAATATCATGAGTAAAGCGATTAAATTTTGGCATTTCACAAGCTTTACTACAATTCTCCCCCTTTTTGTAAATCGACAAAAGGTGAAAATTGTAGAAGCTCCCCCTAAATTTATGGCTCCCCCTTAATTGTGGAGAAAGGGAATTAGAGGACCAATTTAGGGCACTACACTAAGTAGTGTGACCAATTTAATCTCAAGAAACAAATAAACAATAAATAAAAGAGACTCCCCCTAAATATTTGGCTTAAAGGACCGGGGGTAAAATTGGTATCTAGGCAACATTTAGTACCATACCATTAGTTTTACCACTTGAGGTACTAACTTTTGGAACCCATTTACCTTTGGAATCACCATTTGATTTCCTAAGGTTCCAATCCAAAGAAATATGCCCTTTCTGACAATAATAAGTACAAAAGGCATTGGTTGGCTTAGGTATGGTAGAACCCTTGACAAAATGAGATTGGTAGTGGGCTCTAAGGTATTCGGCCTTCTTCTTATGATCATTGGATGAGGCTATGAAATTCTTTTTGTGATCCTTGCGAAAATGTTGGGAAACTTTCCTTTTTGGCTCATTGAATTGAGCATTGTGGTTTTGAGAGTGGTGTTGCTCTTTAAATTCATAAAACCATCCATCGGGTCCTCTAAAATAAATTTTATTGGACGCCTTTGGAACAAAAACCTCTTGATTTTGAAAATTCATTTTGTTTTGCACTCTAGTGTCTCTAGGTTTCCTTTGGTACATATGTGCATGACCACGTGGATTCCTAGGTTTTTGGAAATGAGTGTGTTGTGCATTTTGTTTCTCATTTTTGTTTGACAAGTTTTTCTTGGTTTGATATGGCTTTTTGTAACCAAGACTGGACTTGTCATGAGGCTTTTGGCCCTTGAAAAGGTTTTTCAAATCCATTTGAGGGGCTTGAGCAAAAACCGGTTTTTCAAATTATTTTTCAAGCTCCTTAATTTTAGCCTCATACTCACCCAATTTTGAAGTAAGCTCATCTACCTTGGTTTTGAGGGTCTCAATCATATCGGCTTTCCTAACCAAGGCATCATGGGTGGTATCAACAATTGAGTTCAACCTATCACAATTCATACAAGTGGTTTGACAAGTTGGTTCTTCATCACTCTCACTATCACTAGTAAGTAAATCATTGAGAGGTAGATATACCTTAGTAGAACTTGGTTTCGGTGAGGCCGGTAGAGAGGATGATGGAGAGGATGATGAAGATTGAGGATGTGCTTGTCTCGCTTGAAGTAAAGGATGGACGTATCTTGTCCCATTGTTGAATTCGGCGAAAACCTCCCGCACCAAGTCATCTTCAACATCATCCATTGAGAACATTGGCTTGTCCTTAATGCCCATCAAGGCAAAGACCTTGGGAGAGTCCGAATCGGATGAGCTAGTGTCGGCTTCGGATTCGACTTCCCATACGGCATGAAATGCATGAGCTCTTGCCCTTTCCCTCTTGTGCTTAAGATGTGGCTTGTCGGTTTGCACTTGAGGAGAAAGCTTGGGGTATTTGTGCATGGAGTGTCCCTCTCGATTGCACACAAAACACAACTCCCGTTCATTGTTGGCTTTTCTCTCCTTGTTGAACTTCTTCTCATGCTTGACAAACCCACGAAACATCCGTTGGATCATCTCCTCTTGCTCCATGTCATCGAGCTCATAGAGGTTGACCGGTGATTGATGTGGGTGTCGACAATGAGGTGAATGATAAGAGGAAGTGGAGTCGGGATCGCTTGTGGAGGTCATGGCTAGGGTTCTTGGTGTCTTCCCTAGTTTGCCGAGTTGCTTGAGCTTCTCCTCAACACATCGGAGCTCGGTGTACATTTGATCCGGTGTGTACTCTTGGTCCATCCGAATCAAAGTCTCAAGCGTGTCAACATGCGTCTCCCATTCACGCCTTCCACTTAGAGCTTGCAACATTTTTCCTACAATCTTGCAATTTGTTAGGGACTCACCTCCATTGGCGAATTCATTTTGGATTTGTACGAGTCGTGTGTACATATCCGAAATGGATTCACCATCCTCTATGTGGAAATTCGCAAACTTAGTATACAACTCATACAATTTTGAGTGCCTAATTTGCGAATTGCCCTCATAGCGGTTGAGGAGAGCCATCCACATATCGTGTGCCAAGTCAAGTGAAGTAAGGGTCACACCAACGGACTCATGGACCGAGGCTAATATAGCATTAACCGCACAATCATTGGCCCTTCGGTTATGTCGGGATTCCTTGGTCAAGTGGGTAGAGTTAGACTTATACTCGGGGGTGTACCTATTTTCTACCATATGCCAATATCCTAAGATATTGAGGTAGTTCACCATACATCTCTTCCAAAAAGAGAAGTTCTTACAATCTAAGCCTAACTTGGCCGGTCTCTCTACAAAGTTTGTCGCCATTGGACCAAAAACTTATGATTAAGAGGGCTTAATCGAGGTTCCCGCTCTGATACCACTTTGTTGTCCCTAAAAAGGTAGGCGGCTTAACCAATTTCAAATTTTGTGGAAGCGTTTAGTTGGTTTTAGACCGGTTTTGGTATGAACTACCTAGCACAAGTCAATTGGTACCCAAAACAATCAAGCACACACAAGCAATTCAAATATGCAAGAAAATAAAGAGAGAGAGAGAGAGAATTGAACACGCGATGTGATAACGGAGTTCCGACCCGCTAGATGAATGGCTAGCCTTAGTTGTACGTCTCCGGGAGTTTAGCAACCACCAAACGGGTGCTCTCCGTTCAATTCTAATAAGAACGGGACTACAACTTCAAACCGAATCGCCTCGTCATAATGACCTCGAGGTGGATCGGCCTAACTCAAGTGTGGCACAACGTGCCTAGCTCTAATGGCAACAACGGCCTCACTATTCAAACGGCACAAAGGCCTTCAAGGTAGGTGGCACTACGGACCTAGCTCTAACGGCTCAACGGCCTCGCTATTCAAGGGAGAGAAGCACTCAAATGGCTACAATATCTCTCAAAGTGATCTAGCTATGAAAAGCTCAAGTGGGAGAATGTCCCTGTGCTCAAAGGCTCTATTCTAGTCTAATTTTCCAAGGTATTGCCCTCTTAGGAGAGAGAACAAGGGGTGGATATAAATAGAGCTCGGCTGGATGTCACACCCCGAAAGCTGGGTGTGACATCAGTCTTCTCCACAAGAGTAATTAATACTTTTGTAAGGCTAACAGACAGACAGTAAAATTTTTTTTTCTATAAAACTACTTATTCCATTTTCTTGATTTCGGTCCCAGCAGATAATATTCACACACAATTTATTGCAAGCACTGAAAGTATTTTACACAAACTTACATAATTTACATGCCCGGCTTATTTCATACCTCTAACCCTAGTGACTCGTCAGTTAATTTATTATACAAATAAGTGTTCTAACTGACGGTCCAAACCATCTATCCTAATGTCGAGCTTACATTGCATATTTTACAACAAAATATTTACAGAAAGGCTTATCCACACAGCTGAGAAACATGCACCAAAATCAGGACACGGAGATGAGTCATCCTACAACTCATCAAGTTTTCTCTTCCGTGACTGGTTGCGATGGATCCCACTTGGGAACCACACCGTCAGGCGGAGGACCATCACCAAACAACTAAAAATACACAAAAGCACAAATTTCCGGTAACTCATCGAAACTGAGCAGAAACACGACATTACACTGAAACCATGGCATGTACACTTCAAGTTTCACGAACGAGCACTCAGTAGTAGCTACAGCATGAGGCCTAGAAAGTCTCTGCCGGGCCTGGAACCCCCATTCCAAATGAGGCACATGCAAAACAAAATTTCAGAGTGAGAATAAATTCTCAATGCGGGTTTTAGTTCCAGTACACGGATCTTAATACAAATCCGTGCATCAGACTAAAATCCCAACAAAAATATTAACTTAAATTGCAGATATTTAAATACCGTAGGTATCAGTCGGAAAGGTCCTAATACCGGCATCTGCCAGATGACATGCAACACAGAAAGATGAATCACAAACATAAGCATTTATCATACAGATAAAACTTATACACTCAAGTTCTTAAGGCCTGACAGATACAGAAAGAACTCTTCCCGTAATATTTAATCAATGGTAAAACCAATTGATATAAACCAGACAGAGGAAAATCTTTCCAGAGATAATAGCACTAATAACCTGGCCGGGTCGGTGGCCAAACCGATAATCACCGGAAAGTGCAAGAGTTTATAAATTATAAATATGCTTATCCGATATACAGAAATTGGAAATGGTTCAGTTATTTTAAGTCTGATTCTTCTATCACAAATAAAGTCAAGTGAAATAGAAGATTACGGAAACCATTCCAGTCATTTGCTACAGTCTGTAATTTATTCAGAAACAAACGGATTTCAGATTCAGACTGTATAATAATCATTGTCAAAACAGAGATATAATCAACATGCATTTGTTTGATTATTTCCGGGCTGCTATCTCTACATGAAAATAGAGTGCAATATGCAATATCCAAGAAATTTCAACATGCTATGCATTAATTTAAAAGTACCGAATTCCGAATTTTAATCAAGAAACCGCGTATCCGCACCTTCACACTCGTCCGGAGCGTGTGAGTGGCCGGCTGATCCTGTTCACAATTAATAGATTTAGATCCGTTAATATTTATTTAACGGGGTTCTATAATCCGTTTGGACAGAACTAAAGTCTGGTTAATCTAACCCCACTTGACTGACGGTAATAGTTCCAAATTTCATAGCAGATATGATTAATGATTGATGTTTAAATTATTAGTCTAATCGTCAGAATTATTTCCTTTACTTCATCATCATTATTATTATTATTATTATGTATTTTTCCTAATATCGAAGTCAGAAATCAGAAATCAGAATCAGATTTTATTTTCAGAATTTTCAGAATTAGCAGAAATAGCAGAAATAACAGAAATATCAGAAATACTTATTAAACTCAGAGAAAATCAGAAATTTATTTTATTATTTAGCAGGATCAGAGTGTCTGAGTATTTGCCACAGTATCCGTTCAGTTAAATCAGACGTTTTTCATCATTTCCCTAAAATCCGAAATCCGAAAATTAAACTAAGCACATTGTTTCCAAGTCATTTAGTTTAATTCTTATTATCAAGCTCAACCGAGATTAATAGCCCACTTGTCGTTAATTAAGTCTAAATCCGAAACTTAATTAAATCATAATCCGAATTATAATCATTTACAATAGCCCACAAAACTGAATTAAACTTAGCCCACACATATTCCGAAAGCCCACTTTTCTTTTCTTTTTTTTTCGCTAAGCCTACCGAAATTTCCAGCCCAACTCAGAAAATCCATCGGCAAAGCCAACCAAATCCAGCGGCAAAACCAAGTCAACACAGTCAACCAAGTTGGACTCAGTCGACCTGACCCAGTCGACTGAGTCGACCTTTAACGGGTCCGACAAAAGCAGAAATCCCATCCGATATCCATCCGCCAATTTTAATTCCAGCCCACACAAAGTTTAAAACCCTCAATTTATTCATACAAGCCCACTAGAAAGTATAAATACCCCACATGTTACAAATAAGCCCTCAGTTATTTACTTTCAGGCCCTCAGAACTTTGCAAATATATCCTTAGAAATCCAAAAATCACAAATATCATCCCAGAGCACGGAATCTATACCAGAAAATCAATTTCACCCTCTGTTAGTGTACCAGTAACTGGTACCAAGGTACGAATGCACTCTTATGAGTCTGAAATACATGATATGTACCAAATATGCACTGTCTCAACTCAAAATATGCGTATCATGCTCCTGATTACAAACTAGACGTTATAATAGCATAAAATCATTTCAGATTGCACTGGAAACATGAATATTCACAGAAACCCAATAATAACCTTCATGCAGATGATTGAATTACAAATTTTAGCAAATAATATACACCACTTTTCATAATTTTCCCTCTCTGAGCTACATAACCCAAAGAAACACACATATCTATATGCTTTTCTACTTAATTTCATGAAACCAAATTTCAAATGGTCAGATAACATAGTATACATGATTATAATCATGATAACCTTCACAGTGTGCATCTAAATGCATTTATAAGCCAAATCATGAACCAAATGATATTGCTACAGTTCCAGTTTCATTTCATAGGCATATTATAACCTATATACCCAATAACATGCATCTACAGACCCTCACAGACTTGTATAAACTGCTATCACCACCAAATACAAACTATACTAATGTATGCATTAAATAAAAGATTACTCAGAATAGTTAGCATCTCACAGAGGCAATTTAGCATACCTACAGAAGTACCCAACTTCCTAAAACACAAGTTAGTGCCAGAAAATAAATCAATCAGCACTAAATTCACAGAATCAAGTGAACCTTGTTCAGATTACCCAAATAGCAGCTAATACTCAATATTTAATAGTTCACAGCCCAACAGCAACTACTTTTATCAAATTAAGCTAAGAATCAATAGGGAAAAGATATACCTCTCTCTTGATCTTTTGCAAACCTCCTTAGAAATTCAAGTGCAATTAAAGCTAAGATCAAGGTTATGCTAATCAAGAACAGTGCTAGTTCCATGCACAGTTACTGTCAAGAAAACCTTAGCAATTAGAACGAATCAAGTTTACCAAAAGTGAATCGAAATTCATGAAATTGACAGTGTCAAGAACAATATTACCTCTCCCGGCTCCGATCCCCACCTCCCTTCTCCTTCGTCCCAACTCAAACCCTAGAAATTGGGTTTATAGAACACTCACCTCAAAACCGACAGAGGAAGGATAGGGAAAACGAAACCAAGGAGGAGGTTGAACCACGACAGCACTTAACAACTGACTCTCACAAATCCACGCAAAGAGAACGACAAACCAATTTCCAGCTCGAGACAGAAGCGTGAAGGCGCGTGAAGTGTAGTAGAGGTGTCACCTCCACACAGGGTACCTCAGAGGCAACCGCCACGCCCATCGAATCACAGAGCGACACAAGAGAACGAGCACACGCTCGAGTAAGGCCAGAGAGAAAGAAAGAAAGGCGGAGAAGAGAGACAGATCGGATGGAGAAGACGAGGCAGAAGGAGCGACCTCCTCGTCGACTTATTTTATTGAAATAAGTCCAGATTCTCTATGACCAAAACTTTGTAACCTTTGGTGTAATAACTTACTGACATTTCATTTGTAAATTAGCTATTTCCTCATATAAATCATTTAGATGAATTTCAGAAGTCAGAAAATTGTGGCAAATATACAGAAATACTCAGAAAATTATAACGAACATTTTCATGTCCTCAGATTAAATTTCTCGTCAGATTTTACTGTTACTTTAATTTATTTTGTAAATTGGGTCATTAATTAACTTAAACGGATCATTAGGAACTTTAATTACCGACTAATCAGATAGTATTGTTACACTGGAGTTGTTTACCAATCAGCCCCAAGCGTTGTACAACGCTACATAGCGTTATACAACGCTACATAGCGTTATACAACGCTACAGAGATAGCCGTTATAATAAGACAAATCCGACAAAGACGTTGAGCGGAGTCAGTAACGTTACACAACGCTACAAAGCGTTATGCAACGTTTGAATCCAACGGTCAAATTCTGACAAATCCGTCAGACTCTGTCAGTAGCGTTACACAACGCTATAGAGCGATATGCAACGCTTGAAGAAGAAAAAACTCAACGTTCAAAAACTCTGTCAGATGCTTTGTAAAACGCTAGGGAGCGATATATAACGTCACAAGGTAAAGCGTTATGTAACGTTATGAAACGTTAAGCAACGCTTCTGTAACGTTAAACAAATCTGAGGCAAACGTTACACGCCATTCCCAAAAATCACTCAGAGCAGTCGGAGCTCTAACGTTGTGCAACGGAAAGGAAACAACATACAACGTTAGATTTTTGTATCGTTATACAACGCAAGGAAACGTTATACAACGTAAGTCAGCGTTCAAACACATTGACTTGAGTCTGGCTCTGAAGTGTTACACGACGGAACAGAGCGTTGTGCAATGTTTGAAAGAGGATTTTGCAGTTTAGAACAAACATGGGAACGTACTGTAACGTTATACAACGCTACATAGCGTTATATAACGCTTGTACCAGAAAACAAGAATTTTGCTGGTTTCTTGAGCTTTTCTGCTATCTAGATCATTTCAAGGATAAATAAGGACTAAAGTATACCTTTTATCCTAGTCTAAGCTAGCCTACAAGCTCCCTAAAGACTTAATCTTGATCTTGCAATAAACTTTTATCCAAGTCTTCATGAATTACATCTTCTTCCTATAAATTCCTATAAAGCTCAAAGAAGATTGTTAAATGCCAAATGATATTGTTTTGCAATCGACAAACCAAGAATAGTTGAGTACAACAAAACGAATTTGATTAACTATCACTGATTAATTCTAATACGTTCATAATTTGATCACTTACCGGAAAAAAAAAAAAAGCCACGACTATTTGGCACAGCCGTTTTAACGGGGTCTCTGTTATCAATATAATGCAAGCACATTTTCAGAAACAAATTTCCTTCATGAATTATCACAGATGATAAAGCTTCTGCATTGTTCAAAGTTGTGGTTGGTTATAATGATCATAATCAGAGGATAAAAAAATAAAAAATAAAAAATTTCTTTTGTTTTAGTCAATTATTAATTTTACTTAACTTTTAGGTAGGACTCTAAATCTCCAATCTGTTCCCCATCTAAACACCAAAGGCAAACGCCTTAAAAAGATGCTTACTGGGATATAATTATAAATAAGGAACTTCGTTGCATCAGATACGTGGAATCATGAGATTGCGGCAACCTCGATGCGCTAAACATAAACTGAAAGTTAGACTTGGTAAAATCACAATTTGTTTTTGGATGTGACAAGATTGTCATATATGCGGCATACTAAGAATAATCATAAAAATTTTTTTTTAAAAAAAATAGGAAGCCGTAAGAATGTACTCGAAAGCGCAGAAGCTGAAAAAAAAATAATGTATTATAAGGTAAAGACTTTAATGTTTGACTTTGTAAATATTCTGCCCCATGAGACATATTTTAAGAGTAGTGCTAAAGTCAAATGTGTTTAATGTCAAACGCAATTTTAGTCTGAACTATTAAAATTTTAAATGATTGATCATAACTGCTCAATACTTTTTTCATATTGAAATTATCTTGAAGATCAAATTTTATAATTTTTTAAAATTTTTAACTATTTATTTCGGATTGTTTAAAATTGGATGGTCCAGAATTAATTGGATCGAAAATTTTCTAAAATTCAAAAATAAATAGTAAAAAAATCGAAAAATTATAAAATTTGATCTCTAAGGAGATTTTATAATGGAGACTAAATTGAGCTGTTTGGATTTTCCATTGTAATATTGCAAAATTGAGATTCAATCGTGTATGACGGACTCAAATGTTAAATGTGTTTGACTCTAGCATTACTCATATTTTAAAATCGAACATTTACAAAAATCGAACATTAATGTTTCCATTGTCATCATATTCGGTTGCCATCAAATACCACAACTTCATATATCATCAATATTTTTAAATTTTAAAATTCTAATGTTGAATTTAAATCATTGATCTTATTCAATTCAACGAACGATATATTTTTATATAAGTTTATATAATATAGAGTTGATTTTATTCTCGATCAAAAAGCTACACCATGAACATAATAAAATTAATGTCATAACTAACCAAATTCGTTCCTTTGTTGACATTCTTGATCGAGCATCAAATGTAAAAATCCAAAAAATGTTAATTATAAGTTAAGTTAATTAAATAAAAATATTCAAGCAAACAAATAAATTTAAATGATGAAAAACCAAATCAAAATCATAATTTCTTATTTCGAATCTAATACGATAATTTATTCGGCCACTTATAAAAATTTTCAAAGAAATCATTGATTGAACAATTAGATTATACTATAAAAATTTTAAATGTCTATTATATAAAATTATTATGAGTTGAAATTGTGTCAAAATCTTAGTCTTACTGCTTGTATAAATCTTATTCCAAAATTCCTTTGATTTGGACCGTTCGATCGAGTTTTAAGTCACTGAATTTATCTGAGCCGTCGGATCATCTCCATTCCTCTCTCTTTTATCTCTCCTTTTCCTTCTCTTCACTGTCGACAATCGTCTCCCTCACATGCCCCCTTCTTTCCTCGGAATTTTTTCTTAACAATCCGAAATTTTATTCGGAATTTCACGTAAGTCCTAACCGCACCAAATAATTTCACAAGTTTCCTAAACCTAGCCGCCACTTCAGTTGACGGCTTGCGTTATCCACCTGGACGCGCCACGCGGGACGTCACCTCAGCAAGATCCGAAAATATTGATTTTTTTCTTCCCTGGCCGCCATTTGAGATGGCTGCCAGCATTTTTTGCACACTGTTTCGTATTTTAAGTGTATCTTTCTTATATGATGTCCGATTTGGATGATTCAAATTGCGTTGCAAACTTAAAAAAAGAGATTTATAACTTTTATGCTTTGAGTATCGTTCAATTCGAAATTTATAATAATCAAAATTTTAATGAGTATCGTTCATTAATACACTTAATAAGTGATGATATCTGTTTGGGCCCCTTGATGGAGTTGGATCGTATGCATGCAAACTAGACGATCAACTCTAGATTATGAAATGTATAATCTGCAAGAATGACACATTCCTATTTTGGATTATACAATGATATCATGTGACATAAGGATCAGACAAGGAAATACTTTTATTTCTTATGCAGGATTGAGATATTGTAGCAGTACATTATTTATGTGAATTGGGAATCATAACGTGTTGCTAGATACCGCTTATGATTATTGGAAATAAATAGTGATTTATTCTCCATGGCCAACATAGCATAAATCATCAAAGGATCACACAAATAGGACTTTGACCACACAATGCATGATCTATTTATTCGCAACAGTGAGTATTGCGAAAATATGATAAGTTGATTAATTAATTATATACCTTTATGAACCGTTATAATTAATTAACTCAAAGAGATCATATAGAAATAAATTAATGCATTATCTAATCCCAAAATAATTATTAATGAGTTAATAATTAGATCAACACATTTTAATATAAATGGTTATATTGATTAATTGGGCCGTTATTTAATAGGAAAATATATAGCCCAATTATAGAGCAAACTAATGGGACTTTAATTAGGTGAATTAAAGACCCAAATGAGATTGTGAGGTGGCCCATATAGGCCCAATTCGTGGCCAGCCATAGGGTGGCAAGAGGTGTAATTTTAGGGAAGTTTTCCCTAGGGTTTGAGCTCTATAAAGGACCCCTTTGGAGGCTCCAAGAGCTAGCCTTTTCTCTCCTCTCTTTCTTCCCCTTGTGGCTGCCACAAACCTCCTCTTTTCTCCCTCTTTTGCTCATGTGTTGAGCTCTCTTCTCCATTTAAATGAATGATTTAATTGCTAGAAGAGAGAAAGCTAATGGGATTAGGCTTGTTCTTGGGTGTGCTAGCACATACCTTGAGAACGTGGTTAATCTCCTTGGTGGACTCGAGGCCGGCGGCACAATCATGGTGGTGGTGGTGGAGAAGGTACACCATCGACTCCCAAGCCATGGATTCGAGTCTCATGAATGCGATTTCATGAGAGGTATATCATCTCCTACTCTCATCTCTTGAAATGCTTGTGAATGGCTTTAAAGCCTAGATTTTTTGTGTTTGATTGATGTTTATGGCTAATTGTTGGCACACAAATTGAAATTAAACACTTCCAAACAGAAGTATCAGAGCACATGGTCGGTTTTAAGCTATTTTGCACATTAATTGGATGAGAAATGAGTAATTAGTGAAGTAATTAAGTTGCTGCCTTGTTTGCTGCCCGGAACTCAGTTTTTTCCGTGGTTTTCTCTATTTTTCTCATGGCAAAGCTTTCGATTTGATTTTTTCTTTAGATGAATTTGAAAGAGGGACAAGTTGTGAGCATTGTCCCACTATTTTCACTTTAATCCAATTTATTATGGATTTTTAGTGATTTATTTTGTGACGGTGCGCAGGACAGGTTCCTGTGCGGCCAGATCTGAGTTTGTGGGTGTTATCTGTGTTATTTTGATAAGGAGACCCCTTTTTTAATGGCTAGAGATTAAGTAGACCTATAGTACTTCTTTCCATACCAATTTGATGGTTTGGATCGAAGTCTTTCTATTTATTTGAAGCAATGAAAGACAAGAACGGTCTTATCGGTTGGATTGTTTTGAAAACTGGTATTGATTGAGACTTTTTATATAAAAAGTATTTAAATGGTTCCCCTGTATTCAACCCCCTTTAACTTCATAATTTTGAATGAGTAAAATTGGAAATCTTTCATGGTTACTAGCCTTATACTTGTAGTTTTTTACTGTAAAAATTGTTTTGCATTAAAAGTTTTTGGAAGGTGGTCAAACAGCCCAAAAGGTTGAGATCAAAAAACTGAAACTTCAAACCGGTGTTTTAATACACAACCTGAAGTTCGTTATTTTTTGTTCTCCCGATTGGTAAATGATTTCTTCCTGAAATTTGAACAGGTAGTTTGTCTCTTGATAAGGATTACTCATGATTTTTTCTGAAATTTTTAGAGACCGAAAAATTTCTTGATTTTTTCGGGTCCCGTTTGAATAATGGTGGTTGTTCTAATTAATCAAATAGTTGATATGTTGATTAGAACACACCTTACTGTCCTCTATTGGAATTTTGAATGTTGAATTTTGTCAAAATGTTTAAGCAATTAGTTGTTTGGATGTTAAACCTTCTTTGCATGGAAAAACACAAATTAGCAAACAATACGCAAAGACATTTGAAAGTTCACTAGTTATGAACAACTTAGACATATATTTGTATATTGTGCTAGCTTGTTTTTGTAGGAGGATGTGGGTTTGATATGGCTCAAGATGTCAATGCCTTGTGTGTTGTAAAATGATGTGAATGCATGTGATTGATTGTAATGTGGCCTAAGGTGCCTTGATAATTAATAAATGATTAATTTTTGATGTAACTTGTGAGGCTTGCATGCCCCTAAGGCCTAGGCGGGTTTTAGGATTTTATCACATGTATTTATTTCCCTTAATTATTAGATAGGATCTTAGTAATTAGTGGGAGGGTTTGATTAGATTAGTTTCGTTACATGGAGTTGCGACGAAGACTAATGCAAGCGGGAGCCATACAAACCCACGATAATGCTTGAGATTCTTATTATTATGTGATTGTTTGTGAATGCCTTGAATTGTCATAGGTAGGTATGGATGTATGCTTACACGACCACCAAACAAAGTCACGTAATTGCTTATGTCCCAAATTAACTTGATTAAGTCAATTCGTCCTCCTTCTCTCTATCCCCTTCAATGCAATTGATTGTTTATTGATGCATTCCGCCGACGCGGACATCGTACTCCATCATTGTAGTCGGGGTGTAAATCAGATTTGCAAGGAGCAAATAGAGAGAGGTTGCTTATCAATGGACCCTAATCAGATTGGACGTTGGGACGAAGTTTGTGGATATACATATGATATCTCACAAACCAAGAGTCATATGGACAAGATATGATTGGTTGGAGAACCTACCTTATCTAGTTATTTTAGGTGTTATGCCGACGCTGGCCCCTATTTGAACGAAAATGAGGATCTTGGAAACCGACTACATTAGGGACTTTAAATAAATGTAGTGGGAGTTTTGATTATCATTCCATAAACAAAAACATTGCATAAACTAAATGACCTTAAATTGAAATTGTTATAGATATTAAATATGTTAATTTCGTTGCGATCAATCTTTAGAAAACAACAAGCTCGTTTCTAAGGTATTTACTTGGAGAAGTAATACCGATTCCTAAGACATGTTCTTGGAAAGGAGAAACTTGAGCAAGTTTAATCCCAAAAACGTTCCTCGACTTCCCGAACATAACTTCGCAATGATTGATTAGTTTCGACGAAAATTATTCAATAAAGCGAATGCCTATATCCTTTTAGAAGTTCTAGACCTTTGAATTGGAGAATTCATAAGGACTAGACTAGACTTCTACACTCTCATCCACTTACTCAAGAAGAAGTTCTTAGAGAAAGTAAATATAGACTCAATCATTTATGATCGAGTAATGAAGTGTGAGTTAACCAAGAGACTCTTCTTAGAAGAAGATAAATGTTTCATTAGCTTGCGAACCGAAAGGTTTGAGTAGTAATTGACAACTAGAGATATTAAGATCTCCAATATCAAGGATTGTTGATATTGTCATACAATCTCTTTCTATGGATAAAGGATATATTGTTCGCACACTTGTTAGTGCTAAAAGTAATTGGTTAAGTATTAAAGGAATACTTCACCAAGATATGAGTTGAAACTTTGAGACCCTCACTAGTGACCGTGTGTCACATGAGATGTTTCATTTGCCATTTATGGGAGGCATTTGAAAGGTTTTCCGAAATACCATGATGTTCTAAACCTTAAGATATTTGTCGTTCAAATTATCTCACTATCTCTAATTCACACTAGTAATTAGGTGCTAGTTCATGTGCTCGCATTTAACGAAATGTGTAGGCAATGATGAATAAGAGAAAGTTCGAGACAAGTAAAGTAAAGTTCGAAATGTGAAACCAAAAACTTGACTTTCTCAGCCTTTGCTCGCTGTCGCTGCTCTCTCCTCGACTCTAGAACACTTCTAGCACGCGGCACCGCACTCAATTCGGCCTCGACTTCGATATACGGCTCGGTTTGATTTTCTTGTCATCTTCTTGAGATTTATCGATTTTCTTGGAGCGCTCTCTCCCTCTCTGTTTTTGTCTCGCAGAGGGGAGGAGGCAGGGATGGAACGACAGGAGGTGCAGCGGTGACAGAGAAATGAAAGGAGAGGCCGCGAGGTTGCGGCAGTAGGGAGGCGGCAGGGAAGACGTCGGTTTAGAGTCTAAATTTAAAAAGCGCAAGGAAAAAGGATGACCGGATGGAGCGCACCCTGTCTCTCCCTCTCCGTTGTTGCTTCGTGGAGAAAAAGAAAGGAAGAGAAGAAAAGGAGACCACGAAAGTTCTTGTGCGTAGATCCAGCCGTCCAAACCAAACAACGTCCCAGATAATTCGCTGGAAAAAGAGAAAAGTTACTGTTCATAGGCGCGATAATTAAAGAAACAGGGTATCAAACTCTAGTAAGGGTATAATGTGCAATGCAGCCAACGTTCCGGATCAACTCTTTTCCTCTGGTAGGTCTAATTTTTTACCTTTTGACTTCCTGCGATAGATCTGAAATATCCATTTGACCTGTCAGTACTGTTCTCTAAGATGACACGACACGAACGTATTGGTACGAGATACATGTGTGTTGACACAATATGTTTATACTTTATAGAATCAGCACGATATGTGTGTGTCGATATTTCGTGTCAAAGTCGTATTGTGTTGGAGACTTCCAGCCATTGACACGTCTTAACACGACACGAGTTGACATCTGACACGACGACACGAGTTGACATTATAAAAATTAATATTATTTAGAATTTATTAAATTATATTGGATTTATATTATAAATTTAATAATTTTAATTCATAATATATTTTATTCAATCATTAATGCATGAAATTAAATATTAACAATTTATTATATTTTTATTTTTTAAATTCTTTAGTAATTTTAATGATTTTTTTATAAAAAAATTAAAATAAATTATACATGTGGCAGCCTCAAAACAAACCCTAGAAGACATCAACAACTATAAAAGAAGCTCTCCATCGACTGAAGAAGGGGAGGCAAAGTGCTATATTGAAACTCTGCCCATTTTGAAACTTAAGCTATTTTCTGTAAAAAACAAAAGAAGTTAGTTAGTTTTCATACAAGGTAATTAGCAAAAATATAACATTACAGTTTGAAATAAAGCTTATTTATGTACATATCTATTTTATCTCTATGTTCTTGCTATATCTATGCATTCTTATATCTGGTTCTTGTTGCATATGCCTAAAACAGTATACTCATGAGCATGTTTATTTCAACAGTTAGCCTAATCACCTAAGAAAACACCTAAATAAACACATTAGTAGAGCCATAGTTGCATTAGCATGAAAAACAAGCAAAAATCTAAACTAAATAGCTTCTGCTAACAAACTAAAAGTGCAAATAAAAGTGAAAAGTGCAATAAAAAGTGAGAATATACCTGCAAACACCTTCTTCTTTCTTCTGTGCAGCAGTCAGGTGACAAGCCAACAGCAAGCAAGGAAGAAGCTGAAGTGAAGAAGGGTACAAGCCCCTATAAGCTTGCTGTATAAGGGTCCTACGGGAGTCATGCTAATGGGTGTGCTAGCCACTGAGCAGTCACTCTTGGCTCTCCTTGGACTCAGATTTTTGAGCTCTAGTTGGAGCATAAACCAATCCTAATGGGTGTATTTGCCACTGAGCAGTCATCTAGGGGTTGTTTTGTGCTTCAAATAAAAGTAATATGTCTAAATCCCTGTGATAACAGCCTCATAAACCACAAGCCAGTCAAATCCCATGAACAAAGCCCATACCCTATCAAAATTCTACCTCAAAGCCTCATGCCAGCACCATACAAAACCCTTATGACCTATACCATCATAGCCAAAACCCCATTAAAACACCAATTACCTAGTTATGCTGCCAAAATATAGCCAGAAATAATCAAATAACCAAGCCCAGAGAAACAAAGTACCAAAATTCCCGAACAGCCAGGTCCTGACTCAAATAACCAAATCATAGTCCATACGGCCTAATTAGGTAACACCAATGACTTAGATACCCAAACTCATGCACTAATTATCCCTTTCCAGATCAATTTAGGTCTAGTTATCATAGGGAATTAGGCAAAAGAAAGCTCAAAATCAATACAGCAAGCTTATAGAGGTTTACCTCGAATTGATGCCTAAATTCACTTCAGGAGCTCCTCCTAGTGCTCAGGCAAGCCGCCGATTGGCCTCATTTGGGTCAATTTTGACTGAAAGTGCGTCATCGGAAAATCCCAAATCGAACACAGTGACAACTCCATAACCCTAATTGGCAAGAGATGACTCAATCGACCAGCTCAGGGGAGAAGAGGAAAGTGAGACGATCTCTCTGGCACTTCCCGCCGGCCAAATGGCCTCCTCTCGGCGGAGATCAAGTCGACTCCAGAGCTTTGACTCAAGTCAAGCTCTCGTCGGAAGAGACGAGAAGGAAAGAAGAAGAAGAGAAAAGAAAAGAGGAGGCTGCGTTGAAACATTGACCAGCACAAATCTTGGCGCAGATCAACGCTCCAGAATCGTCTCCAACGGATATTAACAGAAAGGTGGGTAGACTCGGCATACCGCACGCAGAGACACTGACGGTGGGGCCCACGATGTCAGGACTCGGGTCTAATGGCGCACAGACGTGTGCGTGAACCAGACGACTCAATCGACTCATCTCAGCGACCTGTCGAGATTTGCTATGGCACCATGTGTGTAGCGAATCCCTGATGTTCAGAACACGAAACATCAAGTCCAGAACCAATCAGAATTTTCTAAAATTGCTGAAACTTCAAAAATGCTTTAAAAATAGCTAGAAGGGTCAGAAAATTACCAAAAAATACCAAAATGTTCAGAAAATTACAAGGAACATTTTTGTATAAGGCTTCAACATCAAATTCCAAAAGAAAAGGGGATTTTAATTAAAACATCATTAATTTCCCTTAAAAATATCATTAAAAATGTTTTAAGGCTCAAATTGACATTAAAAGCATAGAAAATTCAAAAGTTTAAGTGTCTTAACCACTTGGACAACAGGTACACTTGAACAACAGGTACACTTGGACAGCAGGTGCTTTGAATTACCAGGGACTGACATTCCCGACATTCAAAAAGAATAAAAAATAATAATAAAATAAAGCCCTGGCCAGACAGACCAAAACAAAGATCCAAATCCAAGAACAACCCAAACCTAAACGAACTCTACACAGCTTTCAAGCTCAGAGATCCTCAAAATCAATTTCGGAACCCAAAGACATCAAGCTCAAAAAAGCTTAAAGATCTGCCAAAACAAAATTAAACACAAATTTCCTACTTAGGCCCAAAAGCTAAGTCCAGAAATACTTAGGCCCAAAAGCCAAGTTCAGAAATGCTTAGACCCAAAGATCAAATCCAAAATTAAATCCCAGGAAACACACATCTTCCAGAAAGCCAAATCTCCAAATGACCCAAAGATCAAATTAAGAAGGTCCCACCGGGCGTGCCAGAATCTGTCTCGCACTTTTTCGGGTCCGCACCTCGGTTAGGATTTATGGATACCTCCGTGGGGGTGAAAAAAATACGGATCAGATACCCCTCGAACTCCTTGGGACACGACTACCAATACCCGCCTGACAAAGGATGAGGATACCGTAGTGGTCTCAGGGGTTTCGAGAGTTTGATTGTTTAATGCAGGTCCTTTCCTTCCAGTAGGCGCAAGCCCCTACTGTTAATTACCTCTGAACCGAGTCGAGAGAACCTCTAGATCGGAGATGTTAATAGATCAGGCATATTAAGTGTGTTCAAGCTTGTTAAATGATCGTTTAAGACGACTACATTGATAAACAGGATAGACTGACAGTGAGTGTGAATGCAGGGAAAGTGTCTTGTGATGACATGAATGCGTATGATATGCAGCGATGACTGTAGAAAGAAGAGAAATTTATGTTTTAAAGAATTGCACGAGCAATCTTTCTTTATTTGAGTATGGTCTGGTGAATCCTTAACCAAGTAGGTATTAGATCGCTTCAGGACTTGTCATTCTCATATCCGAGACGCATCGCGTGTATGAGAGAACAAATATAAACGTGTAAAGCCTCGGCCTTCTGACGTTTTGAAGATCTGGTATAATAAACATGTTAGACCTCCGGTGTTGCAGCGTGTCTGAGACTTAGGTTTGATGTCGACGTGTCGAGGCTGGGGTTATTGGATGTGTTGAGAGTTTCAAGCATTCTAGCGTGGAGAGGCTCCGGCCCTTGAACGTGTTACAGCTTCAGTCGTTTGTTGACGTGTTTGAACTTTTAATCTTTTAGCGTTTTAGGGTCTGGCTTAAGTGTTTTAAACCCTGGCATTAAGATGTGTTAAGAGTTCAGGTCACTTGAGTCTGGTTTGTGTTTCTAAGACTTTAAACATTTTTAAGTTTAATAGCCCTGGCTTTCAGACATTTGGAGATTTGGCTTTCTGGAAGATGTGTGTTTCCTGGGATTTAATTTTGGATTTGATCTTTGGGTCTAAGCATTTCTGAACTTGGCTTTTGGGCCTAAGTATTTCTGGACTTGGCTTTTGGGCCTAAGTAGGAAATTTGTGTTTAATTTTGTTTTGGCAGATCTTTAAGCTTTTTTGAGCTTGATGTCTTTGGGTTCCGAAATTGATTTTGAGGATCTCTGAGCTTGAAAGCTGTGTAGAGTTCGTTTAGGTTTGGGTTGTTCTTGGATTTGGATCTTGGTTTTGGTCTGTCTGGCCAGGGCTTTTATTTTATTATTATTTTTTATTATTTTTGAATGTCGGGAATGTCAGTCCCTGGTAATTCAAAGCACCTGCTGTCCAAGTGTACCTGTTGTTCAAGTGTACCTGTTGTCCAAGTGGTTAAGACACTTAAACTTTTGAATTTTCTATGCTTTTAATGTCAATTTGACCCTTAAAACATTTTTTAATGATATTTTTAAGGGAAATTAATGATGTTTTAATTAAAATCCCCTTTTCTTTTGGAATTTGATGTTGAAGCCTTATACAAAAATGTTCCTTGTAATTTTCTGACCCTTCTAGCTATTTTTAAAGCATTTTTAAAGTTTCAGCAATTTTAGAAAATTCTGATTGGTTCTGGACTTGATGTTTCGTGTTCTGAACATCAGGGATTCGCTACACACATGGTGCCACAGCAAATCTCGACAGGTCGCTGAGATGAGTCGACTGAGTCGTCTGGTTCACGCACGCGTCTGTGCGCCATTAGACCCGAGTCCTGACATCGTGGGCCCCACCGTCAGTGTCTCTGCGTGCGGTATGCCGAGTCTACCCACCTTTCTGTTAATATCCGTTGGAGATGATTCTGGGGCGTTGATCTGCGCCAAGATTTGTGCTGGTCAACGTTTCAACGCAGCCTCCTCTTTTCTTTTCTCTTCTTCTTCTTTCCTTCTCGTTTCTTCCGACGAGAGCTTGACTTGAGTCAAAGCTCTGGAGTCGACTTGATCTCAGCCGAGAGGAGGCCATTTGGCCGGCGGAAAGTGCCAGAGAGATCGTCTCACTTTCCTCTTCTCCCCTGAGCTGGTCGATTGAGTCATCTCTTGCCAATTAGGGTTATGGAGTTGTCACTGTGTTCGATTTGGGATTTTCCGATGACGCACTTTCAGTCAAAATTGACCCAAATGAGGCCAATCGGCGGCTTGCCTGAGCACTAGGAGGAGCTCCTGAAGTGAATTTAGGCATCAATTCGAGATAAACCTCTATAAGCTTGCTGTATTGATTTTGAGCTTTCTTTTGCCTAATTCCCTATGATAACTAGACCTAAATTGATCTGGAAAGGGATAATTAGTGCATGAGTTTGGGTATCTAAGTCATTGGTGTTACCTAATTAGGCCGTATGGACTATGATTTGGTTATTTGAGTCAGGACCTGGCTGTTCGGGAATTTTGGTACTTTGTTTCTTTGGGCTTGGTTATTTGATTATTTCTGGCTAAATTTTGGCAGCATAACTAGGTAATTGGTGTTTTAATGGGGTTTTGGCTATGATGGTAGGTCATAAGGGTTTTGTATGGTGCTGGCATGAGGCTTTGAGGTAGAATTTTGATAGGGTATGGGCTTTGTTCATGGGATTTGACTGGCTTATGGTTTATGAGGCTGTTATCACAGGGATTTAGACATATTACTTTTATTTGAAGCACAAAAGAACCCCTAGATGACTGCTCAGTGGCAAATACACCCATTAGGATTGGTTTATGCTCCAACTAGAGCTCAAAAATCTGAGTCCAATGAGAGCCAAGAGTGACTGCTCAGTGGCTAGCACACCCATTAGCATGACTCCCCTAGGACCCTTATACAGCAAGCTTATAGGGGCTTGTACCCTTCTTCACTTCAACTTCTTCCTTGCTTGCTGTTGGCTTGTCACCTGACTGCTGCACAGAAGAGAGAAGAAGGTGTTTGCAGGTATATTCTCACTTTTTATTGCACTTTTCACTTTTATTTGCACTTTTAGTTTGTTAGCAGAAGCTATTTAGTTTAGATTTTTGCTTGTTTTTCATGCTAATGCAACTATGGCTCTACTAATGTGTTTATTTAGGTGTTTTCTTAGGTGATTAGGCTAACTGTTGAAATAAACATGCTCATGAGTATACTGTTTTAGGCATATGCAACAAGAACCAGATATAAGGATGCATAGATATAGCAAGAACATAGAGATTGTTGACCCATAAAATATTGTCATAATTATACGGTCAACCGACAGACGAATTCGGAGGCCACAATACTTAAATAAACCGGGCTATGATATGCAATCAAACCTTCAAGGATGGTCTAGGAATTATTCCGGATTAATTGGGAAATTAACCGACAGTCAAAATTCCGAAACAATGCCAAAACAAGTGGTTCTGAATTTTTTTGCCTATATTGATACTAATATTAACATAGTATGATGTTAATTTGGTATGCAATATCCATTTGATGCCATGAAATTAAACCATACTTCCAAAAATATATATATATATATATATATATATATATATATATATATATATATATATATATATATATATACAAGTTATATAGTTTCATGCATATATATTATATGAGAAATTATATAATTTTGTAACATATGGAAAATATACACCAAATTGGAGCTTATGGATGGTTCTAAGTGCATCAAGATTAGTGCAAATATTCAAAGACATGGATCAGATTTGGCGAAGTGAAATGAATCACATTCTTCTCCAATCCGTGGCAGCCCACTCCAGCCCAGATACGATTCCAGCCCACGTCAAAGAATAAAAAAATAAATAAAAAAAATGCAGCCCAGAGGAAGATACAAGCCCATGAGCGATTTAATCATTTCACCCCTTCTTCTCCGTCCCTACTCCCTGTGCTCTCTCCATCGCGCGGAAAAAAACGGAAGAAACACAGAGAATATTTCCGCTGCAACCGTTTGAAAATTAGGCTACATAGGCTCCCCCTCTCCTCAATTATTCATCCTAACCTACATATACTGCCAAGGAGAGCGAGAATCTCGTTGAGAAAGCTTTCTTTTCCTCTCCAATTAATGAGACGCAGACCCCAATTGAAACACAGTGGTGCTGTAAATTGAGGAAAATTGAGCAACAAGGACATGAGAACAGTATTTGGTAACCACGAAGAACTGTTGGTATTGAATTCTAGAGCGCTAATTTGTGAACAGAAGGAGTCGAATCTGGAAATCGTGGAATGACCATGACCAAGTGTTCATGTCACTGAGTCTAAGATTGGTCAAATTTACCATTGATTGATCACCAGGGAGCACTCATGATGATGCCGGCATGGTTAATTTGAAGAATCGGTGAAATAACACTATATCATTATGAACACAGTCAAGCAACTGTGCTTCGAAATTCAAAGAAATCGACTTCCTGAGATGGTGACTAGAGTTAATTTGATGATAGAACAATATAAAAATGAAGGCCAGGGATCAAACAAACAAATGGATGGCGAGTTATGTTGATAAAAAAAAAAGGGAGATTGATCAAAACATGAAATTAAAAGAAAAGATAAAAGGAGACTGGAAAGGGGGTAACCAGCAACAGGTGTTGCTTTGGATTTGTTTGACAGCATTAAGGAGGGTATTAACTGTTGAAATAAAAGATGCAACAAAAAGAAATGAAGTTGAGAAAGTTTGAGGAGACTTTAGCTCATTAAATCACTTCCAGAAGAATAAAATGAGAAAGAAAAAAAATGGAAACCAATTTTTAGGTGCATAAAAGATATTCTAATCTGATGCTTAAGTCAATGGCAAAGAGAGTAAACAGATGCAAACAAATAGAACAGATGGTGATTCAGTGAGGTTAAAGGAAGTGATTAGAAACTGAGAGTAAATCAAAGAGAATTATGAAATACAATTATATCAAGTCCAGTTTAAAAGAAATCTTGACAGCAAGAGGATTCAAGGACTACCTTCGAGAAAATTAACAAGGCTCAAAGAAAATAAAGACTGCAGGTGGCTACACTATTCACTGAAGTCAGTAAAAAAAAAAACTGAGGATGGATAATTCTATACTGATATCAGTAATAAATAGAATGTGCAGAAGGGTTGATGATTGAGTCATAGAATCTCTAGACAGTAAAAAGTCTGTTGAACCAAGGAGAAAATACCCATAATGTCCCCAAGGGCAAAATTGTCCAACTTTCTGGAAATACTCATAATTGGTGCTGGCTACAGCAACTGGCTCAATTCTCCTATAAAAGGAGGCGCATACTTCATGCAAAAGGACACCAAGAAGAGGAGAGAGACACTTCACACGTCTCAGATTGTTCAAAGGCATTTCACACCCAAAAGCACACACAGCCAAGGGTTATCTTCAAGCAGCAAAGAGCAATTCAGTTTGTTAGGTTAGCTACTAAAAAAAAAACAAAAAAAAAAAGAGTGTTTGGTAGATTAGAAGCATTAGCTTCATATTTCCTGCATTTGTTTAGTCTACAGCTTTGTTCAATTTCATTAAGTACAGTAAGAAACTTTCTTTGCAACTCACTCCTTTTCTTCTCTTCTGTCTTCTCTCACACACACATTAAAACGTTTGAGAATACACCTAACTGTAAGCAATGTAGAAATAACTAACATAAACGTTATGTAAATATGTAAATAAGCTAACTTAGCACTAAGATAACATATGCATCTATTTACATACAAAATATGCATCTACACATAAAACAAAAAAATAAAAAAATATGCATCTGCATATAAAATAAATGCATCTAGTTAACATTAACAAGATTATATAAATACATATATAAGCATATAAATAAAAGAAAATTAAAAAAGTAGAAGTACTAATTTCCTTTGAGTTTCCTCTCTATTTTCTTTCTTCTACATAACAAAAAAAAAACGTTACAAATAGCTATAAAACTGATAAGTAACTACTTAACATTAGTAGGTTATTTATACATGCATTAAAAAAAAAAACAAAACAAAAGAGGATTAGACAGCAGGGATGGTAAAGGACAGCAGGTACCTTTAAATGGACAGCAGGTATTGGACAGCAGGTATTACACAAAAGGACAGCAGGTACACAAAAAATAAAAGAACAGCAGGTTTGTTTCTGGAGTTCACGGAGATGCATTACAAACCATGGAGGAGGCAGCCCCACACTCACTGCCTGAATCATGCTATGGAGGAACCTTGCAATGGAGAGCCCCTCATGTCAATTCGGTGATGTACAATGTCTCAGTCATCACCAAGACACCACCATATTTCTTCAGACAGCAGCAACCACCATCATCATGAGCACACTCAACTGAAGTAGGGCTCCATGCTACCAGCTTTTCACAAAGCAATTGAGGTGCCATGTATACTCAGGAGTATGTGAACAATGCTTTTTGGTTGTGCTACAAAGCTATCATCCTTGTCAGAAGGCCGTAGCAGCAAAGGGAGGTGCAGTAATCAACTTATCGCCATGATCAAGCTTAAGCCAAGATGAACTTCTTGGTTAGAAACACTTGGCAGTCAAATTGACGAATCCAATACCCTCCTGTTTCTATATCAAGGCTCACAGGCGCCCCATCAAGCTTCCACTATGGCCAGATGGTTGCATCGACCAACTCCTTGCCATGGCAGGTCTGGACTGAGGCAAAGCATCATGTTGGAGAGTTTTATCAATCAAATTGAAGCCGAACCAAACTTCTAGCATCCACCACGACACTCTCTGATATACCAATTCGACCTGAAGATCACCAGAAACCTGCAATCATCACCCCTGCCTTCTCAAAACCCTAGCCAATTTGGGGGACGACAATTACAGTGAAAGAGACGGAAAGAAGCCTGAATGATGGATCCCACGACCTCAAGAAGTCCCCACGACGCAATTTGACCCTAATTTTGGGCATAATGGTGGTCCGTCGAGCTCAATCGAGCGACAATGTCGTTTGCATCGTCGTCGGAACGAAGGAGGAAGGAGAGGAGAAAGAAATCAAGTCCATGCCCTGTCTGAACTCGGCGCATGGACAACGTTCAAGACCGTCTCTGGCAACCTTTGGTCTACAAATTCATTCGAGGAAGACCGGGTGCACGGGAGAAAGAGAATAGATTTAACGAAAATCGTCCCAAATTCGACGATTATTTGTGACATCCTTCGTGTGGCGAGTGATGTTGGTGTGGCAACTCACTGATATCCGCTGTGGGCCAATCAGAAACTGCCGTGTGGCGCTTCCTTTGACCAGAGAAGACGCTACTAACTCTCTCTCTCCGCTGATTTGGATCAATCAAGAGCTGCCACGTGTCCTTGGCCGCTGATGTGGCATAATCTCATTGCTGGAAACTTCAAAAATTCATAGAAATTCAACCGTAACTCAGAAAAATCCAAAACAAATTTCTATAAATCCAGAAAAATGCAAGGAATATTATCATGCCAAAACCATTACTTAATTCCTTGCATAATATTTTTAAATCTAAATTCTAAATTTCAGCCAACTACAAATTACCACATCACCCTATGATTTATTTAAAAATCCAATAACCTTCAAAAATTTACTAAAAATCATAGGAAGCTCAGAAAAATGTGAGGAAAATTCCTGCAAACTCAGAAAAATGTGGAGAATATATTTTGCCAATCATCATCATCAAAAACCCTACCAAATATATTAAGACCATTATTTCATCCGAAACCCGACAATCAGAAACCTTTTTTTGGCTCAAATAAGAAAATGACTCGAAGGCTCATAATCAAAATTAAAGGAGGCATGGACAACACCTCAACATGGAGAAGATCTCGTACTCACCTAAGGCATTCAAGTAATCTCAGAAGAAAAAAGAAAATTAAAAAATGGGAGAAAGAGACCCCTTTCACCAAATCAGGAGGATCGCCATGTTGCATAAAATAAAAAATAATAAAGTAAAAAAAATAATAATAAAAAAAATAAACTTCTCAAGCCGAGCAGATCGCAATAAGAATACCCCGGTGATCAAGAGTCAAGGTTCGCTGGGCCTCATTGAAACAAGATGGTTCAAACCAATGGATAGTCATCATTATGACTGACGCGGAGTAACCGAAGATATTCAATACTTTTGAAATGAGCAGGAGCACTGTCGAAGAGATTTAAGCTCAATGTTGAGAATCTTATCTCAATATTGAGAATCTGGTAGAATTGCGACTCGCTAACCCAGGCCGGCTACAACGAACACCAGAAACAAATAATCCAGGATGAGATCGACGTTAGGACCGTCGAATCAAACCCGAATCGAAAAATTCAAAACATAAATATCTCTCTTTGGGGCTTGAGGAAACTAAAACTGAATGATCCGGTCAGGAACCGGACATCACTTCCATCATTTGACAATTGGTTAAGACCCGATAGCTGAGGCTACGCACCCTGTTCGAGGACCAACTGTCACTCTTTAAGGGATGGTTAGGGACCCATAACTGAGGTTATGTACCCTGTCCCAGGACCACTGTCTCCACTCAACGATTGGTTAAGGATCGATAGTTGAGGCTATGTTTCCCGTTTGAGGACCAATCGTCTTTTCATCAACGATTAGTTAAGGACTCATAACTGAGGTTATGTACCCTTTCCGAGGACTAATTGTCTCAATCCGATGGCTGGTTAAGGACCGATAGCCGAGACATCGTTCCCTGTCCTAGGACCAACTGTCACCCCGCACGTGAGAAGGCCATAGGGAGTCCGACTCATGTAGCACCCGCGTGCACCCTTATTTTTGACACAGACCCGAGGGTGGTGTCACGGCGCCTACAAGCCAAATGGACGGTGTCGTTATTTCAACGGTTCGGGTGGGAGCCGAACGGTCTATTGATATCTGATTGGGCACCAGATGAAGTTCAAACGCTTTGATTGGACGGAGCATTGATTTGATATCTTGGCTAGATACCTTGTATCACTTCAAATGTTTCGAATGATAATTGGATCATTTACCCAATATCCTGATTGGCAACCAGGTATCAACTTGACGTTTCGAGTGGCAGTTGAAACGAAGATCAACGCTTCGGATGGAAGTCGGAGTATTTATCTGATATCCTGGTTGAATACCAGGTATCGCTGTGAATATTCCGAAAGAAAATCGAACTGTCTTATGAACATCTGACTGGCGACAGATGTTTTGCTTCAACGCTTCAAGTAAACAGCTGGATCATTTACTTGACACCTTGGCTAGAAACCAGGTATCGAAGTCATGCTCAGAATGGTAATTGAATCGTTTCTCACCATCTGGCTGGCAACCAGATGTCTTTTTCAACAGTTTGAGTGGCAGTCAAACTCTCTCGGTATCTTGGCTGGCAACTGGATATCGTTTGTAGGTTTTCGGATGGCAACCGAAACGAAGATAAACGTTTTGAGTGAAAATCGAGTTACATTTTGGTGGATACAAGGTATCACCTGAAATGGCTCGAATAATAACAGAAACGAAGGTTAACGCCTCGAATAAAATCGGGTTATATTTTGGTTGGATACAAGATATCACCTTAAATGGCTCGAATAATAATCGGATCGTCTCATCTGAACGCTTCAAACTAAGGCTGAACCATTCACGGACACCTGCTGGACAGATGTATCCTCAACGTTTCAAGGAGCAATTGGATCATTTACCTGATGTCCTGGCTAGAAACCGGATATCAATGTGATGCTCTGAATGGTCATTGAACCGTCTCATTGTCGTTTCGGAACAGCCGCCGGAACGCACCTCAACGCTTTGAATGGAGTTTGGACCATTCACCCGATATCTTGGCTGGATACCAGATATCACTCTAAATGTTTTGAACAATAATCAAACCGTCTCTTCAAGATCCTGGTCAGGAACCAGGAACCATTTCAGCACGCCGGAAGGGAACCGGATTGTGTCTCTGACATTGCCAGATGTCACTTTGACAACGCTTCCGCTGATAGCCGAACCGTTGAAGATATCAAGATTAACGAGCGCCAGATCGTCTTTTGATGCTCTACGCCCACGTGACGAGCATCTACCCGTAGTCAGGTTAGACCAAGGGGCAGTCTGCCTGGTTAGCACCCGCGCGCACATTTGACGCCCACAAGCTTAAAGCCCGGCGAAGTTATCGACATCTACAAGCCCATAGGTCCGATGTTAAGCGTAATGTCTACAAACTCCGCGACTTAGGAGTCCGACATTATCGAAGAAAAAGAAAAAAAAATCTATAAAGATCCTCAGCACCAAATAAAAAGAAACTTGGCAAAAAGCCGGAAGTCATAATAACCCGATTTTTTGGAATTTCAAATGCCCGCTTCGGGAAACCCATGCCTCCAAGCAATAAGATCCAAACTCCAAGCCGTAAAATTCAAACTCCAAGCCTTAAAATCCAAACTCCAAGCCGTAAGATCCAAATTCCAAGCCGTAAAATCCAAATCAAAGAGTTTAAACCATGATGAGCCACCCCGATCTTATCCAAAGAGCCATAATCCAAGAGCCAGTCATTCCTCACATCACAAGGAAAAGTCATCGAAGTCCAAACAACGAAGATCAACCAAGACCTCTCCAAGTCATAAGCTTTAAAGACTGTTGTCCCTGCAATACCGAGTCCATTCAATAAATAAATATAACACTAACACTGCATACTAATCATAAGTAGTAGTAATAATAATAAAAAAAAAACACAAAAAGATACAAATGCATGCTAGGATCACAAATTGCATATTTACAATTCCCTAATAGCTTATGTTGCATATCCTTTGATTTTTCCGATCTAGAGGTTCTCCAGACCATGTCGGAGGTAATTAACAGTAGGGGCTTGCGCCTACTGGAAAAAAAGGATCCCTCTCAAATAATAAACTCTCGTGGGAGCTCAAGACCGTACCGTTATTTCTCCTCTGGGAAGTATCAGTATCGACATTCTTGAGGCTCGCGAGGGGTATCTGATCCGCATTCTTTTCCCCCTCTGTTTCCTCTGTTTGAAATACGAGGGCCGCGAAAAAGTGCGAGACAAGATAAAATAGATATGTACATAAATAAGCTTTATTTCAAACTGTAATGTTACATTTTTGCTAATTACCTTGTATGAAAACTAACTAACTTCTTTTGTTTTTTACAGAAAATAGCTTAAGTTTCAAAATGGGCAGAGTTTCAATATAGCACTTTGCCTCCCCTTCTTCAGTCGATGGAGAGCTTCTTTTATAGTTGTTGATGTCTTCTAGGGTTTGTTTTGAGGCTGCCACATGTATAATTTATTTTAATTTTTTTATAAAAAAATCATTAAAATTACTAAAGAATTTAAAAAATAAAAATATAATAAATTGTTAATATTTAATTTCATGCATTAATGATTGAATAAAATATATTATGAATTAAAATTATTAAATTTATAATATAAATCCAATATAATTTAATAAATTCTAAATAATATTAATTTTTATAATGTCAACTCGTGTCGTGTTAAGATGTGTCAATGGCTGGAAGTCTCCAACACAACACGACTTTGACACGAAATATCGACACACACATATCGTGCTGATTCTATAAAGTATAAACATATTGTGTCAACACACATGTATCTCGTACCAATACGTTCGTGTCGTGTCATCTTAGAGAACAGTACTGACAGGTCAAATGGATATTTCAGATCTATCGCAGGAAGTCAAAAGGTAAAAAATTAGACCTACCAGAGGAAAAGAGTTGATCCGGAACGTTGGCTGCATTGCACATTATACCCTTACTAGAGTTTGATACCCTGTTTCTTTAATTATCGCGCCTATGAACAGTAACTTTTCTCTTTTTCCAGCGAATTATCTGGGACGTTGTTTGGTTTGGACGGCTGGATCTACGCACAAGAACTTTCGTGGTCTCCTTTTCTTCTCTTCCTTTCTTTTTCTCCACGAAGCAACAACGGAGAGGGAGAGACAGGGTGCACTCCATCCGGTCATCCTTTTTCTTTGCGCTTTTTAAATTTAGACTCTAAACCGACGTCTTCCCTGCCGCCTCCCTACTGCCGCAACCTCGCGGCCTCTCCTTTCGTTTCTCTGTCACCGCTGCACCTCCTGCCGTTCCATCCCTGCCTCCTCCCCTCTGCGAGACAAAAACAGAGAGGGAGAGAGCGCTCCAAGAAAATCGATAAATCTCAAGAAGATGACAAGAAAATCAAACCGAGCCGTATATCGAAGTCGAGGCCGAATTGAGTGCGGTGCCGCGTGCTAGAAGTGTTCTGGAGTCGAGGAGAGAGCAGCGACAGCGAGCAAAGGCCGAGAAAGTCAAGTTTTTTGTGATGGCCGTCGAACTTCGACGAATTTTCTAGGCCGAAAGAGAGATGGTTGGATCAAAGGGTACCAATAAAGATAGGGCGGTGAGAATTTTCCAACGAATCCTCGATCCGTTGATTCGGTGGATAGGGGAGGTGGCGCCTAGGAGGGAGGTGGAGGCCGAGAGAGGGGTTGCGCCTCTTTTTTTTCTTCCCTTTTCTTCCTGGGTCGGTTACGTGTGAGAGAGAAGAGAGATGGGGGAGAATGGTTTATTGGGTTTGAGTTGGAAATGGATCCAACCCGATAAGCCTTCCCAAACTTAATGGGTTATTGGGTTTGAGTTACGACTAAATTGTAACTTACATAAGCGTGCCTTATATACATTATAAAAGCTATACACAATCAGACTATAACACGCACTTTGAATATAAATAATATCCTATTATTCAATTGTATCCTTTAAACGAATCAAAATTACAAAATATTGCACTAGATGGTTATTTAAGCTACTAATATAACATATATAATTGTATTTTTTTTCACTTTGAATATAAATAATATCCTATTATTCAATTGTACCCTTTAAACGAATTAAAATTACAAAATATTGCAATAAACAATTATTTAAACTACTAATATAACTTATATATAATTGTTTTTATTTATTTTTTTCTCTTACATTTATGCTATATACACATCAATGTTTTTTTGAAGTTTAGCGTCTAAAAAAAATATTATCACTTACACATGTGTTTAATCAAACATAATACATTAAAATGTATTATAATTTATACACCCACCTGACCAATTAATAAACAGACATAACGATTTCTATCCATTAAAATATTCGTTTATTATTCTAATATATACAACAACACACTTTTAATATATAAAATATAAAATATTTTCTTATCCAATTTATAATTTTTTTATACGTGTCATCCTCAAATCAATCTAACAAAAAAATTGAACTGTCATACGCTATTCATTGTTCATTAACAAATGCAGAACAAGTGAACAACTGTTGCACAACTCAATTTTTATAACACTCGACATTTACATATTTTTATTAAGTAATAACGGATAAGCATAACATTTTTTTTCTACATTTATTTGCCCATAAAAAATGAAAATTGTTTTCTATCATCCCATCATCCTAGGTCTTCATTAACTCCTCATCCTCTCTTTCCTTTCTCGGAATGCAATTTATGCAAATAAACTTCATCTCTCTTTCCTTTTTTCGAAATGCAATTAATCATCTCTTTCCTTTCAGAGATGGTTTTTTTTTTGAGCTGAAAAATTTCAGCATCCAGAGACCAACTAGAACAATTAGTCGTCCAACTAGATCAGTTATTTGAAACATTAAATAATTGTTCTAGTTGTTCTGAAAAAAAATAATCGTGCTGGAAAAAATGCTAATTGTTCTATTTGGTAAAATAATTGTTCTAGTTGGTAAACTAATTGTTCTTGTTGTTCTGGAAAAAATATTGTGCTGAAAAAAATGCTAATTGTTCTAGTTGTTCTTGAAAAAAAATAATTGTGCTGGAAAAAAATGCTAATTGTTCTAGTTGGTAAACTAATTGTTCTAGTTGGTAAGCTAACTGTTCTAGTTGTTCTGGAAAAAAAAATAATTGTGCTAGAAAAAAAATGCTAATTGTTCTAGTTGTTCTGAAAATTGTGCTGGAAAAAAATGCTAATTGTTCTAGTTGTTCTGGAAAAAAATAATTGTGCTGGAAAAAAATAATTATGACAATTATTAATGAAAACAGAGTAGATGGAGGGGAGAGTGGGAGGGAGCGTAATAGAGAGAGAGAGATGGGATGATCTCAGGGGATGATAAAAAAATATTCCGAAAATAGAAAGCAATTATTAATGCATTTCTAAAAATGGAGAACACATCTTGAGGATGATAGGGATGATTAATTTTTGGGATGATGGTTATCAGCCCCGGTAAAAAATCGCCGCTTTATATTTCCGATTTAACACCTGTACATGCATGATCTACTCATTTACATCATAAATTTTCACCCTACACGCGTTCCACTTTTGATATGCCTCTTCGCTTCAATTAAATTAAACTTCTATAAAACATAAACTACGACCTACACAACGACACAACCATAACTGAATAATAAACAGACTAATATACTTTAACTTCAGCCCAGTCGCGGCGACAGCGAGCTTTCTAGTGGTTAAGTAATGTTGTGAGCCGTCTATCCTTTCATTCATAAATTGTTGTGGAGAATACACAGTAAACCGTGTAGCGGATGTTTCCTCAACTAAGATGGCTCAAATCAGGTGTTCGCCACATTGAACATCTGTCAATGAAAATCAAACAATTCTAGTGTGACTCGCTAAGGAGTTAGGATGGAGCTTTTATCTGGATATTATTCACTGCTGCGTACGATCCGGATCCGATTGTTTTCATTTTTTTCACGATTCTCATACATCTGATGTGGATCGAATGGTCCATAAATAATTTAATAAAACCATCTTCTCTTGTACGGAATTGTTCAGAAAAAAAAATGAAAAAAGAAAATACATGCGACGTACTATTATTATGGCCCATCCCGTTCCGGAAAATAGAAATACATATCCCATAAGAGTGTTGAATTTTTTTTTTCTTTTTTTTTTTTTGGTTAACCAATTAGCTCCTTGCATAATATATAACATTAAGGTGTTCAACCACTGGGCTAATGAAATTTGTTAAAAATTTTAAACCCAAACTCGTGATATTGGTTGGAAATTTTAATAGCTGTTTTTTGCAGGGTCATACGGATTAAACGGTTCATATATGTTATATTATTTTTTTGTTTTATATAACATATTTAATTATTCATAGATAAATACGAATTAGCATTACACGACGTTAGTTAAGCATCAACAAATGAATAAAAAGATTACTATTTAGTTTTCACCTACGTTACTAATAACTAAGTTCTATTCAAAAATATGAAATAGCATAAAAAGAAACAAATGTTTAAACATCAATTATATAGCATCGTACAGATTAAACATCATTTTGTTATTTTTTTCATTATAATTTTTTTAAGAAGTATATATGTCGCATTATAGTGGATACGGGTTGTCTGGTTAAGATAGATTTTAAAAACAAATTCGCAATCCAAACCGAATGAATGAACAATGATAGTTAAAAGTTCAAAGACACAACATCATAATTATTGAAAACGAATTTATTTGGACGAGTTGTGTGCAGGTTCTTTTTTTTTTTTTTTTTTTTTTTTTGCGCAGTGGAGCTCAAAATCACTAGACTTGTCATTTGTCTACTTTGTTTTTTTTTTCTCCCTTTTACTTAGACGTTACTATCCAACAACAAAAAAATCCTTTAGTAAACTTTCAAAAAGAAATAAATAAATCCTTTAATATCAGGGTAGGCTATAAATAAAATCTAAGGACAAAAAAAAAAAATACTAGTGATGATGATCATAGTAATAGTAAAACCAACGTCCTAAAATTTAGGACGCCATTTTTAAACCCTATTTCTAGCTAGATCATGGTTCCGATACGAGAACCGCTAATTTCCACGTGTTTCTATCTGAGGCTACTCCTTAGAGATGCATTATATTTTATTTTAAGTCCATTCTTACTTAGATTTTATTATAGATAAAAAAATTTACCTTCATGTATCTTCAATGTGAACTATGTTTTTAATGTACTGATAGTTTATTTAATTTTAATATTCGTTATGAAATAGAAAATAAATTCCATTGCTAAACTATATTTTTAATTTCTGTAAAATATATTTATCAACACAAATTTAATGAACCTATTGCGAAGCATGGACCCAAGCCTTACATACTCTGCTTATATTGAACTGTTATATATTGATGGCTGAGACTTTTGATAGGTAAATGTTTTCGTTTATAAACTTTAACCTATTCAAAACAAGAAATAATAAATGAAAAACTAAGAATAAATCTGAAACTAGCACTGGTACTGGCAATTGAATATACGCGCGTGTTGTTAAGAAAATTTCTAATCTTATTCTCTGAATAACATTGGGTGCGTTTACTGGAATTTTATATAAGCCATATATATATAAAATAAAATAAAATAAAATAAAGAAAAGGTTGAAAGCAACTACTCAACAGTTGTAAATTGAGAGATACAAGGTAGAGAAAATAAAAAATTAAGAGTAAACACGAGGCCTATAGAAACCACGTACACGCGCCGTGGGGTAAAATATAAATTAAATTGGACTCATTTAAAATTTTTTTTTCTAGCTTTCAGTGCCAATTGGGAAGAAAAACAGGAAACATAATTTAAACCTATCTCAAAGAATGGAGCCAACAGAACACATCTTAAGAAAATATTCTCATTCTGTCCGAATTCCATCGTATTTTCTTTGGGAATATATTTTCAGTTAGCCGTTTTCTGTTAGGTTGCTTGGAATATTAGTTCCCCCATTAAGGCACTGACGTATACAAAAGAATGCGCAATTGGGATTTAAACATGCATTTTCATAGAAAAATAAAATGCTCTTAATTATGTACATAAACAGAAATTACTGTTTAAACTATAATGATTTTTGTTCACGGACATAGTTTGCCTTTGTTATTATATGGAATCTTACATGAGAAAAATAACAACGTTTCTCTTAAGAATTGCCATTTTACGATGCAAACCAGCTTTGAATGAATTTATTTTTAGATACGAGGCCCATTGACTATATGCGTATGTTTATGTTATGTAATTTGCATGTTATCATGAGGATAGATATGTAAGAAAAGAACACGAGTTTCAACTTTGAACAAACTGAGAACCTAATCAAGGGAAGAATTTAAGGAGAAAAATCAACCAGATTTTGTTATAATGCAAAATAATAGAAAATTAATAATAGCTAAATCCAATTGTGAAACTGTTTATTTGTGATTTACTCTTTCTTTGATGAAAGGTGCTGAATATTACCTATAAATACAGGTACTGAAAACCATTTCTCAACACAAGTACCTCTTAAACTTCCTTATCTTTTGTCGTTTTAACAAAATGGCCAAAACCATTAGCTTTAAAGCTTCTTCGCTATTTTTTATTTTGTCGGCACTGGTTGTGGTTTCTTCTGCGCAGTTATCTTCATCATTCTATGACCAATCTTGCCCTGGTGCTTTGTCTATTATTCAACAGGCCGTCTTTGCCGCGGTTAACCAAGAAGCACGCATGGGAGCTTCCTTGCTTCGTCTTCATTTCCATGATTGTTTTGTTCAAGCAAGTTCAATGCTCTCTTAAATTAAATCTTTCTTGCAGCAAAAAGTTCAATTTATTCATATTAGTCCTTGAAAAACAACTAAGTTGGATAGACCTTTGCAATTTTGTTTATGTATCGCACAATTGTACTGTTTGTGCCAAGTGAGCAGACCAGTAATGAAATAGCCCTTATTCCGTTATCTTAACAAATGCACAAAGGACCCCAGTTTGTCATCATCCTTTCCTCTCTTCATGTCAGTGACAGAAAGGAGAAATGTGGTGAAAAATAAGTGTTGGGCTTTTGGCTAGCAAACATTAACTTCTCTTTCGAACAATACTCAAATTTAACATGCATGCATGTAGAAGATTGTGTGGTTGACAGTTACAGCTACAACTCCTATCAGTTCAAATGATTATTGATTTATTGAAAAATCATCATTGAAATTTCTATGTATTTTTTTGCAGGGTTGTGATGCATCAGTACTTCTAGATAGCACCTCGACCATGTCTAGCGAGAAGGATGCGTTTCCAAACATGAACTCACTTCGAGGGTTTGAAGTCATTGACGATATTAAGTCTCAACTAGAGAGCGTGTGCCCACAAACTGTGTCATGTGCTGACATAGTAACCGTTGCAGCACGTGATTCTGTGGTTGCGGTAAATTATAATCAGCTATTCCTTCTTTTCATTCACAATTGATATCCTAATTTAATTTTACAGGAAATACTAGTAGAAATAGATAGTGCTGACCCCTATTTTTGCTTTAAAGAAATAGATAGTGCTGACATAGTACTAACCGTTGCAGCACGTGATTAATGAATTTACATTATGACAGTGTAACTTTCATAAGTCAATTCTGTTCTTTTCCCTTGACATCCATGAACAAAAAGAACTACTCTACCCCTAGTCAAAATTTATATAAACAATGATCATAAATGAACCAGATTTTACTGAAAATTGGTTTCTATTTTTCATCATGAAAGTTCTTTCTAGGATATATAATTCCGCTACTTTATTTCTCCCTTTGGTTTAAAGCTTGGAGGGGCAAATTGGACGGTGCTTTTGGGACGAAGAGACTCTCTAACTGCAAATCAAAATGCCGCAAATACTGATCTCCCTTCTCCAGATTCCGACCTTAGCACCCTCATCTCTGCTTTTGCCAACAAAGGTCTAAGCACCACTGACATGATAGCTCTCTCAGGTAATTGAAGAGGAAGTAGTTGGTACGTACATATTTGTGTCCATAAAACGCACTAGAGGACACTCAGGAATACCATACTTTCCGATTGCCAAAATATATATATACACCACTTCCAATAACATTGAGGCTATCTTGACCATTGACTAGTATCAATAGAAAACTGTTTCTGTATTTAGAAAGTAATCTCTGCTTTTGATATAGTAATGTTACTAATGTATGTGTTTGATGACCCAAAAAGGTTGACTTGGATATGCAATTAAAATCTGAAATTTGAATTTCGGCAATCTGCTTTTAGGCTAAGTAATAATAATATTTTTAATCATTCCGAACCGTTATTTTTCATTGGATCAATTACTGCTGATCCATAACAACCATTTGGTGCTACGAACAGTCGAAAGAATAAATTTGGCTTGACCTGTAAATATTTTTCTGTTTGGTATAATTAAAAAGCTTATAGAAATTCGATATTAATTGTAATACTTTCTGAAGGAAGAAAGTTCATTCAGCCAAGAAATGCAAAAAAAAAAAAAAAAAAAAAAAAAAAAAAAAAAAAGAAGAAATTATGCATGTACATCCACTGCAATTGCTTAGATTTGAACATCTGCCATCATTGATCTAATTTTTTGCCCTTAAAATTGCAATGCATGTTCAATTCAACTTTGAACATAAATTGAATTTCGCATACCAGGAGCTCACACTATAGGCATATCCAGATGCTCAGTATTTCAAAATAGTATCAGCTCTGATACAACCACAAAGATTGATTCTTCTTTCGCCGCATCATTGCTATACAATTGTTCAAATGGTGTCAACAACAGCACTGCTCCACTAGACACTACGACACCAACAGTTTTTGACACAAATTATTACCAGAATCTGATGGAATACAAGGGGTTGCTTCATTCGGATCGGGTGCTTTACAATAGTGGGTCAGCAGATTTGCAAGTTAGCATATATACACAGAACCCGTACCAATTTTTCACCGATTTTATTACAGGGATGATTAATATGGGAAATATTAGCCCCCTAACGGGATCCGATGGAGAAATCAGAATCAACTGCAGAAAGACAAATTAAAACATTTTTTGTTGAAAAATAAAAACTTGTGTGGGTACTGGATATTGATATATATTATGCATACTTTATTTGGACGTTTATGGATGTTAATATCATGCACTACTCCAGTGAGGCATGGGATACGAATAAAATGTAAATTTAAATAATTCTTTAAAAACTAAAAAGGCAAATGTGTGGGCTTGAAAAATTATGGTGTACATCTGGCTGAATTGGTCCATTTGTAATGCTTATTTCGATTTAATACAAGCAGTTGTTTGTAAGATGGATTTTTTTTTTTTTATCAAGTTGTCACTTCACTTCCGAGTGGTTCTGATGCACTTGTCCTTTTGCGACATACTCTGACTGTTGGGTTTAGGATTATTTACAATTTGTCGCCTTTTCTGTTTTTCCTTTTTCATATTTGTCTTCTGAATTTTCCGGCAATATCTGTATTGATACAGGGTTCATTCTTATACATTTGAATTAATGTCAGGCTCACAAAAAGTTAAGAACATGAACCAATTTCTCATAAAAAGAAACAAAATGATCTGCTCTGGAAAGCGGAACTGTACCTCAACATGCTTCAGAGCTAAACATATCCAAAAAAAATAATAATAATAATTCATTTTAGTTATCGATTTTGTAAGGAAGGGGTCTTTTGTCCAAATATCATAATTAACCACATAATTAAAATGAATACAAACAATTAAACAGTTATTCTAGTTATCACCTTCTCCAAATAAATCATTTGTGCTCTACCCCGCGTAATCCTTTTTGTTTCATCTTACTATCTTAGACAACAAAAAAGATTATAAGACTCAAAATTTGTACATTAATTAAACAGTAGTGTGTTATTTACAAACATGAGTCAATCAATTAACTTACGATCGAATCTGTTTTACAGCTCAGTGATTCTCTAGTACTCTCCCGGACATCTCTAATAAGGATGCTCAAGTTCCCAAATTAATCATCAATGGCGCCAAAGTATCTGACAAGGTTATCGCATTCAGGGGTGGAGCCACCGGCAATTGTCCCCAATGATATCCTCTGGACGTCGCCCATCCTATATATGCTCCATAAATTGCTTAAATTTTATGCGTGTTCTTTCCAAATTTTAGAAAAATCTTATCATTTGCCCCTCCAATTTAATGAAAATAGCTAATTTGACCCTCCAATAGTAAATTCCTGCCTCCGCCCCTGACTGCAGTAATATTGTACCTAGGCTGTTGTATCATTCTGTTTCTAAGGCAATTATACTTCACCTCTAGTTCACCCACCAATGACAAGGTGCCATGTGTGTGGATTCTCTGTTCAAAAAATCCAAACAATTAAGAACTCTATATTTTCAATAAATTCATAATTGCTTAATATATATTTTCAAACATAGTTCTTATATCACACTATATCATTAGCAGATAATTTATTCCAGAAATGAATGGTTTTACTTTTCCTGACAGTTGCAACGCATCTGTTTTTATATATGAACTATCATAAATTTTTAATCGGAACTATGAGAGCACACTTGGGTGCCAACTGGGACATAACTTGGGCGGCGATTTCATGGTCAATTTGGAAGGAAAGAAATGCTCGCATCTTCTCTGCCACAGCATCTACTCCGCAACGGATTGCTCAGGATGCTACTTCTTTAGTTAAAAGGTGGGAGAGGAATTGCTAGCTAATTTCTGTTTTTCTTCCTCTCTTTTGTTTTTTTTTTGTTTCCCTTCTTTTTGTTTATTCTTGTAAATATAACTTTTTTTCTTTTATTAATGAAATCTGCTAGTTTGACGATCGCCAGCTAGCCTTCAAAAACAAAGGGAAAAATCGGAACTATGAGATCTAAATTGAATGGCCCAGCACCTTGCAATAAGTTATTACATATGAAATACTAAAAAACCAGCATTATTCGTTGGGCCGACGTTTTACTACCACGATTATAGCACAAGCAGCATTATCAGCTCAGGAGGTTACGTTTCCAGAAAAAGTAAAACAGAGCAATCCCAACCTCTGCAGTGACAGAATTCTCATGCCACTAGTCAATAGATTTAACAAGTTCTATTGGCAACAAATAAAAGAGCTTTCTTGTAAAACTTAAACATAATGCTGATTACGTATGGTATATTCAAGTATTAATATGCCCATGTATACACCTCATCTGTGTAGAAACATACATCAAACGGTTAAAAGGTTCAAATTACTTCCTGAAATTACTTACTGTGAAAGTTTTCACAGTGTGATCAGTGTACACTTGGTTATGCCTTACCACCATTCCAATACAAGAATTGTCAGGAGGCAATGGCATTTCTTGTTTAGAAAATAGTTCACACGTCGGAGTCTTGTCTCGCTACACAAAATGCGGCAGAAAAATTGCTCCATAGTTAAACATAGGAATATGAACGGTTTTGTCAGAAATTAAAAGGAATTAGAAGACCCTTGAAACCTCTATAATTAAATCTGGTAATTGGTAAATAAATATAACTCGAAGTTTAACTTGAAGTTAGCTATGGGGCGCATTTAAGCCCATCAAACGATACATATCCAAATAATTTATTGGCACGTGGCAACTTGAACTTACAGAATCGAGAACATTTGTACGAGCTTCAACAAACTAGAAAATTTAATTGATCATTTGGAAGCTAGTTAGTTTTAGTTTGGTAAACCGATTATTCTGTACTGCATTTTTATGTTAAGGTTCTAGAACCTGAAATACGGATGTCAAATAGCACTTTTATGTTTGTTCAACCCTGTGGTGGTCTCGAGAGGTTATTTTAAAATATAATGTCAAAAAGGAAGTTTACAAAATGTTATTATAAAGTTCATAGAAAAGGTAAGAAGTTTTAATGAAATTCGACAACTTGATACATACATACATACAATATTCCATGAGACAATATAGGTAAGTTTTTTTTTTTCTATTTTGATGTAGAATAAAATCAACCACGGCTGATGGATGGACCCGTCAGCCACGATTATATCTCAATGTTTGAAGTTCTAATGGCTAATCTGAATCGTTAAATATGTTCTCCATATTTAAATCGATCACATTGGAGACCAAATTATATATATATATATATATATATATATATATATATATATATATATTGAAATTATTTAGTATTGTTTGAGATTTTTTTAATTCGTTATTATTGAAAGGTCCATAATTGTTTGGATTAAAAATTTTGTAAAATACCAAAAAACTAAACAATTTCAAAAAAAAATTAAAATTTGGTCTCCAATGAAATTTCAATATAAATGTTCGGATTAGCCATTGGAACTTCAAAAATTGAGATATAATCGTGGCTGATTTTAGTATATCTCATTTCTTCTATTTTTATCTTATCTGAGACTGGTGAGTGCATAAATAAGAAGAAAAAAATCATTTGGGATAAGGAATCAAGCAGGTAAGAGTTATTTTTATCCGTCATCCTATAAGGTAATTAATAATTACAAATAATATTATGATAATTATTACCATTCATATAATTAATATATATAGTGAGATTAATTTATGTAATGTTTTGCATAATTTTGTTCAATTAGAAGTTTACATATTTTCAAATAAAAAAAAACTATGAATATGTGTAACATAGTGGGAAAACCAAACCAATTTAATTAATTAGGTTAAATTAAAAATAATCTTAGGAAATTTGAATTTATTAAAAATATAATATTTTCATAGGAATTAAATCAAAAGTAACATAAAAATTGACTCGAATCCGAAATCTTTGATTTTATGTAGTAACTATAAATAGTATAAAATATTCTAGCAAAATCAAAGCTTAACTAATCTTGAAAATTAATATCAAACTAATTAAATTTGAGTAAAAACTGTTATTAAACGAATTAATTGGAGTTGCAGCACACTTGGCCACAGGATTTCGCCACAGGGGATCCTGAAGGGTAAATTTTGATAAAACGACGAAATTTTCGCTGTCGAAATCCTATTCTCTCTCTTTTCTCCTCTTTCTTTCCGCTCCGTCCGATTCTTTCTTCTTCCTTCTTCTCCGATGAAATGCCATACCTACCCCTCCACCGTTCGATCGAGTGTGGCGAGCCAATAGCGCTCGGCCACAGCATCACCAGCGCCATCATTACTTGGTGCTCGATCTCATCCGAGAGAGCTTAAACGCGTGAGAAGATAAGAACGAAAGCAGTGACTCGAACTGTGAGATTCGAGCTCACCATCTCCATCGTTGATTCTTCCTTCCTTTCTTCCTTTCTCTGTTCCGTTTATTTATACTCTTTATTTTGGGTATTTTGGGGTTAGCGGAAAAGTCAGAAAAAAATTCTATAAAAATTTTAGAAAGAGGGTTTGAGCGAAGGAAGAAAAAGAGGGGATTATTACTGGAAATCGAAGGTATATCCTTCTCTGTTATTGTTTATTTGGTTGTTTGAGTTGATTCGTTTAGTTTTAAAAGTTAGGGTTTGAGTATAAACTTTAACTCTTATCTGAGGTGTTAAAACCTAAGTTGCGGATGCAATTTTTGGGTAGATTAAGTATTGAATCTGTGATTAGAAGCTATAACTTGGTTAGAATGCGATTATGAGAGTAGTTGGATTCTGTAGGAAGGGAATTGGTCGAAAATTGTTAAAATCTGAGTTGTTATCGCTACTGGGTTTGGGGGAAACATTTAGAGGCGATGTTTGATTGTTGTTGAGGCGTGGTACCAGCTGTTGGTACGAGGTACAGGCCTCTGGTACCATACTGGTATCTGGCAATGAGTGCCAGGGGCTGGGTTGCAAGAAAAAAATAATCTGAGGACTTGTTCGTAAGGGAAAAGGGCTTGGTTGTAAGGAAAAAGGACCTGGAAATAAATCAAAGGGGCTTATATAAGAAATAAAATGATTTGAGGGCTTTTCGAGAAAATGATTGGGATTGCGGATCGGATCCTTTTTACTCGACTAGCGGATCTGGTCGGAAAGGGACGCGGACCCGTTAGGCTGGGTCCAGGTCAACTGGACCAGGTTGACCTGGTTTGACCCTGTCGCGTGTTGGGCTTTGTGGGCTGTTCTGAACTGGGCTTCAGCGAAAAAAAAAAAAAGAGAAGAAAGTGGGCTTGAAATTGGACTGAAATCTATTTTGTCTCAAATTAATTTCTGTGGGCTAAAATTAAATTGTTAATTAACTTACTTAATCAAAAAGATTAAGTTAATTGTGGGCTTAGATATTTAATTAAAGAAAAAGCCACTTAACTGTCGGGTATTTCTTTAATTAGTCGGATTCGGGAGATGATGAGAATAGTCCGAGTGAGTCGAGAACAGATACGACGACAAAATCACCGACTTTCTGATCCCAAAAACAAAATAAAATAACTTTCAAATTTTCGAATTTTGTTTTATGATTTTCTGATTTTGATTTTTTCGGATTTTGAATTTATATTATTGATAATTATATCTTTTTATATAAATTAATATTAAAGAAATTAATTAATCAAAATGTAAGTAAAATAATATCATAGAAATAATTTAATGAGATATTATAATTTAAAAGTTAAAATATTTAAGTAAAATTTATAAACTTAAATAAAACAAATTAATTAAAAATAATAATAGTAGTAAAAATAAATTAAGAGTTAAAATAAATAAACTAAACTAAGAATAAAAGAAAATATTTAAAGTAAAATCATGAACAAAATAATTAATTTGTGAATTAAATAATTAAGAAATAAATTAAATAAATTAAGTTAAAAATAAAAGGAAAATAAAATAATAGTATTATAAATTTCTGAAAACACAAGCAATTACTATAAAATAATTAGAAATGTCCAGTCAGTCTGGTAGCTTAAGCCGGACCACTTTCCTAAATTTAAACGACCGTTAATTAATTAATAACGGTTTTTACTAATTTCAGGAGATTGGACTGAGGAAGTTATCGACCCGAATTCAGGTGCGGATACGTGGATCTCTATAGAAATCTAGTTTGGTAACTTTAAATTATTGCATAAGCATGTTGATGATTCATTGGGATGCATTATGAATTTATCATGTTAGATTATAGGAACAGATATTACAACTCATGTTGAATTGATCTCATTTGCTCAGATAATCTGAATAGCCAAGCAAGTTTGTTCTCTCATTTGTAATGATTGAGCTGAATCGTTCCAGCTCAGTTTAATCTTGCTTGAGAAAGATGTGGAAAGTGATAGTACAAGGAAAAGTATTGATTGAGATTAGTTTTGATTGTCACTCTCCGGAGTCGGTCGGCCCCCGGCTTCGGCCAGTTCGGTAACGTTACACGGATGTGGAAATTCCCTTTTGCCTGCCAGGGTGAGAGATACGTCTCTTTTGCCTGCCCTGAGCGAGGGAGAGGTTTCCCTTTTGCTTGCCCAACCGGTTGGGTGAGGGAACCTGAGTGAACATGTGATTATATATGATGATATGATTGTGCTATGATTCTTCTGACTTGTTTATATGCATGTTATTACAGATGGTTGTGATAGGACCTTTTCTGCTTCGATGTTCGGTATGCAGCTGAACAGAGATTGCATTGCATTACTTCCATACTATTTTTATTGTGTTATTTATTTATTTCATTATTCATTTATTATTATTCATGTGGATTATTATTACGGGAATTATTTCCAGATTAAGGTTTCGACTAGAAATCCACGTCTGGAACTAAAACCCGCACTGAGAAATTATTTCTCACTTGATTTGCTTGTTTGCATGTTCCTCGGCGGTTGGGGGTTCCAGAGGACGCATCGGCCAGCGAGAGGGCCGCCAATTGCAGTGATTGATGGCTCCTTTTATCATCACCGTGTTTTTGTGCCCCACCTACGTACTAGTGTTACCCACCACATATCCCTTGCCCCAGACGGGATTTATTTTTATTTTGAGTATGCAGATCCACCCGCTCAGCCTCCGGTTCCACCACCAGCCCCTGAGCCAGCTGCACCACCACCAGTCATTGTTATTAGTGACTCAGAGGAGGAGGAGGAGCCGGTTGAGGAGGTGGTCTAGTTGTATCTTTTAGTTATTAGATATATGTATGTCGGAACTGCAAGTCAACTTTTGGTTTTGCACTAGTACTAGTCTTTGCTTGTTTATACAGGCTAGTCTAAGTGTTGTTTATAGACTGCAGTTCCTAGAGGTTTGTTTATTGTGTTTTCTAGATAGTGTGAAACAATACCCTATGTTATATATGTAAATATTTATGTATAATTTAGAGTTGTATATTATCTTTGCAGTTTCGTTTGTTTCTTTATTTCTACCATCGTCATATTGATAATATTCGTTTATATTATCAAGAGAAAAAAAAAAAAATTATTACGTCTTCTATTAAGAAAATTTAGTTAAGCCTTACGATTGTACAATAATCTGTACTTTCGTGGCGGGAGTTGTCATATCTAGTTAGGGGATGTGACAGTCTCTTGTGGTGGTATCAGAGCAAGGTTGGTGTAAGCCCTAACCAGTCTTGCGAAAGCGGGGGTAGAAGATGGGCTAAGGCGACACTTCAACTTCTGCATTAAGTCAGGCATGCATGCATTTCATTTATTTGTTTGCTTGAAGATTAGTTATAATATCTTTGTAATAACAGTTGTTTTAGGACGCAAACTCTATCGCTAGCATCAAGTTATGGAACGACGAGGACGACGTGGCAGGCAACAAGCTCAAGAACCAGACCGAGTAGAGTTGGAAGATCGTGAAGTAGATCGTCTCTTACAAGCATATGAACGAGGTCGAAGAATAGCTGATAGAATTGATCAAGGACCTCGGGATCGGGATGAAGCTTCATTTAGGAAATTCGAAGCTTTTGCTCGACTTGGACCGCCAAAATTCGATGGAGAAAGTGGATTCAAGGCAGCGGAAGAATGGTTAGCTGCTATGAAGTCCAGACTAGAGGTATGTCAAGCCCCGCCAGAACAACAAGTTTCTTTGGCAACTTATTATTTAGAAAATGCTGCAAGGTTTTGGTGGGAAGGAATCAAGCGAAGGTATGAAGGAGATGCTGCCCGGATTCCTTGGGCATGGTTCGAGGAACGTTATGAACAACGATTCATGGGAGCAGTACATCGGGAGGCAATGAGAACAAAATTTGTAACTCTTAAACAAGCTGGACGGTCCGTGGCTGAATATAATAGTCAATTTTTGAGTTTATCTCAATATGCTCCAGATGTTGCAAATGATGCCTATAGACAAAGGCGTCAATATCTGGATGGGTTAGACTTGGATATTGCTGTAGCGGTAGATAATAAAGCTAATCAAGGATTGCAAGATTTGATGGACGCCGCAGAGCAAGTCGATGTGTATCATAAGAGGAAGGCTCAACTACGTATAAATCAAAACCGAAATGTGCGTGGACGAGGGACAATTGTGCCAGGACGTGGTGTTCCAGTGGCACCAACTGTTAGGCCAGTGAGACCATATGTGCCTTATGTGGTTAGACCGCCCCAATCTTCTAATCCTAATTGGTGTACCAGATGTCAACTTCCACATCCAGAAAACCAGTGTCGATATATCAACCGTGTTTGTTTCAATTGTGGTAGTCCAGATCATTGGATTAAAGATTGTCCAAAGCCACTTAGTTATCAGCAAAAAGGAACTACTCCTGGAACAAGTAACGGTCGTGGAAGAGGAACACCACCACAACGCGGGCGAGGCATGGCACGTGGAGGTTCAACTAATCGAGGACCAGCTGTGCATGCTATGGAGACAGTAGATGAGTTAACTCAGGAAGAAGCACCAACAGAAGAAATTGTTGAAGAAGAGACGGAAGACCCAAATACTGCTACTACGGACTTGTTGACAGGTATTTTACTTGTTTCTGGATACCCAGCTTATGTATTAATAGACACCGGATGTAGTCATTCAGTTGTGTCTAATTCATTTGTTAAAATGTATGGTTGGGTAATTGAACCAAGTGAAAGAATTTTACAAGTTCAGACACCCTTGGGACGAGCTACTCGAACAGCCATACACTGTCGAGACCGTGTGATCCGCGTGAATGGGCGAGAATTAAAAATTGACTTGTTAGTGATGGATATTGCAAATTATGATGTACTCTTGGGAATCGATTGGCTAACACAACATTCAGCCATAATTAACTGCGTAAAAAGAGAAGTTGTATTTGGACTTCCGAACCAAACTACTTGTACTCTACGATGTCGAAGACCTAATGATCCAATACCTTATATTTCTACTCTTGAAACCAAACATTTGATAGAAGCAGGGTGTTCAGCTTACCTCATTACCGTAATGGACCTAAACTCCACAAATACAGACCTTACCTCTATTCCAATTGTCTCTAAATATCCTGATGTGTTTCCTGAAGAAATCTCGGGATTGCCACCTGAAAGAAAAATTGAATTTCCTATTGAACTAGTACCAGGAACCACACCCATTTCCAAAACCCCGTATCGGATGGCTCCAGCGGAATTGAAGGAACTCAAGGTGCAGCTAGAAGAATTACTAGACAAAGGATTCATTCGACCCAGTACATCTCCTTGGGGTGCACCAGTCCTGTTTGTGCGAAAGAAGGACGGAACTTTGAGGTTATGCATTGATTATCGGGAATTAAACAAGGTGACAATCAAGAACCGATACCCACTCCCCCGAATTGATGACTTATTCGATCAACTACAAGGATCCTCAGTCTATTCTAAGATAGACTTGAGAACAGGATATCATCAATTGCGGATTCGACCAAGTGACATAGAGAAAACTGCATTTCGCACTCGATATGGACACTATGAGTACCTGGTGATGCCTTTCGGATTAACTAATGCTCCAGCAGCTTTCATGGACTTGATGAACCGAGTCTTTCATGATTTATTAGATTCATGTGTGGTGGTTTTTATTGATGATATTTTAATATACTCTAAATCCGTGGAGGAGCATGAAAAGCATCTACAAATGGTACTGGAGCGTTTACGCCAACATAAATTATATGCAAAGCTATCAAAATGCGAATTTTGGCTTGAACAAGTTGCCTTCCTAGGTCATATCATATCTGGAAAAGGGTTGGCGGTCGATCCCGACAAAATCAAAGCTGTAATGGAATGGAATCCACCAAAGACGGTGACAGAGGTGCGAAGTTTTCTCGGATTAGCAGGATATTATAGAAGATTTGTGCCAGACTTTGCTAAAATGGCACGACCTCTTACAAAACTCCTACAAAAAGATATAAAATATGAATGGGGTGAAGATCAAGAGAAAAGTTTTCAAGAACTTAAGAATCGATTGGTTATAGCTCCTATTCTGGCAATGCCAATCTCTGGACAAGATTATACAGTGTATACAGATGCATCTCGACTTGGATTAGGATGTGTGTTAACTCAAGATGGACACGTTATTGCGTATGGATCAAGACAATTAAGGTCTCATGAACAAAACTACCCTACCCATGATTTGGAGTTAGCTGCAGTGGTATTTGCACTTAAGATTTGGCGGCATTATCTCTATGGAGTTAAGTGCAAGATATATACTGATCATCAAAGTCTCAAATATATATTTACACAAAAAGAACTTAACTTGAGACAAAGAAGGTGGTTAGAGTTGATTAAGGATTATGATTTGGATATTCAGTATTATGCCGGAAAGGCAAATTTAGTTGCAGATGCTCTTAGTCGAAAGAGTCAAGTTAACTTAATTACTTTTCTTACCAAGGAACCGAAATTGTTAGAAGAAATGAGACAATTGAAATTATGTGCCGGATTTTCTCAAGATACGGTCCGTATGTTTTCTTCTAAAATTTGGGAAAATAAAGGTCAATCAGAATTGACTGTAGCGGTGACAGGAATGATAGCTTCAGTATTTGTTCAAACCAACTTACAAGATCAACTTAAAGAGGCTCAAAGAAAAGAGATCAAGTTTGATAAATACCGAGAGTTAGCCAAAAACAAGCCAGATTCATTTTTCAAAATTGATGAAACAGGAATTTTAAGATTCAAGGAGCGGATTTGTATTCCTGATAACTTTGAAATAAAGACCACAGTTTTATCAGAAGCACATGATTCCGGATATACCATTCATCCTGGAGAGGTAAAGATGTATCAGGATTTAAAAAGAGCTTTTTGGTGGCCAAATATGAAAAAGGAAGTGAGAGAATATGTCAGAAAATGTCAAGTGTGCCAGCAAGTCAAAGCTGATCGACAGAAACCAGCTGGACTCTTACAACTTCCTTGGAGACCAAGGCATAAATTTGAATCGATTACCATGGATTTCGTAACAGGATTTCCACGAACTACTGGAAAATACGACTCCATCTGGGTCATAGTGGATCGATTAACAAAGGTAGCACATTTTATTCCGATTCGGAATGATTTTATAGGGAAGGAATTAGCGGAATTATTTATGAAAGTTCAATTCAAATATCATGGGTGTCCAAAGGAAATCATATCTGATCGAGATACAAGATTCACATCTCGATTCTGGACCAGTTTTCAAGAACAAATGGGTACAAAAGTTATGTTTAGTTCCGCACATCACCCTCAGACAGATGGACAGTCCGAAAGAACAATTCAAACTTTAGAAGATATGCTTAGAGCATGTGTTCTTAGCTTTGGTGGTTCTTGGCTTGAACATTTACATTTGGTTGAGTTTGCCTATAATAATAGCTATCATTCAAGTATAGGCATGCCGCCATATGAAGCTTTATATGGAGAACCTTGTCGAACCCCATTGTGGTGGAAACCACAAGGAATCATAGATCCAACAGGACCTCAACTTATAGCGGAAAGTAACGAGAAGATTAAAATTGTACTCAAACGATTAAAAGCAGCACAGGATAGATATAAGAAGTATGCAGATGCAAAAAGACGGAATGTTGAGTTTAAAGAAGGAGATGAGGTATGGTTAAAAGTGTCTCCAGTTAAAGGAATCCGACGATTTGGAATGACTGGAAAACTAAGTCCACGTTATATTGGACCATTTCTAATATTGAAACGGATTGGACAGGTGGCATATGAACTGAAATTACCTGATAATCTTTCCCAAGTGCATCCTGTATTTCACATATCCCAACTTCGACAATATATTAAAGACCCTTCTCACAAAATACCAGATTTCTCCGATCTACAAGTGGAAAGTGACCTATCTTATGAAGAAGAGCCAATACAAATTTTAGACAGGAAAATACAACAGTTAAGAAGCAAAACCATTCATCTAGTGTTGGTTCGTTGGGGAAGACATTCAACAAAAGAAGCCACATGGGAATTAGAAGAAACAATGCGCGAGCGCTATCCAGAATTGTTCGGGTAAGCATCGTTCAGGGGACTGAACGATCTTTTTAAGGGGGGTGGAATGTAACATAGTGGGAAAACCAAACCAATTTAATTAATTAGGTTAAATTAAAAATAATCTTAGGAAATTTGAATTTATTAAAAATATAATATTTTCATAGGAATTAAATCAAAAGTAACATAAAAATTGACTCGAATCCGAAATCTTTGATTTTATGTAGTAACTATAAATAGTATAAAATATTCTAGCAAAATCAAAGCTTAACTAATCTTGAAAATTAATATCAAACTAATTAAATTTGAGTAAAAACTGTTATTAAACGAATTAATTGGAGTTGCAGCACACTTGGCCACAGGATTTCGCCACAGGGGATCCTGAAGGGTAAATTTTGATAAAACGACGAAATTTTCGCTGTCGAAATCCTATTCTCTCTCTTTTCTCCTCTTTCTTTCCGCTCCGTCCGATTCTTTCTTCTTCCTTCTTCTCCGATGAAATGCCATACCTACCCCTCCACCGTTCGATCGAGTGTGGCGAGCCAATAGCGCTCGGCCACAGCATCACCAGCGCCATCATTACTTGGTGCTCGATCTCATCCGAGAGAGCTTAAACGCGTGAGAAGATAAGAACGAAAGCAGTGACTCGAACTGTGAGATTCGAGCTCACCATCTCCATCGTTGATTCTTCCTTCCTTTCTTCCTTTCTCTGTTCCGTTTATTTATACTCTTTATTTTGGGTATTTTGGGGTTAGCGGAAAAGTCAGAAAAAAATTCTATAAAAATTTTAGAAAGAGGGTTTGAGCGAAGGAAGAAAAAGAGGGGATTATTACTGGAAATCGAAGGTATATCCTTCTCTGTTATTGTTTATTTGGTTGTTTGAGTTGATTCGTTTAGTTTTAAAAGTTAGGGTTTGAGTATAAACTTTAACTCTTATCTGAGGTGTTAAAACCTGAGTTGCGGATGCAATTTTTGGGTAGATTAAGTATTGAATCTGTGATTAGAAGCTATAACTTGGTTAGAATGCGATTATGAGAGTAGTTGGATTCTGTAGGAAGGGAATTGGTCGAAAATTGTTAAAATCTGAGTTGTTATCGCTACTGGGTTTGGGGGAAACATTTAGAGGCGATGTTTGATTGTTGTTGAGGCGTGGTACCAGCTGTTGGTACGAGGTACAGGCCTCTGGTACCATACTGGTATCTGGCAATGAGTGCCAGGGGCTGGGTTGCAAGAAAAAAATAATCTGAGGACTTGTTCGTAAGGGAAAAGGGCTTGGTTGTAAGGAAAAAGGACCTGGAAATAAATCAAAGGGGCTTATATAAGAAATAAAATGATTTGAGGGCTTTTCGAGAAAATGATTGGGATTGCGGATCGGATCCTTTTTACTCGACTAGCGGATCTGGTCGGAAAGGGACGCGGACCCGTTAGGCTGGGTCCAGGTCAACTGGACCAGGTTGACCTGGTTTGACCCTGTCGCGTGTTGGGCTTTGTGGGCTGTTCTGAACTGGGCTTCAGCGAAAAAAAAAAAAGAGAAGAAAGTGGGCTTGAAATTGGACTGAAATCTATTTTGTCTCAAATTAATTTCTGTGGGCTAAAATTAAATTGTTAATTAACTTACTTAATCAAAAAGATTAAGTTAATTGTGGGCTTAGATATTTAATTAAAGAAAAAGCCACTTAACTGTCGGGTATTTCTTTAATTAGTCGGATTCGGGAGATGATGAGAATAGTCCGAGTGAGTCGAGAACAGATACGACGACAAAATCACCGACTTTCTGATCCCAAAAACAAAATAAAATAACTTTCAAATTTTCGAATTTTGTTTTTCTGATTTTGATTTTTTCAGATTTTAAATTTATATTATTGATAATTATATCTTTTTATATAAATTAATATTAAAGAAATTAATTAATCAAAATGTAAGTAAAATAATATCATAGAAATAATTTAATGAGATATTATAATTTAAAAGTTAAAATATTTAAGTAAAATTTATAAACTTAAATAAAACAAATTAATTAAAAATAATAATAGTAGTAAAAATAAATTAAGAGTTAAAATAAATAAACTAAACTAAGAATAAAAGAAAATATTTAAAGTAAAATCATGAACAAAATAATTAATTTGTGAATTAAATAATTAAGAAATAAATTAAATAAATTAAGTTAAAAATAAAAGGAAAATAAAATAATAGTATTATAAATTTCTGAAAACACAAGCAATTACTATAAAATAATTAGAAATGTCCAGTCAGTCTGGTAGCTTAAGCCGGACCACTTTCCTAAATTTAAACGACCGTTAATTAATTAATAACGGTTTTTACTAATTTCAGGAGATTGGACTGAGGAAGTTATCGACCCGAATTCAGGTGCGGATACGTGGATCTCTATAGAAATCTAGTTTGGTAACTTTAAATTATTGCATAAGCATGTTGATGATTCATTGGGATGCATTATGAATTTATCATGTTAGATTATAGGAACAGATATTACAACTCATGTTGAATTGATCTCATTTGCTCAGATAATCTGAATAGCCAAGCAAGTTTGTTCTCTCATTTGTAATGATTGAGCTGAATCGTTCCAGCTCAGTTTAATCTTGCTTGAGAAAGATGTGGAAAGTGATAGTACAAGGAAAAGTATTGATTGAGATTAGTTTTGATTGTCACTCTCCGGAGTCGGTCGGCCCCCGGCTTCGGCCAGTTCGGTAACGTTACACGGATGTGGAAATTCCCTTTTGCCTGCCAGGGTGAGAGATACGTCTCTTTTGCCTGCCCTGAGCGAGGGAGAGGTTTCCCTTTTGCTTGCCCAACCGGTTGGGTGAGGGAACCTGAGTGAACATGTGATTATATATGATGATATGATTGTGCTATGATTCTTCTGACTTGTTTATATGCATGTTATTACAGATGGTTGTGATAGGACCTTTTCTGCTTCGATGTTCGGTATGCAGCTGAACAGAGATTGCATTGCATTACTTCCATACTATTTTTATTGTGTTATTTATTTATTTCATTATTCATTTATTATTATTCATGTGGATTATTATTACGGGAATTATTTCCAGATTAAGGTTTCGACTAGAAATCCACGTCTGGAACTAAAACCCGCACTGAGAAATTATTTCTCACTTGATTTGCTTGTTTGCATGTTCCTCGGCGGTTGGGGGTTCCAGAGGACGCATCGGCCAGCGAGAGGGCCGCCAATTGCAGTGATTGATGGCTCCTTTTATCATCACCGTGTTTTTGTGCCCCACCTACGTACTAGTGTTACCCACCACATATCCCTTGCCCCAGACGGGATTTATTTTTATTTTGAGTATGCAGATCCACCCGCTCAGCCTCCGGTTCCACCACCAGCCCCTGAGCCAGCTGCACCACCACCAGTCATTGTTATTAGTGACTCAGAGGAGGAGGAGGAGCCGGTTGAGGAGGTGGTCTAGTTGTATCTTTTAGTTATTAGATATATGTATGTCGGAACTGCAAGTCAACTTTTGGTTTTGCACTAGTACTAGTCTTTGCTTGTTTATACAGGCTAGTCTAAGTGTTGTTTATAGACTGCAGTTCCTAGAGGTTTGTTTATTGTGTTTTCTAGATAGTGTGAAACAATACCCTATGTTATATATGTAAATATTTATGTATAATTTAGAGTTGTATATTATCTTTGCAGTTTCGTTTGTTTCTTTATTTCTACCATCGTCATATTGATAATATTCGTTTATATTATCAAGAGAAAAAAAAAAAAAATTTATTACGTCTTCTATTAAGAAAATTTAGTTAAGCCTTACGATTGTACAATAATCTGTACTTTCGTGGCGGGAGTTGTCATATCTAGTTAGGGGATGTGACAATATGCATTTTTTTTCTACAATATTATGAACATGTTCTGTTTGAACTTTGAAGTAATGAATTTATTTGTTTGCTATCGATTGTGTCTAGAGTATATAAAGTATACTTGATAATTATCCGTTCTCAATTTGTTACGTGTTATAACAGATAAAAATAAAGTATAAATATTATGAATAAAAAACCCTAAATACGTATATAAATTCCGCGTACCTCTAGCATGGATAAATTGTTTTCTGACTTATATGCCTCTCCGTCCCGAACTACACACGTTGCCAGGACATATCTAAAATTAAGGAGAGAACTCACAGGATCCGATCACTGGGAAAGTAAATCCATACATAGCTGATAGCTGCGCTCGAAATCCACCCCACCTCCTGATTTGGAAGAGATTGCCAGTTTTAATGGACTTAATTTGTTTATAGTTATATATACTTTTTCATCGTCTCATTACTGTTCGTAATTTAGACAATTACGTTCTGGGATCATGTTTTTCTTTCTACATAGCTTGCAAATATTTTGTTTTAGTAACTTTCTTTTCATTTCTATGGTAACTGTTTGCCGTGGACAAATTGCTTCCTTAATTACACAAAAAAGAACAACCGACATGCATAAAAAAAACAAATAATTAAGAGGTACATGTTGGTTGGTGGGACAGGCAATCGCGCCGAGCTGAAAACAGTAACTAAGTCAATGCAGGCTATAATGGCTATTCATTAGTTGCAAAACCTTTTCTTGATTACTAAATTGACACTTTCGTCATGACCGAAATCATCATAAAGCAAACTTGTAATATTTTACTTATACATCTAGACTATGTCGTACCTAATTGGTTTGACAGAGCGCCTGCTAGCTACCAAGTCAGGGCATGATTTACGCGCTTGCTTAATATTGTTCTGAAAAATATATCACCTGATCATAGAGCACCGCCATCTAGTTGTATATATACCCCACTTCACACTAAGTTCTTCATCCAACAATTAAATCATTATATTCTGCTAAGTGCAACTGGTCATAGTTAAGATGGCATCTCTTAGCTTTCTATCCTCATATCTCATTTTGCTTTTTGCTTCCTTTGGAGTACTAGCAAAAGGGCAACTTGACCCTTGTTTCTATGACAAGGTGTGCCCTCAAGCTCTCCCTACCATCAAGTCAATAGTCGAAGATGCAATCAAACAAGAAGCGCGTATGGGTGCATCACTTCTTAGGCTGCATTTCCATGACTGCTTTGTCAATGTACACACTGATGAAACCTTTCTCATGCACTTTTTTTTTTTTCATGATCTGGTTGCAGGCTGCGTACTGTACATAAGAAGTAGTCGGTGCTGTGTGAGCTTTTATCTGATTTTGCGCATATGCTTTGTAGGGTTGTGATGGCTCTATCTTGTTAGATGACACACCGACATTCACTGGGGAGAAAAATGCTGCACCAAATATGAACTCTGTGAGGGGTTTTGAAGTGATAGACAGGATAAAATCTGCGGTTGACTCTGTTTGTGGTGGATACGTCGTTTCTTGTGCTGACATCGTCGCTGTGGCAGCTCGTGACTCTGTCGTTGCTGTAAGTACTTCTTTTTCTATATTTAATATTTCAATATGTATAGTTTACAACGCATTTTTTCATATATATACAGAGCACATTATGGTGTACATTTGTCTCATATCTCTGTACAGTGTACTCATATATGCGGCATTCTCAACATGTGATTACGGCTTGCTTAATTAGTTTGACCATTTCAAGTTTGAAATTGTCAAAACAACGACAGTTCACTATTTTCCTGCTTTTACTTGTAGGATTAGTTTCTTACTTTCTATCTAGCTAACTTCCAAACCTGATGATTAAAAACTAATTAGCATACATACGAAAAAACTTTTAAAAAAAATGTACAACACTTTCTCTTCAAACGACAGTAGTTGTGACTTATGACATGACGATATGTCATATCGTCACATGTTGTTACAAAAAAGGATTCTAACATTTTTTTTTTTTTTTACTGTGATCCAGCTAGGTGGACCGTCATACAAGGTGCAACTAGGGCGCAGGGATGCCAGAACAGCCAGCCAAGCTGCAGCCAACAACAGCATCCCCGCTCCAACTTTCGACTTCTCCAGACTCCTCTCCAACTTCGAGTCACACGGGCTCAGTATGCAAGATCTAGTCCTCCTCTCTGGGGCCCATACACTCGGTTTCGCTAGGTGCACCACCTTCAGAGACAGGTTGTACAATGAGTCGTGCACTCTTGATGCCAGCTTGGCTAGCTCACTGAAATCCAGCTGTCCACTGCAAAGCGGTGTTGGAGATAATAATCTCTCTCCATTGGATAGCACACCTGCAAAATTTGACACAGTGTACTATGATTGGTTGTTGCAAAGAAAAGGTTTGCTTCATTCAGATCAGCAACTGTACAAGGGTGACGGGAGCGGCAGTGATGGGCTTGTGAAGTATTATAGCCAGAATGCAGGGGCCTTTTGGGAAGATTTCGGCAGTGCAATGCTTAGAATGGGCGCTTTGAGTCCCTTGACTGGGAGCGATGGAGAGATCAGGATGAATTGCAGGACGGTGAATTGAAACATTTCACAGCTGGTCTCATGCTTGTTGTAGTTCCAATAATAAAGTTGGACAAATTTGTTGATGGCTTTTTCATTATTTTGTACAATTTCTGCATGAGTAATTATGTGTGTTATGTTAGTGGGAAAATTGTTTTTACCTTTTTCTTACTTTTATGTTGAAAGGTTTGTTTTTGTGTGTGTAATTTATGTTGTAACAAAGTGTTTCTTTACTGGTTCAATTATTTTAGTTAATGGTTGCTTGTTTTCTCTTTATTTAATAGTTGGACATTTGTGTTTGATCATTATACTACCAGTGAAGGATTTACATATTCGTGCAATAAATCCTTGCAACAATTAATGCAAAATTAAGGCGCTTAGTAGCAACAGCTATTTTTATACTGTTTTCAAATTGCGCAACATATTTGATGCTTTATAAATTGCAAACTTGAAGGCGATTTAATTAACCAACTGTGCAGTCCCTTGTCACTAGGGCCGTTTAGAAAAAGTTGTACTTGATGGCATTCTGATTGTGATCACTTCCTACCATGCAACAGTACCCTTCTATAAATTTTCTTTTATTTTAATGAAATCCTAGTAGGTAATTTGCCTGCTATTTCAAAAAAAAAAAAAGGTAATTGTCAGCAATAAAAATATTTACTTGATTACTACTAAAAAAAAGACATACGCATAGAGAAAAAGTCGTACTATGAAACGCATGAGGTTTATATACATGGATTAGGTTGACCTACTTTCTAATAATCTATATGGAGAGTTAGGGACCAGTGTCCGAACAAGAAATTTTCAAACTATACGACGATGTTGTTGGATTCTTTCTAACATCAATTCTTATATTCAGTGAGCTTCTGAGATAGTCTTCATTATTTATTTTGTGTGTATCTACTCATTTTTAGTTCATAAAAAAATAGAATTTATAGAAGTCGATATATAGTCTTTGACTTGTATACACCCTTTGTGGGTTCCAGGTTAGCGAGCAGTTGGACACCGTAACCCGGCTTCCGGTTCATCCCGCATCGCCAGTTCTGCTTACTAAAAATGGCCCACTTGGAGCGCCCGATTCAGCGGCGAGCGGCTCAACAAAGCAGCCGTGCCTTCCTACCTATTTAAAGTTTGAGAATAGGTCGAGGGCGTTGCGCCCCCGATGCTCCTAATCATTGGCTTTACCCGATAGAACTCGTGTGCAGGCTCCAGCTATCCTGAGGGAAACTTCGGAGGGAACCAGCTACTAGATGGTTCGATTATAAGTTTAAACCATAGTTATGATAATCATAATAATCCGAATCCAACTCGAGCTGTTGATGCTAGGAGTCAAATCGGATGACTTGGAAAAATCGAGTGATTCGGATTGGAAATTCGGATTTTTCACAAAAAACATATTTTATGTCTTAAAAATTCAGGAAAAAATATAAAAAATTTAAAAAATATATATTTAAAAAAAATCAAATATTAAAGCATAAAATCAACTAAAATATGAAACTAATACAATTATGGGAGCTTGTTGATGTAACATTTCAAATTTTTCGGGAACTAAAACAATTTTATAAACTATTAAATTGAGATTACATAACTTATAAAAAAATATGCTAGATATAAAAATAAATTTATTGTTCAAAAATATTTAAGAAACGATCTAAATATATCAGTTAGGAGTTTACAGCACTAAATTTATAAATTTTCCTTGTACTTTGATCGACTTTTGGATCAAATACCATTTTGTTTTTAAACGTAGTAGTTCGGAACTGGACATGTCCCGTTAATTAAAACTCGCATGAAGTATTTGAGTGTCTTTAATTTTTATATGAATATATATATATATATATAAAAAGAAGGATCTTCTGGCCAAGTGGAATACACAGTCAACCGCAACAAAATCAGCGCACATGAATATACAATTCTTCAAGTTACCACCTTCTCCAAATAAATCATCTGTGCTTTTCACCACCTAAACCTTTCCATTTCATCTTACATACCTATAGCAAGTAGTATAGTAACCCTTGAGCTAGCGAAGTTAAACAAGAAACCTCCTCCATATAAAACAAACATAAGAAACTTAAAGTTGGCACATCAACTGAACTTCTATTTTTATTCAAATATTGAAATGTTTTATCTTCAGTAGTTTTATTTTCTTTTTAAAATAAATCAATTCAACAACTGTGTTAACTCTGGTTTACAATTCGGCAGTTCTCTCGTACTTCCCCATCATCTCCAGTAAGTGGGTTCAGATTCCCCAAATTAATCATAGAAGTCCCAAAATCTGACCAAAAATTTGCTGGGTTGTCGCTGTAATATTGCACCAAGCTGTCAGTGTCACTGCCATCTCCTTGATACAATTGTTGGTCAGAGTCTAGTAACCCTCTGCTTTGGATCAAGCCTTGATAATAGTCTGTGTCCACTGAGGCCGGTGTATCATCAAGTGATGCGAGGACATCATCATCGCCTGAGATAGGACAGACAGATTCTAAACTGGCTGCGTAATCTGGGTCTATTGTGGACTCATTATAAATCCTATTGCGAAAGATGGTGCACCGAGCAAAGCCTAGGGTGTGAGCCCCGGAGAGCACGACTAGGTCTTGCATAGAGAGACCCTGTGAGTCAAAATTTGAGAGGAGTTGCGAGAGATTGAAGTTCGGTGCTGGGATATTAGAGTTGGCTGCATCCTGGCTGGCACTTGTTGCATCCCTCCTGCCAAGGAGCACACTGTACGAGGACCCTCCAAGCTACAAATTAATGGATAAAAATTTGATTTACTTGTACAGTTATGGCAGATTAAGATGTCTGTCAGAAAGATTTTTGTAGTTTCTCTGTTATGAGCTGCTACTGTTTACTTTTTCAGCTTTATTTAGTCTAGCTTTAATTTTTCTCCTAGTTATTTCAGGCTTAGTCAACTCTGTGCCAGTTTCTGGTATGAGTTTTTGCAGTTAAAATTGCTGTATTGAGATAGCTATATTTTGTTATTTTGTAAACCTTCTTGAATTTAATCGAATTTGTCTGGATTGGCTCGTCGCGCAGCCTTAAAAAGGGACATGTTTTAAGTGACAGCAAATATGAATCTTTAAGTTGGAGCCACCAGGTAGTTTCTTATCGTAAACTTACCGCAACAATAGAATCACGAGCAGCTACGGCAAGGATATCAGCACAAGATACGACATTTCCTTGACAAACATCATTTAGATTTGATTTAATGCTGTCGATCACGTCGAATCCTCTTATTGAATTATTGTTTGGCTTTGCTGTTTTCTCCCCAGTCATTGTTGGGGTATCATCTAGTAAAACAGAGCCATCACAACCCTGTAATGACAAAAACATGACATTCTGAGCAACCAGTAACATTAAATTTAAGTTCAATATTTGTTGGCATAAATAAAAAAAATTGCGGCTTAAGTATAATGCTATTAGGACATATATAAAATAATTCTTGTAATTATCATACATTGACAAAGCAATCATGGAAGTGAAGCCGAACCAAAGATGCACCCATTCTGGGCTCATCTGCAACCGCAGCCTCGACCAGTGTCTGTATAGTGGGAAGAGCTTGTGGACAGATATCATCATAAAAATCGGGTGTCAAATCTGCTATTGATAAATGGAAAATCAAGAAAAGTTGAGATAAGATCAATTTAGGAGATTTAGCCATCTTTTAAGAGTGTCAAGTGCCTTAGTGATGATCAGATAATATATATAGTGAGTATGCTTGCCTTAGTGTAATAATTGAATGATCCATTTAGATTTTGTCGACGCACCAACGGCCATTATTTTAACAAATTATATTGTCCTACTGATAAGTATAAAACAGAGTGTGAAGCTTTTTGATCAAGGCTCGTTTTGGATCAAATGGGAAAAACTTTTGTGTTAAGCTTTTAGTGGGTCAATGGAACCTTCCCTGTTTTCAGCTTTTACTTCTAGATTATCAACAATTAATGATATTAGACAACATATTTTTCAATAACTAATGCAGATTTTGTTAATCTATTTAGTGTAAGATTAGGTGGGATCTCGGAACCTTAGTTGACATGTCATCGAAGCTGCCTCTCATTACGTATACGGTATACCTGAACTAGACGAATTCAAATTTTCAACGCCATCTAAAATTTATCTAATGAAAGACAGGAAGTGTTAGAGTGTTTCACTCTTTATTGCATCAATTAGGACAGGGACACACTTAGGCCGGTCAACGGCAGCCCATTAATCATTATGCCGTTCGATATAGTTGAAACGGAACGGTTAACGAAACAGTTTTTTGTTTCGTTTCAATAACGAAATACGAAATTGTACAGTTTCGATCGTTTAAGTCTTATTTCAAACCGTTATAATGTTTGAAGTGGAACTGATAATAAAATGGAATTATGTGCCGTTTCGAAAATGAAATGGTTAACGGAATGAATTCTTGTTCTATTTTTCTTAACCAAACGCAAATGAAATAGGGGTGTTCCGTGCTTTTTCGAGACTTCTGACAGGGCAGGCCTAGACACACTGACCGTGGGGCATACAAACACAACTCGCACCCTTATGTGTACATATCTTTCAGTATACATTTACTATTTTAATTCATATTATTATAATATTGTCACGCGGCAGCTGTCTATATAATTACTATAATAGTACTATACATTAAAGATATTAATTTTCTTTCCTCAGAAAAACTTAAATACATTTCGAAACAGAAATAATTATATATATTATTGTATAAATTATTATACTTACGGTGATTGAGATTTGTGTTATTAGAATTGTTTCTGTTGTTGTTCCTGTTTGTTAACAATAATAATAGATAGTATTAGTACTGCTATTTTGGCATTGCTATTGTTATATATTATAATTTATAAAACTGAAAGAAAATTGTACCAGGATAATGCCGACCTATGGGAGTAAAAAAATAAGGGTATTAAAAACTTTGAGACAGTTTTGATCCGCGTAAAGAGGTGGTTGCTCTACCTAAAGTTTGTAATATTTGATTATAATATTAGATCTTCACTACACAATCACGCAAAAACTCACTGACAATTAATCAACATTGACCTATAGTTTGAAAATTCTCCACGTTTATTAGGCCTTGATTAGTTATTAGAAAGTAGGACAACCTAATGCAAATATTTAACATCGAAAGAAACATAGTACGACTTTTCCTTTATAGCACGCATAACCTTGATTTCCTACATTATCTCAATACAGTATTTTCATAAATAAAAAAAAAAGAAGACAGGAAGAAAGGATAATACTATGTGTTTCATTTAAGTAAAGATCTGGAAAGATTATTTGTCGTTTTAATTATCCTTCTATAAATAATCAGATGTACTGCAAACTAGAGTTGTCTAAACTATATATATATACAAGGAGCGAGAGAATCAATTTTAATCTTATGTGAAGGGTTGCTTGCTTAAGTTGCTTATAAATCATTAAAATTTTTGGCATAAGTATATCATTAAATCCATCGTCAAGAACGCTATATAGGACATGATGTGATCAAAATGAAAATACACTGATTCATTGCACGGAAAAGCTTATGAAGATAGAATCTGTTCTGTTGACATATGATCACAAAAAAGAAAAAAAAAATATGGCAACCATTTACTAAAATAATGAAACTGCTTGTGGATCACTTAGTTACAACAACTAGCAAGACCCAAAACAACATGTTAATTAAATAAAAAAAAACGGTCCAAATAGCATTGCACATATAATCTATCAGAAGAAATTTAAACAAAAAAAGAACGAAAACGATGTCGACAAACTTTTTTCATATTCACTTAATTTCAACCTCTGCAAGTAGCAAACCCGGTTTATTAAACTTTAATTAACCTTCCTGCAATCCATCCGTATTTCTCCATCGGTTCCAATCAAGGGACTCAAAGCCCCCATTCGAATCATAGCGACGCCAAAATCTTCCCAAAAAGCCTTTGAATTTTGGCTATAGTACTTCACAAGCCCGTCACTGCCGCTCCCGTCACCTTTGTACAGTTGTTGATCGGAATGAAGCAAACCTTTCCTTTGCAACAACCAATCATAATACACCGTGTCAAATTTTGCCGGTGTACCATCCAGTTGTGCGAGATTGTCATCTCCATCACCACTTTCTGATGGACAGATGTATTTCAGCGAGGTAGCCTGGCTGTCTTCGAGAGTCCAAGTCTCATTGTACAGCCTGGCCCTGAAGTTGGTGCACCTAGCGAAACCAAGTGTGTGGGCTCCAGAAAGGAGGACTAGATCTTGTATAGTGAGACCGTGTGATACAAAACTGGAGACAAGTCCCGAGAAGTCAAGAGTTGGTGCAGGGATGCTGTTGTTGGCTGCAGCTTGGCTAGCTGTTCTGGCATCCCTGCGGCCTAGATGTACCTCGTATGATGGTCCACCTAGCTGAATATATGGTAATTATTATGAAGAATTGGTTAGAAACTTTTTGTACCAACACATGTTGAGATAACTAAAAAGAAGAACCAAATATTACAAAGTTCTAATATGATATATTTTTTTTTTTTGGGGGGGGGGGGGATTGAAAATTAAAAAGTTTAGATTTTTTCCTTTTTTCACTTGATTTTTCCTTTCTTCTATTAATTAGCTTAGTAGAGTTTTAAAAGGTTATTAGAACCTAGAAGTGAAAACAGAATGATGGATATCTTTGTTGTTTGATTATTTAAAATGGAATTGGTCAAACTAACTAAGTACTTTTAAATGAGAGCAAGAAGCAGAGTAAATGCGTGTTGAGTGAGTTCACTGTAGAAAGGGATGTAAGACATTGTAAAAACTTTAATTATGTGCTTTATATAATGTAATGGCTAGCGATTTAGTTTTCATATGTACTTTCTGTTGTCATAGAATCTATACAACTTCAGCTATTAAAGTAAAAGAAATAAAAAAGAAAGTACTTACAGCAACAACAGAGTCACGAGCTGCCACGGCCACGATATCAGCGCAAGAGACTACATTTCCTCTACAAACATAGTAGAGTGCAGATTTTATCCTGTCAATCACCTCAAAACCCCTCAAAGAGTTCATATTTGGTGCTGCATTTTTCTCCCCAATGAATGTATCGGTGTCATCTAACAAGACAGAAGCATCACAACCCTACAACAAGTATTTACTCATAATCATTCACAAGTCATATGCACAAAATCAAATATAAGCTCATAGAGGTACCGACTACTTCTTATGTACAGCACACTGTGAGAAACCAGAACATGAAAAAACAGTCCTGATATATAGAAATTAACAGAACAATTTTGAGTGCAGAAGCTAGGTTATGTGTGCTTACATTGACAAAGCAGTCATGGAAATGTAGCCTGAGAAGCGATGCGCCCATTCGTGCTTCTTGTTTGATCGCATCTTCTACTATTGACTTGATGACAGGTAGAGCTTGTGGACACACCTTGTCATAGAAATGAGGATCAAGTTGCCCCTTTGCTAGCACTCCAAAGGAAGCGACAAGCAAAAGGAGATGTGTAGACAGAAAGCTAAGAGCTATCGCCATCTGTATGAAAAGTTGCACTTAACAGATCAGAAATCAATGTTTAATTGTTCAGTGTAGAGACTGTGTTAAGATGGGTATATATAGCTAGGTGTGATGCTTTGTTGAGTTGAGATACTTTGTCGGGACACATCTAGTAGTAGTGCGCAAGTCATGCCTTGACTTGGCACTTGGCATCAGCATGCATTCTGTCAAACAATTAGGTAAGAAAAATGTCCTGAGGCACATGTAAAATTTATTGAAGTTTGCAAAATTGATATGAGCATGACCGAAGTTTCTTTTAAAAATGGGTTTGAAACCAATTAAGATCCCCATCAGTTTAGTTGTTAAACTACAAGAGATTTTCATCAGTTTACTAATAAGAAGTGATAATACAAGAAAATCTTACACTGCTTCCTGATCAGAAGGCAATGTCATTTATTTTATTCTTAATTACTTTTGACAAACAAAGAACATGTTATTATTAGGATAATTTCCCGTGACAATAAAATCTCTACTGGGGTTTTTATGCAGGTGGGGTTTAATTTTATTTCTTTTTGAAATCATTTTGAAATTTTGCGTTTTGACGATGTATATTAAAATTGCCTATTTAGATCACAAGGTTGAGCAATCAGGCAGGCGCGATTTGACCACCTGCACTAGAACTTTCGTTGTCATGCATAACATAAAAATGAAGTACAATATAATCTGCTTACCAAACTAAAACTAACGAGTTTCGAAATGACTAACTAAATATTTAGTTTTTTGAAGATTGTAAAATAATTATTGCAACGTCTCCGAAGCCCGGTCCCCACAAGTGCCAACTGCTACGTGCCAAGAAATAATTTGGATGTGTTCAATGTAATGGGCTTAATATTAAAAGCGGCCGACAGCTTACTTCTGATAACTTTTGGTGGTACTGATACTCTAAACCGAATTATAGAGAATTTTGGGCCTTTTAAGGCTTCTTTTTTAACTGGACTACCAAAAGAAACGGTGTACATTTTTGGATGTAAGGTAATTAACTTAAAGACCACGTAGAAAAGGGCCCAATTTTAACTTTCACATTTGAGGAAGCATTTTCCCTGTTGTATTTTGTGTAGCGAGTCATAACTTTGTCATAGGCTTATAGCCAAGATGCACACTGGGAACACCAACAGAAATCAAACACGCCACTCTTGTATTTTCCATGAAGTTGTTATAGCTTGAAGTGGTCTTATCTGGATTCTAGTAGCAAGTCTCGGGAACTCAATTTTGAAACTTCTCAAACAATACTACGAGTTAAGACCGAGTAATGTATATCCAGAAATGTTCACAGCATCAATATTTGACTTGAGAGCCAGTTACACTGATATGGGGTACTTTCTCCATGCGACCAATTAATAAATCATTGAGGAAAGCAATTTTTATTGACAAAGTGGTATTTTCCAGCCTTCCCCAAGCTGGTGATATTGAAATATTAACAACCCACATATCCTTTTACTAAGTTCTCCAAAAGAAAATTATAAACACGGAAATATGAAACCTCATAGGATCCTATATATACTTCCATCAACCATTCTCCATTACCTCGTATCTCAACACCAACAAAAATACACACGCATTCAAATTACAAAATATCATGGCACTTTTAGCTCTTGTTGCTATTCTTTTTTGTCTGGGGACAAGCACCAATGCACAACTCTCCGCTAGTTACTACTCATATACATGCCCAAATCTCTCATCAACAGTACAATCAGTCTTACAATCTGCCATCTCACAAGATGCACGTGTCGGCGCCACTCTAGTTCGTCTCTTCTACCACGACTGCTTCGTCAATGTATGACTACAGAAATTCAGATTTAATGTTTAATTTTTTTTTTTCATTTTTTTCCCCCTCATTAGTAACTGCAGTTTCTAATTTTTTGCAAATCTCCAGTAACTGAAATTGAAACCACGATGTAAAAAATTAATCATATTGTAATAATGTCCGAATATATGAATTACACAGATGCCGCATTGGGCGATTGATTACTTCACAATTTTAACTTTTCATTGCTTTAAAATTATTACATATAGGGGTGTGATGGATCAATATTGTTAGATGATACATCAACATTTACTGGCGAGAAAACCGCAGGGCCAAACAAGGATTCCCTGACAACAAAGGTCTTCCAAGTTGTTGACGATATTAAGACTGCAGTTGAGAATGCTTGTTCTGGTGTTGTGTCATGCGCGGACATAGTGGCACTAGCAGCAATGGATTCTGTGTCAATTGTAAGTGGATTCAGGCTTGTACAAACTTAAAAATGATCAATCAATTGGTGATCCAAATATAGTCTGTTATTATATATAAGAATATATAATGGGATTTATTGAACGAGTTATATTGTAAGACTACGACCCTTATGCATTATGATTGGAGTACACTGTTGTTGAGCACTGTTAATATCCTGAATGTCTAAAAAGTACTAAATGAGGAGCTTTATGGTGTAACATGCAGCTTGGGGGACCTAGCTGGGATGTTAAACTAGGGAGGCGTGACTCGACAACAGCGAGTTTCTCGGGGGCAAATAGTAACATTCCTGGCCCCTCCTCAAGCCTTCAAAATCTCATCTCAAGCTTCAATAGTCAAGGCCTCTCTGCTAATGAAATGGTTGCACTCTCAGGTACTCAAAAAATCTCACTCAAAATTGGAAAAGGTTATTACAGTTCAAGTTGACAAATCAATATACTAAATTTTTTTCGTGTTCATATTGGATTTTTTAAATATTTCTGTTCAAATCGGAAGTTGAGAAAAATGTTTGTGATGTTGACAACGTGTAAATTTATCTTGAAATGGTAACCGATATAGTGTTTTTCGGCCATATATATTTGACTGATTCTGCACTGTACTTTCTATGTTTGTATTTATTAATTATATTTACAGAACTAAATGAACTTTTTTTCCATCCAACAGGAGCACATACAATCGGTCAAGCAAGGTGTATCACTTTTCGTTCACATATTTACAGTGACACCAACATTTACGGTTCCTTCGCCAGTCAACTGCAATCAAACTGCCCGAGCACCTCAGGTTCTGGGGATGACAATTTATCACCTCTGGATCTCCAAACTCCCACCAGATTCGACAACAATTACTACAAAAATCTTCAAAAATTCGAAGGCCTTCTGCACTCAGACCAGGAGTTATATAACAATGGTTCAACTGATTCTCTTGTTGCGACATATAGTAATGATGCCAGCAGATTCAGCTCAGATTTTGCAGCAGCTATGATTAAACTGGGGGATATCAGCCCACTCACAGGTTCACAAGGAGAGATCAGAAAGAATTGCAGAATTGTCAATTAACTTAGTATTTTTTTTTTTTTTTTTTTGAAGGTTGGTTTGAAGCCAACAATTTTGTTATAAAAAATTAGAAAATAAATGCTCTCTCCGTGAATCAAACCAAGGATCACTTGATTGGCGGAATAGAGCCAAACCACTGGGTCGAACAATCCAATGTTCACTTAGTATTTTTATTTTTTTTTATTATGGTTTATAAGATTATATTTGTTTTAATAGTGTATGAGAATAAAGAGACACTCAAAAAATTACTGTTGCTACAATTTTTTAACTCTTTGTAATAAAATTCCTTCATGATATTTTTCCGTTGTATCTGGTTGAAATTTCCCTCACTTTCTAGGTAGTTATATTGTCATAAGGCGAGATTGGCCCGAATATTATTCTTGAGCGCATTAGCTATTAGAAGCTTTATATCATTTAGATCACAGAGGAGAAAATTCAAAAAAAAAAAAAAAAAAAACATGTAAAAGGAAAGAAAACAAGAGAAGTGAACCTTCCTCGCTTTTGCTAAATGCTAACAGCGACCAACCCCGTCATAATGCACCATGTAAAAGTAAAAACTAAACATTAACTGACCACGCAAAGTACAGATGCATTAAGTCAAATATATAGAATATCCTAAATATATATGATATATCAACAAAAATTTTAAAAAGAAAATGATACCAAAGCAATACGAGATGTCAGACTAGAACTAAAAAATAATCTTCAGAAAGAACGCAAGCAACAGTGAACAGAAAATTTTCTGGTGCACAAAGTAAGCCTTATATAAGAATAAGAGCCCAAAGCCATCAGCCCGTTAGAGGCCTCTATCCGGTTTTCGGATCAACAAAGAGCGGAGCAAAGCAAGCGCTCGTTTAGTCCCACAAGAGACGCATCTCCGCCTCAGACGCAGCGCTACCTTATAAAGACGAACGGAAGGTGCAGTAGCAACTCATACCTTTCTCGGCCTTTTGGCTAAGATCAAGTGTAGTATCTGTTCTTATCAGTTTAATATCTGATATGTGGGCCATGTGCTCACAACGATATTAAATTTATTTTTTGTGGGGGAGGGTCCACCACAGTAGCTTGCTACTGGGGCCCTCGAGCGTCGCCCTTGCGCTGCACTACTGCATGGGCCTGGCGCGCCCCAACCAATTCAAAACTAAAATTTGAGAAATTATAATCTAATTAATAGTCTGGGATAGCGTAGCAGTTTTGGTAATGTGCTTTTATTGGTTTTTTGCCCATGAGGTGTTTGTAAAAATGCTCAACTGTCATGGTGAGATTATATTATACATTATACATATACATACATACAGATATAAAGATCGAAAGATCGGCAGGTATGAGATGCACGTGCGCCCCTTCATTTACTGTAGTAAGCACAGTAAATAAATCTTGACCGTTAGTTTCTACTGGTTGATCTGGGCCGCGCGATTGGTTTTACGAATGGTAGAAGTATTATCAGTTTTGTCGCAAACAGTGCTGCTCAGCTCCCTTTCTTAGAAAGGGGAGCTGCTAATTGCAAATTATAGGCTTCATAGTTCATTCCAGAAATTAGGTGTGTGTCGCATTGTGGTTGAGGGAATAGTCAGATTAGAAATTATGCTCATAGTTTTAGGTTTACAATCAAGTGATCGGAATTATCGGATTAGAAATTGTGCTCATAATTTACTTCAGAGAATGCTCAGATTACAAATTATGCTAATAATTTTAGGTTTACAATCAAGTGGTTGGAATTGTCGAGTTACAAATTGTGCTCATAATTTTAGGTTTACAATAGAGTTATCGTCAAATATAAAAATAGGCGGCAGTTTTAGCGTCTTTTTTTGTGTCATTTTTTGTCCTTCCTCACCTTTCTTTTTTGGATTCTCAATCTCTTCCTTATTTGGTTAACTGTTCTCTTTTCTTTTTTTTGTTTATTGAGGTGTTTATCTTACTACGAGTATCAAGGAGCTCACACCGCTGGCTGTGGATTTTCTGATTGTGCAGGTCAGAACCTCTCTTTTATGGTTTGTTATGGTTTATCTGTCTGTTGCTGGTACTGGTCATGATCTCTTTGGTTTGTTAAATTAAGAACTGTTCGAAAAGCAGGCTGTGGTTAGCTGTTTTTGCTGTTGATGGTTCTAGGCTGTCAACCTGATGAATTAATTGTGGGATTTTTGTTGTTGCTTACCTTTCTGTTTCTTTGTTTTCCATCTCTCCTTTCTTATGGTTGGTTCTGAATGCCTTACCTTTTTATTTGTGTTAAGGGGTTCACTTTCCTGGCAGCATCAAGGAACAAGCATTGCTGTCTGTTGATTGCTACTTGCACAGGTCAGAATTTCTTTTTTATGGTTTATTATGGCCAGGCTGTTTGTCATTGGTGTGGTTTGTCATTTCTAACGTTGGTAGTTGGGTTTGCTTAGTTGTTACAAGCTTTTCTGTCTTTTGGGGTATACTAAATGTGTTTTCAGACTATAACAAATGTGTTTTGTGCACATCGTTGTGTCTGTAAAGCTTTCGGGCCACTTTTTCGTTGTTGTTCGCAGTAGGTTGTTCTCCTTGCACAAGGCAAGTCAACAGCCGTCTCTTAATTTTCATGGCTGATATTTTAATCTGGTTCTAACATCTTATAGAGACCTTATCATGGGAGATATGGTTGTCTCATTCCGAAACGAGACTATGTGTGCGGTTTCAAAAAAATAACAGAATAAGAGAGATAAATAAAAAATGGCTGATGCCCCTGATCTTTTTTTTGTCTTTTGTTATTCTACAGGCTCTTACATTTTTCACTGTCTGTTGGGTTGCTTTCAGCTGATAGCTAGGTCCTTTTTGCTTTCCTGTCCAAAATATAAAGTCCAGTATGAATAGAGCAAAAGTAAAGGGCAAATAAATCTTACCGCTGGAGGTTTATATTTTTTTGCCCTTTACATTCTTTTCTGAGCAATCTTCATTAGCTAATCTCACACAAAAATCTTACCACTGGAGGTTTACATTTTTTTGGCCTGTACTTTTGCTTACAGTGAAGAACTATGTTAGTAGCAATTAATCAATTTAAATTTGTGACAGGTAACAGGTTACAACAATAGATGAGGTGGAAAAAAAAAATCAAAGTAGCCAATCCAATCAGGTATAGTTTATTACAGCTTGGCATTAAAAGATAGCATGTGCGTAAATTGAGGTTACTGGTATATAGATATATGTATAATGTTTCTGATAATTTTCCACAAGTACCTCAAAGATACTATTATGATTTTAAGTATTTGATCTAAGTACTTATAAATTTTACAAATATTCTTCCATGAGTTTTATATATTGATTTTTCTGAATATTTTAAGTGAAGCATGAGATCCTATACATCAACCATTTCCAAATTACCGTCATATTCCAATAAAGAGATCATTTCCATTTTTACCCCCAGTACATCTATGCTTATCTATTTTGCCTTGACTTATCTCAGAATGAAGCTTTGAACTTTGGTAATTCAATTAAACCATTGTCTATTGAATGCGAGCTATATTGGTTCCTTCTGTGTTATGTTGATCTCTTCCAGAAAGACTATAAAGTGTGTTTCATTTTCATGTGACATTTATTTTTTAAACTTCATAAGTTTCAATTTGATGTTCACTGAAATTGTGGACTAAATTTTTAATAATATTACTAAGGATCATTTCTGGATATATCTACAAATGAACAAGATGTTATATGCATTCAACTGATACGTGTACTTCCTTTCGTTTTTTTTTTTTCACAGATCATTCAACCTAAATCTTAACTATTTAGGTGATGGACATCAAGAAAGTAAACTAAAGAAGCAAAAGGTACTTTTTTATCATTTTTTTTATTTTTCAACAGTGATTGAAATGATCTGGCAAGCTTTCATGATTGTTCTTTGCTGGTATTTTTACGGTTTTACATATCATAGATTTTGATCACATAGGCCTTCGAAAATAAGTTTTCATAATGCTATAAGGAGAAATCATGCATCTTACTATCTAATAAAAAGAAATTGAAGGGTCTTTAGATTAGAACTTAATATGACTGGATAAGAACATTGTCAGAAAATAAAGTGTATTAATGCCTTATAAATGACTCCATTGTATCAGTTATTACAAAGTTTTTGGGTTCTGCATCCATTTTGCTTGGCATAAGGACAAAACAAGGAAAATAAACAATTTCCTTTTATCGTTTTACTTGCAGAATAGGCAAAGAAGGAGCAATGATTTCTTGATTTGCACTATTGTGATCATCTGTTCTGATGCGATATTTTTTAGGAGTTTCCTCTTTTTTTTTTCTTCTACAAATAAGTAGGGATTCCTTTTAGCCGGTATTATATGAAAGTTAGTTTTCGAGAGTGTTGATTTTTCATTTCTGTAATACGAGGGCTTGAGATTACTGTCAAGATTCTTTTATAGCCGGTTTTTAGTTCTTTTAACATCTATATTGTTTTGATTTTATCACTTAAATTTTTTTCAGCTAGGAGCATACTATCAAGATTCAGGTTATGTTATTCATGCGAAATTTTCTCAAGTATTTATAAAAATGCAGAGGATATAGTTATCATCGGCAAAAATGACAAATAATTAAGCAAAAACCACCATCATTTCATAGTGCGCAATAATATCACTCCACATAATGAATGTTTATCATCTCAGTCTCATGCATCGTTGATAGAAAATTAATATTAATTTATTGGTATCATTACATCTAAATTTGATAAAAATATTCACATACACTTCTTTTTTTATTTAACGCTTACTTACATAATTTTTAAAATACCTTCATTTATTTCTAATAACACCATTTGGTTTCTCTCCGCGATAATTTCAACACCATAATCTGACAAAGGGCTCCTAAATATTCTGGCAAAAACAAAAAAAAACAAAAAAAACAAAATTTATGTCATCCACGGTAAAATACGAATAAAATGAGATGGGCCAATTATAAAAATATTCATCTCAGCCGGTGTGAGAAGCACGTGAGTTACTATGATTAGCACAATAACTCGCGTGGATCTTCTGTGACCGGTCGGATGGATTTTTTGCGGTCTAGATTTTATGTGGCAATTTCCGTATAATATTTCAATAATATTTCGGTAGTATTTAAATAGTATAATATTTCTGTGGTTGCTCATTTCATTAAGAAACCATTTAATAACATATTCGTATAGGAATGAATCTCGCTAGATCAACACTAGTAAACAATGGAGAAGGCATGAATGATTGTCTACCAACAGCTTTCTCGGCTTTGTCGCACGTTTAGCACGATTTGGTAAGCACTTCACAGGTTCCACAGTCAATGCAAGGCCATTCTGGCCATTCACAGGTTCCGCAGCATAATTTTGGTTGTGTTGAAGTCTTTTACCTATTCTTCATGTACCGCTTGTACCTAATACTTTTTTTTTATGCAATTTTCCCATCGACACTTTGCCGACTAGTCATCAAAGAAATAATTATGCATGCTAAATTTTTTAATTTGAATAATGGTGCTCTGATTGAACGAGAGGAATCTTAACATGAAATAGGATTTACCAGAACACCAAATCCTCTTATGAGCAATGTTTTGTAAATCGGACCGAACCGGACTATTGAACCAGTTGGGTCGAGAATCGGAACCTGTATGTTTACCGGTTCAACTGTGCTTAGACTGACGAACCGGCCCACCTAGTAGCCTCTCCGATTCACCCTCCAATCCGGTTTTCAAAACATTGTTTATGAAAAGATGAGCAAAGGCCTAAGACTGGATATGATGGGACTTCAGAGAAGAATTTTTGCACCGCCAATTCCTTCATATAATTTTTACTCATCCTCTCCTTAATCCGATCAGAAGATTTAAACTTCACAATCCTCTATATTCTTTTTTTCTTTCTACTGAATTGTATTCATCTCTTGTTGATAGTTACAACTTACAAATATTCATTTTATTTGCAACAAATAATTATGATTTTTCGGTGCTTTTTAATTCGTCAGATTCTCTGCTGGTGCAGGCTATTTATTTTGTAATAGATAATTAAAAATTTTAATTTGCGATATAATTTTGATTTTGGCTGATGTAATCTTCTTCTTTCTTCAATAAAATCTTGTTTTCATTGGCATTTTGCCAATAGGCCCTCAAAAAGAATAGTCATGATTAAGGGGTAAAAGAGGTTACAACGAACTACCGTAAAAAAAATTTGTATCACGGAGGAGGGAACAGAAAAGAGAAAAGAAAAAGGGAGGCGCAGAAATCTCTGTAAGCTCTAAAGCGACGAGTCGTTGGCTTCTACCTGCAGGACTACCATTAACTATTATAAGTTCCTAATTAAAAAGTTAATTGATTACATAGATTAAAGTTAAGATACGGTCAAATGTAATTTTAAAAGTCGGTAGTTGGTACACATAAGACATAATTACAAAACAACTTGTTAGTTACTATTAAAAGTTTCTCTAGTATATTTTAAATACTCTTAAAACTTGAAACAACTTGATGATAAATTTTACCGACTGACCAGTATGTTTACATTTTACTTTTATTTTAGAAATTTATTCTGAAAAAAAAATTATTTTTAATAAGTGCTAAGAATTAGTCGTTGAAATTTGTTGAAATTAAAAGCCTCCCTTGATTCCTTACAAACTTTAATAAAGAAAAACGTGGCTTAAAGCGTTGGTCAAAACTCCCCACGATCATTAATGTTAGTAAAGATTGGCAAAAAAGAGAAAAATTAGTGGGCAGTAAATAATGTTTTTTTACCGCGGACCTTACTTTAACCTGGGTTTAACACGCTACCCAACGGCCTCTTTTGTCTCTCGTGCTGTGCGCGTGCGGGACCCCTCCCCACGTCATTTATTGCATTTGTACTATTTCATATCCCAACGGGTCTCTTTGTCTCTCTGACTAATCGTACTTCCAAGTCGTGCGTTTTGCTAAATTCACGTCAAATTTACTAATTTTCACGCTAAGTGGCACGGAATGAACGAGAGAAGAACGCCTATTAGGCGTGTGATTCAAAAAAAATCAGCGTGCTTATATTATAGTCAACGGCAACCTCCGTCCCTTAACGGCTACCGCCGCTAACGGCTATTTCTAAAAGAAAATTGACAATTATTCGTCCGTTAAATTAAAATATGAAATAACACTCGGTGTATGATCATTGTACTACAAAGGCCGCGGTGTCTCTCGTTTAAGACAATACACCAGGTGCATTCAGAAATTATAACGTTACTTTCCCTCCTTTAACCTTTCGTTTCTATTTGAGCAATATCGAGGTTTCTCTCTTTATCCCTAAAACCCTATTAACCCCAACAAAAAATCCCAAAAAAGAGCTAATAAAAAGAGAAAAAAGAGAAATTGATAGAGTGGAAGAGAAAGGAACAAAGCCAAAAGAATTTTTCTATGGAAGAAACTCTAATCGAGGCTCCAGTTTGTAATGGTGGTGGCGCTCCGCCGCCTGAAACCCTACCTGCGCCGACTGAAACCGTAGCGCCGCTGTGTGAAACCCTAGCTCCTGAGTGTGAGGAGGTTAGGGTTAACGGAAGGGTGGAGATTGACACGTCAGCGCCTTTCGAGTCCGTGAAGGAGGCTGTTGATCGATTTGGAGGGAGTGCTGTGTGGAATTCCCAGCTTAAACAGCTTTTATTTTCTAAGGTACTTTTTACATTTTCATTTTACTTCTATTTTACGGCCTCATTTTTGTTTATACTTTCAGTTGGTGGCTTGTTAATCAGTATTTATAGCGGCAATCATTATTTCAATACCCAATTTGGAATGGATAAAGTTAATAGTTTAGTACTTTAGTTGAAAAATTGTATGCAAGCACCCAAAGCACAGAGAGATTACAATCCAACAATGATTTAAAAGTTTGCAATTTACAGCTAATTTATTGGTACTCGCACTGAGAGGGTTGCAAAATCAATTCACTTTGGAATTATTGTTGCAAATTATCGCAACTGTTTCATGTTAGACCAGTGAAAACTTGTTCTGGAAACAGGAATTCTTCCTGGTCTTTTGGAAATCTTCAGTTGAGATATGCAGCGCCAGTGCGCCACTGTGCTTCATAATAAAATATCAGCCTAAACAATTCCGAAATTAAACTGAATTTGGTTTGTTCTCTTTGTTTGAATAGAAAAAGGAGCAAGGACCTGAGAATTTGGAGGTCTCCATTCTGCATGATGAAACATCACAACTAGAGAAGGAACTAATAATTAAAGAAAGAGAAACACTTGAAGTCCTAAAAGAGCTTGAGTCGGCCAAGAAAATTGTTGCAGATTTGAAATCCAAAATCCAGAAAGAAACATCATGTGAAGAACCAAATCCTAGAAAGGTACACCCCTTAAATGAATCTGAACCCGAATCAGTCCCGCAAGATGTGCAATGCTCAAATGTACTAAATGAACTCAAAAAAGCCAAAATGAACCTAAATCAGACAACCTCTGACCTAGCATCTATTCGCACCTCAATTGATTTTCTAAACAGCAGCATTGAAAGAGAGAAAATCCTGTTGGAGAAAACAAAAGACAAGCTATCTAACAATACAACCATGATCTCATCCCTTGAAAAAGAACTTAACATAGCAACTGAGAAGCTCAAACTTCTCAGCAATCAGAAAGGAGATGAAAAGAATAATGATGATGAGAAGTCTCTAGATTCTTCCAAAGAGATAAACGAGATGACCTTAGAAATTGATAGGATAAAGGAGGTGACAAACTCAGCTCGATCTGAGATAGTGCATCTGACAGCTGAGATTGAACAAACAAAGGCTAGCATAAAAACAGCTGAGATAAGGTGTCTCGCTGCTAGAAAAATGGAAGAGGCAGCAAAGGAAGCTGAGGCTGTAGCATTAACTGAAATTAAGGCATTGCTCAGCACTGATAATTTAGAAACCATAGATGAAGGTGTAACCCTGACTTTGGAGGAATATGACATTTTAAACCAGAAAGCACAAGAGGCTTTGGAAGGTTCAAAGAAGAAAGTCGAAGCTGCCATGTGTGAGGTCGACGAGGCGAACAGATCAAAAATAGAGTCTCTGAAGAAGCTTGAAGAAGCCCGGTTAGAGGCTAAGGCAAGCCGTCAAGCCCTAGAAGAAGCCCTAAAACGGGTTGAGGCAGCCAATGAGGGAAAGATTGCTGTGGAAGAAAGCCTCCAGAATTGGCATTGTCAGAAAAAGGTCTCACATGGGTTTCACAGTGAGGATAAATTCAAGAAACATGGAGCATACCATGGTAAAAGGGATTTCAAGTCTAAGGTGGCAGATGTAAACGAGTCGGGCATGGACAGTGATGAGGGTGAACCTACTCTGTCGATCGGACAGATACTGAGCATGAAGTTAACCGGTCCAGATGTCTATGGCAAACTGGTTTGGGAGAGGCGGCCGGAGAGCCCCAAGGTATCTCTTGGTCAGATGCTCAATAAGAAACAACGGTACGAGTCACAATCACATGGTGCAGACAAAAAGAGAAAGAAATTCGGCTTCGTTGGTGCTGGTTTCTCAGTTTTGTTGGCGAAGCATCAGAGGAGCAAGAAAAAGAGACCATCATTGGGTTAATTGATTTAGACTGTTATCCTGTGGATTATATGGCATTAATTGATTTAGATTGTTAGCTGTGGTATGTATTAATTGATCTAGATTATTTATTAGCTTTGGATTAGATGGTATTTGTAGAAGAACTTGTTACTTTAGCTTACTATCGTAGCATGTAAAATTGGTGCTTGTGGTATGGAGTAAATTTTGTGTCTTCATTGACCCTAACCTGAAGGATATGGAGTAAATTTTGTCTTCATTGACCCTAACCTGAAGGGTTAAATATAACGTGCTGGTTCTAACCCATCTTACTTGTTTTCTCATAATACTTATAACATGCTGTTTGGATGTAAGTATAAGCACGTGTTATAAGTACAAGAAGATACCATGGAATTTATTTTTGATTTAGACTGTTATCCTGTGGATTATATGGCATTAATTGATTTAGATTGTTAGCTGTGGTATGTATTAATTGATCTAGATTATTTATTAGCTTTGGATTAGATGGTATTTGTAGAAGAACTTGTTACTTTAGCTTACTATCGTAGCATGTAAAATTGGTGCTTGTGGTATGGAGTAAATTTTGTGTCTTCATTGACCCTAACCTGAAGGATATGGAGTAAATTTTGTCTTCATTGACCCTAACCTGAAGGGTTAAATATAACGTGCTGGTTCTAACCCATCTTACTTGTTTTCTCATAATACTTATAACATGCTGTTTGGATGTAAGTATAAGCACGTGTTATAAGTACAAGAAGATACCATGGAATTTATTTTTGTTTCGTTTCCGAAAACTAATGGATTTTCTCCACACTTTCATTAAAATCAGAAGCAAAGAGTTTATTACATCCTAGTATGCGCACAAGCAATCTAAAGCTAAACTGATATCTATGTACCAGAAACCCTACGCCCTTCTTCCAACCAATTTAGTAACCCATATCAACCTGAATTTATTTTACAAAGAATCTCATAAATGCTAAAAAATCAAACAACGGAATTTATTTTCGTTAGATATTTGCAAACATTTTCACCAGGGGAGATTTTCTATGAAAAAAGCTAGCTCGATTCTTTTTCCTTTTCTACTCTGTCGATCAGGCAGATACTGAGCATGAAGTTAACTGGTCCAAATGTGTACGGCCAATTAGTTTGGGAGAGGCAGCCGGAGAGCCCCAAGGTATCTCTTGGTCAGATGCTGAATAGGAAACTGTGGAATGAGTCGCACTCACATGGTGCAGACAAGAAGAGAAAAAAGTTCGGCTTCCTTGGTGCTAGCTTCTCAGTTTTGTTGGCGAAGCATCACAGGAGTAAAACGAAGAGACCATCATTGGGTTAATTGATTAAGATTGTTACCTGTGGTATGGTATTAATTGATTTAGATCGTTACCTGTAGATTAGATGGTATTGTAGAAGAACTTTTTTCTTTAGCTTACCATCATAGAATGTAAAATTTTGTTTTTTTCATTGGCCCTACCAGAAGGGTTATATATGATGTATTGTAGGTTCATTACTGGTTCTGATGCATCTTGTTTTGTCGCAATACCTATAACATGCTGTTTTAAGTGTAAATAAGCACGTTTTAGAAGTACAAAAAGGTACCATGGAAATTATTTTTGTTAGAAGTTTGAAAAGATTTTAATTAAAGGGGATTAATCCCTGAGCAAAGCTGGTTCGACTCTTTTCCTTTTCTTCCACGGAGCACAAAATTGATAAATTTATTCGAAGTAAAATAAGATATAAATACACTGGACAAAGTACGACTGCTCTTATTATGGAGTTCAAATGATGGATATTGAAGGCCCTCTAATTGGGCTGGGCCTCAAAAAAAAAATAACGAAAAGAATCATTTCTGTTTAATAAATAACCATCAACATGACAAAAGCGTCGATATGTCCGAGTGGTTAAGGAGACAGACTTGAAATCTGTTGGGCTTCGCCCGCGCAGGTTCGAACCCTGCTGTCGACGATTCTTTTTTTATTTTTCCGCATTTTTTGTATCTCTTAAATTTTTCCCAGCTGAAAAGAATATACAGGCTGTTGTGCGCCTATCGCATACGTCTTTCTTTTTCTAAAGTATATAAACTAATCCATTCATGCTAAGGTCAAAAGTGTAAAGCAAATATAATTATATTTAGACTCAATTCTTTTTTCCCAGAGTCTATGACTTATTCTTTTTTCCCAGAATCTTCTGTTGGATATTCATGATAGTTAGCTGTGGACCTGTGGTAATTATTATCGCATTCATATATGAATGGATTTACTTAGCTGTTCAACCGCCTATGGCTAGAAATTTTTACGCATTTAAATGTGAAAGCAACTCATTTGATTCATTATTTACCACAAAAAGAAAATGTATGTGTATTAAATTATTAATTCAAAATTTCAAGTTGGAAGGTTACCCGATGAACAAGTCCCACCCGAAAAGAACGACAGAATTAATTTCATCGTTTTGGGTGAGAGGAGAGTACTAAATTAATATGCATTTAATATGACTTTTCATGACTGTTCATAATTACCAATCATTTGGGATAATTACAAGTAATAGTTAGGCTAGGGGCGATGATGAATCAGGACAATTCTGTATTTAAAAAAAAAAAAAAATAGTAAGCACTAAGTAGTTAAAATCATGACTTCATCGGATCTTTTTTATACAGATCAATCTTATCTGATCTACATAAATTTAAAACCTAATGATTGATTTCTTAAAAAAAAAAATTGAAGATAATAAAATTTCATTCCTCTTTTCATTCAAATAAACCATCAACATGTAAAATCGACAAAGCGACTCCGTTGTGTCAAATTATTTTCCAATCTGATTCAGATTCTCGCCAAGGATCATTAAATTTTAAATTGTATCCGACCTAATTTCTTATCAGTTTAATACGAATCAAACCAGGTCAAATTAACACCGGCGAGAAAAACGATTTAAATTCTGAAACTTGGAGTTTATGAAACAATAATTGAACTAAAATAATGCTGAAAACAAGACAAATTGTTATTTTCTCAAGATGTCGCTGTGCCATATTATCGTCATCAAATTTCTAATATTTTGCACCAGTGATAACCTAAAATAAGACTCAATTAGAGCCAATCATGCAGAATCATTGCCTCATTTACTTTTTTTCTCAAGTCCTGCCAAAGAGCTTCATTGCAATTATTAGAACCTCAGAAAATCTCTTTAGCAACAACCCATTTACCAAGTAGCTATCCCTGTGCAATTCAAAGATCCCAAATCCCTAAATGGTGATTTCGACTTCCAATGGTACGAATAGGTTAAATCTGGACCGTCAGTTTTACGAAGAACGGATTTTAGTTTGAATATGACATTATATGGGTTGGGTCAGATTTTTTTTTTTTTTTTAAACTGTTCCTCTGTTGGGTATTCACTTTGACGGATTTAAAATCAGTGAATATGTGTTCTAAAATCATACACTTTAATTTATACCATTTATATGAAATCTTTATTTATATTTAAATACATCATTTTTTAACCACGTTAAAATATGAGAATAATTGTATTATTGAGCTCCATAATTATAATTTATATTATAGATATAATCATATATATTAATATCGACGTTTGGAATACTCCTTGTAGTCCATTAAAATTTTTCTAGCTCCGTCTATGGACTGACATAGTACATATATCTAGATACATTCGGGCATAATGTGATTACATGATAAATGTTGTGTTGATATGTCTACGTGTCGTGCTTTTTTTAACGTGTCATGCTTATAGATTGGATTTTTTTTTTTTTGGCACGAAACGGTACGGTACAACATGACCAAGGCCCAAAAAAAAGGGACATAATTCGAAACATTTTATATATCATTTTTTTCTGAATTAAAAAAAAATAGAAATTGGTTTTCGTAAGTTACACTGAAAACAACAAAAACAATTTCAAACTTTCATCTTATACTTATGAATTTAATATATTTTTTTTCCATATATTAACCATTTTTTTCTTGCGTGTTTTTATTTTTATACTTCAGATCAAGCTTTTAAATTTCACCGAAATGACGGATTTTCGGAGCAAAACGCATCAACGTTACAACAACAAAGCACGAAAGAAGGGTAGCGTTATAACTCCGAAATATCGGCGATATAACATAATTTTTTTGCATTTGACGGCGAAAAAACGAATGGGTCATGTAACTTACAAAAAAAAATTTTTTGCTAAATACAAATTCATACAAAAGTCCTAATTTATTTAGTTTTTTATACTTTGATTTTGTCTATTTTGATTTTTAACTTGTTAATTTTTTTTATTTTAAAGTTCCAAGTAATTTATAAGATAGACTAGATGAATAATTATTTTTTTATATACCGTTTTTTCTCCGTTATATCACCGATATAACACTGAATCGCTAAATCAACTATGTACCGTCATACCGCAAAAATCGCTAAATCAACAGAATATGTACTTGATATGTCCTTGGACGAATCATGTTCATAGCTCATTTTTTTTTTTTTAAAATGACACAAAACAATTATAAACATTTACCGGTTGAATGAAATTAATATGTGTGCCTGGCACGTACAAGCACGACACAAACAGTGCGCTGAAACACACTAGCTGCAACTTAGCTCATGTTGCACATGATTGAGGCATGTGCCACACCGGAGAGGTTACAATGGTACAATTTCATTTTCAGTCTTTTTCAATCCTACTATATAGAGTGTTCTTGCAAACGTAAATCATGCTTCCACATTTAAATAAGCAGAAGGTAAGACGCAATCTGCAAAAGAGACAATAAGTCCAAACTAAGCAGAGGAATATTATTAATGCTGCCGAACTCTCCACAAATTGTTCACATTTGATCCCAAATTTAGGTGATACAATGTTACCGTTTTGACCCGCACTTGGCAGAGAATTTCAAAGCAATGAAAAGCTCTTAAATCCGACTAAATGCCACGTCAGATTAAGTGCAAATGGAAATTAAGGTAACTTTTAGAATGCTAAACATCAATTTTAAGTGACGTCAGAACAAGCGAAACCACCCAGTTGGTTGGGTTCAATAAAAAAAAAAAAAATTATATTCATCGCAACCTACGTGTCCTCCTACAAAAATTGTTTGGCTCTTTTCTTTTAAAATTGGATGGAAAGCAACATTTCTTTTTATGATTCTAGCTAGGAAGACAAAAGAAGTTTATTGCGTTAGGACCAATAATTGAGGTTTTTATTTTATAAATAAGGACCAATAATTGAGTTATTTCAGTACTTTTTGTTAAGATACTCCTCTAAACTTGGCTTGTGTGGTATTTATAATTGTATAAACTCGGTTTGGAATTCGTTCTCGTGTGAATATATGGTAAATTGGTAATACATTTATATTTTCATTTTAGAAGGAATAGGTATTTAAGTTATAGAAGTTAAACCTATAAGTATATTGATGAGTTATCTTGATATTCAGGTTGCGCTGGTCGGATGGACATGGAGCAATATATTATATACTGTGCAATTCAAGAAAAATAAACACCAATAAATAATATTACAAATGTAAAAGACGAGAAATGTAAATATCACAAAAGAAAATGAGGTAGACTAAAAGCAGCCGCGACTGACGGATGAGTCCGTCAACCGCGGTTATATCTCAATTTTTGAAGTTCTAACAGCCGATCTGAACCGCTCAATACGTTCTCCATATTAAAATCTCGTTAGAGACCAAATTTTACATTTTTCTGAATTTTCTTAGTATTTTTTGGTATTTTACAAAATTCTTAATCTAAAGAATTCTGGACCCTTCAATAACAACGATTTTTAAAAATCTCAAAAAAATAGTAATAAAATTTAGAAAAATATAAAATTTGGTTTCCAATGAGATTTCAATATGGAGAATGTATTGACCAATTCGGATCGGCCATTAGGATCTCAAAAGATATAATCGCGGTTGACGGGCTCATCCGTCAGTCGCGGCTGATTTTAGTCTACCTCAAAGAAAATTATATACCTATTTTACGCGTAAAATGGAGAATGTCCCTAAAATCTTCTCAATTCGCAATCTATTCTTCGAATTTTTAAATTCGGATCATGTATATCAACTGGGGATAGTTGTCTTAGTCAATAGCTTTAACAATAAATTAAATCTACAAATTCAAGTTTATAAAATATAGACAGATTTTACTAATGATTTCCAAAAAAAAAAAATTACATCGTTTCATCTGCCCGTAGGAAATAAAATCCCAAAAAATAATATTACATCTGTAAACCATGACATAACATAGAGAAAATATTAAATTTAATAACTTATTTATTACGAGGGTTGAAGTCTTAACCATTTGCTGCGTTAAAATATTTAGACCAATGTGCTGATGTAGGTGTGCATCACGTAATACCTTTGAAAATTTTAAATACTCTGAGCTGTGCAATTAAAACTTTAATTGTTTATATTTGAAATTGTAAATTGCAAGATAAAATAATAGAGAGCCATGGAATCTTGTGGGACCAGCCAATCTAAATATTTTATATCCGCAAATCCTTAATTCAACCCTGGCCTACAGTATGCTCTAATGCTGCTCACCACATCACTCCTGATCACATTTACACAGGTGTCAAGCAATTGAAATTTCGGAAATAAATTTGACAGCGTCGAAAAGTCACAATCCACACTGTATGTACAGCGTGCACCACGTCGCGAGAGATCTTTCCTGTAGAAGACCGTGAAACGTAAGATCAAGAATCAACGGTCGGATTTGTATCACTTGTTCGAGAATCGTCGAGGAGAAACATCCAACCATCACATTTTTGTTGAAACTTGAAAGCGAGTTAAGGATCTAAACTGATTTTCGCCTTTTGTTTGCTTTCGCCTCCGGCAAGGATGACAGGGATTAGAATCCAAAAACAACAAAATATGAACAGGAATTTGATGACGAAATCAGTCAAAATGATTAAAATCTGAAATTGTTAGGTTATTTCATATGCTTTTGAAAATATTTTTGTCCCTCGTTAAGTATTGTCAAAATATTAAATTGTAATACATAATCTTTCTGAATAATTAGATAACATATTATAATTTAAACTTTTAGTTGACGCTTCCATCAGTTCCCAGAATTCTAAGACAAATTTTTGTTATATAGTAAGTAAGTTTGTTGTCGGTATAACTTTACTGATTATAATTACATCAAAATATATCATTATTTTTTAAGTAAGATTATGTTTTTAGCACGGTTAAGTAAGTTTATATATATTTTTTTTAAATAAAAGAGGAGGGAACCCACCCTGTTTCATCATAAAAGAAACAAGTCCCAATACTTAAAAAAATAAAAAAAAAAAAGAAAGAAAAAAGAAGAGTTTCCAATACATCAAACGCAGATCATTCTCAAAACCATAACCTCTAAAAGCCTAAATAGGAAATAGCCTTCCCTGGGATGTAAGTTTATGTCAATATAATATATAGTTAATTATGATTACGTCAAAATACATACAATATATAAATAGTTGTTATTTACTTGTTTTCTCACAAAATCTAAATTCGCAGGTCAATGGATTTTGGCGTCTGCTTGCCGCGATTTGCAGAGTATATGAGAATAAACTAAAAGAAGGGAAAAAGAAACAGCCTACAAATTAAGGAGCTTTGACAATGAAAAATGCATGTCAAAATGTTTACATAATAAATTATTGATAGATTTCAAAAGAAGGTTTTCTTCTCACGCGCGAAATTTTTTTTTTTATTGCAAATTGGTTGCCAAAAACAAATTCCATTCCTTTTTTGAGAGTTCATTTAACCGAAAATACATCTCCCCTTATAAACACACGGATCCAAGAGGGATTACACACTAGATCTAACGTGTAAATAACTATTTGTGTCGTTCAATCGATTTAATCCGTGGTTGGATATCAATCCCTAGACTAAGCAACAATTTGTTTTGGTTTCCCGTCTAATAAAGAAAAAAATTGAGCAACATAATTGCATGTCTCGCTGGTAGATTGAGCAGCAATATATCTTTATGGTCTAACATTATTTTCTTTTTTTTTTCCTACAAGGACATCTTTTGCTAGTTTTTTATTAAAACATTTAGACTTTCTGCAAAAAATACTATAGTCAAATCGATATGGACGGAGGGTTCCATCAAATATGACTTCATCTCAAATTTTAAAGTTAAAATGATCAATCCTAACCGTTCAATGTGATCTTCATATTGAAATCTCTTCGTTGACCAATTTTTTAAAAAAAAAAATTAGAAAATTTTCGATTTAATTAATTATGAACCTTCCAACGAAAATAGGTTAAAAAAAACAACTTCAAAATTTTGAAAAATTAAAATATAAAATTTGGCGGTAAGAAGATTTCAATATGAAATGAACTTTGAGCATTTGCATCGGCTCGAACTTTTGAATTTGAAATCGAATAAGATTTGACGAAGTGATACATCAAATGGCTTTAATAGCAGCATTTCTCTTTTTTTTTTCGCCATCATTATTATACATACAAGCATTGTTTTCTCTTTTTTACGTCATTATTATACATACAAGTATTGTTTTGATTAGCACCTGCTATATTTAGTTTTTTTTTTTTTCATCCTTGAACGTCAAAGATATTTTTTTAAAATAATATGTGAATACAGTTGTATTTCCTAACTGTGGCTATCATAGAATTGGTTCTCAATTCAAACAGTGGTCCAATAACTTTTTATGAAAACAGAGAGCTAGGTCAAAACTTTCATTAATACCTTTTAATCGACTGTTCAGTTTTAATATGACCCAGAGAGATATGTACTATATCTAAACACTTCTTCGTTTAATGATATCCCTCCCTGTCACACAGATAATCGTTGTTACCCTCTATTTTGTCTTTCTCGAACAATCACGTACTTCGTATTAGAATTAATGTATATGTGGAGGTTAGTTTTTTCTAATTAGAATTACAAGCTACTATTAAAGGTTTAAAACCTAAACTACAATCTCTTTGCCACAGTTCACTAGCTAATTGTTATTCAAAATATCACTGACAGAAAAAGTTTAATCTAAAAAATATTTAAGATGCTCGATCAGTGTTTGAATTATTTTACAGCTGCATTGCAAAGTAATAAATCATAAATATCACAAATTTATTATTTTTGAGGACGCTAAAATCTCTTTAGCGATTAATTACATGCTAAGAGCTCGCAATAAATAATATTTCGTTTAACAAGTGAGACTGCATTTAAATTCGACGAATCATTCAGGTTACATCGTTGTTTTTCTATTAAAAACGGCCGGAAGTGAAATAATTAATAGTGCTAAAATTGTATTGGGCAATATGAAGGAGATGTACCCATCAAGTATAATATAAAAGATAATAGAAAATAGAAAATAGAAAGCGCATAACGCAAACAATTAAGTAACTTAAATAAGTCGCACTAGGTTCCAATAAGTTATACCTTGCTTGACTCCTGGTTGGCAGGAGCAGGAGTGAGTTTAGAAGAAAAAACATCTTACTCCAAAAAGAAAAATGTTGGTGGGGAAGAAGGATAGAAGGTTCGTAATTTAATTTATCAGCACGTGGCGAAACGGGATTAACACGGGTAATTACCGGACAAGCGCGAGGTTATCGATCGCTCTGCGCTGTCTCAAGTCCAAACACGACTCATACACATATTGAATTCAAATTTTGTCTGATCCGGATCCGAATCCATTTTTAAAAATTTTCAAAAATATATATTCTCAAAAAATTGAGGACTATTCAGATGTAAATTCGTATTAAAGTTGTTCATGATTCAAGTACGAAATCTTATCAGGTATTATTTTTATAATAAAATTTGAATCAAATTCGAATTATATTTTGACTCTGTTAGCTAGACTATTTAAATGACTAAACATGTACATTCGTAAATGGAGAATATTTCTAATATAAATATTATATTTCCCGTTTTAATATATATTTTAAATTTAAAATCAAACGTCTTTATTTATAATTAAACTTCTCCGAACATGTGTGATGTGATGTATGTGGCAAGTGATGAATTAGTTTGAACACTAATGACCATGAACTTAAGAGATTATCAAGTAATTAGTTGCAAACAAAGGATTAAAACTATTGATCTTGTTTAATACAACTGAGTGTTTTCATTCCAAATTTCTATTTGATGATCTTACTTGGTATAAATTTAAACAATTAAAATTTGTTGAATAAAGACGCCAATATAATATAATTTGTTTTATAACTTCCCGTGAGAAATTTGGAACAAAAAAAAAAACACTATGCTCGTATAGAGGTTAAGATTAGCAACTCGAGTTTACAAGCTTGTTTTGGTAAGACCGTAAGAGTATAACCTTAGATGAAATCTTACTCGATATATTTGCTACATAAAATATTTGGTGATGTTTTACTATATTTCTTTTAGATGTTATTTATAAGTCTTCAACAAATCGATTCCAAAAAAGTGAATAATTTTAAATGTTATTACAATAATTAGCTTAAAATGTAATGTCGATAAGGTGGATAAATTTTGAAGTTCCATATGTAGATTCAATTAATTACAAAATACATTTTGGAAATTCACGTAATGATTATTATTATTAATTCGAATTAAATTATAAGAGCCCTTCTTTAGCACGAAAAGAACGTGAAATTGATACTGGTACCTACCAGTCTGTGATGAATATGACTCTGACACTACAACTTGATTTTTTTCCTTTTTATCGGTCATTGACTACAGAAAAATACAAGTATCATATCAGTAAAAAATTGTCATTTTTCGACAACTTGTCGATCTAAAACATACCCAAAAAAAAATGAAAACTGCACAAATAACTCAGACAATTTTTTTTTAAATAAAAATGACCCAAAAAAAATGCTTCTCACGAGATCGTGTTACACAATGTTATGACACGTGCTAAACTAAAAAAAAAAAGACTAAGTCCGGAGGATCAATCTCAGAAGATCAGCATTTGCACATCCAAAGTAATTTTGTTCTCTGAAAAACTTTGTCTATAATGCGCCAACACTAAATGTTATCGATGTTATCGGTCGATCGTCTCCACTTGCCTACGGGCTTTTCATAAAAAAATAAATAAATAAAATAATTCGTCTCCACTTGTGTAAATTTTATCGCTTCAGAATTGAATTAAATAAAAAAATTAAATAATTAATTCCCACCAATGCCAATAATTGATATCGTTACACGTTGCTAGCGGTTATTTGTCTCAGAGGTGTAAACTTATTTTTTATGTTAAGTGTGAAAAATGTGAAAAAAAATATTAAAATAACCAATAGATAAACAAATGAACCTCGATATTTTTTTCTATATTGATAAAATAAATAAATCTCAACTGCACAAATTTTATTGGATGGAAGTTAAAATCCACTTGTACTAAAATTTTGCTCACAAATAGAATTGAGTCTACTCTCGAGCCTAACTAATCAAGTTCGATCATTAAATGCATCCTTAATATCAAATGAAAATTATTTATAGCACAATCCGAATGGTCAAATTGAGTGTCCATTCACCCAACACAAAGTTAGACGTAATATTTATTGTATTTTGAACCAGTCATCGACCACTTGTTGCAAGCACTTGCATTATAAAGAAAGTTACCTTTCCGAAAATAGAAAAGGCAATTATAAACAACACAAGCAACATATTGTCCTTGCTTTAATAGAGTATAAGAAAGAATTTCACTTTGTAAATAAGGATCAAATTTTTGTAGCAATTAATTTAGAACTTTATTATTCTAATTTCTGACCGTGTGAGTGAGATGTGTGTTTCCGAGTATGTATTCACTATTCAAGAGAAAGAAGTGACCGATATACTCGTGGAATATTAAAATTATTTTACTTTATATAGATCTATATATCTTTCCAAAACCAAAAAAAAATATTTGAAACTTGAAACATATTATGATATTTTGGCTAAATGTATAGATGTTTAGATTCAAATATTCAAATTTCGGTATTTTATTTCACCCGGCATTGGAACACATATCCTTTACCCAATCAATTTAAATCAACGCATATAAATTTCTCTTTACCTACAAAAATTGAAAAAAAAAGAACTTTTTTTTTTATATAAAACTCAGATATAGAAGAAATTCAAACTACATTGGTTTGACAAGGCTAAGTTTATCCGATATATAGATATATAAGGATGTGTAATTTTTTTAAGATATAACTTTAAATTAGTATACAAAACGACACATCTATTTGGTATATCACTTTTATTATTTTTTTAATTAAAATAATACATATATTTTTTACAGATAAAATAAAAAAAAATATAAACTACATAACTTAATGATATCTGTTAGTAGCAATATATATTATTTCCTGAACATATATGTATAGAGACTATCAAATATTAAAACTAAATTAAAAGTATATGCTTTTTATTTGAAGTCATTCATTTATGAGATACGAATCAGTCAGTAGAAATTATCTCTCTTTCCCATCGAGCGAAATTAAATTCAACAATTTTAGATAAACAACGGAGCCATTGCTGCATTAGACTCTCACATTTAAATTAAAAATCTATTTAAGTTAAACCATTCATACACAGATACACGAAAAAAAATCTATTATTTCTCGGATACACAAGTCAAACTATTTTTTTTTAAAAAAAAATAATTCTACTGTATCCAATGTTTTGCTATATCCAAGTGAAATTTTCAAAACTATTGCTCAAATAAAAACTTACTATTTGTAATGGATGACCTGTGAAATTTTAAATTTACTTAATTTTAACATTCAGCGATCGCAACCAAATAATAAATAACACATTCATAAATGTAATTTCTTTAACTCCTACGGGATAAAATTTTCTTTTGAAAAAAGATCACCCTTAAAATAACTGAATACATCCTACCGATACGATTTCACATGTACAGGATGGACAGTGACATAAAATTTAAACCAATTTCAAAAACAGACATAAAATGTTAAACGACCAATTATATCACCTGCTATTGCTGCCAAGTTTCACAATCGTTTGTGCCTATTTGGAACCGTGCAACTCCAAATACGCCGCTTGTACATCACATGCTTCCCCAAGCAACCCATACCGCTCATTAAACTCTCTCTCCATTGGCCTGCTCATGCAAGACCACTATAAAAAACACACATTCGCAGTTCCACCAGACCCCAACTCGCGAGCACCAACCGTTTATATCCGAGTCACCGAGTGGGCCGTGTGTACCTTCTCATACGCCACCTCAAATAAATCCTCTCCCAATATTCCTTCCAAGAAACCACCACTCAACACACTTGTATTAGTACCAATACAAACACCTATCCAATCTGAAATTTAGAAACTACATAACACCCGTGTCTCTCGGCGCCTGACATCATTGCTCCACCATGGAAACCGAGAGTCCAAACATATCCCTCCCAAGCACCAGCTCAGTTACGAGCGCCAGTACTGGTCGGGTTGTCTTCGGCCGGTACGAGATCGGTCGGCTTCTCGGTCGAGGCGGCTCTGCTAAGGTCTATCTAGCACGTGATCTCCAATCAAACTGTCATGTTGCGTTGAAGTTATTCTCAAAATCAACAAAGGCTCCTGCCGGTACCACCATAGCGGTACGGGAGATTTCCTTAATGCGTAAGCTCCGGCACAAGCACGTGCTTCGTTTGATCGAGGTTCTCGCATCACGGTCAAAAATATATCTGAGTCTCGAATTGGCTCGTGGCGGTGAGCTGTTTACGCGGGTTGAGTCGCGCGGGAAGTTTCCTGAGGAGACAGCTAGGAAGTACTTCAGGCAGTTGATGTCGGCTGTCCGATATTGCCACTCACGAGGTGTCTTTCATAGAGATTTGAAGCCTGAAAACATCCTTTTGGACGAAAACGGTGACTTGAAAATCGCAGACTTCGGGCTCGGCGCGTTATCGGGTGGGACCAACCCTGACGGGTTGTTCCATACTCTATGTGGGACCCCTGCTTATGTGGCACCTGAGGTTCTTGCAAAGAAAGCGTATGATGCTTCAAAGGTAGACGTTTGGTCGTGCGGTGTGATTCTGTTTGTCCTCACTGCCGGTTATTTGCCGTTTAACCACCCGAATTTGATGACCATGTACAGAAAGATTTACCGGAGTGAGTTCCGGTTCCCTAGGTGGGTTTCACCGGCATTGCGGAGCTTAATTTGTAGAATGTTGGATCCAAACCCGGAGACCCGAATCACAGTTGAAGGTACTGATGGTATAACCAGCCACCCGTGGTTTTTGAGCGGCATTGATGCCGCTGAATGGACGGCTGAGATGCGATCACACGAAGACATGTTTAAATTTGAAGATAAGTCGGATGACGAAAAGCGAGCGTTGAATGCTTTTGACATAATTTCCTTCTCTGCCGGGTGTGATCTGTCACCGATTTTTGACCCGGCTGTCTCGGTCCGGGAACGGTTTTTCATGGCTGAACCGGCTGAGACAGTACTGAAACGGGTCGAAGACGCAGTTGAAGGGGAGGGTATGAGGCTGAGGAGCAGTGGAGAAGATGAGTCAAAGGGGGTCCTAATAGAAGGGCAAAATGGTAATTTCGTGGCAAGCGTTGAGATTTGTTGTGCTAGTTATGGTTTGTCCATGGTGGAAGTGATTAAAGGAGATGGAACCAGTGAAAAGTTGTTCTGGAAAGAGAAGCTCGGACCGGCGCTGAACCGGCCGGTTTGAATAGAGCAGCAAGTAGGTACGGCATGGGAGAAGATGATTATTTCCAAAAAATAATTTGGATTTTTTTCATTTTTTTTTCATAGTGCCATGTGGCGCTAGTTTTTTTTTTTGAATTACTGTGGCGCTAGTTGTAGTTAGGAAGGATTAAACGCCGGAATTTGTACAGAGGTGAGAGGAAATAATCACATCAATTAGAGAGGTTTGATCCTCTTAAACATAGTTATTATACAAGGTTACTTTATTTTCAAATAGTCTTTTCTACTAATCATATATTTTGGTTTGGTACCAAAAAACAGTTTATTATTTATTTGATGGGACATTGAGATGATCATGAGCTGGATCATGATGTTGGTTAAGGAACTAGAAAGTGACTAGAAGTTTCAATTCTTTCCAAATAAGTGTAATTATAACTATTGGGGACAAACCAGAATAAAGTAACCAGCATATTGGCAAATTTTGAGGATAAGAAAATATAAAAACAAAACAAAAGGAAAAGGACATTCCAGGTTATTCTCCCTAATTCGGGATATTCGTGTTGGTTTATGCTTAATCATTCATAAAGCGGACGACAAGGGAAATATTTTGGGGCTTTTGTGGTTTTTGATAAGCACATGGGTTGATAAGCGACCCATAGTCCATAGAGTATCATAGATAACCCCCGTTATATTCCCAGATAAATTATTCTTGTCTTATTTGTCAGACTAAAAACGATTACTTACCATTAGTAAAATAATATATTATTTGTCTTATATATTTTTACACTGTCAGCATTAAAGCTGATACTAATACATGTAGTTAATATGTTTTGCTAGAAAAACGAAAATTTATCCATGAAAAAAAAAATACATATAAGTGTGATCGATGAAAATAACAAAACAAAAGAAAGATATTGTCATTTTGTGCGCACACGAGTTTTATGTCTTGTAAGTGACTGTGTAATACTTTTTGTGGCTAGAGTCAATTTAGCCCCACTTTAGATTGAATGGGATTTGATATAAAAAAAAAATAATCTAATGTCAGGTGAATTTCAATTCTTCTTTGCTGAATTTTTAAAACTCTTCTTCCTTTTTCCCGAATTGGGTGAAATTGAGAAGCCACAAACTCCTGTCATTAGTAAAGACGTTACTGATACCATCAGTAGAAAATTATCGTTATTAAATAATAAAAGAAATTTCTTCTACCGTGTGGTTAAACTTTCACACTAGATTGAACCGCAAAAGGTTTTAAAGAGGACTGTTGCTATTAGTTAGTTTTCTTGTCCAAAACATTTTATAATGGTTTGTGCAAATTTTAATTTATGTATTTTCTTTTACAAGGTCATATATATGAAAATAAACATTTGTTTTAAAACAGAAGTAGGCCCCGTGAGTTGTAGTTGAGCTATCTTAACAATCAACTAACACTTGTATGAGACTTGAGAGGTGTACTGATTTTGCTTTTACGCACAAATCAAGTTCATAACTTTTTTTTTTTTTTTTTTTTTTTGAAAATGAATCAAGTTCATAACTTCATGTACTGTCTGGACCACAATTGACAGCCTAACTAATATAATGCCATATCTTTTTCTTTTTCTTTTTTTGGGGCCCTTTTGCACGTCATTTAGGGCAACCACAGTACGTTTGAAAGAGAAATTCCAATGCAATACATATATACGCGGAATAGACAATAAAATCATTACAGTATATAATTAATATATCCGCGTTTTCATTTTTTTTTCTACGTACGCATTCTCGAAAGGTGCGTTTTTTTTTGTGTTGAAATAGAATGGGGATTCGTCTATAACGGCTCTAATTCTCTAAAACAAAATGCAACTTGTAGCAGATATTTATTTTGATTTAATTTGAAAGCACCCGGATGTTGTCAGCTGATTTTGAAAATTCTCATATAGTTATTGCAAAATCATAATGAGAGTATTTTCTTATTCACATCCACCACATCAAAAGATTCATATTACAGTCTGATGCTATCAGATTATTTAATTTAGCGTGACAGGCCGCGCCATATAAGCAACAAAAAGAAATAGAGAAAATGACTAGTAACATTTTACGAGTCACAATCTTTTTTCTGTACATCAAAGACATCAGAGAGATTCATGTTTAACAAATGGACATCGATTGCGTTTGGAACTTAATATATCTTGAGAAAAAGTATCCCAACATTGCAATAATTGAAATAAAATAATAAATGCGACAGAGCCATGATGTAATTTACATATCACAACTTGCAAAGCAACACAAGAATCATCCCCTATTATTATTTGTTTAAACCTAGAAAATGCGAATCTATTTCCCTGGTATTTTTAAAAAAATTGACTGTCTTATATTTTAGAAAATATTGTAAAAGAAAATAATTACTGGAGCATGGAGGCTGGGTCTGAAACAAAATTCAAAACAATATATTATCCATACGCCAAAGGCTGTGATATCAGAGCCTGGCAGCAAAAAAAATTAATAATAATAATAACAATAATAATAATAATAATAATAATAATAATAATAATAATAATAATAATAATAATAATAATAATCCAGACTAAACATCAGAGCTACGGGTTCTATGAATTACTGCAACTTAAACCTATTTCTTTTAAATAATTTTCTTAATAAGAGTATTAAACTATTATTTATAAATATCACAGTTTTCTTTTCAATACACACCAAATTATAATAAACAGGTAATTTACTAATTTGAGCTGACAAGTAATTCTAATCTGTTTTAATATCGTCAGTTTCTCCGTAATTAATTATTTCACAGATTGGTTTCAACAATTATGTGACAGTAGCACAACAGCTCAATTGCGGTGATATACAGTAAATAATATCCGGGGGCCTATGCAAATGCGGACAAAAACATGAACTCAGAAAATCGGGTCAAAGAATGTGCAAGTGAAAATAAAAGGGGAACGTTTTCTCAGTTAATATTATATAGCAACTAGTCTTTCTGTAACTAATGATCAGGAATCATGACATTCCATTGATAACATGGCGTTTCAGCAACATTTTGTGTTACTTTAGTGAGAAAAAAAATGATTAATCATCTTACTCACTCATAGATGATGAGATAATTAATTAATGGGAACAACCCAGCATGGAATGGAATGGGATTGTGGGCAAGTGGAAATATAATTCTTGTATTACAGCCAAATGTCAAAATATGCCGACTAAATTTGAGTTTGGGGTGGACCACTTAGGGTGGACCACTTGATTAATGTATTCTTGTATATAGTACAGATGAATTTATGCCTGCCAACCCATGAGGAGTTGAATTTAATCTGATTTGGTGCCAATTTAATTATTGAAGTGAAAGATGCCAACACCGGAGGCACATGCACTGATAAGGTGAGCATCCCTAAATGAACATGTATGTGATCTGATACCTAGCCTATGCGATTCACATGTTTTCGTCGAAGGTATATATGTAAAATGGAATATTCAAACGGGGTCCAGCGCCAGCGGTAAAGAAAATATATGGACAACATGTTGACAACCTCAACTTAGAATTGATTAGAATCCGAAATTTTTCAATAGAGTTATTGAAGTAACTAATCAAAAAGTAAATAATTAATTTTATATTAATATCAGCATAATTATCATATTATAAAAATGTGAACTTGTGTTTAAATCCTCCCTCCCATGATATCAATCGCAGATTTCCGATCAAAAGAAGGCGTAGATGATTAATCGGTGTCAAATCGGTCATAATACTACTATATAATTAAGATGTTTAATGAAAGTAAACATTGATGATGTACAAAATAAGATTAAGAAAAAAATAACAAATATAATAAATTCTCAACCTACAACCAACGGACTTTTCATACATTTAATATTTGAGAGATTTTTTTTGGAGTAGTGGTAAGACCCGTCTGCTAGAATAATAAAAATATTAGGAAGAGTATAAATGATGTCTTTGTATTTGGTGCGATTTCCGGGTTCTTTCTGTTGGATAATGATAGTTTGACTCTGGACACCATACAGAATACTATTTCAACATTATATTAAATAAATGCAAGTTATCTACTTACTTTTTTTAGAACGGTGTAAATAATACTCGGTCTTGTAGTTGGGTTAGTCGAATTGACGGGACCCTGATCTGGTGTTGCGCTACACGCCGTGTAGCGCACCCACGAGCCGTTCGATTTTGATCGGGCGGTTCATTTTTTTCGGGCCTAGAAATCTGATTACTTTCACGGGGCTCTCTTATCCATCAGATCAAAATCGGACGGTCCGTGTGTGCGCTACACCGTGTGTAGCGCAACACAGGATTTGAATTCGAATTGACGACGTGCCTGGCTCTAAATCTCCAATAGACCGTTGGATTGACTGGAGTAGCCTATAGCATTAATGGCGTCGCAGCACGAATCTTGAAGCGTTGAATGCTGGATCGGAACCAAGCGGCGTGGAGGAAGATTTCAATCCTATCTGTCTCACGCGTGATTTGGTCGAGATTCGTCGAGAGAAGCACAGCTATCACAGAAAAATCAAAATAAAATAAAGCATTTTTAGGTAAAGCTGCTTGCTTAATTCTATGATGTATGGTGTCTGGATGTACCTTTGGGTCTTAGGTTTGTACGGTTCATTAAAACTCGACCTGGGTCTTAGTTCGTTGATTAATTAATTAACTAATTTAGGTCCGTGCAATGTGTTCTGTTTCCCTGACAAAGATCGAACTAATAATGATACGGCTTGTCCCAGTGGACGGTGGGATGGAAAAAAAGAAAAAAATAAAATAAAAAATGGATGTGTGAGTTGGTCACGGCCTTGTATCAACAAAAGAAAAAACAAAGATGAAAGAACGGACTTGTTAAGTAACTCTTATTTCTTCCTCTGTTTTACCACTTTCTTATTTTATTTTTTTTTCTTTTCCGATCAAAGCTGCCATGTAATTCGGCCTGATCAAAATCCTCTGTTTTAATCTGACATTTCATTTCGTTTCGTTTCATTCGAAAATTTTCTGATCAAAATGAACAGATTTGATGTCACTTGATAGGATATGTTATTAGCTCTAACGAAATCTTGAAAAATCAATTGAAAATTTGAAATGAAATCTTGTGAGAAAAAAAAAATATTTTGATCAAGACCTTCGTTATCGAGGTATATATGCTCGCTATACCAATTCATGACAAGAGACCATATCAACCTATATTATCTGGATATTCCATGTTTATGCCATATCCCCTGTCTTATACACCAGATACGATGCGCGACAGATTCTATTATTTTTAATGTGTTTGACTGGCGAATTTGGTAAAGATACGCCTTAAATGCGGCCGAGATACATTTTTTGAATATTAGAACTTCAAATTGCTATAACTTTTGATAGGGATGTCTGTTTGGACATATGACCACAATCCGAAAAAGCCTGAGATGAGATCTAAATGGATTTTATCCCATAATGACCATTTTCAAGACCAAAAAATGCTGCTTAAACATCCGAAATCTACTTTGAAAGTGTTGGGCTCTAAACATTATATGAAAACTATAATAATTATTTTTTATTATATACAAATTGTTTACTATACAAGTTAGTTACGAATTGCAAAAATATATATTTTTAATAAAATATATAAATTAGTTTTTTAATTACCAAATATACAAATTACAAAAATATATTATTTTAATTATTGTCTTTTTAACTAATTGTGTGTTCTGCATAAACGACAGTGCATTTTGAAATCTTCAATAAATGAATATGAAAGTTCATAACAACTGTTGGTAACTTCAAAATACATTTGGACGTGATAAAGTACGTGCATGACCGGCTTATTATTAATATACTATACATGTTTAAAGTAGACACGAGAATGTGTGCATCCGTTGGTAATAAAATTTGTATTTTTTAATAATAACCAGTTGTATTTAAAAATACATAAAATATTCGCAAAAGGTATTTAGGAAAAGAATTTATGAGAACTTTTGTGAATCCTCTTTTCTATTTTTATCATATATTTTTTACTGGACCGGTGATTTTCAAATTATGGAGATAACAGTCCAAATGAAATGGTGGATTATAGGTAGGCAGATATTAAATAATAATAATAATAATAATAATAATAGGCTCCCAGATTGTATCCAGGAACCGAGAAAATTCAAAAATGGATTCTAAGACAACAAAATTAGCAATTAACACTCTGTTCAAAGAAAATAATTGAACTAGCCGAAGTTACAGAAACGTTCACAAGTCGGTCGAGACCTATGTTGACGGCCGTTTTGATAATTTAGCCATTTAAATCCATATCTATATCTTTCTTATATGAAATTTGTAGAATTTACATTTTTTAGACAACACCAAAATTTTCTTTTATTAATTGAAAAAAAGGTCGTGCCCTTGTCCCATCAATAGTCAATTCCGTGTCCTTTCTATGGAATTCTTTTTCATAAAACTAAGGCCGCAAATGATGAAGGATCCTGATCTCGTGTTGCGCTACACGACGTGTAGCTCACTTACGAACCGTTCGATTTTGATCATACGAATCATTTTTTGACGGGCATATCAATCTAGTTACGTGTACGAAGCTTCCATATTCATCCGATTCAAATTAGACAGTCTGTGACTGCACTACACCGCATGTAGCGCAACACAGAATTTGAATTCGAAAATGACTGGCTACAAACCCAAACCGTGACACAAAAGAGCGTAGAAAAAAGAAACAATTCAGTACTGATGGGACACCAAAAAGGTTTTTTGAAGAAACATTCGTGGCACAATTACATCCAAGTGAATCGTATTAAAGGAATGTCTTTTTATTTTTATTTTTCGTTAAAGCATATTCACTATCGGAATTAAATTAAACTTCTGTAGCTGTGGTTTAGTTATTTTTCATGACAAGTCGCCCCATATTATATCAGACGACGACAAAAGATTACTGTGCTTGATGTGAGCATCCAACATAACCAATATGTTGTGCAAATTAAGTATTACTGCTACTTGTTCAAAATGTACGAGATTCAAGCAAATCAAATTCAACAACTATGGGGCCTTTCAATGCTCAAAAAAAAATAAATCAAGAAGTATATACAAATGAATAGATCTCTTGACAAAATTTTATTTGACAATAATTTTCAATAATAGTGATTGAAATAGGAATATAAATATAAATATATCGGCACATTCTATTTATTTATTGAAGATAACATGCCTTTTTCTTTTTGCAACTTAATATTTTAATAAATTATTAAAAATCATTAATATTTACTGTAATATATTTTTTTCAAAGCTAACGTATCGAATTTTACGCAGCTTAGATAGTATTTAATCTATTAAACATACAGTACAGATTAATTTAAAAAATATTTGACGAACACGATGAAACACGTGCCGAATGTCATTATCCGTCGTAGTCTTCACGTGCCTATCATATGAATTACATACAAATATTTTCAATTTTAAATTTGTAAATTATATGCATTTCTTATTATAATTGACAAGTAAAATTTACACGTTCACAAAACAAGATTTTTTAACAAAGCACCAATGAACCAGAAATGTGCAATACATTCGTCTGACGCCGATTGGTGTATACGACTATGTTTAAGTTTAAAGTTTCCTTCACATACGGGGCAAAACTTATATTAATTACCTGTTACAAATATCTGTGGTGGTAGAACACAATTTGACCCATTAGTTGCTGGAAAAACTAAGTTGATCTTTAAGGAGCGTTTCACAATACCATAAGTTCGTAGAATTTAGGAGTTATAATTAGTATATTTAGAATCAGTGTTTGAGGTTAAGTTAGTATAATTTTTAGAGGACTCTGTACTGATCATGTTGACCTCAAACTTGTTAATTGACAATTGCGAATTAACAAATCGATTTTTAAGGGAGCATTTGACAACACCATAAACACCATATATAAGTTCGCAGAGTTAGTGGTTACAATTAGTACTTTTAGAATTAGTGTTTGAGGTTAAGTTAGTTAACCTCCCATGAGTTTCTTTTCTTTTTTTTTTAACAAAAAACATAAGTTGGATTTGTCTCGGGTCCTTGTTTAAAATAGAATATACATTAATTTACTATATGTTTCGTGATGAAACAGCGAATTTTAAGAATATAATTTGATAAATATTTTAAAGAATTTATTTTTTCATGGAATGTACTTTGTTTTGTTAATGCACTTAGCATCGTAATTCTGTAATGTACGATTTCTGCTGTCAAGAGACAAGCAATCAATTACTGGCGTTTAGTGAGATATTTTACAGATGAACAACACAATATATACATAAATTTATCCAGCAATTGATGTTTGGTGAGTGAAACAATAATAATTTAGGTTTCATTCAATCTTTTTAAAGTGAGAATATTTAATTCGATATTTCCATCTCAGACAACTCAGACTTGCATGTGCCTTGCCACCTCGTAAGAAATGAAAAGAAATGCTACCGTGTGAACGGCAACAAACTAACAAACCGATAAAAAGATGTCATCTCAGAATATTGTTTTTGGATAAATAAGCCATCACCATCTTTTATCCTGATTCCTGGCACATCTCACCACACCAGCAGCACACAGGAAAAAATGAAAAGGCGTTGATCTTTTGCTCGCAGTTTTATATATCCAGCAGCGATCCTTCTTCCAGAAAGTGTTGTTTCTGTTTGACAACATGTGGAGATCAACTGCCAGAGAGTGGAAAACTTTGGCGCTGTACATATGCATGTGAATTCTGAGCTAATCGTCTCCTATTATGGGATTTATGTTTTTTTTTTTTCCTGGGAAAAATGATTTGTGCGAATTCTGCTTTAAATGTAGGAACTAAGTACAGAGCTGCCTTGGACAGCCCGGCCATCCAATCCGATCTACATAAATGCTGCTTTTAACTTTTCGTGTATATAAAATGCTGTTTTTCGCATTTTGTGTGGTCGTGTGTGCACATTAATTTACCAACGTGGTAAAAAAAAAACCGTGGCTTTCTTCGCATCGATTCAACTTTACTCAATTTGTATGATTCAGAATTTTGACCAATTCACTTCTAGTTCAAAATTATATTGCCCGGGTGGTTCGAGTTTGACTTGAAACAAACTTACAACTTCGTATATAATTATGTTGTCTAATTGTAACATTTAGTTCTTAATGTAATATATAATATTAAGTTTCTTAAATTTTTATGATAAAATTAAAAATATTACTAAGTAAATAAACATTCTATATAATAATTAATGTTACGTTCAATTATTTTAATTCATACGAACTAAATTGGAAAGCCATTATAATTGTGCCAGCAGCCTAGCACGGAACTCGAATTCCAGTTGTGTTCTTATTAGGTCGAGCTCCATAACTTAATTGAATTTCCAGTACAAACATGGTTTGATTAAATTTCCATTCAAACTAGAGCCAGGTTTGCTCGTCCGAACTTCATTTTTTGCAAACAAAGTTATTAGTTACAGGCTTATTTTCAATACCCTACCTGTTACCGAAAATTTCCAGCAATATCGGATACTGGAACAGCAGGTATCAGGTATTGAGAGTGGAAATGCCGGTAAATTTCAGGAAAATACCAGATTTCGGCCATTGGCCAGTATGGGTGCTGGTAAGGCATTGAAAACATTGGTTACAGCTTACAGGTAGAAAATTAAGTTTATTTGTGAAAATTCTAAGATAATTATCTACAAACAAAGTTGCCAAAATGTATTTACAATATACTGCACGCATCTGTATATTAATCAAATTTGAGCTATAATTCATGTGTAGATCTCCAAGACTGATACTCGTACTCCCAGTTATGTCAGATACTTGTAGTTAACAGTGCCTGTGCAAATATCCATATTGGTGCAAAGAAATTTACGCCTATTTATGAAAATATTAGCTTATATTAGACAAACAAGGTCTGTTTATGCACATACTAGTAGATACATCCACTTTTTCAGATAGCATATGCCCCATTTTATGCCTTATAATCTGACTTGGGAGGTGCTGGTTCATAGCAAAAATGAAAATGCATGATTTTTATGGTTTTTAGTACAGAATATTATCATATTATATGTATTCAAGTTTTTTGTTATCATTTGTTTTTGCTTTTGTAAGAAGGAAAACAAAAAAATAGCACAAATACACTGTTGTATAGTAAGAGCATCAGGTTCTGGATATCTTGCTATTTGCTAAGGAGTAATGGGCTTGATAACAATTGAAAACAGGCCTATACGGCAGTTATGGTTGGTTAATATCTAAAGGGCTGATGCCTCTTGGGCACGGCCCGCACGGGAAGTGTACAATTTCCATTACAGGAAATGGTTTCTAGAGTTGTACATCTGTACAAGTATGCAGCATCTAACCGAATTTTTTTTCTATTGTCAGAAAAAAGCAATATTGTGATTTCATTTTTTTAAAATTATTGATTTCACAAATTTTGAATTACTATCTGCCGGGAAATAGAAACTATGCTATATGAAAATTTGCGTACTATCCGATTGGCCTCAAAATGATAAAGTATAAAAATCATTCATTTTAAAAATTTCCAGCCCACATTTTTCTCTGTCTGAGATTACGAGGAGTTATATAAAAGAGAACAAATTTTTTTTTCATATTCCTCTCCAATCAAAGAAGCGCCTATAATGAAATAAAAGAGCAACATGTTCAGATCAGCTAAGGAAATTATGTTGATTGCTTTCTTCATTTTCTGGAGAGAACGTTGCAATAGAATTTTCAGGGAGATTTGCAAATCCTATTCTGATCTGGTAAATGAAGTTTTCCACGCATGGAATTCTTTGAGAAGAGCTTCATAGTCAAAATCGGAATTATTTATTTGTTTTATTTTATTGCCATCGGTAGCAACTAGCTGCTGAACTTCTTTTGTAAATATTTTATCATTTAATTAAAAGACAAGGGCTTGACCCTTGTTTTTGTTGGGAAATAAAAAACCTCTTAACATATTCCAACACATTTTCTTACAGCCAAAGCGTCTTCAATTCTTAATAACAAAGAAGAAAAGATTGACATAAAAATGTTCACTAGTAACACAAATTTATGTTATCCAACATTAGATCTGACAAACCGCAGGGAACATAGTGCAGTACATAAATCATAATAAGTTCTTCGATTGTAATTAGATGATTTGAAGTCTGATCCGGATAATCTGTACCGCCCAAAATTTGCGGTGTGTTTGGATGTGCGATGAATAGGCTATTCATGAATTGGAATAAGCTTTCCTCTCTCCTCTCTCCTCTCTCATCTCTCATCTTATTCCAAATAAGGGTTTAATTCCCACCATTTGGTCGAATTAGAATAAGGCATTGAATAAGCCCTTATTTGGAATAAGCCTTATTCGGAAATGTGTTTGGTTTCATCCCGAATAAGCGTTATTCGGAATATTGCTAACACTATAACACATTATGCAGGCACATGTAGATGTGTGTGTTTGGATGATAGAAGAATAGAGAATTGGAATAGGAATTGGCCCAATCCTTATTCCTTATTCTAATACCAACATTTTGTTGGTATAGGAATAAAGGCCCGAATAAGCCCAAATTTCTTATTCCTATGGTGTTTGGTTTTCACCGGAATCCCGGCCTATCCAAACACACCCCAGTACATGCTACCAAACAATTAAATGCATTTCGTGTTCCGCGACACGAAAAGACACACCAGACAAAACAGAGAAAACCCCCACGTTGATCCGACACGTTTTCTGCAGAACCCAACGGTTATTTTTTTTTTTGACATACTAGAACCCAACGGTTATAAATCAACAAAATTAGAAATTTAGAACAGTGATTTTCCACAATATTATGCTCTTTTACTTTGGCAGAATTTTTTTTTTTAATTAATCCCTGGCGCTCAATTGTTCCATCGAGAATCAAGGCCCTTGATTCAAGTGTAGGAGACTGAATTTCTGGTTCCCAAAAATTGAATAAATGCTTTCACAATTTGAAATTTCACGTCTATGAAAGGTCCATCGAAATAACAGCGGGAGACGAAATAAACAAGGTAAGAACAATGAGTCAAAATTGGTATATTAACTACTTGTTGATTATATAAAATAGTCGGATAATACGATTTTAGTTGTCCGATATATGTAATTTACGGAATTACTTTTTTAAACGAACGGTAAGATCGCGAATTGTTCTTAGTTGAGTCAATATCCACCTTACAATCGATCAGTAAGGTTAGAGTTGTTATTCTACACCATAAAATTGAATATTTATTTCAATATAAACGGTTGTCTATTTCACTTTTCCAATTAATATCTTAAAATGGCTCTAAAAAGGAGGAAATTATAAAAATTATGAGTTCTTAGCTGAATCCTATGTAGTAAACTAGTAATTCATAATAAAATGGTTAGAAAAACGATTCGAGTTGGCAGATATAAATAAATAAATAAAATTAATCAAACAAGTAGTTTTAAATTTCGTATTAAATGAATCAGATTTTGTTTACCGTGGAAAGTGCTTTCCTAAAATGTGAATTCCTTTTTTCGAATTATGACCTTTACATTTCCCGATGGCCTCCAATCAGGGTCGGATCACCTCCATCATCTAATAAAATAACCGAATCAACGTAGACCGTCGATCTATATAGAACAAACCGATAGATGTGCTCAAAACCACCTTTACGTACAACTAGAAAGGAGCCGAACCAATGTGTTCTCCAGGGCAGAGTTTCCCAATCTGTTCCCGCTCCTTTTACCTCAATCCAACCTCTCAATTTTCAAATCCCGCCTCGAATCATTTCTCCTCTCTCTCTCTCTCTCTCTCACCAAAACCCCAGATTTCAAAACTTGCAAATTTGCAATTCCGCGATCTCCCTCCTTCGAAAATGGAGACCGAACTGGCCGAAGCCGGTGGCCGACCGACTCCGGAAAGTGGTTTGACTTTCATACCTTATTCCTTATTCATTTACCATCTTTCTGTATCAATCACGCACGATCAAAATTCCAGATTTTCAGGCAAGAATAGATTAAACTGATACAACTCAGTTTATTCATAATAAACATGTATGCAAACTTGCCTGTCTGTCATAACCATTTTAACAAAGGAGATCATTTTCAACATGAAACTTTGAGTTGTAATATCTGTTCCTAAATCTACATGGTTATTGTGTAATGCATCCAAAGAGTTCCACAACATGCCATGCACAATTTAAAGTTACCAAGACCGGATCTCTATAAAAATCCACGTATCCGCACCTGTTGTTGGATTAGAATCATTCCCCGTCAGGCCTCCTGTACAAAAGTCAAGAACCGTTAAGATTTGACTAAACGGTTTCTTAAATTAATCTAACTTGAGACCCTTAGCTGTGGTCCGACTTAAGTTACCAGACTGGCTGAGTTTTCTATTTAAATTTTATAGTAATTGCTTGTGTTTTCAGTAATTTAATTATCATTTATTATTATCTTAATTTATTTTACTTTATTTTATTTTTATTTGAATTAATTCTATTTTATTTAAATTTATTTTAATTTATTTTGATTTATTTTAATTTAATTAATTATCTACTTCTTTATATTTAATTAATCAATTAATTAAATAGTTTTATATTTAAAATATTAATCTTAATATTTTTCATTATTATTAGTTAATTATTAATAATTAATCAATTTATGTTTATTTTAATTACTTTCTTTTAATATATATATTTATTATATAATTATTAGAAATTTTAAATTATCATTGAAATATAAATTCAAAATCTAGAATTATGAAATTATTAAGAATATATAGTTTACTTTAATAAATCTGATTATTAATTAGAATTGTTAACTTAAATTCTTAAGTTTAAATAAGTTTGTTTCAAATTTTCTGAACTGGGCCGACAATCCAAGTCCAACCCAACTTTTTTTTTTTTTCTCCTCAGGCCGAGCCCAAACCAACAGCCCAAATTCCGAAATTTTTTTTCTTTTTACTTCAGTCCTTTATTTTTACCATTAGGTCCTTTTTGTTCACAAACAGGTCCTTTTTATTTACAAATCAGTCCTTTTCTTTACAGTTTGATCCTTATTATTTACTTTTTAGTCCTTTTCTTTATGAACTGGTCCTTTTAATTTATTTTTCAATCCTTTTTCTTCGCACTTAGGTCCTCAGCTAGTTTTTTTTCTTGCAAAATAGCCCCTGGCACCCCCTGTCCACTGCCAGTAGCGTACCAGTTGGTACGTACTTCGTACCAAGCGCTGGTACCCGGGTCTCCAAGTGCTGCAAGAGGGTTTTCTCAACTTCCCTTAACCACCTCTAAGCCAAACAACTCAAGTTTCACTGATTTTGAATCGGATTCCTTGAGACAAAAACCGAAAACCTAAAATTCCCATTTCTAACCATTGAAATCTGTCAAACCTCCTTCCAAAACATCAATTAGACTGGATTAAATTCAGTCTTAACCTCAGTAATTACTTTAAAGCTTAATAATCCGAGATTAAGCTATAATCCTAATTTTCTACTAATTATCAAATTAACTCAATTAACTCAAATAAACTCAACAAAAGTTAGAGGTAGTAGCTATACCTTGATCTCTAGCTACTGTGGCCTATCCCTCTCCTTCCCGACCTCAATTCCTCTCTCTCTCCTTTTCTCTCTTTTTTTTTTCTCTGAAATTTCCCTCACTCGGCCAAACTCAGCAAAATAGCTAGGATCGAGTATTTATAGGCAAATCGAGCAAGAAAAGAAGGAGAAAAAAAATCGACGACGACGATTAAAACAAAATTCCCAAATTTTTTCCACACTTACCCGATGTCTCCATCGTAGCATCTCATGGCTACGATGGAAGTCGACCTTTCTCAATCGTGGCCAGCGGAGATTGGAGGGTCGCACAGAATCCCCTTCAATTTTCGTGCGAAGCGGTGCGACGAAAGAGTGGTGAGGCGAAGAAATCCGACAGAGCGGAAAGAAAGGAAGAGAAGAAGAGAAGAAGAAGGGGATCTCGCCAACTGGCTTTGTCCAGATCTTCTGTGGCGAGATTCTGTGGTCAATCGTGTGGCGACTGAAATTAATTTGATTTAAATTCTGAATTTTCTTAATATTTACTCAAATTGACAAAAGATTTTATAATAAATCAAGCTTTGATTTTACTAGAATATTTTACACTAATTATAGATTTTACACAAAGTCAAATATTTCGAATTCGGATCAATTTTTATGTTACTTTTGATTTATTTGTATGTTATTTGTATATTATAAATATTATAATTATTAAGAATTATGAATTTCTTATCAATTAATATTCCTAATAATTTTGTTAATTAACCCTAATCGAATTTAATTAGTTAAATTATTCTACTATGTTACAACAACTCTTTATAAAACCATTCTATGTTAGAAATAAGCCCTCAAAATTATTCATTACAGCCCTCAGAATTTCATTTTATTGAAAATTCATCACTGGCAGTTGCAGTACCACACCATAGGCATACCAGATCACAATCCAGCGTACCAAACACTGGTACAGAGTCACCACACGCCTTAACACACCCTATTAAATGTTCTACATATGCTAATTATGCATATGAACTGATATAAAATATCAAATTACCTCTTACATGCACTGTTGTGAGATAAAATCAACTACATAAGATTTATATCAATATACACTAAATTTTATGCCTCAGATTACTCCATAAAGCCTGATATGCACATGGGTAAATGATTCACCTTCCAATATGCATGATAATCCAAATATTTAAGTGTTATTAACTTTAGAAACTCTATAAACTACTTATATGCACTGTTTTCCATGAAAATCATAGGTATACAGATTTTTGATATCAACACATACCCTTTTATACTTAAATAAACCCATATTAACCTCACATGCTCAAAGATAAGCTTTTATTACTTATCAGAAAGTAATGTTTTTCATTATCAAGAATATAATCATAAATTCTATATCAATTACTATTCTAATGACCTCAGACTCATAGTTCCTAAATGAAATGTGACAGACACCCTACTACTCATATAATCCAGATGTATAATATACTTATATAAGATGTATACAGAGTATATAAATCATGAATACTCCTAAACACATGTCCATATGTCAATTACAGAATAACTATATAAGCAATAAATTTCATGCTTAAATGCCTCTGATATGAACTAGTGTGTAACGTCAATCAAGTAATATTCATGTCCACTGTTTATATACTCACAATATATTACTAATGTTATGATTATATGTTTTCCCCACACAGTGCAACGACCCTTTATTTATACTCAGAGCCTACTCAGCCTTAACCCACCTATTTAAATACTCTTAACTATACTTATGCCAGTTGTTCTATCAATTATGGAAATGCAAGAGAGACATATATATGATATATGTGCATAGTCAAACTAATACTAACTAATTCCACCACAGATTAGACCAACCACTGTTAGTTAACTAGTATAAGAAGAACTTATACATATGCACACGTGTTTGACCCATTAAGCTTATATCAGTAATCCCAATTTAGGCAACTCACTAATTTAACCCTACTGAACAAAATAAACCGATAGATCTTATACCTTGTTCTTGTGACTTGAGAAAACGCTTCAAAAATCTTAATCAAAGACAGCACCAAGTAAGACCCATCAAGAACAAGAACAGCTCCAAGCATCCCTGCTCCAATGCTCCCGTTTTTCCCCCTTTTCCTTCTTCTCCAACTTCCGCATTTCCCAAATCCCAGTTTGACCCCCTTTATATAAAATTACCTGGCTTGGGCAAGAGGAGAAGCGAGGGAATAACGTGGTAGTGGAGAGGAGCCAGCCACGTCGCCAATTGCGGCTTGTGGCGGTGAAATTTTACTCAAACAGAAGGAAGGGAAGATAGCTTCCTCAAGCTAGCACGAGGGGAAACAAGAGGTGCTTCTTGCTTACTGGCCAACTCAAAGGCAGCTGCATCCTCGTCCAATTACAGAGCGACAGAGAGAGGAAGTGGAAATTCAAAGAAAAAACGGAAAAGGAGGAGAAGTTGCCAGTTCGGCGGAAGAGATGAAGGAGAAGGATTTCTCTCTTTTCTCCGCATTAACTTTTATTAAATGATCTCCGGATCTTCTATGGCACAAACCACATAGCTAACCAAGTAGTGATTTACTAACAGACTATTTTGTAAATTAGCTATTTCCTTAATAATCAAATTAAGCTCACTCAGAAGTCAGATTGATGTGGCAATTATACAGATAAATTCTATAAAACACGAGGAACATTTCTATGTCCTCGGATCGGAAATTCCCGCAAGTTTTGTTGTTGCAATAATTTATTTTCTTTATTTCTTGATTATATCATTCGTATAATTTATAAAAATTATTATCAGACAAACAGGGACTTGGTTTACCATACAACAGTCACTAGTGTTACACAAGTCGTTAGTCAATTTCAGCCCATAATTACCAATGTGAACGACACAGTAGTAATTCAAAACTCGTGCAAGGATATGTCATGAACTGTTGATAGTAAATACAGTGCACTGTTCCTTCTTTTCCAGAAATTTTTAAAATAGTGAGTTCCAGTTATCCATAACAATAAAATGACAAGATTTCATTATAAACATTAGATTTTTTTTTTTTTTTTTTTGAAAAAAACTATTGGTCACCTATTCCTGGTACCTTCTTTATTTTCCCCTTAAAACTCTACATACAATCTTTCAAAAGAATAATTCGGCCTGAATTTTTTTTTTCTTCTTTTAGTATTCACTTTGGAGTAAAAAACGGATGAAAATACCAAAATTGCATGAACCAGTAAAGAAAAAATGTTTGCTAAAAGGCCGAATATTTTTAATAGCTCTTGTAAAAATAAATAAATAAAACAAGTTAACAAGTACAAAAGGACAGCTTTACTAACGGGTTGCTTCTTAACCTAAAAAAGTTGATAATGAATTAATATCTAATTAAAATTACGCGCTTAAGTACATATTCAATCGGAGTAGCCGACTGTTCAAAAGTTTGAAACGTGCAAAAAATGAGAAAAGTAGGTAACGCCAGTCAAAGGGAAAAGACATGAAAACCATGCCTCATAAAAGAACCAAAGAAAGTGCTTAGTTGTAACGTAAAGGTGATCCATCCCAGAAGCAAGAAGTTAGTATCCACTATCCAGTATGAATGTGAAACCATTATAAATTATGTTTATGGCCTTCCAAATGGAAGCCGTTTGATTAAAGTTGAACTGTCTGGATTAGATTCCTTATATGCCAGATTCTAAACTTTTAATCTACGCCGTCCGTGTTGATTCGATCTCTGCCAACCACCGCACACATTTTTGAAGCGGATGTCAATACATGTGGGTCCCAAAATTTTTTGACTTAAGATAGGACTTCTGATGGAATATAATTTATATAAATTTAAATCATGATGAATCGCCTTATTTAAAGTAACAAACCAAAGAAGCGGATGTAGTCGTCCGTTTTTAGAGTTCCTCATGTTTTGCTTGTTTGACTCATTTACTTAAAATAAAATCAAGGAGGCAAATATAGAATTCTCATATCACATAAATTAACTCACTAGGCCTTCTCTCATTTATACACTCTATCCTCCTGGAATGAATCCCCCACAGTCTGGCCGGATTGCCCGGCTTAACTCAGCTGTGGCCGGCTCGCGCATCGGCAAGTGGTTCAAACTCACTGATCGCAACACCACCTTCACTACAGAACTTCGTGCCGGCACCGCCACCTTCCTTACTATGGCATACATTCTAGCTGTAAATGCATCAATCTTGTCTGACTCCGGTGCCACTTGTACAATTTCTGATTGTATCAACCCCTCACCGACTTGCAAATTCCCTCCCAATGTCGATCCAGGCTACGAATCATGTGTGTCCAACGCACGCCACGACTTGATTGTGGCCACGGCGATAGCCTCTCTCGTCGGTTCTTTCATCATGGGTGTATTTGCTAATCTACCACTAGGACTTGCACCTGGCATGGGTGCAAATGCATATTTTGCATACTCGATTGTCGGCTTTCATGGTTCAGGTAGCCTCTCGTATGGCGATGCACTCGCAGTTGTTTTTATGGAAGGTCTGGTTTTTCTTCTTATATCTGTTTGTGGGTTCCGTGCCAAGCTTGCCAAGATGGTGCCTCAACCAGTAAGAGTGTCAGCTTCGGCCGGGATTGGTCTCTTTCTGGCATTTATTGGACTTCAGAACCAACAAGGTATGCGTTTGTACTTTTTGGCTGGTTGCATTTGCACCGGCTGATAAGCATCATTTCTTTACTCTATTTACACTTGTACACAATTAGTTTGAAGTTGGTTTTTACTTATTAATTGTTCGAATTGATATTTCCATTGTACATAACTTACCACATAGCGAGGCTTTTCTCATCATTTTGGAGAAACCGAATGGGACAGAGAGAAGTTACCCTTACTAAAGCCTCAAACTTCGTCAACACTCCTTATATTACTAGAGTTTAAAATATGAACTCAATATATTCTTCTGCTGTGACTAAAATATGAGACGAAACTTATTTTCTTAACAGGTATCGGGCTTGTCGGATACAGCCCATCAACCCTTCTTACACTTGCTGCCTGTCCTAGCTCCGACATGGTATCTGTTGCCCCAGTGCAGACGTTTTCTAATGGCACAATAGCATTAATGCCTGGTACTACCGCCTCAGGTGCCATCTATTGCCTACATGGTCACATGCAGAGCCCTACATTCTGGCTAGGCACAGTAGGCTTTCTCATAATTGCTTTCTGCCTTATCTACCGTGTCAAAGGAGCCATCATATATGGCATTATATTTGTCACAGCCATCTCATGGTTTCGGGGCACATCTGTCACTGCATTCCCAAATACCCCAGCAGGGAATGAAGCCTATAGTTACTTCAAAAATGTCGTCGATGTGCATCATATCAAGTCGACGGCCTTCGCCCTCAAATTTGGAAGCATGGGTAAAGGTCGTTTTTGGTTGGCATTTTTGACTTTTCTATATGTCGATGTACTGGACACTACCGGCACACTCTACTCCATGGCACGTTTTGCTGGGTTCGTTGATGAGAAGGGGAATTTTGAGGGGCAAACTTTTGCATTCATGTCAGATGCAACTGCTATAGTATTTGGTTCTCTTATGGGATCATCACCAGTGACGGCATTCATCGAATCTTCAACCGGCATCAGGGAAGGGGGACGAACCGGGTTGACTGCATTGACTGTTTCTGGTTGGTTTTTCCTTTCATACTTCTTTACACCCCTTCTTGCATCTATACCGGGCTGGGCAGTGGGACCGCCAATGATTGTGGTCGGAGTTTTCATGATGCGGGCAGTGACGGACGTGAGGTGGGATGACATGAAGGAGGCGGTGCCGGCTTTTCTGACATTGATTTTGATGCCACTTACGTACTCGATTGCCTATGGAGTTATTGGAGGGATTGGTGCATATATTGTGCTAAACTTGCCTGATTGGATTTGGAGTGCCTATAAGAGAATCAGTGGAGCTCGGCGTTTGCACGAGGATCATGGAGACTTAACGCATGTCATTCAAGATACAGATGACAAAGATAATGAAGTTGTTTAGTTTTTATATTTTTTTTGAAAGGATAGACTTAGTTAAAATTAGAAGAAAAGAAAGTATATATACAACATTTTCATAGAAAGTTCAGATATAGAAATTTGCTGTTTTTTAATGTTAATTTTCTTACTGAAACTAGTTAAATCGTATAGTAATTTATAACTAAAAATAGGAAATGTTAACAAGTGGCACTAAATCTTTCGACAGTTAATAATTTCCTGATCATAAACTGTTTATTTCACTGTACTTTCAATTTATTTATTTTTTTTAAAAAATGAGTAATTTCAGATGATTGTAATTAACAATATTTAGAGGGGGGAAAATCTGCATACATCGTCATTACATATAAGTTGGTCATTCACATTTTTAAGATGTACTCAACAAATCTTATTGAGTTCATTAAAAAAATATTTTGCATGCCGTACTTAGTGTTTCTATACATGAATTAGTATAATTAAATTTAATTAAAAGCTGCAAATATATTGTTGTTTTCAGGTGGACCATCACCGTGCCCGAGTAGACTTTTCATGTTCGTTTATACTGACGTGGCATTTCTTTTCTTTTTTTTTTTGGAAGCAAAACGAGGGTCAGGCCCCCATCTTTAATTATATAATATATATTAAATAAAAAGTTTACGAGAAGGTAAATTACAAAAATAAATTAAAACATATCAAAAAAAAAAAAAAGCCAAACAATTGATTTGCACCAATCTTCAGCTGGCATTAGACCAATTAGTCGATGATTTTATTTCTGAAATTTGAAATGACCTCACATAAATATACGACGATCACTATAATTGCTGTCATCTACTGTTGATCAGTCAACATTTTGACCAAACAACATCTGAGTCGCGCCTTTAGCACATGATAATTTAGACTCCACTAGCTTAACATTATTTAAGGAAAAAAAAGTTGGTGTTAGTCTGACCAAAGTTTGACCGTGTATTTTTACATCTTTGATCGGTATAAAATTCACTTTGAGCATGTTGTCATTCATCTTTAATTATATGATCCACCTTTAACATTTTGATGGCTTTTCTTTGGCTTGGTTTAAAATTAATTTCAGACATATGCAAGAAATTACATTCGTTTTTTTTTTTTTTTGAAATTTACTTTGTGCTTGTTTAGATTTCGTTTAAGCATGTCAGATTTCACCTGCGACTGCTGCTTCAGACATGTTAATACTCCTCGCTGGAATATCAGTGAGAGAGGCAGAAAATTAGTGAGAGGGGGTAGAAAAGGGGCGTTTTGGCCTTTTTTTCGCAAGAAAAAGAAATATCACAAAAATTTGTCAAAGCACCGTCAAAAGTTTATTGTACGTAGGTCTATCGGAATTTTCTTTTATACCGTTTAGAAATTTGCATTAAATATATTATATATCGTAAGATTCACACGTGAAGAAACAGGAAAAGAGACTTCAAAACATAACGAGAGGCGGAGGTAGACCAAGATTGACGTCGTTATTGGATAAACGCATAAAAATTAGTGATATACGTACCGAAGTCATAACTTAGGACTTTAGAAAGTGGAAGTAATGTCATAGATTTTAAGGTCATAATTTTAGTTTACGGTGAGATATAGATTTTTATTTATTTTTAGTAGTAGTAGTATCAGTATATTATTACTTCTTATTACTGTAATTTTATTTTTTGGTGACATTATTCTTGCCGTGTTTTATTTTTTAGCCTACCTAACTTGTTTGCGACAAAAACTTAGTTGTTGTTGTTGTAATGCATCGAAAGATTTAACACAACATTGCCAGAATTCATCGGAGCTTTGAAATTATCAGTGTTGATTGAAAAGAATATCCATTATTGGAGATAATCAATGAAATTTAAGTTCAGATTTTGTCATTGGAGAATTAAGTACAGATTTCTTAATTTACCAATTTAACCGAAGACAAATATTCCCGCTCCACACTGTTAGTTAGAAATGACACCACGAACTTTTCCCTACCATTTGAATTTTGCAAAAGGGGCACTAATTAGTTACTTAGGTTAGTTATCCATTGTGTCAAGTAGAATTAATTAATACCGCCAAATCTAATTATTTTATGAGATGGGATCCATTGATTGGTGACAATATTTTAAGAGATTATGAATAAGTATTAAGAAGGGAACAATATTTTTTATTATTAATATATCCAAGATGTAACATGTAATTTGTGAATTGAGAACTTCTCACATGGGAGTTTGAAAATGAGCTTCTCTAAGAAGAGAAAACATATGTTACATATCCCTTATGTGGAGAAGGAATTTTTTTATTTATACAAGGATTTTCTCTGCTCTGATTGTACAGTTAAGGATAACAGGGAGTAGGAAAATTAATTAAGATCAATAGGTGACTTTTGAGCGTAACATTTTGCTATATATACTGTTAAAAATAACGAATTATGGTTTGTTGAACACTTGAACTAACTCTAAATAAAAATTCTAATTTCTCTTTGAAAGTTTTTTCTTGTGAAAAAATAAACTAGACCTCCTCGCTGCATCATTTATGACTCTATAATTACTGTGTCATAATAAATTCACGGCCATAATATATAGATATGGCTAGCTCACAACCACATGTGAAGGTGCACCTATTTTTTTTTACTTTCTAGTTGTGATATATAGCGTACCACTTCAATTGATTATTCCATTATTACCAAGAGAAAATAAAATAAAAAAACTTAATGCTCAGTGCTTTATTAGGGAAGATAAAAGTAACTAGCCTTTGGATCCAATAAAGTTTTTAGGCATTGTGTGATAATGGGATTTTGCTTTTAAAAGTGCGAACTATTTTAAAAATTTTTTGAAGTAACTGATGCTTTAAAAAAAAAAAACTTTTACTTAACTGCAATCTTTTAAAAAGAAGAGCATATTCGCCGTAGGAGAAATGTGACACAAAAGGTGCTCAACCAATGAAAGTTTTCAACAGTACATAGCGTGGTCTTATAAACGCCGGAAATGAAGAGCTATTACAGAAGGAAAAAAAATGCCGAATCAAATAATGAGAGGGACAGTCACTATTTTAGTTAGACAAAATTTCAATAGTATGGTCCTACTATATCTCTAATTATAAAATCTTAATAACTCAATATTAAAAATTCAAATATCAAAATAGTTAAATATAATCTGTATGATCTTTTTAGGCACACAAGAAAACTTTATGTCCTATTTTCACATCTAATGATTTTATTATATTATTTCAAATTTATACATTTTGTTATTATGAATGAATGTGATAGTTTATTGTGAATCATGATGCATAGATTCTTTTGTGCATCATAGTCATTTTCGTCATTTTGTTTATAAATTAACAAATTTAATTTAATGAATCCGATCTACATATTGAAATCTCATACCAAACATTTTTTTAATTTTGTGAATCTCTTAAAACTTGTCATTTTTTTTATACAAATTAATATAAAGAACATTCTAAAAATGACAAATTTGAAAAAAATTCAAAAAAGTAGTAAACAATTTTAGAAAATGTAAAATTTGGTTTGGTAAGATTGTATTGATTAAATTAGATTTGTCAATTTGTAAAAATATCGACGAAAATGACATGATGCACAATAATCTTTCTTGAAAGAATTTGAATATATATATATATAGAGAGAGAGAGAAAACCTATGGTGCATTGCAATGCACGGAAGCTTCGGTGCATACTGATCCAAACTCTTCGATCGACTTCGAAATGACCGATCCAAACTGTCCAATATGATCTCCTTAATGAAATCTCTTTGCCGTCCAAATTTTACATTTTTTCGAAATTTTTAAGTATTTTTTTCGGATTTTTTAATGTTGGTATTTTGAACGGTTCAGAAAAAATTAGATTAGTGATTTTCTAAAATTCCGAAAAAAATAGTAAAAAAATTCCAAAAAATATAAAATTTGGTCAGCAAGGAGATTTCATTAGGGAGATCATATTGGACGGTTTGGATCGGTCATTTCGAAGCCGATCGAAGAATTTAGATCAGTATGCACCGAAGCTTCCGTGCATTGCAATGCACCATAGGTTTTCTCTATATATATATATATGATGGGGGCATAAAAAAGAGAGACATCTGGAGTCTCTCTTTCTTTCCAAATAGTCTGCCGCAAAGTTCTCAAAAAGAATTTCTCGTCGTTATATGTGTGAATGTATGTGTCAACTATTTGAGCTTACGTAGATAAATTTCGTTTCGTTTTTTTTTTTGAAATTAAATTAATTTCTCCCATTACGCAGATACATGAAAAATATGCATAATTATGATATGATGATCACGAGGAATGGCATCAGAGTAGGACTTGGGAGGGTATAGATCCAGTCAAAATTAAGGACTATAGAGCTTGCAGTTTGAATTTGTGTAATATTGGGTTATTTTGGGGGCACTGTGCATGGAAGTTCAAATAGCGGGTTTGGGTCCAATATGGAATATATTATATATGACTATTGGCCGGTATTTGTTAAATAAAAGATAGATACCATTTAATGGAGTGTAATTACTCAGGATAGGAGTCTTCTCTTCAGATAAAGATAAGTTACATCTTCCATATTCATTATTTTTTGTTTTCGATGTTAACAAAAAATTAATCTTACAAAATACAGTAATACTGTAATAATTATTTCAACAACTAAAATATTTTCACTGTCTTTTCCTTTTTTTTCCCCCTCTTTTCTTCCTTACAACTAAATTATTTTCAGCATTAATCTTCTAGTCAAGTCTGCCAGCATACCAGTCAAACAGTCAAAATATAAAATAAGTTATGGTCAGGTCTCCAAATATTCAACTCCTTTGCCCTCTGCAAAAGGGTCGCGGAAGTCTCGCATTTTTAATGACTCAATTTATCTTTTGTCCCTAAAATTATAAAATTTACATTACCTTCGTGAGGGTTTTTAGGTAAGGTTGTTGAGAACTCTAAAATACAGAACTTGTAGCAATCGAGTCAATCGTATTTATGATAACAAAAAAAAAAAAAGGAAAAAAAGGCCATGAAAAAGAGAACAATTATACTGCTTGAATTTCTTGTAATGTGTATAATAATAACAACAGAACAAAAGTGTTGACGTCCATCGAACCAAAATTCCTTTCTTTTTCTTTTTCTTTTTTTTTTTTTTGATAGAAATATGAGCGACCTACATTCATTCAAAAGCCGAAAAAATAACAGAACAGTCAGTAACCTAGCTTAAATTAAACCTTATTCATTCCACATATCGAACCAAACATTAGTTCGAGGGTTATTGTAACCGTTTAATTGAGGGGCTAGATCTATAATTAAATTAAAACTAGATCTTATAGTTCCAATTATGTTAGACATCTAGACATTTATCAAACAGCTTTTTGTTATCATAGAACAAATCTTTTTGTGGTGTTTGAGAAGATGCTGTAGTTCATTAGTTATTTTTAAATTTCTTGTGCACTGTATGTTTTTTTTGCTTTTCGTAACAAAATTTTATTGTTGCTCGCAAGAACCAGCTGAACTTAGGCAATTTAGTTGCCAATAGTAATTTTCGTTCACAATTGTTCTATTGAAAAAAAATATAAAGTACTAAAAACTGCGAATTAAAATACACAAAAGTGGAGCACCGAAATCTTTTTTATTCTTTTTATCAATATCAAAATATGAAACAAAATACAATTTTTTAAAAGGAAAATAATTTATTATTGTGAATTATCGCATTTAGTAGTCATCATGTAAACTAAAAAAATAAAGGTTGATGCGCTGGAAAAAATAAATAAGCTAAAAATTTGAGAAAAAAAAAATTCCCATTACGAAAACGGTCACCATCAAACCATCATGCTCAACAATCAATTTGATCCTCTCTTTCTTTTATTCTTTGTACTTCATTTACTTTCCTTTTTTCGTCAATATCTAATATTCCACTTTACTTCTCTATTATTGGTTGCATTAGGACTAAAACCTATTAATACTTGTTTATAACCTATAACTTATATGACGAAATGACTCCATGATAAATGAAATATAAAATTGATATATACATCATATGTGCGACAGAGAATCTAAAATTGGAGCACTGAGGATGCTAGACGACATTTCTTTGACAATGGTTGTCACACTTCAATCTGAAATTCCAGTAGGCAAGGATTTGCGTCTTACACACCGCCTCTAAATTAAACAGAATCTTGACACCTCTTGAAAGGAGGCGCCTGAAGTGGGCAAGGATTCGTCGGCACATAAAATAGTAGGAATTTCAATGTTTTTTCTTTTTGAATTTACAAAGTATGATGAAAATGCATTGGTGGAATAACCCAACAGCAACACGCCTTTTATGTATACCAAGTTACCAACAATGTTCTCCTCTCGTGTTTTCTACTTGTCGCTCCAAAAGGCAGGGAGAAGAATTGTTAGGCGAACTTGGTGACATGGCGACATTGCTTGTCTCATTTCAGTCCTCCCATGTCTCCAATATATTCCAAATATTCATGGTTTGTATTGCACACATGTAGTAGTGATCCTTCTGACATCTTTTCTCAAGAATTTCATATCATTATTGGTGGAGAAATGCTCAACTATCTAAGGATTTCTTTAGCATCCAATTAACATATAATATTGATTTAAATTAACTGATGTATATTCATAGTAACAGTATATACTTCATTCTTTCCCAACAATATCCTTATCATATAATATGAATAACTTTTGTTAACCATCCTTTGTGTTTTTAAAAAAAAATTATGAAAATTTAATATATACAAATATAGTTGAATGAGTCAAATCAGGCAGGGAAATTTTATAATTAAATTACCTCATTTTAATAAAAAAAAAAATCAACACTTGGTTCCTCAATTGATTCACATGAGCACTTAAAACTATACTAAGATGCTATCCTGATTTACTTTAATAATTTATGTACATAAAATTATCTTCCGTGCGATTCTTATTAAGATTTTACAATCAATATTGGAAATCTGCATCTGATCTTGAATTATGCTTTAATTAAAAGCCTAACCACCAAGAGTACGAAAATGATATATTTTTTTAACCTTTCAATCAATAAAGGTGACTAGACGAGGTAAATAATGGAGCTAGACCTAACAATACGACCAAACTAAGAAACTAAAATTTAATTTACATCATAGACTTGGGCAAGGTTTGTATTACGTAACGCATTATTGCACATGAAAGTAGTTTGGCGAAAAGCATTAAGTTGTTAATTGCATGTAACTGGTCTTACATCAAAAAAGAGAAATTGAGATACTACGATACCCAATTCCCAAAGCTAACTCTAGAAAGAGGCCTCGTGTCGCATATTTCGGCTTTTGGTAACCCAATTCGCAGACAAAATAAATTTGGTGCCCAATTGCCAATTAGATACCTTTCGGTAAAGCATAGTTGACATTTGGCAGTTGAGGCATTGTAATCATCGTTTCTAAATTATTACCACAGTTATTAGGGAGTGGCTAGTGTCAAATATATAGGACACATACACTCGTCTAACATGATAAAAAATTAATTTTTGAGATTAGAATGGCCGATTCGAACCGCTCAAATTGTTTACCATAATAAAATCTCCATAAAGACCAAATTTTATATTTTTTAAATTTTTTTACTATTTTTTTGGAATTTTTGAATGTGCTCAATCTAAAAAGTTATGAACCCTCCAATTTTGAAAATTCGAAAAAAAATAGTTAGAAAATTTGAAAAATATAAAATTTGATTTTCAAGGATATTTTAATATAGAGATCATATTGAGCGGTTCGAATCGGCCATTTGAAATTTTAACAGCCGACATTTGGATCATGTTTGACATCCTATATGTTTGATTCTAGCATTACTCCAGTTATTATGGTAAAATAAAGAGCACTTACGGTATATCCTGGTCTCATTAAACTTTCACAAATTTTGGGGAAAACAAAATTCTCTTCTTGTGGATCTCACGAAAAATTATGAACTTTCTTTTGTTTGTATGCGCGCGGGGTTTAGGTTTTGGGTATTTATATAACTGGACGAAACTCTCTATTACTTGACAATTAAAAAGTAGAGGAGTTAAAAAACAGGTGGACAAAAAAAACCTGCAATTATAAGTGCCATCACTAAATTTATCATCGTGCGCCATCGCTGTACAGAACAGTTGTCCGTTACAAATGTTCAGTTTAATAACCAAATGTGTTCAGTTCAATAATCAAAAGTGTTCAATTTAATGCGTCAAGTAATGGTTTTATTATATAGAACGTGCGTCAGTCTTGGAGAGAGGTGCGCCAGGGGCAGAGTCGGAAAAAAATTTTATTTGAACTGGATCGGTTCATGACCCTTTCTAATTTTTTCATGTATTTTTTGTTCGGTTCGTGACCCCTTCGCTCACCTATTAAAAAAATCGAAAAGTCGTACTGAACATTTATATCTAATAACCTGAACATTTGTACCTACTACACTGAACATTTATTGCTACTAAACTGAACATTTATACTTTTCCAAAACATTTATTCTTATCCAAATGAACATTTTTGCTTATAACATTTGTATTTTTAATTGCAACTAACTGAACATTTATACTCAATTAATAGAATATTTGTACTTACTATATTGAACATTTGTATTTGCTAAACTAAATATTTATACTTAATAACATGAACATTTTTGCTTATAACATTTATATTTTTTAATGCAACTAATTGAACATTTATATTCAAATAACGGAACATTTGTACTTATCTAACTGAACATTTAGATACGAGATAAAATACGAGAACCATCGCTGAAGGAGCGCCTCAGCGATGACAAGCGATGGCATTTCTTCCGATAGCAGAAATCAATTTCCCTTCAAACATATTCCGTCATATTAACTGAAATCATGGCATTTCCGAATCTTAGTCCATTAATGGGCTATGGTCGTTGCAACTAAATACAGCCCATTACGATTGCTATGGTCCTACTGGCCCACTATCCCAACAACAACAAAAAAAATAATATCCAACAGACAAATGTAAATGCGAATATAAGCAATCTTCATGAGTTATATTAGAAAAGATAAAAGTACGGATTAAAGTTTGAATGCGGTATGTCTCTTGCAATGCTGTTTTGGCAGTTTGTTAATTTAATTGGTACTTTCAACATGTTTTCCTGTCCATTTTTAACGCTAACCTAGGTATGTTTCTTATTGTAACCGGAAAAGATATATATGTGTGACTAATTGTTTTCTATGTTATTTTTCAAACAAGGTGTTCAAAACAGCGAAGACTAAATCAAAAGTTATTTGTAAACCACAAATTTTGGTACTGAAAATTTCCATCGTTGGGTCATTGGCTTTCCAACTTGCTAATCTTCTTATTTTCGATGGTTTCCTTGAAAGAAATAATGAACTAGTCAATCAGTAATTACTCCATGCACATCCACCAAAGAGCTTTTATTATTTGTTTCTTTTAGTCTTCCTTTTTTTGTTTTTATTTTGGATTCAATTCGCTGCAATTTTGTCAAATATATTTCCGGACAAACATCTCTTATAAACACAATGAAGAAATGGTGAATTGTGATGCAAGATATTTTGACCAATTGCAGCTCAGGGTTATCCATGCTTTGCTGTCATCAAACCAATTGTTGCTCATGGTTATCCATGCAAGATATTATGATGACTGGACAAAAAGATTTTGCAAACACTGAGCCGTTATATGTGCTCTTTATTTTTTAGATGAACAGTTTTATGTGAGCGACAGAGCTGTTTCTATGAGATCAGGGCATGTGAGTAATTAGGCTGATTAGCTCACCAGTGTCCACTGGTGCCATGGGATTGTGCAGGCCTCAGTAATTGGTACATTTCTTTGATTGTTTTGGAAGCATTTCTTTAATTAAACTGGTAGCTATTGAAAATAATAATAATAATTAATAATAATAATAATAATAATAATAATAATAATAATAATAAACAAGCGCAATGACGATGACAAATAATATCAGAGGAAGTGAAATCAGCATAACAAAATACCAGTATACAGATGAAATAATACAGCAACAATGCATAAGTGCCATGTGGGCTGTAGCCTTTTCTGAGGGCTATGTGTCCTGTAGCCTTATTATGCAATTCTTGGCTTGCCTTGCATAATTGAGCTTGATATGTTTTCTCCTGACTGTTTATCTGCTGTTTCAAATAATCAAAGTCGATCATTTTTCATCTTAAAAATCTTTGCAACAAAAAGGTACGTAAAGTCTCTTTCTCACTGATAGTAAAGATTTTTCATCTAATTGCTACAAAAAGCTTTTAAGTTGCACTCAGGAAAGTAACTTTTGCCACCAAGAAGTGTACGTAACCACAATTCAGCCAAAATTAATATCTTCTCCTAATCTCGAAAGGGTTGCAACAGAGACGTCTTAGATTTTAGTTAGGTGAACATAACCATTTCATGGAAAACAATTAGGTGCAATAACACAATAACATGTTGGGAAGGCTTTGGCAGCAAGTCTAATCATTCAACTACAATAAATATTTAGATTCCAAGCACATATTCTCCTTGGGAAGCACTGTTGGTTCAACCCCTACGCTATAATGTATAGTTATACATTAAAGCACAAATTATTTCAATATACTATTCTAGAAGTAAGCCTCTTCCAATGGGCTGGTCCTTGTTGTTTGCTATCATCATATGGGACCAAGGCTGTTTTTTTGTGTCATGTCTTTTGGAAGCTTCCTTACAATTTGCCATCAAAGCTTGGATGAAAGACAAATCCTATACCAGAAATTCTTAACAGACTCTCTTGGTTTATCAATTAGTCCTTGACTGGTTGGTAATGAGTAAATATGAAACAGAAACATCTAGACCGATAAAGATTATGCTATTTTAAAAATTTTCTTTGCCTTGATTGATTATAATGAGCTTCAATATTGTAAATTAATGTCTTGATAGAAATATGACACATATCGTATTAGCGTCCGTAAAACACCAAACTTGACATAATTTTTTATTTTGATTTATGTGATAAGAAACATAACATCCTTTTTAAGCCTGGACTATCAGAACAAATACAGCCTCTTTTTCTTTGTTTTTTTATTTCAAGATACACGACAATCTTTCGGTAACATGCTTAAGAGAGACCATTTTTATTTCAGAAGTTACAAATACTGTTCTGGTTTTCATTAAGCAACGGTACAGAAATATATACATATACTTGTTCACTTGTCTCTTGTGTTGGCTTGGTACAATTAACATCTAATAACAACTAACAAGGTATATTCTATCCCCTGCTCTGCAGCCTTTCCTATCTCCTCAGAACGAGAGCCTAAGGCCAATAGACCATCATTCTTTTCGAAAAGAGGAGCACAAGGTATAAAATAATAAATTGCAATACACCTATAGCGAGAATGAAATGTAATTAACAAGAATTCATCACAATCTACAACGATTTCAAGAGAAAAATGAACAAGAACTTGAACAAGAGCTAAGGAAACCCCAAAACAAAATAACACAACTCATAACGCATTAAAAAACCACCATCCCAAATCATACAGCCCGTCTATAGTTCCAACTGTAATCCGAATTAGAACTGACAACTCCAAATCAAAAGTTTCACGCCTTTTGCACCTGCGGTTGCTCCCCCTGCCAGGCCCAGACTATATCTTTCAAAGCCGGCCGCATTTCTTGCTTCCACATCCTCTGATACTCCAATGTATCCCCATTCGCCTTTTTCATCTCCACCAGGTGAAAATCTGGCGTAACCTCGAATATCTCTGCATCAATTCCTAAAACACCCTTCCTCCCTTGCTTGACCCCCTCCATTTTCAATATGCCCCCATCTTTCTTTGTCACCTTCAACCGCAACTTCTTTGCTATCTCCTCAATCTTTGATATTATTGCTGATGCAGGTTTGCCAGAGGTGAACCGTTCTTCCTTCCTCTTATCAGGCTCCTCGAACAATCCTGATAGGTCAAACCCTGCCGAGAGGGAGATTATATCAAAGGCATTCAAATTAGATATCTTACCCTCTATCACACTATTTTCTTCACAGCAACTTAAATTAGTAGGAGATATTTCTTTAGGTTCTACATTGTTCATGTTGCTGTTGTTGCTGCTTCTTCTAACATATCTATCATCAAGGCCTTTTCTGAACCAAGGGTTCTCCATGATCCGTTGAGTGGTGATGCGGGTATTTGGGTTTGGATCCAAAATCCGTGTCAAGAGTCGCCTGACATCAGGAGAAAACCAATGCGGGAATTTGTACTCAGCTTTACCGATCTTCCTGTACATCTCCATTAAATTTTGGTCATGAAATGGTAAGAAACCAGCCAAAAGCACAAATAGAATAACCCCACATGACCAGATATCTGCTTTGGCACCATCATACCCCTTTCTGTTAATCACCTCTGGAGCAACGTATGCAGGAGTGCCACATGTTGTGTGGAGTAAACCATCAACCCGTTTCGACTCGGCGAGGGCACTCAAGCCAAAATCAGAAACTTTCAAATTTCCATTCTCATCCAACAAAAGGTTTTCAGGTTTCAAATCCCTGTGGTACACTTTACGGCTATGGCAAAAATCAACAGCGCTGATCAACTGTTGGAAGTATTTTCGTGCCACATCTTCCCTTAAACGCCCCTTGGAAACCTTGTTAAACAACTCGCCACCTCTAACATACTCCAATACAAAATAAATTTTGGACTTAGTTGCCATAACCTCAAAAAGTTGTACTATATGGGGGTGTCTTACCACATTCATGACCTTGATTTCACGCTTTATTTGGTCCATCAAACCGACCTTTGCAATTTTCTCTTTGTCTATCACCTTTATCGCAACACTTTGATTTGTTGCTATGTTTCTACCATGGTATACCTTGGCAAAGGTACCTTGACCAAGCATTCGGCCTATCTCATACCGGTCCATCAAAACACTTCCTTTCATATCTGTGGCCATCTAAGTAGTTGGTTCGGGCTAAATTTTCTAGCGGAGGAACGAGAAATATGGAATTTCGATCGGGGATATCTTTAAATTTAGAAGGTTTTGGATTCAACCGTCTTCACCTATTATACTATGGTCTAGAACGGGTTTGGATTTGATTTGCTGGGCGCCATTGAGGGTTTGTGCGCGGAGCACAAGGCTTGTGCAGGTGCAGATCTGGGATCCAATTTCATCAAGAATTAGAAAAGAGGCGGGCTTTGCATGAGAGGAATGGGGGTTGAGCTTAGAAGGTAGTTTCCTGGCATGCAAGCACATCTTTCTGCATTCCCTAATATTTTTCCTTCCAATTTTCAGCTAAATCCCTTCACACAAAATTGCAAATGGAAATAAGTATATCAACTTTTGATGTATTTTAATTCTCACAACTGTATAACGAGTTTAAACGAGAAACTAGATGGAAACAATTTTACACGCTCTCAGGAAAACTAGCTATAATTAAAAAAATTTAACAATTTGCTGATTTCAATTTCCTCAAAATTTTACATCCAAACTAGAGAATTCAAATAATACTACAAAGCAATCATCTTTTAAAATTTTTCCTCTCTAGGAGAAAAACTAAATTCAGACATTAGCTACAGATATGTTCTAATGAAAATAAAAAAAAAGGTCAAAACAGAATGTAAATTGCTGTGCAAAACTATAGCTAAGCAAGCTCCACGGGCGAGACTAACACGCATCAAACAAACAAAATTGGAAACAATCCCAGATCTAACTAAACGTAGAACAAATCAGCTCATCTAAATTTTACAATTAAAAATCTAAGAAAACAATCGACAGCCAATCACCAAATTCAGAACTGAGAACAAAATCGAAAAACCAATAAAGGTAAATTGGTAATTACCTGTAATTCCACCAAGGAGAAACCAAAAGATGGTATATTCTGAGAAGAAGATGCGATCGAGAAAAGGAAGCAACCTTTTTAAAACCTCCGAAATGGTACGAGTGAGAGAGATTTTGAGAAAGTGGAAGAGAGAAGCTGAGACGAAATTGGAGACTGAGGCTGAGCTCTCTAAATTAAAAGAAACCCTAGTGGCACTGCCTCTTCTCTTTAAATAGTTTTTATTGGGAATCGGGGTGTAATTGTAATTATAATAAAATACTTTATATTCGCATAAATGCCCCTGAGGATTCCCACAGGATTATTCTTCCAGGAAGGGCTGTTCCTCTTTCGTGCCAAATAGTTAATTTACCAATTTGCCCCTGATGGTCCCTTCGGTCTTCGTTAAGGTCCCACCAATAATTGCACTCGCCGTTTGCTCTATTTTTTTTTCTTTAGTATTTAACTTTTTACAATTTTTACTTATTTGGTAATTTTGTGAAGCTCCTAGAAAAGTAGAAATTTTATTACATGGTAATTTTTCTAAAATCTTACAATTTATAATTTTATTACATGGTAATTCTTACAAGTTGTTACATGGTATTTTTTTCTAAACTCTTTACAATTTTTATTTCTTTGGTAATTTTGTGAAGCTCCTAGAAAAGTAGAACTTTTTTACATGGTAATTTTTCTAAATTCTAGCTTATTCTTTTGAAATCGTCAATTTTATTAATAAGCTATTGAAAAGTTAATTATTAATACGAGAATGAAATTGACGCCGATAAATTATTTTGAGCAGAAAATGGCAAATTTAAGTTTTACATAAAATCTGGTATAGATATAAAAATAACAATTACATTTTGACATTGTTTCATATAGCTTGGTCGGTAAAAATTAATACAGCTTGAATTTTGACATTATATTGATTCAAAATCTCATGGTTATTGTTATTTCTAACTCCAACATCGAGATTTCTATTTTTGTTGATTATGGTTAAATTGTTGATCTGTAACACTGTTCAAAATGAACGGTTCTAATGTTCATCGCAGAAAATACTATTGCTTAATTATTCTCGTAGTTTGACATATGTATAGTAAATTTGACATTATCATTTTCTAAACATATTTTGTTGGTTTTCCATTTTTTTTTCTTCACATTTCTCATATGCTAGTAGAGAAGCAAAACGTCCTTCTAAGTACTCATTATGTTTTTGTTATATTTATCGAGTCAATCGATTCAAAAATTATAACTAAAATTATATCTATATGCAAACAAAATATGTTAAGCCGGTTAAATTACTATTTAAACCATATAATTCAATTTTCTATATATACTAACATATTTACATACCCTGATTATACTCAAATATAACTAGATCCTAGTTCCTCTAACTTAACACCCTGATTAATAGACTTTGTATTTTAAATATCACGTGCAGTAAATTCTGAATAAGCGAAAAACATGAAGATTATTGACTACAAGCAAAAAATTTCACGTGGCTTAACGTCTTAATTCGCATGCCTCATTAATTATGCGCTTTCGTGATAGCCTGGGAGTTCATATATATTGGAGTTTAAATCTCAAATTATTGAAGAAAACTACGTTTAAAATTTTGTGCGTTTAATTAGTCAAGCATTAGAGATAAGTTTCACAATTAACCACTGTTAATAAACTCATTATAAACGTGTTTAGAGCCGTCAAGAGTAAAACTGTACATGTTACTTTCACTTCTTTCCATTCGAAAATTCAAAAAGTTCATAAAAATAATTTGAACCATCTGCGACGCTTCTCAAAAGAGAATTTGATTTGACATTTAGCATGTATAACCCAACATATCATTCTATTGTTTCTTCTACGGAGCAGCCTTTTGTGTTTTGGTTGACTCATTGCCGACCTCAAGTCTCAACCAACAAAAATAAACATAACTTTTAATGGTTTAACTTTCTTAATGATGCCGACCAACAACAAAATGATCCATGCTATTGCAAATTTAATAATATAATGGTTGAACTTTCTTACATTTGTTAAATTTGTGCCATATGTTTATTTAATTTTTCATTCAATTAAAATTTGACTAAACTCTAAATACCAAGCAACTTATGTAAATTAGTATTCTCCATCTACATCATAAATAATACATTCATTTCAAAACTATTATATCAAACTCATCATGCCCAGCATTAATACGTTAAAAAAATTAATGCACTAAATATGTCAATTTATAATATTATTTATTTCATTCTTTAGTATTCTAACAAGAATATTTTAATATCTTTACCTTTTTTTTCATATACACGAGTCACTTATAAATGCAAATAAGATGCGTTGTTGCCAGGAAAATTATTTAATTATTCAACATGCATAATTCTTCTTTTTTTTCTTTCATTCATATTGATGAGCTTTTAAGACAGATTATTCGTACAAGAACTTAAACAATGTTAGCGTAACAGCAGATCCTTGACAACACACATTACTGAGCTATCATTAGTGGAAAAAACCAGCGACTAAATCAGAGGGCAGCGATTACCAAATTCATTTCCAGAGAAGGTTTTTTCGATATTATTGTGAAATTGAGGGGCATTCTTTTAGGAGGAAAAGCCAGAAGCCCTGGAGCTGTGGCGCAGTACATAGAATTACAATTTTTTAATTAAACCGCCATAACAAAAATATCAATGTTCCAGAGCCAACTTGGTCAATATTTTAACTTTTTTTTACTAAAATACTCCCATTATTGTCAATCAAAATCAGATTCCAGCTACCATATTTTTTCCTTTTGCGGAGGTTTAAAATATCACCTGAAGCTATGAGAGCCGTACACCTAGTGTTCTAAAAAATGCACGGCGTGTCCGAACACGTCACGGCACGGCACGGCACGAAGGTGGTACGACACGGCAAGACACGGACACGGACACGACACGAGAACTTAGGCGTGTCGTGTCTTAAGCGTGTCGTGTCCGATTTCGATGAAATAGACACGGCACGGCACGGCACGTGAATTTCCAAGACACGACACGGCACGGCACGAAACACGGCACGGCACGGCACGAGACACGGCACGACACGACACGAGAGACACGACACGTATTACAGACACGCCAAACACGAAAAAGAGACGCGTATTAAGTGTTACAGAAATATGATAGATTTTTCATTTATGTACATATTGTCTTAACAGTTAGAATTAAAACACTAATTAGGAATAAAAAGATTTTATTGTAATTAGAATGATTTTATAATTAAGGCACAAACAAAAGTAGAAAGATCATAGGCGCAAGGCAATATCCATCTGTTGTGCTATTTTTGTCTATTCCATTTTAAACGATTTCTCTCAAAAAAAAAAAAAAAAATCTGTCGTCTCTTGTCTCTTCTGCTTTCATCAATTTCAAATTCGCTAAACATTCATTTTTCTTCTATTGTCTAAACGGATTGGCTAGCAACAATTTGGAGTTTAAATTTACACAGGCTTGCAAGCAAGGTAAATAAGATATTTTTATTTTATTTTTGTTGTTATAATCAAATCCAAAAAAAAAAATGTTAAAAATAGTTTGCCGATCGGTGTGTTCTCTTAGAAGACATTGAAAATAGTTGTGTACCTTTTTCATGAGTTTGGTTTAATTTTTTGTACTAATATACTTAAGTCCGAAAAGAAGTTCAAAATATTAATCCGTCAAGTAGTTCTTGCAGGTTTTTTATAAAATGAACAAAATAATTTGACACGTGACGATAAAATAAGTTAACATCATAATGAGGGATTCAACCCTTACCAATGCAATTTTGAAGATTACGGATACCATTTGGGGGACTATGAAAGCTGGAATTACTAATGAAATATTGGCACATTCGGATGTTTGACCAATGGACAATAGTATAATTTTTTATAGTTTAATCTAATTATTTTCATATTTTAATTTTATTGATTTGAAAAGTATACTAACATAATTTTAAGGTAGTAACTCCGCCTATGTTTTCTCAAACATAGCCCGTCCCAAGCCCGAAAAAAGGAGGGTTACTATAAAATAAAAAATATATTTTTTCATATCAAAATTAATAATTAATAAAAATCAATTTATATTTTAAATTCAATGATTAAGCAGGTCTATTTTCTTAAATTTTGACATATTTTACTAAACATAATTTTTAAATTCCATAAACAAATTATAATTATATTAAAAAAATTAAACGTGTCTGAACACGTCACGACACGACACGTCTAAAGAAGACACGTCACGACACGACACGAGGACACGAGGCGTGGCGTGTCCTTAGGCGTGTCGTGTCCATCCCTTAGAATTTAGACACGGCACGACACGGCACGTGAAACATTTAGACACGACACGACACGACACGACAGATGACCCGGACACGGCGTGTTTGACACGGCACGGCACGGCACGACACGTATTTAGAACACTACGTACACCTGTCTTCGGCACACTGGTTCATAGCACCGATTGCATAGGCAGGTCTGTTCTGGTGAGTGGTGGCTTCTACAGCCCAATCTGGCGGCGCCAATGACGTGGGACCCTGAAGCAGTCACACAAATACGAATAGGTCTGACTGCTCTATTTGACTTAAATGTGGGACCTACTTAGAACATTTTTAGCCGTCGTAGGATATTCTGGAATAAATCGAGCGCTTGTGTAGAAATTTGTAATACGATTTGTGGAAAAATAAAATAATTTAGTAATACAAATTATTTCGATATTATGAATTTTATAATGTTTAGAAAAGTATTGAAAAATGTTTTGATTTAATGTGGTTATTATCGCGGAAATCATGAAAAAGGTGTTACTTTTTTTATGTCAAAAAATAGAAATAATTTAAAAACGAAGTACATGAGAAAATGTACGTAGATTATTTCTTAGTCATATTTATTAGTAGAATTTTGTTGGCAAAAAAAAAGTAGTTTAATGTTTCGATGAGGAATTGAGTTGTAGTTTGTACTAGTTATAAACTTGCTTCATCTTGGTGCTAATTGTATGTTTCCTCTTGGAATGTATGAAAAGAAAAATAGCTTAATTATCGAAAAGACTTTTATAAGAAACAAGTAAACTCCAACCGAGCTTGGTACAAGCGGCGCCGAATTCAACTGAGAAATAGAGAGCGAGAGAAACGTCAAAGAAGCATACCAAGTTACCAACATGGGTTATTTTCTGTTTTATCTTCCCATTTTATAAAATGTACACATAGCATGATTGGGAAACTTATCTTGACAGGTCTAAAATCCCATCCATTCCTGCATAATTGGCACCATCCCAAATTCCCAATAATGCCTCAATCAGATCACCCCGAGTTAATACCTTCTTTTTCAATTTTTTAAAGTGGAAAAAATAACTTAAGAATCTAGTAGGATATTTTATTTGGATATATGAAACAAAAATTTGTTCAAGTAACGGTTGTTTGGAGCTTTTATTTAAATTATGTTGTTTTCATAGAATTTTCTTTTTTTTTTTTTGTCAAATGCGAAAAATAAGTAAAACGTCATATTTGTCATGGTTTATTTGAAACTTCATTAATATTGTAATAACATAAATCTGACAATAGCATAAGAAAAATAAACAATCATATTAATTTTCTCAAAATTTCTTTAAAATTGCTAAAAGGGAAAAATAAAATAAATTTTATCATCGCCAGGATGCATGTGCAATTTTACTTTGTTTTCTCTTGTTCATATATTAAATTACATCATTTTGTTTTTCTTCTGGCGAATGTTCAAACAATAACTGGCCACTAGTGTTACGTACCAAACCATGAGGCTTTGAATGTGGATGATATAACAAGATGGCTTCAATACATCACCCTTATGGGCTATGGCCCCCTTATAATACAGTCCGGTTTCTCTGTTATAATCCCATGAAGACAATTCAGTAACAAGTTACTGTCAGTGGGGTCCCACAGTATTTGTTAGTTGTTACTCTCCAAAGCTGGTTAGAGAACTTGATTCATCCGTCTGTATATTATGTTATAGTTTAGAACATATCTCCTTTATAAATCCGTAACTAAGGATTTGTATCCATGGTTAATAATTAATGCAATAATGCCCCAAGTAACCAATTATTGTTTCTTACGCAAGTCTTAGGGAAAAAAAACTAATTATAAAGCAACTACTACGATGTCCGATCAGAGACATCTACCGAACATCCTCAATGCTTTGATAAAAGAAAGAAAAAAAAATAAAAATTGTTGCACCTTCTACGTGTTGCTTTTTTCTCTCTCTATTTGAGAGTGCATATCAGCACATAGTTGATCTGAAAAACTTTATTTAATTTTAAATAAAATGAGTCGGTACTCGGTATGTATGCTGTCTCCTGTCCCTTAGAAATAGGCAAGAGTTGCTATATCCCCGAAAAAGGGAAAAGGAATTGGTTAGGAGTATTGTTTGGCATCTCCAAAAAGTGACTTGGTCCTAATGAAATTTCACTATCAGCAATTCAGCGTGGTATTTGTCTAACTCACATACGGACATACAAAGTATATTTGATTTAATATTCATAATTTTTTTTTGTTAATAATATAGTAGTCTTTACACCTGAGTATCTCATTAAATTTTAACGTAGAGAATGTCTTATATTATTAAATCATTCATTCGATATTAATTTCAACTTGCACGCTTTTTCAAAATAAATACTGATGTATACGTATCTTTCGCATTGAATTAATGAGCTGTAAATCCCAAAAGCAACTGGTGCTATGAATTTTTGCTCTTGAAATTGGTGGTCCTGTGATTATATGAGAAACTGGAAATAAAAGGCTGAGAAAAATAGAAACCAATATAATCAATCCTGTGGCCAAAAAAAAAAAAAAAAAAAATGGCTCTTTCTTTGTTCTAGAGTCAACTGAAAAGTAGCCTCTTTTCTGTCTACTTTTCTATAAAACCCTAGTTTTGGGTCCACAGATAAGCATTATTGTAATTATTGTACTAGCATTTAATCAATTGAGATAGACATTTGCGAAGAATCAATAGTACTTGCATGACATTTCATCTTCTGGCAAAATTAATTTTGATTGATTTGTAAATGCACCCTTTGGACAGGTGTCCATTCTCCAGAGGCTGTTAGTGCCATTTTATTTATTATTTTTGGGTAAATTTTTAAAATACAATCCCGTAGCTAGGAACATTGCCATTTCATCACCACAAACTTGCAAGGAAGAACATCACATTACGAGGCTTTGAAAAGCAAATGTTTGTTATGAGTTAGCTATTTGATTTCTCTTAAGCAATCAATTAAAAAGATCATTTAATTAATGAGAGGGGGAGGTTTATGGACAAGCCAAAGACATGTGGCGTTTAATCAACTCAAGCATAATCCAAAAAGAAACTGTTACAATATCACAATTTATTGCCCAAAACCAGAGTCTTTTTCAAATTATACTAAACTACATTCTTCATGGATCAGAGCTTATCTGCGTGTTGCTAGTTTTGAAAAGTACATTTGAATCGTCAAAGTAATAATTCTATTCAGGTTAGTGTGTGAGAAGAGTATTAAAAAACAAGCTAGTTGAAATAACGTTAAAAGAAGTGTCTATGTTCTTCGTATAAATATATCGTGGATTGTATAACTCGAAATAATGTTAATCCGAAAGGAGCTTATATACCTTGCTGCTCTTACAAAATATTAAATTAACAGAAAACATTGTTTTGATACAATTTCTTCGAGAGAGGTGTGTGTTGGAATTGCATTCAAATAAGAAATAATAAATTAACACCAATGAAATATAAATGAAATAAAAATATATCTTTTGCAGATGGCTTCTATTAATTTTTGCTGAAAATGACTATAATGACAATTATTGGGTATGGATAAGTCTTTTAGGACACAATTATTGGCATATTTTGAACTTTATTTATTTCAAAAATAATATTAAAAACAATGACATTATTAAAGTAGGTGCGCATAACGATTTAATCTGGAAAAAAAAAATTGCTTCTGCAATTATATGAATTCTGTGCTAGCCTTGAAATGTTGTCAACAACAAGAGAGAAGGTTTCAGTGTCAATTAACGAGTTCATATTTGCTATTATTCTTGCGAGAAAAATAGAATACGGTCTTTTCGGTAAGATCTTTCATAAAAACAGGGACTGAATCATTTTTGCTTAAAAGCCATATAGAAAACTTTTTATGTGGATCTAATTTATCGCCGTTAGATTTTGATAGTCTAGTAAGAAAGGGTACCTTTTTTTAAAAAAAAAAAATGGAGAAAAATCTTTTTATATCGACTTGAGGCATTTGTTCAGAAATTACTTAAAGGTGCTGCACGAATTTTGATGCAGTAAAAGAATGAAATGTGCACGAGTAAAAATATATTAGCATAATCTTTTACACGTCGGTAATCTGAATTATATATAAATTCATATTTAATGCAGACTAAGTGAATTGTAAATTTGTAATACAACATCAAAAAGATGACCCATATATAATGTATTACAATAAAATTTAATTTATTACAATTATATATATTTTACGATATTAAAAGGGTTAATTGTGCACAAATATGAATTTATGCATTGTTGATATATACTTTCCTGTATTTCAGATTTCTATGCGTTATGCATCAATAATCGTTCCAGGTTACTGTTGACAGTCAACACACTTTAATTTAAACAATTAGTTTTGGTACGTTCATATTCGATTGTTTCAAATCCTACGTAGACAGGCTCAGACAGGTGTACGATCCTTCCAAAATCGGAAAAGAAAAAAGAAAAAAGAATTAAGGATCCTATGCGAGTTACTTGTAACTATTCACTTCTCGTAAACAATAAAAATAGAACAAAATGATTTCTTGTGAAAATTTCTTTCGAGAGAAAAAAGACATTGCAAATCATTGTCACCTTTCGCAATTATGCAATAGCAAGCCACATGGGTCCGTTTTTTGTAGGATAGAGACGCTAGGAGAAAACCACCCAACAAGTGGTTTTCCTTCTCTGGACTCTTGAGATTGCAACGCTTTGAATCCGAACTAAAACCAAAATCGAATGGGATCTGAAAGGATCGAACCACTTTGGCCTTTACCCCACCTTCCAATAAAAGAAAATGTTGAGTTCGGATCAAATGCATCTGTTGTAAATGACCACATAGTGTAGCTAACGGACTGACTCGTATAATGGGATATACGATCCGTGACAATCCATCTATTGCTTTTAGCAATAATTTCGATAAGGTAGAAGTACTTTATAACAAATAGAATTTATAAAGTTTTTGCATGTAATATGATATTACAAAAGAAAAATTTATGAAAAAATTGACTTTTAAATTATAAATTTTTTGAAGACTTGAAAGTTCATCGGTCTTATGTGCGATAACTTTCTTATTTAACAAAAACACATATAATTAATTTTTCTATTACTGATAGTGAACAGAATCACGGACGTTGTTTAAAGTTCTCAGAAAAAAGTGAACATTAGAGATAGTGAACAAATTCACAAACTCATTTTATTAACAACTCTTGCTTTGAAAATTTAAATTTAGCGAGCTGCTCTTAAAATCTAAAAAATCGAAAAAAAAAATGAAAAGATGAAGTTGTTGAAGACATGGATAATATTCTATCAAACTTTATATATTTTATTTAAGTCTTTTCAAATATATTTAATACTATTAAATAAGAAGGATTCCAATACCACAAGTTTTCAGTGCAACAAACGTCGCAATTTTACTCTCTCTTTTTAAATTAGAATCTCAAATTAAGGTATCTAATCTTAATCATTGCCCTTCTTTGATTTTATGAGATATGCATTTTATAAATTTTACAACAGTTGGATTTTATTTATACTAAATCGAGTGGTAAAAAATTGAACATACTATAATTAATCATTCATAATTTACTAAATTTGTTCTTTATTTGACTACTTAATTTAGTATCAAATAAACTTCAAAGTAAAAAATTTTATGGAATGCATATCTTGTGAAATTGGACAAGAAACAATTTACACTCGAAGTCTAAATTTGAAATCTCAAAATATCAATAAAAAATAAATTTGTGGCACTTAAAAAACTTATGCCATTTGTGTCATTTTATTATTTGATTAATATAAGAGAAACATCAAGTTTTATAATCTTTTATACATAAATATGGGCCATACACGTACATGATTAAAATGTTAGAGTATAAAACCAAATATTTATATGTATGGATTATCAAATTCAATTATTGCCAAGAATCTCATGATCTCATTGAATTTATTAGTATTAAAAGTCATCTTAGCATGACACTTATTCTCTGCGTGGGGTCACACGATGCGGTGTATCAGGCCACAGGGAATCTGGATTCGGAAGCTGCCGGATCAATGGACCACTGGGCTTGACCCCTCTCTCTCTACAATCATTTTCTACAGCAGTACAACGTCATTCGTTTTTCGGTTTTTCCTTGATTGAGACAATTTAACTTAGCTAGGTAGTTAACTAAAACAAACTACCTGATTCAATTTAAGCAATGACATGTTGATGCATTTGAAATCTCCATATTTCAATTTTCTGTATAATGTTCCTAGAGGAAAAGATAAAATTTCCAGGGGAAAATAGAAATATATTAAAATGAAGCATCTAATTTCGAAGCAACTGTATGTTCTTTCATATTTCATTTTAAATACTAAAAATAAATGGTTTAAGCTAACTGTAAAATAAAGGCAGCGTATAATGTTGGAATTCTAGGAATGAATTTTAGACTAGTGGGATCCAGGAGACAAAGGGTCTCAATTATGACTGCAGGAGGTTGAAAATTGTTGGCAGGTGCCACGTTTCGGATCGCCAGTTTGGTTTTATTGCCACGACTCGGGTACTCGTGTGGCCATATGTGGTCCTGCTCTTGCTTGCTTTGCTTGCTTGCCTTAAATTTGATTTTCTGTAATGACTTTCTATTCTCGGTGGCAATATGTAAATCAATGACGCCAGGAGGGAAAAAAAAAAAAAGAACATCAATCAGTGTAAAATACTAAAATGTAAACGGTCGAATTGTCAAAGTTTTTCCTATTGATTTTTAGTTTTTTTTTTTTTTGAAACTCTATTGATTTTTAGTTTAGGGTCAACTAAGATATATGAAATACTAAAATTTAATTCATCATTATGATAGGTTGATTCCATGGATATCTTGTGATAATTTCGAGGGTGCTTATTTAATGTGCAAAGTCGATAATACGAGGTGTTGATTCTTTTATGCAGTCTTTTGAGCTGTTTCCAATATTTTTGTTCCTTATAAAAATATCTCTTGTTAGTCTAATTTATTATATCTATATATAGTCTCTACTCTCTACTATGTATATTAATTTATATTATAAGTATCATTGCTTTAGTTGAATTTGTAAAATCACACATAATATGCTTAGTTTTTATTGCATGAAATTTATTTTTTTTAATTTGCGCTGATATTTTTTGTTGTCAATCTATTGTTTAAATAACATCCTAATTAATATTTTGTCCTTCTAAGTCGAAGTGACAGCTTCATAATCGTACAAATTTATCTCAATCATCTTTATGTTGATGTTCACTAAGCAATCCATAAACTAAAGAAAGCTAGGTTTGTCAACGAGAATAATTTGTTGGTCTTAGCAGTCTTTTACTCCATCGAAATTTTGTTGTTTTAATATTACTCTTTTACTCTATGGAAATTTTGTTGGTCTTATTACATTATGATTGGATATTTGAGGGATTGTTGCTAAGTCAAATTAGTTACTATTTTGAAGCTTGAATTTTGCCAATGTCAAACACGAAAAATATCAAATTTGTTTACCAATGTCATAAGAGCAACAATAAAAACGTGAATACGAAAATAGTATTTTTCGACTGTTAGACAATTTAACAAATCGATGTTATTATGTTTACCATTCACATTTGGCAAATAAAATTCGACTTTTCCTTAAATATCCAAACATAATCTTACATCTATTAATCTGTCGATTATTACAATAACACAATGTGATATTGGGCTGCAAACGAGACGAACTCGAGCAAGCTGACCCTAGTTCTAGTTTGACTTAGTCGAACTAGAACTAGTCGGGCTCGAGCTAATCGAACACGAGCCACTATCGAGACATGAGCGAGCTCAATTATTATAATTATATATATAGAGTCTCTATATATATATATATTATGTCATAAGTTGTATCGAACATTAATATTTATAACTAAGAAATAAGTATATTTTCTAGCAAATTGAGTACTAAATATAATAAATTATATGATAAAATTATATATTGAACTCGTCTAGCTACTTTATCGAGTCTTAACAAGACAAGACGAGCTAGCTTGTTAACAACTTGAGCTATAACAACATGAGCTAATAGCCTAATACAAGTTTTTATCGAGTCCAACATGAGCGAACTACGAGCTGCAACCTTTTTCTTGCGCTTAGCCATCACTTACGATTTTTTTTTTAAAAAACTAAAGAATGCTAACTTGGAACAACTCTGTCACATCCCCTAACTAGATATGACAACTCCCGCCACGAAAGTACAGATTATTGTACCCTCGTAAGGCTTAAACCAATAATTTTTTTTGTAACAAAAGACGTAAAAATTTTTTTTTCTTCTTTTGATAATATAAATGAATATTATCAATTTGACGGTGGTAGAAATAAATAACAAAACAAACTGCTAAGATAATATACAAGCTCTATTATACATAAATATGTACATATATAACATAAGGTACTGTTTAACTTTGTTTATAATACATAACAAACAAACCTCTAGGAACTGCAGTCTATAAACAACACTTAGACTAGTCTGTATAAGTATAGAGCAAAGACTAGTGCTAGTGTAAAACAAAAGCTGACTTGCAGTTCCGGCACACACATAACTAACTAAAAACAAACAAACTACACCACCTCCTCCACCGGCTCCTCCTCCTCCTCTGAGTCACTAATAATAATAACTGGTGGTGGTGCAGCGGGCTCAGGGGCGGGCGGTGGAACTGGAGGATGAGCTGGTGGATCTGCATACTCAAAATAAAAGTATATCCCATCTGGGGCTAAAGAAATATGGTGGGTAATACTGGTCCTAAGGTGCGGCACATATACACGATGATGATAGAAAGAGCCGTCAATCACCGCAATCGGCGGTCCTCTCGCTGGCCGATGCGTCCTCTGGAACCCCCAACCGCCGAGGAACATGCAAACAAAGATCAAGTGAGAAATAATTTCTCAGTGCGGGTTTTAGTTCCAGACGTGGATTTCTGGTCGAAATCTTAATCTGGAAATAATTCCCGTAATAATCAACATGAATAATAACAATAAATGAATAATTAAATAAATAAATAACACTGTCAAGATAATATAGAAGTAATGCAATGCAATCTCTATTCAGCTGCATACCGAACATCGAAGCAGAAAATGTCCTATCACAACCATCTGTAATAATATGCATATAAACAAGTCAGAAGAATCATAGCACAAATCATATCATCTCAATATATAGTCAAATGTTCACTCAGGTTCCCTCACCCAACCGGTTGGGCAAGCAAAAGGGAAACCTTTCCCTCTCTCAGGGCAGGCAAAAGAGATATATCTCTCACCCTGGCAGGCAAAAGGGAATTTCCATATCCGTGTAACGTTACCGAACTGGCCGAAGCCGGGGGCCGACCGACTCCGGAGAGTGACAATCAAAACTAAGCTCAATCAATACTTTTCCTTGTACTATCACTTTCCACATCTTTCAAGCAAGATTAAACTGAGCTGGAACGATTCAGCTCATTCATTGCAAATGAGAATACAAACTTGCTTAATTATTCAGATCATTTAAGCAAAGGAGATCAATTCAACATGAGTTGTAATATCTGTTCCTATAATTTAACATGATAAATTCATAATGCATCTCAATAAATCGTCAACATGCTCATGCAATAATTTAATGTTACTAACTAGATTTCTATAGAGATCCACGTATCCGCACCTGTATTCGTCTCAAAGGTTTCCTCCGTCCAATCTCCTGAAATTAGTAAAACCGTTATCAATTAACTAACGGTTATTTTAATTTAGAAAAGTGGTCCGGCTTAAGCTACCAGACTGACCAGAAATTTCTAACTTATTTAATAGTAATTGCTTGTGTTTTCAGAAATTTTTAATACTATTATTATATTTTTCTTTTATTTTTAACTTAATTTATTTAATTTATTTCTTAAATTAATTATTATGTTCATGATTTTATTTAAATATTTTCTTTTATTTTTAATTTAGTTTATTTATTTTAACTCTTAATTATAATGCCTTATTACTTAATTTATTTTTACTATTATTATTATTATTAATTACTTAATTTTATTTAAGTCCAAAATTTTGCTTAGATAATTTCTTTTAAATTCTAGTTATAATGTTTAATTTATTTTTATTACATTTTATTTAATTCATTTAGGTTTATTTCAAATAATTCCTTTGATATTAATTTGTTATATATATTTTTAAAAGATTTAAATCATCAATATAAATTCGAAATCCGAAAATCAAAATCAGAAACTCATAAAACAAATTCGAAAATAAAGTTATTTTATTTTATTATTGGGATCAGAAAGTCGGTGATTTTGTCGTCGTATCTGTTCTCGACTCACTCGGACTATTCTCATCATCTCCCGAAAATCCGACTAATTAAAGAAATACCCAACATTTAAGTGGCTTTTTCTTTAATTTAATATCTAAGCCCACAATTAATTATCTTAATCTTTTGATTAAGTAATTTAATTATCAATTAAGTTTAGCCCACAAAAATTAATTTGAGGCCAAACAAAATAAATTTCAGTCCAATAACAATCCAAGCCCACTTTCTTTCTTTCTTTTTTTTTTCCCGCTGAAGCCCAGTCCGGAAACAGCCCACAATAGCCCAAAACGCGAATGGGTTAAACCAGGTCAACCTGACCCAGTTGACCTGGATCCCGCCTAACGGGTCCGTACCATTTCCGACCAGATCCGCTAAGGAAACCAGATCCAACCCGTTTCTTGACTACTCTTTTTCATTTAAGCCCCTGAATCATTTTATTTCCTATATCCATCCTTTTTATTTCTATAGAAGCCCTTTTTCTTTACAAATCAACCCCTTTCCCTTACGAACAAGCCCTCAGAATAACTTTTCTTTCCAACCCAGTCCCTGACATAAGTCGCCAGGTACCAGAATGGTACCAGAAAGTTTGAATCGCGTACCAAGGACTGGTACCAAGCTCAAATCGAACCTCACAAGCTCAAACAACTTCTTCCTATGCCCAGCCATAATAATAACCCTTGTTTTCCATCGATTTGATTCAATTTAATCAATTTCTTTCATAACAAAATCAAGCACCCAATGTTCGCAAATTCAGCTATTAATATTGCTCAAATCTTACTTCAATTTACTAGTCTAGCTTCAATAAACCTATTTATCAAATTTTAGAGCCCAAGAACAGTAAATACAACTCAATTTCTATACAAACCCTAATTCCAGAAATTAATCAAATCAGTTCAAACGAACAAAAACCAAGAGAGACAAAGATACCTTCGATCTTTAGTAAAAGTTTTCCTCCCTTTTCTCCTTAGTTCAACCCCTCTCTCACTCTTTTTTTCTAGAAATTTCTTATACTGCTGTTTGACCCAAAAATATTATGCCAAATTGCATGAGTTAAATAACCTGTTTTATAACAAATAAATCCAAGAAAGCTCAAAAATCCACGAAAAATATCAAACAAACTCCAAAAATTCAAAAAAAAATACCTAAAAATCCCCCATGAATTATGATGAATTATCATGGTTGTAAAACCCAAAAACTACCAACAAAAACCCTCCATTTTGCAAAGAAACCCCAAAACTCCACAAAATCACTAAAAATAAATCCATGAGAAATTACCCAAAACCTTTTGAACCATAAAATTCCTCATATTTTTCTGAGTTTACCCATAAAATTTCAGCCAAAAATACCCAAGGAAAGACCCTCAAATAAATTATTTTCATTTGTCACAAATATTAATGGTTTATTTTAAATGGAATATCAAGAAAAACCCCAGAAAAATCCAAGGGATTTGAGCGTGCACCCCATTGCAGACGATCCAGGGGGGTCGAATGTGTCGCTGCCTCAACGAAATTACCATGCAAGACCGGAGTTTTTGGTGGACCTGGCTCATGCGCCGAAAGAGATGATTTTATTCGCTGGTTAGCTGGCTCACGGAGAAACCAGTGCACCCATCTCTCTCTGTCTCATTTAATCTTACATGCGGGCCCCTACCTGTCAGGAGCGTCTCCTTCCTCTGTAAAAATGAAAATCGCGAGTTTAACCGCGCGACGCCGGGTGAAAGAGGTGAACTCGCTGTACTTCGTCGACGTGGCCTTCTCCAGCGCCACAAATGCCAAAACCACCATGCCCCGCCCATGGTATTGCAAAACTAAACCCTAGAAATCGATGCATCTCGACCTTTGATGAGAAGTGAACGATGGATGTTGCTCTCGGCTATGGAAAGGAAACCCTAAATCCTAGCCTATATAAACATCAAATTAGAGTGACAGAAAGAAAGGAAGGAGAGCCGCAGTGGTATGTAAGGTTTAGATAGGTCAATTGAGCAAATTCAGTGAGAGGCCTTAGGTCAAACAGTGAGGAAGAAGAGGAAAATAGATAAATTGGATGATTGAGTGGTAGTGATTAAAGAGTTCTCGTTTGTAATTGATGAATGATAAATGAAATAGAGTAAATTTCAATTTCAATTTTGGCCTTGCGTTCTTTCTTTCCCCCTCTCACCTCGGCCACCAATCAATGGTGTGCTTGAACACACACTCAACACAACTCCTATCAGATAATTAGTCTAGATTTCAATAGCGCCTAGCGCTTGAGAAACCTAGCTAACAACTTCCTTGATTGCATTTCAATAGCGCCTAGCGCTTGAGAAATGTAATTGGGTTGGCTTGGCTAAAAGCACTTTCTGAGCTCAGCTCATAAAGTTTTGGTCGAAGCAATGGCTATCATGGTACACTCTAATGTACCCTCTGTAGCTGGTACTACTGCAATTGAGCGAATAAAAATAGATTTTGTCAAAAACAGTAATGTAATGGTTTGATAAAAATCTGAAAATTGTGGAAATCGCAAAGAAACTCGCTCACCTAACATACATTGATCTTAATGTCCAAAACAACTCTAATGTACCCTCTGTAAGTAGTTTTACTGCGTTTGAATTAATAAAAGCCAAAACCAATGACAACAGTGAAGGAATTACTTAAAATGAAAATTGGAAATTGTGAAGAATACAAAAGGATATGCTTTCACTATCTGCATCGATTTGAACACTTAAAACACATCCTTTTGAACCTAAATAGAGCATTAAACCAAATTATGTTGCTGTAAGTCGTTATACGAGCAACTCAGAAATTCGAATAAAAATGCAAAAATAGGACTTCTGCCTTCCTCCCTCTCTCACCAAATGGAGCTGACGCAAGGTCAACCAAGGACATCAGTGCATTCTACTCACTTCCACGAAGCTAAATAACCCAAGATCGAAGGCTATGGTGGCCCCAGTCACCGGAATTTCGCCGGAGAAGCCCGACAGGAAATATAAAAAGGATCGAGCTAATTCCTTCAAATCAGGCAGAAACAAGTCAAATTAAACACACTCTTCTCCTCTCCTCTCTTTCGTGCTTCTAATAAAATCAAATGTAACCACTAAAGCGACCCAGTTCGTCGGAAAGCATGGAGATAAAATTACAGGGACTAAACTGAATAAAACTCGAACTCAGCTAATCTGAATTGACGACCTCCTGGCTAAATGAAGACGACGCAGCCCAAATGGAGACCATCAACGTCTTCCCCACTGCGTCACGAGCATGTAGAGACCGGTATCGGCGTCAATGGTGGCCTAGATTGTCGGAGCTCCGTCGTTAGAGGGGTGTTCTTTGAATAAAATAAGTACAAGGGCTTCATTGTAAAAGGTCATCGTCTTCGACGAAATTTCAGCGCCATTTTTCGCGTGGATCTTCTGTGGCGGATCATGTAAGGCAAATCGTTCGACTCACCACACGAAAGTCTGAGGAGTTCAGCGCTGATTCAGCGCCAGTCAACGCCCAGTCAGCACACGTGGCCCAATCAGGATTTTCCAAATCAGCAGAATTTTCAGAAATTAATTAAAAATAGTATATAACTCAGAAAAATTCAAATAAAATATCCATAAAATCCTAAAAATCTGCAGAAACTAGATTTACTGATATTTTGATATGAAATTATGTCAATTTGTGCCTCTTTTGTACTTTCAAAGTATTTTCTAATTAAAATTGAGTTTTATAAATTGTTAAAAATTTCAAAAATTCACCAAAAATAGTAGGAAGCTCAGAAAAATCTAAATAAAATATCTAAAAATTTCTAAAAACCTAAATAAACCAAATCCAATATTATTTTTATATAATATTTTTTCAAAATAAGTAGTTTCTTATTTTTTGAAGTATTTCTATTATAAAAATCTAATTTTATAAATTCTAGAAAAATAGTCAAATACTTTAATAAATTTTCTAAATAATTTTATCATTTTCTTGTTAAGAATGATTGAATTTAAAAAAAAATAAAATTGGTAATATTTATTTTAATAAGGTTCCTGAATAATAAGAATAATAATAATAATAATAATAATAATAATAATAATAATAATAATAATAATAATAAATAAAATAAATAAATAAATAATAATTACAATTGACCATCAAATAATATTTCCATAAGTAAATCTTAAAGTTATAAATAAATAAAAACAAATAAATAAATAATAAATAAATTTCAAAATTAATAAGTAAAAACAAATAAATTGTTAAATAAATCACAAATAAGTGATAAATAAATCATAAAATCAATTATAAACACATGATAATCAAATAATTCAATAAATAAATAAATGAATAGCAAATAAATAATAAATAATGAAATAAATTAATAAATAACATAAAACATAATCAAATAAATCACTTTAAATATGACTGAATCAATTAACTTAAATTAAATCCAAATCAAGTTTAATGAATCAACCTAAATTTTACCAAATAAAATATCAAACTAAATTGAACTAAATCAAATCAAACCAAATAAAAATTAAATCAAATCAAGCTAAATAAAGTCAAATCAAATCAAAATAAATCAAATCAAGCCAAATTAAATCAAATCATGTCAAGATTGAATCAAATCAAATGAAATTGAAATCTTTTTGTTCTCTCAAGCCCCTAAATGGCCGAGAACCCCAAATCTTTTTGTTCTCTCAAGCCCCTAAATGGCCGAGAACCCCAAATCCTCTTGTTCTCACAAGCCCCTAAATGGCCGAGAACCCCAAATCCTCTTGTTCTCACAAGCCCCTAAATGGCCGAGAACCCCAAATCCTCTTGTTCTCACAAGCCCCTAAATGGCCGAGAAACCCAAATCCTTCTGTTCTCACAAGCCCCTAAATGGCCGAGAACCGATTCTTACAAGCCCCCAAATGGCCAAGGATCGTAAAATCAAATCACCCTCATAATAAGAATTTCAAGTAGACGATTTAGTTTTAATTTTAGTTTTAGTTATCCTTAATCTTAGTTTTATTCTTAATTTTAGATATTCTTAGTTTTAAGTGCATTTTAGATACCCCCAATTGGGCCCCGTCAAGTTAAGTCTGGTGCCATCAATTGAATCCGGTCTAAGTCCAAAAGAAATAAATCATTTGTACCCTCAATTGGACCCCGTAATTTAGGTTTGGTGCCATCAATTGGGCCTTGTCTAAACTAAAAATCATTTAAATAGCAATTTTCTAGCCTATTATATTTAATTCCTTGAATCTCTTAATCAGAGGTGCTCGTGGGAAACCACGGGGTAATTAACAATAGGGGCTTGCGCCTATTGGAAGGAAAGGATCCACAAAATTAATAAACCCTTATGAGAATGGATTCTAGTCGATGTTCTCCGGTCGATAAGAGGCATCAGCACTTGAATCCGAGTTCTGTTCTCGTTCTTGAGGAAATCCGATTATTCTTCGAGAAATGACGAAAAAGTCGCTACAACTGCCAACCCCCAAATAACCTAAGAGAAGGTATTTATAGACGAAACTAAGAAAAGAAGAAAGAAGAGAACTCAACGACACAGATTACAAGCTCGAATCTTACAGTTCGAGTCATGCTTCCTAGTCCTTATCTCTTCACGCGCTCAGAGCTCTCTCGGATGAGATCGAGCAAGCGCAATGATGGCGCTGGTGAAGCTGTGGCCGAGCGCTATTGGCTCGCCACACTCGATCAATCTCCCATGGGTAAGTGTGGTATTTCATCGGAGAAGAAGAAGAGAGGAAAGAATCGGACGGAGCGGAGAGAAAAGAGAAGAAAGAAAGGAAAGAGGAGATGTCGACAGCGAAATTTCTGATTTTTATTAAAAATTAGCCTTCGAGATCTCCTGTGGCCATTCCCTGTGGCCAAGTGTGCTGCAACTCCATTTAATTCGTTTTATAACAAATTTTACTTAAATTTAATTAATTTGATGTTAATTTTCAAGATTAATTAAGCTTTGATTTTGCTAGAATATTTTATACTATTTATAGATATTACACAAAATCAAATATTTCGAATTCGGGTCGATTTTTATGTTACTTTTGATTTAATTCTTAAGAAAAATATTATTCTTTTATGAATTCAAATTTTCTAATATTATTTTTAATTTAACCTAATTGATTCAAATTGGTTTGGTTTTCCTACTATGTTACAAACTCGCACTACAAAAAATGTTTCACAGAAGGCGCCGCAGAACTGGATTCAAGTGCTCCACTTTTGGTCCGCGCTGCATGAGCAAAAGTTAAAAAACTGTTGGGGACAATATGTAGAGTGATATTATATTTTATCATTCCCTCATTTTTATTATAAATTAAATAACAAAAGCACGAATGAATTTTATGGGTTGTCCGGTTACGAGAACCTTCATTTTAGTGAAATTCAAAATGATATTGAAGTTTTGCCAGATGCTCCTGTAATTTTATTTTTGCTTTAATTATTTAACTTTGAATTATAGCTGTGAGGTCGACCAGCTCGGTGCCTAAAATTTGCTCCAAAAATATAAGGGCATCTTCGTATTGTCTTTTTTCCACTCGAGATGGTTTACGACAATGCTAAAATCAGGGGAGGAGCCAGGATTTCAACTTAGGGGGGGCGGAAATTTCGATTAGGTAGACTAAAATTTGAAAGTTAAAAAATATAATAAATTGATAAAAAAATAATGTTTCCTCATTTTTATAGTAGTAAATTTTCTAAACATGAATTGTATCAAATAAAATAAATAAATAATTTTTTCTTAAAAAATAATAAGTAAGGCTTTTTCATATTTGAGTAATGTTATATTTTTTATTTTTCATCTTCTAAATTTGCTCTAAAGGAAAATTATAATTAAACTAGTTTGAACAAACAATAAACTTAACTAGATTATATTTGAACTCTTTTATTAGGGGTGCAATATGTTATGTATTAATAAAATTTAGCATATAATTGAAAAGCTCTTCATATAAAGTTAAAATCTTAGGGGGAGCCAGGCCCCCCTTTGCCCCCCTACTGGCTCCGCCACTGGCTAAAATTAAATACGATAGGGGATCCTTGTAAAATTGAGGAGGCATTTATCATTATGGCAAGCCTACATTTCAAGCAAACAAAGCAAAATCAAAATAAATAAATGGTTCTCTACAGAGTGCTTTAGTCCTAGACGAGAACCATGGAAAATGTGTGGAAGAGCCTTTTCGGGTAAGAGTTCTGTGGTTTGAGACTTGGAGATGCCTATCGGCAATTTATGAGATTATGGGTCGGATTGATATGCCAGATCGCAATATTCGTTGGAGACCGATAGGTGTCGCCGTGTCGGAGTATCTACATGCCTGCTTTTTCCCCCCCCCCCAAAAAAAAAAAAAAATAATAAATCTTGCATGCTTGTGTACAAAATTTTGTCTTTTTTCTTTTTCGAGGGTCTAAATTTTTTTTTTGAGGGTCAATTTTGTCCTTTTTTCAAGAATGTGAAATTATTGAAGTTGAATAACAAACGCAAAATCAATTTTTAACGTATGAATAAAATTCTTGCAACGTCATATTCGGTAGCACTTTGCAGAATGCAACTCCATGGGTATATTTTTATTTTTCTTTGCAATAAAAAATATACATATATAAAGATCAAGCCCCTACTTATATGTTGTTAATAAGGCAAAGCTTTGACATGCAAGATAAAATTTGTAGCTCAATGAGTATTTAACTGTTAGAAAAAATAGTATAATTATAATTATTTTTAAATTTTGCGAAACGAAACAAAAAATGAAGAAGTCCCTTCTTTTAAAATTCGGTTTTCCATTGATATTTAATTTTGTATAACTGGTCCGTAAACAACGTATAAATTATATGCAGTAGTAAACATTTCATGACTTTAGGGCTCGTTTGGATGCCGAACGGAATAGGGAAATAGTGAGAATAGCCACTCTTCCCACTCTTTCCACTCTTCCCACTCTTCCCAACAACACTTTTCTCTCTACTTTTTCACACTTCCCAACGCTATTCCTAAACTCACCATCCAAACGACCTAGGAATAGCACTCTTCCCACTCTTCCCACTCTTCCTACTCTTCCCACTTTTCCACACTATTCCCACTATTCCCAACCCATCCAAACAAGCCCTTAGATATAGTTATCCTTATATTTCATTTTCAAACTGTAAAATAAAAAGAATGATGTGCCCTTCTCTCGGAAAATTCAGACTACAAGAATATAAAACTATGCCTTAATCATACATCATGATGCATTGAGGATTTAATTGATTAAAAGAAATTGAACAAGACAAATAATTCAAAAAAATAAATCAACTCATATTTTTACACAACGTGCATTCATTTTAAACGACACGTTCAGCATCAGTGACAAAGAAGCAGAACCAAGATATTAAATAGAATGGAAAAATTCAGAATAAATATGATTTAAGAAATTAATTTAATTAAAATAAAATTATAAATATTTTTTTTATTAGGTCAAAAGGCAAGGGCCTCAACAACCCACAAGGTTGTTAACCAAAAAAAAAAAATAATAATAATAATAAATAAATAAATAGAGGAGTGAAGTGCAGTGAATGAATTTCAAAGTCCTTACAGAAGGAATTGAGTTTAGATAAGTTTTTATTTTTTAATAAGACAGGTAAAGTAAATTCACCCCAACCTTTTATATAAGATGGAAATTTTAACATTCACTTTACTAAACCCACGTCGTATATTGTTTTTAAGACGAGATTTTTTGCAGATTTCCTTTTTTCAAACTAGACGTAAAAGAAAAAAAAAAAAGCCCCAAGATTTCTCTTTCTCTTTCTTTTTTTTTTTTTTTTGGCACAATCACTTTGCAACTCCAGTCCCCCATTTTCGCTAATAATGCCTGAAAATTCTTTGTACTTTTTAAGACAAATATCTACTATCCTATTTCTTTTTCCATACCAAATCGGCAGCAAATATCCATGACCTTTTCAGATTTGAATTTCCATTTGATTATCCACATTTATCGATATCACTTTTTTTATCACCAAACCCAACAGAAAGTGCCCCGGATGAAGTCATTTGATCAAGTATTGAAACATGAACGGTATCAGACAGCATGAGTTATGTTGCACATGAAGGCATGGTGCTCTTTGTTAGTGCATCTAAATTGGAAGGACACACAAATATTGTCTCACCAACTTTGCACACGCAATTAAAAATCTCTAGCGGCCTTCCCTGGTCTTTCTGTCTTTCTTCCATGTTCTAAGCTATCCTCTTTTTTTTTTTTTTTTTTTTTTTTTTTTTTTTTTTAAATAACTCAACTTCATCTTCTTTTTTTTTTTAATAAATTTGTTATTGTGTGAAGTATGATACATTGAATTTATATAAATTTTAAACAAAAGTTTCTTGTATAAATAAATGTTGCAACCGAATTTCTTACGACAGCACGAAACAAATATATATATCGTAAGCGAATATGTTACGACACCACAAGAAAACAATCAATTTTTATCCTAATCATTACCTTAGGTCCAAGTGACATACCCACGATTTGAAAGACACTTTGTCGTTAATCAAGCAATATTCTGTATTTTGGATTCACTAATCATATCGAGAAACTTATACTATTTCCATCTCGGGTCAAAACCCATATCTCATGCGTACAAAAAAAAAATTATAAGGTTGACCGCATAATTCAGTTCTTAAAAAAAAAAAAAAACACGGACGACGATAAAATCTAATTACAAATCTAAAATTTATTTATTTTGAAAATTTTGTCATATGACGAAGATATTGTTCTTTATTGCTGCACAGTAAGATGTAGTTATCAAAACTTTAAAAAATCTTCTCTCACTTAATGGCCACTACAAGTCTACAACCATTTCTTAAAAAAAAAAAGAAAGGAAAATTTGAAACTTTCAAAATATTAGTCATGTTATCATATTATATATAGTCAATAGTCTCCAGCTTCCAATTTTATTTTATCTTTTATCTTGATCATATTGTTTATATAGCTGCATATAATTTGCTTTTCTTCTTCTGATCTGTATCAATCCTAGCTAGGATTTCGTTGTAAATTATAAGAATTTCTTGAGCATTTTCAACAGTTAGCAAAACGATTTCTTATTAGTTACTGGTGCATTTCTGATTATTAAAAGATGAATTCAGAATCAAAATTTCTCTATTCTACAATTTTTATTCCATTCGATTCTATTTTATTAAATTAAATTTTCGTTTGTTATACATTCTGCTAGGATAAATCTCTAATTTAAGGCTGTTTCGTAATAAATCATAATCATATCTCCACATTCTTAATGTAGAAAAATATGAGTACCCGATTTGAGTATGAACCTATGCATGACGAAATATTAATCTGTGATGCTGGAACACAAAATTTGGATCTATATATACAGAAATCAAGTCCCAATTGAGAGTAGCCTCTCTCTCTCTTGGACGACCAAATCACCGTACAAAATACATAAAAAGTTTTAAACACGAGCGAGGGGTCTTTAGCAAAACTTTCTAGACAATATTAGTATAGTATGGAAATGAAGGAGAACTTGAAATTGCAGAAGAAACCTAATTAGCAGCCCACGAGGATTATTCCACAATAATTTAAATTATGTGCCTGATTAGACTTGATCAGTAACATTCTTAGGCATCACGTTTGACCATTATTTTCAATTGTTATCAATTAAATTAAGACATACAGATGTATAATGCATAGCTCGGTGCATCTGTCCAGCTTGATTAGTGACATATATTGCAATAAGAAGTCTATTTTTATTTTTTTTTTGTTTATGAAATCACAGGTGAAAGTGTTTAATTTAAATGACTTAGTATTTCTACTTTTTAATTGCATACTATTATATAGTCCAAATTAAAAGTCACTGTTATAATAAAAATGTTGACATTGTCGTTGGTATCATTCGCTAATTTATTTAATATATTATTGTTTCCTTCGTGTGTTCACCAAAAATCTTTTCAAGGATAAATTATTCGTTGAAAGATGCAGGAAGGGTAAGTTAAATTGGAAAATTTGATGGTAGTTACTATTTTCTGCTAATCCAATGATCATGATGGAGAAAATTTTTTAAAACAAATTTGTGCTTAAAAGTACTCAAATTCAGGTGTTTCGAACAAACACTAGAAAGTGAAATAATTGACAACTTGATATCGCGTCATATTTATATGTGCATTTCAATGCAAAAAAACAATCTAAGATACCGTTGTTTATTAAACCAAAATATAAACCAACTCCACAATTATTCCCCATTCTTCATCTGGTGTAGGCCGTAACCTATATTTATATGCAAATTAAATTATGAGATTCCATCAATATTGGCTTCTCTGATGAATTGAATGACATCAATGATCGATCAATCAGAATTAGAATTTCATTTTCCCCGTTTTAATCTTTAATAACTCGACAATCCGTTTGTGGAGGCAAGGAATAATTCAATACGCAATTTAGTCTCATTTATAGTTTCCTATTTCTTTTGGTCCAACTCAGAAAATTAAAATAATGTACCCGGTTATTTTAAAAATGCTTCACTTAAAGAAAAATGTCATCATATTTATTGAAGGAATATACTCAAATCTCAAAGTAACTTCGCTAAGGATTTGGAATGATTACAAGGAACTAGACTGACTAGGAATTATGAAATTTAAAAAATAAGACGACAAAGAAAAAGTATGACAACTATGTAGAAAATTCCAGAATCCATGGATATATCGAAGAAAATATAATTATTTGACTTGTAGAAGTAAATATAAACTAATAAAAGAGATAAAACTATTTCAATAATTTTTTTTTATTACAATACATTGTATATGATCAAATAACGTCTGTCAAAAGAATTGGGATTGCCTCGCTACAGCTTTCTTCCAGACCGACTTATTCGGGAAAAATAGATCAGGTCATTAACATTTTTTTTAAAAATAAAATTCTAAAAGTTTTTTTATGCTGTTATTTTATAAAAAGACGACAAAAAAATCATGATGACATATTACTATGGGAAACAGTATATCATATTAGTCAAGCTGAACACAGGCTATTTATATTCCGATATTCTTTAATATTTGTTCGTAAAAAATAAATTTCGAAGTGAGTTGTAACTAGATTTAGATCTTGATCTAGTAGTTAAACATAACATGGTCTGAGCAGAAGTTCCTTGCTCCAAATCAGTTGAGAAATTTACGATGGATATTTAAAACACCGTCGTCTTTTAAAATTTAAACCAATACATAAAACAGCTCCGGAATTGCCCTTCATTAATCTGGTGTAGGTCGTAACCTATTTTCATATGTCAATGAATCTATGAGATTCCATCAATATTGGCTTCTATGCATAATACAATGACGTCAATCAATCAAGTATTTCAAAGTTGTTTTTCCTTCTTAATCCTTAACTTGTCAACAATAATGAGTGAGGCAAGGAATAATTTGATCAGCAATTTAGCCTACTCATTAATAATATGTAGTGTACAAATTCACCTGTTCTAACTCCCAAAAGAATAAACTAATGCACTCGTTCATTTTAAAATAACTACAATCCAACATAAACGTCTCTATATTCTTTACATAAAAATAAATCTAATAATAAATTCGCTAAAGGATTCGTATGGTTGGCTGAAGCTAGACATGACTGAAAAGCCAGAATTACCAAATTAAATAAGTATTTGAGAGTTTTATCATGTGCTTATTGAATTTTTTTTTTTTTTTTCGGTCGCGAACCGATTTGGGCATGATAAGGAAGGGTGAAGAATTCGTGAATTATGCACGAGTTTTTGGAATTCGTGGATAAATTAGAGAAGCTATAACTAATCAACTTTTTACTCCTGAAAAAAAAAATGATGAAATATGAAAAAAAAGTGATGAACATATTTCAGTTGATTTTGTTTCAATTTATACATTGTAGATGATTAATATCACTTGGAAAAGCTAACAAGAAGTAATTTAGAGAAATTTACTTTACAGTTTGAAGGCTGGCTTGAGATGGGGAGTCAAATATGGCCCACCTCTTAGGTTAGGCCAACCTAGAGTTCAGCAAATATTGGGCCTTAAAAAGGGCTATTTATATTTTACAGACCAGTATGTAGCAAGATGGAAAAACTGTGCAAGTCATTAGAACCATGAAAAACAGTACACTAAGCCACTCAACTTGCAGCGGTTTACCAAAAGCACATCCGTTTACTTAATAAAGAGGAAGTTCCTTTTTTGTTCAGTTGTTTCCATTGAGAGGTTCCAAAAAGAAATTTCCACCCTAGTAGACACTTAAATATGCACGAATGCACATAATTTTTGGGACTAACGATAACAAGTTGAACAAAAATCTCTATACCAAAAGAAAACAAAATGTTCAGTTCACTTAAAAGAACCAATCTCAAGCTAAGAGCAACAGAAGTGTCCCGAAGAATTTAATAAATAAAATAGATCAGACCCTAGTAACGAATACCTTTGGCAACTTCGAAAAAATGCGCAACATTCTCTTCTGGTGTCCCCACCTTAATTCCATGCCCCAAATTTAGTATGTGCTTATAATTCCCTGCCTTATTAACAGTGTCGTTAATCCGTTTTGAAATAAAGTCCTTTGACCCAAAAAGCACCCCTGGGTCCACATTGCCTTGGACTGCAACATCAGCACCCAGTCGCCGCCTCCCTTCTGCCATGTCGACTGTCCAGTCAAGACTAACCACATCGACTCCAGTAAGAGAGAGCCGCTCTAGTAATCCTCCTGACCCACTTGCATAGAGAATCAGGGGTAAATTTGGGTGTGTTGATTTTACTGAGTCAACAATTTGTTTTAGGTACGGCAGGCTGAATTCTTCGAAATCTGCAGGGCTAAGCTCAGTGGCCCATGAATCGAAAATTTGTACTGCTTGGGCCCCATGATCGGCTTGGTACTTTATGTACCGTGCCATGGATGTTGCAAATTTTTGTAACAATGCATGCAAAACCTACAATATGAAATTATGCATTTTAGTAGCTTGTAACAATGCTAGCAGAACCAATCATTATTTCAAAGAAATTGCCAAGTTTTGAATTTGTGCAATTATGAAATGGTCACAAAAGCAAGAAGTGGTTAAGGAATATAGTGAACTATAAATAATATGTATCAAAGGCTAACACGTACCTCAGGTTGAGAGAAGGCCATTCTTTTGATCTTAGAGAAGTGCTTTGATGAACCACCTTCCACCACATATGATGCTAGAGTGAAAGGTGCCCCAACAAATCCCAGCACGGCAGCTTCATTCTTAACCTGACAAATCAGCCCTGATTGTCAGACAGCCTGCTAAGCTCAAACTCTCAATAAAGCTAGTAATATGAATATAACAGTCAAACCTCAGCTCGTAAGGTGGTCAAAGCTTCTCCAACATATGGTACAAACTCTTCTGGTACAAACTCTCTGACTTTACTGACATCTTCAGCTGTGCATAAAGGGTCATATATGATTGGGCCTTTTCCCTTGACTATGTCGAATGGTATGTTCATCCCAGGTAGAGGTGTTAAAATGTCAGAGAACAAGATAACCTAAATTGTAGGATGAGAACAGCAGGTTATCATTAAATTAATGGGGGAATTATTGTTCAGGGGAGTTTGGCAAGTTAAACCAGATATTTAACCTTGCTCGTGTTGAGTAGTCAATTTACCTGACATTTACGATCAGAACACAAACATTTAAATCTAGATTTCAGTCAATTCAATATAGAAATATGTATAGTGCATTTCTTATGTGCTGAAGTTACTTAATAGGCTTGATAACCAGTTCACACAACTAAGATTTGAACTTATATTCCTCTTGGTTTGATATTTGAAAAGCCTAAGGTAAAATGGCCGTCACACTAAATGTTAAGACAAATTACCAAACTTCAATGTAACAACTAATGAAATTATTATTTTTTTATTTATAAAGGACTAAAGCACCGGATCCCATCAGAACTCCGCAGTTAAGCGTTGCCTACCCCAACTTGTTTGGGACAAAAGGCTTCGTTGTTGTTGTTGTTATTTATAAAGGATTTTAGAAAATACCAGAAACAAACAAATAAGTAAAATGAAAAACTAAACACTAGCAACATGTGTATTGTGACAGATCAATTACCCCATCAGGCTTGAAGACCTTCCAAGGTTGAAGAGAGATTTCAACAACTAGATCAACATTCTCTGATCTTTCGCGAAATGAAGGATACTTTTCACATATCAATTGATAGCTCTGTTGGCACAACACACAACAGATAAACATTTATAAATGAGTATACCATAGCAGATATACTGGTACCAGGAAATGGAAATCAATTACCAATACATATCTCTACATTACAACAGCAGTAATTATTAAGAGTCATCATTTTCAATTTCACATGAAAGTTACATAAATAATAACCTATTACATCGGAATAGAAGTACCCTTAACTATTACTTGTACCAGTACACCTAAACAGCGGAATCAGATCCTCTGGTCGGCGACCACGTGGTCGGCGCGTGATCCGGACCGTCTGATTTAATCTCAACGGCTAAAGGGAGCCCCGTGCATTCCACCACTCCCGAAAAAAAAAAATGGCCCGAAAAAAATGAACCGTTGAGATTAAATCGGACGGCTCGGATCACGCGCCGACCACGTGGTCGGCACATTTCTGCCGACCAGAGGATCCGTTCCCCCTAAACAGCGGGTAGTGTAGTCAGATAACAGTAATGTCCCTGAATATGCATGGTCTTTTGCATTCTAATTCTAGTAATAATTTTTAATTTACCATAATCCGGTGTTTACTCACATCCAGATGCAAACCAAGTACCCTTTTTTCCCATTTAATAGCATGCACACAGCAACCATCATATTATAAAACCTAAAAGAAACTGCAAAAGCAATATAATAATTAATAAACATGCCTTCATGTACCTCCCAGCTTGCCTCATCAACCAAACAGGTGGCCTCTCCACCTTCTCCCCTTTAACTGCACTAAGCAACAGCGGCTCAGTCGAGCTCGAGACCTTCGCCTCTGAGATTATCTCTGCATTGCATTTCCACAACGATCAATCACTTCCAAGAAAAGAAAACCCAACAAGAAATATTCAAAATTACAAGTCAAAATCACCTCCAATGGCGCATCTGATGGTTGTAAGCTTCGATTTAGATCGACACGAAGAGGAGGAGGGTTTAGAAGCGAGAAATGGTGAGGAGTTTGAGACCGAGCTGCACATAGATGCCATACTTCTCCTAATTCTAAAGCTATTACCTTCTTTTTGTTTTTTGGAGTAGAGAGTAGACTCGATTTCTTTTTGGATAAGAGAGAGAAATCGATAATTAGATGAAATTAATCACAATTGTGATTAAATTGGAGCCGTTGGATAAGGGATCGGAGCGAGTGGCTGATAGGATCCGAGGTTTTTCCCGTTGCGCGCGCGACGCAGAGAACCAGAAACTGTTAGAAATGGTAAAAATCGGAGAAAATGGTGAGAAAATTTTGGTAAATACGCGCTCACCATTAATTGACCAATCGGAGGAGGGATACTGGATTGCGACGAGATCTATTGGATATTGGATAGCAGAATTAATGGGCTGTGATTATTACGTTTGTAAACTACATCTTAAAGAGATTTTAAGGCCGAATGTACGGCTCAATTTCGGCCCGCATAGGTGTTTAGTTCCTCAGAGGCTCAGAGCTTTGTGGCTTGGAGAACTTTACGGGAATCAATGAAGCATAAAAGGAAAGCAAATCAAGGGAACAACAACAGATGAACAGAAGGTACAAAAAAGAAAATAAAAAAGAGTGTAATATTGAATGTTTGGATATCAATTTTGTTCAAGGAACACAAATGCTTGCTTATTTGACAGGTCAGTTGACACTTGACAGTAAAAAATTATCATGGCAAGATGCATCACAAAATGCTGAGAGTATAATAAATTGTATTCTACAGAGTATGCAACAATAGTCAACGCCGTGGCATTTAACTTATTAGCTGCTCTGCTTGTTTTATTATCACTAGCACTAGCATAAAAAAAGGAAGAAACAACAAATAAACATTCCCCTTGAAAATATTTTGTCACATGGTATTGTTTACAAAATAAAGAGTTAAATAGACCCAACATAGCTTGTGGTAACCACTCCTGCAGCTGCTGTAGGAATCAAATACTAACAAATATTGGCAATGCAACAAATTCACAAAATCAAAAGTATGGAACTTTTAATACCAAGTATTGGGTGTGAGCTTACAGAAATGCTTGTAAGGTCAAAGGTGTTAGTTATAAAGTAGAGTGGAATTGAGAGTACTAGACAGAAAATTGTGTTGGTTGAAGTAGGGCTGTACAACGGACGGGTTCGTCATTTTTTATCAATCTTTCAACCCAACCCAATTATACCGGGTTAAAAAATTTCGTTAGTTAACCCACCCGTAACCCAACCCAACCCGGATGATTTTTCACGTACGGGATATTACGGGTTATGCGGGTTACACGGGTTTAACGGGTTGTAATTTCAATAGTATAAAAATAAATATAATCACATGATTAAAATAAAAAATAATCATCACATAACATACAAAACAATTTTGGGTTCATATAACAGTGGACATCAGTAGCTTTAGGATATAAATGACTTAACAAAAACACTTTTGAGTTCAAATGACTTGGCAAAAATAACAACAGCGCTAGGAGGCTTCTTACTTTTTGAGTTCAAATTACATTCAATATACAAAATTAAAAAAACATAATAAATAAATTCATAATAATAATTAATATTTCAAAGATCCCAAGACTCTCAATCTTGATTCCTTTTTACCTGCAATAAAAATGTAGTGCTATATTAGTTAATTAAACAATATTATTTACTTGTGTCTCATAAACTATACTCAACTTGAATATGGCGACAACCAACTTCAAAAATTATCATAACTATACTCAACTTAGATAATTTAATTCTTTAGAACCTGTACCTTATACAGGATCAATGTCCTACGTTGCCAACCATGGTTCTATCATGCATTGCAAGAATTATAATTTTCAAAAAAAGGCAAATTAAGTAATCATATTTAACGATTAATTACCTCTAGTCTCGAATTCTAATGATAGCCCCAATATTTATTATTTAATTTCATGATTACAAAAAGTAAAAAGTTGCGTATGTACAATATAGAACTAAAAATATTCATGTTTGTTATTTAATTTCAGATCCTTGATTAACGTCTGCAAGTTTCAGTGAGGGCATAATCATTAAAGTAGCAGAATAAAATGTTAATTTTTGCAATGCACGAGTACAATAGAATCCTAACAAGGAAGCAATCTTAAGTCTTAACTTCAAAGGAAAAAACAATAGTGTACCTTTTTTCTTCTGGATTTATCTTCTCTCCTGTTCTCGTGTAACATTTTGTTGCTAGCTCTATCTGAATATTCAAACTTCAAAGCTCAAAAGTTGAATCGTGAAACTTTGTCTAGACTCTTGAGACCTTCACCGATCAGTCTCAATTCCCAAGCTCCAAGTTTCTATTTATAATGGAAAGATAAATACGCTAATAGACAACACAATTAAAACATTTATGATAGAGATTTGAAATGGATTGGTGATAAATTGAAATCAAATTCGTATCAATTTTTGAGGCCTCGTGATAGGCTAATAGTATGTGGCGTGGTCTGAGGATGGAAATCGAGGCATCGCGAGGGAGGATGCGAGGGGTCTGCTGGGGTTTTGATGTCGGAAATAAAAAGACTTAAATGGAAATATTGGATTTTGAAAATCTGGGATGATACTATAGCCTATTGCGATCTATACAGAAAAGAAAATTTATTTAATTAAACGGGTCGGGTCGGGTTGGGTTATCAAGAATTAAAATACAACCCAACCCAGTACAAACGGGTTTGTAAAATTAAAACCCGACCCAACCCGTATAATGATTGAACCCGTTAAAATACGGGTCGGGTTGGACGGGTTAAACGGGTAGGACGGGTTTTATTTTTTTATGTACAGCCCTAGGTTGAAGGTTGAACTTCGTCATAAATATTATAGATTTTGTATAGGTTCAGTACGGTTCTCTAAGAGCGGGTTACAATGTGTATGTCGGCTAGTTTTGTCATTCGTAGATTTTTTTTTTCCCTCATGAAGTAGTTTTTTTTTTTTTCCGAATTAGAAACTGGTGGGTGGTGTATTGTCGCAACTTATCTAAACTAGTTTAAAAATCCATTTATAACTGGCATTTTTTTGGTGCGGCATAAATTTTGATAATTAAATTTGAAAAAGTATGGATATTAAATTATGAAAATTTGGTAATTAGTAGGCTAAGTGCACATCATGTACACTATTATTAATTCATTTACTCAAGATACATTGTCTATTATTACTACTAGATTGAGAGTTGTTCTTAAACCTTATTTGGATGGATGAGAACAAGAGCTATTTCCGAAAGAAGCTAATTCCTGAAAGAAGAATCCATCCAAACGACATTTTTTCTTTCCATAATAACACTCTTCCTAATTTTATTTCATATCTTCTATTCTTTTTCTCAACTCACAATCAAAATAACATTTCTTCTTTTCGGAATAACACTTCTCACTCTTTATGATATAACACTCTTCCTAATTTTTCTTCCCAGAAGAGTTCTTCCTTTCTTATTCCCAACCATCCAAAAAAACGAAGTGCATATGTTGTTCACTATATGCATCGAGTTATTTGTAGATAATTATCACTACCACTGCGTCTCCATGTTGGTTTTATGCTTCTTGTTAAGTTCCAAACTTGTTAAGCACCAATTCTCTATTATTTATTTATTTATTAAAATTAGGCCGAGAGATCGATCTTGCACTCGATACATACACAACACATGTAATTGAAGCATTGGCAGCAACACAAACAAATAAGTAAACTAATATATATTTAAAATATTCATACATAAATCCATGTATCACCGATGGTAAGTTCTGCTCTGCATAATTAAACATACAATGAGAACCCAACTATTATATAATTACAACCATCTTTTACAATCATACAGTTTCTCTCATTCACTAGTCTCTCAGTAGAGTGCTGGGGTTTATCAAATTTGAAACATACGAATAAAGTCCTGGGTTTGTGAAGTAAAGAACCATTCATACCACTCCTATTCCTTACAATACCAAACCCAATTTAATAAGCATGATTCGTAATAAAACTACGTGCCTCATTTGCAGAAGAGAATGTCATGGCTTTCTTTGGAGGAGGAACATTGCAATAAACAGTTGACGAACCAGCACAAAACGAATGGGATATTGTTAAGGTCCATGTCAGATCCTTTGTTGAGTTTCCAACAGTAGAATCTATTTGATCACATGATACTAATGCACGTTTTAAATCTTCTATCGAATTAACATCAGCAAAATCTTGTGTTTCAACATCATCCATGTTATTTGGATCTGTTTGGACAAATAATAAAATCACATTTAACCATGACCACATCTAAAACAATGAATAGTTACAAATGAACAATAATAAAAAAAGGTCTTTTAAAAAATAATGACATACATATATTACCTTCCAACCAGTTCATAAAATGTAAGGCAGTTCTTTAATGGTCAATATTGTTATTCAAACAAACCTCTTGAATTTGTTGATTGTCCAGATTAACTACACAAGAAGAAATTATATCGATTTTAACAAAAAAAAAAATTCGAACATAAAAGCTTAAGTATAAAGAACATATGCTTAGCTTTATATTGTAAATAATATATACAATATATGAAAAAGTTGTTTACCATTAGAATTTAGTTGTTTATCATTATCCACATTACAAAGTTCGATGTTATTGAGATTAGATTCTGAAAAAATATTCAACTCAAGGAATTGAATACAACCAAAATCTGCAGAAAAAGAAAAAAAATAAAGCATTACAATTATAAAAATAACTATGCAAATCATTTAATTACAATACAAAAAAAATTCAACATATATTTGATTGGATCTATATTGAGATTGAAAGATTGATTCAAATCAAAATCTATTACGAGCAAATTATATATCAGAAAAAATATCACATAACACTAAATTAAACAAGTGTACTAAGTAATAACAAAACAATTAGAACGTCTATAGTACAGATAAGAACAATTACCAAACAACCAGCGCAAGTAAATTAAATATAATTAAAGCCATTAACTATATATAAAACACGACAACAATGTATTGTTGTCTATTATATAGGACAAATTATAATAATTTATGATACAATAAAAAACACAGATTAAAAACTTTATTACCAACACAATTACTGTCATCTTCTATCAACATAATATTTGTTAGGAAGTGTTTAATTCCATTTTTGTGCCATCAAATAGCAAGAAATCACAACTAAACACAAGGGATCTAGGTTTCAATCATCATTCACAAGCATTTCAAGATGAGAGGAGGAGATTTATACATCTCTTTGTGTAGCAACAAAGAGGCTCGAATCCTATCACTTGGAGTCGATGGGGTGCTTGCTTCACCTCCTCCACCACCGATGGTTGCCTCTAGCCCACCAAGGATCCACCACCAAGCTCAAGAGAATGCTAGTTCTCTTGAACCTCTTGCTAATCACCTTGCTTCTCTACTTAACTATTTAATGGAGAGAAAGAAATGTGTGGTGCTCAACACATGAGCTTGGAAAAGAGATGAGAAGGGGGCAGCTAGGTGGCGCCTAGGAGAGAGGAGAAGGAGGCTAGGGTTTCCCAAGAGGTGACCCCTTTATATAGCCAACCACTCTCATCCACCTTTCATACTATTTACAAGTATGCCACTAGGGCACCTAGCTGAAATTAAAAGAGGCTTTATTGGGCTATTTCAAATGTGTAATGGCCCAATAAACTATCCTTTTAATTATCTCTTCATTCTTCCTTAAATCGGGCCTTTAATTAACCAATTAAATAGAAGCCCAATTAGCTCAAACTAATTAAAGTGAGTTGAACATAATTAATTATTAACTCATTAATAATTAATTTAGGATTAGCTAATGCATTAAATTGTTTCCATGTGATCCTTTTAATTTAATTAATTATAACGGTTCATAACGGTATATAATTAATTAATTAACTTATCACATTTCACAATACATACTATTGTGAATAAACAATAAATGCACCAAGTGGTTAGATGCCTATTTGTGCGACCCTGTCTGAGGATTTATACTATGTTGGCCATGGAAATAAATCGTTATTTATTTCCAATAATCATAAGCGGTATCTAGCAACACGTTATGACTCCCAATTCGTATAAATAATGTACCGTTACAATATTTCAATCCTGCATAAGAAATATAAGTATTTTCTTGTCTGATTCTTATGTCACATGATATCCTTGTATAATCCAAGATAGGAATGTGTCATTCTTGCAGATTATACATTTCTTGATATAGAGTTGATTGTACAAGTTGGCCAAACAATCCAAACTCCATCAAGGGGCCCAAACAGATATCATCACTCATCAAGTATATTAATGAGGGACATACGGTTTTCTTGATGAACAACTTTTCCCCGCACAATTCAAGAGAACATAAATAAAGTCCTTATAGCAGCCTTTATCAGGAATCAACGTTAGACGATATTTATTGAACCTATCCTCATGTGGAAAAGTTGAGCATCTCAAACTTAGAATCAAACTGATATGAAATAAACAATGACACTTAACACAATCCAAATGTTTATTTCATTGGGTCAAGTCCTGTACTATGTTCTACAACATATACATATGCAATTAAGTTGATAACTCCTTACCTATGATTTGTAGAACTTAATCATCGCTTAACTTGCATACTAATCTTTTATGATAATTAATGTTCCTTGTTAATTATCAAGATTATGGACGATTTAGATTTATTATTGTCATTCTAATGAATGATCCACAGAGATTTACAATTCAGATCTTCAACCTGAATGATCTGTCAATAATAAACTCTAGGAACAAATGATCAAATATCATCATTAATATAAACTAAGAAAATAAGTCATTAAATATTGACTTCTAGGACATAACTCCAACAATCTCCCACTTGGCCTAAAGTCAATCAATAGTGACTTCTAGCAAGTGAAGAATTTAAAACAATGTCATATATCCATATATATACACATCTCGAACCTCAAAAGATACAATACGTTTAAAGCAAGTTACTCATACGTCCATCACGCATGGATGCACAACTGCATCTCGTATACCGCTTAAGGTAGAAGTTAAGTTAGAGTGTTCGCTGTGTCCGCGAACCTATCCAATTTTGTTTGACCCTACATACATATATACTCCTATATATGTGTTCTTGATCATCATCATGTGAAATCAAGTGACATCGTCATAGATCTTAGTTGGATCACCAATTTGATATTGGGTTCTTCAAGTTTAAGCTATGGTTCGAGATGCATAGAACCATATTAGCTTGACTGAGAACTTCTCAATCCATACTACATTCTTTCATTGCTTCACAAGTTGCTAAATATTTTGTTTTGGTGACGGAAACGGTTGTAATATCCCATTTAGAACACCTTCTAAATTTACAACACCACATTTAAACAAAATACGTAGCTCTATTGTATTTATATCAATCTTTTGAAAACTAGCATCAATATAACAATTTATATGAGCTTTCTTTCATCTTACCAGATGAAAAATATGTCATTCTTTCTCATAAGATACTCGAAAGATATTCTCGATTATTATCTAAACGTGTTTTTCTTTGTATCCAGTTGACAACTGCTTGTCATACTATTTGGGTACAACACATATGGCATGTGCATAAGTATGGCGTACGTAATGAAACTCATAACAGAAGGATGCTCGAATTGTATCGTGCATTCTTCTCGAATTGAGTTGCAACACACCGAGTAGAACTCAAGTGTATGTCATACAACGTGGTTAGACATCCTTTACAGGAGTTTATCTTCTCGTATAACTAGAACACTTTGCACATTTTGCTCAAACCTGACATCCATCATAATCTATCTCCATAGATTTTGTTTCCTTGGATTTAGGTGACTTGCCCAAATTCTCTATTGAGAAAAATATTCTCCAATGAGATCTTGACAATATTCATTTTCTTAATGTTATTCCCAATTAATGTCTTGTATCTTGTACAATACATGTAACACAATCATGCTCCCACTGAATATCTTGTCTATATAAGATACTTTTGACGAAGTGCAACTCCTTGACTTCCTTGTCAAAATATTTATTCCAATTTCCACAATACCTTTTTCAATCCATTAATGGATCATTGAAGCATATATATATTTCTAACAATACAACAAATCCTCGGTTTGTGTCAAATACACAACAACTTCCTTCATTCAATCGAAGAAGGCGGTTTTGATGTATCTTTCCATATATCTATATATACGAAATATAACTATTGTTAGAATGATCTTTATTGACTTATACACAGCTACAAGCGAGAAGCCGTGCTTTGTACATGGTCAACTTGTTATCGACTTAGACATAGCATCAATCATGAAATTGTGCTTTGTACATAGTCGACTTGTTATCCATATCTATCTTTCCTTTTTAAAGATCTAAATGTTCTAGATGGATCGCTCCTTCTTGAACATCAATCAAGGTCTATACCTTGTTGTTATATATATGGATTGCACTTAAAGATCATATAGATTAATTCAAACATACTTGTGGAATTGGGTCTTTCCATCGCTTCTGTATTTATCAATGGATCCTCATATGTCAAGTACGAGGATGTTGTGAAGCCTGTGTACTTTTCAGTTTAGGCAATTCACTCTCGTTGATATTTGTAGGATTGGTGCTTGAGGTCCATAAACTACTTCTACAACAACTTGTAGAACAAGTTCTTGATCCTAATATATTCCACGAGTTTCTCGAACATCATTTATTCGCGAGATGTTTGAGTACTCTTTAGAAGCAAGCGTCCTTATGAACTTCTTCCTTTCACAACTGCTTGTGAATTAAGTTCCGCTCAACTCCCACCAAATACCATGTATGGAGTGACAAGTTTCTCATAAAGGTACTTCTTGTAGTAACGCATAAACTCCATTAATGCTCACTTTACTCCCACTACTTCTTCTTGAGAATGTTATTCCTTAAGATTATGATTAGCAACAACTACTTTGTTCTTATCACGTTCGTAGAAGTAGTACCTTTCGGTTAATTCAAGATATCCTACAAAATTAAGCGTCTTATTTGGGTCCAAGCTTATCAATCAATCGAACCTTGAAATAAGCTTCTCAACACCAAATCTTGAGAAATAATATACCTAGAGATCGAATCTCGTAAGATATCCTTCTCAATAGACTTCGATGGAATTTTTATTCAGTGTAAAACAATATTGTCCTCAAACACAAATCCCTTACATGAGTTGAATAAGTCAATTTGATTTATTACCGATCGAACCATATCAAACAATGTTCGATACCTTCATCCTTGGATACATTTTTCAATGTTCCTCATGAAGTGAGTAGTGAAACGTCTTTCATACTCTTTAGGTAATATATCAAACCATATGACTTAATTTTTTACCATGATCCATTTTAAGACTTTTGCTTTTATTGAATAGTTTTTCAACTTTACTCTTGAAATCCTTTTGATATTGTCAAAAGATTCATACTTATACCATATCAAATAGATACGTTAATATCTACAATGATCGTTGGTCAAGTGGTAAAGTGTCAACAACCTTTCAATTGCACAAGTACCTATAGGTCTATATACATCAATATGTATAAGTCTTAATAAAGTTACTTGTCCTTTAAACATTCGTAGTTTAAAAGCGCTTTTGTCTTTTAACAAACACGATTCGCATAAATTTCAATTGATTTGTAATCGAATTGATTCACGAGCTCCACGTTACGTAGACTCTCATAATGCGATTCTTGTTTATATTCGACCAAACGACTATTTTTTCATAAAAGTCAAATACTTTATGTGAAGTCTTACATATTTTTCATTCAAAATTTGTTTATCTATTTCAAGCAAATTCAATCAAGATGCATGAAATCTTATACACAAATTCATAACAATAAGAGAACAACATTTCTCTATTACAAAATATGATCATCCATCATCAAATATGAAACGGATATAAGGTTTTATGAGATGTTTGGAATAAGGTGTACAACCTCAAATTCCTAAACAAACTCTTTAAAAGATAACTCTACGTATTCAATGGTAGCGGCTTAGACGTATAAGCCATTTCCAAAACGGAGTTTACTTTACTTGTCTCGAACTTTCTCTTATTCATCATTGCCTTCACATTTCGTTAAATGCGAGCACATGAACTAGCACCTAATTACTAGTGTGAATTAGAGATAGTGAGATAATTTGAACGACAAATATCTTAAGGTTTAGAACATCATGGTATTTCGGACAACCTTTCAAATGCCTCCCATAAATGGCAAATGAAACATCTCATGTGACACACGGTCACTAGTGAGGGTCTCAAAGTTTCAACTCATATCTTGGTGAAGTATTCCTTTAATACTTAACCAAAATACATTTAGCACTAACAAGTGTGCGAACAATATATCCTTTATCCATAGAAAGAGATTGTATGACAATATCAACAATCCTTGATATTGGAGATCTTAATATCTCTAGTTGTCAATTAGCTTCTCAAACCTTTCGGTTCGCAAGCTAATGAAATATTTATTTTCTTATAAGAAGAGTCTCTTGGTTAACTCACACTCCATTACTCGATCATAAATGATGGAGTCTATATTTACTTTCTCTAAGAATGTCTTCTTGAGTAAATGGATGAGAGTGTAGAAGTTTAGTCTAGTCCTTATGAATTCTCCAATTCAAAGGTCTAGAACTTCTAAAAGGATATAGGCATTCGCTTTATTGAATAATTTTCGTCGAAACTAATCAATCATTGCGAAGCTATGTTCGGGAAGTCGAGGAACATTTTTGGGATTAAACTTGCTCAAGTTTCTCATTTCCAAGAACATGTCTTAGGAATCGGTATTACTTCTCCAAGTAAATACCTTAGAAACGAGCTTGTCGTTTTCCAAAGATTGATCGCAACGAAATTAACATATTTAATATCTATAACAATTTCAATTTAAGGTCATTTAGTTTATGCAATGTTTTATTTATAATGATAAACAAAACTCCTACTACATTTATTTAATGTCCCAATGTAGTTGGTTTTCCAAGATCCTCGTTTTCATCAAGTAGAGCCTGCTATGGCACGACACCCTACTTAACTAGACAAGGTAGGTTCTCCAACCAATCATATCCACCATACGACTCTTGGTTTGTGAATATCTAAGTATATTTACAAACTTCGCCCCGATGTCCAAGAAAACTTGTTGGGTCCATCGATAAGCAACCTCTCTCTATTTGCTCCTAACAAATCTTTTCATTTGTACCCCGACTATCAAGCTTGACAACCATGACGTCCGCTATGGCGGACCGCGCCATGATTGGCAATTGACGTGAGGGGGATAGAGAGAAGGAGGGCGGTCGACTTAATCAATTTAGTTTGGGACAAAATATGTGACTCTTGTTTGGTAGTCGTATAAGCATACACCCATACCTACCTATGACAATTCAAGGCATTCACAAACAATCACATAACATAAGCATCTCAAGCATTGTCGTGGGTTTGTATGTCTCCCGCTTGCATTAGTCTTCGTCGCATCTCCATGTAACGAAACTAATCTAATCAAACCCTCCCACTAATTACTAAGATCCTATCTAATAATTAAGGTAAATAAATACATGTGATAAAATCCTATAACCCGCCTAGGCCTTAGGGGCATGCAAGCCTCACAAGTTACATCAAGAATTAATCAATTATTAATTATCAAGGCACCTTAGGCCACATTACAAGCAATCACATGCATTCACAATATTTTATAACACACAAGGCATTGACATCTTGAGCCATATCAAACCCACATCCTCCTACAAAAACAAGTTAGCACAATATACAAATATATGTCTAAGTTGTTCATAACTAGTGAGCTCTTAAGTGTCTTTGCGTATTGTTTGCTAATTTGTGTTTTTCCATGCAAAGAGAGTTTAACATTCAAACAACTAATTGCTTAAACTCTTTGATAAAATCAACATTCAAAAATCCAATGGATGACAGCAAGGAGAGTTCTAATCAACTTATCAACTAATTGATTAATTAGAACGAACACCTTTCATTCAACGGGACCCGAAAAAATCAAGAAATTTTTCGGTCTCCAAAAAATCCAGAAAAAATCATGAGCAATACTTATCAAGAGAAAAACTACCTGTTCAAATTTTAGGAAGAAATCATTTACCAATCGGGAGAACCAAAATTATCAAACTTCAGGTTGTGTATTAAAACACCGATTTGAAGTTTCAGGTTTTGGCCTCAATCTTTTGGACTGTTTGACCATCTTCCAAAAACTTTTAATGCAAAAAAATTTTACAGTAAACATTCACAATTACAAGGCTAGTAACCATGAAAGATTTCCAATTTTACTCATTCAAAATCATCAAGTTTAAGGGGTTTGAATACAAGTCCCCTGTTCTGGAACAGCACGTCGACGAAATTGAATTTGAGTGGTTGGGGTATCAAAACTGATCCGATTGACATGAAATTAATTTTTATGGATTCAGGACTTCAAAAGGAAGTTTTTTATTTAAACACCTTTTCTATAAAAAGTCTCAATCAATACCAGTTTTCAAAACAATCCAATCGGTATAGAAAACCAATCAGACCGTTCTTGTCTTTCATTGCTTCAAAAAAATAGAAAGACTTCGATCCATACCATCAAATTGGTATGGAAGGAAGTACTCCAAGTCTACTTCATTCCTAGCCAATAAAATTAGGGTTTCTTTATCAAGATAACTCAGATAATGCCAACAAAACTTAGATCTGGTCGCACAGGAACCAGTCCTGCGCACCGTCACGAGAAAATTCACTAAAAATCCGTAACAACTCGGATTCAAGTGAAACCAGTGGAAAAATGCTCATACTTTATCCCTCTTTCAAATCCATCAAAAAGAAAAAATAAATCGAAAGCTCTGCTATGCGAAAAACATAGAAAACCTCGGAAAAAACAGAGTTCCAGATAGCAAACAAAGGCAGCAACTTAATTACTCAACTAATTACACATTTCTCATCTAATTAATGCACAAAATGTATTAAAACCGACCATGTGCTCTGATACCACTGTTAGGAAGTGTTTAATTCCATTTTTGTGCCATCAAATAGCAATAAATCACAACTAAACATAAGGGATCTAGGTTTCAATCATCATTCACAAGCATTTCAAGATGAGATGAGGAGATTTATACCTCTCTTTGTGTAGCAACAAAGAGGCTCGAATCCTATCACTTGGAGTCGATGGGGTGCTTGCTTCACCTCCTCCACCACCGATGGTTGCCTCTAGCCCACCAAGGATCCACCACCAAGCTCAAGAGAATGCTAGTTCTCTTGAACCTCTTGCTAATCACCTTGCTTCTCTACTTAACTATTTAATGGAGAGAAAGAGATGTGTGGTGCTCAACACATGAGCTTGGAAGAGAGATGAGAAGGGGGCAGCTGTCACACCCCGCAGCGGCGGCATGACAGATTTCGACCACAGATGTGTGCTTCGCACACACTGCCAAGCCTACAGTCAAGTCTCAAGGCTATAAACCATGCTTTAGTATACTCAGCAGCAGCCAACTAATAACAAAACTTAGCCAAACTGAGGTTAATGCTTGTCAAGTAAATAAGTTGGGAAAAATTTGACAGAGTTTCTCCTGTAAGTATAAGCATCCAATGAGATATATAAACCCATTTCCACAGTTGTAATATTTTCCCAAGCAAAACCCCACAAGCATCAGTCATAAACAGGTCTTACTCGACCACTTACATACTCACAAGCATACAAATATACAACAAAAGCTTACAGCAACCCACAAGTAACAAAACATGGTTTATAATTACAAGGCTTACTTCTCCAAGCTCTCCTGCCCACAGCTTCGACCTGGAACCCATGAAAACATGGAGCGGTAAGAAATATGACAATTTCTTAGTGCGGTATTTAGTTCCAGCCACGCATGAACCCAAGGACTCATGTTGCGGAACTAAACACACGCAAGTTATATCAGAATAGTCTTTGCAATGCAAGTTAAATTCAGTTGCAAAACGTTTAACCAATCAGTTATCATGCAGTGCACAGCCTGTTACAACAACAATAGGATCAGCATACACAACGGCTACAGGGCTGGCAATATTTGCTTAACTAAACATGCAATATGCAAGGCTGGTTACCAATCAGCCAAATCCTTTCATACACCATCCAGTCATCCAAATTGTACTCAATTGCTGAGAACATTTACCCCCTCACAGCCCATTCAAGGAACTGTATTGAGTCCCGGAACATAAGCGCTTATCTCACGGCCCTTGGAAAGACGGTCGCGACTCCGCTTTCCAAAGATGCAAATGTTATTCATCACACAATTAGCACAGTCATAATACAATTCAGTTCAACCAACAACAAGGGAAACCAGTCAATATGCAAGTCACTTGCCATAGCAATCAATCCTGTATAAGTCATGTACTATCATATATAACAATTCTTATATGCTGCTATATGTCAGTCATGCACAATGATCAAGCAACATGTATAGAATGTTTATAAGCTTAGTATAACAACAAGAGTTTAGGGTCCAGGTGGAATCCGCACCTTAAATCGTTTACCAACCAACCCGCTCACTGCTGCGATGTCCCTGCGTCACCGCTCTCGTCACCAGCCTTCTCTTGCTCAAAGTCTGGTTCAAGCAACCCAAAACTAAGTCACAACCAAGCATACAACCGATCCAACTAACTCAGTTTTGTGGCTAAGGCACTAGGCCAAGCACTAGTCCAAGACTGGTTTGTGATGCAAGCACCAAAAGCATCACTGCCTTACAAAACAACTATGTCCAACACCAGACCTAGAGTGCAACCAGGCACGTGGTCAGTCAAGGTACATCACAGAACTATGCCATACACCCAAATTCATCATCCCATGGTCTGGTTAAGCCATGAAAACCATCCATCAAACAATACATGCTCCACCATGCACACCACCATGCACAATGCCTAGCCTGGTTTGGGTTGTTCGGGGCCAAAACCATGCACTATACCTTGTTCTCAGCCTTCCCAACTATCCAACTAAGCTTTCAGCCCTCAAAATCACTGTCTAAAGTCTATAGACTGACCAAAAATGGCCTATTCTGTGCAAAAACAGAGTACATACGAATTTGACCAGGTGAAGGGCATATTTGTCCATGCAAATTGGATCTAACACAGAGGTTAAGAGGTGGGGACTAGGTGTCAGCTAACCCACTCTGCCCAGCTTACCAAGCAGCTGGGTGTCACCCCACAGCTGGGCTGGTCAATAGCCAAATTGGACTGTCCAACTGGACAACTCCACTCACTGGACTGGTCCAGTGGTACATGCAAGGGACATCTCCAGTACATACTGCTACACAATGCTAAGTACATGATCCATGACTGGGCAGCTAGACTAGCCATCGCTCATGCAAGGAAACCATAACTGTCATGCCATGCAACACACTTTGGTCATCATAACGGTCATTTTTCGGGTCACAGCTACAATTCAATTACACCGTCAAATACCCCATTTCTGGTTATCATTGGTCATGCAACAATGACTTATGGACTGATCATGGGACGGAAACCAACACAATGGGACTAGGGCCAATACTAACCATGATTTACATGGCCGAAAACTATGTCTGGACAGGGTCATGCTACCAACCGATCGGGTCTATGGCCAGCCAAGGTCTCAAATATCACCACCCCCTAATAGGGGAGATGCACTTTTTGCCACTACCTAGTACAAAAGTTGCCACCCCTGGTTTTTCCCCCGCCCCCAGAGGCTGGTTAGGATGGTAAAACATGACTAGGACCGACCGAAAACTGCCATCTCTCACATTCCTCCCCCCTTAAGAACTCGTTCAGTCCTCTGAACGAAACTTGTACCTGAACCCACGAACAACTCAGGGTAACGTTCTCTAATCGTGCTCTCAAGTTCCCACGTCGCTTCTTTTTCTGAGTGATGCCCCCACTGCACAAGCACAAGCCTAACAACCTTGGTTCTCAACCGCTGTTCCCTTACATCCAGAATTCTCATGGGTGCCTCCTCATAGCTTAAATTGTCCCCAAGGAGCAGCTGAGAGTAATCCAATTTATGTAAAGGATCGCCTACATATCGTCTCAGCTGTGATACATGAAAGATTGGATGAATATGATTCAGATCATCCGGCAACTTCAATTTATAGGCCACCTCTCCAACTCTGTCCAACACAAGAAAAGGGCCAACATACCGTGGACTTAACTTTCCAGTCACACCAAACCTGTGCACTCTACGCATAGGGGAGACTTTCAGCCACACTTCCTCACCTTTCTTGTATTCTATTGGTCGCCTATGCACATCAGCATACCGCTTCTGTCGGTCTTGCGCTGCTTTCAGCTTACTTAAGACTGCCTTTGTTTTATCTGTGCTTTCAGCCACTAGCTCCGGTCCAGTGGGCACAAAATTGCTCCTAGGCTGCCACCATAACGGGGTACGACATGGTTCTCCATACAGCGCTTCATACGGTGGCATTCCTATGCTGGAATGATAGCTGTTGTTGTAAGCCAACTCAGCCAAGTGTAAATGATCAGCCCATGAACCACCAAAACTCAATGCACAAGCCCTCAACATGTCTTCTAGAGTTTGTATAGTCCTTTCTGACTGTCCATCAGTTTGTGGATGATGTGCTGAACTGAACTTCAGTTTTGTACCCATCGCCTCTTGAAAACTCTTCCAAAAATGTGAGATAAATCGGCCATCTCTATCTGAAATAATCTCCTGTGGGCAACCATGATACTTACAGAAATTTTTGAGAAACAATTCAGCCAATTCCTTGCTTCCAATATCAGCCCGTATAGGAATAAAGCGGGCTACCTTAGTCAGCCGATCAACTATAACCCATACCGCATCAATCTTCCCCCTTGTCCTCGGAAATCCAGATACAAAATCCATTGTAATCGATTCAAACTTACTCTTGGGTCTCTTTAATGGTTGCAACTGTTGGAGTTATGTCCTAGAAGTCAATATTTAATGACTTATTTTCTTAGTTTATGTTAATGATGATATTTGATCATTTGTTCCTAGAGTTTATTATTGACAGATCATTCAGGTTGAGGATCTGAATTGTAGATCTCTGTGGATCATTCATTAGAATGACAATAATAAATCTAAATCGTCCATAATCTTGATAATTAACAAGGAACATTAATTATCATAAAAGATTAGTATGCAAGTTAAGTGATGATTAAGTTCTACAAATCATAAGTAAGGAGTTACGAACTTAATTGCATATGTGTATGTTACTGGAACATAGTACAGGACTTGACCCAATGAAATAAACATATGGATTGTGTTATGTGTCATTGTTTATTTCATATGAGTTTGATTCTAAGTTTGAGATGTTCACCTTTTCCACATGAGGATAGGTTCAATAAATATCGTCTAACGTTGATTCCTGATAAAGGCTGCTATAAGGACTTTATTTATGTTCTCTTGAATTGTGCGGGGAAAAGTTGTTCATCAAGAAAACCGTATGTCCCTCATTAGTATACCTAGTGAGTGATGATATCTGTTTGGGCCCCTTGATGGAGTTGGATCGTATGCATGCAAACTAGACGATCAACTCTAGATCAAGAAATGTATAATCTGCAAGAATGACACATTCCTATCTTGGATTATACAAGGATATCGTGTGACATAAGAATCAAACAAAGAAATACTTTTATTTCTTATGCAGGATTGAGATATTGTAACGGTACATTATTTATACGAATTGGGAGTCATAACGTGTTGCTAGATACCGCTTATGATTATTGGAAATAAATAACGATTTATTTCCATGGCCAACATAGTATAAATCCTCAAATAGGGTCGCACAAATAGGATTCTAACCACTTGGTGCATTTATTGTTTATTCACAATAATGTGTATTGTGAAATGTGATAAGTTAATTAATTAATTATATACCGTTATGAACCGTTATAATTAATTAAATTAAAAGGATCATATGGAAACAATATAATGCATTAGCTAATCATAGATTAATTATTAATGAGTTAATAATTAATTATGTTCAACTTACTTTAATTAGTTTGAGCTAATTGGGCTTCTATTTAATTGGTTAATTAAAAGGTCCGATTTAAGGAAGAATGAAGAGACAATTAAAGGAGATTCATTAATTGGTGAATTAATGAATAAAGGCCTTTTATTAAGATGGCCCAAGAGAGCCCATTAGGTGGCCTCTTAGGGTGGATGGCATACTTGTAAATAGTATGAAAATTGGATGAGAGTGGTTGGCTATATAAAGGGGTCTCTTTGGGAGAAAACCCTAGCCGTCATCTCTCTTCCTCTCCCCTCCCTTGCGCCTCCACCTAGAAGAGAGATTTTTCTCTCTTCTCCATGGCTCTTCCCTTCCTCTCTTAGCTCATGTGTTGAGCATCCCACCTCTCTTCCTCTCCATTAAATAGTTAATTAAGAGAAGCAAGGTGATTAGCAAGAGGTTCAAGAGAACTAGCATTCTCTTTGAGCTTGGTGGTGGGTCCTTGGTGGGCTAGAGGCGCCTTAGATGGTGGAGGTGGTGGAGCACGCACCCCATCGACTCCCATGCCATGGATTCGAGCCTCATGAATACAATTTCATGAGAGGTACAATTTCTCCTACCTTCTCTCTTGATTTGACGTGTGATTGCTTTAGCACTAGATCTATTGATTTGCTTGTTGTTAATGGTGATTAATTAGTTGTAATTAATCTAAAATTAAAATATGAGCATTTCTAACAGTGGTATCAGAGCTATGGTCGTGCTTAAGGTTTTTCACACTTAATTAAGTGAGAATTCGTAATTAATTAAGTTAATTAGTGATGTGCATGCTTGCTGGCCCTGGAAAGGCAGTTTTCTGTCTTGTTGCTTGTTTTTCGTGGTGTAAAGCTCTCTGAAATTTTTTCCTTCTTATTGGAGGTTGTAGCCCTTTGAGTTGTGGTTGTTTTCCCACTGGAATCATTGAAATTCGATGTAAAATGAATTTTTAGTGATTTAAACGGTAACGGTGCGCAGATCTGTTATTCTGCTGCACAGTTCTGTTGTTGTGGTTGGTAACAAATAAGTTTGTATACAAAGTACCTGTAACTTTTAGATAGGATTATTCTAAACTTGATGCTCTTTCTGGATATGTAAATTTTGTTGCATATTTCGGATATTATGTGGGCGTTCAAGGATGAAAAGTGATGAAGTTGTCAGATCTGGTTTTTCGAACAAATCGATTGTTTTGAAAAACTGTACTTATTGAGAAATTTTTATGGAAAAGTGTTGACATGGAAATGTTCTCCTTTAAGTCTGGAATCTGTGAAAATTAATTTCATAGATTTTCATTGAGATTTGATACCTCAACCGAGTGAAACCTTTTTGGTCGACGGTCTGTTCCAGAACAGGATACCTTGCTTAAATGCTTGTTATCTCGTTGATCTTGAATATAACTTGTGGATTTTCTTTTCATGGAATGATAGCCTATTGTATGTAGTATTTTTCTATGTAAATTGTTTGCTGGAAAAATATCAAGGGGATGATCATACAGATCAAAAGGTTGAGACCCATAACAGAATTTTCTCTAACGGTGCTTCGCGCACAATCTGAGGATTTGTCTTTTTTGGTTCTCCCTGATGATAATTGATCTCTTCTTGAGATTTCTACATGTAATCACAATCTTTGTAAGGAGTTCTCTGGATTTATTTCAGATTTTTTGGAGACCGAATTATTTTGAATTTTTTCGGGTCCCGAATTTCGTATTTTAATTAGTTAAAATAGTTTCTAATTAATCAATTTATTGAAATGTTAATTAGAAGACTCCTTAAATACCCTCCTTTCTGTTTTAATAGTTGGATTTAATTTAAAAGGGCTTAAACAATTAGTTGTTAAGGTTAAGCCTTCTTTGCATTCGGAAAACTTGAGCAACAAGTATGCACAAAGATTCTAATTAATGAAATTAATTAAGAGCAAGTGAATCATGTATATTGTATATGTGCTAACTTTGTTTTGTAGGAGGATGTGGGTTTGATATGGCTCAAGATGTCAATGCCTTGTGTGTTGTAAAATGTTGTGAATGCATGTGATTGCTTGTAATGTGGCCTAAGGTGCCTTGATAATTAATTGGTTAATTCTTGATGTAACTTGTGAGGCTTGCATGCCCCTAAGGCCTAGGCGGGTTTTAGGATTTTATCACATGTATTTATTTCCCTTAATTATTAGATAGGATCTTAGTAATTAGTGGGAGGGTTTGATTAGATTAGTTTCGTTACATTGAGATGCGACGGAGACTAATGCAAGCGGGAGCCATACAAACCCACGGCAATGTTTGAGATGCTTATTATTATGTGATTGTTTGTGAATGCCTTGAATTGTCATAGGTAGGTATGGGTGTATGCTTACACGACCACCAAACAAAGTCACGTAATTGCTTATGTCCCAAATTAACTTGATTTAGCCAAATCGTCCTCCTTCTCTCTATCCCCTTCAATACAATTGATTGTCTATTGATGCATTCCTGCCGACGCGGACATCGTAGTCCATCATTGTAGTCGGGGTGTAAATCGGATTTACTAGGAGCAAATAGAGAGAAGTTGCTTTACAACGGACCCACTCGGATTGGACGTTGGGACGAAGTTTGTAGATATACTTATGATATCTCACAAACCAAGAATCATATGGACAAGATATGATTGGTTGGAGAACCTACCTTATCTAGTTGTTTTAGGTGTCATGCCGACGCTGTCCCCTATTTCAACGAAAATGAGGATCTTGGAATCCATTACATTTAGGGACATTAATTAAATGTAGTGGGAGTTTTTGTTTATCATTCCATAAACAAAACATTGCATAAACTAAATGACCTTAAATTGAATTTGTTATAGATATTAAATATGTTAATTTCGTTGCGGTCAATCTTTGGAAAACGACAAGCTCGTTTATAAGGTATTTACTTGGAGAAGAAATACCGATTTCTAAGATATGTTCTTGGAAATGAGAAACTTGAGCAAGTTTAATCCCAAAAACGTTCCTCGACTTCCCGAACAATAACTTCGCAATGATTGATTAGTTTCGACGAAAATTATTCAATAAAGCGAATGCTTATATCCTTTTAGAAGTTCTAGACCTTTGAATTGGAGAATTCATAAGGACTATACTAAGACTTCTATACTCTCATCCACTTACTCAAGAAGACGGTCTTAGAGAAAGTAAAAGATAGACTCAATCATTAATGATCGAGTAATGGAATGTGAGTTAACCAAGAGACTCTTCTTATAAGAAGATAAATATTTCATTAGCTTGTGAACCGAAAGGTTTGAGTAGCTAATTGACAACTAGAGATATTAAGATCTCCAATATCAAGGATTGTTGATATTGTCATACAATCTCTTTCTATGGATAAAGGATATATTGTTCGCACACTTGTTAGTGCTAAAAGTAATTGGTTAAGTATTAAAGGAATACTTTACCAAGATATGAGTTGAAACTTTGAGATCCTCACTAGTGACCGTGTGTCACATGAGATGTTTCATTTGCCATTTATGGGAGGCATTTGAAAGGTTGTCCGAAATACCATGATGTTCTAAACCTTGAGATATTTGTCGTTCAAATTATCTCACTATCTCTAATTCACACTAGTAATTAGGTGCTAGTTCATGTGCTCGCATTTAACGAAATGTGTAGACAATGATGAATAAGAGAAAGTTCGAGATAAGTAAAGTAAACTCCGTTTTGGAAATGGCTTATACGTCTAGGCCGCTACCATTGAATACGTAGAGTTATCTTTACTAAATAAAGAATTTGTTTAGGAATTTGAGGTTATATACCTTATTCCAAACATCTCATAAAACCTTATCTCCATTTCATATTTGATGATGGATGATCATGTTTTGTAATAGAGAAATGTCGTTCTCTTATTGTTATGAATTTGTGTATAAGATTTCACGCATCTTGATTGAATTTGCTTGAAATAGATAAACAAATTTTGAATGACAAATATGTAAGACTTCGCATAAAGTATTTGACTTTTATGTAAAATAGTTGCTTAGTCGAATATAAACAAGAATCGCATTATGAGAGTCTACGTAACGTGGAGCTCGTAAATCAATTCGATTGCAAAGAATCGCATTATGAGAGTCTACGTAACGTGGAGCTCGTAAATCAATTCGATTGCAAATCAATTGAAATTCATGCGAATCGTGTTTGTTAAAAGACAAAAGCGCCTTTGACCTACGAAGGTTTAAAGGACAAGTAACCTTATTAAGACTTATACATATTGATGTATATAGACTTATAGGACTTGTGCAATTGAAAGGTTGTTGACACTTTACCACTTGACCAACGATCATTGTAGATATTAACGTATCTATTTGATATGGTATAAGTATGAATCTTTTGACAAGATCAAAATGATCTCAAGAGTAAAGTTGAAAAACTATTCAATAAAAGCAAAAGTCTTAAGATGGATCATGGTAAATAGTTAAGTCATATAGTTTGATATATTGCCTAAAGAGTATGAAAGACGTTTCACTACTCGCTCCAGGAGGAACATTTGGAAAAATGTATCCAAGGATGAAGGTATCGAACATTGTTTGATATAGTTCGATCGGTAATAAATCAAATTGACTTGTTTGACTCATGTAAGGGATTGTGTTTGAGGACAATATTGTTTACACTAAATAAAAATTCCATTGAAGTCTATTGAGAAAGATATCTTACGAGATTCGATCTCTAGGTATATTGTTTCTCAAGATTTGGTGTTGAGAAGCTTATTTCAAGGTTCGATTGATTGATAAGCTTGGACCCAAATAAGACGCTTATTATTTTGTAGGATATCTTGAATTAGCCAAAAGGTACTACTTCTATGAACATGATAAGAACAAGGTAGTTGTTGCTCATCATAACGTAATCTTAAAGAATGATATTCTCAAGAAGAAGTAGTGGGAGTAAAGTGAGCATTAAAGGAGTTTATGCGTCACTACAAGAAGTACCTTTATAGGGAACTTGTCACTCCATACATGGTGCTTAGTGGGAGTTGAGCGGAACTTGACTCACAAGCAGTTGTGAAAGGAAGAAGTTTATAAGCACGCTCGCTTCTAAAGAGTACTCAAACATCTCACGAATGGATGATGTTAGAGAAACTCGTGCAATACATTAGGATCAAGAATCTATTCTACAAGATGTTGTAGAAGTAGTTCGTAGACCTCAAGCACCAATCCTACAAAGATCAACGAGAGTGAATTGCCTAAACTGAAAAGTACATAGGTTTCACAACATCCTCGTACTTGATATATGAGGATCCGTTGATAAATAAAGAAACGATGGAAAGACCCGATTCCACAAGTATGGTTTGAATTTGTATGATCTTTAAGTGCAATCCATATATATAACAACAAGGTATAGACCTTGATTGATGTTCATGAAGGAGCAATCCATCTAGAACATATAGATCTTTAAAAGGAAAGATAGATATGGATAACAAGTCGACTCTGTACAAAGCACAATTTCATGATTGATGCTATGTCTAAGTCGATAACGAGTTGACCATGTACAAAGCACGGCTTCTCGCTTGTAGCTGTGTATAAGTCAATAAAGATCATTCTAGCAATAGTTATATTTCGTATATATAGATATATGAAAAGATACGTCAAAACCGCCTTCTTCGATTGAATGAAGGAAGTTGTTGTGTATTTGACACAAACCAAGGATTTGTTGTATTATTGGAAACATATATATGCTTCAATGATCCATTAATGGATTGAAGCAAGTACTGTGGAAATTGGAATAAATATTTTGACAAGGAAGTCAAGGAGTTGCACTTCGTCAAAAGTATCTTATATAGACAAGATATTCAGTGGGAGCATTATTATGTTACATGTATTGTACAAGATACAAGACATTAATTGGGAATAAAATTAAAGAAAGGAATATTGTCAAGATCTCATTGGAGAATGTTTTCTCAGTTGAGAACTTGGGTAAGTCACCTAAATCCAAGGAAACAAAATCTATGGAGATAGATTATGATGGATGTCAGGTTTGAGCAAAATGTGCATATAATGACAAGGTGTTATAGTTACACGAAAAGATAGACTCCTAGAAAGGATGTCTAACCATGTTGTATGGCATACACTTGAGTTCTACTCGGTGTGTTGCAACTCAATTCGAGAAGAATGCACGATACAATTCGAGCATCCTTCTGTTATGAGTTTCATTACGTACGCCATACTTATGCACATGCCCCTATGTGTTGTACCCAAGGAGTATGACAATCAGTTGTCAAATGGATACAAAGAAAAACACATTTGGACAATAATCAAGAATGTCCTCGAGTATCTTAAGAGAAAGAGTGATATGTTTTTTCATCTGATAAGATAAAAGAAAGCTCATATAAATTGATATATTGATGCTAGTTTTCGAAAGATTGATATGAATACAATTGAGCTACGTATTTTGTTTAAATGTGGTGTTGTAAGTTTAGAAGGTGTTCTAAATGGGATATTACAACCGTTTCCGTCACCAAAAACAAAATATATATAGCAACTTGTGAAGCAATGAAAGAATGTAGTAAGGATCGTGAAGTTCTCAGTCAAGCTAATATGGTTCTATGCATCTCGAACCATAGCTTAAACTTGAAGAACCCAATATTAAATTGGTGATCCAACTAAGATCTATGACGATGTCACTTGATCTCACATGATGATGATCAAGAACACATATATAGGAGTATATATGTATATAGGGTCAAATAAAATTTGATAGGTTCGCGGACACAGCGAACACTCTAACTTAACCTCTACCTTAAGCGGTATACGAGATGCAATTGTGCATCCATGCGTGATGGACGTATGAGTAACTTGCTTTAAGTGTATTACATCTTTTGAGGTTCGAGACATGTATATATATAGATATATGACATTGTTCTAAATTCTTCACTGGCTAGAAGTCACTATTGATTGACTCTAGGCCAAGTGGGAGATTGTTGGAGTTATGTCCTAGAAGTCAATATTTAATGACTTATTTTCTTAGTTTATGTTAATGATGATATTTGATCATTTGTTCCTAGAGTTTATTATTGACAGATCATTCAGGTTGAGGATCTGAATTGTAGATCTCTGTGGATCATTCATTAGAATGACAATAATAAATCTAAATCGTCCATAATCTTGATAATTAACAAGGAACATTAATTATCATAAAAGATTAGTATGCAAGTTAAGTGATGATTAAGTTCTACAAATCATAAGTAAGGAGTTACGAACTTAATTGCATATGTGTATGTTACTGGAACATAGTACAGGACTTGACCCAATGAAATAAACATATGGATTGTGTTATGTGTCATTGTTTATTTCATATGAGTTTGATTCTAAGTTTGAGATGTTCACCTTTTCCACATGAGGATAGGTTCAATAAATATCGTCTAACGTTGATTCCTGATAAAGGCTGCTATAAGGACTTTATTTATGTTCTCTTGAATTGTGCGGGGAAAAGTTGTTCATCAAGAAAACCGTATGTCCCTCATTAGTATACCTAGTGAGTGATGATATCTGTTTGGGCCCCTTGATGGAGTTGGATCGTATGCATGCAAACTAGACGATCAACTCTAGATCAAGAAATGTATAATCTGCAAGAATGACACATTCCTATCTTGGATTATACAAGGATATCGTGTGACATAAGAATCAAACAAAGAAATACTTTTATTTCTTATGCAGGATTGAGATATTGTAACGGTACATTATTTATACGAATTGGGAGTCATAACGTGTTGCTAGATACCGCTTATGATTATTGGAAATAAATAACGATTTATTTCCATGGCCAACATAGTATAAATCCTCAAATAGGGTCGCACAAATAGGATTCTAACCACTTGGTGCATTTATTGTTTATTCACAATAATGTGTATTGTGAAATGTGATAAGTTAATTAATTAATTATATACCGTTATGAACCGTTATAATTAATTAAATTAAAAGGATCATATGGAAACAATATAATGCATTAGCTAATCATAGATTAATTATTAATGAGTTAATAATTAATTATGTTCAACTTACTTTAATTAGTTTGAGCTAATTGGGCTTCTATTTAATTGGTTAATTAAAAGGCCCGATTTAAGGAAGAATGAAGAGACAATTAAAGGAGATTCATTAATTGGTGAATTAATGAATAAAGGCCTTTTATTAAGATGGCCCAAGAGAGCCCATTAGGTGGCCTCTTAGGGTGGATGGCATACTTGTAAATAGTATGAAAATTGGATGAGAGTGGTTGGCTATATAAAGGGGTCTCTTTGGGAGAAAACCCTAGCCGTCATCTCTCTTCCTCTCCCCTCCCTTGCGCCTCCACCTAGAAGAGAGATTTTTCTCTCTTCTCCATGGCTCTTCCCTTCCTCTCTTAGCTCATGTGTTGAGCATCCCACCTCTCTTCCTCTCCATTAAATAGTTAATTAAGAGAAGCAAGGTGATTAGCAAGAGGTTCAAGAGAACTAGCATTCTCTTTGAGCTTGGTGGTGGGTCCTTGGTGGGCTAGAGGCGCCTTAGATGGTGGAGGTGGTGGAGCACGCACCCCATCGACTCCCATGCCATGGATTCGAGCCTCATGAATACAATTTCATGAGAGGTACAATTTCTCCTACCTTCTCTCTTGATTTGACGTGTGATTGCTTTAGCACTAGATCTATTGATTTGCTTGTTGTTAATGGTGATTAATTAGTTGTAATTAATCTAAAATTAAAATATGAGCATTTCTAACAGCAACAGCCCTGCACTTTTCTTACGGTCTGCCTTTACTTGTTGACAAATTATACACTTTTCCACAAACCGAGTTACTTCTTTCTTCATACCTGGCCACCAAAAATATTTCTTTATGTCTTGATACATCTTCACTTCACCAGGGTGCAAAGCATAACCCGAGTCATGCCCCTCAGATAATATCAACTCTTTAATCTTTGCATCATTTGGCACACAAATACGGTTCTTAAACCGCAGCACACCGCTACCATCAACCCGGAATGGGCTATTTTCTTCAGCCATTGCCCTTTCTTTGAACTTTTTACAATTATCATCCACTGCTTGTGCCGCCTGCATTTTCTTATGTAAGTCAGGTTCCATTACCATGGCAGCCAACATCACCGTCATTAACACAGGGGATGCAGCGCTTATTGTTTGGACCCGAGCCAATGTAAGTTGGCCGAGCTCCTGTGACACTCCTACCCATAAATCCATGCGCCTCATCTCTTCCAGCAACTTAGGTTCCTTTGTGATCAGAGTCACTGCATTCATTCTACTCTTTCTACTCAATGCATCAGCCACCAAATTGGCCTTACCAGCATGGTACAATATTTCTAGATCATAATCCTTCATAAGTTCTAGCCATCTTCTTTGCCTCAAGTTCAGTTCTTTTTGTGTAAAAATATATTTCAAACTCTGATGGTCGGTATAAATCTTACACTTAGCCCCATACAAGTAATGCCTCCAAGTTTTGAGTGCAAAGATTACCGCCGCCAACTCTAAGTCATGGGTCGGGTAGTTCTGCTCATGTGGCCTCAACTGCCTTGATCCATAGGCTATTACATGCTTTTCTTGCATCAATACACACCCCAAACCCAACTTAGATGCATCAGTGTACACAATATAATCTTGGCCCGAAACTGGCATCGCAAGAACCGGCGCTGTCACAAGCCGATCCTTTAACTCTTGAAAACTTTTCTCTTGCCTTTCATCCCATACAAACTTCACATCTTTGTGCAACAATTCCGTCAGTGGCTTGGCAATTTGAGAAAAACCCGCCACAAATCGCCTATAATAACCCGCCAAACCCAAGAAACTTCTCACCTCTTTCACCGATTTTGGTTGGCTCCATTCAGTCACTGCTTGTACTTTGGATGGATCCACAGCCACACCTTCACCAGAAATTACATGGCCTAGAAATGCCACTTTCTCCAACCAGAATTCACACTTAGAAAATTTCCCATATAACTTACGATCCCTCAGCCGATTCAACACAATTCTAAGATGTTTAGCGTGCTCTTCAACTGATCGGGAGTAGATCAATATATCATCAATAAAGACCACCACAAAAGCATCCAGATATTCCCGAAACACTCTATTCATCAAATCCATGAATGCAGCTGGTGCATTCGTTAAGCCAAACGGCATAACCAAAAATTCATAGTGTCCATACCTTGTACGGAACGCTGTTTTCTCTACATCACTGGGGCGTATCTTGAGTTGATGATACCCCGTTCTCAAGTCAATCTTAGAGTACACTGAGGACCCTTGCAGTTGATCAAAAAGATCATCAATACGTGGTAAAGGATAGCGGTTCTTCACCGTTACCTTGTTCAACTCACGATAATCAATACACAGTCGCAAAGAACCATCTTTCTTTCTTACAAAGAGCACAGGTGCACCCCATGGCGATGTACTGGGTCTAATAAATCCTTTAGCCAACAACTCTTCCAACTGCGCCTTTAATTCTTTCATCTCCGCTGGTGCCATCCGATATGGAGCTTTAGATATTGGAGTGGTACCCGGCAGCAACTCAATGCCGAATTCCACTTCTCTATCTGGTGGCACTCCCGCTATCTCATCCGGGAACACATCTTTAAACTCATTTACCACAGAAATAGTAGCAATGTCAGGTTTCTCTCCCACTGCTTCACAAATTACTGCAGCCAAGTATGCATCACACCCGGCCTGAACCAGGTTACACGCTTCTACCGCTGAAATGATTATTGTTGGATCACTCACAGCCTTACATCTATACACACAAGGAGCTGGACCGCCCGCTTGAAAACGGACCAGTCGCTTTGCACAATCTATCACTGCATTGTGTCGAGTTAGCCAATCCAAACCGAGCAGCACATCATACCCGGCTATGTCTAAGACCAACATGTCCGCTTCCAACTCTCTTCCATTTACCAACACTTTCAATCCCTTACAACCTTGCAGCACATCCTTGAAGTGACCAAGTGGAGTTTGAACATTAAGAGCCCTCTCTTGCGACTTAGTCAGCCAGCCGCAACTCTCGACGAAATCTCTCGCCGCAACCGAATGACTACACCCCGTATCAAACAGCACATAAGCCCTCTGACCTGAGATAAACAAATTACCTGTCATAAGTTCAGCAGGTGCAGTTGAATTGGGATCTGTTTCTTGCTCTGCCTCATCTATTTCTTCAACCATTTCCACTGCATGAACAGCTACACGACCACCCATTCTGCCACCTTGCCATGTTGGGTTACCACGCCCCCTACCCGCTGCTGCAAAAGCAGGACTTCCCCTAGCCATTCCTTGCTGTAATTTTGGGCACTCATTCTTCCAATGCCCGGTACCGCCACAATTATAACAAGTATTTCTAGCAATACGACATTGTGATTCTGGATGTGAGCTATTACATGTACGACACCATGCCCTTTGAGTACCCCCACCAGTTTTAACTTGTGCAGGTGCAGATGATTGAGTTCCCTTAACAGTTGCAACCGGTTTGTTGTATGGCACCGGCTTTACAAACTTAGGTTTCACATTTCTGGCTTGCCCTTGCCCCCAAGTACTTTTTCTTTTCCCCTGCCCTTCCATTTTCTCAGCACGGTCCATTAGTTCTTGCACTTCAATCTCACCAACAGCATCTAGCGATGTTGCAATGTTTGGATCCAACCCATTCAAGTACTGTCTGCGATACAAATATTCACTACCGGTCACATCCGGTGCATAGCGAGACAACTCAACGAACATATCATTATACTGCCCCACAGTTATCCCTTCTTGAGTAAGAGTTAGAAATTGTTGCCTCAACTTTTCCTTTTGGGCAGCACTCAAATACCTTCTTGTAAAAACTTGCTCAAACCAATCCCATGATATTCTCAATTGCTCACCAGTGTAACTTCTCCTAGCAGTTTTCCACCAAAATCTGGCCGAGTTCTCCAAATATTGTGTGGCTAGATCAACCTTGCTTGCGTCAGGCGCTCGACACAAGTGAAACTTATGGTTTATACTCTCCAGCCATTCCTCAGCCGCCTGATAGCCGCCTGTACCATCAAATTTTGGCGGTCCCAAGCGACCAAATGCATCCAACAGCCGCCTAAACTCATCAGCTTCATTCAATGGGGCTGCTGGGCCGGTCGGGACATGCCCTAGCTCATGAGTCAAGTACCGTCCTTGCTCATATGCTGAAAGTAACCTTGCATCCATAGCAGCTTGCCTCCGCACCGTGTCAGCAGGGATACGCTCATCCGGATTAGGCTCCAAGCCCTCATCATCGGCACGATTAACAGGCTCACGTTCACGTGCCCTAGATCCTTGCCCAACTCCACGATCCATTGCAACCTGTCAACAACTCAAAACCCGTGAACACAACAGCCTTGTAAAACAAAAGAAAACCCGACAAACAGCCACGGCCCTTAGACCTACCCCACTCAGACATCCTATCAAAGTCTGGTTGGGTCATACCATGCTCTGATACCACTTTAAAACCTGTCACACCCCGCAGCGGCGGCATGACAGATTTCGACCACAGATGTGTGCTTCGCACACACTGCCAAGCCTACAGTCAAGTCTCAAGGCTATAAACCATGCTTTAGTATACTCAGCAGCAGCCAACTAATAACAAAACTTAGCCAAACTGAGGTTAATGCTTGTCAAGTAAATAAGTTGGGAAAAATTTGACAGAGTTTCTCCTGTAAGTATAAGCATCCAATGAGATATATAAACCCATTTCCACAGTTGTAATATTTTCCCAAGCAAAACCCCACAAGCATCAGTCATAAACAGGTCTTACTCGACCACTTACATACTCACAAGCATACAAATATACAACAAAAGCTTACAGCAACCCACAAGTAACAAAACATGGTTTATAATTACAAGGCTTACTTCTCCAAGCTCTCCTGCCCACAGCTTCGACCTGGAACCCATGAAAACATGGAGCGGTAAGAAATATGACAATTTCTTAGTGCGGTATTTAGTTCCAGCCACGCATGAACCCAAGGACTCATGTTGCGGAACTAAACACACGCAAGTTATATCAGAATAGTCTTTGCAATGCAAGTTAAATTCAGTTGCAAAACGTTTAACCAATCAGTTATCATGCAGTGCACAGCCTGTTACAACAACAATAGGATCAGCATACACAACGGCTACAGGGCTGGCAATATTTGCTTAACTAAACATGCAATATGCAAGGCTGGTTACCAATCAGCCAAATCCTTTCATACACCATCCAGTCATCCAAATTGTACTCAATTGCTGAGAACATTTACCCCCTCACAGCCCATTCAAGGAACTGTATTGAGTCCCGGAACATAAGCGCTTATCTCACGGCCCTTGGAAAGACGGTCGCGACTCCGCTTTCCAAAGATGCAAATGTTATTCATCACACAATTAGCACAGTCATAATACAATTCAGTTCAACCAACAACAAGGGAAACCAGTCAATATGCAAGTCACTTGCCATAGCAATCAATCCTGTATAAGTCATGTACTATCATATATAACAATTCTTATATGCTGCTATATGTCAGTCATGCACAATGATCAAGCAACATGTATAGAATGTTTATAAGCTTAGTATAACAACAAGAGTTTAGGGTCCAGGTGGAATCCGCACCTTAAACCGTTTACCAACCAACCCGCTCACTGCTGCGATGTCCCTGCGTCACCGCTCTCGTCACCAGCCTTCTCTTGCTCAAAGTCTGGTTCAAGCAACCCAAAACTAAGTCACAACCAAGCATACAACCGATCCAACTAACTCAGTTTTGTGGCTAAGGCACTAGGCCAAGCACTAGTCCAAGACTGGTTTGTGATGCAAGCACCAAAAGCATCACTGCCTTACAAAACAACTATGTCCAACACCAGACCTAGAGTGCAACCAGGCACGTGGTCAGTCAAGGTACATCACAGAACTATGCCATACACCCAAATTCATCATCCCATGGTCTGGTTAAGCCATGAAAACCATCCATCAAACAATACATGCTCCACCATGCACACCACCATGCACAATGCCTAGCCTGGTTTGGGTTGTTCGGGGCCAAAACCATGCACTATACCTTGTTCTCAGCCTTCCCAACTATCCAACTAAGCTTTCAGCCCTCAAAATCACTGTCTAAAGTCTATAGACTGACCAAAAATGGCCTATTCTGTGCAAAAACAGAGTACATACGAATTTGACCAGGTGAAGGGCATATTTGTCCATGCAAATTGGATCTAACACAGAGGTTAAGAGGTGGGGACTAGGTGTCAGCTAACCCACTCTGCCCAGCTTACCAAGCAGCTGGGTGTCACCCCACAGTTGGGCTGGTCAATAGCCAAATTGGACTGTCCAACTGGACAACTCCACTCACTGGACTGGTCCAGTGGTACATGCAAGGGACATCTCCAGTACATACTGCTACACAATGCTAAGTACATGATCCATGACTGGGCAGCTAGACTAGCCATCGCTCATGCAAGGAAACCATAACTGTCATGCCATGCAACACACTTTGGTCATCATAACGGTCATTTTTCGGGTCACAGCTACAATTCAATTACACCGTCAAATACCCCATTTCTGGTTATCATTGGTCATGCAACAATGACTTATGGACTGATCATGGGACGGAAACCAACACAATGGGACTAGGGCCAATACTAACCATGATTTACATGGCCGAAAACTATGTCTGGACAGGGTCATGCTACCAACCGATCGGGTCTATGGCCAGCCAAGGTCTCAAATATCACCACCCCCTAATAGGGGAGATGCACTTTTTGCCACTACCTAGTACAAAAGTTGCCACCCCTGGTTTTTCCCCCGCCCCCAGAGGCTGGTTAGGATGGTAAAACATGACTATGACCGACCGAAAACTGCCATCTCTCACAGCAGCTAGGTGGCGCCTAGGAGAGAGGAGAAGGAGGCTAGGGTTTCCCAAGAGGTGACCCCTTTATATAGCCAACCACTCTCATCCACCTTTCATACTATTTACAAGTATGCCACTAGGGCACCTAGCTGAAATTAAAAGAGGCTTTATTGGGCTATTTCAAATGTGTAATGGCCCGATAAACTATCCTTTTAATTATCTCTTCATTCTTCCTTAAATCAGACCTTTAATTAACCAATTAAATAGAAGCCCAATTAGCTCAAACTAATTAAAGTGAGTTGAACATAATTAATTATTAACTCATTAATAATTAATTTAGGATTAGCTAATGCATTAAATTGTTTCCATGTGATCCTTTTAATTTAATTAATTATAACGGTTCATAACGGTATATAATTAATTAATTAACTTATCACATTTCACAATACATACTATTGTGAATAAACAATAAATGCACCAAGTGGTTAGATACCTATTTGTGCGACCCTGTCTGAGGATTTATACTATGTTGGCCATGGAAATAAATCGTTATTTATTTCCAATAATCATAAGCGGTATCTAGCAACACGTTATGACTCCCAATTCGTATAAATAATGTACCGTTACAATATTTCAATCCTGCATAAGAAATATAAGTATTTTCTTGTCTGATTCTTATGTCACATGATATCCTTGTATAATCCAAGATAGGAATGTGTCATTCTTGCAGATTATACATTTCTTGATATAGAGTTGATTGTACAAGTTGGCCAAACAATCCAAACTCCATCAAGGGGCCCAAACAGATATCATCACTCATCAAGTATATTAATGAGGGACATACGGTTTTCTTGATGAACAACTTTTCCCCGCACAATTCAAGAGAACATAAATAAAGTTCTTATAGCAGCCTTTATCAGGAATCAACGTTAGACGATATTTATTGAACCTATCCTCATGTGGAAAAGTTGAGCATCTCAAACTTAGAATCAAACTGATATGAAATAAACAATGACACTTAACACAATCCAAATGTTTATTTCATTGGGTCAAGTCCTGTACTATGTTCTACAACATATACATATGCAATTAAGTTGATAACTCCTTACCTATGATTTGTAGAACTTAATCATCGCTTAACTTGCATACTAATCTTTTATGATAATTAATGTTCCTTGTTAATTATCAAGATTATGGACGATTTAGATTTATTATTGTCATTCTAATGAATGATCCACAGAGATCTACAATTCAGATCCTCAACCTGAATGATCTGTCAATAATAAACTCTAGGAACAAATGATCAAATATCATCATTAACATAAACTAAGAAAATAAGTCATTAAATATTGACTTCTAGGACATAACTCTAACAATATTAAGCAGATACAAAGTTGCTTAAACTAAACACTATATGCTCAAGTTTGAGAATGAAATAGACAAAAACTAAATTACACTAAGTCAAATTGAACTTAATAAACAATGTATGATCAACGTATGATCAAAATTTAGCATAAAAACCTCAAATTCGAAGTTAATAGTAGTAAATTATTTAGATGGCCTGAATCGATTGGCGCATCAAAAATTAAAGACAAACTAAAAAAATTAGTCATAACATACCTAATCTCTCCATTTCGATTTCGATCAAGATCGCCGAAGATATGCAGAAGATATGGAGATAGCAAGAGATATCGCGAGAACGCCGGAGATATGAAGATCACTAGAAATGTCTGATCAAATAAGAGAGATCAACATATCAGAGAAGAAAAGAGGGATCAATAGATCGGAGAAGAAAAGAAAAATTAGAGAAGAGAAGAGATCATGAAACATAAATAACCGATGAAAAAGGACAGAAGAGGAAATAATCAATTTTAAACAAACCGCATGCGCTCATGATGGAATCTTGGGATTCAGAGCGTGGGATGGGATGATGGAATAATGGAATCTTACGAATGGTGGTAAGCAATTCCGAAAAAATAATTTGGATTCAAATCACTCAACAAATTAACAAAATAAATAAATATATAGATTTATTCAATTTATTATATTGGATTCAAACTACTTTGCTAAAAAAATTGACAATTCTAAAATATAAACAGATTCATTAAACATTCATAAGAAATTCACAAAATAAATGAAAAGATTTATAAAAAAATCTCAGAGTGAATAGAGTGGATCGAACTATCTCAAATTCGAGTTTGATATGCGAGAAGGTCAAATCGAGCCAAACCATTTCACAATATTATTTCGAGCTTAATATCTACCTCGATTTGTCCCAATTCAATTTGTTAAGAACTCTTTCTAATCATATTAAATGTTTGAATAATAAAATTGAATATTACTATGATATCTTAATATGTTGTTTACAAAAAAAAAAAGAATTATACGTGATGCGCTTAATTTCACCGCTTAATTTCACCATTACTTTGTTTTATATTCATAGTTTGTTATTGTATTGTATTTTATTTCTAAACAAGTGAGAATACTCACCACTTTTACGTTGCAAAAATGAGAGAAATATTACAAAGTTATAATCTTAATTTAATTCTTTTAACAGAATTACCATGAGTGTTCTTCTATCTTTAATTCGCCAGACCTACCATACTTCTATTTATTTTGATTCTCTCTAATATTTTATTAATGAACCCGCATGTTTTCTAATTAAAATTACGAGTTAATTTTCAACATAAGAATACAAATTTCTCTTAAGAAACTATCTAACAATGACGAGAACTTAAACAGTTCAGAAAATTAGTATTGAAAATGTAATCACGATAAAATTATTTTCGCTCACACATGTATCATTTAGAACGAAACTTTTTTTTGTTATTTTTATTTTTTCATGAAAGACGTACGAAGGAATAATATTGTGGAATTCTGAAATAAGTTTCAATTTACCGGAAATAAATTACATGCTACCCAAACTATGTAGCCTATTGTATAATTACACTTGCCTTCATATCTTTAATTAATCAAAATTAGAGGGGCATATCGAGCTTCGCTCGATGTAGATATCTATAATAAGAATATTTTTATTATGTTTCTATAGTTTAATTATGTTCATTTTTTGATATATGGTTAAGATATATTTATCTTTAGAATGTAGGTGTATTATTATACATTTTCCCAAAACTACATTTATTCAGTTCTTTCTTCCCCGTCAACCACGGAAATGAAAACGACGCGACAAATCAAAACCCGTAAGGGAGAAGGCCCAGTGGTGGGCATTTGAGAAGGTAAATATAGTTTAGTTATTGTAGGTAATTTGATTTGATTAAATTTAAAGAGTTTGATCAATTTAAAGAAAAAATTATATGTGTGTAAATATAGTTATAGTTATATGAAATAATATGATTAATATGATTTATATTATGATGATATTATTCATGAATGTAATATGTTTATAAATGACTTAAATTAAAAAAATATATATCGTAAAAGATCTGATGTATTTTCTATTTTCAATTGAATGAATTTAATTTATATTTTGTAAACCGAAATTAAGAATGGTGATGAAGATAAATTAAGGTGGAGAGGGACTCTAAGCAACACAAAAGAGATGGAGGCATGATGAAAATGAAAATAGGAAGGGGTCACAAAAATCAGAAACAAAACAATGTGTTACCAAATTATTATCTGATGTTGAACCGAGTCAGTTTTATGAGCAATAACACCCGACACACAATTAGTTACAAAGTATCACATTACAGAAATAAAAAAAATGCTATCGCACAACTATTTCACAATGCTTGGAGTGTTGGATATATTTAACTAAATGATTCCGACACCCACACATCATTATTTATTAATCAAAATGTAATTAATTTATGTTTTTAGACTATGCGACCTGCCGCCCTTTCCACTTATTGGGCGATGACCGATGAGCTTACGTCTTTTCCTTCTCTCTCTAGTTAACTCGCGCTAGCTATCTTTAATTAATTTATTGATTAGCCAATAAATAAATATTAACATATAATAAAATCAGATATTGATATTCTATTACAGGTTTGTGAAATGTATAAATTGAAGTAACAACCCTTGCTGTTTCTTAGAATGAAATTAAAAGATTTAACCAAATGCTTTTAATAGTTCTAAAATTTTCATAAAATAATAAATTTTTTTGCATATGAATTAACTTTCTAAATTTCTATAGATAATTATATGAATCAACTCATAGAGTCAATGAATTGAAATGTTTAAAATAAAGAAATATTTGCTTCAAATAATAATAATAATTATTATTATTATTGTCGTCGTTGTTGTTATTTTAATGAAAATGATGATAATTTTTTTTTTTTGTCTAAGATAATTATCGCTTTCTTAGCTTTCATGCCGCAGTATTAAAAAAAACAACAAAACCGTAAGGAAATATTAGTAGTCAAATCCTTTACAGAATGTTGTGAGGTCAGCGTTTATGGCTACGTGCCATTTCATGGTAGGCTATGGGAGCTATTTCCTGCCCACCTGTTTTCAACCACGTCCTTGGTGACTGATAATAAATTAAAGCCACTTAACAAAAAAAATAGAAATGAAAAAAGAAGTTAAAGTTAAGGTAAAAATATAAAATTTCAAAATGAATTAGTTACTGTAGTGTGCATTCCTTTACACGCTTATATGTACTCATTAGCACAAAAAGGTTTGTGCTTCAATACGAGTCTCTTGTGATATTACCGCGTTTATATATAATATATTAATATATATTTCAATATTGAGTCATGAACTAATTTCATCTCCAATTAGCGTTTGAGTTGTTAATGCATTTTGTTCATCGAAATGTTTGCATAGAATTTTATCTATTTTACATGATTACGTCTGCTATTGTTAATTATATTTTTCGCACGAAATTCATGATATCTCAACACGATAAATGGAGGTTATCTTACTCATTTATTAACTGAGCGATATTTTTGATGAAAGCGCTGAGTAATTAATTTTTTAAGACGTCAGTTAGAATATGTAATGAACTGCCAATGCAGCTAGCCTGCGGGCATTTATATTCTTAAAAAATGCCAATGCAGTAAAAAAAAAATTCAGAATAAATTAGATCTAATCTATAAAAATCAAATTGATCAATATCGGTGCGTAAATTTACCAACATTTCCAGCTAAAAAAGTTGCGAACCTTTGTTGTTGTAAACTTATATTAAAACAAATTCACTTTGAAATCAAATTTAATCGTAACCAGCTCAAAAGACAATTTAGCAAACAATTTGCATCAAATTGTATCTAATTAATATATATCAGCAGATTCAGCACTAATTCGAGTAACCAGAACTCTCCCTTGTTGCGATACATACATTATTAGACAAACGAGCTGCATGCCTGCATGTTAAATTTGTTGCTTTTAGATTTTTTGGGTTAGTAACAGAAATGGGCTGCTGATGGATATCTGAATTATATGTTAAATAGGCTTTAAATACCCAAAATATTATCAAATTTCGGCCCAAAATAGGTTACATGGTTGATTACTTGATTATAACGGAAATTGATTACTGCCATCAACAATTTTATCATCCCTTGCGATTGCTTGAACAAAATGAACATATAAAATAGACAAGATGAACATATAAGTGATCAAATTGAACACTTACAAATAAATAAGTTCAATAAAAATAAGTTTAATATGTATATAAAAGTGACAAAACTAATTTGTTTGTATGTGTTCACTTTGATTACTTATATATTCAGCTTATCTTTTTATGTGTTCACTTTGTTCAAGGGATGACAAAACTGCATACAGTTATCATTCCTGGATTATAATGGCCTAAACAGATTAGAAAATTTGTGGAAATCAGGGAACCATCACACTATTCAGCAAACGAGAGGAGGAAAGCACGCAAGGTATCACAGGAAAAAAAAAAGTAAAATTAAATGTAGTACATATATCTGAATTTGACTGTAAAACACAAGAATTGGACTTGAGAGGATAATATCATATATAGGGCTTAAAATGTCGTATAATTTCAAAATGCCAGGAAACCACTTTCTACAAAACACAACCTAGTTTCCTGTTACAATTATAGTGAGATCATCATCTTCATAACTAAAATAGCCAAATGACTTGCCTTTTAACTTAGCTGCTCTGCTTCTGTTATCATTAGCAGAACAAACAAGAAAGAGCAAAATACATGTCCCCCTTAGGACCAAAATATTTCATCACAAGTTATATATATGGTTAGATATAGCCACAACGTAGACTTTGGGTTAACCGCACCGCAGCTCTAGCGGTTTCTGTAGGAGTTGGATTCTGATGGACCTTCATATTTCTACAAGTTCACAAAAGACATGAATCATGAAATTTTTATTTCCTAACTACAAGATGTAAAATCAAATAAAAATCACTATAATCAGATGTGTTAATAACTTTTTAGTGATTTTTTTAGAATTGCTATTTGGACCTGATGAAAAGAAGTGATTTTACAAAGGAGAAAGAGAACCAAAAGCATACTACTGGTACAGTGGTACTTGACTCCATGTAAGCCCCATATTAAACTAATTTAATAGGCTTGTTCTGAACCCTAAGTAATGCCCCAAGTTTCTATAAATTATAAACATCACTGGTACCAAAGATAGCCTAGGACAACACTTTTTCAGTATAAAGAACCAGATCCTACAACTTAGAATACGATCGAACACCTATGCAAATTAACAATACAGACCCCAAATATTTTAAAAAAAATATAAACTGCAAGTTGTTAAATTATATCTATGAGTCAAATTGAGAGTGCTTGACAGAAAGTTACACTTGTGGAACTTGCATCGTCATCTATCCACTGGATGGTAAAAAAATTACTCAGTGGAACTATACATTTCAATTATCCAACTACCAAGTGTCCAATATCATTCTCTTGCTTTAATTTCAGATATGTAATTTCAGGTGTAAAGGCAAACAGACGCTTGAGAAAACACAAAATTTGAGAACTTATTAGCCAAGTCCCAAGTTATCATCAAGCTTGCATAACATGATTTGACACGCTTATTATCAAGCTTGGCAGATGCAGTCTAAAACTATTATGCAAACTTGAAAAAAAAAAACAACAAAATTGAGGTACCTTCTTATAAAATATTTCCTCCCACTGTATCTTCAGTTCATACATCTTATCCAACATTGAAGCTTGTTGGAGATATGGAGTTCTTTCCTGGAAAACAAACCAACTCTAAAATTCAACATCTGGTCTTGTGAATAATTTTTGGTTTTTATAATTTAAAAAATTATAGAAAATAAAATAACCTCAATAGACATATTCTTCCAGGTTTCAAACCCTCTTTCAGAAACCTCTATCAAAATACGGCCTTCACAGTTCTTACTAAACTCTTCCCTGAGTAAATACAAACCCCAAAACAGATCCAAATTAAGTAAAAAAGCCAATAAATAGTATGAGAAGAACGAAATAGAAAATACTACTGAGCAGAGAGAGAAATTTTACATGAAGAAACAAAAGGCCGATCTAGGCTGATCTTTGAAATCGGCACCTGACTTCTCCATTGATTCTTTTTCAATAGTCAACAATCTCTTCTCATCTGGTTTCTCTTGAACCCAACAACATTTATCCACAGTATTTCTTCTCCTCTTCACCTTCAACTCCACACAATCATGCATATCCGCTAGAGCGATTGGTACTGATACTCCACATAACTCACTACAACAAACCCAATAAATCAATCAATCAATCAATCCAAAAGGACCAACAAAAGCATTGATTAATAATCGAAGAGATCGAGACGAGTGGTCTCACCAATTGGTAAATGCGCTTCCATCAGGGGCTCGGAGAAGGGGATAGAGAGCGCTAACGCGCTTCCTCGCCATCAAAGCTCTCTCTCGCGCGCGCAAATATAATAGAGGAAAAGAAAAGTGGGTTCACTAATGCAACCGAAAACCCGGGTTTTAGAGGGTGCCAGATCGGAAAAACGGCGGATAAAAGCGCGCAACATGAAAAGTGAAACCTTTTTATTAAGAACTAATAAAGGTTGCTTTTGTTCTTCTTTTTCTTTTCTTTTTTTTAATGCGCGGGAACGGACGGAAATATTTGGGGTAATTTGGGAAAATTTTCTTTTCGCGGGGTTTTGAATAGGCTCGAGATTAGATAACGCCTTAAAACATGCTGCTATGTTCTCTGCCAGGCTGTCAGCGAATCTGAGCCGATAGGACGTGATCGTACGGTTGTCGGTTGATTCGATGACGTTGTCTGATTTGACGAGTGTGGTGCAGTCGTACTGTTCAAAAATCAAAATTTTCTCACCTACTATTGCTTCGTCTCTCTTTAATCCTGAGGATGATCTTAACTGATCGGAGTGTGCATATCAGATCGGACGGTGCTTATTTTCGAAGATATAATTTGGACGATTTCATCTGAACGCTCAATTAATAATCGTGAGATCACAGATATTGTAAGGGTTTCTCCGGTGTTAGTGAAATTGTAGGGGATTTGACCAAGTTCTGTGGGCCCCACCAAGTCCTCAAGGAAGAGAATAATTGTTGGTTAGTTTATTTGAAATTTTAGGTAAGGCCTTTTTCCAATGTTCATTGGGTCTAATGCGTGGCCTTATAGCTCATTCAGTTGCATAAGAAAATTACTAAATAATCATTTATCAATGTAAAGCGAGAGAACTTATAAAACCTGAATAAAAATAATTCGACACAAGCAATGCAAGAACAAAAGTGGCTCCTTACTCTTACTGTGTCTTCACAGGTACTTTCAAAAAAAATAATAATAAATAAAATAAAAGAATGAAACGAAAACAAAAAAATGACAAGGAAAAGAAGTATCAACAATTAAGCAAATATATATGTTAAAAGAAGACCGTCACATTTATAATAACACTATATATCTCAGTTTACTACAATAATTACGTATACACTAAAATAATAATGAACTAACTAGCAGTTATGCTGAGTCCACACTATATACATCTACTGCACTAGCTAGAGTTGGTAAAACTTTACTAAAGTGGTCATAATTAAAGAAGTACTATCTTATTCCTTGATGAAGATTACAATATGATTATCATGGGAGATAGAGATGATTGCCGCACTTGCATCGCCAAGCCTCGGGATAGTACTCGGCAGAGTCGGTTGCTCCGGGTGGCACTGGCACATGCACTGGCCGGCATGGTGTGCATGACCCGCACTTTCTTGTGCACAGTGGAGGGTGTGATCCAGGCCCCGCCGTGGTCATCCATAACAATTTCTCCTTCATTGTTGCTCTGTTATATGTCTGAGTGTGATCATCCTGTAATATATAATTCAAAATGAAATTATAGTTGGATTGAACATTTGTGTGCCATACTTTGCATGTTGTTAATTATGAAAGAAGTGTATATAATTTCAACATAACTTGTGCAGCTAAGTGATTTTGGGACTTCTATTTTTGCATGTTCTGTTGTTTTTCCAATAATTAAGTTAGTCGGATTTTACAAGCATTTGTATATATATTTAAGTTGACTAAAATTACTCAGAAACTTAGATATTATATTTCAAGCGAATTCTACTTGACATGTGATTATATGGAACTGTTCTTCTCTCTTAATTAAGTCGGAAGGAGAAAGGAAATTTCTTCAAAGTTATTACTGTCCAACATCGGAAACAAACAGCTTAATGGAAAAGAACTCCCTTATTCTTAATTGTTTATAAACTATAATAAAATCATGGTATCTCCGCAAATGGGTTGTTAGCACAGTGGTTTGGCTCTATTCTGTTAACCAAGTGGTTGGTTTGAATCACGAAGAGGGTATTTATTTTCTAATTTCTTATAACAAAATCGTTGTTTTCAAAAAACCAACCTTCAAAAAAAAAAAAAAAAAATCATGGTATCTCTACTTACTTTCATCCATCAATAAGCGAGTAATGAAGGGGTTATACCTGCTTGTAGTGACTTATTCTCCAATTCTTCACTTCTGTGCAGTGAGAAAAAAAAAATTACAATGAAGTAAATTAATTTATGAAAACAGTACTTTTCTGAGCACAAATACTGTAGCTCTCCAAAATAGTCAAAACATTTTATCATCTCAACATAAAAGAAATCTCTAAATTAAAATTCATGAAGCTTAAATACCTTTATAAGAATGTCCATTGCTGGTCGCCATGAGAAGAGAACAAATAGCAAGCAGATATAATTGTCTACACATCATGCACATTTGGAGAGAACACGCACTAGCTACTAGCACACAAACAAGTAAACAACTAGCAGAATGTCAGCTGTGTTGTTCAAAATTTATGTATATTGACATAGCATGTTTAGAGAGTTATTCGCTTGGATGCACATGTGGAGAGTTTCCATAGGAGGGAAAGAGATTGATAAAGCTGCTTCTAATTTCTTTGGATATCTGTGGAATGGTCCCTGTTAAAGTGTCAACAGTAGTATCCCTTTTCACGCTAAAGTTAATTAATCTCTGACAAAAGTTGTCACTGGCAATTCGGACAAAGGTAAATGAATAAATTAGTAAAAACTGTAAAGAATCATATACTGCGTTCACGATGAGCTAATGAAAAATGCGGCGCTGTTGATGAATGCCCTGTAAAAATCCTGATATGTATTTTTCTTTTTCTTTTTCTTTTTTTTTCAAATTCTATGATAAACCCAGTATGAAAATCTGATGTCATTGAATAGTAAGAAACTATTCTTGTCAATGGTCCAGATTAACACCTCCTTTAAATTTGAAGCACATTATTCAACCCAATCTGTTCGTACATGTATAGCCTCTTAGTCATGTTTATGAATGGTGCAGGAACATTTTAGGTGTCTATTCTAATCAACCGATACGAGTAAGATCTAACCAAATACCTTTTTAGTACATGAAGCACCTACATATCCCTGGATAGCGGATACTAATAGCATAGATCAAATTTATGTATAATCATGTAAGCGGTTTAGTCTGAAATGAACGGATCAATTTGTTTAGGATTTCTATATAAATTTGGTACAACTGTCACTTGCCTTCTCAAGGCCTTGACAAAACCTTCCTTTCATCTTTTTTCAGATTTATGTGAAGTGTTGAAAGTGATAAGGCTAGTTTTTTAAGGTTTTGTTTCTTTGTTTTTGTTGGCATCCCTCCTACAGAACCTTGTCCATTTTTGTGGTCTAATCCCTGACCCCAGCTTGATTGTTGTTTCTTTTCTCAAGTACCAGGTTTGTTAAATTTTCCTTTTCATTGCTGAAAATATAACTTCATAATTTTTTACATATGGTAATATCTAATGTGAGAAGTAAAATCACAGAGAAATAAAAGGAAATGAAAGATTATATGCAAACCTCTTTTTTGGGTTTGCAAATTTATTTCAGCCAAATTATATACTGACAATAAATTTCAAGACGTGATTGAATTGTTTTGATGTGTCATGTTTGCTAGCAACTAGATAAATTCAAAACGTTAATTACTTTACAGTAGAAGTGAATTCTTTATGAGTAAATTCCACCTTAGCGCCTAGTGTAAAAGAGTACAAGGATATGAAAGATATTTGAAAGGAGAAATAAAACAAGGAATTAATTTAATTAGAATTTCTTTTGGAGTTGTAACTTACATCCACTTTTCTATTCAGAATAAGGGCCTCAGCTAGACCTGACCCAAAACCATATCAGCTGGACTAAACTGAGCCTGCTTAAATTAATAACTCAGCTTATAAAGTAATAATTTATAAACAATAAATCACTGAAACTCATGAATACGGGTATCTTTTGATCGGATCTGAAATTGTGCAATCTAAAGAGTTCTATCTTCTAGACAACTTGATTCAAACAAATACTTTGTTATTCACATACGAGATCTTTGTCGTACAGCTTCATTCATTTTTCCCATAGTTAAAAACTTAAATAGAAAATATATATAAATTCTCAATATGTAATAGCCCTTTGAAACAGTTCCTTGTATGATAGAAGTTCTTCTAAAAAATAATCATTTTAAATATTTGCATATTATTACACGCTTTGCCCATAGGTTCGGAAAAATTTTATAACGCAACCCCCTCACAGTTTTTGTAGCATTATTATCATCATCAAATCTACTAGTAAGCCTGTTTTGCAATGAAACTATGTGCTATAACTTTTTCACCAATTTCAACCCATAATTTGGTACTCTACAAGCAAGATTAGACTAATCTGTTTTGCAAAAGGCCAAGGCTTTTACCAGACATCCTCAGATATACACTCCAGGAATTACTCATTAGGTAGGATTATACTGCTTAAGGTTGTCCACAAAAAGAAGCAAAGTATAAAATGACGGAGTATTTTCTTCTCGAACCTAGAAATCGACAAGAAACATAGGTTTCGAGCCTTCGACTCCAAAAAATCTTGTTCCGAGCCTCCTACAGTACAAAGTGTTTGGTGAGCCCTTTTGTCTATACCGCACCAACCACATTATATCCAAATATTAGCTGCCTTTTAAAGCCTATATATACTGCTCCTTCACAAGAATCAGAATCTGGTGTTGCGCGACACCACGCTACACGCTTTTTCAGCCGTTCGATTTTTATCGGGTGGTTTATTTTTTTCGGGCCTATTAGATTCACGGGGCTCCCTTATCCATCAGATTCAGATCAGACGATCCACGTCGCGCGCTACATGCTGTGTCGCGCGACACTGGATTTGATTTCCCTTCACAACCCTCATTCTTCATCACATAAACATAGTAAGGTATCATATCTCCCTGACAAATATGTCGGCTCCTTTCCTTTGCTTCTCCCTTTGTGCGCTGATAAACTTGTAAAAATAAATCGAACAATTGTAGTGATTATTCAGCTTTTTATGGTTCATGATTTAAGTTCGTATTGATATCATTTCCTCAAAAAAAAGTTCGTATTGATATCTTAGAAACTAATTGTCAATTTAATAAACATAAAATTTAAGTGTATCTTCTATCATTTAGTATGTACAAATTTGAATCGGTATGAAATAAGTTTGGTCATTCGCCAAAAATTCATTTAAAAACTTAATGGAAGGTTAAACAGACTTTTAAATTATTTCAAATTTAATTATCACACGTTCTACTTAAAATTTCACGAACATAATTACAATTTATAATGAGATAAATTTAATTAATAATTTAACAATTATATTTTTCCATATGACAAATCAGTAGTGACATAAATCTAATTATTTCAGATAAAAAAAAATATATGATGTAAAAAATGTATGTAAACGATTACTGTTCAAAAACTTTATATTAATAATAAAATGATCATGCACTATCAGTTTTTTTTTTTTAATTGCAAAAGTTGAACAGAGACTGTCAAGCTTCGTTTTCCAAAATGTACTATCTCAGGTTTTCGCTTTTTTTTTTTTCAAACAATTATAGAAAATCGTTGCGATAACTGGTGATTAGACCATTGCTGCATACGCCTTAGTTTGATTATGACTTCTTTAATTCTTTTGGATTCAAACTATGCAAGATAATGTGTGGGACTTCGAAATAAATAATAAATAAATAAAATAAAATTGCGTGGAAAGGAATTGACTAGACCTTTACTGCTTGGTTGTCGTCTTGTCAATGCAAAAGAAAAATCAAGGGATTAATTTGTCTTATTTCATTTTGACTAATTTTATCCAATTTATAATATAAGCATTGTGTTATTGAGCTCAGTTGTATTTACAATTTATATGCTCTATATTTTGAAACGTGCAATGAGATCATGCTGAGCATCATGCAACGTGTCATCCCAGTGGCGCTAAAATTTGTTCCTTTTGGATTATAAACCGGTGTTATTGTTCCTTAATTAGCATGTTTGTTAGGTGCTAATTATTTTGTGTCCCTGGTAGGCTGGTCCAGTAGTGGAATTGACGAAAAGCCCGAGGACCCCAGCTAGACGATTAGACAAGTGCAGCGCATAATTCAAATTTCAAAAATATTATGAATCTAACATAAAAAATTGTACTTTTATATACTTAAGATTATAAATTGAAAGTTCGTTTTCAACCAAATTTTCAAAATTATTTTAATATGTTTACAAGTTTTACTTAGTATATAACTCTTAAGTCTCTAACTATTTGAATGACACTGTTAGAATGGTGTTTCTTGATTTTCCAATTAAATGATCCCTTCGAGAAATAAAATGTGTACAAATAATAATATGCACAATATTGACAAAACTGATACATTCAAAATTTAGATCACTAAAAATTATAATTATAATTATAAAATATTTCATTCTCGAAAAAAATATATTAATCTCTATGAAAAAAGTATAACGATAAATAAATTATACAAAAATCAATGTACCTTAAAGCAATAACAAGGAAAACAGCATCCAAAAAGTATTGGATGATATCTAATCAATAAAAAAAAAACTACGATATCCTTTTATGAAATATTATTGTTAAAATAGACTTGTATAGCTATATACACATGTCAATATCAACCTAACCCTTCCATAAGAAAAACCAATGTATGTCTTTCTATTTTGTAACTCGTTGTCAAAAAGAAAGAAAGAAAAGGAAAATAAATAAAAACTAGTCCAACACGGCCCTGAACCCTAAACCCTGAACTCTTAAACACGGCCCAAGTATTTTTTTTTTTCTCGTCTCCTCCACAGTACCCGAATACCGATCCCCATTTCGCACCTTTGAAGAATCGGAGAGAAAATCACAGCAGTCAGGATTCAGGAAGGAATAGTCGGGGTTAACTCGCAGGTAAGCCTCTTCCGACTCAAACATTTCCGTTTATATTGCTTCCATTCCTGAGAATCGCCCCAAAAACAATTAGATTTCCAAACCCTGGTTGCAACTATGGACCACTGCTTTCTAATGGTAGAAGCGTGGTCCTCATTTTTTAAGTTAAGATGCTTCACAAGGATGGGGCTTGGGACCCTGCTGGAACGCTTTGATCCATCCCTGACAGCTCAAATACAGATTGTTGATTTTTTGACGATTTGGCTTAGAAGGATCATGTTATAGCCTAATTAAACTCTTAATTTGATTTTTTTTTTTTCTTGGGTATTGGTCAGGTTGTTTATCACAATGTTCATGTCAAGGTTCCTCAGTAGGACATTTTTACTGGCTGCTGCTAAAACTGAGGCATCTGCAACAGCTGCTGCAGGTGCAGATGCGATAAGGAAAGCAAGCAATCCTCTTGAGGAGCTTTTTGAGGTCGAAAGAAGAACCGACGACGAGAAACCTGTTATCTATGGTATTACTCACCGGTTTTATTATTTCCACTCATTTAAGAAAGTTATGACTGATTATTTCTCAGATAAAGGCTTACTGATATATACCGTCACTATGGCTAACAGTTAGGTACTGGATTTATAGTTTTTGGGTTGAATTGAATCACCTTTTTCAGTTGTGTTTTTTTCTTCCCCCATTTTAAGTCCTTTATACTAGGCACTTGCATGATATAATCAAAATTCACTATGACCAAGAATGATGGGTAGGTGTAATTTTGGATTGTGCGGTGATCTTCTTATCTCTCATACGCTGGATTAACACACCAGTCAGTATGGTTTTTCTTTCTGGAAAATTGCAAAAATAGAAAGGCACCTCTAGAGTCTAGACCAATCTGGTTCAATTACTGGAAACTGAGCAGAACTGAAGGGAAATGAGATGGAGCTAAGATTTTAACCATGTTTGTAGAAAATTTAAACTTACCAATTGATCTCAGGTCGTAGCTGGAAGGCATGTGAGCTTAGGCTGAAATCGTGGGATGATTTGCATAAGCTGTGGTATGTGCTGTTAAAAGAGAAGAACATGCTCATGAGTCAGCGCCAGATGCTCCAGTCACAGAATCTCTATTTCCCTCACCCTGAGCGCATCTCTAAGGTAATCTTTGGGAATTTTGCCAAGTAGCCCTTCACTATCTTGAATTTGCATAAACATTTCTCGATTTGAATTTTGAAGTATCTAATGTACGAAAACTTTCAAAAATTGCATCTGTTTTTAGTTGTCTATGATACCATTAGTTGGAAAGATTCAGAGCTGCACTTGGCCGACCTTAATTTGAAATAACACATCTGTCAAATTTGATTGAAAGTCATTTTGTGTTTCTTGTGCTTGTTATAAGAATCTTCCATCTTTACATATAGGCCAGTTGAGACTTAATAATTGCCAAGATTCTTCTGGTTGTCAAAAATGACACGTGCACTAAATTCATTTTGGAAAAGAAATTAAATTATATAATCTTGCATGGACCTGCATGTTAATTATTTAGTAATTAATTTATCAGTATGGACTTGGTAAGCCATAGATAGCACAATTATTGATCGTTTGTATACTAGCAATTTGATGCTATAGGTGTTGGATGTGAATATATGCCTCTGTTAGTATAGAATCAAAACTGGTATGTATTGTTAAAGGTAGCAGAAACTGGTCTATTTGAACAAGTTAATGTAAGCAAACATTATGTACTTACTGATATATTATCATGATAACTGTAGCGTAATATGGAGTACCAACAGCAGCATTTATTAATGAATTCAGAACTAGATATATACTATCATTTTTATTTTCTTACTTTGTACTTCATATACTATCATTTTTATCTCAAAGCATCAAGTCTTAATAAGGATTTTTGTTAATTTGTTTCATTTATTTCTTTGGGATTCAATTCAAATATCTAATCGAGAGTTCTCAAGTCTGGTAAATTTTGGCCATATGTTCTTTTTTTTTTTTTTGAAAATCAACAATATTCAGAAAATTAGTAATTTTGAAATTTGTGGGGCCACCGTAACACAAAGCGTAAGGTACCATCTATTTTAAATTTTATTTTCTTCTACTGCATGGTTTATGTGGTGCAAGAATCAGCAATTATTCTTGTAATGCAAGGTTTCAGTCTGCATTTAGGGGAACAAATTTTTGCTATTCTTTTATGTTGAAGCTGTCTCTCTGGTTGAATTGTAGGTAAAGAAATCAATGTGCCGCATAAAGCATGTCTTAACTGAGAGAGCAATAGCTGACCCTGACCCTAGGAGATCTGCTGAGATGAAGAAGATGATCAATGCACTATAATGTTTTTTGCTCTTTCTTATTGGATTTGTTATCATGTTAAAATTCCAGTTCAAACAAGGTTATTCCATCTTCTTTTTGCTAGTTTATGTAGGGAATTTACCAGAATCATAAGAAAAATTAATCTGAAATAAGCTTCTTTTGAAATTTGATTCTGTGATGCATGTGTGTGCATCTTGTTTTCTTTTTAATAGAAGTCAGTGCATTTTGCTTTTCTGTTAGAGTTTTGAAATGAACTTTAAGTTCTGATATTTTTAAATTCAGTTCAAATCTTTTATTTTGGTGGTTAGTGGTATAGACGTTTGCCAAGACCACATTTGTGTATACGCATCTTTGTACTCCACAGCCACCAATAAACCGCATGTAATTACCTTCAAAAAAAAAAAAACCGCATGTAATTTTAAGCTCAACATCATACTAAACTCAAGTTGAAAAGCTTGTACTTTAATAACAAAAAGGAGTTGGAGAATTTCGATAGGCCAATTCACCTTCTGCAAAAACGCCGAGACTGTTATGGTCGTAGTTAAATCTTATATTTTATTAACTTCACTAATAAAGACTTCGTTATGCTGACCGTTCAAATTTTAAGAATCTGGAGTCACAAATGTTTGATGATTTGAAACAATTATAATTTCATCTGAATTGTGTTACTGAAGACTATGGCTTAACTAATTCACTTGGCTACAGTAACAGTAATTCACTTGGCTTAACTAATTAAAATGTGTATCCAACTTTCTTTCAAAAACTTTCTTCGATGTTGGTATTGAGAAGGTATTTCAGCATAATTAATACCTAGTTTTGTTTCTACAAACATTAAAGTTAAGTCTCTTCGTTAATCCAGAAATGGCGTATAAACACCAGTCGCTCTATAGGACCCCAGAGGCCTAGAGGATACACATCCACACCTCTGAAACAAAGAGATCGTTTTTCACATAATCATCTAACCCTACTAAATTTACAAAACATACACCATCCCCACCTCGAGCAGAGAAGCTGGTGGCACTTTAAGCGCCACATCAGGCCCTCTACAATTCCTCCTCAAGAAGTTGTACCCGCAATCAATCGCCAATCTTTTAAATACTGATGATCCGGGTTTTGTCTGCACATGTGAGTGCCCCAAAATGAATGCCATACCAGATTCTTTAGCCTCATACAACTCCTCGAGCTCATCTCGTACCAGTTTATCCATTTCATAACTGTTGTTCTTCTCAATGAAAAACCTGACCTTTTTCTTTTTGACTTGTTGTTGTACCGGTTCTATCGAATCTTCGTCAGATTCTATCTCAACTGACATGCTTGGCCGTTTAAAGGAACCGATTACTGTTAGGTTGGAGTCATCTTCTGGGTGTTCTTGTTGAGAGCTTTTATTCAATCCTTCAAGTCTTATGAAGTCAGATAAGCTGTCAAATAGTTCTGACTCAAAAGAATCAACATCTTGGTGCACATCTCGGTACCCATACCTCACAATGCACCGGTATGACCTGTACATGGTGTAAAAGCCATAACTCAGTATCTGCTAATAGTAGTTATTGTAAGGGCGGTAAATTACAATTATTCAACTTTCACTGTTTGATGAAAATCAAATGATCTTGATTATGCCTTCTTTTTTTTTCTTTTAATTTCTTTAAAAAGGTACATCTGCTGCCTTAATTTTCATGGCAGCTAATGTGGATTGTACATTACCATGCTTTAGTAGGTACCAACCAAGGTTCTTGCCAATTTTGTCAAGCTAATTAGACACCCGACAAAGGTATGTACCAGTACCAGACTGTGCTGGTATGTACCATAGTAGCAGCCCAGCAGGTACACATGGGTACCAGACTGTCATGGCAGTGCAGGTACCAAAAATCTAGAGTTGGACAAAATATTGTATTTGTGATAAACACGTCTGTACAATTCTCTTCGCATACCTGTGGTTAGGAGGTCCAACCCGACCCACCAAGAATCGCTCAGGAGGAGGCACGTATGGCACCGGTACCCACTTGACACAGACAAAAACCAATATTTTATGGAAAGCCGGCAAGTTCGTCACAAATCTTGAGAAGTTAGCTGGAACACCTGATATTATATCAGTATACACAAGGCCGATTCCTGGCACCCGCACAATCCCCAGTTTATCTCCCAAGGCAAGCAACCAATCAAGCGTGACCTTGTTCTGTATGTCGTACTCGTATTTCTTTATGGTTGCATAATGCCATGTAAACATGACGGTTACTAATATTAGAGCCAGTAAAATCGGGAGCCACGCTCCGTCGAGAAATTTTATGAGAGAGGCCGAAAAATAGAGAGCCTCAATTGAGCCGAAGAAGAGAAGGAAGCATAAGGCAAGTATAGGCGGTTTGTGCCAGCACAGAATTATTACCAGTGATGTCAGACATGTTGTGACAAGCATGACAGTTATCACAGCTAAACCTGCAGTCACCAAAAAAATAAAAAAATAAATAAGCCAGCTATGTTAGATGTATCAGGTTGACAGGAAGCATTAGAATCTGAATTCATAAAATGGTGTATGCACCAAGAGACTCGTTCATTTTCAGCTCTTGAAGCTCTAAAATAAACAATTTATCCCCTAAAAATGCAATTTCTACCATTCAAATAAAGGATATGTGACAACCTGGCCAACACATATGACAACCAATTCAGTTTGACAGAAAGTTATCCTACCAAATGAGTTGCTTCGAGTATTATAAATTTTCAATATTTTATTAAAAGTTAAAACATGATGATGACAAATAAAGTCTCGGAAATCAGTTTGTAGAAGCCAAAAACACAGGGATAAAATGTGAAATGGGTGATACATTGAGGGAGTGCTTTTTAATTATTTACGATGGAAAATAAATGAAATCATTCCCAACAGCCCCATCATCTTATGTGTATTACTTTCTAACAAACTCGTGAAAACAATAAACAAATATAAAAATAAGTCAATGATGGTACTTGACTTGTTTGTGGTCATAACCCAGAGAGAACCTACAAAATCTTACCATCACTCGTTCTTTTCCATTTCTAATAAAGTAAAAGATTGTTTGTTTTATTGGTAGATAAAATATTTCAGAAGGCAGAATGTCACCTCATGACAATAGCCTATCTTACTTTGCAACATTAAAACTCAAATGATGATAACAAAGGAAGAAAATTCTTGTAAAGAAAATTCACATGTAATAATGTATGATTTGCCTCCTTTTTTTATGTTATATAAATATGGATTCAATCAAATCGATTTGACCGGACTCCCAGTTAAACCTGTCAGGTCTCAATTTTGAAAGTTCAAATGACCGATCCAAACCATCCAATATGATCTCCCTATTGAAATCTCCTTGCCCACAAAATTTTATATTTTTTAAAATTTTTAAGTATTTTTTCGGACTTTTAAAAACTGTTTTTTTTAAGGGTTAAAACAAATTAGATTAACAATTTTCTAAAATTTCAGAAAAATAATAAAAGAATTTAAAAAAATGTTAAATTTAGGCGAGCAGATTTCAATAGGAGATTATATTGGATGGTTTGAATAAATAATTTAAACTTTCAAAATCTAACAGGGTTTAACCGAAAGTTCGGTCAAATCGCTTTGATTTAATCCATTCTCTCTCTCCTAAAGCAAGGATCAAGCGGTGCTTTAGAGTTGTTTTTCAAGCTGTGAAATTCAAATGGCCGATCCAAACCTTACAATATGTTCTTCATTTTGAAATCACCTTAGAAACAAATTTTTTACATGCTTTAAAATTTTTTTAGTATATTTTACAGATTTTACAAAAGTGCTGTAAATGGAGGGCCCATAATGTTTTAGATTAAAGTAATTCATATAGTAAGTACCTGAGGCATTGCTTATATGCTTGGTGTTTCTAAATCCGACAGTGACAGCTATGCAGAGAATCATGAGTATCCAGTTGATTTCAGGGATGTAAATCTGACCATGAATTTTGTTGGAGGTATGGACAACTTTGACTCTGGGAAAACAGCTCAGCGATTGGCTCTGATTTATTATTGAAAAGGTCCCTGTTATTATTGCTTGGCTACCAACTACTGATGCTAAAATTGCCACCAGCAATACTGGCCACCTCACACTTTCTACAAAAAATTAACAAGAAAAGTTAAAGGTACACTTTGGCACTATTGTAAATCAAATTGGGTGATGTTTCTGTATGAAAAATCACTTTCAGGTGTAAGTTTTTGTTAATAAGTTTTAGTACATCACGATAAGTTGTTATTCATTTGGTTCATTTTCTGTAAGTTAAAGAAGGCCACTAGTTGCTATCAAACAATATTGCCAAATGGTTTTATAGGGGCAGATTTTATTTGCAACCCCACAAAATTTCAAAATTTCAGATCTACCCTGACAATAAAGAATAGTTCTTTCAGCATGATAACAAGCCAATTGAGACCTTGCAATGTAAGATCTCTATCAATAGAGTAATCAAAAAGGAACCTGGAACTGAGACATAGAAGCCAATTTGGTAGGATGAGTGGATTTTATGATGCCTTGATAAATAGGCAGCCTGGCCCATGTATGCCAGAATGAGAGCCGGGTAAACAATTGATGTGAATGCTATCTGCATAAATAAAAGTTTCGAGAAAATGGATTAATATTAGAAAAATGGAAGTGCAAAATGAAATCTATCTGATCAAGCACAGCAATTTATTCTCCACTGTCAAAATTGCTGAATGAAACATGCACGATTATATTCTTTTCAATTTTCTGGAGAAAAAATAACCAATTAATTATGATTTCGAATGACATGGGAGCTTGTTTGCAAAATCTAAAAAAAAAATCACATTACCTGGATTGCAGTATATGAAAAATGGCCAAGGTCAGCAAACATAGCCTCCGATCCTACAATTTATCTCAAGCCATTAGTTCACATATATAGTCATATCTTTAAATACTTTCAGATAGTTTTCTTTGTTTTTGTTTGTACCTGTCATGCAAAGAAGAATGCCACCCAGAGACATCCAGCCAGACTTCTTTGTTTTCTTCAAGAATCTGAACATGTAGTATGGTGACAGTGCTTGATAGATTCTGGGGTTCCAGTGGAGGATGTTATAGATTCCAAGGGCACTGATGCATATTAACCAGGCTAGAATTATTGGTGCGAAGAGAAATCCAACCCGATGAGTGCCGTAGTGTTGTAGTGCAAAGAGACATACTAATATGAAGCACGTAATTGGAATAACAGCATCTGTATTGCAGATGGAACTTTTTAGAAAGACAACAACATTAATGTTAAATAGATTGAATCAAATTGAGGTTTCAAAAGAGATTATGTTGACATAGTATTGCAAAAGTTTGCAACTGGAAGCCCGTGAAGTTGCAGAATAATTAATAGTGTGAAGTTGAGTTATTATTGATTGCCAAGTTTAGAATAACAGTTGAGTAAAGAATGGATGAGTTGATGGCTATTTGCATAATATTGCATAATTACTGACATTAGCAGGCAGAGAACAGAAAAATAGAACAATCAATATACAAAAGAAAAAATATTTATAAATCTTACGCTCATGATGGCTCCTTGACATGGACAGCTCAAGCCCCGACACAGCCGAAAAAACTAAGGAATGAAAAAGGAAAGATAATTGTAAAAAAAAAAAAATGAAACGAGTAAATTTAGCTAAACGTTGGTTTTTAGTTTACAAGATATGAAAAAAAAAGGTTACCAGAGATCGCTGGGGTAAGAACACCGTCTCCAATTACCATACATGTACCAAGCATAACCACTACTAAAAGAGCAGTGTGCAGATTCTTGTGTTTCTCAAGCCAAGTTTTGATGCGAGACGAACGCTCTGTTTCTTTTGGGTGCTCCAATTTGTAAGTGGACAGCTCTTCATCTGCAACCTGGCGGTTTGGCAGGAGACACACATTTGTGTGCCTACATATTGATGAATACAGTGCAAATGTACCACCTGTAATATTCAAATACACCCTTAAAAGCCAATTATTTGCAAGACAATACATAAAATAAGAAAAATTCCATCCATGCCTCGATTAAGAATGAAGTACAGTAGATGCCACTATAAAACGAGAAATAACTGAATGTCCTTCTAAAGCATATAAGAATAATGGCAATATTTTTATTTCCAAATTTTCATGACAAGTACAATATTTTTCATTTTTGTTTCACACTTAAGAAGGGAAACACAAACGATAAATATAATAAGGGACAGTTTGTGCCCTATTCTGTAAATCTGGATTTTGGAGTGTTACACACAGGAATGTATTTCACAACCATGCAAAACATTACATATTTCAAATTTGAATTTACCTTCGCCATTGTCGTCAGCACGAAGAACTATGAATACATATTTGAAGAGGGGTATGAGCGTCAAGGTCCAAAATACAAAGGAGAGAACGCCATAAACCTCTTCATTTGTCTCAGAATGTGTTATATCTTCAGCAAATGTACTCTTATAGACATACAAAGGTGAAATGCTCAAATCGCCATATACTACTCCCAGGCTCTGATATGCTAACAATAAGGTTGTTCGCCATGTATCCTTCTAAATAATTTAAGAAGGAAAAAATATTAAAAAACAAATTAGACTTGAAAAGAAATTGATATAAAGCACTTGTCTAAACTAAACTACCCAAGTTTTCTGTATCTTTTTTCTAAGAACAAAAATTATACTAATTTAAGACTAACCAGAACAATTTTGATTAAATTGGATGAATTAAAGGTCAATAACACAGACTGCGCTGCTCAAAAGATGATGGAGGCAAACAATGAACATTTTGCGGGCTTAAAAGAAAATGAAGACTATTTTTTTTTAGGAACATTTTGAGGGCGTAAAAGAAAATGAACATTACCCCTGATTAGAATAATTTCCTCAAAAGATTGAACAAAAATAAAGGATAATTAAAAAAAAGTAATTAGCTCACAGTTCGAGTTTTAGCAAAATTCCCACACTCTGGGTCCATTTTGAAGCTATTATATCAATCAAAACATAAGTTTTCGTTACCGCTTCTGACAAAGCTTCTTCCTTTGAAGATTGAACTACAAAGACAAAAAAAGAAAAACAGCAAACCATAAGCCAATGTAGACTTTTTTCTTTCTAATAGTAGAAAATTAAAGGAATGAAAAGACAACCAAGAATAAAAGGACTTGTTTAAAATCAAAAGAAAGAGATTGTGACCATACCAACTAGAATTGGTTCTGTAATGTGGACATACCAAAGAGAAGAGAGGACAGAAGGAGAGAATAGGGAAGAAGAGAGAAAAAAAGGGAAATAAAAGAGAGGGGCCCTTGTACTGCAATTAATTAGTGAGATGCAAAGGAAGGAAGCAAAGCCACGTGAGAGGCAAATGCTCTTAACATGCTCTCATTCTTTCTCATCCCTGCCAACCACAACTACTTGTACACATGCATTTATTCAATTATTACCAACCTACAGTTAAATGTAACACTAAAGTTGGTACCTATCCACAAAAATAAAAACTAAAAAAAAAATAAAAACTAAAACTACAGAACGCTCTCCCCAGGATAAGACACGAAAACAGAGAGATAGAAAGGCAGTTTGGAATCTTTTGAACACACCAAACTCACCGAACGCGTGAAAGATAAAGGAAACAAGAGAGATTGAAAGAGAGAGAAAGAGGATTCCAAAAACCCATTTAATTGCAAAAAGGTGCAAATTTTGTAATAGCCAGGGGAGGTTGGATTGGAGGGAAACTGCCTACCACCACTACTAAACAACAAATAAACTACTAGTGACGTCTTCTCTCATGTCTTCTCCAAATCAGAATATATCTTTTTTTTTTTTCCATCTTTTCTTTCTAAAATGTGAAGAACTAGGAAGCTAGAATAGAGATTGTATGTCCCCACTAAGCATTTTTAAAAGAGAAACAATGATGCTTTGGAACAATAAGAACCTTAAAATCGAATCTTTATTAAACTGAACAAACACATTTATTAATACATCAAAGGAGTGGTAACTGAATATCGAATCCCTTATCTTACCCAAATTAAATAATGCTCTAAGTTTCCACAATATCTTTTAGAAGATCTCACTGTCTAGATGGGTGGTTCAATAATGGAGAACCCATTTGATGAAACACTATCTTATCTCTTCACATCAACTGATGTCTGTCTATTAAAGAAGGATGATTTAGTTGGTTTGAATTGAGAAAATGGGGAGAGAAGAGAAGAGAAGGTAGGAAAATTAGAAACAGAGGCGGGAATGCGTCAATAAATTAAAAAAAAAATAATGTAGAATTTGTGGGGTGTTGGTGAATATTTTGGTAACAATGTAACAAAATTGAGTTCCAGCTTCAAGCCCGGGTTTAACGGAGCAAAATATTATTTTCTTTCCCGTTGCTTTGCAAAAGAAAAAGATAGTGGAGGCTGAGGAGACTGGAGAGAGACAAGCGCATGAGAAATTGTGATTTGATTCCACCAATTCCTGATGGATAATCTGACCTTTTAAGTAGATCTCGACCGTTAGATCGAGATCTCAGGTCTGTCCAATTGTTGTGTAGTGTATAATGTATTACTAATGTACAAAACCCAACGAATTGGGTCTTGTCACGTCGTATCGAGAATCGCGTGGGGACCATCCCTTGGCCTCAGGAGTCAGGCCGACGAGAATTCACGAGTGCTATACTGGCTGCTATGTCGAGAAAGGAACTTTTTGTGGGATGGACCGTTCAAATTGGATTTACTTGCCAATTTATTCACTAAGGGAGGTTTTAATATCATGTACTTTTAGCGTCTCATAATAATACAATTTTACCTTTTTACATATATATATTTAACTTAATTCGAATATCCTTTGTATATTTAATTTTTAATTTAAATTGTCAATTTTATTCACAAAAGATGCATTTATTTAAAATTTAAGTGGAGTTTTTTTATATTTATATTTGCTCAAGTTGTCAAATACCAATTGATTTATTTAACTATAACTAGCAAATGCCCTTACCTCAATGTGTGGGTAAACTTTTATAAATATTATTGTATGAGAATATTTTTTTTACTATTTCAACTCAAATCGTGTTAGATTAGTAAAGTGTTATAATCACAATATGATAAATTCAATATATAGGTTTCGATTATATATACATAATACATGAGTTGTTTTATTTATAGAATTTTTCAGAAAAAAATATTGTATGTTTTCTATTGATATTATGTGTTTGTGCTATGAATGATTAGTTGGGAGTAAACAAAAATAGAAAGATAGTAACCATGATAAAAGAAAAAGAAAAACATGATTCATAATTAATTTAAATTCCATTTGTATTTATTTCTTACGATGTATTCTTTATGTATTGTTTCTATATTTCTAATTCTAGCTCGGTCTAGATGAAAAATTAAAACCTTTATCTCGTTGTTAAATCCAGACCATTCATCTGATCAGACTATAAAAATTTATGATCTATATCGTATATTTTAACATTTTGATACACTTTTGGACTCAAAATTGAATAGACCTTTAGATTAGATTGGTGTTCTTATAAGGAGTAGAGATTGATAAAATTTAACTCATTCATTATATTGACGATTTAATCTAGTATAAGATAATAAGATAATATTTAAAATCATGAAAATTTGAGTGGTCACATCGCGAGAACGAGCTCAACATATAAATTCAACTTTTAAATTCTGAAACATTAATAAGCAAAATGAGGTTGCCTATATGGCACCAAAAACTCATGGTATTAGAATGTTCTTCTTATTTGACAATAATATTTCTAAATCACATTAGATAAAAAAAAAAACCTTTCTGGAGTTTGAAATTTTATGGAATGTAAAGATATTTATTATCATTTTTGAGTTTAATATGAATAATCACTAATTTTGTATAAGAACTAAACTTTCAATCAAATATTATTTTTCATGCAGTTAGTGTAAAAATAATAATCTTAATGTCGAATTTCAATTTAGAAGCTATTGTAACGGATCTCAATTCTTTTTATTATTACATATATAATTAATAATGTCCAAATGGTATAAAAAAGTGTAACAATCGTCGAAGGAATTTTGCCTGAGCTCGCACATCAATCAAATTGGGAGTGGGAGTTAACTGAATACATTAGTGGCAGAACACACCATCACATTGTAAACAATCGGCATTTATTATTATTATATTTTTATTTTTTATTTTTTTTTTTGACATCAGTGGCAAACACGCACCATTTTCTGAGGGCTTAAAAACTAACATACAAATTGAGAGCAATCAAAGGATCAATTTACGATATTCTATACCAAACATATACAAAAATGTGTGCTCGTTTTATTTTGTAAAGCAGTTCGCTTCATACTCGAATAAAGAAAGTTGTTTCACTTTGATGATATTTTTGGGCTATATCGTGACAGTTGGGACTCAACTGTAATGAGATAAAACTAGGCACGTTGATAGTTAGCTAGAATTAACAATATTTTTCCAAATCATGAGTTCAATTTGGTAATGATTTGTTCAGATTCGGGTAATGCTTGTTTCCCACTCCGAGGGAGAAGAAGCCAAGTCGTTGATGTTAATTGTTCACCGAAAAAAATTTTGAATGACTTCTACAACCAGACCATATAATCACTCGAATATTATTAAAAAATAATAGATTATTACTCGAATACTCGAATAATATTTTCTGGATAATGCGTCCATTTTTATTCAATGAGCTTTGTAGAGTAGTACAATGTTGAAAGTTAATTTGGACGTTTCATTAGAATATCTTTATTTTTTCTGGCTCCGATTAAATGTAATAGAAGTTCGAACAGTCTAATGTTCATGTATTTGATTATTTATTTTTTATTAACAATTTGACATAAAAAAATAACTAGTCGAAATATCATATATTCAATAAGATCTTAGTCTGTGTTTGGCTAGAAGCGTAGTGACAATGTTAGTGTTTTTAATACTTACCAGAGGAATTTAAAGTAAATTCGGGTTACGTAAGTTAAAATATCTTAGTACATGAAATAAAATTTTTTGGCACTTCTTAGTCTTACCACTTTACTTGCTAACATAGTATATAAAGGCAATTTCAATATTTTAAATTAAATATTATTTTGATTTATGAAAGATAAGGGCTTTCTTTATTTTTATAATAAGAAATTATTTTACCTACTTCATTAGTATTATATATTTATACATCGATGGTTAAAATTGATTTAATTTACTTGTTTTTAATTTTATCTCACTGTCTAAATGCAAGAACTTCAAATTTTTACTCACTTGCTATACAGCACATGACAATATGTTTATAACTTTGTATTCAACTAGAATAATTGATCGAGCTTCACTCGAAATTTCACATATTAATACAAAATTTAAAATATTATTATTCAATAATGATTGATTATGAATATGTTGTTATAAAGGAGAGACAAATGCATATTGAAAATGAAAAAATAAATGGTTCACAAAAATGAGAAACAAAATAATACGTTGCTAAATTATTGGATGTCGGTGAAACGAGACAGTTTTATGAGCGATAATATCCGAGACACAAATAGTTATAGAATATCACGTCAAGAAAATTGAAAAAAAAAACTGTAATTTCACAATACTTAAAGTGTCGAACCACATTTAACTAAATGATCCCGACACCTGCACATCTTTATTTATATATTTATTTTATTTGCTTTTATCTATTAACTCCGCTACTACAAAATATTAACGTTTCAACTTATTTATTATACGTATGACTCTATCGTATGTTTTAATTTCACTTCATTTACGTAAGATAATTTCACCTCTTTTTTTTCTCCGACCTTCCCACTTGTTTTCCTCTTTTCTTTATCCTACGAATTTTGCCAAAATATCTTGAAAAATGCTAGAGTCCAATATATTGGACGGATGGAGTTCGTCAAATACTATCATTCTCACATTTCAAATTTCAAATGACCTATTCAAACCGTTAATATGTTCTCCGTATTTATAACTTATATAAGAAACTAATTTTTATATTTTTTTATTTTTTTTACTATTTTTTTGGTATTTTAGAAAAATCATTGTTATTGGACGATCCATAAAAGTTCTATCATCAATTTTCTAAAATACCAAAAAAAATAGTAAAAAATTTAGAAAAAAAATATAAAATTTGGTTTCTTATAAGTTTCCAATATCAAGAATATATTTACATGTCCGGATCGGTCGTTTGAAATTTGAAACGTGAGAGTGATCATATTGGACACTAGTATTTCTCAATTATCTTACATAGGCTTCTCTTCTTTCCTCTGCCAATCTATCATGTTCGGAAAAAAAAATATATAATAAACGATCTGCCAAGTGCCAAATCGTTGAATGGTGACATAATAGAAAAGATACAAAGAAATATAAAATAATATTCTCTTACCTGTATTTATTTAAAAATTTCAATGAAGATTCTTTCTTTCTAATCAAATGAGAATCAGATGATCTTTGAACAACAAATTAAAACTAACTGGCCACTTCATGATACGAACCATGTTTTGAAATCTCAAGTTCCTTTTCTGTGGCCACCTCATCTGATTCTCTTAGCTTTATTTCTAATTTTCTATAATAAATAAAACAAGAGGTGTTTAATCAACATGACCGCTCTTTTGGATTGTCTTACTCATATTCTTTCCTAGCCATAGAAAAAGGAAGTTCTGCTCAAGCTGAATTTCTTTCACCCATTAACAATTTAACTCCTCTAATAAAATTTAGCACATTTCTGTATGTTTTTACTTCAATAATTTTCTTTTATTTTTTGAATTAATTTTTAGGATCTGACGTCTACATAATCATGTTTCCTATTAATTGGGAGTGGTTAAAAAAGGATTAAAAAAACCATTTACATATTAATAAAAATAAAGTGTGTGAAGGACAAATCACATTAGAAAGTTCTAGAATTTGCAGAAAATCATTGCTTTGGCTTACTTATAAAAACTAAATAAAATCGAATTAAAATCATTGCTATGTAAGCATTCAACTTTGTCAATTAAAAAATCAAAATTATAATTGAAATATTAAAAATAATTAATCTAATTTTGCACGACGAACAGTGCATATATTATAGAAATATTACATTTGCATTTTTAGAAAACTAAAATCTGAAAAATCAACAGTTCTACAATCATAACACCAATGCATTATCTTTTGACAACTTAATGAAATAGAAGTAGAAAGATGAGTCATCAATCAATATCTCCAACTGCGTTACAAAAAGATGTTATATTTTATTTTATCCAAAAAATCTTCGACAACCCTTTGTATCGAATAGCACTTAATCATTCACTCTTTCTCTCATCCAAGAGTCATTGCACCTTTCTTGTTAAAAAGACAAAGCAATATGAAAAAAAGGCGGAGAGTAAAGACGCACTCAAATAACAGAATTTTCTCAATGTCACTTTAAAGCTGACTGCTTCCAGAAATCATGTCGTGTAATTTTTCTAAGTTCTCTAAAATTTTAATGATCATGATTAATTTACAAACCATGCCTCTAAAAAAGATTAATAGTATATTGATGAAGGCTTAAAACCTAAGTATCAAATAAATTTGTACCTAAGACTTAACCTCACTAGTCGTTATTGGTAAAGTTTTAGGGTCGAACCCAAGGGACGGATTATGAATACCAGACTTATTCGTTCTCAAAATCTAGACGAGCGATTTTTAGTGATTTTGGGTTAAAAGAAATCTAGAGATGCAATAAAATAGATGTTTTTGGATATTTTAATTATCTAAAATAATCTAATGCAATCTAGAAAACAATGTAAAGGTTTTGGGGTTTTTAACAATATTAAAGGCGTCTTAGGACTCGGGTTTCACTTCAGTTTGGACTTAGAACCACTAATCTATCACTTTTGATGAATCAATTAGCAAAGCTCTAAGCAATTACTCTCTGCTCGGTCCGAGCAAAGACCTTACTCGATCCGAACAGAGAGTAAAGGTGTTCTAACTTGGTTGACTTTGGTATTTTACAACTTGAGCCAGGGTTTGTTGGCTAAATCTAGATTTACTAAACCTCAGCTGTCGCTTGTTGGACTAGAAACTGGTTTAATCACAACCTAACCTAATAAGATTAATTAGACCACAACTTTTGGTATAGGTATTAACTAATCTAAACTTGTTTGTTGGATTTCTTAAGGATATTTAGATGTCTTTTGGACTTATCTAAAAACTTTTGGTGTTAGCTAATCTCCCCTTTCGGATCTACGATTTATCCCAAATACTTATCTAAATTAACTCAACTAACTTAACTTTGGAACTTAACTAAACGTGGCCACCATCTAGAAGTTAGTCAGGTTATATCAAGCAATTCAAACAAGCAACAAAATATAATACTCAACAAAACAATCTCAAGTAATATCATAACAAGCAATTCAAGTCATAGCATCCAAACATCCATTACTTCCTACTCCTAAAACTACATAAACTTAGCCTAACATACTATTACAAACAATAACAAAAGATATAGAAATAACAAGATACAAGCCCATGGAAAATAGAGAAGAAAACATAATAGAATAAACCGAATACTCCCTTATGCTTCTAATCGTCTTCTAGAGCCATGGGGTGTTGCAAGGCGTGACTCCAACCTTCCTCTTGCTGCCGTCGCTTCAAGATTCGGGTTTGCTTCGATGAATTTGGTGGAAATAGCGCTAGAAAGGAGGAAGGAGGCCATGGAGGCCTCCTCCTCTAAGATGGAGGCTAGGGTAACCAAAGATGCAGCCTCTGTAGAAGAAGCTGCCTTTTATAATCATCTCAGGCACTTGGGGAGCAAGTTAGGGCGTCCAGGGCAAGAAAGATTACCAAAATAATCAGTTTCTATGCATAAAATCTTGCCAAAACAGCTATGTCGGCCATCTGCTCGGACCGAGTAAGCATTATGGACCATATGAGTCTGCTCGGAGTGCTGCTCGGGGTGCTGCTCGGGTCGAGCAAGGAGTCTGCTCGGACCGAACAGTGAGTCCAGCATTGAGATAGTATTTCGACCATAATTCCTTCATCCGAACTCCGATTGAGGTGATTCAAAAATCGTTGGAAAGCTTAGGATGAGCTCTACAATACTATTGACTCTATTTAGCCATTTTCTTCCCTCAAATCCACCATTAGGTCCGAGCATGAGTCATTCGATCCGAATGGTGGTCTGAACAACGCCTCCAAGTGCTAGGAATGAGTCGTCTAGCGTGTGCCAAGTGCCAAAATCCATCTACTAGCTCGAATGTCATCAAAAATCATCAAAGTCCTGTAAAATAAGAGAAAAGACGACGGTAGAGCCAATTCCTAGAAAATCATAGCAATTTATTAAATAATTTCATGGTTTGAGTTTCATTTGAGTGTCAAGTACGGTCCAAATACCCACAAATAATAATGATATCAAATTCCCCCAAACTTAAACTTTGCTTGTCCTCAAGCAACACCTAAGCTTAGAATTTTGGAATGTATTTAGACTTAAAAATCGAGTCGAATTCCAAACCAAGAAATGCGGTGAAACCAATTGCTTATGCCTAAAATTTTTCACACTTCACAAATAGAGCTAAATCAAAATTATTTTCAAGTACTAAGTTTAGATTTCTACTAGTAAATCAATGCCTCTCTTGGTCCTAATAAAGATTTTCTTAATTCAAGAACTCTAGCTTCACTTCATCAATTCACATGCAATCTCAATTTCAATTACCCGTTCTTTTTCGTGTCTCACAAAAATTTGTAAAGAAGTTTTATCAAAGTTGGAAAATTTATAATGAATCTAACTCAACCGAATTCTTTAGTTTTCACCAATTTATTTGTGCAAGTCGAGTCGCGGTGATTTACATCACTTAGGGTTTTACGCTATTGAGACTTGGATTGAGCTACCGGCACATGACACACCGGGGAGGTCGGACCGGTTTTTATGCCTTACCGCTACGGTCCACTTGTGGATCAATTACGCCTTACCGCGACCACCCTCCAATATTTGTGGATTTTTGTTTGTTTGATTTTTGAGTCTCTTCGCACCCTCATTTTCGCAACTATTTAGATTTTGTCCAATTTAAGTTTGCTTGTTGGTGATTCAAGCGATTAAGACCAAGTCAAGATTCATTTTATACATTCCAAAATTGATAAAAATTCTTTTTAACAAAAGTTTGCAAGCCACAAATCAGTTCACTCGGCAAAAATTTGTGAGAGTTGACTTAAAGTGATTTAACAATTTCAAGCATCCAAAAATCGAGTTCTATCCTTTCAAAACAATTTCACTTCGGTCCATTGGTGCATAAAGATAAACTAGAGATGTCTAAACATTCTAAAGCACTTGAGGAAACTTTTGATTCGCTTAAAACCTTTTCAAAACAGTGTGAAATTGTCATTCAAATCCAAATCGAGAGAAACTAGGTACAATCAACAAATTTCTCAAATAAAACAAGGCAAGTGTAGTGCAAAAAGTGACCAACAGGGTCTTCATTCGGACCGAACTGAATCCAGTTCGAACCGAACTAAGAGCGAAAAATGCAAAAATTTGGCGACATGAGTTGAAAACTTCAATTTTTTCTCCTATTTCCCTTCCCCCAAACTTAAATCAAGCATTGTCCTCAATGCAATCAATCAAATAGAAAAGTAAATAGGAAGGAAAAGAGAGCTTAGCCAATTTTTGCTTTGCACCGTGTTGATTTGATCCTAGTTTATCTTCTCAATGTCTAGGATGGCTTCAATTGTCTTCTAGATCTGTTATGCAACTCGTATGAGGTCGTGCAGGGGTCTCTCGAGTCTTTTAACCCTTGGTGCTCTGGCACGAGTTGCACTTGACATTATTGTGATCCTACAAAACAAACAAACACAAAACTCCAAATTAAACACTAATTTTTTATATTTTTTTATATTTTAAAATTAAAAAAAAAAACTAATGAATAAATAAAATAAAAGATACAATGTCTAGTCTCTCGATACTTAAATAAGGATCCAATATCAACTCCATCCCCGGCAACGGCGCCAATTTGATGAAGGCTTAAAACCTAAGTATCAAATAAATTTGTACCTAAGACTTAACCTCACTAGTCGTTATTGGTAAAGTTTTAGGGTCGAACCCAAGGGACGGATTATGAATACCAGACTTATTCGTTCTCAAAATCTAGACGAGCGATTTTTAGTGATTTTGGGTTAAAAGAAATCTAGAGATGCAATAAAATAGATGTTTTTGGATATTTTAATTATCTAAAATAATCTAATGCAATCTAGAAAACAATGTAAAGGTTTTGGAGTTTTTAACAATATTAAAGGCGTCTTAGGACTCGGGTTTCACTTCAGTTTGGACTTAGAACCACTAATCTATCACTTTTGATGAATCAATTAGCAAAGCTCTAAGCAATTACTCTCTGCTCGGTCCGAGCAAAGACCTTACTCGATCCGAACAGAGAGTAAAGGTGTTCTAACTTGGTTGACTTTGGTATTTTACAACTTGAGCCAGGGTTTGTTGGCTAAACCTAGATTTACTAAACCTCAGCTGTCGCTTGTTGGACTAGAAACTGGTTTAATCACAACCTAACCTAATAAGATTAATTAGACCACAACTTTTGGTATAGGTATTAACTAATCTAAACTTGTTTGTTGGATTTCTTAAGGATATTTAGATGTCTTTTGGACTTATCTAAAAACTACACTTTTGGTGTTAGCTAATCTCCCCTTTCGGATCTACGATTTATCCCAAATACTTATCTAAATTAACTCAACTAACTTAACTTTGGAACTTAACTAAACGTGGCCACCATCTAGAAGTTAGTCAGGTTATATCAAGCAATTCAAACAAGCAACAAAATATAATACTCAACAAAACAATCTCAAGTAATATCATAACAAGCAATTCAAGTCATAGCATCCAAACATCTATTACTTCCTACTCCTAAAACTACATAAACTTAGCCTAACATACTATTACAAACAATAACAAAAGATATAGAAATAACAAGATACAAGCCCATGGAAAATAGAGAAGAAAACATAATAGAATAAACCGAATACTCCCTTATGCTTCTAATCGTCTTCTAGAGCCATGGGGTGTTGCAAGGCGTGACTCCAACCTTCCTCTTGCTGCCGTCGCTTCAAGATTCGGGTTTGCTTCGATGAATTTTGTGGAAATAGCGCTAGAAAGGAGGAAGGAGGCCATGGAGGCCTCCTCCTCCAAGATGGAGGCTAGGGTAACCAAAGATGCAGCCTCTGTAGAAGAAGCTGCCTTTTATAATCATCTCAGGCACTTGGGGAGCAAGTTAGGGCGTCCAGGGCAAGAAATATTACCAAAATAATCAGTTTCTATGCATAAAATCTTGCCAAAACAGCTATGTCGGCCATCTGCTCGGACCGAGCAAGGGTCTGCTCGGACCGAGTAAGCATTATGGACCATATGAGTCTGCTCGGAGTGCTGCTCGGGGTGCTGCTCGGAGTGCTGCTCGGGGTGCTGCTCGGGTCGAGCAAGGAGTCTACTCGGACCGAACAGTGAGTCCAGCATTGAGATAGTATTTCGACCATAATTCCTTCATCCGAACTCCGATTGAGGTGATTCAAAAACCGTTGGAAAGCTTAGGATGAGCTCTACAATACTATTGACTCTATTTAGCCCTTTTCTTCCCTCAAATCCACCATTAGGTCCGAGCATGAGTCATTCGATCCGAATGGTGGTCTGAACAACGCCTCCAAGTGCTAGGAATGAGTCGTCTAGCGTGTGCCAAGTGCCAAAATCCATCTACTAGCTCGAATGTCATAAAAAATCATCAAAGTCCTGTAAAATAAGAGAAAAGACGACGGTAGAGCCAATTCCTAGAAAATCATAGCAATTTATTAAATAATTTCATGGTTTGAGTTTCATTTGAGTGTCAAGTATGGTCCAAATACCCACAAATAATAATGATATCATATATTGTATGATATAACGATATATTATTGTTTACTGACAACCATGATATTAATATTGCTTCGTCATTAACTCTTTCAAGAGTAACTAATTAAACACTCGAAGAGATAAACTTGATTGAATTTCTTAGAAATAGTTTGCCCATTCGAAAAGCGAAAGCAAGGACGAAGTCTAACAATTGAATTTTCTCAATATCAATTTAAACTCTGCATCCAAACAATATATTATGCGATTTTCGAAGTTAATCAAAATTATGACAATCATCACAAAATATATAAAACGTGCCTAAAAAAAATAAAGAAAAAAGAAACTATAAAAATTAAAGTATTAGAAATTTCATCAAAATTGGGTAAAATATGTTTTAAAAATAATCACACACACCACCATTGTGATGCTGTCAGTGACATCCATGCCATTGATGGTGCTAGAATGGCCTCTGAGCCAATTTAGCATCGAACATATTTCAGCATCAATACATATGTTATTTATGTGCCATTTAATTTGACTTAGTTTTTGGAATAATCTATTGGTAAGAGTTGGTGCTCCCATATGAGAGATTATGGGTTCTTTTTTACTCGTATGGGTTCAAATCCCCACGCTCAAATTTGAAACATATACTACCCCTCGTGTGGGAGATTAACGTTATTTTTACTACAGCATTCCAATACCTCTTGTTAAAAAAACATATTCAATCATTGAAGGGGACTCGTGATTGTTTTAGAACTTTTTATTATAAATTATTATAAAAATCTAAAGTATTTGAATTATTATTGAAAAAAGAAGCATTCTACGATGGATCAGTTTTTTTTCAACTCAATTTGAGTCCTGATCAATTATGATCAATCATAATCATTCGCAATTTCAAATAAAGGGCCCGTTTTTCAGGCCATATAAAAGAATTAGTCGACTGTAGAATTTCTCTTTTAAAAATGTCAATCTAAAAATTCATGATTAATATCAAAATCATGAAAAATTGAAAAACGAAAACCATGCAAAAAGAATTGGTACAATTTTAAAAAGAAGTAATTATCTATCAGAGATTCAGAATCTGTCAAGCTGTTGAAATTTCATTGTTTAATTTTTTCCACCTTGATTGATGACTAGACTATATACTATATAGAATTGCTACATATACAGTAATATTTTAGTTTAATTTTAATGAATTCCAAAGTTAGTTGTCAGAAATTGCCAATAAGTCGGCCGACCGCCACCAACATATTTGTCCTGTAATAAGACTTTTTAAATTTTTTTTTTTAAAGAACTAATTGAAAAATGACTGTTTAACTCTAGTACTTTCTGTTACTACTTACTAGCTTCAATCGAATGCTTCGAATGCTATTTAAACAACATTAATTATGCCCAATCTATAAAGAAACCGAATTTAGTTTTGACTAAAACTGTTCAATTTGAACGAAACTGTGGAAATCTTCCTTCACCGTCTAATAAATTATATTCGATTGGAAATGAACTGAACCTTCCGATCAATTAATGGCCATATTATGAAATCCGACTTTTAAGAACTATCGAGAGCATACTGCCAAACTATTAACTATGTTCAACTTTCTTTTTAAAAAAAAGTCTTTTGCATTAGAAAACAAAAAGAAAATGCACCGAAAAGTAGGACGACAGAAGATAAAAAACTATATTTTAATTTTGATAGGAGCAGGGGATTTGTATGCACAAATGCCACGTTTGTGTTCAAACAATAGCAATCCAAACCGACCCACTAGACCACCATAAATGGCCTGTATGGTGGGTAATTGGTCCCATGTTGTATTGTTTGCTTGTTTCAAGCCCCGCACAAGGTATTTTGGTCATTAGCTTTTTTTGCCCCTGAATTACATTTTTTTAGTCTGTATCTCTGTATTATCATAATTATACATACATATACTATTTTTATTTATAATTACGTATGACAACTATATACACATAAATGATAAATACAAATGCAGATAATTTATACTTTTTTATCCGAATATCGAATCCGCAGCATAATAACAAAAAAAAAAAAATCTAACATGAGAAGAGTTACATATATATTATACTTTTTTTTGTTTTTTTTTCCAGGGGTGTTAAATTGTCTCAAAGTTTAGTTCCTTTTTTATTTTATTTGAAATGTATTCATATTTTACATACTTGTTATCTGTTATAAATTTCATAAAATATACGCATGCCATTAATCGACTTTTTGTTTAGAAATTTTTGTATTGTATTGCGTATTTGTTAATGGCATCTGGTAATTGACTATTTCAAATCCATTTTTGAAATCGTATTTGTTCCGTTATCTACTAATCTCCATATTCATCAAATAAAGGCACAAACAACTATAACTATATACCCCTACAACTGATGCATGCTTTCAGATTGAAACCAATTGAGTCATCATCTTTGGATTCTCCTTTATGCATGCTCTGCCAGAGACGAGGTTTAAAACTGTTCTTAATCACCAGAACAAATTTGGAATGGATTAATTATTGAACCAAACTAATTCAGAAATTTAACTGACTCAAGTACAAAGTTGAGGAACCTAATTGTTCTAAAATCAAATTTAAAACTTAAATTCAACCAAATAAAATAATTGAGTGTCAAGATCAGACTTTTCCCTAAAACAATCTATACCAACAATCATACGCCTGTCATCACGCTACAGATCTTTTGCTAAAACGGACCAAAGTTGCCTTAGTGCGCCTGACTATACAGTATACACTATGAGTCTACAACATAATTGACCATGCCATAAACAAAATAAGATGAGCACATTTTTGGTGCCACAAGCATGGTTTGGATTGATAAAGATTAGGCAAGTGGGAATAGTGGTCCAATAAAATTCAAAATTCTTTGCAAACTTTTCGCCTATCACTATTCTGGAGGTAAATGGTTGGGAGGAAAATAGGAGAAATCTATTTTGGTGTAAATATTTCTGGGCTCTTAAAAGGCCAGGCTTTGGTACAATGCTAATCCAGGCCTACCTTGGACTGTTATCTTCTCTCTAATACTTCATTGGTAATATTTTTCAAGAATTGATATTGACCATCCATGATCCATGATTTTCCCATCCAGCGTCATCCAAATTCAGATTTTTCACGTGTTGACGTCAGCAAAAAATTTTTAACCAATTTTCGAAAATTTTTTGGTGGTGACGTCATCAAATATACTGATTTAAGGGTTCAGTTAAATGTTTTAAGAGTTGAATTAAAGTATGTAACTATTCAGTTAGATGTAACAATAATTTATTTCACTTTGTATGTTGAATATGATCATTTATTTCTTACTCAGGAAATTTGTATATTTGTTCAGTTTATTGTTGTAAATGGTCATATTGTTATTGTAAATGTTTGCTATGTTTGTTGTATCTGTTCATTTTGTTTTTTTATTTGACTAGTTTAATTGACACTAAACTACGAAATCAAATTTCTGCTACAACTAATTGAACGCATAGATACTTTAAGTTCATCCCTTAATGTATTTAACTGAACACAAAACACTAAAATTTCAAATTATTGGTGCATCTAACTGAACACTTATACACTTTAATTCAACCCTTAAAACATTTAACTGACCCCTTAAATCAGCATATTTGATGACGTCACCACCAAAAAATTTTCGAAAAATTGGTCAAAAAATTTTGCTGACGTCAACACGTGAAAAATCTGAATTTTTGGCTTGTCCAGGCCTGTTAGATGGCGCTGGATGGGAAAACCTTGGATGGTGTATATCACCCCTAATGTTTTTTAGTAAATAAATTTGAGACCCACTTGACAGCCACTGACAAGATATCTAAAAGAAAAAAAAAATACAAATTTGAGACAAACGTGCCATAATTTTTTTTCTTTAAATAAATAGAATATGAAAAAATAATGGTATGTCCAACTGATTCATGAAAATAAGTAATTACAGAATTACATGTGGTACATATAGCTAGTACCATATCATCCAAGATAAGAACCTCAAATGGGTTAAAAAGAAAGAAAACAAAAAAGAATGAATCTCAATCCTCAAAGATTGAGACCGCTCTTTTATCAATCCCTAATGCACCATCTGCTTCCTCTCATCTCCAAACAACAGCACACAGATAAACTATACAAAATTGGAAATGTAAAAAGCCAAACAACAGGTTCTAATGTATTATGTGAGCGCATCTTCAAAAATTAAAATTCAAAAAAATGTTAGGATGTCCTCATTCAAGAAATGCATTCTGACAATCATGCGCAAACCGTCATTTCAACCAGATATTAATGTGCAAAAGCACGATTAACTAATTGGCACCTGCCTCAAGCACTGGCTGATCGCCTCCGTTCGAGAACAAATCCACACAGAGCTCACCATAGAAGGTGCAGACCAACTCAATAAAAGCTGGTGCTTGCAACTTGTCCATGCAATACATGAGCTCCTCTACATCCACCAAATCTCTAACTTTTCTCTCCTCCAAAATCATCTCCATTATATACTTCTCGAAGTTTCTACATGCTTTCTGCACCTCATCATCTTCTATCTTGTTCTTTTCTTCAACCTTCTGTATCTGAGCTGACATTTTATTATAAGAAGTGGCGAGAGTAGGACGAGTCGGTTTGCGTTTTGCGTAAGAAGATGTGCGAGGAGGAGGAGGAGGAGGAGGAGGAGTTGGTTCTAGTTTTGGATGAGAGGAGGTGAAAGGACCAGCTGGTTCAATTTTTGTGTTAGAGGTGGAAGGAGGAGGGCTTGATTCAGTTTTTGCAAAAGAGGAGCTGAGAGGAGGATTTGGTTCAGTTTTTTTGTAAGAAGAGGTGGTATGTGGAGGATTTGTGTAAGAAGAGGTGGTAGGAGGAGGATTTGATTCAGTTTTCGTGTAAGAGGAAGTGGTAGGAAGAGGATTTGATTCAGATTTTGTGTAAGAGGAGCTGATAGGAGGAAGATTTGATTCAGTTTTTGTGTAAGAGGAGGTGGTAGGAAGGGGACTTGGTTCAATCTTTGTTGAAGAGGTGATGAGAGGAGTCGGTTCAGTTGGTTGTGGTCGAAGAACTGTCTCAACCTCGGTCTCTGTCTCAGTCAAGGTCAAGCTAGGGTGCTCGACATTGCGTTCTCTATCTTCTGATCGCATGGACATCAATGGCCAGAAAACAGCATGTACTGACCGAAATCTTCTAGAAGATCTCCTCCTCCTTTGTGCAGTGCGGCGCAAGTACTTGAAGAACTTGGAAAAGGGTCGGCCTTTGAAGAGGCTGATCAATCCTATGCACTTGCATGGCTTCATTTTAGTGCAATTGAAGCAATGTTGTGAGTTTGGCATCTTGGTGTAACAAATAAAGATCACTGTGGAGGTAGCTTGAGGGTTACTTGAGACCGTTAATGGAAGTTGGTAGAGAGAGAGAGAGAGGTAGCTTGAAGGTTACATTTAGACCGTTAATGGAAGTTTGTTAGATAGAAGAAAGAGCGAGAGTTCTTAATTTCTTATGGGTTACGCGTTGTATAGGTGGGATACACGTATAATAAGTGGGGGGTCACCTAAGATGGCTAGCTATTGGATAATAATCTAAAATGATATCTACCTAAAGTAATACCATTTTGTTAATAAAATGGGGAATTAAAGGACAGCTTGAAAATTGATATAATTTCTCATTTATATTCTGAGACATTCGTCTAGATACATCTTATATACCCTGAATTATATTAGATACTTTCTACATGATAATTAACTATGCACCATCTGATTGGATGATCGTATGCATACACGTAGATGCCTACGATGCATCGCAATTAAAATTTTAAAAGAATTGATATCTATTTTCCACAGAGTGAAAGTGTTTTACCAATGATAAACTAAGCAATGGAAAATCACTATTAGAAAGAAATAAGCAATGGTTCCATTTTTTGTGCAAATGTGCATTAGTGCATAGATGCTTAATTATCGACAAGTAAGATTTGACCAGAAATACGAGTAATTAATTTGCAATTTCTGATAGCAGTTGTTCCTTTCATAATCTCAGCTTTGTAAGTTTTACCCTATAATGTTTAAATATATGTTGTTGACCAATAACTGGAAAGCACAGGCATTTGCAAGACATTAATTGGGTAATAACTATTGTGCTAATTAAATTAAGAGACAAGAAACACTATTTTATCTAATATGGGCCTGAATCTGTGTTGGGCCCAATAATGAGCTCATTATAGCCAGTTGTAAGGAAATGTGCTAATGGTTTAATTGATCTGGATTGTTAGGAAATGAGCATAATTGCAATTCTATATACTAAATTAATCTAGAATTGATCTCAGCAATGATAGAGATATATTACATCATACTCTATGCTCTTTCAAAGTGAATTAAATATACTATGACGTGACATCATGCAAAGAAAATTTTTTAGTCAAGCTGGAATCAATCGGAATCATGATTGCTATACTGTTTGGATCCCCCAGTTAATTTTCGTTTCCTTTTAATTATTATTTTGTGAGTAAAAAGCTGAAATAGATGTTGGGATTGGCTCACCCGAACTTTATTTGAAGGCTGAAATAAACAAGGGTCCTTTTTAATTATATATTTTGAAGTAGCAAGGTAGTTTATCAAACAACAACATAATTTATCTGGAAAAAAAAGTAATTATTTTTCTATATCTCTTCTTAATATAATTTTTCTACCAAAATTCTAATTTACTTTATATAAATATAATATTATTATACCATTATTTCTTGATTTAGAGATGCCCAAAAAATAGCAAAAATGGACAAATAGTTGCCATCGACCAATTATTTGACTTCTGCTCCAACATAAAAGGCACAAATCAGTTTAATGACTTTGTTTTATTTTATTTTTATTTTATCACTTTTTTTATACAAAACCGTCCCGGGCAATATATATAATCATCCAATAATTGTCTCATTACATTCTTAATTATGAATTCTGAAAAGACCAAACTATGTCGCTCTCACATTAGTCATTGCTTTATTCGTTGGCTGCCCTGAAGCAAAAGCTGGTTATTGATTGAAAAAATTGATTAAAGCGTAATTAAGCATGATAATATTACTATTACTCTTCAATAGTAGGCATCCTCGTGTGGCCTTTTGTCCGACAGGAAAGTTGTGACCAACTATACCGTGCCACAAAATATATTTTCTGAAAAGAAAATTAAAATGATTACCAAGGACCGACAGATTCTTCTATTCTGACAATTTTCATTTATTACGGATTTCAATTAGGATATCAAAAGCTGTTAGATTTCTTTAAGTAAAGTTATGTAGAAAAATAGTTTGAATCGTGCCTCGCACAATTAATAAAACTTTTTACATCATTTTAATTACGGAATGGAAAATGAAATTCTTTTTCAAACATTTTACATTTTTTTTTTGCTAATTGTAATAACTTTTATCACCTCCGCTTCTAGCAGTGACTAGAGTTTGTTAAAGTATTGCTCAAATATCATTTATCGGCGTTGTAAATTACGGTATGTGCTTAATCGACGGTCGGAGAATAAGAACAAAAACTATTAGTTGGAGAGAACAAAAAGTAACAAAAACTATTAGTTTGGCGGCTGACTAGTTAAATTTGACAGTCGATCAATCGATTTAGCAACGGACTAACCGATTTTGATGGCGTACTAATTGATTTTGGTGGGAAATTAATAGTTTACAAGAAGGAAAAATAATCCACCACATATATATGGTTGTTTTATTGCAGCTGTTGTCTATATGCTTTTGAATTTTGGGTTCCGTTTTGAATGTCTTAATGTTCAGTTTAATGATTTATGGTCCATTTTAAATAATTTTAGTTCAGGGCTAAGTTTAAATTTAGTTGTTTTAAATGTTTAATGAATTCATTTTAAGTACTCCTTCAAATATCAAAATACATGAAAATCTTGTGAGTATGGTTTAGTTTCGGGTTTAGTGTTTGGATAATTTTGTGGACTGGATCTTTTTGATATTTCATCAATCCGTTCATATTTAAAATGAAAAATATATTTTTTGGGCCTTATACTCAAGGTTCGTCGGAGTACTACCGGAACAGAAAAGAAAAGGTTCTGGTTCAATATATTGACTTGTTAAAATGAAATATGATAGTTGTATTATATTATATTATATATCAGGACCTAAAATCAAATTTCAACGGTCAAATCAATCATGTTTCTATTAACCCGGTAATTGGTTTCCAAAAGCAGGCCTTATAGAAACCATAAACGGGCCAGATAAGGCCTCAAATCTTTTTTTTTCTCCTTTTATCACAACATAAATCAAATCAAACCTCTTCTTTTGTTCTCTGGTTCGAAAGCTCCACTAGAACTAGAACCCTAAACCCTCGTTCGAGAACATGGGAAGAAAGCGCGCGGTCGACACCGGCGGCGCCGATCAAATTACCACCACCTCTCCTCTCGACCTCAAGGCTCTTATCCGAGAGCATTCTCTCTTCTTCGACCAGCTCGTGGAGCTCATCCCGGCCCGCTTCTTCCTCCCGAATTCCTCTGATGACAAGCCGTGGTTCCCTGGCCTCTCCAAATCGGAGAAGAATAAAGTCAAGGCCCAAACAAGAGAGAACATTCTCAAATCCCGCCGTGACCGGCTCGACCCGACCCGGCCTGCTTCCACTCTCGATCTGTTGAAGAGATCTCTGGATGAAGAGAAAGAGTCGTCGTCTGATGAAGAACATGATGAAGATGAATCAGGAGAAGATGAAGAGGAGGAGGAAGAGGAAGAGGGAGAGGAGGGGGTCGTGAAGGCTCAGAGTATGGCCTTATCCACTGACGAACGGCCAGTGACATACGAAGAGCTCCGGGAGCGTCTGCGGAGGCGGATTGTGGAGTTCTCGGCGGGTCGCAACACTCGACCCGAGTCACGGCTTAAGCAGGAGAAAAAGAAGGAGATGAAGAACAAGAAGAAGGTTAAGGTACAGACAAAGAAGAACCGAGAGGATAACAAAGAGAAAGACGATGCTTCAGCTGGTCATACGGGTAAGAGAAAGAGAGAGGATGGGAAGGATGAGAACTTTTCGAAGAATAAGAAGAAGGATAAGGTCGGGGAAGCTACTGATATTACATTTGGTCAGGTTAGAATAGATGGTAAAGAGAATAAAAAGAGAAAGAAGAAGCTGTCCAAGGAGAAGGAATTGGAGAGAGCAAAAAGGCTCGCAGAGGTGAAGAAAGATCCTGAAAAGGGTAAGAAGGTTTCTTGGAAAGCTGCTGTTAGTAAGGCAGCAGGAGAGAAGGTCCACGATGATCCTAAGTTGCTGAAGCAAAGTATTAAGAGAGAGAAAAAGAGACAGGAGAAACATAAGCAGAAATGGAGGGAAAGGAAGGAGACTGTGGCAAAGGCAAAGGCCGAGAAGCAGAGTAAGAGATCTGAGAATATAAAGGAGAGAATTCATCAGAAAAAGATGAGAAAAATTGAGAAAAGGGAGAAGAAGCTGATGCGACCAGGGTTTGAAGGAAGGAAAGAAGGCTAATGAGTGAGTGACATAATTAACATTTTTGGTAGGTTATCCATCTTTTGTTTTACTGTGTCGTGCTGTATTTCTTGCCTGAATTTCAGGGTTTCGTTCAATGGAAGATGATTGTCATTTCTTTTATTTATTGATGGTTCAATAAACAGGTGCTTGTTATGTTTAAATTTTAAGTAAGGCTTGGTATTTGAGATTAGATTTTATGCGTGAAAGCATTGGTTTAATTTGTAACCAAGCCATTTTGGTTTAAGCCTTTAATTTTTTAAAATCAAGTACTCAACAGAGAGAACTGATTGCATATTTATCTATAGTTAGAAGAAATATAACAGAGAGAAATATATGTTTACTTGTTTTACGAGTAATCATGAAAGCCAGGCCAGAATAGATTATCTGATTTGAATAGCTACTGACATGATTAACTTTCTAAGACTTATTTTACTTTACTTGTATCTGTTCACTCTTGGCTTAGTATTTTGGATAAACTAAATTGCATAAATTGGTTAGCTTTTCCTGATATCTACCAACTTTAATTCCTATTTGGACTCTGGAGGCTCTTGCATACAATGCTCATACAATAGGTCTACCAATTTAGTTGCAATCACAGTCTTCCATTCTGGAACGTTCCTGTGGAGATCTGAACTATCATGGTGCTTCAAGATACAGTAAGATTTCTGCTGGAACTAACTGTTCCAGGTCAGTTGAAGATTGCAATTCAATTTAGCCTATCATTGCAGTTCACAAGTTCCAACTAATAAATACTGGAACGTTCCAGTGGTGATCTGAACTATCATGGTGCTTCAAGATACAGTAAGATTTCTGCTGGAACTAACTGTTCCAGGTCAGTTGAAGATTGCAATTCAATTTAGCCTATCATTGCAGTTCACAAGTTCCAACTAATAAATAGGAATAAAATTACTAACTCATTTCTAAATGCAGTCATATGATCCCTAACAGAACTCCAGTCAAGTGGAACAGCACGGCTGCCCTTTATTATTGACAGCACAGTCATACTTTGAAATGTCATTTTTGGGAATTCACCACTTGACTTGTAGGAAATTACTGTAACAGAGATCAACCATAGGTACTAAAGGGTCTTGTCCCTCGCATGTTGCACTGGTGCTCTTCATTATTATGAAGGCATTGCTTCATAGCAAAGATCTTTCTGTCACCAGTTATCATCATCAGCAGTTGACACAGCTCATAGGTGGTACTGAATTCTGGTGCTAAATCAATTTGATTGATAAATTGATCTCAACTTCATGGGTGATGCTTTCCCTCTTTTGTTTTTCCATCTCTTCTATATACTCTTCTGTGTTAGTGCTCAAATTTTGTTTCAGAAGAGAATCTGTATTTTGAAATATTGTATTGTTCATCTCTTATTACAGGCCAGACGCCCAAGAGCTTGTTTTTTTGATATATAAGGATCTAGCATCCTTCTCTTCTTGGATGTCTGTTGCAACTTGCAAGAATCAAAGTTGTATTTTCCTAAAGAGTGACAAGATATATCACCAACCACACTGCGTATGCAGCTGGAATTTTAGCTATTATACAAAGACAAATGAAGTCCCTTAGTTTCCCCTCATGATGCTGGACAGAAAATTTGCATTCTCTTGAACTTGAAAGCAATCAGTTGTGGTTTCTTTATTTTAAGAAAGGGAGCTGCTTGACGGGCTTGAATGTTTTAAAATAGAGAAAACATGTGCATTTGTAAGTACTGCATTTTTTTTTAATAACTGCCCGTAGGCTATGCATTAATACTTAAGAGCAGTTACAACAGAAAGATAAGTTTCTGAACATAAAGATAAGGGAAAATTGGGTGTATACCCCTCTAATCTTATAACAGAAAATTGGCTAAAGATAAGTACTGCATTTGATTAACTAATATCTGTGGACTTCACATGTCCCTTTTTTTTTTTTTTTTTTTTTTTATCATCTCAATATCTACGTTTGCTCTTTAGCCCGGATAATTACATGTTATCTGAGAGGATCGCAAGACAATTGGGTGAAAGCCCGCGACTTTTGAAGCAATTTAGCCTAATACGCATATGGCAAAGCCTGTAGAATGGTTCTTTACGAGGTGTGTCGTGTGCATAATTGCTTATTAAAACAATCATACAGGCTTACTTAATTATACGATTAAGAACTGCTAGAGGCGTATATCAACAATCTGATATAAAATCTGCACGAGTGCTATATGAATGAATCTCATTATTTAAAGACATAAATCTGTCGTTGTCTTGTTAGGCTGCTGCTGAAGCAAATATCTGGCATTGGTTGAAAGAAATTCTACTAGTGACATGACATAACTATTTCTTCTCTTGCTACTAGCTCTGACTATTACCAGTTCGACCATTCAAAATTTCTTCTTCGTTTTTTTCATAAGATAACCCAAGATAAAGTTCTAATTCAGTTTTTTACTAAAATTTCGTTTTGAGTCTTTATAATAAAAAATCATATCATTACTGAAGTTTAGTTTCCGAGGCGGTGAACCTTAAGCTTGCCAGTTTGCCAGTTTCTGCCAACTTTTTCGAAAAAAAAAAGAAAATTACATCTGTTCTCCTGTTACCATAAAAAGATTTCAAGTGGTCTTCATTTCTCTATATAGTCTAATGGAATTTTGCAATGACACTTTTAGATATTTTCCAAGTAACTTTTAAATTTTCCTATAGAAATCACTAATGTTATAATTTAATTCCCTGAATCACGTAATGGTTACTCTGAAAAACTTCCCCTTATTTCTGTGCAAATACAACTTTATAGGAAACGTGGAAAAATAAGGAGGCATTGCCGTGTGTGCTACTCTCAAACAGTGCGCACATCACCTTCTCTTGAACAATTCCATTTGCTATGTACAGGTCAGGTCAAACAAGCTAAGTTGTCCCTCTTTGATGCTGCTTGTTCATTTTAAAAAAAGAAGGCTAGTAAAGGGATAGTTGAATATTGCAAATATGTACCCCAATAAGAGACTCTTGCATGCACATAAGTCCTAGTTGATACGTTATGTGCGATTAATTAGGAGCTGGTGAAATTACTTTCTCATGGAATAAAACTTGAGAATTGAATTGCAATATTTGTCTAAATAGCAGTAGCGTTACATTGTTTGAAATTAAAGCATTTTCCTACTAAACTAATATTTTCACCAATTTCTTAGCAAAGTGGGTTGCAGATACTTTCGATTCGACAAAAGGGTTTGATCGAAGGTGTTGAGGAAGAATATAATTTAGTTCAGTTCAATTCAATTAAGTAGAAAAAGAGATATATTAATTTTGAAATGAACTTAGCTGATTAATAAAAACGTGCATCATTTCAATTCAGTTCAACAAAAATCTATGAAATTGTGCGGTTTGGTTGATTATACATACTGAGTAATTTAGAACTCAATTTCGCCTCCTTCAAATATCACAAAATATTAAATCATTGAACTTTTTGTCAAGTTTGGTGGTTTCTTAGTACGAGCCATTCCTCCTCAATAGAAAATTAATTTCTTGGGCCTTTGGACCAATAGCAATATAGTATTTTTCACAGGCGAATAGCGGTGAATTTAACAAACAAAGGCTCTAAATGCAAAATTGGTTTACAAAACTTTTAAGGTCATATGTATACGAGTATTAATATATACGAGTATTGATACATATTGATATTGTGGTTGAGTGTGTACATGTATCGGTGCGTCATGCAATATCAAATAATATAAACAAAAAATAATGTAACTTCTCAATTCTTCTTCCTTGTCAACCTTTAAAACTCAATCCACGCATCCTCTCTTATTACCTCCAAGTCCAACCAGCACGCCACATGGCTTCTAATGCTAAATATTACTATTACGCTGGCATTTTTATCATACTTATGTTGGTGGTGTCTGGGCGGAGCACTGCCAGGTTGATAGATCAAATCGAGTCAAGAGAGGCTAAGTCGGCCGGTACGACGAAGCATGAATTCAACACGAAGTACATGCCGGTGTGGTTTAACATGTTCCCTCGAGGTAGCACTATACCGCCATCAGGTCCTATTGATGGAAGTGATAATCATGGAAATTAATTAAGCAGGATGCTACTTATTTAATGTTTAAGAGTAAACTTTATTATTCTGACTTTTGTAGCTATCTAGATAGAATATGTTTGGTTATACATGCTTTATTAAGTATTTAAGGTACTATGTTCCTAACCAGCTTTCGGATATTTATACACCATCATGACAGCTTTCCGATATTTATACACCATCATGACGCTACCACTTGCATTCATAGTTATATATAACTGCAGATAAATATTTTATCAGCGAACTTAATTTTGAACAAATTATTTTATCAAGGTCATATATAAGCAGATTTTGTAATGTATAGCAGAGGAAAGGCGGTCGTCAAATAATATTTGTACTATATATTTACTTTTGTAGAATATATATACAACACATTCGGGTACCATAGAAAATAATTACATTAAATTTTGTCAGATTTTGTTTAAATGTGGTAGATATATATGTAGTTAAATGTTGATTTTTCAGTCCTTGTTCTAAGTGTTAATTGGGCCTTTAATTAGAATAGTAGATATTAGCTCCCATAATCCCATCCTAAAGGGCTAGAGCTAATTTATTATCAATCAAAGAGTTATTTCTCTCAAATTTCTTGTAAGCCTGATCCTTTCAGCCCTATGATCCCTACTAATACTATTAATATATCAAGGTCTGGATTGGAGTGAGAGAGGGTATGATGTTAAATTCTGTCTGATATTATAGTTTCTGTGCAATATACAGATATGCTGTCAGTGATAACGTTCAGTTGCCTACCAGACTATGTGTAGCCAAGTACTTGCCTAAACAAGACTAGATGTAGTCATGTACCAGTTCAGTTCTTTTACCCTTGATAAAAATGATAAACCTGCTTCTGAACTTCCAGTTATTTTGAGTAAAATATAAGTCAGAGAAAAGGCATGAAGCAAAATTCCAAATATAGGTACGTACTACTTAGTGAGGCCAGATTAACAACCAGACCGTGACTAGACTGAACAAAGAAACAGGTGCATGCATGAGAGGATATTGATTCGCTCTCTGTCTCTAGCCAGGTGGACGAGTTGCACTGACTTGGCATTTAATTAGGAGGCATATAGCTAGCTGTTCTGAACCCAACACTTTCTATAGCCCGGCTGTAATTTGTAATATTGTTTTCTTTCGGCTACGTGCAGAGCCTTTTTTCTTTGTGTGTGTGTGTGTGTGTGTGTGTGTGTGTGTGTGTGTGTTGTGCCGAGGATGGGGTATTTTAGTTGGTTGAATGGATTTTGCATGCAAAGAAAGGTCATAGACTCATAGTCATGCCTCATCGCCATGATGTCAAATCTACTAGTTTGGTAAAAAAGGCACACAAGCTTTTCCGTGTATTCATATTCATATATCCGCATGTCTAATCTATCAATCACCTGACCTTACACATTCACAAATTTCACATCAACAATCAAGCCCTTTCAAAACTACCAGTCCAGATTCCTATTCCGGATTAAAGGGGCAAATTTCAGCACAGGTCAGATGAAATTCTGTGTAGATTATTTATCGATGACTGTAACATAAATAAGTCTGAATTTAGACATCGATCTCAGTTAATATAAAGAATTCTGAAATTTCGACAATTTTTAATCCGTACGTTTCAATCATACGGCTTAGAAAAATGGTCTATATAACTAAATAATTACAATAAAAAAAAAAGAATCATGTCTGCACTTGTACATGCATGCACTGAGGCGTCAATTGCCGTTATAGTGTATACAAAGAGGTCAAAAGAGATTTTCAATTTTATAGATTTTCTAGCTTTCACTACTATTGTAGTATAGCACCAAATGAGAAAAAGAACTGTGAAAAGTTCCCCTACCATTTCAAAGCTAACTCCCTTTTTGTTTTCGGTTCAAAATTATTGAAAGAAACTAAAAAAACAAATCAGAAAAGGCCAAGATAATTTTATCATGTGGGTGTCAAATCTCATGGCAGTTTAAATTTTTTAGAGAATGTAAACAAAACAGAAAAGGCCAAATTAATTTGATCATGTGGGATTATCAATCTGCTCCAGGCCAGAGGCTCCGTCAGAATGAACTACCAAAAATAATGGAGAAAAAAAAGTTTAGAAAAATAATTAGAAGGCTCCCTAAAGGGCCCCGTTCTGAAAAATAAAAAGAAAAGAGAAAAGAGAAAATAAAAGGCTAAGAGAGAAGAGAGGAGAAAGGGAAGGGAGAGTGGTCCATGATCGCCACATGCGACTGAATGGGTATTAATTGATTTGGTCAGGTCAAACAGAGCTTCATCTATTCCTTTTTAAATCCTATCCAACGGTCCCCACGGATCCACATAATCACAGAAAAATCCAAGTCGTTCGATTCAGATCGAATGGTCGTCACTATTTCCATTCAATCACTCCCTACAATAAGATAGTTTTGGGGTTGAGGATAGCCACTTTGAATTGCACTCTGGCTGGGTGTTCTAAAATGAACCAAAATGCAATCAATTAATAAATGAACCAAAACATGACTGACATTTGAGTCATTAATTCATTATATTTGATTAGTTTCCTAAAAAAAAAGGAAAATAAATAAATAAAGCAAAATGTACAATTAAATTAAGGTGAATGAGAGGCTCATGTTTCACTTGCTAGACAAAGCATGCAAGTAAATTGCACAAGGGGCCTCCACTCTCCATGAGTAGAGTATTTGTTCTAGTGGGACGAATTAAATGCTGGCCCCCCTCTCACGCAAGCCTCATTTTGAAAGCAACATCCAGCCTTTTACATATTATTGTTCATGAAAAAGTAAAAGTAATTCTGTAAAGCTGCTTACTGGTTTTCAGGCCAATTTGTCAGCTTCCAAATGAAGATCTTCATTTTTCTTTTTTTTTAAGACTTGCAATTTAATGACATGCATATAATTTTAAGATTTCAGTGGATCTATTTACTTAGAATGATCCGGATAACTTTTCATGATCCATTATCCATCCCTGAATAATCATGAGCATTATATTTCTGTGGTACAAGTGGTAGATCATCTTAATACGTACATAACACAGTCATACACTAAATTTTGGTATGGAAATCACCATATTATGATACCAGAGAATAATGCGATTAACCTGCCATATAATTCACAAACTGTACTATCCAGTAAACAAAAGCAACATCAAAGTTCAGCATCTAAGTACGAAGTATGTCTCACCCCCATATAGTCCTGCAATTAATACGCAACACATAACATGAAGCTAGGCTACGAAGTGTGAATTAATTATAACAAACAGATGTCTAAGAAGTATAAATGATAACTAAATAAAGATTGGCTAGGCTGAACCATGTTTTTAGAAATTTAAACGAAAATAGCAGGAGTTCTCTACTTGTAGGTTAGTATCTATTAGAGGTACGTGATATGATGACTATGGATACACATCCAACTCAAAAAACTCATGTACAAAAACTTTTTTCTTTGCATTATTTTCTGTAACTCTGCATCTTTAAAAATCCCAACAAACTACAGCGGGTACTTTTAACATTGATGTTCATATCTCGGATTTTATTTTTCCAAGACATAATAGGAAGCATTAGCTTAATTTGGTAGTCAAAATTAATTAGTTCTCATAATTATATGTATTCTTTCTTTATAAGTAGTAGTGTGTTAGGCAAGTATTAGCGGCCCCAGAACAGTACTGGAACTTGAAGATCAATGATGCATGATGGACCAGTATATGCAAGACGACAAAAAAGCATCCTTCTGTGTATGGTAGGTTAGGCACACAATAAATTAGTATATAAGCTTGATTCTTTCTTTCTTATGGCCAAACCTAAGATATATAGCAATCCCATAATCTAGGCAAGCACTTTGTCTGTTTATAAAAGCTAACTATGCAGAGAAATAAAATCCTTTTGCTATAAAAGCCCCTTTTACTACATGTTGATATCACTTGCCTACTACCAAGTCTACTCAAAACTTTCTACTCATACCAAGCATTTCTCCTTATATACAGGGATTGATTTCTTGAATTCACAAGTCTAGAGTGAGAAAGTGTTTCTTCCTCTCATGGGAAAGAATAAGTTTAGGTTGAGCAACTTGATGCCAAACTCATGGCTTTACAAACTTAGTGATATGGGTAAACCCAAAAGAATCAGAAACAGCTCAAAAACCTCCAAGAAATCAGGAGCTGAAGACTGCAAATTACCAGAACTTGTAATTTCTGCACCATTTCCACCAAATTTACAAAATTATGTCCCAAATAGAGCATCTCAGTATCTCCCCAGCAAAGAACGATTCAATACATTATGTCAAACACCTTCTCGGCCAATCAAATTCAAACACAAACCCAAACAAAAGCCCACATCGCCTGTTTCAATTTACAGAAAATCATCACATGATATAGTATTTGAATTAGGACCAACTAGCCCTGAACTGAAGCTCAGGCCAATTCTGACAAAACCAAGAAGCAGAGCAAGCAAGGTCAAGGTGAGGTCAATTTCACCGAGGTGTAATTCAAAAAATAAGCAGAGGAGATGGATGTCAGAGAGCTATTTGGTGGTGAAGTATTCTAGAAATGCAGAAAAAGATTTCATGGAAAGCATGGTTGAGATGATTGTAGAGAAAAACATTGTAAGATTGAAAGATTTAGAGGAGCTTTTGGCTTGCTATTTGTCCGTGAATTCACGAGAATATCAAGATGTTATTGTTACGGCGTTTGAGAAAATTTGGTTTGTTTTATTTGAAACCAATTATATATAGTTGAGTTTTTAAGCTCTAGCTGATCTTTTTTGTTTATTTTAATTCCTTTCTCAATCTACTGTTCATGTGTTTCTTGTGATTATATATGTATGTAGTTATGTATGCTATATTTCTGTTCGCAGATGAATAGATATAACATTTTTTTTTTTGTTCTTCGCGTTTTATTACAAACATCACCTATTGCCATTACTGTGTAACTTTGAAAAGGGTAACTTAGCTAAAATAAATTTTGTATCCAGGCATTCATTCCTTCTTCTTATGAATAATTTGTAAGAAAGGTGTTCATCAAAAGCAAGTTCTGTCTAAAGAAACCTATTCATGATCCTTGCCACTAGAAGTTTAGTTTAATATATTATATGGAAAAACTTTAGTGGCACGCATCATTTTCACCTTTGCAAACTATACTAAATATTTTGTGCAACAATCACTTTCAGTGCTCATATATAGTCTGATTCGTTTGTAGCATAGGTGATAGGTCAGGTGGTAAGTGGGGTTCTATGATCTCCATCTCCTTCAATGATTACTTTCACACAGCATACTGCTAAAAAGGAAAATCGCACTGATTATGATGATGAGTATTGAATATATACATGTATATGTATGTTGAAATATGAGATTAGCAGCGGACATTTTATAAAACATTGAAACACATATGCTCCAAGCTAGACAGCTCAAATGATTTGGTCATGTAAAACAAATTTATATATCTTGCTTTTGCAACCTAAGAAAGACATAAATATTATTTAGCCGTACTATTAAATTAAAAATTGTGAGACACCATGTACATTGCTTAGTAGCGTGTGCAAGGAAACATGAACAATGTGGCAAATTTAAGGTGGGAAAATGATGCTGCGCTTGGGAGAAAATAATACCTAGTAGTGTGCAAATTGGAAATTGTTTCCATACTGCACTTCATTGAATACAACGACAAATACATTCATATATAATTATATATTAAACATACGTTGAAATCCAACATCATCTCCGTATGAATATGGGCACAAAAAAAAAATGGACTACATATGAATCTGGAAACCAGATAGGTTCATGAAATGAAAATTAAAAAGATATACAGATATTAACAAAAACGATTTAGAAATAATAACTCATATATTCTTTTTAATTTGAGAATTTCATAACAGTAATTGTGTTTTTACAAGTAAGTATCAGAGCATCACAACAAGTGTTTCATAGATATCCGGATTGTATTCACAATATATATTCCTGAATATACATATCGGGATATATTGTCATCAGATATGTTATATATATTATTTATCTATATTTAATCCTTGCATTCAGCAATTATAATTATCTGTAATTTACTAATTTTCTATCCAAAACTACAATGAAATGCATGGCCACCATCTTGAAATTAATCAGCAGCACTACGGAAAATTGTTATTTCAAAAAAAAAAAGAGGTAAACATCATGTTATATACATAGTTACTTGATGCCTATTCTGGAGGCAATAAATTAATGACCACCTAAGATGAATGTCAGAAAGATGCTAAAGAATAAGGCAAAAAATTGAAGAAGAAAAGTTAGAATGAAGGAACAACCATCATTAATAATAATATAACCATGAATATATGATATAGACCAAACTGTAAATCACATCAACAAAAGGTATACGAGAAGCAGTTTACCGTTGCTTTCTATCGATTTATTTTTATTGTTGCCTCGATTGTACACGGCTTGAGTATATATCATTATGTTCATGCTTTGTTCTAGTTTCTATATACTAGTAGAAGTAGCAAGTAATAACAACAAAGTAGAGGTTTTGTTGGTGGCAAATCACCACACAAAGTAAAGCTAGCCATCATGCATGAAGAAAAGCTGCTTTCCAAGCGAATATTTCTATTTGAATAGGGTTATGAATAAGTCAAAGAGTTCATCATCATTAATTAACTACATCAAGTAGTCAGACACCTTCAAATTTTAAGCCTTTCATTCCAAGATTTATAGGGACGCGTCTTGTTATAGCATGTAGCTAGTAACACTTTTCAGCAGAAGAAGGAATCATGTATTATTTTACCAGAATTATGAGAGGTAAATTTAAATGTTACTAGACCTTGTTTTTTCTGTTCTCTTGTGTTTAATTTTCCTTTACTGGATCCGCATGATTTTCATCATATATAATACTAAAAGTCCAATCTATACTAAAGTTATGTTGTTATCTGGTCTCGAAAATTTATTTATGGCTTGCACAAGAGAACTTATTTTTCTACTTTGGAAAAAACCATTTAATCTTATTTTAGATTTTCGAAAAGTTAATTATGGCATTGTTCAGATCAGATATTTGTATGATGTTACGCGTCATGTTGCAAGTTTATACATCAGCGAATTTACAATCGACATTGTAGTAGTTATTCTATACTTCAACTCTCTTATGAGTATTGCATCATGCCAGATGTAGACATGATACAAATAAAATCATCCAAAGTTCCAAATAGTTCAATAACTTGTCAAAATCATACCGACCTAGATGTTAGTCTGTTGAAAATCTTCAATGGCCTATTTTTAGGTAGATATGCCTAAGGCTAAGGAGCAGTGCCAGAAAGAGACTTGAGAAGTTTTAGGGAAAATAGGTCTCTGTCTCTATCTTTAATTAATTTCATTTGACAAATATGGAAGAATGTCAGTTGTTAAAGCCCTTTGCATGTCTGATTCTAATGTTAGTGACTTAGTGTATGACACCACACACTGAATTGAAGCGTGATTTTTTATGAAAGTTAATATTAAAAAAAACTTCGTACGGTACTATTTTTACGCACAGTTGGGTCTTAAGGGAAACAATTTGTTGGTCCATAATCTATTAAATGTTTAGAGAGGTTAATTAGAAATTTAAAATTTAGAATTATGGCCCAGGCAATAATGGATCGGAGTCCCTAATGGCATCTTGGATCCAGCCTGACCAAACCATTTGAAATCTACAAAATTTCCCGGTAAATTTGTACAATTGAGCGGTTGAACCAATCCAAACATCAAACTGGTTGCTCCATAACTTCGATATTCGGTCCGATTTTCAAAACATTTACCGTATACATATGTAAATGTAATAAGATTAAGACTGTTGGGATCTCAAGCCTCAACATAAATAAATAAACGACTGTTGGGATCTCGAGACTTCAAGACAAATAAGGGATTATCATCTTTGCATTTAGTTGCCTAAATTCACGCTAATTAAGTTAGAATAAAATTTCTTTTTTTTTCTTCTTTGTGTGCATAAAATGGACACGGATCCTCGGCAGTTAAAAAAATGACTGCCGAGCAGTCCTTTTTATTTTTCTTAATATTTAAAAATTTTAAAATTCAATTGTCGAATCCAAATTGTTGATTTTGTTCAATTTTACGGCCGATGCATTTTCATATAAGTTTTATAAATTTTGGAGTTGCTTTGATATTTGATTAAGTACTCAAATTATAAACGTATTAGAATTAATCAAACCATGTTCGTTCATTTGTTGAACATTTAATCAAATATCAAATCAACTTCAAATTTTATAAAACTTATATGAAAACGATCACCCGTAAAATTGAACAAAATCAACGGTTTAGATTCGACAATTGGATTTTAAAATTTTTAAATATTAAAAAAAGATTGCTCGGCAGTCAATTTTTTTTTTTTTTTTTACTGCCGAGGATCCGTTTCCGCATAAAACTTGTTTCCAATTTTCCATTCTCGTGGGCAGCTCACGAAATGGAAGGAAAGGTACTAACGAGTGACGAATGCTTATGTCACCAAAGATTGTTTGGGCTTAACTATTTGGGCCTCAAAGGCTTTGTTTTTGCTGTGTCATGATTTTGTGCAATGTTAAGTCCAAACCGAACGCACTCGCAGTCGCATCACGGTGATGGCATATTTTATTTTAGAAGCATCTATGTTGCATGACAAGGAAACATGACTTTTGCTTTATGTCCTCTTTCGATATTAATCTCACCATTTCTGCATAATATCAATAATTGTTTCAAAGATCATCACTTTTTTCTCGGACAGAAACCTTTTTCGTTCTCCTACCTCATTCCACAAATCAAAAACTGTGATTCATTGATTACTTATAATTTTATAAACGATATAGAGGTCACTAATAGTTAACTATAAAAAGTTGCTATCAACATTAAGAAGTTTTTTCTATAAAAAAAATTAACGAGTATTACAAATTTTGTCCAAAAAGAACACAAATAAGAAATGACTATTTAAGATAGAAATTAATCTATAGTTAAGATTTTTATTCGATTTGGCAGTTGTACATTTAAGAAGAAAAGGAAAAAAATTAGTGATTCGCACTAACTAATATGTAAGATATTAGTGGAAATTGAGCTATGAAGAAAAAAGTTAGGATTTGAGAAATTAAGCAATGTAGCATACTAGCATTTTTTTTTAAATAATAAGTATGCCCATAAAATATAGTGTCCGCCGTTGGATCTAATTTTTATGTAAATGTTGGTAAAGTTGATGTTAAATCTAAATTTGGTATATGTTTAATGTGAATAGAATGAGCTTAATAAATATATGAAAAAGGAAAGAAAGTTTTTTTTTTATTTAATTTTTGAATGGAAAAATTTGACAAACATGTACTAAAATTTGCCTCTTTGTTATATGTAATATGTAATTCAAGACTAGCTCAACAATCTTTAATAAATTTATTTTTACTTAGCTTTGATATACTGGTTTAGTAACCTAAAAACATTACTTTTGTAATATAAAATCATGTATTACTAGTAATAAAGAGGATATATTTTCGATTTTATTGTTAAATTGTATAAAATTTTAATAATATTTTTACTCTAAAATAGATTCCTTATTATAATTATAATAACCGGATACCGACGGAAAAAAATTCAAATCCTAAATTATTCAATGCGTCAGTGATTGCAATTTATTGGGTTTGAGCTGTCATGGGAGCCTCTCTACTCAACACTAAACAAAATCGACTAATATTTAGGTTTTAGGGAAATGACCCACAAACACTTGAACATGTCTGTAACCGACACACATGATCTCGAACTCACCTGGCCATTATCAATATCAGACACAGATGCTGCTGAAGCGTACAAGAAATATGATTCCCATATTTCCACTCCAAAGATAAATTACCTCCTATTGATTCCTCCAATATATATATTTTTTAGTTCCCTGCTCTTTTATTTATTCCTTCGATTAAACAAACATTCCTTATTTCTTGTTCTAAGTTAGTTTCCCTTTTCTTTTATTTTATTTTTTTATTAGAAAAAGGTCATTCCCAAAATTAATCAGAAGACGTCCATTTGTACAATTGTATCGCCAGTTCAGGACAATCAGGAACTCATATATATGTTTAATGTCAGTGCTGGAGAATTATGTTGACTTAGAAAGCACATTATGGAAAATAATAATAATTTATTTAAATCCAAAATGACATACTTATAATGAAAAAAAAATATTATTATAATACCTAAGTCCTGGTTAGAGCTTCAATCAAAGATAATTTGTGAAAAGGACAAAAAAGGAATATACCTTGGAATTTTGAAGGTGCCAAATGTTCCTATCAATGTAATCATCATTTGCAAAACTCTCGCGTCTATGCACGGTACGCCTAATACTCCTGATTTCGTTGTTTGTTGCACGGTTGTCTTCTTGTGCATTGGCTACAGAAAGTACATAATAATAATAATTAAGAATTTGGTGTGGATTGCATGGACTTAATTACACAGATAAGAGTGAGACATTTTTTTTCTTTTGGATAAGAGAGAAACACAATCTCGAAGCGCCATCTGTTATTGTTCAAAAATGACATTTTTGTCCTTATCTAGACCTTAATCCAACCCAACAACTTTAATCAACCACCTCTAATTTTCCAATTTTTTATTACCTCATAAAACCAAAGACTTGTAGAAAGATGCACCTAGACGTCAACACCTTCATATGGTTGCGTCTCAACAATACGTACAATATTCATAGACCAGGTGCATCCAACTGTATTATCTCGTACGGGCAAAAATAATTTTTCTGGCCCAAGACCGTTTGGTGTAATGCACAAGTTTCCTCTGGGCCCACAATTAAGTCACTCAATGATCCGGCCTAATTATAAGACCTGGTCCACCTAATTTATTTTCCAACAACAAAGCTGATTTGTAGATAATTATCTGAGCCTGGATTTCGCCTTTTTAAACTCTCTAAAACTGACAGGCGGGACCCACAGCGCAGTTATAAACCATTATTCCTTTTTAAAGTCTGGTTTTCTCTCGCTTCAAGTCGAACTAGACGGAAGTACCGAGAGAGAAGAGAGGGAACCACAGAGAGAGAGAGAGAGGGAAAGATCTCGAAATGTTTAATCTACGACTATTCACGGTTTTAGTGCTCGCCATGGCGTCGATGGCGAGTGCGCTGAGGTTACCTCCCGGTATTGAGGAACCTTCCAGATTAATTCGACCTTTCGATACCTCCAACTATGGCAAGCTTCAGCTCAACAACGGTCTCGCTCTCACTCCTCAGATGGGGTATACATTTTTTTTTTCTCTTTATATTTGAACTGATGTTTATATTTTTGGTGGTTTTATTTGTTCTTTTGCGATGGTATTGAATTGTTATGGGAACTTGGGAAGTTCATTATCTAATTAAGGTACTCCAAAACTTATATAGTGAATGGTCTTTTTGTTTATAGGTGGAATAGTTGGAATTTCTTTGCTTGCAATATTAACGAGACACTTATTAGAGAAACAGGTTAGTTATTGGCCTTCTAATTGGATGATTATTTGCAATATTAATCGTTTTATTTATTTTCTTGTCAAAAATTCAATTCCAGTGTGATTGTAAGGAAGAGAAAATTTGCTTGTTGCTTGTTTTTTCTTTTCTTATCTAAAAGTAGAAGCCTTCTTTAAATGTGTTTTTGTTCTCAATATTTTGCAGCTGATGCGCTGGTTTCAACAGGGCTTGCTGAACTAGGATACAATTATGTTAATATAGGTATTTTCATGCAAATTAAGTTCAAAATGCATATATACAATTCAGAATATCAGCTGTTTAACTCGTTTATTATTTGATTTTGAAGTGATTCTAGCATACACCCAACTTTGAGGTACATCCAATTGACATATTTGACAGTTGCCATAATTAAATATCCACAATAAGAAACTAAATTTGTAGATACATACTCCTCATTTGGATATGGCAGGCATTAAGTTTGGTCCAATTGCAAATTGCTTGGTCATTCATCAAAATCCTTTAAACTGGACAAGATGCTTTTTGATGTGGTCAAATGTTCAAAATTATTGCTGCAATTTTTTACGGCAGTTGTCAGAAAATCTCAATTGGATGCACCATAAAAATGGATGTATGCTAGAATTACTCTTTAATTTAACAGATGATTGTTGGTCAAATATGAAGAGAGATGTTAAGGTACTGACTAACCTCTTTCATGTCCAATCCTTTGATGTCAGTCATTTTCTGTAAGTTTTTCTAACTTGTGCTGTGAATTTTAGGGACAATTGCAACCAGATTCCAAGAATTTTCCTTCTGGCATAAAGGCTCTTGCGGATTATGTGCATAAAAAGGGCCTCTATCTTGGTATCTACTCCGATGCTGGGTATGCACCATCTTTATCTAATCTTACTGACTCGAGCTTTCTCAGTCTAATTAAACATGTGAAACAGCTTAAATGATGAATTTCAATTTTCTAGGGTCTTTACATGCCAAGTTCGGCCTGGATCCCTCTACCATGAATCAGATGATGCCAAATTGTTTGCTTCATGGGTATGAAATCATCTTAAATGTAACATTGGAAAGGTTATACATGATGGCTGTATTACAGGATGATACTAGCTAGTACTGGTGTGAATTTATGGCCAGTTTCAGCATTACCATATTGGTGCAGGGGTAGAAGAATTGTATGTTCACCTGGACTACCCAAAATTTATGCAACCAAACCTAAGAATTTGTTAGCATTAGTGATCTTATTCTTACAGAGATAGTTGCTGTAGCACCTCTGGATATGATGCCAAGTTCTGTTATCTTATTCTTACAGTGATCTCATTTAGGCAGTGATGATTAGTAAGAGAGATTTGGCATAAATATTTTTTGGTTTCTCATCAAATGTATCAAGATCTTATTTCAAATTTTTTTGTTCATTGACCATTCATTTATTTTTGGCAATTTCGAAGGGTGTTGACTACCTAAAATACGACAATTGCTTCAATTTGGGCATTAAACCAATAGAACGGTAAGGCTAAAATTCCGTGGCTACTGAAACAGTAAGACTACAATTAGTAATTTCTATGAAATGTTAAGGGTCACTTTTTGTTATTGTTACAGCTATCCACCCATGCGTGATGCACTAAATGCAACTGGGCGCAAAATTTTTTACTCCCTATGTGAATGGTAGGTAACACATATTATTACTAATATACAAGATGTTTGATTTTTTTTGTTATTTTTCTTTTAATGCACTGTTCTTTTAAATTAAATTAAAGGGGTGAAGATGATCCTGCCTTATGGGCAGGAAATGTTGGAAATAGCTGGCGAACAACAGATGATATTACTGATACGTGGGAAAGGTAATCAGTCCTTAATTTATGACATTAAATTTGAACTTGACTTATTCATCTACTATATATTTTTTATTGTTTTTTTAGTGACTTGTTTATTGTTTACTATTTCACTTATGATGGTAAAAATATTAGCATGACTACAATTGCTGACCTAAATGACAAGTGGGCATCATATGCGGGACCTGGTGGATGGAATGGTACTTTTCCTCTGAGTTGGTTTCCTTTCCAATTGTACAGATTTCATTGGACTGTCACCGGCATAACTATTCCTCTTCTGGGTCCAAGTCAACCCTGACATATACCTGCTTGTGCCATGTCAGGCTCGACTTGGACTGTTCAGTCTCAAATGGATGGCCTAATTCTGCTTGGTACAGTCCATGGAATCTGTAGTAATGAAGTGAACTTTTTTTCTGGGCAGCTTTACTCTCCCTCCCTCCCTCCCTCTCACTCTCATCTCTACAATTTGTGCATTACAGACCCTGATATGTTGGAAGTTGGCAATGGAGGGATGACTTATGCTGAATATCGTTCTCATTTCAGCATATGGGCTCTGATGAAGGTAACCCTTTTTAAATTTATTAAAGATTTATAAAATTGAAAGGATACGTGTCACTTTTCATTGATGCTGGTTTTTGAACTGTTTGAATGTGATTTCAGGCCCCTCTTTTGATAGGATGTGACGTGAGGAACATGACTTCTCAAACATTTGAAATATTGAGCAATAAGGAGGTTATTGCTGTAAACCAAGGTTCCTTTCCTGTTTTTGTTTTGGTTAAGATTTTCTCTGTTGCTTTTTAGTAACCCATTGTTGGCTTGCAACAATTAGGAACGAGATACAATACTAACTCAGTATTTAAATTATCCATTTCTTCAATGCAGATCCTCTTGGAGTTCAAGGAAGAAAAATATATGCTGAAGGAACAAAAAATTGCAGCCAGGTGTGTTTTTATGTTCCCTAAAAGTGATAGGGAAATAAGAAAAGCAGAATGTAGGTTACACCTAGCTACTAGAAAAATTGTACTTGTTTTACATATGTTTTGAATAACAGGTATGGGCAGGCCCATTGTCAGGAAAACAAGTAGCTGTTGTACTATGGAATCGCTGTTCTGATGTTGTCAACATTTCAGCTGATCTAGGGTTGCTGGGGCTTGACAAGACTGCCCAGCACTCTGTCAGAGATCTATGGAGTGTGAGTATTTTATCTTAAACCCCTGACTCATGTTTTGTTAGAATTATGTGATAAGTGTATCTTATTTGTTGTCTGTTATTCTCCAGCACACGACTCTATCTGAGAATGTCGTGGGAAGTTTGACGGCTCAAGTTCAAGTGCATGATTGCAAAATGTACACCCTCACTCCTACTAGCTCTGTTTATACAAGTTAGATGCTCATAGAATGATTCTTCCTTTTTGTTTTTCACGTCAGTTTGATTGTAATGCTGTATTTCTGAATGATCTTGTCAAACATCAACCTTGATGTTTGGATCAGTATGCCATACATGAGGGAACTCCAATCCTCTGTCCACCTTGAATTTATCGGCCTCTAGGGACAGTGTGCCCTTTTGGGCTAAATTATTTGAACTCTCTTGTAATATTACAATTTCTGTGGAGCAGAGCTGGTTTTGGCAGCATATTAATTTATATCCTTTTCAGAGGGATGCAATGCAAATATGCTAATCTTTTTAGGATGCAAATTTAATTGTTTAATTTGCTTAGTATAAAAACGTTTCTTTCAAGTCGCTTGATGTGCCTTTATTAGCATAACATTTGAGTAGGCTCTAATGCCACCATTTTTTGGTGCCATAAGTGTCATAATTTTTTTGTTATTTCATTAATATTTTAAATATTGAAATTCAAACTTCAAATCTAAACTATTCATCTTATTCAGTATAATGAGCAATGTATTTATATATAAATTTTATAAAATTTGAAGTTGATTTTATAGAAAATTATTTATCATCATCACATCCATCACATCCTTCTTATCATTAGTCATCATTATTTGCTTTCCCTCATCTTACTCAGTGCTCACTCTACCTTACCCTGCCCTACTAAGTGCCCAATGCATAGTGCCTACCTAGCACCGACCTTGTTAGCGTCAACTCGGTGCCCCTCTATTGATCGGACTTGCTCCCCCAATCAACCCACCACCACTCTCCCCCTCCATCTCGACCCTCTCTCCCACCGTCTCACCCACATAGACAGTTGGCATGCCAAATGAGCAAGTGGACATTTATGATCAATAATAGGACATTTAGTGTATCTATTAGGACAATTAGTATTATCTATCATGATATTTAGTTAATATGACAATTACTAAGACAATTAGTGTATCTTCTAGGATATTTATAGGACATTTATTGGGACAATTACTGTAACTACTAATACATTACTATATCTACTGGAACAATTAGTGTATCTATAAAAAGTTAAAAACATTAGTGTATCTACTTGGATATTCATATGACATGTAGTATATCTAGGGCTGTACAAAAAAATTTAAAACCCGTCCAACCCGTCCAACCCGTCCAACCCGACCCGTATTTAACGGGTTCAAACATTAATCGGGTTGGGTCGGGTTTCAATTTTAATAACCCGTTTATACTGGGTTGGGTCATAATTTTATTGTTGATAACCCGTACCCGACCCAACCCGTTTAGTTTATTAAATCATTCTCCAATTACTATGAATCTCACAATATTGATTCTCATTCTATCCCATTCTATTATCTTATTCGTTGGTATTTTGTAGCAGTAACATGGGAAGTTAATGGTTTTTGAATGGCATGTAAACATTAGAAACATATATACCTTTAATATTAGGCTTATATGTTATGACATGACTCTCAAAGTTTAATGAGAAGTTAATGTTATACCAAATCTAATGAAGTTCATGTATATTCAGTATCAAGAAGGCATCTGATCATATATTTTCATTCAGAATTAAAATTTGGTCATTTTTGTTTTTTATCTCGCCATTAAGTCATTAGAAGATGAAGGGAAGATACAACTGATAATCAAGTAAATTTATTATCGGGCCCATACTAAATATCTGATCGAGGGGATACGGTCCGTAATTTATTTTGTTAACTTAGCTGATAAGTTTTTATGTTTACTTATTTATTATTTTATTTCTTATATCATAATTTAGTTAGTATCATCAATTCATGTCTGTTAAGATAATAGACATTTATTCAAAATCATACAATTTGTACAGCCCTACCATTCAGTATGCAAGGAGGGGATTTTTTTTTTATTATTCGAACACAGTAACGCATCTGTAATATATTTTGCTATCAATTTTTTTTGTTGTTTTCACTTTTTGTTAAAATACATATCAAGTTTTTATATATACAGCTAATTTGCTTACAAGAAGCAATATTTGTTTGACACTTCTTTTCTATTTTAAAAAACAACAATATTTACTTTTCAAGTGGAAACAATTGTACTGCACGCTGATTTTAATACTGTGTTAGAAGCTTCATTAGATTTCAATTCTGATTTGCCATAGTCTGCTTTGCTAAACTGAAATTTATTAGGCACCTACACTTAAATTGCTAAATTGGTATTTTTTTTTTCTTAATCGGTAAAAAACACCTACGCTGAAATTGGACGCAACTTATGTAGTTGAATATAGAAATTATTACTCAGGGTTATATTTTCTATTTCTCTAACTAACTTATTTAATTTTTTTAACATCGGTAAATTATAACCCGGTTAACCCGGAAACCCGTTAAAACCCGTACAAACCCGTAGATAAAAATTTATATGGGTTGGGTTGGGTTACGGGTGAGTTAACTACAGAAATATTTCAACCCGGTATAATTGGGTTGGGTTGAAATATTGATAAAAAAATGCGAACCCGTCCGTTGTACAGCCCTAAGTATATCTACCAAGATAATTAGTAAATCCACTATGACAATTAGTGTATATACATGGACATTTAGTTCATAGGATATTTAGTGTATTTATCAGGACAATAAGTGAATCTATCGAGACAATTAGTGTATATACTAGGAATTTAGTTCATGGGACATTTAGTGTATTTACTAGGATAATCAGTGTATCTAATGTGACAATTAGTTTTGCTCATTGTGAGAGGGGGAAGGGTACGGTCAAGAGGGAAGTGGTCAGCAGGAGGGTCCAAGTGTCCAACCCTGGGATCAGGGTTGGTCAGCGAGAAGGAGGCTAGGGTGGGTAGGGTACAAGAAAATGAGGTAGCGTAAGGGAATGTGCAAAATACAAAATTAATAGTTTACTTAAAATAGTTTACTACTAAAAAAAAAATCAAAACATGCTATTTTTTTAGTACAGCGATGGTAGTGACGATGAGGATCAACGACAATCCTTATCAACTTCGAATTTGATACTCAATAAAGACGTAAAAAATAAAGGGATCTTATTAATTTTAATACGTCTGTATTTAGATCTTTGATCGAGTACCAAAACAATACTAATTTTTTTAAAAAAAAAATTATATGGAAACGCATTGTTCGTTAAATTCAACAAGATCAAAAGTTTGGGTTTGAAATAGTACTTTCAAATTTTTTTAATATCAATGAAATAGAGAATTATGACATTATTGGCACAAATAGGTTGTTGCATTATAACCTTTTTCTCCACATATTTATATTGTCACATGGAACCATTTTTCACATAGATAGTGTAAATTTGGCGGTTTTTAAATGCAATCAAGGCTCGTATAGTTGAGCAATATAGGAATCAAATCCGTCTATGCAATTTGTCCTAATTTTAATCGATTAATTGATCTTTTTTTACACTCTGATTGTGACTAAATATTACTATTAATTGTTAAAGAAAGGTTTGATTCTGCATAGATTATCTGTTTATCTGAGTTGATTTTTCTATGAACAATCAGTTTATCTGAGTTAACTTTCTATGAATAAGAGAGAAGAATTCAACTTAGGTTTAATGTTTTTCTGATTTTTCTATGAACAATCAGTTTATCTGAGTTAACTTTCTATGAACAATTAGTTTATCCTGTATATTTTTTTCTTGTACTCTGAAGATTAACAATATCTGTGTATTATATAACCGAAGAATGTAAGAAGAGATCGACTCTGGTAAAACAGATCTAGCTGAATCTTTATTGCTACCGTATACGAATTATAATTCGTTTCTCTTTCATTATACAATTGAACATTACGAAAAGCAGCTCAGCTGCTCTTTCCAAAATAAAAAACGAAAGTAGTTAGTGAAAAGCGGTGTCGCTGCCATGAAAGTTATCGTGACAGGTTCGAAATCCGACTTAGTGGTCTTTCATAGATATTTAATTTAAAAATAAGTTAGGAGACTTGACCCTAATTTATCTTAAAAAAAGAAAAAGAAAGTTATCGTGACGTTGCTAGGGAGCTTGTTTCAATGAACAATCAAGTATAAAACGCAAATAATTAACCAAAAGGATCAGGGAATTGAACATAGTATTGGATAAAACCTCTAAATTGGTTCAAAAAATATTGTGCTATTTTGGGGGGAAAAAATCCTTGTATTTAGGCAACAATTGTGTTCCTCATCCTCTGCTTCACGAGGTTATTTTTGTACCCTACATGTCAGAAATGTTGTTCAAAAGGTATCGTGGGCTTTTTTTTTCCTTTATATATTATTCTAATTTTGAGTTTTTATCCTCTGGGACAATGTAAAGTTTATTATAGGCAAAGATGCTCATCGAGACCGTGTAATATTACGCACAATCAAATTTTTAGAGAGCAGATAATTTAAAATGGAAAGCCTTTTGCTTTCCTCAATCACGGAAGAAAAAACATGTCTACATAGGTTGTGATGATTTATACTATCATATTATGTTTTATCACTTGTCAACTTTTGTTTCGCTACTTGAGAACTTATATAAGCATTTGTTCCTTAAATTTTATTTTCTGTCTCTGTTAATATTAAATCTTGAGCAGCTGCAGAAGAGGATGTTAAAACTAAAAATATAACTGACGTGGGAAGATGCAGAACATGCCATGCCAATATGATATATTAGAATAATCACAAAATATTTCTTTGTTTTTCACGTGGTTTTATGCAAAAATAAAGTATGCTAATTTTTTTTTTTTCTGAAGTAAAGATAAAGAACTATATGAACATGCAAAATCCGCTTGACATACCAAATTTACTAAAAATCCGATCTATTCGGGCAACAGAGTTGCACTTTTCTTTCTCACTAACATTTTGACTACAAATTCGAGCTATTGATATTCTTCATGATTTTATTCTTATTCATGAACAATGACACATCATGAACTTGCAAAATTTTTGCGAGCGCCGAAGTGCAACACATCAACCTCGAATAGAACACGATCAACGATTTATATTTCAGAAAAGCTATGGCATAAAAATGGCACCAAAATATTGGTGGCTAGACAATTCACTTCAGGAAACCATTCAAAAGCACACATCTGGCTCAAATATACATTTTTTTTTCATTTAGTTTTAATGTTTCTTTTCAACATTTTTTTTTTCATTTTCATATAATCAAAGAGAAAGATAAATATACCCTACGACTTGCAAGTTCCCACCAAAATAAAGTTTAAGCACAGCCCTCACTAGAAAGGCTGTATTAGATGGAGACCAGAAGAAAAAAAAAAAAAACAAATCTACAAAACAGAAAAAAAACCTCACGGTGAAGAGTCAAGCTTATTCCCACCTGTTATCTTTGAGATTAAAGGAGAAGCAAAGAAAAAAAAAAGACCATTTAGTAAGATAAACCCTAAGACTACATACGATTAATGCAACTTCCCTCATGGCTCGAACAACGATTATTCAAGCCAGTTCAGCACTCTCCACCAGTTAGCCTTTACTTTCTGTCTTTTAAAACTCTATAAAGTTGTTGTTCCTCTCTTTTTGTTATTATCTACTTTATTAGTTTCCTCTTTCCATCCATCGCTGCACCTCAACTGGACAAAGGAGGGAAGTCAAAATCATCCTTCAAATAATATGGTTGCGCTCCCCTGCATAATTTAATTCACTTATTTTAGAAAAGAAATTTATAGTTACAGATCCAATCTAAATTTGAGTGTTTAAATATATTCTGCCTAAATTTAAAGATATATTAGTCTTGTTTAAATCAATAATTCTAAAAATAAAACTTCAACCTTACTTACAATGTTCTTGTATTTCTGCATATTCAATTTTCTGGGGTTAGCAAGTCTTGGTCATTTTTCCTTTGAACTTAGTAAGAGTAGATAGACAAATAAAACATGTAGCACTAAACAAAGAAAAACATGTTACCTTTTAGAAACCTCGGCCCAGCTCCGATGATGCAAATCAGGCAAGACTTTCAGGTCGCCTCGGTGAGTATGAGACCATGTTTTTTTATTTACATTAACATTTTCTTGTGAAGTACTGGTAAGATGAGATGCTTCAGACAGCACCTTCATGTTTTCCTTCTTACACCGAGATGGTGCTTCCATCAGCGGAAATTTAACATTTTCCTGATTGTTACTGGAGCTGCTGGTGTTACATGATGATTCAGACGGTACCTTGAAAGTTCCTTTCATACTCCATGAAAATGCTTTCACTGGTACTTTATCAATTTCCTGGCAGGTATTGACATGAGACGATGGTTCAGACAGTACTACCGAGCTCACCTTCCTACTCCAAACAAATGGCTCTTCCGGAGCCTGAGTTTTCTCCTCCTTTTCAGCCTTCCTACTCCAAACAAATAATTCTTCAGGAGCTTGTGATTTCTCCTCCTCATCAGTTCCAGTATCTTCATACATCTTGCAGACCTGTGATGATGACGAGTTGCCCTCCAACACAACAGGTCCCAATGACCCGAACTCAACACTCTTTCCGAGTCGGGTGGAAGAAGTGGTCGGTGAATCAGTAGGGTCTGTACCCACTAAGGGAGGCTCTGGTTGAGTACTGAAGGTTGGTGAAGCAGCAGCAGGAACAGCTTGATGGTCTGTAACCACTAAGGGAGGCTCTGGTTCAGTATTCTCTCTGATGGGAGCAGCATTGTTGTCGGCCGCTGAAAGCAGCGGGTTGTCAGTTTGAACTTCTCTCCTAGATAAGTCTTTCTCACAGTATTTTACATCGGTAACCCTGTACCAACTGTTGTTGTTATTGTTGTTATAATTACGGTTTTGCCGTTGTGGGTGATATGCAGCGGCCTGCTTTCTGAACCTTCCATTACCACCACGCCGATCCCTTGGGGAAATTGTACAATTCTACAAAATCATACAAGAAAATAACATTGTTTTGCATTCATGGACCTTTTATATGAAAAAAAAAAAAAGGTACAGAAAAAAGCCTTAGTACCATTGAAGGAAGGTATGTGCCGGTTCCCCTTTGCGTATTCACATCCTCTCCACCAACACGTGGGGATAGTGGAAGCCCATTAAAACCCGTATTCATATACATCCCAGAAGCAAATGACTGGTATGGGCTGTTGCTGCCTGGCTGGTATGCCATTTCCCACTCCTGCGACTGCTTCCACATCATCTCCTCAATACCATACTGCATATTACTTTGCTGGTAAGGGATCTCCCAATTGACATTCTGCATCCCAACATTATATGGATCATACGAGCATTGGGGACCATATAGTCCTGGTAGCATTCCTGGTGTCATTTCCTGTAGAACACCTCCATTGTTCATGTTCATATACATGTATGCCTGTTGCTGCGGACTTTGAGGATCCAACATGCAGTTATTCTGGGGATATTGGTTCTGACTCTGATCCTCTATTGTGCTGCACGAACATGAGATGGGAGAGGAGGAAGTCCATGGTGACGGATCAGACACTGACCCATTTGTCTCCCACCTAGGCAGGATGGCAGTATGGCAAACTGGGTCCAGCTGATTATCCTCGATTGATGCATCCGAGGAGCCAGTGCTCTGAACCTGGTCCATGAGCTGAGTGAAGATGTCTTCAAGGTGCAGGTGAATACGCCTGAGAGAGGTCAAATGAGCCTCCAGATCCCCTCTGAGATCCAAAAGACCAGATGCCAATTCAGACCCATTTGTCACAGGTTCATTCTCTGTACTGCATATTTCCATTTCAGAGATGTCTTTGTCCATTAAAGCCTCAATGTCTGGTGGTCTCACACCATTGTTTCTCTGAAGGGTGTTAGTGAAAAATAGCGCAATATTGTCAGAGATCAGATCAGAAGAGGCCATAAGGATACGGCCAAGCTTACGAGCTCCATATGAGAAAGCACTTCTGATACGGTAGTAACTGCCTGTAAGATTCATAAAGAATGATGCCAGTTACGTTAGGAAATGAAAAAAAAAATTGAATGGTAAAATTTTTTGTACGAGGGTACAAAAATTGTACATCTGCTAACACTTCGGCCGAGATTGTTATTCTCCTTGAGAGGATCAATTATATTCAAGTGCTTGGTGGAGAATTTTTTACTGCATTTATCTTGCCGAGGAAAACAAAAGCTCTTCAGAATGCTTGTCACTGTTTCTCGAGTAAAGAGCAAGTTATTACTGTCAATATCTATCATCTCAACTGCACGTGAAAGAAAGAAACAGATATTAGTAACAGAATGAAACATATAGGACAAGTATCTGAGATAAACATTTACTAACCATTCAAGTTAGGCAAAGATGATAACCTAACAGGACCATAAAGACTAATGCAGTGTCTGTCCCAGTCAAACCTGCTAAAATACTCCAAAAATCTATACAAAACCTGCTCAAGCAAGTAATAAACATAAAAGAAAGAGTAGATGTCAGGCCATAACTAAATATATGGCTGCCAATAACATTACAATATATCCAACAAGGCAGAATGAATAGAGACTCACAGAGAGGGGACCATCGAGTGACTTATGGAACAGGTTAAATATGTAAAGCACAAGGGTCTCAAGCGCATATGTGGAGAAAAGGCCATGGTGAGCGCCTAAAATTCGGCTCTCATAATAGCACCATGCCTTGATAAGTATTATGCTCCTTTTAAATAGGTGATCCTTCCCTATATAATCATCCACCTACAACACATAACAAACATCAATTATTTCAAGTTCTGCATTTTTTGAATAAGCTCCTGGTAATTCAATATGCATCAGCATATCTATGAACTCTGTGGAAAATATTTCGCACAGACACCCTCTCAAAAGGAAACTTCCTTAAAAGTTTTTCTTCAGGGTAATATTAATAACAGTAACAAATATAGTATTAACATACCAGCTCAAGGAAGCAGAGAGTACAAAGTCCTCCGATTTGATTGAATGAGATGTCGACTACGACATTCTCAATTAGGCATTTAACAAGTCGAACCTGGCAAAAAAAAGGCAGTTGTTTTATTGGAATCACTACCAGTACCAGGCATCGAAATTCTAAGCCTCACACCAGCAACCAAAGTCTCTTAGCATTCAAATCACAACTTCCGAAAACAAATTGGAAAATAAGAAATATGAGTGCAGATAAAGCAAGTAATATATAAATAGAAATAAACAAGTTAAAAAGAAGGAAAAGACAAGTATACCTCTGCTTCAATAAACTTGACATCCTTGACCTCATATTCAGCATCAATGTTAGATTCTTCAGACTCGAGAATACGCCTTACATCATCTACAAACGTATCTCCTTGCACACAGTCACTCAGAGCAGTCAGATCCACATCGCCATCAGGTAGAAATGTTTTCAATGGTACTGAACCAAATGCGACCACCTGGAAACGATTACAGTAATTATACAATTAACTACTAGTGTTAGGATGCTAATTAACTGCTACGGTGCTACCAGTAACAGTAAAAATATTCTGTTAATATTTTTATTGATATTGGGAGTTAACTAACAGTACTCACAGTTACCGTTTCGGTGAGCTGACAATAAATCACTTAAGTAAATGCTAAAATTATTGGTTTCAAGAAGTGCGCCTGATGTTTGGATAAGGCTATTTATCCATCCCACGTGTAAAATGAAATTTAATGAGCCCCTATTGCTGCCAATCAGCTCATCCAGAAAAAATGCAATAGTTTGTCGGCATGTAAAAGCTAAACAAAGTTCATTTACAATTGCAAGTAAATGTGTCCTATCATAAGTTATGCTAGATCTACTATGTTGGAAGTTGGAACCGACAGCTACGTGTGAGTACTATAAAAGCATCAGACACAATTCTTAGTAAAGATTATCCACGACAGCACGTACTGATCTTCTTATATGCATTACAACTTGAAAACCGATACACTTTTCGTTGGACGTACAGATGTTAGAATTAACACTTCTTGTTCACTAGCTAATATTCCTTATTAAATGCATTTCTACAATTTCTATTGGTTTTCCGCAAAGTATTTTTTCGGAAAAGTTTGCTTACAATTTCTATTGGCATCCCGCAAAATATTTTTTCGGGAAAATTTTTCCTATAATTTCTAAAACCTTTGCTGAAAATATATTTTTTCGGAGAAAATTTTCCTTTAGGAGATTTGAATGAGAAAATGATTTATTCAAAAGATTTAGAAAAATATATCATTCCCTCGTATTATTGCTGGGAGATGTCAAAAAAAATATATATTCCCTTGTATTAATCTTTTTACTCTTGTATAATTACACTATCAACTGCACTAAAACAGAATGATTGGTAAGAATTAAGAAACCAAGGATACGGAATTTAGAGTGAATGGAGAGAACTTCTAAACAAATTACTATATAATAACTAACAATCAATCACTGCTACTTCTTGTTGTTGTAATTGTTCTATTTTTTTTTTCTTTTTTTTTAGGTGGGTTGAGGGGTATTGATACTTACTGTTAAGAGAATGCCCATCACAGAAAATTGCATGCACTTATTCCTTAACAGTAGGTAAGTACAAATTCATATAGAATTCTCTTTGATCTTACCTCGATTAACCTTGGTTTCTCAAATTTAAAAGTTTTAAACTTTTAGTACAAAAAATTTATCTTTAAAAAAATCAGCAAAATTCCCACTTTCCAGAAAAATTTGCAGTCAAAGTAGTCAAAGGACCACCAAATCCTCGAAAAGATGAGTCTAATCAAATCCCCAATTGTTTAATCAGCCCCAATCCCACTTTAATCAGGCCCCCACGCACATGCAATAACCGAATAATAAAATACTAACTATGTCAACCTCTAAACAATTCCTTGTCAGATCAAAGCACAAAATCTACCCAAGATTAAAACAATTCCAAAGCGGAAATCGGAGATTAAACAAAAAAAAAAACCCAACTCACTTCGCTGCCGAGAGAAGCGCCAATCAGCTTCTGTACATACGCAATCACTTCCCTGCGCTTCTTCTCCGACGCCTCGGTTGGTTGCACCTGGCGCACGATCTGACACGCCTGGCTCTCGGCGAGGAAGAGCGCTTCAGGCCTGATCGAACAGGGATGAGGCAGGGTTTGCGCCACAGCCACGGCGAATGGCGAGCGGGCCCCGCTGGGCAGTCTGACATAACCGTTACCCGTTCCCCTCACGTCCCCCATTGGGTCTAAATTCGGGGCATGAGGGAAATGGAGTTCCCGGAAACGGAGCTGCGAGCGAGACGAGTTGCCTTACCAAGGTTGGGTTGGTTTCGGTTTGTGAAATTTGCCTGATCTGGATTTCCAATTTAAGAAACCTCCTGGAAATAAACCCCTAATTCTCAGTTTCAATCTCCTTCTCCTTTGGTAAATAAACGCCTCTCTCTTTCTCTTTTTTTCTCTCTTGGTTTTTATTTATATATTTGTTTAATTCTGTGTTTTTGTTCGGACGAGGAGAGGAGAAGGGAGGCCAGAGAGGTAGTTTTATAGGGGGAGGGAAGGAGGCGAGGGAAGGAGGTATATGGTAAAAAAGGTTTTTGACGTTGCTTAAGGGCCTGCCACGTCAGCTTTGGTACTGAACTGCCCCGTCACGATTGGGGCAGCCACTGTCACTCCTACAAATTTTTCTTACCTTTGTAAAATCTCAATTCTACAAGGGTATTATCAAAAAAATTCCTAGTGGGGCTGATGTATATTTATTTATGAAAACAAATAATTTTTAAAAATTTATTTCTAACTAGAATTAAGGGCTGAATGGTTAAAGTCCATTTTATAACAAAATTGTCGCCATTCAATTTATTAAGTTGAATAAAGTATTATAAAAAATGATGTGTGCAAGTTATAAAAAGGGAGAAAAATATTAAATTAAACAGTTTTAGTTAAGTGAGAGTGATTTATCAAACAATGAGAATATGACACGTTAATTTATAACCGTTACACGTTAATTTTTCTTACTGATTGACTGGACGTAATGTAAAACAATCAGAAAATTTATTAAAACTAAAGGATACATGTGGTATAAAATTATTTCACCAGTATCTTTTATTGCAAACGAGCTTTATTACGAACATATTTTTTGAATCTTTTATATCATGCTGCCATAAAATATTAATATAAAATATTCTTTTTTTCATTTTAATTTGGAAATTGTCATTAAATTTTAATAACAAATTTGTTGTGCAAAAATTACAAGCCATTTACTTTCACTGAAAGGTTCCAAAAATTGAAAGCAACCAGGCGTTTTATATATTTTAATATGTCCTTTAAATTTCAACTTAACTAGGGTTTCTGGGTATTTATTTCAGGCGCCGATACTAGGGAAGAAACAGATCATACAAAATATATATAATTTTAAACGCTGACCACTATTTGTAATATGGAACAATCTAGAATTCATTCAATCCAAATAAATTCACGCAATCGTATACCAACATGCCCTTTTTTTTCGTTCTATTCAGTGAGAGTATCTCCCACTAAATGCTTTCCTTTTTTAGATTAATACCTCGGGAATTACACAATTAACTTCCTTCCCACTTCTAGGCCCCAAAATTAGTTTATTGTTTAAAAAATTGCACAAGGTGGGACAACAAAACCTTGTGCCAGACAAAAATACACTGACTATATCCATCTGTACCTAGTTCTGGTCTTCTCAATTTGTGTACGAAATGGAGATAACAATCTTCACACTGTACCTTACAAAACGGTGGTTTTGGTAAAAGCATGAATTTAGTTAGGTGAATACCATGCCAAGTAAGGTGTGTACAAAACGATACATCCTTATCTTGTGGGTAAACTCCAAAATGGAAGCCTTTAACTTTAGAAGGATAAAATGCTTCATCCTCCTAATTACGTTTCTACAAATGAAATACTAACCAAGGAATTCTCTAATTAAATTGTAAAAACTTGTAACATATTTTGAGTGAAGAGTCAAGTGCAGCGAAAGAGATAGGATATGCATAGCCAAAAACCCAAAAAAAAAAAAAAAAAGAAATATTGAAGAGAGTTACGAGGATTTTAATGCAAAGTACGACGAGTTTGGAAGTTGACACGTGTCCAGGCAACCCTTTTCTCACGAGGAACCTGAACCTGGAGTCTGGAGTCTGGAGACTGTTTCCTGAGGGAGGTTGTCTTCTGTTGTTTCTTTTTGTATAAACATTAGTGTGCTGATTCGTTGAAAACTTGGAAAAATATATTATGGCAATGTTGTTGAAGCTACATGTCATTATTATGACCAAATATTTTTCTTACGATATGATGCATGCATATCAATAAAGACAGTGTTAAAGATAAGATATGCTGTTGTTATAAAAATGTGCCATCAAATCATGTGTTATTTGCACGACAATGACGCAATTAGTAGTTTTTAATTTGAATTAACTAAGACAAACAATCCAAATTTTAGAAGATCTTTTATTATATGCAAGAGATTCACTCGACAAGGGAATATGCAAAGGTATTAACGTGGCCTATGGTTTTAATGATAAAAAATAAATAAGACGATAAGAATTAAGAATTTAAGATGCACTTAGAAACCTTTTAATAATCAATCAAGTAAAATTATTATAATAAAAAAGTGGTTCAAACAAAGATACAAGTTATGTTGTCAAAATATATTTCCAGATAAGTTGAATCTTAATATTTTATATATTAATCAATTTTTTTAATTGGGTATATTATATGTCGCTTTGTTGGTGTGGCCTCTGGGATTTTTTTTGGAGTTACATTGGTTGTTTGGTAGAGAAAGTTTCGATTTGTATGGTATGGATAGAGATAGTTAAAGAAGAAAACATAATTTGACAACTGATTATATAGTAGTTATATGATTGTTTGAAAGAGGAAGTTTCATTTTGTATGGATAGCAACAGATAGAGAAGAGAAACATAGTTTGACAATTAATGGTTTAATATCTCTATGGATTGTTTGGTAAAGGAAGTTTTATTTTGTATGATAGCAATAGATAAAGAGGAAACGTAATTTGACCATTAATTTATAACAATAACAAAGCGGATGGTATGCTAAAAAAAATTAATTGTATGAATAACATAATTTGACAATTGAATATATAACGCATTACTATCTCTATCCCTACTACTTATAAAAGCACCTATAAAAAATCGAAACAGTTTCACTAGAGGGATGAAAACAATTGTTATATCAATTATGGACTATTGATTCGTGTGATCTGATCTAATGTGCGGTCTAGATGTTGGTTTTAGATAAAAGATCAGACTTTTGACAGAAAAGAGTCAAGTAGTATTTATGCAATTTATTTTTTAAGAAAAATATCCGACCTGTATCGGTGGAAAATTTAATCAAAATTTTTTATCGTTGAACATTTATTTTTTTATTTGGCCACGTATTGAAAATATTTATTTGCTAATCTTAAATATTACATTTAGAGGACCAATTTTGGAACCTCCACTAAAATTGATTTTAAGGGTCTATGTGCTGCCTTTCCCTCACGTTCAAAACTGGTGCCCGCTGTTTGGCCCGGAGCAGCGGATCAAATTAAGAGTCTAATGTTGTCACTTTGTCGGTATAAAGTGCCCGGAGGCGGAAAAATATGCGGCCGGAAGGAGTAATGGAGTAAATCGGTAAAGGAAAAATCAGGACCTATATGCGAAAGAAATAAAATCTAGGGGTAATTTGGGAAACAGAGCGAAAAAACGCTGCTAGAAAGAAACGTACGACGTAGGGGTTTCAGTTGAGGAGTCTGCACGCGCTTTGGACTGTACTATCCGTTACCCACTTCACTTCCCTTCTGACAACCTCACCCCGCGAATTCAATTATGGGTGAACCTGGTCTTGTGAAGTGGCGATCTTATCTGATGATTGGATCCTCGTTGGAAAAGTCGTGATGTGATGTTTTTTCGGGTGCACCAAGTCCAGACAAAATATTTGACTTGAATGACCTTTTATTTTTGACGACGTTGGAAAAGAATTTTAATAGGAAAGTTTGGGAAAGACTTTCCAGTTTCCACTTCATTCCTATGATCCCATGCCTTCTGATCCCTTGTTGCATTTTCTTTGGTTCGTTTTATGTAGCATATGCCTGCGCAGGGAGGAAAAGTATGAATTTTCCTTGGAAATAATTTTCAATTACTATATATATTTAACGGAATGCATTTTGCATATTTTTTTCATCCAGAGAAATTTTGACCCATTTATACATTATTTTAATTGAAAAATGGAGTATGTTCGAAATTTATATGTAAACAAATGGATTGTTTTATCTGTGCTTTCCTTATTCAACTAATCTTATTTCATGAGAAAATGATAAATACTCTCATGGGTTGGAAAAAATAACATGTAATGAAATCACACGTGATAAATAAAGTATAACATTTTAATTTTAGGCATTTTTTAAATAAATTTTTACAATTTGACACGAGGGCAAAACGAAACCAACTAAAAGACAAATAGATAGATGGATAAATAGATAAATTGTTAAGAGATAGAGAGAGTGTGGGTGTATAAAAGTTTAAGATGCAACGTAATATTAAAAGCTATGCAATAATTTCATATAGAATGTTTAGATGATCGATCTAAACTCCATGATGCGATCTACATAACAAAATATTTTAGAATACCAAATTTTATTCTTTATACAATCTTTATGATATATAAATTATTAATTGTTTAATATCTTCATTTTTCCATCGATTGAAAAGATAATAAAAATTTAATAATGATTAAAAAATTTCTTCAGTCTTTTAGAATATTTTGATGCGTAGAGCATGTTGAGCAGCTTGGATCAATTATTTTGACATTGTAAAATGAAAATTACATCTATTACACACTTATCGCCTACAACACTTTTAAGACGCGCGCTTAACAAACGTCGACAAACGATAAATGACAGGGAAAAGAAAAGTTTTATTATATTCTATTAATTGCGATAAAAAAAATACGAAAGAAAATTAATTGCGGAATTCCTTACACAAGCCGAGAATTGAGATCCAAAAAAAAAAAAAAAACATTATTTTGAATCTTCTTCATTTTTTTAGATGTCTTTTTTTTTCTAACAATCAAAAACATTATTTTTCAATCTATAAATCATTGCTACATATCACAATATCATGATTTCGACTCCATTCAATTCACAATTTTTTTTTCGAGTGTCATACTCATATAACATATTTGATCTCGCATTGCGACCCTAACCGACTTAGTTTTCTTTTCGGACAAAATATTTTGACAAACTTACATTTCTTATACAACGACCATCCGTATCTTTCAGAAATTTAGAATTTATTCTCAAAATTACATTTCGGATTTCAAATTTCAGTCGTTGATATATTTCAATTTAAGCTTTAATCTCCGATATGTAGCTAATCTTTTAGTAGTATGATTATGATCGACTTACAAAAGTTTAGTTTTATTGATAACATAATTGTGACAGAATATTACTTTTTTTAGGCACTTATATATGATTCACTTATTGATAACATAATTGTTGATATATTTCATGACTGTGACAGAATTTTTTTTTTTTCTTTTACGAATGAGTATTATAAGGTCGGGCCCATGCGAATCTAAGGTGTTACACTTCTCTGCGAAAATAAATTGGCTCTGGTGGTATATTTTTCAGAGAAAGCTAATGCCTAGTAGTATATTTCTTTATAGAGTGATATTATGATACTGCGTAATTATTGTATAGCATTGATTAAATATGATTATAAAATTTAAAGTCTAATTTCGAGCTTCAAGAAAGATCTGAACCCTTAATTCAATTTTCATATTAAATTTGTAGAAAACAAAATTTTAGATTTTTGGATCAAGAAGAAATTTGTGATTATTAAAATTTCAAGGCCCTGATCAAAATATTTCTTTAACGTGGAATTTCATTTCATTAGAATTTTTTTTTATCAAAATGAACGGATTTTGTGTCATTTGGTGGAAATTTTCATATAATGAGATCCTACGAAATACTGAGAAATCAATTCAAATGAAATGAAATGAAATCCCGCGTAAAAAACAGTTTAATGATTTGATCAAAGCCTAAGTGCATGTAATCTTAATTATGTTTCTAATAAAAAAAAGTAATGTTATTAAAAAAGTATAAATTCAAACATTTTAAACGTAGTTGAGAGGCTTCAATCGTCCATCTGAATTCTAAAATCAATTTTTAAAACCACAACACCGACCGATCGGTTCAATATATATATAGTAATATAATCTTTCTTTTTCTTCATGCTGTGCTTAAATGGCTAATATAAATTTGGTCATTTATTTCACTCCGTCAATTACGGCAGGTACAGAGGAAAAAAAAAAATGAATTCTGAACATCCCAAAGTCCTCTATAGTGTTACAGGGGGCACATAAAGATGGAGTGTCAATATTATTTCTCAGCAAGAGCCTCCCAATTCAACTTTACTCTTGAATTGTTCAATTGTGTCAAGTACTGTATAAAATGAGATCAACTGAGTACATTGATCGGAGATTTTTTTTTTTCTTTTTTTTGGTGATTATCAGTCTTCTTTGAGCAATCTTTATGGGATCCAGATCTTGTGTCACGCGGCACGATCAAGCTTCGCTCGATATTTGACTTACAAATAAATATAAAATATGTTATAATTTTTAAATTTGTAAAAATAAATGCATAATTTTTTTTTGTATTTCTGATGGGAATAACTATGTGTTGTTTAAATTTTATCAATTATTTGTAGCAGCAATTTTAATTATTTGACTTTTTATTAATTTATATCTTCATAATTAAGCCTTTGATTATCACTAACTTATAACTAAAGTTAATTGACGGGTACCCATTGGTACCAACGATCGAAATCAAAATAGAATCTTTAACATTTTAATTTTGTAGAACATAAAATCAACAAAATAAGGATATTTTTTTATCCTTATGATCATAATTTCTTTTATAACCTTCAACTTCCCTTTATATGACTCAGCATAGATTGTTATTTCTCTATTTCTATGTGCATCATCTTAAGATTTTCTACATTGTAAAGAACTATAGCGTGTTCTTTCAAGGGCTTACCATTGATAGTCGCAATCAAGGTTTTATTAAAAAAAAAAAAAACTATAACATGTTCTTCTTATTATATTAAAAATAAAATAAAACGATAAAATAATTAGATGTAAATTTATTTTTTGGGGAAAAATGGCTATGTAACCCCTGTAGTAAATATAAAGTCTGCTCGATCAACTTTAAATATACACAAAAATCTTTAAATTGCATTGTGGATTCACAGTCTTAACAAACAGAGTGTTATCCTTAATCAATAGACTTATAATTAATTATAAGTCTCATAATATTAAAATTGAAATTAAAATTCCCTCAGATCTAGCACAACCTATAATGAAACTCTCGTAAAATTAAAATCGATTATAAATCGAAATTTAATACCCCTATACCATCCACTACTGAAATGATAGTCTCCTCTGTCTTCTATCAAATGCACAAAATAAATTAGCAAATCAGATACATAGGTTTTACAATGTAATTGCAAACTTTACATTAATATATTGTTTTTGAATATACAATAATATATAATGCCCAAATGACGATTATATTCTATATTTAAAGTGCTTAAATATAGAACAGAAACATATTTTAGACTATATAAAGTACTTAAATATAGATTATTGCGCTCAAATTAATTAAAATGAATGTAAAATCGCTTGAAATGCTCAAATGATGCTCAGAATATGCATTATTTGCACATTATATGTGTATTTACTATGTATAATCCAATTATTTGAATACATAAAATCAGAAATATATTCTAGACAACATAAATAGCTTAAATATAAAAAAATATTGCGATCAAATGACATAAAATGAATACAAAATCACTCGAAATGAACAAAGGATGCACAAAATTTGCATTATTTTCACATTATAAGAGTATTTACTATGTATAATCTAATTATTTTAATAAGTAAGAACATAAAAATATTCTAGATAAAATAAGGAGCTTAAATATAGATTATTACGAAGAAATGACTTAAAATTAATGCAAAATCTCTGGAATGCGCAAACGACGATAAGAATTTGCATTATTTGCACATTATATGTGTATTTACTATGTATAATTCAATTATTTGAATAAATGAGATCAGAAATACATTCTAGAAAATATAAAGAGCTTAAATATAAATTATTGCGATCAAATGACATAAAATGAATGCAAATCGCTCGAAATGCTCAAATAATGCTCAGAATTTGCATTATTTGTACAATATATGCTTATTTACTATGTATAATCCAATTATTTGAATAAATAAGAACTGAATCATAATCTAGACAAAATAGAGAGCTCACATATAGATTATTGAGAAAAATGACTCAAAATAAATGCAAAATCACTTGAAATACTCAAATGATGCTCAGAATTTGCATTATTTGCAAATTATATGTGTATTTACTCTGTATAATCAAATTATGTGAATAAATAAGATCAGAAACATATTATATACAAAATAAAGAGCTTAAATATAGATTTTAGTGTTCAAATTACTTAAATTGAATACAAAATCGTTGGAAATGCTCAAATGATGCTCAAAATTTGCATTATTTGGATATTATATGGTATCTACTATGTACAATCCAATTATTTGAATAAATGAGATCAGAAACATATTTTAGACAATATAAAGAGCTTAAATATAAATTTTTGCAATCAAATGAATAAAATGAATGCAAATCGCTTGAAATGCTTAAATGATGCTCAGCATTTGCATCATTTGTACAATATATGCGTATTTACTATGTATAATCCAATTATTAGAATAAATAAACATAATCATAATCTAGACAAAATAAAGAGCTTAAATATAGATTATTGCGAAAAATCACTCAAAATAAATGAAAAATGTCTTGAAATGCTCAAATGATGCTCAGAATTTGCATTATTTGCAAATTATATATGTATTTACTATGTATAATCCAATTATGTGAATAAATAATATCTGAAACATATTCTATGCAAAATAAAGAGCTTAAATATAGATTTTAGCGATCAACTGACTTAAATTGAATGGAAAATCGCTGGAAATGCCCAAATGATGCTCAGAATTTTCATTATTTGCATATTATATGCGTATTTACTTTGTATAATCCGATTATCTGAATAAATAAGATTTTAAACATATTAGAGTTAGTATAAAGAGCTTCAATATTAGATTATTGCAATCAAATAACTCAAAATGAATGCAAAAATCGCTATAATTGCTCAAATGATGCTCAGAATTTGCATTATTTGCACATGACAAGTGTATTTACTATGTATAATACAATTATTTGAATAAATAATTCAGAAACATATTCTATACAAAATAAATATCTTACATATAGATTATTGCGAACAAATGACTTAAAAAGGATTGTAAAATCTCTTAAAACTCAAATCATACTCAGGATTTGCATTATTTGCACATTATATGCGTATTTACTACGAATAATCAAATAATTTGAATAAATAAGAAAAGAAACATAACTTAGATAAAATAAAGAGCTTAAATATAGATTATTGCCAACAAATGACTTAAAATGAATGCAAAATCTCTTGAAATGCTCAGATGAAACTCAGAATTTGCATTACTTGCACAATATATGTGTATTTACCAGTGGCGGAGCCAGAAAATTTCAGCATGGGGTTCAAAATTAATATTATTAATTAAAATCAATTTTATAATCCTATCAAAAACACAAAATTCTAACTATGGGGGTCACAATAGAATATTTCTTACATATTGATGGGGTTCAAAAATAAATTTTCTTCAATAATTTACATAAATAATATAGAAAATGGCATATTATTTACTCTAATTAACAATCAAATGGGGGACAATTGCACCCCATTTGATACATGTGGCTCCGCCACTGGTATTTACTCTGTATAATCCAATTAGTTGAATAAATAAGATTATAAACATATTCTAGTCAATATAAAGAGCTTAAATACTAGATTATTGCGAGCAAACAACTTAAATTGAACGTAAAATCGCAAAAAAAATGCTCAAATAATGCTCAGAATTGGCATTATTTACACATTCCAAGTGTATTTACTATGTATAATACAATTATTTGAATAAATAAATTCAGAAACATATTCTAGACAAAATAATTATCTTAAATATAGATTATTGCAATCAAATGACTTAAAATGAATGCAAAATCGCGTAAAATGATTAAATGATGCTCGGAACTTGCATTATTTGCACATTATATACGTATTACTATGTATAATCCAATTATTTGAATATACAAGATCTTAAATCTAGATAAAGTAAGGAGCTTAATGTAGATTATTGCGAACAAATGACTTAAAATGATTGCAAAATTGCTTGAAGCATCAAATGATGCTCAGAATTTACAATATTTACACAACATTAGTGTATTTACTATGTATAATACAATTATTTGAATAAATAACAACAGAAACATATTATTGCTAAAATAAAGAGTTTAAATATAGATTATTGCGAACAAACGACTCAAAATGAATGCAAAATATCTTGAAATGAACAAACGATGCTCAGGAATTTGTATTATTTGCACATTATATGTGCATTTACTCTGTATAATCTAATTATTTGAATAAATAATATCAGAAACATATTCTAGACAAAATAAAGATCTTAAATTTTAATTTATAGCGATCAAATAACTTAAAAAGAATGCAAAATCGCTTGAAATGCTCAAATGGTACTCAGAATTTGCTTTATTTGCACATTATATGCGTATTTACTATGTATAATCTTTTTATTTGAATAAATAAGTTCAGAAATATATTCTACACAAAATAAAGAGCTTAAATATAGACTATTGCGATCAAATGACTTAAAATGAATGCAAATCGCTTGAAATGCTCAAATGTTGCTCAGAATTTGCATTATTTGCACATTAAATGCATATTATGTATAATCCAATTGTTTGAATAAAAAAGGTCTGAAACATATTTTAGACAAAGTAAGGAGCTTAAATATAGATTATTGCGTACAAATGACTTATGATTGCAAAATTGCTTGAAGCATCAAATGATGCTCAGAATATGCATTATTTGCACATCATCAGCGTATTTACTATGTATCATCCAATTATTTGAATAAATAAGAGCAGAAACATAAAATAGATAAAATAAAGAGCTTAAATATAGATCATTTCGAACATTTACTCCAAATTAATACAAAATCTATTAAAATGCTCAAATGATGCACAGAATTTGCATTATTTGCACATTATATTTGTATTTACTCTGTATAATAAAATTATTTGAATAAATAAGATGAGAAACATATTCTTGATAATATAAAGAGCTGAAATATAAATCACTGCGATCAAATGACATAAAATGAATGCAAAATCGCCCGAAATGCACTAATAATGCTGAGTTTGCATTATTTGCACATTATATGCAAATTAACTATGTATATTTGAATTATTTAAATTATTTGAATAAATAACAAAAGAAAGATATTCTAGATAAAATAAAGAGCTTAAATATAGATTATTGCGAACAAATGAATTAAAATGAATGAAAAATCTTGAAATGCTCAAACGATGTAGATAATTTGCATTATTGGCACATTATATGTGTATTTAATATGTATAATCCAATTATTTGAATAAATGAGACCAGAAACACAATCTAGAAATTAAAGAGCTTAAATATAAATTATTGCGATCAAATGACATAAAATGAATGCAAATCGCTGTAAATGCTCAAATGATGCTCAAAATTTGCATATCAATTGGAATGCTCAAATGATGCCTAGAATTTTCACTATATGCACATTATATACGTATTTATTGCAAACAAAGAGCTAAAATAAAGATTATTGCAAACAAAGAGCTAAAATAAAGATTATTGCAAACATATGACTTAAAATGAGTGCCAAATCGGTTGAAATGCTCAACTGATAATCAGAATTTGCATTATTTGCTCACTATATGCATATTTACTTTGTATAATACAATAACTTGTATAAATAAAATCAGAATTATATTTTAGACAAAATAAAGAGCTTAATTGCTTAAATATAGATTATTGCGATCAAATGAATTAAAATGAATGCTGAATCACTAGAAATGCTCAGAATTTGCATTATTTGCGCATTATATGCGTATTTACTATGTATATTCCAATTATTTCAATAAAAAAGATCTAAAAAATATTCTAGATAAAACAAAGAGATTAAATATAATGTTATTGCGATCAAATAACTTAAAATGTATGCAGAGTCGCTTGAAAGCTCAAATGATGCTTGGAATTTGCATTATTTTGCGTATCATGAGCGTATTTACTATGTATAGTCAAAATTATTTGAATAAATAAGATCAGAACATATTCTGGACAAAATAAAGAGCTGAAATATTGATTATTATTATCAAATTACTTAAAAAGAATGCAAAATCGCTTGAAATGCTCAAATGATCCTCTGAATTTGCATTATTTGCACATTATATGCGTATTTGATATGTATAATCTAATTATTTAAAATTTTAAATAAATAAGATGAGAAACATATTGCAGACAAAATAAAGAGCTTAAATATAGGTTATTGCTAACAAATGACTTAAAATATAAAATGAATGCAAAATCTCTTGAAATACTCAAATGATGCTCAGAATTTGCATTATTTGCACATTATATGCGTATTTACTATATATAATCCAATTGTTTGATTAAATAAGAATAGAAATATATTCTAGATAAATGAAATTTCATAAATATAGATTATTGGGATCAAATGAATTAAAATAATTGCAAAATCTTTTGAAATACTCAAATAATTCTCAGAATTTTCATTGTTTGTACATTATTTGCATATTTACTACGTATATTCCAATTATTTTAATAAAAATATATGACAAATATTCAAGACAAAGTAAAGAGTTTGAATATAAATTATTGTGCTCAAATTACTTAAAATGAATGTAAAATCGCTTGAAAGCTCAAATGATGCTCGACATTTGCATTATTTGCATATCATTAGCGTATTTACTATTTATATTCAAAATTATTTGTATAACTAAGATCAGAACATATACTGGACAATATAAAGAGCCGAAATATTGATTATTATGAATAACTTAAAATGAATGCAAAATTGATTGAAATGCTGAATGATGCTCTGAATTTGTATTATTTGCACATTATAAGCATATTTAATATGTATAATCCTATTATTTATATAAATAAGATCAGTAACATATTCCAGACAAAACAAAGAGCTTAAGTATAGATTATTGCAAACAAATAACTTAAAATGAATGCAAAATCTCTTGAAATTCTCAAATTATGCTCTGAATTTGCATTATTTGCACATTATATGCGTATTTACTATGTATAATTCAATTATTTGAATAAAAAGAACAGAAACATATTCTAGATAAATTAAAGAGCTTAAATATCGATTATTGCGATCAAATGACTTAAAATAAATGCAAAATCTCTTAAAATGCTCAAATGATGCTCAAAGCATTATTTGGACATTATATGTGTATTTACTGTGCATAATCCGATTATTTGAATAAATTAAATAAGAAACATATTCTAGACAATATAAAGAACTTAAATATAAATTATTGCGATCAAATGACATAAAATTATTGCAAAATCGCTCGAAATGCTCAAATGATGCTAAAAATTTGCATTATTTTCTCATTATATGTGTATTTACTATGTATAATCCAATTATTTGAATAACTAAGATCAGAAACATATTCTAGACAATATAAAGAGCTTAAATATAAACTATTGCGATCAAATGACATGAAATGAAACAAAAATCGCTCTAAATGCTGAAATGATACTCATAATTTGAATTATTTGCACATTATATGCGCATTTACTATGTATAATCCAATTATTTGAATAAATAAGAACGGTAGCATAATCTAGATAAACTAAAGAGCTTAAATATAGATTATTGTTAACAAATGACTTAAAATGAATGTAAAATCTCTTGAAATGCTCAAATGATGCTCAGAATTTGCATTATATGCGTATTTACTCTGTATAATCCAATTATTTAAGTAAATAAGATCAGAAACATAATAGACAAAATAAAGATCTTAAATATAGATTATTGCGATCAAATGACTTAAAATGAATGCAAAAACGATTAAAATGCACAAATCTTGCGCAGAAAATTAATAATATGCACATCATGTGCGTAGTTACTATATATAATCCAATCAATTTGTATAAGTAAGATAAGAAACATATTATGAACTATATAAAGTGCTTAAGTATTGATTATTGTGCTCAAAATAATTAAAATGAATGCAAAATAGCTCGAAATGATCAAATGATGCTTAGAATATGCATTATTTGCACATTTTATGTGTATTTACTATGTACAATTCAATTATTTGAATAAATATGATCATAAATATATTCAAGATAAAATAAATTGCTTAAATATAGATTATTGCGATGAAATGACTTATAATGAATGCAAAATCGCTAGAAATGCTTAAGTGGTGCTCAGAATTTGCATTATTTGCACATTATGTGCATATTTACTATGTACAATCTAATTATTTGAATAAATGAGATCCTAAACATATTAAAGAAAAAATAAAAAGCTTAAATTTATATTATTGCGAACAAATGACTTAAAATGAATGCCAAATCTCTTGAAATGCTCAAATGATGCCCATAATTTGCATTATTTGCACAATACATGTGTATTACTACTGGAGGGGCTAATCGAACTTCGCTCGATATTTGACTTACAAATAAATATAAAACATGTTATAATTTTTAAATTTGTAAAAATAAATGTGTATTTTTTTGTATTTTTGATGGGAATAATGATGTGTTGTTTAAAATCTATCAATTATTTTTGGCAGCTATTTCAATTATTCGACTTTTTATTAATTTATATCGTCACAATTAAGCCTTTGATTAGCCTGTCATTAACTTATAACTAAGTTTTATCGACGGGTACCCATTGGTACCAACGATCGACATCAAATAGACTCTTTAATATTTTAATTTTGGTAGAACATAAAATCAACAAATTAAGGACATTATTTTTATCCTTATGATCAAAATTTCTTTTATAACCTTAAACTTCCCTTTATATGACTCATCATATATAGATTGTTGTCTCTCTATATCCATTTGCATCATCTTAACCTTTTCAACATTGTAAAGATCTATAACATGTTCTTCTTATTACGTAAAAAAATAAAATAAAACGATAAAATAATTAGATGTAATTTATTTTGGGAAAAGGTGGCTATGTAACACCTTTAGTAAATATAAATTCTGCTTAGCCAACTTTAAATATGCACAAAAATCTTTAAATTGAATTGTGGATTCACGGTCTTCACGAACATAAAGTTATCCTTAATTAATAGACTTATAATTAATTATAAACCTCATTATATTAAAAGTCCTTAGATCTAGCACAACTTATAATGCAAATCTCATAAAATTAAAATCGGTTATAAACAAAAATTTATTGCCCCTATACCATGCATAACTGAAAAGCTAATCTCCTCTGTCTTCTATTAAATGCCCAAAATAATCAAATACATCAGATTTACAAATGTAATTGCAAACTTTATATTAATGGAATAGAATCTATATTGTTTTGGAATATATATTAATATATAACGCCCAAATGATAATTATATTCTATATTTAATGTAATATCTGAACATTTTAATTTTAGTTTAAGTTGAATGATCTAGCAATTTAGGACAAAATTTCGCTTATCATTTAGCCCTTCTAATGCAAGAGAAAATCTAAAATGGAGTAAATATTAAAAATATAACTCCATATAATTTTTGAAATTTTGATTTTAATGTACAAGTGTACAACAAATAAGCTAATACGAAAATAGGGGAAAAAAATAAAAAAAATAATGAAAAAACTCGTCATCAAATACAAATGTCGATCTCTATTCATATTATTTCAGGATTATGCATGTATATCACAAATGCTAACCCATTAGGTATGTTGTAGCAGCTTGATATGGTACAACTAATAATTTCTTCTCGAACACATGTAATAAAATAACATCAATTATTTAGTTAAAAAAATATATACATGATGTGGCACCAATTAGTCGGAGAAGAGAAAAAGAAACATAAAGAGGAGGTGTGCCAGATTGACGAGAAAGGATGGGCATGAGAGTGATGCAGAGCTACCAGAGGAGGAGGAGGAGAAAAGAAGAAAAGGAGGAAGATGGCTCCGAGCAGCAAAAAAGAGAAACAAAGATGCGATGGAAATAAACATAAAAGGGGACACAAAAATAAAAAAACAAAATAGTGTGTTGCCAAATAAATGTCTATTGATGAAGCATATCAGTACTATAAGCTATAATATCCAGCACACAGTCACAAAGTATCACGTTGTAGAAATCAGAAAATAAGTTATTTATCAATGCTTGGAGTGTCGGGCTAGATTTTTAAAAAAAATTCCGACACCCACACATCTTTATTTAGTATTCTGATTAACAACACAAAAATTGAACTTTTTATTAATTAAAAAGATTGTTTCTTGTTCCAAGATTAAGAGACTCGAGACGGTTGATACATATCCTTTTTTATTGCTCTTATATATATATATAGTTTCATTTAAAGGAGTTTAAAGTCTGCCAACTGTGGCTTACAGCCTTCCAAATTTTGCCCAAAAAACTCCAAAACACATTGTAGTAGCTGACATGGGACAATTAATACTGTCCCTTTTCCATTAATGTTTGGAAAGAGCGATGTAACTTACTTTATTTTTCATTAAAGGATAGTGGCCAGAGGTTATTAAGGAAATAGCGGTTAGCATTATGCCAACATCTTCTGTTTGATAGAGTTTTTTACTTTTTTTTTTCTACATAATAACACATTATTTTGATATATGAATATGTTATATTGACAACAAAAGTATTGAGTAACTTTGATAGCTTAATGGAAGGTTGCCAAAATTAAAATTATATATACAATTGAAGATGTGTTTTATATAGTTTATCTAAATGCCTAAATTATATATCAGTATAGCGCGATTTGAAAATTAATTGATCGTTTAACGATATATTTGAAAAATTAATCGCTTCGTTTTATTAGCATGCACTCGATCAATATTAAATTCTATCAGTTGTCATGTTGTCATATATACAAAATTAGATCTACTCATTTACGTATATATCTTATATCTTCTCTTAAAATATCCCAACTGATCAAAGACTTCAAGCTCACTGGCTTCAATAAATCAATTAAACAGTTGATAGCCCAACGCTATGGTACTCTAGTTCTCATTCTAACAACAATCAAGTTTGATGTTAGGACTCCACATCTGGTTGCACAGTAGGTCCTAGGAATTTCATTTTCTCAAGGAAAGATACCTTTGCTTTACTAAATAAAGCAAAGAGAGCTTCCATAAACTTATTAGTTTTCAGTTAAAAATCTGAAAGCTACATCGTAGGTGCGCTTTCAGAATATCCCTTGTGCGAGGGCAACTGAAAGTCAGGCGCTTTTAGCCATCTTTGTCGGTTTGGTACCACAAATCTTCAAACCCTTGTTGCAATCATTTGCAAAACTGGATAAGGGGCGTAATCAATACCAAACCTTTGATTCAGAGAGTTACCAGAGCAATGCGTTTGGTTTAAACCTTTTCAGTCAAAAAATACATAAAAATTTTTTGGATACATTATATTGATAATTTTTTTTTGGAAAAAATTCTAGTAACTTATCATATTAAAAAATTAAGATGAGTGAGATATGTTATATACGTTGTATTACGTACTATGTATTTAATACAGTTATCAAAATAAGTTATGAATTAAAGAAAATTTGTCAGGATGATTCAGATGAAGACTTGTTGGAATGATAGAGTTCTAGCCTTTTCATTGACTTCCTTTTCTTCTGTTAATTTTAGTTTGTTTGAACTGTTGCTTGGCTTGACACTAGGATAGAGGTGTGTTCTATCCAGGCCAAACTCGTTTTCTGGAGTTGGTTGGTTCTTTTCTTTTGTTTTTTACTTTCCTTTTGTATTCGAAATTGTGCTTTAATGAAAGCAGGCAATCATACCTTTTGATTGCTTTTCTCAAAAAAAAAAAAAAATTAAAGAAAATTTGTCAATAAGAGAAAATTAATTTATTGTATGAATTTTACAACTTGATTGTTTAAATAAAAAAAATAAAACTTAGAGAATTACATGATTTATGCACCATGTATTTAATATAGAACAAGATTAAATCGATTAACCATACAAAAATACTTCAAATTTTGTTTTATGAACTGATTAGTTACTAAATTATTTTTTTGTAAATCAGATTTGATACACAATCGAGCATATTGATAAATTTAGCCTTTTCGTTTCAACAAGGTTGGATATAAATTTCACATTTGTAAAATCAGGTATTCCGGTAGTTTTATAGCAAAATAGGTTTATATTGATCACGGCTCTAAAAAATTTTAGCCAGAGACATATTGACGAAGGTCTAACTTAATTACTCTCTCAAATCAAATTAAACATTTCTTTTTTAAAAACTTCATAGACCTATTGCTATTTTCCTTTAAAATTTAATTATGTATTAATTCACACACAATGTACACGACACCCTGGGATGGGGTTTAAGTAAACTTAAACCTCGGAAGCTCACCAAAATTACACAAACCAGCATGTCAATCGTTACAAGTCAACTTACAAGGCCAGAAACGCTTACATCCTTATTCACCCCACTTATGTACCAAAAACACCTATGCAGAAGCTCTTTACTTATTTTTTTCAGAAAGATCGCATTATTGGGCTTCTTTTTCATAAACTTCGCCCGCATATTCCCAATTGATTACCTTCCATATATTCTTCAGGTATTCTACCTTCACATTTTTGTACTACAACACAGACAAATAAAATTACATAATTTAAACAAAGAAAATTTTTCAAAAAAACTTGTTAGTAATTTAATTATATATATGTATTTTTTACCTGCAGGTAATACGCATGCTCCCACACATCAATACCGAGCAAAGGAACCAATGTCGCACCTTTGGTTACTAGTGGATCCTTGAAGTTCAGTGCAAACAAATATTGAACATTAGTTAATTTTCCATTTCTATTGTTATTGTTTTATTTCTAAGGCATACATATTTCATCTACAGGCGCAAGGCCGACATCTGAAGATGTACTTCTTTTTTGTTCTCTAATTAAAACTCAAATTAATGCTTCATAGTTTGCCATTTCTTTTACTAATTAATGTAATTTTTCTTCGAAATGCATGTAATTGTAACCTGATTAGCAGTAGTCTCAACTTTCAACCTGTTGAACTCCTTATCAAAAGCCAACCACTGCAACCAAGAGTGTATATATATCAACCAGCGAGAAATAGCATACAGAGTTACAGTAATAAATTAAGGCAAGCACATGAACCAAATGATATAAGATTGACTCTTCATAATTTTAAACTAACCACCCAGCCTGATCCTTGAAGAGCTGCTCCCTCGGCATTCATTTTTGAAATAAGAGCATTAAATGAACCAAAATCTGCATCAATTTGCCAACCAAGTTTTTTGTGTGGTGGCTCACTCTCTCCAGCCTGTCAATTTAACTCTTTACTTCTCATAATTAACACTATGCAAATAAAGATTGTGGAAATGAAATTCAACATCAATATGAACGCACATTAACGGGTCTGAGATTCTTCCAAAAGATCGAGTGGTTGATGTGACCTGCAGTAAATAATATGCAAACGTCTTAGATAAAGGCTTTCGCCAAAAGAGGGATTGTGAACGATTTGTTTGGGACCTCTGAATAAATTAATGCATTAGTAAATGAACAAATTGAATGCCTCACAAATAAGAGTTTGAATGATAAAATTGAAGTGGTCCTAAATGCATTATTTGACCGTGCAAATTGCACTGGTGACTGGTCCCATGTAGACTTTTTAGTGACCAAAATGCATATAAATCCAATGCCAGATTCCATTTGATTAGCTTCTTTCATGCAAGGATGCACGCCAACTTTTGTCTTTTTACTAACAAAATTCTATCACATATCCATTTGACAAAATAGAGACTTGGAATTGAAAACCCGTTGACAGCAACTGAAGGGTTGAACTTGACTTAAAAACTAACTGTCCAAAATCCAGGTCAATTTAAGGGTTGAACTTTGACTTAAAAGCTAACTACCAGTCCAAATCCAGGTTTCAAAATGTCTGCTATTCAAACCTCACACAAATTGGTCTCATATTGACAGTTGCAACCAAAGAGATTAAAATGTAAAAAGGATAGAGCTCTAATAAACCTCCGCCATTGAATTTGACGGCTGATTGGAGACCGATGACAGCCGACACATCTCCCTTGTCCATGGCGGTGTGGAGAAGCTCAAGCGCTGAGTTGTAATTGGTCACATAAGTCTGGTGGTGTTTCTGGTGGTGAAGCATCATGATCTCGCTGCTGATCACCGGCTCCAGCGCATCGTACGAGTAAGGGAGCGGCGGGAGGGTCGCCGTCGTCAGACTGCGCGCTGTTCGAGCTAGGGTTGGGGTTTTGTTGGAGGGGATGGCAATGGAGCGGAGAAGCGCCATGGATTGATTTGATTAACAGGTGTCAGATGGAGAAGATAGGTGTCAAGGGGAGTGCATGTTGGACATGTACTAATACCAGTTCCAAGTGTTGTTTTGTAGTGTATTCCAATTTCCACCGCTTTTGGTTTCTTTGGCAGGAACTGATGTGTTCATACGGATCCATTGTTTCATTTTTGTTGTTTTCGTGTGTGTTATAATGTATTTATGTGCTCGGTAATCAAATGTTGTTTTAGCACACATATCCAGAGCAAGAAACTTGGAATCGATAAATAATTTAGCGAGATTTAAAATTTCCAATTTATATGATTTAATTCTCTCGAAATGTTGAGATATTCAGATAAAAAAAAGTTTCATAAATGTTTGTGGAGTTTGGATTTTGTGTTTGCATTGATACTTATAATTCTTATCATTTATAATTATACATGCTTATTTGTTAAATGTTAATTATTGTCTTTTAAAGATGAGAATAACTTAGAAGGTTTTAATTAAGTTGCCTTCTTTATATATTAATTTACAACATAAATAAGTTATAGCTATCTGGCATATTTTTTTCGAAGCACCATTTTTTTTTTTTTTTGAAAGAAACCCGTAGGCTTTCGAAGCACCATTTGGTAGTTGTTTTGAGGATATTGTTTTTTTTTTTAAGAAACTAGATAGAGGCTATCTAGTGAAGGATATTGTTGATTGTGATGTATTATTTAAAGCAAATTTCTATATATTTTCTTTGGTTTCTTTATTATTTTCAAATTGGACCTGAAATAGCTGATTAATCAGCTCGCAGCATCAGATGGATTTGCCACACTTTTGAAGTAAATGCTGATAGTCTTTAGACAGAAAAATAGTGGTAGATATTGTGGTAAGCTAGAAGCCTCACCCTGGAGATGACCGGCCAATGTGCCAGAAAAGATGGCAAGTCGACTAGATGAGGTATTGTACTTCGTTTTTGTTTCGTGATGGATGTGAACTTTTTCCAGCTTGCAAGAAAATGCAATGCCACTCCATCGAAGTTAAAGATAAATTTCTTCAATATTAAAGCTATATATGTTCCAACATTTTTTAATTTATTTAAAAGTTGAATAAAAATGACAGACGAGGGGGAAAAAAATTTAAGATGAGATACGAGGGTAGAATGGTTTATGAACGAAAATGCTATCTTATAATTATAATTATTTTAGTCGGAGTTATTTGTGATTTTTGTATCACCCTAGAAGGATATACAATTGAATAGTTGCAGCTTATTGCCATATGATACAATTCGTGTCTACACTTTAATATACTTTTTTTTTTTTTTTTTTTTTTTTTTTTTTGATAGATGGAGCATTTTTCAGTGCGAGATGCCATTTTATCTGGAGAAGAAAAAGAAATTGGTTAGAAAGGTAAAATTAGACTATGAACTATATGGGTAGAAAAAAAAAATGTGGGATGACTATGGAAAGAATATCAATGAAATTCAATCCAATGATATATTTTGTTTATATTTTGGATTTTAAAAATTTTATTTGATTTTTTTTAGATTGATGTTATTATTTATACTATGAGATGGATAAAATTTCAAAATACCGATACTTTCTTTATAGAAAAAGCAAACAAATTAAAAGATCAATTTTGGTCTGATATTTATCTTGAGCTAGTTTGTAATCAAATATTAAGAACTAGAAATTTGTTGCATGTGAAAAAGTCGCAGAGAACTAGAAAATTTAGTTCACTTTGACTTATTATCGTTCCAAAGTGAACTAAAATTTAAATCTTAGTGGAGATGTTATCTTTAGTTAGACTGGGGAATGCGTTGGGCGGTTTCTAAATGATTAAACTGCTCTACTGGTTAACCTTATTCTTTTCGTGCTAATGTGAGACCATTACGCAACCAGTACGTAGTACGTACCTATCTGGTACAAGTACGTACCAAGCTAGTTCTAAAGAAGCAGGATGAAGGGCAATTAACTGAAAAATGTCAATGCTTAGAAAACATGAAATTGATGGACCTCATACTTAATTATCTACTTCTCAGAATGTACAAACTATGTGACCTTAATGTTCATGTATGACTAATGAAAAATAATGGAAGGAAACAAATTTCTGAGTGGTTATAATGTATTTTTTTGAGAGCTTGGCAGCGACTGCCAAGTTGAAAGAAACAGAAGAAAAAAAGGCAAAACAAAAAGAGAAACAAAATAAAATAAAAAAAAAGGAAAAGAAAGAAAAAAAAAAACTAATCAATTACAAGCTCTACAGTAAGCTCTACTCTCCATCATAATTCAATCCAAAAGCACCTCCTCTGATCTTCTTTTTCTTCTGAAAATTCGCTGATTCCGCTCTTGCCAAAGCGTATAGAAGGTCACTGCCCTCAAAGTGCTCCAGTAGCGATTACTTGATGTTGTTTGAAATGCCAATAAAATCGAATCCTGCAATGTGGGTCCAGCAGCGAAAGGGGGGCAAGATGTATGAGATGTAAGAAGAGTGCAAACCCTTGTAGCGTAAGCACGCTCAAAGAATAGATGACTCGTCGTCTCTATAGTACTTAACCCGCAAAAAGTGCATCCAGTAGGGATTGCAAAACATCTCTTTAGCAAGGGACATTGATCCACTGTGAAATTCATAAAAAATTTCTTCGGCTGCAACATTTTTTTTTTTTTTTGTTTGGCATACATACTGTTGAGTAGTTATAAAAAACATTACTTATAAAATTTTGTGTTTGTATTCCACAAAGTTCAATTTTAACAATTTACTTCTAGCCTCTCATTGTATACGCCAAAGCAAAAAAAATAAAAAAATAAAATAATAATAATAATAATAATAATAATAATAATAATAATAATAATAATAATAATAATAATAATAATAATAATAATAATAATAATAATAATAATAATAATAATAATAATAATAATAATAATAATAATAATAATAATAATAATAATAATAATAATAATAATAATAATAATAATAATAATAATAATAATAATAATAATAATAATAATAATAATAATAATAATAATAATAATAATAATAATAATAATAATAATAATAATAATAATAATAATAATAATAATAATAATAATAATAATAATAATAATAATAATAATAATAATAATAATAATAATAATAATAATAATAATAATAATAATAATAATAATAATAATAATAATAATAATAATAATAATAATAATAATAATAATAATAATAATAATAATAATAATAATAATAATAATAATAATAATAATAATAATAATAATAATAATAATAATAATAATAATAATAATAATAATAATAATAATAATAATAATAATAATAATAATAATGTGGTCAGTAGCATAATGTTATCGTATTAGTGACGGTTTGAAAATCATTTATTCATTGACTAAAAATAGAGATAAACTAGCTGGATATTAAATTGATTGAGTTGTCCAACTTTTGCAAACAAGCAAATTATAAATAATCTGTCTTCTAACCATCACTCAACACCGATTACCGCCTAGGGTCAAATTTATCCAAAAATTAAATAAACAAAGAATAACACCAACAATCATGGCAGAAAAATCCGCCACCATTTTTTTTCTCCTCATCTTTTCCCTCCTTTCATTTTCCACCACGAAAACTCTCGCCAAATCCATCAACCCTGCCACCGTCTCATCATGCAGGGGCCAACCCAAGGACATTGATTTACCAAAATGTTGCGAAGACTATGCAGCCGCTTACGGAGATGCCTCTGCTAAGAAACTTTTTGATGCATCTGTTGCAAAAAAAGGGCCCTCAGAATGGTCACTGAAACGAGATTCAATTGTGAAGATTCCCTCAAATTTTTCATTATCATGAAAGGTGACTCGCAGTTTCAGGCAGCTTTCACATGCAGCAAAACCTTCACTCTTGCGATCTTTTACCTTGACAAAGCATATACTGTAAGTCTTGGATTAATTTTGGACTTAAAAAGAACTCTAATGTAGTCTTAAGTGATGTGATGTCATGGAAAGTTGTGAGATGTCAATAGTAGACAAGAAGGCTGTTCATTCAAAATAATTTAGCAATGTTCAAGTTTTGATGATTGTAATAAATCTTATGATTTGTTTTTGTACTTTTATATTATTTTGTCATGATGTAATAAGAGCAAATGTTTGATGCTGGGAGGTATTCATCAGTAGGTGGGTTTTAGTGAGTTTGATAAAAAGAAGGGTTTCGGTTCTACTGCTAGATGATACATGTTTTTTTTTTTTTAATAAAATTTGTTTCTTTTTCCATATGACAAACTAGGTCATGGAAGGGAACTTGGCCCTCACAAATTCACAGGTGATCGGAGTGCAGAGGTCTGTCGAACTTGCGGCACAAAATGTGCGAAAGTGCGCTGTCGGCTTGAAGCCAGGGGATTTACGACGTCGGCCGAGCCTGGAATCAGTAGTGATGAAATATAGTAATGATACCCTCAAAGCCTGCAAAGAAATTCCAGCTATTAATTTAAATTAGCATGAATTCAACTTTTATATTTTTGTTCCTTCTGTAATTTTCCACTTCCTTCATTTAATAACGGACTCCTAGTTATAAGTCCCTACAAATACTGCCGGCGAGGACTTGACCTCAGAAGCACCAATATCAACATAAGCTGTGTTATGTGCCTTTTAATTTTGTTTCCCTTTTCTTCGCTTTATTTTCATATTGCAAGGAGATTCATGTTTGATGAATCTTGCTAACGAATGTAACATTTAAACAATGATTGGCTTCCCAAGTTAGTGTTCCAAACTTATGTTGAACTTGAACCATATCTTGCTTTGTTTTGTGAAAATTAAATGTTTTCATTTTATTATTCTTATTATTTTTGGGAATTTGTTAGGAGAAAAGCTTCCAATTAGCATGAATACTTAAATTTATTGTGCGCTCCTCAGAGCAGACAAGTTTCATGTACTACTAGGGCTCCTTAAGAAATCCTTTGTTCCGAAAAAATTATAACTAACTTTAATTAATTACGAAATTATAAAATAATCCGTTTTTAATAAAATTTTTAAAACTGACTGCGCAGATTCCGAAACTAACTATTTCTAACATTTGTGCGGGAAATAGCTAGTTTCGGAATCTGAGATTCCGAAACTAGCTATTTCCCGCACAAATGTTAGAAAAACATATTTTTATTAATTTATTTTACTTTTATTATACTTTATTATTAATATACTTTAAAATAATAACAAACATTATTTATTAAAACAACTATTATTAATTTTTCAAATACTTTCTAATAATAACAACTATTATTAATTTTTCAAATACTTTAAAATAATAACAAATATTATTTATTAAAATAGTATAGTATAAATTATCAAATTCTATGTGATAATAGTAGAGGAAAAATTACATAACCTATGCCATGCCATCTTTCATAAAGCACTCACTGGTCCTTACATTTAACTAAAAGTTTAGTAAGGAAATAAATCTATCCCACGTTAATGATAAAATAAAACCTAATAAGGGATCTTAATAATGGGCCTTACATAAATATATCATAGAAATAGAAATATTACGTAAATAAGAGGAGAGAGAATCTAATTATCCTTTCTTAATTCATTGTGGGGACTAAATGAAAAGGTGCGTACATAAGAGAAAGAAATACTGTATGGACCCTCTACAACCTAGGATGAAAATAAAGCGTACTTCCTATATCTGATCCACAAGTGCAACTTTGCAAAAAAGTTCGTCTAGTTTGCGAATGGTTGCAGAAATCAAAGGCTGTGATAGGGGTTGGACTAAGAATATGTATTTCTAAGTTGTATATAATCCAATTGAGTATAGAAATAATCTTTTCTCACATGCGTCAGAGAGAAAGAGACTAGAGATGGTTTTGTGCGCATGATTTGGAGAAAATAGTGAATTGATTCTAATCTCCAATATGCACTCAAAAATTTTTTTATGTGATGTTTAGGTTTGAAAACTTTCAAATTAGATTTTGGAGGTTCAGACAGCGTTTTTTGGCCCCGAAAATGGTCGTTACGGGGTAAACTCCTGTAAACCTTGTAGATCTCGTCGCGAGCTTTCCGGAAAGTGCTCATATGCCCAAAACGGACTTTCCTATCAAAAGTTAAGCCTCCTTGAAGTTATAGTGTTCCAAAACATCGATTTTTTAAGTGTTTTCTTTCATCTCTCTTATATGCATATATAATATGTTGAGCTACTCGTTGTGAATCATTGTAAGCAGCCTAATTTGAAGGGACACAACTGAGATTCCGAAACTAGCTAGATTCCCGCTCAGACGTCAGAAAACTTAATATTTTATCCTATTTTATTACTATACTTTACTTTTATTATACTTTACCATATAACACTACTTTATTACTTTTATTTTATTATTTTTACTATAATATTTTTTAAAAATTTGAAAATAATAACAAAAATTATTTATTAAAACATTATTATTAATTTTTCAAATACTTTCTAATAATAACAAAAATTATTTATTAAAACAACTATTATTAATTTTTCAAATACTTTAAAATAATAACAAAAATTATTTATTAAAAACTAATAATAATAGAATATAAATTATCATATATATACATTTATCAAACTCAATAACTTAATAATATAAAAAAATAACACATATTTCATTAATATAAAAAAATAACACATAGTTCTCTCTCTTTAATTAATTAAAAAAATTTAAAAATTAAATTTCGCTCAAAAAGTGGCTGAAATGTCAGCAGGTTTAGTTTTGGAATCTCAGATTCCGAAACTAGCTAGTTTCGGAATCTGAGATTCCGAAACTAAGCAGAATTAGTTTCGGAATCTCAGATTCCGAAACTGCGCAGTCAGTTTTAAAAATTTTATTAAAAACGGATTATTTTATAATTTTGTAATTAATTAAAGTTAGTTATAATTTTTTCGGTCCTTTGTTCTCTTTGCTATGTCTTATAGATGAAGCCTAATCCAGTATTCCAGTTTATGATATATTAGTTTCAGGCCCAATTTGATATGGTACCCATTAATTGCAGGCCTATTTATAGACTCAAGTGGAGATGCACTACTATTAGCATCTCAATCACTTCCGAAAAAATTATAACTAACCTTAATTAATTAAGAAATTTTAAAATAATACAATTTTAATCAAAAATATAAAAATAACCTCGCAGTATCGGAATCTGGGATTCCAATACAAATTCTGCTTAGTCTCGGAATCCGGGATTCCGATACTAACAATCTCAAAATTTAACGATTAAAAAACTTTTTATTTGTCCTATTATGCACATATGGCTTTGATCGGATTTTCAAAATCCGATCTTAGCATTTGCAATATTGTTTTTGACCCCCACCCAGCAAAATAGCTGCTTTGGAACTTTCGGCATGCTGTGCGAGATGTCAATGTGACTTTAAATCAAGGCCTTTAATCTAACCCCATATCATGATTAGAGCTAGGCTTTTTTGTTAGCTTATGAATTTTAAGCATTTGGTTGTCATCACTTCCAAATTCCAACCATGTTAATAGCAATTTGGTACTTATCTGTTTTAAATTCGTACTTTGTTCAAAATTAGCTAGGCTTATAGGAAAGCAATTTGGTACCTATCATGAGTTATAGTCCATACTTACAACAACTTAATCTGCAAATTTTACATTTTTTAGAATTTTTTTACTATTTTTTCGGAATTTTAGAAAATCGCTAATCTAACTTTTTCTGAACCGTTCAAAAATACCAGCTTTTAAAAATCCGAAAAAAATACTTAAAAATTTCGAAAAAATGTAAAATATGGACGGCAAGGAGATTTCATTAGGGAGATCATATCGCGCGGTTTGGATCGGTCATTTCGAAGAAGATCAAAGAGTTTAGATCAGTATGCACCGAAGCTTCCATGCATTGCAATGCACCATAGGTTTTCTCTTGTGCCATTGTTATTTTCTTTAGCTAAAAAAAAAAATAATAAACCAAATTTGCGCTTACAGCTGATGAACAATCTCATTTTGACTCGGGCAATTTTCAACAAAGAATAGTTCAGAATACAATTATCACAAAATGTTGGTTTTCTATATTATGACAACGAGATAACTTGACATTTAAACTTTAGACGTCAAATGCAAACAGAACAGTCCCAAACATAATAAGGCCATTATTACGGGCTCTGCTGGAGTCTCCCAAATATAATGTGTTAAATACTTTGGTCCAAAACCGTAAACCCTTTAATAGAGAAAAGTTCGTGGGCTGTTATCCAATTATTATAAGGCCTTGGTAATGAAGTAGCATCGTAATTATTTGATAAGAATCGTCAAAGTAATCATTGTCGTTCCATTGGAGGTTCCAAAAGCGTAATTTTATAAAATAATAATAATTAACTTATTATTTCATATTATTCATACTTATTATTATTTTCGAGTGAATTTATGAATTATTAGAGTTTTACAAGTCAAACCTGTGACAGTAGTTTTGACTATTTAAACCGTAGAAGAGACGGTTACTAATGAGATGCCTTCTTTATTCCACACATGCAGCGACAAGCGAGTCCTAAACGTGATCCTGTGTGGCGGATAGCGAAACAGAAAGGTGTGGAGCGATCCAATTCAGGATGTAGAAATCCAAACCATCATGACCCGACATAGGAAATACCACATCAGAATCCGCTTAAAAGGAATCCTTATACCCCAGTCTCCAAGTCACACTTCGCCATTAAGAAATACAATTATACAGCAAAAAAAAATAAAAATAAAATAAAATACTTGTCCCTCCATTCCGCGCCGAAAGCCAAATCATTAATCAACATTAAGAAAAACAATTGGAAGTTCATTTAACAATTCTCGCGCAGGAAAGTAGAATCATTAGTTCATTACTGGGTCAGTCAGAGAGTCTCTTTAGAGATTAACGATAGCGTTGCGTGCTTATTTTGACCGTTTTGAGAGAAATCAATAGAAAGCATTGATTGGTTTGTTTCTAGAAAATTGAAAAAACAATTAAGGAGGTCAACTCAAATACATGGAAGGAGGTGCGAAGGAGTGTTCGAATGGAGAGATCGCCATGGCGGATGCGAGGAAGGAGGCGTCGACTGATCAGTGTAGCTCCTCTTCCAACGGAGGGTATCGCCTCTTCGATCGGAAACGATCCATCCATCAGATTGTCGGAAATGGAAAAGGTACTTTAGTTTTTCTTTATTTGAATTCTTGAATAATTCAAGATTATATTTAACTGTTCAAGACGATCGTGTACTTTTGTTAGTGGAAATTTGTGATGTAACCTCTTAAAGGTTGTGTAATTTGGTTAATTCTGGGAATGAATTGGAGTAGGGAATCTTGAATCGCGAATTTGGTGTGGTATCCCTTTTCTTTGATAGTTAGTGGCTTGTAATAATAAGTTTCTGGAGTTTGAAGTGATGTAGCGAATTAGTAATTGTGGAACTCTTGGGAAAAAAATTAATGACTTACTATTTTAGTAGGTCTATTAGTTTACAATATTCTCTCTTTTGCTAATTTTAGTTTTTAAGTTGTAGTTGCGTTGATCACCTGCTAAGAGCTTGTTTAATTAAAAGGAAAGAACCAAAAGATAATAGGAAATGCTTTAGAGGGGAAACTAAAAAGAAAACCTTCTAGTCTTTATGCCATAGCTGATAAAGTCCAGAACAAATATGCCAGCTGGTACATTAAGGTACCAGGGTCCAGGGTATGTTATCCTTTGTCTTCTTTTGAACTTTGAACCTCTCTAATTTCATGCATAATTTCTTTAATTTCATTTTCAGTTGCTGATATAATTCTATGGAAGAAGCCATGGATTTCAATCAGCAGTATCATAATAGTCACAGCTGCATGGTTTTTGTTTGAAAAGACGGGTTTATCTTTTCTGACAATTTGCTCAGATGTGCTTCTAATTCTGATAGTAGTTCAGTTTATCAGGGCTAATGCTGCTGCTTTATTAAACAAGTAAGTTCAAGAGTACTAAAGAATCTTACATTTTTATATGGTACCTTTTGGGCCAGAAAAAGAACCCACTAGTTATCCTTTTGTTTTTTTGCAGAATTACCTTGAATTGTGCGGTACTATTATAAATTTTTGCAGAACTGCTGATAATTATATTTGGGGACTTAGGGTTTGCATAAATGAGTTTAAGAAAGTAGTTAAGGTACCAAAAAAGACAGAAATTCGATTTAGCAGATATATTCTTTAAATTGGCCACAACGCAAGATCTAAAGCTTTTGTAGGCCTTGAGTTGCAAGCAAGGTTTTCTCTCCTTTCTTTTTCATTTTCTAAACCTCTCTGGGGCCTCATGTTAGTTTTGGTTGGGTTTTCTTTTCTAAGTGGGGATCCCTCGACAATCGTCAAAAATAATTTCGTACTTCAAATCTGACATTTAGAGTTTCATCTATATATGCATATCATGCACATAAAAAAATGATATAATTATAACAAAGTTTACCATTCATCAGCAGACTTTAAATGTACTTTGGTCTAGATTTAATTGGCTTTGATAGGATATAACTGAAACTTACATTGCATGAAATTTTACACACAACCAATCCACAAGGCCAATAAGATATTTATGAATGTTTTTTCTGTTGTTGAAATTATTGTAATGAAATTTGAGAAGGCATTGTCATGATTGTCAATTTAACTTATTTTTGTAACCTATCCCCACACTTCTTTTTCTGCACATAGTACAAGCACAACAATTGGTCTTGTTTTGCAAAAATAACATATATACTGGCAATTTTATTGCAAAATTCTCTTTGAAAGGCTTTGATGAATTATATGGAAAGAAATTTACCTTCATCAGGCAATTGAAGCCCGTCCCAGAGTTGCTAGTGTCAGAAGAAATGGTTAATAGTACAGCTGCAACATTTCGTGCTAGGGTAAATAGTATGTTAATGATTGCTCATGAGATCACCCTTGGCAAAGATTTCAAGCTATTTTTTCAGGTACAGTATTGTTCTGTAATATATTAATATTTCGATTATTTGGAAATTTTTTTTCTTGTACTAACTACTAAGTAACTGATTTTTTCTATATTTTCTGTTTTCTAAAATTTCAAAGGTTATGGGCTTCCTCTGGGTGTTATCTGTTATTGGCAATTTCTGTTCCTTCTTCACTTGTGCCTATATAGGTATGATTCCACTTCAGTATTTCTTAGTTCTTACTGCTCTCCTTATTATATGTATGCTTTACCTGTTTCTATATCCAATTGTAGAAGTATCTATTTCCCACTGCTCTCCTTGGCCCATGATATATGCAATTGTGAAAAGATGTGTCTTGTCCTCGGTATATCTAATTAGGGGCATTTTGGTTTATGCCACTGCAAAAGATTGAAATTCATGTCTTGTCCTTGATATATCTAATTATGGTACAAGTGTGCGTCAAATACATTTTACATGGGAGGTTCAACAAAATATGCACTAAAATTTTTCATCTAAAATGTCAGGGAGCATTATGGCTATAACACTGCCAGCCTTGTACAATAAGTATGAGGAGCGCGTGGATCGCTATGCCGGCATAGTTCACCAAAATATCTCCAAGCATTACAAAGTGGTGGACCAAAATGTGATCAGCAGACTCCCTAGAAGCTTGAAAAAGGAAAAAGCTTCGTGATTGAGTTCACAAATACACGAACACAACCTTAACCATTTTCTTTTCTCATTGGGGTATACTTCATGTTCATAGGATTGTGAGTTGTAAATTTGGGTGCGATAAACATGTGATAGTTGCATATAGTTCCCAGTTCATATATGGGCACGGAGATAATCCTCCGAATTATAGGCAACAGGCATCATGTACAAATCTCTCGTTATTGTTCTTTTCCTAGAATAAGTCGGTGTTAGTTGCTGTCAAAGAAAAAAAAAATAATAATAGTAATTTCAGTGCTAGTTTCATTTCATCAGTGGCTTTGTATCATGCGTTTTGGAATAAGAGTACGGAGTATGGACTCGCAAGTTTCTGTAATTAGATATTCACAATAGATCTCGAGCTGGTTATTTTAGCTGCAAAGGGTATATTAAAATATAAAGACTTGGTGATCTAGATTCACTACAAACTGCTTAAAAGCTCACGATACATGATCCATATTTTATTTCTTCATAGCCGGCCGACATAGGCAGATAGGCTCAAGTTTTATAAAGGAACAAGAAAACTAATCATTATCATGCGATTTTATCGTATAGCAATAATTTTTGTCTTCCCAAAAGCACACAGAAAGAAACTAATTAAAGCGGGCCTTTAAAGCAGTTCTTGTACGGTCTCAAGCCATATGTTATGAAGCTCATCAGAGAACAAAACAAAATGGACCTGTAATTAAACAAAAAACTTTGTAATATTCACTGAACAAAAATTAGGTACAGCACCAAAGCTATTATATGATGGATATGCCTTTCTAAATTAAATCTGCAAGTAGTAAGCTGGCTACCCTTCTTGGGTCGCTTTTTTACTAAGAAACAAAAAAAAAAAAGGAAAAAACTGCAAGTTACACAATAAACTCCTTCTAAACAACAAACAACTGAGTGTAGGTTTATACACTCAGAAAAGGACTTTATAAAGCTTCCAATATATTTTCTTTCAAAAATAAGAACTAAAGGGAAACATGGCACAGCTTTTTTGTTGATATGGTATATCCAAAGAATACATCACTCGTTGAAGGTTTTAGTTGATATAACAAATTGGGACAATAATTCGGTTGCACATTAATGGAACTGAGCACTATTCATCAATTATATTTATCCCTCGTTCGTTCGACACTTTTAATCATGAATCTCAAATACAAGCCCACAATTTCTGCAATGAAAAGAGATGGTGGATATCCAATAATTTCATTTGGAAAAAGTAAATGCAAGCCCACAATCAACTTCCTGAAGTTAATTGACATGTTAACCTGTCGATTACAAATACATCAATCCACAAAAGAAAGTCAAGTACACATATCGCACCTTAATGATCATACAACTCACACACCTGATACAAACTACAATTAAAAGAAAAGGGGAAAACCAATAGCAAGACTTCTGCAGACGTATAAATAACTAGTTTAAGCCTACATAAAGAAGATATTTAGAAAAACAACATCAGTGAATAAATAAAAGCAAAACTGAAACCAAATGCTGCTGATGCAATATGAAGAATAAAAACCCCCATCAAAGGCTTATGCCCTGCGATCTATTTTCTTTAACTTGATTATCTCGAGTCTACTCCGCCTCGCTTTGGCAGCTAGTTTACCAGAATATGGTAATTTCAGTAGATTGAGCTCCTTTGCGCATGCCAGTACCCCTGGGATGGTACTGTCGTCGCGACCCATTTGTACTGCGGGCTCTCTTGGTTTGGTATTGGTCTCCAACCCCAGTGTAAGAGCACATGAGACCTCGGTTTCATCTACCATTGGCAAGGGTTGTTTCTCTTCATAACGCTCTGTACTACTACTAAAAGGAATCTTGTGGAACGGTTGATTGAGCGATGTATTACTTGAGAAACCAAGAGATGGATCTGAGGAGCTGGCAGTTGGATCGCACATTGTATAATTTTGCGTGCATGGGGTCCATGGAAATGGAACCCACATGTAATGCGCCATTACAGCGTGCATAGGCCAAAAAAGGTTGGTTGAAGAATCTAAAGACTGTTCAGTTTCTATCTGTTTAGCTCCCGGGTCTGCTTCGGATATGGATAACTGAGCTAGCTGTGAATGAATAAATAAATACAAATGTGGGTTAAACGGGCGAATGTTATATGCTTGCTTCTCTTAAAATAGCAAATGATATAAACTTTAATTAAAGAAACGTACAGCTGTGCGCATGGTAATCAGCAATATACAAGTGCAAAACAAAAATTGGCCACTAATGTTGGTAACATCCACAATCTCCTTTCCAAAATAGTTGCCAAGATAAATTGAGGATGATTAAGAAAAAAAAAAAAAAAAGAGAACATGATAGTGATACTCGACTTTTACTCAAGAACGAAACATAATTACACAAAATATCACAATTTTTGTTTTAAATAAAAAATTCAAATGTACAATCCAAATTATTAATGTTTTTTAATTAAATGAGCAATACATTACTATATAATTTAAATATATTTTAATGTTCATTTAATACTAGATTAAAAGGCCACAAAAATAAATAATACATATGATAGATTATTTTCATATATTTATATTTTGACATCTTAATGAATATCCAATGAACTCCTACATTTATAAAATTATAATATGGTAATTCATAGTGTCATCGAATGTTAAGAGTAGCGGAACCCCTAATTAATTCTACATGCAATTATATATGGATGGGTTGGTAATTAACTTCCAACACGTCACAAATATATATTTCTCAGATATAAAGAACTGTACCTGTTCCTTTAGTCTCCTGTTTGTCTCTTTGAGTGAGATAAATTCTCGCGTAATTATTGCCTTCTCCTATACATGATGTGCACGGCAATACAGTATATATTTTTTCTGAAAGAAATAAGACACGATCTGAAAAAAAAAATCTAATACATACCATCTTCATGTGTTGGTTTTCAGATGATAATGCAGCAACTTTTTGTGCAAGCTCCTCACGTAAAGCCTTACAAAATCAGAATATTCAATACAATTTCACATATATTAAATACACGTAAGGACAGTGTCACATAATGACAAAATAACATATATAGGTGGAAGTCAATAGTAGAGTTATTATAAGTTTTTTTATTAATTTAATATAGAAAAATAATATACTAATATATGCGATTTAAAAAAAGAATTGGCGACATTGCATCCTATTAATTCAATCCATGTAAATCAGCCACTGTAAATCTTTTCGTACTTGTCTCCTATGAATTGTTCGCCTGGCCGACTCTCTGTTGGCCAATATACGTCGCAATCTCTTTGCTTCTCTCTCTGCCTAAATTTGCAGAAATTAGATCAGCATGGCAAAGTAATCTATAAATTTAATGTTATATGTTATTAAGTTCATTTTTATATTTAAACAATGGTGCTTATATAATAATATAAAGGTTGTAGATGTTGTGTAACAGACCAGAACACATGTCCAATGCATATATAGCAAGCTGATCTTATTCATCTTATTCAGCTTGCAGAAAATCTAAAAATTGAACTAATCCGGATGTTAATTCAAGACTTAACCAAGGATTCTTTTGGATATATATAAAAGTTATATAAAAAACTGAGCTGGTACTGGTAGTAATATAAGCTAGCATAGTACTTAACAAAAAATTATTTAGCATATAAGAGGCATAGATCAAATTAAATAAAAGAGCTGATTTACCAGTACTCATATAAGTATTAGGAATCAAATTTCCAAAACGTAATCTAATCTGGCCTATTAATTATTTGCATATGTGCATTTTAACATTTCTAATTAGTTTTGGTTGGAATCTCATTTGCATCTCTATATGTACAGCTATATGTGGAAAAAAAAAATACGATGTGTAGGTCTGGAAACCCCTTAAAAAATGGGTGTATCTCAAATATATATCCCAATAATTACTTTGTTTAATTTGTATTGAAATTAAAGAGTCACTTGATTGTCTTAACCTATTAATTAGCTTAAATTCTACATTTTTTTTAATCATTGCTGTAAGCTAAAATTTTAGGTACCAATCGGAGTAAAAAAATAACACATGGACGTCTCCAGTTACTGATCACCAGATAGTAAGTTGTAAATGTAACATGTGAATATATATATATACCTGGGTCAAAATTTGTTTCCCTTTGCGACGAATCGAAGTTTGACTTGCAGAAGCGCCGAATTTATCCTGGTCTGTTTCATCTTGTGCTTTTCCTTTCTTGACACCTTCCACCACCTTAGCTTCACCTCCCTCCTCTCTCACCTCATTCTAAAACAAACAAATAATAAAACATCTATTTTATCAGAAAATATTGCCAAGTTTCTATCAAGTTCAATATACATACGTACATACTACAAACATACATACATACACGTGCATGCCAATGCGACGAGTATAATTGAAATGGTAAAAGAGAATGAACACAGAAAGCTAAAAGCGGTTTTATACGCATTGCGGATCGGGTTCCTTAGCAGCCAGATCCGTCAGCATCCGTGCCACATCAATCTCCGTCTCCACCATCCAACTTTCAGGTTTTAGATACTCCATTCATTAAAGGATGCAATACTAGAAAAGACTACAAGACTTTGTGTAGGGAAAGGCAAGGGATTGAAGTAGATTATTTTTATTTATTTATTATTTTTTCTGTAGAATTGAAGACTTGAAGTAGATTAATACTGGGAGTATATACAGGAGTAGAAACTAGAGACTAGAGAGGTAGGGCATTTTGTTCTTTTTTTTTTCTCGTGTGGAATGTAAAGCTCGTCCCATCGTCTACACGCAATGCCTTGAGACATGTGGTGCTTTCCCAGGGGTCTTGCAGCATGCAGCAAGTGTTAAACCCTAACCGCTCTGAGGTGTGGCATCAGATTTCATCGAAAAGTGAAACAAAATAAAGAAATGAATAAAAAAAATAATCTGTTCTGTGGGTCCCACAGAAGAGTACGTACCATTGGGCCGCATTTTGGGCCAATATATTGCGCATCGAAAGGAAACCTTGGCAATGTTCAGAATTGGTACCTATCATCCCTCATTTTTCCATCCACTCCATCCACAAGCTCTAAACAGGCTTATACTGCTATCATCCCTCATTTTTCCATCCACTCCATCCACAAGTTCTAAACAGGCTTATACTGGACCAGAGACTGGCCCAACAATTAGCCCAGTTATTTAAACATCCTCTTCCACTCCAACCCTAGCCGCAGCCTAGAGGTGATTTTGCACAGCATAGGCGACATGGGAGCGATTCTGCACGGCAGAGGCGATTCTCCGCCGATCGTCCTTCGCCACTCGGTCTCCTCCTCTCATGGCGATTTCTAGGGTTCCGATCCATGCTCTAGACCTCTAGTTACCATTCTTCTCGTCTTCTCTGCCACCGCTGAGGAGGCGACTGGAGATGCCATGGAGGATTCCAAGGTGCTCACGCTTGACGCGTCAAGCTTCGACGATGCCATCTCCAAACACCCTTTCACTGTCGTTGAGTTCTACGCACCTTGGTAATTTCACAAATCTGACTCTGGATGTTGAATTTTAGTACAAATTGTACTTGAGATTTAATCGATCTAGGTTTTAAGGTTATTTTTTTGAGTATTTTTCGACTTGGATTGTCCTTTCTGGCTAAGTTTTAAGATTTGAAAATTTTCTGGTACGCACCAGTACTGGCACGCACCAGCTCAAGTTTGCTGGTACTTAATACCTTGTATTTTATTCAGTTGCTTTTTGGTTTTGTTTTTTTTAGAATGTTCATTGTATTTTTTAGGTGAATCAGACTTACAATCACTCGTCAAAATGCTAAATTTTCTTTCCGATTTTTTGCACTTTGTTCTTAATGACTATTGAGTTTGTATTTGCCAAGTGATTGTGGGATAGCGCAAGGGTTTGAGCACTTGTATAACTTTTTCTATCAAGCTCCTATGAGATAAATTTTATGCAATGTTCCCTTCTGGACCAGCCAAAATCTTTCCATTTGTGTCCATCATATATTTTCTATTTGTTTCATTAACATCTCCCTTTTTGTTTCAGATCAAATATGCCCAAAATTAGACCTTACTGAGTAATTGGCAAAATTAGGTCTTAGTTTCCTGAATGGATTGTACCATTTTTTTTCACTTTTGCTAATGTCTAAATTTTTAGGGAACATTTGGTGTATTGCAAGAGGTACATGACAATCATGGAGATCCAATACAAGTTTACGAGGTGTTCAGAACATCCTAGACAAGAGTTATTAGTGAGGAATTATATTTTTGTAAAGGATTAGTTAGTCATCATATGTGTTCATTTTGTTTATTATAAATATTAATTATATTGTTATATGTGTTCATTTTGTATATTGAATATTGAATGTGTTCACTTTGTATATTGAATAATGAATGTGTTCACTTTGTTTATTGAAATGTTAACTATATTGTTATATGTGTTCATTTTGTATATTGTAAATGTTAACTAAGAAATCAAATTTCTCCTGCAACTAACTGAACAAATAAAATTTTTAGTTCAACCTTTGCCGTATTAAACTGAACACAAAAATACGAAAAATTTCATTTTAAGATGCAACTAACTGAACAAATAAAACTTTAAGTTCAACTTTTGTCGTATTAAACTGAACACAAAAATATGAAAATTCCATTTTCAGATGCAACTAACTGAACAAATAAAACTTTTAGTTCAACCTTTGCCGTATTAAACTGAACACAAAAATACGAAATTTTCATTTTCAGATGCAACTAACTGAACATTTACGACTTTTAATTCAACCCTTATGGTATTTAACTGTACAAATAAATCAGTACATTTGATGACGTCAGCATCCAGAATTTTCTGAAAAATTTCTGAAAAATTTTCGCTGACGTCAGCGAGTGCCTTGCTGACGTCAGCACGCGAAAAAATGAATCTGAAGTCCAGTCTAGCCTGTGGATGACGCTGGATGGGAAAAAGAGGGATTCTGTATGTCAGCCCTGATAAAAGTTTGACAAGAGAGCAAGTTCGGTACGACCTCAACGTGAGAGCCACAGGCTACCCGATGGGAGCAGCGTGTGAGCGCCGGATGTGTCCAGTTAAAAGGACCTAACAAACCGAAACATACTGTATTATCCGGAAGAGTAAATTATTATTCCTCAGGGTCTGAGCAGCCGACACGTGTACAGTTGTGGATCACTCCCGCCTTCTCTCACTTGATTTGGGTTGGTCTGGCAAAATCTGGCACTTTATTTATGTAGAGATCTCTCTTTCGGTTCCGTAAGAATTGAGATTAGCTGTATATACTTTTTTGGAGCTATCTATGACATAATTCATTTCTTTAAAACTTGTCAATAAGTTATATTACGTAAAAAAATATATATTATATATTAATCATAAATTTATTTGACAACAAATGGATTAATATATATAATATATTATTGGAAATTTGTGGATGTAACTGCCCAAAGGTTCTGACCTTAATTTGGTTAATTCTGGAAATGAATTGGAGTAGGGCATTTTGAATCCCGAATTTGGTGTATTATCCCTTTTCTTTGATAGTTAGTGGCTTGCAATAAGAATAGAAGAGTTTGGAGTGATGTAGCGAACTAGTAATTGTGGAAGTACTCTTGGGGAAAAAATCAATGGCTTACTATTTTAGTAGCTATAATAATAGTCATTTTAGTATGTCCATTAGTATAACAATACTCTCTTTAACCAATGTTAGCATTTTATGGCTTGCGTTGATCACCTGCTACGAACTTGTTTTAATTAAAAGGAAAGAACCAAAAGAAAATAGGGAAGTCTCGAAAGGGAGAAAATGAAAGGAAAGCCTTCCTGTCTTTACACCATAGCTGAGTCCAGAATAATCATGCAAGCTGGTACTGTGGTACATTCAGGTACCAGGGACAGGGTATGCTATCCTTAATTCTGAAGTTTGAAACTCTCTAATTTCCATCCATAATTTCTTTAATTTTCATTTTCAGTTGCTGATATAATTCTATGGAAGAAGCCACGGGTTTATCTTTTCTGACAATTTGCTCAGATGTTTGTGGTTGAATTTATCAGGGCTAATGCTGCTGCTTTACTAAACAAGCAAGCTATTAAGAACCCCATATTTTTGTGGTACCTTTTGGGCCAGAAAGGAACCCACTGGTTATCCTTTTATTTGCAGAAATTACCAAATTTCAGAAATAACAGATACTATTCCTAAAACTTTAGCAGAACTGCTGGTGCTTACAGTTAGCAACTGGGTTTTTACATAACTGAGTTTAAAAACAATTGTTGAGGTACCAAGAAATAGGCCTATAGTTTAAATAGGCCACAATGCACGGTCTGAATATGCTGAAGCTTTTGTAGACCTTGAGTTGCAAGCAAGGTTTTCTCTCATTTTTCATTTTTTCAGTTTTAAACCTCTTTATTGGGGCCTTGGGTTAGTTTTGGTGGGTGTTTCTTTTATGGGTGAGGATTAATCTGACAGTATCTCCCACTGCTCTCTTTATCATATGTATGCTTATACCAGTTTGGCCCTTGATATATGCAATTGTAAAAGTATGTCTTGTCCTACATATATCAATTATGGTACAGGTGCGTGTCAAATACATTTTACACAGAAGGTTCAACAAAATATGCACTAAAATTTTTTCATCTAAAATGCAGGTAGCATTATGGCTATAAGCCTAAAACACTGCCAGCCTTATAATAAGTATAAGGAGCGCGTGGATCGCTATGCCTGCATAGCTCACAAGCATTACAAAGTGGTGGACCAAAATGTGATCAGTAAACGACCTGGAAGCTTAAAAAAGGAAAAAGCTTCCTATTGACTTCACAAATAAACGAACGCAACCTTAACCATTTTCCTTTTTCTCATTGGGGGTATACTTGATGAGATTGTGAGTTGTAAATTTGGGTGCAATAAACATTTTTTAGTTCTATTTAGTTCCCAGTTCAAGTCTGGGAACAGAGATAATCCTCTGATTTATAGGCAACAGGCATTATGTACAAATCTCTCATTATTGTTGTTTTCGTTAGGAACAAGTCGGTGTTTAGTTGCTGTCAAAGTGCCAGTCCCATGCCATAAGTGGCTTTGTACCATACGATTTGGAATAAGAGTACCAACTCAAAATTTTCTGTAATTAGATACTTACAAAAGAGCTCAAGCTGATCATTTTAGCTGCAAGGGTAGATTAGAACATTAAAGCATTTTATTTGTAATCTACTTTCACTACAAATTGCTCAGAGACTCACAATACATGATACATATTTCTTCATAGCCAAACAACATAGGCTCAAGTTTCATAAAGGAAAAAGAAAACTAATCATTATCTTGCTATTTTATCGTGCAGTAATAGTCTCCAATCAAAACACAGAAACTGGTTGAAGTGGAAGTCACCTATTAAAGCAGTTCTTGTGCAGTCTCAAGCCATGTGTCATAAAGCTCATCAAGGAACAAAACAAAATGGACCTATAAGTAAACCAAAAAAGTTGTAATCACTGAACAAAAGTATAGTACCAGGGCTGACAATGGATTTAACTATCTAAATTAAAAACTGGGGCAATAATTTGGCTCCATTTTGCAATTTGAATGATCAACCAATATTCAAAATTCATTAGAGAACAATGAAAGTCGGCTCACCTCCTTTAAGCCATCTGAGAATTCTTTCACTGTAGAAATAGCTATTCTGGAAGCCTCCTTGTAAGGAAAGCTACAACATCATAGAATAAATAAACGAGTTACATCGACCATATCATAAGAAAGTCCATCAAAAACAATTTACTAACAGTTTTAAAATCTGAAGCTCAGTACCGGTAAACACCACATGATATAGCTGGAAAAGCAATATACTGAACATTGTTTTCTTTAGCAACCTTCAGGCTATTCCTGAAACGAACCGAATATCATTATTAATAAAATTCATTCAAAATTAAGACAAACAAATCAAATCTGATGGGACGAAACATTACTTGTAAGCATTTCGCAAGGAAACATCAGGATGCCTATCCATGTCATAAATGGGTCCCACAGTGTGTACCACATAAGCCACAGGAAGTCGAAAAGCTCTATTTGTAATAGATAATTTATTTAGTTAGAAAAGTAGGTAATTAATCAATATTGAAATTCAATCAAATTTAAACTTGAGCGTATAATCACTGACGGGGTAATTCTGGCCTCTCCAGTTGGGCATCTGACACCGGCTCTAACTTCTGGTACTTTCTTACATGCTTCAAGCAGTTGCGGTCCAGCAGCTCTATGTATGGCTAAAAAGGAAATTTTTTACATTACAATTCGAGTCATTAACAAGTCACATAAATAAATGATATCTGGTTTCCTGAAAGAACAGAATGTTAATTACCTCCATCTACACCTCCACCACCTAGCATTCTTTCATTAGCTGCATTTACCTAGATAATAATCAATCAGTTAGGATACTAAAAAAATAACATACAACAAACAAAATAATAATACTTCCAATATGGACAATTAGTTACTAGTTAGGTATCCAGCAAATATATATCAAAGGAATTGAACCGTTAATTAATCCTTTTTTTTTACTTTTCCTTCATCTCCTATCAAATAATAACTCCGGTTACAATCAATTAGGACCTCTAATTATATCAATTATTGTAGTAAATCATATTTCAATAGAGAAACTATGTAAATACAACATAGACAACGAACTTACAATGGCATCAGTGGATCCATCGACGGACCAGACAGTGATGTCCCCTTTCTGAAGCTTGAGCGCGCAGGAAGGGGACAACTGGAAGCTAGCGACCGGCGCAACGGAGGCGTGGCGAACCGAGTCCATGGAAGAACCGATCGGAGAGAAAAGATGGTTCTTCGGGAAGCTTCGGAAGGGAACTTGTACTTGTGTGGAGGGTCGGAGAAGGGGAAGGAGGAAACGAGCGCCGGATTTGGCGAGCAGTGAAGGGGAACTGCGCACGCTGCTGAGCATTTGATTTGATTTTGGTATGCGCACTGGAATCGTCTGGAACAGAACGGAATGGAATCGGCGTGCCAGTGTGCCACGCCACTTGACTTGAGATGTGTAATTAAAATATTGTTGAACAGACTTAAGTAACAAAAATCTACTAATATTTATATGTTTGTTCTTTTTAGCAATTTGTGAAATTTGTTGAATTTCTTTTTAGTAACAAAAATCTACTAATATTTATATTGTTGAATTATGAGACTGTGACTGTGAACCTGCTTACTTCCGGGACCAGTATCCTCTGCTCACCTTTTTAATGTGAGCACGGTGTCTACTTTCAATCCGAACCGTTCGATTTAATCACGACGGTTAGATTTTTTTTTCGGACCTATCAATCTGGTATTATTCACGGGACACCACCATTGATCGGACGGTTCGGATCTAAGATGAGCACCCTGCTCACCTTAAAAGTGAGCAGAGGATTTCATTTCTACTTCCGGCTTCCGCTCTCAAGGAAAATGAGAACTGTTGGGCCTAATTTGCACCGAAACTATATAGGCCCCTATGCGTAAATAGAGAAAAGTAGCAAAATCTTTTAGATCAACCATATTGTGTGTGTGAGAAAATCAGCTTGAGTCGAAAGCCACCGGTAACGGGCCTACAATGATGAATATTACAGTGACTTTACTGACAATAAAGAAATTTTCTTGACGATCAACAAAATTATAATATTTTTTTTTGAAATAAAGATATAATACCCCCATTATAATAATAATGATCGGCTATAATATTACTTCATTATTGTAATGATCTTATATCACTAAAAATGAAGTTTCCATTTATACCTTATTTACCCTCAAGTTTCATTCCAAAGATGCATTTCTTACTTCTTAACTAGGCTTAACTACTTACTCCCCATTGACTTCATATTTATTAATCTGTCATTTGTCAAGCAGAGCCCGCAAGAAAAATGAAAGTGAATAATCAATTTAGGCTACTTCGGATGGGCTGCCACCTGCCAGCTGCCTGCTCAATATCCACCGTCATTTTTTTTAATAATAAAAAATATAAATAAATAAACAAATCTAGTAAATTGAGAAAATATTTAATATTACTAGTAAATTCTGGCCAGACCCACCCCAGAGGCGCCGTTGGCTGCGGCGCCGCATGAGGCGCCGTTGGCCATGGCGCCTCCCAACCTTACTTTTGCACTACTCTAAATACAGCGTGAGTGAAGTCATTTTCACAACAAACTAAATCTATTAAACCACACTACACTACTAGTACCACAACACAATAATCCCGACGTAAAAAAAATGTTTTCGATCGAGATATTAGTTAATAGATCCATCCAATTTGATCCGACGACTATCAGACTATCTGGTAGCCGCGATACCACCTATGAAGCCATAAAAAATGAGATATATCAGAAATTAGGTACTAATGATAGGCAGTTTAGACTAAAGATGACGGGCCGTTATTATGGTGTAGTTAATGGCAGGCATGAAGAGATGCACGTTGATGTCAATTCTGAACATAATTGGTGCTTGTTTTATCAGGAGAATATCGTAGAGAGAAGAATGTGGAGTGTTTCGTTAATAGCAGATTTAATTCCCGCACATGAAGAACCGGCAAACGTGGCGCAGGTAACACCACAGCTTAATCTAGATCTTAATTTGTTTTCCGCTCAACAAGAGCAAGGTATGACACAACAAGAGCTAGGTAGCGGTTTTGTAGGAGATATATTTGGTAATACGTCATATGGTCAACCATATTATCTTCCTCAACAACCTAGCACATCGTACGATTGTTCTTCCGTTCCCCAGCAATGCAGCACCTCGTACCCTACCTATCCTCAACCACCCCCTCAATGGGGTTGTTCCCAAGGAAGCTATACTTCTGAACAAATTTATAATTTGGATGATCCCTTTCCAAATTCAAATCGTGGATTTTTTGGTAATTTTTTGGCAACTATTGAGCGCGGAAACAGTAGTATGGCTTCAGGCGGTGCATTTGAAGGCTACGATGAACGTAGTTTGAATCTCTCTCTTGGTACAAACCAATTGAGGGGCGAGGAGGCGGACGGGGGATACGGTGGAAGTGATGTGTTTGGTGACACACTGGCTAGGCTTCCGCAAATGTCACCGCAAATGTCACCGGTAGCTGAAGTCCACGGTTCTTACGCCGTTGATGAGGAGGGCGAGGCTGATGAAGAACTAGGCGGAGGAGACGACGATGAACAACTGGATTTGGGACCTGTTGTTCCTGACTGTGAGACTGGAGAAGAGTACAGTGAGCCCGAAGAGCTCTCTGAGGGACTTCCGCACCCAGATGGAGACTCAGAGACCGAGGGACGGAGGGACACATTATTAGTTGAGGAGCCCACAAGCTGGCAACATCCTTGTCCTGCGCTGAGTGATATTTCTGGTTTTAAAACAGTAGGCGCGAGCGAGCGACCAAAAAAAAACAACGAAGAAATATACGTGGGCAGAATTTTTAAATCAAAAGAGCACATGATTTGGGCGTTGTGCCATTGGGCCATCAGGAAAAACGTTGTGTTAAGAACAGACCATAGCAGTCAGTCAAAGTATGTTCTTCTATGTCTTGACCCGAAAGACAAGTGCAACTGGCGGCTATATGCTACTCATCAGTCGTTTTCGGACAGTTGGAGAATTGCAACTCTCCGTGGCCCGCATACATGCAAACGGCCCGCGGGGGAAAAAAAACACAATCAATTAACGGCTGATATGATCGCGTCCATTATTCGGGGTGATTTGAAAGAACGACTCGATATGAGCATTGATCAAATCGGTAGAATAGTGAAACATGTGTATCCCGGTATAAAACCAACGTACAACAAATGCTGGAGAGCTAAAGAAAAAGCCCTTGGACAATTATTCGGGACATGGGAGGACTCATACGCACTTCTCCCACGAATATTAAATCAGGTCGTGCGAACTAATTCCGGATCATTGTGCAGTTTTCTACTTGAGCCGCACGATGACCCTGCCAAAAGATACTTCAAATGTGCAGTATGGGCGTATGGGCCATGCATCCAAGCCGCAAAATATTTACGTCCGGTCATAAGTATTGATGCCGCATTTATGTCCGGTAGGTACCAAGGAAAATTGTTTGCTGCTTGCGGCTACGATGCGGAAAATCAACTTATCCCCTTAACATTTGCCATTGTAAAGAATGAGGAGGATTTGCCCACCTGGGGATGGTTTATGGCTTGGGTTCGGAAAAACGTACTAAAAGATACTGGGTACGACCGGTGGTGTGTAATCTCAGACATGCATAAGGGGATTAAGGCGGTATTTAATCGGCCCGACTTTCTTTCGTGCGAACGGGTAGGAGTAGCTGTGCATCGATTATGTATGCAACATGTCTGTGAGCGGTTGTACAAACATGCAGGCACAAGCACGAATAAATTGAAGGATACATTCAAGTTCAATATTGCGAAAAAGAAAAATCCCAGAAAATTTGAACAAAATATGCAAAAATTGTACGATGGGATCAGACCTGCTTACGATTACTTGGTGAAGGTGGGAAAAGAACCCAATCAGAATAACACCGCACAACACGCGTATCATAGATGGACCCAAGCATATGACGGAGGTCATCGCTGGGGAATAATGACAAGCAATGGGTCGGAATGCCTGAATAAAGTTTTCAAGTTGGAGAGAACATTACCAGTTGTAGCAATTGTGGAGGGAACTTGGTATAAATGTGCCTCATGGTTCGATAAGAGAAGACGAAAAGCACAAGCACGCTTGGACGCGGGTGAGCTTTTTCCAAAGAATATTGTTAAATTGATTGAAAAACGAGACAATAAAGCCGGTATGTTGAACATATTTTTAGTAATTATTTAAATTTTGTTCAAATTTTCAATTTACCAATATATTAACTGTCTCGCACCTTTTTGGACCCTGATCCTCGGAAGGGGAAATGACCGGATGCTCCCAAGGGGGAAAAAGATATTGCGGACGAGATACCCCTCGATCGTTTCAAAACTCAGACATCAGCGCCCACCTGAAAAGGGATGTGGGTGCTGAAGTGGTTTTGAACCTCTCGAGAGTTTGATTGTTTACTGCAGGTCCTTTTTTTCCAGTAGGCGCAAGCCCCTACTGTTAATTACCTCTGAACCAAGTCAAGAGCACCTCTAGATCGGGATAGTCAATGGATTAGGCATAACCACTAGCATTCTAGCATTTCACCAAAAGATACTAACATTAAAGAACGCGAACAAATAGTGACATAAATAGAGCGGATGATACAACCATGAGAGAATTAACATGATGCAAAACATGATGCAGAGGAATTTAATTTATATTTAGAGTTTCAAAATTTTTAGAGTTTGGTTCCGGGTGATTATCCATTAACCCATATTTAACCCTATTTTCATATATCTTTGACAATTTTTTGTTTTGTTCCCTTTAAACTGTACGCATTGTAAGCTCAAAGAGGACGGACATAGACATGTAAAGTTTCGGTATTCAGATCATATTAAAGCTTTAAATATTTTAAGACTTTAATTTATCAACGTTTTAAAACTTAGGTCTGTTTGTTGACATGTTAGAATCAAGGTTATCAGACGTTTCTGGAAACTCAGACATTAAGGCATATAGAGGTTCCGGTCCTTGAACGTGTGTCGATTCTGGTCAACTATTGACGTGTCGAATTTCTGGCCCTGTGACGTGCAAGAGTTAGGTTATGAAACGTTTTAAACTTCGGTATTAAGGCGTGTTTAGAAATTCTGGTCACTTTGGACATTTTAAACTTTGGTCTTCATATGTTCTAGAATTTACCAAATTCTGATTTTCAGACGTCTTTAAAGTTTGGTCCCTGGATTCTGGAAAGTTTATACATGATTATAGATTTTTTTTGTTTTTGGATTTACATTGTTTTCGGATTTAGGCCCGGGTCTTGAGTGTGGATTTTCTGGATCTGGATTTGGATTTCAGATTTGGATTTGGATTTTTGGATTTGATCTGAGCTTGGATTTTGGATTGGGTTTGAGTTTGGGTTTTGGATTTAGACTGGATTTGAGTTTGGGTTCTGGATTTGACTTGAGTTTGGATTTTGGATTTCGGAGTTGAGTTTGGATTTAAACTGGATTTGAGTTTGGGCTTTGAATTTAGACTGGATTTGAGTCTGGATTTTGAATTGGGTTTGAGTTTGGATTTTCGGATTCGACTGAATTTGGGTTTTGACGGGGTTTAGGTTTTGGATTTAGACTGGACTTGAGTTTGGATTTTATTTTATTGATTTTCTACAAGATTCGTCCTTGTCGATAATTGCCGTTTAGTTGTACCTGCTGTCCAGACATATCTGTCATTTTGAAGTACCTGCTGTCAAAGGGGTTCGTACCCTTACACTTTTATAAATTTTGACACAACTCAATTTTTTGAGTGTCTTGTGTTCACTAATTTGACCATTTTTTTTATGATTTTATTTTTAATTTCCTTTTGTTTGAGAATTTGGGTTTGGAGTGTTATAGAAAAATGTTCTTCATAGTTTTCTGGACATTTTGGTATTTTATGGGAATTTTCTGGACATTCTAGCTATTTTTAGAGCATTTTTGAAGTTTCTGGCTTGCTAGAAAATTCCTGATTGGCTGGGGAAATTTGCTGTTTCGTATTATACTCGTCAGAGATCCACTACAGCGACTGTGCCACAGAAGATCCGGAAGGGTCGAGTCGACTGAACCGTCTGGTCTATGTACGGAGGCTGTGGACCGGACGTGTCTGAGTTGAGCCCACCCCTGCCATGTGGCCCCCACCGTCAGTGTCACGGCCTTTGATGCACCGGTTCCTCCTAGGTTCCTTGAAGAACGCTGGGGAAGTATCTCGACCATCTGATCGCTGACTCGATCTGTCGGCGAGATAGGGTTTAGACTCTTCGTCTTCCTTCCTCGTTTACTCCGATCGCGAATTCGAAGGCGATTTCGAGTGAGAGAGAGAGAGAGAGAAAGAGAGAGAGAGATAGATGGGGCGACGATGGCCTCTCCACCCCATCTCTGTCGGATGCCAGGGGCTGTTCTTCTTCGTTGGCCGAGTATCGCTCACTCATGCATGGTGAAGTAGCATTTCCGATCACCAGGAATTCTCATCGAGTCTTCAAAGAACATAGATAAGTTGTTCTTATCTCTTTTGTTTCAGACTTTACAGTACCTTGCCTCAGTTCTCTGTTGTTGCTCCTTTTTAGGGTTTACTGGTAAGATATATATTTTTTTTTTTGGGCACTGTCTGGTCATGTAGCTTGGTTATATTTTCTCTCACAGTTTTCTCTGTCACTTGTTGTGATTTTTGGGTTCTATGCTTTGGATCTTATGTCGGCTTTGATTTATTGATATTTGGCACCTAATCAGACTTAGGGTTTCAGTTTTGGTATTGTTCTGTCTTACTGACATTTGGTGCCAGTTTAACTTGGTTTTTTTTTTGGTCCTAGTATGACTTGGGTTCACTGGCATTCAGTACCAGTTGGGTTTCGGGTTTCTGGTTCTGGCATTGGATATCTATTGTACTGACATTTTGGTACTGGTTGGGTATGGGTCTTTATTCTGGCATGACTTGAGTTCACTGGCATTTAGTACCAGTTGATTTTTGGTTTTGGTTCTGGGATAACTTTTAATGTGTGGTTTTATTGTACTTGCAGGGCTATGGTGCTTTAAGTTTAGATTCACTTGGGGGCCAGAGTCTGCTATCAGACTGTTTGACTGGTAAATTTGATTTAAAAGGGGTTTGACTTGAGGTTAGGGCGTTTTACTGACAAGGACTTTTGTTTTTAGTGTGAACATTGGCTCTGAGGGTCTGGTACTCTAACATTTATTTGTTGTTACTTGGGTGTTTATTTGCTGGTATTTGGGGCAGTATCTTGGTGGCATTTTGGCATTATTTTGGTATGTATTTGGCTTCTGAACTTTGAGGGATGCTGGGTCAGTATCTAGTTTCTTACCTGGGCTAGTATTTAGGGCATTGTTATGTGCTTTCTGGGTCATTTGTGGGGTGGTATTTGGTACTTGTTAGATGTTTTCTTTCTTGTTTGTATTTGGACAGTACTTGGACTGGGCATTTGTATACTTTCCTGGCACTTAGTTTAAGTATTTGGATATTGTCTTAGGGCATTTTTCTATTAGGTTTGGGTTATTTTTCTGGAAAGCTTGGGATTATGCATTTGGGTATTTAGTTGGAGAGTTTATTTGGATCTAGAACATGGTTGTTTGGGTTTCATTTGAGACATGGATCCATCTGAGGTGGTAGCTCCAGGCTAACACACCCTCTGACTTCACCCTACTCAAGCAACATACTGAGAACTGAAACAGGACCATGAGACAGCCAAAGTGGTTGCTCCAGGCAGACACACTGTTATATGACTATCCCATGGCCCATGAATACTGTAAAGTCTTCAATAGCCTCTGTCTCTTATTAGTCTTCAAATGCTCCATCTTCTACCTGCTGTCTTTTGAGCAATTTATGCAATTTATTTCACTTTAAAAATTTTTATCTCACTTTTATGTTGTTTTTGACTAATACTTTGTTACTTTGTAGTTGTAGACACACATGGACTTATGCCCTAGGAAGCAACCATACAGAAAGGTAAACACAGTTTGAGAATTCATTTTTTTTTAAAAACAGTTTGCATGTTTCTAATTTATATTTTTTTTACAACACAACTACATGAAGGCTATGAATTCAAAACATGAGATGCAAAGGAAAGGGAAGGAGAAAGAGAAGAAAAAGGAGATTGCACCAACAGAAACAAAGCATAGGGGTAAAACTATTCATTTCAAATCAAGTTTTATTTACAAGCTACTTTTATTACCTTTTTCTAACTTGGACTTGACTAACTCGACTAACTTCTATTTGTTTTTACAGAAAAACCTTTGAGAAAATAAAATGGCAGAGTTTTGGTGCTAAACTTCTGCTCTCCTCTCTTTGGTTGATGGGGAGCTGTTTATATAGCCCAAAGCTAGGGTTTCTTCTAGTCTTGGAGCTGACACTTGGCATTTAGTCGATCCTTTGATCTTTGATGAAGGGTGCAGATGCTGACTTGTTCCCCAATCTTCCTTTTCTGGAGTTAAGTCTCTCCTCCCTTTTCTACTTCATTTTACTTTGGGCCAGTGATGCTTTGACACTTGGCAGCTTGCTGTTTAAGTGGTAAGATAGCTGTTTCTACTATTTCTCACTTGATTTGCTGACCTGAAACTGTCATATGGGTCCCATGTGTCATCATTTTTATGTTTTAGAGGATACTTACCCTCTCTTTTTCCTTTTGTCAGATGGCTGGCTTGGAGAATGGGTTAGCTTTGGCGCCAAAGGAATCATGGGCCTTGATTTCTTTGTCCAGTCATCCATGATGTGATTAAGGGCTGAGATTGGCATAGGTAGGGGCATCTCCATAGCTGTTGTGCTTATCTTCTGGGCTCTAACAGCTGTAGATATCTCACTCTTCTCCATTTGCTTTATCAATCCTTTGTTTATGGATTTTTGACTGGAGGCTTCCTTTTGTTGGCAGGTATTTGTGCTTTATCTTCTCCATTTCATTTTTCTGGACTTGAGGCATTATTTGTGCTTAGCCAATGTGTTATGTGGCACATTGCTAGTGATTTAACTTGTGTTTGCTGCTTTGAGTAGCATTTATCCTTATCTGATATTTGCTAACTCCTTGTTTTGCTCCTCTGTATGACTGGTGGGGTCATATGTGAATATTGCACACTGAAGCTGATGATGTCATGCTTTCTTATGCATGGTTTTGGGGCCTTGTATGGCGCCTGTTGTGACATTGGGACAGATGTCATGTATCCAGGTTGGCCACATGATTTCCTTTGATGGCTTGGATGCACTCTTTGAACTTGGCTTTCTAAAGAGAGTTTGATTCTCTCCAGTAGCCATTTGTTGTTGGGTTGTTTGTGGTCTTGGATTTGCAGACTATGTGTATTGCTTTGAGACTTTGTGGCTTTCATGTGGCAATTTCTGTGCCATGACCATGTTGCCATTTGTTGGGTGCATCTCTGACAGTCATTTGGTTCCTGTCAGTGATGTGTTTGAGTTGGCACATGTCATTTTAGTGACATGTTGCACTCACATATGACCTGTCAGGCCATGTGATGGTAATTGAGAGGTGGTACTTGCATTTTTAGTCCCTCCCCCATTTCATGTGCATATCCCTAGCACATACTTGGCCTATGATGTCATTTGTTCATACTGAGGCCATTTTGTTGCTTCCCTCTGCCTTTGAGTGAGGTAAGCTCCATCTTTGGCTATCTGATTTTGTGCACATTTAATCTTTGATGCTATAGTCGATTTTATTTGCTGACTTATGCATTTCCTTCTGCAATAGGTTCTCAGGAGTGATGCCAGGGGCAAAGTTGGCATTGACTGCCTCATGGCCGCCTTTTGTGCATGGCATCTCTTGATCCCTTCTTTCTATTTCCTGATCTGCCCATGGGCCCACAGAATGACACGCATGGGAGGGTGCATCCCCTCAGATAAGGATCAACACTTACCCTTTCTATCATTTGTAGTTTTTTTTTTTGTGGCTGTGATCTTGTAATCACTTGTGCACTTGACATCTGTGCTGCTGTTTGAGAGGCACTACTGGGTCAATTTATGGTGACTTGTTCAATTGTGCTCTCTGTATTGCTTGTCACTTTGTTTATGGTGACATGTTTGCATATATGGCCTGTTGGGACTTTTTCTCATGTAATCTGTGTTATGGTTTTGTCTGGAAAAGCCATGGGGGCAATTCTGGAAATATATGTTCCTTGTGCATTGTTGTGGCTTGTTGTTATGCTCATGAATTCCCTAGGCCTGACATTTTGGGACTGATTTGCCCATGGGGACCATTGCATGACTCTTTATGACTTATACTGTCTTTGGGCAGGGGACAGTGGCCTGTGTGATGCTTTTCTCAACGAACTTGGTGAGGTTGAGATGTGGTAAGCTTACCACCCTGTCATTTGTACCACTGGTACAGGTCTATGCCTTCCTTTTCAGGTGTAGAGTGCAGAGAGAGAGTACTGGCCTCTCTTTAATGTTGCACTTATCCCAACTTTGCCATTCTTGCATTGGAGATGTCCATTTTAATGTTATAAAACCTGTTTCGGTAGGCATATAACACTTTTATAAACTTCCTTTGATTTATTTCGCTGGCATTGAGTGATTTTCTTTGCTTTGACCCAAAGAAACTCGAGCTTTGACTGTTCATGGAGCTCTCGGCCATGGCGATTGATGATGTCACCCTTTCTTCTCCTACCTGAGTCTAACTAGCCTCGTAGGACCGTTCCCAGAGCATCGTCAGACATCTCTCAGGTGATGTGCACCTTCCTTTTCCTTCAATTCACCTCATTTCTCTTGCTTTTGCTCTCGATTCAATACTCATGCCCACCTCGACTTGTGCTTTGCAGGGCTTTTCCATAGTCGAGCTTAGCATCGCTGAGGTCGTGAGGTCATCGCCTATCCGCTGGTGCCACTTGTTGGGGCTGAGACGGCGTGGAGCGACGGCGAGAGGCTGACCTACATCGGAGAAGACAAGCTCCCTCTGTAAGCCTTTCTTCTTTTTTTTTTCTTTCTCTTTGTTTCTGGACCAATCGGAGACTGACACCTGTCTTTCCTCTTGATTTTCAGAATTTGGACGCGAGTCGGACGTGAGTCGGGGTCGACTGTGTCGGAAGCGGAACGTGGTTGGGTCGAATCCAATTGACTCTGCCGACGGATCCGGATTTGTTTGGGCCGCGTCAAAGTTTGGCCGTTGCTGAGGTTGGGCTGCCTTACGTGTGGGCTTCCCTTTCTCCCTCTATTTTAATTTATTTTCTGGTTTGTATTCTGGGCTCCTGATTTCGGCCATTAGCCATTGATTTATTTCTTTGGGTCAGCCGTATGCTTGCATGTTTGTATACATGTATTTTGAGACATGTATTTGTATTCTATGTCTTGTATTTGTGGCTTATGTGACTTGCATGATTTGTAGATGTATAGTATTTGTGTTATGTCATTTCTTGCATTCGGATATACCTTGCATTGAACCCGAAATCTAGTATCCATTTTTTTGCTTTTAACTCGACTGTTTGCCCCACGATATGTATAGTTTGGAACCAAGCTGAGTCTTGAAACGGCTTGAATTTGCCTGCGCCCTTTAGGATCAACGGACCCCGTGTTATCACGCAAGCTCCTATCGCCTTCCTTACCCGTTAGGGCCAGCCCTTTAGACTCATTATCTGAAGTCTTTTGGGTTCTGAGCCGATACTTGGCATGTTGACTTGTCACAGAACCAAGTACCCCATTGGGTTTGGGTTAACAATAATTTCATAATTGTCAACGGCCGAAATTGAAGGCAAACATTAACGTATATTTTTTGGCAGCGGATAAGATGCATGTCGTCAACATTAACACGGACCATGGTGAGTTTGAGGTTCAAGTGGAACGAGATGAAGAAATTTGTGAAGGAGTTTACGGACCCTGGAAGTACACTTGTTATATCCATCCACCCCAACAAGAGGAAATACCAGCTGATTTGCCGAATCCGAAATGCACATGCGAATGTCAAAAACCACAGCTGACCGGCCTACCGTGCAGTCACGTTCTGGCGGTATGCCAGCATATGAGGTATGACCCGTACGATCTTATAGACGTACGGTACAGCACGAAATACCAACTTGATACTTGGTCAGGTCGTTTTCATTCGTACGGTGACCCTTCTGCATGGCCACGGTATACAGGAGCCACTATAGTTCCTGATCCAACAAAGATTAATCGTGGTAGGCGAAAGCACAGTCGGCGTCGTATGATTATGGACCGCATGGAGGGTAGGTCGGGCCCATCATCGCATCCCCAAGAGCCAGTGTCAATGGCGGATCTCCAGTCTGGTCGTCGCTTCGATGTCCCACCAAGCAGGCAGAATACAACAACAATTCCTATCCAAAGTCAGCGTACTGGAGCCGGATTTTCTAGAGATAGGATTCAATCTGCCCGACACTCAACAAGTTACGACCCCACCAGCGCACGTGCCGCATCGGGGAGTACCATGCAACCTTCAAGACATTCTGTTAGTGGTTATAGCCCGCCAAGAATCAACAGAGAACTAACCCAACAGAGTCGAGCCACGGATGATACATCTCATAGTGGAAGTCATAGAGGTAGTTTACAAACCTTTCTCAGATCAGCATTGTCGTTTGGAAGAAACAAGGGCAAGAAAAAATGAGCTATTGTAATGTTGTGTATTGTAGTGTATCGTATTGTAATGTATAATTAAAACGATGTATGTTTATATTGTATCGGATTAATACTTATATTAAATCATTTGTTGCCTATTTTGCCTATTTTTCATCTTTTCCCTGTTCCGACTAAGGTTCTGAAAATCGCACATATAGAAAGAACATCGCTCGATCTACACGAACATATTTTTTTCGAATTTTCTGGAATATTTTTTCCAACAGTTTTTCATAACCGAAAACTGAAGAAATCACACAGTCACACAAAAATCCATCATTTGTTGCCTACTTTGCCTATTTTTCATCTTTTCCCTGTTCCGACTTAGGTTCTGAAAATCGCACATATAGAAAGAACATCGCTCGATCTACACGAACATATTTTTTTCGAATTTTCTGGAATATTTTTTCCAACAGTTTTTCATAACCGAAAACTGAAGAAATCACACGAGTCACACAAAAATCCATCATTTGTTGCCTACTTTGCCTATTTTTCATCTTTTCCCTGTTCCGACTTAGGTTCTGAAAATCGCACATATAGAAAGAACATCGCTCGATCTACACGAACATATTTTTTTCGAATTTTCTGGAATATTTTTTCCAACAGTTTTTCATAACCGAAAACTGAAGAAATCACACAGTCACACAAAAATCCATCATTTGTTGCCTACTTTGCCTATTTTTCATCTTTTCCCTGTTCCGACTTAGGTTCTGAAAATCGCACATATAGAAAGAACATCGCTCGATCTACACGAACATATTTTTTTCGAATTTTCTGGAATATTTTTTCCAACAGTTTTTCATAACCGAAAACTGAAGAAATCACACGAGTCACACAAAAATCCATCATTTGTTGCCTACTTTGCCTATTTTTCATCTTTTCCCTGTTCCGACTTAGGTTCTGAAAATCGCACATATAGAAAGAACATCGCTCGATCTACACGAACATATTTTTTTCGAATTTTCTGGAATATTTTTTCCAACAGTTTTTCATACCCGAAAACTGAAGAAATCACACGAGTTACACAAAAATCCATCATTTGTTGCCTACTTTGTCTATTTTTCATCTTTTTCCTGTTCCGACTTAGGTTCTGAAAATCGCACATATAGAAAGAACATCGCTCGATCTACACGAACATATTTTTTTCGAATTTTTTGGAATATTTTTTCCAACAGTTTTTCATACCCGAAAACTTAAGAAATCACACCAACTACACAAAAATCCATCATTCGTTGCCTACTTTGCCTATTTTTCATTTTTTTCATGTTCCGATTTAGATTCTGAAAATTGCAGATATGAAAGAACATCGGTCCATCTACACAAAAATATTTTTTTCGTATTTTCTGAAATATTTTTTCCAATAGTTCTCCCCATAACCGAAAACTTAAGAAAAAAATAGTAAAAAAATAGTATTTCTCTATTTTTATTTCTCTAAATTTTTAGTTTAATGAGTACAATTGATTTTAAGTTACTCACTGTTCAAGAGTACACTGTAATTAATATCATCGTGATTAACAAAATGTAACACTGAAAAATTTTATTAATAATCATAATACAGTACAACACAATTCAAAATATAAGTTACAACATTTTATTATTTACTTAACTCAAAGTTACAATCTTTTAACTTGGAAAAAACACCTTCAGTGCACTTAATCCATCAATCCTAGCCGGTACTGTAACTTGGGAAAAACACCATTAGAAAAAATCATTGCTAACGGCCGCCTTCTTTTTCCAATTGAGATGACCCAATGGCTAAAGTGATGGGCGCTATATTATATATGTAGAGGACTAACTTTTCATCTGACTGGGACTCAGAAAAACACTAGTACAGATGTTAATAAATATAGCCCAGACGAGTACTCATGGTGGGACTGACTTTTCATCTGCGTACATTTCTTGAAATGGGACTGGGAAAAACGGATTCTGCACTACCCATATCTACCAGTAATGTACGCAGATGTCAATAAATATAGCCCGGATGAGTACTCATGGCGGGGCTAAACTGTCAGTCCCCGTCCTCTACTGATTACGACGGATTCCATAATAAAATTTTATATTTGTAGTTGGTGGAATATTAATAGCCATGAGGATTGTGTGCGACCCGGTATCACTAATTATTTGTGCCGCACACAACCCTTATGGCTATTGATTTCGCACCAACTAACATTTTGACTAATTTATTTTTTTGGCTATTTTTTTGGGAATTTTGGAATTTTTCTGGTATTTTGGCTAATTTTTTTTGGACGATTTTTTTTATATTTTTTTTTTCGGCTGAGATAGGAAAAAAGGGGGAGAGGTGTGAGGAAGGAGGGACCAGCGTCGCCCTTTTATAGTAGTGCAAAAGTAAGGTTGGGAGGCGCCATGGCCAACGGCGCCTCATGCGGCGCCGCAGCCAACGGCGCCTCTGGGGTGGGTCTGGCCAGAATTTACTAGTAATATTAAATATTTTCTCGATTTACTAGATTTGTTTATTTATTTATATTTTTTATTATTAAAAAAAATGACGGCAATATCCATTAGTATATTGGGCTGCGTGCTCAAATTTTCCCTTAGTATATTGGTGTACCAATTTGGAAGCACATATTTTCGTAAAATAAGTTCTCAATCAGGTTCTACAAAGATTCGACTTTATAAATTTGTACGACAAAAGATTGTGCCATTATATATAAATGCAGTTTCGACGACTAAAGTTGCATGTAACAAATGAAAGTCTGAAAATGATATTGTTGTCTATTGTTATTTGAGACATTATTTCTTTGATTTATTTTGGTCATGAGAAAAGCATTCAAGGATCGAAGTATCCATGCAAAAAGTATGTCGACTACATATTTTAGTACGAATATATAGAGAGAATAGGTCATACCCAAATGTATCAACTTCGCTTTTTTTTTTTTTTTTTTTTTTTTTTTAACTGATGTTGATACCCAAATGTATCTAAGAAAAACCAAAGTCTCTTCCTCTCTACATTAAAGTTGCTTATTTTTTTATATATTTTTATGTGACAAATTAAAATGCCTATCTTTTTAAGTGAACAAAACCTAAAATGTTGGAGGAAGTTGAAAACTAACACGAAAAGCCGTTTTATGTTTTTTACTTCTTAAAAAATTCAAACTGAAAGCATTTAGAAATAAAAGATAAATTTGCATGCATTAGCAAAACCAGAACAAACATTTACTTATGCTCTTCGACATCTTCAAGATAAATTTATCCAACAAAATCAACCGAAAATAGAAAAAGTCTGAATGCTTGTTTGATTTACTACTAGCAGTAATATATGAATCATATCGAAATGATGGATTTAAGCAAATAAAAATTAACACTGATAGCCTCAAAAGATATGAAATGATTGTAATATTCGAAAGAATATGTTTGAGTGTTAAGATATAAATTTTGATCTCACTTGTATAGATACTTATTTTTTCTTTTAAAAAAACTCTATATTTACTATTTGCTTATGAGAAGTAATGTTTGTCAATTGTGCGCTTAATCAATTTATATATTCAATGCAAACATTCAGGACGGATAAGGATCATTCTCAAGATTCATCATCCCCATCATTCCCCTGAGAATAACAGCCATTAATGAGGATAATACTCCATTAATAACAGAAAACGTGTGAATTTCATCATCCCAGCGCCTCGTCCCCATCCAGTGCTAGTTACTCCCTCCATCCCTCTGTTTCCCTCCCTCCCTCTCACCCAGCGCTAGTTAACTACGACAGTTAGGATTCCAACTGAACAATTACTCATATTAACTACAACAATTAGTATTCCAACTACAACAGTTAGTATTATTCATATTAACTAGGACATTTAGTATTACTAATTTTAACTACAACAATTAGTATTTCAACTAGAACAATTATTATTCGAATTACAACAATTACTTATATATTAACTACAATAATTGGTATTCAACAATTATTCATATTAACTACAACAGTTAGTATTCCAATAACAACAGCTATTATTTGAATTCAACAATTACTCATTTTAACTACAATAGTTATTATTCCAACTACAACATATATTGCTCTAAGAAAAAATTCTACTGCCCAAAGCATTTTCCATTGGGGATTGTCTTAAGCAATTCCGGCAAACATTATATAGGCAATTTAAATTTAAAATTATTATTAAGAAAAATTTTAAGAGAAAACTGATGTTGATTTTATTAAATAGTCTAAAATTACTAATACGAATTGAAAATAAATATAACTTTCATTTTATCATATTTATACGTTCTCAATAGATTATAAATTTTTGTTAACGTACAATAACTTTTCAATAAAAAACAATTGCATGTTGCTATATTTTGCTCGTTGCCTGAAATTAATGTAAAACGTGAAATAACTTTCAAAAGCTTTTGAAAGTTAATTTTTGTCTAGAAGAATTTCTTAGTCTTTCTTTTTTATAATTAATAATTCTAATTCTTTTCAAGAAAGAACTTATATCTTAGTCTTTCAAGAAAGAATTTGTTATAAAAAATAATTCTAATTTATTATATTAATTATAATTTTTTTCATTAAAGAATTTCTTAGTCTTTCTTTACTGTAAAAATTTGAATCTATCCCTCCCCTTAGGAGTGACAAAAAAACTTATGGTTTGCTTGAGTTAAATTCGACTTTTTTTTCGAAATCACTTATTAAATTTGAGCTCGTAGCTAATTCGACTCACACTCGTTTAACTCGAAAATAACTCAATATATAATTTTATTAACTATTTTATAATATTTAATACCTCATTTAATATGTAATATAATATATTTTCTTTTATTGCTTATAAATAAAAACTATTTTTGCTTTGAAAAACTTATTATATAATAAAAAATAGTACTTATACATAAAAATAATATAATTAATTATTTTTTATATAGAAAAGATAATAATTAATCTCTTGCAGGGTTCAATTGCAGCTCATGTTCGATTAAACTCAATTTAATTTCAAATCAAGCTTGAAGTAGGGTCGAATGGATTTAATTTCAAATCAAGCTTGAAGTAGGGTCAGCCCATTCGAGCTCGTTGTCAGCACTAATCTCCCTCAATTTTAAGATGGGAGGGAAAAAATTAAAAAATAAAAAAAAACCTAGGTATCCAGAAAACTAATCCAAACGAAGCAGAGTAACGTTTGCAGTTTATATCAGTCGACTATAGCAGTTGGATCGAACAATTTTAAAAATTAAAACCGCCAAAATTTTCACGATTTTATTTTGCACTGTAAGTTCACGACGAGACGGACCTAATTTCGAACGGCAACAACCGTGCAGGGTGCACAGATGCTAATCAGACCACACTGATATTGGACCGTTCCACCAGAGACGGACAGTCAAGATCTTTCTGACCTTTAGGCATGATCCTAATTCGTGAAATAAGGTAATTAAGACTTCCTGGGAGTAATTTGTCGTTACATAGGCCCAAACTTTTTTTGAATAAAAATGGGGGTCGTGCCCCGCATCTTTCCATTAAAAAAATGAATTTACATCGAGTTAGCCAGTGGCTAAAAAATGGAAAAATAAAAACAAATAAAAAATAAAAAGAAGAAAAACGATCCTTTGCTCCTCTGTATCAGCGATTGCCTGTAAGTTGTTGGGTTTGCCACTCAAGACTCAAGAAGGGTATCTTGTACCAGTAAGTTGGGTGATTGTTCAGAACCTCTAAAAATTCTTGAACACCTTTCTCTCCATATTATAAAACATAAAATTGCCATGATTTCTCTTTGCTCTTTTGGCTGGCTTGTGTCAAGGATAAAATCAGCATTTTTGGAGAAGGAAAGAGGCGAGAAAACTGTCGAGTGCGGTCTTGTCTTTTCCAAAGATTGTAAGAAGAAAGGGCATTCACTAAAGATGTGTGCGACTGTTTCTTCGTTGTGCAGGCACAAAACACATCTGTTGACCATTTGCCAGCCCCTCCTTTTGAGATTGTCAATTGTAGCTAACTTATTTTGTGTCATCTGCCAAGTGAATACCCTCATTCTCGGTGGTATGTTGAGTCTCCAAATTGGGAAGAGAGGGGAGTCTTGTTTGGGGTGGGCCATCTGCAACAAGTAAATTGACTTCACATAGAATGATCTTTTATCATTTGCACAGAAATGAAAGCTGTCAGAACTGCCCTGTGTGGAAAGGTTTAGGCCTGTAATGATATGCTGCAACCAAATCCATTGGTGTTGCGCTGAACCTGACATGTTGATTGCTGGTCTGAACAGTTCTTCATGATTGCAAAATTTTTGAGCGAACTGAGAAAGGGTTAGATTTACTTCCCAAGCAAAACTGTAAAAATCTTGAAGAGAAAATTTTAGTTGCCCGTATCCCCAATTGTGATGCCAGAAAAGGATCTTGCTACCGTCTCCTGGGGTAACTGTAGTTATTATGTTAACAACAGGTAAAATTTCAGAGAAAGCCCCTTTTAAAGGGCTGAAATTCGGCACCAAGGATAAACTATTATTTTGCAAAGCACTCGTCAGGGTGCGCCAATTATTGTTTTGATGTGATGTCCAGCACCAAATCCATTTAGCTAGTAAAGCTTTGTTCATCTCTTTTAGGCTAAGAACACCCAATCCTCCTTGTTTTTTGGGAGAGCAGATTTTGTCCCAAGAAATTAAGACAAGCTTCTTAGAAGATTCTGCTGCCCCATGCCAAAAGAAACGCATTCTAATCTTGTCAATTTCTTTAATTACCCAACTTGGTAAAAGAAAAGAAGACATGAAGTATACTGGAATAGCTGTAAGACACGCGTCGATCAGTACTAACCTTCCAGCTGAGGAAAGCAATGAGGCAGTCCATGATGTGAGCTTGTGTCTTATTTTTTCAATCAGAGGCAGGAAATCGTGTTTCTTCAGTCTTTCGTCAGACAGTGGCAGTCCTAGATACTTGATTGGAAAGTTAGCTGGTCTACAGCCCATTTCTTCTGCTAATTCTCGGACAAAGAAATCATCGGCTGAAGTAACAAGAAGGTCTGATTTTTCTCTGTTTAAAGCAAGATCCGAAATACACTGAAATGCCAAAAGCACCATTTTTAGGAACTGGACCTGTTGAAGGCAAGGTTTAAAGAAAATAATCGAATCGTCGGCATAAAAGAGTGCAGGCTGAACTTGTGGAAAAGGTAAAATTAATGCCCCTGATCTCACTAGGGAACGAAGCCACCTTGCTAGAAAGTCATACGCTAGAATGAAGAGATACGGTGAGATTGGGTCCCCTGCCGCACTCCTCGTTTTAGAGTGATGCTTTTTCCTGCTATTCCATTAACAATTACCCTTGAGCTACCCTGCAGCACACAATTGTAAATCCAGAAAATCCACCGAGCAGGGAAACCAACAGCAGAAAGAACTTTCTGAATAAAATTCCAGTTAAGTGTGTCAAAGGCTTTGTGCAAGTCTGCCTTAAAAACTCCTAGCTGAATTCTCTCCTTTTTTGTATAGTTAATCAATTGCTGTGCGTATAAAAAATTCTCCGAAATGTTTCTACCCGGATGAAGCCCGATTGAGAACAGTCCACCAGTGAGTCGATGTATGGAATGAAACGATTTGCTAGGATTTTTGAAAGAATTCTTTGCATTGAGTGTATAACACTGATAGGTCGGTAGACATAGGCCCAAACTTGGATACGAGGGATTGACCATTCCAAATTAAATGGTCTTGCTTTCAATCTGTTATCGTCAAATAATAGGCTTTATACCAAGAAGTTTTATAGAAAACTTGTGTGGTACTTACAATTCTTACAATTAGAGAGAAATATAATTTGCAAGCTCTAATTAAATTATAATAATACCAATATCAATTTTCTTGCACGCATCAAATCATGAACTGCTAAAACATTCATGATCAAACCAAACTGACATACTTCCAATCTATGTACCAATTTAGAATCACAAATTTCCCTCTCATCGAACCCCCTTTTATTGGGCCTCTGCGGGTGCTATTTTAGCCACCTCAGCAGAGAATCAGCCCAGAATTCCACACTCAACACATGCCCAGAAACCAAGACCTCATAAAATATTTCCCCCTTTTTATTTGAAAAATACTAAAATTGGCCACCCTGGAATGTCTGGCCGAACTGCCAACCGGCTGGTGCGACATTGTTACATGCGACCATGCGTCCATCACTGGCGGTGACCTGGAAGGAGAGGCCTTGGCCGTTGAGGTAAGAGTTGCTCTGCCAGTTCTGACCCCAATTGCGCGACATTGCTTGCCACGCGGTCCTTGATCCTTTGATCGAGACCGAATGCACATCACCAGCACCACCTACATTGGTGATGAGCACTAAGTTGAAGTAGGAGTGGCCGTTGATTGTGAATCTTATTCCTCCTTTCTTCATGCATGGCACCCTGCAAATTTTATAAATTATTTATTAAATAATCATGTATCTATTGTAAAAATAAATAAATAAATAAACTTAAAAGTTCTCCAGCGATGTACAACCAATGACCTTTTATGTAAACGCATTCAGTTTTTTTTTTTTTTTTTTTTTTTTTTTTTGAAGAAAGAACGCATTCAGTTTTTATTACAATACTATATGAATACGCTTCCCAGTATAAGTTCAGTCATATACTTCAGTAATTACTATTACATAATAAATTTATTTGCAATTACTTTTCCAATTGAACCGTTAAATTTTACTAGCCTCGTGATAAATCATTTAATTTCTAGCTAGGCTTGGTACTATGATCACCTTCTAATAAACAGATGCTAGCTCTATATATCAACTTTCTGTCTATTAATTACATGCATGTTCTATGCTGCCCCTATAGTATATACGTTACAAAACGTAATTAAAATTTCCATGTGATTATTTCAAAAGATGTACAAACAAAGATGCTCAATTGTACCTTCTGAATGAAACAGGCACAATGCCGGCCCTGTATTGTGCGATTTGTAAAAAGGCAGGCTCGGCCAGGTCGAAGTGTTGACGGGGAGGGTTGCACCACCCACCATTGTCGCTTGGCAGTGCATAGTTTGGCGGGCAGAAATTGGTCGCTGTCACAGTAATTGTACCCGGCAGGCACCACTTCCCATCATCAGTACACCTCATTTCATAACAAGCACCGCATGTCAGCCCGTTGTTAAACAATGCGGTACTGAGTGCTGCGGTATTGGTCCCATATCCTTGGCTGTATAAATTCCCATACCCACAAGCCCCTCCTGTAAATGTTTAAAAAATAAAAGGAAATAAGTATTACAATAATCTGGGGATGGATAATTATCTAATATGACTGATTCAATTCTGATCAAACAAGTTTACTAACCCATAGTTCCAGATGCATCAGAGCCACCATAGAATGTCGCATGTGCATTCTGCCAACCGCCATAGCCAGCACTTGCTCCTGGTAAATTGAACAAAAAGGAAGAGATGCAAAAGAGGAAGACAAAGGAAAAGAGACACTTTGCAACAGCCATTGTGTTAGGAGAGAACTCACTGGTTGTAAGTGTTCAGACTAGGCTTTGTGAGTAGTAAGTGATTGGGGTTTGTTGATGCTCTGGCCAAGTGAGTAAGAGGGTCTATATATAGTTATACACCAAAAGGAGGTTTCACATGTGTGGGGCTGGGGGTTTGGTTTGTTTCGGTTAATTTATTTACCTTGTAAATTTTTTCATGGGCTAATTTTGTAGAGAGAGAATTAAGGATGGTTCAGGCTTGGGAGTTAGGCCCATCAAAAAGCAAAGAAATTATTTAAAAAATAAAAATAAAAATCTAAAACTGATTGCTGCGGTTATGGAATCAAGCGCACATGCAGTTGTTCCTGTTCTGGTTCAAGTACCAACCCGCCTCTAGCCTAATTGGACCACTGCACACCCATATGCTACCCAGTCCCCATTACTGCCCAAAATGTTTTGCACTAATAAGTATTTTTCATGTGGTTCTTGTGTACATTTCAGTTAGAGTAAACACGATTTAGCTGAAATAAATATTTAAAACGGTTTAGGTTAAATACATATTGAAAGAATAGGAGACGTTCATCAATTTCATAACTAGCACGCATTTTAGTAAGTATTTTTCAATAAATGTCTTGTATTCCATATTAGTCTTTTATTTTTTTTAAAAGAACGCCATTTTACCAGAATGAAAATAGATTATCGAAAGCTAATATACATGTTCAATTTAAATAATAAAAACCCATCTACAGCCTTTATTTTAAATGTCAATAGTATTGAAAAAATATCAAATAAGTGAAGGAATTGTAAATGTTGGATACACACTGAAAATATCACATGCCCAAAGCCTGGCATCATGCCTTGAAGGGATGTTGACCACAAAAAATAAAAACATAAAAAGGATTATTCAATATAAATAGTTAAATACTCAAGACTGGATCTCATTGTAAACTTGCAAAGTTTTGGTTCGGCCCCTCTGTATCTCTCCTGTGTCTCTTTCCCCTTAATGCCATGGTCTAATTCAGGCCAGAAATGGGTGGGTATAGTGGAAGCACTGTCTCTATATCCGGTTTTAGATACCCAAGTGCAAGTGGGTCAGATCATCATGTGATGTTGGCGGTGTAGTCTCTGGAACACACTGTTGATATGTTTCCCTTTTTTTCTTTTCTTTTCGTATTAATTGAACCCTTAAAGACATTCACTGTATTGTTTATGCTTTTTTTCTGAAACATGTTGATATGGTAGTTTTTCTAGGGAAGAGTTCGGTCAAAGTTTGACTTGGTTCTGGCTTTGCCTTTGTTTGTTCAGTAATCAGTACTCCAATTTCAATGTAAGCAATAATAAACTTTAGTTATTTACAATAACCATACTTTTTTTTAAAAAAAAAAAAAGAAACAAGAGATGAAATAAAATATATGCAAGGAATTAAATTTATCAACTGACAAACCAAATTCAGTGATTGGTGCTCGCGCTGTATATTAAAATTAGAAATACCTGCAAATGTTTTTTTTAAGTTGCATTTATTATGTTGAAATTAAAAGATCAATTATTTTTTTGGTGGGGGCTCATAACTGGCTTATTAATGCATAATTAATAAATATTTGCCAGGCATGAATTGCATGAGGAATGGGAGATGGCAATGTTAACTATAAACGGACAGGATTTTGAATGAGCACATTAACTGCAACAATAAAACCACGATATTGTGCACTGACATATCATTTATTTTTATTTATTGGCAACCTTTTTATCCATTTATGATTAACTTTCGCATGTCCATATATATGTCGGGGTCAAATCATTATGACTTCAGCCGTAACAATTTTTATTCTCTGTTATAGCTTTATAAGATAAAATTTGTTACTGGAGTACATAGTGCGTTTTAAATAGATTTATTTATGCTACTCAGGATAAAAACTTAGTAACAAATTTTCTGAATGATATTATTATCATATCGATATTATTTCCTTCAGCATTTTTAAACAATTAAATAACTCTTTGTAAAGATTAACATACTAAAATTGTTTTTATTATAATTAACTTAGTTGGTTTATTGTAAATATTTATTTTATTTAAAACGAACTTAGAAGAAATTTAGAAAAATCTTGGAAGTCAACTAAATTATATCTGAACTCTAATTTTAGATTAGCAAATAATGTACACCAAAGCGGTTTCACAAGTTTCTTACTCAGACTCAGAAAATAATTATCTTTTTTTTTTTTGCATATGGAAAATAAATATCTTTGGTTGAGAGAATCCGCCGACTATAAAATTGCAAGGAAAAAGAAGAGAGCGTGTCGCAAAATCATTGGCACACCGATGGGGCTGCTTTTTGACGATGGTCCCTACGACACCGAATAGTGATCAGATCAGTTGGCAGTTAAGAGCAGCCTTTCAGGATTAAATATTAAAACAGATCTTCTGCTTTCGTTTCTGTGTAGTGTAATCTAGAGCAGAAGACTTACAGGTTTGCTCCAATATCATCAAAACATATTTTTTTAAAAGTACCAAAAATAAATAAATAAAAGGTTTTGGCGGGTCAGCTGACTTCCAACTGCAACATATGCAGCACTGGGAGTGCACTGCTCATGAATGCACCCACTTGGCCACTTCATAGATTTGTTTAGAATAATTTTTATTTTAAAAGAGCTTTCTGAAATTTTTTTTTTTAAAATTACCCTTTATTTTAGTTCATATCTCACCATATTCACTATCACATTGCATAAAACTTAGAGCTAGCAGAAAAAAGCAACAAAAATATTTATCTCTTGTATCGAAATAAAAAGTAAGAAAAAAAAAAAGAGCTTCGATTTACATTGCAAATCATTAAATTCAACCTTACAAAATCAAGACCTGATTAATGATCCCATTTTGTTACTTCTTTTAATCCGATCTGGCAATCTCCCATGTAACAGTAACTGTAATGGAATATATGAGTGCACATGCATAATTGGCATGATCTCCTAATGAGTCACTAATCAAATCATTGCCACGTAGTAGTCTAGTAGACTAGTAGCTTCTATTACTGTATGTTAAGCAGTCGGTGTATTCTTTTTAATTTTCAGAGTATAGCGTACTACAATATTAAACTCAGAAACACATGTTAAGGATTGCTAACCATGTCCTCTGCGAAATGCTTTGATGATTAATTTTCTCCAATGGTCGGTTCGCATTTCTCTTTTTTTTTTTATTAGTATCGCCGTCAGAAGTAAAGTTCCATTTATGCGTCTTTTCAAAATTACAGTAAAAAAAAAATGATGCATGTAAAATATCTATTTATTCCAAAAAAAGTATCTTTTTTTCACCAAGGAAGATGCATGTAAAGTCTCCTTGAAAATCCATTAAAAAATTGATCGAATGTGTGCTGATTTATTTAATTTTTTAATCCAGGCTATAAAAATCATAACGTTCTTTATTTCATTTGGAATGAAAATATATAAAGTTTTTAGTCGTCAAATACGATATATAAGAATTGATGGCGGGAGTTTCTTTTTTATTTTTAAGCGAGTTAATGTATTTAGTTAAGTACGTGCTTACATATGTTGAGGAATAGTAGCCAAAATACCAATTAGGTATACATGGAGATACAATTACAAGGAAAGAGAAAAATAAAAAAAAAAGTGAAAATTATATAGAAAGATGTGAATGTGATATATCCAACTCAGAGTAAATTTTTTCGGAAGTCCTTAAACTTTGTATGTAATCCAATTTTAGTCACTAAAATTTAATTTGTCCTTCCACAGCCACTAAAGTTTCAAGTTGTCCAATTTTAGTCCTTTATTATGATTTCGTTCAACTCCGTTCAATTTAAGCGATTGAGGTGTAAAAAGGGGCGATCTGAATCAATATTTACACATCTATGTGGGCCCAGTCTTCAAAAAATCAAGAATATTGTTCTTTCTCTCTCAATCAGTCTTCTCCTTTCGCTCAATCTTTTTTCCTCTTGAAGCAACCTTGAGGCCCACCGCCTCGTCTCCTTCATCTCCGTCACCTCCGCTGCTAAGATTCTCCTCCTCCTCCACCACCCGGCTCCTACTTCCCAACTCTCCGCCTTCATTCCCTCATCTCTCCCTCTCATTCAATCTCCATTCACTTAGTTGTCTCATGAAACCAGCATTAGGAGCAACAAGCTATCTTTTGGTAGAACTGATCTAATCTCAAACAGAAAGGTCAGGTTCGCTTACAACATTTCATTAGAGAGGAGTTGAAACTCATTGTCCTGGGTTTCACGATTTTATCATTGTGGTGATAAATCTGCCTCCTATAGTATTTTGCTTGTTATATGTAATTCTTTTTTAAATACAATGCGCAGGTCGTAGGGACTTTCTTCATAATACTTATTCAAATCAACAACAAATTAGTAAGATCTATAACTCAAACCTATAGCATATTAGTATTCATTTTTAATTATTTTTAACAAAGTAACAAGCGTACCAGTCAGCATTACTATTAGCTTAATACTTATATTTTAAAAAATAACATATTAACATATATAAAATCTGATGAGCGAAAGGATTAAAATTTAAAGACTTATAATTTGTCCAAATTTTTATGTTTTATCACTTAACAGCAACTCAAAGGACTCAAAAAAGGAGCTTAATAACAATTGTACAAATAATTGAAGTGCTCGTTATGCAAACAAATAATTGAAAGTCCACGTTATACATGTAACAATAGTTGACTGTAAAGTATCTAACATATGAAAAGTTCAATGAGGAGGAGGGATTGGAGGAGAGGGAGGCGGAGGAGGGAGGAGAGGAGAGCGGAAATGAGTTTTGCAGGGGAGGAGGTGATGGAGACTGAAGAGGGATCATAGAAGAAAGCAGAAGGCTCTCATTAGCGGAGGTGGCAAAGATGGAAGAGATGAGGCGGTGGGCTTCAAGAGTTGAGAAAATTGAGAAAGGGGAGACGGAGACCGATTGAGAGAGAAGGCATAGTAATTTGTATTTTTTTTCAAGATTGGGCCCACATTAAGTATAATTTGATTTAGAACGTCATATTTTAACCTCAATTGGTTAAATTGAACGGAGTCAAACAAAATCACAGCAAAGGGACTAAAATCAGACAATTTGAAACTTTAGTGGCCATGGAAAGATAAATTAAACTTCAGTGACTAAAATTGGATTACATATAAAGTTCAAGGACTTTCCAAAAAATTTACTATATCGAACTTACTAAGACCTAGTTGCGAGTTGCGACCTAGTGTTCATCAAAAAAAAGTTGCGACCTAGTATATCGTACTACGTAGGGGACCTTCCTATATTGCGACTGTTCAAAGTAAATTCTGAATTTTCTTCTTTCTTTGAACGATGAATTGTCTTTTGGATGAAGATCGTTGTTGTTTATACTTTATAATAATACAAAATAAAATCGAAAACGTCGAAAAGTGAAAAGAAAAACTGAACAAGAAAATTTGTAGATAAGTAATTGTAAAATTTTACAAGTAGAAAAATTCGTAGATAGTATCTACAAACTATGTTATTAATTTGTGGACGATATTTTTTAACCCACTCGCGTTGTTTTACACAAAGCTGTATATGTCCGTCGGGCACAATATTTGTGAATTTTTTTTTTGAAGGTTAATATTTGTGAAAATTATATTGTTTAAAACTTTTACATTTCGCGGTTGGTTTAAGAAGGAAAAAATGAAATTAAGTCTATCTAACGATTACTTTTCTTATATTATATTGATATTGAAATTTGCCATTTTTTTAGGTGGAGATAAGAACACACGCTCCAATAATGTACAGTGTTGAAGGATCACGCGAGAGGTCTAAATTTCAGGACCGATTGCCACATGCAAATATGCAATAAACTTGATAGTATGTAACTATGTATGTTGCAAATTTACCCTGAGAATATAAAAAAGTAAAAGGAGAGCGTATCATTGTCGGTGACTCTTGTTCTTTTACTAAATTATATATTACATCGTCGAAGGAATCTCATAATTTAGGTTTTAGATTATAAAATTACAGATACATATACACGTCAATTATTAGGTTAATTTCGCCTAGAAGTCAGAGTTAGGATATTTTTAAATGCTGAATTGTTAATCCATGATTGAGTTGTTGTATCTTTTCGTTTCGAACTAGACCCTTCTAAAACATAATCATGCATGCATGGTTTAATCTTATACAAGAAAGAAGTTTAGGTTCTCATATAAAATTGTAAACGCGACAAATAAATAACGAAATGATCGGCTGATAGGTACCAAATGATTTTGTATCGATGGCACCGAAATTTTAAATTGTCTTTCTAATTCTAATATTGTTATTTTACGTGAATAAGAAAATTAGGAATGATTTTTAGAAAAATAGAGTTGCAAAGATATGCTATATATTATGCAATAAATTTTATCCTTTCTTCCGAACAAAATTTTTCAAATATGGCTTTGAGGTGGACTTTCGATTAAAACAAAATTAAATACAGAACAATAATATGATGCGAAGATTCCAGAATTCCATTTTAGAGTTTGCTTTGCTTTTTTCTTTTTTTTTTTTTTCTTTTTTTGACAACAACAGTTGCTCTGTAATTGACCAACATACATGATACATTAGCATGTTTGGATGTGGAGTGAATAATGTGAATAATGAATAAGCTCTATTCATATGAAATCAAACAATAAAAGAATAATGAATTTGGCCTTATTCAATTTATTCATATTCTAACAAAAACCTAGAATATGAATAAACCCAAATTCCTTACTCTTATTCATATTACTTTTTCCCGAGAGAGTCTGAATGCAACCAAAAATATTTCATAATAATAATAACAACAACAACAACAACGATAATAATATATAAAGAGAAAGCATTCAACCTTTTTCGTTACGTCACATTAATAATCCGTTCTCCTATTTTTCTTGCCTGAATGGCTTTGTTTCGTACTTTTTCTTTCTCGGTTAAATGGAATGTATATTTGATATTCTAGGGAATAATAACTCTTAAAACAACTCAATTTATTGTAATTGCATGATTTACTACATATTCAATCACATTATTTGTAATTATATGTCTTTAATTATATCTATTTTTTTCGAATAAAAACACTTATAAAAAAAATTGTTTTAGAAAATTCAAATTTATCATCAACATATATTTTTTTCCATGAAGTTCAAATTCTAAAATATAATTCTTTTGTAAAACAAAATACAGTAGCTCATGGTGTGCAGAATAAGTTCATTAAAAGGCTAACTATTTTTAAGTTCGTATTTTTAAGTATGATTTGGCATATGACCGCTTTCTTTCTGTCCCAAAAAACTTCCATCTTTTTAAATCTCAATAAAAGGTGGCAAGAGGAAAAGAGGCCCACCATGTGAGCGGTCACATGGGAAGTCCGGACTTGCGTCCGTAATTTGCTATTCTTTTTGGAAGTTTGCAAAGTTGCGACTTGCAATCAATTAATGGAATATGATGCAAAGTGAACAGATGATAGGGGGTTAAGCCGTTAAGGGGTGGGATTATTTAGAAGAAATTAAATTCAGAAGTCCAAGTCAGTGAGTGTGCATTTTTATATGTTTGAATACCGAGTTTGGAAATTCAGGATTGTTGACAATTGTGAAAATATATATTAACTGCTCGTTTTGGTGGATGTCTATAGCTATTTTTAGTTGAAATAAGTACCTATTCATTTAATTCAAACAAATGCGACTTTTAAAATAAATAAATGGGTATTTTACTAAAAATCTAGTGTATGGAAAACTAAGTGAAGTTTTATTTAGGCATAAATCTCGGAAATATATATAATTATATAATTATATAAGTAAATATACTTATATTCTCATCCGGAAAGAAAAAGGGGACCATCAAACAAATCTGATTTGTAGTACAATTTGGTGTCCCCGGACATTTAAAACTTATTATTTTATAGTGATTTAAAATACCTATTGAAGTCATGTAGACGTAATAAGTTTGTCTTTTATTTGTGTCTTTTTGTTCCTGTTCTTTTATCACTTCGGAATTCATTTAAACTATTAGCAATATGCCCGTATCATTCATGACCTTTAGTAATTCTGTTACTTAAAAAAATAACTACAAACCAAGGATATATGCTATCATCCACCGCTATACATGCACATTCTTGCAACTACTGCCACATGCTATCCATCCCTCTAAATGATGTTTTTTTTTTTTTTCGATTGAACTCTAAATGCTGTTAAATGGATACAATCGAGAGAAAATTAATATTGAATGTCAATCGGAATTTTGATCTCATTAATCCCAGTTATGATCCAACAAAATTGCAAGCCAGATTATGTATACAAATTTGACATATTTTTAGATGTCAATTATAATTAACGACGAAGTCTATTTGCTACTATACAAGTGAGTTGAGTACATCCCCACTATCAATTTAAACAAGAATGCTCGTAGGAATATTAGGCTTTATACATAAAAAAGTAATTATTTATCGACATCTTAATCGTGAACTTTTTTTTTTTTAAAAAAAAAGTAAATTGTTAACCTACATATGATCGTGTCTCGAGAAAAGAGCTAAATTAATGAAATAAAAAAAAGATTCACAATCATGTTGTGTAGAAAACCAAGCTCCTACATTTAAAATAATTTCTTCAAATGAGAATATAAAATCATGATAATTGTTTCCGGTCCAAATATATATATTTCTCTGAAGAGAGAGGAAAAAAGAAAAGAAGAAAAAGTAACTAGGTGGAGAGCATACCTTCTTCCTCCAATGTGTTATCATAGAATAACTCAACTATCATTGCCTATATGATTCATGAATCACGAGTTCAAATAATTTGGACAAAGGTACTACCAAGGTACATTGCATTCATATTTTCTGCACTGACAACCTCAATTAATTGAGTTGTTTCTAAAGACTATTTTTTCCCAAAGTAGGTCGTCATTTTAATATAAGGAAACGCTTGATTTTTTAAGCAAAACATGAGATTTGTGTGAAAGAAAAAAAAATGTGCGCCTCTCTGAAATTCTATATATAAATATATAAAATCAAAGATACAAATCGCACAAATTGACCATGAGGGATATGCTCGAATGTTCTCCTCTCTCTCGATGCAGAAATTTGTACCACTTAATTATCTAAATATCTCAAAAACATCCTAAAAGATCAAGGATCGGAGAAAACGAGGACCTATCTACTGTAGAGTTCCAATATTCCATTTGAATCAATCACACATCAGAAATCTATTCATGCACACGAAACAATGTCCCAATTCAGCATTTCCCAAAGAGGAATCGCCACAGGCATGTGGGGTCACGGACCATGGACTCATCTCCACCGTTAGCAACCCAATCAAACGAGTCTAGGTGCATGGTGGACCCGGATTTGAGTCCAAGGAGGCCAACTTGGTCTTCTTAGGCTATGTCAGAGTGAGATAGATGGTGGTGGTGCACTTGTGCTGGTTAGGGTGTTAGGGACAAGTGCATGTGTGTGGTCTGATCTCCTCTTTGGTCTTGATATTTTATTTGACCCGCCTTTTCCTATCCTTCCATGTGCTTCCTCCGACCAAGATTGATCCTCCCTTTTGTTCTTTCATAAATACTATTAGTAGCATTTCAGAGCCTTTTTACCTTTCTAGAATGTTTTTGCCAATAAAAAAACACATTTCCTCACTTCTTTTTGGTACAGTATGTTGCTAAACCTTTCTTTTTAAAAAATATAACATTTTATACGAGTATAATTGACTTTACAACCCTTGTTTCAGCTTCACATTTTTCATTTAGACCTTTCCTTTAATGAGTAGAGGGTTCCTGCTCCAACTTTACATAATTCTATCTAAAAGAGATCAGAATCCGCACGCTAAGGTTATCGTTCCAACACCTTGCCACCAATAGACATTTATTTCAACCTACCATTCGAAGTTTTACTTATTTATTTTCTCCAATTCAGTATGAATCTGGTTTGAGTTTGTTTGATCCTCAAATAGCCAAGAATACCATCAATAATCCAGACCAGTCTCCTGGTCTTGGATAGAGCTTGACCAGAAAAAACGCCTTAGGAATCGCTGCTGCGACATGATTTGACAATAGCATTGTTAGAATTTGATCAAACATGCCTTCGAAGTTGCTTGATTGCCTAACAGTATACTCACAACATGACTTGCCAGGGTTAGCTCAGCTTTCTCTTGCGTCTTGCTATCCTATTTAATAACAAAATAGCGCTGAATATGAAGAACCAACCTAATTTTGTCTTTTTCCCCTCGTGTTGCAAACTGAAGTACCATTCAAGAAAATTTTATAACATACATAAAAATTAGTGCCCTCCTTTTTATTCTTTTCATTGTGTAATCAGAGGATATAAGGGAGTTGAATAAAATAAAGCGAGATACATAATAACAAAGACATAGAAAAGGGACTATTACAAAGAAATACTGGTTGAATTATTTTATAGCAACAAAAAGGCACGGTCCACTCAAAATTCCTAAAGTTGTCTACAAAAAACAACTCCAGCATCCAGTATCAAATTATCAATACAAACGCAAAAACCCTTTCTTTTTCTTGGGACAACAGAAATTTATAATTCAATAAAAATCGGTAAAAATGAAGCCTCCCCTTATCCTTCCATCCGCTTGTGAAGCACCAAATTGTCACACTGTGGCTCATCATCCCCGGGTGTAAGAAACAAAAGAACACAACAGGGAGCACAATCCTAGTTACGTTATGCTTTGTCTTCTTTTTTCTTTATTTATTTTTTTAAGTATTTGCTCTATTACCCTTTTTTTCTCTCTCTCTCTCTTCTTCTTCTTCTTTTTCATTTTCATATTTTGTTATCTTAATTGTCTTTTGGAAGAGGGTTGGCTGAAATCCAAAACTTTAGCAGAGGCTAGAATAAAACTCCGAGGTCTGCTTAAAAGATTCAACATTTCCAATTGTTTTCCACGACTTTTCTTGCATTTTTGCCAAATCATCAGCAGAGTGTACACTGCATCCTTGGACATGTACTGCAAACCGTTTGCATGTTGGTGATTGTGGTCTGAAATACGTATTGTACAAGTCGATGACATCCTTCTTTTCGATTGTTCTTAGCTCCTCAGCCTCAATCTTTTGCATGTCAAACAGATACCTGTGCCACATACCAAACTATTAGCACAACTTAATTCCACTTAATTTAGGAAGGAACACCATACATATAGCCTCTTATGAAATCCTACTGAACTCTAATACCCTAAAATAAACCTTGAAACAGCATTCTCTATGGAGTTTGAGTTTAGGTTCTAGTGCCTAGTAACACATGCAATTTCATATTTTATAATGGACCGTTTCATATTTTATAGGTGAAAGAAAAATCAGCCTTGAACGGAGGTAACTTGGATGGTCTGAACAACCACAGGAGAGAGCAGTAATACATACCTTTTGTCAACAATTTGGTACCAGTAGATATCAGCTTCAGATGTAAGAGATGGTTCTTTTTCTAGCTTGTCAGCTATCAATGCATCCTTGCGCTGCTTAAAGCTCTCCTCATCAAGTGCATTCTTAACAAAAGGAAAAGAAAAAAAATTAAATACACAACTATATTAACAGTTATGGAGGTTCTCAAAATGCCTAACAAACTTCAAAAGAAAGAAAATCCTAACATATACGAGATGAAAGACATACCAATATCTCAGGGACACCCTCTAAGAAATTCTCAATCCGACTTTGCAAAAACGACGGGCCAAACTTTGAAGATTGTACATAAAAAAGCATTCCCATTACACGATATGTTGTTCTAGGACCGCAATCCAAAGTATAACCAAGTTGCTCCTTTGTCCTATTTATTCATCACAAGAAATGCTACACTATTAATAAATCATATATACAGGATAGAAACAATTACCATAGCAAATCAATATATGGATCATCTATTTTAGAGCAAACAATTACCTTAGCCTGTCAAAATATGGCTCATCTATAAGTGCAGTTAAAAGATCAAGAATTGATTTTAGTCTGGAAGTTTCCCTTCCTCTCTCTTGCTCAAGTTGATAATACAACTGCAATCAAATAAAAACCATAAGAAAAATCCTAAACATTAAGAGAGAGAGAGAGAGAGAGAGAGAGAGAGAGAGAGAGAGAGAGAGACCTCAACTACAGAATTAACTTCTAAGTCATTCTTGACAGGCACACTCTGCAGAAGCATTGCCCCAAGTGGGAGACAAACAACTCTGTCATGATGCTTCAATTCATCTGGCAGTGGTTTTGCATTTAAGGTGCTCGTGAAAATTTCTGATAATTTTACAGCCTCCTTTTCTGATAAATTCCCATAGCACAAGCCCTCCACATACATCTGTAAATTCATACAATATGTGTTCATTCAGTTTACAATTTGTCCTCTTTCTGATTCAAGGGATGAATATCACTCCTTACCTGGGACAAAAGATTTGCTATAAAGGGCAACAAATCAGAGAGGCTTAGCTTTGTTAGAGTGGCCAATTTGTCATCAGTATCATAAAATCTCTCACGAAGAACTTGCAAACGCAAGTAGGTCGAATGGTTGCCAGGTTTAATGTTTGCATTTCTGTAAGATCTCTCCATATTCTCTTTTATCACCTGAAAGATTTGTGATCTCCTTAATTCTGTTAAGATAAACAATAAGAATTATAGAAATATGAAGTTCAAGGGAAAAAAGCAATAATACCTTAAACCTATCAATTTTGGGAGAGAAGCTATGCGACATTGAAACTATTTTCGACAAAAGAACTGGGATTTTGTCATTGAAACCATAAATCTTCAGTTCCAGCTTATCACCCCCAATGGTTATAGAAGTTTCCAATTTGGCCACAGAAGCCTGAATATGGGAAATAATAATAAGAAGAAGAAACTGAAAAGTATTGCTGGAAGATAACACAAACGATTATGAACTTATTATAACTTATTATGGAAGAATCAGTAAAACAATAGCCCAACCTGGTATATGATATCATTCAATTCATCCTTGAGAAGGTTTACAAATAGCTCTGTTAATACAGCATTCTTTAGGGTAGTGTATCCATCTTTAACACTTATCAAGAAATAGGTGCAGGCACGGGGCATGTTGAATGTGAAATCCATCTTGTACCAAACTTTTACAAAAGGCTGATCAATTATGCAAACAGGATTGACATGGGACTGAGGTTTCAACATGTCAGCATTCCGCAGACCGAAGTTGCAAGGGATAAACTCGTTCTTCAGAGGTAAATGCAGAAGTTTGTCTATTGATGGTGGGTCCCGCCAGGTTTGGAGAAAAGATGAAGGAACATCTTCTTCAGTATACCGTGAACCAAACCAGGGTTCAAGTTGAACAGCTGGAATTTAGAAAAAGGAAGTAATTAAATAAACATGTTGCACTTAATTTTAGTCCTTACATAAGAAAACAAATATAAAGCTAAAGTTTCCTCCTTGATAGTACTTGTAACTTTAACAACAATACAATTGTGGCATTATATGGAGTACCTTGGGAATTTTTATCAAATGATTTAGTGACCAAGTCAATCCGCATATTGTCTGGTGATAAAAGAGTCATGATGTATTCCACCAGTGCCGGGTCCCACTCTTCATGAAGATATTCTCCACAGACAATGTGTTTCTCCTGGTAAAGCAGGGTGTTTTCTGCAATATAATATGAAGAATTTAATAGCACAATTAAAAAGCCGAGAAAATATTAAATTATATAAAAAGCCAACCACAGTACTAAATTGGAAGCACATGTAAATTGATGCCATGAATTTCACAGAATTTAACAATAGGAATCTTCTCAAACTGAAAAAGGGCTTCATATAGAGAGATAATGGAAAGAAAAGAACCTGCAAGACTAAAAGCATATTCATCTTGAGATTGCTCTTCTGCAAATCTGAACTCCATATTTCCAATGTTCTGCAGTTCCCTGAATATCCACTCTTGTGATTTGGATTGATTAAGAAGTTTTATGTATTGATACACAATACCTATGACCTCGTACATCTGCATATTAGGCAACCACAATTAACAGATTCAGTCTTTGGGCAGGTGATTTTGCTTGTTCAGGTAGTTTGTTTTATTTTGAGGCACCCATTTCAAAATGAATATTAGGGCACATTAAAAAATATTGTAAGGTTGCCGAATGCAGACAGCAATAAGTACTTGAATACTACCTTCTCTAATCCTTCATCAGTTAGATGGATGGAGGTAGTGAGTACATAAGCAAAAAACGACCTTTGGGTTCCTTCTTGACCAACACCAGCCGATAGGAATGTTGCCCATCCTTTCTCCTTCAATAAATACAGGATGCTTCCCTTTCCCTCTGAGAAAGTCAATACATGTATCATGAATCTTGTCTACCATATGTTTTACAAAGGACTTCAGATCAGCACCTTATAGATGGTTATAATAATTAAACGAAGAAGAGGATAATAACCATGGCCAAGGAGATGGCTTATGTAATCCTCTGGTTTCTTTAGATACTCTTTCTTAAGACATGGTAAAGTCCATGACAAATGAAGAGTATGGAGATCCTTAACAGCCTCCAGCCTGTATAATTTGCCAGACTTCCAGAAAGGAATGGGACAATTCTCAACATTGTTATGCACTTGAGGGCCCTCCTTGATCTTGCTAAACAGCTCCACCACCCAATCCTCCAAAGTGTCAAGGGGCTCTGTTAAGGAAACGGTTGATTAATGTTGATATTGCATCAAAATTAGCTCATAGTTTTAGCTGACTCAGTGAATTCTGGAAAAATAAAAAGAAATAGGAAAATTTATTTATCATATTACCCCCTCCAATGACAACTAGTTTCATAATTCCAGCATGATAATTATCTCTGTATATTCTTAAAAGTTCTTCTCTGATATTAATACCACTTCCTTCTGCATCAGACAAGCTCTTCTTATTTCCTGTTTACCAAATATGAGTTCAAAATAGTGATCATAACAAAAAATAAAAAAAAAAGATCGCTTTAAGTAATGAAGTGTATATAATGCTTTCCAAATTCAATCATACCCCAACAGAATCTGTTCAAAAGATGCCCGGGTGTTGATGTATGAGACTGAACTTGCTGAAGCCGACAGTTATCGTTTTGCAAGTAATGGTTAAACTCTAAAATAAGAAGGCAAATGTCAAGATTGTATGAACTATGAAAAATATTCCAGCACTAGAAACTGTTTACATAAGAAGTTATGACCTCCTTGGAAAGATATTAAAGAAATGCCAAGCATCATACTTAGGAAGACAATTATACTTCATGGCAAACACCATGGCTATTACATTTGATGGGAGACAATTTAGAGAGGTGTTAGTTATATTGAAAAATCAAACAACATACCCGAGTCAACTGCCATGACCTCACGCTCCATAGCCTCAGCCTTTATAAGCGGCGATATAAAGAACTGAGAAAACCTAAAAGCAAATTAATTAGGAATTCAACTCTTGATGTTCTGTGAACAGACTTAAAGGTGTTGCAAATTTAAAATTTAGCAGTAGAACTCATTATTAGAGTTGAGTTACCTTTTCAAGGCGCCATTAAGAAAATCTCGGTTAACTTCAAAAAAGTAGCAAGTGTACTCAGTTTCCGTGCAAGCATTTGATGAACCACCATGCTTGGATAAGTAACTATCATACTGTAGAAAAAAATAATAGTGAAATGTAAGTTCAGTTTTAGATCAGCAAAGCTACAAGTAGATATAAGCATTCAATAGAAAACTTTTTATTTTTTGTAGGGCTGTTGAAGATTTGGGGGGGAGGGGGAGGACAGGGGGTGTTCAGGTGAGAAATGGAGACCTCATTTTCATCTGGAAATTCAGAACTTCCCATGAAAAGCATATGTTCTGCAGTCATCAAAATTTGAGATCAAAAAACAACATAACAACATTTTAATTTACAGCAAAGAAGGAAGTGGAAGTATTCACAAACCTAGAAAGTGGGCCAAACCCTGAGCATAGGGAGGGTCACAGAAGCTACCAGTTCCGACACACATTGCTGCTGCAGCCTAACAAATAAATAATTCAAAATAATGTAGCGTTCTGAAACGAAGACTTATCAAATCTCCAAAGGTTCTGGTTGTAAATAACAGAAACACTGGCTCAATTTATATTTGTACAGTCTATATAAATTGAGATCACCAATTCAGGAGGATTTCATTGTACCACTAATTTTCAGATGAATATTGGAAGAGCTTGAACTTCACCAAAAACCAGTATCACACAAGTTAGGTTCTAAATAATCTATAATTGTGCATTTTAATTTTTTTTCAAAAATCATATCAATCTACATTTCAAAGGTCCACCTATTGCCAATGCAGGTTTTGACAGAAAAGGAAGAGAAGGACAAAACAAACCTTTTTAACAGTTTGCTCCTTGTTCTTCCTTTTATTCACCCCACTGTCACATCCTTCATTATCTTCCTCCTCTTCCTCATCCGAATCAAGTTCCTCATCATCGTCTTCTTCTTCTTCTTCTTCATCGTCGTCTTCCTCTTCCTCCTCGTCGCCACTGCTTGCGTCCTCCATGACTTCATCTTCCTCCTCCCCTGCTCCTTGCGACTCCGACTGAGGAGGGTATCCGTCGGAGTAGATCTCAGGATCGTGCACAAGCAGTGCGAAGAGACCATTGGGGAGGTGCAGGATCCTGTACGACCTCCGATCGTTCGGCGACTTGATCACCACGTCATCGTAGGAGGCGGAGAGCCGAGTGGGACCCATGAGCTGAGAGATGGAAGCGCCTCGTCGCCGCCGGAGCTGGAGATATCGCTCCGCCTGGATCGGAAGAGGCGACGAGAGGCAAGGATGGGGTTTATGTACCTGAGTTCTTTTGACCTAATGCGGCGGGACGACTGTGCAATCCACCGTTGCGGCTTTGGCGCTTTGCACAGAAGCTCCAGCCTGAGACGGAGTGGGACCAGGGCTTTTTGTATCGTGGGGTCCAGTTGTCAGCGTGGTGCTCAAGGAATATGATGAGAGCGCTACCGTATATAGAACTAACGGATTCTATTACAAAAATCAGTGGCACGTGGACCGTTCATTAATTATTCACCAAATCTTGTTTGGAACAATTGACGAAATGTCGCATTCTAAAACTACATAAACTACAGATTTGGGTAGGTCTGGAAGTCTTTATTTTAATTAACATGCTCTTTCTAGTCTGTAATCTACTTATCTGCCTACAGGATTTTATTGATCAAAACATATACATAAAATAAAATAAACAAAAAAAAAACAGATAGCAATATTTATTGTGTTATCAAGAATGGATTTTTATTATGCACTAAATAAGCAAGTATATTTTTGGGTTTGCCATACGGTGTTCCTTTCCATTTCCCTCATTTTAAGTCATTTAGAATAAGCATGTACTCTACTATCATTGCTACTGATTTTGTATAAACACAGATGCTATTATCGATCTGAACAAAAATATATATTCTCTTTTTCTAACTTGACCGGCCCAGGGCGCAAGATCCGCGGAACATATAACATTCCTTTCGGTTTGCTAACTTTACCCAAAATCAACTCTAGCAAAACAGTCCAAGAGTCAACTACTAATTATGGAAACACTTGTAATTTCAGGCAATTGGCGTCAAGATAAAACAATATCAATCATTGATATCATTAAAGTTCATCGAAGGTATTAGCATAAATGATATGTAGGTGTCTTAGTAGTTAACCAAATGGGTCGAACCGTGATTTTTTTAAGTTTTAACGGATCGATATTGTTTTCTTTTCCTTTGCAGTATACAATAGCACGAGATAGAAATATTACAAGCCAAACCAATAGTAAGTTCAACGAAGTATCCAACTATCAAGTCTAAAAAAATTCAGTGTTGCCACGGATAAAATTCTGATGACAACTTCAGGGAACCAATATCATCTATAACCTTCCATGGACTCTGCTGCATCTTTGCCACATCAGCAACATCTGTGTTGCAACCCCATACATGGATGGCAAGTCGTCTACACTTGTTAGAATCTGGTTTAATGTAAGTATTGTATAAGTCAATGACATCGCTCTTTTTGATAGTCTTGAGCTCTTCTGCCTCGGCTGCATTAATGCCATAGTTGTACCTAAATTTGAAGCTAATTGTTTAGAAGGCTGAAACATCAAAGCTTTCAATTATATTTTGTTTTAAATATGGATTACCTTTGCATAATGATTTCATCCCAATAGTTATCAGCTTCCCGTACAAGAGAGGGCACTTTTTCCAGTTTCTTAGCTATTAACCCACTCCTGTGATGCTCAAAGGTGCCATCATCAATACCATCCTACAAAATATGCCGCAAATCTGTATGTCAAATACTTGGTTAACACGTTTGAGAATAGAAAATATTTATTTCAAGTTGAGAAACATACAAGCAATTTTTGAAGACCATCAATGAAGTTGTCTATCCTATTTTGTAAATGAAATGGATTATATTCGGATGATTGGATTACGAAGCAAAATCCTAGCACTTTGGCTGTTAAACGTAGGCCACATGTAACAGTGTAACCAAGCTGCTCTTTTGTCCTGTTTTGAGAAGAGCATTAGTAAGTACATATTATCATTAGACAACATTACAAAAAACCTTATTAATTTTTTTCATTAAATAACACCTCAGCTGATCAAAAAAGGGTTCATTGATTAGATCATCAAAAAGATCAGTGGTAGCGCCTAATCTGATTGCTTCTCTTCCTCGAAGTTGTTGCTCAAATTGAAAATAAAGCTATTACAAAGAAAAAAGAAATTATCATATAAATGAAAAGTGCAAAGTTACTAGAACCTCAACTAGAACTAAAAGCAATAAATTTTTTTACCTCAACCACAGAATTAACTTCAAGTTTGTTCTTCACATTCACACTTTTAAGCAGTGATGCACCAGCTGGCATACGAAGAACCTTATCATAATACCGCAATTCCTTGGGTAATGGCTTCACATACAAGGAGTTTGTGAAAATATTTGATATGTTAATGGCCTCCTCTTCTGTTAAATTTCCATGACAGAGCCCCTCTATATGCATCTGCAAAATAAAATAATTTATTATAAATTTATAGGGAACTAAAAGGATTTCTTATCTAATTCGGTACTTTTTTTTCTTAATTGAAATGATTTCATAAGCAATAGCCAATAAGCATGTAAGATATTTTATCTTGTTTCAAGAATTATTTATGATGAGTATCTTTTGTAGGGGCAGCCATATCATTCTGGCTTTGCAGGGTTTACATTATACTTCTTAATGATTTTCCGGGAATAAATGCAATAGCCTCTCAAATGAGTTTTGGAATGAAATGGGGCTTAATTAAAATATTACCATTCAGGTGGTACAAAGAAAAATTTGACTTTATACCTGAGAGAGAAGAGTGGGGATAAAGTCTAGCAAATCAGAAAGTGTCAAATTTTGAAGAGTTGATAATTGCTCTTCTAGCTCCCAACTTCTTTCATACAAGATATGCAACCTCAGATGGGCCGAATGGTCAAGAGGCTCCAAGTTTGAGTTTCTATAGGCTCTCTCCATATCCTCCTTAATAACCTGGCATACAAACATAAGTTTTTGACAATAATCATAATACTTTGAACTAGCTGCCACTATTTTATCATTTTTGCGATTAACATCTAAAATTTCTCATAATTTGTAAACAACAACTAACATTTACAGATATGTTGACAACAACGGACTGAATGTTAGGTTTGTGATGGAAAAAGTCCATTACAACAAATTTACTCCAAATCCAATTTTTTGCAAGCCACATATTGAAGTACTGAAGCCAAGTGGATCTATGTGTAGGCTCCTAAGATTAAATAACTATCTTTTGAGATGAGTCAGGGGCAAGTTAGACAATTTTTGCTGCCCTAACCTCAGTTGTGTCAGTTTTGCAATAATTGCAAATGTCAGTCAGGTACTGTTATACGTTCTGAAATAGAGACCATGTATAAAATGTGAAATTAGTTACCTTAAACCTATCAATAGCAGGAGAGAAGGAACTGAATATCAACAAAATTTTGGACAACAGAACTGATAATTTGTCGTTGTAACCCCAAATTCGAATCTCCATTTTGTCATCAAAGTTACTTAAAGAATTCCCCAAACCAGCAATACCTGCCTGAAAATTGAAGAAAATACCAGAGTAAACAAAAAAGAGTACTTGGTTCAAAAGCACGCTACCTAAAGTTTTTACAGTCAAGTAATTAAGTAACAATGTTTTTACTAACCAACATATACAAATAAAATGACTATGTCGACACTCAGATCAATCTAATTTCTATCTAAATTAGTCTCTATGTAACTTTTTTTTTTTAATTCTAAAAGGGCTTATCAAATTTAATTATTTAATGATAGTTTTCTTTCTACCTGATATAATAGCTCGTTTAACTCATCTCTCAAAAGATCAACAAAGAGCTCAGTTAACAGAGAGTTCCTGAGGCTGGCATATGCATCCTTCAGTGTCATGAGAAAGTACACATTAGCACGGGGTACATTAAATGTCTGATCCATTTTATACCATAGCTTGATTAGTGGCTCATCTAAAATGCACTTTGGCTTGGAACTCTTTAGAGATTTCGGCAGCTTAGCACTTTTCAGAGTAAAATCAGAAGGTATAAACTCATTTTTTAGAGGAAGATGCAGAGACGAGTCTATCTTCACCGGATCCCGCCAGGTATCAAGGAGATGCAGTGGGATATCCTCCTCTATGTAGCGAGAACCAAACCATGGTTCATATTGAAGAGCTGAGTTTTAACCAAATGATAGTATTGTAAGATTATCTACTTGATCCATGCTTTCGAGGACTAGTGTTCTGGTCTTCAAATATTCCCATACCTCTAAGCCCTTCATATTTCAGCTGGAACATCACTAACTATTTTTATTTGTGTGTTTAGGCTTATTTATTTGCTTAATTTATTTATAAATTTTATGTATTTTCTTTTGTACGTGCATGTATCAGAGAGTGCGAGTATGTCATTATGTGGGTGGTGCTTGGCCTGGTTGGGTTGGAAAACTTTTGTCAGAAAAAAACAGTTTGGCCAGATCCCAACTAAACCTCTTCTGTGGATTCAAACTTAATCAAGTTTGGTCTGGTTGACCTGATGCAGCTACCAATATGAACCTAGTATGTGTTCCCAGCTCTAGATCTGCAGGTTATTAGAAATATCGGTAAAGTGATAACATGGGGTGTCAACGTACCAGTTGACTCCTTGTCAAATGATTTAGTAACCAGATCAATCCTCATATTTTCTGGAGAGAAAAAGCTCAAGATATGCTCAATTAATACTGGGTCCCACTTGTCATAAACATATGCTCCGCAAATGATATGTTTCTCCGGATAAAAGAGTGAATTTACTGCAGTAAGTAATTCAAGCAAGTAATAAGATTGTGCATACAAACAGCACACAATTTCAGCAAGATTTAAGAAAAGAAACACCTTGTGCAGAGTTTGCAGACAGTAATAATTTTTGTTTTCATATTAAGAAATAAATTTAAATAAAAATCTTTCAAACTAAAAAAAAAAAAGGACCGAACCTGAAAGATCCACTGCATAGTCATCCTGAGATTGTTCTTCAGCAAATCTGAACTCCATATTTCCAATTTCTTGGAGCTCTTTAAAAATCCAGTCTTGCGGTTTGGACTCCCTAAGTAGCTTTATGTACTGATAAACTGCATCGATAACTTCATACATCTGCTAAAGCATTTTGTTAGTATTTTCTTCTTTCTGGACTGCAGCAGATACAGAATAACTTGCAATTAATTAGAAGTAAATTGCAATTAATTATGTACCTTTTCTAATCCTTCAGAAGTAAGCTGAATGGTAACAGCAAAAATGTACGCAAAAGCAGACCTATGTGTCCCCTCGCTACCCACACCAGCCCCTACTGAAGTGGCCCATCCTTTTGCTTTCAGAAAAGAGCATAAGCTCCCTTTCCCCTCTGAAACAAATTTTATAAAGCTTCAGTGAAGCTATTAGGGAAGCTACCAAAAGTCCAAAACTTATCTAATATGTTCCTTTTGGAAAAGAAAGCATCTCCGTCATTATTTGTAGATAATTGCAATGCTTTCTGCTAATTTAAAGAACACACCTATTTTTACATGGAGAATGTATATTATGATATTCCTTTGACCAAAATTATTTATTTTTCTTATTGAGATAAATCCGCTTCCATTATCATTAGACAGACCAATTGCATATTCAGATGTGGCGGTAGAAGAAAATAGGTGATCAGAAGGAGATATATTCAGCTTTGAGGACCAAATCAGCCACCTGAGACTAAATGAATTGATAAATATATAATTAAATTTACTCAAAGAGGTCAATTTTATGAGATATTTTCTTGCTTAGCCCCAGCTAGGATTCAATTTTTGTAATGCCAAATAGAATTATAACTCACTTTTGCATCATCCATACCAAATCATTGAAGTTTTTCAAATACTAATAAGCAGAGGGAACTTCTTGCAAATATTGTACATCAGTGTGTGTTTTTCTGACCCCTTCACCCCACCCACCCAATCTTTTAGGATAAAGCCCTTTAAAAGAAATACCGTGGCCAAGGAGATGCCCTAAGTAACAGTGTGGCTTCTTTAGGTACTCATTGTGTAAGCAAGGCAATGTCCATGACAAGTCGAGATTGTGTAAATCTTTGACGGCTTCTAATTTGTATTGTTTCCCTTGTTTCCAAAATGGTGTAATTTTTTTCTCGACAGCCATCTTCAGTGGCGGACCGGATTTGACCTTGATAAACAATTTGCTCACCCAATCCTCTAATATTTCAATTGGCTCTGTGAGAGACAAAAAGGTTATTTGAAGGAGAAACTTAGACCCCAATTAAAACATATAATATACTAATGGTAATTCAGAAACATACCTCCTCCAATTACAACTAACTTCATCATTCCCCCATGGTAATTTTCATTGAACATTTTTAAGACTTCTTCACGCATATTAACACCATTTCCCATAGCTTCATACAAGCTCTTTTTATTTCCTAGGAGAAGATCACAAATATATTACAAGGATTCCAAAAGGCTGCTTAGTAGACATGAAATGGAATTTTAGATTACTAAGGGAACATACCCCATGAAAATTTGTTCACTGGATGATTAGGAGTTGAAGTTTCACATTGTAGTTGTGATAGGCGACAGCTGTCATTTTGCAATACTTGGTTGAATTCTAAGATTTGATAAACGGAGCACAAGTAAAGTCAATAATAGGACAATACTTGATCAAAGAAGAATTTACAAAATCCACAAAATGAATGTTGTACCCGAATCAACAGCTAAAACCTCACGCTCCAAAGCATCCTCCTTAACAAGAGGTGATATAAAGAATTGAGAAAACCTTCAAAAGTAACTATGTCTGAATCAGATTTTGCATAATGCAAGTGAAAACTGATGCAAAAAAACAGTACCTGAGATTACCTTCTCAAGGCCTCAAGGAGAAATTCACGATTTATATCAAAATAGTAGCATGTGTATTCCCATTCCGTGAAAGCATTTGAAGAACCTCCATGCTTCGACAAGTAACTAGCATACTAGAAACACATAGTAAGAAAACTAGAGAAAACAAAGAATGCATGCATGATGCATCTCTGTGTCAATGTGTCTATGCATGATCAACTTCAATGAACAGCAAAGAGTGAGAAGCCACGAGAAATTAAAAAGGGAGATTTCAGGCTTCACGTACCTCATTTTCATCTGGAAATTCAGAACTTCCCATGAAAAGCATGTGCTCTGTAATTGTCATTCATGAGACTGAAGGATAAATCAAGATATAGTTTCAAAAATAGAAAAGATTCCAAGATAAGGTTTCGTTACAAACCTAAAAAGTGGGCCAGGCCGTGAGCATTTGGTGGATCAGAGAAGCTACCCATTCTTACACACATTGCTGCTGCAGCCTGAAAAATTTAGTTTTATTTTGTAAACATAATTACAGAACGGAAATAACGAGAAGAGGGAAAGATTCATTAAAATGCATGAGAATAATTCAATATAAGGTCCTAATGTAAAACTAGAGGAGGTATCAAATGCCTATTCTTAAATGCCCCCATCATTGTCCGAGTTGCACTTTGGTGTTAGAAATTACATATCCGAATCCAAAAAACAAATTAAGCTATAATTTAGAGTTCTTTGTCTCAAGAGAATGAAATTTTTTGTTATAATTTTTGGGATGCATCAGCTGTCTACTCTCAATCTGGTAGAAATCATACTAACATTTACAATTTTTTGACAAGCCTTTATTGCAAATAAATGGCTGCCATTGAGGAAAACAACGGGCACAAATGTAAAAACTATAAATATCTTATCCATTAGCTTAAAATAATATAAAACCCAAGAGTTCATTCAGCTTAGCATATCCTTTAATACGGATTTGTTTGAGGTCCGGTCATGTTCAAAACTCCATTTTTCAGTTTTAGTGGTTGTTTAGAATATCAATCCCTGCCGTATATATATAAAAAAAAAAGAAACTACAAAGCCTATATATATGGCCCGATAAATTTGAGGCCAGTCAAGCGTAGAAAAGAGTAAACTGTACGTAAATTTGAGGCCAGTCAAGCGTAGAAAAGAGTAGTACGGATATGGGCCGGACTTGTGACACATTGAGCCCAAAATATTTTGAAACTGAGGAGGGAAGAAATCCACAGACCACAGTGGCAGCAGTAACAATTAGGTACTCATAATTTTGGGTATTTGTACATTTACCCTGTAATCTGGTGAATATTTCACAAATGACAATACTAAACTTGTAGGGGTTGTCTCGCAAAAGAGAGTTTAACCTGTTTCGTAGGAGAGGAGGCGCCCGTTTTTAGCTTCTCCCCTTTCACATCGGATCCTTCGCCATTGATTTCTCCACTCTCTTCCTTTCCCTTCTCATCTCCTTCCTTTTCTCCTTCTTCGACTGGATCTCGCTTCTCAGACTGGAGAGGATAACCATCGGGGTAGATCTCCGGATCGTGTACTAGTAGCGCAGAGAGGCCATTAGGTAGATGTACGATCTTGTACGATCTCTTGTCCATTGGGGATTTGATTACCTCATTGTCGTTCGGTGCTAGAGATCCCATTTCGAAATTGTAGGATGAAATGATTTGGAGATAAGAAATTAAATGTTTGGTAGAAATGGCGATTGGAGAAGAGTAGAAGACGACGATATATGTCTAAATCTTTTCTTTTTGGAGAAAGGAGCAACTTTGCTTGCTCTTATTATGTGATGACTGGATTCCGAGTCATCGGACGGTGCATATAATGTCACCTTTTTTTTTTAATATGTTTTATTAATGTTGCTAAGTTACTTCGTTCTCAAGGAGACGAAAAAGGCAAGCTAATTGCAAAAACAAAAGAATGAATGAAAAAGGAAAGCCTTTTTTTTATGAAGGAAAAAAAGAAAGAAAGCTGAACTAGCCGGCTTGCTTTTGCGGCTGAAGTGGTCGTACCGTGTACGGGTCGATCTTTTTGACCCCATTTTATTATTGCGAGTGCCTTCAGTGAAATAAAATTTAACAATTCAATTGATTTTTCCAAAAAAACAATGTATTCGATTAACAATTCTCTTCACTAATTGAACTGTCATGGTGGCATGTTGCACGTTGTTAGTGGCATGTGGCACTAAAATATGCAGAGCCGGCCCAATTTCTCAAAGACTTGGCATTTTAAAATTTTAGACATTTGTAGTTTAAGTTGATTAAATGAGGAAAGCAAAAGCCGCCAAAGGAGAACAAAACTTGCAAATATAGTAATTAGTAAATACATTGCCACAATTAAAATGCCATGACGTTACGATAGAGTGAGAAAGTGAGAATTCTATTTCAGCGGAAAAGTTTCAATGTTTTGACCTCTTCTCTGGATTTTACTATTTTAGTAGAGTACGAATTTATATACAACAAACAATTTTGATAACTTTGATAATCGTTAAAATAATTCATAATTGAAAATATGATAACTCGAATGTAGTATTCTACATGCATATCATACACGATAAAAATATAAAAGTTTGGTGCAAGTATTACCGTATATTAAATGAGTTGGAAATTATAGTGATTTATATTTTACCTCATTTTTACAGAATATCTAACAAAACTACTCAAAATATATAAAATTTGATTCACAAACCAATCCATAAATCTACCAACATAACTATGAATTTTGTTTAATTGTTTTCATTTTTTTATATGGGAAAAAGTGTTGTACCTAGGCATTTGCATGAAATATTAGTCTTTATTTGATTGCTTTCGCAACAAATATTTTAGGAATCTCTTAAAAAATGAATGAAGCGAGAGCAGGAGGTAATTTGCACAGAAGAACTTAAAATAAACGTACAAAGCACAAGGAAAAGAAAGACGAGTTCATGATAAACATAGAGCAACATATATTTTCAATTTTCACTAGGGAAAAAGAAACTTGAAATAAAGCTGCCTCATAAAAAAACATACAAAAAAAGGAATATATTAAAAAATGGTACAAGAGAACAGCTTCACCCCAATAAATGCCGCGTCCGGATCCTCAGCAGCCAAAACCCTTCTTTGTTTAATATTTAAATATTTTAAAATGCAAATATTGAATCCAAACCGTTGAACTTGTTCAATTTTACGGACGATGCATTTTCATATAAGTTTTATAAAATTTGGAGTCGATTTGATACTTGATTAAGTACTTAAATTATGAACGTATTAGAATTAATCAAACCAGGTTCGTTCATTTGTTGACCACTTAATCAAGTATCAAATCAACTCCAAATTTTATAAAATTTATATGAAAACGCATCGCCCGTAAAATTGAACAAGTTTAACGGTTTGGATTCGGTATTTGAATTTTAAAATTTTTAAATATTAAAAAAAATTTTGGCTGCTCAGTTGTCCTTTAAAAGGACTGCCGAGGATCCGGACGCAATAAATGCCAGCTTCAGATCCAAGAGAGGACTTCTTTTTAAGCTGGTTCGCCGTCCACCCACTTTTCTGATCCTCAATAATTTTGACCATTATTCTCTTCCCAAACAATAAATCAGAAAATGTATCCTCCATATGGTATAAATCTAGCTAGTATGAGGTAATGTGATTATTGTTTTGTAAATTCACATTGTTTAAGGTTGAAAATATGGGTCATATTTACTAATACCCCAGTATTGCTCTCCCCCCAATTTCTTTCACAGTCAGATTTGAGGAGAAAAAATATGTAGTACAATGGAAGAGAAGCATACCAAAAAGTGTTAGAGACCAGCTTGAAATTTCACCCTCACTCTGCAAATAAGATGGATCATATTTTGATGATTCAGCAAAGGAGAACCCGAAAACATCGTCTTATCTGTTAATGTTTAAAATTGACAACAAGCCAAGCAGCAGCTCCTCTGTCATAAGCTGTATATATATTGCACTGATGCTCCATATATTACCGTGGAAGTATATAGAAATACCAAACAGATTGAAGTTTTGTCTCGAAGGACATTGTTTTGTTATCAATTTTCCTGGAATTGGCACTCTCAGACTAAACAAAACACCCTATATATGTTGAAGAGATCATAGTACCCATCAACTTGCAATAATCAGTATCCCTGCAATATTGTTCAAGTGAAATATAGATTTATCTGCACACACATTTTAATGCCTTCAAATCAGTTGTAAACCTACAGAAAGAACAAAAATTACACTATGAAATGTTTTGTAAACATAAGAGAAAGTCTCTCAGTTATTATATGCCTTAAAAATATCAGAACCTTTGCAGAAAAAAGTAACAGGTTCAATTTAGTTACCAAAATGGGCATATTGACTTCAACACAACTCTAATGACTATCCCGTCAAATAGCTTTGCACTTGTTGGTAGACAAAGTACCTTGTCTTCTATACACAAATCCTTGGGTAATTTATTCATTCAGAAAGGTGCCCTTGAAAATGCTTGCTATGTTAATTGCTTCCTCTTCTGTCAGATTTCCATGGCATTAGCCCTCTATATGCATCTGCAATACCATAATTTACTGTCATTGCAAGTGATAAAAATGTGGTGTTCGCCAAATGTTTCATCCTTTACTGTCTGTTTGAGAAAGTGTGTGTGGTCAGTGGTTCTCATAATTTGATAACATACTGGTACATCTAGGAAAAGCAAGATTGAAATACTGTAATGGTAATGTAATGGAAATACTCATACCTGAGTAAACAGCGAGACATCGAGTCAGAAAGGGCCTTTTGTAGTTTCCTTAACAGTTTCAAGAGGTAAATATTACATAACTTGATTTAGCATGAAGTTGCAAATTCCCAAAGTGCTTATGCTGGAGGCTCTGTTGCTAGTTATTTCAAATTTGTTGATCTCCTTTTATAGCCCGATCACAGGAGAAAATTTTATGGTAAGAATTTTGTTTCCTTTTTTTAAAAAAAAAAATTAAAAAAGGTGGGGGCATATGGCTCAAGGTTTTGTTTCTTTTTCTTCTTGGGAGGGGTGTTATTTTTTATTTGACTGACTTTTTCCTAGAGCGGAGACGTGAAATACGATTTTTTAGGGGTATTATGATTAGGGCTGTCAATTTCGCCGTTTACCACGTTATGCCGTTCCGCAAAACTGAAACGGAACGAATAACGACACCATTTTTCATTTTGTTTCAATAACAAAACGGCAAACGAAACAACAAATTAAACCGTTTCTATTGTTTTAACCTCATTTCAAACCGTTTCATGTGTATTTTATGAAGTGGCACGGTTAATGGCACAAAATTATGTTTTGTTTTCAAAACGAAAATGTTTGCGAAATGACATATGGTACCGTTTCGGCAAACGAAACAGGCTATTCCGTGTCTTTTGTCCACGTTTGACAGCCTGAATTATGATGGACAGTCCATGACATTTCAAGGACCCTTGGTTTCACTAAATTTTGTTCTTGAGCAACATATTCGGATCAGGAAACACTGCGCATAAAGGAAAACACATGTAGAATAAATCAAAACATTTAAATCAGGGAGCACTGCGCTTAAAGGAGAAATATGTAGAATCAAAGGTTTTTTTTTTTTTTTTTTTTTTAGATTGATTGGCAGCGGCTGCCAATACCATGTAGAATCAAATGCAAATACATTTTCGTAACGAACAAGGACCAACAGCACTTGTGGGAACGAACAAGGACCAACAATACTTGAGAACCGAGTAGGTAAGCTTCTCACATGGACATAGATAAGTTTCGGTCTTTACATGTTTGCATCAAAAGGATGTCGATGAAAATACATATTCATGCATAATGACAAATTCAACTTGAGCTTGAGCACTATTGAAATAATGATTATTCGATTTTAGTACGACTGGAATAAAGAATAAAAAATAAGTACCTTCCATTTGGAGGATAAATCAAAGCAATCGTCATGGACGACAAACATCAGTAGGCTGAAAAAAGCAGTTGATATGCCTCAGATCTGGACAAGTGTACATGTTCAGTAATTTACAAAACATTACAAAGCAGGAAAAAAAAACACAAACATTACAACACTTGCGACTTCTGTCCAAAATATAAGCATAAACAGAAATCCATAATAACAAGTTTCCACCCCTAAATAATACAACAAAAAACAACCCAAATTCCTCATTTAGCCATCCAACATCCCACATAACTTACAAGTTACAACACGTAAAACAAACCGAAACAAATTACAAACATTTCCCACCGCATAGAACCAACAAATTGAACAACAAAAGAATACAAATTCCAAACCCCCCCCCCCCCCCCCCAAAAAAAAAACAAAGCAGCAATGAACAAACAAACGACAAATAGGTCAGGCTATAAACAAAGTGAATCAATCTAACAAATTAGGTCAGGCTAAAAGGTGCTGCTACTCTCGCTGGCAGAAATAGAAGAGCTCTCAGATTTGACAACAACAGCAGGCCCCTTGCTTATTTCCAGGCCCTGCAACCGACCAATTGATTCTTGGTGCATTATGTCCGGTATGGAATTGTGGTTGTGGAATGGAGATTGATGGTGGAATTGGGGGAGGGATTGGGTATGGTGATTGTGGTGCTGGCTTTGGTGTGATTGTTGCTGTTGCACTTGAGCTTGTGCCAGAGCAAACAAGGAGGAAGGATGGTTGAAAGAGGGGATGTGTTGCATTCCAATGTTGAATGTTTCACTTGGGTTTGACATTTCTCCTGTTGCCATCTTCAGCCTCTCTACTTCCTGCTTTAGTGCCTCATTTAGGGCTGTAAATGAATAAATAAACGCACAAAAGTTAGCATTTTTAGATTAGGAAGTACTCTTTGATTTGGTATAACCTTTTTTGTAATCCCTCTTGTTTGCAGTTTTTTCAATACAGTATACCTTTCTGATAGGTAGAACTCTTTTTAAATGATATACATTTATGGTGCAGTACACTCCAAAGACTATACAATAGGCATCTTATTCTGTAGCTTTTTCTATGTCGACCCCCTTAATAATTTTAGGTTCTGAATGAAAACATGGATCTAGTAATATACTATCAATAAGGCCATGAAAAGTGACTACAATTTTTATTATTGATTATTGCAAGTACCACAGAAGTGAAGACTTAAGTATACTATTATATGTTTGCTCAAAATGTCAAAATTGTAGTCAACTGCCAATAATTGGCCCAGAATCTAAGGTTTTGACTTTTGACTTCCAGCTAGAACCAGTTGGTTTATCATGCAATACCAAAAATCCAGAGATTTACTCATTTGATTTGTATTATTTCATTACCAACAGCAAATAAGATATTGCAAGGACCAACTCAACAGCATTTTAAGATAACTTTGCTAAACAGAAAGTACCACTTCTATATAAATAAATAGGGAAGTTTACCATCACGCAATTGGGCTTGTTGCTCCATGGCTTGTAACCTTATCTTAAGTTCTGCATTTTCAGCTGAAAGCCCGGTGGTGTCTCTCTACAAGGAATATATATGTGATCCTCAAGTTATCTCAAATTTAAAAACATTATTGTGTTTGAAGCAAAAGCACTAGAATAGTTCATACATATGAATTTAATTGTGGCTAACAAGTACATTTCACCAACCCAAGGGTTATTACCCCCAGAACCAGAATTTGATACAGCGACAGGTTTGTAACTACAGTGATTTGGTGCCAGTACCAATTTGGCCAGTGTTTTCCTTTCACTTTGTTGCAGCTTCTTTTCAGGCCTTTGGTGCTTAATTGCACGAATGAGGAAGCTCTGAGGACAACTCAAACATAATTGCACAACAGATAGCCTTTTATAAGGCTCATTTAAGGCATAACTGCAAAATAAAGGACTTAGTTGATTAAATTGGGTGCAGGCACTCTTTTTAGGCTGTTATAGTCTGATCTAGACCAAACAGACCAGATCACATCAAAGGAGCACCCTAAATAATTCAGTTCAGCTAGCTTGTTTTAGATCAGATGGTTGGTAATGGTACATAATAAGAAGAGTCCCGCTTCTGTGTCAATAAAGCAGATACGGTTCCTGCTGAGTATCAGCTTATAATATCCAAAGTTTTTATTATGGTAGAACCAAAGATTTGCCTCAATCAAACAAGCTAAGTCTCATAGTCAGCTAAGGTTCCTCCTAAATACAGGTCAAATATTCAGCAGAAACCAGAAGCGTATAGAGAGATGAATGTAGATAAATACAGGAAAAAATAAAAAGCAATTTTAAGACAAAATGTACCTGAAATAGAGTGAGCTGTGCAGATAATGTAGTGGCTTCAGTTTGAAGAGTTTGCACCTTGCGTTCCAGCTCAGCTATATACCGTGCCTTTCTCTCTTTTGATCTAGCTGCTGATTGCCTATTGGCCAGGATTCTGCATTTATTGGTGGTCCTTTTGGGTTAAACTATGGCATATGATGATAAGAACAACCCAAAACAGAGACTCCTGAATTATACATTCTCCAAAATACTAAATTGTACAGGTGGATCGAATTGCAATGTGCAATGTATGAAAAACAAAAATAAGTAAGACATTACACTCTAAAATATGCACATTGCTCCTAAAAATGAGCATCAAAACTAACTAATACCAAAAGAACCACACTCAATTAAACCAAGTACAAAACAAACCTCTTAGCGCGTTTTGGGTCAATTGTGGCTAGCTCAGCAAGCTGCTCAGCTGACATGGCCTTCTTAGCCTCCATGACCTCGTTAAAGAGCGAACCGGGCCCACCAGACCCAAGCATTGCCGATCCATCAATGGAATTACTATGCCTATGCTTGGGCCTAGGGATGCCATTTCCATTGGCGCCTCCATTCCCTCCAACGGAACCCTCTCCATTTCGATCCCTACTGCCACCTCCACCACCCTCTGATCCCGACCCACTCCCATCGATCTTGCTACTAATCTTCTCAATGTCCATGAAAGTGGAGAACAAGTCATCCTCGGATCCGATCTCGTCGAAGCTCCCAGTGGAGACGGGATCGCCGGAGCTGAGGTCGAGATCGTCGGGAATGCGAAAGGCGACTTCAGATCTGGCGCGGCGGTGGTGGGACCCGCGCGCAGGAGGACAATGCGGCGGAGGAGTGGCGCCGGAGAAGGCATTGGAAGGAGGAGGAGGGAGAGCGCAGGGGAGGTTGAGGTTAGGGTTAGGGTTTGGAGGAGGCGACGGGAGAGGTGGCGGGTGGTGGGGAATGGGCGGATCCGTTGGTTTGTTTTGTTGCATTTGTTAGAGAGCAATGGAAATGGAGAAGAGAGAGATGGCGGTGGTGTGCTTGTGTAATGTGATGTGGTGTGGTTAGCTTTCTTGCTGAGTTGAGTAACTTGAGTTGAGCTTGTAGAGTTCACAACATGGGAGATTAGGAGAGTATTTTATTTTATTTTATTTTTAATTTTGTAAGAAAGTGCGGGATCTGGATTCTAGACTCTGGAGACTGAAGACTGGGGGGAGAGAGAGAGAGAGAGAGCGAGAGTGCAAGTAGACGACGATGGTATTCTTCAGTGCACAAAGAAAAGGACGTCTCCATCGCCATTAATAGTGCGTTTTTTTTTAAAATTTGAATATGCAACCGTTTCTCAACAAAAGATAAAAATGGTTAACCTAGAATTAACGACTAGTTTATTTAAAAAATAATAGTAACGTATACTTGGTCTAATTCTTTGTGTTATGTCTGGTTTATTCTTGTCGAATAAAATAAATTATCATGATAGCGGGTCAAATATGGTTGCTTGCAATAGCAATAAATATTCGAACTGAAATAAAACATAGAACTGTTATGGCATTCAGATGGGAAACTAACATGTAGGATGAATATATACATTTTTTAAATTTTTATTAATAAGAATTAAACTCTAAACATGCTTGAAAAAATACCACATCACATGAACAACTGTAGATGCTAGTTTCCCATCTGAATGCTTGAATAAATGATATCAAACAACTTGCAACATTTAATTAGCCTTTTAATCAAAAGGAGTGATGAATTAACTTAACCAAAATTAATTTATATTCCGATGACATAAAAATAAATGATATATTTGTGATACGCAATATATGTAGTAGTGAATTTCATATTTGTATTCTAATACCGTTTTTGTGCATGACACGCATTAATAAATACTGCAAAACTGTTATTACAGACACCAAAATTACAATCGATGTGGACCAATAGATTCACGTGTATATTTTTATTTAAAACCTGCCCCAGAAATAAGGTGTGCCGGTGTGGCATAAAAGAGAAAAGAAAGGGACATGTACCGTTCGCACAGAGAAAGGAGACTATTGAGGCCGCCAGAAGAAAAAAAATGAAAACAGCACCACGTGAGTCCCAACAAGGTCACATTCCTGTAGCAGGAAATATACAAAATAACCATTGAAAATTTTGGAAATTACGAACAAATTATCAGGATATTGGGCAGAAAAGACACTTCAACACTCAACTGTAATGTTTTCTCTTCAAGTCTCGCCTGTTATAACAAGATTGACAATCATAAAACCTTCATAGCTCTTTCATTAAAATATCATATCTTTTTTTTTTTTGTAAAACCACCCGAAAAAATACATCGCAGAACGTTTGAAATAGCCTAGACTGTTATTGCACAATTGGAAAAAAAAAAAAAAAAACAAACAAAGAAAAAACGGCTCTTTTTTTAGGGGAGATGTGAATATGTCTCGATCATGTATATAATAAAAAAAAGGCAAGCACGAGGATCATATCGCTCTCAACACGGTAACACCACATTGCTACAGAGATGCAAAACCTCGTTGGCTTAGGCTAAAAGACTAAAAACCGATTGAATTCAACTAGTATGCAGCACATTATACTTTTCCTATTATATTGTAAATAAATTATATACCACAATTTTCTTAATGTGATTCGGTACGATTTTCATGTTCAAATAGTCGATTCACATTGGCTCAATACAATAACAATTTCATAGAAAACCAAAATTTACTGTGTTTGTAATTTTTATATTAAAATCGTATGAAGCAAGTTTGGTTCGACTGTTTGGATACTCTAGTAATACACCATAGATTTTTTTCTTCAAACTCTTCAATGAAGATGGTGAAAATCCCAACCGTACCAAAAATAATAAATATATACATCTTTGTGGGGCTTGTCAGTGGGGCTATTATTTGTATAGCTGACCTTTCAAGGAATGGCCTCTCATAAATTGTACGGATTTTATTGAGTGATCCTCTCCAATCTAAATCTTTCGTTTTAAATAGCTCATTGCCCACCATTGGCCAATATAATAACAAATTCAGCGATTGGTATAATTCAACTATCTTAAAATTTCATGATTTGGATATAAATCTCGTCAAAAAAAAAGAAAGAAAAGGGATACGAATACGATCCATTATAAATCGTGCCAAAAAAATTCAATAAATGAATCCTCAGTGTGTTATTCGTTGTATCGCAACTAAAATAAGGATTTAGTACCTATGCATTTCACTACCCCCCCCCCCCCCCCCCTCCCCCAAACTAGGGTCAAACACAGATTTCCACCACTTTTTCATTGAAAAAGTAGTTCAGATATACATAACCATGCATTTCACTGATGGCATTAAGTGTGTATAGTCAATTTGTGCGCCTCTTGTATCATATTAATTAACATCCCATTGGTGGGAAATTCGCAGCTCAAAATTTAGGAGTTTGATCTGAATAAAATGAAACAAAAAGAAAAAAGAAAGAAAGAAAAAGAGAGGAGAAAAAAAAAAAAAAAAAAAAAACTTCAACCAGGCCCAAATAAAAAGCCTCTATTGGGAGACGGCGACTAAATGCCATACGAAAACTAATCTAAGATACCCAGTCAAGCCCAACAATGCAGCCCGTTTATGAGGAAAGGGTATATCTGTCTTTCCAATAGCTCGTTCGTACAATGCATTTCGTCGTTACTAGCCTCTATATAACTGCCACTCCTGCTACCGCTCTCAGGCATCAGCTCTTACACACCTCTCTATTCTTCTTTTTGTTTCTTCTCCGAATGGAGATGAAATCGCTCTTTCTTCATTTCCACTGTTCAAATGTAGATCTGACGTTGTAAAGTTTAGCAGATTCTCTTCTTTCTTTACTCAAAATCGAACTTTCTTTCTCTGTTTCTTCTTGATTCTTATATTTCTGCTATTTATATTTGAGTCTTTCAATCATGTAACCGTCTGAAGCTTCTCAATAGATTCTCTCCAAAAAAGCATAGTTCTGATTAAGTGAGCGGGTGCTTATTTTGATCCATACTACAACCTAGCTTGATTTTTCATTCGTTCTGTTTTAAATCCACTTAGTAGATCAACTTTTGCACAGATCTGTCGTTTTTTTCTCGTTTCTTTTCTTTTTTCTGGTAAAAACGCAGTCAAGCTTGTGATTCTACATTCTGATAAGTGTTTAGGAGCAATGATTCGGAGGCAGATGGATTTCAGCCACAGTGTTGAATTTTCTAATGCAACACTCGTAATAGCTCCTTTTGTTTTAATAAAACAATGTTTTTTGGTGATTTTGAACTTATTATGCCTTGTGCAATGGGGCAATGATGAAATCAGAAAAGACTACGAGTGGCATCCAAAATCAGATGCCGCAATGATGAATTTCTTTTGTAATTCTGCTTCTCTGTGCCCTTTTATTACATCTATTCTTTAACACTTCACCATGAGAAAGTTTCAAAAGCAGTGACATGAAATTTAGTTTTCCTCTGTTACAGCGTTGAATTTTCTTACTTTAATTCTCGTATGAACTACCTTCGTTCCTAAGAACCATTGCATTTTCATTGATTTTGAATGAAGTTTTGATTGTGAGATAGGGCTATGATTAAATTAGAGATGTGAACGCTTTTGAGTGGCATTCAATCTCAAGCGCCACATTGATAGAGACTTGATTTGTTCTGAGCCCTCTTTTTTACATTCCTATTTTAACTTTACATCGCATCTTCAGCAAGTTCTTTTAAGTATTTTAAAACTTCTTGATGAGTAGCAAGGATTTATGCTTTTGTTATTGTGAGGTATATTTCCTAGTGTGAACTTGCATCATATCACGCAAATGAATATTATCTCATATTCTTGTCTGATGCTTCTAATATTTTATGCAAAAATTAGAGTGTCTACAACTGCTGAGGTGGCATACAAGATGCCACACTGATAGATCTGATTTGTTATTCTGAGCCTTAAACTAACTTCTCATCTTAAGAAAGTTTTCAAGTATTTATGCAACTTTTTGGACAGTAGTAAGGTTTTATATTATTTTCTGTAATATGTAACGTGTTGTGAGGTTACATATTCGTTGATTTTGAACTAATTTGTGAATTGCGCAATGGGCTATGATGAAATCAAAATCCAAACTCGCTTGAGTGGCATACGAAATCAGATGCCACAATGACGAATTTTTCTCTGTATCTCTGAGGCCTTTAATTGCATTTCTTTTTAAACTTCATTTTATCTAGAAAGGTAATAAGATTTTATGTTATTTGCAATTAATCATAGTATCAGTACTCAAGTGTTTATTTTTGCCAGATTTTTTCTTGAGGTTATATATAATACATCTTATTTTATGGAGACTTTTATCTCAAGGGCTGTGATTAAAAAAGAGAAAGGGCTTGAGTGGCTTGATCCCAGTGTCTGACATAAAGTATATGGTACAGTAGGTGGTGCCAATTGGAGACAATTAGCATCACCATTAATCAAGTGATTAGAAGAAAATTTGCATATGCGCCTGATTTTCTTCCTTCTCGCTTCTCTCTGCTTCTCTTCTCTTCTTTTTCTTTTTCTCTTTCTCTTCATCTCCAACCAAACTCCTCAATCAAGTTGCCTCTTTGTTTGTGTATGTAAGTGTGTGTGCGTTCCATCTGCTTCCATGTCAGGCACTGCTGGTTTCTACCACAATGAAAGCTTATTTGTGATGCTACACTTGTTATGAGCCCTTTTTTTGGCTTCTTTTCCCATTTGAAATATTAGGATTTCTTCTTTGTAATTTGTGCTCTCTAAATGTTAATTATCTTTGGTTGCCGAATAGATTAATTAAGTGTGAATATGGGTTCTAAAATCTTTCAGCATAATATGGGTTTTAAATTGTTAATTGAGCCCTGTTTATGATGACCTTAATGAACCAATTTGGTACTGGAAATTTATTTTTTGCAATTAAATTTTCTTTTATCTTATAAGTTCAAAAAGTGTTGTAGTGTGTACAGGCTGTGATTTTGGTTTTTAGCTTTATATATCACAGCTTTTGTAAGATTATACTAGCGAATGTATTCTCATAACATGATAAATGATGATAAGCACATCTCCAAACAAATATTAGCAATCTATTATGGGGTTGGCATTTAGTTATGCTTTTGTAAACTTAAATTGTTATACCTGAAACTTTTGTATATAGGAATCACTCTGTTAATTAGGTGTGGTGCATAGATGTACTGTAATACAGTTCCCCCATTAACTCCAAAGAACTGATTTGTGAATGTCTCTTGTAGAGATGTCCTTGTACAATGAGTTTAAATCTTGATCACAATTTGAGGGTTACTTTGGGGAAGAAGAAGATTAGACCGTACATACATAATATATTTCAAGAACACATTGGTAGCTATACATAGTAACATAGGTGTAGGTATCGCACTCTAAGAAAATGTCGGTATCTATTGATTAATCAGTTTTTACTATTCGTCCAATTAATCAGCTATATAATATATACTTCATGGACACATTGACAGCTATACCTACAAACAGACAACTTTGCATAACATTTGCCTACGTTTGCTATGTAAAACATATAAAAAATTGCTTATTTATTGATAAATAAGTTTTTACTATTCGTCCAATTATAAATAATCACGTTTGCAACAAAAAATTATTTACTATTGCAAAAACAGATGTTATACTATATTGAACCTTCAATTCAATCCATATTCAAAAATCAAAACGACTTAAACCCGGCCCAGATAAAAGCCTAGTTTTGTTTGGGACGGAGTGACAGCTCATATACAGAAGAGCCAGGAGCAAACCTAAAACCAAGGAGGGGTATTTCCGTCTTTTCAATAGCTCGTTCGTACATTTTGTTGTGAGTGACGTAAATCGTATACACTGAGCGGCAGCCTCTACAAAAGCAAGACCCCTGCTAACCCATGTCAGACATCAGCTATTTCACGTTTCTTCAATTCTTTTTTGAAAGCCCCTCTTTCTTCATTTCCAAATTCCAGTCTTGATATTTTGATCTAAAGTTGTAAAGATAAGATCATTTCTTCCTTTCCTTGCGCAAAAAGCAAGCTCATTTTCTCTGTTTCTTCTTTCTTGCAATTGCATTTTTCTTTTTGCCCCCCGAATATATCCTGGAAGCTTTTTTTCTTTTTGGGTTATATTTTGGGAACTGGTTTTAAATGAAATGAAGAGGAAACTTTTTGAGTTAGCACTTTCTTCAATTTCTTCTAAATTTTTTTCTGATATTTATTCCTGATTCAAAGCTAATGAATCGATCAACTTTCTCACTTCAACAGTTTTTTTTTTATAATTTGCATTAAAGCAAAATAACCTGCTTATGTCCCTTTACCTTTTCTTTTTATTGTTTCAAAATACAATTTGTCTTAAAAATTGCAAAATTTGGGGCTATGATAAAAAAAGAGAAAGGGCTTGAGTGGCTTGATCCCAGTGTCTGAAATGGAAGCAAATGGAGTAGTTGGTGGTGTTAATTGGGAGACAATTAGTACCACCAACTTAATCAAGTGATTAGAAGATAACTAGCATTTTAATTTGCTTAGTTTTTCTTCTCTCGCTTCTCTCTTCTTCTCTCTTCCTTTTCTCTTTCTTCCTCTCCAAACAAGTCCCTCAATGAAGCTGTCTCTGTGCGTTTATGTGTTTGAGCATGTGAGCGTGTGTGTGTGTGTGTGTGTGCGCGTGTGCGTTCCATTTGCTTCTGCATCAGACACTATGGGTTTCTACCACAATGAAAGCTTATTTATGTCAGATACTATGTCTATGAGCCCTCTTTCAATTTGCTTTACTATTTGTGATGGTGCGTATTTTGTTTATTGATTTATTTCATTGTACCTTTTAGAAAGGTCATTTTGTTTGACGAATTAATGCGGGTGGTTTAATGAGAAAGCATTTGTGGGTGTGATTATTTAAGCAAGAAAATGGGATTGAAATTTTTTTCAGCCTAATGTGGGATTTTAAATATAAATTATTGCAATCTTTTGTAGGATGTCATTGCAAGAGCCCATCGGGTACTGAAAATTAATTTTCTCGCTAATGTATTTAAAAAGTATCTTATGTTTCTATATTTATTTCTTATATGGAGGCAGTTATTTGATTCTGTTAGTTCATTTTGGCTATCACTGTTTAGACAGGGGTTACTCACATAGTCACATTTCCAAACATGTAAAAACTATTATATGGTTGGCAATTGGCACTCGGGTCTCTCTATAAAAACTATACCTTTCAGAAATACTTACAAAACCAAGTGATGAAAGCACTGGAGACCTTCCTCTGATAAGAAAGCAGATGAATTTTTGCCAGTATTGTTTCTTAATTTCTTTTTTCTTTTTTACCTTTTTTATGAAACAACTTTTACTTTGTTCCAGTAGTATCGTCCCTGTTTCATTAAAATTACAAAATTTAACTATTTTAAAATTGATTGAGAGGGCTATGATTAAAATAGAAAGCCTACTTGCGAGCTTGAGTGACCTGTGTAATCAGCTGCCACACTGATGAGTTTGCTTTTTTGTTCCAATTTTCTGAGCCCTTTCCATCTTTAACTACAATTTTTCTTGAGAAAATTTCTTTGATACTTTCTTCTCACACCATATGTTTACTTTATCAGTATGTATTTGATATTTTTTTTTGTACTACATATGTTTTTCATTTAATTGGATTGAGTCAAATGGCCTTCTGATCCATTTTTCATAAAGGAATTTTATTTTAATACATTTTAATTTACGAATTTTCCTTGAAATTGGTATATCAGTTCTAGGGTCCAAAATTTACATCCCGGTACTATACTGAAGTAAAATTTGATTCATAATTGGATGAGATTCTGTTCAAGCTCTGACCAAGTTATAGAATCAAACAAATATACTACGTTAGATCCAAGCTCTTGGGAACTTATTTAGAAATGTCAAATGTGCATTAGGAATTCTCAATTGCAGTGAATACAATATATAAGTTATAAAGGTTCTATATTGAAGTAAATTTTGATTCATAATTGGATGGAATTTTGTTCAAGTTCTGACCAAGTTATAGAATGAAACAAATATACTACGTTAGATCAAAGCTCTAGGGAACTTATTTAGAAATGTCAAATGTGCATTAGTATTTCTCAATTGCAGTGAATACAATATATAAATTATAAAGCAAACGACCACTTGCCTTTACAATAAATCTATAGATAGAATATGGGTTGATCAGTTTACAAGAAAGCTACAAAATGTTACACCATGGTTTTTTAAATCCCAAACTCCTGGAGAAAAGGATTAATGATGTTCAACAAAACTATCCAGTTCCTGTATATATAAAGTCTGCACAAGCGCAAATGCACAATCTATGAAGGGCTTGTACTCGTTAATGCCCATAACCTCAAGCGTCTAATCCTAATAGCAGTTATAGCAGTTAGAGAATTTATTTTTTTGTATTAATTATTTCTACAAATCCAAAAGTCTCATGTTTATACACTAATATCTAAAAACGATGAATGCATCAAGATGGTAAGATTAGTCCATTATTCTCTAGTGACTTCAGTACTTAGATCCGACTCGGCGTTGTGGATTGGATTGACCTAGGATCAAACAGTAGACGGACGGGAATGATAACCGTCATAAAATCTGTATTTTTTTTTTTCTACGCGTCCACTCTCTCTTTCCGCGTTCCTCTCTTCTATCCGCGCGCTCTCTCCTCTTTCCTTCCCTTCCCCTCTCCACTCCTTCCCCCTCTTCTCTCCCCTCTCCAATGGATTTTTCTGCTTTCCTCTCCCTCTCTGACAAAAAATTAGTACAACTTGAACCCGTTAATTTTTTAAAAGCCTACCATTTACAATAACAAAGTGAACACTTACGACAACAAAAACAAAAAGACAAATATTAGTTAAAGAAAAAAAATAAACAGATATTCTCAATAAACTGAACATATATAACAACTAATTGAACAGATATAACAAAACAATGTGGATCCAGACAAAAGATAAAAGTGAATATAAATACATCAACAAAATGAAAATATAACACAAATAAATTGAACACAAATAAAAAATAAATTGAACAGATACAACAAAGAACGTATGCTTTAGCAAAAAGATAAAAGACATAAAAAAAAACTGAACAAATATAACAAATAAAATGAACAAACATATCATTAAATTGAACAGATACAACAATACATAGAACATATATAATAAACACTGTGAAAACTCATAAAAATAAACATAAATAAATAAATAAATTGAACAGATATAACTAATAAATTGAACATAAATAACAACAAATTGAACATATGTAACAAACACCGTGAACTCATAAAAATGAACATAAAAATAAATAAATTGAACAGATATTACCAATTATTTGAACATATATAACAAATAAACTAAACATATATAACATGAGATAAAAGGGAGTAAACAAAAAGAAAGGGCCAGCGAGAAAGGGAAAAAAATAAATAGAAATGAGATACAAGATAGCACGAAGGAAATGAAAGGAAAAGGGAGAGAAGAAGTAGAGAGCAGAGAGAAGGAGGGATAGTGGAGAAACTCACGAAAGAAGGGAGAGACTTGCCTGGGAGCGGAGGGAGGGAGACGAGCTCGGATCGCTAGGTGAGAGGTACGTGCGTCGGAAAAGATGAGGCACGGGGTAAAGGAAAGGTACGCTCGGATCAGATCGGAAGGGTGTGCACTCGGATTGGATCGCTAGATGGGTGAGGAAAAATGAAGAGAGCGCTGGACTGGATGGCTTGGATGGCGATTTATTGGATGGTGAGTAGTAATTACCGTAGACGGAGCATATGACATTTGGGCATCTTCCCAGAATAGGGACACAGAATCCTCGGCAGTCAAAAATGACTGCCGAGAGCAGTCCTTTGGTTTTTTTTATTAATTTTTAAAAATTTTAAAATTCAATTGTCGAATCCAAACCGTTGATTTTGTTCAACTTTACAGGCGATGTGTTTTCATATAAGTTTTATAAAATTTGGGGTTGATTTGATACTTGATTAAATACTCAACAAATGAACGGACCTGATTTGATTAATTCTAATACGTTCATTTGTTGAGCACTTAATCAAGTATTAAATTAATTCCAAATTTTATAAAACTTATATGAAAACGCATCACTTGTAAAATTGAACAAAATCAATAGTTTAGATTCGACAATTGAGTTTTAAAATTTTAAAAAATTAATAAAAAAATAAAAAGACTGCTTTCGGCAGTCATTTTTGACTGCCGAAAGGATCCGTATGCCCCAGAAGAGGCCTCCAATGTTATTTGGGCCACTAGCTGAGAATATTTTTTTGGGCTTTTTATTAAATTGACAGTAATGTGGTTGGTAAATAGGCCTAATGGACTCACTCACCGTTGTGTTTTCTTCTAATTTTCCTAATTTCTTAGCATATGTGATTATGTGTCAATGTGTGCATGCTACATTGCTACTGTTTGATGTTTATAGAAAAATGAATACGATTAATATTACATATATAGCTATATTTATGCTCTTAGAATTATATTCCACTTCTGAAACCAAATCAGCACATTCTGTTGGATAATTTTTGCGTAAATGACCGTAATTTAATAATGAAAAATATGGAGCTCACTTAAGTAATGTGTATGGATGAAGGTTAGAATTCTTTTGATGTATTTACTCAAACTGAATCATTATACTAAAACTCTTAGCATCAATAAAACTTACAGTCGTACTCACATATAATATAAAACATTCTTTTAAAGTTTATGAGAAATTCGAAAATATGCATCTATTTTTTTAGTAAGCACATGCATCGCTACTGCATTTTATCCATCCGTGAATGTTTTTGGTCAATCGAAACCTCATTTCAGTCTTAAAACTAGCATAAGCGACATGCATTATGGGATGAAAACGGACCGGATACGGATTGGATAGTGGTCAAACCATATCCACATCCGTATTTTTTTTTTTCGGATACGAATACGAATACGGATACGGTTCGGATCTTAAACGGATACGAATACGAATCGAATAATGTCGAATACGAATACGGATATATTTCAGATATTAAAACAAACTGGAATTTCTTAACTGCATTGCCCTTACTATTTTTTAAAGACGTCAACTTGAATTTTGTAATCCCCACAATTTAATTAAAATTAAGCATTTTATAGATAAATTTAATTATATTTTCAATTAATTGAAATATTTTTGGCCTTCATATATAATTATTAAATATTGATTTCCTAATTTGAAATGGTTACTGAATTCTTGATATATGTACTGTCATATTTCTTATTAATGAATTCGTACGAGCCACTTGCCGAATAGAAAAGTTGCACCGTATTTTTTTTGCGTTCTTATATTTTGTTTTACTAGCCGAAGTGCCCACTCAAATGCGTGGGCTGACTTTCATGTATGAAAATATTATTTGATACAAATATGTTGTCTATTTTCAATATTTAAAGTCAACGTTATCTTGATCGGAGTTGAAAATAATAACAGTATTCTCTGGTTTACAAATAGTGGGCAAATTTGTTTTGTAGAAAACAATATTATTGCACTAAAAAAAATTAAATGAGTATGTGAAAATGAGAAGAAAATAATAAATTCATGTTAAGAAGTAATAAGTAAAATCAATGTCATTGGAGATTCTGGCAAAGTTTCCTTTCGTATCAATGTAAAATTGTTTATCGTATTGATATTCATTTTTTTTACCTTGATAATTATTTGTATAAACATTTTAATGTATAAACATTTCAATGCAGAAATAAACATATTTTTTTACCTTAATAATTATTTGTATAAACATCAGATAATTAAATTACAACTTATCTTTAAAAAAGAAGAAGATAAATTACATTGAAAATGCAATGAATGAAATCTACATGTACATCATGCAATAGCATCATCTTTTGCTGAGATTGGTGCCAATAATAATACAATTATAGAACGGTACCATTTGGTACCAACTTCTGGCATAGTGAAGACTTGATCTCCAGGCCATGCTGCCATAAGTGATCATAAGACTATCATTTGAAAACTAAAAAATTAGGCAGATATACAGTGCATATAATCAAGTTAATTTACAGCATGAAACATTTGTACCTATGTTATACCAGTAGCTTTTGTGACTCATTCTCATTGTCGACACTTATGTTCTTCAACAAATCAACTGCCAAAAAAAATGTTTCAACATAAAAAAAAACCAACAAATAATTTATTCAAAATAGTAAAAAATAAAACATGTACATACACCTGACACATTTGGCCTCGGTGAGATGCATATCAAGAGGAATTTCTTCGAATCAAGCAGCAAGTTCTCTCCCAGAGTCCAATCGACAGAGATATTGATAGAGCCGTCTCAATTTGTGAAGCCAGTCTATTGTCAAGTGGATTGAGTTTAGTATGCTTCTTCCATCCAATGTTTTCTTTGCCTCTGTAGCAGTTTCCGCATCAGTGTACTGAATCAATGCCTGTCAAAATTTGAAAGAAAAAATAAAAAAAAATAATATTGACAACAACTAAAAGAGCGAAATAGATGCATCCAGTTATATGAGTCTACAATTACAAAATTTAAAAATCTCAGAAATGATTAAACCAAGCATTTTTATGCAAGATAATGATACAACACCAGTTATCTGCGCAAGTATTGGTATTCTATGTAATTGCGATGCTCTGAGGACTTCGTTACCAGTATATACTGAAAGAAAAAATGTCAATATTCCATGTCAGACTGTCCAGTCAGAAGCGAACCAATCATATCAAAAACAAAATACCCCCTTCCCCACCCCCAAATAATATCACCAGGACAATATCAATCTGTTCATTTCAATCAGACCACTCAATTTGGAATAGTTAGGCCCTATTTTACTTTTTGGAAAAGTAGCAGATACGAAATCTATGCTTTGATGGTGTACCAGCTCTAAAGGTCTAGTAACATATTGAAAGAAACAAACACATAAAAAACATTGAAAAGGGGTGGTATCTTCCCGGCCAGGTAACCTCAAATCCATCAGTTTTTTATGCACTAACATCACCCAATAAATGAATCAATAGATGTAATTGCTGCAATACAGAACGCATGAACTCACATGGTCTCGTCGTTACGAATCATTTTCATAGCAACTTCTTGAGGGTCATTCTTCCCAGATTTAAGATCCTTCGCACGCATAACAGTGGAGAAAATGCCCTTTCCATGAGCTGCAATAATTTCATACCGACCATCGAGCACCTCACCAAATCGGTAGCCTAGAAGCAGACATAAAAGGTCCAATAATATAAGAACAGGCATGCAGCGCATGCTGCTGAGGGAACCAATAATTGTTGTTAACAAACTTATTATTATAATATCCTTCAGCATCATCCCAATTGACATGAAGACCACTTCTCTCAATCTTTAATTCATTTACTTTGTCCTGAAAAAGTTTCAGTCAGCTATGTTACAGAAAGAAAAAAAAAAAGAACAAAGAAAGGTAAAAGATTATATGTTGCCCAAAAAAAAAAAAGGTAAAAGATGAATCTAAGACATTGTTGAAATTTTAAATAAAAAATTACCAAATACTGTATTCGGCAACAACTAAGAGAAGGTGAAAAAATATATAGCGAGAATAAAGAGAGAGCTGTTTTACCTTCAATTAGTCTCATAGCGCACATGGTTGCTCAAATCAAATCAACTATGCAAAGACCCAGGGCTTCATCGCTCTTTTATGTTTTTCTTCCACATGCTTTGTGAAATCATGTAGGTGTGTCGATAGATAAGAGAACTCAGGCTCTTTGTAATTTGTAAATTATTCAGCAATTCCAAGAGCGAAGGCTTAATCTGGGGGTGGCTCAAACAAAAAAAGGCAAAGTGGGAATAAAAAAAAGGAAAAACCGCAGGTAATGAATCAATCTTAATTCCATTGTTGCTCAATCTGATTGTGCGCATTAATTTTCCAGCAAAAAATTATGGCTCGGATTTCTTAGGGTTGGCGACGATTTCTTTCCTAATCAGAATGGAAGAGATAAGATACGGGTGGGCATGGGCGCATGAGAAAAAAAAAATTAAAAAGTGGCGCAACAGAGCATCGAACCCAAATGTGTTGGCACCGGACGCAGTCACTCTTCCACCAGCGACATTAACCCTTCCAGTCTAAAAGCCACCTTTTTATCTGATATTTAGATCTAAACCGTAGATCATCAAAATCAATGAACAATATTAAAAAGCTTTGAATCCTTAATGGGGGTGATGAACAGTAATGAATAGTGCACGCCCCCTTAGATGCCGTCCATTTTAAATTTGATGGATGTGATTTGTGCTGGATGGGTGAAGGAATTTGGGCCGGCCATTCTATTCTTAAATGGCAGTGGTGTACTGGAATTAATAATGAATATGTTGGATGACAGATGGGGTCCATTTTGATTTTGTTACGATGGGTTTTTTTTTTTGATGGTACTCTACGTGTGTGTACAATGTGGAGAGGCTATTTTGGGCCAGCGTGGGCTTGGTTTTGGGTGGGAGAGATTTTTTTTTGGCAATTTTTTTATGCTGGGTATGTGTCGACTTCTTCATATAAATGGTCCATATTTTAATGCTATTCGCTACACAATTGTTAGTACAGCTCTGTGTGAATAATATCTTGGTGATGGTGTCTTTCTTCATCTATTTATATCCTCATGCTCTTCCTTTCTTACTTGCCAATTCTGAAGCAGCCTAACAAATAGGTGCTCTCTCTCCTCCTTTTAGTTTTAGGTTTCTTTTCTTTTTTCTCTTTTTTACGCTGGTTGCGTATGAGTAGTGAAAGCAGTCAAAGAAATAAGGATTTGTGGCATAAATTAATTAAGTTCCTTCAAATAAAGTTACAATAATATTTGGGTTGTGATAGCTTTCTATTTAATTTTATTTAGTGGACGATTAGATGCTCTTTGAGAGAGTTCACAAATTTCGGTTTTGTTTGATTGTTTCTTTGGTTGAGCTGTACAAGATGTGTATATTTGTAGCTATTTTGACAAAGTTGTAATAATACAAGAGGATTGCTTTGTTATAAAAATGAAGTTATTTTGGTTAAAAAAAAAAAATTTGCTAACTGAGTTGATGCATCTTTCATCTTAATAAGAGATAAAATAATTATTTGGTTCTGATGTTGTTTTGTTTATTCCCATTTGCAGGAACTGAGAGATTGATTCGTGATGACGTGGAATTCCAGGATTTTATAAGTACTAATGTGCATCATGTGGATCCCTTTACATTAGAGGGATGGTTTTCTGATTTGGCTGTCAAATTCTATGAGCTGCAAAAGACGAATGAGTCTCTAATAACCGAGCACAATAAGGCTCGGATTCAGTGTCACTACCTTGAAGAAAAGAACCATACTTTGGAGATGGCTCAAGCTCTTGGTCGTGACATACAGTTTAAGCACCTCAGCCACGAAGTCTGTGAGTTGCACCTGCAGAATGAGAAGTTTAAGGCAAGGGACAAAACAAGGATGGCACAATTGAAGGTGGCCGCAGATGCAATAGCTGCTGCCAGACGTGAGTGTGGGTCTTCTCTGTGAGCAGTTTGCTGTTAGTGCTGGGGTGTGTAGGTAGAGATCGTGTATGGGTAGGGGTAGTCATATTTTGGTAATATTTTGTTTAGGCAAGGCTAGATGGTTTATGGGTAGTAATGTTTTGGTTTAGTTGTTGTGGTGCAGGTAATGATTGCCTTTGATCTGTAGTTTTAAGGCTATGTATTCAGCTGGTCAGTGATTATGGAAATTGCAGCTTTGTTCTAGATAGCTGCTGTTGTTGGTTATTAAGTATATTAGTTTCTTATGTGTTGGAATCTGACATGTTTCATGCTGTTATTTTGTTGTTGTTAGATTATTAATATATTATGAAATGGATACTGGTAAGGGATGGCGCATAATTATGAATATATTCTTTTATAAGATAATAATATTTTGTGATTGATAATAACAACCGTAAGTAGTTTGGACTGGTAAATAAAAATACTGGTAAAAGTGCTTTGTTAAATTTTTGCCTCCTTTCATCATTTAATAAGTTTTTTTTTTTTTTTTTTTTTTGTCTACTGCAAAGTAGACGTTCTTTTTGGTTGATGCTGATTGGGATTGGTTATTCTTTTTAATTATAGTTATACTAATATATATAAATTGCATGGATAATGTTAGCGTTTTTTTTAAAATGAATTGTTGGGTAATTATTATTTTCCACTTTTCTTAGTATGACAAGCACATTATAGTGGCAAGAGAGGAAACAGGAAGGTTTTTTTCACTGCAGATCGAATTGGAAAGCTCCTCATTTTTCGTTGACAGTTTGAAAAGGTACATGTGTCATTAGAATTTGATAATTTTTTAAAAATATTCTCATATGATTTTTTTTTAAATTTGAATTGATTCAATTTAAATATGATTTTCAATTCGTTAAGTGTTGCGAGGGTTGTACTGATTCAATTTTTGATTTGGTTTTTGGAATTCAGTTGTTAGTTCTTTGTTTAATACTTTTTTTGAGGTATAGATATACAAATCCATGAATTAAAGGCTGGAATCGCTGCTATGATATCTTTATTGTGTGTTTGAATAATTTAATGTGATTTAATTTAAATGGATATTTTATGGTTAATAATTTAAAAAAAAATGAGTTCTTAAAATCTGAGAATATGTTTTTTTATGTAAAGAGTAGATTTATGGATTAAAGACTTAATATAAATGATTCATTTCGTAAGGAAAATGGATTAGCACAGGCTTTGTAATTATTTGTGGGGGCCGCGTTACAAGTGCCTTGGATTTTGTGGAGTTTATGATTTTATTAATTAATTATGCTGGAGTTTTGTTGTTTAGTGCAATGATGTGCGAGGGAATTAATGAAATTTTTAACTAAAACAAAGTGACGGTTTATTTATTAGTTGAGGTATTCTTTGTAAGTTAGAAGTTTAATTATTTTTTTAAGAAAATATTAGTACAGAAATTATTTGTTGGGATATTTTGTTGTATGGTTTAATATTTTGCTGCAATCAAATTCAATATGCTGTTGTATGATGGATAATGAGGTAGAAATTACCTTGAGTTCAAAAAAATTATGCTTCTCAAATATTTATTACAAAAATATAATTTTTTTAAAAAGCCACAGTGCCGATTTATGAGTTCGGTATTGAACATAAATAATTTAGTTCTATGGTATATTTGGCCTAGATTTTAATATTTAGATGTAACAAATTTGCCCTGTACTGTACATAGTATATGTAATCATATACGATTTTTGTACCTAAACTGGTATGCCCCTAGATTTAAAGATGTGGTACACTGTAAATAGATGTTGGTAATGAAATATGTGTTGTGAGGATTTGTTTCCGAAATTTGAATGTGCAGCATGTAAATAAAAAATGTTCTAATGATCTGATAAAAAAAGAAGTAATAAAGTTCATTGCGATTGGGCAATTGTAGTTTGATAATTTAAAAAGTTTAATATGAAGCAGAAATTATTTAGTTGGTATGATATTTTTATTGTATATTCTAATAGCTTTTTTTAAAAAAGAATTTGGTTAGAGTTGGCGTTTGCTTAAATGTGTAACAATAGTTTCTTTAGATTATATCTTATATGCTTGATGAAATTATTAAATTATTGGTAACCAACATTTAAGAAATAATTATATATTCTCTGTTCTATACGTACTGTACTCCTTTTTTTCTTGTAGATATATTGCATTGTTCTTTTTTCTGATTTGATGAATTCCCTGTCCTCAATTTATTGTTTTGCAGCTCAATTTCCTATTATGTCATCTCCTGCTGATGGTGGTAGAGTTTCCCGTCGAAAGCGCACTGCTTCTAATTCAACAAGTAATGATGTAACTATTTCAAGCAAAAGACCTTATCGGTGTCGACGTGTTAGGCCTGAAACGCATGAAGGTTTTTTATTAAAATATATAGCAACTTCTTACATTGGTTGTGTTCTATGTTTATTTTCTATACATATTAATTAATTAATAATAATAAATGTTGATTACGATGCTGTTGTTTGCAGACAATGGTCTTTGTACTTCGTTGCGCAATGTTTCAACGATTTTAGAAAGAAGAACATATCGGTCCCGCCGTGTTCGGCCTGCACTAGATCAAGGTTTTGCAAATATATACATTGCCTCCTGATATTAGACATTATAATTCTTTTTTTGGTGCATATATTGTGATGCCATTGTTTTCCTCTTTTACTATGCAGTGCGAAATGATCATCCAGAGGTCTTGGATATTGGGTTTCCGGATTGCAGATGCATATATTGTGGTGCCTTTTTTTGGTTAAGGGAAAGGTGTTTGACGACTTCAGTTCAGGGTTGTCCTAAATATAATTTGTGTTGCAGAGAAGGCAGAGTTAAGCTTCCTTTGTTAAAACCTCCTCCGCCCTTGCTGCATAGTTTGCTTCAGAGAAATAGTTGTGCTGATTCAAATCATTTTAGAGAGTTTATTCGAACTTATAATTCTATGTTCTCTTTTACTTCATTTGGTTGTACTGTACACGAAAACCTAAATAATGGATCTGCTCCCTATGTGTTTAAAATTTCTGAGCAGATATCTCATAGGATCGGTTCTCTGTTGCCTATGCCTGGGGCAAAGCCTTCGTTTGCACAATTATACTTGTATGATACGGAAAATGAAGTGAAAAATCGATTGGCTCCTTTTGAAAATACCTCTACTGGTAAAAATCTTCGTCCTAGAATTGTTGAGTCATTAGTGAAAATGTTTAATGTTTGTAATAAACTTGTCAAGCAATTTCGCACTATCAGAGATAGATTGTCAGATACAGATATTCCTGAATTACGAATCCGAATTCGTTTTGAATGCGATGAAAAAAATCCTCAGTATTCTGCCCCCGTTGCCTCTGAAGTTGTTGGATTTGTTGTTGGATTGTGCACCGAATCTGTGGGTCTCTCCTATCATTTTTTATGCCTTCTACAATTTTACAATTTGCACTGCTCAGTTGATGGAAGTCGATACAATTTAGAAAATATAATTTACCACTCCTTCGATATGTAAATAGTTGTCAATTATTTAGTTTGCAATTGGCGTTCTAATGTAGTTTGAAGATACTTTGTTGTCACATGCCGTTAAATACTATCTCTTGCCTTTCCAAAAACTAAAATGCATTTTCTTCTTTGAATATATTGCTTTCTCTCCTTAATTCATACTTTTCTCAAAAAATTTCTGATAAGATTTTCCTTGATTAATTGTTATTTAACGTAGGCAAATATATGCGCACTAATTTTTGCTTCCTCCAACTATATTGGAATTGGATATATACAAATGCAATTCTATTAACTACGATGAACAAATTATGTGAGAGACTCAGCTGTATACTACTGTTACTATTTTTTGAACGTACATATAGTCATCTATTATAAAAATTTATTACTATTTGAACATTCAAATATCATATAAGTCCATACATAATTTACTGACCACATAATTTGAGAGCACAACAGAAATATTACATAGCACAACTACAGTTGTAAGCAAAGAACTCCAACACTGAGGTGCTAATCTTATAGAAAATATAATTTAGTGATTAAATAAAGTTGATAACTACAACTACATAAATAAATATAAAGCTCACATTTGACATCCAATTTTACAAGCATGATGTACATGGTTCAAATATTATTTTCATTTAAAGAAATTATTCGCTAAACATTTTACTTTTCCTCATGTCATATGAACGTCTAAGTGATTTCATGTTAATCACTATTGATAAAACATATGAAATATGAATTCCAGATTTCATATTAATGACTATGGAGATTTAGACTTCAATTCCAGATTTAAACTTTAAAATAAATCAAATTAAGGAATAAGAATCATGCAAGCATGGAAATCATGCGAATTCCTCTTAAGTGCACATATCTAAGCATATATGGGATATCATGCCATCATAAAGTATGTGTATATAATTAATAAGCAGCTATATCTTGTATAGCAGCCCAAAGCATCTTTCTTTTGTCTAAGCACGTTACAATACATGTAGTCATATCTCGCAATTATTAATATATATATGCATACATAATTTGGATCCAATGACAGATTTCTTTTCTTCTTACTTATTACGACCAATATGCTGCAATATTATAAAATGTAAAACAACTAATATTTTTATATTAGTTATTTCTGCTTGATAATATTAGAAGTTATTTTAAAAATATTTGATATAATAAATACAAACACGTATGCACACAGTTGCACGAGTTGCGCACCCGCATATGTAATTTATTTCTCTTTTAAAAAAGATTAAAAATTTTATAATGTTAGTGAATATGTTCATATTTTCAGAGCACAATGAAATGTCTATCAGGCTTCAATTCTAAAGAAGCGAACATTTAAAAAAAGGAAAATATGTCTATTCAAATCATAAGATAAAACTTCTATATAAATACTATTCATACATTTAAAGAATCGTTGTTGTGCAGGATTGTCAGTATAAATGTTAAATTCGTTGTTGAAAAGAAAAAATTTCCCAACCATAAAAAATGCATTCTTTCTTTGCTGTGTTGAATATTTGCATGCAATTAAAATCTACTAATGAAACTTATCTCCATCAAAGAGTGAGTTTATCAGTACAATCTTATTTATCCTGGTATAAGAACCCTATTCTAACATTATCACTAAGTTTTTCTTATGTTTAAAAAGATAATGGATATTATAGCATGAAGACTTCGGCTACTGTTTTCTTGTATAGCATTGTACCAGTATTACTCTATCCAAAAACATCAGCGCCTCTTTTCATATACAAATTCATTGAATCAAATCTGTCATAAGTTCATCCACCTTCATATTGGTTTGCTTCCAGGGTCGGTGGTCATGCCTAATCTACAAGACAACTCCATCATGATCACTAATGCCGTTCTTCCTGAGTTTATTGTCAGTGCACACAACCATAGATTCTTTTTTATTCTTCTTGCACGTCAAAGATGTTAGCATGAGACATTTAATGTCCTTTCCTTTTTCGCAGTTCATGCCATCTGCACAGGGGCGGAGGGAATAGGGGTGCGGGGCTGGGCATTGTCACCCCTGTGATTTGGGAATTTTGTCAGATACAAAGAGTTTTTGTGCTGGGTTTTGTTTAATTTGACATGTAAGCCCCCCCTGTCATTCACACATTGCCTCCCTGTCATTCTCTTCAAACCTACTGATGTGATTATGATGAACCAGTAGGCTATAAATTCATAGACCTCCTAGCCTTCTGCATATTTTTTCATTTATTTTTATTACTAAATCTATAGATCTCCTAGCCTTTTTCAGTCTACACTCTATTTGTTGGCATATCTAACTAGCAATTCGCTTGTACTAAAATCTATATGATTTTGTAAGATGTCGTAGACCTTAGGCAAATAGGCCTTTTATTTTTTCCTTTTTTCTTTATGATAATCAAATGCCCTTGGGCAATAGGGCAGCTACAATCCTAGCTTACTTTTTTTGTGTCGTGTGTTACACTGTGCCTGTGGCAGAGTCATGCTTTACAAATTTCCAAAATTTTTAAATTGACCCCTCAAATATATCAAAATTACATATTATTTTATTTGATTTATTATATTCTTCCACATACAATTTTTTTTTTAAAAAAAAAATAAAAAATATAAGAACCCTCTTGCCCCCCCTATTTTCAAATTCTGGCTCCGCCCCTGCATCTGCACTGTCCATTGCAAGTTTGAGCACTGCCATGTGTTATGTGTGACAATGCATCTAACCATTTGTCGTGATTGTGTTTCTACAGATCAACAATTCTGATTCAAATATCTTTTCTCTTTAACATTTACTTAGATATGCAGTTCTTAAGACAACAAAAATAACTATCGATATCATGGACAAACGGCCATATTAATTACAACCCAGAGATTATATCAACTTAAATAATTTCTTATCTTACAATTCCCACGTCATATAATTACGTTAGCACATATAACCAAATATTTAAAAAATTTATATAATATTTATATCAAATTAAATAAATAAGATTCTTAACTTACATGTGCACGTAATAATTAAGAACATAAAATGATTAAGATCTAAAAAAAAATCACAAACAAAATTCTTAATCGTTGGCCACAGATTCAATTTCTAAAGGTATATTGTTATCCTCCTGAATTAATCCATATTTTGGAATAAATATATGACAAAATTGTATATTAGAAAATTTACATTCATAGTCGTTTCTAATACTAAATTGAACTACAAATATATATAGAAAGAGTGTGAAAATATCTTTTGTAAATTGTATAAACTTTCATCAACTAAGCAGCGCAAAATTGTTCGACTATATCTTTTAAATTGTATAAACTTTCATTCATAATATCAAAATCCATATTTGCAAGTATATATATATATATATATGTATGTAAAATCAATCATTCAGTTATATAGTTCAAATTAATGTTCCCTTTATTTTTATATTTGACAAATCAATGAACGAAATAAACATAAGATGATCGATTATTTACCACATGGTTATATATTCTTTATGCATAAATTTTTTAAAGTATATCCAATTTATATCAAAAAAAAATTAGTGCAGCCAAAAATATCGTGCATTTAAAATGTTGAGTGAAATTTGCACCCCCTTACCGTTTTCACAATCTGTAGCGTCCAAAATTTTTAGTCAAATTTCCACCCTCTTATCGTTTTGCCAAACCAATTTTTTACATTTTGGCAGTACAAATTAATTCTGAGACTTTCAGTATCAATTTTTTAAAGCTAAAATATTTTCAAATCCATAAAAGTTGCGTTATTTCTTTAGTTAGTCACAAATTTACATCCAATTAATATTTACTAATCCAACTTATTCTTACAAAAAATGACCTCGTAAATACAATATCGTTTATGCTGCCATAAGGAGCTTAGTCTCATTGAAATATATAAGAATAAAACTTCCCCTATTTTCCCCTTTTCTACAGCATTGTACCGGTGTTACATTCTATACAAATAAGGTAGCCCCTCTTTACATGTGCAAATTCATTGAATTAAAGCTGTCATGGCGTCCCTCTCCTTCATATTGATTTGCTGTTATAGCCGGTCATGCTGTTCTTCTTCATGAATCTATTGTCAGTGCACACAACCATAGATTGTGCTTTTTGTTCTCCTTGCACGCCAGAGATCTTAGCATTGGAAATTTACTTGTCTTTCCTTTTTGATAGTTTATGCTTTCTGGCACCGTCCATTGCAGATTTCAAGAATGCCATGTGTTGTGACAATCTATCTTCACTACATGCCATATGTCATCTTTGCATCTAGAAACATCAACAAATCTGATTCAGATATGTTTTCTCTTTAGGCAATGCTCCGATATATGGTTGTAAACGTACAGAAAAAATAAATGCACATATCTGTAGAAACGGCTCTATTACAGCTAATAGATTCTGTCAGCTTTAATAATTTCGTATCTTAACAGTGTCCTCTAATTATGCTAATATACATTAACAAATATATCAAAAACATTGCTATAATTATAACATCAGGCTAAACAACTCAAAATGCCAGCTTCTCAGTAAATACCCAGCTTTCAACAGAGCTTCTGCACCGAAATTACAAGCAAGCTACTAGCTTTCAAATTCTGTAAAATTTATCTGTCACTTTATTAAAAAAATATTCCTTATTTACAAACCAAATGACAAAAAAACATGGTAATCATATAGCACAGTTTAAGATTTTTACTATCTTAGTCAATGAAAGTTTATATTATTAACATCCTCAATTAATTTATATTTGGAAATAAATTTTAAACAGAAATTTAAATTACAAGATTTGTACTCATAGTGAAAGTATATTATAAGCATCCTGAATTAATCTATATTTAGGTATAAATATTGAAAGAAAGTTTATATTAGAAGATTCCTCGTAGTCATTTTTAATTCTAATATCAAAAGAACATATTATAAATACAATTCTTTAGTTATATAATTACAAATAAAATTATTTTTTCTTAATTCTTTAAAAGTTAGCCAAACAATAGACCAAAAAAGATCAATTCTGTATCGCATCAACGTATATTCTTTGTGCATTTTAATATATTCAATTCATACCAAATGATGAAAAAGAATATATGCTCAGTTTATCAGTCAAAAATATCATGTCCAAAATTTAGAGTGACATTTTCACCTTGCCACCGTTTATAGACACCATTGTATAACCACATTGAGCAGCAATCCTGCGCGCAAAACCTACAAATCTATAATTTGTAATGTATAGTGTTACAGTGCATGAAAAGCATCTTTATTTCTCAAAAACAGCTCCAATCAATTGCACTTAACCCAATTTTCTGTCAGCACCGTTTTTTTTACCCTATCTCAACAAAATCATATAATAATTATATCACGTTAGAGAACTCAAAATGCTAGCTTCTCAATAAATATACAGTTTTCAATAAAGCTTCTGCGTCGAAACTACAACCAAACAATTACCTTTGAAATTCTTTCAAATTTATCAGTTATTTTTTACGATATTTTTTTATTTACAAACGAAATCATAAAAAAACATGCTAATCACCTATCACAATTTAAAAATTTTATGCTTTCAATCAATGAAAATGTATATTATTAGCATTCTCAATTAACCTATATATGAAAATAAATATTATAGGGAATTTTATATTACAAGATTCACACTCATATTGAAGGCATAATATTAACATCCTCGATTAATACATATTTGGAAATAAATATTCAAAAAAATTTTATATTACAAGATTCCTCGTAGTTATTTATTGTACTAATACCCCAACAACATATTATCAATTCAATAGTTCAGTTACATAATTAAAATAAAATAAATGTTCCCTTCATTTTTTAAAGCTAACAAAGAAATCAACTAAAAAGGAGCAATTCTATATCACATCGCCATATATTCTTTTTGCATTTTTTATAAATTTAATTAATATCAAATAATGAAAAAAAATGCTAAGTCTGTTGGTCGAAAATATCATATCCAAAATTTGGAGTCAAATATTCACCCGGCCACCGTTTTTATACACCAATGTATAACCAATTTGTGCAGCAATCCTACACGCAAAACCTACTAGCCTATAATTTCTAATTTATATTGTTACACTAGATGAAAAGCAGCTTTATTCCTCAAAAACAGCTGCAATTAATTGCACGTAAACCGATTTTCTGGCAGCACCGTTTTTTTACCCTATCTCCAATTGTGCTGCTGATTGTTCATCAAAAATCGAACAAGTCATGAGTGTAACTTGAATTCAATATCAGGTGCCACAATATACGGCACTTATCTTTGTCTTTTGTTAATTGGAAGCTATCTGTTCACTACATCCGAATGACATGTGTCTCCTTCTGAACTTACCTAGATAGACACTATTTACCATATTTTTGGTTTTTTTTTTTTTTTTTTTTTAACTTTTTGACATAGATACCCACTGTTGTAGCAATTAAACATTGAGATGCAATTAAACCAAATTTTTTTCACTGTAAGAAGCTGCTTACAGCCACAAACAATTTCACTTAAAAGCTACATATATTTATACATCCTTCTACCTAAGCATTACCATTATTATTAGTAAAAACATTAAACACAATTCTAATCCCAAATTTCAAAACAATGACAATTGCCAGAAAGAAAAATCATATAGAATTTGTCATCGAATAAGAGACAAAACAACCAAGAATAGCTCCAACAAAAGCCTGTAAATCACACAAGAAAGAAACCTCAAATCTACTGAACTGGAATTCTTCAATATTATATACAACAGAACTTATGAAAATTTTTTCTACCAATTAAATTATACATCCAATATTCAATTCACAATTGCTGCCCAATTTTCTAAGGCCCACCCTGCCACAAAATTCACCTAGGCCTCCAAAAACACAATATTTCCCACTTCCAATTCAAGTTGGGGCGAAGCCCCAACTTACGAATCTAGTTTGATTTTAAAATGTTTAATGGCTTTTAATCTGAATGTTTAACTCTTTTTATCTGAAATGTTTACTCTTTTTGTTAGGTGCTTTTATAAGTAGTAGAGATATGATTAATGAAGGATATATTGCTTTATCTATGATTGATTGTTTATAATATGCAATATACAAAGTCTCATGAGTATTAAGTAGTGTTAAGGTGTCCCTACTGGCGAGCCTTGGTGGTACATAAAAAAAATAAAAATACAAAATTGGCACGCGCTACATTTTCATTTCTGCCGCAAAGTATTCGGATCCCAACCATTTTATTTACTTCTATGTATTTCCTTTCTCTCTCTATTTGGTATCCGTGATGTTCCTTCCACTTCTCCTCTTCTAAGTTCGAACTATCCGCTACCTTTATCTATCGTTACGAAATCTATTCCACTCAGCTTTTGTACTCAAATTAAGTACAATCCCATCCTGCTGCCATCCTTCTTGCTAGTCAAGTGAGCCCAGTGGCGAAGCCACGCATTGATTAGTGGGTCCATGGACCCACCTTGAAAAAAAAATTGACATGAAGTAAGACCTATATGCAAATAAAAAAAATTACAAGGACCCATATGAGAAAAATAGAAATTGAATTGTTTTCTCTGCTGTGATTTTTTTAAATCGAATTAACCAAAATTATTTTTAATACAAAACTTTTGACCTTTTAATTTGTGAAAATGAAAACTATTATGAAAAAATTATTAGAAAATGAAAACTTGTAGGGCATTGTTGTAATTTTAAATTTTTTTATTGACTTGAATTATAATTTGGATATTGGATATATTATTTTAGATATTGTATTGTTGTTATAGGTATATTTGATATTCTCATGAATTTTATTTTTAAGTTACATAGTTTTAGAATTATTTGTTTAAAAATATTGTTATACTATATCTATATTAGACGTTATGTTGTACATATGTTTTTGGAAAAAAAAAATTTCATGGACCCTGCTAACATGAATTTCTAGCTTCGCCCCTGAGTGAGCCTCGACGAGAGTACCTTAGATCCAAGCTAAACTGTTATACGGATATCCATTTTTTAAAATCTTTCGGATCCGGATATTATCCGAATTCGGATCCGTATCCGCACCGATATGTCTTCTCACATCCGCATCCGTATCCGTTTAAAAAAATCCGGATTCGCATCCGGATCCGAGCGGATCCGGATTTTAATATCCGAATCCGCTATTTTTCGAATTCGGATGCGGATCGGAGCGGATAAAATCCGATCCGTTTTCATCCCTACATGCATACTTACATTATAATATAAACATATCTTCAAATCTATTTAAAGAAATAGAAAAAGTCTTATGTTTTCACAACATATGCTGTCGAAATGCATATAAAATGCACGGTGAGCATATTTGATTGTGTTTTTATAAAATGTGTAGTCGCATTTTAGTGATAAAATAACCAAAGCAGACAGTCACGCTTCCAACAAAATCTAAATGTGTTTCAAAATTTATATGACGAAATTCTAAAGATGCATCTTTTCTTTTTTCTTTTTGTCTTTTTTTCCCAACAAGTGCGGCCAAAATGCAACATCACATCGCGAGCATCTATTGATGGTTTTTATTCAATTGAACCTCATTTTAGATCATAAAATAAAAACTAAAAGTCATACTTACAACATTATCTTAAAAAACGAGAACCACATCATTAAAGCTATTATTTTTTTTGTAGTTACGACATATTTTCAAAATCCATTAAATTTAAAACTCGTTATATATATAAAAATATGAATGAATTATAACAACGAAAAAATGTTTTAAGAAGACTTATTGAATGAAAATGTTTTAATAGTATATAAATATATTAATTATATATCTTAACATATTAATAGTTTTCCATCTGTAAGTAAATCTCATAGATTATGTGAACTGAACACTTTGGATTATCTAACGAACAGTAATAAATTATATAAAAAATTCAAAAGAAAAAACATCACAATTATTTCAAATTTCATAAAAATCTCTTTTTTGTAATTACAATATAAAAAAATGCATCTTCTTCAGATAGGAAGGAATCGTAGCTCAAAAGTCCAAAGCATTTGAAAACTCTGTTACACCTCTCGAATATCTTCGCCACCTCCCCGATAGACATACAGGTGGCTTGGTTGCATGAGCAACACGTGTCACAAAACTGCGAGCCTCTTCAGTCTTCCCTTCCACCCGTCTCCTCTTAAACCCCTCTTCGTTAGTCGCTATGACAAATTTGTCAACTGTGAAACCACAATCCATAAAACCTAAACTGAGAACAGCACATTTATCACACCCCAAGTTAGCAGAAAAAAACGAAATAGGGAGAACAAAAAAAATGAGGTTTCTGTTGCTTTTCATGCTTGTTTCATCATGCGCTTTCACTGGGGTTTTAAGCGACCACGAGCGCAGAGAGAGGTACAAGGAGAGAGAGAGGAAAGGGGAGGAAGAATGGGAAAAGAAAGGCAGTAAAAGGGGCTTATTTATCCTGGATAAGTGGGAGAAGGTGGTTGAGTCAGAAGGCGGCGAAGTAAGGGTTGTCAGAGGTTTCGGTTCGCCGATGGACCATGGGTCGGGTTTTGATGGCCTCCACAAAGGGCTCTTGCATATTGGGTTGATTTTGATGGATCCAAAGACCCTGTTTGTGCCTCAGTATCTGGATGCCGGCTTGATCCTCTTCGTCCGGAGAGGTAAGAACAAAGGGGTTGATTTGTTTTAGTAGATAATTGTGCGGTTGATAAGAGTATGAATAACTTATAGTTAGATATTCAGATGACAATTTTAGTCTGGGGATTGTAAAAGTGAAGACACAGATAACCTTATCAATTAATGCATGCACGAATAAATTGAATTTTTATTTAGTAATTGGTTGCATTGAGCTATCAGTTAAAATTATAGGAGATCTCTGATGAAGCAAACATAATTGCCACAATTGAAGCTTGCATTGACTATTTGTAAAGACAGATAGAACTTTTTGTTAGTAAATTTTTTATTACAGTTTGTATCAGCAATTGAATGGTTCAATCAAATTTAACTGTATTCGATAGTGATGACACAAATGTAATCGTCTCAATTAAAGCATGTAGTTACTATATATTGTTCACAATCGAAGTTTGTTTTTTCGGCCGCAACAAGTTGCGACGTGGCAATATAAGTTGGCCAGCTGAATTGATGGAAAGTTGTTATGTAGCAACAGATGACCGGATCCTAGCTACATGCTATTTGACTTAGTTTACTTGCAATAACCGAAACTTCTATTTAATGCATTTGATGTATCGTGTCGCAAATAATTATTTCGCAAAAAGTATAAAATGTGTGGTAAAGTTTGGACTTTATATATACTTGCTTAAAACGAAAGTACGGTGGTAAGAAACAAAATGTGACACAGTATGAGTATGGTACAGCTTCTGGACAGACACAAAATGTGACACAGTATGAGTATGGTACAGTTTCTGGACAGGCGAGAACTCAGTTCTCACAAGAGAGTTCTAATTTCTGACAGACTATTTTACTTCCGACAGGAGAAGCAAGGGTTGGATGGATACACAAAGATGCGTTGGTAGAAAGAAATCTAAAAATGGGGGATGTTGTTCAAATCCCTGCAGGGTTTACATTTTACATTGTTAACACTGGTGCAGGACAACGCTTGCAAATCATTTGTGGCATTGATGCATCAGAGAGCCTAGGATCAGCCAATCCATACGAGGTTGCACCTTTGTAATTTTTTTTTTTTTTTTTGAAAAAAAATTGATATGTTAGCATCAGCTAATAAAGTTTGTTAGTTATATTATAGGCTTTCTATATAGGTGGAGGGACGTCTCCTAAATCAGTCTTGGCTGGATTTGACACCAAGACCCTTGCAACTGCCCTCAACGTGAGTTCCTTCAATTAGAACTGTATTTGTGCACATTTGTGTGCATATTGTCCTTTCGTGTATGGAACCATATTAAGTATCGATCGGTATAGTTCTCAGTAGCTGAACTAAAGTTTCTCTACAGGAATGGGTTCTACTTATTCCTTTAGACTAAACATAATTCTGAATTTTGATCTCACTGATCATGCCACAGATTTATCTTTTAGTGCAGAAAATGTAGCAAATTTTGGGATCTTCAAAAATAGAAAATCACATGGCAACATAGGTACATTAAAGATAATTTGCTGATTACATATGAAAATCTGTTGAAACAACCCAGCCAAGCTTGAAAAAATAACTGAGAGTCAACTGAACTGATTGTACACATTCATTAAAAACTAGCCTTAAATCAGTACATTTTTGTATATTAGGTGACTTTTGATGAGGTGGATACATTCCTTGGGGCTCATTCTAGGGGACCGATTGTATATGTAACTGACGAGCCAGCTGGTCGAGAAACAAAACACAGAGATGGTGGCCGGGGCTTCTTAAATGATGTGGCAGAATGGAAGATCTTTCCCTTGAAGCCTTTGAAAGGTCTGCTCACCTGGCTTTTCGGAATCCAAGAAGATAACACTGTCAGGGCACCTGATCCATACAATCTTTATGACCGCGACCCTGGTTTTCGCAATAATTATGGTTGGAGCACAGCATTGGATGAGAATGATTACGAGCCCTTGAAGGATTGTGACATTGGAGTCTATCTTGTCAATCTTACAGCGGTTTGTGTTATGACTAATATGTAGATTTATATTTCACTAATCACTTCTAATAATAGAGTAAATTTGATTATCAAATAAGATGCCTTTTGTTAATGTTTGGTAAGTTTACATTTCCATTTCAAGAAGAAAATTATGCATAGTAGGGACTATGGTTCAAAACCAGTATGACGGTTAAATGATGTTTTTCCACAAACAACATTAACATACTACCTTACCAGGGATCAATGATGGCACCACATGTCAACCCACGTGCAACTGAATATGGCATTGTGCTTGGTGGATCAGGTAGAATCCAGGTTGTATTCCCCAATGGCACCACCGCCATGGATGCCAAGGTTTCAGAAGGTGAGGTGTTCTATATACCTCGTTACTTCCCTTTCTGTCAAGTGGCATCGCTCAGTGGGCCCTTTGAGTTCTTCGGCTTCACCACCTCAGCCAGACGCAACTATCCCCAGTTCCTATTGGGCCGAAGCTCAATTCTAAAAACAATGGTTGGGCCCGAGCTAGCAGCTGGATTTGGTGTTAGTGAGGGAAGACTAAGAGACTTGGTAGATGCACAAGGGGAGGAGGTGATATTACCATCATGGCCTGAGCCAGAAAGAAAGAGAGAGAGACAGGAGGAACAGTCACGAAGGGAGAAGAGAGGTAGAGAGTGGAGAAGTGGGAAGGGGGTGAGCCCCCTCTTGGTTTGATTATAGCTTCAGGTTTGAGTTCAAGTCGTCTGTGTTTGTAAAGTCTCGTGTTGTGAGTGTTGCTGTCTTTCCATTTGTGTAGTTGCTGGGAGTAGTTAGTATTTGGTGTCATAAACTGTGGTTAATAAAGGAAGCGTCAGCTGCTAGTGTTAATTTACGAGATGAGAGAATTTTAGCTTTATTTACACCTTTTTGTTATTTTGTTGGTACTGGTAGAAATAAAGAAGGTACGTTTGTTATCTTTGTTTCGTACTGGCAGAATGTAGAAAACTGGTAGGTACCTGTCTCTGAAACAGGCATTACGTAGAAAACTGGTCTGTACCTGTCTCTGAAACAGGGAATGCCTGGCAACAATGCTCGATTGAAACAATCCTCATACCTGGTAGATTGCTTTTGTTGTCAGAAGAGAATTCTGCAAGGAACGTATTTATTTTACTCATATTTGAGTTCAAAATTGTCTGTACAAAGCATAAATCAAAAGGTAAAAACAAAGCTACAGAATTCATTGGTCTTATCCGAAAAACCCTATTATAAAACTAAAAACCCTTCTTTGTACAAACCTACATATTCCCACACCCACTTTAAACAATAAGACAGCAATGTTGGTTAGCTCCAACTCTGTCAGGCTGTACCTCCACAATGTAGAGGACAGTATAAAAGAAAAATGGAAAATGAGAATAATCAGCTTTTGTCAAGTCCAACTGTTCTCCAGCTTTTGATGATGAACATCCATCTTCTTGATGGATGCTGTAATTGTGAGGCCATCTAAACAACCAAAGGTGTATCAATTCGACCAGCCCCAAATGTTGTTTCTTGGGCCGAAAGGCAGCTGCATTTCCTAAATATCATTCAGGATTTTTTTTACAATATCTGACATAAAGGTACTCATTCGGCACAAACTAAAAGCTCTCTTGCTTTTTCTTCCTCTTCAGTCTTCTTCTCCTCCAAAGTTCCATCTGAATCTGTTTTACACTTTAACACATCTTTCAACTTCCATTTTGGGTCAATGCGCAGTTTAACTGCAGCTCCATATAATGCAAGTGCATCAGAAACCTTGCTCTGTTTACTAAACTCATTTAAAATTATCTCAAATGAGAACATGCTAGGCAGTTTACCTAACTTAATCATAGTCACCACAACACCTTGTGCATCATAAACCCTACCTTCCCTGCACAGAACCCTAATAACCATGTTGAAAGTCAACATACGTGGAGAGAGCCCTGCCTTTACCATATTATGCAAATGTACCACTGCTGGGTCAACCTCTCCGGCTCTTGCAAGGGCTTGAATCAGTAAACAATAGGTATAAGTCGAGGGGCCAAACTGTAATTCTACGATAACTTTGAAAAGCTCTTTAGCATCCTCCAAAACCTTTTTATTGGTCAGAGAGAGCCTGCAGAGGGCTCGTAAAACTGCATTCATGGTCCTCTTGCCAAGCTGGAAGCCAGCCTCCCTCATTCTCTTATACATCTTCCAGGCAAGAGAATACTGTCTGTTTGTCAAAAGTCCCCTTAAAACAATATTATAACAAACCAAATCTGGCATAGTGCCACATGCTTGCATCTCTTTCAAGAGAGAAATAGCCTCAATAGTTCGGCTTTCTCTGGAGAAACCATTCAGAAGGGCATTATATGTAAATATGGTTGGCTTCAAACCCATTTCTTTAGCCTCATTAAAAAACTGAACTGCCTCATCGACCTTCCCAACCTTGCAATAGTTGTCAATTAGAACAGTATAAGTGTAAATATCAGGTTTTGTGGGTGAACTTTTTAAATTGTTGACTTCATCTAAGGCATCCTCTAGCCTACCTACATAACAGAGACCAACAATCAGGGCATTGTATATATGGATTGTGGGTTCCACGCTGGCCTTTGACATTTTATCAAACACCTCTAGTGCCATAGTCACTCGACCCCTCTTGCACAGCGACTGAATCACACTTGTGAAAGTGACTATATTGGGTTTCAACCCTTTTTGCAACATTTCATCCAATACCCGTTTCGCCTCGAACGGGTTGTTCTTCTTGCAGAAGCAATGCACCAGTATGGAGAAAGACTGTAGGTCAGGTTCTATGCCATTCGGTTCAAGTTCAGAGAAGAGTCTAATGACTTGATCAAACTCCTCGGCTCGCAACAAAGCCTCGAGTATGTCATTGTAGTCAGAAATTGTTAGACATCGATTGTCACATTGTAACAAATCAAGAACTTTGACGCGTTCTTCAATTGGTAAGCTAACAATATTCTTGACATAATCAACAATCCATAAATTACCAGGTCTTGCACCCGAATCCAAGTTAAAATTTTCACTATTGGCATTAATGCTACTATTCATGGCAACTTTTCTGAATCCATCTGTGTTGATTGTACCAATTTTACCATCTCTTTCAACAAAATCAGAATTTTCTCTTGTGTAATTGTGACCTTTTGCGAGAAAACCCTCCATTTCTTCTCTATTCACATGTTCCTTCACAACGACCGGACACCTACCATTGTTGGTTTCAACCAAATTGAGTAGTTGACCTTCCGGTCCTCTATATGACTTGCAATACAAGATAAAGGTGCGAAATTTTGGTGTTCCCCTACGTTTTAGCGGGATAATACCTCCAAAAGGAACTAACGAGAGAGGAGCTGAGTTACCTCGATTGAGCTGCGTTATCATCTCTTCCCGACATAAGTTAAACAAAGAATGGTTTGTGGATGAGGCGGAGAAAACTGGGGTGAGAATGAAAGTGATAGAAGGGTGCAGAGAAGCAGCCATGAGAGGCGGTGAGAGAAGTTAGAGAGGTTTTGTGGATGAGGCGTATGTTATCTCGCGAGTTATTTCAAAACTTCTTCAATTTTTCTATTTTGCTTATTAATTGGGCTCATAGGAGGCCCATTAAGTAAAAGACCATAATAAATGCACGTCTAAACAGGCCCGTCAAGTGCACATTGTATGTATGAAGATTGAAGGGGATAAAATAATAATGGATTTGACAATGGGAAATGGGAGAAGCGGCCCATGGGACCCAATGTTGCATGTCTTTTATTTACTCGTGTGTTTCTTTTTCTAAAAATAGCTTTTCTGTTCAGAGATTCTATTTTCCTTGGCAGGGAGTACAGACCTTTAAATTTGCAAATTCAACCATTGTTTAAAGTTGTTTATTTGACTATTTGCATTGATCTGGAAACAAATAAATTAACGGAAGTTACGGAACTGACAAATATGAGAACGGAAGAATCATGTCACACTTGTCTTTTGATTTCGTATGTCATGTCTTTTACCCGGCAATCCGAACATTTTTAAAATTTTTAGATGATATGGTCGTACTATTGTTATAGTGTACTTTTTTTTTAGAATTTTCTCAAAGTAACTGTGGTAATTTCTTAATAAAATTGTAGTGACAGGCGCAAATAACCTAAAAAACAAAGATGTATAAATAAAGAAATCATGACATTGCCACGGCACGGACTTTTGTATTATTAAAAAAAAGAAACAATTCTACCATTTTCCCGACCAAAAAAATACCGATAATTCATAATAATAAAAAGCTTAAAAAGCTGAATATATAGCCCTGCGAGATGGTTGCATTTTAACGCAACAAAGAAAAACTGATGTTTCTTTTTTTTTTTTTACATGCAAAAAATAAAGTACACAGTTAAAGCGTTGTTCTTTATGGACCCACGCCTGTCCCTTAGTGCCCATAGCGATATTTTGAATTTTACAAAATTGTGGATTTCCGATTTCCAAACTCAATTCCCAAATTATCCGAGGCCCCATCCCAATGATATACGGGTTCGGATCATCTCCAATTGTCCATCTCTAAATTGATATACGGGTTCTTATCCCTATAATGTCAATTTTGAAGAAAATTAATATCAAATAGAATTTAGACTATCATATTTTTAGCAATATACGGTCAGGTAAGGTAATAGATATGATCATTTAGATCGTGTTTGGGTTCCACTCATGCTAAGATGTTTCGGAGAAATGTGGCTCCTAAAATTTAATTTCTAACATGGTATTCAAACATTGCTTTTGATAAAAAATATGGTTAAGAAAAAGATTCCAAAAGAGAAGTATCGTGAGTTAAATTTGTAAAATAATAACCATAGCCCATTTGTTGCGACTTTTTCGTCATTTCTCGAAGAATGATTGTGTTTCCTCAAGAACGGGAATAAGTCTTAGATTCACCCCTCACGAGCCTGGGTTCAAGTATTGATGCCTCTTAACGACCAGAGAGCATCAACTAGAATCCATTCTTATGAGGGTTTATTAATTTGTGGATCCTTTCTTTCCAACAGGCGCAAGCCCCTATTGTTAATTACCCCGTGGTTTCCCACGAGAACCTCTGATTAAGAGAATTGAGAAACTAAATGTAATAGGCTAGGAAAATCGTCATTTGAATGGTTTTGTATTTAAGTTAATTTTAGGGCTTGAACCGGGCTCAATTGGTAGTACCAGACCTAATTGACGGGGCCCAATTGAGGGTACAAGTGATTTATTTCTTTTGGGCTTAGACCGGATTCAATTGACGGCACCAGACCTGATTGACGGGGCCCAATTGAATAAAGCTAAGTATATCTAAATCCAAAACTATTTATTTGAAATGTTATACATTTTTTTTTCATTAAGAGGATTTGAATTTTAATTTAATTTAACTTATATTGATTTATTTGGGATTATCTTGATTTTTAAACTTTTATTAGTTTTTTTTTATTTTATTTTATTTATTATTATTTAGTTTTGGATTTTTAATTTGTTTTATATGGATTTAATATGGATTTATATCGTCTTTATTTAATTTAAACTTCTTATTATTTTTATTTTTTAATTTTTTAACTTTGATTTGATTCTTGATTATTGAATTTTAATTTGAATTAGACTTTTAATTTTTAATTTTGATTTTTGGTTTTAGATTTTAATATGTTTCCAATTTTGATTTTTGATTGATTTTTTTATTTGAGATTTTGGATTTAGAACTTTGTTATATAAATTAAATGATGAGAAATTCATTTTTAATCATGAAAATATCTTCAAATTTGTTTTAGAAATTTTATTGAGAGGTTTTACTATTTTTCTAGAGTTTGTACAATTTATTTTCTATAATAAAACACTTCAAAAATATAAAACTCTTGATTTTGTCAAAATTAAATAGAAAATAATATTGGATTCGGTTTATTTAGATTTTTAGAAATTTCTGGATATTTTATTTGGATTTTTCTGAATTTTCTACTAATTTTGGTGAATTTTTCAAGTTTTAAGCAATTTATAAAACTCATTTTTATTAGGAAATATTTTGAAAATACAAAAAGGGCACAAATTGACATAATTTTATATCAAAATATTAGTAAATCTAGTTTCTACAGATTTTTAGGATTTTATAGATATTTTATTTGAATTTTTCTGAGTTGTATACTATTTTTAATGAATTTTCAAAGATTTTTTGATTATTTGGAAATTTTTGATTGGTCCACGTGCACGTTGACTGGGTATTGGGCGCTGACTGATCTCTGGATTTCGTGTAACGAGCGGCTTGACCTGCCACACCAAATCCGTCACAGAAAATCCCGAAGAAATCGGATTTGAACCCCTTCTTCTCCGTCGACTTTTGTCCTTTTTACAGAAAACCCCCTGGCTTTTCTCCGGCGGAATTACGGCGACTCCGACCACCGATTTAGTCGATTTTAAGTGCGTTGAGATCGTCAGAGTAAGATGAAGAGATTGGTGGATTCAATTCATGCTGTGAAGACGTGCAATAGCGTATGTCATCTGAGGAAGCTCGAGTTGCCATCGATGGCGTACGAAACTCTCGGGCCATCTCCATGTACCAGAGGTAGATTTAATACACTCGTGGTAGTTAACTGAAGCCAGCGATGAAGTCAATTTGTCGTGAAGTATACTGGAGGGAGGTGAGGTGGACTGAGGAAAACTCGGCTCCAGTTTTGGTCAGAATTGGGTTGTATTGTGGGGCCCACTGAGAGCTCATTTGATGCCAGACCTCATCTGAGTCGATTTAGGAGTTCAGCTTTATGATGTTTGTGACCTTATTTTAACTCAAATCACTGCAATTTAGCGTGAGCAGCATATGGGCAGAAGATGTAAGTTTTGCATTTTTCTTTCCTTTTCTGAGTTGCATGTAAGTGAGTTTACAGCAACCAAGCTTGATTTGATGAGTGATTTGAGTCAATTTAGGTCTGTTTTATGTGTTCAAATCGATGCAGATGACAAGAGCACATCTTCTTGCGTTTTTCTCAATTTCAGATTTTTGTTTTGATACAAATTACCTACTGTTTTGATGATTTTGTTTTGACTTACCTAAATGCAGGAAAACAACTTGTAATGAGTTGCTAAAACAGTTGAATGCATAAGAAAATGCAATTTTCTTTTTGCAACTTTAATTGATAATTCAATAATATGCAATTTTTACCTTTTTGAGAATATCATGAAATATATGTTTTACTTATCCAAAAATTGGTAGAAGACATTATCAGAGATACTAGAAGCCTTTTTGTTTAGACACTTTTTCATAAAAACCCAGATTTTATAAAATGACATTTTTATTTCATAAAATACCCCTGCAGCTTTTAGAAAATCATATACAATCGCATAAAATCTCAAAAATGGAAAATTTTATTCCTTGCTGTCCAGTGAGTCATGTATCTGCTGTCCAAACACCATTTTACATTTTTATGCAAAAAGGGACCCTACTTTTTCTTTTTTTTTTTAGCTGCTGGCCAGATTTGTATGAATAACATTTTTATTGTCATGATTCAATATATTTTTTTTTAGTCTAATATCTATTAGTAGTATTGTTTAACAGTTCCAGCAGCATCTCCCCCTCTCTTTTGCTTGATTGACATGATTTCCTGCCCCATGGCTAGAGCCAAGGAGAGGGAGATGCTACCAGAACTGGACAAAACTCCAGCCGAGGTAAAAAACTAGGATTGAGGAGACCCCAACCGAAGTATAGAGAGCTAGACCTGAGCAAAATCTCAGGCAAAGCTTGTAACCAGATGGAATTAAGGGGAAAAGGAAAAGAAGAGGAGAGATCGAGCCAAATGCTAAACTTTCAATTTAAATCAGCTAATTTCATTCAAACATTCATGATTACAAGCAAACAGCATCCAATTTTACCTTCCTCTCTCTTTTTACAATGTGCTCGATCAATTGCCTATCACAATCCAACTCAAACTAGCCTAATAAAGCGAAATTGATTTGATTAAATCCTAAACTAGTATGGTGGCTGCCCTCCTTTCCCTTTTTCTGCTCGAATTTGAGGTTATTTATAAGCCATGGGCTAGGGCAACCCTTCCTTGGCCGAAAGTGATCCTCCCCATCAAATTTCCATCAACGGTTAAAATACAGCTGCTCCTAGGGTTAGGTTTCAGAAAACCAGGGGCTACCGAGTGTGGTTTTGGCTTTGTGGTCGGAGAGAAGGCCACGTCGTCGTGTTCCATCAGTTTCACCATTTACCCGGCATTGGCGCGGTTAAACTCGCGACTTTCTTCTTTTTACCACGGAAGAAGATGGCTCTGACATATAGGGGCCCGCCTGTAAGGTTAAGTGAGAGACAAGTGAGATGGATGAACTCGTTTCGTCGTGCGCCAGCGGAAGCCTGAAGCACTCGGTGCATGAACCAGTCTCATCCAAAATTTGAAGCGAGAGAGTGATTTTAAATGAGCAGCGACATCTCCTCCCCCCCTGGGATCGTCTGCAATGGGTTGGACGCGCCAGGGCGCTGGATTTTTTCTGGGATTTTCTTGCTTTTCCATTTAAATTTCTATTAAACATTTACTACCAATTGAAAATAAATGATTTGAAGGCCTTCCCAAGGGTATTTTTGGATAAAATTTTATGGGTAAGTTCATAAAAATATAATTAATTTAATGGTTCAAAGGGTTTTGTGAAATTCCTCATGGATTTATTTTGATAATTTTATGGAGTTTTGGGTTTCTTTGTGAATTTTGGGGTTTCTGTAGATAATTTTTGGATTTAGAACCATGATAATTTATCATAATTCATGGGGGATTTTTGGGTATTTTTTGGGAATTTTTGGAGTTTGTTTGGTATTTTTCGTGGATTTTTCTTTTTTTGCGCTTTCTTGGATTTATTTGTCATAAAATAGGTTATAATTTCATGCATTTTAGCATAATATTTTTGGGTTAAACACCATTTTTTTTCTTACGCTATGTGAAATTAGAACTCTACAACGTATACACTTATTGTCATTCTATTTCTTTAAGTAAACATGTTTATTCCTTTTTAATGAAAAATTTTATCGGATCTTAAAAAAGAAAATTGCAAATACACGAATTGAGTTTTAAGTTCCATTACTATTAGTATAGCAAGATTGGTTTTTATTAAATTGCCGAATGCACCTGAAAGTTTTGGCGAAATCAATTAAAAACATTTAATATATTAATATTAATTTTATAATATCAGTTTTATTAATTTTCTAAAGCTCACTCAATTTTGTTAAGATTCTATCAACATAATTTTGTATCATACACGAGGTGTTTGTAATCACAATGGTATTAAATTCTAATAATAATTTTTAATAAGAAAATCAGTGTTTGTTAAGCATTTAAAAACACCAAAGAAAACTTTTCACAATCACACTCTTTCAATCTAATAACTAAACAGTTCTTCATGCACATTTTCGTAAATGCTCTATACAATCTAATAACTAAACAGTTCTTCGTGCACATTTTCGTAAACTAGCATAAGATGCCCCCCTCATACGTGGGCAATAAAGAAACAAAATAATGTTAGACAATAAAAATATATTGCTTAATTTACCAGTGATATAAATAGATGTGTTATTCAATTCGTTTCTATATTAGATGAAAAACCAAATAATAGTGTTGCTCCGTCTCGCGATTCACATCCAACCACAGATCAAACTGATCGAACGGTAAAAACACATGTTTACACGTTAGGCCTACGTATAAGACTTGTTCGCATGCGTGCATTTATAAGTAGTAGAGATAGAGATGCTAATACAATCTCATGAGTGTGAAATCCCATGAATTAATTTGTGGGATTATGAATCAATCCATCCGACAAATATGTTACTCCGTGGCATTGCAATTGGAGAGAATCTAACCCTAGCGGCGCCATTTTTCTTCGGCTCAATCATGCGCTACGCATGCGCGCTTGCCATCTTGCTGCTGGCTTTTCTCTGTTTTGTAACCGATTGGTTGTAAACTTGTAATCGAGTGCCATCCCATCTGAGACTTTTGCAGAGGCCAATGGGAATTCAAAGTTGGGAACTTTTATTATAACCTTACAAAATTTCAAATTATCACACGACTCTTTAAATAATACATCAACATAAAAAACAATATACAATTCAATTTACGGAACCTCCAACGTATCATACATTCAATGTCACAAAACATACAATTTTAATAATATCAGTCTATTTAAGTACTTTAGTACACAACTTTTATAACTGTATCATATAACACATGATGGACAACTAAATCCAGTTTACAGAAAAATAATTACTTCAAAAGTTTAGCATGTACTTCACAAAATTATGCTTTTGTGGTCATTAGACAATATTTAGTTATCTTAAAAATATATACACGTATATAACTATAAATAAACCACTCGTTGAATGATGATTACTTTTTATTACATAGGCCTAAATCTAAATCATTCATTCATAGTGATAGATGGTTGTGACTTGATTAGAATTTGAATGAAGGGTCTAGATTTGAGTCCATGTATCCATGGCAGAATTACCGAATAAAAAATATAAACAATGAATGGAGAGAATCTAGAAATTACAAATGTATGTTTGTGTAATTGATAAGAGCCGTACTAATTTTGAGTAAACTAATTGTTTATCCATCTTTTTTTTTAAGTTGTTGCATCTTAAGTCTATTTCTTTTCGCTAGCATTACTCATCCAATGCGTGGGCAAAATTTAAACTAAAAAATTACCAAATAGAATTTATAGCAATAAGTTTGCAAAAAAAATTGCAAAGAATCTATTTTACAAAGTAAATTGTCTTCTTTTTTATATTTCGATTTTGTCTTCTTTGTATTAATTCAGATCGACTAAATAAAAAATATTGGGTGAGTTTTAAAAAATTAATAAATCTCTAGATTTAGTGTAATTTAAATATATATTGTGTGTAATCAAATAATTAATAATTACTTGCGGGCTTAAAAGTTTATTTATAATTATTTCAATTTTGCAAGTTTTGTTCCTGAACACTGCCCTCCAGTAAACAGTAAAAACACTAACTGGAGACGCGGTCAGGAAGATGCTCGGACTTGGAAATAGTAAAAAAGAGAACAAAGGCTGTGAATTCAGAAAGGCTGCTGTCTTGTGGTGCACAACAAGGTAGTGGAATTTCGTGGCAAGGAAGCCAATTCCACAAATCCACTACCAATAGAAATCTGACTTGGATTTTCTCCAGAATAATTCAGATATCATTCAATATTTTGAGATCTTATGTGATGCCTTCTCAAGTCTCACATAATATATCTATCGTACAGATGCATTTACTAATATTTTTACATTTCAAATAAACTTCGAAAGTTAGAAATAAATTTATAATGTAAGTTCAACCTTCACTTAGAAAAGTTGTTGTACAATTTATCGTAGATTATAATAATAAATCCTCTCTTGAAATAAATTCTTTTATTATACGTAGAATCTCTACTGAATTCATTTCGGAAATACATAAGATGCGAAAAACAAACAGCTTTTAACGGACAATTGAATTTTTTATTGACATTTTTATACACAAATATTATGCCAGGTATTATGTTTAAAAATATTTTGAATTACAAGCTATCAGTAGCTTAATCAGAAATACAATATTGCAGCATCTTGCAGAGTCTTTAAAAAAAAAAAGTTTTTCGTCTAAGGCTGCTAATTCCAGCATATTGCAGTGTCTCTATGCTGAAATAGTCCCTTTAGTTGTTTGTTTCATGCTTAACAGATCGGATTTCAAATCTTTTAAGCACAATTAATTATAAATGGCGTGAATCGTTTAATTTTAGTGGAAAAATCAAAATTTGTCTCATTCATAAATAAATTGTAGGCTATATAATTTAAAAAATTGTTTATATCATTTATAAGTTTAGAATGTTTATCCATGAATAGCGCAATAGTGCTAAATTATTATTGATGAACGAACGAATTTGAATGTTTTTTTTTTACATGACTGTTTAACAGTTCCTAACTCATAACAATTGGTGACTGAAGATAATAGTAAATATATAAAAGAGCTTCACTATAAAGTGGTCAGTGTTTTAGTGTTAACTACCGAACAACAACATGCCAAAAATGTTCTTTGTCATTTTTCTTTTTGACAGAAAAGCCTCATTAAAAGCCTAACCGGGTACATGTGTGGTTTGTTTTCTAGCATGACCTTTTGGTTGCGACTCAAAAAACAAAGAGAAAGCATGTGTAGTTTTGGTTGCATAGGCCGAAGTATTATGATTTATGAGGCTGTACATACTTGAGAATCTGAAAAGAAGAAATCTGTAAATCTCACTAGTAGTACTCATGACTTAATGAATCATGATTCATAAAGCATGCATGTAAATACAAAAAAAAAATGTAATTCAATAATTCTACTGGCTGTATAAGCATTATGAGGTTGTACTAGAAGTGTGAAAATTTGGCCTATAAGTCTCACAAGTAGTATTGATGATTCATGAAAGCATGCCATGTAAATAATAAATTGAAACCCTAGCTAGGAGGCAGTGAAAAAAATAAAAAAGAAGTTTGAAAGCAACATTTTTGTTAGTTTGTTAGTCATGACCTAGAAAAATGTCGTCTTATGCAGAAACAATATTATTAAGCTGCATGAAAAAAGTACGGGAAAGGTTCTTACAACTAGTTACTGAAATTACCAGGGCATTATAAATTGACAAGCTTTTTGGATAAATGTGTGTGTCATAATAGAAAATAAAAAATTTGGCATGTTAATTGTACGTTCCTGTCCAAAAACCTAAATGTACTATATGTTTGTTTAGTTTGGTCGCATGATATAATACGGCCAGTCAGGCCTAACTAATATTTTGACTCACAGTATTTGAAGCGAATGCTGGTATATAGAAATGCACGGTCTCTACTTCCCAAGTAGGAAAAGAATTGACAAAGATTCTCTGGAGCCACATGAAAGTAGGAGCACAAGGATGGGCAGAGAGACAAGCTCAGAGATTTATTTATCTTTAATTATTATTTTTTGAGTTAAAAATCATCTCCATTTGGAACAACCTCTTCTGTTTTCCTGTAAATGATGGCCTTGTGAGATACCCTTCACAGGATTATATCACTAGGTCTCGAAAAATCCAAACAAAAATAATAATCTAATATCAAGCTCCACACTAACATTCATTGGTTAGGACAAAAGACAAATCAGCAGGTATGATAGTGCTTTATAAATGATTAAATGGACATTACCTATCACTGTACTAAATGGAGAGGCGTATGCCCCTCTCTTAATTAAATTTCATTAGTACAATGGTACACTTCAGTCAGATCAAGATCTGGTCAGCAGAGAACAAAAGCTTAGTTAACTGGTACAAAACAGAAGTAAATTTCTTAATCTTTGGTAGACGTATCAAATGTTTAAAAGTAATAGCTGCTTCAAGGCACATTAAATCCTCAGACAGGAACAAACATTCAAAAACAAACAAAACATCATTTCTATGCACAATATACAATCACAAAAGACAACCCATATCTTAGATATAAAGGGAAATTCATGGCATAACTCTCATGGTAATCTTCACTTACAGAGTACCTTGAGAGCTATATCATGATAAAGCCTTGTTAAGTAACCGAAACATACAAGCATATCTAGTTCTGAAAACAAAATAAAAAGATTTTTCTCACATCATACAACCATACAAAAAGTTAGCTACCATAAACTAGAAAGCCTAATAATACAACCTAACTTATCTCCCCTTCAGGGCTATCTTGGGGGCATCTAATCAGCTCCAAAATGTTCACCACCTCACCCATATCAGGCCTATTAGATGGCACTTGAGAGATACAAACCAGCCCCAATTTCACAACCGGTACAGCCTCCTCAATTGGGAATTTACCACACAATCTCTCATCTATGCACTCCTCTACTCTGCCTTCATCCAATGCAGTTCTTACCAAATCACACAACACCACTACATCATCCTCTAAGTACTCAACAGGCCTCTTACCAGTTAAAATTTCAAGCACCAAAATCCCAAATCCATAAACATCACACTTGTCAGTAATTTTAACAGCTCGGCATGCAAATTCAGGGGCCATGTAACCCAAAGCACTCTGAATTTTACTGCTCAGCACATACCGGTCTAGCATTGGCAACAACTTAGCCAAGCCATAGTCCCCTACCTTAGCCTCACCAGACGAATCTAGCAGCACATTACTTGATTTGAGATTATAGTGTATGACACCATGCCTATGCAAATGAGCGAGGCTCCTAGCAATGCCAAGTATTATATCAAACCTCTCTTTCCAAGAGAGTGCACTTGTCTCAGAACTCTCATGGAGGTGTTTGTACAAATTCCCACCCGAAATGTAATCATAAATTAGGAGTTGCAAAGAAGGGGTCCAGTAGTAGCCTCTCATGGCAACCAGATTTCTGTGTTTTAGCTTTCCCAATAACTTGACTTCCCTTTCAAAATCCTCCTGTGACTTGACCAGACTTGAAACAGTCAGTTTTTTAATGGCAACAGGTTGGCCGTCGATTAATGTGGCCTTATAAACAGACCCAAATCCGCCTCGACCTAGTTCGCAATCTTTGTTTGCCACAGCATGGTTCCCAGCTATGAACTCTGGGTCTGACCCATCAAACATGACAACCTTACCTGAATTCATGTCTGTGGTAGGTGACTGGCTCAAGTATCCATCAGATAACTCGAGCACAGCTGTTGAGCGGGCCCCACTTTCACGCACGCGCAAGTTGAGGACTGTAACTGTGATCACACCAATTGCAATAGTTGCAGCAGCTGCTATCGCAATCAGAGTGGATATGCTTAGTATAATTCTCTTGTGATGGAAGTTTGTCGGGTTATTGGGCGACGGTTCAACTAGGGGGTTTGATGAGTTTGGATTGAGAACAATTGGCTTGGGGAGGACAGCAGGGCATGATTTTTTGACAAGGGCCCCACACAGGCCTGGATTGTCAGAGAGTGAAGAAGATGGGATGGAGTCAAAGAAGGTACCAGAAGGGATGTCACCGGATAGAAGGTTGTGAGAAACGTTGAAAGAGAGGAGGCGAGGTAAATTTGATAACTGTTTTGGTATCGACCCACTAAGTTTGTTTTGGGACAGAATTACAGTTGAGAGATTTGTTAGGTTAGAAAGAGCTGCTGGAATTGGACCTGTGAGGTTGTTTCGTGACAAATCCCTGCAAAAGAACATATGAGGAAAGACATTAGAAAGAAGAAAACACAAAACCAAAGAATAATATAAATACATAAACTACAGAAATGACTTGTAATTTGATCTTTAACAGTGCAACATTTAGAAATGTCATGCATGTCGTATCAAATGAAAGAACAAAATACCATTAATTTAGCTCATTTTCTTCAAGAATTGTACCAAAACCTCCATTCAGAACAAATTTTCCCCAGAAAAATACAAAGGTATAGATTATGTTTCCCATGGTGTAAAGGGTCATATGCAGCATGCCAGCTCGTCGCTATACATGATAATTAAAGAGTTTACAGGGGCATGCATAGAATATGTAGGAGAATGTATGATAATGACAAAGCAGACTTAAGCATTATTGAAAGAGATAGTTTGTATGATTGTACATATATGAAATTTAGCTAAATCCAAAAATCATTATTGCTTAGAATGAGCTGGAGCAGGGGTTGTGCAATGTGCAGTTATGTTAGGTACAATAATAGTTAGCAACCAACTAATGCCTGCTTATTTGGAAATTGCAATATTCCAAAAGACAAAAATGGAAAAGGTAAACTTACTTGGTAATCCAGCCACCAATTTAGAAGGCGGTAAAGAAAATTATATATTTAAAAAGTACAAAAATCACTTACAGATAAGTGAGAGATGAACAGTTGGCGATTTGGGTCGGTATCTCTCCAGTTAGAGAATTCCGCCCCAACCGTAGCTCCTTCAGAGAAATTGCACCTTCAATCTCAGATGGAATAGTACCATTCAATCCACATCCCGTAAAGTCAAGCACTTCCAGCAATTTAAGTTGCCCGCAGCTCACGGGCACAGACCCAGAAAATGAATTCCAGGACAAATTCAGAAACTGCAAACCCTGAAGATTGGAGATCTCTACTGGTATCCAACCTGACAATGAATTGCTTGACAAATCCAATACCTGGACAGATGGATTTCCACTCTCAGGAACTGGAATTGCACCACTCAGCACATTATCTGCAAAAGATATCCTCTGCAAACCCAGTTTGAATATCCAAGAGGGGAGATTGCCGGTTAATGAGTTCCAGCTGAAGTCAGCTTCCTGTAGGTTAGTGCAACCAGAGATTGACTCAGGCACACTACCAGTAAACCCATTTCCAGAAAGCTTCAGCACTTTCAGGGAATTCAATGTCCCAATTGAGCTCGGGATTTCGCCAGAGAACTTATTCCAAGATAAATCAAGTGTTTCTAACCCCTTCATTTCTCCAAACCAGGAAGGCACTTCTCCAGAAAATGAGTTACTGCGTAAGCTCAGAAATGTGCAAGTGGAAAGCTTCTTCAAGGAAACCGGCAACTCGCCGGAAATGGAGTTACCAGTGAGATCAAGTGATTTCAAAAGCAAGCAGTCACCAATATCATCTGGAAGCTTCCCAGTTAACTTATTGCCTCTTAAACTAATGCTCCTGAGATTAAACATTCGGCTAATTCCCACTGGGATATCCCCACTCAGTTCATTATCTGACAAATCAAGGTTTCTCAGAGCATTTAATGCCCAAACCCCACTGGGTAAAGAACCCGAAACCCGATTTCCCGAAAGATCAAGCTCGGCAAGTGTTGGGCAAGAACCCACATTCTTCGGAATCTCTCCGAAAATCATGTTATTAGCCAAGTTGATATACCTAATGGACCTACATTGCTCGAAATAGGAGTCGGGTATCGACCCAGTAAACCCATTCTGGCTCAGATCAAGGGTATCAAGGTCTTTGAGCCGTAACAAGTCAGGATTCAACGGACCCGAGAAATTGTTCTTCGAAAGATCGAGGCTTTGAAGAGAATCCAACTGTAGGAGGCCTCGACCGAGCTTGCCAGAGAGAGAGAGACCCGATAAAGCGAGCCGTGTAACCCGGTTCGACCGGGGGTCGCATTGAATGAAGTCCCAGTTGCAAGCACTTGGGTCATCTTCGTTCCAAGAGGAGAGCTTTGAGTAAGGATCAACGATGTCAGCTTTGAAGACTATGAGACCAAGCACGTCGTCGTTAATGGCGGAGGGGTTGGTTGAGTGAGTGAAGAGAGGTAAAAAGAGAAGTGAGAAGAAGAGGAGGAGATAGGGAGATGTAGACATTTGGTACTTGCGCCTCCTTTGGAGTGTGAAGTGTGATTTTAGTAAGAAGAGAAGAAGAAAGGGAAATGCTAGAAGGGGACAGGAGAAGGAGAAGAAAAGAAGAGAAATGGGAAAGGGAAAGGAAACGGCATGGGTTTGTGTTTGTTTTGGTTTCTGGTTTAGTTTTTGGGGGAGGGAAAGGAAAGAAAAGGAAAAAAAGAAGAGAGAATATCTCGGGAAGGGGAAGTGATGTTTTGTGTTGTGTAACTTGTGTTCTTTAAAGCAGCATGGATGATGAGTACCTAGCTAGGAGTAGAGAAACAGCCCTGTGTAATTGGACAGGATTTAGGTGCGATTGGTCTTGGTGTTAATTGTATACACCGAATGTTGTGATATATGAGAATTGAGAACCCGCATAATTTGTATCAATTTGTGGATTTTTATAAGAAATAATGATGATTGATGATTTTGATGGATTTTCAAAAGTAAATAATCTGTATCAATTTGTTATAGTCATTCAATCGGTCTAATCAGAAGAAGTAAAAATAATGAGATTAGTTAAGCAACTAGTCGTTAAAAAAAATAGAGAAAGCACATAAATGAAGTGAAATATTTTGACCATAAATTTGATACAGTTGTTGACTACGATTTGCTAATATTATATAAAAATATTTTTTTATTTACTCAATTACATATTTTTTTGATATTCTTTTAAAATGAATTATATTATCTCATATTTAATTAAATACATTCATATGAATTTTTGAATCAAACTTAAGGTAAGTCCTTTATTATCCATCTCTTTTATTATATTGAAATTTGTTTCTCTCAAATTTATATACAACAACAACTAAGCCTTTTGTCCCAAACAAGTTGGGTAGGCTAGAAAAGAAACCCAACAAAGTCATCAAGTCATTGGAAAAAGAAGTATATGTCAAAAGTAGGGTTAATAATAGTATATATGTATATATAGAGAAAAAATAAAGTAGTAGTAAATAGTAATAATAATAATAATAATAATAAATACTAGTAGTGGTAGTGAGGCCTACACCTAAGTCGTGAGCTAATACTATAATCTACAAATCTAAGACAACCTTTGACTCTCAAATTCGCATCTCATGGCTCCGCCGCTCCGGCACGTGAATTGCTTGCTTCAATGCGGTCCTATCCAATGCCAACTCCTTTGGAGACGTTCCATTCTTTAAAGCAACTCAAATTTATATATAATTTTTATTTCTGTTTGAGCAACGAAAACTGACCAATATCATTATGATATTATACCGAATATCAATTAAACAATTTGTTAAAAAAACAAGTAAACGATATCCAAAAATGGTTATTTAGTTGTTTTGAAACAATACACAGAATCTGGTCTTTATATTAAATGCAAGACCACTTTGGGACTGGACCACTAGCATCCTTTTTTTTTTCTTTATTTGCTCTTTTGGGCAAATGCCCCTAGGTACAAAAGATACAAACTGGCAATAAATGCGCTCTTAAACAGGGAAGTGATTCGGACACCCCTCTGTTTAGTCCGGTCACCCTAATAAAAATTTTCAGACTAAATTACCCCCAGCTAATGTTTAACAGTTACTAGTATGGGAAGTTTCTATTAAAAAGTGACCCGCACCCATTGACAACCACCATTTGAAAACCCAAAAAGATTACAAAATAGTTGCTGCCAGAGATTGCAAATAAAAAAAAACAGTTAATCTCGATTTCACATTAAACCTCAACTTCGTTTTCTTCTCCAACAGTCCACTTTGTTCTAGATTTGGCCTCGTCTGTGCTTTCTCTTCACTACTTCTCTCAGTCCAAATAAAATCAAACAGATGCACTCATACTCAAGCTCATGTACACGCAGCTTGGAACCAAGAACAGTTAAGAGAAAAAAATTGGTTGTTTTATGAGGGTGTACACGTGATCTTCAGACTCGAAAAGAAAAATGGTGGAAACAGAGTGTTCGGATCACGAAGAAAAATCAGCCGCTTTAGTTGAGAGCGGAAGGGGAATCATCGAGAAGAATAAAGATTAATTTTGTCATTTAAAATATTTAGGAATGTTCAAACCAAACGAAGGGGTGTCCGAATCAATTCCCTCTTAAACAGTGTTGGAACCTTATACTTCAACGGTAGAAATACGCCACCGCTTCATCCAACGGTCCGGAGTTTGTGGAGAACTAAATAAGTCCGTTCTCTGGTCAAAACTCAAAAGAGAAAAAGTGAGCGCGATACACGGAGAGATGATGGATCAGGATCAAGGCCACGTGGCACGCATCGCAGTGGGATTTAGCTGTCACTGTTTTGGACTGTTGAATAGAGTCATAGACTTGATGTCATCATCTGCTACGCCAATCCGTATTTGTACTATCATCAAATTTATGGGAATGATCCTATCCGTTGATTCAGATTGAACTGCGCACGTTCGATGTGCTTTTAGGTTGAATTTTTAATATTCACATTAAATTTAAATATATCATAAAAAGAACATTAAATTTAAAAGAGATTCTGCGATGGACTAAATTTTAAACTGGAGTTACATCTAAATAAACTTGTAAACAAATATGATTGGTCAGATTTTGAAATTTGATTTTAATTTCAATCAATCGCAAAATTATTTAAATTCAACAAATTAAAGCTACACAGTATATAATAAACTATGAATATATTATGTTTACTTGTTAGAAATCTTTCCAGTACGGTAAACGATGAAATACGAAAGTGAATTTTTGTCAAATGCACTTAAAGAAATATCTTTTTTGTAGAATGTAAACAAAATTGTGCAAGTCCAACGAGTCGGACCGTCGGAGTATCATTTTGTAAAAAATAGTGAAATATAGACTTATATTTTTTATAATTTCTGTGAGATGAAAAAAATACTACATATAAAAGCTACGGTACAAAATATTACAAGACAACAACTTTCTCAAAATTAGCTCATTTGAATGCAAAATTTTCGAGAGTAGATCACGCTGATTATCATAAACTAAAATCTTTTCTTTTTAATGAAGGCCATAAATCTCATATTAATAGTTAAATTAAAGATAGTGGGTGCCTTGGTACCGAATTATTATTCACTGAAATTTGCGAGTGTTCGTATAATTTGATTTATATGTTTTTTTTTCTTCTTTCGAGCGAGTTCACAGAATTAGGGTTTATTTACAGGATATCTAAATGGGCCAATTCAGTCGGACGAATTGGGTATTAACGGGCCTATTTGATATCATACCTCATCAGTCATCATGGACGGAGGCCTTCCGCACCTCCAAAGTCTAAACTCTCTCGGCTATACAGCAGCATTCTTTCTGTCAAAAAACAAAAAGGATAAAAATAATAAATAAAACTATAAAAGGTACTGCTCAAACAGTGAAACCCAACGAATTTTCTCCCAAATATTTATTTTTGCAAGAACTGAAATCGCAAACCATTGACAGCCGCATATCAAAACTCTCATTTCTCCTATCGAAGGTTCATCTATTACAATATCGATGACCGAGATGATGTATCTGTGCCTAAAGGTAGATATATTTTTATTGTAATTTTTTTTTTTTGGAAAATTAAGTCCGTGGGCAACAAAGGTAGATATCCAACGCATTTGATTTGCTCGAGTGAAATAGATTTAGGTTTATCAGCAAAAAAACATACGGAATAAAACTTGTATGGTACCTTATGGGGAAGAAAAAAAAACATTAGTTTTTTTATCTATGGATAACGAGTCAGAATTGGATGTCTACCTACCATTGGTTACATTTTGTGATTTTGATATGTAAGTAGAACGTCACAACTGTTGGTGTCCGACAAATTTCGTGGGGAAGAAAATTTGCTACTCAAATGTATGTTTGGGAGACTTGCTTCGATCTCAAATTTCATTTCTTTTCAATGAAAACATGGAAAATAACAATATAAAGTATACTATGATTTCCGGGCAATAAGGGGCGTCTGAACGATATATATACATCAGAAAAGAAATCCATTTCACATGGCTCTTTAAATTAAAATTTAAATGCATATTGATCTAGTAACAAATCATCATAACACGATCCTTGACAGCCGCTGCCAAGCTTTTAACACAAAAATTATTGCAGCCCCACCCCAAAAGCAATTTTATTGATCACCTTATGTTACGGTACCCAGGAAGGCACTTTTCTCCTTGTTTCAAGGAAAATAAAAAAAAATTAAAACAAATATACTTATAATGAAACTTTATAACAAATTTATGCTTCACCTTAATACATAATTATGCACTTCTATTTTAATGAAATATGCGGAGGAATTGAGTATTTTATTTTTATTTTATGTTACCTTGAAGATACTTTTGCCTCCCCTCAAACATGAACATTTATATCAATCTGTTGCTTTAGTAGTAACAGCTGGTGGATTAGCTGCTACTGGCCTCTATGGCTCCGCTCATTTCTGCAACCAGTACCAGTCATTGTCGCATACATGAGGGCTTTGGCCTTAGTTTAATAAATTTCGCCATTGGCAATTCGCCACTGGCATTCAACAAAAAATTCTCTCAAAGATCAAAGATTTGTTTTACTCGCTGAACTTAATATTCACACAAACAGCTCGAATATGTGCATTATCGATAAATAAGTAGGCGCAACACACTCATGTGGACACAGGCACACTGACATGATTCAAACTGCTAACAAAATACAAGAATTAAAAAGGAACCAAAGATTTATAAAAAATGTTCCTTTACAGCAATGCTTGCAGACGACAATGTGCCCTTATTGTATGGTAGCAAACAGATTAAATCAAAATAAACAAAAAATGAGTCCTATATAATATCAAGTATTCTTTTCCAATCCTATCCCAGCTAACTGAAACACACGCAAATTTGTGAAACATCATGAGACGCCACAAAATGGTAAGATGCAAAGCCACTGGTGTTGCAGCTATGCCTTTGAAAATCAGGCTTGCAATCTAATTAACACTCTAAATCTGAAGTAGATTCCAACACAGCTTAAATGTCAGCATGCTGAACTCGGTTTGCCACCTCTCCTTGGTTTTCCAGAGGCATGTATTGAGCCATGATTGCTCGTATCTCTGAATCCATGTAACTCTGTTTGCACACACAAAAAAAAATTAACAACGCTCTAAAAGAAAAGAAACAACAAATTGTCAAGGGCAGAGCAGCAATCTTACCCGTAATCTGTACTTGTACACAGCATATGCTCCAGCTCCAGCTACAGCAAGACCAAGGAAAATAACCCATAAGAAGCCCCAGCCAACCTTAGCCGCCTCTTTGCCTGACAAAATAACATGTGCAGTTACTAATTAGATACATCATTCAAAGTGATAGTAATAGCACAAATATTTACAATCACAAACATATACACATTTAGTGGTCCAATTTGACAGTCAGGCCTGGTTTGGGTTGATATGGAATAAAGGTTTCCTTTACTGTTATTGATGTACACGTACATTTATATGTCGATACTAATCAATTACTGGGTACATATAGGTCGGTTATGTAAATGTTTTGAACCCTACATGGCCACTCAATTAATGGATACATATAGCGGGGTTATGTAAATGCTCTGAACCCCACATGTCCCCTCAAGGTCTTGTTGGCTCAGAGCACTAGAGATTGGCTAAGAATTGATATGTTTGATTAAATGACATGGATTTCATGTAAATAAGGCATGCAGCCAATATAAGAAATTGAGAGGAGAGGACTCACTAATGCAAGTGTCGTGTTCCCTCATATAAAGCAAATTGCCACCGCAGGTACACTCATAACTTCCCCATGTGTTCTGACATTGGCAGTTTCGGCACTGACAAGCTGTCTTTTCCTTGCACTCATCCACATCTACAGATTTCATTAGAAGCTCACAAAGGGAAATACATGGATAAATATGTAAATTTTATAAATAATTGTGTGCATGATATTTGAGCAATACCTTCACAATTGTTAACACCATCACCTTTGAAACCAATGGGGCATTTGCATCCTTCAGAATTATCATTCTGTAAAAAAAAAATATATATTAATTAATTTCATCGAGGTAAAAAAAAGAGTGCTAACATTGAATTGTTCTAATTTTACTTACTGAGCATGCAGAATATGATTTGCCATCTTTGGTTCCATTCCAGCATCCTCCATTGTTTATAGCACACCTCCCAGTTCCAGATGCTGAAAAATAATATTCCTTTCTATTAGACTAAGGTAGTAGCCCGAGATACCAGTATTGATGGATAGACCAGGATCAGCAATAACAGTTACTATTGTTTTTTCTGTTTTCTTAGGCATCTCTCTATAAAATTTTTTAATTTGTTACTCTGAGTTTGTTAACCTGAATGGGATCTATTACCGTTCTTAATTAGTACTGGTATGAGCATGAGACCATCCAACCTGTTTACCAAAGGTAAACAAACATACCTTTGCATTCGGTGTACCCATCGCCTACAAATTTTACACCTTGAACAACTGGGCACTCGCATACTCTTCCCCGGAAAGTATCCTTTAGAAGCAATTATAATCTTTTAATAATTGATTGATTTTGGTAACCAATAGTTTGCACGTGAGAAAGAGGACAATATCAAATGGTACCTTGCATGCTGTGATATTAGCAGCCTTGTCTTCCCAGCATCCTCCATTGTTATCCAAACACTCATTTGTTTCAACATCTGTAAGTACATTATGCATCTGAATATAATTGTTTCGAATTTCATGGGAAAAAAAAAAAGAAAATTTAAGAAGAAACTTAACCAGTGCTGAGACAAATCGAAGGTTCAGTAGTTTCTTCAAATCCTGAACAGATTGCTTTGAGCACCGCACTTTTGTCAAGCTTGCCTAACATCATCAATGCAATTATCTCATATGAAATATTCAGTTAATACAACGACTTAAATCCATCATTATAAAAGAAAGCAAATGAACTATAAATCACACCTCTGTATTGTCTATTATTGATGACAAGAGTGGGCAAAATAGTAACATCACCACGATCTCCTTTACCAACCTGAAGGGTAAGAGAGATTTAAATAAAGAGCAAAAGATAATAAATAACAACATCTGTCATGAAGTTGAAAGGAAAACTAAAAAAAAAAGGAAAAAAATGTTACCTGTTCATCTTGTTCAGCTTTAAGGACAGGATTATCGGCATCTGCTTCTGGGTCTCCAATACAGTTGCTCATTTTCTTCAGGTCAAATCCTGACAAGTATTAAGTTGCATTACATAATAGCAACAACAATAAAGTGAATTTACCTAAAGAGAAATTATGTACTGACTCCCTTCTTCAGGTCAAGATAATTATAGTTATAGATACCCGATAATTATTACCAAAATCGACATTACATCTCCAAAAAGCACCACGAAAGAGAAAAGTTGAAAGTCAAAACAAAAGTCAAACTCATTGTTTAGTTGCAGTCTAAAAGCTTACCTAAGGATTTAAGCACTTCGTTAGCACAGTCTGTAGTATACTTCTTATCCTTCATAGGACACCTGGCAGCAAAATCAGTGACATAATCCCACCACACCCATGGTTTGTGGCTCTCATTAGCAACTTTAAACGCACACAACTGGTATAGGTTCTGTATCACAACATCCTTGCCATCATAACCGGTACTGAAATCCTGCTCTGGATCAGGTGCACAGTATCTGCCATGGTTTATACACTGTGATTTGCACTGCTTGCTCAGAACAAATGCTTCAGGACAGTACCTGAAGAACCAAATAAATTTTCTCTCAGTGAACTTCTAAGTGCATTTTGGAAATTAAAGTTGTACTATTGTGCAAACCATCAATTTCGAATTTTTTTTTTAAAAAAAAATGCTGCAGTACCAGGTGATGTAGTGAGGGGTAAATTGGGTAAAACCCTTTTTCTCCAACACCTGAGCCATGCCTTTAAAGTCCCTGACAAAATCCAACTGCATGTCACACTTGGCTCCGCACTCATCATTGCTATTAGTCCAGAACTCATACTCAACCCGTTCGTCAGGATGAGGCAAAGACTCTCTCCAGTCAAGGTAAACGTTGACCATTTCTCCGCTTTCCAGTGCCTTTTTAAAACTGTCACCGAGTCTTTTGGTTATCAACGCAGAGGGGATTGTGATGTTGTTAAGGTAGGTTTCTGAAGAAGCATCTTCTTCTGGTGTATCCATGGTAATTAGTGGCTCAACTCTGTCGTCAGCTACTAGAACTGCAGCTGCGCCAGCATTTTGAGCGTTCCATGCTTTTGTTGTGAAATAACAATCTGTTTGTAAAAGGACAGTAATTATATATCATAATGTAAAAGAAGTCAACATTTGGGGGTCATGAAAATTATATTGGATGTATTTCAGAATAACAGTCAACATTTGTAAGCTTGCAAATTAATAGCCACCAATTTGGGGGTCATTTGCAATTAGCAGTCAAACAAAATGATTTATTTTGCTTCAATTTTTGTACATTAAATCAAACTCAGATTTGTATTTATGTAAATTTGGTATTTGATGTTTCTTTTAATCATTTTGCTTGGTTTAGTTTTAATGGTATGCAGTAAATCTGAAGTTCGTTTTCAATTTGGAACATCAGAAACTTCTCAATTAAAATACTGATAAGCAAGAAAATAGAAAACCAATGCCAGCTAAAATTCAAAAAAGAACTACCAAAACAGAGGTTTTAATCAGTACCTAAATCTGGTATAACAATCCTGGGTGCTAAAATATAAGGTTCTTCTATTTAATGATCAAACTTCAATCAGCAAAAAATTCATACTTGATACCCTTTTGGATAAATCTTACCCAAATATTTTGTTAAAAAAAATACTAATTAAAAACCAATCAAACGTGATAAGAGAAAGACAGCTTAACTTAAACGAGATGGTGCTTAATTATTAACCATACATAAAAACACGTTCCACAAAACTAGCTCATTAATTTCATATCATACGCAAATCTGATGATTCATAAATGGCATGCACACAATGAAGAAGTAATTCAATGCTCAAAGGACAAATCATGAACTAAATCCATATATCAGAAATCACACCCTAATCATATAATAGCAAGAGAAACCTTAATGAACGCAACCAAATCCTCAAAATGCAATCAACAAACTGACGAAAAGGCAAAAGTATCTTTTAGACCACTTACCTCCTCTGTCGACAAGTAGAAACACAGGAAGGCCACCAGGTTTAGGCTTGAAAGAAAGATCAAACTCATCGAAGCTCTTGCAAGCTTTCTGATTCGATTTGGGATATATTACACCCCCATGCAACGTGCCTCCATATTTGGGCACTCCGAAATTCCCGATCGCACTTCCGTACACGTCCTTGAGAGATTCAGGCGAGGTAACTCGCAAACTACTCTTCTCCACATTGAATTTCGCGGAGGCGAATTGTAGTAGAAAAAGTAGCGATATGGAAAGCAACAGCCTTCCTTTCATCCTCTTGAAATCTCAGAACTAACCCAACTCAACGATCTAAAAAACTCGATCTTTTGTTGAGAAAGAAATCTGATCAGAAAGAACTCTTCTTTTCTTTAATTTCCTGTATAATTAATTAAACACAGTTTCTGTTTCTCTCCAAAAGCTGCCACTAGAAGACGAGACGCGACAGATTCGAAAAAAAGCTGAGTTTGGCAAATTTAGGCAATAACCGGATCGAGAAAAAGGGATGCTAATTTTGACCTCGCCAAATCAAGAGAGAATTATTAAGCTCTAGTTTGATCCTTTGCGTGCCCAAATAAAGCAAACAAAAGAAAAGATCTAAAGTTGAGAGAGAGAGACGTGTAAGATAATAAATATGAGAAGCTTCGTTTGGATTTGGCGACTGTGTCTTCGTCTCTCTCTGTTTAATTAAAGCGAAAGTTAAATGGCAAAAATATATACAAGCCTTTCAGATTTCCATGTATAAAATTATTAAAGTGATCATGGAAAACGTGCAAGTCAATGGTGCATGTGAGCCGTTGGATTCGGATCTGAGTGCCACGTGTACGATGATGGTGGTTATAAAGTCAATGCCAAAGAGCAGCGCGAAAAGTGCCTCGAGGTGGATCTGTAGGTACAGGCGTACAGCCTATGAGGCTAGGATTTTATTTTGTGCTCCTTTTTCGGCTCATGGCTGCTAACTTAGGTTTGTACTGGAGAGGAGCTGAAGCTCTTTTTTTGTTATCTTACAAGATTAGCCAGACATTTTCAGGTGTTTTTTGGTACATATCGAACCGGCCATTTTTAATCTTATATATAAGACAGGTTAAGACTGTACGTACTAGTTGCTCCATATCAGATTTAGACAATGATATTTGTTATTATTTAAATCTGGAGGAGTCTTAATTTGATATTTGACAATCAATAGAAATGAGGTTTAAAGGTTTTAAATTCAATCTTAAAAAAATGGTTTCAAATTTAGCAATATAAAATAGAGCATCTATTGGTATTTTATTATTTATTATTTTTTGAATTAATATAATTTATTTAGAGAGGCACAATTAATCAAGTTAATAGAGATTTTATCTCTCTTTAGCGGCAAACAATAAATGAAATCATTATATTTAGGTAAACAACAAAACCATTGACCAACTATATTAAACTTTGCAAGTTTTTAGTGTTTTTTTATTTATAATTTTTTTTCTAACTCTATCTAAATGATTTATCTCTACTATTTATAACAACACCAATCCAGAAGTCTAAACAATTAGATGAAAAGGTCGTAATATTATTTGTCAATATATAAGCTCTGGACCATAGATCATTTAAATCTTATTTGATAAATAAATTGCTAGATATAAACTAATGATATAAGTTTAATGACGTTTCGTAAGTAGAAATTTTTTTTGGTAGATGGGTGTAATAAAATAAAATTGATTCTTTCCTTTTAAAACTTTATTAACTTAATTGCTCCAACCATCAATTAAATTTTACTAGTGGCATTTGAATTTCTTTATATGCACCGAATGAACATTCCATAACATATGGTATTTGTATTTTATTTTTTTTTGAGATAATTTGATTTATGCCACTCTATAACACTTAAATTTTAAATATGACATCACAAAACAACTAATTAGATATATACCATCCGAAATATGCAAAAATTGGTTTTATCAGCCATTATAATAAAAATATACTAAAACTAATTTCTGTAAATAAAAGATGAGATCTTTCTTGTCAGTTCTTTATAAAATGCCGAAACTACCCTTGAATGATATAACGTGATGTGCTGCCAGAAAAAAATAAAAAATAAAAAATAAAATGAAACACTTCGTCTCACAGAGCATTTAAAGGAGGCGATTAGTCCGATATATTGGCTAAGACTCTCACATATCCAAACCAATTAAGGAGTTTTTTGCTACCTCCTGTATCATCATTTGACGAGAAAAGTACAATAGGATATTGAAAGGTACCAATTGTTTGAGGAACTAATTTGAGAGGTGCTTGCTAATTGGAGCACTCGAAGATAGCCAGATAGGAGTCAATTAATTTGCACTTAGCAGTTTGCAATTTTTACTTTTCTATTCCTTTTAAGTTTTGATTTTCCTTCTTTCTTTACTAGTTATTGATATATTTGAGTTGAGAATAGGTTAAGAGGTCAGATCAACAGATTTAAAATTCATTCTTATTTTATTTTACTTTATTTTATTTCTCTTTTAACCAGAATTTTTGTTACGGAATACTTAGCCGGAAAAAGATAGAAAAGCATCATTACTGTTTTTGTTGAAGTGGAAACAAGAATTATTTGAATTTTGATTTTTGGATGACATTAAAAAAATATTTTCCTTACATTAATCGAATTTTACTAGTTGGCATGTATAATTATTTTTATTATTTTATAGTGGAAAAAAAAACAAAGTCATTTGCAATATAATTAATTCTAATATTTTATGGCTCCGTTTAGATGTGGTGGAATAAAGGTGGAATAGCTTCTTCCCGACGTAAATTCTTCTTCCTAACAAAAAAATCATCCAAACAGCATTTCTTATTCCTAGAATAACAACTCTTTTCACTCTTCCTACATAACACTCATCTTTTACTTTTCATCTTAATAACACACTTTCCAATAACCTTATTCCCAACTTACCATCCAAACAACATTTCTTATTCTCGGAATAACTTCTTCCCACTCTTCCTCAAATAATATTTTTCCGTCCGGAATAGTTCTTCCTTCCTTATTCCTAACTCATCCAAACGGAGCCTATAATGGTAAAATATAAAAGGGCAATGTAGTCATTTTAATTTACTAATGGCATAAAAAAATTTAAAGTGTTTTGTAGTGGCATAAAACTAATTAGTTATTTTGTGATGGCATATCTTGAATTTCAAATTTTTCCGATGGCATAAATCAAAATGTCCCTATTTTTTTTTTTTATTACATGTTTACAATTGGCATATGGTTTGCTTTGATTAAACAAAAGAAAGAAAAATAATTTGATGAAATTAAATATTTTAAATAAACAAAACAAGCACTTATGCGAGAAAAAAAAAAAGAATGCCCGGATATTAGAATTGAAGCAATTACTGATCTATTGAAAACTTATTAAAAAGAAAAGGCTTTTTATGGTAGTACATGAAAACAACATACATTCTATGCATGTTTTATTAGTCGGAGATATTGCGTTCTTAATAAAAAGAAAACTTTACAGCTGACATTAAGGCCCTGATCAGAATCCTTTTTTTTAACGTGGGATTTTAATTCATTTCATTAGAAAATTCTTGATCAAAATGAATGAATTTGGTGTCATTTGGTTGAAATTTTTATGTAATTAGGTCTAACGAAATCCTATGAAATCCTACAAAATCAACTCAAATGAAATGAAATGAAATCCCGAGTGAAAATCATTTTGATCAGGGCCTAATAACGTCAAGAAACGTGATTCACGTGAATATCCACATGAGATAGTGCATCGTGACGAAACGTGAACATCAACATTACAATACACTAAAAATACTAAAATGTTTTCAGATTTGTGGTATTTTTTTTTTGTTCATTAAGCAATTTATATTTTCATAAAATGGAAAATTTTTTTTTGCTGTATATTCAAACACTCAAATTTCATAACATTGATGCTATTGCTGAGGTATGTAATAATTACTAAATATTGATAGGCTCCAACAACTCATCTTTATCGGTTCACATATATCGTCAAGGTAATCAACTTAACACATTATATCAAGTGACCCTTATTTACATTGGATATGCCTAACTAAATTTGCGCCGATACAGATTGGATAAGATACATGGTTCACTGAGATTGACACTACGGAAATACTGAACTTCAGCTATTATTATCATTATTATTTTGAAAAGGATTTCAGGCTATATTAATAGCGATCAATGAAAAATTAAACAATAAATCCTCAAAACAGCAGAAGACTTAGGAGGCCGAAGTTGGCATTTATCATGACAAAACAAAACGGGAGCTTAAAAGTACAGTATTATTTGAACGAATTGAGATGATCCCTTCCTCTCATTTCTCCAATCAGAAAACTATTTTGAAAACAGACAACTCTCAAAAAATGTTAAAAGCCAGTGTTAAACAAAACCTATGCTTCTGGTTGTGGCTTCTCAAAGAAAGTCTTCTTGATCCAATCAAAGGGCTGCAATGTAATAAAATAAATAAAAAAATATTAGAATAGCTAGATCTATCAAAGGCATATGTACCAGTAAATGAGCAAAAATCATCTTTAACCAACATGGTGAGATTGACTGTGACACAAAACAGAAGGCATTTATTTCCATAACTGATACCGCATGACTGTAAACTGTAATAGTCGATGTGTACCAAAAAGTATCAAAACTACAGATTGCATACCAGTTGCAACTGGTACGTTGACTGTACCAGGTTTAAAAGTAGCAAAACCAACTTCACAGGGTGAAAGCTTTAGAAGAAATTTACAAGAGAAAACATAGAGATGCAACTTGTTCACAAATCCATCTAAAAGACCTAAGAACAAGAGTAGCATAAACATTAACTGCAAAAAAGGCTCAGAAAAAAAAAAAAAAAACAATGATTTTTATTACAACCAGTGCATACAAATTGTGCTACTAGCAGTGAGACCTCAATGCACAACCAACAGCATCCAACTATAACTAGTTTGTAGAAAATTTCTGGTAACAATTTATTTTCTAACATTTTTCTAGAATTCAGAATTGACCAAAATTCTTGTTTTTGTATAAGTAATACAAGCTATTATTCCTTTTAAAACTACGATTTCAGGTGGTATATAAAATTGACAAAACATATCCAAACAAACACTAGAAATTACATTATATTAGAAATTTATAGAATTAACGCTCCTGGATAACTTCAAATTGACACGAACCAGCACTAATATAAGGTCCTACAAATCCAAAAGGATAGATCTAGCACCAATTACCAGAGATCAATAGAAAACCGAACCCTACGATCATTCCAAGCGCAATCGATCAGGAATTTCCATCAAAAAATTGGTAAAATCCAAAGCACAAGTGTACAGATGCAGATCGATCCAAGGAAAGTACAGAATGACAAGATCTATGAACAAAACAGCACCGGATCGATAAAAAACGTAAAATATAACAAAAATGAAACAAACTGGACCTGAACGAGCCAAAGAGCGGTGGTTCCGGCGGCGACACCCCAGGCGGCGGCCGCCGTGATGTCGGCCTGTTGTAGCCGAGCGCGTGGCTTCAAGAAGTTGAACATCGCCGGAGGCGCCATTGATATGCTTCTTCTTTTTTATTTTCAGATTTAGAAAAAGAGAAAAGAGATTCGTCTAGTGTTGAACGAAAAATAATTAGGTTATTGAGAAAGAAAAAAGGAGGGAGGAGATCGATTTTTCGGAAGAGTCCCTCTTTCCGAGAATATTATAAAACAGGGAATTTTAAAAAGTTATTTGAGCCCAAAAGTACCTGAATTAGGCCCATCTTTGAGGCCCAAAATGATTTGTAAATTTAGAGTTAGAATTATATTGGGCCTACATAATAGTAAATTTTGCAGCTTTCCTTGGTATGACGGCAGGGTACAAAAATACTTCGTTTAAGTTTTCATTAGTGGGTCAATTAGAAACCAGTATAGAATCAAAGAGTATATTCCGTAGCACTTATTTCATTGCGTATTGAACATTTTTACGAAGTGCAATTGGACAATTTTTTTTTTTTTTTGGAATTAAGTGGAGAAAGATCTCCATCATTTTTCATTATGGAAAAGTAGAATACAACCTTTATCAATCCAACACACAAAAATCATCAGTATTCTATACCCCATCTCCTTCTAGACACAACTTAATTGTAAGGCCTTTAAATTGCATCAAGTTCTCCTTCTAGACAACATGGGACTTTCATCTCTCCCTTCTCCTCATCATCTAATCACCAGTTGAAGAGGCAAATCCTTTTTTGGACGAATCATTTGGATAAATCTGATCAGTAATATATTTAAGATTTGATGTTAGTGCCAGCTACTTTTTACTATATATATGTATTTTACTGCATTGAAACAGGTTTTATTTCCTTTCTTCAACATATCTGGAATGGTATGGTATAGCCACCATACCTTGAATATATACCATGATAGCTAGGGCTGTATACGAGTCGAGTTCGAGCGAGTTAGGGTCAGCTCAAACTCGACTCGGCAATAACTCAAGTTGGCACGAGTTGAGTTGGAAACACTATCGAGTTTGTAAATGTAGCTCAAACTCGACTCTTCTATAACTCGAGTTGGCTCACGAGTTACGAGCTAACTTGAAAGAAGCATGTGTACTCCACATTTTTTTAATTCATATATTATTTTAAAATTAAATTAATTGATATATACAACATTATAAATAATAAAACTACTATTATTTATTATTATTTCTATTGATTTGAAGTAAAATATTTCTTGAAATTCAATTTGTCACTTGTTCCAATTATGTAACAAAAAAATATATAAGAATAAAATATTTATAAATATTTTATGAGTTTTGAATACTTATAAATCATGTTGATAATACTACATGAAATATAAATTTATTATGTTACGAGTTGGCTCACGAGTTGGCGAGCTGAGTTGAGCTTAACTCAAACTCGACTCGTCAGCCAATCGAGTTGATGCAACTCGAGTTCTACCAACTCGAGTTATGCTGACTTGAGTTATAACTGAGTTTTTTCGAGTCGAGTTCGAGTAAACTCACGAGTCACGAGTTTTTTGCTCACCCCTAATGATAGCTATCTTAAACAAATCCTCTAGGCAATTAGATATTATAACAGTAAATTGTCTAACCATACACAAAAATGTTACAATTGGGCAACTTTTTGTAGAAGGATTGACGGTGACACAATTGGGCAACTTGTTCAATACTATAGTTGGGTTTGAATTTCTGTCCCAAAGGAAACATACACATGCTTTTTACAATTTCGTCTTCATCTATCTTGCCTCTTTGTGCTTTGAACAAAGCATAATTGGTGATGCAATGAAAACGATAATAATCAGCAAGTAGAAAGAATGACTTCTGATCATTTTTCACTTGCAATTTCTACTGTAATATTTTATTTCTATTGGTCCAATTAGTCTTAGCTGCAGTCAGGTATGCAACCAACATGCTCCCCCCACCAAAAGGAAAAATAATACCCTCAACGTAATCAGAAAAATATAAAAATGGGATCTTTTTTTTTTTTCAATTTCTCAATTCCTCACACGTTTTTAAGTAAAGGAGACCAAATCAGATCTTGTAACACGTGAAAAGATGAGCAATTCTTTTGCATTGGCAAAGACACAATATTAGAATACGAAAAAGTATGTCAATTGATGTCCTTCATGCAAGAAAGGAATCAATAATTCTTCAAACCTCCTATGACTTGTACTAACAAACATTAGAATCTCCTTCTTCATGAATGAAACTTGTGCATTTATTATATAAGATAGGTGGTTATGCAATTGCTCCTATGAGAACTCATAATTTTGTTAACCTATTAAATAAATGAGAGAGCACAATTGATAAGAATATTTGGTACAAAACGATCTTAGAAGATACACTGGTGCTTTCATCCAAAATCCAAATCTTTGGGGAATCATCCACCCACTGATCCATTTTTTAAGCATGAGACGAGAAGTCAATGTCTTGAGTCAACTATATATGATCACTCGCTTTTAATTTTTAATTTGCATTCAAATGAAAGACGTAAGTACTCATTAATTTGAATGATCTATTTGAATCGACAAACGAATAGTACAAGAATGATGAAAATTAGTGGTTGAGAAGAGCTATGAAAAAAATACTAATTTGAATAGCGAGGGAAGATCGGTAATTTTGTAACAGAGGAGGGTTAAGAGTGACCACAATTTGAATTTCCCAATATCTCAAAACTCATTTTTTTATTACCTTTTCAAAATGTAAAATTCAAACTTCGAATCCAGAACCATTAATCTTATTTGATATAATGAGCGATGCATTTTTATATAATGAAATTTATTTGATATTTGATCAAGAGATTGAATATTGAACACATCTAGTTAAATATGATACATTAATTCTAATATGTTCATATTTTATCCTCTTGATCAAGTATCAAATAAACTTCCAAATTTATAAAACTTATGTGAAAGTACATCGCTCGGTATGTTGAATAAGATGGATTCGAAGTTTAATTTTTGTATTTTGAAAAAAGTAACTAAAAAGTACTTTTTGGGACATTTGGGACATTCAAAATGTGAGCACTAGAACCCTCCTTTTTGTACTATTTGGAGTAATACAAAAACATTTGAATTATCTTTTTCAATTAAAATAGTGCAAGTTCAAAAAAAAAAAATCAACCATCTTATTCCTTAAATTAAAAGTTGGTTAAAATAGCATCCACTACAAAAGAAAAGATTTTTGGAGACACCCCATTAGAGGCGGTTTTTAACAAATTCGTTTCTAAAAATAACCAGCGGCATTTTGGAAATTTTCCTCAGTCATTTTTAGAGACGATTTTTTAAAAAAACCACCTCTAAACTTTTTTTCAAAAAAAAAAAAATGACAGTAGCCCATTAGAGACGGTTTCAATAAATAACCATCTCTAAAAATCACATTATTAGAGACGATTTTTTTTAAAAAAAATCATCTCTAAAAATGAACCATATTTTCTTTTTTTTGTAATTTAGTCGAAACGGTTCTAATAATAAACCGCCTCTAAAAATGAACGACCTTTTCTGGATTTTTTGCACCTTTTTAGAGACGGATTTTTAATAAAAACCGTCTCTAAAAATGACCAGTAGTAGAGACGGTTTTTTACAAAAAACAACCTCTAAAAATGAATGAACTTTTCTGGATTTTTGCACTTTTTTAGAGACGCTTTTTAATAAAATCTCCTCTAAAAATGAACATATTTTTTATACCCCTATCACCTATTTCTTCTTCCCCAATTCGAGAGCATAAACTATTGCTGCCAATTTTTTTTCCTCCAAAACCGAGATTTTTTGCTCTAATCAAAACCACCTATTTAAATTAGCTAAAAATTTAGAAAAATTAAAAAATAGAAAGAGGAAGCCAAGGAGAACAAATAGAAGTTTAAAAAAATAGTATTTGACGTATATTCTTTAATTATTATTGATGATTTAATTATTATTTATTTAAAGCAATTTTTGTATTTGTAATTTATTTTTTCATTTTGATTTGAAAAATTAGATTGATGAAGGGAAGATGATTCTATTGAAGCAAGACAATCATCGATAATTTCAGTAATTTTTTATTTTAATCCTCGATAATTTCAATTTCTTAAATTGTCAATTTGTAGCATGCATGATGGTTTTTTATTAATAACAGAGTAATCATAAAGAGTAATCATAACATTAGAGATGGTTTTTTATTAATAACAGCCTCTAAAGATGCACCTTTAGAGACGGTTTATTATTAAAAACCGCCTCTAAAGAGAAAAAAAACGGTCGAAATTTGTACTTTCTGCATAATAGTAGAAACGGTTTTCAAGCATAAAACTGCCTCTAATGGTTAATATTTTAAGACTGTTTTCCTTAAAAATCGCCTCTAAAGATATCCCAACTGTTCCATTCGAATCTGGCTTATTTTTAGCCACGCCATTTTAAGAGACGATTTGTTATATATTTTTAGCACCACTTATTATTAGAAATTGTGCCAAACCGTCTCTAATAACAATGGGAAAACCGCCTCTAAAAAGATTATATGCGTTGTGATCACTTCAATAATTCTCAATACTATTTCCGGAGAGAGAATAAAGCGTTTAGATTACATCAAATGAGAAGAGCGACAATGTTCTTATTATCGTGGCCTAGGTTCCAAAATTACAAAATGAATTTAGCTTGGAGGAGTGATTGATGAGAGTAGACTGTTGAAATACACAAATTTAGTCTAAAATTATAACAGCAGGCACAAAGTTCTCAAAATTAAAAAGTTACATGATAGCACATGTGTATTTAATAATACTAGCATAAGATGCCCTCTTATGTGGGCAAATAAAAAAACAAAATAATGTTAGACAATAAAAATATGTTTCTTAATTTACCATCGATACAAATTGATATGTTATTCAATTATTTCTATATTAGATGGAAAACCAATCAAATCCAAAGAAAATTTTTTCCTTCTGTGCAGCAATTCAAAACCGAGATAATTCTTTCCTTGTGTGCGCATAGAGATGTGTTGAGACAGATCTAACCATACATTTACAGATCAACGGTATAAAAATTGTTAACAAAAATTGTTGTGACCTTTCTCTAGGTGCATTTATAAGTAGTAGAGATAAAGGTATTTAATTTATTTATCCAATAAATTTAAAATTTTGCAGCGATTTTAATTTATCGATTTTTGATATGATTGAACGATCTTTAAATTACAGTAAAATTGAAAAAAAATAGCATATCTTAATAATAATAAACAAAAAACATTCACAATTACCTTAATTTGATTTTGGAAAAAAAAAAGGTTAACCTCCATTGTCAAAATAAATTAGTTGCCAATATATCTACGTCCTTATATGTATGACATCGTAGCTTCATTTATTATTCAAAGCTTCTCATATCTTGCCAAATGGTTTAAACTTAATGATGTTCACATGCGCTAAAGATTTAAATATAGTTTTGGGATTTCTTAATTTTGACTATTATGTGATTTGGTTTTCTTTTGAATTCGCTGATTCAGAGACCGGAAGAGAACTCCACGGCGTGTGGTAATTTGTCTGGTAGCGATGTTTGGTACTAGCCTACTCGGCTGCTACCAGTATACAACAGAGTCTCAAACAATGATTTACCCAAAAAAAAAAAAAAAAAAAACTCTTCAAATTAGTATCCGCCACGTCAGCATTGAGCTCCACATTAGACAATTGGCTCCTCAATGAGTTCTTTATTTCATCAATCTTTTTCTTCGTTAGCTAGGGAACTAGGGAAGTCAATCGGCTTATGCCAAAAATTGTTTTAAAGAGGACATTGAACTGAATTCTACCTACAAAAATAGGTGTAATTAGAACTATGAGAAAAAAAATGAACCGAATTAAAATTTCGGATGAAACAAAGTTTTAGTCCTACATAAAGCTAGAGACCTTATTCGGCAGAAATATAAGAGTGCTAAGGAATATTAAAGAACTTAATTGAGGAGCGGCTTGGGGATTTTAAAAATCATAGTATGAATATTTTGAACTTAAGAGAGGGGGTTGATTTTTTCTAGAATTTTTTCCTTTGAAATAAGGTCATTTATTTGTAAGGCATATCTCACTCTGTTAAATAGAATTATCTTTTTTTTTTTTTTGTCTCAACGGAAATTGAACTCGTTATTTCTAGATAGCTGTGGAGTCAGACTCCCACGTTCCTTTTTATATAATTTTGAAGGGACTAATATATATATATATATATATATATATATATATATATATATATATATATATATACCTACAAGATTTCTCAAAATGTTGAGGTGGGGCCAGGTCCTTTGGCTACTTTAATTAGCTCTGCTCCTGAACTAAATATTTTATCAAGATTTTATTTTGCTATCTTAGCCTAAAACAATGAAATTCTGCATTCCATTTTGAATCATTTCGACTTGAAATCACATTTACATTGAAAAAAGTATATTCTCCGAGTCAATTGAAAAAAAAAAAGATTATTTCGCCGGCTAGAAAGGGCCCTGAATGTGTTTTTTATAATAGATTTTAAATATTATTCGACAAAATAAATTATAATACTTAACAGAGCCCTACATGTTTTATCCGATAACATCTCTGTCTAAGCAATTGCTAGGCTAAAAACCAAAGTACTTATCGTCTTCTACAAGGCACACTTCTCGTTGGATCCATATCATTTATATTTTAGAAACATTTTTAAAATATATGTTGGTTCGAATCTTAAATCAAATAGACGTTAGATTTTGTGCAGAAAAACTCCCATGGGGTAGATGATATGGAATCTATCAAAAAAGAAATGTATTGTAAGATGTGACCGCGTTCTTCCCCACTCCACTACGTTGGCACTGACGCAGTTTACATGACCCATACAAGCCACAGCTAAATGAAAGCCTAATAATCTATGTATTTGTGTCACATTTATGATTGTATACATGGGAATCTAATAAAGAGAATTATATTGAGACTAAAATTAAAATTATTTGTTCAATATTACTTGAAGGTGCGGGACTAGTTAGCTTCCATTCCTGAATATTCCAGGCCAATTCTGAGTTAAGCCACCTTTTCTACCAAAATATTATTTATAAATGGTTAAAAATAAATTTAATTTAATAAAAGTACATTTCTAAGTGGTTCTAAATTCGGGATAAAATTTTTTGACAAATTCATCCGTATAATTTTTTCTAATAATATTTAATTTCTATTCCAAATATATACATTTTAATCTGGATTATAAAAGAATTCAAAACAAACTCAAATTCGAAATCATTTAGAAATAACACTCTTAATGCAAACGAACTTACTCATAATCATTTAAAAATAATATTTTTATATCATAAATAATTAATTCCAAGCTTTTAAAAAATGCCGTTTTAACGCCGTTTTTTCCGAAATAACGGTAATTTGTCTCCAACCGCACGAACGTCATAGAAAAAAATGAAAAAATAACGTAACGCGTCATTTCCGTTTTTTCGGCGATTAAACGCGTCATTTCCGGTTTTTCGACGACAAAAAAGATATTCTAGTTTTGCCCATGTTCATGAACATTTTTGTTGACATATGTATTTTGAAATTTTTATACAATGAAAAAAGTTTTGTACTTCAATATCAATAAGCAATAATGATGAAAATGACAAGTTATCATTGTTAGCTCAAATTTGAAGATTATAATACATAAAATATTATTAATCTGAAGAATATAGATCCAAAAGAAGAATATTTAAATAAGATCATTAGCACCGTTTTTTCGTCGTTTTTTCACCGAAAAAACGCCACACCGTTAAATCAACTCCGGACCGTCATACCGATAAAACGCATTTTAAAAGCTTGATTAATTCTGATTTATTCTGAAATGAATCAAAAGCACCATCATAATATATGATTATGATATATATACCAACGGTATAAATGACCAAAGTGTAAACAATAAAGTAACTGGGTCCCAATTTCAGATAGTCACCGCATGTGATTTCTGATTGCACTGTACGCAATCCCATAGAAAAATATTCCAGCAGAAAGCTCTTATCTTTTAGATTTTCTTATCATTAATTCATATATTTAATTAATTGGCTCATTTCAAAGTGGTCAAGTTGGAGATAGCATTTTGATCTCTTTGACTCTTAGTAGACACCTTGATGTACATGTAACCTTTGAAAGAGGTGAACGGATACGAAGCATGCATTATTTTAAAGTTTCCGCCAATCACAGAAATTTCTTGGTCTTTGGAGTGTTATTCCAAGTCGGAGATCCAAGCGACTAAAACTACTTTTTTAATCTCATTCCCTGAAAAGATCTTTGTTTAGTTGGTACCTTTAAACGGCATGCTCTAATCATTTAAGCACCACTGTTTATATGAAAGGTTTGTTATCTTTTTCTTATCAAGTGCGACAAAATATGAACATTTCCTATGTACTTGGAGAAACCACAGAAACTTATCTTCTCTACCTCTCACTATTTTACACATTCCAGCAACAAAAGCGAATAATTTCTTAAGTTATATACCATGAATAGGTACACATATTTTACAGTTATTGAGGGAATGATCAAAAACAATTTCCTACTGGTTGTTCGGTTCATTTGGGATCTTCAATTACCTAGAAGAAAGAACGATGGCATAATATATTATTTGAAAGTGCTTCCCATTTAAGCCATATGGTGTCGTTTGGAATGCATGAGAATTGGCCAATTCCCGGAATTGGCAATTCCATTCTCTAATTTTTCATCCAAACGGTTTTGGAATAGCCAATTCCATTCCTAACACAATTTTCAATAACACTCTTCCCAATAACACTTTTCTCTCTACTTTTCACACTTCCCAAAGCTATTCCTAAACTCACCATCCAAACAACATTTCCAATTCCCCGAATAGCCAATTTCCACAATTCTTGTAAATAATATTTTTTCCTAAATTTATGTTATTCCTACCATATTCCTAACCCATCCAAACCCCGTCCAACAAGCTGTCTTTAAATTCAGTTGTTGATAGAATCTCTCACTTATGTTTATAATTTTGTATTATATAAGGTTCAAAACTATGTACTAATGCAAATATTTTGTTTAGATATTGTTCTCTAGTTGACCCGGTCAAAGGGTCAATAAAGTAACATATCACATGTGCAATGAAGTTCGGCTCTCAAATCAGGAGAAAGATACCTATACTTACCGTTTATTTTTTTATTAATGATAATTAACTTGATACCCCCAATTAGGTCTGCTAATTAATGAAGGGTTTGTTTTTTTGAATTTGAATAAGAGCGACCCAAGACGAATAGCTTGCTTCCATTAAAGCTAATTAATGAATGTTAAACGTCTTTAAACTGTCAATTGCTTCTTTACTATTTGATAGTCTCTATAACTTAATATATAGACTCGATATAAGCTTTCAAAATTGGAACAAAGTTAAACGTGTTTAAACGGTCAAATTAATGCTAAACAATTAAATTTTTAAGGTATTAATTAGTAAAAATAAGTTGTTGATACAAATACTACGTACAAAACTCAATATCTAATAAAAATGATTATTTTATTATATATTTATAAATGACGCCTTTAATTGTCATATTTGTTCATTTGACATACACAAGAAAAAAGATAATCCCAGTAAGGGAGCAAATAAAAAATAAAACAATTGATATATTTTCTTTTGTTTTTTTAGAACAGTACATGTTAGATAATAAAGATGTGTGACTCAATCTAGTGACGTTACATGTTTATTTTCCCGGCGTTCAATTTGTTTCCGTTTTAGAGGGAGAGTTGGAGACCTAAAATATATTACCTCTTCACATGTTCGACTGATATCCAACCACATATCAAATCAATCGAATGACACAAAAAAAAATTAATATGCTAGATCTAAAAGTTTAACACTTTTTAATCCATGCTTTTATAAGGAATAGTGATAGAGTGCATAACTGAATATTCTGATCTAGTCAAAAATAAATCCCCAATAATGGTAATATTATAATCACTATCAAGCACCATATCAATGCAATTTTGTATTCAACACTTCACTTATTATTTAGGGAGCATTTAGTAACATCATAAGTTAGTGGAGTAAAAGGTTAAAATTAGTACTTTTGGAGTAAGTGTTTGAGATTATGTTAGTAAAACTCTTTGAAGGGCTTTGTACTAACCATGCAATTGACTTCAAACTTGTTTGATAATTGTAGACTAACAAGTTAGTTTACTAATCTCTAGAAATTAGGCTAGTCTCATGCATGCCAAATGTCCCCTTCAGAAATACTATATACATGTATAAATTCTCTTCTACCTGCCATATTTTTCATATTATTATTATGATGGTATCTTAGGGTGGTCTAATTTGTGAGGGGAATATCTCCTAAAGTTTTCTCCATTTTTTTAATTATTATAATGTATTTAATAATCCATGTTTGATATAAATTTGATAAAAAAATAAAATATAAAAGACATACATATAATTTTCATATAAAAATATTGATAAGAATTATATATTATTCCTCCCTTGTTTTGTTACCCTTCTACTAAACGTGGTGAAGCAGAAATCCTGGTAAGTTGTTGGAAAAACCATAGCAGGGGCACCCACCACTGCATAAACAAGACAACAAACAAAAGAAAGCTAACCTACCTGAAAGAGACGAGAGCTGTGGGGGTCCAAAGGGAGAAGCAGAGAAAGTACATCTGAAACGGTAGTTACCCGAGTTACACTGAAAGTGAAAGGCAATAAAATTACTTGTCCTGATGCCTGAAAGAAATATTAGATTAGTGCAGTTGAAATACTATATGTGGTATTTATTAGTATGGTTAATGGATATCCCAGTCAAAGAAGCAAGCGCCAACATAGATTTGTGTCAAAAGCATGGTGAAAGTAAACACAACTACCGCCTCTTGATGGCACAGATACTTAGCAGCTAATTAAGCTTGCTTGATAGTTACCTAGCTAATTATACTTGTACAAAAGAATGACAAAGGTGGTAATCAGTGTCTTCAAAACCGGATGGGACCAGTCGTTTCGAAATTGATCAACCGGTCGGTCTATACATCTCTCCTATTACCTCAGCTAAGAGAGAATCCTCAACCTCAAAACCTGTAAACTCTCCCCAGTTTGAATGGCTTTAGTCCAGTTTTACCATCAACCAAACGAGTTGATTCATCGAACTGGTAGCTCCACTCGTTTAATGTGCAGTTCAGTGTCTTCAAAACCGGATGGGACCAGTCGTTTCGAAATTGATCAACCGGTCGGTCTATACATCTCTCCTATTACCTCAGCTAAGAGAGAATCCTCAACCTCAAAACCTGTAAACTCTCCCCAGTTTGAATGGCTTTAGTCCAGTTTTACCATCAACCAAACGAGTTGATTCATCGAACTGGTAGCTCCACTCGTTTAATGTGCAGTTCGGTTTTCAAAATTGAGGGGTAATTATAAGCACACAAGTTGTTAATTATGCTCTGTACTTTGTCCTAACAATTTTCAGGGAAAATTTTAAATTTTTTTTTTTTTTCGAAAGGCCGGTTGGCAAGCTGCCAACGGCAATTTGTATTAAAAATGATAGTTTAAATGTTCTAAAAGTTACAGGCAGAGAATAGAAACGAAAAGAGAACACGACCCTCCTTGCGGGAACTAACTGTGTTATTATCTTAAATCATGTAACTACAAATTGAGAAATTTTGAACAAATTAGAAGTATTCGTTTGTAAGCCTTTGTGAAATTATCTAAACTAATCACTTCCCTGACATCTCCTTTGACATTAAAGATTTTGATCTAACCAATGTCGAGTGATGCTATTAATGATGGAACGTAAATCTAGATACTAGCTTGTTAATACTTTCTACAATGCAATTAATAGTGCGTCAATAGGAAGCCCCGTGTAGTGCACGAAGCATTAACTTAAAGCAAGTGGACATATACAATAAAAACGCATTTATCAACTTCATCATCAAAATGAAAATTGCCTGGTAACTCAGATGAGTACAATAATGGTTTGCAAAAGATCATAAATACAAATTTGAAAAAAAAAATTAAGTCTTTTTTTTTTAATAAGAAGTGATTCCTCTCTCTCTAATATATAGCCAATAATATGCAATATGCACATAATACAACGCATCTCCTTTATCCTCTACTTTCCTGTAAAGTACTTCACTTTTTCTTATTACTTACAAGACATGCTCAGAATAATCAATAATGCATGATACTGGCATACTTAATAGTAGCACTTCCTTTTTACAAATCATTTATTTAGTAGTAAAAATTTCAATTCAAACCAAAAGTTCCCTCTTAATTAATTAATTTTATATTCACTCCACTAATTACAAGTTAGTTAATTACATAAAGAGCTCAACTCCCCTACATCTCATGAGGCCATCATATCATATATCATACAGAAAGTAATATATGCGAGTAGATTTTTCATACATGTCCTTGAGGTCGTTAAAATATGTACACGTACCTAATATATATAAGGCACGTGCACTAATTATCTCAAGTTGTAGGAAAATCATCATCTTCTTTATCAAACCCAAATAACATATAATCTTGATCAAGCTGTGCAAATGAATTAGGCATGAACCCCATCTCGATGCTCCTAGGAGAAGAGTGGAGGCTAGATCCCATGTCCGGTTGATCATGTATATAGCCAACATTAAGTGCATGACATGTGGGCCCCACCAAAGCAGCCAGTTCGTCTCCCAGCATGAAGCAATCTGCCGGTGAACTACCGGGTGTGAGGTTACTCAACACCTCTTCACTACAATCTTGAGTTCCGGGAGATTGGAGGGATGATGGCATCGGCATTTGCACTTGTGTCTCCTGCCTGATAGTTTTTGTGGGGTTATTGTAAGGGGTCGGTCCAAAACTGATGAGGAATGAGTTGCTGGTTTCTTTTGTATCGGGCATGTCGATGATTTGGTGTAAAGTTGATGGATCTCGGCATGTGTGCTCGCCAATATATGTGATATTGTATTTGGAGGGATCCTCCTCTGATCTTTGTACTTGCCGCGTCGCTTGACAGTTTTGGTCGTGCTTGTGAGTGCATCTAAAGTAGCTTCTGCATGCAAATAACCGTTTATAATATGCATTAGTACTATATGTGGACTCAGAGTAAGTTCAAAATTGGAGTTACATATGCTTGTTATGCTTGATTTACAAACTGAGTGCATGAGTGATGAACTAAGACAATATAATTAATACAACACACTAATCAGGCACGACGATATATATATATATATATCTATAGATTTCTCCATCATAAAGGATTGTATTGTAAAATACAAAAAGACATCGCGTGTAATGCTGTATGAATATAACATATTATATATGCACCTGTCATGTGATGAACTTTGAATACGCTTCTGTCCATATTTTCTCCAGACATGTCCATCCTCTAAGGTTTTAGAAATTATTATCTTCCCAGGAGACGCTTGTGATCTGCTCAGGAAAAGTAATAGGGAAAAAATAAATCAAGTTAATTTCACTGAGCACTGATAGATATATATTGCAATTATATACAAAAGACGAAACATTTACGGAAGTTCAACATATATAAATTTTTTGCCACATCACTACACAAAATATAAAGAACCTTCTATATTTAACTGTGTTAATTATGTCCGAATGAATTATTAAATGTATATATCTCAATTAATATTTTATGTTGTTATAATTAATCTCTATTAATCTACTGATTCATGACTTTTTAAATTATTATCTAACAGCAAGCATATATACATGTGTAGTGGTTAATTAGTAAACAACCATACTAAAGAAACATGATTCATTCTCATAAATGAGGGAAAAGAATACCAAAAAACTAATATATATTTTACGACCAAGACAACAAACCAAACTTTGCTAAGTTAAACAAAATCATATACCTTCTCCGGTTAGCACCTCTTCCATCAGAAATCGGGATTGGCACCGCCTTCCTCTTCCCGCTAGAAATCTCACTCCTACGGTCATCAGAACAGACTGACCCACCTCTGACAGCGGGACCTGGATCTGACGCAGCCTTGCAACGTTCCAATTTGGACAGTGAGCTAGATAGTTTCTCTATTATTCCATCCATAATTTTCCCGGCAGTAGGTTTAGATTTGATTATATCTTTCAGTACATCTTTGAGCTGATTTACACCTTCCTTTGCTTGGTTTAAGTCATCAATGACGGCAGTGGCTTGATCGGCCGGTATTTGGCCTTCGCTACAGGATGACATACTCCACTATTGATATATCTATCCGCTTTTTTATATTTTCTGTTTTATCTAGCTTGATTTGAGGATCTTTTATTCTTTTATCACTGTGTTGGAACACTACTGTAATGAGAAGGTAAGTAGTGTTTGAGACCTTATATTGGCGTTGTGTAAAGTCTAACAGCACTTTTTTACCTTTTACGTAGTGACCCTTGGAACACATGGTATTTATATATCCATATACATGGAAAAATAAATACGTTTTAAATCGTCTTTTGTATGCAGTTATAAACCTTTTGTTGGTTTTTGCAAAAAGCATGATGCTTTGCATTGTGAATTGGTCCTTTTAATTGAACATAAAATTAATTTTGGCGAAGTTGATGGTGGCATTTGGCAATGAGATATAATCTTATTCATTATGAATTATTTTAAAATATAATTTGTTTCAAAGCTGGCACTAGGCAGTTATATATTTTGTATAATTGATCTTTTCTTTTCAGTGCCACATGAACTATGAAAATGTTTTATGGTTCCAACAAAAAAGTGGAAATCGAAATCTTGAAAAGTTAGTAAGCAACTGCTTTGTTTCATATTAATACTTTTTTTTTCTTAGATTAGCTATGAATTTATGCAAAAATCTATGAGGGTTAAGAGGAAAGGGAAAAATGTTGTACCTAATTGTGGGAAATTAAAATTTTTAGAGGGTCATCTGCACAAACTTACTGTTAGCTAGTGACAAGTGTGAGTTTGTATATGAAAAAGGTTGAAAAATAACTAGAGGAAATAGCGAGGAAGTAGAGGGTGGGTCCATGCACGAAAAAATTAAAGCTGAAGCCGTCAGCAGGGTGACGACTGAGGATGACGTCATGGATGAGCCGTATAAAAACTAATCCCTAGTTGGCTATTTCTCTCAACCACAAATATGGGGAGAAGGATAAAAAAAAGGTCAGGCTTTAGAGATCTTGGATCTCTTTTGATTTGATTTCTCGAAGGAAGCTTTTTAAAGAGCTTTGGGGAGGCTTGGTAACTAAGTAGCCTCCATTAATTGTATGCTTAGGTTTTAATAGCCAATTAGATTATTAATTGTGGGTGTGTTTCGATGAAGATACGGATATCGAGAACTATGCTAACTTTTTAAATTTCCTAAACAAATTAGAAACAACTCTATTTTAACTGTTATTTATAAGTACCATCCCAAAATTCATCATCTAAATCATTCCCTAAAATCTTCATTAATTATCCAGCGCCCTCATTAATAGAAAACGTTTTCCGTTTTTGAAAATCCAACGCTCATCCTCCGTTTCGCTCCCCTTCCCCGCCCTTCTGTTTCACTCCCTTCAACAATTATGATATTAACTTCAACAGTTACATATTAACTTCAACTGTTACGTATTAACTTCAACAGTTGCATATTAACTTCAACAGTTATATATATTAACTAGAACAGTTACGATATTTATTTCAAAATTTATATATATTAACTAGAGCAGTTTATATATATAACTAGAACAACTTCAACAGTTATATATACTAGAGGGCTAATCGAGCTTCGCTCGATATATGTCATTCTAATAAATTAAGAATATGTTATATATTTAAATTTTGTAACGGTTAAAGTTCGAAATTGATATATTTATAATGGGAATAATTATATATGTTGTAAAGGTTAAGTTTATTATGTTGAAGTTAATCGAAAAACTCAACCGTATATATGTGGTTAAAGTTTATTATGTTAAAGTTAATTTGTAGTATATATTAATAATTTTATACTTCATGAAAATTTTTTTATGAAAATATAAATTATCAATGAAGGATATCATCATTTATGATTTATCCCTCCAATTATCAATGAAGGCCCAATTTCCCCGCACCCCTAATTTCTATATAAATAATGAGACATATACGTATAAAAACAACAATGAAAATATATGAAGAGGGACTTTTTCCTTAACATGATCTTAACTGTGATGGTCTTAGAATTTTTAAATTGGTATACTTCCAATCCTGTGCGTAATACATAAGATTATACGGTGTAAACAAACTCTGAAATAAACCCAACAAACATAACTTAGTGCCACGTATATCGAACAGGACAACCAAAAAAAAAAAAAATCAACGTTTTTAATCTTTAATTAAAATAAAAAGACCACATGATTTCATGATTTAGTTCATAAAAATAAATAACTATGTTTAATAGCAACCAAAATTGATTTATCTCCATTTCATGTATAGTTCATTTCATCTCAAGATAGTGCAACTTTATATGATATAAGCTTCTTTGCAAAGAACATTTGATATCGAGTCTAAGGCCGTGCATCAAAATACTTTTCAGAATAATAAAGAGTTCGATTTTTTTTTTTCAGTCTTTCATTCCCATAGTAGAAACAAAGCCAGTACATCATTGTTTAATTTTTGTATAGTTACAAAATATTTCCTATATTAACTAAAGAAAGAAAAACTTTACATATCCTAGAGTAACTAATTGAAAAAAAAAATTGCTGGTAGCTTCTGGCTAAGCTGCAGCTGGCCCATCATTTGAGTAGATCGGTAACCTTGATAGTAAGCTTGTTCTCTGCATGAAGTTTGCCAGAATGTGCGGAACCTGGTTAATATATATGGGCAAATATTTCAACGAAATTTGAGCATGCATGCTATCCATCTGACTTGCATTGATATGTTTCACGCAATGTTTACCAGTAATGCACATACCTTTCCAGTTTGACAAAACAAAACCATAGTTTTGCAATCTGTGAAGATGATACATGGCATCTGACCTTCAATTTGTATTAATACCATTGCACCTCCTCAAGAGCCATAGTTTCTCCTTGAAAAAAACTGTTAGCACTTACTGGTTAAATGTGCTGCAATATTCTTGATTGCAAAAAATTTTGAGATAAGGCCAAAGGAATGATGGGATGGATCATGGTTCATGGATGATAAAGAGTTTTCCAAATAGACACTGCCATAAAATTGTTTGTTTCTTTCCTTAGATAGCCAAATAGACACTTTTATATATATTCTATACATATGTAAAATATTTTAAAAGGTCATAGCAATCCAAACCTGGATGATGGCAGAATCCCTTGAGTAAATCCACCACTACTACACTGCACAAAATTTGAATACAATTTTTTTTTAGAATTTTATCGATTTGCATTTAAAAATTAAAAAAATATTCATAAGAAGAATTTAGATTTTAAATTAAGGCAAACAACCGATGGACCTCACATAATTAACCTTAGGCACTCGAAACCATTTAGTTTTAGCATATTATCTGTATATTAATACCAAATTCGCATACATTTTGCTGAGTATAAAGGAGTTCTTCTATATGTATCAAATTATTAACACTGACAACCAGAGCAAAGCATAATAAGAGATAACATTCATATAAATGAGCAGGGGTAAAACTGAAAATGAACTCACAAAATATTGTAAATTGAGAAATTTACACTTCAAACTTATGAAAACCATTCTGTTGTGTATCCAAGGCAATAATGCCAGGCTTATTGGCATCTTCTAAAAAGATATTCAACCTTTCAAACTTGTAAGAATGGTTCATCTTTTCAAACTTGTAAGATATCCAAGGCAGTAATGTCATTTCTATCCATGATACATTCATTTCAATATTTAAAGATATTTTTACAATTATGGCAGGATCTTATTGATCATTTTTTACATATGACCCAAATGAACATTAATTATGAAGTACTACATCTAAACTGACAGCAATTGTATACGTATATAAAACTTTTAGAGAGATGTTGATGAAATACTTATTGTATTAGGTTATAAGTAGCTCCATTTCAAGGATTTCAACTTTAATCAACGCTTACCAATATAAAGAGTGACCTAAACCAGACCTAGATTGAAGTCGCAACCAGGTTCAATCAGAGAGAGAGTACCTATACCAGCATTTGATTCTTCGGTGGGCCTTTTTCGAGAACATGAACTGGTCGGGAGGGGGAAAAACTTAAGAATTAAGGGTTGAAAAAAGAAACCTTTTCGGCAAAATGGATGTCTTCATGTTTGTTGTTCTATGGTCAAAATTCCTGTTCAAAAAAGAAGCAACAGAAATCAACAAAATTTCAATAAGCAGTAGGCTTTGATCCTAAGAATTTTTTTTCTTAAAAAAGTATTTGAATAAATTAAAAATTTAAGAAAGAAAGTGATGAAGCACAAGCCGTTTTTCTTAGATAGAAATGTGTTCACATAAAGATGCGCATAAGTGAAAAATATAAAATTGCTAAATTTTACCTACTCTTGTAGTAGGATGGGGAGCACAAACCCTCTTTCTGATGGATGTTGAAAACACTACCATCTTCTTCCACCTAAGTTCAAAAAGAAGCTGAAAATTGTTACTCAAAAGGAAAGATACGGAAGCAATCAGGAAGAAACAACAATAAGTAGGCAACCAAACAAAGGAGAGGAAGAAATTGAAACCAATTGTATGAACTAAACGCCGTATCTTCTCAGATTTTTGCAAAGAGGAAAAACTAATTAAAGAGGTATTTGAATTTACCTCACGGTGCCCTGAAAATTGCTATATAAACATTCAAGATAAAATAAATCTTGACCATTGCTTCATCTTATTTTAATCAGGAGAATAAATAGCAATGAAGAGACATAAATCAAAAGTAAGAAAAAATCCAAATAAAAATTGTGACTAAAATAAAACCTGGCCTCAATCTATCACATCGATTGGAAAGATGCTTTTGGTCCATACTCATTTGTAACCAGAAATACTTGGTGCAAACAACATCAAAAAAAAGCTAAAGCATCAGCCAGAGAGAGGTGCATAAAAATATTAAAAGTAATTATAAAAAAAATTGTTTACCTTTCCCGCACCTCCATCTCAGATTCTCAGTCAAAGAGAGGACCACTTTAATAACCCAAGAGAGAGGACCACTTAATAACCCAAAGGAGGAGACTAAGAAGCCGTACATGGAGGCGCTGAAGGTGGTTAGAGCTCTCCAGAACAGATGGGGAATAGAAGAGGAAGGAAAGATGCCAATTTCACGACGAGGGTGAGACAAGGAGGACAGCGGATAAGGCCAGGGCCGCGAGGGCGGCGAAGAAGTAGGCGGCGGAGACCGAACATATTTTGATATTTGTGTTGCGATAGGCTACGATGGGAATTGGGAAGGGATGGACATCTTAGGGAAAAAAAGTTTGCGATTACAATGACGCTCGAAATGGCGAAACGGGTCATTTTTGTTGACGAGAAAGATCGGCACAAAATTTTTTACAAAATTACAATGGTAAATTTGTGAAATAAATTTACCGCACATAGCACCAATCGGAAATTCTCTTACCGTGTCTGTTTGTAATTAAAAATTTACTGTCGACACCCACACAAATTTATCTATATTTTAGATTAACTAGAACAGTTATATACATCTATATTTTCTCCCCTCCCCCTCCTCCTCCTCCTGATGCTCATCCACTGGATTTCCAAAAACGAAAAATGCGTGCAAGGGATGCGGGATGATAGACAAAATAGAAAACGCGTTAATTATGTTGGATTTCATCCCTGGATTCTATCATCATATCATCCCTGGTCTTCTATTAATGAGGGCGCTGGATAATTAATGAGGATTTCAGGGGATGATGGGATGATGAAAATTATAGGGATGATAGAAAGCAATTCCGTTTAGCATTTGACTTCGAAGTTTGGACTGGAGATCACCCGTTCGAACATACAATTTACGGATTATATCATTAAGTCATTAACAAAAGAGCTTGTCAAGTTACCGGAAAAAAATGTCAATTTGATTAGTTTAAAATCCGTCAAAAAGAACTTCGAATTAAATCTGATCTTTTGAAAAAAAAAAATACCTATTATATACGTAAGTATTGCTTACATGATAAAAATAATAAAATTGAATGTGGGAATTCCGATGAGGCGATGAACATATAATAATAGAGGAGGGTTTTATTGTCCACCATTTGAATATCTCCAAATATATCAAAAACTCTCATTTTTATTATTTTTTTCAAAATATAAAATTCAAATTTTAAATCCGATATAACAAGCGATGTGTTTTCATATAAACTTTATAAATTTTGAAGTTTATTTGATACTTGATCAAGAGACTAAAATATGAACATATTAGAATTAATCTATCATATTTAATTGGATTTCGTTCAATATTCAATCTCTTGATCAAGCATCAAATAAAATTCAAAATTTATAAAACATATGAAAATGCATCGCACGTTATATTGAATAAGATTAACGGTTTGGATTCGCATGTTTGAATTTTATATTTTAAAAAATAGTAAAAAAGTGTGTTGTAGTAGAGCATTGAAAAAGTGGGCACCGGAAATTGTTTAAAAAAATAATAAAAATTTAAAGTATTTATTTACCAAACGAACTTTTATTTGCAATAATCTGTATTTAACATATTTTTAACTCAAATTACATATAATTTGAGACGATCATATCTTTTGAACTCACGACGTGCTTGTAAAAAAAAAAAAAATCAAAATCTTCTAACTTTATTTAGAAAAATAGTATCGAATTTATCAAATTATTCATTAATTATATTGTTATTGGATCTCAATTCTAATTTTATGGGCAAAAATCTAAATTAAGGTTAAAAAAAAGGGGGGCCAGGTTATAATTTTCTAGCAAGCCCAAAAGTATGGGCTGATTTGGGTTGTTTGACAAGCCCAGAGAATGAAATCAAATCAAAGATATAGGCTGTTATATTATGGACCTTTATCCTCTGCGTGTTTTAAGAAAAACACGCACGGTGCGGATCCGTCCGATTTAAATCAGACGGTTCATTTTTTTCGGGCCAATATTTTTTTCGGGTGTGGTGGAATGCACGGGGCTCCCTTTAGCCGTTGAGATTAAATCAGACGGTTCAGATCAAAAAACACGCTCTGCGTGCCCACGCAGAGGATTTCGTTCCGTTATATTATGGAATCGGATCCTCTGTTACAAAACATCCATTGGAGGTTTCGTAAAAAGGACCGTCCGATCTAAACAGACGGTAGATCTTAAGTGTTCCATCTAAACTTTAAAAAAAAAAAAACCTGTTTTATACGATCTAAACAGACCACCAATCACCATTACCTCACCTTCCGAATCCCAATGGTGTCTTCTCTACCTTCTCCTCTCAGAGCAACCAAGAGGAACTTACCCTTCCTTCTTCTCTCTGCCTCTCTCGCCTCTTCCTACCTTGTCTGAGTCAACTGATGGAGATCTGTTCAACCCAGTTACAGATTTCGAGAGACGGGCTAGTGCTGACATGTCAAGACGGCTTGACAAGGTAGTGGAATTACTTCACTTGGCAAAAGACTTCCAAACCAAAGGTGACTCCCTCAAACTCTCCTATTCTTCACTCAAATACGGACATTTTATTTTTACAAATTCTCAATATTTAGTTTTATAGTAATTTCCCAATTGAAGTTCTTTATGTGCAAATTTCTGATGAAAGGTGAGCTCTTCAGTGAGACATTATCTCAAACACATCTCATGCATGGGAGGAGTTCGTGCTCTGTTGTAACTTGCAAGAACTTTTTACATCCCACCTACTTGAAGTTTTGAGTAAAATTGCTGTCACAATTGGAACTTGTTTATTCACTTGTCAATGCAGTTTTTTTTGTTGGGTTTTACTACTTAGCCTATTAGGGATTACAAAGATTTTGCGTTGTCGGAATATGCCAAAGTTGGTAGAGCACTAATCTTGTATGAGATTGGAGATCGAGATGAGGCTATTGCTGAGATGGAAGATGTCTTCATTTCCCTCAGGGGTTATCCAGGTCTTAGTTCAATAGAACTTTCAAAAACAAGTTAGAGAAGAAGGTGATTTGAGGCCGCATATACGAAGAATACGAAGAGTACCGTATAAAACATTTTTTTTAAGTTTAGACGGAATATTTGAGATCCACCATCCGTTTAGATCGGACGGTCCTTTTTACGAAATGTTCAATGGATGTTTTTTACGAAACATCCAGAGGATCCGATTCCGTTATATTATAACAATTAGGTCTGCATAACGTGTAAAACGATGACGAAAAAGGACGGTTGCGTTAATCGTAGCATTATTGCACAAAATTTTTTTGTTCCTTACGTCTTGCGTTTCGTACTAAAAATGGAATAAAATTTTCTGGCATTAACTGTTGCGTTAACCAAAACGATTTAAATGGTTTTAACTGTTTAAAAATTCCTGACCGTTGTTGAAAAGAAAAACAATAAATTTCAGGAACAACAAAAATGAATGAACCATAATTTTGTCCAAATGATAACTTCTCTAAATGATTTCTGAACATAAAAAAAAAGAAGAACCTAAAAGGGTTCTTATGAAGTTAACGGATAGAACATATTGAGAAAACAAGAAATGCATAAAGTATCAGTATCAAATATCATGTGTATATTTAGACATTTGTTATAAAATGCACTAGCGCAGAGATAAGAATTAGGTTTTATCGTCGTTTTGTCCACCTTCTTCTCTCTAAAATCATATAATAGCACTACGTAGAATCTAAAACGAAACGAAACAACAATCACTAAATCGGTACATTTCGTTTACCGTTTCGAAACTGATTTGTATTTGTGTTGACCGTTTTGTTGCTGAAATGAAACCGAAATCCTTAACCGTTATCATTCTGTTTCAGACGAAACGATCGAAGAGTCGAAATGGATTTCATTTTCAGCCCTAATAACAGCTGCTGCTACTTCTATCCGTATGCCTTTTCTTTTTGGTTGTAGAGGTTCTACTCTTTCACTTTCTTGTAAATAAAGTTTTGTTAGTTTCCTTTTTATTCAAAAAAAAAAAAAAATTGTTAGTTTGATGAATAAGGCAAAAGTCTTATAGAAGCATTCAATCAGAGTGTAGTGGACTTGTAATAATTTACTTGTAAGATACTTCAATCCATGCATTCTATATAGTCATTCACACCACTTTACGGAAAAAACTCAAAATTAATAATGATGATAACATATAAAATTGCACTACTATCCATGCATTCTAGGTGCATGACCCTTTATGTGTATCATTTTCTGTTTTATATTTCTCACGTTCTGTACTGAAATTAGTGATTTTATCAAGTTAAGAAATAAATAAACTAGTAATATAAATCCCATCGAAATTTCCTGGAAGACCAATCTTTATGATTATTAAATTCTGGCAATTATGGTCTTATGATCTAATGATGCGCGTATTGCACTTACCAATTATGACCTTACTATGAAACGACATAAATTTACGTAATGAATTTCTTTAATTTGTAACAAATTGTTGCCATTTGCTGTTCATATTATTATCAGGAGTGAAATAGGTCGCAAGAGATTAGTTAGTAATTATGGGTGACCTGTTCAATACATTTCTAATCCAACAAAAATAAATTTGTTGATATTTAATATTTAATTAGTACCAAATTACGGAGTCCGAGTCTCGATCATTAACAATGCCTACTAGAGATCCGCGGACGTTGCTTTTAGGACTCTACCAGCTGCGTCTAAATAAAACCTTTAAACATATAAAATTTAGTTAAAATTTCTAACATGTTCTTTTTACGGTCCCAAAAATTATAAGAAACTATAACCCAATGAAACGATTTATTAGAAGTAAATAATGTAATTTATGTTGCACAACTTTAAACCAAGAATAACTGTTAAATTGCATCACAAATTAGTAGGTCATTTGATTTCAACCAAGAGATGAGAACACCAGATCACTCCACCTCTTTTGCCGTGTTACTTGTTAGATACTTAAATGCACGTGCCATCCTGCTACAGGAGTTATTACTATCATTATTAATATTATTTTATTTGATATCAGATAATCCCCCTAGAGTTGACTTATTCCTATTGCAAGTAATATAAAATAACAAAATTTACAAGGTTACCCATGCCAAAAAAAAAAAAAAAAAAACCCGGATTGTGAAACTGGTCAGGTCAGGTCTAGCTTTCTCCAGTTCTCTTTCATTGACTATGACTTTTTCAGTCATAAATCCTCTACTAGAAGTCTAGAATCAGCGACAAAAGAAAAAGGCAAAAAAAAGGGGAAAAATAACGCGCATAATTCCAAAAACTAACTAGAAATTTTTTCTTAGCTAAAGATGCACTGGAGAAGCGATCAATCTCGCCTTCTTCTTCTACTCCATCACCTAGGGTTTTTGCTAGGGTTTCTTTTTCTGATTGGAGCACCCAATGGCGCGATCGCGTCGATCCATGAGTATAGAAAGGGAGTTTTCGCGCCTCGATCGAACTCTTACTTCTTCCATGGCGGGAGCGAGGGGCTTTACGCTTCTGAGGCCAACAATTCCGATCGCCACTCTTTTATTAGGTATTTAATGTGTAATGTGATGTCTATTAGTTTAATTCGATGTCAGAGTTGGGTGTTTGGTATTAATTTATAAATTGATGGTTGATCTCCAATTGGAAGCGTGACATTCTAATTAGTGGTTGTTTACTAATGGTTATATGATTGCAATCTCAGTTCATAGTTTTCCATAGTGTATGAATTTAGAAATTATTTCTAGTAATTTAGCTATAAAACCTGAGAAATTGGTCATATTAGTTGACGTGATCCCTTTCGCTTTGTTGCTGGATTCCATTTATCTTTTTTTTTTTAGATGAATCTGCAATTTCAGTAGTTGTAGTGTTACTACATAGCACCATAAAAGACGTAAAATATTCTTTTGTCGAACATATTTTCCAAGCATTCAATTTTAGACTTTGGTGATACATATCTGCTTGTTTGTTTTGCTGAGTTGTCAAAATTGAAATCCAGCAAGGTGTCTTAAGATATTGTATTTTCAGAATACATCCAATAATCTGTGAAAACAAATAATATTTATATTAAACTTAGTATTGCTTTAGTGCAATTTTATGTGACCCTGCCATATCACTTTTCACACATTTTTGTGCAACAATTAGGAGCATGACATTATTCAAAGCGCTGCATAAGTCTCAAAGATGAAACTAGCACAATTTATCATTTAGGCATACATGTGATGCAATATTTGTTTGCAAATTCATTTGTTTACTTACCTTTGTATTTTGTGAAGATCATAGACAGTAATATGTTTATCGTCTTTTGTTTTTAGTACTGAGAAAATAATTTATTTATGATAATCTGATACAGTGTCACATGTTATGTACGTTATGTTAATGCTTCTTTTGAATTCTCTCCTTAGGTTTGAATCAGTCGTATTTAGAAGATCAAAAGAATCGGCTGGTATACACCATGACATGCAACAGAAGACTGGCCTAGTTGAGGCCATAATAGTTGAAATTCAAGATAGAGACAAAATAGGCGGTGCTCACTTCAACTCAGACCATATCTGTTGCACACCTGAATTGCACGAGAAGAAATCCTGCAAGGTTGGGGAGGTCATAATTCGCCCCAGATCTGATAATCCAGAGTGGCCAAAACGGATCCAAACCTTCTTTGATGGAAAGAATGAAGAGGCAAGTATGGTGATTCAAACTGTGTCCATAAACCGTACTGGCATGTACTATCTCTATTTTATGTTCTGTGATCCGCAGCTTGAAGGGTTGACTATCACAGGAAGAACTGTTTGGCGCAATCCACAAGGGTATTTACCTGGTAAAATGGCACCGCTTATGACCTTTTTTGGACTCATGTCTCTGGCTTACCTACTTTTGGGTCTTTTTTGGTTCCTCCAATTTGTGCGGTTTTGGAAGGATATTTTGCAACTTCACTACCACATAACTGCGGTTATTGCACTAGGCATGTGTGAGATGGCATTTTGGTATTTCGAGTATGCAAATTTTAACTCAACCGGGGCAAGGCCTATGGGAATTACCTTATGGGCAGTTACATTTACAGCAGTGAAAAAGACAGTATCTCGCCTTTTACTCTTGGTGGTTTCCATGGGGTTTGGTGTTGTGAGGCCCACACTTGGTGGGATCAGCTCTAAGGTGGCAATTCTTGGAGTACTGTATTTTCTTGCGTCAGAGGCACTGGAGCTTGTTGAGCATCTGGGAAATATTAATGATTTTTCAGGGAAAGTCAGACTGTTTCTGGTTTTGCCTGTTGCTGTTCTTGATGCAACATTTATTGTCTGGATATTTTCATCTTTGTCGCGAACTCTAGAGAAATTACAGGTTCGAGTTATTATTGTCAACAAATAAATGATTCAATACTAAAACTGATATGGCGCCAGTACAGTTTATATTATGAGACTGATATTATGTCTGTATTTACAACGTAGTAGATTTAGTTGCATCCTATACTATTTCAACTGACATTTGCATCGGCACTGCCTAATTTATTGATTGATCAATTTACTTTCAGGTGAGGAGAAGCATAGCTAAGCTGGAGCTCTACAGAAAGTTTACTAATGCACTGGCAGTATCAGTGCTTATCTCTGTTGCATGGATTGGCTATGAGGTAAAGCCTCTAATTATAACAATTTCCCTTTCATATGTATTTTAAATTCAAAGGGCTTAAGGGTATGGGGTTTTAGCAAACAGCACATTTATCTTTAGACATTCTTTGGAAGTTCAAAAGATTTGAAGTGTGAAATTTCAGCTATATTTCAATGCGACCGACCCGTTGAGCGAGCTGTGGCAAAGGGCTTGGATCATCCCGGCCTTTTGGAATGTTCTAGCCTATGGTCTCCTCGGTGTGATTTGCCTCCTGTGGTCCCCCTCACGGAACCCTACTAGACAAGCGCCTTCTTTTTTTTTTTTTAACTTGATCACAATTTTCTGAGTTACTGTTAGTTCAAGTTTTTCTGTTAATGGAGTTACTTGGTCTTCCTGTGATTTCTAATCATGATTCATGAAAGTTTTTAAGAAATCCAAACTTTATATGAACCTTTATTGGTCTTCAAAAGAGAAAAAAAAAAAAAAAAAAAAAAAAAGGCTCTTTGTTAAACAACACAGAAGGAAAAGATAATAAAATTGGGATCAAATGGTGATGTCTGAATCTTGAGATATTTTCCCCCTGAGGGGGTGAAATGGAACAAGAAGTAAAGTTATGGATTCGATACCAATTCTGTAAAGATGCCTTGTGATTCTTGTTTAAAAAGGTTACTTTAAGGACAGGACTTTGTACTTCTCTGCAGAGGATTTTTCCAATTTGTCTTACTGACATAAAGGAGGTGGTTTGTTTTATTATTAATTGATAGTTTCTTGACAGATATGCCTACTCAGATGAAACGGGGGATGACTTTGATGATGAGGGTGTATCTCTTGCTGGAACTGGAGACATTGTGAGCAAACTAGAGAAAAAAGGTTTAGTAACAGATGAGGAGGATAAGCTTGCATGACAAATTGGCTCTAAATGGGTCTTTGTTACTATCATGAGCTCATTTTACTGGTATATTATTCTGGCTGGTGGAAAGTTATGTTTGTTAGATGTTTGATGCTCAATTTTTCTTTCATTTTAATGCCATTGTCATTTACAATCTTTAGTGTACAGTTAGACCTTTTTATATACATGACTTAGCATTGATTCAAAATGTAAAATAGTTCCCTAAGTTCTCAACATCGGTATAAATTGGCCACTTTTCTGGTCCTTACTTTCTATATTTTCTTGCCTGATTTCTGGCCTTCTCTTTTCAGTATAGGAATGCACTTCTGTTGGACATTCAAACTCTCAGAGTCTCAATCTACATAATGAATTGCATACGAGAAGCGTGACAACTCATTGTAGCTTAGGAATATCTGTTCTTTCAATGTTGTCAGTGAACTGCTTGTTTTACATATGGGAAATAGGGAAACAGAAATTTGGAATAAGTATGGATTTAGCTGTTGAGCTGTCCTTGTATATTATGAATATGATTGTTGTTATTCAGTGATTATAATAGTAATCTTCAAGAGAATTTATTCTGTCGTCAGCCCCTAGTTGTTTCACGTATGAGGGAGAACTTTTCTTTATTCAGTTGCCGCTAAAGCTAATGAAGTCTGGCTCCGAGTCTTCTTAATTCATGTTATTTCGTCAACTGTCATGCTTTACTGTACAATTATCTATAACTTTGTTTGTTTCAAGAAAGGAGCAAAATGTCATGCCTTTTATAAACTGCATTTGCCAGATTAACTTCTCTAAAGCTACCCCTGCTATTATCTATTATTGCATGGAGCAAATTTAAATTTAGAATGCATGTTGTGAAGGGATGATTTATCAAGCAGGATGTATTCCAAATTTCAATACTGGATTTTTCTTATAGGCAAATACTCAGATTTATTAAAGAAAAATTAATTAAATAGATTCTGATTACTATTAGTCTTTGGGTTCGGTGTGTGGATGGCCGGGACATTAAATCCTAATAATGCATTGTGCAATTTGAAAATTTAACTGTTTTCGAGGTAGTAAAATCTCAGCGATTGAATTTATCTCTCAAATTCTTTTTTCCTTTTGCTTTTAAAAAAAAGGTAAAATTCCTCTTTAACCATTCTGTGCTTTAGCTCGAGATGTCTTAGTTCTGCATTTTTCTTTGTTTTCATTTTTTTGTCCCTCGACATACCAATAAGCAGGACTTTGGTTTATGGATTAAAGTTGTTTTCCTCTCGCTAAGTGTCAGTGCAGCTGCTTAGCTGATTTGTTTGGTGCAAATCCAACGCAACCAATCTGTAATCAATCATAGTGAACAATGAGAGGATGAGGATGAATGTCTATACGACATACAGATAACTGAAACGGCCATTTGCAAAACTATTTGGTATAAATATTCAGTCGATAAAAGAGCTAACATTTAAATAAAAATTGCCTATGGTAAAATAATGATACAGACAGCAGGTGAAGTTAAAAAAAAAAAAAGGTAAAAAAAAGAAAAAGAAAAACCTTTTGACTCATTAGTATCCTTACAGCTATGTACCCTTATCGCCTAACTTCAAAACTAAATCAAGGGAAAAAAATAATAAAAAAGTACAGGACAACCAATATCTGTACACTTTCAGTATCACACCATCCATCGTAACATTTGCGAGTCCACAATCATGTTGTCAGTTTTCCACTTATTTAAAAAAATTTGAACACTTGTTGCCGTATCAGTTTTTAGCTCTAATTGCGTGATGGTCTCTGCAACTTGTGAACTGTACAATTACAAAAAAGTAGATTGCACAAATCATAATAAAGAACTAAAAATTGAACAATAAACATCTATAACAATATAGGAACAAGTACATCTGAACATTTCTTCCTACTTTCCTAAAACACTAAAATTTGAGATCAAAAGTATCAGAATAGATGCAAAATATCTTCTAGTTCAACCCACAACCTGGATCTTTTCAATGCAAAAAAGAAGCTTTAAGAGCTTAATTCTTGAGGGGAATATTGATCAATGGAATTGAACTAAATCCAATGAGAAGTAACATAACTCTGTGGATGCAATTATTTAACAAAACAAAACTCATATAAAGTGAACTGTGTGAATTGAAGAAAAAAAATTGTAATTCACACTGCACAATGAACAAAACTAAGAACCTCATTGGACTGCTCCAGAATTACCAAGAAAGAAAAAAAGAAAAAAAAAAAAACTCAACATTCTAGAATCCCCAGTTATACCATCCAAACTACCAAAACAAACTACTCCTAGTAAATACACTATACAATTAATGATGACATTTAAAAAGGCAAAACTTCGCAGAACTTACAGGTGAAGGAGAATAGATCCCATAAAAGAAGTACAATGAAATTTAATTTCCCAGTGTATGCCTCATTAAATCGGAGTCATTGACAAAAGCAATCTCATGGTTAGCTGATGGGGCTTACGGCCTTGTATCTCTTTGCTTGGGTATTATTTTTCGGAGTATCTCAGCCTCTCTGGCTATTTGAATATCAGAAGGCCAGAGCATCTGATAAATAACTTTCCCAAGGAACCGAGGAAGTATTCCTAGGATTATTATTAGTAAAATTGAGATCCAATAGGTCAATGACGTCCCAATATTATAAATGGTCCTGCCAGAAATATAAGAATAATAGATTCATGAAAATGTCCATGGAAATGTAAACAATCAGAAGCATTACCCACCCCAATAATCTGCACAACAATGATATGATGCCCAAAAATCTTCACTTTTGTATTGACTTAATCAATAATCAATAATAAGAAGATATATCTAAAAGCTTAAATATGCTTCTATTTACTGAGTATCAATAAAAAACATCGGTAACTACTTGCATGTAACTTATTTTTACACACTACCAGTTGGGTCAGGTCTAGGTTGTGATCCTTCCTGGTCAGTATTGGTCTGAATCTAAATGAGTTATTCATGTACTTTTCACAGTTTCTAAGTAAGATAGCTGACATACCCATTTTTGCTTTCACTTATGTATTTTCTTTGTTTTATTTTTATTTTGAAAGTTTTGATTTAATTCAAAGATGCATCTTGACATAAACTTATTTATGTATTAATTAAGTCCATCCAAATGAATAATATATAAGAATGATGAAAACAATAATAGAAGATCAAAGAAACTAACCCATAGTTAGGGAAAACTGGAATGGAGTCGATCAAAACCATGCTTACAAAAGTGATAACAATGGAACCCCAAATGGCAACATGAGTAATAAACACCCATCTTCGTGTATCCATCGCTAAGTGCACATTTACCAAAATAACCACAGCCAACGTCCAAAGGCTCCCCAAAGACCATATATCGATGCAAGTGTTACTAAAGGTGAAGTAAGGCACGTAGAAAATCACAAGACTTTGCCACAGTGTATCAAGCATTGTGATCCAGAAGAGCTGAAAGTTGTAGCTCTCATGTCGATGCCCTGCCTGGTACAGCTTGGGGTAGTGAAGCAAGGTCTTGTGGCTAAGGTCTTTGTCAAGAATGCCAACAACTATTGTTGGTAAAGAGGTGTAGATGAGAGAATAGAAAACACTGCTCCAGTCTGTTAGTGCTGACGTTGCTGAGTAGGCAGTGTATAAGATATACCTGCACAATGCAAAATATAATATAGCATCCTATTAAAAAAAATAATACTATTACACTTTGTTGGATGACCGGTAGACAGAGGAATAGAAATGGACGGAAAGAAAGATTCTTAAATTATTCTTCATTGGTTAGATATTAAATAGGAGGTTAAAGTTAATAACTTCCTAAAGGTTGTATTTTATTACTCCTAGGGGAGTGCAGGGGAACAAGACCAACCAAACATGAGAATGGGAAATATGATAACATTCCTTCCCGTTCACCTTGTATGAACCAAACATGGTGTTGACAAATTTTCTTTAATATAGAAGTTCAATTAAAAAAAATAGAACAATGCTGAAAGATGCAAACTAAGCTACATCTTGTTTACACAATGCTTCTCATATTTTAATGATACAGAGGAATGACTGTTATGTTTACGTCTAACAAATAGAAAATTACTACTAATAAGGAAGTGCTACAAGTAATTTAGGATCCAATCTTTAGGTTACGTCAAGGAAAGAGAATATATACCAGAAAAGCATAAGCACAAAAACCGCATTGCGGTAGAAGTTGTACAGAACCAAGTAACCAACACGCTGGTAATTCCAGTGGCCATGCACAAGGAGCAATCTCTTTAGAAACCTGAACTGCCCCATAGCAAAATCTGATGCCATCACAGCCTGACGGCCTTCTTGGCCACATATTCCCACTCCCACATCTGCCATCTGTATCATAGATACATCATTTGCACCTGTTCATGATAATCATTAATACAGTAAGTTATAACAAATGTGAAGTTAGCAGACGAAATGATGGTTGACAAAGCATACTTTTTTGAGCTCCTAAGACATTTAGGAATCTCATGATTGTAAAGGTCAGAATGATAAAGTGTGCTGCATTGGTGACAATTTACCAATAGTAAGTACCACTAGCACAGAATCCATTTGCTACATTAAAATCTTAAGAAATTAGTTGAACTATGTAAGTCCCTGGTGCTAGTTTCAGATGTCCATATGCCAACTGAGCCAATTATACAATCTATTTGCTAACAGAGGAAGTGTTAAGTGAAAAAATGTCTCACCATCACCAATAGCAAGAGTCATGTCACATGTGCGGCTTTTTATTAAATCGACAATTCCTGCCTTCTGCAAAGGAGCAACACGACAGCATAGTACAACTTTGCATGAGGTAGCCAGTTCAAACAGAAGCTGCCAAATGAACAAATAGATAATTTCAAGAGAGAGATATTGTTAATGGAATAATCTACCCCTATAATTACAGCAAAGAACTGAAACGGAAAACAAAGTAGATGAACAAACCTCAGATTCCAAATCCTTATCCAGTATATACACAAGGCTAGTCCCGTCAATTATAAGAGCCAAAGGAGCAGCACCAGAACCTGGTGAGTCGCCATTCACATGTGCCATTTTTGGGTCATAAGCCCCCTTCATAGACCCATTCCTTCTAATTTCATCCCCAGATTTAATCAAAAACCTCTCCTTAGCCTCTGACAAAAGCCGCCTACACTCACTCTCAGATGTACCATTTATAATAATCTGTTGCATTTCTTGTGTCAGCAACCGGCAAGAGAGACCGATTGAAATTGCCGTCTCCTGCTTATCTCCAGTGAGAACCCAGACTTTGATACCGGCTTGCCGCAAGGACTCAATTGCCTCAGGGACACCTTCTTGCAACTTGTCCTCAATCCCAGTTGCACCGAGTAAGGTAAGATCACACTCAATCAAGGACGCAGCCTGACGTAGCTTAGCAGTCCTGTCATGAATTGAGGTGCTTGCCTCTTCATACTGCTCTTGCCACTCCTTGAATTCTATCTCATTTAGGTCCCGTGAACCAAGCACTAGGGTTCTCAAGCCCTGGGATGAGTAGTTGGTTAAGTGGCTCTCTGTGGCTTCCCGAATCTTGCTTTGCAAGAGGTTATTGACCTCATTTCCAGTATCAGGATCGAGTATACTTAGCATTGAGTTGTCAGCACCTTTGACGAGAACCTTGACTCTGTTGTTAGGGAACCGCACCACTACCGACATTCTCTTTCGCACGCTATCAAATTCATGGAGGCCAATAACATCTAACCTGAAGTATACAAAATCAATGTTAATCTTGATATATATATTATTAAATGTGATTCATCATTGGTAAAACTTGACAAACTTCCATCCACTTTTCAGCTTGGTACAGGAAAGTTCCACTTTAGGATCTGGAGATTAAAATCAAAGATTCACAAAACCAGAACAAACAAATTCAAACCAACTGCTTTCTGTATTTCAATCATGATTTAATGATATGCCTATACCTGGTTATGATAGTTCTCTTAGCAGTAGCAAACTAACAATCTTATTCAACGAAGTAGAACATATAATTTACAAATTAGCAAGACTACTATTTTATTGGGAAAGCTTTTGAAAATCTAACAATATTTCAACCTGCAACATGACAAACTTAGCTTTATAAAAACATACCTTGTTCTTTCTCCATGCACATCAATTGCGAGGTGACCAGTTGTTCTTTCAACAAGTCTATAACCATAGGCAGAGGCAGCAGTAACTAAGGCTTGTTCATCAGGAGACTCACCCTGATACTCAATCGATTGTGCCTCTGAGTGACCACCAAAAGGATCATCAAGAGGCACAGGTATTACAGTGTTGCAGGCAGCTAATGTTAGGAAAAATTCATGTGCTGCAATTCTCTCCTCCCCGACCAAGTCTCTTTGTAACAGTCTAGCAAGTTCTGAGTCAATACTTATTTCTGATTTGCAGCTGCTTTGTCTGGTCAATGGTCCTGAATTATTGAACACATAAGTCAGGGTGAACAGAAAACTAGATTAAAGGGCAATTTAAACCAAAAAGTACCCAAAGTTGGAATTAATAAGGTACAAGAAGGTTACAACGGTATTCACCAGCTATACAGGACGCTTCAACCATATATAATCAAAAACAGCTTTTAGTAAAGGAGCCTGCTTGTTTTTAAATGCTCGTATGAATCTAAAAAGCTAGAGATGCCCAGAGAATAAATAAGAAGCTTTAATTTCAGAAGTACTGTGCATAACGCTGTTATTATTGGTTTTTTTTTAAACAAATAATTGCATAAACTCCACCTCTTTTCTATTGCAGAAAAGTAACCCAATACAAACATCCGATCTGTTTTACATGATAGAGATAGTAAATCTATTCTTTCATCCCTCCTAAAGACTGATATACTAAACCGCACCAGTATCCTCCCTCTATCTAAATAACGCTGCTATTATTACTATCAAATAATATTATAACTTATCATATCTGGACTATAATCTTTTTATGGGAATTTTGAATACAATATGGCATAATCTAAAGAAAGAGAGCACCATTATCGGGTACATTCTAAACATCAGTATGGTACTACTAACTCCAGTGGTCACTCTACATTCTAAACCCAATTTTACATTAGCGGGTGACTCTACATTCTAAACCCAATTTTACATTAAAGCTCAAAGAAAATAACTTCTGCTTCTAAATTCCCAAAATTATGAAACTAGAGTGACAAAAAATGTGCTAAAAATGGTCAAACAGGTAGATGTGTCATATTTGAATGGTTAGATATGGTAATCTTTGATTCCAAGAGAAAAAAACCAAATATCACAGAGCAGATAACCTTGCCTGAACTGGTAATCTCATGCAGTGGAGCACCAACATCTTGCAATGATTCTCCGTAATCCTTACCAAATATACTAGCCTTTCTAAATTCCATCTTGTTCTCAGTCAGCGTGCCCGTTTTATCTGAAAAAACATACCTTATCTGGCCCAAATCCTCATTTATATTCAAAGATCTGCATTGAAATCTAGAATTTGAGTTTGCATCGTACATATGTCGGTCCCCGATCATAAAGTATGATTGGCCCAGACGAACAAGCTCCATGGTTATATAAAGAGAAATTGGGATCATAATTTGGAAGATAATTACTGAGCTTAGAAAGGAGAAGAATATCTCCATCCCAAGGCCATAGTACTTGAAATCTTTCCCATCGTCATGGCCAAAGTACTTCTTTCGATAGTATGGCAGAGTGTCAAGCTGGTCGGTGTGATTTATCAGCCATATACCCATACCAGCTGCCACCACGGCGCAGATCACAAAGAGAAATAGAGACAACCAAAGGGTTTCTCTGTTCATGTAGCTCTCTAGGTTACTGCTTTTTGAAGGAGAAGCAGTGCTGTTTAGCATGGCTTTTGTTTCTTGTCCAGCATAAACCACCACACCTATCATCCACTCAGTGTTTTTCAGCTGACAACCTCGCAATACAATATTTGACTGGCCAAGTGAGACCCGGTGGCCATTGAATTCCATAGCTGCAGTGAACTCGTAAATATTTCTGTTCGGCTGCTCACACCGGATCAGACCAGAATAAAGATTTTCAGTGACCATACAGATCAACTCTTGGCGAGCGTACCTTGTTTTTAGATTGGACTCGCCATCTAGATTCATTGTTTGGATATAAGCAATCCCATTTGGGTCACTTGTTCCTAAAAGGACAATGTCACAAGGTATGGTCTCATCAGCATCAATCTTCACGACCTCTCCAACACAAATGTTCTTCCATTTCTTCATTCGAAATTCTCCTGACTGAAACACCAATGCTTCTCTGTTGTTCTCCTTCCTGTCAGACCTGTGTCTGCGCCAGTCTTCATACCCATCCTTTATTGCAGTAACAACAAGGACGAAAAGGAGGGGGAACAGCGAGGCTGTACGACCAAAAACTGCTAAGGGAGGGAGCTGGTTCAATGCCGCAATGACAAGGAAATATAAGTACGCTAACCGGTGAAACTGGATAAACAAATTCTTGGGTAGAAAGGTAATGAAGGTGTACTTGCTGGTACGTATCTCATTCCCAGTAAATTCGTACTTGTCATTAGTTCTTCTAGGGTCATTAATATAAACAAGCCTTGGTTCATATTCAGAAGAAAAGGGGTCTTCGAGAAGGCCACTTTTGTGACGGATATGTTGTGACTTGTTGGGTTTATCTTGTCGATTCGAGGTGATGGGTATCTCGATAGCTGAATCACCGACCGGTCGATCCATCACACTCCAATTGACACGATGGGTTGGTTTCTCCTCTGGTGGGCATTCCACCCGAAAACTCTGAAAAAAGTGCGAGTCAGCCGAATGAAACCGACCAGTCACCTGGCTGAGGTCTGATTCATCCCTATTTAACTCTCCAAAGGAGGTAAATACTTCACCATTTGAAAACCTTGAAAATCCAGGCTCACAATCCTCGTAGGTGGAAGAAGAGAAGGAAGAATTGGTACAGAGACAGTTCAAGGAGTTCGACTGTGTAGGAGGTGGACGTGGCGGCTTCGATGAGTCTTGATGAGACGCCAATGAAAAGAGCAAGGGCTCACCTGAACTCATATATGAGCTTCCAACCCATGCATCAAAAGAATGAGACCCACTTAAAGAGAAGCAAACTGTATTCTTATCATTATCTCCACATAAAGTAGGTGGGTTTCCGGCTTGCCGTCAGCTCCTGTCAATAATTAAACCAAAACAATAGCTGAGGGGAAGAATTTTCAAGCTGCTTTTATTACACCAGTAATTATTTCGTAAGTAAATGACCGTTTCATACTGTATTGGTTGGCTATTGTAACTAGAAATGCTAATCAGAAACTCATTGTGGATTAAATTTTCAGGTCTGTGTCTAAATTCTCTACTCCTAAAACCTGATCCAAAGCAAAATAAGCTATGGAAATAGGCAGTGACAGGCTAATTACAGGAATTAAGCTATTAAGGATTTCATTACAAGTCAATTTCACCATCTCTGTAAATTCAATCTATAAATTCATTTGTCAGAAGCAATTAACAGCCAAAAAAAAAAACAATTCATTTTTCATGCCCCCTTGTTAAATCAAATACCCAACTCATTAACACCAAAACCAGCTATAAATACAATGTAAATCTATTGAAAAAAAAACGAATGAACAAAATTGATCGAACCTTCGAGATCGTGCCAAGGGAAGCACGAGTCTCGACGCAAGGCGGTCGGATCTGGCGCTCGCCTAGATCTAGCGGCGCAGAAGGAAGAGATCCAATGCGGATCCGAGATTGGTCAAGAGCACAGCTATGGTTCCAGAAATAGCTGCTTCTTTTTCTTCTTCTTCCTCCTTTCTTTCCTTTTTCTCCTTTTTCTCTTTTAACCGACTTGCGAGATCGCGGAGAGAGAGAAGAAAGAAGAGAGAGGAGAGAGAAAGGAAAAGACGGATGGCGGAGCGCGAATTTTTTCTATTTTTTTCTCTAATTATGATTTATAGTAACCAATTCTCTCCGGTCTCTTGAAACTGTACATATCCGTTTCCACCGTACAACGAGGGGAGCTGAAATGTCGGTAGGAAGGATGCAGTTCCCGTGGGAATCTGAAACGGAGGTGAGGTGATAAAGGAGGTGTTAATTAGGTTGAATGACTGGATTGACCTTGGGGTGAAGTAAAACCGTAGTTGACGTGATGAGATCACCTGCTGGACAGCTATTAAATATTAATTAAGGCACTAAGCTGTCCTCCAAAGCCACGTTCCATTATTTTGGGATTATAGAAGCGTCTACTTGGTGCGCCAGCTGCATCTCAGATTAAATAAGAGATAATTATAATAATGTGGTAAAGATAAATTGGTGGTGATGTTTAAACCAAAAAAATAAAAAAATGGCGATGATGATGCGTTGATGTTAATTTATGCTGAAAGGTAATCTGTAATGCATAATACGTAGATTCAAATATGTGCAGTGCATAATACCAAGATTTAATAATGAAGCTTTATATGCGAGTACCTAATTAATTATGTAACTACATACGCGGTGCGCATTAGGTGATTGTATCGGCATGTGATAATTGATTATACGCTACACTTCCAAGTATGAAGTATATAATGACTTGCACCTACTTAGCAATTTAAGTAGAATATTTACCTTGATTTTCAAACTTATCTGGTATATAAATACATCATGGTTTTTTATGTTACAAAATTTTCTGTCGTCATATACTGTAACCCACTTTTTTTTATTTATTTCTCAAATTTTAAAATTCAAATGTCATATCTAGATTAAAAGTTAAAAAAAAAAACATATTATCTATCATAATTAAGAAGATTCTTTTATTTTTTTTATCTCTTGGTCTATTATCAAACGAATTCTAAAAATTATAAATTTTTTGGCAAAGTATCTCTCGTGAAATTGAAGGAGACTGGTTATTTGGACTCAATGTTTTAATTTTAAATTTTAAATATGAATTAAAATTATGTTTTTAGCATATGGTCGCACCAAAAATATATGGTATTTGAATCCTCTTGGCGATACATGCAAATACATATGTGAAAATCCATTGGACATATTATAAACTTAAAACCCAAAAAAAAATAAAATAAAAAATGCTCGACATTGCTGTCATCGTCGTTGCAATATTTGAGTCAGAACAGTGATATAATTACAACAGTAGAATATCAATGGCACATCTTCTTCTTATTCGTTGAATTTATCTTAAAATGATAAAACTAACTTAACTAATTCAATATACAAATTGAAATTTCATGACAAACCTAATTTTTCAGGTTTTCAGTTTTTTTTTTTACTATTTGTTTAATTTTTAAAGAATACCAAATATTATAAGATTGCATCCAAAAATAGTAATTTAAAAAAAAAATCTGTAAAGTAGTAAAAAAATGTAAATTTGATTTGCTATGAATTTCAATATTTACTATTTAGATTAATTATATTTTGTCATCTAAAAACAAATTTGACGGATAAGCTCATGATGCACAAAAGAATATATGCATCATGATGTACATAACTATTATAATATAAGTGAGAATATGTTGATAAATATGAATTATTATATTACCGATATTATTAATTTAGTAAATTTATTAGCATTTCAGATTATGAAAGCCATCAATTTGTTTAAAAAGGCAGCTTATCATTTTCTGAGACTTTCATAAGCAGGACAAATGAAAGAAGCAATTTTTTTTAAAAAAAAAAAAAAAAAAAACTCACCAGAGAAACATTTGAAAAATCAAAAGTTTGTTTATTAAGCCCCTGAAAAATTTTATATTATATAAATGCGCATATAATTACTACTGATCGACGGCAGCAAATAAAAAATATAAAACGAAGTGCGATCGGAGCACTAGTAATTTATTAAAACTTATGTGATTGAACGAAATACAAAAATACCCATCCTTTTACTAAAATTGCGAATTTCATCACAGTTGCTCTAGATCAACATAAGCCAATCCAACCGGACTAGGGGCGAGCAAAAAACTCATAACTCGTGAGTTAATTCGAACTCGACTCATAAAAACTCAATTGTAACTCGAGCCAACAAAACTCGAGTTGGTAAAACTCGAGCTAAACTAACTCGATTGGTTGACGAGTCGAGTTTGAGTTAAGGTCAGCTCGTGAGCCAACTCGTGACACAATAAATTTATATTTGAGATATGTATTATGAATATAATTTATGAGTACTAAAAATTTATAAATTAATAATAAGAATGTTCTTCTTATATATTTTTATTTTAACTAATATTACACATGATAGATTGAGTTTCAAGACATATTTTGTTTCAAATCAATAAAAAGATATAAAAGACAACAATTTTATTGTTTATAATATTGTATATGTCAAAAAAATTTAATACTAGAATAACATATGAATTAAATAAATAAAAATTTGAAGGATATATGTTTATTTCAAGTTAGGTCGTGAGCCCATGAACTAGCTCGAGTTGGAGACGAGCTGAATTTGAGCTAGCTTAAGAAGCTCGAAAGTATTTCTAACTCAGCTCAACTCAACTCGAGTTACCGCCGAGCTGAGTTTGAGTTGCTCCTAACTCGCTCAAACTCAACTCATATACAGTCCTAAACCGGACCAACCGAAACTATATAAATAGTATTTCATCGCTGTATACCTATTAGCATGCCTGATTTACTTATCTTTTTAATAAATCACGACCCCTTATCAGCCTTTAGCCATTTAACACATTCTATAGCACTAGAGTAGAGACTATATATATATAAAACGGTAGCCCTCAGTAAGTTGTATCATTCTTGTAGCATGCTCAATTCAAAAACTAAATCACACCGCCCCTAATTTTGAACCCTCCTTGTCCATTACCTCTAATTACCACTTTACCCCTTACTTTAACAAACAAAAATAAGGATTGAAAAGACTTATTTTTTAATTAGAAATCGAACTCAAAAATATAAATGCTTATCTGAATGCCCACATGTTGTTTTTTCTCCACTCAAAATATGTCACTCTATCATCTTATTTATTTTTTTCCTACTTGACATCTTTAAAGAACATATCTACCTAACAATAATATATTATCAAGATGTTCCTTATAGTCTTAACTTCGACATGTTAGAGATATGATGGTATTAGATTGGTTAGATAGGAGATTATAGAGGATGTAAAACATCGAAGATGATTAGAAACATATTCGAAAGGAGCGTGTAGGTAGTACATAGGAGATGATTATCATTGTCTTTGGATTTGGTCTATAAATAGACCTACATATTTAGGGGCGGAACTAAGATTGCAAGATAAAGTAGGGCGAGTTGTCGAGGTCAGATTTCGACTGTTCTTTAGTAACTTGGATTTTCAATATTAGAATAAGTCGAACACATTAGATAACGAAATTAGTATGGTATCCTTAACATTTTATACTAATATTTTTTTTCTTGACGTAGTGCAGGCCTATGTCTGCCACTTCCTAGATCTGCCCATGAACATACTTGTAATCATTTACAATAATTCAATACAATTTATATTTTCTATTATGGTATCAGAGCGTAACTACAAATGTAATCTTAGGGTGTGTTTGGAAGTGGCCGGAATAAGTAATAAGCCCCTTATTTCTTATTCGGGTGAAAACCAAACAACACAAGAATAAGGAATTTGGACTTATTCGAACCCTTATTCATATTCTAACAAAACATTGGTATTTGAATATGGAATAAGGAATAAGGGTGTTGTTGTCCCTAAGTACGGCCTAGAGGGGGGTGAATAGGCACAAAAACACACAATAAACCAGTTTGGACAAATTTTGCGAAAACAAACAATTCAAAGGTTCTTACAAGCAATTAATAAGCAATGCAAATAAAAAGGAGAAGAGTTAGAAAAATTTGACACGCGATATGATTACGGAGTTCCGACCCGCTAGATGAATGGCTAGCCTTAGTCGTACGTCTTCGGAAATTTCGCAACCACCAAAGGGCGCGCTCCATTCAATTTCACAAGAACGTGTCTACAACTTCGAACCGAATCGCCTCGTCACAAGGAACTCGAGGTGGATCAGCCTAACCTCTAGATAATCAACAACTTGAGTGATGCTCTCAATCAAATCTCTCAAAGAGTCTAGCTATAAAGATCTTGGGTTTGATTGATGCTAACTAATCTCAAGGATTTTGCTCAAATATGTAATCAACCAAGAGAGGGAATGTTCTTGCTGTATAAAGCTCAAAGACTGGTAAAAATCAAGGTGTTAAAGGTGTCAAAACAGTTGGAAAACCACTCATATAAATAGAGGGCGTCAAGAGCTTCATAACAGTCAAAATTCTGATCAAACGTTGTATAACGTTCCGAAACGTTACTTAACGCTTGAATATAGCCGTTATAATAAAACAAAATCTGACATATCCGTTGGAGTCTGTCTGAAACGTTATGTAACGTTTCGGAGCATTACACAACATTTCAGAGAGGAAAAGGCCAACGATCAAAAAGATATCAGACAAACGTTATACAACGCTATGAAGCGTTATACAACGTAACGGGCTAAGAAATCGTTAAGTAACGTTACAGAACGTTAAGAAATTAGCAAACGTTACTGACTTATTACCAATCGTTACAGACCGGTTCCTCTTTGAAGTCAGTGGAGCACGCGTTACCTAACGCTACTCAAGCGTTATACAATGATATAAAAAGGAATCATTATACAACGTTTGTTTAGCGTTATATAACGTTAAACAGAAGTGAGCTCGCTCAGAAAACTTGGTCAAACGTTGTGTAACGCTTCAGAGTGTTACTTAACTTTTGACCAAGCGTTACACAACGTTACATAAACGTTGAGTAACGTTTGAGAGCAGAAAACACAGTTTTGATCATGATTTTGCGAACAGAAACGTTATGTAACGCTACAGAGCGTTATATAACGTTTGATACAGAAAAATACCAGAAGTTGAACAAAGTGATTGAGATTCGTTTTCGAGCTTACAAAAAGGCAAATCCATGACTTTCTAAGACTTAAACTAAGTCTTCTAGTCCTTCACAAACTTCCATAACTTGTATTCTTGAGATTTAACTAGAGAGGCACTTGAGAAAATAAAACATTAGTAGAAACTAGTTTATTTTGCAAATCGACAAATCGAGAGTTAATTGTTTATTCCAACGGGTGTCTCTATTCAAATTTCCTATTCTCACTCCATCCAAACACACCTCTAATGTCTGGTTATTTCCATTAATTTGTATGATCAATTCACAACCTTTGATATTTTAAAAGTACAACCGAAAAATGGTAAAAAAAAATTGTTCGCCATCTCTCTTTCAAGTCTGCTCCGACAATTTGTTTCACCTCATCTCTCTGCTTCCCTCCCCCACAATGACTTATCAGGACAAAACTTTTACCATAATAGGTTTGGACCTCTTCTAAAGGGTTTGCACAAATACACTGTACATATATGGAAGTAATCATGCACTTCTTTATTATCCGTAATTATTTCAAGTGCAATTAAATAATTACATGGTCATTACTAATCTGGTGTCTAAAAATCCAAATAGATCATGCCTACGTAACACAATGCGGATCAAGATTTAACACAAGTGCGGATCAAGATCATGCCTATGTTCAGCGAGCAGAATTTTACCAACCTCACGAATTTCGACAGTTCTAATATTATTCATGGAATATCTATTGGTGCCGTTTGGATGGCTAGGAATAGCTTCTTCCCGGCGTAAATTCTTATTCCTAACAAAAAAATTCATCCAAACAACATTTCTTATTCCTAGGAATCATAGAATTTAGTATCTTAAGATACACGATACGTAACTCACGATACGATACGATTCAATGCCCAATCAATACGTATCTTGACCATTGTATCTCAATTGCAGTGTATCTTAATGTATCTTAAGATACACGATACGTAACTTACAATACTAGGGTGTATCTTAAGATACAAACGATTCGGAAATAGTCAATAATAATCATTTTCAATTATAATTTATATAGATTACAATAAAATATTAGTAGAATAATAAGAACAACAGTAATTAAAATATCATTTATACAAATTATACAGTATAATACTATACTATAATGATTAATAATTTAATACTTTCTACATATATTATACAATATAATAATTAATAATATAATTTATACAGATTTTAGTTTTATACAATATAATATTTATAATTTATGCAAATAAAATATATTCAGATTAGGCAATATAATATTATAAAAATACATTACACTATTATAAAAAAATATAATGATTAATAATTTATATATAAAAAATATTTAGTAACGAGTATAATTTATACAGATTTTACAGTATAATATCATAAAATATAATTGTAAATGATTTATACATATTATATATTATAATATTTCAGTACAATCCAATATTTATACACTATATTTAAAGATGTCGAATTATTGAATGATTATAAAGATATAATGTGATATGAGAACATTTTTTTAAAGAAAATAGTTCAATATAAATTTTAATTACTTATTTTACATAATTTTAAGGATATCATAGTGTATCTTAAACGAATCGATACAATACACGATACACGATACGATACTTAATGTTACGATACACGATACATTTTACGATTCAACTTCTATGCTAGAAATAACAATTCCCTACATAATACTCTTCCCAATAACACTCATCTTTTACTTTTCATCCCAATAACTTTATTCCTAACTTACTATCCAAATAACATTTCTTATTTCCAAAATAGTTTCTTTCTATTTTTTCTAAAATTATAAATTTACACCCGGAATAGTTCTTCCTTCCTTACTCCTAACACATCCAAACCAGCAGAACCTGCAGAGGATTTCGATTCAACACCGTGCTTTCCAAACTAGCAGCCAATACTATCGGCGCAGAGGAACCGTTCGTGTCACCGTGTGCACAGTGCACCTCTCAATCGACCACGTGTCCCCAAGAACGCCGACATCTCTCACACGTTCTCTAGAAAACCACAGAATTTCTCATACGGACCGGTCATACCAAACTAGTGCGCTAGATTTTGAATTCAATTTTAATAAACCGAACAGACGCATCTAGAGAAACCATCACTTCTCTTCTCTTTGCCCAAAAAATGGAGTCGATTTCGCGTTTCGCTTGCGCGCGCTCCTCTGCGTTGTTCCTGCACTCCAGGGTTAACCCTCGTCCGTCGATCCCTTCGCGAGTTTCGATCGGACGAGTGAGATCGCACAACTACAACATGATCAAGCCCCAGAAGAGGCAGCGCCGGAGCAAGGAGTGGATGCGGTGGGTGGATCTTTCGGGTTTGGATGGGAACGAAGAGGTTGATGAGGATCCGATATGGGAGGAAGATCCGATATCCGATGAGGAGTTGGCGGAGGAGTTGGAGGAGATGGAGAAGGAGGCGATTGAAGGCCTCGATGATGGCCGTGAGCCGTCTGATTATGATCGCCGGGCTCAGATTTTTGACGAGAGCTCTAGGGCTTTCAAGGTCTTGAAGCAAAAGAGTGAGAATGGTAGCACTGGTGGTGGTGATAGTAGTTCGTAAATTGGTATTAGAGCACATGTTGAAAGCTTGCGTTTCTTGATTGTGTATTGTGTTTCCGTGCATTTTGTGTCATCATGCAAATTAGTAAGCATTTGCATTGTTGTTTGAAGGCAAGCTACTTTTGTTTTGTTTTTTTCTTTTATCATGGATAGTCTAAATTTAGTGTTCTTTAGGGTTAGTTTTAAAATTGAACATGAGTAGTTCCTTGAAAGAAATTGATCACTGAATGTATATGAAGAACGATTATGTTGGTTTTTCTGGTAGATTTTGTTGTGAATGATTTTCTCAACTCATATGGAGAAATTTATGAGAAGCAACACTTGTTTCATAGTACAGAGGCATCATTCTTGTATTCAGACCAATTATGTCAAAGAATTTGATTTTCCACTTTCAATACTGAAAGCAAAACTCAGATGATAATTAATTCCCACATGGACCCAATGTTGAACCATCTAAGCAACTTCAACCAAAAAAAAAAAAAAAAAACGAAAGGACTATCAAAGCCTCTGCTATAAAATACGGCTACAAATTTAAACAAACGATCTCTGACAGGCTAAAGTTTCCTAGAAACTACACTATAGTACAACACAAAGAACACATTTACACATTCTCGTCTGTCTACAGCACAGGCAAAATACTTATATTAAATGAAACAAGAAAACTAAAATATAAACAATTATCCCCCAGCCATGCAATTTCCTTGTAAATAATTAACAAATTAGCTGTTAAAGCCCTCAAGAAGTCTCCTCTCAGCAGCTAGACCTGCTGCAACAGATGGCGGTAAATTGCGCAAGCTCTCACCTTGATTTTCTTCTCCTTCTACAGTTTCATCTGCCACTTTCACAGGAAACAGGGACTCCACATCTCTCAGTGTCAGAACAGGCTCATCTTTCAGGTTCTTAGTTTTACGGTTCAAGGTCGAACAATCTCCTCTGCTCCTATTCAATTTGTAAATGCTTTCTTCAATTGTTCCCTTTACCTAATAAAAAGAATAAGAATATGTGAAAAAAGGATTAGAGAAGAGTGAAAATATAGCCATAATAGCAAACCCATCAGGACCCAAATCCAGACCATCCGAGCTTCTTATGCGAAGTCGATGACCCAAACTGGGTCTAAACCAAGAAGAAAGCACAACTGTTCTGGCATGAACCAGGGCAACCTGTGACTCAGCAAAACCTGAAACCAGATCAACGTCCTGTACAAAAGAACCTACTTAAACATAAACCAACTCACCAAAACTGCAAAATGGTTTGTCAGGATCATAACCAAGGAACCTGAACCTTGAAAGTGACCAGCCTCACTCGAGTAGTTTGAAACCAAATGGTCCAATAAAAGAAGCCAATCAGAGAAAGCTAACCTGGAATGATACAAACTTGAAATGGGACCTGAACTCTATACATGCTAGAAAACCAGATGACTTGATTATTGAACCCAAGTAGTTTGAAACCAAATGACTTGCTACAGGTCAACAATCCTCAAAATAGGTGATAACTAAAAACACTACATGCACAGAAATAACAGTCACATCTTTAAAGGAGACTAGAAAGATACTAAAACAGTTCATTTGACATACCATAAAACGATGAATGAAAGTCCTATGTTCCTGTCCAACGCGATGCACCCTGCTTATAGCCTGTGCCTCTGCACCAGGGTTTAGTAATGGCTCGATGAGAATAACATGTTGTGCTTCCAACAAATTAAGCCCATTTGCTCCATGCTGAATTAGCATCAGAAGGACTTGAACTGGTTTTACATTTGTCGATTTGCGTTTTGACTTATCTCCTTGACCAACACCTTGTTGTCCTTTAAATTTTGCAATTGCTACTTGTGCTTTCCTGCAGTAAGGACAATATTATCATAAGATTCATAATAAAAGACATTGAAAATGGAAAAAGTTTAGAAAGACGGTGTTCTGGCTGTCAGACTGGTTTCCAAAACCATAATCCTTCCTTCTCAGGCAATAAAAAAAAAAAAAGAAGTAACACGTATTTAATAAATACTCAGGTCTAAACAAAGTACAAATATTATTTATATATGTCATAAGTATTTGCAAATTAACTATTTGAAATGAGTAAACAAAAGAACTAAACCTTCCGCCTTTCATTCGTACATAATGGACACTGTTCATGAGCAAAGCATGCTCCAGCACATCAAGCACATCGTTCCAACTGGAGAAAACCAGGACTCTTGCATCTTCATCAGTAGAAGTAAGCCACAGTATTCTCCTCATGACTGCCTCAATCTTTGTATGAATTAAAATACCCATTGTCAAATCCTCTCTATAAAAATCCAAGAGCCAACCAAAAAAATGTGAGACCAGATGAGAACCTTAGTTCCATAGGAGCCTCTGACTACAACTAAACTCTCTGGGCCTTTATCAACTTGGCAGGAACCTGCCTGTTCTGAATCACTACCAACACTAACACTTGTTTTCTCTGCAACATATGCAATGTCATTGAAGTCCGTACGCTGCCGGCATGTGGGGCACATTATCCACTTTCTATCTGACCTGCCGAAATAAGGAGCAGCTTGTTCTGACATTTGAAGACAACCTGTGCAATATTATGCAAATCTATTATAGAAGAACAAGATGTCTCATAACTGGACCAAAGAAAGTCGTACAACTCACACTTGCAACACAAGAAATGGCCGCATTGAAACACCATTTTTTGATCAGAAAACTTCTCACGACAAATAGGGCATGGTTCTTCAGTAGTTTCAGCCTTTGACTCTTCCTTAACGGGGGTGGAAGGTTCTAGATCGGTCAAATCTTCAGTGCCAGGGGTCAATGTGAGTTTCCCTGGCTGTGTCTTCTGATTGCACCGCACCAAGCCCTGATGGAAGTCAAAAACGGAACAAAAACATTGCAAATATAAATTCTATATCATGCTATCAACTTATATCAGAACTAAATGCAAAATACACAAAAAAAAAAAAAAGCATCAGCCATTCCCTGTCACTTTATGAAGAGGGACTCCTCAGAAACTTCCAGTTTACTGAAAAGTAAAATATAAATATCCAGATATACCTTGAATTTAGTAAGAATGAGGTTCTATTTTTATCTAACTTCTTACTTAGAAAAGAGAAAAAACAGACGCATTTTGTCGCAAACAATTACCAAGCATGACCAATAAACAAACAGAATAAAAATAATTTTTTTAAAAAGATTAAACAACCTTCAAGTAACGGAGTTGTCCCTTAATGCGATGCAGAGCAGGCAAAGCCAAGAACTTGTCACTTGAAAATTGCAAGTTGAGTTGAACCAGCTCCTCTCTGGCAAGAATATTAACTTCACTTGGTTCATCTTCACTCTCTTTCAAACGGAGCCTGGAGGTAGACATTTTAATTTCATCATGAGCCCGCAAAAGCTGAGCCTGGGCGATTGATAGCATTCTTGCTTGACTAAATTCCTTCCTCAACATCTGAAGGATACAGCCAGAATTGTTAGTTTTGGTAAAACTTACAAATATATGAATAAAGTAAAGACACGTACTTCAAAAAGACGTAATTGCATTTTAGCGCTTGCTGCTTCTTGTCTGCCCAGTGCTGTTTTTGAATGTGTCTTAATGACTTTTAACATTGTCTCAACTGTAGATGGATGTCTATAAACCTGTCCAGATTACAAAAAAAAAAACAGATAAAAAGATATAAAACCTATCAAAAAACTTAGATACTTTCAAACTTTGTAATAAAAAAAAATTAGCACCTATTTTGTAAAATAAGAGGGATGCTATTCGCAAATACATTGTTAAAATATCAGGATGCATCTAGCAAATGCATCATCAAAATCAGAATCTACATTGTAAAAATTTTATTGTGAATAGCTTAAAAGCAATACACGACACATCCAGCTGGTGGATCCTCATTAAATTTTGACTCTGCATACAACAGGTCAGTTTTTCCTCACTTTGCACTTTGCTTTATTTAAGATCTGTGTTTACATTAAAATAGCAGAGGCTTCACGAATCAGCTTGGGCCAAATCATTACAGAGACACACGCACACAAAGAGACCTGTATATTTTCTCTTGCAAATCTCAGGTTATTCATGTCACCAGGCTCAGATTCATCCGAGGTTTTCTTATTTCGAAAGAAGTGATTTAGCTCGTCTTTTCTCTTTTGCATATCTAGCGCCTCCTCAGCAGATGCAATGACACTGTCACTATGTGACTTCTTTACCAAAAATAACCTCGCCTCATACTCCTATAAATATAACAAAGACAACAAAAGAATTGAGAAAAAACAATTTAAGTCGGTAAAAAAAAAAAAAGAATAAGAAAAATAAAACAATGACCCGAAATAGCCCATCCATTTCGCATTGGATGCACAAGGAACCATTTCCGTCATAACATTTGGGGCAGTATCTCTGCCGCTCGATTTCCTCATCTTTGGGGTTTCCAACAGTTTCGTCGACCTCAAACAGGCGATCCATCACTTTCTGACGAGACTTGTGAAGAGAGTCGATTGCAGTTTGGATAATGTACTTTAAGCCACCAATGGTTTTGATTCTGATGAAGGGGCGAAAATAGGAAAAGAAACCATCAGTTGTCTATGTCCTATAGACAGAATATTAATAAAGATCAGTGCCATACTCATATGCCTGACAACTTGACAAACACCCACCCCCAGATTAAGAAAAAGAAAAGAGAGAAATAGTGACACGACAAAAAAATGGTCACCCAATTCTATATTTCAAAATCTCCATTATCTAGTACACTGCTGCAAAAGCAGAAACACATTTATGGACCTAAATTTACATAAGAAAGTCGTTTAAACTTTCAATATCCATTTATATTTACCATGGAAGGAGAAAATCTAACCAATTCAAGTCCAATTCTTAGCTTATATGAAGTTCTCAATGAAAATGAATTCTTTGCATGATAGCATGATATAATCAGATGAATGCTACAGATCATAGATAAACCAGACATACTAAGATGAAACAACCAACCTAAACCTAAACCCGAAAAAGGAAATAAGGTTCAGCAATACATGTTCCCGACAATACAGCCAGCAGAAAATATTTTCAAGCAGTGTCTGGCAGAATTCTTTTTTCCTCGTATTATTTGTTCTGATATTCTAACCCAAATCCCAAAACCATGAGAAAGAAGTATTCCGTCTGGACTCAATTTCTATTCCCATAGCCTCTTCCTCTCTTAAAATCACTCTAATGAACATTACCGGGATAGTGGAATGGGCTGGAAGGGATAAATGAAAGGAAATGATGTGGGATTATATATTATCTATAAACCTGCAGTATGTCAACAATCAAATATCAAATGTATCCCTGCAATAATGTATGTACATTCCACATCCCTAGAAGTCTTAAGAGTATATCATCTAGATACTAAAAACACCCTATTCCAATTTCGTCCTGAAGGTGTCTAACCTCTCTAATTGATCCCAAAGATGTATGACCTCTTCCTCACTAATACCAAATCAGGACTAAAAGAACAGTTTGGACATCGAAGGACTAGCAAGAGCCTACCTGACATTTTCAATATTATAGAAATGTTCAAGAGACATTTCTCATATCACGAAGAAAAATTACAGTTTGATGTTTTACAGGGGCATCCAGGGGTTATACAGTAAGAGGACACAACTATATAAAGGTAGATAATTCAAAGTCTTACCTAGAAGATACTCTAGCAGAGCCTAAGCCGTTGGTGCTCCTGGTGACATTTTGTTCAATTTTTCTGAGTAGTTCCTCCGTTGAATCCTTGTTTTTCTCTATGCAATCAAGTGCGTGCAGCCACCAATTAGCATTATGATTATTTAGCTCCTTTGAGATCTTAGAAACCTGTATATCAACAGTAAATCAACATACTACATGATAAACAAGAAAATAATAGTACAAAGTTACAGTTTTGAATATTGGCTACCTGCTCAAATAAAGTTCTGAACTCCAGTTGTGTTAAAGAAAGCTTCGAGCCAAATGTAGAAAGATGCTTCTCTACAATCATCTCACAAGCCCTTTTCATGCACTCATCAGAATAACATTTAGTCGGTGAGTGACTTTTTGCATCAGATTCCAAGCACTTTGCTCCGCCATCATCATTGTTAGCTTCTTGTGATGTGCCATTTTCTTCCATCCCAATATTGTTGGTTTTATACTCATCTATTTTCCTACGTTTTATGTTTTGTCGATCAAATTTGCCAGCATCAGTCTCCTTCCTTTTTCCATTGACTACTTCATCATCACAATTTTGCTTCTCTGTCAGAGGGCATTTGGGTAAATACTCAGGGGAGCTCCTGAGCAACTCAGAGAGGTTATGGTTAATGTGAAGATTCAACAGGGGATCAACACCAAAATCGCCAAGATGTTCATCTGCTAAAGACAATGCTTCTTTATACAATGACATGGCATGTGTCTTGTCTCCTTCAATAATGGCTATTCCAGCTAGACCATTCAAAGCCACGATAACCTTTCTGAGCTCCTCTTCCCCTTCAATTTTGGCCTTACCAATAAGTACCTGCATAAAAGGTCTTGCAAGTGAGTTCAGGTGTCAAAGGATAAGTGAAACAAAACTGAAGACCCTGGCTTGTACACCCAAAACCCTCCATACAAAAGTGGTTACAGAAGCATTTTGAGAAAGATCATCAAATAGTAAACAATATTTGCAAGCAGTAATAAAACTTCTCCACCAATAGGATGTCAAATACTTTGCTTACCTTGCAACAAGGATCTAGCCACAAAACAAGCTTAATGTTACTTTTGTTGCATTCTAATATTAATCTCACATGCTCACTCTAAGCAGTATTGTTAATTTTTTAATTAAATATTTATTTTCCATCGCATTTGTCTCTAAGTTTGATGTTATCTCAAAATAATTCAATGACCTAAAAGAATTAATCCAACTATTAGAGCATGCGATATCTACAAAGTAAAGGCGAACTCAAAAAATAAACAAAATAAAAATGAACATGGTACTCACATTTAGTATCTCATCCATGGACAAAGGGGATCTCTGTAAAGAGCACAAACCAGAGCTTCCAACTTGAGGATGGCAGCACGCCTGACGAAGTTTCAAAAGCGGGCCCAGGAGTTTTGCAATCTCATTATGTGTCAAATAAACATTGCCTACCTCAGCATTTTCACTTGATACTTTTCTGCTCTCCTTCAAATTTCTGATAATATCATGCGCATGAACAAGACAGGTAGAATGTTGCTTCTGATAGAAGTGTTCTTCAACTGGCGAGAAGGTAAGCCACGTCAGCAATTCCTCCTGAGGTGGCAGTTGCAGTTCATCTGACACATGGGCCTTGGATGATCGCCACATGATTTGTTTGAAGACCTTGTGTGTGAAGTTCATAGCAGCCTTATCTTTTTTCTGATTTATATTTTATGACGAAAGATAGGAAATACAATACAATTAAAAGTTAGGAAAATGATCCAGTACTTTGTAAATCCCTACTATATGGTTTAGGTGATAAATCAATGTATGTACCTCATAAGGATCTCTGATGACATCAACCCACCACCGATACACGTCAAAAGGATTGACTCGAAGGAAACGCAAAAGCCCAAAGAGGTCATCAAGCCGACGCTGAATTGGGGTTCCTGTAATGCACCACCTGTGCTGTGCATGAAGCCTCATTGCCATCTCAGTCACAGAGGAATTGCTAGACTCAACCATTTGTGCCTCATCCAAACAAAGCCTCCACCAATGAATCCTCGTCAGAAGAGTAGGCAGCACAGGATATCTGCTCACACCAGAGGTAAGGAATATAAAAGAAAAGATGACTTTACAATATTAATCTAGGAATAAGGAGCAAGTAGAACACTTACTTCTTCTGGAACCTCAGAAAGCGACGATCTCCATCATGCCTATCAGAATCATGTGATAAATCTTCTTTCAACACATCATATGTAGTCAAGACTATATCAGCAGCAACAAGCTCAGTAATGTCAGTTTTTGGTGCCAAAGAGTCTAAGTTCCGTGCACCTTCATATATGCAAACCTTCAAGGATCCAGCTCTCGTATGCCTAATATAATAAAGATTAAACTTGATCACTATATCATCTGTACCCATACAACTGTAATGAATACTTGAGGACCATCAGGTGGATTACCGAATAATTTCAGAGTGCCACTGTGCCAAAATAGGAGCAGGGCACACGACAATGGTGGCATGAGTAGATATCTTAGTTTTTGTTGCTTCCATGATTTCAGAGCATAAAGAGCATATATATCTTTCTTCACTCTCTACTATCTCCATTTTTGTTTTCTTTCTCCCTCTTTTTGGCTTAGCAGGTCCTTTCTCTGTATCTACTCCTGTTCCATCTTCCTTAGAAACTGAATTACTTTTCTTGCTTTTTGGAGTATAACCTACACATTTCGCATGTTGCCATGCATCACAGAGGTCACACTGGACCCACAATCCCTTGTACTTGGAGCTCACACTTGCCGCCCCACATACACACTCCACTCGTTCTATTTTCTGCCTCTTTGTTTTAATCCCTTCAGCATCTTCTTCTGAAGGAAAGCAGGCAGAGGCAGAAGGCTTTGGATTCGCAAAGATGCAAGCTAACAACTCGACAGTTTTTCCCAATCCCATTTCATCTAATATTTAGAAATACAGGTGAGAATATATAACAACATATAAAATATCAGTCAATTATGAGAATAATAATTCATATATTAGTGTACGGAAATAGGAATGACTCTTATCTCACCATTGTATCTTTTAGTATTTTGTATTATTTTTAAGAATGTCTCGTCTCACTTTTGTACCTATGTATCTCTCTTATCCATCATTTGAAATAGTTGTTAAGAGTTTTTAAGAGGAAGAGACACACAATTGAGTCTGAATAATATCCCTCTTATTCCAAATATCTTAATGTAAAAACGAAATAGTAAAAGAAAATGTAAAACTAATCCTAAGAATAATACAAAAATGAGATAAGAGACGTTCATTACAATGATAATAATCTGAAGAAAAAATTATACCAGCTAGGATACCGCCAGAGACATTCTCGGAAGGCTGTTCATCGTTCCATGATATGTTCCCACTGCAAGAAGATATGCAAGTATTAACAAACAACAAGCAAACCAAATGAAAGCGAATTATCATAGAGGAATTAAAGAATTTTAAAATGCTTTAATTTCGAAGATTACAGACATCTTACTTGAATGGATTGTAGAACATTCTCGAATATGTGTTGACAAAATCTATTGGCACAGAATATGGAGTGGATAACTTATCTTGCAACTTATTTTCCTTTTCACGCTGAACCATCCAATAAGCAGCACGCTTCTGGTATGGTCTAAGGTCAGGAATTAGGTCAGTAAGTTTGGTCTCCAACATTGGCTCCTCTCTTGAAAAGAATACAAAAAAAAGGAAAATCAACTCACTTTACTGATATCTTTAAAATCAAATCTTTGCATATATTATATATTTGCAAGCCAACACCAGAACAAAATCCTTGATGGGTACTCCATGCTGATTTACCATTTTCCTGGTATCAATTGTGTAGTAGCTCATGTACAACAGTTGGTGCTGATGCTCTAAGTCAAGAGATGCAACACTGGATTGAACCAGTATAAAACCAACACAGGTCCCAACAGGTACTAGTAGATACTGCCCAACACTATCAAGTTGAATCTAGAGCTTAATTAATTAAAATTCAGTTGTAGAAATGTACCAAATGATTCTCACAGTCAGAGATCCTAAAACACTTACCTAGAAGGCTTGATGGCTTCATAAAAACCAGCAACATCAAACTGAGCATCACTCCTCGCATCACAACAAAAATCTTCATCCAATTCCATCTCCTCTCTTTTCAGCCCATATATTTTCTCCGAGGTCAACACTTCTGGTCGCAACCATGGCACAACATTCATCATACTCTTTCGCCATGGCTGTCTGGCCGTCTCTAATAGAGATTGGCACGCCTCAAAGGCACTTCTCAAAATCTCAACTCTAACCCTAAATGACGGCACCTCAACTGAATTTGCATCAAGTTCAAGCAACAGTCTTAAAGTAAAATATTTCAAGTTGACCAAGTGTGCAAGTGAGGAGACGCTCTCATCTGGCCCATCAAATGTCCCAGAAAATAGCACTTTTCGTTTCTCAATGCATTCTGGTGAGTTTATCAGGTACTGTAGAGATATCTTATCGCTCGGCACAACTGGCCAATGGCCTAAAATAAAGCTTCCCTCCTTTGTATCATCCAATTGAAATCTAAGGGAAAATTGGGAGTTTCTGAAACTATTATTCAATGCATTGTAGTCGATTACCTCGTCAGAAAATCTGACATTATTCAGAATTATTTCAGCGACATCAAAATGCTCATCAGAAGCCCAATTTGTACCATCAACTTCTACAAAAACTGGCTCACTTGAAACCTCGCTACTTTCATTATTGTTCTCATTGTCTCCCTCATCTTTGGTACCATGATTATTGTTTGGAGACCCTGGAGTATGTAATCTACTGGTACCTGACCGAATTGGGCGGGATTTCTTTCTACCCATTATCTTAAATCAATAATCACCTAAATTTTGCTCAATAATACTCTAATGAAGCTCGATCACAGAAAGAACCAAATAATTTGAGAAATTTGACTAGTTAGAAAAGGTACCCAAATTATATGTATTGTTAATAAAGTCTCTCCTGCATCAAAGATGTTAGTTCCTAGGATACCCGGCCAATATGAAGTCAGTAAACAGCAGTGCCAGTGATGCTCCCGCAATTATCACAGGGCAAACGATATCATTGACAATTGTGAAGCTAACAAAATCAATTTAGTATTTCACAGTACCTTCCTTCAAAACCTGCGTCAGGGGTAAAAGCGTAATTTGGAACATCAAGTCTAGTCATAAATTGTGAAAAATTACTAAATTCATACGCTAGAGCAAAACTTGAAATTGGAGAAAACAAGAATTTGATATGAAAGGCCTACGATCAGAAATAGAATTGGAGTACTCCCAATGTGTACCTGGAGTTGTGGCAGTAAATTCCTAGCTTCACCAGAGAGAGAGAGAGAGAGAGAGAGAGATGAAAAGAGAGAGAGAGAGGAGAGGAGAGATCGTCCGTACGCCGGAAACCGCGCAAGAGGTTTTAGGAGATTTCTAACAAGACCGTAAGCTATAAAATCCTCTCCTGTTTACAAAAAACATGAGACTTTCTCTCTTGATGGGATATTTGCCACGTCACTTGTGGTGAAAGAAACGGCGCTCCAATTCGAGACGTAACTCTGCGGTGATTTGTTTTGACTGGAGAAAATAACAGGCGCTGTAATTCGATGCAACGAGAGAGGGTATTTCAGTCATCCAACAAGTATAAGACACGTGGATAAGAAAAGTTTTTGTCCGCAGATAAACTGAAAAGATCTTGGTTTTACGAACTGGTTATTTGCCGAAATCGAACCGTCCGTTTCTAATCAGACGATTTGTGTCGTGTCAATTTTTTTTTATCGCTAGATATGGATTATATTACACGTACAAAGGATAGCACTAAGAAGATCTGAACCGTCAGATCTACAGTAAACAATAGAATATTGTATAATTAATCCGGTCAAATGGGTACGATAGTACGATTGGGTGAATTAAATATGCAGAAACCACCTCAAAATAAGATTTTGCATTCGTCTCCTCGGAAATTGTTTTCCCACTGTAGACCCTCCTTTTAGCTGTCACGGCTGCAGTTTCATAAATGATCACCAAAAATGCCTCAGATGATATCAGCTTTCAGCTCCCATAAATCGAAGTGCGTACTGCGTAGGAGTAACTACACTCGAAACTCCAAAGATATTACCCAAAAAATAAAATAAAATATGCTACACTTCAAAATTTTTAAAGAAACGGACCGCTTCAAAACTATACTGTGGTTTTCTTCAAAAAGAAAAAAACTACACTTCAAAACTCTGAACAGTAAAATTTTGAAGCTGTTCGTTTCTTTAAAAACTAAAATTCTAATTGTATCAAACGATTTGATATACTTTTCTGAACGTACATCAAATGTACTATCTCGATTCTTGCAATCCTGATGCAGATGCATCTATTTAGTTGGAAACTGCATTTTAAAACATTAACTACAAATATTCTTAGTCGATGTTCTGTCTGGAAAGCATCACATAGTATGTAAATGTGATAATGTGAAATTAGCATATGGTTGTTGCGTAATTAATCATAAACAGCTGTTTAAACTACTTAATTAAGAGAGTTTTTATATTAACTTCATATTTGACTTTGATAAGTTGATTAATTATTATTATTAAGAATGTTGGTCTGGACGGAGAATTATTTAACTAATATGTGTAGATTTTGCAAACAATAAGGAGTATCATTCTAAATTCTAAAACTAAGTTACGTTGTTGAACTAGTCTAACAGTTAGCAATGCTAAAGTAGTCAACGATAAGCGAATCTAAAATTAATTTCCCGTCGTATAAACTAATCAAGAGTATCACTTTAAAATTATAATTGCGCCAAAAATGCAAATCCCTTTTTCTTTTTTCTTTTTTCGACAGAAAATAGGGGTCTAGCCCCTACCTTATGAATGCAAATCTCTTTTCTATTTTGTTAATTAACCTCGAGTATAATTTATTCGTTCAGTACTAAAGATACTTAAAATAATATATATAACAAAATTGACCCCCATGAAAGGCATGAATAAAATTCCTACGACTACATGTTTACAATTATCACTCTAAAGAGAGGAAAAAAAAAACAGATAAAAGTTGAAAACCAAAGCACTTTTTGATGATTAAAAACCTTAACCAAAGAATCGGACCTTATCTATACACCTATATCATTTAGCACAATCTGTACAAATTTCAAAATAGGGAAAAAGTATATACTAAAAACTCACCATCACTAACCTACTCACAAACCAAAAACAACTCTACAAAATCCTACAAGATAGCATCCTGGCTTTAGTTCAGTGAAGGCTTTAATTTGACAATGCCCTTCTTAATGAACCCATGAATTCCTGATCGCTTTGGCGATTCCTGGCCAAACCTTTTCAATCTGTTTTGCGACAACCCGACTTCAGAATGCTCATCTAAGATACCTTTACCTTTTCTTTGCCTCTCAGATATTTCATCATTTCTCACGCTAATTTCAGAAGACTGGCGAAACAGTATTTCACTAGCTGATTCATAACCCATTATCTGATGAAGCCTCGAACCAAATGTTTGTCTACCACTTCTACCATCCATTGTGCTATAAGAAGAATTTCTCGACACATGCAGAGGTGGGCCCGGATCTGGGTCAGTGGAATAGCTTAGTCCAAAAGACACCCCGTATTCTTCTGATATGGATATTGGGTCCCCTTTGGGGAACCGGTCATTGTACGGAGTGGTACCCATTTCAGATTCCGGAGAAGTCAGAGGTGTGGTATCTTTGCTATGGGAAGGTAGAGGTCGGTACGAGTAGAGAAGGACTGCAGAACAGCTTCCACATTGGAGTTTGCGTAACCTTTTAGTTGACACAGTGAAATCAGCAGGGAGTTGAATCAATTCAAAACAATTAGAACATATAACAAATGGTGCTCCCACTAATATAGGCCGGCAGTGGTTCTTGGGTACAAGTTGGTGCCTTTTACCATGCTTGTGTAATTGAGGATTTTGAAAATGGTAATGATACTGATGTGGCTTGGGCAAATTTTCCTGCGGTGTGATTCTGATCCGTCGGTATCGGCTTGATTCATGTTCGGCATGTAACAGATGATAAAGTTCTCTATCTTCTGGGACCTTACCAAATAAATCCATAAGCTCCTGTTTGAGCTTATCAACCCTGCTCAATATATCTGCTTGTAGGTAAGAAATGGAACTTTTAGGGGGTTTTCTGTAAGCAGCTGTGTCTCTTGGCACATGCCGTACCAGCTTCTCACTTCCTAAACTCAAGTTTCGAGCCGAACGAAATTCCTCTGAGGAAGTAGAGGCGACCTCTTTTCTCTTTTGAACCTTGTGTTTATGTGATCTGTCATCTAAATCCAAATTGATTTGATGCACAATTACTGAGGCATCATTTTCTTTCAGTGGTTCTTCTTTATTCCCACCAGCTTTGACATGTTCTTCTTTAAACCTAAACCTGTCTTCAGTTACATTTGAATTTGAATTCAAATTCAAATTCTCAAGACGTAATCTTTCTGGCTTTTCTGACACACTAGCATGTAAATTCTCGGAGCTTCTCATCTGCATCTCAGTAGAATTGGGAGTTTTGCCTTCTATTGCTTTTTCAGAACTATTGTTTAAAAGGGAAGATTCACTTGCTGAGACAGTTAGAGCCTCATTAAAAGAGTCCTTTTCTGATAGATCCATAGAAATATTCTTAGTCGAGTCTGTCGTGGCTGTTTCTCCATTTGTTGTGCGAAGTTTAGCTGAACCATTAAAATCATATTATCAGAACATAAACTCAAAATTCTTGTATTATCATCAAAGAAATTAATTCTTTTTACTAGTTGAATTGGGACAAATTAAGACTTTTTTAGGCAATAAACATTTTAGCATAAATGATAACCTCGAAGCATACCTCGAAGAATAGTGTTGCATCCACCACACCTATAAACTGGCACTTTTGGTTCGGGAAGGACTTCACGGCATTTCGGGCATTTGACAAGACGAATTCCAGTAGAGTTAATCATGTTTAAACAAAGGCAGGAACAGCTCAAAAGCTCGGGCTAGTGAAGATATGACATCAATTGCATAGAAACCTTTTTGATGAAGAGTACCACAGCAATTTCCCAGCAAGAAGATAATTTGCCTCGCCAAATTACAATCTGGTATAGAGAAAGGTAGAAAATGGAATGAGAATCCTTGAAATTTAATAGGTAAAGACAACCACATAAGCCAAATTACTAAAGATAAAATTGAATGGTCCTGGTACGGTGCATTGAAACTGGTACCAAACCTGGAAGTTATTGAGCAGTTAAAATTGAAATCATGGAATAAATTGTAAAATTGTGCCATTTTTTCTTCAGCTGTGAATATCCCAATTAAAAAGGTGATTCTAGAAAGATCATAATGGCATGTCTACTTCTTTTTATTATTTTTCACAAGGGAACTTATGGACTTCAGCACATCTTTCAAAGCCTTAAAATTCTAACTTATGAAAGGTCAAAACTCTAAAACTCACCCCAAAAAAAAAGGTTTAAAATATTTTTCTCCATTCGGAACCTAAAGTTAGATAATTGAAACTCGAGGAAAACCAAAACCCCAATCTCTCTTTACTAACACGCACCTTAAAGCACCCAAAACCTAAATCAACAACAGTTCCAACAAATCACTCATAAAACAACAAAATTACCTACCCAAAACAACACTCACAACACTAAAAATACCAAAGAAGATAAATGGCACAACATTGAAATGGAGAAGAAAAATCACACGCTGAATTATGTCAGAAAACATAATTACAATAAAAATTCAAAGTTCGACACCACTAACCTTTCAACCTCCGCTATTTCTCTCACTCGATTCCTCTCTTATAAAAAATTCGGTGGAGAATCGCTGGCTCCCTTTATCTCTTTATCTCTTCCGTCTCTCTGTGTGCGCGTCTTTGTGGTTTTTGATAATTCTTAATGAAATTATGAGTCTGAGTGTGAAGCGAGAAAGAGAGCGGAAAGGAGTTAAAAGGCCCCTCTAAGGTGTGTCGTGTGAAGGGAGCAAAAGCCAATAAATACTCGTGCTTTCAATGTGAGCGCGTTTTCCTTCTCATCCTCTCCATTTCTCGTAACAACTGAACTTTTTTTTTTTTTGAGTAGAAACAACTGAACTATCCTACTTCTTTTAATAGTATCTACTCGGAGGAATCTGAGGATGGTATTAAATACACGAATAATACTTATTTATTGAAACTTAAAAGTCGAAAGTATCGTGTATTATTTTTGTTTTAATTAATAATTAGATACCAACTTAACCTAGGAAATGTTTTGTCAGGGGAAAAATAATAGAAATTCACATAGAAAGTCTTGGTTGGTAATGAATTGACCTAATTTAATTATCTTTTTGGTTGACATTGACATTTCAAGTTTTAAAAGTGCAACTGTGTACCAATTAGTTAAATATTTACTAATATGGAACTCACCTACTTTAGTTAATATGGATTCTTGTACGCAAAGTTTGATTTTCCAATAAATTAAAAGTTTAAACACGATTTTGTTGACTTGTTCAGAGTTGAGTAGTCACTACCGAGTGACTCGTAAAAGAGTAATGGATCCATCCATTTCTTATAAATTGAGACGAATGAACGGATGGAAATTAGTTGGTTGACCTTTTCTCCTAGTTTGACGAATTACCGAGTCTATCTGAGACCGTGTAATGGAAGTTGGTCAAGGGATGTTATACGCTACTACGCTAGCCTAGTTATGGGCCGACCATTTAATGCATGAACCGAAAGTTTTGTTCGTACATTTACGAGTGTGGCCCACTGCACCGCGAAGAGATTTAATTGGAGGATTGGAGCAAAGAAGCTTCCAGCTAGGCAGCACTTACACAGAATTTATGAGTGGATATAGCCTGCGGGACCCGCCGTCGGTACCTACAAATTGACAATATTTATTGAACGATTCATATTTGATTAAATTAAGGTTCCTCATGCTAGAGACTTTTAAGGTTAATGACCATAACTTCGCAAAGTTTCAAATGTTTAATTATATTTTTTTCAAGTCAATGTTTCGCGGATATGTGCTTACTCAAATGTTCAATATTTTTTATTGTATTGTGCTTGGTGTTTTGAAATCGGTATTAATGAGCGCAAAACTATACGATAGTCAATATGGTGATAACTGATTAGTATCTCAAAGAGTGAAACGTAAGAACTTTACATGCGAGTAGTTATCGGAATGATTCTTTTTGCAGGAATTGAATTAGGAATTATCATATTTTTATAATTTTATGTAGGAATAAATGGAATTTTATTTAATTTGATAAAAATTTTCATGTTCTTAGACCATTGAAATCCTAAAAAAATCATTTTCAATCATATGAAATCAAATTAAATCTCATATATACACTATTCCGAACATGCCTTTAATCTTTTCATGGCGCATTCATGAGCAATTTTACAAAATCATAAAAGTACATTAAATGATCTAAGTTATTATTATTGCAAATTAGAATATAATGAGTCAACAAATCTTACAAGTTTACTTAATTTTCTATTAATCACTAAACATTGATTTTATTTATAAAGTTGCTAATATGAAACGAAATTTGAACTATTATATTCAATATATCTCTACTGATGTCAAAAATCTCCCTGACACATCATGCATTTTAAATTTTCGTGTTATCATAACTATAACAGCATATGAAAATCTATGTATATATTGCCTTTTTTTCATTTGGGATGTGTATTATATTTTGAGATTCTGTAAGGATGCCAATGAAATTTCGCATTTGGATTTTGGGGAACAGCGGTACAGTTGGAAAGAGCCGAATTCAAGGAGTTGAACCAGGCAGTGAATCGTAGACCACGTTCACTCGGATAAATACTTTTCAACTTAAGGCGTGATGTCTATCGTGAGGTTTGCTGACGCGTCAGCACTCGCGCGTGGGGCCCGCTGATTTGGCCAAGTCTTGGTTCGTACTCCTCCTATTTCTATATCCTGCATTCTTCACAACTTCCAGATAAATTAGTTTGCGTCCAATTTCAAGGGTCAAGAGAAACTTCCAACCTCTCTCATCACACTACCCTTATAAGTTCCATGCAACAAGTTGAAAATGTGCGTGAAATTTTGTTAGCCTCTCGCTTTAGCTCTACGCTGCTGCTAAGCATTTTTTTTAAATTTTTTTCTAAGTAATGAAAATTTTATAGGATTAAAAATAATTTTAGAATATGAAGTCAATAGTTTGGTGCATGTAAAACAATGTAGTTCTTTTTTTAGAAAGAGGGAAATTAAGAATTGAGCAGCTGCTTCACGCAAAACAATGTTTTCATTTTGTTACACGAAAAAAAAAAAGAAAAAAAAAAGGAAGAATATTAAGACATCTTTCTAAGTGTGATACTATTTGATGAGACAATTTATTTATAATGAGTCCAAGATAACAACAAGTATTCACAACTTGCTAATTAAGAAATTTTTTTATTATTATATAACTACGATGGAGCTAGAGAAACAAGTCATAAAGAAAAAAAGAATGTTAGATCAGCATCTTATTAAGCACGTAAAATGAATTAGAAATATTGATTAGCATATACTGTGCTTTTTATATTACAACCACTATAAGAGTTTAAACATTGATACCAATCGATTATCAGAAGAAGTTTAGTTTCCTTTTAACCGTAATAATTTTGCAAGGCTGATAAGGATCATCCGTAAGATTCATCATTCTCATCATCTCCTAGAATTATCCTCGTTAATTATCTAGCGTCTTTATTAATAGAAAACGCGTTTTCCGTTTTTGGAAATCCAGCGCTCTCATCCTCTGTTTCGCTCCCCTTCCTCGCCCTTCTGTTTCACTCCCTTCAACAATTACGATATTAACTTCAACAATTGCATATTAACTTCAATAGTTACATATTAACTTCAACATTTATATATTAACTATTGCTGTTGAAGATACCAAGCTGACTATTGAAGCTAAAACTATTGTTGTTGAAAATACTAAACTAACCGTTGAAGATATTAACATATTTCTTGACTGTTGAAGATACCAAACTAACTGTTGAAGCTAAAACTATTGTTATTGAAAATACTAAACTAACTTTTGAAGATATTAACATATTTCTTGACTGTTGAAATACTAAGTTAACCGTTAAAGATATTAATCGATTGTTGTTGAAAATACTAAGTGAACTGTTGAAACTAAAACTATTGTCCTTAAAGATACTATGCTAACTGTTAGTATTCCAACTACAATACTTAGCATAAGAGTGTTTAGATGAGAAGAGTGTAGGCTCTAGATATGAATAGAAAAGGAAAGATGGGATGGGATGAGAATAGTGTAGACTCTGGATGTGTACAGAAAAGGAAAGAGGGGATGGGATGAGAAGAGCGTAGACTCTGGATTGGAATAAAAAAGAAAAGAGGGGGGATGAGGATGAGCGCTAGCCATAAACGCGTGACAGTTATTAACGCGTTAATTGAGGGGATGATGAGATGATAGAATTTTGGGATGGTTTTAAGCAATTCCGTAATAATTTTGCAGCATCAAATAATATCTTACATAGGATATTCACAAAAAAGGTTGCCTAATTTAGTTTCCTTCAAAGAGCATCGACACTCAATGAATGGGAGAGCGACAACGTCATTATTTTTATTTTTTTCTTTAACATCTGATTTGCGCAAAAAAATTTTGCTATGATAAAATCCAAAAGTGTTAATAGCTCGTGAAAAAAAAAATTCTGTTTATCGTAAAAGGTCCTAACAACCGGAGCAATGATAAGAACGAAGATCCACGGAATAATACATGAATGGGTAGTTCAGGTACTTAAAAATCTGACATCAAAATTTACTTTTTTTTGTATTTAAGAAATTATTTGTAGTTTGTTTTTATTAATAATAATTGCATATATCAAATTTTGGTAGTTTTATGTTGACATATGTTGAATTAGTCGTTTTGGGATGACGTATTTAAAATTGAAGTGTTTTTATAATAGCGCAAATCAAAATTTTCTTTTAATTTATTGCAAGGAAAGATTTTCTCCCTAAAAATACGTCAAGATCATCATATCGGCCATTCCTGCATTCCATCGTGATTGACATGCGTAGGTTATCTGGCCTTACGATGGCAGCCACAGAAAATCCGAATAGTGTGTCGAGCGTGGCTTTGCAAAAAAAAAAGGATTGAATGATAACAGTTGAGTACTTGAGTGTGGAGTGCCGACTTTTGAGTGGTGTGTGCGTGTGCTGGTTGAACGATTCTCATCTGTTTCTTCCAATCTAATTAAATTAATTCCCAAGTAGAATTTGTCAACTCCCTCCTTGCCAACCCTAATTAATTACGTCACAGGTGTCGCCCGCAGTCCGGCAGTCCGCAGCTGAGTTTTTATGCGCCGAGATTCAAAGTTTTAATTCCGTTAAAATTCAACGATTTATGGTTGCGCTTTAATTTCTTACATTATTACAGCGCCGTCTAAATCAACAAATCATCCTATTTGACTGTTTGTTTCGTAACAAGAATATAAATAAGTTTTAAAATAACACGAAAGGCCTATTAGCTCAGTTGGTTAGAGCGTCGTGCTAATAACGCGAAGGTCGCAGGTTCGAGACCTGCATGGGCCATATCTTTTATATATTTTTTTAATTTTGACTAATTGACAATCCTATTCTTTTCTTTTTCCTTCTAGAAATACAACGAAGACAGTTAGATTCTTTAGCAAGTTGCCTATTTTTGGATTCTTCATCTACTTTTCTAGCTTGACAGGTCACACCGCATACTCGCTTTACTTGTGTTGTAGTACCAATGGGTATGCCTATCTGGAGCAAAATTTACCAATTCAACGATTGATTAAACTTAATTGATTTGACACATTGAGACCATGTCTTATGGCGAATGTCAACATAATTCCATCAATTATGCCGAGTGGCACAAGGTCTAACGGAAAGAAATTAACTATATTGACTAGTGCTAAATTCGCGCGTTGCGCGATTCATTCCTACGCGAATATGTTATGAAATGCTTTCCAAATGAGCGCGGATATGGTATGGAAACTTTTGTAAATAGATATGGAATGTTGAGGATCACAACTATGTGTTTTTTAATTTTGATTATTTGTATCACAAATTCTTCCCATAATTTTTTAATTTTGACCGTTAATAACTCAACTTGAAAATTTAAATAATAATTTTAAAATGTTGACTTTAATCTGAACTCGCTTTTTTTTGTCTTAAAAAAAAAACAACAACAATAAATATTGTATTTTATTATTATTGTTGCATTTACCATATGAATATTACGAGGGGCGGATGGAGTAATTGAGTATGGTGTATAATGTATGAAAAAAAAATCAAAAACAAATGAATGCTTTCTTAATAACATTTTTTTTAGATATAATTATTATATGAAAGCTTAAATATATGAAAACTTTTGTCCACAAAAAAATATCCCATATATAAATACATCAAAAATATAAATTAATACAAATTGCAGCAAAGCTAATTGAATATGGATTAAATCCGATATTCCGATTGAATCAATCGGTGAGTGTTATGTCTAATCCAATGATATATACACATATAATTTTATTTTGTAATGATGAAAAGGGGAGGAGAAAAGGGTGTACTCACCGCTTGGGAGCAGAAAGTGGGGCCCAGGAGGAGATAGGTTAATTTTATGCTTTCCACCATGCGTTGAACTTTCACCGTGCATATATGATCTCAATTCTCAAGTGTCAGGACTCAGGAGGCATTTTTTTTACTGCCACACGAAAATTGTCACAGCAAATCAAAATCACTGTGCTTACCACAGTATTTCTCGTGCTAGGCACGACCGCCCAAATTAACATATTTATAATTCGAAGTTTTAAACCTCGTATATACTTTTGGTTGAAATTGTAAATAACATATTTTGTTATTCCTACTCTTTATAAAAATATCAATCTAGCTAGGAGTTTATTCAATTTCAGACCAAAAAAATATTTCCAATCTTTTCAAATAAAATTTAGACCATTAATTTTTGTAATTTAATTGTAGATCTCAAATGAAAAGTTAAATTTTCGTTTAGAGTAGAAAATAATTACAGTTGCTTTTATGTTAATTTAATGTACTTGGTTGCTTCAAACTTTCATTCAGACCATTTTTCATGGATTTTTATTTTAGATATTCATTATAACGTAACAAATGAAATCAAATAATTTAATATCCAATAAGATATTAATAGTACTCCGGTTAAAATATCATTTACTTTTTTTTTAACAGATTTTGATAAGATAGCAAATAAGATGAGAGAGAGAATAAAAGAAGAATTGCGTCAACTGCTGAATGGAGATTATTGACAAAAACACATAAAATCTTGCCGATTTTGTACAAAATCTGGAGAAGTCAAATAATTATTACTTTCAATCTTTTTAAGTTTACCAATCATTACAACAAAATGATTATTCGGTGTTTAATAATTAAAGTTTTTAGAATTATTGAAAAATCTTATATAGTCCTCTCAATTTACTTTTTTTTTTTAATATATGGAATAATTAGATATGTCACCATGCAAAATTAATAATTAGAGATATGATAAATTGCTAATGCCACTCTTAACTTGAAAATTTCTTTTATTCCACTGTAAATAGGTTAAAATTAGATTGATGTCATTATTTTTTGTAAAAAATAAGAAAAATGTCATTTGAACTTTTGAATAATGTCCAAATTACCCTCATTAGGTTAAATCAATAAGAAGTGAAAAAAAAAGTTATTGACACGAAATAAATTTTAAAATTTTCGATTTTTAATAAGATTATCGAAAAATTCAATTTTTAAAATTTTTATTATTTTAGATTTTAAATTTTCCAATTGAAAATTCCGAATTTAAAAGTTCAAAATTTTAATCTAATATTTTAAAAATTTTCAACTTTGATTTTTTGTAACTTTCAAAATTTGAAATTTGATACTTTTGAATTTTGAAATTTTAAATTAAAAAATTTTAAAAAACAAAATTTTGAATTTTGAATTCGAATTTTTTGTATTGATGGCATCAAATGAATTATTTATTTTGAGATAACATATTTCTAATTTTAATGTCTTATAATGAAATATTTCTTTTTAGTGTTTTATAGTGGTATATTTAAAGGTCAGTATGATTAAATTAATTGACTGTTAGCATAAATCTAATTTTGTCATTTAGTGACGGTATAATAATAATTTGTCAACTGGTGATGACATTTCTCGATTTTCTAAATCTTACAGTGGAATAAACCTTAATCATTATAATTAAAATTTTTACAGCGGCTCGTTAATTTTTCATTGAAGTACATACTTGACTACTATTAAAGAAGTCCAATAAAAATTAACTAAAAATTCTTAAATAGTTTTGTATCTTAGTAGGTGTTAATATCATTTCCATTATACTTTAACAAACATGCGTAATTAAGATAATGATATAGTTAATTATTGTAAAATAGAAAATAATACAAAATATTTTACGCAGATTATGGCAAGAATTATGAGAAATTGAGTTCTTTTAAATAGTTGATAATGGTTCTTTTAATTAGGTGGAGTCTGAATCCTTTGAAATTTTTTACTGTACTTTTTGTAAACTATATTTGTTCCTAATCTTTGCAGTTTGCACACGGCTTGAAATTTGAAAGTGTCGGACTCACCTACCAAACTAATTGTACGGACCATCCCTTTAATTATTCTAGTTTCTGAGTTTCTCTAACTCTGGAGGGGTCATTTTGCATTTAATTATCACTACGCCTATGTGGTTTCCTCCTTTTGCAAATTACTCTCGGTTGTTATTTGTTCAAGTGTTGACTTACATTATACAAAGAAGAGCGCATATTATATAGCTCCAGAAAAGAAAAAGAGTTGATCTAAAATTTGTTGATTATCAAATGTCTTCTCTCTTCTTACATTATTTTGGTTTAATTGATGTAGCTGTTATATGTGCATCTTAAGTTTCTTGTGTTGGAATCTTGTCACATTGATTGACAGTTATCGGTTATAGATCCCAACCAACTTTCTGATGAATTTCGGCAAATAAACCCCATATATTGAGTTTCCATCAGACTCCGTCCAGATCAGGTTATGTAAATAGAAAATCGTCCTTCCTGCACATGTCAACTGTGTGCTAACGACCAGCAAAGGCATATGTCAGTTTCTAGCACATTAGGACCTTGAGGGCTTTTATCAGTCCTGTAAATATTGATTTCTAGTTTTCTACGGATATTGATCTTTCGATTTTTTCTGGGTTAATCCATGTATTGACTCGGTTCTGGAATCTAGTCATCATATTTTCTAATTTCACGACGATCATTATTTTTGGTACATAGGTAATTATATTAGTATTAGCATGGAACATCCTGAATAATCATATAATACAGACTAATTGTTAGATTAATGGTCTACATGGAACATCCTGAATAATCACAAAGAAAATCAGTTCATTCTGGATGAATGGGCTAGAACGCACGGTGCTCAGGTGCATGAGATCCTACCTTAATATAAAGATTAAAGAACCAGCGATAGTGAGGGGAAGGAAAAGCACAAATAATGGACTACTACTTGGCTCCTCGTGAAGGTAGTAAATTATTTTACATTTTAAATTTTATTTAAAACAACAAGCAGGCCTATTAGCTCAGTTGGTTAGAGCGTCGTGCTAATAACGCGAAGGTCGCAGGTTCGAGACCTGCATGGGCCAATTTTATTTTTTAAAAAAAAAATTGTGCGTTTTTTGCCCTTTCCTTCTCTCAACCCCTCTGACTTCTGATGATAACAGATAACAAGTCGGCAACCTAATAACTGCATATTTCAGCTCTCTTCATTGATGCGTTTTCATTAGAAAGGAGATTACTTTCAGTATCTGACAATGCTTTTAGACGTGCTAGTTTCCAACTCCCTGTGGCTCTGTGCATATTCGTAAACATGAAAATTGTATATAAGCAATGACAACTCGATAAAAAAGTTCAAACATTAGTTAAAAAAAAAAAACATCAGATCGATATAGAAAAGAGAATAAACAAAAAGTAGTAGCAACCAGCAAATTAATATAACCATAAATTTTCCTCGGACTATGTAACCTGTAACCTTCTACAATACCGCCACAACCACTAACCAAATTGATTACACTATTTACAAACATTCATATAGATAATACAATACAACCACCTTAAGAATTTTACACCAAAGAAACTAGAAAAAGAAAAAAAAATGCTTTGCTACGTATATATTTTCTCTAGTAGTCCATAGGGAACTCCCAATCGCCATCCTCTGTATCATTTACCATTTTCCGTCTAAACCTACGGCCACTTGGTTTTTCTCTATGATTTCTCTCTAAAGACCAGGATCTTCTTTCGAATTCAGAATAAGCACCCATCTGATCTCTTTTTCGAATATTTTGAGAACCCCAAATCCCCTGTAATGAGAACGAATTAAGGCCAACTCAGTAACATAATGTGAGGTTGTTGAAATATTGAAAAGGTACTGTAAGCCCGTATTAAGAGTTCCCAGTCAGCATTAAAATATAAACAAAATTGTCGCTATAAATTGGGACATAAACCAGCCTACTTCAAATAGAATTCCCCAGATACTGGTAACTAAGCTCGATTGGAAGAGAAACTGGATTGAAATTTCATTATTGTATATACATAGGCATGACATTTAGCATGTGGTCACATTAGACGCAAAAAAGCAGTTGCTATTACTTTCAGTACCTTTGTAACTCTTTGGAGTCGAGAAACAACATCCTCATCCACTACAACTGTATCTGACACAACCTCAAGTATATCATCAACTAACAGAGAATAAGTGCTTACCTAACAACGGAAAAAGCTCCACATGTAAACATACTACTTGCATAGAAAAATCAATGCATCTCTTTACAATGACAATTTTGAGGATGCTTACCAGACTTGAAGGAATGAGAGAGAGCCCAAAGGAATCAAGTTCAATGCAGTCCACGGCACCTGAGTTTATGTTGAAAGTGTATCCACGCACCTTTTGTAACAGAAGAAAATAGTAATGATTCTTGCTGCCAAAAATATACATCGCAAACTCCAACATACATTTTCTCCCGAGTTAATTTCGATCAAATATACCGTTCTGAACCCATGCATATACATACATTTTAGAAACATCAGATGTTTGTTGTGGTGAACTGGCAGCACTTATCAGACCTCAACAGATAAGGATTGCCAGTACAACAATGATATAACCAAAAATTTCCAGGGCTAAGTTTGGAAGGAGAAAAAGAGGTAACTCACCTTGCCCACATTACGCCTACCAGTTGTGGTGACATTGTATCCTACCTATATATCCAAAAAGACATAATATCATCACCAGCATTTCAGCATGGATTAAGCTGGAGAGAGAACAAATAAGAGAGAGTTAGTGGAACTTGTACCAAGCATTCCAGGCCAGCTAGGTTAAGTTCATTTTCCAGCACACTCTCGTCATGTACAAGCACAACGTCTCCAACCTTCAATATGATTTAACCAAGCAGAATTGAGTAAAAGTATGGTAATAGTCCTGTGGTGATGTGTAGATGGAACAGAGATGTGTGCTCATTGCTTGAAATAACATCAAAAGAAATGGATAACCATGTTTGTAGCCAGATGAGCTGTTTGAAAAATAATGTACTGTATAAATTACTAACTAAATATAATCTTGAAACTGAGTAAATAAGTAAATTAACCTGGGATATGTCATCAAGCAGAAACTTTTCTGTTTCTCCTGATAGCAAAGTTGGTCTTGTTTCAACCAAGGCCACAACCCACTGCAGGATGTTATAAAGCAAATGAAGTTAGAAAAGCAAAATTTATTAGGTCATTTAAACCTGAAAGATTAGTTGTCAAGAAATTACTTGTACACGCATCTGGAATCAGGTTGAAACCAAAACTAACTCAATTTTAGTCTTAAGCCTCTTATCAAATATACAAAATATTTTAACTTTAAAGTTACCATAAATTCAGCTAGATTTTACTTGGTATAATTTCAAGAAATACAGAATTCCAAATACTTGTCACCAAATATTACTCATAACTCATAACAATGTAAATTACATAGAATATTAGAATACACATTAACAGCACAAATAATAGTAATAATGATAACCTCTTTAGTGTTATCTATTGCATGAGCATGATAAAACAATATATAAGGTAATTTAACGGTGCTTGACCATGAAATCAGACAAGCAATAGAACTAATAACTAATAAGGAAAGCAACCTGATTACCAAAGTACATACTAAATCAGAGCATAAGTTGTTCATACCATGTTTGTATCAACCCACAACTGAGAGATAAACCCTAAGCTCCGAGCCGATTTAATGCTAATCACTTGCTTAGCAAGCAAGCTGGACCTCCCTACCATCTGCCTCCCGCGACTCCTCACTCTCCTCTCCAGTTCACCGCCTCCAGCACTCTCCGTTTGATTCGCCTCCTCGTCTCTCTCCCTCCCCTTCTCCACCTTCTCCTTCTCCAGCTCCCTCTTGAGCTCGAGGAAATCAAAGCTCGATTGAGGAGCTCTCCCATTCGATCTCAAATCCACCACTTGGTCGAGTGGGTTGGCGCTCTCGTCCTTGGAGCTTGATCGGATTCGAGTAGTAAAGGAGGGAAATGGAGAGGCGATTCTGGGGCCATTGAAGTGGGGTGCAAGAGCCCGGTTTGGGAAATGGAGTGATTGGAGTAGAGATAGAGCCATTGGCAGTACAAGCGCTCAGGCGAAAATTTATAACGGCTCGGTTTGGGTTCGAGTCGTAAGTTTGGGTTCGGTCGATTTGGATTCGAGTTCCGTTGAATAGGGCTGTCAATGGGTACGGTACGGTACGGTAGAAAGTATTTTCATACCCGCACCTGTTAAAATTTTGTTTACCCGTACCCTATCCGCACCCGTTAAAAAATGGCTTTACCCGCACCCTACCCGTACCCGTTAAGAATTAACGGTAAGGGTACGGTAACACAGTACATAATGGGTAATAATAATATTATTAATTTAATAAAAAATATATAATGTTCTAAATAAATATCAAATAAATATATGGATAAAGTACAACATTAGATAATACTTTAGATATAAAAAAAATATATATATATAATGAAATTTATTCCCATATCAATAGAATTCAAAAAAATCTATATAACTAATTATAAATTATAATATAATAGGGTACAAATTAATTTTTTCATCAACATTAATTAATTCGGATGAAGATGGAAACAAATAACATATTTATGAAATATACTAATAACATGATTATATATACATATATTTTTTGTAAAATTTTACCCGTTAGATAATGGGTACGAAATAGCCCTTACCCGTACCCGTACCCAATAAGTTAACGAAAATTTTTCTTTACCCGTACCCATACCCGTTAGTCTAACGAAAATAAAACCTTACCCATACCCGTCTTACCGAATGCGATACGGATAGGGTAAGTGGGTAAACGGGTTTCATTGACAGCCCTACCGTTGAATTTGGGATTTCATTAGGTTTGTTGATTACTTGATTATTGTCTAAGATGATTGAGATGATGTTTATTCGCTAGTCGCTAATGAGGTTAAGATCTCTATTAACTGGATTTCTGTGAAATTAATCAGCTTTGTTTCTTGGGCCTTAGACCTTGGCTCTACGACTAATAGATCGAGCCCACTATTGTCACGTAGAATAAGACAGGCTTTGACTGTTTTTGTTCTTATTGTTTTAGATAGGTTTTCGAAATCCAAACTTGGCCCAATAAGAAAGGGCAGAAAGAGGCATTATTTGGAAAATTGATTTCTGCCATCGGAAGAAATGCCATCGCTGAGGCAGCAGGGCAGAAAGAGGCATTATTTGGGAAATTGATTTCTGCCATCGAAAGAAATACCATCGATGGTTCTCACCGAGCGCATTTTTATCCCGTACCTAAATGTTTGGTTAGATCATAAGTACAAATGTTCCGTTATTTGAATATAAATGTTCAATTAGTTGCACTAAAAAATATAAATGTTATAAGCAAAAATGTTCATTTTATTAAATATAAATATTTAGTTTAGCAAATACAAATGTTCAATTGAGTAAGTACAAATGTTCTGTTAATTGAGTATAAATGTTCAGTTAGTTGTAATAAAAAATACAAATATTATAAGCAAAAATGTTCATTTAGATAAGTATAAATGTTCAGTTTAGTAACAACAAATGTTTAGTGTAGTAGGTACAAATGTTCAGGTTATTAGATATAAATGTTCAGTACGACTTTTCAATTTTTTTAATAGGTGAGCGAAGGGGTCACGAACCAGACAAAAAACATATGAAAAAATTAGAAGGGGTCATGAACCGATCCGGTTCAAGTAAATTTTTTTCCAACTTTGCCCCTGGCGCACTTCTCTCCAAGACTGACGAGCATTCTATATAATAAAATCATTACTTGACGCATTAAATTGAACACTTTTGATTATTAAACTGAACATTTGTAACAGACAACTATTCTGTGTAGCGATGACAAATCTAGCGAAGATACTTATCATTTATGCATTATTTGTGCTTAGAATGATGAACAAAAAATCATAGAAATGTACTTATAGTTTCATGACTATATAATTAATTTCTTTCGACGTACTTATCCGAAGTGACAAAAGTTAAATCTTAAAAATGGACAGCCCTTCACACGTTAGCCATGATTTTGCTTTTTGTGCTTTGTATAATTTGATTACAAATTTTTTTTTTTTTTTTGACGATGTCGAATTCTATAAAGCATTGAATGGCTGTCCGAAATTTATAAAATTATATGAAAAGACATCTCTCGTAACATTGAACGAGATTGATATTTTTATTCAAAATTTAAATTTTGAATTTTAAAATATTGATGAAATAGAAAAGTTACAAGAACTATGACAATAAAAACTCGTGGCACCGGAACCCTACTTAAGGATTGAAAAACATTTGTTTTTTAATTATAAACGGATGTGATCGACCAAGACTTAAATAGTTAATTTAGACAAAATATTCAACGTAAATGATTTAATTATGATGACCCAACTCCTATTGAAGCTAAAATTTGATTCATGCAAGTTTGGAGGGAACTAAGTGCAACGGTGTGCCATGAACGCGTTAGGGATAGTGCAACTCAATCAGTGGCGAAGTCAGAAATCCATATCAGCAGTGTCCATAAAAAAATTTTTGTTGAAAATATATATACGACATAACGTGTAATGTAGACACAGTATAACAATAATTTTCAAATAAACAATTCTAAAACAATATAACTTAAAAAATTTATGAAAAATTAAATATATCTATAAAATCAACACAAAATCCTAAAAAAATACCAATATCCAAAATAATAATTCAAGACAATAAAAAATAAAAAATATAATAATTCCATATAAATTTTTATTTTGTGATAATTTTGCATAATAGATTCATTAGGAATCTCTTTGAACACCTTTCTTTTTATATATATATGCTACAAGACAATCATTCATCCAAACATCTCCCATTATATTATAATTTTTGTTTTAATAAGTTTCATTGCAAAGGAAGGAGAAGGTTATTTACTGAGAACTAATGTGATATGGATCTCTATACAATTTTTCAAGAATCCATTATGTGATTCAAAGCAAATACAATGTCTACCTGGGTCCATCAAACTTTTGAGATGGGTCTTAACTCATTATGTATTTTTTTTATATACAAATATCTCAATGTAAATTTTTTTTTTCTGAGGTGGGTCCTCGGACCCACCAAAACCAACGTGGCTTCGCCACTGAACTCAATGGTCATGGATGGTCCTCTCAAAAATTCTATATGGCCGTCTCCCGTGAGTTGTGTGGTTTTTGAAATTGCTACCGAAAAATTCTAAACTAATCATGTCATGCTAATATGATATTGAGAAAAATAAATTGGGAGTGTTTCCTTTCGGCGACGTTCCACTCTTTTTTAAGTATTTAGTAAACTCAATTTTAGTTTAGATATGGTTTTTTTCTTGTTTATTTTTTTGTTCTTGGATTAGAGAACCTTCCTACCTTTTACTAATTGCTTCGGACGGTTTCAACAACGAACGGAAAAACGGCTTTGTATTTATCCGAAACTTGAGGTTCTTGATAGGAGATACTGATCCGTTTGCCTCAAGCTTATCCTTTCGTTGTTTTTCTTTTCTTTAAAAAAAAAATTATAGGAAGTTGGTCTACAATTTTTTTTAAAAAAAAAAAAATGAAAAATGAACTTTGGTCGGTCACGTTTCCCTGCAACCTCTCCCTGCTTACACGAAAGCTTAGTTTCAGATATAATATAATAATAACAGAAAAAACTAGCACCTGCAAACGTATAACTTTGTAGTTATAAAAATAAATTCCTTTTTTTTTTGCAACACGGACTTCGTAAATTCCCAAAAAAAAAAAAAGGAAAATGAAATATATGATACATCGCATAATCGTTCAACGATTACAGGGAATTAAATAACAGGAAGCCAACAAAAACAGCAGCCAACACAGATTCAAGAGAGAGCAGAAAAAACTTCTGTGACGAAAATAATAACAAAATACACTGTACAGCGATACAGAGAACCACAGCCATTGATTAAGAATAATTTAATCATCGCTGTTCATCTCTCTAATTGGCATGTTTAATTGCTCATAATAAATAAACAAAACGCTGTCCCGCGGCCCCGTGCTGCGTCGGCCACACGCTGAAGGTTCTTTGCATCGCCACGGTATATTCCAATAAACAAGTTTCAATAATTTAATGTAAACCAAAACGGTAGTCACGAGAGCAATTTCCCATTCTTCACGTCTCAGTGTCATAGTAAATAGTCATACACCAGGTCTATATAATATCTCCAATAATTAGCCTCCAGAGGGTCCACAGAGGCGCCAACCCATCTTGACGCATATTCCAATGTGCTCTAATTAAACCCCAAACCGGGTTTCTCAAAACGAACCACTCACAATCAGACACGCGTCCGTTAATTCAGATCCGGATCCGATTTAGGAAGCACACTTGCATTGCGCTTTCGTCTTGTATAAAACCAAAGAGACGGCCCCGAAAAGAAATCGCCGAGTTTATCTCCGCTCCTCCGACTTGTATTTACTTCCTTTCAAGGTACTCTAATTTTCTCTCCGCACTCTTTAACTAGATTCGTTTTTTAGGGTTCTATTTTGGGCAGTCGGTTTGGGTAATTGAATAGATAAATTGGATCTTGTTTGTTTCGTTCTTTTCGCAATTTAAAGCTATTTCTGTTGGATTAAATTGTGTTTTCTCGGGGGTTGCGAGGTTTCCTTGTTTCCGTAAGTGTCTACGAACTGTTATATTGGTTGTATCGATAGATCTGTTGATAAATTGTTTGGATTTGTGTGCGTTGGTAGATCTGTAATTTCCTCTGGTGAATTCTAGGGTTAATGGTTTTTTGCCCTAATTGAATTTCGTGCATTACGTGATTCAACCCAACTTTTACCAGTTTAGGAGTGTTATTGTGAGAGAAATTCCAATTAGACACAGTTAAGTTCTAATTCCACTTGTGATATTCATTTTATTAGGGCTTGTTTCGTGAATTTATGAACTAGAAGTTTTACCTAGGTCTTAATGTCTTGCATTATTTGAAGTTTCATCTCCTTTTCAGTTTATTTCAACTACCAGAAAGAAAACGCTTTCTAGTTTTACTAACCAAAGGCGGGTAATTAGTTTTGAGTTTGATTCCTTCTTTCCTATTTCTCCCGAATCTGGTTCCACTTGAATCATATAGCGGACTAATGCTTGAAGGACTAGAATATTTGTAAGCCACGTTAAGCTAATTATTGTTTTATTGGACTTCGAGAGGGCCCAGCTAGATGACCCATTAAAGTTTCAGTTCTGAGCATCTAATATGTTAAGATTTTAATAAAAGCTTTCTTGATATTAGGCTTCAATGTAGGATTAATTAATGTTAATTTTAACTAACATTGCTATGTTCTGCATGCAGCTTGAGAAAACCTGTTATTCATGAGTTCTGGAAGCACTGTGGCATTTAAAGTTTCCTGTAAGTCGGGAAACTCTCACACCTGCAACTGCTCCTGCTGCATCTCCACTTGCCTCCTCTCTCGATTTCTGGTTGTTTATGTGAATTTCCACCTCTTCAAAGCCATTGTGAGGAGCCCATCATCCTCAGTTCTCCCAGGAATTCTCCCTTAGGCTCTTTATTTCAGCCCCACCAATATTTTTGTTCTTTAAGCAATCTCAAACTTTAAAAGATGGTCTCCTCTGAAATCTCAGCTCTGACCACGGCTTTCGCTTCCAAAACCGCTGTCAGACAAATCATTCTCCCAATGGGCCCGCCAGATGTGGTGGGGTCTGATAATCTCGAATTTGACTTCTCTGATGTCTTTGGCACTACTCCTGTTCAGTCTCTAACTTCTCCCACTGCACCTGAATTGGCTGAGGAGGTGTATGATGACCCTGTTGTCATTTTTAAGCGGTCCCACTCACTAGTGGGCCCCTCAGCCCTGGTCGTTAGCCAGTCTCCCCGTTTTAGCTTGCTCAATTTGCGTGACACCAATAACTCGGTTGACGTCCTGGAATCTCTCTCTGAAGAAGGTGCACGAGAGCAAGAAAAGGTTGAGGCTTGTGAGAAGAGTGAAGAAGGAGTGGGCCTTGATGATTTTGAAATTCTAAAATTGGTGGGGCAAGGTGCTTTCGGAAAGGTTTTTCAGGTCAAAAAGAAAGGTACTAATGAGATATATGCCATGAAGGTTATGAGGAAGGACAAGATTTTAGAAAAAAACCATGTCGAGTATATGAAAGCCGAGAGGGATATTCTTACAAAAGTTGACCATCCCTTCGTAGTCCAGCTGAGATATTCTTTTCAGGTACTTGTGTTCGAACATACTGTACTTTGTTCATCACGGTCTATCGTGGTGCGCTGTGTAAAATGTACTCATTGTCATTGTACACCTGTCTTTTGTTATGCAGACGAAATACCGCCTTTATCTAGTGCTGGATTTCATTAATGGCGGACATCTGTTTTTCCAACTCTATCATCAAGGTCTATTCAGGTTAGCATTTAAAATGGCATAATTTTGTTACAAGGATTCATTAAATTTGTGGGTATGGGATTGAACAAACTATTTTTTCTAAACAGGGAGGATCTTGCACGTGTATATGCAGCTGAAATAGTGTCAGCTGTATCCCATCTTCATGCAAATGGCATTATGCACAGAGATCTGAAACCAGAGAATATTCTTTTGGATGTTGATGGCCATGTAAGTGAAGTCTGTTGTCTATATTATGCCATTCACTATGCCACATTATGCTGCTATCTACTGTAACAAGACCTTCAAAAATTAAGCTCTAATTTGGTCAGGAATAGTAGATAGCATGTCCTTAAACCAAAATATAAATCAATAAACAAATATAATTAAATCTATAACTAAATTGTGGTTATATTGACTTGCAAATCTGATAATATAATTTTCTTCCCATTTAACCTGGTTTACGATTCCATTTTTGCCTATTGTTTATCCAGGCGATGCTGACAGATTTTGGGTTAGCAAAGGAGTTTGATGAGAATACCAGAACAAATTCCATGTGTGGAACAGTGGAGTATATGGCTCCTGAAATAATTCAGGGAAGGGGCCATGATAAGGCTGCTGATTGGTGGAGTGTGGGCATCCTTCTCTTTGAAATGCTTACCGGCAAGGTGAGTTATTTCTTTCTTTCTTGTTTTGTGAGATTTTAGTACCAGATAGAGTTGTTTTGGCAAATGGTATGTAACCTACAATAATCTCAACAGCCGCAAGGCCCCAACACCCTCCTCACCCCCAACCCTCCCTTCCCCTCCCCTCTCCCTCCTGGCAGCATGACAGTACAGAGGGAAAACATTTGTTTGTTTTGTATTATTATTGCTTTGGTCACGATTCATGAATGGCACTCCACCTTTGACAGCATGGTTGTGCATAGAAAGAAAGTCTTTTTTTTTTTGTTGGTAAATGGCCTATTTTCACTTTTATTAGAGTGTTGTATGGAAGTGCATATAGTGGGTTGTCCTGATTACCCTATGACTATGGTAACTTTTCCACTATATGGTTATGTAAATATACGCTAACAATTTTTTCTGTCACACTCTTTCAGCCACCATTTTTAGGCGGCAATAGAGATAAAATTCAGCAGAAAATCATAAAAGACAAGATTAAACTCCCTGCTTACCTCTCCAGTGAAGCTCATTCACTCTTGAAAGGAGTAAGTTCATCCCTGATTGTCATCTTTGGTCTTATTTTTGGCTAACAACACCTGGTATAGCACCTGTTGTTTTTTTCATATAAAACCCAATATTTACTAAAGTTCAGCCAACCACCACCAGTATTATTTTGTCTTCTTGACAGTTGATTGTGTAATGTTCAATCAAACATAACATTTGGGTCACAAAGTTGTAAAATTTATGGGAGGTAAAATATTGGAATTAGTCTCAAATCAGGCTTGTTGCTCTTAACTCAAATTGTGTTTCTGTGTCTTATTTCTTTTTTACTGTAAATAAATTTAACTCAAATTGTATTTCTGTGTCTTATTTCTTTTTTTACTGTAAATAAATTTTACTCAAATTGTGTTTCTGTGTCTTATTTACAGTTACTGAACAAGGAGGCAAACAAGCGCCTTGGAAGCGGACCTGGGGGAAGCAATGAAATAAAGAACCACAAGTGGTTCAAACCAATCAACTGGAAGAAATTGGAGAGCCGCCAGATTCAGCCCAGCTTCCGCCCGAATGTGGCAGGAAAGTTGTGCGTGGCAAACTTTGATGAGAAGTGGACAAGTATGCCTTTACTTGACTCTCCAGTCGCTAGCCCTGGTGCTGGAAGCGATTTTCTGGGTTTCAGTTATGTCAGGCCTTCTCAGTTTGTCAAGGAGCCTAGTCCACTTGCATGAATGTCCTAAATCCTTTTATTGCCAAACTAGGCAACCTAAATTGTTATAATTAAGGCGTCTCTTTTTTGTTTTATTTATTCTCATGTTCTGAGTGTTGAGAGTGGAAGCTTAATATTATGTAAGATCCTATTAGGGTTTTTAATTGTTTCTATGTTGGGAAAAACCCATTAGTAGTTCCTTTTTTTTATAATTTAGTCCATGTGTTCTATTTGGGATGATTAATGCAGGTTTGCATCATTTGTAACTTATTACATTGCGTATTAATGTTGCTTTGCACGTTACCAGGTGTATTTTATGCGCAATAAAATGTTATCGCTGAATGCACAGTTGTTTTAATTGTTTCTCTATTTTCTCTTTGTGAATTTGTAAGAAACATGAAAATTTTGAAGCTAAAGCAAATTCGGGAAAGATTTAGAGATATGCCAGTAACTTAGTTTGTTAATTAGAATAATTATCCAAAAGATGTAAGGAGCTTTGATAATGCACCTATTCAATTATTTGAACATTGATCCTCGATTTAGAAAAAAATAGGACAATAGTTAACAGCACACATTCCAGCATTTGTAAGGATTTATAACAATAATTTGCTGATACGGCAGGCCCAAGGACAAGTAAACGAAAGTTTATAGGACAATAATTTGCTAAGCTCTCAGTTGGGTTAGAGCAGTAACGTTGTGAGAAATTTTCAAAAGTGCCCCTCCAAAAAAAAATTGACTGGGACACCCCGAAAATAAATTCAAGTTGCAGATTTTATCAAAAAGCAAGTTAGCGAGAACCCAATGGAAACTGGAAAGTATTATACTAAAATTTTGCACAACTAATCTCAGCATCCATACTGTTGTAGGAGCAGATAAAACTAACCGTAATGAGTAGAAAATAATAAGAAACACAATAACGAGAATTCCCTCCACAGTTTAGTATACAAAAATCAAAATTTCAACAAAAAGTTTCAAGTAGGGAGAGGTATTAACACAATCTGTATCAAATCTATTGAAAGCCTCAGAAAAATTGATGTTTTGTTCTCACGTTTGAGATCAAACAATGTAGGCATAATCTTTTTTAATCATCATAGAGCTTTCAAAACATCACTAACGATGGAAAGAAAAACAACATCTACCAACCTCAAATCAAACTCAAGTATTATGAGATGGAAACTCAACAAATTAGAGAGGGATTAGAGAGGAAACTTTTAAGTTTTAAGTCTTAACCTATGAATCGCAAGTGTTAGGAGGACGGCGCGGTTTCTCTGAGGCTTGAGGCAGTGATGATGTATATATGAGGTGAGAAGTAAGGGTTAGGGATAGGTTTGATGGGCTTTAATTAGGCCCATAATAGCCTAATTTGAGGCCACATTCTTAGACAAGTCTGTATGCCCGGTTAAACAATTTAAAACCACAATTGCATTTGCATCTCGAATCCGCATCCTCTGGACTGCGGTTTGGGTGGTCTTCGGGGGTCTTCCTTAAATCAGAGCCGTCTGATTTAATCTCAACGGCTATAAGGGAGCCCCGTGAATAGTACCAGATTGATAGGCCCGAAAAAATTCAACCGTTCTGATCAAATCGGACGGCTCGGATCAAAGAAGACCACTGAACTTCTTCTAAAGAAGTCCAGAGGATTCGGTTCCTTTGCATCTCTACTTCTCTAGATTTTCTTTGTTTATTTAAAACAAAAAAACTTTTGGGGAATTTTTTTTTTAATAATAAACATACAAAAGGGCGTTGCTCCTCTGACTTTGGTCTCACCGTGTCGTCGACTGTTGCTCTTCATCTGCGCTATGCTTGACCGTGGTCCAGCAACTGTTCCTAATAGTGTAGTGAGTGTTGCTGCCATCATTGTGCTCATGGCTACCCAAGCAGTCTGTAAAGAATGTATGATTTGAAACTGCACTGTGCCCTCTATCTCTTTGTTCTTCCTGGGCTAAAGCTTTACGGTGTGTTTGAATTGTTGATGGATAAGAAATTTGAATAAGGAATGCCTTATTCGGTTATCCCTTATTCCTTATTATGTAAATTTTATATTATATGCTGTGTGCTGGCATTGACCAAATTCGACTGATCTCTTCATGGTTAATTAAATCCTTAATTAAGGATGTTATTAGCAAATTAAGAGGGTTTTGACGTATTGGATATGGCAAATTATAGTAACCAAGTTAGGCGCAGTATTGGAATTGAGACAGAAGATCACCTTTGGTGTTCTAATACTTTCTTGAGCTGAGGTAAAGTTAATATTTGTTTTAGGCACATCTTCTATATTTGGTTATTTATCGATATTTTTTATCTTTGTGTTTTATTGGTCATTTAAACAGAATCCAGAGTGCTTGCTCTCCATCAGAAACAATTGAGGAACTTATTGCTACGAACTCTAATACCTTGCTCGAATTTAAAATGAAGAAAGCTGTAAATTGATTTGCAGCTTTGTATTTCAGGGTGGCTGAAAATGGTGCCCATTGCAGCACACATTTCAACGGCAAGCCTGTACATTCTTCACATAATTGTTTTTGTACACGCTTGTCGTTTTAGAACAAAGTGATTTCAGAGCTACTACCGGTGTAAATGGCTTTGTTCTGACCCCTTCTAAGATAGTATTTCTCAGTTTCTATATCGCTTTTTTTTTTTGGTCAAAATCTGTTACTTATCTGAGAGGGCTATTATTATATGAGACATTTCTTTCAGTTTTTTATTCAGGATATGTTACATGTTACTTGACGCATCTGGGTATCCATACATCTCTACTCCTCATAAATGTACGGATCCAAGAGAGGTGTAGATCTAGCGTGTAAATAATTATTTGTGCCGTTTGATCGATTTGATATATAGTTGGATATCAATCATTAGACGAAGCAACAATATATTTTGTTTTTTCGTCTAATAAGGAAACAAATTAAGCAACATATCTATCTGTATCGTTGGTGGATTGAACAACATATTTTTATTGACAAATATTATTTTATTTTTTATTTGCCCACATATGAGGTCATCTTTTGCTAAGGTATCCATAATTTAATGCAATTTTTGTTCTTTCGTAACGTCCGAAAAGATGTCAACTATTTTTTTCTGTAAATATATTTCAGCCTTCTAACTAATTTACATATTATGTATTCTTAATTTCTTATCCTAATAAGTATTTTTTAATTTTCCTGCAATGTATTTAAATTATGACTGAGAATGAAAATTTTGAAGTATGACGAATTTTTTTTATAATTATTTGATACTCAGTACGACGAGAAGTAGGACGAGGTTTTCTTTTTATTATTATTTGATACTCAGTACGACGAGAAGCAGGACGAGGTTTTTTTTTTTTTGTTATTCAAGGGTGAGATTTTAGAGCAATCAAAAAGTCTCAAAGTAAATTCATGTGAAAATTTTGTTTTTGTTTTGAAGACACTTACGATGAGAAGGGAAATTGAGTTTTTCCTCGAGAAGTCACTTGCGCGAGTATATTTCATATATCAATTATCTAGGAAAAGTGAAGCAGCTGAGAATGGAAAATTTACAGGAAAAATCCCACATCCACCACAAATATCACATTCCCTTCCTAATCCGAGAAAGTACCTCTACTTCACCTCATCATTCTCTCCGTCATGATTAAAGTTTTTTTAGTGCAGATTAATATAAACTAGAAAAGATGCCCTCAATGTGCGGGCAAATAAAAAAATAAAATATGGATATTATTTTTGTTTCATATAAAACTTTACATATTAGAGAATAAAGATACGATAGAATCAATAATTTAGTCTTTCCTTTTAAATAAATAGCTAATTTGGTAGAAACTTAATTTTTTCTATAAAAAGTCTGACCATAATCTAGATCACTGATCAAATCAAATTACACAAATCAATGGTCCATAATTGATATAAGAATTGCTTAACACCCTTTTATATGACATGTTTATTCCTTTTATATGAATTGTTTACGCCCTTCGTATGCGTGCATTTATAAGTAAGTAGAGATTTATATTTTGTCTTAACTTTTGGTAAGGTCTAATTGCAAGCTTAAATTTCTTATTTTGGATAAAACAAAATTACACAGCTCTAGATTGAAGTGTAATAATTTTCATTTGCTTTTCCATTGAATTTGATTAGCCAAGGAATACAACAATGAATATCCTTACGAAATCGATTAAAGTAAATTTTTGTTTATCATATTTATTACATTTCAGGTATTGTTTATGAATATTCATGACAAATTAGGAAGTTAGAGTTAACGCACATTTAAAACTAATTAATATATTTTTGTAAATGTCATCTCTATGCCATAAGTCTTCCAAACTAGAGTCTAGTCATGAAAGAATATTGGAAGCACACCAAATACAAATTCACCAACATAAGGATTAGAAGTATTTCATTGAATGGAAGCGTATCGATTTTTTGTAAAGGCTAAGGAAACATCGGATACGCGTGTATATTTGTAAGATGTGGTTACAAACATAAATATAACGTGTATCTTTTTCATAAAAGCTTATCAAAACTAATGGAGAGAATTTTGATAAGATGACTATATGTATAAACAAATATAACATGTGGTTACAAATATAAATGAGAAATGCTAGAGTCCAATATATTGGACGGATGGGGTCCGTCTAATACGATCGTTTTCATATTTTTAAATTTCAAACGATCGATCCGAACCGTTCAATATGTTCTCCATATTGAAAACTTATAAAAAACTAATTTTTACATTTTTTTCAAATTTTTTTACTATTTTTTTGGTATTTTAGAAAATCATTTTTAAATGAGAGTCAAATATAAAGGGAACGAAACATGTATTTCTTAATATGACTATATGTATATATATAAAATATATCGAGAAATAAATAATCAATCAATTTCACATCAAATCAGGACCCACACCTGTCAAGTCCCGCTCATAGTCTTTCTGCCCTTCTGGGCCTAAACCTAAATCACATAATTAATCCTAGTTAATAAAAAAAGGTGCAGTGGCGGAGCCAAGTGAGCCCAATGGGTGCAACTGACCCCATTTATTACATTTATTTATTAATTAGACCTAAAAATATATAATTTGTTTGTTATTTAAGTAAATTATTAAGAAAAATTATTTTTAGACCCCATAAATAAGTTAGAATTACCCTAGTAGTTAAATTTTTGTACTTTAAATATGATTATTAAATTAGTTTAATTTTAATATTAATTTTGAACTTCATATCGAAATTTTCTAGCTCTGCCACTAAAAAGATGCCATAGTAAGGAGTTTGACCTTTACGTAACATTAGTTTGAATTTATTGGACTCTCTACAATGTTTGAAGATAATCAACAGAAAAAACAATGAATACAAACGTTACATCTAATAAAACAAGTTTTAATTAGTCAAGTAGTAATATCCTTTTCTTTCTCAACTTAATAGTAGAAAAAATATGGTTCGGTTTCGGCCAAATACATCGGAGCCTAAAGAGGTTACTTCCAATTAATTTATTAATGAATTCACTCCTTTAAAGTTGCATGCTTTAACCCAAAAGACAAAGTCAACCTTATAAAAATAATTTGTTAACCTAATTCGTTTGTACTAGGTAAACAAGTCAACAAGGTTTGATGGAATAGAAAAATCAACGTCTCTAGATCCCATATTAATATAACCGTTGTGTAACAAGACAAAACAAGTAGATAATTATGAATAAAGAAAAAACACAATATCAATTTCGACAATTATATAAGAAAAAGTTAAACAGATGTACAATAAAGATCATTTTACCGATAACTATAAGGGACAAAGACCATACTTATTTTAAGACACCACTTGATTCACTAGGAGCGATCTCTCCCAGCAGTACAAATTAGAATAAACCAAGAATAATTTAAGAAGACTAATACGGCACTAGAATTTATTGGAGAGAGTTTTGATAAGATGTGGTTACAAATATAACGCAAGCATTAAGAATACTAATGGTTGAATGGTTTGTTGAGAAATATTTTTTTAATTCGACTGCATCTGTGCAAGTATTAATATTTCATTGTTTGAGTTTCAAATTTTGTAAGTGATTAATGAGATTTAATTTAATTTCTTACAATCAACTTAGTTATAGAATTTGTTACGATTGCCGAATTGAATGTTGTCTTCGTTGTAAACATCAGTTTCCTCTAACATATCATGAAAATAAAGTTTGCATGTTATTTAACTTGAATAAAATCCTTGTAGATTAATTGGTATAGTGGAATCAAATATAGCACATATTCCTTTTAAACAATAGGTTCACACATAATGAGGCTTGTAGTCAGGGGCGAAGCTAGGAATTCATACGAGGTGGGTCCACAAATTTTTTTTTTTTGCTCAAAATATATGTACGACATAATGTATAATATAATAATGTGTAATATAGATAGAGTATAACAATAATTTTCAAATAAAAAATTCTAAAATAATATAACATAAAAAATTTATGAAAAATTATATACATCTAAAATAACGACACAATAATAAAAAAATACCAGTATCCAAAATAATAATTCAAGACAATAAAAAATATAATGATTTCTTACGAATTTTTATTTTCTGACAATTTTGCATAATAAATTCATACAAGCATATCCTATTATATTATAAGTTTTATCTTAATTAGTTTCATTGCGGGGAAGAGAGGAGGCTACTCATATAGAACTAATTTGTCCTATACAATTTTTCACGAGTTGTTATGTGATTCAAAACAAACATAATATGTTCACCTGGGTCCTTCAAATTGTTGAGATGGGTCCCTACTTTATTGTGCATTTTTTTTATTTATAAAATTATTATTATTTTATGTAAAAAAAATTTTGAGGTGGGTCCATGGACCCACCAAACTATACGTGGCTTCGCCACTGCTTGTAGTGTATCATTTGGGAAGCCTATACATGAAGCATGTGTGATTATCATAGACTTTGTCTTTGCCATAGGCGCAAAATTCATGTACATTGTACGATACATAACAATGTTATAAGTTACAATTTTTACATGAACGATGCAAGTACTAGATAAATGTAGCAACCAAATGACTATACTATGAAAGAGTCAAAAGTTGGAACATTTAACTCACCAAAAATGTAAAGAATATGACAACTATTAAGAATCGATCAATGTATGTCCAAACATGAAAGCTGAATTATCTCTTAATCGATCACTAGTTAGAACTTTGTTGTTTGTTTCTATTTCAGTATTTATTCTAAAATTAGCAAGTACATATGCAACGAACTCGAGATTGTTACCGATATTTCTTTGCTTAGAGGGCTTCAAATAATTTGTGTATGTTTTGTTTAGAACGTATGGTTCTAGACACTGTTTTTAAATTCCTACCGGCTATCGGAAATTTCCGGTAAAACCGAATTTCGGATCTCAATCCGGTAGGAAATGCCTACTAATACCCGCTGGTCAAATACCGAAAAAATTCGTTCAAAACCTGGAAAAACCAGCTTAACCGGTTGTTTTGTCCTGTGTTTGTCCGCTTTTTTCATTGTAAAATTCCCAAAATTAATTGAGTTGGGTAAGGAATCGAACCCACATGCTCCCCACAGCAGGCAACACCTCAATCCACTGGGCTAGCTAGCCAGCCCTATTTGCATATAAAGCTTGTTAAATATGTATTTATTAGAAACAATATAAGCCGGTACAAACCGGCACAAACCGATAAAATCGATAAAAATCGCATACCGCTGTCTTGGCCAGTTTGATGGCCGGTAGGGATTAAAAACATTGGTTCTAGATGCATCAAATGTAGAATTAACTGGTAGAGGGCTATCATATAGAATCTAGAAGTAATTTGCGAGTTGCCATGGATATGCTACAAAGGAACAAATCAACTAGTATTTTTTTTCTTTTTTCTTTTTTCTTTCTTTTTTTTTCAACGCAACTAGTATCTCGAGTATAAAATAGGATTGCTTTTCAGGAAGTTTCGTATTAAAATCAAACTCTAGTAGGCTAAAAAATTGATGATTTTTTTTTTTTCCAAATAGCCAAATCGACCCAAAAAAGAATTCCTAAAATTACATAATGACAAGCAAAGGGGCACCTCAACATTATGATAGCAGGAGGCGAAATTAGTTTGATCGTCTTGTTCTATCATTTTCATTTTCATCATAGACATGGTAATGAAAATGAAATTTATAATCTAACAGAGTAAATCTCAAAATGAAATTAATTATTTTAAATTTATAAAGATAAGAAAAACAATCTTCGTGTTAGAGAAGAAATTATGCATAATAATTAATGACAGACTAAATTAATCTTTTTCAACATAACATGAATGGAACCTTCACATTGCACCTCTTTATTTCAATCACAGAACGGTACACCCTACCCCACCACCCAAATCAACATATGAATTTATACTACTAGCTAGAAGTACGTGTACTACTCGTAACTTAAAGTTTGCATTAAGTTCCATGCGGTTGTCACTAAATTTTCTTCCACAGCAAATACAGTTAAGTTGTTCATAGGCATTTTTGTTTGCAAATTGTGCACCTTGGATTAATTTAGAGCCAAGAATTAACGCATGACGATGACCTCCAAATGGAACTCCCTTCATGTGTTGAAAGGCAAATGCAACATTCCAATTACAAATGTCAATAATATTTAGAATACATAATGCAATTAAGTATCTTTTCGTGAATTGATCAATGATTAGTGCAAAATAAAAAAATTCATTAATTACAAGTGATTGTTAATTCATCCGATGTAATTTCATCACAATAATCTAATTTAAACCCTTTATATGATCTAGTATATAATTTAAATGTAATTTACTAAAAAAAATATTGTGTTAAGCTGGTTTTAAAATGTGATTTGTGTGGATTAGTGCTTAAGTGATAATCCATGATAAAACAGTGACGAAACAACGGTAACAAAATGGTTACACGGGGATAAAACGGTGATAAATGGTCATGTTGTATGCCTAAAAAAATAGATAATTCAGTTTAATCGGTGATAAAATGGAGCATTTAAAAATATTATAATATACATGAACAATATTCATATATTGTATAAATGAAGCTTATTAGCATCAATTGTGTATTTTAATCTACTCATGATTCATTAGACGTCATTTCATCGCAATAATCTATATTTAAAATCTTTACACGGTTTAGTATATTATTTTGATCATAGTTTTTAAAAATATTTGAGTTATACATGTAAAAATATGCATATAATGTTCAAATGTAGCTTATTTGTAGCTTCAGTGACCATTTTATGCGGTGCTTGCTTCATTCGATGTCATTTAATCACAATACTCAATATTTCAGCAATTTACATCGTCTAGAATATAATTCAAATCTAGCTTCTTCAAAAATATTGCATTATACACAAATAAATATACATATAATGTATAAATGAAATCTATTTGGAGCTTCACTTGAGCAATTTAAGCTATTCCTGATTCATTCGACGTTAATTGATCACAATAATCTATATTTAAGTACTTTATATGGTCTAGAATATAATTCAGAACTTTTTTATTCAAAATATTGCACTACACAAACAGAAATATGCATATGATGTATAGATAATGAAGCTAATTTATAGCTTCAGTCCAGCATTTAAAGTGATTCACGATTAATTAGACATCATTTGAACACAATAATCTATATTTGAGCTCTTTATATGGTCTAGAATATAATCCAGATCTTACTTATTCAAAATATTGTGTTATACACAGAGAAATATTCATATAATTTGCAAATAAAGTTAATTTAAAACATCAGTTGAGTATTTTAAGTTATACTTGATTCATTCAACATTAATTTATCATAAAAATTAATATTTAAGCTCTTAATATGATCTAAAATACAATTCATATCTTAACTATTAAAAATATAGCATTATACATAAAAAAATATATGCCTATAATATGCAAATGAAGCTTATATATGGAGCACATTAAGAAATATGCATATAATGTACAACCGAAGCTTAGTGTTTCGTTTAAAGTGATTCATGATTCATTAGACATCATTCAATCACAATAAGCGATATTTAAGCTCATTATATGGTATATAATATAATTCATACCTTAATTATTCAAAATATTCAAATAGTGTGAAAATAAAGCTTTTTAAAAAAAAACACATGACGCCGTTCGGATCGGGGGGATTAGAGAAACCAGCAAGCGTAATGATACATCACTCAAGGAAGAGTAACACTCGGCACTCAAGAGGAAGAAATCGAGATAAAACTCAGAAATTCGTATTCATTCAATAATCTTTATATTACATCCTCATTTTCAGCTTATATAGCAATCTATTACATTCAAAAGCCAATACACATTAATATATCATCTCAACTACTTTTTCTAATACCAAAACACATTAATAACCTTCTAGAAGACCACTAAAGACAGCACAAAATACAATAACAGATTATTAACTCATTTTGACTAAATAAGACTCAACATAACTCTCAACTATCTAATCAATTGTCTTTGACTATTCTTTGAATAGATGACACAATTCTTTTGTTGATTATGTCTCTGATATGGCATCTTGATCGGTGTCAACACACTTGAGTATTTTAAGCTATACTTGATTCATTCGAAGTCAATTTGTCATAATAATCTATATTTAAGGTCCATATATGGTTTAGAATGAAATTAAGATCATACTTATTAAAATTATTGCATTACACATAATGAAGCTTATTTGGAGCTTTCAGTTGAGCATTTTATGTGATTCTTGATCCATTTGACGTCCATTGATCACAATAGTCTATATTTAAGTTTTTGGTATGGTCCATAATATAATTCAGTTCTTCCTTATTAAAAATATTGCATTAAAATTAAATAGTTAAGGATAACATGCAAAGGATACTTATTTGGAGCTTTAGTTGAGCATTTTATGTGATTCTTGATTCATCCAACGTAATTTCATCACAATAATCTATATTTAAGCCATGTACATAGTCTAGTATATAATTCAGATGTAATTTATTTACTCTAAAATATTACGTTATACATGAAGAAATATTCATATAGTCGTTAATGAAGCATATTTAAAACATTAATTGAGCATTTTAATCTACTCATGATTAATTAGATATCATTTGATCACAATAATTTATATTAAAGCTCTTTATGTGGTCTGTCATATTATTTCGATCATACTTATTCAAAATATTGAGTTATACATATAAAAATATGCATAGAATGTAACTCAGAACTTATTCAGACTGTTGCGTTGCACGTTAAGAAATGAGTATATAATGTGTAACTGAAGCTTATTTGGAGCTTTGGTTCTGCATTTAAAGCGATTCATAATTTATTAGACACCATTCAATCACAACAATCTATATTCATAATTTATAATTATTCAGATCTTACTTATTCAAATATTATGTTATACCTAAAGAAATATTCATATAATATGAAACTAAAATTCAAATGAGTATTTTAAGCTATACTTGAGTCATTCGACGTCATATTATCACAATAATCTATATTTAAGGTCCTTATACGGTCTAGAATGAAATTCAGATTGTACTTATTAAATATATTGCATTATGCATAATAAAAAATGCATATAATGTGTTAATGGAGATTATTTGGAGCTTTAGTACAGCATTTTTATGTGATTCTTGATTTATTTGATGTCAATTGATCACAATGATCCATATATTAAGCTTATTTTATGGTCCAAAATATAATTTAGATCTTACTTATTCAAAATATTGTATTAAACTTAAAGAAATATGCATATAAAGCGCAAAGGAAACTTTTCTGGAGCTTCAGTTCAGCATTTTATGTGATTATTGATTCATCTGAAGTAATTTGATCACAATAATCTATTTTTAAGCCCTATATACGTTCTAGTATATAATTCATATGTAATTTATTAAAAACACAGCGTTATACAACAAGAAATAATCATATAGTGTGTAAATGAAGCATATTTAGAGCATCAATTGAGTATTTTAAGCTATTCATGACTCGTTAGACATCATTTGATCACAATAATCTATCTATATTAAAGCTATTTATATGGTATGGAATATTATTTTGATCATACCAATATTGATTTAGAATATAATTCATATCGAATTTATGTAGTATTCTGTCAAATGAAACGAACCAGTTTAGATGAGACGGACTGTTTCAGATCCGTGTTCAAATGGTCCGTTCTAATAGATACGGTGCACCTGGACAGAATACTGTGAACATCGCACCCTTTCATCAAAACACTGCCTTTGCATCTTCTGAGCGATTTGAACCCTCTATATATACTTTCTCTGTGATAGCAGAGGGTATGTGAGAGGCTTCTTTCAGTTCTAACCAAAGTTTAGACAAGAGAGAGAGAAGATAACGTGTTTCTAGAGGGAACGAGTCAAGGCCGACTAACCCCTGTCAAACACCATCAGTTGGGGTTGCAACATCGGCTTTGTAGCGATTCTCTCACTGCAGAACGTGGAGAAGATCAGAGACTAAGGAGACGCGCTTAGTTTGCGGGTTTCAAGTTCATCCGCTCAACACTCAATTTCAATCAGCGATGGCACGAGGTATTTTACGATTCTGGGTTATTTCCGCATTCTAGAATTGTTGTAGCACTTACAGTTGGTATCAGAGCGGGTTATGCCGCTGGATAGCCTTTATTGAAATAGGATTTCATAACGGTTTATCAGAAATTCTGTTGTAAGTGTTGAGTGGATTGAGTTTTTGTCTGATTTTCTTGATTGTCTGAATTCGTGGAGCATTATCTCAAGATCTGCTTATCCAATTTGAGTGAGGTTTTCGGGATTGGAAAGATCTCTGAGTCTACTTTCCAACGAGAACAACATCTTGAAAATCAAGTGGGTATACAGTGAGATAATCAAGTCGCAACCAGCAGTGGTCAGACAGTCGGGGTTCTGAATTTTCTGACCTTTCAGTATTTCGGGCCAGATTTCTCTCAATTGATAATTCGGTTTTGCATGAAATTTTACTGGGATGTAGATATTTCAGATATCTTTCCATAGAGTGTAAATTTGCAAAATTCCGATAAAGTATGAGTGAGATATGCTGTCTGTAAGATAGGTCATCCTGACAGTTTGTCCTGTTTTGTCTGTGATAGTCTGTCTTTCGAGGGGCATAGCTTTTGATCTGTAAACTTGTTTTTGATGAAACTTGCGTCATAAGAAAGACCTTTGAATATAGTTTCTGTAATGACCAAGAACACAGAAAACAAATAATTATAGAGAAAGTTATTGTCAGTTTACCAGAAAGTGTTCAGGCTGTCAGAAAGTTTCTGGATGGAACTTTGGACGCACCCTTTCGTGTGGGGCGACCCTTTTGGAGTTAGAACGACCGTTCCAACAGAGTTTAGTCCAGAAATGAATTTAAATGAAAATTAAGGTATAATCAGACATATGACGGTTCTCCATTGTTAATTAAAGCTTGTAGATTACATAACTATTATGGAATTCTATAAAATAGTCACGGTTTGTCATAAAAAATAATTTTGTAAAGATGGTTGGCATTTTTGGTTAAGATTGATTAGTCAATGATGATATGCTTGAATATACTATAGTAATAAAGTATTGATGTAGTCCACAGACCATCATACTATCTGATATTCTATTAGTATTAGCGTTACAAGCATTACATTGATTAAACAAACTTGAAGAACTATACATGTGGTATAGTAATACACAAATTGTATTTATAAAGGATATGGCGGTAACTGTGCATATGATAATTATTTAGATATAGATAATTATAGTTAGATGATCTATGAAAGTTTACTAAACCCTAACTGTTATATAATCTAATATTTTAATTAGAGGCTAATTATCAGTGAATTAGGGTTTCAGATGCAAATCAAAACGGACCGTTCTGGGCATAGAACGTACCGTTCCAGATTAAATTTGCATAAAGTTTCTGTTTGCATTACTCAGGCACATTGGAACGAATAGTCTAGTTTTAGAGCGGACTATTCTGAATGAAGTTGCATGAGGATACGTCTGGGTATTGACAGATTCAAACTGGAATGAACCGTCAGGTTCTGGAATGAATTGTCTGGAAAAGTTTGAATAAAGTTTTGTCTGATATTATTGTTAGATTAATTAGACAAATAAATTGATTAAGGATCAATTAATCAAGAAAGTTAGATAACTATGCTAGTTATTGAGCATATACATATATATTAGTTATCTAACTATAATATATTATGTCTAGTTGATTAATATATGTTAATTAGTTGAAGAGTAGCCACATCATCTTCAATTACATTAAGGTATATATATTATATAGTGTATCTATAAATCACATTAGGAAGAAAGGACATAGCTTGTGTCTAGTGATGAATATATATATTAATATATTAAGGAGTAGCCGCATCATCCTTAGTTGGATTAAAGTTATGTATATATAAAGTTTATAAAATCGCATTTGGATTAAACAGACACAAGATTGTAATAGATTAAGTTAACGAAGTTAGTATCGTCCCACAGGACTATTGACATAGTTAACTTAATATATTAGGATATAATAGTTAAATTATGAATACTTAATTTGCCCACAGGGATTAAGGATAGGAATATAATTAACTAGTTATATCATAAAGTATGAAGAATCAAATCATAGTATTTAGACTGGGTGAGAAATTGATTCATATAGTTGTAATGTTTAATTACATAAAGAGTTATAGCATGATATTTAGCCCACAGGTAATATTATGCAAGAATTGACTCATAAAGATACATCACTTAGTTTGCATTGGTAAATTAAAGTATAAAGTTAAGTCTCGATATAAAGATAAGCATGTATCGGTTCTACTTTCATAAGGATAGCAGATTCCCTTTAGAAATGATAAGTGTCAAAGTTCCTGGGTTGAGGATAATAGTTATAAGGTCTAGAAGGATACTGTTCTCCTTCGTTTAAGTTGTAAGGATATTAAATTTATCAACCAGTAGGATCCACTTTTGAGGTTGAACTTATGAACGTAAGTTATAATGAATAGTGGGAGCAGTTTAACTGCTTATGTTTCATTTTTATAAAGAATAAGTTCTTTCAATGTAAAGTGATTTGGTTGATGTGCATATTAATGTAAAGTTCTTACATAAGATATTAGATGAGTAGTTGGCCTCTTAGGTTAAGGCTAATGTAATAATACTCATCATAAAAGTTTATCTTTTAGGCTTATTACCATTATAGGTGCGAGAGCACATAATGAGGAATATAGTTGTTCAACAAAAGAGTCTACATCATATTTCTGAGTCATTACTTGTATATTTTATTTTGAATACTTGTCCAGTTTAATATAGTCTTATCAAGATTTCCTATAATATAACACATATAAAGATAAATGACCAGTTTGGTGTTTTTGACCATATGTGTTTAATAGGAGAATAGACATATTATGGACAAAGTTGAGTGTTCATATGGTTGAGATATGATTAACAAGTAAGAAAATGACTAGTTGGCATCAAGCTCATAGCTTGCATTCATCTCTTTAATTGATGATTACTCACAATATATGTATCTCTACATGCTTATAAGGTTTTAAGGTGGAAATAGAGAAACAATACAGTAAGCAAATAAAGATTGTGAGATCAGAAAATGGTAAAGAGATTAGAAATATGAAATATGACTAGGATATGAATCTAGAAATATTAAGTTCTAGAGAATGTTCAGATTAGTGGGAGTGATCAGTTTTAGGTCGTACAAAAACTCCCTCTAATTCATAATTGGATATGTTATTAAGGATCAACAAATATTGATAATCCAATTATTGACATTCGTTAACCGACATATAATACAATAATAGATCAAGTTGAATATTTAATATTCAATATCAAGGTGATCTAATAAAGAATTAGGTCGGTTGTCCTAGTAATATTATGTAGTTTATCTACGAGACTCTTATAAAAGTATTATTGTTGAATAAAATTCTGATATTTTCCAAGATAATGAATTGCAGTGTGTCCATATTATAGTATAATGCCAAGTAAAATCGGTAAGAGTCAATGTTGTGCAATGAAGTCTGAAATTTGGTTAAGTTACTTATGGTTTTAACCTATTGGTTGTAACGGATTTCTTAAAACCAAAAGGGATTCATAAGTTAACATAAAGTAATACGAAGTTAGACTTGTCACCAGTGGTTCATTGAAAAGAAGTAGTGAATTACACGAAGATTTTCTCTCATGTATTAAAGAAAGATTCACTTCATATGATTATGGCATTAATAACTCATTCTGGTTTCGAGTTACATCAGATGGATATAAATATTGCAATTGTTAATGGTGATCTAAGGAGATGGTTATATTAAATAATCATAAAATTTCTTCTTTTGAGGTAATAAGTATTTAGTTAGCAAGTTAAAGTATTCTATATAAGAATTAAAACAAGTATTTCACTAATGGTATTAATAGTTTCATAAGGTTATTTCTTCATACGGTTTGAAGAAATATAAGATGAACTGGTGCATATATCAGAAGATTAGTGGGAGTTAATTTTATTTACTTGTTTTATATATAGAGAATGTTATACTTGTAACTAATGATAAAAGATAGTTATATAGGGTGAAATAATTTCTTTCTAAAATATTGATATGAAGGATATGGCTGAAGTTTTGTTTGTGATAGGCATAAAGGCCCATGTAGATAGGAATCAAGATATTCTTGATTTATCTCAACAAGCATATATCAATAAGGTATTAGAAAGATTCCGGAAGGAAATGTATTCACCGCGTCCAGTACCTGTTAATATAGGTGGTAGATTCATTGTGAATCAGTATCCTCAGTATAACTTAGAAAGAGAACAAATAGTAAATACTTCAAGTATTTAGGCAATTTGAAAGCATAAAGTATGATCAGGTTTGTGCACAAAGAACTGACATAGCTTTTGCCATTTGAATATTTGGACTGATATCATAATAATTAGGGGATAGACCACAGTTAAATTGCTAAGAAAGTAATGATATATCTTTAAGGTACTTAAGATAGTGTGCTTATGTCTCAACAGACTGATAAGTTGAAGTTATTTTGGTACACAAACTGGTTGTGTCGATTCTAGTAAATCGAATTAAGGATACATGTTAACCAGTGAAATTGTGTCATAAAGAAATGTCTAACTGACATTGTTCGTTAGTTCAACATAAAGTATAGTTTGTTGTGTGTTTTGAGATTACCCTCGATGGTGTTTGAAGAGTTTTATTGTGAGACTTAGAGTCGTGGATTTTATATCTAAGTCATTAAGGATTCTGTATGATAATTCTGTTGCAGTCTTTCTAGTTAAGAATAATAAAGGTAAAGGTCGAGGTATTGACATTAAGTACTTGACTTTGAAAGAGCGCATTAAGTAGAATTAAGTGGTCATTAAATGTGTTCATACAGAATAGAAGCTGACCGATTCTTTGAATAAATACTGCAGCTAAAGGAATTCAAAGATCATGTAGCGGGTATATATAGGAATTGATCCTATAGTTAATATTAATCGTACGATTGTCTATTAACTCTTCATAAAAGTATAGATGTTTTCTCGTGTTGATTGTGCGCACATATATAGAATATATTTGATCATAAGGTTGAGAATTACATCATAAAGATTGACTTGGAATAGACGTTGGGTTTATTCATAAAGGAATTCAAAATCGCATAAAAGGTTGGATTATTAGTTGTGTAGCATATTGTAATTGTAGAAAGTAATATTCGCATTTACTAGTAGTTTAAAACGCTAGTAACGATAAGATGACTTACTGCTACAGTTCATGTGTTACATTTCTAATGTTTAACATAAAGAAAACAGAAGGTATTTATATGCAAAGGATGCAAGTTCAAGTGGGAGAATGTAGTATTCTGTCAAATGAAACGAACCAGTTTAGATGAGACGGACTGTTTCAGATCCGTGTTCAAATGGTCCGTTCTAATAGATACGGTGCACCTGGACAGAATGCTGTGAACATCGCACCCTTTCATCAAAACACTGCCTTTGCATCTTCTGAGCGATTTGAACCCTCTATATATACTTTCTCTGTGATGGCAGAGGGTATGTGAGAGGCTTCTTTCAGTTCTAACCAAAGTTTAGACAAGAGAGAGAGAAGATAACGTGTTTCTAGAGGGAACGAGTCAAGGCCGACTAACCCCTGTCAAACACCATCAGTTGGGGTTGCAACATCGGCTTTGTAGCGATTCTCTCACTGCAGAACGTGGAGAAGATCAGAGACTAAGGAGACGCGCTTAGTTTGCGGGTTTCAAGTTCATCCGCTCAACACTCAATTTCAATCAGCGATGGCACGAGGTATTTTACGATTCTGGGTTATTTCCGCATTCTAGAATTGTTGTAGCACTTACAATTTAGTCAAAATATTGTGTTATAAAAGAAGAAATATTCCTATAATGCACAAATGAAACTTATTTGGATCATTAATTGAGTATTTTAAGCAATTCAATATTCATCTGACGTCATTTGATAATATAATATGCAGTTTATCTCTTTATATTGCATTATACATCATGTGCAAATAAAGCTTATTCGCAACTTCAGTTGAGCATTTTAAGCAATACTTGATTCATTCAACGTCATTTTATCATAATAATCTATGTTTAAGCACTTTATATGGTCTAGAATGTAATTCAGAACTTACTTATTCAAAATATTGCGTTGTACATTAAGAAATAAGCATAAAATGTGCAACTGAAGCTTATTTGGATCTCCAGTTCTGCATTTAAAGCGATTCTTAATTCATTAGACATCACACAATCACAATAATCTATATTTGAGCTCTTATATGGTCTATAATATAATTCAGATCTTAGTTATTCAAAATATTGTGTTATACATAACGAAATATTAATATAATTCAAAATAAAGCTTTTTCAAAAATTCAAATGAGTATTTTAAGCTGTACTAGATTCATTATTAGATGTCAATTTATCACAATAATCTATATTTAAGGTCCTTAAATGGTCTCGAATGAAATTCAGAAAGTACTTATTAAAGATATTCATTATGCATAAAGAAAAATGCATATAATGTGCCAATGAAGATTATTTGGACTGAGCATTTTATGTGATTCTTGATTCATTTTATGTCAATTGATCACAATAATCTATATTTAAGCTTTTTTGGTATGGTCCCAAATATAATTTAGATCTTACTTATTCAAAATATTGCATTAAATGTAAAGAAACATGCATATAAAGCGCAAGAAAACTTTTCTGGAGCTTCAGTTGAGCATTTTGTGCGATTCATGATTCATCTGAAGTAACTTCATCACAATAATCTATATTTAAGCCATTTATATGGTCTAGTAAAAAAAAATCAGATTTCATTTACTCAAAGTAATACATGAAGAAATATTCATAGTGTGCTATTCATGATTTATTAGACGTCATTTGATCACAATAATCTATATTAAACCTCTTTACAGGTCTGGAATATTTTTTTTTTATCATACTTATTTCAAAATATCGAGTTATTCATATAAAAATATGCATATAATGTTCAAATGGAGCTTATTTGTAGATTCAGTTGGCCATTTTATGTGGTTCTTGGTTCATCCAATGTCATTTAATCGCAAGAATCAATGTTTAAGCAATTTACATAGTTTAGAATATAATTCAAATCTAAATTATTCAAAATATTGCATTATCCACTAATAAATATGCATATAATGTGTAAATGAGGTTTATTTGGAGCTTCATTTGAGCCATTCAAGTTATTCTTGATTCATTTGATGTCAATTGACTACAATAATCTATATTTAAGTACTTCATGTGGTCTAGAAAAATAATTCAGAACATTCTGATTTAAAATACTGCATTACACAAAAAGAAATATACATATAATGTACAGATGAAGCTAAATTGGAGCTTCAGGTCCCGCATTTAAGGCGATTCAAAACTAACTAGACGTCATTTGGTCTATATTTGAACTATTTATACGGTCTAGAAATTCAGATATTATTTATTCAAAATATTTAGTGTAAACGCAATGGAATTTCATATAATGTGCAAATAAAGCTGATTTTAAGCTATACTTGGATTGATTCGACGTCAGTTGAGTATTTTATGCGATTCAAGATTCAGTAGGTGTCATTTCGTCACAATAATCTATAGTTAATGTCTTTATAAGGTCTATAAAATAATTTTGATCATATACATATTCAAAAATATTGCATTATACATCAATATGCATTAATGTGCAACTGAAGCTTATTTGCAGCTAAGGTTGAGCATTTTAAGCAATACTTGATGCATTCAACGTCATTTGATTACAATAATCTATGTTTAAGCACTTTATATGGTTTGGAATGTAATTCAGAACTTATTAAAAATATTGCGAAGTTGCACATTAAGAAATAAGCATATAATGTGCAACTCAAGCATATTTGGAGCGTCAGTTGTACATTTAAAGTGATTCATGATTCATTAATGTCTCATTCAATCACAATAATCTATGTTTGAGCTCTTTATATGGTCTATAATATAATATATGTCTTGTTTATTCAAAATATTGTGTTGTATGTAAAGGAATACTCATATAATGTGAAAAAAAAGCTTATTTATAAAATCATTGAGTATTTTAAACTTGATTCATTCAACGCCAATTTATCACAATAATATATATTTAAGGTGATTATATGGTTGAGAATAAAATTAAGATTGTACTTATTAAAAATATTGCATTATACATAAAGAAATATGCATTATTTGGAGCTTCATTTGAGCCATTTTATGCGGTTCTTGATTCATTTGACGTCAATCGATCACAATAATCTATATTTATGGTTTTTTTAATGGTCCAGAATATAATTTAGATCTTACTTATTCAAAATATTCCATTAAACTTACAGAAATGTGCATATAACGCACAAAGAAAACATATCTGGAGTTTCAGTTGAATATTTTATGTGATTCTCGATTCATCTGAAGTAATTTCATCACAATAATCTATATTTAAGCAATTTATATGGTCTACTATAAAATTCAGATGTCTTCTTTTTTAGATAACTTGACAGCGGCTGTCAAATTCAGATGTCATTTACTCAAAAAATTGCTTTATACCTGAAGAAATATTCATATAGTGCGTAAATGAAGTTTATTTAGAGAATCAATTGAGTGTTTCAAGTTATTCATGATTCACCTGATCACAATAATCTATTTAACCTCTTTACATGGTCTGGAATATTTTTTTGTACCAAACTTATTCAAAATGAGGAGGGTTCTAATACCAACAATTTGAACGCCCGCAAATGCCCCAAAATTCACTTTTTGATTACTTTTTCAATATATAAAATTCAAACTCTGAATCCAAACCGTTGATCTTATTCGATATAACGAGAGATGCATTTTCATATAAGTTTTATAAATTTTGAAGTTTATTTGATACTTGATCAAGAGATTGAATATTGAATGAACCTAGTTAAATATGATAGATTAATTCTAATATGTTCATATTTTAGCCTCTTGATCAATTATCAAATAATTTTCAAAATTTATAAAACTTATATGAAAACGCATCGCTTGTTATATCGAATAAGATCAAAGGTTTGGATTCAAAATTTGAATTTTATATTTTGAAAAAGTAACCAAAATATGAGTTTGGAGGCATTTGGGGGCATTCAAATTGACACCGATCAGGATGCCATGTCATCCGCAGAATCAGCAAAAGATCTAGGTCATCCATTCAAATAACAGTCAAGGCTATTAATTAGTTAGTTGGGAGTTATTTTGAGTTTTAATTAGTCAAAATTAAGTTAATAATCTGTTATGATATTTTGTGCTATCTTTGTGGTCATCTAGGAGGTAATTTAATATGTTTTGGAATTAGAAAATGTAGTTGAGATGATGTATTAATGGGCAGTGGCTGTTAAATGTAATAGATTGCTATATAAGCTGAAAATCAGAATGTAATAGAAGATTATTGAATTATTACGAATTAAATCTATCGAGTTGAGTTTATCTCCTCTTTTATTCACTTGTTGGGTTGAGTTCTTACTCCTCTTCAAGTGAATGTATTGTTATGCTTGCTGGTTTCTCTAAGTCCCCCGATCCGAACGGCGTCACAAATTGCGGGCACAAGAACCGTCCTCATTCAAAATATCGAGTTATTCATATAAAAATATGCATATAATGTTCAAATGGAGCTTATTTGTAGCTTCAGTTGACCAATTTTTATGCAATTATTGGTTCCTCCGACGCCATTTAATATTTAAGCCATTCTAGAATATAATTCAAATCTGAATTATTTAAAACATTGCAATATCCACTAATAAATATGTATATAATGTGTAAATGAGGTTTATTTGGAGCTTCATTTGAGCCATTCAAGGTATTCTTGTCTCATTCAATGTCAACTGACCACAATAATTTATATTTAAGTACTTCATGTGGTCTAGAAATATAATTCAGAACTTTCTGATTCAACATATTGCGTCACAGAACAAGAAATATGCATATAATGTACGGATGAAGCTAAATTAGAGCTTCAGGCCAACTTTTAAGGCGGTTCACAACTAACTCTACATTATTTGGTCATAATAATCTATATTTGAGCTTTTTCTACGGTCTATAATATAATGCAGATACTATTTATTCAAAATATTTAGTGTATACACAAGGAAATATTCATATTATGTGCAAATAAATCTTATTTGAAGCATAAGTTGAGTATGTAAGCTATACTTGATTGATTCGACGCTAATTTATTGCTGTAATCTATATTTGAGCTCTTTATATGATCTAAGATACAGTTCATTAACTGTTATTGCATTATACATATAGAAATTAGCCTATAATATGCATATAAAGATTATATGGAGTTTCAATTGAGTATTTTAAGCGATTCTTGATTCATTCGACGTCAATTGATAATAATATTTAAGAGACTATATGATTTAGAATACAATTCAGATCGAATTTAGTCAAAATATTGCGATATATAAGAAGAAATATTCATATAATGCACAAATGCAGCTTATTTGGATCATTAGTTGAGTATTTTAAGCGATTCAAGATTCGTTATATGTCATTTGATCACAACAATCCGTAGTTAATCTTTTTATATGGTCTAGAAAATAATTTTGATTATACATATTCAAAATGTTGCATTATACATTAAATAATATGCATATAATGTGTAACTGAAGCTTATTTGCAGCTAAGGTTGAGAATTTTAAGCAATACTTGATTATGTAACATCTTTTGATCATAATAATCTATGTTTAAGCACTTTATATGGTATGGACTGTAATTCATAACTTACTTATTCAAAAAATAAGCATATAATGTGCAACTGAAGCATATTTGGAGCGTCAGTTGTACATTTGAAGTGATTCATAATTCATTAGACATCATTCAATCATATAATCTATGTCTGAGCTATTTATATGGTCTGTAATATAATGTATGTCTTATTTATTAAAAATATTGTGTCGTACGTAAAGAAATACTCATATAATGTGAGAAAAAGCTTATTTATAAAATTATTGAGTATTTTAAACTTACTTGATTCATTCAACGCTAATTTGCCAATTTATCACAATAATCTATATTTAAAGTGATTATATGGTTGAGAATAAAATTAAGATTGTACTTATTAAAAATATTGCATTATACATAAAGAAATATGCATTATTTGGAGCTTCATTTGAGCCATTTTATGCGGTTCTTGATTCATTTGACGTCAATTGATCACAATAATCTATATTTAAGGTTTTTGTATGCTCCAATACATTATTTAGATCTTACTTATTCAAAATATTCTCATTAAACTTAAAATATGCATATAACGTGCAAAGGAAACTTATCAGGAGCTTCAGTTGAGCATTTTATGCGATTCTTGATTCATCTGAAGTAATTTCATCACATTAATCTATATTTATACCATTTATTTGGTTTAGTATAAAATTCAAGTGTCATTTACTCAAAATATTGCTTTATACGTGAAGAAATATTCATATAGATTATTTAGAGATCAATTGGGTAGTTTAAGCTATTCATGATTTATTAGACGTCATTTGATGACAGTAATCTACATTAAACCTCTTTATATGGTCTGGAATATTTTTTAATCATACTTATTCAAAATATCGAGTAATTCATATAAAACTATGCATATAATGTTCAAATGGAGCTGATTTGTAGCTTCAGTTGACCATTTTATGTGGTTCTTGGTTCATTCGACGTCATTTAATCGCAAGAATCAATATTTAAGCAATTTACAAGGTTTAGAATATAATTCAAATCTAAATTATTCAATTATTGCATTACCAATAATAAATATGCATATAATGTATGAATGAGGATTATTTGGAGGTTCATTTGAGCCATTCAAGGTATTCTAGATTCATTCGACGTCAATTGACCACAATAATCTATATTTAAGTGCTTCATATGGTCTAGACATATAATTCATTACTTTTATTCAAAATATTGTGTTACACAACAAAAAACATGCATATAAAGTACAGATGAAACTAAATTGGAGCTTCGGTCTTGCATTTAAGGCGATTAACAACTATCTAGACATCATTGGTTCATAATAATCTATATCTGAGCTATTTATAGAGTTTATATAAATCAGATATTATTTATTCAAAATATTTAGTATATACACAAAGAAATATTCATATAATGTGCAAATAAAGCTTATTTAAAGCATCACCTGAGTATTTTAAGCTATATTTGATTAATTTGACGTCAATTTATTCCTGTAATCTATATTTCAGCTCTTTATATGATCTAAAATACACTTCATATCTTAACTATTAAAAATATTGCATTATACATAAAGAAATTAGCCTATAATATGCAAATAAAGATTATATGAAGTTTCAGTTGAGTATGTTAAGTGATTCTTTATTCATTCGACGTCAATTGATAAAAATATTTAAGAATTTATATGATTTAGAATGTAATTCAGATTGAATTCAGTCAAAAATATTGCGATATACAAGAAGAAATATTTATATAATGCACAAATGAAGCTTATTTGGATCATTAATTGAGTATTTTATGCGAGTAAAGATTTATTAGATGTCATTTGATCACAATAATCTTTAGTTAATCTCTTTATATGGTGTAGAAAGTAATTTTGATCATACATATTCAAAATATTGCATTATACATCAAATAATGTGCATGTAATGTGAAAATGAAGCTTATCTGCAGCATCCGGTTGAGCATTTTAAGCAATACTTGATTCATTCAACGTAATTTGATCATAATAATCTATGTTCAAGAACTTTATATGGTCTAGAATGTAAGTCAGAACTTATTCAAAATATTGCGTTGCACATTATGAAATAAGCATATAATGTGCAACTGATGTGATTAATTTGGTGCTTCAGTTCTACATTTAAAGAGATTCTTAATTCATTAGACATCATTCAATCACAATAATCTATATTTGAACTCTTTATACGGTCTATAATATAATTTAGGTCTTACTAATTCAAAATATTGTGTTATACGTAAACACATACTCATATAATGTGAAAATAAAGCATATTTAAAAGATCAATGAATATTTTAAGCTTACTTGATTCATTCGGTGTCAATTTATCACAATAATCTATATTATAGGTCCTTATATGGTCTAGAATGAAATTAAGTTCATACTTATTAAAAAAATTACATTATACATAAAGAAATATGCTTATAATGTGCTAATGAAGCTTATATGGAGCTTCAGTTGAGCCATTTTTTGCGGTTTTTGATTCACTTGACGTTAATTGATCACAATAATCTATATTTAAGCTTTTTTTATGGTCCATAATATAATTTTGATCTTACTTATTCAAAATATTCCATCAAACTCAAAGAAATATGCATATAACGCGCAAAGGAAACTTTTCTGGAGCTTCAGTTGAATATTTTATGCGTCTTAATTCATATGAAGAAACTGTCATCACAATAATCTATATTGCCATTCATATGGTCTAATATAAAATTCAGATGTAATTTACTCAAAATATTGCTTTATAAATGAAGAAATATTCATTCATTTAGTGCATAAATGAAGATTATTTAGAGAATCAATTTAGTATATCAAGTGATTCAAGATTCATTAGAGATCATTTGGTCACAACAATCTGTAGTTAATATCTCTCTATATGATCTAGAAAATATTTTTGATGATACATATTCAAAATAATGCATTATACATCAAATAATATGCATATAATGTGCAAATGAAGCTTATTTACAGCTTTGGTTGAGCATTTTAAGCACTACTTGATTTATTCAACGTTATTTGATCATAATAATCTTTGTTTAAACACTTTATAGGGTAGACTGTAATTTAGAGCTTACTTGTTCAAAAGTTTGCGTTACACAAAAAGAAATAAGCATATAGTGTGCAACTGAAGCTTATTTGGAGCTTCAGTTCTACATTTAAAGTGATTCATAGTTCATTAGACCTCATTCAATCACAATAATCTATATTTGAGCTATTTATATGGTCTATAATTCAATTTAGATCTTACTTATTCAAAATATTTCATTAAACTTAAAGAAATATTCATATAACGCACAAAGGAAACTTATCAGAAGCATCAGTTGAGCATTTTATGTAATTCTTTACTCATGTAATTTCATCACAATAATCAATATTTAAACCATTTATATGGTCTAGTATGAAATTCAGATGTATTTACATAAAATATTGCTATATATATGAAGAAATATTCATATAGTGCGTAAGAGAATCAATTGAGTATTTTAAGCGAATCAAGATTCATTAGATGTCATTTGATAAAACTGATACGTAGTTAATCTCGTTATATGGTCTAGAAAATAATTTTGGTCGTACATATTCAAAATATTGCATTATACATCAATTAATATGCATATAATGTGAAAATGAAGCTTATTTGCATCTTCGGTTGAGCATTTTAAGCAATACTTAATTCATTCAATGTCATTTGATCATAATAATCTATGTTTATGCACTTTATATATGGTCTAGAATGTAATTCAGAACTTACTTATTCATAATATTTTGTTGCACATTGAGAAAATAAGCATATAATAAGCAACTGAAACTTATTTGGAATTTTCAGTTCTACATCATTTAATCACAATAATCTATATTTGAGCTCTTTATAAGGTCTATAATATAATTTAGGTCTTATTTATTCAAAATATTTTGTTATACTTATAGAAATAGTCGTATGATGTGAATATAAAGCTTATTTTAAAAATCATTGAATATTTTAAGCTTACTTGATTCATATGACGTCAATTTATCACAATAAGAAGTTAGAGTCGAAGCAGACTAGCAGATAGTGGGGCGATTGGTAGTTTGCGCAGTGAACTCGTTCTGGATATTTAAGGTCCTTATTAAAAATATTGCATTATTCATTCGACGTCAAGAATGAAATTAAGATCGTACTTATTAAAAAATTTGCATTCTACATAAATAAATATGCATATAATGTGCTAATGAAGCATATTTGGAGCTTCAGCTGAGCCATTTTATGTGGATCTTGATTTTTTGGATGTTTGATCACAATAAGCTATATTTAAGCTTTTTTGTATGATCCAGAATATAATTTAGATCTTACTTATTCAAAATATTCCACTAAACTTACAGAAATATGCATATAACGTGCAAATGAAACTTATCTGAAGCTTCAGTTGAGCATTTATGCGATTCTTGATTCGTTTGAAGTAAATCATCACAATAATCTATATTTAATCTGTTTTGATGTTTTGATAATGGAAAAGTGGTGGGAATCCCACTTGTTTCAAAAAAAAAAAAAAAAAAAAACTATATTTAAGCAATTTGGTAAGTATAAAATTCAGAGTAATTTACTCAAAATATTGCTTTATACATAAAAAAAACTTCATATGGTGTGTAAATGAAGCTTATTTAGAAAATCAATTGAGTATTTTAAGCGATTCAAGATTCATTAGAGGTTATTTGATCACAATAATCTGTAGTTAATCTCCTTATATGGTCTAGAAAATATTTTTTTTTATCATATATATTATAAATATTGCATTATACATCAAATATTATGCATATAATGTGCAAATGAAGCTTATTTGCAGCTTCGGTAGAGCATTTTAAGCAATTCATTCAACGTCATTTGTTCATAATAATATATGTATGTCTAAGCACTTTTTTTTTATACGGTCTAGAATGTTTTTCAGAACTTACTTGTTGGAAAAATTGTGTTGTACAATAAGAAATAAGCATATAATGTGCAACTGAAGCTTATTTGGAGCTTCAGTTCTACATTTAAAGTGATTCATAGTTGATTACACGTAATTCAATCAGAATAATATATATTTGAGCTCTTTATATGGTCTATAATACAATTTCTATCTAACTTATTCAAAATAATTCATTAAACTAAAAGAAATATGCATATAACGCCCGAAGGAAACTTTTCAGGAGCTTAGCTGAGCATTTTGTGTGATTCTTTATTCATCTGATGTAATTTCATCACGATAATCTATATTAATCCATTTACATGGTCTAGTATGAAATTCAGGTGTAATTTACATAAAATATTGCTTTATACATGAACAAATATTCATATAGTGCGTAAATGAAGCTTATTTAGAGAATCAATTGAGTATTTTAAGCGATTCAAGAATCATTGGATGTCATTTGATTACAATAATCAGTAGTCAATTTTTTTTGTATGGTCTATTAAATCATTTCGATCATACATATTCAAAATGTTACATTACAATAATATTCATATAATGTGCTAATTAAGCTTATCTGCAGTTTCGGTTGAGTATTTTAAGCAATACTTGATTCATTCAACATCATTTAATCATAATAATCTATGACACCGATCAACAAGCGTAACGATACATCGCTCAAGGAGGAGTAACACTCAGCTCTCAAGAGGAAGAAATAGAGATAAACTCAGAAATCCATATTCATTCACTAATCTTTTTATTACATTCTGATTTTCAGCTTAAATAACATTCTACTACAATTAAAATCTACTACTGTTTAATACAAGTTCTCAACTACTTTTTCTAATATTAAAAGACATTAATAACCTCTTAGAAGACCATAAAAGATAGCACAAAATACAACAACAGATCACTAACTCATTTTTGACTAATAAAGACTCAAAATTACTCTCAACTAACTTATTAATAGTCTTGACTGTTCTTTGAATGGATGGCATGGCTCTCTTGCTGAATCTGCACCTGACATGGCATCCTGATCGGTGTCAATCTATATTTAATCACTTTATACGGTGTAGAATATAATTCAGAACTAACTTATTCAAAAAATTGCGTTGTACATTAAGAAATAAGCATATAATGAGCAACTGATGCTTATTTGGACATTCAGTTCTACGATTAAAGTGATTCATAATTCATTAGACATCATTTAATCACAATAATCTATATTTGAGATCTTTATACTGTCTATAATATAATTTAGGTCTTACTTATTCAAAATATTGTGTTATACGTAAACACTTACTCATATAATGTGAAAATAAAGCATATTTAAAAGATCAATGAATATTTTAAGCTTACTTGATTCATTCGGTGTCAATTTATCACAATAATCTATATTATAGGTCCTTATATGGTCTAGAATGAAATTAAGTTCATACTTATTAAAATTATTGTGCTAATGAAGCTTAGAAGCTTCAGTTGAGCCATTTTATGCGGTTCTTGATTCATTTGACGTTAATTGATCACAATCAACTATATTTAAGCTTTTTGTATGGTCGAAAATATAATTTAGATCTTAATTATTCATAATATTTCATTAAACTTAAAGAAATATGCATACAACGCGCAAAGGAAACTTATCTGGAGTTTCAGTTGACCATTTTATGCAATTCTTGATTCGTCTGAAGTAATTCATCATAATTATCTATATTCAAATCATTTATATGGTCCTTTTAAAATTCATATGTAATTTACTCAAAACTTTTATTTATACACGAAGAAATATTCATATTATGCATAAATAAAACTTATTTAGAGAGTATTTTAAGCGATTCAAAATTTATTAGAGGTCATTTGATCACAATAATCAGTAGCTAATCTCTTTATATGGTCTAAAAAATACTTTTGATCATAAATATTCAAAATATCACTTTATACATCAAATAAAAATACAATATGCATATAATGTACAAATGAAGCTGATTTGCAGTTTTGGTTGAGCATTTTAAGCAATACTTGATTCATTCAACGTTATTTGATCATAATAATCCATGTTTAAGCACTTCATATGGTTTAGAATGTAATTCAGTACTTGTTCAGTTGAGTGTTTTAAGCTATTCTTGACTCATTCGACGTCAATTGATAACAATATTTAATATATTGTCAAGAATATGATTAAGATCAAACTTAGTCAAACTTGTCTATAATATTCATATAATGCACAAATGAAGTTTATATAGAGCATCATTGAGTTTTTTTAAACTGTTTAAGATAGATATGTATAGGAGAAATTGAGTTTTCTAAACTTTCTTAGATAGATGTATATACGAGAGGCCAATAGAATGTTTTCATGTTTTTATATAAAAAGGTTATTTTCACTCGAAATGGGTGTGTTGTAACATGCTAACTAGCTGAATGCTCAATTTACTAAAGACCGTTACATGCTAATAGGCGTAAGACTTTAAAAGTGCAATGAAAAGAAAGTTAACTTCAATATTTATTCAACTATTGCAACTTCAATTATGTCCACCTTATAAAAATTTGCATCTACCAACTAGAAAAAAAAAATACAATCATCGCTAATTAGATATAAAAAATATGAAGTTTGATTGCGGTGGAGCCGCGACAATATGGTCAGCTAGTCGAGGACTGAATTAGTGATATGTTTAGTTATTTGTTTTGAGGTTGGGACTAAATTTTGTTAGAAGTATACACTTGCTTCCAGCTGGCCCCAGTCTATTCCTCAAGGAGTATGGTCTTTTTGTTATTATTCGTTAGTCTTCAATTTATTTAATAGCTGTCTATTTTTTCATTTGTCGGTACAAGTTTCTCTTTTTATACGCAATGAAACTCTCCCCCCCTCCCCCCAATAAAATAAATCGAAATGTTTATCAGAAAAGTGACGACACGGCGCCCCGAGATATAGGCCTCGTGTTCTACGAAACAAATATTCGGTTTAGTGATGTAACAAGAAACAATCAAATAACACAAACAATAACATAAAAATTCAGAATTTCATATATCAATTGTCTAAGGAAGAAGATGACAACATCTCTCTTTAAATACAAATGGTTTCTTGTCTTGGAAATCAAAATATTAATGGCTAAACTTAATAACTTGGAAAATAGTAAACTTAAATAACTTTGACTACATTGGAAACCAAGCTCAGGAGACCAAACTATTCTTAAAGACTATCATCTTGAAGACTACACTAGTTAATGTTAGGAACTCAAGTCCTTGTGCAATTTTAATTTTTATTAACATTTAATAAGCAATTAACATGCACGATTAACGGATCTAGTTATTCAAGCAGTTAATATATAAAAGAGAACGTGTAGGAGATTATACCTCTTCTAGTATCGTAACTAGAAGGCTCGACCTTTGCTTAGGAGTCGATGGATGCGCACCTTCGCTGCCTCTAGTCCACCTAGAAGATTAACCAAAGTCTATAAACAAGTGCTAGCTTGTTTTGAGACGATAGCTAATTCCCTTTTGATTTTTCTTCGCGCGATTAACTATTTTTCATGGAAGAAAAATTAACGCTCAACACATGAGCTATTGAGAGAGAGATGGAGGCGCCTAGGGCAGAAATTTTTCTGCTCCTCTATTTCTTGCGCTAGGGAATAAGAAGAGAGAGGCAAAAGATATAGGGCTCGGTGTTTCCATAAACAACGTTGCCATATTTTGTTATTTCTAAACTTTGCTCTCTTTCCATAATTTTGTCTTGACAAAAATATCCCTTCATTGCAGAAATTTTGTATATGATTATAGGCTATATAACATATTATATTAGCCTATTAATCAACTCCATTAATTAATCTCAAATCAGGCTTTTAATTAACTGATTTAATAAAAGACCGACTAGCTCAGTATAATAAATATATGTTGAACGAATTTAATTATTAACATATTAATAATTAATTTGGAATTAGCATATGCATTATATTGTTTCTATATGATCCATTTGAGTTAATTAATTATAACGGTTCATAACGGTATACAATTAATTAATCAACTTATCATATTTTCGCAGTACTCGCTACTACAAATAAACAAATAATGCACGTATGGTTAAAGTCCTATTTGTGTGACCCTTTGAGGATTTATGCTATGTTGGCTATGAAAATAAATCGCTATTTATTTCCAATAATCATAAGCGGTATCTAGCAACACGTTATGATTCTCAATTCGCATAAATGAATAATGTACTAATACAATCATTTAATCCTGCATAAGAAATAAGTTTCTTATTGTTTTGATTCCTATGTCACATGATATCCTTGTATAATCCAAGATAGGAATGTGTCATTCTTGCAGATTATACGTTTCTTGATCTAGAGATGATTGCACAAGTTGCTAGCAAGCAATCCATCTCCATCAAGGGGCCCAGTAGATATCATCGCTCATCAGGTGAACTAATGAGGGACATACGGTTGTTTTGATGAACAGTTTTTCCCCGCACAATTCAAGAGAACATAAATAAAGTCCGTATAGCAGCCCTTATCAGGAATCAACGGTAGACGATATTTATAGAACCTATCCTCATGTAGAAAAACTGAATCATCTCAAACTTGGAATCAAACACTGATAAAATAAATAATGACACTTAACACAATCCATATATTTATTTCATCGGGGTCATGTCCTGTACTATGTTCTAGTAACATATACATATGCAATTAAGTTAGTAACTCCTTACTTATGATTTGTAAAACTTAATCATCGCTTAACTTGCATACTAGTCTTATATGATAATTAATGTTCCTTGTTAATTATCAAGACTATGGACAGTTTCGATTTATTATTGTCATTTACTATTAAATGAAATACAGTGATCTACAATTCAGATCCTCAACCTGAATGAACTGTCAATAATAAAATCCAGGAACAAATGATCAAATATCATCAATAACATAAACTAAATAATTAAGTCATTAAATATTGACTTCTAGGACATAACTCCAACAGTTAATACGCGCATCAACCTTCGTGTCGCCTTGTTGACTTGGATCTGATGTGGCAACCACTTCTAATTCTGAGTCTGTACCCGAGTCTAAACCCGAGACGGAGTCGGATAGCTCAGCTCACAATGCGTCATACTCTCCGAGTTCTTTGAAGCTTGTTGAAAATGATATGTGGTCTTCATATCTTTGTACATCTCTTTTAAAGAATACAATTTCATAACAAGTACCAATATCATTGCAATAAGAAGTGTTCCATGAATTCTCCAAACAAATTTGAGAATGATGTCAATGTTGCAATTAAAATCAGATTCATGATTTTTCTTCTGTATTTTCTCAAACATTATTTTCATTTGGTACAAAGTAATAGCATGTTCCATTTTCAATCTCATTTCCAATTTCAACGCAAAAGGAACAAGAATAGAGTTATGCAAGCTGCAAATAGGTGATCTTACAGATGATTTTTTCGTCTCACCATTCACAACAGTAAATCGAGTACTATCACCATTGAAGAATGTGAAATACCTCACTTTTAGTGAAATAAAACCCGACTGCAAGAATAGGTCATTGTAATCTGACCTCAAGGTGATGTTGTGCAAAATATCAGCTTTGAATATTGGAATTTTTGATGCAATACCAGTCTTCAAGGTTGATGTTTCTGTTGTGTCATAAGAAGATGGCAAAGACATTGGCAAATCACCAACAAATTTGTTTTCAAAAATTATAATACCCTCAAAAGATTCTGATTTTGTGTTTAGTTCACCCATCGAGATAGTGACATTATCTTCATCATCAGAATACTCTTCGTCCTCTATATCACCGGTTTGAAAACAAGGACTAAGTCGAGAGTGAGATTGATGCCGAGTCTCTTCATCACTAGTCACCAAAGGCTTGCTATTATTGATGACGCATCCAAAGTTTCGCACTCTTACACAAAAGTTCTTCTTATGCTGAAAGTGAATTGGTGGAGAAACGTTTTTGCTAGAGATGAGGTGTTGATTGTGGTGATAAGAAAAATCGGTGAAGCTTGAAGGATCATGACTCTTTTGGTGGTCTCGTCTTTGGTTTAAATTTTCAAGGTAATTGTGAGGTGGTGGGTTAGGTGGAGGTTGCGGTATGACAAGGCATGCTACAAGATCAACTAGTACTTATATGCTTTGTTGAGTTTGTTGTGCTTGATTTCGGGCTTCTTCATGGGCTAATTTCATCTCTTTGATAAATGCTGCAATATTTGGGTCCATGGTTGATGTTGGAATTGTGGAGATAAGTGGAGGTGGTTATCGGTGCTGGTGATATGTGAAGGTAGTTTATTGTCGGAGATAAGTAGAGGTGGTTGTCGAACTTCGCTCTGATACCACTTGACGACACGGCGCCCCGAGATATAGGCCTCGTGTTCTACGAGACAAATATTTGGTTTAGTGATGTAACAAAAAACGATCAAATAACACAAACAATAACATAAAAATTCAGAATTTCATATATCAATTGTCTAAGGAAGAAGATGACAACTTCTCTCTTTAAATATAAATGGTTTCTTGTCTTAGAAATCAAAATATTAATGGCTAAACTTAAACTTAGGAAATAGTAAACTTAAATAACTTTGACTGCATTGGAAACCAAGCTCAGGAGACCAAATTATTCTTAAAGACTATCATCTTGAAGACTGCACTAGTTAATACGCGCATCAATTTTCGTGTCGCCTTGTTGACTTGGATCTGATGTGGCAACTACTTCTAATTCTGAGTCTGTACCCGAGTCTAAACCCGAAACGGAGTCGGATAGCTCGGCTCACAATGCGTCTAATAGGTAAGTCAGTAAGTGTCAAATTGTTACTTATTTTCCGGTGTTTTTAATACCAAACCAGCACCCCTAAGGCCAGGTGATCGAAATTCAATATTTTTCAAAATAACCCCGTAATTTATCTCACAATACAGAATAGTGCCATTTCAGTCGAAATTTTATGGTATCTGATACAGTATTAAAAACACCGCTTATTTCGAGTGTTTATTGTAGATTTATTAATTGCTATTCTGATGGAATGCCAATTAAATCAATATTCACCAAATAACAGAATAACTCGACTGATCCAATAATCCGAAGAAAATAAAATGCTTGAGAAGCGATGAACAAAAGAAAAAAAAGACGTGTAAACGACCGGCCCAACGCTTTTCTTTCTTTTCTTTTTTATTTAAAAAGTAAATTGTAAAGAAAGAAACCAAGCATAGTGTGAGCCCAAAAAAAAAAAAAGGGTCTTCGTTTAATGATTTCGTCACTCTATATTGAAAGAAGATAGTAATAATAATAAAAAGAAAAATCTTAAAAACACAGCCGTCCCATGTGGAACTCTTCTATTATCACCTGCATAACAACTCGCTATCTTCGTGACTTCATCCGATGTTATGAGCTGCAAAAGATTTGATTAAACAATAAAGATAAGCTTTGTTTGATTTGAAAGTTTTTTTTTTTTGATAAACTAGACAGTGGCTGTTTGATTTGAAAGTTGAAACAGTAATTCAATTTTGAATTGAAAGCATCACTTTCTTAACAAAAGAGAGGGTCAAAAAATAGCGTGTATATATGATTAATTGATGATTTGCTGGCCTAACTCTGACTTGCCCCCACGTTGGTGTGGTCCCCATTCCATACTTGGGCCCACTTGTCGGATGCATATTTTCATTTCCGCGTCTCCACCGTCCCCGAGTACAACTGGAGCATCAGGGCAAGAACTAATGGTTACAAGAAAAAAAAAATGGAGGATGTATGCAGATTGGATAGTAGTATGTAATTATTCATATATGGAAAGAATATATTGAAAGCTAATTTCCAATAAATGGGATAACCGATGAATAATTCATGGTATAAAAATAAAATTATATATATTTTTATAATTTAATTAGACTGACTAAATTCGGTGTAATTTAGATTTTATTTAATCGTCGACTAAGTGTTGAATGTAAAATGGATTGTTAAAATTTCAAACTTTTGATGGCTAATAAATTAAATTTATTTTTGTACCAAATTTAATGTAATTTTTTTTCATATATCTAAATATCTAATTAATTTTTTTTAGTTTAAATGATTTGGTACAGTTGCCAAATGAATTAATATCAATATTTATAATATAACATGTTCCTTTTATTACGATACCTAAACACATGATTGAATCGTTGAATCTAACGATCTAGGTAGTTACTCGATCGGCTGTATACTTACGAGCATATGAACTACAATTTTAAGATATTTTTACTTTTTCCATTTCAATGATACTCATTATCACCGCCAACTTTTCTGGTGATAAAGTCAACTATGTGATTTCCCAAGATACTCTTAGTTAGAGCAATGCAGCTATACAGGTCCAAACATTTATTGAATAAACCAGGTCCTTCCACGGGTGGGTCCCAGGTGCCAGCTTTGCACCGGCTGTCTAACGCGTTGCTTGAAAGCATTGAGATTTGAGAATTTCTTTCTGCACTCTCAAAATGATACGGACTGTTTACGCACTGCCACCTCACTGTTACGTCAACAAAACTTTCGTGAATTTAGCGTGAATAGAAACTGTAGTATGGATTTCTCTCGACAATCGTTCTCTTCACCTCTTTTGTTGCATTATTTTACCATCACCTTATCTCGACTCGCTAGGTGAAGCTTAATGCTTTCTGGCACCCAACTTTTGCCCCAAAAATATTCTGATCTTTGAAGTGGGCACGCTGGATCATTTTCTAAATTAAAAAGATGAACTTTTTGCCACATCATCAATTTTAATAATTCCTCGATCGATTCCGTATCATCTCGTCTTCGTAAGTAAATTTTTTTTTTTTTTACAAATTGCAATTTAAGTGTTACATTAATATAACTGTCAATTGCAAATAATTCTAAGCTCATATGGCACTTTTAGAGTTATAATTGAGTAATATTTTAAAAATAATACTTGCTCTGCATCAGCATTAATAATTCTTTTTGCTAGTATAACGAAGATGCTCTTAACCTTTCTTTTTTTCTTCGTAAACGATCAGTAAAAAAATTCATCTTTTTTAAAATTTACAGAAAATAAACTATATTCGATGAGATTCTTTTTTTGCTTGAGTAAGTAGAAATTTCATCTCATGCGGGATGTGAATGAGTATTATTTATTATTTATTATTTTAATTTTTTTTGTCGTTCCTCGGCATACTACTATAATTGTTTATGAATTACATAAAGTGCAAAAAGATGGTACACCAATTAATTTTCAATAAGTTCGCTTTCAAAGTAAGAAAAGATAACAAGGGAGATAGGCATTTAAAACTTCATTGAACGTAGAAAATTAAATGTCCTGTTATAAAAAAAAAACACTTTTTTATAGATATCAAGTTATGAAACAATGTACCTCATTTTGTTACGTGCCTAGAATATATTTTTCATGCATGATATATATTATTAACTAGCAAAATTTGAAGAATTTTGATACGTAAAGTATTATTACATGTTGACATTACTTTCCAAGTATGTTAATGTCGGAATTTATAATTATTTATTATCTCCAAATATCAATCTCGAGCATAATAATAAAACTATTTCACGCATAGGCACCACAATTTAGTTGTTATTTAAAATAATTATCTATTTCAACGAAGAATGCACCTTTCGTTCTGTGAATACAGTTTCAATCCAAACAAAAAGATTATTTTCTGTATAATCACTCATTCTACTGTAGTCGATGAAATTTTACATCAAAGTAGCTAATTATGTAAAAATCATATAAAACAAACAATAATAATAAGTTAGCAATCATACACGAAAAAGAAAACACCGTAACGGAAAGTAGCTATTCCTTTAGAAAACAAAAAAACAATAAGTAGTTATTCATTATTTGGCTTTTAGTTTGAAATTTTCTGCGCACAGAACATACATAAATTTTATAAAAGAAAAACAATTATACTCATATTATTAAATTTGCCTTGCAATTCCCACCAAAAAATTCAACGACGAGATGAATATTAAATCACATCATTTACAATAAAAAAAGAAAAAAAAAACACTCTCAATTGAAGTATCATATCAATACCAAAACAACACAATCTATAAATTTTGCAACTAATTTTGGGACCCTGATCCTGTGTCGCGCGGCACATGAGCCGTTCGATTTTGATCGAGCGGTTCATTTTTTCGGGCCTATTAGATTCACGGGGCTTCCATAGTCATCAGATTCAGATCAGACGGCCCACAGCCCGCGCTATACATGTGCCGCGCGATATATAATCTGAATCCCTAATTTTGTGCCTAGAATTCGATAATACTAGTTGAAGTATCATATCCCGATAAAGTAAAAGTCCCTCAAAAGAAAATTCATCTCCTCAAATTTATTTCATGGGGCATTAAAAATAGTTCACATGCATTTGAATCATCTTTTTATTTTTTCATCAAATTAGGTATAGTTTTGTGCAAATATAGAAGTCACATGTTTAATAAAAAGTTATAACTAAAGGCCGAGTTCATTAAAAATCTTATTCAGAAAAACAGTTGAATACTGTTCTTAAGTTCTGATACAACGAAGCAAAACCCAGACTCGCACTCATCCGTTACAACTTAAAACGGTGGGGACACAAAGCGGGAGTGCGATAACAGCGGTATTGAATAAAACTAAGCTAAAGAAGAGAAAGTAGTTGGCGACACTAACCTCAGTTTGTCCTGATTCTCTCTCTTCTTACCAAAGCCCCGTCTTTTTCGCCACAATTCAGTTTCTCCTCTCTCTCTCTCTCTCAGGTTCCTTCTCAGCTTCTCTCCTTCAGGTAACGCTCTGTAACCTCTGTTCTCTTCTCTCCTCTCACATTTTCACATTTTTGCAATTTCAAACTGATCAGTTACTCCGATTTCTACACTTGTCAGTGTGCGTAATGCAGTTCTCCTTTTGATTTCTCGCAGATCTGTGCTCCACACTGAGAGATTTTTAATTTGCACTGAATATGCAATAAAACCTCCATTTTTCTCTAGTTTAAACTCATTTACCAAAGTTTCTCATAGATCTTAAACTCTCGGCTCAAAACCGCCAACCAACCTTAACATCTAGGGTTTGGAAGCCCTAGATGCAGCCATTAATCCACTTCTCTCTGTAAACTTGCATTTCCACCCAAAAAAACCACAAAATTGTAAAATTTCTCCAATGTTGCCAAGGAAAAACTACCACCATTTCATACCCATATCCTTTCTCTTTGCCTCTCTGCTTTTCTATCCTGCCTTCTCCGATGATTCAAACACCACCACCAATTCCACCTCCACCACAACATATGTGCCTCGTGACCTTATCCTCTTAAATTGCGGTGCATCGGGCCAATCCAATGATTCTGATGGCCGGGTCTGGACCGGGGATACTGGGTCTAAATTTGCAACTAGTTTGACCTCGGCGGGCTCCACTGCCCCATTTCAAGACTCTTCAGTGCCACAGATCCCCTATATGACGGCCAGAGTGTTCTCTTCTCCCTTCACATATTCCTTTCCTCTTGGTTCTGGTCGAAAGTTTGTTCGACTCCATTTCTATGCCTCAAATTACTCATCGCGAGCCTCCTCTGATGGCATTTTCTCAGTCGCTACCGGAGATGCAACTCTTCTTAGCAATTTCAGCGTATACCAAACTTCTGATGCATTGAATTATGCTTATTTGGTACGTGAATTCTCAGTCAATGTTACCACAAGTTCCCTCAACCTAACCTTCACACCTGCTCCTGACCATCCCAATTCCTATGCATTTGTCAATGGTATAGAGATTGTCTCGACGCCTGATTTGTTTGGTTCCTCCACTCCATACCTGGTCATGGGTGGAACCCCCACAATGTTCCCCATTGACCCCAATACATCTCTACAGACCATGTACCGGCTCAATGTAGGTGGCAAAGCAGTATCCCCACCAGGTGACTCTGGTTTGTACCGGTCCTGGGAGGACGATTCCCCGTATATTTTTGGGGCTGGATTTGGAGTTACTTATTCTAATGATCCCAATGTTACTATCAAATATCCTACCACTCTGCCTAATTACATAGCTCCTTTCGATGTATACTCAACGGCTCGGTCAATGGGACCAAATTATAATGTCAACATAAACTCTAATCTAACTTGGATTCTTAGTGTGGATGCTGGGTTCACATATCTCGTGCGGTTCCATTTCTGTGAGATTCAATACCCTATGACCAAGATAAACATGCGGGTGTTTGACATATTTATTAACAATCAGACCGCACAGTCACAAGCTGATGTCATTGCATGGAGTGGCGGGATCGGAGTACCAACTTACCAGGATTATGTTATTATAACCACTGGGTCAGGTTGGGTTGACATGTGGATTGCACTTCACCCAGATGCGACCACGAAGCCTCAGTATTATGATGCCATTTTGAATGGGTTGGAGGTGTTCAAGCTGCAAAATGGAAACAACAGCCTTGCAGGTTTGAACCCAATACCTGTGAAGGTACCGAACGGGGATACGTCGACTACCAAAGGCGGGTCATCAAAGGCTAGCGCAGGGGCTATAGCAGGTGGGGTTGTAGGCGCACTTGTGCTGCTAGTGTTGGCCTATTTCTGTCTTGTTAGAGTTTTCAGGAGGCGTGGCATTGTACCTGGTAAGGACTCAGCCAGTAGTGAAGGGCACTCAGGCTGGTTGCCACTCTCTCTCTATGGAAATTCTCACTCTGGTGGTTCGGTCAAGACTCAGACCACAGGGTCTTACACTTCATCGCTGCCATCCAATCTCTGCCGTCACTTTTCCTTTGCTGAGATCCGTGCAGCCACCAAAAACTTTGATGAATCTCTACTTCTTGGTGTAGGTGGTTTCGGTAAGGTGTACCGAGGTGAGATTGATAATGGTACCACCAAGGTCGCGATCAAGAGAGGTAACCCATTGTCAGAACAAGGTGTGCATGAGTTCCAAACTGAAATTGAGATGTTATCAAAGTTGCGTCACCGCCACCTGGTATCTCTGATTGGGTATTGTGAAGAGAAAAATGAAATGATACTTGTGTATGATTATATGGCACATGGTACTCTCAGGGAGCATCTGTACAAGACCCAAAACCCACCACTTCCTTGGAAGCAACGTCTCGAAATTTGCATCGGGGCTGCACGTGGGCTCCATTATCTTCACACGGGTGCAAAACACACCATAATCCACAGAGATGTGAAAACCACTAATATCTTACTAGACGAGAAATGGGTTGCCAAGGTATCTGATTTTGGATTATCAAAGACCGGCCCATCAATGGATCACACGCATGTCAGCACAGTCGTCAAGGGCAGTTTCGGGTACCTCGATCCTGAGTACTTCAGGCGTCAACAACTCACTGACAAATCTGATGTGTACTCTTTTGGTGTCGTTTTATTCGAAGTACTATGTGCCCGACCGGCTTTGAATCCAGCTCTGGCAAAGGAAGAAGTGAGCCTGGCCGAGTGGGCTGTGCATTGTCAGAAGAAGGGCATCCTGGACCAAATTGTTGACCCATATCTTCAGGGAAAGATTGCACCTCAGTGCTTAAAGAAATTTGCCGAGACAGCCGAAAAATGTGTTGCTGATGCCGGTATTGATCGGCCATCAATGGGAGATGTGTTGTGGAATCTTGAATTCGCACTCAGCTTGCAAGAGACGGCTGAGGGTGACGGCAGCCTGGTAAGCGGTACATCTGATGAGGCAATGCCTCTTATGATGCCAGGAAAGAAAGACCCAAATAACGATCTTTCTATGGAGACTAGTACCACTACCACCACAACCAATACTTCCATTTCTATTGGTGGGAGGAGTGTTGCCAGTGAGGATTCTGATGGGCTCACGCCAAGTGCTGTTTTCTCTCAGATCATGAATCCGAAAGGGAGGTAGAGAAATCACAAGAGACAGATATTGATATATTGATGTCATATCAAATACGAGCTTTTTTTGCCCTTTTTTGTGGTTAATTTCTTTGTTATATTTTGTTTATTTATTGGGGGATGCTATTTGCACTGACGTGGTTATGCTATTTCTTGATATGTGAATTATTCTGAAGAAGTGTTTGGAATTCTAAGTATGTATGTTCCTTTAATTTGTGTCTGTGTAATATGTCAGCCTCAACTTCAACAATACAAACTTTGATAGAAGTTATATTCATGATATCGTGTGGTTTTCTATTTGTTAGTTTAGCCAAAATTTTGAATGTGCTGGGTTTTAAGTTGGTTTTCTTCCAAATTCCTTAATATCATCCTGGTATTTAACGGGATTTATCTATTCGTATTAAGTAATGCAAGTTGGCGTGCATGAAGAGTTCCAAAGGACGAATTCATGCAGGAAATCATTTTCAGGCAACGGGGATGCACCGAACCACTTCAGATTAGTTTATGAACTTTATTTTATTATTTTTTTTTCTTGAATTTGAAAATATTAATAGAGAAAGAGTGGCTAGGCCGTAATGTGTTATAACCCGAGTGTTGTAAACTTGTAATTCATTGCAACATTTTTTTTAAAGACGTAAAAAATTGTTATTTATTTTAAGAACTATAATCACCTTAAACGAACTGAATTCACTGATTTGTTTTTCAATGTATGCAGCATTTGATAATAAGAAGGTAGCCGTTTATTTATTTATTTTCTTTTTTCTGTCAATTGTAATCCAATCTATGACCATGTTATGAGACTATACAAATAGTTGTTTAATATGCAAACCTCCAAAATGGATATATTGCATTCTTAAAATAATTGTAACTCAATTACACAATACGCAAATAATTATGGTTTGTGTCGACGTTAATTTTACTTAAATACTTAGCAACTTTATTTGATTTTGTAATTCGACGGAAAAAGTTGTTCAACTTTTAAGCTCTCTTTGAATGAATTTTAACGTAACATTTTAAGATAAGACCTTGAAACTTCATTGACATAAGAAAGGTAGGTGTAAACTGTCAACCACAATAGTTTATTATTATTATTATTTTTGAAACTATCGACCACAACAATAGGTGTTGGCTATTCTTTTTTATTCATCATTTTCTTTTTCTATTTTCGGCGGTAGTGATCTTTCATTCTTTGGTTGAGCTGAGCACATGGGTCTGCTCTGCTGTACCAACACCGCGTTTCTTTGAACAAATACTCTGGTATTAGGTCAATTATTGGCATTGGAATTATAAAAGTCGCAAAACATACCTCCAGACTCCAGTCTCCACCTCTCTGTATTTTACTATTTTTTGTTCTAAAATGTATCGCTTTTAACCTCAGGTCAATTTGAGCCTGCATTTTTTTATTAATATTTTTTGGTGAAAAAAGGGCGACCTCAGTCATCACCGTAAATATAAAATAATATCAGATATGGCGTAGGATTAGGAAGAAATCAATTAGCCAAATGCTTGTCCTTCGATTATATATCGTGTAATCTTCTACGTTTTTTTGAGTGTTTATAGCTTGCACGTCGGTGCATTGTTCATTTTAATTTTTATATTTTTTTTTATATACCTGAACATGTGCATTTCGGTTTTCTACGATTAAAAATTTATAGCTTTGTATCTAGGGCACAGCCTAACAGCTATTATTTGATGAATGTTCTCATATTCCAATCGTCTCAACTATTTAATTATCTCTGATTATGTTAAATAATAATTTTCGTTATACTGATGAATTGTTAGTTGCACACTTGTACGCTTTGCTGCTACGTACTGCAGAATCCTTTTGAATCGTAAGTTATCATTAGGTCAGGTGCAAGGAGTAAAAATGACTTACTTCGCATTAAATTTCAAAATTTAATGCAAAGATTATTATGAATTCAAAATGACTTTTAGATCTTTTTAGCGCTCTTTGGATGGAGAGAAACATTAATATTGGACTTTCAAAGATTATCAAGTCGCCAGATTTCCTACTAAACCAAAGATTAATATATATATAAATAGAGGATGGCTAATGTGCTATCCGTGGCACGTGTCACCCATTATCTACTCGTTTTTTATGATCCAAAATCCAAATGGTCAATCCAAACCGTTGAAGTTGATCATCATATTGAAATATCCTTGGAGACAAAATTTTACATTTTTTCAATTTTTTTTGCTATTTATTATGATATTTGTCAAAGTTGACGGTCTGAAATATAATGTTTTTTGAAAATATCAAAATAAATAGCAAAAAAATTCGAAAAAATATAAAATTTGGTCTCCTAGGGTATTTCAATATGATGATCAACTTCAATGGTTTGGATTGACCGTTTGGATTTTGGATCATGAAAAACGAGTAGATAGAAAATGGGTGGCACTTGCCACGGATAGCACATTAGCCATCCTATATATATATATATATACAGAAAGCTTTCAATCAAAGCACTTTGACTGGAGTCTTGGTTAAACCCCGTCAGATCTCAATTTCGAAAGTTCAAATGACCGATCCAAATCGTTCAATATGATCTCCATATTGAAATCTCCTTGCACACCAAATTTTATATTTTTTTGAAATTTTAAGTATTTTTTTCGGATTTTACAAAATCGTTAATCTAATTTGTTCGAACCCTTAAAAAACTGCAGTTTTTGAAAATTCGAAAAAAATACTTAAAAATTTCTAAAAAAATATAAAATTTGGTGTGCAAGGAGATTTCAATATGAAGATCATATTGAACGATTTGGATCGGTCATTTGAACTTTCAAAATTAAGATCTAGCGGAGTTTAACCGGGATTCCGATCAAAGCGCATTGATTGAATCCTCTCTCTCTCTCTCACACACACACACAATATATATATATATATATATATATATGAATTTGATCTGATCATCAGTTTAAATTTCAAAAGTTGAAATCTTAATACAAAGTAAATGCTTTCTTTCATTTACAACCCACTTAACCTGAATCTTATTATATACACTTAGAAGCAATTTGCCGCCGTTTGTTTCTTACCAAACACATCTGTTCATATCTCTACAATTATTTTGGACCCCAACCAAGAAATCTCTGTTAATAAAAAGAGGACCTCTATTATGAACCAATGACAAAAAGACCACAACGAACATAGATAGATTAACAAGCTTGTTATAAAATTTTCAATATTGACAGAGGAAACATAAATACTTTTACCAGACTTGAACAGTACTCTCTCTAAAGCACCCGTCAATTATTATTCACACGTCTTAGAATACCTAATTCCTGAACTATGCTAATTATTACATTGATACACATTTGTATTATCTATGCACCCAGTTATTGCAATAACAATGCAACTATTTACATGTGTCACATAATTTTGATCAAGTCGAAACAACTTTGAACATGTATCAAACAATTATTTTGATTTTGAAAACACATTTCGCGAACCTGCCAAAATAGACACTTCACTATATAATCAATGCACACTCGGATATCAAACTGCAGCGTCAATGCACAAATTTGTTTAATTTCTTTCTTGTAAAGTTGGGAAAAGACAATCAAGGAATATTGAGATAATGAAAACATGAAGCGGAAATTATAATTTTCTAATTAAAAACTATATTTCCTTTTCGAAAATGGGATGATAACATCTTCCACTTTTCCAAGTCTAAATCAGAAAGGGCAGATTTTGGCAAAGAAAGGACGTACCTGTGCTCCCATTCTCTTTTTCAAAACAGGCTTTTTCCTGGCCTAACTAAAAGCGAAAGCAATTGATGAAAGCAGTCCCAAATTTCAACATTTGCCCCAAACTTTCATCTAGAACAAAATTGTCTTAAATTACACGACAAGAAAAACAAAACTACTAGAAACTAACAAAAATTAACCTTTTTGTATGCTTTGATCAAATCTGCCAAAATAATTTCTTTTCAAGTTATTTGTGACTTTTAAGCTTCAATTCTTCTGCGAGTTCGCCTTTGTTCTTTATCCTCTCGGCGGTACCTCTCTTTCCTCTCCTCTCTCCTGCGCTTCTTCAATACCTCCTCTGTCTTAGCCTTCTCCTTTTCATGAGCTTTCCTCTTCTTTTCTTTTTCCAACTCTCTCTTTCTTTTCTGTTAAAACAAGCAAATCATTTATATATCGGTGCTCTGCACAAAAGGTTCTTGACAACAGATATTGTTCTGAGCTGTAACTGTTCATTGGTTGATAAGTGGGCAAAACATGCTACTTTTTCTGACTCAGCGGTTCCTTGTGAATGTTTTAATTGAAAAACGATTAAAGTTTAGCACAAACAAATAACCAAACAGAAGGGCAGCAGTGCAGATTTGTACCTTTTCATTATGCAGGGTCCTGAGGTTTTGGACAAGAGTCAAAAGTTTCTTCTCATGGGGCTCCATGACCACTGCACGTTTTTGGTCCAAAGTTGTGCGCTTTTTTTTCAGAGGAACCTTTGGCTTTGTTTTAAATGGAAGTTCCTTTTGGAGCTTTGGAGGGATCACCAGTGGATTGAACTTTTTAGGTAACCTCTTTATAGGCTGAAGGAAAAAAAAAGAAAAAACAAAAATATAGAAAAAAAATTAGCTTCAAGATAAACAAGTACTAATGCTATGATATTCGATTGAGATTTCTACTTCAATTTTCCAATTGAATGTGGTAACTTTCTGTTCAAAGAAAAGCACTTGAAGCTGGGTAGTACCACTTGTATATGGCAAGATACATAATACCTTGTAGACAGAGTCCTTCTTGTAAGGGATCGGGACATTGTTCTCTCTCCTCAGTTCCGCAGTTGTTTTCATTCCTCTCCATGATTGGTCACGCGGTTGAAGAGAAGTAGTAACTGGATTGTAGAACTGAGGGATCTCGACTTGCGTCCATGCACGCAAGAAGACAATATCACTCATTAATATTCTGTCTTCAAAAGTGCACCTTGCTACGCCTTCTTTAACATTTTCGCCCTTCTTTTTCGGCCTATTTCCTATGTTTGCCTTAACAGCCTACAACAGTTGAGACCGATTAATTATTCATGCTTGCTAAAGGAAATTAATGCTAGTTAGAATAGAAGTAACATGGTCGTACAAGCATAAAAATTGTAAGGAGACAACAATTGAAGAAGAGGACTTAAAAAGGTCTAGTAGTAAGACAGCGTATATTACCTTCTTAACTTGTCCTCGAACTCCACTCACGGTTCGGATGGCGGCACCTTCAAACCGAGCAATCTCTAGATCAGAAGTGAACATGTCCTTAATGAGAGCAGTCTTCTTAAAGATCTTGTAAGGATAGCCAACCAGCTTTATCTTTTTCATAATTTTCGTGGCATGGTTGAACTCTTGAACATACCCAGTTGCAGTAATTCTGAATGTCGCCTGAATAAGCATGGCAGAAATATTAGAAGAAGTTCCATATGTCACTTTGAAACATGGACAAAAAGGACTTATTTGTCTAACCTGATTATTGGAAAGGCTTTGTACGGCAAGGACGCCACTCTTAGGAGGGGCAAGTGGGCCCCAGAACATAGCCAAACAATGCATGTGCTCAGGAGTGTACTTCAGCATGCGATGCCGACCATTTTGATCTTCTAAGGCATAAATAGGCACGGTCTGGAAACGCCTCCAGCCTATCGAGACAATCATTGGATCCCTTGTTTTCAGAACTTTCTTGTGCCATCTATGGCGCTTCACAGTAGCCTATACAATACAAATTGAACAAATCAACACCGTAGACCACTGTAATAATGCTGCATGTTAAATACCTAGTAATTAACATGTATTAACTGTGCCCAAAGATTATGCAAAGAAAATGTTTTTCTCAAGTATCTCTTTTGTTTTTTCCTTTCAAGTATCTCTTTTGTTTTTTCCTTTCCTGCCATCGAAGTATTGGTAGAATTTCAAGGAGCTTACAAGGATTATTCCAGAAAAAAAACAAGTTTTATACTCCATAATATCGTATAGACATTACCAATAGTTCTTAGGCTAATTAAAAACGTCAAAGAATATAACTAAACTATGGTAGCAGAATAGCTGGAAGCTAAGAAGCCAATATTGGTTTGGAGTACAGAGCAAATGATTTTACATGTTTACCCATAATACTCCACGTAATTTCCTGTGCATCCAAGAATGCCCACTCGGCTATTGCACAATGCACTTTCAGTTCAAATATAGCTGGAATGTGTCACACATTCTTTATCAAGACAACACATTCTGGTGGCTGTCAACATCTGTCTGGAACTTATATACTCATCTGTTCAAACGACAGTGCACACTTGCTATGCCAAGTGAATCCTTAGCTATTCAGCTTTTTTTTTTAAAAAAAATTCTTTTGGAAAGTTGGCCAAAAAAAGTACGTGAGTGACTATAATATTCCATAGCTCACCTGCATGTATCCGACATTTTCTTCACCAAGACCAATGCCACCCACTAAAAGCGGGTGGTGTGGGTCAAAGTACTCAACCATCTCATATGGCACATCATGAACCTCTAACCTAAGATAAGTTCCTGTTCTGAAACCCTCGACCTCCACTCTGGTCTCCTCGTCCATCTCATTCAGTTCGATCATATTGAGTTGCTTCCGCAAATCCATTTCCTCCTTTAACTGTCAACAAAAGTAAAAAAATATATATATATATATATATACACAAACTTGGCTATCTAATTGTAAGCTTTACTCATATAACCAGAGAGGATGAAAGATGCATACTTTGTCGAAGAAACCACCTTCTTTTGGTTTGTCTCCATGAGGCTTGTTCTCTGTCTCCTTGTCCTCCTCATCTGACTGATCAGAGCCATTATATGTATTTCAAAGTTAAGGCTTTCAATTTATCAAATCACAAAAATATCAAGAGACGAACAAAAAAGGCGAGCTTTCAGACAGAATCTGATGCCCATTTTTTTAACAGAAGTACAAAGGAGCAGCATAGTCATAACTGGCAAGGTACAAATGCCGATTATAGCTAACTGAGAATAAATGTCATCTAGCAAAACACATTGCTTGCTACCAAAAAACCCATTGTACAAAGAAACCAAGAAAGTTGAAAAGGATATTCAGCATCAAATTTTGCTCGAAGTGCAAGCTTCTTGCGCCTCCTTTCCTCAGCTTCTGTATCAGCTTCCGTTTTATCCTCCTCATGGCTGTCTGTACCCGCTCCGCCGTTGTACACCTCACCAGTTTCTAAATCTTCAATATAGTCATAAGCCCCTTCATCATCCCCCTCCTCTCCATTGTCATTATCATCTTGCCCTCTTTTGGCTGCTTTTGACCAGTCTCCTGTCACAAACCGATCCTTGATGCTTTCAATCAAATCTCGTGCATGCCAATCTTTAAGATCTGATTTTGGGAACTTCGAGCAATCTTCAGCATTTATGTCATCAAAGCTTGATTTGTCATCTATTCCCTGCATGGTATGGTAAAAATAGTAAGAGAGAGACATATAACCACAATATTTGCACTTATATCTCAGAACAGGTATTTTAATGGAAAACGAAGTCCTGCAATCAGATCTCTAAAGAAGTACCAGACATCATAACTGTTTTCAATGATTTCAGATGCTAAAGGATTGGAAATACCTTATTGGCTTGTCCCTTGGGCTTGAAAAAATCTTCATCATCACTTTGTTCACTCTCACTACTATCTGACACAGCTGAGGCTTGATTCGAAACTGGCTGCCCATACACCAGTTGCATCAAGTTAACACTTCTCCTAGCTAAAGTCCTCGCAATCAATGATTCCTTCCATTTTGAGGAGTTTACATCCTCATCCCCTACAAGCCATGAAATAGAACAAACTTCAGAACCAATGAGACAAAATTTATGTGGAAACTTAAACAGAGGGAATGCACTTATCACCTGAGTCTTCATCTTTGTCTGTTTCTTCTAAATAATAAGAATCATCAGATAATTGCTCCTGATTGTCAACTCTTTCATCTTCATCAGAACCCTATAAACAATTATATGTACAATACAATACAATATAATAAGCAAACGAACCCATAAGACAGATAAACAAAAACAGTTGATATAAGCGAGTTAAAATCAATCAGCAAAAGATGAGATACAGACCTCGTCTCCCTCTTCATCTTCAACATCATCATTAAAATTTGTAGAAATAGCTCTCCTCCTGATTCTACCATCACCAATCTCAACCTGTTCTCTCAATTCGCAACTCTGACGAGCTTGTCCTGTCTCTTTCTCACTCATCTCCTCATCATCACTAGAATCTTCGTCAGTATCATACTCCACAACAGCTCCTTTGTCAGACAAATCTCGATTATCCCCTTGATTTTGATCTTCAATATCTATTTGTTGCTCGTCATTCTCGCCATCATTGTTATTAAGGGTTAAAGCTGGAGGTGTTCTACCAAAGATGCTGATAAAACTCCGATCCAGCCTCTCATCTATGGAAAACTTGGTAGCCTGGAGGTTTTTCACCATTACTTGACCAACATCATGATCTTTCCCTAGTGATATTTTCCATAAAACATAAACAAAATTAATAGAAACTAGAAAGAGAAAGGAACCTACATGAGTTCCTTATGAAGTGCACACATGCTAGAGCTAGAGCTTTGTACAAGAAGTTAGTTCCTAGCATGTTTTATTCATATGCAGCACCGAGAGTAGTACCTTTTGTAGAAGCCGTACCATTGTCACCATCAGTTTTGGAGAACTGAACAAAATGGTCATTTATGTTTATGTAGACAGCATCTTTGTCATAAAGTAGATCGCCAAGACCAGACATTGGTGCATAGAAGAGCTTCTCCTTGTCCCTCAAGCCCCTTTTCTTTGCTGCAGAAGGCAATGGGCATGGATCTGCTAGGCTCGACATACCAGCAAGACTAAAATCTCCTACCCCGGTTATATGTACCTGATGAGCATTATTATCGGATTGATTTCAGATCAAATTCATCAGAATAAACAAAGGCACAATTAGTCAATGGAAGTTACCAATACCAACAAGGATTTCAGTAGAGATGTAGATAACTAGATACAATTTACAGCAAGGCTGGCACAACTCACTGTTTACCTAAAAAATTATTTACAGGAGGCTTAATTGCTGATGTTGTTATTTTAATTCACTTTTCTGGCATTATGCTTTATTTGTTATGACTTTCTGGATTTACATATATATATTCAGTTACTATCTTTCTTGTTTCTAGATGCTATAAAACCATCACCATGCTAGAAGTAAAGACAACCTTTGGTTAATGATAAAAAAAACCAATGGATACAACAAATACCTTAGAACCTTTCTTCATGTTACAACCACGAAGATAGCCATACAAAATTACATTCCTGTCACACTTCTTGTCAGTGAGCACTCTGTGAGGTGGGGTTGTATCCTCAAAACGGTCAACAAGCAAATAGGGATGTGCCATTCTCCAGGTAAGAGGAATTGGCTTTATGACCGAGATGAATCTTGCAAGGTTATGAACTTCACGTTTGACATACCTGGCATGCGAAAATTGAACCAAAGGAGCTGCTCTTTTAGCTCTACTTATAAATAGATTGCCCAACTAATAGTAGCTTCAAATGGTGTTTCATGGTTATGCCAAAACTTTATTGAAAAATTATTAGTGCTTCAAATGGTGTTTCGTAGTTCTGTCCGTATTTTATGAAATACTAGGGTTGTTTCCCAATACACAGCGGAAAATTGGATTTTCCAAATTTTGCAAGTATAGAAAAGATTATACTCTGATGTATTATTTAAGTTTAGAACCAATAACAATGTAGTAATTACTTACAGGTGCGACTTAATCAAAATTCAGTTGCAATGTTACCGCAGCCATTACTCGACACATAACACAAAAAAAATTGCATACATAGTGATATTGAATGAAATCACTTACTTTCCATGAATGAGACCAGATAGGTAAAAGAGTTTTGCCCCATGCATTATTTCAGCCCAAAAACGGTGCTTCAGCCGCTGTTTAGTTTTTCGTAATTTTTTAACATCCTTGAATCCATCTAAATGGGTAAGCACTCCCATAACCTTGGGAAATCCATGAACTTGCATAATGTTAAGGAATTCAAAAGTTTCCTGTTCATGACACAGAAAACCTGATTATAATATCTTGCATTTAGGATCGAATGCATTCCATGTAAAGGATACAACTGTAAGGCTCCTAGAATTACCATCCATCGCAACATATTTCATATGGAGACCTCAATTATAGATTTCGGTACCATTTCAAGGGTGTTCAGAGCAGAACTGGGTAAATTTTGGTCGATACCAGTTGCGCGGTGGTAGCTAGCCATTCGACCTTTCTTCTTTTATCTTAACTTTTTGTATTATTATTATTATAATTGATAGTTGTTGTTTTTCGTTTCTATTTTCATGCTTAAGCATTTTACTCAATCTAGGCTTTTGAGACTACACCATGATAGACAACAAAAAAAAAAAAAAAATACCACAGAGAACCCTGTGAAACCAAATTGAAATGTATCATGGACTCCTTGGAAGTGAATATTTACATGTGAAGTATAAACAGGAATTTTCACCAAATTATCCTCAATTATGCCTTGATATGTTCAAATGGCGAAATAATATTTACTTTCGGTGACTCACCATTTCAAAGCCATAGCTACCATCGATTAGCAATAGTGCAAGATCAGCGATCTTGGCCGCATCGATCATACCATTGATATCATTAGGGCACTCCACAAATTGAACTCTCCTGTGTTTTCCTATAACCACATAAATGAAAACAATCCAGTCGTCACAAAATTTGTATTGATGTTTAGCAAGAACTAGCACAAATCTTAATATTCAGTAGGAAAACAAATTTTGTCGTACCTGATACAAGAGTGATAGGGCCACGAACTTCTGGCAAGTTATGTTTTGTATAATACTTTACAAGACATTTTATCAAAAGAGATTTCCCAACCTAGATACACACAAAGAGTAAGCCATATCATCATAAAAGCTACGGCCTAAATTTAACAGTCAAAATTGAAAAATGAAACAAACCTGAGGAGGTCCTTGAACTACAACAACAAAAGGTGGAGGCTCTCCAATAGTTCGGTCCATGATGGGCATGTGAAGCCGCCTCTGCTCAACCTCAGCCGTGCGAGATTGAAGCTTCTTTGCCTTTGTAGATGAAGTAAATGCAAATGCCTACAAAGAAGCAATGCAAACTGAAGTTCAGAGCTATCCAGACGAACTTCTACCAACATAAAATTACTTATTTAGCTATTGAATTAACCTCGAATTACCAATAAACTTGAGCAGTAAACAGTGCCTCAAGCATACCTTAGGGTTTTTCTTCTGATCAGCGCCTGATCCATCGCCTCCCTTGTTCTTCCCCTTCTTACCCTTCTTAGAGGAGGCACCTGATTTGTGCTGGCGATGCGCCTTGTGCGACTGCTCGCTGCCTCCTGATTCATTCGCCATTGGCACCGGTTTCTTCTCTCTTCGAGAAAAACCCTACACCTGTGGCTAAGCGCTCTGACAGTATTGAAGGAGGCGAAACGAAGAAGAAAAGGATTCGAAGCTTAGTTTGGGGCTCTATTAGGATTTAGGGTTTAGCAAAACCGAACCGGAGCAAGTGTGCGTCCGGATCCTCAGAGCCAATTTTTTATTTTTTTAATATTAAAAAATTTTAAAATTTAAATATCGAATCCAAATCGTTGGACTTGTTCAACTTTACGGGCGATGCGTTTTCATATAAGTTTTATAAAATTTGGAGTCAATTTGATACTTGATTAAGTGGTCAACAAATGAACGAACCTGGTTTGATTAATTCTAATACGTTCATAATTTAAGCACTTAATCAAGTATCAAATCAACCCTAAATTTTATAAAACTTATATGAAAACGCATCGCCCGTGAAATTCAACAAGATGAACGATTTGGATTCGTCATTTGAATTTTAAAAAATTTTAATATTAACAAAATATATGAAAACGACTGCTGAGGATCCCGTATACCCAGTTGTAAAAGAGCCGCCAAAAGGAAAAAATAAATAAATAAGGTCAGCCGGTAAGTAAGTGCTTTAAACGAATCGAGTTGAAATGATCTTAGTTCTAATTTGATTTTAAAACTGCCTAATCGGACACGAATCGTTATTGAGTACTATACAAACTCAATTAGGACTGTAAACAAGTGAGCTGGCCTACCACGACTCACGTGGATAACAAGTCCCCATCCTTGTCATTCCTTTTAAAACTTACGCCTCCACCTGATCCCAGTCCCCATCCTTTCTGATATTAGCTCCAAACTACACCAGGACAATTCCCACTAGATCCCAGTCCTGATCCCTTTCTGATTCTCCTCCTCCGCCTCTCCTCCTCGGACCTCCGACCACGCCTCTCTTCCTCCTTCGACCTCCGCCTCTCCTCCTCCACTTCTCCTCCTCCGACCTCTACCTCTCCGCCTCCGCCTCTTTTTCTCCGATCTCTGACCTTCGTTTCTCCTCTTCCGACCTCCGACCTCTACCTCTTCTCTTCCGACCTCCGACATTCGTATCTCCTCAGACCTCCACCTCTCCTCCGACCTCTGCCTCTCCTCCGACCTCCGTCTATCATCCTCCCTCTGTCTATTACAAGCACAAATGTTATAACAAGGAATCTGATTGTTATAATAAAAGATCAGATTGTTATATTATAATAAGAGATCAGATTGTATAATAAGGGATCAGATTGTTATGATAAGTGATCATATTTGTTATAATAAGTGATCAAATTGTATAATAAGGGATCGGATTGTTATAATAAAAGACCATATTGTATTATAAGAGATCAGATTGTATTAAAGGGAACATATTGTTTTAATAAGAGATCAGATTGTTATAATAAAAAATCATATTATATAATAAGGAATCAGATTATTATAATAAAAGATCATATTCTATACTAAGGGATCAGATTGTATACTAAGGGATCAGATTGTTATAATAAGAGATCAGATTGTATAATTAGGGATCAGATTGTTTTAATAAGATATCAGATTGTATAACAAGGGATCAGATTGTTATAATAAGAGATCAATTACTGAAGAGAGATGAGTTAGTAGCGCCCAAAATAGAAAGGGTGCTTCCAACACCCTTTCCATTTTTAGTTGGGATGACATGAGATTGCAAATTAGAGGGTTGCACTTATAACACCCCATTTTTCTCGATTAATTTATGTAAATTATCTAAAACTTGTAAGTTATTGAAGATTAAAAACAAAGAAAAAGAAGTGACCGGTATAAATGTATTAAAACTAGATAAAGAAAAGAGAGTAAACATCACAACATGTCATTAACATTTTCCTATAAATTATGTTATATACAGCTAGTACCAGTTAATTATTTCATTTTAATAAAAAATCACCTCTTTAATTGATAGCCTGTGTTACCTTGGTTCGGCCAGGAAGGACGCGAACCTGCACCAGGTGCGAACCGGTGCTCGGTTCTCTACCGATTCGCACTGAAAGTGCCACGTGTCGCACCGAAAGTACCACGTGGCGCACCCAATCGAACCCATGTCGCACCCAATTATTTGAATATATTTTAATATATTTGACTAAGTCGGTTCAATCTCCAGTACGTTATGGTTCGGTCTAAAATCATTATTTTGATGTCAAATGTGTAGAAAACAAGTAGAAAATCCTAGGTGAACGAATGATACTACTCCAAAATCATTATTTTAATGCCAAATTTGTTCGACATTGTTGAGAATACGGAAATTTGTACTCAAATTTTCACTAATGCGACCGCTTCAATTGCAACATAATTAAAAAAAATTAAAATATACATATATATCGCCGCACTCGAATCGGAGATTTTTGAAAAATTTCAAATCGCCGCACCCGAATCGCACCGGGTGCGGTTCTCGAATCCGAACCCATGCAACATAGTTGATAGCTGATGATTTATTGAATAAGAATAAAATGTAGCCTGCCTAACTTAACTAAAAAACTTATAATATCCAGCCCAAACAAAGTTACACTTTACCCTCAACACTTGCGGCCCATTAGAAAACTCCTTTATTTTCTCCTTTCAAGTTTCAACTGATGAAACGTTCCTCACGCTTCCCCCAATTTCTCTCTTTCAACCTCCATTTTCATCCGTTTCTGAATACTCGGTATAAATTCAAATCTGCAGGAAGGAAGGAAGAATCGGCGTAACTCGGACTGTAAGTCTCTTTCTATTCAACTCTTCTTCCAACCAAATCGTGTCCGGGCTAGAAAATCGCTCAATTATAGTTAGATTTTTCAAACAACGGTAGAACCAAATTGGGTTTGAATCTCTGCATGTAATTTCTCTTGGCTCCGGCCCTATGGTTTTGTAGTTGGCAATGCAGATGTTTTTAAACTGGAAGAAATTTCAGATGTATTCATGGTTTTGGTGCTGAGCTCTAATTTGTAATTCATGCACATGACTACAGGTAACAGCACCAAATTTTGGAATCACTGACAACTGAGAAATGGATTCAAAGAAAAAGAGAAACAAGAAGAAGAAGGGAAACCAAGCCAAGAATGGCGACGAAACTACATCAAACATTGAAGAGGTTGTTGTACAGGAGCATGGCAATGGTTCAGCTGTGGTAGAGCGAAGCCAAAACGGGAAGGTTGTCGTAAGTACAGAAGGAGCACCTCTGGTAGAGCAGGATAAGGAGCCTCTGCCTGAGAAGCAGCAGCAGCAGCAGCCCATTCAGAATGGGTCTGTTCGTTCTGAAGCATCTCTATCAGAGCAGCACAAGGAGCCTAATGGGAAACAGCCATTACAGAATGGAACAGCGTCAGTTAGTTCACCTGTGCCAGAACCTAATAGAGAAATGGATAAGCATAACATGTGTGAAGAGAAGTTTGTAAGTGCACCAGTTGTTTTTTTGTTTTTTGTTTTTTGTTTTTCCTTGTTTTGGAAGGTTTAGATTATGACTCATTTCTCTCTTTAGAACTAACTTTGTTGTATTTGTGCTTATGGATGTATGTTTTCTTTCAGGTGAAGCTACAAGAGACGGTAACAAAACTAGAAGAAGAGAGGGACTCTTGGTTAAAAAAAGTGGTATGTATAGCTACGCTTTTTTGGTTCGATGTAAATTATATGCGCTCTTTTATTGTATATAACACAACTGTGGTTCTACGAACTCAATTTGATAATAGTTGTTATGGAATTTCAGACGACCTTGGAGGATAGGCTCTTAAAAATGCAAGATAAAGTGGATACTTATGTTCAAAATGAGGTGATAATACCTGTGATTTCATCATATTTTGAGTGAACTTAAAAGGCCTCTTACTCTTTTTTAATCCACGATCTTACCAACATAACATCATTTTCAGCTCAGTTTGGAGGATAAGCTTTCAAAAATGCAAAATAAGGTTGACATGTACACACAAAATGAGGTAATTATACTTCGTAACTTCAACATATTCTAGAAATTAGCATAACTTGCTTTAAACTTAGATAAATTGCATGACATTTGTCAACACTAATCCTAATTTCACAGGTTCACCTGGGAAGGAAACTCCAAATATTTCAGAATGAGAATGATATGTTAGCAAAAAAACAGGTACCTAAGTGCTCTTAAACATTGTTCACTGTGTATTGCTAATGCTGATGATTTTTCTAATTTTCTTGCACTTCATCTTGTCCTAATTCAAGTTTCTTATAGGTCAGCTTGGAGGATAAGTTTGAAAGAATAGAGGATATGAAGTACTCCTGGTCACTAAAGGAGGTACATATAGCACTAAGAGTTTTCTATTTTGATTTGGAATAAAAATTTGATCAAAATTCTGATAGTTGCACTGTCAAATTGTATTTCTTCTTCTCATATTTAGGTTTCTCTGTCATCTTTAGGGAGAGTTATACACACACACACACATACTTTTTATTGTACAAGTAAAATAGCTGACAGTCAAGTTCTTTTTGTTAGGGATCACTAAATGCAACAATTACTAGGTTGGAGGAGGTCAACAGAGTACTACAATTGCGGGTATGATGTTATTCCATAGACAGATCTCTTTTATTTGACTAACAATATCTTTACAAAGTTGATATCAGCTATTAACTGCTTTACCACAGCCTTTTATTCTTCTATAAAACCAAGGTTTAGCCTAAGGTCAAAATTATAGAGTAGTTCTTTTGTCTTTTCTGAATAAAAAAATTCCTTTTTTACTGGTAAGGTGACTTAAATCCCATAGCATGGCAGGTAATGGCACTGGAGCAATCGACAGATAATACTGGTCAGAAATACTGCGAGTTGATTGAAAGCTTGTCCTCAGTTGAATCGAGGATTGAGACCCTCGAGGCAAAATGTGTCCAACACAACCCATCAGATGAAGCGGCAAAGGTCTCATATCACTGGACTTCTCTTGAATGTTATTTTGATAGCTTTATTTATTCATTACTTTAACAGTTAACTCTCTTGTGCGACCTTGCAAAGCCGCAATAACATCATTGTGCTGCTTGATTTGATGCTTTGATAGTTATTTTACTTTAATGAATTAGATGGAAGTGTAGTTTAGGAATCTCTAAAATCAATTTGACCAGCTATTGTAAGTTTTAGTTTTTGCAGAGTCACATAGATGTCTTCAACTCAACAGGGAACAAGATATTTATTTTCTCTAATGGGTTTGGAATGTTTTGAAGCAGTTAATGGCAGAAAAAAGTTCGATGATAATTACACAACCAGCGGATGAGGCATTTAATCAGCATACCAGTCACTTTGTGGATCCTTTTAAGACGGTAAATAATAACCCAATTTTATTAGCGTCCTATGAATTCATGCCAATTGTACATTTTCTTTGAAAATCGTGTAATTGCTTACTTTTGTGGGAAAACAGGTGAATGAGGCTGACATGAAACAGAATGAATTAATAAATGACTTCTCCAATAGTGATGTTATTCAAGAGAGACATCTCAACATATCTTCCCCATCAGTCGAAACTATAAATGAAAATAGCGAAAATTTGCTCAGAGATGGTCAAGCAATGCACTATCCAGGTAACCTGCCTATTAATGCTGGCTCGAGTAATGACACCACCATTACAGTTGATATAGACCAAGTTCAGAAATTAGAACTACATCTGCCAAGTGTAAGTGAAGAAACAGTCCATCCACTTCAAGATGTAGAGATTAATGAGGAACATGTGGTATCCAGTGATGAGACATCTAGAGAGGTCCCCCTGACAGATGCGCCACTTATAGGGGCCCCATTTAGGTTATTTTCTTTTGTGGCCAAGTTTGTAGCAGGCTCTGATTTGGTAAATCAGACCAATTTGAAATCTGGTAATTGATTTTCTTTTTCTCTCTGAAATACTTAAACATATCATTCTGGTTTAGGGCATTGATTTCCTTTGTTCTTTTTAGGATTTTATACAAAGGATATGTATACTATTAAGTGAAAAAGATGAATATTTATTATGGAATTGAACAAGTTGATTTCTGATATGGTACATTTCTGGATTACTATTTTTCTAAGTTAAAGCAATTTTCTTAAAGCAAATTCTGCAGTAAATGAAGTAATAAAGATAAAAATTGGGCTTCTCATGTTGGGTTGCTAGAAATCGAGTGACTAAAAACTGCAAGGTTCAAATTCAACCTTGCAGGGGAGGCAAATGGTAGTAACATTTTACTGCCTTTTGAAGATTGATAAGTGCCTTTTTTTTTTTTCTTTTTTTTTTTTCTTTTTTTTTTTTTTTTTTTTTTTTTTTGCATGTTGCCTTAGTAGTTAGTAGTTTAATGATAGGACTAAGATATTAAGGATTCAACTCCTGCATACATTTAATTTAAGAACAATGATGGATGACTTTCTCTTATAAAAAAACTTGCTTCTTAACCCAAAGGCATATCGACTTTGTATCATTTTTTTGATTTTTTGTGGATGTTTTTCTTAATTTTAGCTCGACGAATTTATTATTCTACTTTTTAGTGTCTAATCTTTTTTGGACAAAACAATAGAGGTCGAGCCTCTATCTTTTTCATTGAAATAATAATCGGTTATAAATAGATACAATAGGTAGCATTTAGCTAGTCACTAAATTGCCAATATAAAAATGCAGCAAATAGACTAAGCCTTAAAAAAAAAGAAAGAAAAAAAAAACCCAGTAGCAACACTGAAAAGTGAGAGAAGAGCCAGTATTTAGGTGAGGTTCTCTTCCATTCTTGTACCAGGTCAGTGAATGTTTATGATATCCCTGTAAAGATGCCTGCACACCTCTTTCCCCAGAGTACAAGGAAGATATGGTGCATATTTCCCTTGATCCTTTTGTAATTGCCATTCTTACCTCTGCTAAATGGTTGCAGTAGAGAATTATTCTGTACTTCCTGTGTTTGAGAGCATGAAAAAAAGGGCAAAATGAAAACATGTGGTGGATCGTCTCAGAATCAGATTTGGAAAGAATACACCTGTTTGGTAAACTCCAACCAACCCCTTCTATGTTAGTTGTCAAGTGTGCCTATTTTATTTTGCATCATTCTCCATAAGAAGATTATAAACCTCAGGGTTATCCTGAGCAACCAGATGGTAGGCAGAGAAGAAAAGTGCCTTGGATGCAATTTGATGAAGTTATAGGTAGAGTTCGTGCCTTTGTGGTGAAGGTGGCTGTTGCACTACCTAGCTTCCAACTTGATATGTCCTCTGTGTCAGAGAGGAAGGTTTCAGAAGAATATCTATAGCTATTAACCGTGATTGTGAGGGAATGTTACAGCCAAGGAAAATGAAGGAAAATGAGAAAAGTTCTTGGAATTGAAATTGAGGATACCGAGCCCCCAATGGTGATGCCAGAACAGGACCAATTTGCCATTCCCCACTTGAAAGGTTAGGCTAATCTGGAAGAAGGGTAAAGCATCGAGTAGAATTTTGGAGATCACATTTGCAGGTGCAGAGCTGTAGAGCGAAAAATTTGTGATTTCCAGAGAGGAGCATTATTTACCCATTTCCATAAGCATTTTTTTAGGCGTAGTGACCTGGTTCCATGATACCATTACTAGTTTATTTCTCTCTTCAGAGGTTCCATGCCAAAGAAAATCCCTTTGAATTTTATCTTAGCTGTAGAGCTAATGCAGGAATTCTGAAAATTGCCATGAAGTAAACCGGCAGGAATGAATGGCAGATATTGAGAAAAACTAAGTGTCCCACAATGGAAAGATGGCTCGACTTCCAACCCGTCAACTTTTTCCTGAAATGCTCTATCATACCATCGTAATCCCCTTTAAGCGGCCTCTTTATCAGTAAGAGGCAGGCCCAGGTAATTAATTGGCAATTGTGTAGGGTTGCAATTCAAAATTGAGGCCAGATTGTGAGTTAGATGCTGAGGGGTATATATTGTTACCAGGTGTGACTTTTGGGAGTTCAGTTTCAGACCTGAGATTGAACCAAAAACAGCAAGGACTGTCTTAAGTAAGGTTGCTTGCTGTTCCACTGGGTTAAAGTAAAGTATTGTCGTTGGCATAGAAAAGGGTTGAATATTTTGGCCTTGGGTACTGTGAATGTTCCGATAGAAACTAAGCGGGTGATCCATCTCGAAAAGAAGTCAAAAGCCATAATAAAGATGTAGCAGAAGGGCGGGTCTCTTGCCTCAATTGCCTTTCTGGCAATTCCGTTGACATTAACCCTAGATGTCCCCTTAAGCACACAATGAGATACCCGCTCTATGCAGACTTGTGGGGAACCTAGAGCTTTAAGAACTCGCTTAAAACAAAGTCCCAACTGAGTGTATCGAATGCCTTGTGCAAATCAGCCTTAAAATAGCCCTTCTGATAAATTCCGTCTAATAAGATAGCCCTTAGTAGTAGCAAGTTCAGAAAAGAGGGGGTTCAATCTAGTGGTCGGAATTTTTGGAAGTATTCTTTGTACCGAGTGTACCGAGCCTCTAAAACTTTAATAATTTATAAGTTTTAGCAAAATTAATGTCTCAGATTCGTTAAGCTGGAATGTTCCATCTTCTGATATTATCGTAACTATGAGAATCGCTTCTATCCATTTCAATATCAAAACTAACGTAGAAAAAGAGAGAAAATAATTATTATTAATAAAAACAGTTAAAAAATAAACAAAAGATAGAAATTTTAATAATGTTTTTGTCTTTTTTCTAATAAAATGGGGGGAGCGCGAAATTTATTTTTTGTAATTCACTAATCTCAATTCGACCTCTACCCCACCGAATTCAGAGCTCAAATTTTTCATTCATGTGCCTTTTGTTCACATTTTGTCTTCCAATTCCTCATTAAGTTCAAAATTTTGCTTTAATTTTCCTTTCGTGTCGGCTATAATTCTCTAGTACAATGAAGTGAACCCAAAATTCATGGAAAAAAAATAATAATTTCAATTTCAACAACTTCCATGTAAGAATTGCTCAGCTTTCTTGACATCCGATTGGCACATATGATGTTGATTTTTGAGACATTTCTTCGACATCATTGTAAAATTCTTCGAATAAATAGGTATTGTCAGTCACTGGTCACTGTACCAGGTGAAATATACTCTTTCAGTCTTTCCTATATGTGAAAACCGACCACACTATTCGTAACAAACAATATTGAAAGTAGGTGTCAGGACTCGAGACTCGATTAGTACGAAACTACTAACCCAAACTTTATTTTGCTATCGTTAATCAAATCAACAGTTGGTAAGAATATAAAAGATTGCTATGTTAGCGAAATGTATGGTTCAAGAGGTTAACAATAACAAAAACACACACGCACTTGATAACCGCTACCAAGAATAACAAAAAAGTACATGTATGTATATTTATTTAATTTTGGGGTTTTGGGGGTGTGAGGTGATAGGTTCATTGCATTCCTGTTCGATGTTATTTATTTATTTTAACATAGTCACCCGAGATGGGAGCCTTCCCTTTACCAAAGTACATAGTGACAAAACCAAAAAAACGAAAAAGGAAAAGACCGGTACTGGAGTAGACAATAACCACAGACCACACATAGCAAATTAAGTCCATAATGTACGACGTTAAAAGATTCAAAGAGCATCAGTAGGTAACTAGGTAATGAAGAAAGGAAGATTGCAGTAAGAAGAAGCAATAATCAATTTTGGGTCCATTTGGCTTTGCCATTTCACAGCTAAAATGGTGCTAGTATCTAACCTACATCGTAAGTTGAAACAAAAACCTCGTATCTAAGAATTGGTGCAAATTCTTTAAAGTTTTACTCACTTTTCCACAAAATGACGGCAACAATACCCAAACCTAGTTGATCGCACATCAATCAACAACTCTTTACGTATTATGTCCAACATCAGTTATAGAATTATTAGCATTTATTTGACCATTGGACTCCTAGAGTTGTCTTCTGATGATGCACGGCTCTCTGAACCAGGCAGTCGAATTTCTTCCATCATTCTAATCACATCTTCAATTTTAGGCCTCTGATGAGGATTCCTTGCAGTACATGCCATTGCAATCTGAAGCATGTTCACCAGCTCTTCTTCTATGTTAGGCCCACCGCGCAGCAGCTCTGAATCAAACACTTCAGCTGTCCATTCCTCTCTCACCACTGAGTGGACCCACCTTGGCAGGTCGGCCACGTCATCTCGACCCTGAGACTGGAGCGGTGCCTTCCCTGTTTACAAATTTGGGAGGAAAAAGAAAAAAAAAATGCTTAGGGCGGGTGATAGAAAGAGATTTTTTGGTTCGCAAAGAACCATGCGTAAGAGCTCTGGAGTAACTCTTCAGTCCTGTCTTTCCTATGTAGTATGTATTAACATGTGTGTCGGTGCTGCCTTTATATGTAACTATGCATAAATATTGAGGTCGGTGTACAAGCATAAGGAGTTTGCAAAAACTTGCCTATAATACTCACCAGGAGACAATTAAACTACAAATAGAAACAGTACCTGTCAACATCTCCATCAGTAGCACACCAAAGCTGTAAATATCTGATTTCTGAGTCCATTTTCTGCTTTCAATTATTTCAGGTGCTCGATAACCAACTACAACGCGCGAGGGATTGATTGGAGGGTTAATCAGAGTGCTAAGCCCATAATCTGAGACAAATGGTGTGAGGTCTTGGTTAAGGAGAATGTTTGTGGACTTGATGTTGCCATGAACAAGCTTTGAACCACCTTCTGAGAGAACTTCAGAGTGAATTTTCATGATGACCTTTGCTGTTGAGAGTATGATATTGAATCTTGTGTTCCAGTCCAGTGGGATATTTTCGGTACCACGAGTTCCTGCTCAAATTTTGAATATGAATATGTTAACGATGTCTTTAATTTTATTTTCGTGTTATGTATATTCCTCACTGTAGAATGCAAACAGATCAGTGAGTATCTATCCAGAGGCTTAGTTCAGCTTAAAACATTCCATCCTAGTCAAAAGGTAGAAACTAATACTCCTAAATATAAAGAGAGACAGATAATGCAAGAAGACTGGGAGAAAATTATGATAATCAAATGCATTATATAAAGACGATTTGAGTAATCATACCATGCAAAAAGGCTGAGAGGCTGGCACCAGCAATATACTCAAAAACCATGAGCTTCTCATCTTTCGAGAAGTAATAGGCCCGGACTGGTACAACATTTTGATAGCGGCTAACCTTCCCAATCAACTCCATCTGCTGCTCAAATTCCTTCTTACTAGCAACCACATCCTTCAGTCTCTTCACAACCACAGTGGTACCATCCTCTAGTACAGCTCTATAAGCAGTACCATAACTCCCCTTCCCCAAAACTTCAGCTGAAGCCCTTAACAGATCTTCTAGGTCAAAATTGTAATTACAACCCTCGAAGAAAACCAATTTGTTTCTTTCTGCCACCTGGAGTCCACTGCTTATCTCCTCCTTCGGCTTGTTAGCCCTTCTACCAATGCTAGCAGGCCCCATTGGTTTGAGCTCCTTGTCCGTTTCTCTGTCCTTTTTCTTTGAGAAACATACCATTAGGAAGGCTGTGAGTAATAGAGCCACTGCTATGCCACCTACGGTTATCGCAATTATAGAACCTGCATTTACATGCTTATGGGAAGGTTTTGAAGGAGAGTGAGAAGTGACTGGAGAGGATGGAAATGGCGGTGAAACTGGAGAGGGAATAACAACAGAGCACTGAGAAAGAGGGGGGCCGCATAAGTGCGAATTACCTTTAAAGGAGTCACTGGGGAAACGTTGGAGAGAGAAAGGAATCGACCCGTTGAAATTGTTGTAACTAAGGTTCAGGAGCTTTAAATTTGGTTGGCTGAGGTCAGGAATTGGACCAGACAGAGAATTGTTTGAGAGATCAAGAACAAATAAAGCAGATGAAACAGAATTTGGTATTTCACCAGAAAATTTGTTATTTTGGAGGTAAAGGTAGTGTAGAGAAGGAAGAGAGAGAATATCTGGTGGTAGGTTGCCTGTTAGCTTGTTAGACCTGAGGCTCAAGAGCTGAAGAGCATCAAGCTTGCCAATTGTGTTTGGAGGAATCAAGCCGAAAAGCCCAAATCCCGGAAGCCTGACAGAGAGAACACGGGTCCGGTTTGGGTTGCATCGAACTCCGTGCCATGAAGAACAGATTGAAGCATTAGATTCCCAGTTTAGCTCACGGATGTGAGCAATGGAATTAGAGAAGGAGAGGAGGGCTTCTTTGTCTGAGTTCAGGTCAGCTGTAGTCAGAGATAAAATTGATGGCAGGAGGAGAAATAGAAGTGGTGAAAGTTTGGGGTGTCCATGCATAGCCATGGCAGTTTGTTTATGAAAAGAAATGTATGTTACAAAACCTGTTAAAAAAGGGAAAAGGAAGAGAACCAATATTAATAGCTTACTAAATCATTATAAAAAGACAAAATTAAGACGTAAGGTGTCTGAGCTAAACAGTAAGAAACAGGAGTAGCATTTTTTTCTGTTGGGTTGGGGAGAGAGTAGCAGATGGTCCCCACATCTAACATTTTCCTGGAAACGAATAAGAACATAACATGACATGCAAGTATCATAGCATTAAGTTCTACCACTATAGTCAGAGGAATATTAACATGTGCAATTAGTAAGCACTAAGCACCATGAATCAATTCTTTCTTTTTTAAAATGCTTTTTCTCTACACCAATTTGGACTGTCAAGGAATTAAAGGTGTCGCTTTAGGATAGTGAAATTCCCTCAGCAGTAGTAAAAGGCTAGTCCACCATTAGTCTGCAATTTTATTATTATTCAATAAACCAAACCGAATACTATGTTAAAAAGAGTAAAGCCTCTAATATTGGTCCCACCCTGGTGAAGCACTTGTTTGTGATTGTCTCACAGCAAAAACACTGGTTCTGCCACAATAGTATACTTATAGGAAGTGAGATAGACCCCACATATAAGCAAATCAGAGGAATAGACAAGTGGGGCTCTTTCAATGACTGGCGCCCAATTAAAGAGAAAAGTAGCAGACTTTTACTGTTTTCACTAAAGTAGGTTTTCTGAAACTTACCTTACAGGCTTACACAGAGCCTGTATTTTGGTCTTACTCAGAGAAAAGCATCATCATATATGCAAATTGACAAATTTTAACCTTATTTAACAAAATACGAATTCAATTTGACAGGTAATTTCAAGTACAAATATAGTCTTAACTCAAGTTTAAAAGCAAAATAGAAAAGCTAGGCCACCTAAAGTCTTGCCAAAGAAAAGCATCTCATACTTTAGCTTCACTTTGGTAAAAAGATGAAAGGAGGAAACCTCTTTAGTAGTTTGGTTTTGGAGTGAGCTACTTTTCAACTTTGAATATAATAATGTATAGAAACGATAGCTTCAAGGAATCAAGGCCAATACATTTCTCCAAAATCTGATACAGTGGTCCCAAATTTGGCAGCCTCTAATATGTATATTAAACCCAGTGAGGCTTTTTTCAAAGAAGCAAATATAGAATCATAGAGGACTAAACAAAAACAAAAGCAAACAGGAAATCATTAGGTTAAGATGCCAAATTAAAGAAGACACAAAATAGAAAAACTCAGATTTAGTATCCAATACCTTACCACTTGGTGCAATAAACAAATACTAAATTATTATCGTATCCACAATCAAATTTTCTTTTTGTGCACATAGACCTACAAAAAAGGTACTAAAAAAACAAAAGGTAGGAGGAATGACCATAAAAAAAACTTTAGCGGAATAAAATAAGAAGCACTTGCACATAGCTGGATGATTTGATCAATTGTTTACTAATGGCAAGATTTAGATATTTGGGGATGCCTTGAACCACACTCAAGTAAGACTTAAAGTGGGAATTATTTAAAACAAAAGAACCAGAAAATATGGGCCAGGCTCCAAACCCCAATCGCACAGGATTTCAAACTATTATTTACTATTAAAGAAGGCTCAATTTCCTCTCCTGTGATAAGGAGAAAAGCAGATCTCCAATTGGCAAGTACTATTAATAACACAATAATGGACATATCCTGCTATGGAACAATGGAGTAGTACTAAATATCGTGTCAATCGAGGGTGAAAGGTGATTTATTTACTAAATATAAATTTAATTAGTTTCGAATGATGCACAGTTCGATTGATCTGGACTCATCTGTGTACTTTGACTGAGAAACCCCAAAATAAATAAGCGAAATCCCTGACTGTGTCAGGAATTTGGAATTTTCTGCAAATAAAAAACAAATTTTGACTATTTTACCATGTGTTAGTAATTTTTAATGAGATACGCCACAAATTTTCTAGTTTCAAAACCAGAAAATCAATTTGATTCGTATTTCAACGAAAATGAACACGGATAAAGATGTAAGTCGACTTCAGAGAAAAACATTTGGCAAATATTCCTTTCCGATGTTAGTCGTGATCAACAAAAGGTCAGAAGCTAAAAGTAGAGTGAAACCTAACAAAAATCTCTCTTCCTCTCTCAAATAGGTACCGAAAAGCAACACAATCAGTTCTAAGCAGATCAGTAACTCCACTTCAAAGCAAAATAAAATGCGACAATAAAGTTAGCATGAACTTGAAATCGAAGTCTGAAAATGAGAAATATACCTTCAAATTTGAGGCTTACAAAGCAGCTACTCCGAGCGAATCCAGAATCCGCAGTGCTTCAGTCCGAAGAGATTCTTAGATCGTTCGAATCGAATCGATTGAGAGAGAAAGAGAGTGAGAGTGTAGAAAGGAAGAGAGAGCGAGAGAAGAAGAAGAACTGGAGACTGGAGAGAATATGAGCTCGTCTTTTAGCGAAGGATTTATAACTGTTCTTTTCTCTTGAAAATGTATTTATAAATTCTTTTAACCGTCTCAATTGTCCCATTCATTTCATGCTTTTAAGGTAGCACTACGCAGGATCTTCTGTGGTTTTCTCTATGCTTCACTCCGTGTCGGAGAAATTCAACGTCGCTCTTATGTTTATTTATCCAAGTTCTTTTTATTTAATGAAAATATGGCATCGTTTTTTAATGTTTTTTTTTTTGTTTTTATAGGTCAAGGTGGTTAGTGAATTTGTCCTTGTGTCGTACAAAAAAATATGCCATTAGTAAACCAGTACCGAAAAAAGTAGCAAACAGAGATATAGAGAATGCTGGAAAATTTTGTCGTGATGAATTTTCCAAAGTCTGTTTGAATCCTAATCAATCAGGACAGTTGATCGTTTTAAAAAAAATATTTTGAGCCTATTAAAATATATATATATATATATATATATATATACACTACTTCATGGCAAAATTCCCTAGAATGTTACATAGGAATGCTCGCAGAAAACCAGGCCTGTTGTGCTATTATCAAGTTGTCATCATAATATTAGCGTCTTTATGCATGCCTAGGTAGTATTATTTCTCTCAACAACCTAGAAATGATATTGTTATCACTTATCACAACTGGCAATTCTTTCAGCACAACTTTTTTTTTCCTTTATTTTATAAATAAACATTGAAATTTAGTTGCTATCATTGAAGTAGAAAAAAGTCATTTGCATAGAACATCATAATTGTCCTTTTTTGTTTAAATAAAAAAATTAATTAATTAACGTTTGCAATTTTTGTGGCTGGGATGAATATGTATGAGTTAATTGTATGTCTACAGCCGGCTATTTACTTGCATTAAATATCCTTTAACATGAGTGGGTTTTTGATTCATGCTTGTCATTTTCTGACCGTTGAAATCTTAAATTATTTTGTTCATTCCTTAGCTAGCTCTGGCATTTATTGTCAGAATTAACTAACCTTACCGTTGTGGTGTTTATGCACCCAGGTTTTTTTTGATAGTGAGTCAAAATGATGTCATAAATGAGAATTTGGTAGGTGGTAGGTGAGATAAAATAGAAGGTAGTATTAAAATACATGTTTTGTTTCATTATATAACTGGAAGTTGTAATGACATATTTTTGAGGCCACGCAATGAAATTTGTTTTATTAATATTTTAACCTTTAAAATTTTAAGCCTCTATCAAGCACTCTCAAGGAAGAAAAACTAAATTTAAATGTCAGATCAAAGCATTTATTTATTTATTTATTTGACCTCCCAATAGGCCAGAGAGTTATATATAGAAATTGATCCTGCATTTTTATGTCTTTCACTAACCTGAATATTAACTCCAAAAGTAAAATTTATTGAATGGATGCACCAATGTGGCCAGGGGCTGAATTATAAACATCATCCGACAGATTATCCATAGCCTCCTTCACTATAATACTAAAAAAAATAATAAGAAAAGATCAGATTTTTCAGTTATCAAATCAGCTTTTGAAAATAACTTTTTCTTTCCAACAAAAATCGTAGGTGTCCCAAAAACAATCACAAAATCTCCAATAAAAAAAGGAAAAAGAAAAAAAGCCCAATGTTATTATAATATTATTGCATAGGAACCTTTCTTTAGGAATATGTCAAACGACCTTGTATTTTGGTGGTTATGGACTTCTTTCTAATTGTGATTGCATTTTTCTTTTATGATAAAATAGTTAGCACACTTGAATCGACCCATCAAAAACCCCAAGCCATTTATAGTCATCTAAATTCATGACGTTGACAAACTTATGTCTCACTCTGGAATATATACTGGGTAACCCCTCTAAATTCCAGTCACAATTCTCTCAAATTTACCTAAACGAAAAGGAAATATGCTTATAATAGTATCCATAGGTCAAATACACGATGGCGATGCTCAACTACTAACGCTGTTAAAAGACGCTAACGGGAACATGAACAATAAATGAAGCCGACAGCCCTGTATGAAAGGAATGTTCTAGTTATTTTTATTTTATTTTATTTTTTTCATTTCAAACACCTGTAGGCAATTAGTGATTTTAGGCTTCAATACCTTCTATATGATTTTAGGCTAATTTTTTATTTTGATTCTGAAATTTTACATTCTATTCTAACTGAAGCAAGTATTAATTTAATTCAAACCAGGATTTATTACGAAGGAAGCGTTTGAATAATAAATCTTAGTTGATGTTTTTTTTTTCCCCCCGAAGTCAAAGCACAAGATGTCATGACTCTAGTTATGGTATGATATCACTTGATTTGACTTAAATAGAATACATTCTAGAAACAGAAGTTGCGGGGGTTTATAGGTTTTGGTGGTTTTTTCTTTGGGAGTTATTGATATGAATAGCTTAACTTTGGATTTGATATGTAACGGGGAACTGAATATGTAATTTGTTTACGTTGGAAACTATTTTGGCCGTGAAAGGGGAGGAGAATGTAGTAGTAAGTGGAGATAAAATAGTTTCGATCATAAAAGAAAGTGGGAACGTTGTGTGTGTGTGTGTTTTTTTTTTTTTTTTTTTTTTTTTTTTTTTCTGTTTGGTTTATTAGGCTGATCTTGCTTATTCCATGTGTAGAAGGCAACTAAATAACCGATGCTTTTGTATAAAATGGCAGGGTCAGTTGCTTTACTTCTTTAAGAATGACAAGAAAGTAAATTGCTAAAGAAATAATACTGAAAAAAAATAAAGATTGAACTTAATTTATATTTCATACTTGATTAAAAAGAGTACAATTCGTTAGAAATAAGAGCATTTGTGGATCGCTCCAACAGTACAACTTTTTTTTTTTTTTTTAATAACACAATCAATCATGTTGATTTTATATTTTTATGCATACTAGAGGGGTATATCGAGCTTCGCTCGATGTAGATATTTATAATAAAAATATTTTTATTATGTTTCTATAGTTTAATTATGTTCATTTTTTGATATATAGTTAAGATATATTTATAGTTAGATATATAGTTTAGTTATTGTAGGTAATTTGATTTGATTAAATTTAAAGAGTTTGATCAATTTAAAGAAAAAAATTATATGTGCATAAATATAGTTATAGTTATTTGAAATAATATGATTAATATGATTTATATTATGTTGCTATTATTCATGAAATGTAGTATGTTTATAAATGACTTAAATAAAAAAATATATACCGTAAAAGATCTGATGTCTTTTCTATTTTCAATTGAATGGATTTAATTTATATTTTGTAAACCAAAATTAAGAATGGTGATGAAGAGAAATTAAGGTGGAGAGGGACTCTAAGCAACAGAAAAGAGATTGAGACATGATGAAAATAAAAATATAAAAGGGTCACAAAAATCAGAAACAAAACAATGTGTTGCCAAATTATTATCCGATGGTGAACTGAGTCAGTTTCATAAGCAATAACACTCGACACACAATTAGTTACAGAATATAACATTACAGAAATAAAAAAATGCTATTGCACAACTATTTCACAATGCTTGAAGTGTCGGATGATATTTAACTAAAGGATCCCGACACCCACACATCTTTATTTATAATATTGATTTCGTAAGAAAATTCTAACTTTAGCTCCATATTTTATAGAAAAGGTTTCCACTGATGACTCCGTTGTATTTCTGAAGAGAAACTTCAATACCAATCATACTGGCATCCAATCTTCTTTCCCTGAAACTATAATGGGCAAGTTAACATTCTTGATTCATCGGGTTAAACTTTACCTCCATAATTTAACTCTAGTTATGCTATTGTTCGTCATATAAACTTTTCTATTTCATTAAATTATACTACACTTGATCTTAGCCAAAAGGCCGAGAAAGGTATCTATTTCATTAAATTATGACTCCACATTCAGACTCTAACCTGATTGAGCCTTCAATTAAAGAAAAAGGCCGGATCGGCCTTGAATTAAAAGAATACATGAACGTACCTAAGTCCAAAACTACTTTAGTTAACTACTGAGCTGATTACAAAATACAAATCCAGTTTCCCAATAAATTACATGAGAACCCAACAACTTGATTTAAGATGTCTGAGGCCTCGTTATAATTTGTTGGACTTTTATCTTCCTTCTTTTGGGCCCTTTATGTTTTTGGGTTCGATGTAACAGGTCATGATACCGGAATCACATCCTTGCCAACCTTTCACCTTTTATCAACCATTGATCCGAATCGTTCGATCTAATCTCAACGGTTATGGTGCCCCGTGCATAATACCAAATTGATAGGCTTGAAAAATTTTTACCGTCGAGATCAAATCGAACGGCTTGGATCAAAAGTTGGCACTCTGCCAACCTTAAAAGATTGGCAGAGGATACACACTCCATGATCCCTTGTTTGGATTGACAGAATGAGTTTGTAGCTATTTGGGCATGGAAATAGAAATTGATTACTGTACCATCGCTTGAAAAAATTGAACACATAAAATAAACAAGGTGAATATATAAATGATTAAATTGAACACATACAAATAAATAATTTAAATAAAAATAAGTTGAATTTGCATACAAAAATCTGAACAAGGATTTTTTTTTTTCACTTTAATTATCTATATGTTCACCTTGTATATTTTATGTGTTCACTTTGTTCAAACGATCACAAAATTACACATGATAATTATCATTTTTCATTTAGAATAGTCGTAATGTTCTGTTGTTTCAATAAAAAGTTGAATCAGCGACATACCAAAAATGCGAATTAACGTGCTAAATTCGTAACTCAACACACATAGTTATTTTTTAATTATTTTTGTAAAATTTTGATTGGTAGTAGCAGGAGAAAAATCACCAATTAAATGCCGGTCTTACAAAGAAGTGATGTATGGTCTAAGACTTTTTTTAAAAAAAAAAAAAAAAAAACTTTTACCCTCGTAAACCTCTTCATGCACGCCTGCCAGGCTGATCATATCATCATTGGATTATGACAAATATCAACATTTCTTTTCCTAATTTTTCTATTCTTTGGATGAGCTGACATTATGTTATAGTAATGCATGAAGGAAGGTTCCTCTTATTAAAAAAAAAAGAAGACATAATAGCTACAAGGAAACCGCATGGAAAAATCATTGATAGCCGTGTTGTGCTATTAAATGACCTTTTGTCGCATCAATTCTGGACTTCCTGCCATTTTCTCCTAGGAAAAAATATTCTTCGTGGATAAAGATTTAACTTTTCTTTATCCAAAGAGGCAAAGAAATTCTTCCCAATAGCATCCCCACCACGGAATGCAAGGAGTTGTGAGCTACTAGGCAGCATCACACGACCAGACAAAGTGGACAATAGTGACCTCTCTTTTATATTTGTCGAGCCCATGGTCGACTAACAAAAGAAAGAGATAATACGGCACGTCAAATCAGGATTCAGGACCATGTTAGTTTAAATAATTAAATTAGGAGAAACTACCAGTACCGATTGGTGCCAAATCAACAAAACAAGCATTGCGCGTGGCTAAATTGAATCCCACTGCCAGAGATATATTTTGTAACAATAAGCTTTGATATGCAATAAGGAAATGACAATATTTAATTCTCATGAATTAGTACATGTTAACTACTATTTGATTTGGAAATTATGACAATCATCATGAAATACAAAGATATAGCATATAAGGGTGCGTTTGAATTATTTGAAAATAAAATTAAGATTAATTATTTGGATTAAAAAAATATTATTCCTAGATGATTGAGAATAACCTTTTAGATAATTAAGAGTGTTGTTTTTAAGTGATTCCGATTCGAAATAAATTTATTGAGAAATTTAGATTTATGCCATCATAAACTTAAGAAATTAGAAATTTGCCACCTCAAAACTAGCTTTAGAAAAATGCCACCATAAACCTATTTTATTTAGGAAAATGCCACAAATACTATCTCTCTCATACAATATATTTTCATATTGACAACAATATCCTTTAATATTAATTATTTTCTACTGTTGTCTCTCCTCTCTCCATCAACGATATCTCAAGCACTAGACCATATCTAGACAACTATAGACGTGGTATGGTGCTTGAGATATCGTTGATGGAGAAAGGAGAGACAACCGTAGAAAATAATTAAATATAAAGAGTATTTTGGTCAATACAAAAATATATTGTATGAGAGAGAGATTGTATACTGTATTTGTGGCATTTTTTCTAAATAAAATAGGTTTATGGTGGCATTTTTTTAAGAGTTAGTTTTGAGGAAGCAAATTTCTAATTTCTTAAGTTTGGAGTTGCATTAATCTATATTTTCCCAATTTTATTTTATTTCTAGTGTATTTGGATCATCCTTCAATTCAAATTAAAAAATGGCCTCCAATAACTTTTTAATCTGGAATAAATGATGAACCAAACATACTACGGATAAAAAATTATTAATCCAGATCTGAGATTACTTCAAAACAACACTTTTATTTAAAAAAAATTGTTCTCAATCATCTAAAAATTATATTTCTTCTAACTCTAAAAAACAATACTAGTTCAAATTTCATTTGTGTATAAACTTAATTGCACTATTGACTATGATACTTCATTTTGGCTATTGATTTTTTTTCTTTTCATTGAATTAATGCTTATTTAAATTCTGAACATGCTCTTTCTTAAATCGTTTCAAAATATTATACAAAACAAAAAAGAAAGATTACTTTATCGCCATGAGAATATTTTTTTTCCAATAAAATTAGGAGACGTGTTCTTAACCTTTTAATTGAGTGCCATTTAAATATTGAATTAATTATTTCATATACTCGTGCCTCCTTCAAACATCATATGATCTTACAGAGAGAAAATTTGTGCAAATCTCGACAAAATATTTCAGTTTCCCTACAATTTGTCATGTACATCCTGCATTGCAACTATATCACGTGGCACGAAATCTAAATCTATCACATACATCGGACACAGAATTATTTTCCGTTTCATCTTGGCATCTTTCTAGACTAGAGCAACAAAATAAGCATACATCAAAGTTTTAGAATTCTTTTTTCGAGGAATAGTTTTGGAAAATTTGATGCCCACTTTACATAATGGCGGCGTTGATTAAATACAAGCCAAGTCGTACATAATTAAATCAAAGTGCTCCACTAGTATAGTACCGTAGATAAGTATACTTCCACAGTTCCACTTAAATTTCAACATGCACGAATATTGGCGGTTCGACCCAAGAAACACGACACAAAAAGATAAAAAATGTAACATAGAAAATTTCCCTGTTGACTCTAATTGCAAGTCATTCGTCTTTAATTAAATAGGGTCTATGCTAGGGTCTAGCCTTAATTTGTGCGCGAGTGGAAAATACAAATTTTTTCTACTGCAAAATATTTTAGTGCAATTACACATTTGCACTAATAAGCACCAATTTATGCATCCTCAATTTGGGGGCCAAGAAGTAGAGTCGGTGCCTCGGTGGTTTACGACAATGGATTACAAATCGTTAGGCATTTTGTAGCCCCATTTGTCAAATTATCTAACCCAACAACCGACCCAAACACTCCCAAAAAAATTAAATAAGAAAATTAGAAAAAAAAATTGCTTGTAATTTTGATAAATGATGAATGAATTGAAGGGAAAATTTTCCGTTGAATCAATAAATGAAGGAACTAATAACATTAAGTAGTTGTATTTTAGTATCGTATCAGATGTCAATATTAATATATTGATCATGTCAGAAATTTGAATTATTCACTGTTTGTTTTGATAACCAATCAATAATATTTTGATACTTGTTTATTATACGAATTACTGATATATATTAAAAACGGCACCACATTTAAAATGTTCTTATTAGAAAATGTTTCCACATCCATTTTCTAATAAAATTTTCTTGCTGAATTAAACATGCATCTCCCCGTAGAGAGACTGGATCACATGAACCTTCTTACGATGCTATGGTTCATCGTATATAACAGCATTTCTTTAGGGGGAAAAAACAAAGATATTGATTCGCATTATTTTGTAAGATTATAAAAAAATTTTGATATAATAAGAGCAATTTTAGTGTCCGATCCGAACCGTTCAATATGTTATCCATATTGGAAACTTATAAGAAACCAATTTTTATATATATTTTTAATTTTTTTATTATTTTTTAAATATTTTAGAAAATTCATGATATAACAATTATGGATCGTCAAATAACAACGATTCTCTAAAATAACAAAAAAAATAGTAAAAAAATTTGAAAAAATGTAAAAAAATGGTTTCTTATAAGTTTTAAGTATAGATAACATATTGAATAGTTTGGATCGGTCGTTTGAAATTTAAAACATGAGAACGATCGTATTAAACGAACCCCATCATGTTTAGTATATTGGACTCTAGCTTTTCTCAATAAATAATGGATATATAAAGTCAATTCAACCTTTTGTTTACTAATAAAACAACAAGGTCGATTTAAATGATTCTAATAATTAAAAAATAGATTAATCATATAATAATATTAATTATATAGAACTATACCAACAAATATAGTTTATTAATTATTTGGATTAGTTGTTTTTACCCTCGGGTTTTTTCAATAATACTAATTTTAGTAAAAAGAGTGACTAATGAATATCACATAGATCAAAGTATCATAATTCTGTATCACATTTGGAGTGTAAAACTATGCCACGACATGTCTTGGCACGACAAAACATTTGCTAGTCACGTGCCCAAACTCATTTTCCTTTTTTGTACTATAAAATGAAAAAGTAAAAAAAAATATTGAATAAAAAAGTTATGAAAATTGCATTAAAATTTATATATCGATGATATAGTTGAAACTAATAACTTTGTTACTATGATAAAATAATAATTAAATAAATTACAACAACACGATTAAATACTTCTAAAAAAATAAATAAGAATTAATATTAAATATTTATTTATATTCATGTTGTGTTTGGACACTTCACGTCTAGTGCACGGGCATGTTATGTTTGAACTGTGCTGATTTAGAAATAAGCGACACAATATATCTAATGGTATGGTACATTTAACACGGCATGTTGACACGGTAACACGACACGTGTCTTTAAGTATACCATTTCGTGTGTGTCATAACGTATCAGCCATTTCGTGTTATTAACACTACAATATTCTCGTAAATAGAGGACGGAGGGAGTAGGTGGCAAAGGGGAGTTGGACTCCCTAATATTTGGAAAATATAGTTATTACTTTGGTGGAAAGTTCAATATGATAAATATTACCTTAAATTAATTCAGTCTATGAAAAAAGCCTCTAATATTTGATAAGTTACATTTCTAATTTTGTAGAAAGTTCAATATTAATAAATCATGGTGCAAATTATCTTGAATTAATTAAGCTATTTTACCCCTAACAAATAGAACTTCCAATATTTATCCTCCATCCCAATATTTTTCTCTCGTCTATGTGAATCAATTCACTAAAATTGCATGCAATTATGCACAATATCCCTATGGCCTGTACGGCTCCGCCTCGGCAGCTCACATCCAACAATCTAAGACGAATTGTGAGGCTTTAGTGCTCCATTTCTCACCTCTCTCTCGTTACCACTTATCGGATTTTTTCATCCTTGCCCCCCTAACTTCAAAATCATGGCTCCGCCTCTGTAATAACGGACTGCAAATTTAAGCAAGAACTTACCTTAGAAATACTTGTACAAGGCCACTCATGAATAATGAATTAATCTTCGCCCATTATTATGACATAAAAATTGAAATTGTCAGAGACTAGTAACTTAATGACCCGGTATTAGACTGGAGTCAATTTACCGGTATTGTACCGAAATCCGAGATTGGTAGTTTAGCTGGTAAGAAGGGTTTATAAATTATAATATGGTAGTTGGAGCAGAATTATTAAGATTCCTATCACCAATCATATTGGTGTTTGACAAACCGAAGAAAATTTGATCACATTTTTTTTTTTTTGTTTTTTTCTGTTTTGGATTAGCCCAAATCGAGGTGTAGATGCAAAACCCACTTTTTAGGCAAGCGAGGTCTACTTTGGACACAGACAAAATCATTCTCATTGGAGGGAGTTGACCGGAAAAGATACTGGTAGAAATGAGTGTATGGGGTCCCATGCATGATGTTAATGGCAAATCCAAATTTTGAACGGGTAAACAAAATTTACGAGAATGATATTTATATCAATTGAGATATTAAAACGAAAATGACCTTTATATATAAAATGAGAAAAATAGCGTACGTTAAATTGAATGTGTCAATAGTTATTCGAAATGATCGCCAATGTCGCTGTTCGTTATCCTAATAAAAAAACGAGTTAAGTGATATTTTTAAAATCTAAATTAACATGCTAACTGTTCCAACTAATTTTGTGAATTATGATCTCAAGTCAGGGGCGAAGCTATATATATTTTGGTGGGTCCATGTGTTGGAGTTATGTCCTAGAAGTTAATATTTAATGACTTATTTTCTTAGTTTATGTTAATGATGATATTTGATCATTTGTTCCTAGAGTTTATTATTGACAGATCATTCAGGTTGAGGATCTGAATTGTAGATCTCTGTGGATCATTCATTAGAATGACAATAATAAATCTAAATCGTCCATAATCTTGATAATTAACAAGGAACATTAATTATCATAAAAGATTAGTATGCAAGTTAAGTGATGATTAAGTTCTACAAATCATAGGTAAGGAGTTACCAACTTAATTGCATATGTGTATGTTATTGGAACATAGTACAGGACTTGACCCAATGAAATAAACATATGGATTGTGTTAAGTGTCATTGTTTATTTCATATAAGTTTGATTCTAAGTTTGAGATGTTCACCTTTTCCACATGAGGATAAGTTCAATAAATATCGTCTAACGTTGATTCCTGATAAAGGCTACTATAAGGACTTTATTTATGTTCTCTTGAATTGTGCGGGGAAAAGTTGTTCATCAAGAAAACCGTATGTCCCTCATTAGTATACCTAGTGAGTGATGATATCTATTTGGGCCCCTTGAAGGAGTTGGATCGTATGCATGCAAACTAGACGATCAACTCTAGATCAAGAAATGTATAATCTGCAAGAATGACACATTCCTATCTTGGATTATACAATGATATCATGTGACATAAGAATCAGACAAGGAAATACTATTATTTCTTATGCAGGATTGAGATATTGTAACGGTACATTATTTATGCGAATTGGGAATCATAACGTGTTGCTAGATACCGCTTATGATTATTGGAATTAAATGATGATTTATTTCCATGGCCAACATAGCATAAATTCTCAAAGGGTCACACAAATAGAACTTCAACCACACGGTGTGTTATTTGATTTGTTTGTATTGGAGAATGCAAAATATGATAAGTTGATTAATTAATTATAAACCGTTGTGAACCGTTATGATTAATTTAATCAAAGAGATCATATGGAAATTAAATAATGTATGTACTAATCCTAAAATAATTATCAAGATATTGATAATTGATTCAACACATTGCAATATAATTATTGGAATTATATTGAGAGGATGGGCTTTATTTATTAGTAAATTAATAGCCCAACTAAAGAGTAATTAAAGGGGTCTTTAATTAAATGAATTAGAGACTAAATTGAGCAACAAATGGAGCCCATAAAGGCCCATTTCGTGGCTGCCCTAGGGTGAGTGGCAATGTTGTAATAAGCTACAACTTGTCATGAAGAGTGGTTGGCTATATAAAGGGGTCTCTTTGGGAGCAAACCGTAGCCGTCATCTCTCTTCCTCTCCCCTCCCTTGCGCCTTCACCTAGAAGAGAGATTTTTCTCTCTTCTCCATTGCTCTTCCCTTTCTCTCTTAGCTCATGTGTTGAGCACAAATCTATACCTCTCAATTAGTTGATTGATTAGAGAAGTGCAAAAGGATTAGTCTCATTCTTCTCTTGCTAGCACAAGATGAAAAGATAGTGGTTGGGCTCCTTGGTGGACCCGAGGTCAAGCACGAGGTGGAGATGATGGAGGAGGCACGCCATCGACTCCCATGCCATGGATTCGAGCCTCATGAATGCGATTTCATGAGAGGTACAATTCTTTCTACTCTCATCTTGAAATGCTTGTGAATGATGTTGAAACCTAGATCCCTTGTGTTTAGTTGTGATTTCTTGCTATTTGATGGCACAAAAAATGGAATTACACACTTCCTAACACCATGGACCCACCTCAAAAAAAAAAATTTACTTAGACATACACATTTCTGTATAAAAAAATATATATACAAGAAGTCATGGACTCATCTCAAAAATTTGAAGGATCCAGCTGAACATGTCGTGTTTGATTGGAATTGCATAACGACTCCTAAAAAAAATTACATAGGACCCAGGTAGCATTTGTGCCTGATGAATCGCATTTTTTCTTCTTCCGCAATGAATCTTATTAAGACAAAACTTAGAATAAAAGGAAAAATGTTTGGATGAATAATTATTTGTAGCATATATATACACTAGCGCTAATCTCGCACATTGCGTGATTCGTCTATTTAATGTTTCATAAACTTTAAGACATAATAAACAAAAGTTATCACAGAAGATTAAAAATACTATTCAGATATTATATAAAAATATGAATTAAAAATTCTAAACACTTGTCAAAAAATTTCCAAGCAGCACTAAAAATTTGAAATACTATGGCTTGAATAATGGCTGAACTCCTCAGTACACATCCCATCTTTATATATTTATAATATAGAAAAAGAAGTGTTCAATAAGATTTCTAATGAACCTATTATGCAAAATTATGAGAAAATAAAAATTCATAACAAATTGTTGTATTTTTTATTATCTCGACTTTTGAATTATTATTTTGTATATTGGATATATTATTTTAGAATTTGTGTTGTTATTATAATATATATTTGATTTCTCATGAATTTTTTATGTTACATTATTTTAGAGTTACTTATTTAAAAATTATTATTATACTATGTTTATATTAGACGTTACATCAGACATATATTTTCAGAAAAAAAAATTACGGACCCTGCTGACACGAAATCCTAGCTTCGCCACTGATCTCAAGTTCGATATATAGTAGCAATGTCGAGCTTAGAAATGGCCCAATTTTAATTTCTACTATAATGGGTTTTATGTTAGTTAACATAACTTTACTCAGATTAAGGACGTCATTTGTAAGATCGAAATAAAAATTTAATCATTAGACCTCCTGTTTGACAAGTGATATCAACATTATCGAATTTAAACTATGTAGTTGCTAATATATATATGGGGAATGGTATTTGATACTACAGATAAGTTCATACATTCTTTTTTACTTGCATTAATTGATGCTTTATGCATGTAACCTTTTTAAGGTTATTTGTAATTACAGCTAAAATTACAATTCACCTGACAAAGTTTGGTGGCATTGGGACAGGTCAGGGAAATATAAGGTTAAGTCATTTTATAAGTTTTTAATGCATGGGGGCATTTTAGATAGGATGGCAAAGCCTTTTTGGAAGTTAAAAATACCTCTGAAAATTAAGCTCTTCTGCTGGTTAGTTTTTAAGTATAGAATTCTTTCTAAGGACATTTTAATAAGTAGAGGTTGTCAGGTGGACCCCATTTGTGTTTACTGTGATGATCATGAGTCAATAGATCACATTTTTGTTACTTGTTCTTTTATTAGTAATTTCTAGTTACTCTTTAATCAGTTCAATAAGTGGGGTATTAGAGTTACTGCTAATTCTATCGTTGGCATTTGGGAGGAACTTTTTAATGTGCCTATAGAACATAGAAACAAAGGCCTTAGCTTTTGTGCTGCTTTTATGTGGGTAATTTGGAGGGAAAAGAATAGTAGGGTATTTACTGATCATATAGGAGTTAGGGCAGTGAATTTATATGCCTCTACATTCAGTATGTACCTATTTTGGACAGGTAACACCACTGGCATGGAGCAGGATTTTCTGACAGGAACTGGAGCTGATGGTGATGCAGCTGCTGACCAAAATGTTTAGTGTTATTTGGGTGGCTTTGTGTTTTTCAGTTTTCTGTTTTGTGGCTGGTGGTTTCTCTTAAGAAATGATGTTGTCTTGTTGGTATTTTGGTTTAGATTCTGTTAGTAGAAGTCTCCTTTACGGAGCAGGATTTCTTTAGCTTTAGTCATTTTGGTGACTTTGTAAGTCTCAGACATTGTATGTTTTGGCATGTTGTTTAATACATATGTAGGCCTCCTTCTTGGGAGTCTTTTCTCAAAAAAAAAAAAAATTACAGCTAAAATTAAATTAAATTTATATATTCAGAATATGAGGATATTGAACTAAGTTAGAAAGAGTATAATAAAAACTGGATAAGATATATTTAAGTATAATAACTTCACGTCACTCATTTAGAAAGAGTAGAATTAATGAAGCAAAATTATAATCAACTTAATTCACCTTACTCTACTTTAATTTAAAAAAATTCTAAAAAAGTAAAACTTACTTTTCTCTTACTCCATTTACTAAACAAAACTAGGACAAGCTAGCTAGAAACTTAGATGCCGAACGACGGGTCTAGATCAACTGACCAAACAAAGGTTCAGACGTACAGTACATTTCCGAGTCAGTTTTACCTAACCTTCTTTGTATAGTTCCTCGTAAATGAGATGAAAAGAAAAGCATGGATAGAATATGGAAAAAGAAAACAAGTTTTGCAAAGCAATTAATAAAACCGTTTAATTTTTGCTTCTAGTGTGGTCAACTAGCCATATATTTAATTTTCAATTAAGTGGTTCGCATATCATATCAAATTTCTATCAGTGGAATGCTGAACTCAATTCCAGAAAGAAAAGCTTGATCATGAACGTTAAGATAGAATATGGGTACATGTGTCACGCATCTAGGAATGTGCCGGTGTGGTGGGATTCCCTCGTCACAGCCTAGTTCGTCAGTGGACTTGCATGAAGTAGGAAACTATGATTTACGAACTTTTATATAATGCTTGCAGTTTGGTACTCAGGCACATCGAGTTGTATGCATATTGTATATATAGAGAGAGGGGATGCCGTCATTGATGGCACGCGACATCCATCTTTTATCGAATCGTTTTTTGAAATCCAAAATTTAAATGGTCAATCCAAACCATTCAAGTTGATCACCATATTGAAATATCCTTGAAGACCAAATGATTTACATTTTTTTCGATTTTTTTTATTATTTATTATGATATTTTCAAATTGGAGGTATGAAATATTCTGATTATAATATTTTTTTGAAAATATCATAATAAATAGCAAAAAATTTTGAAAAAATATAAAATTTGATCTCCGAGGATATTTCAATATGGTGAATAACTTGAATGATTTGGATTGACCGTTTGAATTTTGAATATCGAAAAACGACTTGATGGCAAATGGGTGGTGCGTTACCATATTCTCTCTCTATATATATTATAAAAATTAGAGTTTTCACATCTAATTACTGAACTTACCGACTAAGGGAAATTTTGACAATACCACATATTAGTGAGATCAAAGCTACTATTTGATTATAGTCGCATAGTTTTAAGGTTTGAAACAATTTTATGCTCAATCAATTTTCGTCTCTCATGTGGCATTAGAATAGCTCGCTGCGTCTAGTGACGGATCTAGGAAAAATATTTAGGTGGGGCTGAGTTTATAAGAACATTGGACCAACATAAGTTCATCATATATCCATCTCATACAATGGACCTTTGAATGCTCCAATGACAGAAAAAATTAGCTGGGGCTAAGATGGGGCTCCATAGGCTCGACGGCGTTAGGTGGGGCTCTAGCCCCACCCGCCACAGTGGTAGATCCACCCCTAGCTGCGTCAACAATTGCGCGCGCGCATTCACACACACAATTATTTTAATTTTTACTCTTTTGCAAGTTAGAATATATACTTCTTTAGTATATAATAAGACTATTTTACGTATATTATTTACCTAGCATCGTTTAATAACATTTACATACACAAATATTCGACTAGCAACACAGCGTGGTATTTTTAATAATAAAATAGATTTCCTCAGAAATTTTAATAAGAAAAACGAAATTATTTTTTTAATAAGGAAAAAGTCCTTACGCGGTTCAAAATCCAGATAAATGCTAGGAATCTAACGCGTTCATTGAGCGCGTTAAGAAAATCCTAACGCGATCATAAACCGCGTTAACTCCTGGACCAATCTATTTGACTTTTTAAAAAAATAATGCATGCGTTCAGACGAATAAAGGCCTTTATAACACATTTTGCAGCAAAGTCCCTACATATTTCATATTTATAAAATTTCTAAAAATTTATTTCAATTTAAATATGTATTAAATAGATATAATAAATATATTACACATAAAGTATATGCATTTAATTCTACATATTTATTTTTTAACATGTGTATAACATCATTGTGTTTGAATTATTATTTGATTCGTTTGTGAATTAAAAAAATAGAGTGACTAAAATGTAAAAGATAAATTTGTAGAAACAAATAGTAAAAAAGTAGGGTCATCGGCGAATAATGCACAAACAATATAATTGAGATTTTTTTGCCGATGACCCTACATTTTTACTATTTATTTTTATAATTTTATCTTTTGTATTTTATTTTCTTCAGTTATTTTTACAATTTTATCCTCATTTGTTTATTTTTACAATTTTATCTTTTGAACTTGCGGCCTTGCTCTATGGTAAAAATTGTGATAAGATCAAAGCCGAGATGTACAATCTTGCAAATTTTTTCTTAGTAATATGATAAACGTAAAGTGACGACATTTAAAAAAAAAAAACAATTTTTAAAATTACAACTTTTTTTGCAGACAAATAAAAATTGCCATTAGCTTACTAATTGAAGTTGTGAATTTAAATTTTAAAGAATAATCAAATGAGGATAAAAAATATAAAATTAAATTTTAAAGAATAATCAAATAATCAAATGCGAATTTAAATTTTAATTAATTCGTCAAATTTTTAGCAAATACTTTTTATATTGATTTTGCACAACACAAAACGCAAAAAAATATATAAAACTAAAAATGTGAATCCTTGGTCCGCATATTGATACTGATCACTTTTTGTCTTTTTGAAGGTAATTTCATAATTTATAAAATTAAACTCATGAATTTTCCAAATAATTAAGTTCAAATTCATACAATTTCCAAATAAAATTGTAAAAATAAATGAAGAAACTAAAATACAAAAGATAAAATTGTAAAAATAAATAGTAAAAATGTAGGGTTATCAGCGATAAAATCTCAATTATATTGTTTGTGCATTATTCGCCGATGACCCTACTTTTTTACTATTTGTTTCTACAAATTTATCTTTTACATTTTAGTCACTCCATTTTTTTTTTATTCACAAACGAATCAAATAATATTTGAAACATAATGATGTTATACACATGTTAAAGATAAATATGTAGAATTAAATGCATATAGTTTATGTGTAATATATTCATTATATCTATTTAATACATATTTAAATTGAAATAAATTTTTAGAAATTTTATAAATATGAAATATGTAGGGACTTTGCTGCAAAACGTGTTATAAAGGCCTTTATTCGTCTGAATGCATGCGTTATTTTTTAAAAAAGTCAAATAGATTGGCCCAGGAGTTAACGCGGTTTATGATCGCGTTAAGATTTTCTTAACGCGCTCAATGAACGCGTTAGATTCCTAGCATTTAACTAGATTTTGAACCGCGTTAGGACTTTTTCCTTATTAAAAAAATAATTTCGTTTTTCTTATTAAAATTTCTGAAGAAATCTATTTTATTATTAAAAATATCACCAACACAGCACTAGGGTACACTACACAAATATTTGAAAAAAACAGATATTATTTATTGCGAGAATGGCCAACGTGCTATCCGTGGCACGTGCCACTCATTTTCTATTTGCTCGTTTTTCAAGATCCAAAACTCTAACGGTCAATCCAAACCATTCAAGTTGATCATCATATTGAAATACCCTTGGAGACCAAATTTTACATTTTTTCGAATTTGTTTGCTATTTATTATGATATTTGTCAAAGTTGACGACCTGAAATATAATGTTTTTCTAAAAATATCAAAACAATTCAAAAAAATGTAAAATTTGGTATCCAAGGGTATTTCGATACGATGATCCACTTGAACATATAATAAGTGAGAAAAAATGGTAAACAAAAAACTTTATAATCCATAAATTATTTTCAAATAAAGTAAGTACTATATAGATACATTCTTTATTTGCATAAAATTAAATTCGTCTAAAATATTATAATAAATAAACTATTAATTTGTTGAATTTTATAATATAAAAGAATGGATATATAATTTTTTTTCAGAAGTAATAAACTTTATTTATAATTCAATTCTAGGTACTGCTTTTAATATTTCTAAAAGTCATCAAGCGTTTAAATTATCAAATTATAAATTATCTAAATTTGGTCACTATGGAAGCGTTTGACATGCATGAGGTTAATTCGACTAACTTCTAGTTTAGTAAGCTAATTTATTGACCTAGAAGTTAACAAATTTGCTTAAAAGTTCTAACTTAATTTAACTCTTGATTTCACTAATTTATAGTGTTGCCAAACGCCACCTACGTGAAGATATTTATACCGTCTATTAAACACCTTTTAGTCAAATTGACTAGGTCAAGCTCAGAAAAAACTGCATAGTTAACCACTGTAGAAATCACAGGAGACTTTTTTTTCCATTAGAATATTAGATTTGCTAGACTAAGTCAAGCACACCGTGTTATTGACTAAAAGTATTAATAATCATCTCTTTTGTTGCCACGAAGGCATGAATGATGATGGGTCAAGCCATATATATCCCTTATTTACGTAGGCCATGCTATTAACATATTCACAAGCCAATCCCATATTCTTAATTTCTTCATTTATAAAACCGCATATCCTCTGTGTTACTAATCTCACCGAGGAGATCTAATTCATGCATGCAATGCCACCTTGTTCTTCACTAGGTACTCTCTCTCCCTCCCTCCCTCTCCACGTCTCTCTTCCCTCCTCTCTCAAAGCATCTTTATATATGCATTAAAAAAAATCACTCTAGTGGAAGATGAAGGAAGAAAAGAAGAGTAAAAAAAATTGAAATATGGCAATATAGATAGAAAACACAAGCTTAATGGTCTTGTTAGTTACCAGCATCAGCTAATTTTGATTCCACTTCTTGCCCAATTCTAATATAACGATTATTCGGTTTTCCTCTCTTTTTTTATTCATTAATTTTTTATTTTTGCTAGCTTTATGGTTGGTTGTAATATTCAAACATGAGGAAAACGGAATATACATGCCGTCGAAAACTTATCTTCTGATAAAGTCGGTGCTAGAAAAGCTCGGTCCTCCAATCACTTAATTAATTTGCTCTTTACAAATGGTGACAAGCTTTACAGAAGAAAATCAGGTGTCGTTGGGATGCATGAGAATTGGCCAATTCCCGAAATTGACAATTCCATTCTCTAATTTTTCATCCGAACGGTTTTGGAATAACCAATTTCATTCCTAACACAATTTCCAATAATACTCTTCCCAAACATATTTTTCTCACTAATTTTACACTCTTCCCAACGTTATTCCTAAACTCACAATTCAAACAACATTTTCTATTCCCGGAATAGTCAATTCCCACAATTCCGATGAATAGCATTTTTCCCTAAATTTATACTATTCATATCCTATTCCTAACCCATCCAAACGACACCAAGGAAGATGTGCTATTCTTTCTTTTTGTTTTTAATTAAAGAAGCCGTATATCTTGAACATTGTTTACATTGAGGACCCTTAAGCACCACACTCTTGTGTTAATTAATCTCAAACTAAGATCAATTAATCTCTTCCTACTATCTCTCTCCATCCAGGTGACAACAAAATTAACACATCAAAATCTCACCTCAGCAAAGCCTTAAGCTTCATCGTTTCTCCGATCCTCAAAATGTGGAAATTCTTCCTCCTATTACTCACTAATCTCTTTGCCAAGACGGCATTGGCTTATAAAACTGGTCCCTTTTTTCCGAACACACTATTCGACTCGAGTTATTGCCTGAGCTGGAGGGTTGCGGTAGAGACAAACAATGCCGGACCGTGGGCCACTGTGCCCATCGAATGCGTGCTGTATGTTGGGAGGTACATGCTTGGTGGGCAGTACAACAGAGATTTGGAAACTGTGATGGAGATGATCGGAGCGTATCTCGATGGAATGGAAGCCGGTGATGATGACATGGATGCATGGGTGCTGGATATTGATGATACATGTCTCTCCAATCTCTTGTATTACCAAGGGAAACAATTTGGGTAACTTTACTGACCGCTCTAAGTACTTATACCAATTAGTGGGCCTAAACTATTCAAATAGAGCCCGTCATAAGGGGCTCATCATATTATTATGCCTAATTTCGGCATAAATTTCTGTTATATTTCTGTCTTTATGTTTTTCACTTTGTAAGAGTAATTCAAGTGATGATGGATGGAATATTTTCAATGTTCTTGCAACTTCTTTTGAAGTTTGCCTTAATTTCCTCATGCATGTAGATTCCATTTGCACAAGCTAAAAGATACACATATACTCTTCTATTTTTTTTTATTTTTTTTTGGGTAGCAGTGACCTTGATTATGTTTAATTATTTATTTATGGGTTTGTATTTTCATATAGAGGGATGCCATTTGATCCTGCCGCGTTTAAGAGCTGGGCAGGAAAAGGCATGTGCTCAGCCATCCTTCCTGTACTCGACTTGTTCAACAAGCTCATCGAGCGAGGATACAAGGTTTTCCTTCTCACTGGCCGAGACGACTTGACATTCCGTGACATAACCACGGCAAATTTGCATAATCAGGGCTTTGTCGGCTATGAACGGCTCATCATGAGGTATATAATAGAAATAAGTTTGTCAAAATTGCCTTATTTCAAAATCAGTCACCAGGAAATAAAATATGTGTCTTGCGCATTTGCTAAAATTGTACATGCAAGAAAATTGCAGGACAGCAGATTACAAAGGAAAAGGTGCAAAATTCTTCAAGTCGGCAATGAGGAAGCAGTTGATGGATGAAGGGTACAGACTAAGAGGCAACGTAGGTGATCAATGGAGCGATTTACAAGGCGACTATTTGGCCGATCGTAATTTCAAGATCCCTAATCCCATGTACTATGTTCCCTGAGTACTGTTTTATTTCTTTCCTCATAACGAGAGGGGGTTAATGTGTTTAAGGAGCAATTTATGATTTTCCAGATGAATTATCACTATCTGTAGGTGAGGTTTGTACTTGGTTTAAAGAAAAAGTTGTAAAGGTGAAATATATTTGAATGAGATTGTGGCAGAGCCAATTGTTTACAAAATGTGTTCATATGGATTGCTACCAACGTGCCTACAAAATGCTGCAATTTTTTTTTTTTAATTTGAACCATCCGATCAAAATTTAAACAGTTCATATCGATAACTTGTTTAATAGGTATTAAATTTTTTATGGGATGGTTCTTTGCATCGATGGCAAGGAGGCAAGGATGCAAACTTGTGAATTATACACCGTACAAGGCTAAAATAAGCCTAGCATAGAAATACATTTTACTCTTCTTTTTTTTTGTTTGTTAATATTTTTATTCTGACTACTACATCTGGATTCTATCGCAGTATCAGAGTATAATAGTCTCAAAGTATAACGGTATCCTGCTTACAAGCTTATAAGATCCTACAGCAATAAAAAAAAAAAAAAAAAAGCTCGAACTTGTGTAAAGTTTTAAACTAGCATCCGTTTGTGTTTTATTTTTATTATTAATATCAGGGTAAAGAAAGAAAAAGATCTCGCTATATATGTTTTGATTGTTTTTGGAGACTGTTGTTATTGGGTTAATTAAAATTAGTTAACAGGAAAAGAAATTATATTTAAAAAGTTCACAACACTTCATATCTGTTGCCAATTTGCTATTTATAATTAGTGACGGAGGGAGGTAATCAGGTAAAGTCTACATTGGGTCAATTTATATTTTCTGGGTGCTCAGTAAAAGCCTAAAAGGCCTTAATCAAAGATATACTGTATATTTGTAAGATACATTCTCAAATTCAATAAGGCCATTTGATCCCATGAATGACAAACTGTCATGCAGGCTGCAGCTCCACTATTGTTTAGAGTGCTTATTCTGGGCCAAAATTTTCATTGTTCTGTGGTCACTGGTCAGTGCTGATATAACAGGATAGTATTCCTTCACCAGTTTCGCCTCTCTTATTTCAGTTATCTCTACTACTTATAAATGCACGTAGAGAAAGGTCGCAACAAAAATCACCAAAGGGGATTCAAACAATTGTTAACATCAATTATAGACCATTGATCTGTGCAATCTACGGTTTAGATCTGTATTTAATTTTAAGGGTCAGACTTTTGACAGGAAAGAGGCATGGCGGTATGGCGCTGGATGGTTTGTATCAAATTCGCGACAGTAAACGGAGGGAGTTCGATTCTCCGCACACTTCATTTTATTATTATTATTTTTTTTTTGCATTGCTCCAGTGCCTCATCCCTTCGCTTGCAAATATTTTCAGAAATTCGAAAATCCTCCTCTTTCCTTCTTTGCATACCGCTCAATCGAGTACAAAATTTCATCATCGATGACCGGAATTTTGGAAATTAGGCTCGCCTCCGCTAACCCTAGCTGGAAGATTGATCCGCCCCCCCGAACTTCTTTCCTACGCTAACCCTAGCGAAGGCCAGAAATGGCATAATTTCTCACCTTCGCTCTCCTCTTACCCCTGCTCCCTACTCGCTACCCCATCTCGGCGAGAAAAGGGAAGCTTTAAACCTAGGTTTGTTCTCCAAAGTGGCGCCCCCTCCTCCCAAACGAAGTCAACATTGGAAACCAGTTATTCTAGCTGTCGCGCTCTCCTCCCATCTTACATTTGTTCCGCCCTTTTTGTCAACGCACCTCTTCTCATCTGTTCCTCCGATAAGACGGTACTCGATCGAGACGAGGGTCCCTTTCATAGGGCACAAGATTGAGCCTTCTCAGCATGATCGATCAGCTGGTCGCCTGATATCCGGTACGAAATTCCTCTCCCTCATCTCTCTTTCTCTTATCTGTTGCCATTGGTTTGTTGTTTGCAGGAAAGATCAGAGGATTTCTTTTCCTATTTCATTTTGTTTGATATTCATCAATTTTTGCCCTACGTTTTTTTTCTTTCCAAGTTAGGTTCGATGCTTATGATGAAGAAAGGACAAGTTAATTGAGTGAATTAATATTGTGGTCAGACTCAAGAATCCCCTTCGTTTTATGATTGGAGCTTTTGACTTAATAGATTACTTTTGATGGATAGCATTATTTTAAATTTGTGAAAATTGTTCGATTAGGCCCGAGACTACACCAATCTACTGAATTAATTCACTTTTAAAGTTTTCCTCTTGATCCAACCTGATTCAGCATCTCAACAGAGGTTTAATCTTTTTGTTAATTTAGTCACTCGGTATATTAAAATATTTTATCGTATGTAAGGTGTTCTTAGAATATGATATGTACCTTTCTTTTTTTCTTTTCAAAGGATTTCGAGTTCAACTATGATGTGAAATTTGGGATCAAGAGAGCAGCCAATCAAGAGGATCAAGAGAGGGCAATGCAGAGGCATACTCCGATGACAAGGCTTGTTGATTGTGCGGCAACTTGCTATTGTGCTACACTTGTATGAGTACGCTTGAATTCAAAGCATCTTATTCTTTGATTACATATGATAAGAGAAAGAAGCATGATTCCAACTGAACATAAAACTAGCTTTCCTGGAAAATATTAGATAGCATAATGTTTGCAAATCCAACTTATATGTGGAGTTGCATTGAAAAAAAGAAAAAAAAAAGTAATTTATAATTTAAATTAAATTCTGTGTGTAAATCCACCATTGCTTTCTTTCTACTTTACCAAGAGTAACGAGAATAAATTTTCCAATTCAGTGTTCTATTTGCAGGTCTATCGAGGTCTTCGTCGAGCTCTTGGGCCGTGAGGCTGCCTGCTTCAATGGTTGCTCTTGTTTTGAAAAATTTGTAGAATTACAAGAGATGTTGACTCAGGTTTATGTTTTTTTGTTTTCTTTATATTTTCATTATTGTACAAATTTGTATCATGAAGCTCAATAGTTCTGGTGCTTTTAAATCAAAATAATTATTCAAACATATTGGTACACACTGTTAGGATTTCTCGCATCATAACAGCATACAGTATTAGGATTTGAACGTTGTAGGCAAGGAAATGTATTGAGCATGGTGTATCATGGGGAAGCTTGATTAGATGGGGTTGTCGGAGCCCAAATGTTGATGCAGTGAACTTAGTTTGATAGCAGTAACGGATTTTGGGGAGATCGGTTTGGTGTGGTTTGCAACATGGAATTATACTTGATTTATTCAATTTATTTTATATCTCTAAGTGTTCTTTGTTACAGGACCTCTTCATTTTACATCATTTGATAAATTTTAAAGCAAACAGACTTGAACCACCTTTTTTTCAAGAAACATCATATAAAGTAAAAAATGCTGCTGATAGTGTATTTGGTTGTGAAAATTCTTTTTTGGTATTGTAGCTTGAAGCAATAGACAGCTGGGAGGATGCAATAGAAGACATAGTATAGCTAAGTTTGAAAGAGATCAGGAGTGTAGAATTTTATACAATATTTTCTTTTATTAGCTTTTTAGATAGAGACAATCATGTCATATGTAGTGAGCATGCATTGGTTTGTTTGTTTTGTTTCTGGAAATGATCAAAATTTTTATTATTGGAAATGATCAAACTTATGATTGTTATCTCTCTCTCTGATCTTTGTTGGTTTTATATCGTTTGAGAAGTTGTTAAGGGTTGGTACGAGTTTGGTACCAGTACAGTTTGCCTCTGTCTCACTTATTGGTACGCCATTATGGCACTCAAGACCGATCTGGAAATTTTTCTGGTTTTAGGGGCTGCTTTGTGAGGAAACTTTGTTGCTAGGGACTTGCTTATAAATAATAAAAGACCAATGTTCACTTACATACTTCATTAAGTCATCAACTATTTCACTCATGTTGAGACTTCTTTCAATTTGTTTCTTTTTTTTATTTTGGTACCATACCATAAAAGAGTGTAGGTTCTGATGGGGTTTAGAGATATTTGATGGTACCATAATGAGGTTATTTGGTATCGAGATAGGGAAGAGAAGATATATGTGGGCTCTGTTTGTTATGGGAAGACTTGATCGAGTGAATTCACCATGATCTTGGAAGGGGAGGTATCAGTTAGATACAGTGGTACAAAGAGGGTGATGACAGCTCCTAACAATTCACATTTGCTACATTCGCTACTTCTAAATGTTTGCTTTATTTTGGTTTGCATTAAGGCCTCTAATTACTTAATTCACCAAAACATAAATGTGATTTCATGAGTCATGACCAAACCTGATGGAAACAATTTTAAGTATGCTGGTATCCTCTTCAAAAGTCAAAATTTACTTTCATATAAATATTTGAATTTAATATTTTATGAACTCACTAAATATAACAAGCCTTTTAATAGGCAGGTGATTCAATTAGTCACAGGCACAATCATAATATTTTTGCATTTCTAATACCCAGAGCTTGTTTCTTTATGTATGCTATAAATTCTTATCCAAAAAGTTTATACACGAATAGAAATGAAAGGGGGTAAGCTATAGTTAACTGTTAACATGAACTGAAACACTATTTTCTTTTTCCTGCTTAATTAAATTCTCTTATGTTTTTAAAGTGGTATCATCTGTTATTAAGGAAAGTGCAAGGAAAATTGAAAAAAAAAAAAATTTAAGTACCAATTCTCATTCTGTATTCTAAATAGTGAATTTATATAAAAAAAATAGTAATGTTATGTGTTTTGCTTTTCTTTTGTCTTGATTTTGCAATATTTAACGTATCGAAAATAAAAACATGATAATTTTGATTTTGGATTGTTTTATTTTCATATATCATATTTTAAAGTCCGCCCGCACATTGAGCGGGCACTGCTGCTAGTAAATTAAATTGTTCTATCAAGAAAGGAAGTTATTATCGAGTCAACTGTTTTATAGAGAAACCCAGTAAACTGTTCAAGGAAATAAATCAAAATGTTGCCTTCTTTCGTTTGTTCTTTTTGTTACTTATGTTCATACATTTCAAATGAATCCATCAGCACTAAAAATAATACCAGAATATTTGAACTCCTTTGTAGCTCAAAAGTTTTGTTATCCAAGTTCAATCACATATGACCGTGCAAAATTGCTAGTATTTCCTCGTTTCTTTTTGCTTACGGTCAAAGACCCATATTTCTTCATAAGATTCCTTTTTGTTTACATCTAATTTTAGTATTTTACTCTAAAAACTTTTTTAAGGAGACGGAGTGAAATCATTGCCCATAAAAATCTTCGTCAGAAATTCCTGAAATATTATCAGTAAGAAAATGAGAAGCTTGATTTTAATGATCTCTGGAGCAGATATCAGGAAAGAAATGAGTTGTAGTTTTCTTTTTCTCCCAAATTTAGAATACTTATTGGGGTGTAGCCATCTACAGTGGGTATACCAGCATTACTATTAGCCGGTGTTTTATTTTTATTTTTCATGGTCAATTCAAGCATTATTAATTGGTGCTTTGATTTGGGTTTAGGATAAAGTAATTCACTCCCCCTCCCCCCATTTTTTGTATTCTTTCGAAAAATGGTTCCGGAAATTATTTGAATCTAAAAAATTATTGAAGTTAATTATATCATTTTTGAAAGGCATATTTAATTGCATGCGATTTATGTATACCAGAATTATGAACTTATGGCCAGTTTGTGCAACCCAAAAAAAAAAAAAAAAGAAAAAAAAATATTTAGTCCTTGATTGTGATTTCAACCATATTAAACAAGCTGGTGGTTTTCATTAATTTCTAACGTACTAAATGCGTTGTTTAAGGTCACACTGTATATAAGCACTGTTTAGTTTGGCTAAAAAAGTAGAGGCAATACTAATTATTAAGGGCAAGCCACATATAAGGATAAAATAATTCCTCGGTTAAAATTATACTATTAGTTAAAAAATATGTCAAGACATCTTAGGAATCTTATTAGGCTTTGAGTTCCTTTTGTTTTCCTTCTTTTCCATTTTCTTGTGTTATTTTATCGGTCATTCGGAATACCCCGAACTGTACAGCTAATTCAATGTTAAATGCCATGGCAAATTGGCAATGCCGTCCAACGGCAGCAGTTGTGAAAGAGTATTCCTTTCACATTTGGCATGAATGCATACAAATACTACTGCTACAATAATTGTTTTTTGATATTTGCGGAAAAAGAGAGTATTTGTTAGAAAAATATTAATTTTTAAATATGATATGTTCCAGAAAAAAAAATTATATTTAACAAAATTTGTGCGTAAATATTTTTTAGACACGAAAGATGTGTATTATATAAAATAGCATGATAAGTTGCAGTTGCAGATGAAGAAAAATACAATATGATTTATTTATTTTTTTGAAGAAAGCAAGGTCAAGCTCAAAACTTTTATATATAAAAGTACAAAGTACAAAGAAAGGCGTGGTTCAGAGAATGAACCCGCTAAGAAAAATTGAATAAAAAACAAAAGAAACAGGAGAAGCTGGAAGAAGGAAAATAATAAAAAAAACTTAAAAAATCTTAAGAGGAATCTAAGTTACTGGAGTTCCTGAGGGGTTCAGGGTTCTCTATTCTGACAGAATGTCTTCGGCAAGAGCAGTAATAGGCTTTTGGCGGGAGTTGAAGAGTCTATCACAACGCTCTCTCCAGAGTACGAAGCAAGTAGTTAGCAGTAATTCCCTCTGCTTCCTATCACAACGCACACACTGTAGCAACTTGAAGGTATCACCTGTCATGGGGCACGAGATGGAAGCATTCTGGTGAACTTGAGCTGAGACCTGCTTAAAGACCCGACAATGGAAGGAGATGTGATAGGTTGTTTCTTCATCCACAATACAAAGATAGCAACGGTTTGGCAACTGTCATCCCCTTCTTTGAAGAACATCCGTGGTAGGTAACCGCCACTGCAGGAGCTGCCATCCAAAGGTTAGGATTCTAAGTGGGGCCCTTAACTTCCAAATCAGTCTAAAATGTGAGAGTTCTAGCGGATTGCATTTTAACAGGGAATATAAGGAGGCAGAGATGAAGGATGGTGGATGGAGTTTCCAGAGAGGTAAGTCATGTTGCGATTGATTCCCTGAAGTGAAAGTGTGTAAGTTGGTGACTAGGAGTTGCAAAAGAGTGGCAAGTTGGGTTACTTGTAAGGCCGTGGAGAACATGGAGGGCATGAATAGGAGATTAGGGGCAGTCCAACAGTGTTGCAGGAAATCAAACACGGAAATGAATGATGAAATTGCAAAAGAATGAAGGTGCGGGAAGGAGAACTTTAGCAAGCCCAAGCCCCAATCATGATGCCAGAAAAGGGCCTGTCTACCCGAATTGAGAGAGAAAGAAAGGCCAATTGAGAAGAATGGCCAGATATTGGCAAAAGCTTTGGAGAGGGAAGGTAGGTGCGGGAGTAAAGAATCAGAGTCATGCTGAATGATAGAGAGCAATTTTGGCAGAGGTGACTGCGAGAGTGCCAGAAAGCGCCACAGCCTCTTAGCAAGCAGTGAAAGGTTGAAAGCATGAAGATCCCAAACACCAAGGCCTCCCACCTTCTTTGGCTTGCAAATGTTTTTGTTGGAGTTGTGTCCTAGAAGCCAATCATTCTGCCTACTTCTATGGTTTATATTATTGATGATATTTTATCATTTGTTCCTTGATTTATATATTGATAGATCATTCAGGTTGATGATCTGAATTGTAGATCTCTATAACTCATTTATTCTTAAATGACAATAATAAATCTAAAGATATCCATAATCTTGATAATTAACAAGGAACATTAATTATCAAATAAGATTAGTATGCAAGTTAAGCGATGATTAAGTTCTACAAATCATAGGTAAGGAGTTACCAACTTAATTGCATATGTGTATGTTATAGAACATAGTACAGGACTTGACCCAATGAAATAAACATATGGATTGTGTTAAGTGTCATTGTTTATTTCATATTAGTTTGATTCTAAGTTTGAGATGTTCACCTTTTCCACATGAGGATAGGTTCAATAAATATCGTCTAACGTTGATTCCTAATAAAGGCTGCTATACGGACTTTATTTATGTTCTCTTGAATTGTGCGGGGAAAAGTTGTTCATCAAGAAAACCGTATGTCCCTTATTAATATACTTAGTGAGTGATGATATCTGTTTGGGCCCCTTGATGGAGTTTGGATTGTTTGGTCAACTTGTACAATCAACTCTAGATCAAGAAATGTATAATCTGCAAGAATGACACATTCCTATCTTGGATTATACAATGATATCATGTGACATAAGAATCAGACAAGGAAATACCATTATTTCTTATGCATGATTCAGATATTGTAACGGTACATTATTTATACGAATTGGGAGTCATAACGTGTTGCTAAATACCGCTTATGATTATTGGAAATAAATAACGATTTATTTCCATGGCCAACATAGTATAAATCCTCAAAGGATCACACAAATAGAGCTTTGGTCACACAGTGTATTATCTATTTATTCGCAATAGTGGGTATTGAGGAAATATGATAGTTTGACTAATTAATTATATACCGTTATGAACCGTTATAATTATTTAAGTCAAAAGGATCATATAGATATAGATTAATACATTATCTAATCCCAAAAATAGTTATTAATGATTTAATAATTATTTTAGAATCGACACACATTAATATAAATAGTCATATTAATAATTTGGGCCAACATTTCATAGCAAATGAATAATCCAAATGAAGAGCAATGGATATGAATTTTAAATAAATGGATTAAATACCCAAAGCAATTGAAGAAGAGGCCTAAAAGGCCCATTGGATTTCGGCTAGGGTAGATGGGATGGCATACTTGTAATTTGTTGGAAGTATACCCTAGAGGTTGAGCCTATATAAGGACCCTTAGAGCTCAAACCCTAGCTCCCTCTCCTTCTCTCTCTTGCGCCTCCCCTAGCCGCCACCTTCTTCTCCCATTTGCTCATGTGTTGAGCTTCATTCCTCCATTAAATACATCTAATAGGATTAGTGCAATGAGGAAACTAAAGGGATTAGACTCAAGTCTTTGTTGCTAGCATAACTATTAGACTAAGTGACTAATCCTCTTGGTGGACTCGAGGTTGGCGCCATCCAAGGAGGAGAAACGGTGTTGGAGAGCACGCCACCGATTTCTATTGATTTAGATCGAGCCTCACAAGAACTATTTGTGAGAGGTATATCATCTCCTACTCTCATCTCATGAAATGCTTGTGAATGGCTTTAAAGCCTAGATCTATTGTGTTTGATTGATGTTTATGGCTAATTGTTGGCACAAAAATTGAAAGTAAACACTTTCTAACAGTGGTATCAGAGCACATGGTCGGTTTTAAGCTATTTTGCATATTAATTAGATGAGAAATGAGTAATTAGTGAAGTAATTAAGTTGCTGTCTTGTTTGCTGCCTGGAACTCAGTTTTTTTTCATGGTTTTCTATGTTTTTCTCATGGGAAAACTTTCGATTTGATTTTTTCTTTTGAGATTTGAAAGAGGGACAAGTTGTGAGCATTTCACCACTAGTTTCACTTTAATCCGATTTATTATAGATTTTTAGTGATTTATTTCGTGACGGTGCGCAGAACTGGTTCCTGTGCGACCAGATCTGAGTTTGTGGGTGTTATCTGTGTTATTTTGATAAGGAGACCCATTTTTTAATGGCTAAGGATTAAGTAGACTTATAGTACTTCCTTTCGTACCAATTTGATGGTTTGGATCGAAGTCTTTATATTTATTTGAAGCAATGAAAGACAAGAACAGTCTTGTCGGTTTTCTTTACCGATTGGATTGTTTTGAAAACTGGTATTGATTGAGACTTTTTATAGAAAAAGTGTTTAAATGGAAACCTTCATTTTGAAGTCCTGAATCCATAAAAATTAATTTCATGTCAATCGGACTAGTTTTGGTACCCCAACCACTCAAAATCAATTTCGTCGACGTGCTGTTACAGAACAGGGGACTTGTATTCAAACCCCTTTAACTTGATGATTTTGAATGAGTAAAATTGGAAATATTTCATGGTTACTAGCCTTATATTTGTGGTTGTTTACTATAAAATTTTTTTGCATTAAAAATTTTTAGAAGGTGGTCAAACAGTTCAAAAGATTGAGGCAAAAAACTGAAACTTCAAACCGGTGTTTTAATACACAACCTGAAGTTTGTTATTTTTTGTTCTCCCGATTGGTAAATGATCTCTTCTCGAAATTTGAACAGGTAGTTTTTGTCTTGATAAGGATTGCTCATGATTTTTTCTGGATTTTTTGGAGACCGAAAATTTTTTTGATTTTTTCGGGTCTCGTTTAATTAAAGGTGGTTGTTCTAATTAATCAAATAGTTGATATGTTGATTAGAACTCTCCTTGCTGTAATCTATTGGATTTTGAATGTTGATTTAATCAAAGGGTTTAAGCAATTAGTTGTTTGAATGTTAAACTCTCTTTGCATGAAAAAATACAAATTAGCAAACAATACGCAAAGATACCTAAGAACTCACTAGTTATGAACAACTTAGACATATATTTGTATATTGTGCTAACTTGTTTTTGTAGGAGGATGTGGGTTTGATATGGCTCAATATGTCAATGCATTGTGTGTTGTAAAATGATGTGAATGCATGTGATTGATTGTAATGTGGCCTAAGGTGCCTTGATATTTATAATTGATTAATTCTTGATGTAACTTGTGAGGCTTGCTTGTCCCTAAGGCCTAGGCGGATTTTAGGATTTTATCACATGTATTTATTTCCCTTAATTATTAGATAGGATATTAGTAATTAGTGGGAAAGTTTTGATTAGATTAGTTTCGTTACATGGAGATGCGACGAAGACTAATGCAAGCGAGAGCCATACAAACTCACGACAATGCTTGAGATACTTATGTTATGTGATTGTTTGTGAATGCCTTAAATTGTCATAGGTTGGTATGGGTGTATGCTTACACGACCACCAAACAAGAGTCACATAATTATTTTGTCCCAAACTAATACGATTAAGTCAATTCGTCCTCCTTCTCTCTATCCCCTTCACGTCAATTGCCAATCATGGCGCGGTCCGCCCAAGCGGACGTCATGGTTGTCAAGCTTGATAGTCAGGGTACAAATGCAAAGATTTGTTAGGAGCAAATAGAGAGAAGTTGTTTATCGATGGATCCAACAAGTTTCTTGGACATCGGGACGAAGTTCGCAAAGCGAACCAAGAATCATAAAGTTGTATGATTGGTTAAAGAGAACCTACCTCGTCTAGTCATTTTGGATGTCGTGCCATAGCAGGCCCATTTTGACGAAAATGGGGATCTTGGTATCCATTACATTTAGGGACATTAATTTAATGTAGTGGAAGTTTTACTTTATAGAAGTTAAAACAAAAACATAAACTAAATGACCTTAAATTTTGATATTGTTGTAGATGTCTTCCTCGTCTTTTACGCTACGTTCTCTTCTTGAAAAAGAGAAGCTCGCCTTCAATGGTGCCAATTTCTTGGATTGGCACTGCAACCTTAGGCTTGCCCTTCGGTTTGAAAAGGAGTATCTCTTGACCACTCTAATTCCCTCTGCCCCCGCGGCATCTGCTCCTGAAAAGGAACAGCAAGACTATGATAAGCACTTGATGGACGACATTGAGATGTCGGTCTTGATTGTTGCGGTCATGGACAATGAGCTCCAAAAGGAGTTCATTGATAGTGGTCTTGGAGTGTTTGATATCGTCTCTCATCTCTCAAGAATGTTCAAGACCAAAGCTCGGACCGAAAGGGGCAAACTCATCAAGGCCATCGCCAACACTCGATTGGCGGAGGGTCATGAAGTTGGCCCACACGTCATGAAGATGGCGGAGTTGTTAGGCAGCTTGAAAGGCTTGACACCCCCTTCCCATCGGGGGCTGTCCAAGACTTTATTCTCAACTCTCTCCCTCAAAGTTACTCGGGGTTCATTGTGAACTACCACATGAATGGCATGGATAAAAGTTTGGACGATCTCCAAAACATGCTCATGGAAACTGAGGAGAGTCTCAAGAAAGAGAAAGGGTCTAAAGATGTTCTTGCTGTGAATGACAAGGGAAGGAAGATCAAGAAGAAAGCCCGGAAAAATAAGAGAGGCAAAGACCCGGTGACGCCCCAAGGCTCGTCCAAGGGAGCTCCCGAGGGTTCAAGGAAGAAGAAGAATCCGGCCACTTCCGATACCGTGTGCTACTATTGTAGCGACAAGGGCCATTGGAAGAGGAACTGCCCCAAGTACCTTGCTGATAAGAAGGCTGGAACCGTCCGTCCTTCTACTTCAGGTATATTTGTCATTGAAACCCTTCTCGCTACCTCTAGCAATGACTGGATATTTGATACTGGTTCATGTGCTCACATTTTTCGAAATGTGCAGGCACTAAAGAGTAAGAGGCGGCTCGAGAAAGGCGAAGTTCAACTCCGCGTCAGTAACGGCACAAGCATCTCCGCTATGGTCGTTGGGAACGTGGAATTATCTTTGCCTTCTGGTTTTGTGTTGGAACTCAAGGATGTTTATGTAGTTCCATGTATCACTCGAAACATTATCTCTATCTCATGTTTGAACTTGGATGATTTTGATGTTGTAATAAAGAACAAGTGTTTGACTTTGTTTCGTGATGAAGTTCGTTGTTGTGTTGCGAATTTATCGAATGGTCTTTATATGCTTGATAGTAATGAACTTGTTTTGAGTGTTGAAAATGACAATAGAAAACGTAAGATTTCTCATGAGAATGCAACTTTGATATGACATTGCCGCTTAGGTCACATCAATGAGAAGCACATCAAGAGATTGCAAACCGTTGGTCTCTTGGATCAATTCGCTTTCGAGCCAATTGACACATGCGAGTCTTGTTTGATGGGAAAGATGACCAAAGCGCCTTTTTCCAACGAAGGGACAAGGGAAAGTGGCTTATTGGACCTTGTACATACCGATGTATGTGGACCTATGAGCATTTGCGCACGTGGTGATTTTTCATATTTCATCACTTTCATCGATGATCATAGTAGATACGGGTATATCTACTTAATGCAGCACAAGTCCGAATCCTTTGACAAGTTCAAAGAGTTCAAGAATGAAGTTGAAAACCAACTTGGTCGAAAGATCAAAGTCTTACGTTCCGATCGTGGAGGAGAGTACTTTAGTCATGAATTTGGTGATTATCTAAAGGAGTGTGGAATAGTTCCACAACTCACTCCGCCGGGAACACCACAATGGAATGGTGTATCCGAAAGGAGGAATCGAACTTTGCTAGACATGGTTCGATCGATGATGAGCCAAATCGATTTGCCTAAAGCATTTTGGGATTATGCATTAGAAACCGCAGCTTTTACACTAAACCGTGTTCCGTCTAAGTCCGTTGAGAAAACACCCTATGAGCTTTGGTTTGGTCGGAAACCAAGCATGTCGTTTCTCAAGATTTGGGGTTGTGAAACTCATGTGAAGAAACTTATGAGCGATAAACTTGGACCCAAAACGGACAAGTGTTATTTCGTAGGATACCCTAAGGAAACGAAGGGATACTACTTCTACAACCGCAACGAGAACAAGATAGTTGTTGCTCGTATCGGTGTATTCTTGGAGAAGGAGTTTCTCGCAAGAAAAAGTAGTGGGAGTAAAGTGGTTATTGAAGAAATTCATGAACCACCACAAGGCATGCCTCAAATAGGCAATGTAGTTATTCCCAATGAGGTTGTAGCCGAACCCGTTCCACAAGCCGTTGTGGAAGATGTTCAAGAGAATGCTCCCTCAAATGAGGACTCAAACATATCGCGAGCCGATTATGTTCAAGAAACTCAAAGTTTCGAGGATCAAGAACCAACTCCACAAACTGTTGTGGAACAAGTTCAAGAACCTCAAGAACCTCAAGCACCAATTCTACGAAGGTCAACAAGGGAAAGTCGTCCACCCGAAAGGTACTTGGGTTTGCACGATGTTCTCGTCATTGCGAATGACGAACCTTTGACCATTAATGACATGATGAAGAAATCCGACTCCAAAGAATGGCTCAAAGCCATGGAATCCGAAATGCAATCCATGTATGACAACAAGGTTTGGACCTTGGTTGACCCTCCCAACGGAGTAAAACCCGTTGAGAACAAATGGATCTTTAAAAGAAAGGTCGACATGGATGGCAACTTGACCATTTACAAAGCAAGACTTGTTGCGAAAGGTTACAAGCAAATTCATGGTATTGACTATAAAGAAACCTTCTCGCCCGTCGTCATGTTCAAGTCGATTCGGATCTTGTTAGCAATTGTCGCATTTTATGACTATGAGATATGGCAAATGGATGTCAAAACCGCCTTCCTAAATGGCAATTTGGAAGAGGATGTGTACATGATACAACCCGAGTGTTTTGTGGATCTTAAGAATGCTAACAAGGTATGCAAGCTTCAAATGTCCATTTATGGATTGAAGCAAGCATCGAGGAGTTGGAACAAGCGCTTCGATGAAGAGGTCAAGAAGTTGAACTTCATTCAAAGCGAAAAGGAACCTTGTGTTTACAAGAGGATTAGTGGGAGTGTGGTCGTATTTTTTGTTCTATATGTTGATGATATACTCTTGATCGGGAATGATATCCTCGAGTTGAATGATATCAAGGATTCATTGAAGAAGGTGTTTTCAATGAAAGACTTGGGCGAAACCGCCTACATCCTAGGAATCAAAATCTATAGAGATAGATCTAGGAGGTTGTTAGGCTTGAGCCAAGATGCATATATTGGCAAAGTGTTGGAAAAACACAACATGGCTAGTTTCAAGAAGGGTTACTTGCCTATGTCACATGGCATATTCTTGAGCAAGACTCAATATCCGACGGAAAATGCAGATAGAAAATTCATGAACAAGTTTCAATATCCATCTGTAGTCAGATTGACCATGTATGCCATGCTATGCACTCGCCCCGATGTGGCACATCCGATTAGTGTGACTAATCGATACCAAGCTAACCCTGGTATGCCACACTGGACCACAGTCAAGAATATCCTCAAGTATTTGAAGAGAACACAAGGTAGCATCCTCGTGTATGGTGGAGACCAAGAGCTCGTTGTAAGTTGTTACACCGATGCTAGTTTCCAAACCGATCGAGATGATGCTAAGTCACAGTCCGGCTATGTATTCCTGCTCAATGGTGGTGCCGTAAGTTGGAAAAGTTCCAAGCAAGAAACTATGGCCGATTCCGTCACCTAAGCGGAATACTTAGCGGCTGGTAAGGTAGCGAAAGAAGGCATTTGTATCAAGGAATTCTTGACCGAGCTGGAGGTGGTTCCAAGCATCTCGGGTCCAGTGGATCTCTACTGCGACAACACGGGAGCCATAGCTCAGTCCAAAGAGCCTAGGTCTCACCAAAAGACCAAGCACATTCTACGACGATTCCATCTCATCCGTCAGTTTGTTAATGACGGATGGATCAAGGTCAAGAAGGTGGACGGTGCCGCGAACACAGCGGATCCTCTGACAAAGTCTTTGTCTCAAGCCGCACATGAGTTGCATGTTGCATCCATGGGGATTAGGCGTATGCCTGAGTGGCTTTGAGTTCTATCTTTTACTTTGAGGCTTTAGTATGAGACATGTATATTTTGGATATAACATTGAGTACTATGCACTTGTTAGAAGTCATTGTTGATTGACTCTAGGCCAAGTGGGAGATTGTTGGAGCTGTGTCCTAGAAGCCAATCATTCTGGCTACTTCTATGGTTTATGTTATTGATGATATTTTATCATTTGTTCCTTGATTTATTTATTGATAGATCATTCAGGTTGATGATCTGAATTGTAGATCTCTATAACTCATTTATTCTTAAATGACAATAATAAATCTAAAGATATCCATAATCTTGATAATTAACAAGGAACATTAATTATCAAATAAAATTAGTATGCAAGTTAAGCGATGATTAAGTTCTACAAATCATAGGTAAGGAGTTACCAACTTAATTGCATATGTGTATGTTATAGAACATAGTACAGGACTTGACCCAATGAAATAAACATATGGATTGTGTTAAGTGTCATTATTTATTTCATATTAGTTTGATTCTAAGTTTGAGATGTTCACCTTTTCCACATGAGGATAGGTTCACTAAATATCGTCTAACGTTGATTCCTGATAAAGGCTGCTATACGGACTTTATTTATGTTCTCTTGAATTGTGCGGGGAAAAGTTGTTCATCAAGAAAATCGTATGTCCCTCATTAATATACTTAGTGAGTGATGATATCTGTTTGGGCCCCTTGATGGAGTTTGGATTGTTTGGCCAACTTGTACAATCAACTCTAGATCAAGAAATGTATAATCTGCAAGAATGACACATTCCTATCTTGGATTATACAATGATATCATGTGACATAAGAATCAGACAAGGAAATACCATTATTTCTTATGCAGGATTCAGATATTGTAACGGTACATTATTTATACGAATTGGGAATCATAACGTGTTACTAGATACCGCTTATGATTATTAGAAATAAATAACGATTTATTTCCATGGCCAACATAGTATAAATCCTCAAAGGGTCACACAAATAGAGCTTTGGTCACACAGTGTATTATCTATTTATTCGCAATAGTGGGTATTGAGGAAATATGATAGTTTGACTAATTAATTATATACCGTTATGAACCGTTATAGTTATTTAAGTCAAAAAGATCATATAGAAATAGATTAATACATTATCTAATTCCAAAAATAGTTATTAATGATTTAATAATTATTTTAGAATCGACACACATTAATATAAATAGTCATATTAATAATTTGGGCCAACATTTTATAGCAAATGAATAGTCCAAATGAAGAGCAATGGATATGGAATTTAAAAAATGGATTAAATACCCAAAACAATTGAAGAAGAGGCCTAAAAGGCCTATTGGATTTCGGCTAGGGTAGGTGGGATGGCATACTTGTAATTTGTTGGAAGTATACCCTAGAGGTTGAGCCTATATAAGGACCCTTAGAGCTCAAATCCTAGCTCCATCTCCTTCTCTCTCTTGCGCCTCCCCTAGCCGCCACCTTCTTCTCCCATTTGCTCATGTGTTGAGCTTCATTCCTCCATTAAATACATCTAATAGGATTAGTGCAAGGAGGAAACTAAAGGGATTAGACTCTAGTCTTTGTTGCTAGCACAACTATTAGATTAAGTGACTAATCCTCTTGGTGGACTCGAGGTTTGGCGCCATCCAAAGAGGAGAAACAGTGTTGGAGAGCACGCCATCGATTTCTATTGATTTGGATCGAGCCTCACAAGAACTATTTGTGAGAGGTATATCATCTCCTACTCTCATCTCATGAAATGCTTGTGAATGGCTTTAAAGCCTAGATCTATTGTGTTTGATTGATATTTATGGCTAATTGTTGGCACAAAAATTGAAATTAAACACTTTCTAACAGTTTTCCCACGCTACAAGGATCAGCTTCCTGTCTTGGCCAGTGGGTCCATTCTATAAGAAAGTTCTCCTGATTTTGTTAATTTTGTCAACGACCCATTTCGGTAAGGGAAAAATCGACATGAAGAAAATAGGAAGGGAGGTGAGGGTAGCATTTAGTAGCACTAGTCGGCCTGCAAAGGAGAGGAGGGAAGCCGACCAACCCGCCAATTTAGAAGAGAATTTGCTGAGCAGGGGTTCAAAGTCAGCTTTTGCAAGCTTCTTGTCAGAGAGAGGCAGCCCAAGGTAGGTAATTGGGAAGGAAGAGCTTTGACAACCGATTTGGTGGGCTAAGTGGGAGAGCAGGTTATCATCACTGGGGGTCAGCAGCAGATGAGATTTTGACGGGTTGATCACCAGGCCAGAAATATTTTGAAACCCTAGAAGAACAGTACTGAGGAGCTGGCACTGTTGCAGCTGGGGTTTTAGGAAGAACATGGCGTCATCTGCGTACAAAAGGCAGGGTTTGATGTGAGGCAAGGGCAGTGAGAAAGCACCAGAGTCCACTAGCTTTTGCATCCATCTAGCGAGGTAATCCATAGCCAAAATGAACAATGCTGGTGAGAGAGGATCCCCTGGCTGACACCCCTTTGAAGGAACAAATTTCTACCAGCAACGCCATTCACTATAACTTTTGAGGAGCCCCAAAGCACACAATATACCATCCAGTATGCCTAAACAGTAGGAAACCCCAGAGCCAGCAGTATAGAACGAATGAAGCTTTAGCTCAAAGTATCAAAGGCCTTATGAATGTCAGCCTTGAACAAGGCCAGGGGCAGGTTTGACTTTTTGGCAAATTGCGTGACAGTTTGTGCATAAAGAAAATTCTCAGAAATCAGCCTCCCCTGCATGAAGCCCGATTGCAAATCTGAGATTAGAGAAGAGAGGTGAGGCTGCAGCCTGTTAGCAAGGATCTTGGAGGTGATTCTCTGGATGGAATTGACAACGCTAATAGGTCTAAAATCACCCGAAGCTTGTGGATTTTCTTTCTTGGGAACTAAGACAATGAAGGAATTATTAAGGGGGAAAAGGGATTGGTGCTGCAAGCCCCAGTTTATAGTGAGCAGAAGCTCCGGTGCTAGCTCAGGAAGAAAGAACTTGAAGAACTCTCCAGTAAAGCCATCCGGACCTGGAGACTTGTTACTCGGGCAAGCGTTAATGACAGCCTTGAGCTCCACCTCAGTGATTGGAGCAGTGAGAGAATTGGGAAAGACTTGAGGGGAAGGGTAGAGTAAGGTGAGATCATCAACAGGTGAGGTAGTGGAAGGAGCTCTCATCAAGTGAGAGAAAAAGGTGAAGAAGGCTCGGCCCTTTTTCCTCTGATCAGTAACTAACTGTTGGCCGGAGAGGATCTGCTGAATGTGGTTCTTTCTCTTGTTGGCAGTTGCTTTAGCATGAAAGAAAGCAGTGTTCTTGTCCCCCTCAAGTTTCCACCTGAAGGAGGACCTCTGTCTCCACTGTTGCTCCTCAAGATTAGCCAATTCAGATAATCTTCTTTTGAGAATAGCTCTGACAAGTCTTTCCAACTCCGAAAGGTTCCTGACTTCCTCAACTTTGTCACACCAGGGAAGGAAGAGCCTGATGTAGCCAATTTGTTCTCTTATTAGAGAGGTTCTAGAATTTCCCCAAATTCTAATCTCTCTTGCCAAAAGAGAAAACTTGGAATGCAGCTTTGGGGGGTATCATCCAGCGGGTAGGAGAACCAAAAATTGAGAACCAGATCTTGGAAATCCTTGTAAGAAAGGAAGTAATTTTCAAACCTGAAGACATTGGGGGAGGGAAAAGAAGTTTGGAAAGAGCAAAGAAGGGGAGAGCGGTCTGAGGAAGTATTTGGGAGCGCAAGCTGTTGAAGATTGGGGTACTTCTAGGAGAAGGAGAGGTTGCAGAGGAACCTGTCAAGTCTGGCAAGAGAGGGAAAAGCTCTCTGGTTGGACCAAGTGAATGATCGACCAGAGAGGTGAAGGTCAATTAGAGCCAAGTCATCCACAAGTTGCTTGAAATCAGCAGTTCCGGGGAGATTGTACAAGGGATTTGTTCTCTCATCAGGAGAGAGTGTGAGGTTGAAATCCCCACAGAGAAGCCAGGGAACCCCATCATCAGGCTTGGCAAAGGCCAGGTGAGCAAGGAACTCATCCCGGAGAGCTGCAGTGGACGGACCATAGACATTTTTCAAACGAAAGGAAGAGGAATCCGCATTGAAGGCAAAGTCAATAGTGAGGGAGAATGGGGAGGCAAAAGAATTGAGAACAGTGAGGGAATCTCTATCCCAGGCAGTTAGGATCCCACCTCGGGACTCATCTGCGTCAACAGCAAGGAAGGAGGATAGCTTAGAACCGCAGGATTGCATCACAAGAGAATTGGAAGTGAGATTCCACTTAGTCTCTTGCAAGCAAACTAACCTCGATTTTTCGAGCAAGAAAGTCTCTCTAACAGCAATTCGCTTATCTTTATCGTTCAGACCTCTAACATTCCATGAAATAGATTTAAAGGAGAGATTCATTAAAGGAGAAGAAGAAGAAATCCACTAATATAAGAGGAGTACAAAAAGAAGTCCAGCCCAAAGCACTTAGCATAAAAACTATTAAACATAAAACCAACAACAAGCAATATAAAAAAGGCCTAGATATCAGGAACTATCCTGGCCTCTTTCAGCTTCAGCAGGAGACTTTCAGTCATCGTCTGGCCCGCCAGGAGAAACACAGCCTCAGCCTTTTCTTTAAAAATTGGGCCCAAGTCATCCGTCCCGACATGGAAAGGGACCATCTCCTTAGCTTTCCTTTTCTTGCGACAGCCCAATTTGTCTTGCTCACCAAATTGAACTTGGCAGGCCCGCTGAATCGGGATGGCAAAAGAGATCAGCTTCGACCTAAGCCTTGGGCTTCTTCTCAGCTGCAGAGCCCAGCTACCACGCTCAAAGCCCGACGGCTCCAGCGGCTCAGAGGGAGAGAGAGGCGGCTCGAACGGCTCAAAGAGAGAGTCAAGTGGCTCCACAGGCTGCTCAAGAGCGTTAGCCGAGACAAGCCGTTCAGAAGGAGGCAGCAGCTGAGGGGAGTGGGCGGCTGTAACGACACGTGCTGAGTGGGGGAGCAAGAGATGAGAGGAGAAGTAACTGTTTTCCAGAGTCAAAGAAGTTAGGGAAGCAAACCCACACAGATACCCGAGCACTGCAGAAAGTGGTGGCCTGCAATTAATGATCATGGAGAAGGAAGGGACAGAATGACCTTTATCCGCCCAGAGGAGATAGCCGTCAGCAGCGGCCCCTAGGGAAAGGGGGGAAATCTGGAAAGGTGATCTTGTCAGAGTACCGTTGGGGTGGAGAACTGGAGCCGTCCTGTGGAGCCCCGACTGGAGAGCGTGCCCAACGTGCTGAAATTGGTTTGGTTCCTCTTCTTCCAGGCCTGAGTCGGGATCTTCTGCGGCAACCATATCCTGATTCTCTCCTTCTCCCGGTGGTGGCACGAAGCCAAGGCCGGGACCAACCGCCAAGCCATCTTGCTGTGGTTCCCTAATCTGGCGGAACCCTTCAATCTCAATAAACACATCAGTGGCACCTGGATCTTGAAAAGCGTGCACCATCGCCGGTACTCTAGAGGGGTGAGGGCCCTTAATCAGCACTCTAACTGGGCCATAGTGGTGTCGGAGTTCCTGAAACCTCATAGGTACCCCCATACCAGAGAGCAAGTGCTTGATCATGAACTCATCATAGTAATGCAGAAGGAGTTCATGCAACCTGATTCTTAGCCAGTGTGTGGGCCTCTCTTCCCTGAAGCTGTACATTCTAGTCCAGCGCACAAAGCGTGCATGCTTACCTCTGACAGCCAACGGAGAAGAAGTACAAACCTGATCTCTGATCTCAGCCGTGGGACAGATCAGGAGAAATCTGATGTTGTAGTCATCCATAGGCTCAAGACGGTAGTTCTGCAATCTCCCACCAAACATGTGAGCGAGCATTGTACGTATGAAGAAGAGGTCGTCATCTTGCAAAAACCTATCAAGGAAATCCATCACTGCGGCTCTCCAGAGTTCGCCACGCTGGCCGTGAAGGACAGTTCTCTCCAAGGCATAGCAGGAGCCTGCAGCTGGCCTGTAAGGTAAGAACTGATGAGCAGGTTGCATGGGAGCATTCTGCCAGTTGTCCGGGATAGCATGTCCCGGGGGAATGAGCTGGTCGGGGAAAGGCTAGAGGGGATTGGCCATGGCAGGAGGAGAAGAAGTTGAAGGAAGAGGAGAAGAAAGGGATTTCTGTGTTGAGGAAGGAAGAGAGTTGGCTGTAAATAGAGGTGAAGGGAGGGGGGAGACAAAGAGGTGGGAACTGCATCGTCAGGTGATGAAGCATTTAAGGGGGAGGGGGAAGTGGAAGCAATAACTTTAGGTGGTGTAGCAGAGTAGACAGCGGTAGTTGTAGGGGGAGGTGGAGAGTCAGTAAAAGAGAGGAAGGAGCAGGTTCTCAGCGAATGGTCTGGCTTGCCACAACCGAGGCACACCCTCTTGAAATTGCAGTTATTGCTAAGATGACCCCTGTGGCAGCATTTAAAACACTTTCCCGCCTTTCTCAGCAGCAACTTCTGTCTTGCAATAAAGTCACTGAGAGCCTTAGGAGAGGCATCCTTAGCTAAATCTTTTAATTTCTTAGGCACCACCTTTTTCCACCTCGGAGCTTGCTGCAGTTTCTGTTTCTGGAGGTGTTAGAGAATAAGGTTATGGGTAAAGAGGGTGAAAGGAGGATTGGGTAAGAGGGGCTCTAAGATGGTGGAAGGAGGTGGAGCGGAGGGAGGAGGGTAGAGTGAGACTGGGGAGAAAGTGAAACATGCTGCTTGAAGAAAGATGATGAGTGAGCAGTGGGTTTATGGAGGAGAGCAGTAGAGAAGAGTTCTTTGAAAGAGGAGGAGGGTGCGGAGGAGCCATTGCCGCAGATCGCCTTGAGGGGATTTCTTTGCGCCAGTTGGATCGCCTTGGTTGGGGAGAGCGCCATCTCAGTGGTAGGTGCCCTTGTATCTTCCGATTATCCAATCTTTACGGTCGCTTTGCCTGTGCCATCTTTACTAATGGCATCGTCGCTACCATAAAAACAGACCGCTCAATTCACAGTCATTATTTTATATTTTTGCCATCTATTAATTGATGTCTTCACCTCTGCCTTTCACCATCTCTTCACAATATGATTTATTAGTTTAAGAGTTTTGATCTACTTTATATATCACATAATAAATTCATTTAAATGCAATAGGAAGTATGACATTACCTAAAATGCCCAATTAAAAATTTAAAACTTAATTTCTTTTGCATTTATAAATTTATAATTAGGTAGCCTTTCGGATCCTACTTTTGAGTGACCAAGTCAATCATTGATTTGATCTTTCTGAAAGTTGCTGTCGAAAGGTAAAGAAAATTATAACCTTAATTTTATAAACTATCAGTCATTGTGTTACTTTATCAAAATATTGAATTGGTAAACCTGTTATTACTAAATCACGAAAGTTCAAAATTACGTGTTCATGATCTCTATCTTGGAGAAACCTCGTTATGATTTATGAATCGCATTTCCTATTGTTAAAATGGTTTTCTCGGAATCACCTTCTACTAGCGCATGATATAACATGAAATTATTTTGTTTCTGCGCAATCACAAGATAGTGAGATATGGGGAAAATTATGTAAAACAAAAACGGGTATCCACGAATAGAAGGACTTGTCTTAATATTAATGTATCCGTACTCCGCAGTCCGCACGTTTATTAATCCGAAAGGCTTAACAGATTAAAATAGTATGGTTATTTAATTTTTAATTGGGTCCTTGCCTCCTTGCCTCTTTGAGAGGTTTTGTCAAACATCTTCCCCAAAAATGAAATAGATCTAAATTTAAGTAAAATCTCAAATATCATTAAGATGATTTGAAATTAAATTCTAAAATCTCAAATATCATTAGTATACGGTATACCGGATCGAGTGGCCACATTTATTCGTTGTGTAAGTACCTTTGTTTTTGCTCTTTTCTTATTTGTTATTTTTTTTCATTTTCATTTAATTTAGCATCTCGATAAAATCTTGTAATTATAAGATATTATTTTTATTAAAATATAATGACTTGACCGGTTGACCCTTACTTTCCTTAAAAAAAAAAAATAGACACGATATGATTTTTATCACTTAATTTAAAAGTCGAAAAAATAAAGTCTAAAAAAACTCTTTAAATTCCCACTTTTAAAATAAATGTGAAATATATATCTGTTCCGATCTTGAAATGTGATTCCAACTTTTTATACCACACATATTTTCTTTTTCCGTACTAAAAACTCTCATAGCTTAATTTGTTCTCTCTCTGAAGTCTAAAATTTTCCATTGGAGGCGACCGCCTAATAATTCATCTCCCTTTACTTTTGACTTTTGCAGTACCTCGCTTTCCCATCTTCGTTTGTACTTTGTATGTTGTGCTAGCGACCTGTGTCGACGGCGACGACGGGATATATATCCTCTGTCCATCTGTCCATCACGACTGTCCGATTTAATTTTCAACGGTTATTTTTTTTCGAACATATCAATCTGGTATTTATCATGAACAACCGTAATTGATCGGATGGTTAGGATTTCGATGGACACTACCGGGCAGAGAATATCATTCCGTGTCGACAGTTGTTGATTCGATCATCCTTCGGCCCAACTTAGAAACGACATAATAGTCCCTCACCAGTTACCCGGCCGTTTAAAATTTTTAATTGTTGAGTGTCGAATCTCATTCGACTCTAACATTATTTTTGTTTTATTATCCGCCGCGATTTTTAAGTCATCCAACCGTTCTATAGGTTACAAAGTTACTGATTTATGGAAAAAAAAACAAATTAAAAAAAGTAGGAGAAACAAAATCTGCCCTGATCAAACGATGTCAAGACTCAAATTGTTACAATTACGGTGAATAGTAGGTAAAGCATTAATCCAAAATTAAGGAGTTCATTGTTGAAGAGTAAAAATCCGACTTGTCAAAATATTCTCTCAATTTAAACTAAACATCGCAGGTAGTACTGTGAAGGATTACTGTAATGACCGGTTCAAGTGCAAAATGATAAGGCTAAATTGAAAAAGAATGCGACACTTCACAATGAAATATTTCATTAAACGATCTAAGTATTAAAAGGTAGGTACATCGGTATTAGATCTCCATGATGACAACATGAAAAGGCTGAATATTCTTTTTCCCCCATTTTGTTTATCTAGTTAGGTAGGAGTTATAATTCAAAGGAAGCAAATGATTATTGCCCGGCGTTTCAATGACTTCAAAATTAGAACACGGGATGAGCAGTTAAATACGACAACTCTAATATTAATTAAAACAAATTTATGAAATGTCATCAGGTTCTTGTACAATTATAAGTAATTAATTAGCCATGTGCAATTATATGTATAAAGAAATAAGTACAAAATAAAACTATTTTTGTAATTGAGTTAAGAATATTTTCATACGGACCAACTTGACAATCTCAACAAAAGTGTCTCAAATCAAATTAAAAAATTTTAAAACTAAAAGAAAATTTCACGTTTTATTATTATTTAACATATTAATCGTACATTCATTTCATGTAAAATGATTGTCATTTAATATTCTATCAAAAATCAAATTTGAACCATTATGAATGTTAAGTATTTTGTGAGTGGTAAAATTTACATTAAATCTTATCATTTTTACGGGTTTCATACGGATAAATATAGATTTCATTTTTATCGTCGTAATTTTAAAATGATAAATTTCAGTTGACTATTAAATGCCAAGTTTATTTGTTTTAATAAATTCCGGCCCAAAAATTGCTAGCTTTTTATTGTGGTTAATGCGTTTGATATTATCGTATTATATTATTTTTATTACAATCAATGAATCAAGACATTTATTATCTAGAACATCAACCCGCGAGCATTCATGATTACCGGCATATTATTCAAAATTTGCATTCAATAAAAACAACCCATCATTTTCAGGTGGATGCATAGCTTTGTTTCACTGTGTCTGTAAAGGAAACGGTCTTTCAAAAGGAAAACTTCAGCTTTGATCCCTTCAACTTTTTAAAAAACTTAAATTGGTTCACAATATTTATTTATTCAGACCTTCGACGTTCAGGTAAAAAATAAAAAAAGAAAAAACTCTATGTTGGTCTTAGAATTATGAAATAAAATATTGGTCCCTCAAGTTATATTTGCAGCAATAGTTCTAAAGATTTTTTTTTAAAAAAAAACAATTGGGAGAATTAATTTTATTAATTCCGGAAAAGTGAAATGGTCAACTTCATTTTTCTAAAAGTTCAAGGTTTGATTTGGTGCAGCTGAAAGTCCAGGAAGGAACTTGACTTATTTGAAAAGAAAATATCAAGTTTCAAATTGGTGCAAATGAAAGTTCATGTACTAATTTGTTTTCTTATAAAAATTTGCCACGTAAATTTGACCGAATCAAAAGACTTTGTCTATGGAAAATAGAGAGAATACCCCTCTCCACTGGTCTATCGAACAACAAGTAAAATACAAACAACCAATCCCTTATTTACATTCAGACCCTTATCACCATGTACATTGTTTAAATAAATCAACCTAAAAAAACTAAGGTACAATGTAAAAGACCTTATCAAAAGTTTTTTTTTTTTTTTTAATAGACGTCAAACTGAAATCCCAATTTATTTACTGAGTCTTTTCACTTTTAATTATCGTACAATGCACATTTGATTATCGATCCAATGCATGCGTAAGTATTACCCCAAAACACACATATTAATCCATGGAAATTTTAAAAAAATATCAAGTACCAAATTAGTGCAAATGAAAGTTCATGGACCAATTTGTTTTCTTAGAAAATTTTGCATTTGGCCAAGTCCAAAGACTTTTAAATTGCCGTCAAACAAAAATCTCGATCTCCAATTTATTCATAAAACACTCATTTTACTATTGTACAATGCAAATGTTAGTTTTGACTATTGAGCGAATGCATACTTAATATTACCCCAATAAATATTTATTCTGGTTTTTGTTTAAAAATAAGATTGGTAAAAACAATAGAGGTTTCTCCAAAAAAAAAAAAAGAAAAGAAAAAAGAAGTGTTTAGATAATAAATATTTAGGAAGTATAACATTTTTATCTGCATTTTTCGTGCATCTTTCAATATAGAAAAAAAAAATTATTCCATATACAATCTTTTGTACATTTCTTCGTGAACTTTAAGTTTTGAGATTTATGCGTTGCTTGAAAAATGTGAGAAAAAGGAAGGGAGAGAAAGAGAAAAAGGAAAAACCAAATCTTTACCTTCAAATTTAGAGATGATTGACATAACACCAATACTATATGAAGTTGTTAATCACCTCATGTCATCTCCTTTTTCATAGTGATTTATTTTTAAGTTTGGAGCATGTTACACTCTTGGACGAGGTGTGTCAGTTCAGCTTCGATTTCACATTCTTCTCCTTTTACTTCTTCTAGTCTTCCGGAGCATACTTTAAATCCATCGCCTATAGCTCTTTTATAAATTATAAATACAAAAAAATTGTGCAGCAATTATCACTAGCGCCAAGACATGATATAGGTTAAAATACAAGTAATTTATTTTCCGCTCCAATGAAGTCTCCAAGACAGACGCATAAACGGTGGGAACTGAAAAGCCTCCATTTAGGATTTTTTTTTTTTTTTTGAAATTAGCCTCCATTTAGGATTTTCACAACAGACTGAACGACATACTAAATTGTTTATTAACAACTTATTAGGAACCGCTATGACATCATTTAATATTTCAATTGGACCAGAGCGCATAAAACTCAGCGCAGCTGCGCAAGCCAAGAAATGAGCATGATGAGTTAGTTTCAGCGCTGACGTTTGCTTCCTCACTCTCCATCTCCATTCCGAGTTCAACTGCCGTACTTTAATTATTTTCTTGTCTAGTCTCCTTTTCAAACCTCACTTTCTCCTCTCCAATCGCCGTACTTGTCTTCTCAAATATAAACGCAAATTTAAACAAAGCGGATTAAAACTCCCACCAACTCTGCTCAATTCGGTCAATCTCGTGCGCTTTCGTGAATTTAAAATCGCGATTGCAAAGTTGGATGGGGTCTCTTTCGTCTCTATCAGTGTTCCCCAAACGACTCAGTCAGACTAAATCAGCTCAGAAATATCTACTACTATTGTTGTTCGCTTTCATTATTGTCTTCTCTTCGCCTCCTTGAGGGCTGATCTGCCTCGATCCCTGGTGCGTCTTTTTGTTTCATTTCTTCCAAAATTATAGCGCCTTTTTGTTTGTGTTTTTCTTGTTGGTTTTGAAAAGTAGTGCTTGTAACCTCCTTAATTTTGTGTAGGGAAGATTCATGCCGTTATAATTGTGTTTGTTATAGTTATGCTGAAATGGGTTTATGTATTTGTACTTAATCTTATAGTAAAACACACAATTTTGCTTTCACACATGGCAGCAGTGTTGTACCACTAAAATTTTGAGTGTCATTCACTATTTATCTCATCCTTTGTGGTGATTTACACATAATTTCTGCATCACTGGTTGTACACAAGTACCATTAGTCTGATATTAGTACAGTACAGGTCACCTCTTGTTCCCCTTATTATACTAGCATATTATTAGCAATTTACCTGTTAGTATTCTCAGGCGGATGCGTGTGACTGATATAAAGGAAATTGCAAATTCTACAAAGGTGCATTAAAACCACGGGTTAGATGACAGGAACCAAATGGCTCCTTCTATCAGTTCCCTTTTGGGCCATATTATCTTGTCTCCATGTTCATCTAACCAATGCACAGATGCTCCATCCGAATGAAGGTGAACAATTCTTTTGTCACGTTATTTATCAACCTCTGACAGCAAAGAAAAATAATGACCTTCGATTTTTTTTGTCCTGAAATGCAGTGACTGCTTTGAATGATATAAAAAGGAGCCTGGTTGACCCAGATGGCCACTTGAAGAATTGGGGAAGTGGAGATCCATGCAATTACAATTGGACTGGAGTTATATGTTACAATACCACATTGAGAGATGGTTACATGCATGTGCAAGAACTGTAGGTTCAAAATTCGCAATTAGTTTACTGCAATTTTGGCAAAATATGCATTTCTTTATTTCTTTTGTGGAAAATCTAAAGCTTTATTTTATCAGTCACTGTTTATGTCCCCTTTTTTGTATTAGACATGGTAGAAGATAATTTGATTTTTCATACAAAATATCTGTGCATGCGAACCCATTTGTCTCTTTATACCAATATCCCAATGCTATTAAATTCTGTTTGTCAGTTATAGCTCTATCTAAAAGCAACTTTTAGTAGAGATGCCATACACTCTCTGGGCTTCTTACTTCAATAAAATTATGGATTTCACAGGTCAGGTTTGCCAATCAGTTTAACATAACATCAACGTGTAGTTTACTTCTTGGGTAACTTAGTTGTCCTTTCTTGGGTTATTGCCCAGCTAACCTGATGTGTAGACATGGACTTGGTTATTTTTGTGGTTCTTTTTCCAGGCAAGTTGTTTGGTTTATAGACTTATAGTTTATTGTCTTAGCTTGGGATTTTATCCAGTTTGAGCTGTTGACTTCTCAGAAAATCAATTGAGTCAGCTTTTGCAGTATCGTATGATGACTATATGTCGGATCTAGGCGTCTTCTTCTACAATGACCTTTTAATTTTTGGAATATCATAATGGTTGTTCTGCATTTACATTTTTTCCTTTGAACAATTGCTTTTGTTTGGAAATAAGTTTGTTGGGGAATTCAGTAAAGATTTACCCTTATTTTGAAATAACATTGCAATTTCAAATACCCAAACAATCAAAATGGAAAATTGTTCATAATTATTAAAAACACGGAAGTCAAACATAATGTGAATTTTAATGGCCTTGTTGTTCTGACATATAATTTATTTCCTATTGTATGCATAGTCTGAACATTTGTAATGCATATAAGACAGTGTTGCAGTCATTACTGAAGTTTTCATGTACTATTCTATCACAGACAGCTTCTAAAGATGAACTTATATGGAACTTTATCTCCTGCTGTTGGTAATCTGACGAACATGACAATTTTGTAAGTTAAAAAGAATCTTAGTAATATTGCATAGAATCAAACCTATTAAGTAACTTCAATTTTGTAGTTAATTAATGGAGTATTTACGCGGCCTTTCTCTCTTCAGGGATGTTATGTGGAATAAAATTACTGGAAGCATACCTGATGAAGTTGGTAATATTACTTCCTTGAAACTACTGTAAGTGTAACCTTTACTCATCATACATCACGTATTGCATTTTTTTAAACTAACATGTGTGCCATTTATTTATTGCCTTCATACGATCTGCTCATTATGTTTGGCCATGTTTTATGCCTGGTTTAACTAGGTTGTTATATTGGATTATTATATATGATCTTATATTTTATCACATTCATTATTTTGCTTATTAATTGGTTTTAATAGCCCCTAAACAATACCATACTGGCTCCTTAACACACTAGTCGGGTGACTACTACATCTCCTGGTACTGTTCTCATTTGTTGTGCATTGTTTATTGTTATATATGTTATGACATCCTTTTAATTTTGCAGGCTATTGAATGGTAACCAGCTGAATGGTTCACTGCCAGACTCAATTGGTTTCCTTCCAAATTTGGATAGGATACAAATTGACCAGAATCACATATCTGGGCCCATACCCAAGTCATTTGCCAACCTGAACAAAACAAAGCATTTGTGAGTTAAATTCTGGATTCTGTTCTTTTATATATACTAGTGCTAATCTCGCGGGTTGCGCAATTCATCCCTATACGAATATGTTATTAAATGATTTCTTAATGAAATCAGCAACCGTGTGGTCAAGATTGATAACTATAGAGCGAACATCGCGCATAAATTTTTTTTTACGAAATTCAGAACACTATATAAAAAATGCCATAAAAATTGAGAATACTACTGGAATATTATATGGAAACTGCCATAGAAAATCCACACCAAAAAAATCATGTTGCACCAAAAATCTAGCAACCTGGCCACAGAGGATCCGCGCGAGTTACTGTGCTTACCACAGTAACTCGCGTGCCTCTCACGCTGGCGGAAGTTTATATATGTATAATATACAAGTTAATTTGTTCTTTTTTTTTTTTTGGAATTAATGACTTCGCTATCTTCTTTCAGCCACATGAACAACAATTCACTCAGTGGCCAAATTCCACCTGAGCTATCCAGACTGCCCAAACTTGTTCACTTGTAAGTTTCTATTTTATGATTAAATTCAACTCAAGTGCTTTAGACCTTTCGAATTTGGTTTTAACAGCATCTTGTCAGTTTGTGTTCCTTCCATTTTCTCTGGTTTATTTTGTGTTTCTTTCAAACTTTGCAACAAAAATATGATTAATTGAAGCTCCAGAGGTAAAATTGACTGTGATCAGCCATAAAAAAACATTTATCGGCACTATATTACCAAACCTTCATACAAATTTATGGACCTGATGGGTTGGGTTTTTTTTTTTTTTTTTTTTTAAAAAAAAAAATGTCTACTTGCATGGCTCATTTCGCTTGTCAATTAAAGGCTTAGTTGTCGTTGTTGTTATGTCTACTTGCATGAAACATTTTATTTATTTGTTTGTTTGTTTTATTTTTGCAGATTGTTGGATAACAATAATTTATCAGGTGATCTTCCTAAAGAGCTGTCTGAAATGCCAAGCCTTCTGATCATGTAAGTAGTATTACTCTGGAAAAATATTCTCGTTTGGGATTTTTTGATTAATATGATTTTCAGTTGCCAACTAGTTGGGTTTAGATAATAAGATTCATGACATAATTTATTCTCGAGTTTATCTCTTCAATTATTTTGCTGCTTGAAATTTTTTACATTAAAGGATGTTTGCTACTCCACTGTCAGTTGCAGTAATGAGAGATGCATCATTCCTTTAATGAATTTCATTGTTTTGTTTGGTTTTATGCTGACTTAGGTGATGATTTCTTTTCTCCAAAATTGCAGCCAGCTTGACAATAATAATTTCTCGGGGTCACAAATACCACAATCTTATCAGAATATGACCAAACTTCTGAAGATGTAAGTTATTTTTCCTTTTAAATGTCATTTATTCATAAATCTTACTGATTTGAATATCAGGATATCTAAAGAGTTTGTTGTGTTTTCAGGAGTCTGAGGAATTGTAGCTTACAAGGAACCATTCCTGATCTCAGCACTATTCCACAACTTGGCTATTTGTTAGTCCAAATTTCTGTTTTAGTTTACTTAATATACATTAAAAGGGAAAAAGAATATATATAATGTCGGGCATCCCTTTGACCCTTACATTTTTTATTGTAGTATACAAGAATGGAAAAAGTTACTATCATTCTTATCCTTTTTTTTGTGTATTATTAAATTGCAGAGATCTTAGCTGGAATCAGTTAACGGGATCCATACCGACAAATAAACTTTCTACAAATATCACCACAATGTATGATTGGGAGGTTTCTCTTTTCTGTATCATATTATTAATTTATTTTTTAATATTTTGGTATGATTTATCTTCTTTTGATGTGTGCTAAATATCTCTACAAGGCCTCTTACAGCATCCTTATCTTATTTGTTACATCCAACTTTTTGCAGTGATTTTTCTCACAACCTACTAAATGGGACCATCCCTGACTACTCTGGGCTCCCTAAACTTCAGAGATTGTAATTATTCATTTTCTATTGTTGACAACTACAACTGATCTCGTTATTAGTTCTATTGTATTCGTAATGCACTTAGCCTATTTCATGTTATAAATTTATTTAATGCAGGTCACTTGATGACAATAATCTGTCTGGTACAGTTCCATCTGATATCTGGCAGGGCATATCATTTGCTGCAAACCGTACCCTTATTTTGTAAGATTTTGACAGATTGACATCTCTATTATTTATAATTTATTTTAAAGTTATAAGAACTCTATCCAATTGTTATTGTTTTCAGGGATTTCCAAAACAATGATCTCACAAATGCATCAACCTCTCTCACGGCTCCTCACAATGTCACCCTCATGTATGTTTTCCTATATATTTGTCTCTGTCATGTAATTGTCCTTGTACTCAATCTTCTTTAAGTTCAAAACACTTGATTGTGCACATTTGGTATCCAATATTGTCATATTCGCGTAATGCATTTGTTAATGCTAAAAATCGTTTTATTTTCAGGCTGCAAGGAAATCCTGTATGTTCAAATGCAAACCTAGTCAATGCAGTAAGCCAGTATTGTGGGAACCAGACTGTCAACATACCTGATGGCACCGAGAGCAACAGCACTGCTGCCAATTGCGGCCCTTGCTCAAACATCTTGGATTATGAAATCAACCCATATTCCAATTTCTCCTGTTTCTGTTCTATTCCTTTTACAGTCGGGTACCGGTTAAAGAGTCCTGGTTTTACTGATTTTCTTCCTTACTATGATGATTTTCGAGTTTACCTAACCCAAGGGTTGGGGATATCACTCTACCAATTGAACATCCAGTCGTTTATTTGGGAAGAGGGGCCAAGGGTTAAGATGAATTTGAAGTTCTTTCCTGATGGCAACAATACACAGTTTAGTGAAAAAGAACTAGATAGGATAAAAGGCATGTTCACAGGGTGGTTGATTCCTGATTCAGATATATATGGTCCCTATGAGCTTCTCAACTTCACCGAGGGTTCCTACCAATTCTGTGAGAACATATGTTTAATACATAAATCATTTTAGTTAAACCACTGAATAAGAATAAACTGGCTGATATAATTGCTGCTGATTCTTGTAATATTCTTAATGTAGTGTTTCCAAGTAATAAGAAATCTGGTTTAAGCACTGGAGCTGTTGTGGGTATTGCCTTGGGTGCATTTGCTGGTGCAGCTACTCTGGCTACGATTTTAACCATAATTATTATGAGAAGAAATGCTAAGTATCGCACAGGTTCCAAGAAAAGATCTGGTAAAGCATTCTCTTATCTTAAGGTCTTTTGTTTGCATTCTGAGCATCAATACCATTCAACATGTGGCCAATTTAATCCCTCAGCATTCATTTTTTTCTTGTTTCTTCTCCACTTATTTTGACTGCTGTTTCTTTGGCGAAGGATTCCAGTGACAAATAAATTTCTCAAAAAATGTGCAGTATCAAGAATACCGATAAAAATTGATGGTGTAAAAAGTTTTACATTTGAAGAGATGTCACGAGCTACAAACGACTTCAGTAGTTCTGCTCAGGTAGGCCAAGGAGGGTACGGCAAAGTGTACAAAGGAATCTTGGATGATGGGACTGTGGTAGCTATAAAACGCGCACAACAAGGCTCTTTACAGGGTTCAAAAGAGTTCTTTACAGAAATTGAGTTGCTCTCACGATTGCACCACCGCAACCTTGTTGCTCTACTGGGTTACTGTGATGAAGAAGATGAACAGGTATATCAGTTTTTCTTCTCTTACATAATATAGAGTGCCTTGTAGTTGTAAAAAGTTCTTGTTTGTTCATTAGTATGCTGGTCTTTTCGCTTTGACGATACAATGAGTTAATCCCCTGTAGTCTATTTGGTTTGAGCTTAATTTTAAAAATAAACAGCTGATTAAAAGTCTTCTGTTTTGTTACATTGTATCAGATTCTTGTAGTAATTTGCAGGCCACATAGTTCTCAAGGATCTTATATTTAGTATTATGAACTGAATTTGAATATCGCCGCAAGTGGTTCATATAAAGAACAGAAATGGAAGGGACTCTATAATCTGCTTCATAGTGCTGGGACTTCTTAATGAATGTCAAATTTTGTCATTACTTAGTATTAGTGTGATCCTTTGTTTTCTAGAGCTTAAAGACTGAAACTATCTTTTGCTTTTGTAGGTTTTGAGTCTCTCTACTATTTAGAGTGGCCCTCTTTTTCACTGATTTTTCCTTTTCTTATATGAAAAAACTTTGATCTCATCTGTAGACAAAATTGAAAAATACTATCTATTAATTAATGATTTTTCTTTTGTAGATGCTTGTGTATGAGTTCATGCCCAATGGCACTTTGCGTGACCATCTTTCTGGTTAGTGTACTTTTGTTCTCAATATATGTGCTATTCTATTTTACAACAAATCTGAACTGAACAAGAAGTTTGGTCATTAAACAGAATTTGAGTATGGTTGTGTATCTTTAAATTGAGCTGTTGGATACTTGTTAGACCAGTTCCAAGTAGCTCTTTGTCAAGCCTTATGAGCTCCAAGGCTTAAATTATAGTTTTAAATTTTAATAATTCTTGCATAATAGGTAAATACATGGAACCACTGAGCTTTGCTACAAGGCTGAGGATTGCATTGGGCTCTGCAAGGGGCATACTATACCTACACACAGAAGCCGATCCACCTATATTTCACCGTGATATTAAAGCAAGCAACATATTACTGGATTCAAAGATGGTTGCAAAAGTTGCTGATTTTGGTCTCTCACGCCTTGCTCCAGTGCCAAATATAGAGGGCGATGCACCTAGTCATGTCTCAACTGTTGTCAAAGGCACACCTGTAAGTACACTATTTTGTTGTTTGTGTTGTAGTTGAAATAATGAATTGTAAATTGGATCCAAATTTTCCTTAGTCTCGTACTTATTCTGGATCTTATCTGTCAAGTGTGGTTGCAGTTGTGCCAGTAAGGCATAAGACTCTGTTTTAATTAATTTTTTTACATCAATCAACGCTCTCCTCAACCATTTATTGTTCAAGTGCACCTCAATTTCTTGAACCTGACTTAATGCAGCCTGAAACTATGAATCTGCAATTAAAAACAAGGGTAAACCAGTTGCAAAAAGATAACAAAAGGTATATTGTATGGCTAAAAGAAGGCGCTTACTCTCGATCCATTACTCGACGTATGAAGAAGATAGAATAATCTACAGTGTAGAATGTTCTTAATTTTCTGTCTATTTTATAGTAAAAAATTTCCCCTACCTGCTGATTTTTTTGTTCGCTTTCTATGGCAGGGTTATCTTGATCCAGAGTACTTCTTAACCCACAAGCTCACTGACAAAAGCGATGTGTACAGTCTTGGTGTTGTGTTTTTGGAGCTCTTGACAGGAATGCATCCAATTACTCATGGCAAAAACATAGTTAGAGAGGCAAGTAATATTATCATAAGTGGATAAAGCTCCTATCAGAATCAGGCATTCGTGTCAAATCAAACAAATGTATCCTACTTCTTATTTATCACTTTTCCTGCTTTTTTTCCCCTCTGTAATTACAGGTTCTAATGGCTTCCCAGTCAGGCCATATCTTCTCAGTCGTGGACAGCAATATGGGTTCGTGCTCCGCTGAATGTATCCAGAAATTTGCTGCATTGGCCCTGCGTTGCTGCCAGGACGAGACCAATGATCGTCCATCGATGAAGGAAGTTTTCAGTGAATTGGAGGCCATTTGGCGCCTAATGCCTGAGGCTGAGCTGGTTGCATCGGGATCACTGCCAAAGTCAGACTATGTCAAGAAGGGGACTCCCAGTTCATCTTCATCTTTTAATGTGGAGCAGCAGCAGCGCCAGTTTGTTTCTTCATCTGATGTTTCAGGCAGTAACCTCCTTAGTGGTGCCATGCCGAGCATAGCACCGAGGTGATCGGTAGTTGCAGCACTCTTCAATGGTTGCTTGTAACAATGGCATGGTTGGAGAAAATATCTGATATTGGTAGACTTGGCATCTTGTGTTAGCGTAGGGTATTGGTTTGCAATTTTTTATGTGTATACTGGAATTTGTCTTTCAATATAAAATTGCTCAGAATTGTGGGTTTTGTATTCGTAGGATGTAATAAAAGTAATGAAGAAGCTATAGAACAAATGACTACTGAAACCAATTCAATACTGCAGAAAGAACGAGCTCTTTGTATATCCGTGTTGTAAATTACGAAAATGATATATCATTAGATAATTGAAGACCGCATTAAGAATCATTCAATTCCAAGAGCAATTCTACTGGCGTCAATTGTTGAATCTCCATGTTATTTATAGTTTAATGTTTATCCAACAATTATGATTCAGTGCATGGTTATTGTAAGTAAGAAAGAATCTGCATTTCCTTGGCAAGGAAAAAAAAAAATGGAAAAATTAGAGTTCCCATAAATCAATTTGATCCCCTTCACCTTGGAGTTGGTCACCTCTCCAATTTTTTACATGATGTGATGAATATGTTCTTAAAATTTGATCGAAATCAATAATCTTTTGACAGTTTGTTTAGAATTTCTTTCCTGGGATCTCTCTACTCCCCTTATATAGCCGCCGCATCAATAATCATTTCTCTTTCCTTTTTTCTTTTTCTTTGTTTTCTTTTATGTTTATCAGAGAGATAAAATCCTGCCATGGTGCAATTCATGTACATTGCTGATAGAAAGGTTCTAAATTAACTTCTTGCTGTTACCTGTTTCCTTTATTCCATAGCGTGAAAAGACTAGTACGGAGAAGCACTCCGAATATAACTTTTCTTTAAAAGTAGGAAGTATGCAGATGATTTATGCAAACCTTTATTTTAGACTTGCAGATAATCGGACATTGTCTGCATATTCATGTACTATATTCTGTATGATGACTTTACAAATAATGTTCTATGCGAACTTTTTAGTTGTATAATTTCTAAATTACAACTTACATTCTTAGTGTTTCTTGTTTTTATACTATCAGATTAAAAAGAAGCACCGAAAGTCAGCAAAAGCCAAATTTAACATTGCAGGATCTTTTGCCGCAAATATTACTAGTTCAATGTCAATCAAGTAATATATCTTAACGTACTGTAATAACATAAAATGTTAAACATAGGCCCCTGATCATAATGGCATTTTTTTTTAACATGGGATTTCATTTCATTAGAAAATTCGTGATCAAAATGGATGGATTTCATGTCATTTGGTCGGAATTTCTATATTATTAGACCCAACGAAATCTCACGAAATCAATTGCAATGAAATGAAATTAATTAATCATTTTGATCAGGGCCTAGAGTTCCAGGCGACTTCATATTTTTGTTATTAGATTACACATCTAGACTTGACAAACAAGTATCGGGCAAAAATAAAGTCCCAAGGCTTTGCTATAGAGAGAAATATGCAGAGGTGGAATGTCTTGCACAATGACAATACCAAAAAAATTCATTCACCATAAGCACCAATATATGATTTTCCAGACTAATTTAGATATATTAAGAGCAAAAATCCCCTTTAAGGAGAGAGAAGATATGACAGTTGATCCTAGGAACTAAAAGACTTGATCTCAAAACCAAAATTTGTTTATCAAAAGACCTCCTTCAAGTGTTGTGTGAAAATTTGTATCTGCATTCAGGGCACTCATAGAAAACAGTTTGGCCTTCATCAGCTGAGCGAAGCTGAAATTGTTGTTTGAAAGTTATTTTCATAAAATAAATGAAACAGGCAAACGAAAAGGAAAATGAAAAACAGAGCCATTGTAACGAACCTGCTTAGTGTAGTATTCGAGCTGTGGATGGTGGCATTTTGGACATGATTCGTTTACCTATGGAGAAAAAATATGGACAAAATTTAGCAATTTCACTTGAAAAAATACGTTTTTTTATTCATACTACTTGCAAGTCTTGTACAGCACACAGATATTTGACACAGATAATTTTCAATATTTCTCGTTTTCTCGGCAAAGAAATAGTCTGAGTTGGCTAACTGTTATATTGAAAGGATAACTAAATTACTTACAACTGCTCTTTGTACTCCTTCCTCCTGCTTTGGAGCTGTTTCAAGGATGACAAAAGGTTCAAGCTTCAACTCCCTTCTAATATCCTGGAATCAATTGAAAATAAAACACTTTTGCAAAAAAAAAAAAAAAAAAAGAAAAAAATAAGAAACATATTTCTGTGCACATGCAAAAATCCTCCCACTCAATGCCACAGCCCAGAGACTTTAATTTACAGAACAACTACAAACAGAAATAAGCACTAAAGCAACAGTATATATAGTTGCTACTATCAATTGACACTGTGGTATGAAATCCTTAGGAATCAATCAGCTTCATATCATAGTCTAAATTTCCATTTGCATCTTGGGTTTAAACTACTTCAAATTGTAGACAAACAGATTGAGAAAAAAAAAAAATTTCAGAACTTGAACAAATTGCAAGATGTTACCTCTGCAGTGATGGTGTAACTGAGCTCTTTCCCATGGATTTCTGCGATTAGAACCCTCTTTATCAGAAAATAAACGAAAAGGATACCGCTTGTTTGCTATCCAGTATTTAAGTCGGGGAGAGAGAGAGAGAGAGAGAGAGACCTGAGGCGTCGCGCTTGAAGCCGCAAAGGGGGCAAGAAGCGAACTCAGGGGAACGGAAGGAGAGAGAGGTGCCGCAAACGGCGCAAAACAAGAAGTCTCTCGCTGCGTAAAAGGCCATGCCGCGCCGCCGGGTTTGGTCTTAGAGCGAAGGCGAAAAGAAAGCGACGATGAACCAAGGCATGTACTCCAAAGCCCAAAACCCTGAAACCAACTTGGAGCAATTTTTAGACGGTGCTTTGAAGAATTTTTTAGACTTGGAGCAATTTCTGCTGGACAATTTGTTTTTGGTTTTACAACAAGGCTGAATTTTTGCTTGCTACAGAGCTAGCTATTAATATGAATTTAAGTTGTTCATTTTGTATATGATATATGATGTTAAAGTTCGTAAATAAAATTATTAAGATTAAAGTGTATTTTGTGTAAAAAAAAAAAGTAGGTCAGATCTACCTATTTAATGCGTTCAACATTATTATTGGCCTATGTCGCTGAAGGAATTTAATAAAAAAAAAGGTTAAAAAAGTATATTGTGTGTAAATAAATATGTGCGATTATTATTGTGTTTTTAGCCTGTTTCTCGTAAACACATTTGTTCCGTTTGGTTGTGTAAGTAAGAAGTTGTATAATTTAAAAATACACTTATGTAGTGTTATATGTAATGGATGTTTGGTTATTAAATAAGAAAGAGTAGCTTAGTGCATGTGTATGTTAATATCAAATGATCAAAATGTTCTCATGTTTGATTATTGTAATAAATTGAAGGGTATAATTAAAATTAATAATAAAAATATTATCTTTTCGATTGAAGATCCCAAGATCCCATGAATAATTTAAGACGCATCCTAGATATAACTTATATAGTCTTATGCACTTCATGCAACCTATGTTTGATTGCATAAATAGTACCTAATGAGATTATTCACCTCTTGCTTCAAAACCAAAGAGCACCACTACGTGTACCACATGTTTAAAACTAACGTAGTTAGATTGATAATAAGTTAATAATATGACATCTGGATTCTTCTACCATCTCCCAGAATCATTTCATTAGAAAGGGGAAAAAAATCATAATGTAAAAGCGAGATAATAAGGTCGGCTCTAATAGGCTTATCGTCAACTGTTCAACTAGAGCCCGGCTCTTATACCTCACGGCCTATGTCAGCCCAACACAGCCTACCACATGTGCCCGATTTACTGTATCTTCTATAATATAGTCATTGTGTATCAGGATGGATATTTTCAATCATACAGTGCAAATGTATGAAAAATAGTATAAATTGAAGATAATAATTAATAAAATTCATTTCTAACCTCATAATACAGTCTTTCTTAGTTGAAACAATTCCTTCAGAATTGTATTACATGCACAGACACAGATACGCCGCCACAGAAATACCGCATATGTACATGCCTCAGCGCGTACGCGGTGCGCCAAGCTGTGGACCAAGTCTACATGGATCACACTATATAACAATGGGCTCCGTCTTGGGGTTTTAGTTCTGAGCCGTCGCCGCCTTCACCTTCATTGTGTATTCCTTCCAGCCTCCATTCCGCCATGGGGAGAAGTAAGCTCCACCTCTCTTACTATTTCTTCTTGTATTGTATCTAGATATGTAATCTATAATTGTACCTCCTACTTGGAATTGTTACATTACGAAATCGAGCCTTGTTAGGTTAGGAATTCGATCTTCACCTCTAGATCCGCAAATTCGTAATGAAAATGTGCCTAGAATTTATCTGTGGATTGCTAGATGTGTGATTTAGTTTTAGAAATTACTCGAGTACATGTTTATTTGCTGAGTAGGAGGTTAGATTGGATATATTCCGAACTTTTAATTTTTAAATTTGTGTGTAATGTATTTTCAAGGAGGATGATAAGAATCTCTGGGTGTGGGGCTTGCGTTTAGACTATCCTTGTCTAAAAGTGACTCAACTTTGTTCCTAATTTGTACAATGTTAGATATGTAATGTCCTAAAGGAACGATTTCATAGACTTCTGTTATATTATCTGGGTTTCTTGTCGTGTTTTGCTTCTGTTAATCCTGGGAAACTGTGGATTTGATACTAAACTGAAATCTGCCTTGTTTGTGCTATCATCTCTGCATTGCTTGTGTTTCAACAAAAATTAGGCATTGTTATTTGCAAGTTTAGAGAGATGAAACTGAAATTGTTAGAAACACAAGTGGAAACTAATGAATTTCAGAACAATTTTGTAGTAGGTAATTTACACATTATTCGTTCTGTTACAAGTTTTGAAACTTTTTAACAAATGATTTCTTCAGGACCGGCTAGATGCTACCGCCAGATCAAGAACAAGCCCTACCCAAAGTCGCGCTACTGCCGTGGTGTGCCTGATCCGAAGATCCGTATCTACGATGTCGGCATGAAGAAGAAGGGAGTCGACGAGTTCCCATTCTGTGTCCACCTTGCCTCCTGGGAGAAGGAAAATGTCTCCAGCGAAGCTCTTGAGGCTGCTCGCATTGCCTGCAACAAGTACATGACCAAGTTTGCTGGTAAGGATGCCTTCCACCTACGTGTCCGGGTTCACCCCTTCCACGTGCTTCGCATCAACAAGATGCTTTCATGCGCTGGAGCTGATAGGCTCCAGACCGGCATGAGGGGTGCCTTTGGAAAGCCCCAGGGGACCTGTGCCAGGGTTGCCATTGGTCAGGTGCTTCTCTCTGTCAGGTGCAAGGACAACAATGCTCAGCATGCTGAGGAGGCTCTCCGCCGTGCCAAGTTCAAGTTCCCTGGCCGTCAGAAGATTATTGTCAGTGGCAAGTGGTATGTTGAAGGTTTCAAGTATATGTCATTTGTTACTAGGTTGAAGGATTCATGGTTGTGAGTCTAATGCTTGTGTTTCTTTTCAGGGGATTCACCAAGTTCACTCGTGCTGATTACTTGAAGTACAAGAACGAGGGCAGAATTGTCCCTGATGGCGTAAATGCAAAGGTATGCATTTCATTTTTGACATTGCTTTTTCACCGTTAGTATTCTGTTGAGATGGTATGTTAAGATTGGGACACTGTCTCAAACTTACCTTTATAGATAAACATGTTAGCCTTCTCTGGGATTGAAGTAGGTGAAAATCTAGTTTTCCTAATAAGTTTGTGCTGGTATTTACTCTTTTTTTATGTAGAAAGCTTTTCATTCTAAGCAAGAAACTTCAAAGTAGTTGGTGAAATCTTTACGAATTGCTGTCACAAAAGTTGTGCTGAACTCACTTAAATAGGCAATAAGATTTGCAAGTTTGTCTTGACTAAATCTTCTAGTTGTGTTACTGGTATATAGTTCCATGTTTCTTTTGATGTAATAGGTAATCTCTTTCTAATTTTTCAACTATGTTGTATTTCAGCTTCTGAACTGGCGTGGACCCCTTGCGGGCAGACAACCTGGAAAGGCATTGGCTCCACCTACAACTGCTTAGACAGTTCTTTAGTGAATTCAGTGTCTAATCTGTTCAAATATTGTGTTATTTTCTGTTGATTGTAAGCGGGTTTTCAGCTACTTCTGTGTGAAGACAGTTGTTTGCTGCAAGCTTTTACTATTTTTGATAGTTTCTTTGTCATGGATGTTATATTATGGAAGATACCTTTTGGATCATTTTGCTTCCTTAATGTTAGTTTGTTGCTTTTGGATTATGTCATTATGTGTGATCTTGTTTTCTTAGTTGTTGCACAGTTTGCGTCTGACTAAGAAGTGTTTTATATCTTTTAGCATTGTATTGAATGATTGCTGCTCATTATTCAACATCGACGGTGGAATATATAATTAGTACAATGTAAAAAAACATTCGAGTGTAAGTAGGAACGTACATCTCAATGAGTCACTACGTTGTTATACTTGTGATTTGTATCATGCTAAATGAGTTCAGCTTTCACTGTTTAAGATTAAACCATCAATTTACGCTGAATTTCGAAGATAATGGCCGATTTAATGTACTCTTTTCTTTGGAGAGATCGAATATGATCCCAAGAAATAAAGGGAATTAGATCCAAAGAAATAAAGGTAATAGGAAAAAATGAGAAGAGAGAAGCGCAGTCTAATCAATCTTATCAGTCTTATTGTTGAATATAAAACCCAGCACGTATTTTTTCATTGTTTTGAGAAAAGCATAGACTGCCAATTGTATTTTTTTTTTTTTTTTAAAATAGTGTTTACAAATAATTGACTCTAACATTTAGCACGCAAGGCTACATATTATTTCTCCCCTACATAAATGTAGCTTCAAAAATAAAAACTCCAGCATATAATTGATAATGCGAATGCCATGAAATTCTCAAAAGCCATATTCAGAGCAGAGGAAAACACTGGAATCTTCCAGATTTGGATAATTGTACCAAACGTCAGCGGCCTAAGCTGGGAGTAGTACCGCTCCAAGGATCCAAATCCACTCTAGCTGTAGGATCATTTTGGAAGAAAAATCTGGCCGTAGAATCTAATCTCAGATTTTTTTTTTTTTTTTTTTTTTTTTTTTTTTTTTTTTCTTTTTTTTTTGGATAAACTAGATAGCTACTGTCTAGTGATATTCTCAGAATTTCTTATAATATTTTTCTTCTATTACTCCCAATTTCTATTTCCTACCTACTCGCGCTATCCGGTTCTTTCATTTTCCCATTTATTCGTCGAGTTTCCAGAGAAAAATTAGACTTGAGAGAGAGAGAGAGAGAGAGAGAGAGAGAGAGAGAGAGAGAGAGAGAGAGAGAGAGCGAGCGATGAAGATCGTTCCGATTCCTTGCTTGGAAGATAACTACGCTTACTTGTAAATCTCTTTACTTTTACGAATCTCCTATGTCTACTTTTTCAAGTGTTTCCGATTCTCTTATTTTCTATTTGTTAAATTGAATTTGTGCGATTTTGTTATTGTAGAATAGTCGATGAGGCAACAAAGGAGGCGGCTGCTGTCGACCCAGTCGAACCAGAGAAAATCATCCAAGCAGCCACTGAAATCGGCGCCTCTGTCAATGCTGTTCTCACTACTCACCATCACTGGTTTCTTTCTCATCTCTCTGTTGTTGTATTCCCATGATTTTATATGTTAGTGCATATTTATGTGTAAGTGGTTTATTGACTTGTTGAACAGGGATCATGCTGGTGGGAATGAGAAGATTAGTTCCTTAATTCCAGGAATAAAAGTGTATGGTGGATCAATTGATAATGTCAAGGGATGCACAAATAAGGTTGAGAATGGTGATAAGTTATCAATTGGAAATGAGATTAACATTTTATGCCTCCACACTCCTTGGTAGGTGGTGTTCTCTAATTTTGTATTGCTATCTGCTGTATGTTGCTACTTGTTTACCTAACTGACAAGATTTTAACTTGAATATTTGAGTTGCAAATTGGCATTATCCAATTTCTCTCAATCATATCTTATGAAACTGATGACATCAATGAATTCTTACAGTTTTTGGGCCATAATATGGGATGCCAATTTTCATAAATTAATGGATATGCAGACACTAATATATTGAGTTTCAACCTGACCAAACTAATTATCGTTAGTTACTGGTTATTACTATTTCAATTCTATGGTGACCTTTGGATTATTCTCAGCCTTTCTTGGGGAAGTTCTAGTTTGCGTAAAAGATCCTTATGTGCTTGTAGTACTAATTTGGACTTTATTGCACACATTCTTTTTAACAATACAAATTGTTTCCTGTTTTTTGTTCCGAATCTGTTACCCCTTTCGTGTTATCTGTTACCTGGCTAACAAATGGATATAATTTTGTCTGGGCATAAGCTCTAGTCAAATGGTTAGTCAGGGGTTTCCATTTTATTCTTTCAGTAAAACAATGACTCATTTCATGCCAACACTCAACATTAATTAAATTCTGTAATTGTGTTGGCTAACAGACCAGTTGGAATTTTTAGGACCACATTGGGTACTTGTAACTTTTGGTTCTAAACCAGGAGATGCTTGATTCAAGGTCAATTATGCAGTTTATTATTATTTTCAGCTTAATTCATGCTAATGTGTTATTTTTTATTAGCCATACAAAAGGTCACATCAGCTATTATGTGACTGGCAAAGATGGGGAAGATCCTGCAGTATTTACTGGTGACACACTGGTTAGTAGAATCCCAGCTCTATACAGTTTATATAATTGCCTGTATCTTGAGATAATATTCTCTCTTCCTTTCGCCTTCTATAGTTTGTCGCAGGCTGTGGGAAGTTTTTCGAAGGCACAGCTGAACAGATGCATCAATCTCTTTGTGTGACTCTAGGTTCTCTGCCAAAACCAACTCGAGTTTACTGTGGCCATGAGGTACGTGGATTTCCTTATCCCTTCACTCTCAAATTGCAGCTTCGTTCTCTTTCTGTACATTTTGTACTGGTCATCATCATTCAGAGGTCTTTTGGGTTTCTTGTGCTTTGTTTGTAATTCAATGTTTCTATGGCCCATCATCAGAAAGGGTGAATGGCTGATGTTCCTTTGAAATATACAGGACTTGTAGTTAATGTGCATTCATATTGAAAAATTTATGCTTCGTATATACAACAGAGTTTGTTTTGCTAAAAATTTTATTTGTCTTAACTGTCGGCAGTACACAGTGAAGAACTTGCAATTTGCTCTGACTGTTGAACCGGAGAATGAGAAGATAAAGCAAAAGCTTTCTTGGGCACAGGAGCAACGCCATAAGGGCGAACCCACGATTCCTTCAACCATAGAGGATGAATTTGAGACTAATCCTTTTATGCGTGTTGATTTGCCTGAGCTACAGGTACTTAATATGATTTTTGGCAATTTTATACTTTTTTTTTCTTCTTCTTTATGTGCTGATTTTAAGCTTCTGTGTAGGACAAAGTTGGGGCTAGTTCTCCAGTTGAAGCTATTGGGGAAGTGAGAAAGAGGAAGGACAATTGGAGAGGTTGATTTCTCTTTAAAATTTTAAGGTTCAAAAGGTAAGAAATTGTTTGTTGTGGGTGTGTATCAACTCATCCACTCAATGCTAAGTTAAAACAACTTTTCAGGATTCTAGCATATCGTACTGGTATTTAGTATTTTTCCATGAATTTGGCTTGTCCCCACAGGGCATGTTGAGTTAAAATAATTCAAAATCAGATGTGGATAAGCTTATGCATCGCCAGTGAAAAATTATCTCTTAGAAGAACAGCAATGCAAACTTCTGTTGTGATATTTTTTTCTTATTTAGTTTTTTGGTCCTTGAACAGGTCCAGCTGCTATTAGAGAAAGTATGCTTTGAACTTCTCCCAATTCCATAAGTTGGTGGCTGTTGTCTTGCAATATGTTTTTGTACATTATAAACCTACAAAGTACAATAAGCCTCTTTGTTGCATGCTGCATTTAAATTCCGTGCCCATATGTACTTCATTATATTGAATTGCTTGTAAGTAAGAACTCCTGTTTATTTGATTAGAATTTCAATGTAGTTGTGTACCATTAGTCATGCATCTCAAGCTTAGAATTGCTTCAAAATGTTCATGGATCACGATTTGTTGACTCCACAGATAACTTGAAATGTTTCTTCTTTCCATTTGACGCCGTCTGCTATTCTCCAAATCGGAGATGACAGTTCATGGCATCTCAACTCTCAAGCTTGGAATTGCTAAAATAGTCACTAGTGGTATACCATACATCTGATGATCACATTAATACAATTAAATTAAGCAAAATTAATACCGTCTGACGTCCCCATGATCAAAATATAGAGCTTGGTTTTCCTTTTTGGGATTAACTAGCAGGTTGATCGGGTCATTACCTCAAAGCTATTTACGAATGTGTTGTGTTCTTAATATAAAAATATCAGTTATCCCTCAACGGTTTTTTGAACTTCTTTTATTCTTTTCCTTGAGAAATGGTAACAAAAGGTATCTGGTTAATACTTGTGCAAAAGAAAAAAACAAAAGAACAACAATGTAAGTGCTGCACTTGGTAATTCAGCCATGTAGCCCAGTAGTATCCAGAAACGATCCAGGTTGGGCTGACTATTGGGTAAACGGGTCGAATATAAATTGGAACTTCCTGGTCGAAGCACTACAGACTACAATTATAATAATAATAATATAATAATAATATATATAATAATTATATAAATTTGGAGGGTCGTGACTTCAGCGTGAGAGACCACTTTTACTGTGGTAAGAACAGTATTTCAATCTGGACCGTTGATTTCGATTTGTTTATCTCAGCCGTTCGATGTCTTCATCTCTTCTGAATGGGTTTGGTAGGCAGCACGATGGAGGTGTCCGCCTCCATTCTCTTCTTTCCGCCTTTCTGTCTCCATCTTCGCTTTCTGCGTGCGCACCTCACCTCCCTCCCTCTCGCCTAATTGGTCTGAGCTAGCACACCACACCGTCACCTTTCGGTACGATCATCCCAGTTCTCATGAACATCAGCGTGCACACCGCGCCTCCTTCTCTCTCTCCCAGTTCCGGATTCTTCTCTTCTCTCTCTTTCTCTCCGCTGATTCCAACGAGCTAGAGATGAAAAGAGAAGATCGGCCATACCCAGGGAGAATGGGGGAGAGAGCAGGTCGTTCCCAGATGCAGAGATCTGCATTTTGAGCACCGGTTTGCAGAGGTCCTAATCTCTTCTATCAATTGTGATTTTTTTTCTTCGGCTGCTCCAGATGCTGTCGATTAAGTTGGAACAAAATTAAGTTTCGATTTCAAAATTTATTTTTGTGTTCTATTTTTACTTTCCCAATTTCCAGAAAAGAGGGATATATTTGGTTCAAAACCATCGTTGCTCTTTTAAGCATGCCAGCATTGGCTATTATAACTAAATAATTAAACTGGATACATTTTTTTTTTTTTGCATTTCAGGTTGTATGTGGTTGGGATCTTAAGTAAAAGAGATGTTCGGTACTATATACTATACTGAAGACAACATTTACCCGCTCTATAATCGCATCACCATGATTTTCTCTATTTGATCCAGCAAAAGCAAGTTAGGTATAAATGCTTTCATCATCATGACTCTCTCTATTTGATCCATTACAAATTGAAAAGAAAATATTAAGGAAATTTGAAAATATGTGTCTAGAAATACTCTGCCTTTGCGAATTAAACTGGGAGTTCGATAAAATATTAAATGAAGGCTGAATACAACTTTTATACTGTGATTATCTGGTTTTACATCTTTACTTTTGTATAGTCAAAAATATTGCATTTGCTTACAATAGTGAATAATATTGTAAAAAAATAATAATTAATGCGGTTGAAACAAAAAATTAAGATAAGGAAAAATTGACGTTATTTTCCTTTACAGGCAATGTTATGTTCTTTATATTGACTTTGCGAGAATTTAATAAGTACCCTGAGCATTGTGTCGTTGCAGCATATGATGATTGGATTTTTTTTGTTATTTAATATTTTCAGGAGGGTGTGATTGCAAAACTGTTGTTGACTGATTTGCACTGAGATTGGGCAACCCTCCTAAACATCCCAGCCTTTCAAAAGGCAGTGTGATGAGAAGAGCTTTTTGAACAAGGAGGGAATCTGATCGCAATCAGTCTAACGAACAAGGAGCGCAAACAATGCATGTCCCAACAATGGTTGTTAGGCTGTTGCAATGTTGATGTTGTATGCAAGCCCAAATCATAGGAATTTTTTATTTGTATTATTTATAACTGATCTTGCAAATTTTGTTCAAAAGTTAAGTTGTTCTATTTATTGTCTAATAATTTGAGGTTTGATAGTTCAGTTTCATTTTTATTTATATTTTGGGTTGGATTCTAACATACTATTGCTAAAAGGAGAAAGCCAAGAGGGCTCTCTTGCAAACTGCACTATCAACTGTATAATTTTTCATCTTTCATCACTTTCTTTTTCCAGATTCGGTGCTATTGAAACCTTCTAAAATGCACTAAATGCTTCTACGTTTTCAATTAGAAAAGGCATCTGAAATGTGTTTGTTCCTAATTTGAGGTACATGTCTTAATTGTGATCAATGAATTCAATTGATGGATTTTCATATTTTACAAAAATAATACATCTGTAAAGGAACTTCCAAAGTTTATTGCTCGGGATTTTATTTGCTGCTGATTGGAAATTATCAATTAGGCATGTTACTTATGGTGCTGACTTGGGTAAAGACCAAGGTTTGATTTGGAGCTATACTAAGCAGATGATATGTGATTAAGTTATTAATTATAAAGTTATGTTTAATGTTGGTTGTACAATGATAAAATAAGGTTTCAAAAATGATGTCAAGCATGACACTAAATGGTGTGGGGAAAAAAAGGGGCTGTCAGGTACTGGTAGATACCACTCAGATTTATTTTCTTTTCTTTTTCAAATATGGTGTAGGTAACAAAAATTTTTTCCACCAGTATCATAGTTTTTTTTTTAACCAATATGAACCAGCTTATGTGAGCTACAGTTTCCACATATAATAGATTTTATCCTTTTTACCCCTCATATTCTTTCATAGCAGCTATCAAATTATTTTGAAAAATATTGTTATAATGTTATATGATAAAGTAGGGGAAGTTAAGACTTATGGCGTGAAGAGAGCTGCAAAATTGGATCCGAGGGGTCGACCACACTGGGGTGCACTGCCGTGAGCTGTCTTACTTGAGGTGATGCACATCTATCTCCTATCAAGCTACACTGAGCTTATATACTACCGGTAGTGATTCAGCATTTGTGTTATCTTTATGGAACATGTAGATTATTCTTTTATATTAACTAAAAACAGCAAGTCACCTTTTATTATATGCGAGAAAAAGTTAGTCATAGATTTACTTATTAAAGAGCTGCTTGGCTCCTCCATAGCTTAGTAGTTTGCACCATCGAAATATTACTCATGAAATTGACCCCATATATACCAAGTCACACTTGGTTGAGTATAAATTACAATAAATTGTATTTCAAGCAATAAAAGAAATAGATATAATGTTTAAAAAAAGAGAAGGGAGTAAATTATGAGTTGTTTGGTTGCCGTAACAACTGAGTTAAGCAAATTTTAAGTTTATAACGTGAGAATTGAGTTATTGAGGAAAATTTTGGACCATTAGTTTTTCTGTTTTGACTATTACCTTTTTCTTTCCTTCAGAATTTTATGGTATTTGTTTTATTAAAAGGCTTAGCTATGCTCCTTTTCTTTATTAAGCACCTGGAAAACTTTCTTAATTAAATATTATAAATAAAAACTGAGTTTTCTTTTTGCTTGATATGATTTGAAAATCAAGTTTCAATGTCACTGTGTTATTCTCTTCTTGGAGTTCAAAAGGCTGTACTGGAAAGCGTGCAATAGAATCAAACAAGGTATATATCCATGTGCACAATCAAAAGATTATGTGGCATGGAATTGAACAAAATTGATCATAGGGGCATTTTTGTCCACATGATCAAAATTTTAGTTTTTTGTTATGTAATTTCACTTATGGCATATTGTAGTTAAGATAGAAATAGGTGGATATGGGACATAAGTTCATAATAAGTGTTGTGTACAATAATCAAACTGTAAAGGCGGCAGATGCTACTGTCAATGGCCATCGCTACATCTGATGATTGGATCCTCTCTTTCTCCGGTGAGTTCTTTTCGATTTATGCACAGTTCTCTGATTTTTTTTTAATTATACTTCTTTTTATCATATAACTTGCTTATTAGCATGCAAGATGTGCGGTGATTTGAGCCAACAGTGCAAGTGCAAAAGCAACATGAGATTTGTTCTAAAAACCAAAGGAGGCTGGAAGCAATCGTCATGACAAGCATCATGATTCAGATTTTGGTACGCTGATAATTTTAAATATAAAATTCTCTTTTTTTTCTGTGGTTTCTGTCCAATTTGGTTGTATGGATGCTTAATTGCAAGTATATACTGGTCTATCACTATGTTATCTGGTCCAATTATTTTAGAAATCATCTTATATTGGTACATGCACACACCAGGACCTATATATACTAGATGATCCAAAATTTATTTTGTAGGTGTTAATTTGCTCAATATGTTATCTGGTCAAAGACTGTACCTTGCTCTTCAATTTGTCGAATCGGAGAGGATAATAATGTGAAAAATGAATCAATTCCATGTTGAAGAGGATGGTAATGTAAAAGTGGATTACAATTTGTATGATTTACAATTGCTAACATCCCTTCTTTTCCTACAACTTTTGCTCTTTATTTGTGAGGAAATTAAGTTTCAGATACTAATTATGTGTTTCTTTCTCATTCAAAAGATTATCGGGTCACCTAATTGATGGTGAAGCCAAAAAGGATAAGACAGAGACAGTTAAAGGGATAAACTCAGGTCATGTACATGTCAATATGTTCTTGCTCAACATGTCAGCATCTGTTGTATGTGTTGAACCCGAGGTGTGGAGATCTTGGGCTGCATCACAAGGAATGAAGGTAACATTTTTATCCCAAGAATTTTGAGAACAAACTATACTTACTTTTTTTGGTGGTTGAGAGCATACATTGCATGTGTAAAATTTTGGTTCGTAGTCGCTGAAAGAAGCCACTAATTATTTTTTTGACGTAATTAATGTAACTATCAACTAATAATTTGGTAATATATAAACATTGAACAGTATGATGATCTGGGGCAGCTGATAAAGGATCCAAGAGCACGGGCTGCAGTTCTTGCTGAAATGGACGAGGTTGGAAAAGAAGCTCAGGTATGTAACTCTTAACTATTTTATAACAAACCAAGTCTGAGTTAGTTTTTAGTTAGTTTGACAAAAATTGTAATTGTTTTCAGCTAAGGGGTTTCGATTTTGTGAAAGCTGTAACGCTGGTTTTGGAACCTTTTACCTTAGAAAATGGCCTCCTCACACCTACATTCAAGGTAATTAGACTTTTAACTTATTTTATTTAATTAAGGGTCATTTTTGACATTCTTTTTAAATAATTGAGTTAAGATTAGATACAACAACCAATGTTGCTAAATACCGACTATAGTTTTATTCAGATCAAGAGACCTCAAGCTAATAAATCATGTTGTTTCCAAATTTTGAGAGGAAACACCTTGTAGCTATATGGAAATTGCCAAGCGGCTACAGTGTGCAGCATGAAAAGAAAAAGAGAAAAAGAACCCAAACAATTGTAGATTCTACCTATGGAAGCAAAAACGTTGTTTATTCTTTGTAACTTTTAGTGCTTCGTTCCTTCTTTGTTTGTTCTGGATGTGATTTCTTTACCGCATCAAAATCAGGGACCCCTTCATCATGAATTTATGATGCATATGAGTTGATTTGTGTGGTATTTATAAAAGTTACTACGGCAGTTTAAAAAAAGTAAAAACCAATTCATATTTTAGTTATTCGAATTACAAAAGTACATCTAATATATTGGGCTTTCTATGCATGCAGACTTAAAGTTTCCGATATGAAGGTTTAGAGCAAATTTATCAACTTTGAGGAGTTGGGTGACTATAAACTGACACATTTGAAAAACATGAAAATAGAATTATGCTACTATATTAGGTTCGGGTCATAGTGATGCTCAGCTGTAGATCGCATAAGGAGATGGCTCAAGATGAAGATCTATTAGGAACTTCGTTCTCTTTTTTCTTTGTTTTGTTTAGTTTTGATTAGGCTATAAGTGGCTGCCTCAGAGCTTTGTTTTAGGGATTTGATTAGGTTATAAACACAAACATTTCATTGTAACAATGATTGTAAATATTATGCGTCTGTTTTGTAGAAATTTTCATAACATATCCGCGCTCATTAAGAAACCGTTTCATAACACTTTCAGATACCATCGACTCTGGAGTCATCCAGCGTCATCCACAGCACTCTCTCCCTTCCTCCTTTATTTTCGTGTCTCCCCTCCCCTCCGCACCCTTCCTCCTTATTTTTTTCGCTTTCTCCCTCTGCACCTTCTCTTCAGCGAACCAGTGCGCTACCCTCCTCCCTTCCGCGTCTCTCATCCCTCCTTCCTCTTTCTCACCCTGTATGCTTCCTACTTTCTCCCTTTTCTCTACCTCTATTTTCTTCTTTTTTTTATCTTATTTCCTTTTGTTTATTCGTTTTTTCTCTTAAATAATCTTCTATTCTCTGATAGTTAGTAATACTAAGAGATTTTTTAATACGCGTAAGCGTTTAACTTAGTTGTTATATATGTTCAATTAAGTTGTTATGTATGTTCAATTTATATTCACTTTTTATCATTGGTACAAGTCAATATGTTTGTTACATTTGTTCAATTTATTTGTTATATCTGTTTATTTTATGTCCATTTTTTTCATTTTGTATGAGTCCACATATTTGTTATATCTGTTCAATTTATTTGTCATAACTGTTCAATTTATTTGTTACCTCTGTTCATTTTATTTGTTATATATGTTTTATACATGTTCATTTTTTCTTTTTTTGTATGAGTCTACCTTTTTATTATATTTGTTCAATTTATTTGTTATTTCTATTCAATTAGTTGTTATATCTGTTTATTTTATTTTATTATGTATGTTCAATTTTGTTCTTATATATATACATTTGTATGAGTTCATTTTGTTTGTTTTGTGTGTTCACTTTGGTTATAATATATGTTCAGTTTATTTTTATAACTGTTCAATTTGATGCTTTATGCTTTATGTTCATCTTATCTTTGTAACTGTTCACTTTGTTTTCCTATATGTTCATTTTTGAAAAAACAAGGAGAGTTTATATGATGGAGGCGAATGAAAATGAGGCTGAGATAGGAAAAAAGAGGTTGAGTCGCAAGAAAATTGCGAGAGAAAACAGAAGCCAGGGGTAGGGAGGGGAGGGAGGGGAGGGACGCCAGGAGTAGAAGGGGTAGAAGGGGAGGGCACGGAGAGAGGAAACGCGTGAAAAAATAAGCGCGCGTGGAAAAAAAAAGGAGCGCACGGAGAGAGAGAGCGTGTGAAAAAATTCTGTGGATGATGCAGATGGCTTTCCGCTGAATGACGGTTATCACTCCCGGACTACCATTAGCTAGCTACAGTACCTTGTACCATAGAGATGGATTGGTTGAGGGGTTCTCACTCCGTTTATTTTGGGGGGAAAAAAAAGCTTCTAAGAAACTATCAAAAGGATATACATAAAACAAAAAAGCAATAGCTTGTATCCTTAGTTGGCATTCTCAACCTTCATTAAAGCAAAAATCAATTATAGCCATATCACAAACATTACAAGGAATTTTATTTTATAGCCAAATAACTTAACAAAATCTTAAAAAAAAGAAGAAAAATACAAGTTAAGTCTTATTATGGATGCATAGAAGCATCCCCACCAGACAATTTTGGATTCTTCTGTCAAAGGGAGAAGGCGGTGCAGCTGCGATGGGCTGATTTATCTTGATGATCAGTGTCAACAAGGTTCCACTGGCGTCGGCACTTGTCGTAGCTCCATTTCTTGCCTTCTCTTGGAAAGTCTGGAATTCTGGATTCCTAAAAAGGCAATGAATTACATAGAACAAAAAGTTATAAAACCATTGCAGTAGAAAAGGAGAGGTTATGGTATATTAATAATTTAGAAATTGTAACAATAGAAAAATTAGCCGAGTCAAACTTTTAAAGTACCATGTATTCCATGAAATTTAGGTATCCTTCACCTCCCAATGCCATAGTTCTGAAAGAATCAAAGAAATCATCTAAATGTTACGGAAAGTAATAGACGAGTAATGACAATCATTGATAAAATAGTGTTGTCATTGTGATTTGTGGCTGCAAACCTCACACGCGGAGCAATACTGCAGTCAATGGTAGGCGAACAAAGCTCCGAGTCAAAACCGATTTGCCAGAGAACACTTCATATTTATCTAAATTTTTTATTGCTTTAAGGGATCAGACACAAGAGATATGGATAGTATATTATTGAATATAACTTGTGCTTTGAGTTCATAGGAGATGGTCTAAGTGAAACATATACAATAAAAGAACCGATTTTTGACTGGTCATTATATTCAATTTTTCCAATGTTTTAGTAAATCTAATCCTAAAATACAACAAAAACCTAGAGTGTCTGGACATGTAAACTGTAAACTAGTACCACCCTCAATACCAGTAACAGTAAACCAGTAGCAAAATATCGACCACAACAGCTAGCTAACTACAATACTTTCAAATCTAGATGGAGAAATATATAATTTCAAAATTTACAAGGATTTACTGGAAATAATTTAATTTAACAAAGTTGCAAATAAGGAAAATAGCAACAAAATGATTATTGAGCAAGGGAAATCAACAAGATATAAGTGAAAAGAATAAATCTGTACTAATCCAAAGTTCATTAACCAGACACTTACTTTTCTGTCGTAATGTTGCTACTTCAAACAGGCATTCACCGAACATTCTACAACTGCCAATTTCATCGCAATAAAACAGACATTGATTAATATTCAAATATGACAGAATCATAACAATTTCAAAAATATAATGCAGCCACAATGGATAGCAGTTCCAAAGATGTTAACTGCAACCTGTAGCAGACAAAATTGAAATATTTTAGATTTTTATTTTTCAAAATTTCCTTTATTGATAAATGATAATAGCGCCGCATATATTGTTTGCGGTAATTTTTTTCTCTCATGAACCTAAACTGTGATCCTCTTTTGCCCAATTTTAAAAACTTTATATGTATAGAATTATGCATTGCACAATCCACCTTTTTTTTTATTTTTTTTGCAACGCTTACTTCTATACATAAAACGTTTAAAAAGTTCGGCAAAAGAGGATCCCATTTTTAGGCTTATTAGAGAAAAAATATCGCAAACAAATGAGAACGCACAAAAAGGGCAAACAAAAAATAAAGGAAAAAAAGAGGTTTTTCTTACTGTACCAAAACCTGATAGGGGGGCCAAAAATTATACGATATGTGTGCTTTAGAACCTTATAAACTGTTATTAGTCATCTGTTTCTCGGCTTGTTCATACCTTAACCTTCTTAATACACCCTAGATTCAGAACAATTGTACTCATTTATATAGAAACCAAGGATATCCTCAATATTACTACACTGCTATCCATAGATTGAACAGTACTAAGTGATGAGATATATCATCCGTATGCCTAATAGAGCTACTATGAACTTGTAAGAACAAATATGTACTTTGGAATTATTTAGATCTGACAGAGAAAAGCTAATTTAGAAAATTTACCTTTTAGAGAAGAGTCTGAACTCTGAAGAGATCTTGCCTCGGGAACATCTACTTAGAGAGATGGAATTCGATTGTTATAAGGATGACAAGGAAGAGCACTGGTGATCATGAGACTATATAGGCTTGGTGGAGTGGATACTGTGTGCGGTTATTGTGTGCTACAGTGGGATTTGCTTTCTGTTTCTGTAGGCATGGAGTCTAAACTGACTTCTCACAGACAACTGGGACCCACGTTTGTGGTAAATTAACACCATCTTACAAATTTATCTAATTACTATAGATATCAAGGGGAACTTTTGATTCTCGGCAGTAAATTGCTCTAAAAATGAATATTGGTGATTTGCTGCGGCTCTCCAGATATGATTGCGTGTGGATAGTGAGTTGCTAACCCTATTAGTTTGGCATAAACATTATTTTATTATCTTGATTTCCTACTCTTGACTTGCTATAAGGTTGCCACACAGAAATTGCCGCACAAAGTTCACTTTTCGGATAGTTTTACCATTTCTTTTTGAGAAATGCTATAGTCCAATATATTGGACGGATGTGGTCCGTCTAATACGATCGTTTTCACATTTTTAAATTTCAAACGACTGATCCGAATCGTTCAATATGTTGTCCATATTGAAAACTTATAAGAAACCAATTTTTATAATTTTTTTGATATTTTAGAAAATCGTTGTTATTGGATGATCCAGAACTTTTATATCATGAATTTTCTAAAATACCAAAAAATAAGTAAGAAATTCGAAAAAAAATGTAAAAATTGATTTCTTATATGTTTTCAATATGAAGAATATATTGAAAGGTTCGGATAGGTCGTTTGAAATTTAAAAATGTGAAAATTATCGTATTAGACAGACCCATCCGTCCAATATATTAGACTCTAGCATTTCTCTTTCTTTTTTGTTTTGTTTTTATTGCAACCGTTCAAAAGCAACAAAATAAAGTGTACTACTTTATATTTACAATTGTACTATGAAGTGTGCTGTAATAAATATAAAATTGTACTATTAAGCGTACTGCAATAAATAAGGGTAACTACTGTATTTGCACTTGCTCTTGCACATAGATTAAAATTTCAAATCTTTTTCTTACTCTCTTATTTTAGTAGCCATAGAAAATCTAAGTTTCAATTCAAATAGGGATGCATTATGGTAGAGTATTTTATCTTATTTAGAATATATATATACTTGACACTGGCAAGCAGATGGTAGAGTGTTTTTAGTCATTCGCATGTCAGTATATCACATAGATACAATTATATCTGTTGTGCCACCCAGTTTCACCAAAAACGAAACGGTTTGTGACAGCGAAAATTTTTACGTTTCGATAACGGAACGGCAAACGAAATAGGTGCTGGAACGAAATACCACATGCTGTTTATTGAAATCGTATATGTATATTTTGTACATGTTGTTACCGTTTCATGAAATGGAACGGTTAACGAAATGACGAAACTTACCGTTTCATTAAGTGGCACGGTAACGGCACATATCAATTCCGTGGTCGTTAACCACGTTTGACACCCTAGATACAATGCACGGTCAGCACGGAGGCATGTTGAAAGCCACATTTTAAAATATTAAATACACCTGTGCAGTTTGATTAGCATTGAAATTCTATAATAACAAAACTCCGATCGATGCAAAACAACTCATCCATTAATAGAAACATGTTCGATTGTTCGTTGTCGAATGAATAATTTTTTTTTTATATATTTCACAATCAGTATATAAAGCGATGATTAGCAATTTAGCATTTTGAATTTTTTTAGTTTCAACTCAATTTTGACTTTTTTCATTATAGTACTATTATTATTTTGGTATCTAGAACATGTCTATCTAGCATTCTACCTTCCTCTCTCAATTTATTTACGGACTACTTCTCAACTTCCCTTGTGCTGTGCCGATGCTTTCCTCTCCCGTACGCAATATCTCCTCTGATTGGCGGTTTGGGTGATCTTGGATTCTTGGTTATGTCCTTTACTCTTGTGTGATTGTGTCAAGTATCACTCTCTCTCTCCATCTTGTATTTCCAATCGAATTGTATTCGTTTGTCGTCTCTACCATCGCTGGTCTCCCTCAGTTTTTTTCCCTTGCATGTCCTAAATTTACCGTTCTGTACCTCTATTTCCCTTGAAAACTCAAAAAAAGAAAAACAGAGAGAAATTATGGAGATCCAACAGGTGGCAATCGATATACACGACCCAGTCACCACAGACGTACTGCAGAATTTTATGAAGAAGAAATTAAATAAGGTACCGGGTGAACCTTTCAAGGCCAGGCCTGCCACCATCTTTCGTTTCCCCACTTGGTTCCATAACATCAACAAAGACCTCTGTGAACCAAGGACAATTTCAATCGGTCCATACCATCACGGCAAGGAGAGCCTTCGAGCCATGGAAGAGCACAAATGGTCTACCCTCCGGGACTTCCTCGCACGCAATGAGAATGTCGTGTTTGAAGTCTACCTCAGAGAGATAAGATCGCTGGAAGAACAAGCACGCAATTGCTACAGTGAAACTGTAGACATGGGAAGTAATGACTTCGTTATGATGTTGCTACTCGATGGCTGTTTTATATTGGAGTATCTTTATAAGCGTGAAATGTCGCAATGGGATGCCATTCTTTTTGGTAGTTGGGCTGGAAATGGTATAATTTCTGATTTATGCTTGTTGGAAAATCAAGTGCCCTTTTTTGTCATCCACAAGCTATTTGCCATTCAAGGCAGGTGCCGTCAAACTTGCCAAGGTCTCTGCCCTTTGCTCAAGCTACTCTATGAGGTAAGACCTTTATACCTGGGGGTGTTACAATATAAGACACCTGAAATATCTTGTAGCGAAATCCATCATTTGCTTCACCTTTATCACAAAGGAGTGCTGCCTGATATTCAACAGCTTGAAAGGGAGCAAAGACACTGGGTTACCAGTAAACCATACCTCTGCGGACTCCAAACTTTTTCATGGTCTAAAATATTTTCCAAATCAAGCAACCGTAGATCAGAGAGCACTAACTTAGAAGGTTTTGAATCATGGAGTGAGCATATAAATATACCATGCATTACTGAGCTTCACGATGCAGGCATTAAATTTAGGAGGAAGAAAAAACCTCGAGATATGTTTGACGTATCATTTCAGAATGGGATTATGGAGATGCCCTATATCCAAATGGAAAACATTCTAAAGAACATCTTGTGGAACATGGTTGCTTTTGAGCAAAGGCAAACAAACGAATCCGATCGAAAAATTTTGTCAAGCTATTTAGGGCTTTTGGATTCCCTAATTAACACAGAGAAGGACGTTGCTATACTAGAGCGATCTGGTATATTCGAAAATTATCTTCAGAATTCCGAAGAGGCAGCAGATTTCTTCAATCAATTTGGCAGAATTTTTGGACTCGACTACAGTAACCATTATTATTATGGCTTGTACAAGGATGTAAAAAGGTACAGCGAGTCGACTTGGCACAAGTACCGAGCAAGATTGATGCATGATTACTTCAGCAATCCATGGTCCTCCATCTCCGTTGTGGCTGCTAGCGTTCTCATCATTCTCACCTTTCTCCAGACTTACTACTCAGCTGCTAAATGATTCTTTTATTACGCGTGATTTAATTTAAAGTGGGACCAAATTTAATTATTGTTTGTATGGTCAAATTAAAATCAGCATGATGTTTTGCTTGTTTTTTGTTTTGTATCCCATTCTGTTCCGAAATAATTCATTATTATTAATTCATAAGAAACGTATCTCATCAGAACTATTAGTTCGATCATAGTCTTGTTTTCAGTGACGGAGCAGAAAATTTTACAATGGGGTTCACTAATTTTTATGGCTAGCAACACAAGCGACGTCGAGCAAGGTAACCATAACCAAGGCTTGATTTGAAATACATCGAATTTTGTCGAATCGAGTCTAATCGAACACGAGCCGCAATCGAACCTATACGCCATCAATTATTATATTTTTTTTATATATATTTCATACATTTTAAGCAAGAAAATTACAAACTAATTAATATTTATTATCTTCTAGATTATTTTTATATATAAAATTATAAACTAATTTTTAAAATTTTTTATAATGATATTTTTTAAAAAGTTAGCATTTATATCTAAAAGATAAAAATATATTATATATCAAATTAGGTAGTGAATGTTATAAATAAGATAATAAAATTACATATCTAGTTATTTCGAGTAAAATTCGAGTGAGTCAAATTAATCACGAGCCAAAATCGAGTGAGTCAATTTCGAACAAAAGTTGAATCGATCTCAAGCAAGTCACAAGCATGATTTTTTTCCACCTCTACTAATCTTTCCAAAAAATCTCACAAACAATTGCATTAAAAAATATGTATGGGGTTCAACAATAGAAAATCACATAAATATTTATGGGGTTCAAATAGATTATTCAAATAAGAATTTTGTATTTTATAACTATCAATATTCAACTTTAATAACATTATTTAAAAAAATGGGGGTGACATTGACACCCCTATGTTGAACATAAATCCGTCCCTGCTTGTTTTGTAATCATTTCTCACTGCCAATGCCAATGAGACCTAACATTATCGCCATTGCACATATCATAATTCATAACCAGTGATCATTTTTTGCCGAAAAAAGAATATATCATAGCTAGTGATGTTCATGTTCCATTGTTCTCCTCCTCTCATTCACGATAGGTATATAGAATTCTAAATATGTGCATTGTAGTTTCATGTCGTGTCAAAAACGCCGTGTTCAGATCTAGTGGCGGAACCAAGTACTGCAAATAGGAGCAACTATCCCATTTGTTTATTATTTAACCAAAAAGTATACAATTTTTATATGTTATTTAAGTAAATTGTTAGAAAATATTTATTTTTGAACCCTATAAGTATGTAAAAAAAATATTCTATTATGATCGCTACTGTTTGAATTTTTTTCGTGTCGTGTTGTATCTAAATATTTCACGTATCGTTCTATGGTGTCTAAATTTTAAGAAATTAACACGACAATATTTTTCATGCCTATACACTTGGTGCATCTCAAATCAATGGTTGAGAGCACTCAAGTGCAAGGATTCCCAAGATCTGGTGCATATTCACCATTCTCATACATCTAGTCCTACAAGCGGGGTTTTAGTGATTACCTCTCTACACGTAGTAGTATAGAAGCTCGACCAATCAATATTATAAATAAAGATGTGTGGGTGTCGGGATCCTTTAGTTAAATACCATCCGACACTCCAAGCATTGTGAAATAGTTGTGCAATAGCATTTTTTCTGATTTCTGTAATGAGATACTTTGTAACTAATTGTGTGTCGGATGTTATTGCTCATAAAAATGACTCGGTTCGACATCAGATAATAATTTGGCAACACATTATTTTATTTATGATGTTTGTGACCCCTTCCTATTTTCATTTTTATCATGTCTCCATCGCTTTTGTGTTGCTTAGAGTCTCTCTCCACCTTAATTTCTCTTCATCACCATTCTTAATTTGGGTTATAAAATATAAATTAAATTCATTCATTTGAAAATAGTAAAACACATCAGATCTTTTACGATATATATATATAAACATATTACATTTCATGAATAATATCAATATAATATAAATCATATTAATCATATTATTTCAAATAACTATAACTATATTTACACACATATAATTTTTTCTTTAAATTGATCAAACTCTTTAAATTTAATCAAATCAAACCTACAATAACTAAACTATATTTCTAAAGATAAATATATCTTAACCATATATCCAAAAATGAACATAATTAAACTATAGAGACATAATAAAAATATTCTTATTATAGATATCTACATCGAGCGAAGCTCAATATGCCACTCTAGTGGCAATAGATGGTTGTGGCGTGCCTTCACTTCACCTTCTTCTCCAATCGCACTTCTCTCGAATCCACCAAAGATGAAACACCAAAATAGTGACCTTTTACTATAAAATCACCTATCTCTTAGCGGTACTATTCCAACAATTCTGACATTCATACTTTCCTAAGTTGAATAGGTCTTTTTAAATCTTAGCTTTCCAATGTCAAATGACGTCTGTTGGTCAAATTTATGATCCTAGTAGTATTTTTCGTTGTTACTTTACAAATGATTGTTAGGTTAAAAGTACACGCCTTTTTTGTGAAGTTTAAGTTCAACCTGACTTTAATCAATAATATGAAACCTATAAAACAACCTTGTGATTGTTGTGAAATCTGATTACTTAGTATATAATTAATCTAACTAAATGGTGGAAAAATACATCACCAAATTTTAAAAGAGATCTGCACTACATATCCAGGGTGGCGTTTTGTTTTGGAGCATCTACATGATTAATTTCAATAATTGTGCATTTTAAATTTTACGTTTACTATATAGAGCAACATATCAAGAGAACCATGGAATGCCGAGTATATCCTGTGAAAAATAAAATCTGTTTACCGTTTTGGTAGTTTTGCATATCAGTAAGGTTGCCAACTCACGAATCTAGTCTGGCTCCCTTCACAAATAACTAAGAAGGGTCTATGTTAATTAATCACTTAATAAACTCTCATGATGTCTGTGAAACTTCCCATAGAAGTTGGGAAAAAATGACTTATGTTATGGTTTGTATTTTCGAAACACTTCTCTTTGTCCATTCCAACTAAATTTGATATATCGTACCTGAATAACACATAAACAGTCCCTCCTCGATGATGATGACGACGACGACAACGTAGAAATATTAAAAAATTATTTTAGTTCTGATGGAATATATACATATAACAAAATCTAATCCTTCTTCCATTTCCAATAGCTTTATTTGTCCCTATATCAATTTTTATCCTCCTGACAAAGGGGATAAATCAGACACAGGAAATAATTTGTATCTAAAAGTGATTATTTATTTCCATATACCCTCAACCTTATCATAAATCTCCGTGACCAATTTCTAATAATTCCTTATCCACCGATTCTAAATTCTCGGACCCATTAGCCTCCATGCATTTTACAAGAATGCCCACTATACCATAAGAATCTCTTCCTTGATCGAATCTATTCCTATTTTTTTTTTTCTGGCATAAAATTTGAACGATATATAAAGAAATTGCAGAAATAGCTACATTCAACTAAATTATTCTTCCTCGGAGATATAATTTATCTCTGCAACCCTCTAACTTGTTTTATATTTTACTAATTAAAATATATTATTTCTTAATACCTAAATAGATAATAGGAAGATAAGTGACTTTACAATCTAAATTACTAGCCAAAAAAATCATTATTCCACTGAAAATATCAAGTTGGATTATAAATACCTTACATAAAAATATCTATATTACAGGTGCGATTATACAACACATATGTTACAATACTGGGAAAATTTCTCATGCCATGCTAATTGCCAAACCAATTTCCAAGCTTCACATGGAAACTTGGTGTACATCCAGAAGACCGAGCACCAGTTTCAATTTAAAGATAGAACAAATTAACTCACAACCAAGGAAAGAGAACCAAGAATTGATCAAACTTCTAACCTAATGGCAGCATTGTCAACTGAGTCATTCTGTTGGGCCCACAGCTGCGAGTATCGGCCAGGTTTTGACAAAAGTACCTCATGGGGACCTTGTTGCACCACCTTTCCATTTTCTAATACTACAATCTGAAATGTTTACAATGCACAAGTACCAACAGATTTTTGTAAGCACTCACCTCTCTAAAAAGATCAAAAGTTCAGAGGGTATTTTTAGTCAGGTCGTATTAAAAAAAATCCCTAACTCTACTCTTAATGTGGATCCTTTGAAATGCAAATATTTTGGACAGTAGACGGTGCCAATATAAATAAACCTTACAGAACATCCAGATGTTATCTTAAAATGTGAAAAGTGAACCTTACAAAACATCTAAGGTCATCATTTTTTATAGTGAAGTGTTTCTTTAATATGCAATTTTGATGTTAAATATGACTCAATTTTCAACTTTCTAATGACATAGTTTTTAATTTACCAAGTATAGAAGTTTTCACTAATAATAAAGAGACCTTACTAGAGTCCTCAGGTCAAACTTTTACAGTCTTTCGAGAAACATAAGATCAGATAAAACTGAGACTAGCCACGACAGATTTTCTATACAATATAGTACAAGAGTTGCAGTTGTTATATAAAATAAAGACCAGTACCTCATCACATTGCATGGCAGTTGTGAGACGATGAGCTATAAAAATTGACGTTCTGTCCTTTGACAGGGTCTTCAATGAATTCAGTATGGCTGCCTCAGTTGTGCTATCAAGTGCGCTAGTTGCTTCATCACACAAACTGGAATGAAATTTCAAATACCTAATAATTATCATGATATTACTAAAAAAACATTTATAAACAGGATAAGCGAAGGAGCATACAGAATTGAAGGAGCCTTCAAGAATGCACGAGCAATTGATACCCTCTGCTTCTCACCACCACTCAACTAGCAATATGATCAGATTATAAATTCATAATGTCAATAGATATTTAGCAGTAAGGAAATGACTCACTCTAGGGGCCAAACTATTTCATCATCATACCTTTAATCCTCGCTCTCCAACAATGGTCGAGTATTTCTCAGGGAAATTCAAAATAGTATCATGGATGGCTGCATGACGGGCAGCTTCATATACCTAGATTGAGATATAATTTTGAATACTAACACACATTTATAAAGACAGCATGATATAATAAGTAAAGATACTAACCTCCTCTTCAGTCGCTGATAACCGGCCATATTGTATGTTATTGAAAATCGTGTCGTTAAAGAGTACCTAATAGAGTGATTATGGACAAGAGAATAGTTCTTTTAATCAAAGAATTTATCTAAAAGAAACTTGTACAAACCCTAGACATAGATAAAATAATATATATTTCCAACAATTCAAGGCCAAATCAGGGGGTTCGGGGGATGCACAAAAATTACCTAACATTCTGTAGCATCCATTTTCTGATAGAAAAGAGTTGATTAAGAAAATAACTAAAAGGCTTACAGTATCCTGTGGAACAACACCAATGCACTTGCGTAGACTTTCCAGGGTTACATCTTTTATGCCCTGGCCATCTATACTTATCTGCAACCAACAGAGAGAGAGAGAGAGAAAAAAAAAAATAAAAAAAATAAAAAAAAAAAACTCAAATTGTCTACAAAATTAGCTAAAGTTCCCTACACCACTACGAACACTACCTTAATAGATGTTATCATATTATTAAACTGCAAAGTGTCTAGGTCACTCAAAATTGTCAAATTTCCAAATATTCTAAATACCACCTGAAGACAGAAGATTATCAATTTGTGAATTTGATTTGTAAATTTTCTGTTGTAAGTTTCATTGGGAGACACAATCAGACACATCGGTGAATCAAACTATAAAAGAATTGGCAAAAATTCTGGTTCTCACCGCTCCCGAATCAGCATCAAAGAATCTGAACAACAATCTAATTATAGTCGACTTTCCTACATAAACAAGTTAAAATGCCAACAATTAATCAGAAAATATGTAGATCTCTCGAAAGAAAAGTTAATAAAATTTGGTCTTAGAATATACACATAATGAAAGCCTGCAAATTAAGCTAGCTACGAAGTAACATAAAATATACATATTGACACAAGTGTAGCTATAGCTATAGAGGCACTTCTCCAAGATTCTAATAAAGTTGGTTAGCTTTTATAAAAATAAAATCTTTATAGCATTTTCATGCAAAAAACTAAAAGAAAGTACATACACAAATTAGAAGTTAACAAATGGAGGAGAGAGCATTAGGGCGATAGAAGATGAAAAAAAACTAAATTAAAGAGAGAGAACAGGTAAAAATACATATCAAAGTTTGTGAAACCAGAGAATAAGAAGCACAACATTAGTCCCAGCCACAAGGCAAAGTCAGAATAGTAGCAGTGGATGCCAGGAATTTATTGTGCCCACAAAGATAAAGACACTACAAAAGTGCAAAGGCCTCTAGTTTGGACACATTCTGACGACCCTCTCTGATTAAAATGTGCATACCCATCTTCATTAGGATGTGCATACTTAAAAGGTAACACGTCATCTGGTCTAGCCAGTGCATATTGTATGCATTTTTGTCAGAATAAATAAAATAAGAGCATGATAACATATTTGGCACAGCTCCCCAATAACAGAAGAAAAAGATAATGTAATGGAACTTCTTACCACTTCCACTGGTTCCCACAATGGCAACACTTCTTCCAGCTGGTACTGAAAAAGATACTCCATCAAGAACCTTCCTTTCTGACAGATAGCTGAAATGCAAGAAAATTATTGCTTGTCATATATCCAAATAAAGGAAAATAATTGTTTTACTTTTTCTAACAGGTTTAATCTGGAGTATCTTTGTGATCATTTCAAAAGATTGCATGGAAAATTTTTATTAAAACCTACGCCTTACAAACATGATACCAAAAGTAAACCTTAAATCTTAATCCAATACTCAAATGGGCAGCAAGGAAGTTTGTCTTGCAAGTAACAAGAGCAATCAATAACAAAATGCTACCCAACAGGTGTGCTAACTTCTTTTGTGCGGAAAAATATAGAAAAACTAAGCAAAGATGCTTACCCAAAATGCACATTGTCAAATTCAATTGATCCACCCTTAAAAACTAAAGGATATGCATCAGGCTTGTCTTTGACGGCAGGTTCTTCCTGTAAACCCATCATAAAACACCTGTTAAATTAACCAAAATAAGTAAGGATGCCATGCACCAGTAAATATACTTTAACAAGACATATCCCTCGCTTACAGAAAAGGCTCAATTATATTAGTAAGGAGATTTAAGTCGTTTATTTCTTAGGCAAAAGCACTGTTGGAAAATAATTCCATATGTCAAATAATTTAACTGGCAATATGTGTATGTTAAAGAGGTAATATAGCACAACATGAAAAACAACAATAAGAAATTCATGAGTCCAAATGTTGAAAATATTAATTGTGCAATTAAACATGGCTTGCAGATAATAGATTTATACCTCGAGCAATTGAAACATGGACTTCATATCAATCAAGCTTTGTCTTGTTTCTCGGTATACACTTCCCAGGAAATTGAGTGGTACAGACAGTTGAAAAAGCAGTCCATTCACCATGACCTATATGTTAGCATAAAATATTTCATATAAATCACAAATCTTATGAAATTCCAGTAAAAAGAAATTGTAATTATCATATTGAGAATAATGGATCAATCTTATTTATAGCAATCCAGCCGGTGTTATCTGGACTTATAAAAACTCAGTAAATACCTCTGATTTAATGTTTGTTAGGAGCTTTCAAGGTGCTGTTGTTCAAGTTCTTATAATTACTATCTAGCATATAGGCATGTAAATGACAAGAACATTTACCTTCAAGGCTCAAGATTACATTGAAGAATATAATAAAAACAGCAAAACAAGAAGATGAACTTACCAAGTCACCAACAGTCATTGCACCACTCATTATCCCATAAGATGAAAGGACCATTGCAGTGGATAATGCAATGCTGAATATAACATTCTGCCCGAAATTTAGAAATGCAAGGCTAGATTGTGTTTTCAGTGCTGCATCCTCATACCCTGATATTATCCAAAGAATATTCTCTCAGGATACCATAATCACATGGTGAACAATATCTTTTGATAAGTGTTACCAATAAAGAATATCACAATCACATTCCAAAGGAAAACAAGTAGTTGAACCTAAGTACAAAAAAAGAAGGAAATGTATACTCACTCTTCAAGTACTTGTCATACTTCTTAACTTCGTGTGCTTCGTTGTTGAAGTACTTGACAGTCTAAGAAATCATTTAATAATATAAGAGGACACCAGTAGCAAGCCATGTTGGAGTTAGACTAACAGGAAACAATATATATAGATTCATGATGTGTATATAACATTACCTCATAGTTCAAAAGCGAGTCGATTGAGACTGTGCTCGCGTCATTATCTGCTTTATTCATTTGTTGCCTGAATTTAGTCCTCCACTGTTAACAAAGAAACTATATGTAAGTTTTATTTACACTTAATTCTGAAAAAGAATATCAGACAAGACATAAAAGCAATAATACCTGTGTTACCACCAAAGTGAAAGCAACGTAAGCAGCAACTGACAGTGATGTTATCCAAGCAAAAGAAGAACCAAAACTGTATGCAAGGATAGTTGACACCATACCTATCTGTCAGATAAAAGCAAGAAAGTTAGAATGATAACTGCCAACTAAAACTATTTTTTTTAAGAGCTACAATATAAAAGATTGATGGGAAAAAAAAAAAATTGGGAGTACCTCCAATATTGTAGGTACGACATTGAACACCATAACTGAAAGGATGTAGTTGATGGCACGGCTACCTCTGTCTATGATGCGATTTAGACCACCAGTTTGGCGACTGCAATTTGCAAATAAGAAAACAAAGAAAAAAACTGAAAAAATAGTGGGACATATTCTTTGAAATTATATAATGACAATGAATCAGTAGTTCACCGCCCTTTAGAGGTAACAGAGCTGTGAAGAAAGAGGCTATATTAATAAAAAGTACCTGAGATGATACCGAAGATCAAGTTCATGTAGATGCGCAAATACCTATAATAGAAATGTAATATGAAAAGCATGATCAACACCAAGATCTATAATGGAAGTGGAAATTAGAAACAGTACGAAGTTTAACAGAGATCTATTTTCTTGTAGTTGTAAAAAAAAATACTGAGGATAATGTAGGATAGACTAAAATATTTTAATTTGTCATTTTTGTTTATGTACAAAAAATCAGCATAAACAAACAAAATACTTTATGACTCAAAGGGTACCTTCCGAGACACAGCACGAATTGCTCCCAGAGCTACCTTAGAAAAAACGGCATTTCGCAACTCTGATTTAAAAAAAAAAAATGATTGTGAGAGAGAGAAACATAACTATCTGATAAAAGAAAGCCCAAAAAAAGGGACTCAGGGGATGCATGTCTTTTAAAAAAAATGAAGATATACCATTACATGCTGCCGCACCCGTTCGAGCAATACCATATCCTATTAAAACAGCTGCTGGGCTAACAAAAAGTGCCAACAGAGTTGCATTAGCATCATTAAATGATGCCAATGCAGTCTCTGACCCGGCGGTCATAGCTGTCAGCCAATCCACCGCAAGCTTGAAAATTATAGGCACTTGCACATTTATAACCTAAATAAAAGAAAGTTTCAGTTACATCTCCAATGGTGACTTATCATACAAAGTATAAATCTATATAATTCAACTTTTAAGAGACAAAGTTCTAGGTTAAGTTTTCAACCTTTGCACCGATAAGGAGGCCAAGAGCAAGGAGAGTCCTGAGACGAAACTCTACACTATCATTTAATAATAACTGCTTCACAAGGCTACGCAATATCTTAGTATCGGCTATTTGATTGTCAGCATCCTTCTTGGAAGAATCTTTCTGTAATTTGTTATTATCCCCTCCTGCGGGCTTTGCTGTTGCTGCCACCTCATTGGATGACGTGGAAAAGGATGATGCATGTACCTTCTGAAGTTGCCTCTGGATAATATTTATAAGTCACTAGTGTGAGGAGGAAAGTAGCATCAACTTTAGAATTTAATCTGTCTCTTTTACCCTCAAACGGTTACTGCCATTTTTTGCCTTTGCAATTAAATCAACACATTGTCTGGATCATTTATAAAGTAGACCAAAGCATCAAGCTAAGTTTAAACAAAACAAATAACCTTACTGTTGTTCCTATTATTTCATTGCATTAGGCTCATAAAAACTGGGACCTCATTGAATATGTCATCTTCCAACTCATTTGCATAACATCACGAGTTAATACCAAACATCTCAACAATACTAAAAAGCCAATTAAAACTGATAATCCAGGCAGGTTTACTAAAAACGCAGGAAATTTTGGGCATTTAAAAAATCACTCAAAAAACACAAACTAATTCCACTGTCTGCACTATCTTATACTAATCATAACAAGGTTTTTCTGGTAAGCATTAGTAAGCATTATACAATGCATTACAGAACTCGATTCTCACCTTCAACTCCAGCACCAAGTAAGAATTTGCAAATCATCCAACATCATGCATCCAACTCCATCAAATTCAAACCTTTTATAACCAAAAACAGTAACAATCATACAACAAAACTTCAAAGACAAAAAAATTACCAGGTCCCTGGAAATCTTCCCACCAATGACAGGATAGGAATCAGACAAAAACCCAGAAAATCCTCTAAAATCGCCTCCATTTCGCGCTAATTCAGCGGTGGGAGGAGAGAAATGGTGAGGTCGCGGAGTGGGAGCTCGATCGAACCAATCCTTCCTGTACCCGATCGATCCGAGCGCGCGAACGGAGACGGGATAACTGTCGAATCGACACAGAAGGAGCTGTCGCGCGCCAATTAGCCTTGATGCTGCCCTCATTAGTGAGAAAATAATTTGAGTAAATATAGGCCTTCTCTTTTGCTTTTTTTATCTGATGATACTTTTTTTGTGGGGTTTTTTGGTGATATTATTTCGTGTTTTTTGTGATTGAGGCTGCGCGGCGCGACCGCCTTTTTGCTTGTTCGTTTGTTCGTTTGTTCGTTCGAGGAATCGGGTTTGGTATACGGATCCGATCGGAGGGAGGTTGACCGTGATTTCACTGATGAGTGGGGCCCTCACAAGATTCTTTCTAAAACTTTATTAAAATAAACACTAAGCTGTCATTTGGTGGTTTATTTTGGTACTATCTGCATTTTTGTAAAAAAAATATAATTTTTCAAAAAAGAAAAATGTCAAGGTGAGTTGACAAAAAATTTAGCAACAGCAATGTTTGTTCACCTTGCATTTATATATATATTTTTTTCTAAAACTCACCTTGGCATTTTTTTTAATTATTTTTCCTTTTGAAAATGCACCTTGGCTTAGTGAAAGTCAAAAGGACCGGGCCGGATTTCAAAGGACCGGACTTGACGGGTTTGACATAAGAGCCGGACCGGACCGGGTTCGAGTAAGGACCTAAAACGGACCGGATCCAACGGATTTTGTTTTTAAATTGGTAGCCCGGTCCTTTGAAAATCCGGCCCTTCTAAGCCCGTGGTCTTTCAAAGGGCCGGACTTAAGGACCTAAAGAACTCAAAAGATTTCATATGATGTTTTTTAATAATGCAATATTTATTAATGATATTTGTTAATCCGCGTGATTGTTTCTTTATAAATTAATATTAAGATTTATGTACGGTGAAGTGTCTTAAACATTGAAATTAAATTATGTAAAACTGGGTTAGGCCGGAAAGAAATCATTGTCAAGGTTTAATTAATTATGTTTCTTTTTTAGAGATATAGCATACGTCTTGACCGATATTCTTTCATTTTCTGTATAGTTTATTAGTATGAATATACAACAATATCTCTTGTATGAGCTGTTTCCTATACGGGAGGGAGCTTTTCTTTAGAGGGTCATTTTGCCGCATAACGCAAGCTCTCCCATGATCCTATTCCAAAAATTATATGTAAGAAATAATGGAACAAATAATGAAAACAACTTCAAAACCCAACGGTTCAGGACGGACCGGACCGGACTGGACCAAGTCCTTTGAGATCCGGCCCTTCAATACCCGCCTTTCCAAAATATTAGATCCGGCCCTTCAAAAGACCGGCCCTTCCAAGCCCTAGTCCGTTGTAAGCCCGTTTAAGGACCGGTCCGGTCCGGGTTTTGAAACGGTCTTTCGAAGGATGGGCCAAGGGCCAAGGACTTTTGGCATTACACTACCTTGGCTTTTTTAATGTTTTGCTATCATCTCGGGAAGCGAGAAACTTGGTCCAAGAACCTTCCCTGAATTTGATCCAAATACATCGATTCACTCTATCATTAATGCTTGTAAAGTTAGCTATGTACGAGACAGATAGGCAAGAGTAACATGTAAATATTTTTTGAAAAACCTTTTGATCGTATATTTTTGAAAGAGCAGTATATATGGAAATTTCATGGAAATTATTTCAAAAAAAAAAAATGAAAAAATCACTGTTACTAGTTCAGCAGTAATTTATTAAACTTTTTTGTTTGGCACCAGCTGATGATTTGGAAACCAATCCAGTGGTTTTTCTCTCTGTTCTCTTTTCTCTGGTTTCTTTTACACCCACATCTTTCTTTCCTCTTCCTCTAACACCTCTTAATTCTTAAAATATGTATGATTTGTATAATTTGTTGGTATGCATAACATATATGTGTTGTTATTTAATGCCCTTGGCCCTGTAAAACAATTCCTTCTTTTGACAAAGTTTATGAAAGTAAAGTTGACAAAATCAGAACTTTTTACATGAACATTCAAATGTTACGTCATAATATCTAAACGTTTTATTTTTATTGTCTTTTCAAATCTGAAATTTAAAGTTTATTCTAATAATTTTGATTTTGGACAAACCGGCCGGACAGAAGATTGAGGGTTAAAAGTTGGAGACTATTAATTTTAGCCCTCCGGTGAAGTCTACTGTAACCATAATAAGATTTGTAGTTGTCCATAATACTTGCCAACTATTTTACTGCGAAATTCAGCTAGCTAAAAGACATGAAATTCAAATTTCCAATTTTACGTGAAGATATATTAATTTATTGTTAAATTTTTGTGTGATCTTCATTTGTGAGCTAAATCTATTAAAAAATGGGCACGAAGTTCATTGTTCGGTAGATCTACGTGAAAAAGACTTCAAGTTTTCTTCCATATTTTTAAACTTAGCGTGAAAGAATACATTTTTCTTTGGGATAATTTAAGTTTTCGTCCTAAAATCATTTTAAAAACACTAAAATAGTCCTTTGTAAATCTCTTATACGCACTAAATTAGTACTTTAAAAAATTATTTCAAAAAGAAAAAGTTAGTTGTCCTCGACTGTTTTAGCACCTCTCCGACCCTTGAATTTCCAAAAAACTTCATTAGTTCTTGAATTTCTCACAAAATAACCAAGTTAATTCTTTCATTATTATCATCTCCAATAGGATTAATTTTTTTCCCTTTTTTTATATCCAAGGACCAATTTGGTGGAAATAAAAATCCAATAACTAGCTTTCTTCTTTTTGAAAAGTTCAAAGGTCAACGTGAATTTTGTTAGAAGTTCGAAAACCATTTTGGTACGAATAAAAATTAGATGCTAAGTTGGTATTTCACTATTTCTAAAAAAAGTTCAATGACTACAATTTGAGTTCATCCTTATATTTGTTTTGTTTATTCTTCTGTGCAACCTCCAGTCAATAAGACAAGCCTAATTGTTCAAGTTTTAGTTTCTAGCCACAAAGATAAACTAAAGAATTGATAATGTCAAGTACTCTTTACCAAAATTTTCGCATCAAAATACAAATAAAATAACAACAGAAACAGAGAAAAAAGATTATAAATGCTCAGGTCTTGCTCATGACAAGGACAGAAAGATCTCATTACTATTTGGAGGTAAAAATTCAAGTTGCCGACATAAGCTACAGCCTTCATTTTTATACAAACTATAAATAGCAACAAATTAACAATTCCTTTAGTTGACAAAATCAATGGTTTTAAGCATATCTGATTTTGGAAAGATACACATGATATTTTCAGCATTGAGTGATGATAAATACTAAATACTAATATGCAACTGACAGGCTTGGGAAGAACTTATATTGAATTACACCACAAATTTACAGTCTGGCCAGCAAGCCAGTGCTCATATTGTTCTCTCAGAAATACAATACATTCTTTTGTCAGAGGCAGATAAGAACCCCTATTAGTCTATCTATGTAATGCAAAGCAAGAATTGATGTACCTATTAATGCAAACAAGAAATGTGGAGATGATTAAAGTCCACAATAAGGGCCTTCTAGAAAAGAATCCTGAGAAAGAGAATCATCCATCCAGCCATGGAGAAAACAGCAAAGATGTGAACCCAGAATAAAATTGTTGCTGATTCTTTTCCACAGCCACGTAAATTGGAAACTGCTCCTGTAAGATGTAATAATAATAGCATTTAGACCAAACTTAAATTAAAGTCCCTTCCATAAAAAGTTCAAGACCCATTTCATAATGTGCATGGCCAAGGAAAATATTACCTAAAAATTAATGTATAGTTTTTTCTAGTTTTTTTTATTCATTTTAAGATAGAGATGTAAATGTATACCAGAGAGAACAGAAGTGGGCATTGAATGCTGGATCAGAAGAACAAACTTGAACATCTTGTCATCTTTGGGAAACAAATTTAGTTTATCGGCAAGAGTTACAATGCCTAATCCTGCTGGTGGAACCAACACCAACCGTGCAAAAATTATTGCAATAGTTGTCTTCAGTCCAAGCCGTTTAAATCCAACACCAGGGCCTGAAAAAAATAAAGGAATTATTTATCTTTGTGGAATCACTTAGGCAAAATAATAATAATAAATAAATAAAATCCATAGAGAAGTTCAAAAAAAGAAGGTATGAAGTAATACCATCAACGAGATTGCCGCCCAATGCCAGTAAAATGCAAGGAATCATTGCCTCCCTGAAAATACATGTCATATCGGTACATATAGCATTCAAATACTACACAATTTTACACAAAATAAAATTCACCAAAAGCACTACACCATTTTTTATTTTCAATTTTTATCAATAGGACAAGCTGAATTTCTGGAAGGAGTAGTAATGGTGACAATTTATTTTGAAAAGAAAGGTTTCAAAAGGTCCGTAACATTGAAATGAAATAGACGTTTAGAAACCAGTGATATCTACAGTATTCCAATTTATACCTAAACTTGAAAACCCATTAGAGGGGTGATAACCATTTCCCAGAAATAAGTTCTCCACCTCATGTCCAAAAACATTTTCAAACTTGACTATATATTGCAAACAAGCATCATTAAAAAAAAACTAATAAAAATGAAGAAAATAATGTCTTCTGGTGTAATGGTGCCAGTTGAATAGTCATCTTGCCTTATTTCACATTAGTTTATAAACAAAATAATGCAATTTATGATTTAAAGTTCAGTGAAAAGTTCTAATAAACAATATGTTGCCTAAAATTTACTCAAGTCTAGCTCCACAAGAAAAGAAATAAATATAAAATTACCCAAGAATCAAGCAGCTATCAGTGAAGAAGAAAAAAGGAGCATCATCAGTGAGAACCAAGTTCTTCAAAAATGGTACAACCCCAATGCCAATTGCAAAAATCTAATGGATACAAAACCAAACCTTGTCAGTTTGACAAACGAAACAAAATAAAATAAAGAAAAAGGGCAGAAATTTGTGCAACGTAAACTCACCGAAGCAATAATAGGGGGCTGAAATATCTGCTTCAGCTTAAATTTATCAACAAGGTAATTCCATCTATCTTTTAGCTGCAGGACAAAAAGGTGGGTTTATGCATTGAGTCAGGATTGTCACTTCAGCAGAGTTAGAAATTTTGTAATCCAGTCAAATGAACTTACTGTGGGTACTTTAGCAGTAATCACAGTTTCTTTTTCAGAATCTGTGGACGTTAGCAGAGGCACCTTTTCTGGGGAACTCTCATCTTCATATGCTTTTGTAGGAAGAAGTTTGGGCTCATGTATACTATCAAAGGTTTCACCCGGGGGTGGTGCGAGCATTTGAAAAACATATGTGTACAGTATGATAGCACCAACCTAAACAAAATAATTAGAAAAGCAGAATTAAACTACATAAACTTTGATAATTGACAGGTAGAGATTCACATTAACTATATAGAATGGAAAAGCCTTAATGAAAAAGGTACAGGGGAAGTGACAAAAAGAGAAAACCTACCCATTGACCAAAAGAGATATAAGCAATACCAGATTGGCTGCATGTGTCCCCGAATGGATTTGATTCGTCACGGCAGATTGCCGCTAGTAACACAAGGGGAATGTTTCCAATGTTTCCTTCATAGACAAAAATATACCTTCCAGTCATGAAACACACATAACAATGTAACAAATAATGAAGAATATAGTTTAAAATGATAGGATGCCGATGATTATAAATTAATAAGTTATATAGTCAAATTCATAATTACAGCTTATGCATGATAAAAATTGATTACAATGGTGATGAGGTGTTTTATTTCTTTCTTACAATTCTTCATAAAAAAAAGTGGACTTACCAATTCCAATGTGAATAATGGTGAACTTGAAGTACGGGTACGGTGGTCGAATGATAGAGGCAACAACAAGCCCAATAATTGAACCAGAAATTGAGGCCAAAACAACATTTGCGGGGATAAACCACCTACAAGTTCAGTTTTAAATTCTTAATTATTTAAAACCTCTAATTGCACCAGCACAGCTTGTGTTTAGAATTATAAATATGTGATTGAAAAGCATACCATTGTAATATTTTTTGGAGGGTGACAGCACGCCCAAGCTCAGAGAATATCAGACAAGGCAGCAGAAGCGAGAAAACCAGCTGCACGACATACATAAAGTGGAAAGGTAATTATTGAATCTAGAATTAAAAGATTACTTAAAAACAATTCAGATGTCATCAGAAAAGTAAGACAATATACAGGGAAGAGTAACATTACCCCATTAAGAAGCTTCCTACCATTAGGCGGTAAGATGTTTATGTACTTTGAAGCCATGAGAAACCCCATGAAACACATGGTGAAGACTTTAACAATTGGGAGAACCGCAAACCTTAGAGAAGCAAGAAATGATGCACTTGAACTACTGGTATCCTCCATAAGTATCGCCATTAATGATTTTGCTGCCATTTTTTCACTTAAGTATCTTTGAAGGTACTCCTGCAACCAATAGAAGAACTTTTGTTTCGCTGACCTGGGCAGAAAAGAGTGTCTATATATTATAGTATCTAAATGGCTGCTTAGTTTTGTTTGGTATATATACTTTGCTGGAGCCAAAAATGCATACTGAGCTTTGAAGATGCATAGATTATAAGCAAAACACAATTTAAACTGGTATATGAAACAGTTATTACTTTCTTATATATTATGCCCACAGTTATACTTCAAAAAGAAGACAAATGGGACAAGGAGTTGACAAAATGTATTAAATAACACTTCAGAACAGATGGAATCTAATTTACAGGTTTCATAATTGATTTAAAAAATAGGTCATTAATATAATAAAAGAGCCTTACAAGAATTATTTCTGAATTGTCATCCAGAACACCCACAAGAGTATAAAATATAAAGGTAACAACGTTTTATAATTTATCACAAGAGATAATTAAGTTAATTGTTGCATTGACAACGAAATTATTTTGATATATACATCTCTCGTAGTAACCAAAAATCACTTCACATTGAAAAATTTAAATTTACGGATGCATTGTTGGATAGAGAGAACTATTAATGTCATCCAATTTGAGTATCATTTGATCATATAGACCCAGGTGTTATCACATTTAGACCGGTCAAATGCTTAAAATGATCTAAACACTAAAGATGCACCAAATTCTGTAATGATTTATAACCATGAGATATGTATCATATAAATAAAGCCAGAAAAATAATATTCTAATTTAAATTTTACATCTAATGATCATCAAGGGTGTTAACAGTTATCACGTGTGTTGATCAATCTTAATTCTAATTGAAAGATTGGAAAGTTTGGAAACACCGTGGGGTTGCATATGTAGAACTGTCCAAAGATCCATTAATTTCGCTGTGTATGAAAACTAGGCGGCGCGAACTTTGATGTTCACATTTAAAAACTTTGTGAACAGGTTTTGTGAACTTTTTTAAATGGATGGTTATAATACCACCATTATACAAATATTAACCCTTGAACTTTTGCATATACATATGCTTGCAAACTTACATATATCCCATTTTAATAAATTAATAAATGCAAAATTTATTAAATAAAAAACTAAATTATCTGTGAGGATTTATCCTATTACTAAATGTTCAAGTACTTCAATAAACTTCAAATAAGGCAGCATCATTACTATTGTTCATACATATCATCACCTCCCTGTTGTCAGTATTATCATTCTTATTTCTTATTAATATTTTTTTTGTTGGTGGAAATCAGTCAGATGCCAACATATTCTCTAACCAATTTAAAAAGATTAACATTTAAGTAGACCAATTCTAGCAATTGTATTTAATCTATATTATGAAAAAAGACAAAAGAAAAATAAAAAGATCATAGAGAATCATTTCCCCTCTTGGGACAAATTTAGAAAACTAGTAATTTTACACTTCTAAAATTCAAATGTCCAGTTATTATATTATTTAAAATATATATATAACATGCAGTGAGCACGCGAACCATTATCATCAAACATTTTTATCGTGAAAAAGGAAATTTTTTTTTATCTCAGAGGACAACTTTGAGAAAAATCTAAAATTTTATCACAACCAAAACATATTTAACGTGTTGGTAGATTTAGTAAGAATTTGGTTTTATCGACAACAAAAATACTTGACATGTCATAATTACCAAACCCATATTAGAATTTAAAAAAATTATAATATATATATATTTTCTATAATATATATAAATACTTTATCAAATTTGGTGCAATTTGAAAATTGTTTGCTTATCCATCAAACAGTTTGAAAAATAACTAGTAATTCCTAAATTGAACTAAATTTGACAGGCTAGATATGTAAACTACAGAACATATCTGTAATTATGTCTCTTTTTTTTTTTGGATAATTGTTTTGTGTGGGTTGCATGATTCTGTATATCCCTTCTGTTTTAGACTTTTAGTAGAATAGGTTAATTGAGGTTGAGGCAGACATATATCTAAACAGAACTTTTGTCATAAACTAGTAGTTCTGAAAATGAGTGTGAGAACATTGTTAATGTAAGTAATGTTGAAATGCAGGAGCTACTTAGCAGTATTATTATTTAGATTCTTCCCAGATCCCTTGATATTTTATGCAGCTCTCTGATTCTGCTTTTCTTTTTTAGAAAAAAAAAATAAACTAGCAAAAGTTCCAGAGGACATCAAATTTCAAAAGGAAATGCAGAATATCAGGATTTGATATTACGAAAACAAGGAGAAGGAATATGGAGGATTGGAATTACAAATAAGCAGAGTTCCAGGGAATATTTATAAAAGGACATATCAAAATGTTTTGACTTTTTAGCCTCTTTTGCTATGTTGTCCTCCGCAAAAATCCGTATCTTTTTACTCAAATATCCAAAAGAACCATTTCTAAAACAGGAAAATGAGGTACCAGAAAGTCTAGGCCGGACTGAAATCAAGCTGGGTTGATCGGTTAAGTGGTTTCGCTTTGTTCCACCAACTAAGTGATCATTGGTGTGTTGATTCATAGTGAGAGCATTTATTTTTAATTTTTTTTTTATAACAAAATCGTTGATTTCAAACCAACCTTACAAAAAGAAGGCCGGACTGAAATCTCCAAAAATTGTCAAATTATTCCCCCATTTATAAACATTTTTAGATTCGAGTAGTACCTTCAGTGATTAGAAATGGAGCTCTAAACTTTCTTTTCCTCTATAGTCTTTCTCTCCCCCCCTCTCTCTAAAGCAATTATATTGACAACAAAAATACATAATGTATTGGCAAATTTAGTATTATAGAACAAGAAAAACTTGAGAAAACTCTAAAATTTTATTGCAGCCAAAACATATTAACTTGTTGGTAAATTTAGTAAGGATTTGGTAATATTGACAACAAAAATACTTGACAACTTTCATAATTACCAAACGCATATTAAAATAAAAATTAAATTATCCTATTTCTTTTCTATAATTTATACTATATCAAAATTTGGTGCAATTCGAAAATTGTTTGGTTATCTATTCAACAGGTTGAAAGATAACTAATTTTAGAAGCACTTCATTAAGGATCAGATAATTCCTTATTGAACCAAATTAAACAGGCAAATATCTGTATTATAGAACAAAATTTGGTGGTTGCATGATTGAGTATATCCATTTCGCTTAAGTCGAATAGGTTGTATTGAGGTAGACATTTCTCTCATAATATATATATTATTATATCTAAATGAAGCTTTTGTCATAAACTAGTAGTTTTGAAAATCTGAGCATGGGAAAATTTTGTTAAAAAGTTTATGTAAGATTGAACTGCAAGAATTCCTTAGTGATATTGAGATCCCTTGACATATTATGCAAATCTGTAACTCTGTTTTTGCTTTTAAAACAGAGAACTTGTAAGAGTTCCAGATGGCAATCCCATTTCAAATGGAAACGAGGAATTTCACGATTTAATATTATAAAGACAACAAGAGGAAGAGGATTCTAAAGGACTCGGAATTGGAAAAAAAAAAAAAAAAAAAAAATTGAGGAGAATATTCGCAGAAGGACACAGCAAGATGTTTGACCTTTTAGGCCTCTTTTTCACTTTTGACCTCTACAAGAATCGATATCTTACTCGAATATCCAACAAAAGTACAAAGCCATTTCTAAAACAGAAAAAAGAGGCACTTGAAAGTCAAGGCCGGACTAAAATCTTCAAAAATCGTCAGATTATTCCCCCATTTATAATAGTTACTTCAAATTTGATTAGTAGAGCTTTACAGACACTGAACCTGAATACCATTCAGCAATAATTCAAAAAATTTCTTAACTCCTTTAAAATGCAGTAATAATCTAATAATTTCTGTGTTCTAAGAACAAACTGAAGTTCATTTGTTTAACTAAAAACTCGCAGAAGATCACAAAGAGATTTCAACAACTCAAATAGCAAAAGAGGAATAGAGAAAGGACCAAAATACAACACAAAAGTACAAACCTTAAATAGCTTGGATTCGAGTAGTACCTTCAGTGATTAGAAATGGAGCTGAGGAGCTCAAAGCCTCTAACCTTTCTCTCTTCCTCCAGTCTCTTCTCTCTCTCGTTTTCTCTCCTAAGTGAGTTGATATACCTCAATTGTTGAATGGTTGTTGCGTCTGCCTCCTTTCTCTTTTAAAGTTGTGAATATAAATAGGCTGATACAGAAGGTGACGACGATCGTTTGAAATTACTTATTTTTATAATGGATTTCTCAAACTATTGAAGACTGTGCTGGTGATTAGGACTCAAAATCAATAACCCATCCCACAGTAGCCCAATTCCCAAATAACCAAACTTTCGGGAAGATAGGAGAAATTACATTTCTACCCTTCCTCCGTGATACACATGCACCGGGTGTACAAGGTCAAAGGAGTGCCTCCAGAGGCACCAATCGTCTCCAGTGACAACTGAAAGAAGTGATGCCTTGTGAGCTGTCGGATAACAGTACACACTGGAGAGGTTGGCACGATAGGTGCCATCTTGTTTTTTCTTTTATTTTTCCTTAATTATTGAAGAGATTCTATTGGACTGTCTCATAAAAAAAGAGGAGATTCCATGGGACTGTTTTGCGCCTTTATTCAAGCCTAGACGTGTTCTATTATTGGTCAACTGCGTTTGGAATAGTACCACAGAAGTACCGCAGCTATTTAGATTCATATTTTTTAAAAAAAAATGGACTTGCTCAATTTATTAATTGTTTGCAATTAGATGCAGTCATATAAATTAAACTGACTGAAATTTAGTATTGTTTTATTTATCAGGCAGTTAATCGGTAAAGTGTTGTTTAGTTTTGTACAATATGGCCATGGGATATTTATATTTAAGAGAAATATATATAGATTTTTTTTCCCCAAGAGAAGTAGAAACACCTGTTAATTAAAGCTTTAATTTATAGAGTAGTGTGACTTACGCATGTAATTATGAAGCTTGTACTGCAAAATAACATGCACATGTTTAATACAACAACAATCAATTACACAGATACTAAAAAAAAAAAAAAAAAAAAAAAAAAAATCAATACACAGAAAGGGAAATGGTTGAGAATTTGAGATCACTCAATTTTTTTGTGCCGTCTATGTAAGTGGTACCTCTCTCTACTAGATCGCATCCAAAAGAGCTTTTACTTTGTGGCAAAAAAAAAAAAAAATTGAAAGCAAATGACATTTTGACATTGTTCGAAAGAAATACTGAAAATAATGCTTTGTCCTTTTTATTTACATTATAGAAGTCCAGAAAAACTGAATAACAATTTGTTCGTTATCTATCTCTTTAACAATGCTAATTATTGTTCTGCCAAATAAAACTAGGAGCGGGGCTAAGATTATGACATGATGGTTGGGTTAATGGGGGGGAGGGGGGACCAAGGTCCAAATATTAGATAATAAATTAAAAAATCATTTGGTAATAATCAAATACAACTTAAATATTTTTTTTTTTGAAGTATAGTTTAACAAAATATAACTCATATTTCAATTACTCTCGCATATATCATGGCATTCCTTAATTACGAGTTTTTTATTCGGCAGTTATCAAGTACAAGTAAAGAAAGACAAAGAAAAAAATGAATTATTTTTATATTTAAAAACCCAAGTTTTCTATATAAATCAAATTTAGCTTAAATTAATGAGATCATATTCTAGACACGATACTAACAACCGTGACTGGGAGTGAAATGCAAGAGAAAAACGACAATAGTTTCATCTAAAATTGCAACAAATAAGGTTGACTAGATCTTATTCCATTCAATCTGAATAACATAACAAAATAAAAAATATTTGGATTATTCCTTCAAATAGTATAACGACACAAATTTAGAGATATGAGGAAAATTAAGAAGATTTAGATATACTCGGTACATAGTGTAGCAAGGATAGTGACACTGTCGACATGAATAACAAAATAATAAATGCAAAAAAAAAACTGAAATCGTGATTACAATTTAAGATTTGGTACTACTGAAATTCCAACAATAGAAATAAATTGGCTTCTCAAAAATTCAAGAGCCATATAACAATACAGTAGATAGTATCAAAGAAAAATTACTATAGTACCCTCCTTACCGTAATACAAAAGTTAAAAAGACAAAATTTTTAAAAATTACATACTCGCATTAACTGAGCTTTGGCCTCCCTAAACATTTACTTGAGATGGTCCAGAATATTTTTCACAGAAACATGTATAGGATTAAAAAGGAAAAGACTAACCGGTAACCAGTATAAATTTTGTAGGGTTTAATTAAATATAGGATCAAAAGGCCATCAATTTTCGTAAGGTTTTAAAATACGATTTATGCGGTTTGACGGTTGGGTGGTGATTTAGCGTTTATCGTTAATAAAATGGTAAAAAAACAGTTTATACGGTGATAAAACGGATAAAACGGTAGTGCGGTAAGAACCAAAACTAAGATAAAACGGTGATAAAACGAAAAAAAAACGAAGTTTTTTAATTCTGATATAAAAATATCTTTTGATAATCGAATCGAAGCTTGGCTTTTTATTTCTGATTTGCTTTCTTTAATCGCCTTATTTAAAATTATTTTCCTGAATGAAATTATCTCCTAATGTTTGTTAGTTGTAATTAAAAACACAATGGTGAAAAAAATGGACGCCTCCATTTTCCTGGGGATAGGTTCTTATGTCGTAGACTCGTGGTTGCTTGAATGCTTGGTTTGGTTCATAGGGTACCAAAAGATTGTTTTGCTAAATAATAGGAGTTTTCAATCAGACAGCCTATGAGCCCTTTGGACCAAGTACGGGTTCAGAGGGCATCGGACCTCAGCTGGCCTCTGCTAGCTTGGCATGGGTTCCCTTTCAACCCCTTCTCCTAGCTGGGCGACAATGATATATCCCTTTTTTTGTCCTTTTTGCTATGATAACTGATAAGTGCAGTTCTGCTTCTGCTCGCATCTATGGACCTCGGACTATGATATGTGTAATGTGTTGCTGTGATATCTATTAAATAAATAAATAATATTTAAAAAATATTTAATTGGGAAAAAAAAACAAAGTTATTGAACGACGACTGCATCTGTACCAATTATAATTTGTTCAAAGGAGAATATCTATGATCAAGAATCTACGTTCATTTTTTTTTTTTTTAATTTGGGGATAACATAGATTCCAATCATGGATGAATTATTAAATTTCCTGGATAACTTGGTAGTCATGTTGTACCAATGTTTGTTGCAATCTCTTTTGTTGTTACATACGAGACGCTGAATGAACAGAACTATAGAAAAATAATTATTCAAATTCCTGCCACAAAAGCTTCTCCTAAATAATTCTAAAGACGCTTGACATGTCAAATATGTGAATACAAGAGTGTTAAGGCCCTTCAGTAAATTAAAAGATTAGGTTATTTTCTTTATTTTCGTTACTTATATAAGTTTTAAATTTTAATATTATAGTCACTTTCATACAGTGAAATTCCAATATGGCCCTGCATTTTTAATTATTTTAAACTCTATCTAAGAAACATTTCTACCATGTGTCATGCAACTCGCTTAACCTGTTGCACTAGCTGACAAATTATAATAAATTTAAACACGCAAATCATCGACTTGATCAGTACTTCATCGGGTCTTTTTCTCTGCTAATGTAGAATACCTTTATCGACATAAAAAGTTCAGAAAGAGCTCCTTTTAGGTAGATATATGTACTTGTCACGAGTGTATTTTAATGATCTTCTAGGAGAACTCTAGATATGTAATTGATTTTTAGAAGGAATTTGTTAAGACGCTCTTGCTTGTACCAAGATATGAAGGTACTTGAATGTTGTTTTCCTCTTTAAACCCTGAAGCGAACTTTCATTATCACCAGCACTATAGTAGTACAACAGTTTCCGTTATTAAAAAAATTCAAGTTAGTATAATAGTGACTAATTGATCAAAATAGAGTGTGTTAAATGAGAAAATTTTCGTTCCTTAATTTTCCCCTTTATTTTAGTCAGATATAATTTTTGTTACATATATAAATCTGATAATTTAATTCTATATCTTTAATTTGTCTTTCAAATACGAGATAAAAAAATGTTCTATTTTGTGTTCTAATTTTTTATGCGGTACTTACTTTACTATTGCTTTTAATTATTTTTTTACAATCTTTCAGTCAAAATATTATGATTAAAAAGTAAACTAATTTAAAAACCTAGGTTGCGTTTGATTGAGAATAAAGTTAGAATTAGTTATTAAAAAAAGTTTAGATGATTGAGATTAAATATTTTTAGATTAAGAGTGTTAGTTCTAAGTGGTCTCAAAGTCAGAATAAATTTACAATCCGAGTTCATTTGGATCGTTTTTTTTTTTTAATTCGGATTAAAAAAATTAGTTGGATCAAAATTTAAATCTGGAATAAAAATGATCCGAAGTAACTGGTATTAAATATTTATTCCAAAATTGAGTCCACTGATAAATAACACTCTTAATAAAAAAAATATATATTCCCAACCATCTAGATTTTTTTTTTTGTATCGCTTGAGAATAAAATTAGGATTAATTATTCATAATAAAAAATATATTATTTTCAGATGGTTGAGAATAATTTTTTTTTGAATTAAGAATGTTTATTTAAGTGGTATTGAATCCGGAATAGTTTTTATTTTTAGTGTGTTTGAATCATCTTTTAATCCAGATTAAAAGTGGTCCCTAATTATTTTAATTTGGATTAAAAAACGACATAAACGTATTAAGAATAAAATTTATTTTGAATTCAAAACCAATTAAAAATAACACTTTAAATATTTTTTATTGCAAATAGCTAATTCTATTTTATTCTGGACCGATCAAAATGCACCCTTATAACTAATTCTAACTTTATTCTCGTCTAATGCAAATGTACCCTTACTGAATATATTTTGTAATGATTTTGCTTCCGCCTGTGATTGGCATTCAACACTTCATCAATGAAACCTTACGGGCATCTAAGGGAGAAAAGAAGAAAAAAAAAAACTCGGACATATATGATATGTATCTGCTCAGTCCTCTTAATGCAGCAATAACAAAAAAAATAATAAATAAATGCAGCACTGACATAACATTTTTCAAAATGCGTGTCATATTTTTCTACGTTCAATATTAATTTCAAATAGTCAAATTTCATTATTTTATTATTATAGATAATTTATGAAAAGTCAAAAGGAATATTTTTATTAGAAAAATTTTGGTGGGCAAATTACCCACTGAAATTCAAAATTTAGCTGTAGCGCAGTATTAACTGATTATTTTAATGTTACTACAAACTATGATTTAGCTTATTCTTAGTATTATTATCTAAAAAGTATATAATATAATTGCAGAGAACAATTTTTTAGAAATTTCCCTAAGTAAAATTTCACTCATTATAGAGAAATTCGAGGGCAGTTAAAAGGACGCTTCCAGTAATCCAGTCTCAAAACGTAATTATCTCAATGTGTCCCACTTTACCAAATAATAATAGTATAATATTACTCGTAGTTACAAGAGTCATCCGGTGTCATTAATAAAGTAATAAAAAAACAACCGCATTATTTCGTATTTGGACCTTGTAAATTCAGTACATCCGCACACTTGGCAACAGAGCCAGGGCATGCTTGACTGTTTGTTTACGTGGTACCGTGTTGGTACCGTGTATGTTACGCTGCACAAAAAATGTAGAATTAGTTAATTAGATTCCGTTCGTTTATGTTTAATCAGACGGTCACCAAAAAGAATTCTGATTTTTTTTGGATGAATTATAGTTAATAGATTCTAAAAAAGTAGGAAACAAATTTATTATTTATTATTTTTTTCTAGACCTTCTGAAACGGAACATACTCGAACTATACATACATTAAAAATTTCTCATAATAATTCCTATGGATCGGACCTGTTTGTAGGTTTTGAATTATATTTTGTGTCAGCATCTTCATTTGAAATCTATATAACCCATTCGATCGATCACTCAATATCATCTGTTTTTATCAAAATTTTGTAGGAAATCGAAATCTGTATATTTTAAGTATTATATAGATTTTTATGAATCTATTGTTGTTGGATGACTTATGATATTAATTAGATAAATTGATCGTCTAGAATTCTCGAAATATAATAAAAAAAAAGTAATCACTGACACCCCCCCCCCCCCCTCCCCCACCCCACCCCCCGGGATTAAGCGTGGAGACTATATTGAATGACTTAGCATTCGAAACTTAAAAATTCAGAATTCGACAACGCACGAACTTATTTGTACACAGATTTATTTTAACATTTGTCAATAAATATAGTGTTGTATTAATAACGTTTTATTTCATTCTCCACTTCATTCTTTTTTAAATTCCGAAGCAAATAAAAATAGCTTGCATTTCGATCACGTCTTTTTTGAACCAGATGTTCAATCAACTCTAAGTCTACCTAGTTATAATAAACTTATGAAAGTTGTTATTTATTTACTTATCACGACGAGAAGAAAATCAAATGCCTCAACTGATTTGAAAATTTAAAAAAATCAATCGGATTTCAAATTAATATATCTATTTTAAGATATTAGGTGCCTATCCCAATGTGTAGGCAAACTTTTATTTGCAAAAATATTTATTTTTATTTATTAAAATATTTAATTTCATCAAATTATTTTTCTCTCTCTTATTCAATCAAAACAGCCATATGCCAACTGTAAACATGCAGTAAAAAAGTGCAAATAGCGTATATTATCGAATGTTGAATCAGTGCATATAATGAAATTCATTTATGCAACTGAAATTATTAACTGTTGGAGCACCAACAATAAAGTATAAAAAGGAAAGAATTAATTCTATTTTATTTCACCAATCTAGAGATAATTTTTTTAATTTAAAATGAAGAGTCATTAAATTTATATCAGTGGTTCACATCTAGTCATTTGCTTGCCAAATCATATTTAAAAAATTAATGATCTAAAAATTTTATCTATAATTTATTTATCTGATAGTTTAAATATTTACGTCCTTTGATCTAATTGTTCAGATCCGGATAATGTGCTTACTGCTTAGCCCCTTAACAAAAAGCCAATTCTACCCTTTTTTTTGTACAGTGATGTTAAAAAAAACTAACTAATGTTGGTTGGAATGGAACCCCAACAATAACGTAAAATATGCTGTTAATGTCCTGTGGCATGGATCCGAGACGTGCGTGGTTCGTGTCGATCGCTTACTTTGATACTTTCCATGTGCCAAGGGAATAAAAGTTGAGAAACATTTTTAATCTAACGTGATATTTCTATGACCAAAGAAAAAGAAGGGATTAAATTCTGTCCCTCTTCATTAGTCAAACACAAACAAGGACCACTAGTGTCTCGTGCCATTTCCATTCATATGCTAGATCCTCTTTGCAATTGGCTTTTTAAGCATATGGCTGAATATATTTACAACTAAATTAGTTTGACAGTCTTAAATATATTTCGTATATGATCTGTATATCCATATGCCATGATTCTCTTCGCAATTAGCTTTTTATAAGCACATGGCTGAGTATATTTACAATTAATATGGCTGACTATATTTACAACCAGATTAGTTTGACCCTCTTAATTTTGATATATATGATTATAAATCGATATGCCATGATTCACGTTGCATTGGTTTTTTTAAGCATATGGATCAACAAAAATTTACAACCAAAGTAGTCTTAATATATTTCGTATATGATGAATATGGTATGCACGTATTAAAAAGCAATGTTAATGTGAACTTAAATATCAAAAAGGCAAAAAAAAAAAAAAAAAAAACATTGAAGTTAACCATCTAAAAAAAACCTTCGAATTAACTTCAAATAAAAATTCTAACAATAAATTGATGAAGTTTATCTCTATATATGTATTTAATATAAGTCAAGCATATAGATTTAAATATTTTGATTTTTTTTTAATTTTATGTGTTAGCCACTTAATCTCACAGAAAAAAACTTTTTATTAAAAAAAAATCAAAATATAAACGGTTGGCTTATCAAATTGACCAAGATTGACAGATTGAAATTTTCTCATTTAAAGTCAATCGATCCGATATTTCTTAAAATTAAGTCACGAATAGAAATTTCTAGGTAATTCATATTGATTTACAGTTATAAAAAAAAAAAAGATCTTAGATATTCAGAATCATAATTTCAGATGTGCATGCATTTTTTTCCTTTTTTTTTTTTTTTTCCTGTTTGTGATTACTAAACTTGTAGAGGATAAATAAGTAGTGCTTTTGATATTAATGGGTCAATATAAACAAAGATCTGTATGAATAATTATTTGTTTTATTTTGTCGATTTTTTATTTTGTTTTAATCAGTTTTAATGAAAAAAGTGAGGTTTATACGAACTCGTTTTATTTTTGGAAAGATCTGCCTACTGTGAAATTTCAATATTACTATCCTCTAGATTTTAAAACTAAAAAACTATTGGTGACCAGTTAATCGGTTTAAACATTTATCAAAAAAAAAAAAACATAAAGATTATATATTTCGAAATTAATAATGACATTGCTTTTACCATGAAGATTATATTTTGTAACATTTATTTAGTGGAACGTTTCGAACAAAAAACTTTATTTGGTTGGACGCTGAACGAACTTGTAAAATTCTTTGCAATTGCGAATCTGTCGTTCATAATTCTCGAATAAATTTTGAAATACACTTATACACGTCACTATTAATTTCGAAAACCGTCAAGTTAAATTACTAGAGTCGATACATGGTTTTCCTGTCCACGAAACACGCCATGAGAAATGAATCAATGAATAAGGTCCGAACAACACGAAACCTTCGCTCTAGTTAATAAATTGTACACGGTTGTCAAGGTGCCACACCACATTCCAATCAGTATCAGATCGAATTAATATTGGTAAAATATTATATTCACGAACATATCCTATGAGTTAAGAGTAATATTAAATGAACAGATTTTTACTGTCAGAATATTAAATGTGTCTTTTCTTCTCAAAGGTCCAAATATGTTATCCTTCCTTTTAAAATTTTCAACAATTCTTCGAAAGAAAAAAAAAAATCTTGCTTATGTATGTAATTGCATGTATTTATGGTTTATCATAGAATATCTTACATTCGGCGCATTTTGAACGGGAAATGACATGAATGATATGGCGGAATCTGAAACTATAACTCTTTTTTAGTAATATATAAAATAATGACTTGATAAAATTGTGTTCTGTTACACATTTTTAAAAGGAAAATTACTAATATTTATATGTTATATTGATCGAAAAGGGGTAAAACAAATTGAAGATCCCCTTCTGACCCACCAGAATCATATCCTCTGCAGTACCACTGTATGCAGTGGTTCATCAAAAACCGTCCGATCAATATGAGTGCTCGTGATTAATATTTGATCCGTTCGGTCCATAAATTTTAACCGTCGGGATTCGATCGTATTTGTCTCCGCCCCACCACCCACCCCCTCCCCCCCTAAATTTAAAAAAACCAAATATGATACTATTTAAAAAAAAATTAAATTGAAAAATAAGAACTTCGAGCGTGATCTCCATTAAATTCCAATTCGATACAATGTAACATTTCCTTAATTATTTGTTCTTATATTTTCTGGGCCGCCCCACCTCGATTCCTCTCGGAATGTCAAGAAACTGCTATTTACAAAATAAAAAAAAATGTCAAGAAAACTTAAAAAATTCCGGGGCTACTATCGAATTTCAGAAGCTACTTTCTTTTTTATACGCCGTGAAGCCATGGGCGCCTTTTGTATTTTTGTTGCCTCCATGAATTTTTCTGTGCTTATGCACGTTCATTTTTCCCATTGGATTCTGTTCTCCAGCGGTTCGGATTCGCCCTGGGACCCCTTGCTCCTGTTGTTATGAACGAGCCATGCTGCGTAGTAATTCACGTTTAGTTTAGCATGTCTAAATATCAAATTCCACGTGGACCGTTAGATTTGGGGAAAAAAGAAGCCCCGATGTTTCTCTAGTTCAATGAAATCACGAAATAACTCAGCCTTTTTTTTATCTTTCCCTGTCCAATCTATTATTTAGTTTTTACTTCCATAAATGCACACTTGTTGCTAAATTACATAAAGATGCACCTACTAGGCAGCTAAAAAATTCATCCACAGATGGCCAGCTGAAAAATTCCCAAACAGCAGACTTGTGAACAAATTCTACACTGCCAATTGGCCCAAAATACCACTTTTGTCCCCACATCGACTATTAACCTTCTAAGGCTATGTTTCAGTCTTTCAGAAGTGAACAACTGGTCTTGCCATGTAATGTAATTATGTAATGTACTTCCTGTACTTGAACAAGGTTTTAGGCTTCTCAATTTTGATTTGGGTTCTGGCCCATGGCCTTATTTTAACGGGCCGCACGAATTGATATCTGCTATAAATCGGAGATGTACTGGCTCTGCTCCAGAAACCGAGTAGGGAAGTGGAATGAAGGGTAAGGGAAACTGACCGATCCTGTCCAGACTTGTAGCCTGTTCCAGATTCTAATATTTTGGAGGAAACAGGAGGTGTGAATGGAGGCGAATGAGGAGGAACATGTGAAGAAAAGCGAAGAAGAATGTAAATTTGATTCACCCCAGATTAGGGTGTACCTCTCTTCTCTTTCCACCACTTTCCTTTCCTTTTCCTTTCAGATTCTGGAGCAAGCTAAAGTCTAAACCCTGGATTCTGCTATAGGTTATCAGCACTGCGTGCATGATTTTGAGGATTTTTGCATTTGTTGGATCTGTTGAAAGGGTCATAACCACCAATTAAGCTAAGAGGAAAAAAAGGCAATAAAATAGCTTTTTAGTGGTGTGCAACAGAGATAATCAAGCATAGTTTTAGTGAACAAAAAAGCGTGAAATGCTTGTAAAACGCTTCTCTCTCTCTCTCTCTCTCTCTTTTTTTTTTTTTTTTTTTTTTTTTTTTTACATAAATCAGATGTCCCGTGTCCCTGAGCATAGGAAGTAAAAGCCCAATTCCATGATATGATCTGCATCAAATATAATTGCTGATTTTGAAACTATTACCCAGATTTTTCCCCGTCCAGAATTTCTTCTTACATTTCTATCTCTACTCTTTTATAAAGCACATAACTAATATCCAAATCATACAATTGTTGAGATTCAGTTAGAGGCTGTAATTCACTTAAGAAGTCTGATCTGATAGTTAGCAGTATTATTGCAGCAAAATGGCTTTTCTGAGGCAACAAACGTGGCTGGAAACTAAATGGGTATAGATATCATATTTTCCCTGAAAAAAAACTTAACGAAACAGTAGAAGTGCCTGGCAATGAGTGCACCCTGGTCGCAGATAGCACTTACACACAGTTAATCAAACCTGTTATACCCACAAGACTCAAAAAGTAAAGGAAAAAAAAGAAAAAGAAATATACAAGTAATACCTAACTGCCATAAAGTAAGAAACCACTATTGTGTGAGACATCCTCGCCCTTATTGTGTTTGAAATACATGATTTACTAATGTTCCGTACACAAAATGATTACTGAACCTAATCTAAAAGCTTACGACCAAACTATGATTGGAACGACAACATAAAAAAAAAAAGAAAAAAAGAAAAAAAGAAAGATAATTTCAACACTCCCACACAAGCTCTTCTTCATCAGACTCAATAGCTTGATACTGCTTAACAGCAGTGTGGAGGTCACTGTATTTCTTTTGAAACTCAAAAAACTCCACTAAATTATGCAACACCATGTCCTGACAGTCACCAAAAAAAGGCCTGATGGCAAGCGCATTCTCCAATGGCCTTACAAATGACATGGGATTGTCGTCAACAAACACCGATAAATCCAGCCTTCTACCAGTTTTGGTTATATTCTTAATTAACCTTCCATTGGCAATCACAGTGCATGAATCCCTGTATAGCCTATGTGAAATGAATTCCTTGTTTGGATCAAGCCAGTCTAGAATTGGAGATGCATACTCTCTGGAACCGGCAGTGAAAATAACAATCTCGAAATCAGAATCAACTGCAGCGCGAAATAGCTCATCAACGCCTGGACGTTTGATCACATAATACCACTTGGTCCCTCCTTTGGTCTCTTTGTGCATTCTCAGATCATATCTATAAATAATAACATGCTGCCTTAATTTGGTTTGTATGCCATGAATTATGAGGTGAACTATGTATTAGTTTATTTGTACTATTTTTCCCAAATGAAAATTAAATTTTTGCTGTATGATCAAAAGAAAATTGAAAGGGAAGTTTTTCAATTTTTCTATACAAATCTTCAATAGCATTACCTCTTGGGTGGAGTTTGGGCTTTTGTGGTGATTAAGGTATTGTCAAGGTCGAGGAACAGTGTTTTCTTGTGAGTTGGAGGGAGGAGATTAACTTGTTTCTGTGCCAATGGAGAAAAGCAATTTTTGGCCACCTGTGAAGAAGGTTGTGAAGAGTCGGGAAATTTTGAAATAGGAAGCAATGAAGGATGAGTGGATGACCCCCGGATCGAGCGTATGACTAGCCATAATTTGTGAAGTAACCATCCAAGGTAGGAGATGGTACTAGTTACAATGACCATGATTCTGGTGACAATGGATTTGTGGATGTCTAGACTACAGCAGTCTGAGTCTGCGCCGTGAATCGATGCAAATTGGAGTGTTGCATTTTCCATTATTTCCCCCTTTTCTTTTGCTTCTGTTTTTGTTTGCTTAAATTAGGGTCCATACATGCTATTTTTATCGTCCGTAATACAGTGAGAAGCCACCAAATAAGGTTTCTTCTTTCCAAAATAAGTATTAACAATAATAGTAGTATTGAACCTATAAGATAAGGGCTTGACCCTTATTTTTCTTCAAAAAAAAAAATAGTAGTATTGAACACTGCTTAAAAATTATGTCAATTTACGGTGTCTAAAAATAGATGTAATTTCAGGAATATGGTATTTATTAATTTATTGGTATTGGATATTCTTAAAATATATATTTGTTTTTGATCTGTGACCGACTGATCATCTCTATATGCTGACAAAAGAAATGATTTCCCAAGTTCGCCTATATTTTTTGAGCCCTCACAAGTCACAAAAGACCTGGGTTATATTATCATCCTAATTACATTTCTCTTTATACAAGTTTTTTTCTTACGGAATATAAAGAATACGAAACTCATTTTTTTCTGACCAAAATGCCGTTTTTTTTTTCTTTTCTTATTTTGTTTGGTGATTTTCAACAGAACGGGTGTCATATCAATTTCGAAATAATCTCATGCATATTTATTATTTTTTTACTTTCTTTATGCAAAAGATTTGGGTGGAAAATGTACGGTTTTTTTTTTTTTTTAAAAAAAAAAAACTCTGAGCATGCACTGCTCATGTAACAGATACAATCTATCCAAAATAATAAAACATATACAATTTTTTTATATCCTTAATACTGCAGTATTAAGGAACAAACAAGTAGTGCCTCTTCTGCATCTTTTAATTTTTAAATGCTTCTAATATTTGTTTTCTCGCTTGTACTGCATATTTAGTTTTTACTTTTTACAACAAAATTTGTCTATGCATTATACAATTTCTGAATATACTTAACACTGCGAAGTAAGGTGCATAAATATAGTGCCTCTTCTGCATCTTGTTATTTTAAAATGACCTTTATCTTTATTTTATTTATTTTACTACATATTTAGTTTTTACAACAAAATTTGTCCATGCAGTGCCTTTAGATTCAGCTGTTCACTTACTTGAGTTTTAACGGTGAGCATATGATCTTTTTTTTAAATAGTCCTAAAACTTCACTGCTTCAGCAGTCTGGTTCATCCAATGTAACTGTTTTCATCTTCTTCTTCTTTATTTATAAAATTGCTAATGCAAAGTTGATTTGCTTTCATTATTGCAAACTTCTAATTCTTCTTATCTTTTTATAAATTCAACAAAATTAATTGTTACTTGAGCTTTCCATGGAGCACCTTCTATGTATTTTTTTTTTTTTTAAAAAAAGATAATCCAAAGCTAGCCGCTGCTTCCAATCACCAATAGAAATACACAAGTTCAATTGACTTGGATATATTGGCTGGATTAAATCAAAACCGCTAAATTATTTAAACTCATCCACTGTGACGCGATAGCCAAGGACTTCAGCTTGAAGTAGGCTTTGGATAAGGGAAAACACATGCCGCACTCGAAATATTCGAAGATGATCATACAGCTCACCATTATTGTATAAACATTCTCTAATAATTGAGGTGCTCAAGTCAAGGTGGTATTCATTGAACCAATTCCCTTACAAATGAGTACTACTTAACAAACAAGATCTTTAACGATGAAGGGAAAACTAAAATAAAATGAAAAAAGATCACTTTATTACGACAAGTTTTTGAGCATTATTTATACCCTGCTGGACATATATATAATCTGATGCTTCCTTGAAACAAATTCATTTCAAGATTTTAATGGTTCTCTACAGAGAAATCTACTCAAGAATATCACTCAATTAATGAGAATCCTGCTGGTCAGATGTATATATATAGTGACTCACTGCATCTCTGATGTCATCAAATTTCCAATGTATATCAAAAAACCGCACTAACTTGTGTAACTCAATATCGTGTGGATCACCATCGAAAGAGGTAACTTCAATCGCATTTTCGATCTGCCCAACACACCCTCTCGGCCCTCTCACACTATCATCTACAATGACTGAACGATCAAGTCTCCTCCCAGTAATGGAAAGATCCTTAACAAGGATTCCTTCACTGGTCTCACGGCAAGAGTCAATATATAACTGGTGTGATATGTATTTCGCAACAGGGTCAAGCCAATTAATGACTTTACATGCAAAGGGTTGGGTCGCAGCAGTGAAAATGACAACCTCAAAGCCTGAGCTGATTGCCTCGTGCAGTAACTCATCCATCCCTGGCCGTTGTGTCACATAAAGATTCGTGCCTCCTTCCAAAGCACCAGTCAATGTGAGCACTCTTAGTTCATTCCTGTTTTGATATGACGAGAAATAAATGACATGCAATTAAGTACAAAATAGTTTTGCTATTTATCTAAGTGAAAAATTGAATATATAGGATATATGACTCAAATAAAATTTACATAGATGTCATGTTATTGAGTGTCAATTTAAATTATCATATTATCTAAATGCCCTTCAAAATTACCTAGCAGGCACCGGGTCGCTTGTCCCGGAGATTAGCACACCATCAAGACCAAGGAAAAGTGTTTTCTTGTCAGTAGGAGGAAGAGATATGGACCGAGGTGTTGATGCCTTTGAAGAGGATTTTTGCTGAGTGATTAATCTTCGAGAGAGAGATGCAGAGAAAGTTCTTTTCTTTGGCCGATTACTGAACCAATTTGTGTAAGACCAGAGTTTGTAGATCAACAGACAGGTAAATGGAATGTACACTAAAAACACAAGTCTCACGGCTGTGGCAAGGATCCACTTGATGAATGGATCGGGACAGGGGACGTTCTTTCCTTGTATGCATTGAATAAGCCTCAAAGGCAATTCGACAACATGGATCTTTGATTCAGCAGGGGGTAAAGTTAGGAGTAAACAAAGGCAGATTGCACATGAGAAGAAGGTGAGGAACAAGATGTGAGAGATAACCACCGCAATTGTCAGCGACTTGCCAAACAGCCGGGCACCTTGAGCAATGCCTACCAGCTGTTGGGTGAGGGGTGTATTTTTCATTCTCTCTCTCTTTTTCCTGATTTAGGAGGAAGGAGGTTCTACTTCCATGACTGTACTCGTGAGAGAAGATTTACATATACTATATGTGAAACAATGCACAATCCTTAACAAGAAGAAATTATATTAACAAAGTACAATTTACCAAGTACAAAAGCAAGGTTTTTGCAAAAAATAGTATGAGGTTGTGTAAAAAATTGGATCTCGGTTATTTTGGTGCGGAAGTATGCGGCTGAAATTACATCTTGTTATTTAGTTTTGATTGCTTGTTCTGGAATATATTAGTGGGGAACGAAATGATTTGCAGGACCAACAAAAATTATGAATAAGGATTTAAAATGGGTTATTAAAAGCGCCCCCACCCCCACCCCCCTCCCGCCCCAAATTTGGATAAAATTCTTTGTATCGGAGTTCAATAAATTTTTTTCGGAAACTAGTGAGGGAACGCCCCATTTCTTTAAACGAAAAGACCTCAAACATACCGGAGTTCAATAAATTGCTTACTAAAAATCTTGTTAAATTATTTTGATTTGATCATCCAATCATTTCCATTGAAATGGAACGTTTCAAAAAGCGGTGTTACTAGTTGTGAGTTTTAAATTATAAAAAAGGGAGAATGATGATTTAGTGGACAACTGGACATGCAAGGATTGAGGCTAACATGATATATTTAGAGATCAACTTTGTTAAATTAGCTTGCCATGAAGGAGCTAACAGCCTAACACCAAATCTGTTGGGTCTTTTGCTGACTCTGCGCTGAACCTAATTTCAAGTCCAACACAGCCCATTAAGTCCGATTCAAGGCCTCCTGGTGTTAGTAAGTGGATTGAGCCAGAGAGAGGGCTCTCTGATTCTTCTCTCTTTTTTTTTGCGGGAGAGCATGCAAAGAAAAACGTCTCGGCAGTGGGGTGTGATACAATCTGGTGCAGTAATGGTTTTCTCCTCTCTCTCTATGCCTTTTGTGAATACCGTCAGTATTGCAAACAGCAACAGCCTGTGGTGTGTTATGACGGATGAGCCTCTACGGAAATTAGCGCGTGCTTGGTATTCTTTTGTGGTATAAAGAGACTAAGAGAGAACCATTTAATCGCCATGGTAATTAGTTGGGATGTTTTGGTAATTTAGTGAATCCTCTGCAAAATTGGCTCGTTTTACCCTCTCTTTTATAATATCTTGTTGAGTTGTATTTGACGCACACAATGTGTTCGATGAAAGTTCATTTACATTTTTTGTTTTGTCAGATTCGCAAAGAAAATACAAAATCATCATTAAAACGGGAAAAATTTGGAAAGTACCATGTTTTCTCAATAACAAGCCAAAGCTTCATCAACTTTCCTAATTGCAAAATTACATATTAAATAATAAAGCAAAAAAAAAACATAACATCATTATAAATTAAGAAAATAATATATAACAAAGGAAAAAATACAGTAATTGTCCTTCCAATTAAATGAAATGTAATATTTTGAACCTCCAGCTGTAAAATATCTTCAACCAAGGTCAAGAGATGTGCTCACATCATGTGGGTATGTAGCCAGTAGTTGGGAGAGACGAGGTGTAACGGCTCCGTGTATTATACTGGCAACCACAAGGTTCTAATGCTCGGCCTAAAGTGATGATGGTTGAATTGGCAGATACGATCACCATGAGTAGCCCAGTCAGTATCAACACAACCAATGTTGTCAGAAAGATACAATCACCTATTCGATTGGGATGATCCAGCCGCAACTCTCGATCTGAGAAGATACAACCAGCACCAGCCTTCTTGTCATTGTCATTGGCATTTATATTGTGTGCGTTGTTGCCTACATAAGTAGCTTTATCTGATTCCATGTTGTTATTGCCTGCTTGCTTGATATTGAAATAGGCTGTCAATCTCATATTAAGCTATCATATAAATATACAAGAACTAATAATAAGAAAGAACTTTGCTTTTCCGGTTATCATTATTCAATGGAGATAAACTTAATTTATTCTTGGTCAATTGGTCTATCATGTGATTGGAATTTTCTAGATATATTAATTGGTAGGAGGGATCCACTAGGATAAACTTAAAATGTTCAAAGGACGCACCTTAGTTAATATACTAATTAAGTGATATTTAGTATGAAATGGAGCCATAAGAATTAATATGCAATATGTAATATAAGAATTAGAAAACAAATGGAATAAAATAAGAAAGAAGTCCAAGAGAAATATGCAAATTACATTTGAAGCTTATTCAGTTGCCAACTCTAAAAGTTCATCCGACAAGCATTGATTTGTTGGATTTGTTGAGCAATTTCTCTGGTATTTGCGAGATAAAATAAAGATCACACCTTTCTTTGTTTAGAAAAGAAACTGGTCAATTAATTAACAAAACTCGGCGTGCGGGATCCAACAAAGGAGCTTCCGCAGATGCCGTGCATAAGGGAATTCTCTAGGAAACTGGTGCCGACTAAAGAGAGAAAATCAAAGGAAGTGGAAATTAAAGTGAAGCAACAATTCACTAGACCTCCCACCAATTTCTTTTTTTTTTTTTTTCTAGTTTCCTTGATGTTGTAAGGAAATTTCTAGCGGTTTCTCAGTCCAACTTGCTTTGCTTGGGCTTTCGTCAAATTGCCTAATCCAACTTGGCCCGGCCCAAATTTTGGAACTACTGTGAAAGTTTTCCAGGTGTGATACACACCATCCACAATTTTCCCATCCATCCCATCCACAGGCCAAAAATGGGCCTCAGCCTCATTTTTTCGCGCGCTGACGTCAGCGAAAATTTTTCGGAATTTTTTCGGAAATTTCTGGATGCTGACGTCATCAAATGTACTGGTTTATTTGTTCAGTTAGATGCCATAAGGGTTGAATTAAAAGTCATAAGTGTTCAGTTAGTTGCATCTGAAAATGAAATTTTCGTAAATTTGTGTTCAGTTTAATACGACAAAGGTTGAACTAAAAGCTTTATTTGTTCAGTTAGTTGCATCTGAAAATTAAATTTTTGTATTTTTGTGTTCAGTTTAATATGGCAAAGGTTGAACTAAAAGTTTTATTTGTTTAGTTAGTTTGCATCTGAAAATGGAATTTTTCGTATTTTTGTGTTCAGTTTAATACGACAAAAGTTGAACTAAAAGTTTTATTTGTTCAGTTAGTTGCAGCAGAAATTTGATTTCGTAGTTAACATTTACAATATACACAATGAACATATATAACAATATAGTTAACATTTACAATAAACAAAGTGACCACATTCAATATTCAATATACAAAGTGAACACATTCAATATTCAATATACAAAGGAAACACATATATCAATATAGTTAACATTTACAATAAACAAAGTGAACACATATGATGACTAACTAATTCTTTACAAAATATAATTCATCACTAACAACTCTGTAAATTCAGTCGAAATTTGCTTCTTGTGTCCCTTGAATCTGAAATTAAACAATAAAATGAGGTACCCGAAATCAGAAATTTGAAATTAAGCAACAAAATGCATATAGAACCAAAAGTTATATTCAAATTGCATTTGAAATTTCAAGTAACATATCATATTTGCACCAACATGCAGTGCAACATTTCACCTTTTTTTTTTTTCTTGTGACTTTCGGTATTTTCCTGATTGATATTTGTGCTCATATAGGGCAAATGTAAACCTCATATTTTGAACTTTTTGGTGTAAAACTTATTCATCAATAGCATTCTTTGAGGTATAGTAATAAATGAACCAAACTTTCACAAACTTCTCTCTAGTCTCGGTCCCTGCAAAGTACCAAATATATCCCAAGAAAAGGCAGCAAGTGTCACAGATACCCCTAGAAAGTACAAGAGCGAAGCATCTTTTACATCATCCCCTCCAAGTTAAGAATACCATCTAATACTGATGTTTCCCACATGATTTATGATGTATATAGATGTGCACAGTACCTACACTAATTTCAGGTTTTGTAGGGGCATACAATAATTATTTCCAATGACGAAAAGTACCTCGTGAAGTGAAGGAAGTAATCAACGGTTTTCTCAAGCTTCCATGGCCTCCATGGCGACCTTGAGAGGCCTAACACCTATTCCCTCAGCCTCTCCTGCTCGGGTTCGAGGACGTGCCGGATGGGACCCACCGTCCCAAAGGCGGAAGCCATGAGGGCGTCGGCAGGCTGAGGAGCAGGCATTTTCGCCTCGTCGTTGTCAGAGATGCTGAGGTGTCGTCGGTGGTTATGGAAAAGCGTCATTGCTTGGGGTTGAGAGCACGGAGAAGAAGGCTGTAGAATCGCTTCTGCGGCTAGGGTTCAGAGGGATGTTTAAGAGTATATATGGTGGGCCAATCTCTGGGCCAATCCCTGAGTCCAATAAAAGCCTGTGGATGGGATGGATGGGAAAAGAGGAGATGGTAGTAACCAATTCTGAAAGTTTTCTTGGATTGATCTAAGAAGAGCTAGGCTTTCAAACCGCATCACACGGTCGCGCATTAATTACTAGATAACCCCTACCATTGAGGAGGGATCTTTCATATTCAATTGAACTATTACTCAATCTTTGTAAGAATTGAAGTAAAAAATATATAAACATAACTATGTTTTCTAAGTATGAAAATAATCTAACTTACTCAATATTCGTGAGAATTGAAGTAAATTAATCACATATATAAACTTTACTCTGGAATGTCAAATATATAATTTATGAATTACCATAAAACTGAAAATTTAATCTAAAGATTAGCACTGGGTTATGGTGCAATGAAAAAACGCTATATTCCAGTAAGCAAACTGAAATAGCCATGGAAATAGTTAATGATCCAGTTGCACAAGATATAATTTCCTTGTCAGACAACTTTTGCGTTGGAAAAATTCTATTAATGGCTTAAATATGGTGTCGACATTACTGTAGAAAATTTATTGCATGGTGATTGGTGAACTTGCTGTGACCTTCCGATGGAAAAATTGTATTAATGGGTTAAATATGGTGTTGACATTACTGTAGAAAATTTATTGCATGATGAACTTGCTATGACCTTGCGATTTGTAAATCTTGTGCACTTAAATGGGTTAGATATAGTGTTGTCTATACATAAGTTTCCATTGCTAATTAGATTGTTTATCTTGCTTCTGAGATCGATAGTCTATTTTTGTACTCAATATTGTAGTTGAAGTAATGTTAAGTCCTTTCATGTATTTCTCAAATCACAATTGAATTAGTTTTAATTTATTATCATATAGGTTTTCTGTTGAATCTCAAACCAATTTTCTTTATCCATTTGAATGTTTTATATTGCATTATCATATAGGTTTAAAGTAAACAGTAATGAACTAAGCCAATGTTTAGTAGTAAACTTTGACGACCATGACACGATTCAGTTCACTATATCCCCTCACATAATCATTCTTCATAAGAAAATTATTCCCATATAAGGGAGAAATAAATTCACTAATGCAAAAAAAAAAAGCTATACTATAGTACAGGAAGGCTATAAAATAAAGCCATATATACTGTAATTATATATACTGTAATTACCGTTAGTAGCTCTATCAAATCCCATTTATTCTCTGCTGGCACTGGCACCACAGGATGTCGCATTGACAACATATGGCACTTATTCAATTATAATAAAGTGGCACTGAGCTAAGGTTCTTTCCTGAATTGGATAATTATCATCTCCAAGAGCTATTTACTATTTAGAATCGAATTTCACTATATAATTAAGTGACATTGGCATCGAATTTAACTAATTTCAATTTTCATTGAGATGTCATGCTTACAACCAAGCAGAGCTTTTTAGAAAAGGCAATCTTATGGCTGAGTTAAAGCTTAAGATAACAATCTTCACACTCACGATTATAGACCTATTGTTTATATAGAGCTCATTTTTCTTGAGAGTAGCTTATTACAATAGTTTTATTGGGTTTTTCCTAAAGCACCAATAACAAGGATGGTCTCTCTAAGGTACAAAGTTTATTTTTACTAATTATTGGTACAAATGTTTACTATTTTCTACTACTAGAAAGGATAATCTCCCTAAAATAGTCATCTAAGGTACAATTTCTTTACTATTTTGTTGGTCTGCTCAAGTTTTCCTGGTGTTTGCATGTCTGATTGGTTTTACCTGACCAGTACACTCTAGTACCTCTCTCCCCTCTTTTTGTTTCCCCAATTTTACATATTTGCCTTTTTGAGATCGTTAGAAGTCAAAACCTTAATATCAGTGCAAAAAAACATATTTCAATCACTGAATTAGAAATCTAATTGATTGTATATAGGAGAAAGAAGTACAAGAAATCATTTGTGGGAGAGAAAAGGAGAAGTGCTCGGTTGCTGGCACTTGAAGTAGTCAGCAGTGATATATCAACGAACCAAAAGCAATGGAAAGGAATCACTACTATTGGAACTCGTGAGGTTTTCATTTACTCTTTCCAGTTTTCACTGGACTTGATTATTTGAGAATTCTGTGTTTGAAATTTATTCTCTTTTGTTTTCCCTTTTGACTATCTCATTCTGAGTAATTTCTATTTGAGGGTAACACGTTACAGAAATAATTTATGATACGTATCGTGTATAGCTTATAATTTCTGTACGAAGTCATGAGAAATTTTTACTTTGTTTGGTGCAGGCTATGTATCATACACAAGAAATTGGTGAGACGAGCAATGGTAGGCCATATTTCATGCCAGCTATTCCTCTTTTCTTATATAGTTTGCTGTTTCCTACAAAGTGTAAATAGCTACCAGAAGCGCCTCAGATGTTTATATAGTCTAACATTATACTACAAAATAACATTTTTCAGGCAATTCTTCAAGCAATGGCACTACCAATAAAATAATTCAACACATCCTTGATGTTCTAGAATTGTAAGTTCCAAAACATTTTTTTACTTTACACTTTTCCCAGCTAGATTTTGCACTAATTGCCTCTATGGAAATTCGTTTCACAAAATGTGAGCTACCATTAGTTGGTTAGCATATTAAAATGTTTCTCATGTGATCTATGATACTGTAAATGGTATCATGGACAATGCATCAATAATGTATACAATCTGCTATTTTTAAAATCCTTCCAAAACAATCTAGTTGATTTCAAACATGCATCTCTTTCACAGAAAGTTTTATTTAATCGAACTCAACTAGATGTGATTTTCATCAATAATGTGTCCAGTGGTCCTAGTTCTTTTCAGATGCTCATGAACATAAAATTTGTTTTTTATCTGCTCGCAGGAAAGATACCCATGAATTATTCACCATGCCTGATAGCATGCAGGTAAGGTATCGTGGAGTTCTATTCTGTTCTGTAACACATCGTTTGGGCAATTTTCTTTACCCAAAACATTATTTGATTTATCATAAAAAAGTAATTATTTAGCTGCAACATAAATTTCACCTTGATACTTTTTCCCCCTCTTTTCCAGATTGATGATTACACCGAGAGAGTAAGAAACCCAAGCGACTTTGCAACACTAAGGCAAAAGCACATTGATGGAATGTATACTAGTTTGGAGCAATTTGAGGTTCATAACTGTCGTAGTAACTTCATGTTATTATCTGTCTGTTCTTTTGATATTTATAAAACTGATGTTGTATTTGCCTTTTGTCATCAAATGCAGAGTGATGTCTATACTGTGTTTAAGAAAGCAATTACTATCAACGACCACAATACCATTCCCTACAAACAGGTATCAAGTCAGTTCAGATAACTTTTCCATTGCACAAACTTGGAATGAGGCCTAAAAGCATCTCAGAAAAGCACATTGATATAAGGACGAAACACAGATAGAAAAGTTTTGACTATATCATTGTTATTAAATTTGCGTCAAACAAAATTCAGGCCATTTTCTTACAAGATCAAGCGAAACAAGTTTTCCAATCAATTAAGAACTACAACCCAAAATCAAAGTCGGCCCAGTCTGCTTGGCCGCAGAAGTGCGTCAGGGGTAGGAAGAAGCTGAGGCAAAATGAAGAAACTGCCCCACCATCCTTTAATCAAGCTCTATCTAGTGGAAAAATCAATAATCATATCTGTTCCAAAAGAGAAGTGAGAAATCTAGAAGGCACTGTCACAAGAAATGAGCATAATGTGTTCTTGAATGGCACCAATAAATACATCAGAAATGTTCAGTTGGAATCTAATCAAAATTTTTGTACTAGAGAAGGTATGAAAACATCCAATCTGTAGTATGACATCTCTATATTATTTCTTTTTTTGGGCATTAATGATAAAGCATGACAATACCAAATCTACCCCTCAGAAAAATTAGATAACGACCACTACCAAGTACCAACCATCCACCGTCTGCAGTACTGGTGAGGTATTTTACTTCAATTCATCCTTCTTTAAGCTTAAACCCACAATGAGAAAAAATTAAAATAAAAGAAAGAAGGATAAACGTAAAAAGGGGCCTTACTATTTCTTAACCAAAGCCAGCTTACCAGTTAGCCCCAATGCAATTTCGATCCCTGCATGTTTCTTGACTCGTTGTATTAGTTTAGGACATAACGTAATTATGTCAATAAATAAATAACTATGATCATGTCAATTCTTTTTTTCAGAACCTTATATGATGGAGCGGAGATTAACCTACCTGGCTGACAATGATACAGACTTTGGCATAGTTTCTTCTACATTTGGAAGCCAAAATCCTTATCTTACTATTGTAAGTACCATCCCTAATTTGGCAACTCTCAAGTTGAAGTGCTTCCTGGTGCTATTCCGGGCACTAGTTCTTATACAAATGCCTGGCATGGTACCGTCTGGCATAGTACTGATTTAATACAGATTGAACTCGACCATTTTTGACTGAAGTACTTGAAATCATAGAAATTAGTTCTTAGGAAGCAGTACATCTAAAAATTCACCAATGTTTATCAATTTTCAGAATGCACTTGCTCCTGGATATCAAGAGAGCTTGTGTAATTTCACAAAAAATGCTGGTATGTTTGCCCAAGTGGCTGCTGAGGAGAGATGTCAGGTATACAAAAAAAAGGCCAAAGATCCCTACTTTACAAGAAGAGCCTCCGTTTTCCCACAAATCAGTAACAGCTCCTCTGCTACTACCTTTGACTCAACAAGACCTCCACAGTTCTTCCATCAGAACATGACATTGTACGACAGTACAAATTGCAAATTGGAGACTAATGATCTGTTAAAATGGTTCCGTTCGATTGGTACACCCGAGTTCATTCAAAAGGGAAATGCTGTTGGCATGACCTTGAAAGAAAAAATACAATTAGAAAACAAGGATAAGAAGCCTATCAGTCAGCAACAAATCACAGATTTGCAACAGAAAGGATCAGACGATTTAACCCAGAAAGGAATCAGTTCAACACTGAAGCAAGCAACAGGGCTGAAAGACAAAAGGAAGGATATAAAATTTCCTACTGCATTAAGTTCTTTTAATGGGGTTGGATCAAGTCAATTAGGATTTAGTCAATATGCTAGTTCTTCTAAATCATTTAAACCAGATGAGTAATACTCTCTTAAAATACTTGCATAAATCTAAGCTTTCAGCTCGTGAATTTGTTGTTTGTTCCCTTAATATGTCATATTGGAGAAATATTTGGCCAGTGAAGTAGAATGCAGGTTTCATATTTTAGAGCTCAAGGTCTTTTATCACATTTCTTAGTAATATACATCAAAAAAAACTTATCTACTTAAATGAAGTACTGGTATTACAAACACACAACGCATCTAATTCTTTTTTAAAGCCAACAACAGTATAATAGAAATCAAAACTAGGCATCTTGAGCTTTTACCCAAAAAACTCCAGTTCCCCTTGTCCATTGTTTCATGTCAGGTTCTCATGGAACTAGGACAAAAACTTAACACTGGTTTTAGCATATAAATATTTTTAATTACTAATTAGCTTTTCCCATTCAGATTTTGTTGTTTTGTTGTTCGTGTGCAATATGACCTTATTGTTGGGGTTTGTATTATAAAAATTGTATACTAACTGAGAATGTGGAGAAGATTAGTGCGCAGCTAGGAGATTACAAGGTGGTTGTTCATTGTTATAACTCTGAGGATAAAAATCGGTATAAATCTGAGCAATTCCTATCCCAATTACAACCCAAAAAAGTCAATCCCAGATTTTCGAAGATTATTTTCACTTAAGCCCCTCCGACAAGGAGAAATCATAACCTTTAATTTCAGTCTTTAAATTACCAAAAAGGTTTTCAAACAAGCCCTTGAAACAATATTAATTTGTAACAGAAAGAAAACAGGGTTGCGACTGGTATCGAACTGGTCTAGTCACCCGCCTTCCAAACCAAGTCTACGTTACCGTCAATCATTAATTTTAAACATAGGGCATGAAATAATCCAATTTTTGGACTGGTACCAGTCGATACTTAGGCTTGGCTTCAACACCAAGAATTATTTAATTGAGTCCGATTAACAAAACACATCTCCAGACAAAAGAAAAGGGCTCGAATCTCAGCAAACCGCCACAATCTGTCTCGTCTCACCTCTGTCCTGAACTATATACAAAGACAGGGACTGGAGTCAGAGAGCTAATGTAGCAATGTAGAGCCCTCGACGGAGGAGCTCGGATGGAAGACTAACTGAAAGAGAAGAGGGAACATTCGTCAACATTGTCACAAGGACGCCACAGCTTTAACGTCCCAGCTAATACTATTGCCTACTTGTCAGTTGCAGCATTTGATGATCTTGAAAGGACAGGTACATGATCTTCATTACATGTGCTTTAATTAAGTTTGCTTTATATCGGTTTCTTAGAAAGTGCATTTAAGCATTTTGTAAAAATAATGTTGAACAAGTATTTCGGAAATAGGCTCTAGTTTAATCCTGAATCGTTCAGCCTATATTTTGATGATAGGGCCTAAAATATGCGCAACTAAAATCTGAAATATATAATAGTGGGGATTTAGGTATAATCATCCGCCAAAAACTCGTAAAAAATTGACAAGTCTTTCCTTGGATGTATAAATTATTTGTTGTCTTGTGCAATATATGTCCTACTTGCATTGGCGTGTAAGTTTCAACTGCTCTTGTATTATTGTCTCTCGGTCGTCTGATTATTGCTGTGAAATGGAATCATGGAGGCAAATATGTTTGTTTCAATAATTGTAATGCAAAATCCCCAACAAGTTAATAATGATTGAGGAAGCGATGGTTGCCACAGAAAATCTAAATTAGCACTGACAAGTTCCTGTACCTGGATTCCATTAATGTTGATGTACTTAAGTTGGTAATGAAGCACAGTGAATCATTGACCTCTTTATGCAAAGGAATTAAATTGTAACAGACACATTTGACTCAAATTACGTAAGCTACGAGATTACTATCTATTATTAATGATGATTTTTTTTTTGTCAAAAAGTAATACTAGGAAGCAGTTTTAGTTGAGACTAAATTGTAATTTGAAATTGATAGTTTTACAAACTTGTACTTTAAAGGAAGGGAAGGGAAGTTAAAAAGAAAAGATATTTCGGAATTCGGAATCAAATATTTAGTGCTTTGCATCGATCTAATTAAATAGTTCAATCGTACATGCGCAAGCAGTACTCCAACCTCAAGAAAATAAATAAATAAATTATATTTATTTGGATCATCCAATAACAGTCAATATCTACATGAAGCAATCAAAAATACATACCTCTAAATTGGAGAGTATTCCAGAGCGGTTGTATGACTATTGTACAAGTATAACTTGGTAAATTCCTGTGGATAAATTTCTGCACAAGTCAACATAACTTTATCATTTTGACGCAAGTTATTCAAATGGGCCTCAAGTCAGTAAAATTTTGATTTGCTCCCATTAAGACGCGTATTGTCGAGAACCAAACATTGATCTAGTGGTTAAAGACAATTCACGTAGCTAGAGTAGAGGTAACATGTTCGAAATCGCGATCAAGATTCCTTTATGGCTTTATGAATATTTAATTTGAAAATACGTTGAGAAACTTAATGACCTTATGTTGTTATTAAAAGAGAGAGACAGAGAGAGAAGTTTACACATTTTTTATCAGAAATACTAAAAATAAGTTGTCATGCAAACAATTTTCTAGTGATTATATTTTCCGCCTTTTTAAATAGACAACAGTTTTGTAGATGTAGATCTACTCTTAGCTGTCGTTTGGATAGCTTGGGAATAGGCCTATTCCCCGAATAGCTTATTCCTGATAGAAAATTTCCATCCAAACGCAATTACCAATTCCAGGAATAGCCAATTTCAGGAATAGCACTATTTTCAATAACACTCTTCCCAACAACACTTTTCTCTCTACTTTTCATCCCAATAACACTCTTCTAAACGCTATTTCTAATTCACCATCCAAACAACATTCCTATTCCCGGAATAACACTCTTCCCACGCTTCCCGAAATCTCACTTTTTTCTTAAATTTAGTCACGAAATTGTTATTCCTAACCTATTCCCCACCCATCCAAACGACCCCTTGGTGTCGTTTGGGATGCATGAGAATTGGCCAATTCCCGGAATTGGCAATTCCATTCTCCAATTTTTCATCCAAACGGTTTTGGAATAGTCAATTCCATTCCTAACACAATTTTCAATAACACTCTTCCAAATAACACTTTTCTCTCTAATTTTCACACTTTTCAACGCTATTCCTAAACTCACCATCCAAACAACATTTCCAATTCCCTGAATAGCCAATTCCCACAATTCCTGTGAATAGTGTTTTCCCCTAAATTTATGTTATTCCTACCCTATTCCTAACTCATCCAAACGACCCTTATGACAACTCGTAGCTAACAAGGACGTACGATGGCATTTGCATTTCGTTTATTTCTGATGAAAAAGTTGGACAACCATCAAGCCCATATCAGGCGTATAACATATATAAGGCGTACCAGTACAAAAAAGCTAAGCATGTTGACATGTATCACGTGCACAGTGCTTCTCATGGTATCATGCACAGATCCTTTGTTATAAATATTTTACATTTTTACTGAAATCTAATATAAAATTTCAAAAGCGAAAGAAACTAAGTATAAAAATAGAAAAATTTAAAATTTTATCTATATATTTTTTCCACAATTTCAAACTTATTGCTGTGCCATTTCCTTCATATTTTGTTTAATGATTTAATGCAAAAGAAGACATTTAAAAACCTAAAATACTCAAAATTGCATGCACGTGTGTAAATAATCAAACATTTGCTGTGCCATTATATGTGTACAACAATATACTTTTAAAATCGACATATTTAAGCACCATATGCGCGAAACTGTCATAACACCAAACACGGCATATTCGCAATACTGTTGGATAAAACAAAATAGTATGAATTTAAATACTGATAGCATTCCATGTACCCAAAAAAAAAAAAAAAAAAAAAAAAAAAAAGAAGTTTAAACTTCACATATCATTAGTGCGTAACAATCCAATTATTAAATTTGAATGAAAAATATTTCATTTTAAATCTCTTTATGACCAATTACACTATTATATATATGGCAATATGGGGAAGACATATCGTGTCTTCCCGTGTTGACCAACCCATTAATTAATTCAATTTGTACGTTCTTCTATCATTAATTCTGTTAATAAACGTGTTAAGGAAATTAAGAACATGAAAATATGAAAAATAATAATAATAAAGATGCTACGCTCTCTATTTATAAGCATGTACGGGTGATATCCAATGTAGGTTGGGTATAATAATATAAAAATTCCAATCAAATGAAATCAAATTCATTTGTTTTGATAAAATATTTGTAATGAAATAAAATCCCACGTACAAACATAAAATGATTCTACTCAGAGCCATGTGTGTGTGGCTGTTGATTGCCTGCCGACTGAGATTAAAAAATAATAATAATAATAATAATAATAATAATAATAATAATAATAATAATAATAATAATAATAATAATAATAATAATAGAGTCAAACACATTTGACATTTGACGTGATCGAATCTCAATTTTTAAAATTACTTCTATCAATTTGAACCACTCAATTTGTTTTTCATGACGAAATCTCTTTGGAAATTACATTTTATATTTTTTTCGAATTTTTTACTATATTTTAATTTTAGAAAATTCTAAATCTAATTAGTTTCAGACCATCCAATTTTAAAAACTCTGAAAAAATAGCTAAAAATTTGGAAAATATAAAATTCGGTTTAAGATAATTTTATTATGGTGATCACATTTAGTAGTTCGGATCGGTCGTTTGAAATTACAATAGTTGAATCTTAAATTGTGTTTTTACATCAAACATGTTTGATTCTAAGTATTATTAAAAAAACTAGATGGCATATCGAGCTTTGCTCAATATAGATATCTATAATAAGAATATTTTTATTATATTTCTATAGTTTAATTATGTACATTCTTGGGTATATTCTTAAGATATATTTATTTTTAGAAATATAGTTTAGTTATTGTGTGTATTTTGATTTGATTAAATTTAAAAAGTTTGATCGATTTAAAGAAAAGAAAGCATGTGTGTAAATATAGTTATAGTTATATGAAATCATATGATTTATATTATGTTGATATTATTCATAAATGTAATATGCTTATAAATTACTTAAATATTGTTTGCCTCCAAATTTTCCCATGTGACAAACTGTTGGATGTCGACGGAGAGACCTGCAAAAATGGAAGGTGACATATAGTGATACAAAATTCACAATTATGACCCATATTTCAGATAGCAAAAAACTCAATACACAGACAACCAAAACCCACTAAGCAACTAATTAATTAATTGAATTATGTGAAACATGTCAATGTCCACATAATTAATTAATTGATTAACCAGTTATAAAAGCCCTAAAACTAAGAGTTGTGTGATGGTCAAATACCGTGCATCTTTCTATGGGTTTACACCAAATTTCACACCAAATCCCATGTTATGATGATTATGTTGGAGTTATGTCCTAGAAGTCAATATTTAATGACTTATTTTCTTAGTTTATGTTAATGATGATATTTGATCATTTGTTCCTAGAGTTTATTATTGACAGATCATTCAGGTTGAGGATCTGAATTGTAGATCTCTGTGGATCATTCATTAGAATGAAAATAATAAACCTAAATCGTCCATAATCTTGATAATTAACAAGGAACATTAATTATCATAAAAGATTAGTATGCAAGTGATGCAAAGCTAGTAATACCCAAAAGTGACCTAAAAATAACCGCAAGCGTACGGTAGTTCGTTGGTACAGTTGGGGTCGAATCCACAGGGACGGACTATCAAGTACCGGACTCACAAGTTCACAAAGTCTAAATCTAGCAATTCAAGAGGGAATCAAACAAACTTGGCTTAACGATTACTAAAAACTGAGACAAATAACAAATAACAGGGAAATAAATTGTTTTTGGGAGTAGTCTGGTTGCAAATTTGGTATAAAAATGTCCTAGGGGTTCGGTTCCACCTTGGTTAGGCTTCGGGCTGTCAACGGGCGTCGCTCTCGCGCCGCACCATTGACTCGTGCGTGCCCGGAGATCCTGTGCGACCGCACAGGGATCCCGTGCGACCGCACGGCCCTAGGTTAATGCTAAAATGACACGAAAACTCGGTTTCATCTAACCCTAGAACATAACTAAATTTAGCCTAACATAATGCTAAAACAAACAACTAAATCAAGAGAAACAAAAGATACAATCTCCATGAAAAACCAAAAGGAAAGAGGAAGGCGAAAGCCCCTTCTCGAGCCTCTTCTAGCTTCTGGATCCACGAGGAGACGGCTTGGGGTGAAAAGGTGAGGAAATGGGAGTCAAAATGGTGGTATCCAAGGCGGCGGAGAGGCGGTGCGGTCGCACAGAGAGGTGGTGCGGTCGCACGGGTGACTGGATCTGGATCTGGGTTGGTTTCGGATTGCGGCGCCGCCTTAGAATGGGATGGAATAATGGATGCCCTAATTTCGGCACTTGGGGTGCCTTAAATAGGGGTCGGGGTAGGGTTTGGAGCTCTGTGCGGTCGCACCGAAGGCCCGTGCGGTCGCACCCAAGTCATCGGCCCAAGATTGAGTCACATGCGCACCATCCAAGCCCAATATGGGCCTGTGCGGTCGCACGGCATTCCTGTGCGGTCGCACAGGGTCATTTAAGGCCTGATTGGTGCGTTGGTTCGCGCCGCATTGAGTCGTTTTCGCTGCAAATTCGCTCCAAGTCCCTACAAATCAAAATAAAACCCAAGCAGTACCAAATTTCTACAAAAATAAACAGAAAACAAGTAAAACTAAATAGAATCAAGGGTTTTGAGTTAAAGTTTGGGTAAAAGTCCGGCCTAAAACCATATATAAATATGAGATATCAAATCCCCCCAAGCTAAAACCTTGCTTGTCCTCAAGCAACAATTCTAAATCGAGAGGTTAGACAATACCTAAACCTTAACTTAATCTCCTTGAAGGCCTACAAGTTGCAAGGTTGATTTAACCAATTTGGCTCAAGTTTCATACATGAGTTACAAGGAGAGTGGTTGTGAAATTTAGCTCAAGAATTTATACTCAAAATTTTCTAACAATTGGTTTATGCCACACTTGGTCCTCAAAGGCCGAATTTTCAATCTCAATGACCCTAGCTCCTCTATGATAAACAACATGCAAGACCAAGGTTGTTTGCCCGTTCTTTTCCATACACTACACAATTTTGTAAGAAATATCTCTAGCGTGTCAAAGCGTGGGGAGTCTTTAAGAAATAGAAGAGAAAAGAAATAAAAGAGAGAGAAAAGATAGAAGAATACATTGCCTTGAGATTTTTCTTTTTGTTTTTCGTTTTGTTTTTTTTTGTTTTGTTTTTGTTTTTGTTTTTGTTTTGTTTTGTTTTTTTTTTTTTTTTTTTTTTTTTTTTTTTTTTTTTGAATTTACAAGATACAATTTGCCATTGTGGCAGCCAAGAATTTACATAAAAGAAAAGAAAAAGAAGAAGATAGCAAGAAGACTCAAAATACACGCTAAAGATACCCTTTTGAACAAATCCATGTAGAGCACAAATCCGTTCACTCGGCAAAATTTTATGGTCTCGTCTAATAGCATTTACCACTATAAAAGCAACCAATTTTTGGGTTTTATCCATTTGAATTCAAACCTCTTTTGGACCGTTTGTTTCAAAAACCAATTAGGAGAACACCTCAAGTTTAAATTCTTGCAATAAATCTCACAACCAAATTCAGTTTAAATCATGTATCAAAACTCAGACCAAATCAACAAATTACCTTTCAACTTATTTACATGCAAATTATATGAAGTTAAATGCAACTAAAATGATGCAACCACGTGCCAGGAGGGCTGTGCGGTCGCACAGGCAAGCTGTGCGGTCGCACAGGGGTGTTTGGGTACAAAGTCAAGTGGCAGTGGGCTGTCAGAGGTGCTGTGCGACCGCACAGGGACTTGGTGCGACCGTACAGGCCCTCTGACAAGTGAAAATATGCCATGATGCAGTCCTAGATACAAGTTTCCACGAAATTTCTTCAAATCTCCCCCCCAAGCTAAGTATTGCAGTGTCCCCAATGCAAATACATCACAGAAAAGGAAAAAGAGAAGGAATTTGGAAACATACCGGATCGGCCGGCAGCGGATAAACCGCCACCGGCCATCTATTGACGACGGCGGCGGTGAGGGCGCACGAGCTCGTCCACCACGTACTCAACATTATCAAACCTCGTGTTGGTATCTTGGCGATGTGCTCGAATTTCTTCTTGATTCTCCAAGGTCAAGTCGGTGAGGTGGCCCAAAGATTGAGTGACGTCCGTGTACCATTGTTGCGGCGGGTAGTATGGCATGGCGGCATTGCTAGGGCCCGCTTGGTAAGGATCGGCTGCGGGTTGAAAGGGGGCAGCGTGCGGTTGTGGGGGCGCGGCAATGGCCGGTGCATAGTCGAGGGGAACGGTCCATGTGTTGACATCTTCCTTGATCAAAGGTGCCAAGTAGGGGAATTCGAACTCTAAACGACCCTCCATGCGCCATATGACTCTATTGGGGCGCTTGAGCTTGATGAAGTTGGCGCGCTTGAGGTAGTCAAGGTCGATTTTTCGTGTGCCCGCGCAAATCTCGTCCATGGAGCTATCAAACTCATACCCCAAGGACTCGCAAAGATGGGTGACATATGATCCAATTGTGACCTCGCCACCCGATTTGGCTTGGTCACGCACATCTTCCCAATGGATCGCCATGAGAAGAGCAAGGTCGGGTTTCATTGGGTGGCGTTGGAGCATCATGTCCATGAGCTGCAACTCGAGATCGGTGGCGTGAGTCGCGGTCTCGCCCTTGGCAAAGATTGTGCTTGCAAGGAGGCGGTGCAAGATGCGGAGTTGTGGGACTTGAATGAAACGCACCTTGTTGCCGTAGGGCCCGTCAAGACCTGTAATTGCATGCCAAAAATCTTGTTTTGTCCACCCTTCACGATGGAAGGGGAACTCAATATGGGGTGAGGTATGAAAACCAAAAATTGGCCGCAACTCTTCAACAAGCATTTTGTGCAACGTGGTTCCCATACGGAAAGTAATGCAAGGCTTAAGGGTTATAGCACAAATTCTCAACTTATAAGAGGACAAGAATTGCATGGTGCGAATTTTGAAAGAGGGCCGGTCAATATCCCAAAATTTTTTGTGAAAACCAACTTTTCGTGTAAGATCATAGATGTCTTGGTCAATTTCAAGATGTTCTAAGGTAGGCCAATCAACAAGTCTAGTGTGGTTAATTTCCCGTTTGGACAACCGAACCATACGCAAGTACATGAGGCGGGTTGGGATTTCAATACCATAAAACTCTTCCAATTCACGAGACCGTGGGTCATATTGGTTGTTTGGGTCCTCGGGGTCGGAATCGGGGTCGATGGGAAAGCGATATTGTGGTCGTTGGGTTGGGGGTGGGATATGGTGGCGGTCATCATGGGAGGTGGACCTACGCCTATGGGAAGTTTCGGGGTGGTGAGAAGTGGAATGGTGTGGTGGGTCTAGGTGTCGGGCCCTGTGGGAAGTGGAACGGCGTAATGGTTCGGGGTTCTGGTTCTGGTTACGGTCTCTACGGGACGATTCAGATTTCTTTTTCTGGGTTTGGCCGGAAATACTATGTGTTATGCGGCGGAAAATGTTGTCCATGGTTGTCTGGAAGGTTGGTGCGACCGCACAGAGGAGTGGTGCGACCGCACAGGGGTGAATTTGGTGGATTTTGGCTACGGTCCGGTCGGATAGGCAGGTAATATAGCCAAATGGTCAAGACAGATCACAAATCAAACCCCTAACCTATTCCAAAGATGTAAATAAGAGAGATAGAGCGTTACAACCTTGTTTTGTTGAGAAGCGGTGCTATGCGGCGCTGAGTCGGTGCAGATTCATTGGTGCGGCGGGTGACGAGCGGCGGCGGTGGAGCGGTGCGGCGACGGTCGGCTGAACTTGCGGCGGCCTTCGGCAGGGGCTACGATTGTCCGATCAACTCCGAATTTGGACAGAAGGTGCAAGGAGAGATGCTTGACAATTGTGCCGAAACAGTTTTGGATTTGGCCGGCAAAATTTGTAAAATGCGGCGGCGGGACAGCAGCTGGTCGGGTGTGGATGGGGTGGGGAAAATGGCTAAGTAGTGAAAGAGATGGTGAGGGGAAGTTGTGAGGTGGGGTGAGTGAAATGAGGCAGGGGAGGGGTGTATTTATAGGGGAAATGGGCTGGGTGGGGGGGAAATTCGAATTTGAATTCAAATGGTAGTGGGGGACAAGGTGGGGGACAAGGTGGGACCAGGGGGAGCTGCTGTCGGGTGGTGCGGTCGGATCCCATGTGGTGCGGTCGCACCTGGCGCGTGGGAGACAAGGGGGGCCAGCGCATGGGAGGGGCAGCCGAGGCGGAATCGTGGGAGGGACAACGCGTGCGGTCGCACAGAGCCCACGTACGGGCGCACTGGAGGCGTGGGAGACAGGCGGGGCCAGCCGCGTGGGTGCTGCAACCGAGGGGGGAGCGTGGCCGACCAGGTGTGGTGCGGTCGCACGGACCCACGGTACGGTCGCACAGGGGAGGCGTGGAGCGTGGGGCGACAGCGACTATGGGGTGGGCCTGGAGCGTGCGGTCGCACTGGTCATGGGTCCGGTCGCACAGTGCCTGCATCGTGGCCGACAGGCATGAAGGCGTGGGGCCAGGCGTGGAAACCAGCTCTAGTGCGGTTGCACTGTTCTCGGATGCGCCCGCACAGTGCCCTGGGCCCAGTAAACATTGAATTTCAGCCAAGTTTTGCTCTCCCCAAGCTTGTTTCAACAATGTGTTGGTTGATTTTGCCGTGGCAGAGCAGCGTGCGCTGACCATGGTTCGTGGTGCGGTCGGGCGGCTTGCATGAGGTCGTGCCGAGTCGAGTGTCCCTTTTTACTTGACTCTTGGTGCTCTTGCGCAAGTCGTCCAAGGGACATCCGCAACCATTAAATCTGAAATGCCACAACAAACCATAACCAAATAGGCATTAAAATTTCTCAACATACATTTTTAATGTCATTTTCAATTTTTCGACTTTTTATGTGATTTTCAATTTTCTAAAAACAGAAAATAAATCCTAAAAATTCTAAAATTTTTTTGTTTCTTTTCCATTTTTTCAGATTTTTATGTGCTTTTTGAAATTTTCGAAAAATAAGAAAATAAAAGGAGAAGGGTAAGAGATCCTTGGGTTGCCTCCCAAGAAGCGCTTGTTTAAGGTCCTTAGCTAGACCGTATGGCGCTAGTTTTCGGGTGGAGATGGGTCGACAAGGGTGTACGCCATGATGTGTCCCTCGTCATAGTTGGCGATGTAGTGCTTGAGCCGCTGCCCATTCACCTTGAATGGCTCCTCATCCTTGCTGCAAATGTCGACGGCTCCAAACGGGTACACCTTAACTACACGGAACGGCCCCGACCATCTTGAGCGCAACTTGCCCGGGAAAAGCCGAAACCGTGAGTTGAACAAAAGAACCAAGTCTCCCTCCTTGAACTCTCTCCTAGTGATGTTCTTATCATGCAACCTCTTGGTTTTCTCCTTGTAAAGCCTTGCGTTTTCATAGGAGTCAAGCCTCAACTCCTCCAACTCATGCAAGTCCAAGATGCGTTTTTCACCCGCCTCTTTCATGTCCATGTTGAGGACTCTTGTTGCCCAATAAGCCTTGTGTTCTATCTCCACGGGCAGATGGCAAGGCTTTCCATACACAAGCTTAAACGGGCTCATGCCAATCGGCGTCTTGTATGCGGTGCGGTACGCCCAAAGTGCATCATCCAATTTTTGAGACCAATCCTTTCTTGAGCGAGCCACGGTCTTTTCTAGAATTGATTTGATCTCTCTATTAGAGACCTCAACTTGCCCACTTGTTTGTGGGTGATAGGCGGTGGCGACCTTGTGGGTCACGCCATGCTTCTTCAAGAGCCCATCAAATTGGCGGTTAATAAAGTGTTTTCCCCCATCACTAATCACAGCCCTTGGCACTCCAAATCTGGGGAATATCACCTTAGAAAACAATCCAATCACCGCTTTGGCATCGGCCGCCTTGCATGCGACCGCCTCAACCCACTTTGAGACATAATCCACAGCCACTAATATGTATTCAAACCCATTGGAATTAGGGAATGGCCCCATGAAATCAACTCCCCACACATCAAAGATCTCAACCTCCAAAATTGGGTTTAATGGCATTTCATTTCTCTTTGATATGTTGCCGGTCCTTTGACATTGATCACAAGACAACACAAATGATCTTGCATCCTTGAAAAGAGAAGGCCAAAAGAGACCGGATTGAAGTACCTTAGCCACTGTTTTCGAGAAGGATGCATGGCCGCCATATGCGGAGGAATGGCAATGGGAGAGTATAGACCGCACCTCTTCATAGGGCACACATCGGCGGTATATGTTATCAATCCCCAACTTGAACAAGAAAGGTTCGTCCCAATAATAGTGCTTGGCATCAGTTCTGAGCTTCTTCCTCTGCTGGGGTGTCATGTCAGATGGTAAGTACCCGATGGCCAGAAAATTTGCCAAGTCGGCATACCAAGGCAGCGCATGAGTGGGAGCCTGAGACCTCGGTACGGTCGCATGGGACCATGGTGCGGTCGCATAGGCAAGTTTGGAGCTCTCTGGAATCGCATTTTGCATGGCCTGAGGGCCCTGTGCGGTCGCACAGAAGGTTGGTGCGGTCGCACAAGTGCCTGTGGTGTTCTCTGGTGCTCTCTGGAGTGTTGCTGAGGCTATCTCTGGGGGCTATGCGACCGCACAGGGGTTGTGTGCGACCGCACAGAGTACCTTGACTAGTATTGACATGAGCTGCTCGTCGGGAAATGAGTCATCAATCGGCCGGTCTGACTGGTCTTGCTGCCGCAGCCTTGACAGGTGATCGGCCACTGAGTTTTCTGTGCCTTTCTTGTCTCTAATTTCCAAATCAAACTCTTGCAAAAGAAGGACCCATCTAAGCAATCTTGGCTTGGCATCTTTCTTACTCATGAGATAACGGACCGCGGCATGGTCGGTGTAAACTATCACTTTGGACCCGACAAGGTAAGATCTGAACTTGTCGAGTGCAAACACCACGGCAAGGAGCTCTTTCTCGGTGGTGGTGTAGTTGACTTGTGCCGGGTCGAGGACTTTGCTTGCATAATAGATAGCGACCGGTTTCTTGTCCTTTTTCTGCCCAAGAACGGCCCCGACCGCATAATCACTTGCGTCGCACATGAGCTCAAAAGGTTGGGTCCAATCGGGCGGTTGCAAGATCGGTGCCGACACTAGAGCCTCTTTGAGCCTTTGGAAGGATTGAATGCACTCTTCATTGATGTGGAACTCGCTGTCCTTGATCAAGAGGTTGGTAAGTGGCTTCGCAATTTTTGAGAAATCCTTGATGAAGCGGCGGTAGAACCCGGCATGCCCCAAGAAACTTCGCACATCCTTCACGCTTGAGGGCAGCCCGAGTTTCTCTATTACTTCCACCTTGGCCTTGTCAACTTCAATCCCATTGGCGGTGATCACATGACCAAGCACCACGCCCCGTTGCACCATGAAGTGGCACTTTTCCCAATTCAACACCAAATTGACTTCTTCGCAGCGCTTCAAAACTCGAGAAAGATTAGTTAGACAAGCATCAAAGGAAGTACCATAAACTGAAAAGTCATCCATAAAAACTTCCATCTCTTTCTCAAGAAAATCGGAAAAAATGGCCATCATGGCCCTTTGAAACGTGGCAGGGGCATTGCATAAACCAAACGGCATCCTACGGTACGCGTACGTACCGTAGGGACATGTAAATGTGGTCTTTTCTTGGTCAAGTGGGTGTATGGGTATTTGGAAAAAACCGGAAAAACCATCTAAATAACAGAAAAAGGAGTGATTTGCAAGCCTCTCAAGTAGTTGATCAACAAACGGCAGCGGGAAATGGTCCTTGCGCGTGGCCGCGTTGAGCTTCCGATAGTCAATGCACATTCGCCACCCGGTCGCCACTCGGGTTTGGATCTCCTCCTCCTTGTCATTCTTCACAATTGTGGTTCCTCCTTTCTTGGGAACAACATGAATCGGGCTCACCCATTTGCTGTCCGAGATTGGATAGATTATGCCCGCATCAAGCAACTTGAGTATCTCCTTCTTGACTACCTCCTTCAAGTTGGGGTTGAGCCTTCGCTGCCCCTCAACACTAGGTTTGTGGTCATCTTCTAGGAGAATGCGGTGTGTGCAAATGGACGGGTGAATCCCCTTCAAGTCCCCAATCGAATACCCAATAGCCTTGCGGCGGGCCCTCAACTCAACAAGCAACTTCTCAGTTTGTTCAGGCCCCAATTCAGCATTCACAATCACAGGACATGTCTCAGCAGGACCCAGGAACTCATACCTCAAGTTGTCAGGGAGCGGCTTGAGCTCCACCGCTTTCGGGGCCGAATCGGCCGTGTCTCGCGCTGTTTCGGCAGCGAAAACTGTACCCTGGGGCTCCTGTGCGACCGCACAGGGTAGTGGTGCGACCGCACGGCCCTCCAACTTTTCAAAAATGCTCTCGGGTTCATGCATTTTGCTCAAATTAGGGTCCTGTGCGACCGCACAGAGGTCTGGTGCGACCGCACAGGGTTGCCTGACCATGATTTGGCCACCCATTGCATCACTCATCAAGTCATTCACTTCATGTGGCTCTTGCACTTCAGAAAGAAAGGTCTGGAGATACCTGAGAACTTCATCATACTGGTTTCCCAACATTCCATCATCTTGTTGTTCTAACCCCTCAATCTTGCAACATGTGTCGAGTTGGTTTGGGTATTTCATTGCCTTATCAATGGGGAATTCAATTGTCTCTCCCCCAATCCTGAGAATTAGCTTTCCATCTCTCGCATCCATCAAGGCACCGGCCGTTCTAAGGAAAGGCCTCCCCAAGATAATCGGCACTTCCTTATCTTCCTCCATCTCCATCACCACAAAATCACCGGGCACATAGAACTTGCCTACCTGAACCGGCACATCTTCAATCACACCAATTGGAAGTCTCACCGATGAGTCGGCTAGTTGCAAGGTCATACGAGTATTCTTCAACTCTCCAACTCCAATTTTCTCAAAGACGGTCCTTGGCATAAGACTCACACTAGCCCCCATGTCACAAAGAGCCTTCTTGATTGTGGCTTTCCCAATGGTGCAAGGAATGGTGTATTTGCCCGGGTCATCCATTTTTGCCGGCATCTCACTTCTTAGGACAGCACTGCATTGCTCCGTTAATCGCACGGTTTTAAGGTCCTCCAATGGCCTTTTGTTGGAAATGATGTCCTTGAGGTACTTGGCATAAGTAGGAATTTGGGTAATGGCATCGGTGAATGGAATGGTGATTTGTAGTTGTTTCAGCATCTGAAGGAAGCTTTTAAAGCCTTGATCTGCCTTATTCTTGGCCAACCTCTGAGGAAATGGTAAAGGGTGCATAAACCGAGGATCGGGCTCCACTGGACCACGCTTTTCAGGCCTTTTCTGCCCCTGTGCGGTCGCACAAGGCTTGGTGCGGTCGCACAGAGGTCCAACTTTCTCTGTTGCAGGGCCTGGAGTCACAGGAGGCTCAATTTGAGGGCCAACAACCTTGGTACGGTCGCAGCCGGATCGGCCGGCACTTGCGGTCCTTCGTAGCTGCTTCCGCTCCTGAGTGTTATTGCCTTCACCTCTCCCCTGGGGTTCACTTCTGGCTGACTAGGGAGCTGCCCGGGGGGCCTTTGACTTGGTCCGGCCGGAGCGAAGTGAGCTTCAATCATTTGCTCTAGCCTTGTCATAGAGCTCAACCTATCATCAATCTTATCCAATTTCTCGGCCACCGATTGATTCCACTTGCCTTGTTCATGCATGAAATTCTCAACAACGGGAGCAACATAGGGCACAAATGGCTTCCTTTGAAAGTTTGGGCCCCGATTGTTGTCAAATGTGGCATTGCGGAAGTTTGTGGCGTTGTTGGGCGGCCGGCCTTGAGCGGATTGTTGGGGCCTCTTGGGATAGAAAGGTACCAACATTTTCCCATTTTGAATGTTGTCCTTGAAGATGGGGTTGTTCATATGGTGCCACTCTTGTCTTTCTTTCTCATCCTTGGAATAAGAGGAGGTGAAGGGCGGATTGGGAAAATAGGATGGCTCGTTGTTGATGGAGTTGACGTGCTCGAACTCGCCATCTATTTGAGGTCCCGGGCAATTGAGAGAAGTGTGCCCTTCTTCGCCGCATGCACCACATGGGTTGGGTTGTTGGTGGGGGATTGCCTTGTCGGTGTTTTTCTTGGCCGCATCGGCTTCTAATTGAGCAATCCTTGCATAGAGAGCGGTGACTTCACTAACTTCATACTTTCCCCCGCGTCTCTCATTGTCTCGCACCGACCATTGTTGGTTGCGCGCCAATTCATCGATCAAGTCGAAAGCGGCTTGCGCATCACGATCCATGAGGCTTCCACCTGAAACGGCATCAAGATTCATGCGAGTACTATCGGTTAAACCATCATAGAAAGATTGAATAACAACCCAAATAGGCAACCCATGGTGTGGACACGAAAATTCCAAGTCCCTAAACCTTTCCCAAGCTTCACTAAGGGTTTCGTCCGACCTTTGCTTGAAACTAGAGATTTGGGTTCTTATTTTGGCCGTCCTCTTGTGAGGAAAGTACTTGGTCAAGAAAGTTTGGGCCATTTCTTCCCATGTCCTTATGGACCCCTTTTTCAAGGTACCATACCATTTTCTAGCCCTATCTTTGAGAGAAAAAGGAAAGAGCAACAATCTAATTGCAGATGGTGTAACCCCATTCATTTTGATTGTCAAACAAACTTCCTCAAACAATAGAAGATGCTCATGTGGGTCCTCATTTTCACCACCATGGAAGGTGTTTTGTTGCACAAGTCCAATGTGGTTAGGAGTGATGTTGAGGTTGTTTGCTGCGACACCGGGCACTCGAATGGCTGCCCCAATGTTGCTTGACTTTGGTGCGGCGAGTTGCCTCAAGGTTCGGGGTGGTTGCGGCGGGTCTTCCTCATCCGATTCGCCATGTGTGCTTGCTGCCTCCTCTGCAGCGCGGGGCCCTCCATTTGCCCTTCCCCGCCTCTCCAACTCGAACGCTGCACGCTCAGCTTCCATCTGCAGCCGTTGTTCCTCCAATTGGCGACGCAATTCTTCAATCGTGGCCATTGTATCACCACTAGAAGGGTCGGTGCGGTCGCACAGAGGTCCTGTGCGGTCGCACAGGGGGTTTGACAGGTGTTCTGGGGGTTGTCTCCTCTCGGGTGGCTCTCTGGAACCCTCTGTACGGTCGCACAAGGGAGTGGTGCGGTCGCACAGGGGATTCAGGGGTGAATCGGGCTTGCCGGAGGTGGCCTGAGCGGGTGGAACTGAGCTTGATGACCCTGGGGTGTTTTCTGACAGTGGATTGGGATCACAGAGAATAGTGTGTGCTGATTGCACCTTCTTGATTGGGGCTGGTTGGTCGGTTGATAGGGAGCTCAAGGTTTCGGTGGACCTACTCCTCAAGAGATACTCTCGGCTTGGGGCCCACTTGGTCTTGAGTCTTCTCCCGGCCAGCTCTTGTCACTGCTATCACAAGAAAACGCAAGCAAAAACAAAAAGTAAGTATAAAAAGAAATAATCTAGGCCCTTGTTACTAAAGTAAGGATCCGATAATGTCACCGTCCCCGGCAACGGCGCCAAAAAGCTTGATGCAAAGCTAGTAATACCCAAAAGTGATCTAAAAATAACCGCAAGCGTACGGTAGTTCGTTGGTACAGTTGGGGTCGAATCCACAGGGACGGACTATCAAGTACCGGACTCACAAGTTCACAAAGTCTAAATCTAGCAATTCAAGAGAGAATCAAACAAACTTGGCTTAACGATTACTAAAAACTGAGACAAATAACAAATAACAGGGAAATAAATTGTTTTTGGGAGTAGTCTGGTTGCAAATTTGGTATAAAAATGTCCTAGGGGTTCGGTTCCACCTTGGTTAGGCTTCGGGCTGTCAACGGGCGTCGCTCTCGCGCCGCACCATTGACTCGTGCGTGCCCGGAGATCCTGTGCGACCGCACAGGGATCCCGTGCGACCGCACGGCCCTAGGTTAATGCTAAAATGACACGAAAACTCGGTTTCATCTAACCCTAGAACATAACTAAATTTAGCCTAACATAATGCTAAAACAAACAACTAAATCAAGAGAAACAAAAGATACAATCTCCATGAAAAACCAAAAGGAAAGAGGAAGGCGAAAGCCCCTTCTCGAGCCTCTTCTAGCTTCTGGATCCACGAGGAGACGGCTTGGGGTGAAAAGGTGAGGAAATGGGAGTCAAAATGGTGGTATCCAAGGCGGCGGAGAGGCGGTGCGGTCGCACAGAGAGGTGGTGCGGTCGCACGGGTGACTGGATCTGGATCTGGGTTGGTTTCGGATTGCGGCGCCGCCTTAGAATGGGATGGAATAATGGATGCCCTAATTTCGGCACTTGGGGTGCCTTAAATAGGGGTCGGGGTAGGGTTTGGAGCTCTGTGCGGTCGCACCGAAGGCCCGTGCGGTCGCACCCAAGTCATCGGCCCAAGATTGAGTCACATGCGCACCATCCAAGCCCAATATGGGCCTGTGCGGTCGCACGGCATTCCTGTGCGGTCGCACAGGGTCATTTAAGGCCTGATTGGTGCGTTGGTTCACGCCGCATTGAGTCGTTTTCGCTGCAAATTCGCTCCAAGTCCCTACAAATCAAAATAAAACCCAAGCAGTACCAAATTTCTACAAAAATAAACAGAAAACAAGTAAAACTAAATAGAATCAAGGGTTTTGAGTTAAAGTTTGGGTAAAAGTCCGGCCTAAAACCATATATAAATATGAGATATCAGCAAGTTAAGTGATGATTAAGTTCTACAAATCATACGTAAGGAGTTACCAACTTAATTGCATATGTGTATGTTATTGGAACATAGTACAGGACTTGACCCAATGAAATAAACATATGGATTGTGTTAAGTGTCATTGTTTATTTCATATAAGTTTGATTCTAAGTTTGAGATGTTCACCTTTTCCACATGAGGATAGGTTCAATAAATATCGTCTAACGTTGATTCCTGATAAAGGCTGCTATAAGGACTTTATTTATGTTCTCTTGAATTGTGCGGGGAAAAGTTGTTCATCAAGAAAATCGTATGTCCCTCATTAGTATACCTAGTGAGTGATGATATCTGTTTGGGCCCCTTGATGGAGTTGGATCGTATGCATGCAAACTAGACGATCAACTCTAGATCAAGAAATGTATAATCTGCAAGAATGACACATTCCTATCTTGGATTATACAATGATATCATGTGACATAAGAATCAGACAAGGAAATACTTATATTTCTTGTGCAGGATTAAGATATTGTAACGGTACATTATTTATACGAATTGGAAATCATAACGTGTTGCTAGATACCGCTTATGATTATTGGAAATAAATAACGATTTATTTTCATGGCCAACATAGCATAAATCCTCAATAGGGTCGCACAAATAGGACTCTAACTACACGGTGCATTAATTGTTTATTCGCAACAGTTAGTATTGTGAAATATGATAAGTTGATTAATTAATTATATACCGTTATGAACCGTTATAATTAATTAAGTCAAAAGGATCATATGGAAACAATTTAATGCATTAGCTAATCCTAAATTAATTATTAATGAGTTAATAATTAATTATGTTCAACACACTTTAAATAGTTTGAGTTATTTGGGCTTCTAGTTATTTAATTAATTAAAGGCCCGATTTGAGGAAGGATGAAGGAGTAATTAATGGGATGGTTTATTGGGCCATTGCAACATTTGATGTAGCCCAAAATAGCCCTATTAATTTCAGCTAGAGCCCTAGTGGCATACTTGTAAATAGTTCAAAGAGAGGATGAGAGTTGTTGGCTATATAAAGGGGTCACCTCTTGGGAAAGCCCTAGCCTCCATCCACTTTCTCTCTCCTCTCTTCCTAGCCGCCACCCATCTTCCTCCCTTCTCTTGCTCATGTGTTGAGCACCATTCCTTCTTCTCCTCCATTAAAATAGTTAATAGGATGAAGAGGTTCATAGAGGGGATTAGCTAGGAGCTCATGAAAGCTAGCACTTTCATGGAGCTCGTGGTTAGCTCCTTGGTGGGCTTGAGGCGCCTTAGATGGTGGAGGTGGTGGAGCACGCACCCCATCGACTCTCATGCCTTGGATTCGAGCCTCACGAATGCGATTTCATGAGAGGTATAACTTTCTCCTACTTGTTCTCATTGTTTTGATGTGTGAATGCTTCTAGCACTAGATCTATGGTGTTTAGTTGTGATTTCTTGCTATTTGATGGCACAAAAATAGAATTAAACACTTCCTAACAGTGGTATCAGAGCACAAGGTCGTGCTTAAGCTATTTTGCACATTAATTAGATGAGAAATGTGTAATTAGTTGAGTAATTAAGTTGCTGCCTTTGTTTGCACTCTGGAACTCTTTTTTTTCCGAGGTTTTCTGTGTTTTTCGCATAGCAAAGATTTTATTTCGATTTTTCCTTTTGATGGATTTGAAAGAGGAATGAATTGTGACCATTTTCCCACTGGTTTCATTTTAATCCGAGTTACTATGGATTTTTAATGAATTTTTTCGTGACGGTGCGCAGGACTGGTTCCTGTGCGACCAGATCTGGTTTTGTGGGCATTATCTTAGTTATCTTGATAAAGAGACCCTAATTTTATTGGCTAGGAATAAATTAGACTTGGATTACTTCCTTCCATACCAATTTGATGGTATGGATCGAAGTATTTCTATTTTTTTGAATCGATGAAAGACAAGAACAGTCAGATTGGTTTTCTATACCAACTGGATTGTTTTGAAAACTGGTATTGATTGAGACTTTTTATAGAAAAAGTATTTTAATAGAAAACTTCCTTTTGAAGTCTTGAATCCATGAAAATTAATTTCATGGCAATCGGACCAGTTTTGGTACCCCAACCACTCAGATTCATTTTCGTCGACGTGCTGTTCCAGAAAAAGGGACTTGTATTCAAATCCCTTAAACTTGATGATTTTGAATGAGTAAAATTGGAAATCTTTCATGGTTACTAGCCTTGTACTTGTGATTGTTTACTGTAAAATTGTTTTGCATTAAAAGTTTTTGGAAGAAGGTCAAACAGTCCAAAAGATTGAGGCCAAAACCTGAAACTTTAAACCGGTGTTTTAATACACAACCTGAAGTTTGATAATTTTGGTTCTCCCGATTGGTAAATGATTTCTTCCTGAAATTTGAACAGGTAGTTTTTCTCTAAATAAGGATTGCTCATGATTTTTTCTGGATTTTTTGGAGACCGAAAATTTTTTTAATTTTTTCGGGTCCCGTTGAATGAAAGGTGTTCGTTCTAATTAATCAATTAGTTGATAAGTTGATTAGAACTCTCCTTGCTGTCATCCATTAGATTTTTTGAATGTTGATTTTATCAAAGAGTTTAAGCAATTAGTTGTTTGAATGTTAAACTCTTTTTGCATGGAAAAATACAAATTAGCAAACAATACGCAAAGATACTTAATGGCTCACTAGTTATGAACAACTTAGACATATATTTGTATATTGTGCTAACTTGTTTTTGTAGGAGGATGTGGGTTTGATATGGCTCAAGATTTCAATGCCTTGTGTGTTGTAAAATGTTGTGAATACATGTGATTGCTTGTAATGTGGCCTAAGGTGCCTTGATAATTAATAATTGATTAATTCTTGATGTAACTTGTGAGGCTTGCATGCCCCTAAGGCCTAGGCGGGTTTTAGAATTTTATCACATATATTTATTTCCCTTAATTATTAGATAGGATCTTAGTAATTAGTGGGAGGGTTTGATTAGATTAGTTTCGTTACATGGAGATGCGACGAAGACTAATGCAAGCGGGAGCCATACAAACCCACGACAATGTTTGAGATGCTTATGTTATGTGATTGTTTGTGAATGCCTTGAATTGTCATAGGTAGGTATGGGTGTATGCTTACACGACCACCAAACAAAGTCACGTAATTGCTTATGTCCCAAATTAACTTGATTAAGTCAATTCGTCCTCCTTCTCTCTATCCCCTTCAATGCAATTGATTGTTTATTGATGCATTCCGCCGACGCGGACATCGTACTCCATCATTGTAGTCGGGGTGTAAATCAGATTTGCAAGGAGCAAATAGAGAGAGGTTGCTTATCAATGGACCCTAATCAGATTGGACATTGGGACGAAGTTTGTGGATATACATATGATATCTCACAAACCAAGAATCATATGGACAAGATATGATTGGTTGGAGAACCTACCTTATCTAGTTGTTTTAGGTGTCAGGCCGACGCTGTCCCCTATTTCAACGAAAATGAGGATCTTGGAAACCGACTACATTAGGGACTTTAAATAAATGTAGTGGGAGTTTTGTTTATCATTATAAATAAAACATTGCATAAACTAAATGACCTTAAATTGAAATTGTTATAGATATTAAATATGTTAATTTCGTTGCGATCAATCTTTGAAAACAACAAGCTCGTTTCTAAGGTATTTACTTGGAGAAGTAACATCGATTTCTAAGTCATGTTCTTGGAAAGGAGAAACTTAAGCATGTTTAATCCCAAAAACGTTCCTCAACTTTCCGAACATAGCTTCGCAATGATTGATTAGTTTCGATGAAAATTATTCAATAAAGCGAATGCCTATATCCTTTAGAAGTTCTAGATTTTTGAATTGGAGAATTCATAAGGACTAGACTAGACTTCTACACTCTCATCCACTTACTCAAGAAGACGTTCTTAGAGAAAGTAAATATAGACTCAATCATTTATGATCGAGTAATGGAATGTGAGTTAACCAAGAGACTCTTCTTATAAGAAGATAAATATTTTATTAGCTTGCGAACCGAAAGGTTTGAGTAGCTAATTGACAACTAGAGATATTAAGATCTCCAATATCAAGGATTGTTGATATTGTCATACAATCTCTTTCTAAGGATAAAGGATATATTGTTCGCACACTTGTTAGTGCTAAAAGTAATTGGTTAAGTATTAAAGGAATACTTTACCAAGATATGAGTTGAAACTTTTAGACCCTCACTAGTGACCGTGTGTCACATGAGATGTTTCATTTGCCATTTATGGGAGGCATTTGAAAGGTTGTCCGAAATACCATGATGTTCTAAACCTTAAGATATTTGTCGTTCAAATTATCTCACTATCTCTAATTCACACTAGTAATTAGGTGCTAGTTCATGTGCTCGCATTTAACGAAATGTGTAGACAATGATGAATAAGAGAAAGTTTGAGATAAGTAAAGTAAACTCCGTTTTGGAAATGGTTTATACGTCTAAGCCGCTACCATTGAATACGTAGAGTTATCTTTACTAAATAAAGAGTTTGTTTAGGAATTTGAGGTTGTATACCTTATTCCAAACATCTCATAAAACATTATCTCCGTTTCATATTTGATGATGGATGTGTTGGAGTTATGTCCTAGAAGTCAATATTTAATGACTTATTTTCTTAGTTTATGTTAATGATGATATTTGATCATTTGTTCCTAGAGTTTGTTATTGACAGATCATTCAGGTTGAGGATCTGAATTGTAGATCTCTGTGGATCATTCATTAGAATGACAATAATAAATCTAAATCGTCCATAATCTTGATAATTAACAAGGAACATTAATTATCATAAAAGATTAGTATGTAAGTTAAGTGATGATTAAGTTCTACAAATCATAGGTAAGGAGTTACCAACTTAATTGCATATGTGTATGTTATTGGAACATAGTACAGGACTTGACCCAATGAAATAAACATATGGATTGTGTTATGTGTCATTGTTTATTTCATATGTTGTTGATTCTAAGTTTGAGATGCTCAGCTTTTCCACATGAGGATAGGTTCAATAAATATCGTCTAACGTTGATTCCTGATAAAGGCTGCTATAAGGACTTTATTTATGTTCTCTTGAATTGTGCGGGGAAAAGTTGTTCATCAAGAAAACCGTATGTCCCTCATTAGTATACCTAGTGAGTGATGATATCTGTTTGGGCCCCTTGATGGAGTTGGATCGTATGCATGCAAACTAGACGATCAACTCTAGATCAAGAAATGTATAATCTGCAAGAATGACACATTCCTATCTTGGATTATACAAGGATATCGTGTGACATAAGAATCAAACAAAGAAATACTTTTATTTCTTATGCAGGATTGAGATATTGTAACGGTACATTATTTATACGAATTGGGAATCATAACGTGTTGCTAGATACCGCTTATGATTATTGGAAATAAATAACGATTTATTTCCATGGCCAACATAGTATAAATCCTCAAATAGGGTCGCACAAATAGGATTCTAACCACTTGGTGCATTTATTGTTTATTCACAATAATGTGTATTGTGAAATGTGATAAGTTAATTAATTAATTATATACCGTTATGAACCGTTATAATTAATTAAATTAAAAGGATCATATGGAAACAATTTAATGCATTAGCTAATCATAGATTAATTATTAATGAGTTAATAATTAATTATGTTCAACTTACTTTAATTAGTTTGAGCTAATTGGGCTTCTATTTAATTGGTTAATTAAAGGCCCGATTTAAGGAAGAATGAAGAGACAATTAAAGGAGATTCATTAATTGGTGAATTAATGAATAAAGGCCTTTTATTAAGATGGCCCAAGAGAGCCCATTAGGTGGCCTCTTAGGGTGGATGACATACTTGTAAATAGTATGAAAATTGGATGAGAGTGGTTGGCTATATAAAGGGGTCTCTTTGGGAGAAAACCCTAGCCGTCATCTCTCTTCCTCTCCCCTCCCTTGCGCCTCCACCTAGAAGAGATATTTTTCTCTCTTCTCCATGGCTCTTCCCTTCCTCTCTTAGCTCATGTGTTGAGCATCCCACCTCTCTTCCTCTCCATTAAATAGTTAATTAAGAGAAGCAAGGTGATTTGCAAGAGGTTCAAGAGAACTAGCATTCTCTTTGAGCTTGGTGGTGGGTCCTTGGTGGGCTAGAGGCGGCCATAGATGGTGGAGATGGTGGAGCACGCACCCCATCGACTCCCATGCCATGGATTCGAGCCTCATGAATACAATTTCATGAGAGGTACAATTTCTCCTACCTTCTCTCTTGATTGGATGTGTGATTGCTTTAGCACTAGATCTATTGATTTGCTTGTTGTTAATAGTGATTAATTAGTTGTAATTAATCTAAAATTAAAATATGAGCATTTCCTAACAGGATGATCATGTTTTGTAATAGAGAAATGTTGTTATCTTATTGTTATGAATTTGTGTATAAGATTTCATGCATCTTGATTGAATTTGCTTGAAATAGATAAACAAATTTTGAATGACAAATGTGTAAGACTTCACATAAAGTATTTGACTTTTATGTAAAATAGTCGCTTAGTCGAATATAAACAAGAATCGCATTATGAGAGTCTACGTAACGTGGAGCTCGTAAATCAATTCGATTGCAAATCAATTGAAATTCATGCGAATCGTGTTTGTTAAAAGACAAAAGCGCCTTTGAACTACGAAGGTTTAAAGGACAAGTAACTTTATTAAGACTTATACATATTGATGTATATAGACCTATAGGACTTGTGCAATTAAAAGGTTGTTGACACTTTACCACTTGACCAACGATCATTGTAGATATTAACGTATCTATTTGATATGGTATAAGTATGAATCTTTTGGCAAGATCAAAAGAATTTCAAGAGTAAAGTTGTGTCCGGCTCTTTTTGTCGCGTCTTTCCCATTTAAAATGCCACTTTCGGGAGGGAAAGCAAAAAGAACATCAGATCAGATTATCCCCTCATAAGTCAAAGTCTCAGCTACGGGCGCCTCCCACTAAAGAGATACTCGCTCGTACGGACTTATGTTCCTACGAGAGTTTATTTTTGTGTAGGTCCTTTCTTTTTGACGAGCGCAAGCCCCCGCCGTTAATTACCCTGGTTACTTTCCTAGGCACCTCTAGATCGGGAAAATCAGAAAAAAACATATATTGCAGGCTATTAATGTAATGCTTATTTCTAGGGATATTTGTGTTTCTTCATTTATTCCTCTTTTTGAATGTCTTTATGTTGGTGTCCGTTGTTTATCTATTTGATTTGATTTTTTTTTATTGATCATGATGATTTGTGAAGTGATTTTGAGAAATTATGATATTTTGGGAATACGATTTGGTTTGAAGAGATCTTTCCGGGATCTCATATAACTTGATTTCATTAGATAATTGGGCCTGGTGAACTTTTAATCACTAAGACGATTTTAATTTCAATGAACGGGGTCTTCCAGCGTGATGGTGTCAGATGAAACTTGGTCACCTGAACGGCTTTATCTGGTGAGACGAGATTTTGGCTTTCCAGCGTGATTTTGTCAGGTGGGATTTGGTCACCTGAACGGCTTTATCTGGTAAAGCGGTGTGTCATTTAGAGTAAGGTCGTGGGATTACTCAAATGCCACGGGTCTTCCAGCGTGATGGTGTCAGATGGGATTTGGTCACCTGAACGACTTTATCTGGTAGGACAAGGTTTTGGCTTTCCAGCGTGATTTTGTCAGATGGAATTTGGTCACCTGAACGGCTTTATCTGGTAAAGCGGTGTGTCATTTAGAGTAAGGTCGTGGGATTACTCAAATGTCACGGGTCTTCCAGCGTGATGGTGTCAGATGGGATTTGGTCACCTGAACGACTTTATCTGGTAGGACAAGATTTTGGCTTTCCAGCGTGATTTTGTCAGATGGAATTTGGTCACCTGAAAGGCTTTATCTCGTAATGCGGTGTGTCATTTAGAGTAAGGTCGTGGGATTACTCAAATGCCACGGATCTTCCAGCGTGATGGTGTCAGATGGGATTTGGTCACCTGAACGGCTTTATCTGGTAAAGCGGTGTGTCATTTAGAGTAAGGTCGTGGGATTACTCAAATGCCACGGGTCTTCCAGCGTGATGGTGTCAGATGGGATTTGGTCACCTGAACGACTTTATCTGGTAGGACAAGGTTTTGGCTTTCCAGCGTGATTTTGTCAGATGGAATTTGGTCACCTGAACGGCTTTATCTGGTAAAGCGGTGTGTCATTTAGAGTAAGGTCGTGGGATTACTCAAATGTCACGGGTCTTCCAGCGTGATGGTGTCAGATGGGATTTGGTCACCTGAACGACTTTATCTGGTAGGACAAGGTTTTGGCTTTCCAGCGTGATTTTGGCTTTCCAGCACTGGCGAGACGAGATTTTGGCTTTCCAGCGTGGTTTTGTCAGATGGAATTTGGTCACCTGAGCGGCTTTATCTGGTAAAGCGGTGTGTCATTTAGAGTAAGGTCGTGGGATTACTCCAATGCCACGGGTTTGTATATTTGGGAAATTGTGACAGAACCTCCTTTAGTATCTGATCTGATGATTGACGGGACATGATCTGTACTTTTCTTTGATGTTAATATGGAATATGAACAATCCGTCATTTCGATGAATCACAATTCAACCAAATTTTTAAGACTAAATTTTCTTATGAGTCTTAAGACTGAGTTATTTTCCGGACTTTTCTGACTTACAAGAATTCCCGTCAGGATGAATAGATTTATATTTTTGTTATTTAGAATTTTGGTGGAACTGTTGAACATGTTCATTTTTTTATTTTATTTTTTTTTTTAAACTCACAGGAATTTTCCTTATATTTTTCCGAGTCTCTGATAATTTTTGGTGAATTTCTGAAATTGGTCATTTACTGATTCGTCATGAATTGAGTGATTTAAATGGTCTTGGTTTGATTTTTGGTTGTGACATTCAGTATAAATGAATTCCTCACATTTTTCTGGATTCATGGAAATTTGATTTGGATTTTTCTGAGTTTTCTATGGACTTTGGTGTATTTTATGTAAATTTGGATTTATCTAATTGGGCCACGTCAGCACCATATTAGTGCACATGAACGGCCACACACAGTTTTGTCAGGAGGTCGCCACTTCTGAAACGCCGCAGAAGATCAGTGAGGGATTGGAACTGAAGATCGACTGAATCCCCTGATTTCTGCTTTCTTTACGTAGCGGATCTTATTATATGTTTCTGTATGTTTCACCACATCAGGGTTTTTGAGAAATGGTGCCACAGAAAATCCCTCATTCTTAATCATAGGATTATTAATAAGCTGAGGGTATCGATCGGTTTTTAGGGTTTTATGCCGAAAGCGTCTCTCTCTCTCTCTCTGTCTTGCCCCTTCATCTTTGGTCTGATCGCCATAGTCGCCGTTTTGACCCGATCGGCATGACCACCACCTCGAACTGTCGAAATCCGTCATAAGAGGGATTTCTCAGGCCTTGCAGTGCTTTCTCACAAACTTGACTTGTCCGATATGAAACCTCTTTCATGTAGCCGTTCGAGAGCGGAGCTCCGGCTCCGAGCAGTGGGGGCTATGGGTAGTCTGCGATTTCTTCAGAGAGTAAGTATAGAATTTCATTTTTTTTTATTTAAAACGAGGGATCCCTCTTCGTATTTGGTCTTGACTTTCTCCCTGTGTTCGTCAGGTGTTCGGTGAAATGTTTGGAAGGAAATGGTAGGGGAGATGAAACTAGTCACACCTGAGATGCTTCATGAATCGTGGAGCGGATGTGGGAAAAGTATTTGTGCTTATTGATTTGGTGATTTTGCATCTATTCAACTGACCTAGGTCGGCGAAAGCGGGAACAAAATCGGCGACCGTCGAGGTGATGACTCTTCACTTGATTCTTCTGTTTGCTATTTTTTTATTCCTTTTTCCTTCCTTTATTCATTTGATTTGGTTCATTTTTTTTCTTAACAGGAATGTAGGTTTGATGCGGATCATTGATTTTGAGTCAATAATCGGTGAATTCTTTGACAAGCATTAATTTGAGTTGGATTTCTTTCTCTGATTGAAGAATCGTGACTCATACCGACCCATTGTTTTGTTTTTTTTTTCTTTTCTTAGTGGGGAACAGGATCAGAAGACTAGAAGATCAAGGGGCATCTGATGGCTGTGCAGAGGAGAAGAATGACATATTTTGAGACTTGCTGTCAGAGGGAAAGTGCTTCTTCTTTATCTTTTTTTTTTTGGTGTTTCTTATTTCCTTTCTTTCTTTCTTATTGTTTTGTCTGTGGTTTACTGTGTGAGGATTGTTCTACGTATCTATGCATATGGTTTAAATCTCATAAACACTTAGGCATAAATATTTACATATATACATATGCTCATTAGCTAATGAGAAGAAACTGGGATTCACTCTCTCTCTGAATTATAAAGAAACATCTTTAATTCTGGGGTGCACCTGTATGTTACTAGCTGCATTATTTTGGTGCATGCCAGGTTTGCACATGTCTGGCATCCCATTTTCTCAGGCCTAGAGGAAATATATGTAAAGTTTTAAGATAAGAGGAATGATGAGGCTAGCCAGTTTATGCTATAGCTGATGTGTGCTATAGTCTTTGTTGTAGAGTGGTTTATGGAATCATGAATCTTAATATGCCCACACACACCAGAGCCTGGTGGAGGGGCTTAACATAGAGGGATCTTTGAAACAGAAATTTAAATATAATAATAGTAAGCTGAGTAATGACCATGTCAATACCTTGTTTCTCAATGCTTATATAGTTATTTTCTTTACTAATTTATCTTACAGAGCTCTCTCTTTCTTTTTTTGTTTTTTTTTTTAGGATCCTCTTCTAAAGCAACTGATATATAAGCTAAGTTTTCTTTGTTTTCTGTATGTGGCTAATTTCTTTACTCCCTACATGCGTGTGTGTTTATCTTGTCTCTCTGTGTGAGTATGTGTTGGGGTGGGGGGGGGGGGGTTTTTCTTCATGCATCTGCCTCTCTATTTATAGCAGGAGGTAAGGGTATTTTGGTCTCCATTCACCTAACTTCTATTCTCTCTCTTGTGCAGGGTCTCTTAACTCCTCAATTGTCCTTCTTTATACCAGATGGCATACTTCTCTCCCATTGTAGTTTGAGTAGAATACATCCTTAAGTGTTGTCATCTCAGCATTAATCTTCACTTCAGATACGATTCCTTCTTTCTCTTTCTTTCTCTTCCCTCATTGCATTCAAATCTTCTACTGTTGCTTTTTAACATGTACATCTTCTCTTTCAGGTATAGCCCCAGGCTTCTTGAGCTTGCGAGAATGTGTATTTTACTCCCAGTGTACACAGCTCCAGGCCTTGATACATCTCTCTTTATGCACAGTGAACCTCCTGGGGCCTATTTACTTCCCCATCTACCATTCTATCTCAGGCCACACCATTTCTCCTTCCCACCAAAGCTTGCACAAGTGATCATGGTAATCACAAATTCTCTTTCTTCTTACTGTTATTTTGAACATCATTCTCTCCTCCTCTCCTTTAACAATCTCATGTATTTTCTGCATAATTTTTTTGGTGTTATCAAAACTTAATCAGATTTCTTCCTTCTTTTATAGGTGCAGTGACAGTTTGCCCCCTATGTTGAGTGATCAGCTGTGTTTCATACTCCAGATACCTTCTCTGTGACTACCACAGGTCCCCTTTTTTTTCTTACTATGCATTCTGTTTGCATTCACCATTTGTTTTGGGCTATTCTCTCGGTTCCAATGCTCAGATTCACAGTGCCTCCCTTCTTATTATTCATACCTGCATGGCATTTATGTGACCACAGCCTAACCAATTCTTCTCTTCCCTTATTGCAGGTGTATTTCATTGGCTTCTGATAGCTCATTTTCTGTTCTGGGCAACTGAGTATTCTTCTGTAATTTGTTGTGAGTTCTTTCCTCTTTCTTCTTATTGTTTAAGTCTCCTTTTCCCTTTTGTATACTCTTTTGTTTGACTGCATGCTTTAGTTTATTAAGAGAAGCACCTGTATTGCTTCAAACTGTTTGCATGGCTCCCCTTCCAAAGTGAAATGATCATTGGCCCTTTGTCCCCTTTACACCTGAGTTTCACTTTCTTTCTTCTCTGTTTTGCACAAGTGCAATTTAGTCTTTCTTTTCTTGTCTGTGATTTTTAGCTGATAGTGAGGTGCATCATTTGTTGTTCCACAGGTTCTGGCAAGCTTGCTATTTTAGTTCTGTATTCATTCACTGTTGTTATTATCCCTCCTTATTTCTTCTTCATTTTTGCATGGTTGTGTCACATCCAGTTGCCCTACTCTCCTTCTGTATTGATTGCTCCCTGGTCTTGCTGAGTGATTTGCATTATTTTGTTTGGCTGCGCTCAACTTTCTGAAGTGAACTACTGCATAGATCAGGTAAGACATGGGTTCTCTGGGTGTTGGTCATTTATGGCTCTATTCTTTTTACTATTTCTGGAATTACATGCAATCTAACCACCACTGTTTGTCTCTCTGCAGGTTAAAGTTCACTATTCTCTTCTATCTGAGGCAGATTATGTGGATTTGAAGCATTTATTGGTATGTACTATATTGGGTCTTTGGGGTGTTTCCTTCTCTCTGTGGAGCTTTGATGTAAAGGATCACTTTAATAGTTTGGTCATTTATTGTTTCTTCCTCTCGGTTGTTAGTCAGCAAGCGTTCCTCTTTTCTTTCCTTCTTTTTATTATGCACATTTTGATTGCAGTAACCGTGGGAGATTCTTTGTGGCTGACTTGTGGCACTTGTTTGTTTATTTCCACGCTATTTACTCTCCTTTCTTTTGGATAGTAAGTAGTGAACTTATAACTTGCTACTATGTTGTTCCGGTGTTTATGTATTACTCTCAGGGTATTCTGATGTGCCTTTAGGTTCCTTTATGCATTCTTTTTCGTTATCATGCCACGCTAAATTCAAGCTTGTGACTATCGCTACCATTTATTTCATTCACTTTGTCTCTATGATTTTGCGAGGCATCTGATTTATTGGCCTGAAAACCAAAATGAATCGATTCAGCTCTGCTTTCCGTCTATGCTCGATTAAACTTGCCCCTTTAAATTTTGCGAGTAAAAGGGATAGTAGCACCAGCTAAGACAAACACTATTGTATTCTTTCTCCTTTCGGTTCTCAAACGATGTCGAAGGCTCCGATAATGACCGTGGAGAGCATCAGAACGGAACGGTGCGGATGTAGAGCCGTAGCGGCTAACTCGGACATATGGGCCCTTTTTTATTTCGGGCTAGCTTTTGGTTATTGGGCTGAAGAAAATTTTAATCGGCCTTGTCTCATTTGGCCCGTTTTTTTGCTATTGTGTTCGGACTTTCCGATATTCCTCAACAAGTCGTAATCACCATGATTTGAATAAGATTCCAGTCACAATATTATAAGTGTCGTCTCCAAACTCGAATATTGATTGTTCCGCCGAACTTTATTGAAAATTCAATAATTCCTTCAAGCCGTTGCAGGGCCAATTTTATATCTTCAAAATTGCGACTTCCCATTTGCTTAACTCATTCCGCTAAGTTCCGGGATATCATGGTCTTCCCCTTTTTTTTTTGCATTTTCCAGATATCCCATGTCTATCGCAACCGCGTATTTTTATGGGTCAACAAATGCCCCCCACCAGAGTTGATTGTGAGAGTTTCTGACTTGAACAATCTACTCTGGTGTTTCTTAGTTTCAAAATTCTTCTTATGGCAATGTGCTTATTCTTTCCTTTTCTTTTCTTTTCAGCATGGATTCACTTGATCCGGCCCCTGAATTCTCTTTTGTGAGATCTTCTCCCTTCGAGCCCTCTGATCTGGAGATTAATGGCCGAATTCGTCAACTGGATCCTGGTAATCATCATCCATCCCTTCATCGTCGTTGGCGAGACCGTATGCTATCGGGCAGGGATATTTACAGGGGACTATATACTCGTCACAGAAGGACAAATTACGAGGTGAACCCGAACAGTCGCTATCCTGTGGCTGAGCCTGTTTCATGGACTTTCTCTGGGCAGTCTCAAGTTGTCACACATTTTTCTGAAGCTGGGAATCCTTGGAGTGGGATTGTACGCGAGAAGGAATGTGTAGATGATGGCTGGTAGGGTTACCCCATGGTCTTTGGACTTTCTTCGTTTGAGTGGGTATTTAAGGGTTTACCCTGGTCAGGTTGAGTGGATCAGATACGTGTTGTCTCACATGAGTGACCTGCTGAGACGAGTTCATGTTTATGAAGGGGTTTTCCTGTCTCTTTTTCATTACCCACACAACCCGACTTTATTTCGGGCTTTTGCTACAAGTTGGAATCATATCACTAACATCCTCTTCTTGGCTGATCGAGAGATGACGATTACTATATGGGAGATGTCTCAATTAGCCGGTTTGCCTATCTTTGGCTACCCTTATGAGGAGTGGGTTCCTCCTGATACGGAATTATTCGGAATTCGGTCTAATGGACGACCTCGTTATCCTGATTCACTTCGTCAGATGTTTGACATATATTATGAGATTGCCGCGACTGATCCAAGAGAAGGTTTTCACCCCATGGTTTCCTTCGGAGATTGGATTAGGTTTTTCATGAACCGGGTATCCCCTGAGGATAACTGGCGGTGTTCCTTTGCCATTCCCACTGATCCATTCGGTATTGGCCAGACTGCTGTGTGTTGGAGTTATGTCCTAGAAGTCAATATTTAATGACTTATTTTCTTAGTTTATGTTAATGATGATATTTGATCATTTGTTCCTAGAGTTTATTATTGACAGATCATTCAGGTTGAGGATCTGAATTGTAGATCTCTGTGGATCATTCATTAGAATGACAATAATAAATCTAAATCGTCCATAATCTTGATAATTAACAAGGAACATTAATTATCATAAAAGATTAGTATGCAAGTTAAGTGATGATTAAGTTCTACAAATCATAGGTAAGGAGTTACCAACTTAATTGCATATGTGTATGTTATTGGAACATAGTACAGGACTTGACCCAATGAAATAAACATATGGATTGTGTTATGTGTCATTGTTTATTTCATATGAGTTTGATTCTAAGTTTGAGATGTTCACCTTTTCCACATGAGGATAGGTTCAATAAATATCGTCTAACGTTGATTCCTGATAAAGGCTGCTATAAGGACTTTATTTATGTTCTCTTGAATTGTGCGGGGAAAAGTTGTTCATCAAGAAAACCGTATGTCCCTCATTAGTATACCTAGTGAGTGATGATATCTGTTTGGGCCCCTTGATGGAGTTGGATCGTATGCATGCAAACTAGACGATCAACTCTAGATCAAGAAATGTATAATCTGCAAGAATGACACATTCCTATCTTGGATTATACAAAGATATCGTGTGACATAAGAATCAAACAAAGAAATACTTTTATTTCTTATGCAGGATTGAGATATTGTAACGGTACACTATTTATGCGAATTGGAAATCATAACGTGTTGCTAGATATCGCTTATGATTATTGGAAATAAATAATGATTTATTCTCCATGGCCAACATAGCATAAATCCTCAAAGGGTCACACAAATAGGACCTTGACCACACAATGCATTATCTATTTATTCGCAACAGTGAGTATTGCGGAAATATGATAAGTTGATTAATTAATTATATACCGTTATGAACCGTTATAATTAATTAACTCAAAGAGATCATATAGAAATAAATTAATGCATTATCTAATCCCAAAATAATTATTAATGAGTTAATAATTAATTTTAGATCAACACATTTTAATATAAATGGTTATATTGATTAATCGGGCCGTTATTTAATAGGAAAATATATAGCCCAATTATAGAGCAAACTAATGGGACTTTAATTAGGTGAATTAAAGACCCAAATGAGATTTTGAGGTGGCCCATATAGGCCCAATTCGTGGCCAGCCATAGGGTGGCAAGAGGTGCAATTTTGGGAAAGTTTTCCCTAGGGTTTGAGCTCTATAAAAGGACCCCTTTGGAGGCTCCAAGAGCTAGCCTTCTCTCTCCTCTCTTTCTCCCCTTTGTGGCTGCCACAAACCTCCTCTTTTCTCCCTCTTTTGCTCATGTGTTGAGCTCTCTTCTCCATTTAAATGAAAGATTTAATTGCTAGAAGAGAGAAAGCTAATGGGATTAGACTTGTTCTTGGGTGTGCTAGCACATACCTTGAGAACGTGGTTAATCTCCTTGGTGGACTCGAGGCCGGCGCCATCCATGGAGAAGAAGAGGCGTAGGAGAGCACCCCATCGATTCCCATGCCATGGATTCGAGCCTCATGAATGCGATTTCATGAGAGGTATAACTTTCTCCTACTTTCTCTCTTGATTTGAAGTGTGAATGCTTTAGCACTAGATCCTTGTCTTGCTTGATGTTTAATGGAGATTAATTAGTTGTAATTGATCTAAAAATTAAAATATGAGCATTTCCTAACAGTGGTATCAGAGCCATGGTCGTGCTTAAGGTTTTTCACACTTAATTAAGTGAGAATTCGTAATTAATTAAGATAATTAGTGATGTGCATGCTTGCTGGCCCTGGAAAGGCTGTTTTCTGTCTTGTTGCTTGTTTTTCGTGGTGTAAAGCTCTCTGAAATTTTTTCCTTCTTATTGGAGGTTGTAGCCCTTTGAGTTGTGGTTGTTTTCCCACTGGAATCATTGAAATTCGATATAAAATGAATTTTTAGTGATTTAAACGGTAACGGTGCGCAGATCTGTTATTCTGCTGCACAGTTCTGTTGTTGTGGTTGGTAACAAATAAGTTTGTATACAAAGTACCTTTAACTTTTAGATAGGATTATTCTAAACTTGATGCTCTTTCTGGATATGTAAATTTTGTTCCATATTTCGGATATTATGTGGGCGTTCAAGGATGAAAAGTGATGAAGTTATCAGATCTATTTTTTCAAACAAACTGATTGTTATGAAAAACTGTACTTATTGAGAAATTTTTATGGAAAAGTGTTGAAATGGAAATGTTCTCCTTTAAGTCTGGAATCTGTGAAAATTAATTTCATAGATTTTCATTGAGATTTGATACCTCAACCGAGTGAAACCTTTTTGGTCGACGGTCTGTTCCAGAACAGGATACCTTGCTTAAATGCTTGTTATCTCGTTGATCTTGAATATAACTTGTGGATTTTCTTTTCATGGAATGATAGCCTATTGTATGTAGTATTTTTCTATGTAAATTGTTTGCTGAAAAATATCAAGGGGATGATCATACAGATCAAAAGGTTGAGACCCATAACAGAATTTTCTCTAACGGTGCTTCGCGCACAATCTGAGGATTTGTCTTTTTTTGTTCTCCCTGATGGTAATTGATCTCTCCTTGAGATTTTTACAGGTAATCACAATCTTTGTAAGGAGTTCTCTGGATTTATTTCAGATTTTTTGGAGACTGAATTATTTTGAATTTTTTCGGGTCCCGAATTTCGTATTTTAATTAGTTAAAATAGTTTCTAATTAATCAATTTATTGAAATGTTAATTAGAAGACTCCTTAAATACCCTCCTTTCTGTTTTGATAGTTGGATTTAATTTAAAAGGGCTTAAACAATTAGTTGTTAAGGTTAAGCCTTCTTTGCATTCGAAAAACTTGAGCAACAAGTATGCACAAAGATTCTAATTAATGAAATTAATTAAGAACAAGTGAATCATGTATATTGTATATGTGCTAACTTTGTTTTGTAGGAGGATGTGGGTTTGATATGGCTCAAGATGTCAATGCCTTGTGTGTTGTAAAATATTGTGAATGCATGTGATTGCTTGTAAAGTGGCCTAAGATGCCTTGATAATTAATTGGTTAATTCTTAATGTAACTTGTGAGGCTTGCATGCCCCTAAGGCCTAGGCGGGGTTTTAGGAATTTTATCACATGTATTTATTTCCTTTAATTATTAGATAGGATCTTAGTAATTAGTGGGAGGGCTTGATTAGATTAGTCTCGTTACATGGAGATGCGACGAAGACTAATGCAAGCGGGAGCCATACAAACCCACGACAATGCTTGAGATGCTTATGTTATGTGATTGTTTGTGAATGCCTTGAATTGTCATAGGTAGGTATGGGTGTATGCTTACACGACCACCAAACAAGAGTCACATATTTTGTCCCAAACTAAATTGATTAAGTCGACCGCCTTCCTTCTCTCTATCCCCTTCACGTCAATAGCCAATCATGGCGCGGTCCGCCATAGCGGACGTCATGGTTGTCAACCTTGATAGTCGGGGTACAAATGAAAAGATTTGTTAGGAGCAAATAGAGAGAGGTTGCTTATCGATGGACCCAACAAGTTTTCTTGGACATCGGGGCGAAGTTTGTAAATATACTTAGATATTCACAAACCAAGAGTCATATGGTTGATATGATTGGTTGGAGAACCTACCTTGTCTAGTTAAGTAGGGTGTCGTGCCATAGCAGGCTCTACTTGACGAAAATGAGGATCTTGGAATCCATTACATTTAGGGACATTAATTAAATGTAGTGGGAGTTTTTGTTTATCATTCCATAAACAAAACATTGCATAAACTAAATGACCTTAAATTGAAATTGTTATAGATATTAAATATGTTAATTTCGTTGCGATCAATCTTTGGAAAACGACAAGCTCGTTTCTAAGGTATTTACTTGGAGAAGAAATACCGATTCCTAAGACATGTTCTTGGAAATGAGAAACTTGAGCAAGTTTAATCCCAAAAACGTTCCTCAACTTCCCGAACATAGCTTCGCAATGATTGATTAGTTTTGACGAAAATTATTCAATAAAGCGAATGCTCATATCCTTTTAGAAGTTCTGGACTTTTGAATTGGAGAATTCATAAGGACTATACTAAGACTTCTATACTCTCATCCACTTACTCAAGAAGACGGTCTTAGAGAAAGTAAAAGATAGACTCAATCATTTATGATCAAGAAATGGAATGTGAGTTAACCAAGAGACTCTTCTTATAAGAAGATAAATGTTTCATTAGCTTGTGAACCGAAAGGTTTGAGTAGCTAATTGACAACTAGAGATATTAAGATCTCCAATATCAAGGATTGTTGATATTGTCATACAATCTCTTTCTATGGATAAAGGATATGTTGTTCGCACACTTGTTAGTGCTAAAATGATTGGTTAAGTATTAAAGGAATACTCCACCAATATATGAGTTGAGACTTTGCGACCCTCACTAGTGACCGTGTGTCACATGAGATGTTTCATTTGCCATTTATGGGAGGCATTTGAAAGGTTGTCCGAAATATCATGATGTTCTAAACCTTAAGATATTTGTCGTTCAAATTATCTCACTATCTCTAATTCACACTAGTAATTAGGTGCTAGATCATGTGCTCGCATTTAACGAAATGTGTAGACAATGATGAATAAGAGAAAGTTCGAGATAAGTAAAGTAAACTCCGTTTTGGAAATGGCTTATACGTCTAAGCCGCTACCATTGAATACGTAGAGTTATCTTTACTATGTAAAGAGTTTGTTTAGGAATTTGAGGTTGTTTACCTTATTCCAAACATCTCATAAAACATTATCTCCGTTTCATATTTGATGATGGATGATCATGTTTTGTAATAGAGAAATGTTGTTCTCTTATTGTTATGAATTTGTGTATAAGATTTCATGCATCTTGATTGAATTTGCTTGAAATAGATAAACAAATTTTGAATGACAAATATGTAAGACTTCGCATAAAGTATTTGACTTTTATGTAAAATAGTTGCTTAGTCGAATATAAACAAGAATCGCATTATGAGAGTCTACGTAACGTGGAGCTCGTAAATCAATTTGATTGCAAAGAATCGCATTATGAGAGTCTACGTAACGTGAAGCTCGTAAATCAATTCGATTGCAAATCAATTGAAATTCATGCGAATCGTGTTTGTTAAAAGACAAAAGCGCCTTTGACCTACGAAGGTTTAAAGGACAAGTAACCTTATTAAGACTTATACATATTGATGTATATAGACTTATAGGACTTGTGCAATTGAAAGGTTGTTGACACTTTACCACTTGACCAACGATCATTGTAGATATTAACGTATCTATTTGATATGGTATAAGTATGAATCTTTTGACAAGATCAAAAGGATCTCAAGAGTAAAGTTGAAAAACTATTCAATAAAAGCAAAAGTCTTAAGATGGATCATGGTAAATAGTTCAGTCATATAGTTTGATGTATTACCTAAAAGAGTATGAAATACGTTTCACTACTCGCTTCATGAGGAACATTGAAAAAATGTATCCAAGGATGAAGGTATCGAACATAGTTTGATATAGTTCGATCGGTAATAAATCAAATTGACTTGTTCGACTCATGTAAGGGATTTGTGTTTGAGGACAATATTGTTTACACTGAATAAAAAATTCCATCGAAGTCTATTGAGAAAGATATCTTACGAGATTCGATCTCTAGGTATATTGTTTCTCAAGATTTGGTGTTGAGAAGCTTATTTCAAGGTTCGATTGATTGATAAGCTTGGACCCAAATAAGACGCTTAATATTATGTAGGATATCTTGAACTAACCAAAAGGTACTACTTCAACGAACATGATAAGAACAAAATAGTTGTTGTTGCTCATCATAACGTGATCTTGAAGAATGATATTCTCAAGAAGAAGTAGTGGGAGTAACGTGAGCATTAAAGGAGTTTATGCGTCACTACAAGAAGTACATTTATAGGAAACTTGTCACTCCATACATGGTACTTAGTGGGAGTTGAGCTGAACTTAATTCACAAGCAGTTGTGAAAGGAAGAAGTTCATAAGCACGCTCGCTTCTAAAGAGTGCTCAAACATCTCACGAATGGATGATGTTCGAGAAACTCATGCAATATATTAGGATCAAGAACTTACTCTACAAGATGTTGTAGGAGTAGTTCATAGACCTCAAGCACCAATCCTACAAAGATCAACGAGAGTGAATTGCCTAAACTGAAAAGTACATAGGTTTCACAACATCCTCGTACTTGACATATGAGGATCCGTTGATAAATAAAGAAGCGATGGAAAGACCCGATTCCACAAGTATGGTTTGAATCTATATGATCTTTAAAGTGCAATCCATATATATAACAACAAGGTATAGACCTTGATTGATGTTCAAGAAGGAGCGATCCATTTAGAACATTTAGATCCTTAAAAGGAAAGATAGATATGGATAGCAAGTCGACTATGTACAAAGCACAATTTCATGATTGATGCTATGTCTAAGTCGATAACCAGTTGACCATGTACAAAGCACGGCTTCTCGCTTGTAGTTGTGTATAAGTCAATAAAGATCATTCTAACAATAATTATATTTCGTATATATAGATATATGGAAAGATACATCAAAACCGCCTTCTTCGAATAAATGAAGGAAGTTGTTGTGTATTTGACACAAACCGAGGATTTGTTGTATTGTTAGAAACATATGTATGCTTCAATGATCCATTAATGGATTGAAGCAAGTATTGTGGAAATTGAAATAAATATTTTGACAAGAAAGTCAAGGAGTTGAACTTCGTCAAAAGTATCTTGTATAGACAAGATATTCAGTGGGAGCATTAATATGTTACATGTATTGTACAAGATACAAGACATTAATTGGGAATAAAATTAAGGAAATGATTACTGTCAAGATCTCATTAGAGAATGTTTTTCTCAATAGAGAATTTGGGCAAGTCACCTAATCCAAGAAAACAAAATCTATGGAGATAGATTATGATGGATGTTAGGTTTGAGCAAAATGTGCATATAATGACAAGGTGTTATAGTTACACGAAAAGATAGACTCCTAAAAAGGATGTCTAACCACGTTGTATGGCATACACTTGAGTTCGACTCGGTGTGTTGCAACTTAATTCGAGAAGAGTGCACGATACAATTCGAGCATCCTTCTGTTATGAGTTTCATTACGTACGCCATACTTATGCACATGCCCCTATGTGTTGTACCCAAGGAGTATGACAAGCAGTTGTCAACTGGATACAAAGAAAAACACGTTTGGACAATAATCGAGAATATCTTCGAGTATCTTATGAGAAAGAATGATATATTTCATCTGATGAAAGAAAGCTCATATAAATTGATATATTGATGCTAGTTTTCGAAAGATTGATATGAATACAATTGAGCTACGTATTTTGTTTAAATGTGGTGTTGTAAATTTAGAAGGTGTTCTAAATGGGATATTACAACCGTTTCCGTCACCAAAAACAAAATATATATAGCAACTTGTGAAGCAATGAAAGAATGTAGTATGGATCGAGAAGTTCTCAGTCAAGCTAATATGGTTCTATGCATCTCGAACCATAACTTAAACTTGAAGAACCCAATATTAAATTGGTGATCCAACTAAGATCTATGACGATGGCACTTGATTTCACATGATGATGATCAAGAACACATATATAGGAGTATATATGTATACAGGGTCAAACAAAATTGGATAGGTTCGCGGACATAGCGAACACTCTAACTTAACCTCTACCTTAAGCAATATACGAGATGCAATTGTGCATCCATGCGTGATGGACGTATGAGTAACTTGCTTTAAGTGTATTATATCTTTTGAGGTTCGAGACATGTATATATATATGGATATATGACATTGTTCTAAATTCTTCACTGGCTAGAAGTCACTATTGATTGACTCTAGGCCAAGTGGGAGATTGTTGAAGTTATGTCCTAGAAGTCAATATTTAATGACTTATTTTCTTAGTTTATGTTAATGATGATATTTGATCATTTGTTCCTAGAGTTTATTATTGACAGATCATTCAGGTTGAGGATCTGAATTGTAGATCTCTGTGGATCATTCATTAGAATGACAATAATAAATCTAAATCGTCCATAATCTTGATAATTAACAAGGAACATTAATTATCATAAAAGATTAGTATGCAAGTTAAGTGATGATTAAGTTCTACAAATCATAGGTAAGGAGTTACCAACTTAATTGCATATGTGTATGTTATTGGAACATAGTACAGGACTTGACCCAATGAAATAAACATATGGATTGTGTTATGTGTCATTGTTTATTTCATATGAGTTTGATTCTAAGTTTGAGATGTTCACCTTTTCCACATGAGGATAGGTTCAATAAATATCGTCTAACGTTGATTCCTGATAAAGGCTGCTATAAGGACTTTATTTATGTTCTCTTGAATTGTGCGGGGAAAAGTTGTTCATCAAGAAAACCGTATGTCCCTCATTAGTATACCTAGTGAGTGATGATATCTGTTTGGGCCCCTTGATGGAGTTGGATCGTATGCATGCAAACTAGACGATCAACTCTAGATCAAGAAATGTATAATCTGCAAGAATGACACATTCCTATCTTGGATTATACAAAGATATCGTGTGACATAAGAATCAAACAAAGAAATACTTTTATTTCTTATGCAGGATTGAGATATTGTAACGGTACACTATTTATGCGAATTGGGAATCATAACGTGTTGCTAGATACCGCTTATGATTATTGGAAATAAATAATGATTTATTCTCCATGGCCAACATAGCATAAATCCTCAAAGGGTCACACAAATAGGACCTTGACCACACAATGCATTATCTATTTATTCGCAACAGTGAGTATTGCGGAAATATGATAAGTTGATTAATTAATTATATACCGTTATGAACCGTTATAATTAATTAACTCAAAGAGATCATATAGAAATAAATTAATGCATTATCTAATCCCAAAATAATTATTAATGAGTTAATAATTAATTTTAGATCAACACATTTTAATATAAATGGTTATATTGATTAATCGGGCCGTTATTTAATAGGAAAATATATAGCCCAATTATAGAGCAAACTAATGGGACTTTAATTAGGTGAATTAAAGACCCAAATGAGATTTTGAGGTGGCCCATATAGGCCCAATTCGTGGCCAGCCATAGGGTGGCAAGAGGTGTAATTTTGGGAAAGTTTTCCCTAGGGTTTGAGCTCTATAAAAGGACCCCTTTGGAGGCTCCAAGAGCTAGCCTTCTCTCTCCTCTCTTTCTCCCCTTTGTGGCTGCCACAAACCTCCTCTTTTCTCCCTCTTTTGCTCATGTGTTGAGCTCTCTTCTCCATTTAAATGAAAGATTTAATTGCTAGAAGAGAGAAAGCTAATGGGATTAGACTTGTTCTTGGGTGTGCTAGCACATACCTTGAGAACGTGGTTAATCTCCTTGGTGGACTCGAGGCCGGCGCCATCCATGGAGAAGAAGAGGCGTAGGAGAGCACCCCATCGATTCCCATGCCATGGATTCGAGCCTCATGAATGCGATTTCATGAGAGGTATAACTTTCTCCTACTTTCTCTCTTGATTTGATGTGTGAATGCTTTAGCACTAGATCCTTGTCTTGCTTGATGTTTAATGGAGATTAATTAGTTGTAATTGATCTAAAAATTAAAATATGAGCATTTCCTAACAGTGGTATCAGAGCCATGGTCGTGCTTAAGGTTTTTCACACTTAATTAAGTGAGAATTCGTAATTAATTAAGATAATTAGTGATGTGCATGCTTGCTGGCCCTGGAAAGGCTGTTTTCTGTCTTGTTGCTTGTTTTTCGTGGTGTAAAGCTCTCTGAAATTTTTTCCTTCTTATTGGAGGTTGTAGCCCTTTGAGTTGTGGTTGTTTTTCCACTGGAATCATTGAAATTCGATGTAAAATGAATTTTTAGTGATTTAAACGGTAACGGTGCGCAGATCTGTTATTCTTATTTTTCTTTTCATGCTTACACTTGCTTGTTGTGATATTTCAGGGATTATTCAGTCTTTAGAGCACCATCTTTTAGTGGACGACACAGGGGTTCAGGCGGAGATGGACTATACTCCTTACTCTGACGAGGAGAGGGAGAGGGAGTTGCAGGCTAGCTTGGCGCATATTCTCTCGCATCCTGAGAGCATGGAGCCACAGGTCGGGACAGAGGTTATCCCTTCTTCCATTCCTCTTACTAGCACCGCGGAGGCCCTGACTTCTGGTGCCCTTCCACTTCCAGTTTCAGTTGGACCAGGTTAGTCGGCTTGTCCATTTATTTTTATTACCATCAGTATTTTGCAGTCAAGAGTTTAGCTCATTTTGGCCTTTGCAGAGATGCCTATGACTGAGAGTGTGACACTTCCTGTCGTGCCGGTTTTCACAGATATATCCGTTACCCAGGATCCGACTTTTTCTAGTGTTCCGGTTTTATCCGACGTATTCATTATTCAGAGCTTGTCATCTTGTGCTATGCCAGTTTTCACAGATGGGTTTGTTACACGGAGTTCTCCCTTCTCTGTTATGCCAGCCACCACAGACGCATTTGTTACACAGAGCTTATTTCCTTCTGATATGCTAGCTATCACTGATGCGCTTGTTACACAGAGTCCCCCTCTCTCTGCTATGCCGGCTGTCACTGGTGCGCTTATTACACAGGGCTTATCTCCATCTGCCATTTTAGCTACCATAGACGCGCTTGATACACAGAGCCCCTCTCCCTCTGTTATGCCAGCTGTCACTGATGCGCTTGTTATGCAGAGTCTATCTCCCTCTGCTATGTTAGCCACCGTAGATGTGCTTGATACACAGAGTCCCTCTCTCTCTGTTATGCCAGCTGTCACTGATGCGCTTGTTATGCAGAGTCTATCTCCCTCTGCTATGTTAGCCACCGTAGATGTGCTTGATACACAGGGTCCCTCTTTCTCTGTTATGCCAGCTGTCACTGATGCGCTTGTTAAACAGAGTCTATCTCCTTCTGCTATGCCAGCTGTTACAGTAGCCATGCCTGTTATCGGAGGCGCTTCTCCGGCTGATTCTTTCGCACCTCTGGAGTTAGAGGATATTCCTGAGACTGGTCTTTACTCATTTCTTATGAGTTCTATTAGTGGAGGTGGCACTGGTGGTGGCGGGTTTGCTGATGTGGTTGGTTCTTGTGCTTGTCCAGCCACTGGTATATTTTGGTGTACTGATTATTCATATCTTCTTTTGTCAGGATTTCCCGCCACCTTTTCTCATTCTTCCTTTTTAGGTACTTCTGCCTTGGCTCTTGTGGCGCCTGGGGTTACATCTAGTGTTCCTCTGTTATCTAGCCTGCCTTTAGTTTCTTCAGGTAGCTTTTATCTTAGGCGATATTGCTTGCATTGAATTTTTGTTTGCATTGACCTGATACCCTTTTGTATGTGGCAGGTACAGATCCGGTTGAGGCCGAGGGACCACGATCAGGGGTTGACACGATCGGAGTTAGAGCGGATGTGTTGTTCGAGTGCATGACTTCAGGGCTACTTGGTATATCTCTTTTCTTCTCCCTTTTAGTGCTTTTCTCCTTTTTCCTCCCTTTTTTTTGATCCATACTTAGTCACTGCTTGTTACTCTGCAGAGTCCATCCCTGGTGAGTCTATTATCCCATCAGTGTCTACAGCCCTGACTATTCCGACTGAGGTTCGGGCTCCAGCATCTCCTTCTGAGTCTACGGCTTCGACTTCTGATATTGCTTCGCCCTCTACACAGGATTTTGAGGCAGTCCCCCGTGGCTAGACAGATTCACTGCTAGTCTTTATATGTATTTTATGTAGCGATATTTTCTTGCTAGTGTGTACCACCGCGGGGACATATATCCGCCTATTATCTCTTTATCTTTGAGACATATTATTGTCTATGAGACTGTTGCTAGCAGATTTTTAGGTGTACCCTAGTTGTGCTGCTTATCAGCTTGGACTATGCTAGATTATATGATGTAGTGCTATGTATGAGTTTGGACTTTGTCGTTTATTTCTTCTTTCTCTGTTGTCATGGATTTGTTATTGTGACTTTTCTCATTTGTATACAAGTATACTAGTGCGAGGCACTATTTATAACGGCTATATGGGGAATGAGTGCAACGGCTATATAACGGCTACGTAGTGAATGAATGCAACGGCTATATAACGGCTACGTGGGGAATGAGTGCAACGGCTATATCACCTCGTTTCACGTGTTTCTTTCCCAACGGCTATCTCCATTCCCTTTAAATTTCCTTCTTCATTCATTCTCTCACCATCTTCCATTCTTCCAACATATCTTTTCTTACTTTCCGCTTGCTTCATGGATAATCATGATATTGTTGAAGAAATTGAAGAAGTCACAGAAAATGCCGATCCGGCAATTGGTCATGCAATCGACGGTACATTATCCGACAACTGGCCCTCAGATTATGCACTTCATCAAGAGCGGGCGTACTGGAGGCCGCTTTCTTCACACAATTGGGGAACTAACTCGGCCCCATCAGATTCTCACAATGATGAGGGATGGTTTTGTTTCCATTTCTTCTGCCTTCCATTAGTTGTTGGTATTTTTGCAATGTTGCTTCTGGTGCAGTATTTGCGTGAATGGAGTATGTAGTTAAAGCTGGGCTTAGTAGCTTATGTTATGCTTGAATGTATCTCTTATTTCGTCGTAGCATTCTCATGTAACCTATCCCATTCAGTTAGTGGAATGCCGTTATTGTCTCATCAAAGAACGAACTTTTGCTTGTGATTTCGGGTCGGCCCAAATAGACTTTGTTGGGTTACAAGCTCCCGAGAATTAAAATGTCCCCTGTATTTATTACGGGAATCCCTTTTGAGGGAATTTCTTTCCTTGACTGTCTCTTTCCCCCCTTTTTGAGCTGGTCTCGGCTACGGCTCAAATTTTCCAGAAGTCGTCATTTGGTTTGGTAGAGCGCACGGCAGCATGTGTCGGATTTATGAAACGTTTTGTCGGAGAGAAACATCTCATATAATTATGTGAAAGAGGGACTTGCAATCAATATGTTTGGAAGGACATTGCCTCTTTCGCAGATCTTTCCTTTGGCGGAACGTGCAATTGTTTTCAACATGCCCCTTTTCCTCGACAGACTTACTGAACTATCATTAATTCTGTCGTTTTCTTACTTGTCTGTATTGAACATGTCTCTCGTCTGGGAAACATATCATTTGTTTGTTTCCCTGTTCAACTTGCGCGCGGCACACCTGGCTTCTTCGAAGTTACATTTGACTTCATCTCCTGGGGCTACGTACTGTATATAAGCGATTGTGGTTGCCTATATTCAGCATCTTCCTTCTTTAGCACACATCCCTATTTTCACGGTTGATCGTATGGCTTTCATGGCGGCTTTCTTTTCTGGAGTGAAGAAGCTCTCGACTGCTATCATATTACCCAGAAACCTCTTTCTGCTGGCTATCTCTGCCTTTTCCTTCTTGGTAGGCTGGAAAGTAACCGTATGCACTCCCTTCAATCACAGACCATGTTCTGAAGCGTGCCTCTCTTGGCAAGCGCCCGACCCTTTGCTTATTCAGGGGTTATTGGCCCTCTTCATGCTGTTTTATAGATCCCGTATGACTATTGCGGTGTTCTTCCTAACTCTTTTTCTCATTTCTAGGGGTACCCTCCACTTAGGATGAAAGGTTTGGGTGATAAGGATCCAGGTGTCATGTACTTAGATTTGTAGGCAAGGTTTGGATTGTAATGGTCTGTGTTTGGCATGATTCTTGTTTGTATCCCTGTGAATGATTCAAGGATTGAGATGTTTTGGTGCCATTTCATATTACAGCATTTTTTTTATCTGAGGGATGAACTCATTTTTCTTCGTGAGTTCAGCAACGGGCTATATCTGTGCATGATTCCATTTGTTTGTGGTGTTGCATCACTGTTTATGGTATTCATCTGTGGATTGATTTTGGTCAAGGCCCAAAATTCTAAAAGCCTCGTTTATCCTTTCGGGTCCGGTAAGATAAACGCCAACCGGTGTTAGTTGCTTATGGTGCACTCTGACATAATTGACCATTTCATTTGTGGATTTTGGCTTGTGGAATTTTATAGAGTTTGGAAAGTTTATGGAAGAAATGCATTATAATGTCCATTTGGAGCAATGCGTTTCTTGAATTTTGTCATCTCCAGGGACATAAAGCTTCTGGCGCTCGCCGTACCTGCAAGAAAATATGTAATAAGGGTGTGATTTAATGGGGGGTTTGGTGCCCTCAGATGGCTTCATGGGGCGGTGCCTTGATGCCTTCAAACTTCTTCATTAGGCATAGGTGTCTTGGAAGACCACTAAGGCTTTCTTTGACATGGCTTCGCGTTCTCCGGGATCCGAAGGTCCCTTCATCAACCGCGGATTCTTTAGGGTAAATTCATTTTTTGTGCATTTGGAGACCACATAGGTATCCTCAACACTTGCTGATTTTGGTCAAGGCCCAAAATATTTAAAAGCCTCGTTCATCTTTTCATGTCTGGTAAGATGAATGACAACCAGTGTCAGTTGCTTACGGCGCACTCCGACATAATTGACCATTTTTTGTTGATTTTGGTTTGGAATTTTGCTGAGTGGAAATTTCATTTTGGTGGATTTTGGCGGGATTTTGTGGAAGTCATATCTTGGTGAACTTTTTATTTGGTGAGATTTTGTGGAGATTTTTTTAGTTGATCTTTTTTTTTGAACGTTTCACTTCCCCTTTTTTTTTGCTTGATTTGATGGGAGTTTGTCGCCATTCTCCCTGCAGAATTGTCTGGCAAGTTTGACCGCTTCGAAGGCGAGGTTGACTCTGTTGGCAAGTGGGGTGCACTTGTCAGTCTCTCGTAGGCCTTGGATCTTTTAGGATTCTGTCGGTTACGGGATGGGTTCCGGATGTGACGCTTCAGGAGCGGCCCCGTGTGTCCGTATTTTCATTGTTTGGCTCGTAGCCTTTGGTCCGGGATTGATTTAATCGACCCGTCATGTCTCTTAGAACTTTTACCGGACGCGGGTGCATGCTGGATTTGACGTTCCAAGAGCAGGCTTGCGTGTCTGCATTTATTCTTTTGACCCGAAGGCTCGGACTCAGGTTCGCATTTCTTGGTCTGGGCTGGACTTAACCGACCCTATGTATCTTCCTTATCACGATTCTGGCCTATATATAGAGCCTATTCCTTTTATAGATTCCTTACACTTTTTCATTCAGTTTTTTTTTGGTCCGCTCATGGAATCCCCTCTGCTCCCAACTAGAAAGCGTCGTTCAAATTTGCCTACACTTGTTCCCACCGATTGGTCCTATGGTCCCCATAATCGTTACCTTTTCCGAGACAGTGAGGCTTTTGAATGTTTTGTCAGTAACATGAGTGCCGAGGATAGGCCCGTGACTCAATGCTGTTATTTCGATCCCTTGGGCAGGTTGGCGAGAGAACATTCTCGTCTTCTTGTTAGTTGGGTTGATTTCTGGAGTTTGTGAAGACTGGTTGGCCGTCGTTCTTCTTACCATCCTCAAATCACCAAGTTGTTTTATGCCAATTTCCGCATCTCGTATAACCACAAGAACGTGCCTCATGCTTCTTCTTTTCTCTTTGGGAGGTATATTCCGCTTGGGCTTACAGAGTTTGCGCATTTTTTGGAGGTCTCCTCAACTTTAGATTGCGTCCCTGTTTATACCTATGTCAGCTGGCCGCGCGATTGTGAGAGCCGTCACATGTACCGGCGTTGGTTTGGGTTCCGAGCTGATCCAATTGATGGAACAATGTCTACCTCAACCTTGCCTGCTTTGCATAGGTTACATCTTTTTTTACCTCATTTTAGCACGTACCTGTGTTGCTGTACATTTTTTTGCACTCTTTTTCTTATCGCTTGCTTTTTTTGCAGGGCTTTATTTGCCATGATCACCCATATTCTTTTACCCCAGGATATCTTCACCAATATCACTAGTTCTGAGACCCTCTTTTATTTGCGTCATTTGATTGCGAGAGATAAGAGGCTTAATGTGGGACATGTCATTCTCCGGCACATGCATCTGGCGTCAGAGTCTTCACACTTACCGCTGCCTTACGGGCATTTGATAGAAGAGTATATGCTTCGGTTGGGCGTTCCATTACCCGACAAGCTGTGGGGAAAGCCTATCTCTGGTTGTGATGTAGCGCATCCCCGGAATTTGGTTGGGGATCTCACTGTTTTGGGATGGGTTGAGAATTCTGTTGGTAAGTTGATTCCTGACCCTTATTATCCGGTAAATAGCTATATCCTGAAGCTTGGTGCTGCCCCCAATCAGTATGGGCCCCCACGAGAAGGATCTCCGCCCTCTGATGCTGAGTCTAACTCTGATGGTCCCAAGATTGCTATGTCTCACCTTGACAAGAGACTTGATGATGTGTACACTCTTCTCGGGATCGTGGAGAAGAAAATTGACAGGGTTCTTTCTGTTCTTGGTCCGCCGGCTGTGAATGCACCTCAGTTTTCAGGCGTTTCCAGGATTGGGGCCGTATGTCAGGGCATACAAGGTGTGGACTTGAATCATGAGGAGGGTTCTACCGAGGAGGTAGACACGACCATCAGGCTTTAAAGCCTCTGGTTGTCAAGTCCTTTTCAGCTTAGGTGCTTGTAATTTCCGCTTGGGTGCTTGTTACTTCAGCTTAGGTGGTTGTCATTTCAGCTTAGGTGCTTGTGATTTATGCTTGGGTGCTTGTCATTTCAGCTTAGGTGCTTGTAATTTCTGCTCGGGTGCTTGTCATTTCAGCTTAGGTGCTTGTGGCATTTGGGAGAAATGCCTTGTTTTGGAGTCGGGGCGAGGTCCCCTGAATCTGGAGTCGAAGTGGTTGTCAGACTCATTTCCCTGCGGTGTTGGAGGGCAATTTTTTTTTTTTTTTTTTTTTTTTTTTTTTTTTTTTTTGCTAGCCATGTACAAGTGCTTCCGTTACCATGCTTATTTTATCTATATACAAAGGAGTCTTTCCATGCGCTTATCATCATTGCATTTCGTATGAGCTTTGAGTCTCATTTCACTTTCACACCGGCTTATGCATAGTATTTCTTTAGATATCTCCCATTTATGGGCCTCATGGGGAGATTTCCCTCTTTGTCAATTAAGAGATATGCTCCTCCCTCGAATACTTGTTTAATCGCATATGGCCCTTCCCAATTGGGTGAAAATTTAGGGCCGTGATGTCTCCCTTGAATGGGCCGTTTTAATACCAGCACTAATTCTCCTTTTCGGAAGGTACGCGCTCGAGCCAGTTTATCATATGCTCTCGCCATCTGTGCTCGATATACTTCTAGCCTTTGCTGAGCGGCCAGCCGAGTTTCGTCCATGGCATCCAATTCTTCCAACCTTAATCTGGCTCGTTCATCCAATGTCATTTCACAATGTATGGCCGTTCTAAGAGATGGAAGTTCTATCTCCAGGGGGAGGATAGCCTCGACACCAAAAACTAGCGAATATGGGGTGGCTTGAGTCGGTGTTTTCTCGGTGGTTCTATAGGCCCAAAGCGCTTCTGGAAGTCGCTCGTGCCAAGTTCGGTGATCTTTGCCCATCATTTTCCTTAAAATGCGTACTAGCGTTTTATTGAAAGCTTCGGCCAATCCGTTGGCTCGTGGATTATAAATCGAGGAGTATCGCCAGTCTATTTTGTGCCGTCGAGTGAAATTGTACACCTTAGCATTTCTGAAGGCTGTACCGTTGTCGGAGATAATCCTTCGAGGGGTCCCAAAACGGTATATGACTCGTGTTTGAAAGAATTTAATCACATCTTGGGCTTTGACTTCTTTATAGGCTTCTACTTCGGCCCACTTTGAGAAGTAGTCGGTTGCAGCCAATATATATCGATGCCCCCTGGACGAAGGTGGGTCAATTGGGCCAATTATATCTGTTCCCCACATATCAAAAGGCCACGAGGCGACTGTTGGATGTAACGGTCCAGGATGTTGGTGTATAAAATCTCCATTTACTTGACACGCGTGACATTTTCTCGCGAATTTTTCACAGTCGGATACCATAGATGACCAATAATACCCGAGGCGTTTGATTTGCAATCTCATTTTTGGGCCCGATTGATGGGCCCCGCATATTCCAGAATGGACCTCTTGCATGATCTGCTCAGCTTCTTGTTGTGACACACATCTAAGCCACATTTGATCGTATGACCTTCGGTAAAGAGTATTGTTCACAAAAACATATCTCAGGTCTCGTCTCTTGACTTGTTCTCTTAGTGCTTTATCTTTAGGTAGCGTTCCTTGCCAGAAATAATCGATGAAAGGCTGTCTCCAGTCTTCCTTTTCTTCGACTTCTTGTACCATTTGAGTTTCTTTTCCTTGATTTTCCCAAGTCGCGACATCCACGAGCATGGCGTTATCGATGTCGGGCTCGAGACTCATAAAATAAGGTGCTAGTGATGTGCGACTATGAATCACAATCTGGGTTCCTTTCGAGCCTGGTTCTCCGAGTTCTTTGGCAAGCTTTGCCAAAGCGTCAGCTTGTCCGTTCATGGCTCTAGACACTTTTTCTAATGTCACTTGGGAGAATTGTGCGATTAGCTCCAATGCTTTCTCGTTGTATTTAACAAGCTCTGGTTTGAGTGTTTGATATGTCCCTTTAATTTGATTTAGGATTAACTGTGAATCACCATGTACTTTCAGCCGTTTAATTCCCATTTTCAAGGCAATTTCGAGGCCTACAATCAATGCTTCGTACTCAGCTTCATTATTGGTGCACGGTTCGGTGAGCACAAAGGAGTGGCGCATGATGCCCCCTTCTGGTGTGACAAATACCAAACCTACCCCTGCTCGTATCTTTGGCAATCTAGGCTTGACTGCTGGTTGTATGGAAGAAGCACCATCAAAGTACATTTTCCAATATGGCTCCCCTTCCTCAACAAGCAATGCTTCTTCGTCGGAAAATTCACAAGCAAGAGGTGAATCGTCAGGGATAGGATGGGCGGCTAAAAAGTCTGCCAAAGCCTGGCCCTTAATGGCCTTTTGAGGAGCGTATGTGATATCAAACTCCATTAGAGCGATGGTCCATCTTGCTAGTCTTCCTGTGAGTACGGGCCGGGTCATTAGGAATTTTAGAGGGTCCACTTTTGAGATAAGTGTGATTTTATGGGCCAGCATGTAATGTCTCAACTTCTTGGTAGCAAATACCAGGGCCAAGCAGTGTTTCTCAATTGGTGAATAAGCGTATTCAGCGCCCACTAACATCCGGCTGAGATAGTACAATGCGTTTTCTTTTCCTTGGTCGTTCTCTTGGGCCAACAATGCCCCCAACGAGCCATCTGTAGCGGTTGTATAAAGGATGAGAGGTTTGCCGGGGATAGGCGCCGCCAGTACTGGTGGATTAAGAAGGTAACTTTTGATATCGTCGAAAGATTTTTGACACTGTTCTCCCCACTTGAACGGGGTATCCTTTTTTGTGAGCTGAGTGAACGGCTTGATTTTTCCAGAGAGGTTGGCGATGAACCTCCTGATATATGCCAGCCGTCCTTGCAGGGATCGAAGCTGTTTCAAGTTTCTGGGCGGCGGTAATTCCTGAATCGCCTTGATTTTGGCCGGGTCGATTTCAATTCCCCGGTGTCTAACCACAAACCCAAGAAATTTTCCTGAAGAGACCATGAATGCACATTTTAATGGGTTGAGTTTGAGAGTATGCAACCGCAACCGTTCGAACACAAGGCGAAGATATTGGAGATGTTCTTTATGGGAGTGCGCTTTTACAACCAAATCATCGACATAACACTCAACTACCCGGTGTATCAGATCGTCAAAGATTTTTGTCATGGCTCTCTGGTAGGTGGCACCAGCATTTTTCAGGCCGAAAGGCATAACTTTGTAACAGTAAATGCCTATGGGCGTGCGAAACGCGGTATGTTTTTGATCTTCTTCGTCCATTTTTATTTGATTATACCCTGAATATCCATCCATGAAGGAAAATATTTCATAGGCCGAAGTGTGGTCGATGATTATTTCTGTCACAGGTAAGGAGAAGTCGTCTTTCGGGCATGCCTTGTTCAGGTCCCGGAAGTCGACACAGACTCTAATTTGCCCATTCTTTTTCTTAACTGGAACCACGCTGGCTACCCAGTCAGGAGTTTCTTCCTCTCGGACAAAGCCCGCTTCAATAAGCTTTTTGACTTCTGTTGTGACCTTTTCTTCCAACTCAATCCTCATTCTCCGAGGTGCTTATTTGATTGGTTTAAAGCTTGGATCTATTTTTAATTTGTGCACAGCTATGGATGGATCTAGCCCTGGCATTTCACTATAGTTCCATGCGAAACAATCTATGTATTCGATCAACAATGACTTCAGTTGTTCCTGTTGTTCAGGAGGAAGAGAGGCATTTACGAAGGTTGGTCGAGGATCTTCAGCAGTGCCTAGATTTACTTCAATTAATTCATCTACCGTATTTTGTCCTCCTTCTTCGAGTTCTTTTGGCGCCGTTTTCAGAGTCGTAATGAATTGATCATCATCACTATTCCTCTTTTCAGTCACAGTGTGGCAGGCGTATGTCACTTCTTTGGCACGATTTTCTTTTACCACGAGGTAAGTGGGTTCATCAATACCCCAGAATTTTTCATATTTTCTTCTGATATTTACCCTTTTGTTGGATCGGTGATATCCCAGTCCCCTGGTATTTCTCAGTTTACCATCGGCTCCTTTTATTGGTTTAGGGGCTTCATTCCATAGCCTCCGGAATATTCTTGCCCTTTCTTTATCGATTGGCTCGAGGCATTGGAGTCTTTTGAAAAGATTGACCAGTTCTTCTCTGTAGTATCCTCTTGGTTTGAACGGTGTGAGTTCTGTTTCTTTTTCACTCAACCATTTCCTTTGATCATTGTTTTCAGCCTGGTTGTTACCGGCTTTGTAGAAGAGAATTGGTGGTTGTACTATTTTTCCGTCCTCTGAGTATTCCACCTTTGCAGGGACCATGAGTATCTCTAGATTGTCCACCTGTTTTGTTTCGCGATCTGCTGAGACTTTGCAACACTTTTCCGATGCTAAACTCACAACCATAGCGCTTTGTTTCTTTGATGCATCCTTTTTAGTACTCTTGACAGTTTTATTGCCTCGGTCCTTTTTGAAGGATGTTGAGACTTTATCTGTCTTCGGAGATGGAGTCACTGGTATAAATCTGACTCTCAGGGTCTGAGCTTTGTTTTTAGATGTCTGTTGGCTAGAACTTTCTCCTGTTGTTTTTTGCTGAGAAGTGATGTTTGAAGCCATTTCCTCGGGGAAGTAGAATCGTGCATCTTCAAGGTGCACTTCGTTCACTGTGAAGGGATGGTCATCTCCTTTTATTCTTTTTTGCTGGTCGTCTTTCATGTATTTTATGCATTGGTGAAGAGTCGAGGGTACCAATTGATTTTCGTGCAACCAAGGTCGACCTAATAGTGCTCCATAGACAGTGTCGACTTCTATGACAAAGAATTTTATTTTGGTTGTCAATTCTCCAAACCGGAATGATAGGGTGATTCCCCTAAGTGTTTCTTGAGCGTGCTGGTCGAACCCTGAGATCGCCAGTCGTTCTTTGGATAGGTCATTAATGTTCAAGTTGAGATACAATAAAGATTTCAACGGGAGAATGTTAATTGAGGATCCTGGATCAACTAGCATTCTTTTAAGCTTTGTTTTCTTAAATGTTCCCGTGATGTATAGGGGTCGATTGTGCTCGGCAGTGCCTGTGAGCAAATCCTCTTCAGTAAAAGTTATTGTGGCACACATTTCTTCGTCGTCCACCAGGTGATTCCCTTCCTTTTCTATCATGTTATTTCGAAAAGCATCTGGGTTCTGAAGAGCATGGATGAGGACATCTCTCAGATTTTGAGACATTATCAAGGCGTCAAAAATGCTGAGCGGAGCTGGGACTTTCCGTAGGTGTGATAATATGTTATAATCGACACCTGTTGTCTCATTTCTTTGGTCGGGAGTTGCAAATTCTCCTGTCACTTCTCCTGTCCTTTTCTTTTCATTCGGTGGCTGACGCTCTGGTATTTTTGTACCAGAACGGAGACTGACATTACACTCATTTTGACAAGGTGTAGTGGGATCATCAAACAGGCTTTCTGGGAACAAAGGTTCGTCCTCCTCACTTTCGGGATCTCGTCCTAGCATAACTGCCCCCGATTGTGCAGTAGGGATCATTGTTGGTTCCTCTTCGGTAGTATCACAATATTCGTCCTCGTTAGGCTCATTTGACGACTCGCTGTCATATCCCTCAACTGAGGATGGGAGTTCTTTCGGATTTCTTTTAAATGTGATCATATTAACAAATTCCCGTCTGGGGCTTTCTGGTGTTCTTTCCTCCGGCCTGGGTGGCATGACACCAAGCCGTGCTTCTCTTAGCAAGGATCGTCGTTGTGAATTCACGCGGCTGATTTGGCCTTCCATTTCTACCCATGTCTGAAAAGCGGGACATCTTCTCGTGGTGTGCCCCCTTTCTTGATGATATAAACAGAACTTGGATTCATTCATAGTTCTGATTTCTTGTGCACACCAGTTTAACGGGAGGTGCTCCTGCCTCTGCATTTCTTGTTCAGGAATTCGGGATGGACTTTCGTTGTGGAGACGTGGATCATTTCTCGTTTCTACAGGTGGCCGATCGCGGTGTTCCCTGACTTGCATTGAGTTGGTATTTCTTCTCTCAAACGCTTGATTTCTTAACACCCTTGCATTTCTGACTCTTCTGAAGTCAAATCGCAGTTGCCATTTTGGATGTGTCCTTTCTCTCGTTGCAGGGTCTTCCTGTGCGACTGTAGAGATTTGATTTTGAGGGATCGGTGAATGAACTTTCCTCCGATAAGAAATGATACGCCTAGGGTTTGCAGCTAGCCTTCCTGAGAATTCATCATCTCGCGTTGCATTGTCTGGTATTTCTAGTGGCGTATTTTGCTTGCTCTCTTGATTGTGCCAGAGCCTCTTTTTTATGTTAGCATCTGCGCTTGATTGTTCTTGGCTTTGTAAGTTGACCCCTGAACAATCATCTTCTCGAGCTGCTTCCCTTGAGTTTATCAGAGGCCATCGCCATTTGTTACAGGCGAAATTCGGATCATATTGTGATCTTGTCCCCTTTTGCGTTTCCCAGGTCAATTGTTTTGGAATTTCCAGATTTTGTGCCTTTCTTTTTGCACTTTTCAAGTTGCGCATTTTCCCCTTTTTATAAGAGATTTTTACATCTGGTATTTTTCTTTCTTGTTCTTCTGTGTTACCCCAGGTTTTCTGGAGGCTTTCTGAAGATGTAACCGGGGTTTTAATCGCTGTTACATCAGCCCGATCCCTTTTACACTTGTCGTCGACTAAACATCCTGTTATCTTGGCTAGTTTACCGAGATTGTCAAATAGTGTGGCGATTTGATCGTGTTGTTCAGACAGTTTCCTTCTTAAATTTTGTAATTCCTTATCATGTGTCATACTTGTGTCTTTATTTGGCCCTTGACCGGGTTCGATACCCTTGCCTCTTTGTCTGACAAAGTTTTCCAACTCGCCTTCTTCGAGTAAAGAATCATTGTCATTGTGGTCATTTCCCAAGTAGGGAAGGGGAAAAGGACATGTCTCATTTTTGCTCCCGGAGGACTCACCTTCTTCTTGGCGGGAAGATGTTGTTTGTGCGTGTCCGATGCGAAGCGCGTTGAGATGCTCACGCAAATCTCTACCCTTTTCAATCCTTAGGGCGGAATTTTCTGGAAGAGATTCAGATTGCCCTTCGATTATTGCCTCGTCAGGAACTTCTTGTTTAATCGGGGTAGTTGCAGTGATGACACAACACTGGTGGCTTGTAATAGCCTTTCTTTTACTTGGGCGGCCTTCAATAACAATGCCATTGACATTTTCCAGATCTTCTTCATCATCATTATTGAGTGGGTTTTCTTCTGTTTCGACTACAGCATCCTGTAATCCTTCTTCGATCAAACGGAATATCTCGCTGATCATTTGAGGCTCCAATTTGATTTCGTCTCCATTATCTTGCCGACGAGCGATTATTCGTATTTCTGACTCGTAAGACTCGGGTTCCAAAATCTCGAGTTCAACTGTAGTTAGGCCAAGAGGCGCAAGTATTGATTCTGGTTCAATAGAGACATCGAGCTCAAGAGTATGATTTCCTTCATTAGGAGTGTCGCTGTCGGTTCCTAGTTTTGTCGCGACATCTACTTTAACCCCTGTGCTGCAACATGATCGTCGCGTGGGTTTCCTTTTTCTCATAGTCCTTTCTTGCTCTAATAACTGACTTGGATTTCGGCCTCGTTTATGGCACGGAGCTGGCTTTTGACAAGCGACTTTGGTCTTTCTTCGTTGATAAGCGAGTAGAGACCTGAGTGAGCTAACCTCCAGGAGTAGCTGATTTAAGTCATTGTCTTATCTTATCGGCCTTTCCTCGTACTGTTTTTCATCCTGAATTTCTTCTATTAATTGTTGGACAGTGTTTTGAATTGCTTTAGCCGCTTGGAGGAGTTGTGTGAATTTCGCCCTCCTGACTCTGCTTGGGGAGAGATTATGGGAACTCTCGCTTCGGCTTGTATTCCTGGTATGGACCATATTACAATAGTGCCTTTCTCTTTTTGATGAGAGTTTTTCCATGACTTTCGGAGGGATAAAGTGGGCCAATGTTATCGGTGTCGGCCTGCCTTGCTTATAAATCTCCTCGACTTTCTTAGGTGGTGGCTTCACCCCCGCAATTCTCTTAATTGTGGAAAGCTTCATGGGCTTCTTTCTCTTTTTCATTTCGGATGTAGACACAGTGATTACCCGAGGTGGAGGAGCTGGGGCTATTGGAATAAGCTCATTCTGCCATTTAATCCTGGGCTCCTCGCGAAGCTTCCTTAACATCCTTTGAGTTTTCCGAGATAAGTATATTGTCCACGGATTTTCTGTTCTTACGGGCTCGTGGTGGGTTGCCATGTTGACAGAGACGTGAGGAGCCGGGGCTTGTTGAGCTGCCTTGGGGATTTTGAATTGCCCACTCTGTACTTTTCTTTCTAGCCAGTCTTTGAAAACATAGCAATTTTCTAATGTGTGCCCCAGTACTCTGTGGTATAGACAGAAAGTGGGATCGTCTGTCTTATGTTCGTCTTCCGGGCGCTTGCATGCCGGTAACTTTACCCCTTTCTCTAAGGCAGCTTTGAAAAGCTCTTCTACATACTCCTTTTTGAATGAGTACGGTCTGCTTTGTCTGTCGCGGAGACTCATTTTAGTCGGCCTTGGTGGTTCAGAAGAATCCTCCTTCTTTTCTATTTGATTCACTCTTTCAATGTTGGCATTGCGGTTATTCGTGACCACTCTTGTCCCAGCTTTCTTAGTTCCCTCTTTCCTTCTTTCTCTTTCAGGACGGGAGCATGTTGGCGGGGTCCAACCTTCTTGATGTAGTGCCTCGTATTGAGACACCAAAGTAACCAATCTTTGAAACGTGGTTATCCTGACTGGTAATAAATGAGACCTGATCCACGCAGGTAAGTTGCTTATGATCATCTTAACTTGATCAAATTCTTTCATTGGGGGTTGACAGCGGATGCTCAGATTCCTCCATCTTGCTATATATTCCTTTATTGATTCCCCTCTGTTTAATTTTACCCCAGCCATTTGTATCATGGTAATTTCTTTGGCTACCACCATGAATTTAGAGCAGAAGGCATCCTCCATTTCTTCCCACGAATTGATGCTATTTTCTTCTAAGGAAGCATACCACTCGAAGGCAGTTCCTGACAGACTCTGAGGGAACTGTCTCAAAAGCCAAGCGGGATTGTCAGCTGTGTCGCCGCACGCTGTCAAAAAGTGTGCAACATGTTGCTCTGGAGTTACCTTAGTCCCGGTTCCGTCGAACATACGAAAACGAGGCACCGTGTATCTCTTTGGAAAGGGTTCCTTATCGAAGTGCTTCGGGTAGGGTCTTCCCACCCTTCTCCGAGGTTGCATTGAGTCACTGATCCCAAAATCCTTGATATGCTTGCGGACTATCTCTTGTATGTCCTCATTAGTCATGGCAAGTGTTTGATCTTCGGAAGAATAGCTCTGCCTTCTATTCTGGCTTAATGTTTCGAGTGGGGGATAACTATTTGTTCTTTTCTTCGTCATGTCGCTTTTCACTTGCTTTCTTGAGGGTTCCTCGACATAAACCCTTGCAGGACCCTTCTTACGATGACGAGTCTCGTTCTCCCCGTCCGAGGTATCAGACGTTGATTTCGCCTTCAACCTGGCCATCTCTTCACAGATGTTCTCCATTTGTTGACTCATTCTTTCAATCACTTCTTGAAGGTGATTGTTTGGATTATCTTTCTCGTCCTCAGAAGTTTCTTCCCCTGAATCTTCTTGGTCTTGTTCAGGTTCTTTTTCACTGTCTTCGCCCTCAACTGTGGAGGTAGAGGGTCGTTCTGCCTGTGTGGCTTTCTTTTTAGATCTTGTGGTGGCACCAGTTGTTGTTGAAGGTGCTTTTGGCTTGCTTCCGGGTTTTCTCCCCCTTTTGCCTGTTTTGGCCTCGGCTTGACCTTCTCCTTCGGCCGTTAGCCCTTCGGCTTCCGCTTCGTCATTCTGGCCTTTGCCGTCATTAAGTGTGTAAGTTTCCTCTATTTCTTCGGGATCTCCTACTGTGCCTGCCATGTACACAGCAAATGAGTTGCCTGGCTTTTTCTTCCGCCATTCCATTCGCCCGCTTAATTTGTCACGGTATGTTCTGGCGGCCTTTTTGATTTGGGCCTGCAGTATTCCCAAGCCTGCTCGCGGATTGCCTCGGAATTTCGGCTTGATCTTTTGCTTTTGTGCCGACAGCTCTTGTTGTATCTTAGAAAAGGCAATTTCTTCTGGGAAGACCAACCTTTCATGTGCAGAGAGTGTTTCATGCGCGGGGAGATGTCCTTTCTCTAGGAAGAACACTCTTTCGCGTGCAGGTGGATGTTTGAGACTGCGCACACTTTTACCACCCCTTTTCGATTTTATAGTGAGTGGTTTTGTTGCTTTGAGTGCCTGTCTCTGTCCAACATGTCGGTCAGAGACGTGTATCTTTCCTTGGCCAGTGACAGAGCGATATGCCTTGCGGATTTTCTGTGCAGTGGTGAGTTTCTTGGCTTGACTACCAGTTGACATAGGAACTGTCTTGAAGTGGGCCGGTATGTCTCTCCATGCCACGAGACGAGTGGTTGGTGCCTTCCACTTCAGGGCTCTTAGTGGTGCAAATGCATTACGCACTGGCAAGTTGGGCTCAGCTTCCAGACTATTCTGATATGCCTGCAGTGCTTTGAACTCGGAGACTTTCACCCTTTTCATTGGCTTAGGTGTTGGCCTCGGAATCTTGTTCTTACTTTTGTTCTCAGGGACTTTTGCCGTTTTCACGGGCTCGAGTGATGACGCCTTGCCCCCGACGATGAAGGGTGTATCGGTCAGTGCCATGGGGATAGCGATAGGCGTAGTCCCAATCATGATTATCCCAGCTGCGCCTTTGATTGTGGCAGCAGAGTTTTTGTTCACCTTTCGTGCCATCCGATTTCCTGAAAAGGCAATGTCTCGGAGTCATGGTTAGCACTTTGGGGAGGATCATGATAGTATTTCTTTAGCCCGCATGTTTTGCATATTTATCTTCCCAGATGAGAGGAAAAAGATGTCCCACCGGGCGTGCCAGAGAATCTGTCCGGCTCTTTTTGTCGCGTCTTTCCCATTTAAAATGCCACTTTCGGGAGGGAAAGCAAAAAGAACATCAGATCAGATTATCCCCTCATAAGTCAAAGTCTCAGCTACGGGCGCCTCCCACTAAAGAGATACTCGCTCGTACGGACTTATGTTCCTACGAGAGTTTATTTTTGTGTAGGTCCTTTCTTTCCGACGGGCGCAAGCCCCCGCCGTTAATTACCCTGGTTACTTTCCTAGGCACCTCTAGATCGGGAAAATCAGAAAAAAACATATATTGCAGGCTATTAATGTAATGCTTATTTCTAGGGATATTTGTGTTTCTTCATTTATTCCTCTTTTTGAATGTCTTTATGTTGGTGTCCGTTGTTTATCTATTTGATTTGATTTTTTTTTATTGATCATGATGATTTGTGAAGTGATTTTGAGAAATTATGATATTTTGGGAATACGATTTGGTTTGAAGAGATCTTTCCGGGATCTCATATAACTTGATTTCATTAGATAATTGGGCCTGGTGAACTTTTAATCACTAAGACGATTTTAATTTCAATGAACGGGGTCTTCCAGCGTGATGGTGTCAGATGAAACTTGGTCACCTGAACGGCTTTATCTGGTGAGACGAGATTTTGGCTTTCCAGCGTGATTTTGTCAGGTGGGATTTGGTCACCTGAACGGCTTTATCTGGTAAAGCGGTGTGTCAATTAGAGTAAGGTCGTGGGATTACTCAAATGCCACGGGTCTTCCAGCGTGATGGTGTCAGATGGGATTTGGTCACCTGAACGACTTTATCTGGTAGGACAAGGTTTTGGCTTTCCAGCGTGATTTTGTCAGATGGAATTTGGTCACCTGAACGGCTTTATCTGGTAAAGCGGTGTGTCATTTAGAGTAAGGTCGTGGGATTACTCAAATGTCACGGGTCTTCCAGCGTGATGGTGTCAGATGGGATTTGGTCACCTGAACGACTTTATCTGGTAGGACAAGATTTTGGCTTTCCAGCGTGATTTTGTCAGATGGAATTTGGTCACCTGAAAGGCTTTATCTGGTAAAGCGGTGTGTCATTTAGAGTAAGGTCGTGGGATTACTCAAATGCCACGGATCTTCCAGCGTGATGGTGTCAGATGGGATTTGGTCACCTGAACGGCTTTATCTGGTAAAGCGGTGTGTCATTTAGAGTAAGGTCGTGGGATTACTCAAATGCCACGGGTCTTCCAGCGTGATGGTGTCAGATGGGATTTGGTCACCTGAACGACTTTATCTGGTAGGACAAGGTTTTGGCTTTCCAGCGTGATTTTGTCAGATGGAATTTGGTCACCTGAACGGCTTTATCTGGTAAAGCGGTGTGTCATTTAGAGTAAGGTCGTGGGATTACTCAAATGTCACGGGTCTTCCAGCGTGATGGTGTCAGATGGGATTTGGTCACCTGAACGACTTTATCTGGTAGGACAAGGTTTTGGCTTTCCAGCGTGATTTTGGCTTTCCAGCACTGGCGAGACGAGATTTTGGCTTTCCAGCGTGATTTTGTCAGATGGAATTTGGTCACCTGAGCGGCTTTATCTGGTAAAGCGGTGTGTCATTTAGAGTAAGGTCGTGGGATTACTCCAATGCCACGGGTTTGTATATTTGGGAAATTGTGACAGAACCTCCTTTAGTATCTGATCTGATGATTGACGGGACATGATCTGTACTTTTCTTTGATGTTAATATGGAATATGAACAATCCGTCATTTTGATGAATCACAATTCAACCAAATTTTTAAGACTAAATTTTCTTATGAGTCTTAAGACTGAGTTATTTTCCGGACTTTTCTGACTTACAAGAATTCCCGTCAGGATGAACAGATTTATATTTTTGTTATTTAGAATTTTGGTGGAACTGTTGAACATGTTCATTTTTTTATTTTTTATTTTTTTTTTTAAACTCACAGGAATTTTCCTTATATTTTTCCGAGTCTCTGATAATTTTTGGTGAATTTCTGAAATTGGTCATTTACTGATTCGTCATGAATTGAGTGATTTAAATGGTCTTGGTTTGATTTTTGGTTGTGACATTCAGTATAAATGAATTCCTCACATTTTTTTGGATTCATGGAAATTTGATTTGGATTTTTCTGAGTTTTCTATGGACTTTGGTGTATTTTATGTAAATTTGGATTTATCTAATTGGGCCACGTCAGCACCATATTAGTGCACATGAACGGCCACACACAGTTTTGTCAGGAGGTCGCCACTTCTGAAACGCCGCAGAAGATCAGTGAGGGATTGGAACTGAAGATCGACTGAATCCCCTGATTTCTGCTTTCTTTACGTAGCGGATCTTATTATATGTTTCTGTATGTTTCACCACATCAGGGTTTTTGAGAAATGGTGCCACAGAAAATCCCTCATTCTTAATCATAGGATTATTAATAAGCTGAGGGTATCGATCGGTTTTTAGGGTTTTATGCCGAAAGCGTCTCTCTCTCTCTCTCTGTCTTGCCCCTTCATCTTTGGTCTGATCGCCATAGTCGCCGTTTTGACCCGATCGGCATGACCACCACCTCGAACTGTCGAAATCCGTCATAAGAGGGATTTCTCAGGCCTTGCAGTGCTTTCTCACAAACTTGACTTGTCCGATATGAAACCTCTTTCATGTAGCCGTTCGAGAGCGGAGCTCCGGCTCCGAGCAGTGGGGGCTATGGGTAGTCTGCGATTTCTTCAGAGAGTAAGTATAGAATTTCATTTTTTTTTATTTAAAACGAGGGATCCCTCTTCGTATTTGGTCTTGACTTTCTCCCTGTGTTCGTCAGGTGTTCGGTGAAATGTTTGGAAGGAAATGGTAGGGGAGATGAAACTAGTCACACCTGAGATGCTTCATGAATCGTGGAGCGGATGTGGGAAAAGTATTTGTGCTTATTGATTTGGTGATTTTGCATCTATTCAACTGACCTAGGTCGGCGAAAGCGGGAACAAAATCGGCGACCGTCGAGGTGATGACTCTTCACTTGATTCTTCTGTTTGCTATTTTTTTATTCCTTTTTCCTTCCTTTATTCATTCGATTTGGTTCATTTTTTTTCTTAACAGGAATGTAGGTTTGATGCGGATCATTGATTTTGAGTCAATAATCGGTGAATTCTTTGACAAGCATTAATTTGAGTTGGATTTCTTTCTCTGATTGAAGAATCGTGACTCATACCGACCCATTGTTTTGTTTTTTTTTTCTTTTCTTAGTGGGGAACAGGATCAGAAGACTAGAAGATCAAGGGGCATCTGATGGCTGTGCAGAGGAGAAGAATGACATATTTTGAGACTTGCTGTCAGAGGGAAAGTGCTTCTTCTTTATCTTTTTTTTTTTGGTGTTTCTTATTTCCTTTCTTTCTTTCTTTCTTATTGTTTTGTCTGTGGTTTACTGTGTGAGGATTGTTCTACGTATCTATGCATATGGTTTAAATCTCATAAACACTTAGGCATAAATATTTACATATATACATATGCTCATTAGCTAATGAGAAGAAACTGGGATTCACTCTCTCTCTGAATTATAAAGAAACATCTTTAATTCTGGGGTGCACCTGTATGTTACTAGCTGCATTATTTTGGTGCATGCCAGGTTTGCACATGTCTGGCATCCCATTTTCTCAGGCCTAGAGGAAATATATGTAAAGTTTTAAGATAAGAGGAATGATGAGGCTAGCCAGTTTATGCTATAGCTGATGTGTGCTATAGTCTTTGTTGTAGAGTGGTTTATGGAATCATGAATCTTAATATGCCCACACACACCAGAGCCTGGTGGAGGGGCTTAACATAGAGGGATCTTTGAAACAGAAATTTAAATATAATAATAGTAAGCTGAGTAATGACCATGTCAATACCTTGTTTCTCAATGCTTATATAGTTATTTTCTTTACTAATTTATCTTACAGAGCTCTCTCTTTCTTTTTTTCTTTTTTTTTTTAGGATCCTCTTCTAAAGCAACTGATATATAAGCTAAGTTTTCTTTGTTTTCTGTATGTGGCTAATTTCTTTACTCCCTACATGCTTGTGTGTTTATCTTGTCTCTCTGTGTGAGTATGTGTTGGGGTGGGGGGGGGGGGGTTTTCTTCATGCATCTGCCTCTCTATTTATAGCAGGAGGTAAGGGTATTTTGGTCTCCATTCACCTAACTTCTATTCTCTCTCTTGTGCAGGGTCTCTTAACTCCTCAATTGTCCTTCTTTATACCAGATGGCATACTTCTCTCCCATTGTAGTTTGAGTAGAATACATCCTTAAGTGTTGTCATCTCAGCATTAATCTTCACTTCAGATACGATTCCTTCTTTCTCTTTCTTTCTCTTCCCTCATTGCATTCAAATCTTCTACTGTTGCTTTTTAACATGTACATCTTCTCTTTCAGGTATAGCCCCAGGCTTCTTGAGCTTGCGAGAATGTGTATTTTACTCCCAGTGTACACAGCTCCAGGCCTTGATACATCTCTCTTTATGCACAGTGAACCTCCTGGGGCCTATTTACTTCCCCATCTACCATTCTATCTCAGGCCACACCATTTCTCCTTCCCACCAAAGCTTGCACAAGTGATCATGGTAATCACAAATTCTCTTTCTTCTTACTGTTATTTTGAACATCATTCTCTCCTCCTCTCCTTTAACAATCTCATGTATTTTCTGCATAATTTTTTTGGTGTGATCAAAACTTAATCAGATTTCTTCCTTCTTTTATAGGTGCAGTGACAGTTTGCCCCCTATGTTGAGTGATCAGCTGTGTTTCATACTCCAGATACCTTCTCTGTGACTACCACAGGTCCCCTTTTTTTTCTTACTATGCATTCTGTTTGCATTCACCATTTGTTTTGGGCTATTCTCTCTGTTCCAATGCTCAGATTCACAGTGCCTCCCTTCTTATTATTCATACTTGCATGGCATTTATGTGACCACAGCCTAACCAATTCTTCTCTTCCCTTATTGCAGGTGTATTTCATTGGCTTCTGATAGCTCATTTTCTGTTCTGGGCAACTGAGTATTCTTCTGTAATTTGTTGTGAGTTCTTTCCTCTTTCTTCTTATTGTTTAAGTCTCCTTTTCCCTTTTGTATACTCTTTTGTTTGACTGCATGCTTTAGTTTATTAAGAGAAGCACCTGTATTGCTTCAAACTGTTTGCATGGCTCCCCTTCCAAAGTGAAATGATCATTGGCCCTTTGTCCCCTTTACACCTGAGTTTCACTTTCTTTCTTCTCTGTTTTGCACAAGTGCAATTTAGTCTTTCTTTTCTTGTCTGTGATTTTTAGCTGATAGTGAGGTGCATCATTTGTTGTTCCACAGGTTCTGGCAAGCTTGCTATTTTAGTTCTGTATTCATTCACTGTTGTTATTATCCCTCCTTATTTCTTCTTCATTTTTGCATGGTTGTGTCACATCCAGTTGCCCTACTCTCCTTCTGTATTGATTGCTCCCTGGTCTTGCTGAGTGATTTGCATTATTTTGTTTGGCTGCGCTCAACTTTCTGAAGTGAACTACTGCATAGATCAGGTAAGACATGGGTTCTCTGGGTGTTGGTCATTTATGGCTCTATTCTTTTTACTATTTCTGGAATTACATGCAATCTAACCACCACTGTTTGTCTCTCTGCAGGTCAAAGTTCACTATTCTCTTCTATCTGAGGCAGATTATGTGGATTTGAAGCATTTATTGGTATGTACTATATTGGGTCTTTGGGGTGTTTCCTTCTCTCTGTGGAGCTTTGATGTAAAGGATCACTTTAATAGTTTGGTCATTTATTGTTTCTTCCTCTCGGTTGTTAGTCAGCAAGCGTTCCTCTTTTCTTTCCTTCTTTTTATTACGCACATTTTGATTGCAGTAACCGTGGGAGATTCTTTGTGGCTGACTTGTGGCACTTGTTTGTTTATTTCCATGCTATTTACTCTCCTTTCTTTTGGATAGTAAGTAGTGAACTTATAACTTGCTACTATGCTGTTCCGGTGTTTATGTATTACTCTCAGGGTATTCTGATGTGCCTTTAGGTTCCTTTATGCATTCTTTTTCGTTATCATGCCACGCTAAATTCAAGCTTGTGACTATCGCTACCATTTATTTCATTCACTTTGTCTCTATGATTTTGCGAGGCATCTGATTTATTGGCCTGAAAACCAAAATGAATCGATTCAGCTCTGCTTTCCGTCTATGCTCGATTAAACTTGCCCCTTTAAATTTTGCGAGTAAAAGGGATAGTAGCACCAGCTAAGACAAACACTATTGTATTCTTTCTCCTTTCGGTTCTCAAACGATGTCGAAGGCTCCGATAATGACCGTGGAGAGCATCAGAACGGAACGGTGCGGATGTAGAGCCGTAGCGGCTAACTCGGACATATGGGCCCTTTTTTATTTCGGGCTAGCTTTTGGTTATTGGGCTGAAGCAAATTTTAATCGGCCTTGTCTCATTTGGCCCGTTTTTTTGCTATTGTGTTCGGACTTTCCGATATTCCTCAACAAGTCGTAATCACCATGATTTGAATAAGATTCCAGTCACAATATTATAAGTGTCGTCTCCAAACTCGAATATTGATTGTTCCGCCGAACTTTATTGAAAATTCAATAATTCCTTCAAGCCGTTGCAGGGCCAATTTTATATCTTCAAAATTGCGACTTCCCATTTGCTTAACTCATTCCGCTAAGTTCCGGGATATCATGGTCTTCCCCTTTTTTTTTTGCATTTTCCAGATATCCCATGTCTATCGCAACCGCGTATTTTTATGGGTCAACAAGTTGAAATACCATTCAATAAAAGTAAAAGTCTTAAGATGGATCATGGTAAATAGTTAAGTCATATAGTTTGATATATTACCTAAAGAGTATGAAAGACGTTTCACAACTTGCTCCATGAGGAACATTAGAAGAATGTATCCAAGAATGGTGGTATCGAACATTGTTTGATATAGTTCGATCGGTAATAAATCAAATTGACTTGTTCGACTCATGTAAGGGATTTGTGTTTGAGGACAATATTGTTTACACTGAATAAAAATTCCATCGAAGTCTATTGAGAAAGATATCTTACGAGATTCGATCTCTAGGTATATTATTTCTCAAGATTTGGTGTTGAGAAGCTTATTTCAAGGTTCGATTGATTGATAAGCTTGGACCCAAATAAGACGCTTAATATTATGTAGGATATCTTGAACTAACCAAAAGGTACTACTTCAACGAACATGAGAAGAACAAAGTAGTTGTTGCTCATCATAACGTAATCTTGAAGAATGATATTCTCAAGAAGAAGTAGTGGGAGTAAAGTGAGTATTAAAGGAGTTTATGCGTCACTACAAGAAGTACCTTTATAGGAAACTTGTCACTCCATACATGGTGCTTAGTGGGAGTTGAGCGGAACTTAATTCACAAGCCGTTGTGAAAGGAAGAAGTTTATAAGCACGCTCACTTCTAAAGAGTACTCAAACATCTCACAAATGGATGATGTTCGAAAAACTCGTGCAATATATTAGGATCAAGAACTTATTCTACAAGTTATTGTAGAAGTAGTTCATTGACCTCAAGCACCAATCCTACAAAGGTCAACGAGAGTGAATTGCCTAAACTGAAAAGTGCATAGGCTTCACAACATCCTCGTACTTGACATATGAGGATCCGTTGATAAATACAGAAGCGATGAAAATATCCGATTCCACAAGTATGGTTTGAATCTATATGATCTTTAAGTGCAATCCATATATATAATAACAAGGTATAGACCTTGATTGATGTTCATGAATGATCGATCCATCAAGAACATTTGGATCTTTAAAGGAAAAATAGATATGGATAGCAAGTCGACTATGTACAAAGCACAATTTCATGATTGATGCTATGTCTAAGTCGATAACAAGTTGACCATGTACAAAGCACAGCTTTTCGCTTGTAGCTGTGTATAGGTCAATAAAGATCATTCTAGCAATAGTAATATTTCGTATATATAGATATATGGAAAGATACATCAAAACCGCTTTCTTCGATTGAATGAAGGAAGTTGTTGTGTATTTAACACAAACCGAGGATTTGTTGTATTGTTGGAAACATATATATGCTTCAATGATTCATTAATGGATTGAAGCAAGTATTGTGGAAATTGGAATAAACATTTTGACAAGAAAGTCAAGGAGTTGAACTTCGTCAAAAGTATCTTGTATAGACAAGATATTCAGTGGGAGCATTAATATGTTACATGTATTGTACAAGATACAAGACATTAATTGGGAATAAAATTAAGGAAATTATTATTGTCAAGATCTCATTAGAGAATGTTTTTCTCAATAGAGAATTTGGGCAAGTCACCTAATCCAAGGAAACAAAATCTATGGAGATAGATTATGATGGATGTTAGGTTTGAGCAAAATGTGCATATAATGACAAGGTGTTATAGTTACACGAAAAGATAGACTCCTAAAAAGGATGTCTAACCACGTTGTATGGCATACACTTGAGTTCGACTCGGTGTGTTGCAACTCAATTCGAGAAGAGTGTACGATACAATTCGAGCATCCTTCTGTTATGAGTTTCATTACGTACGCCATACTTATGCACATGCCCCTATGTGTTGTACCCAAGGAGTATGACAAGCAGTTGTCAACTGGATACAAAGAAAAACACATTTGGACAATAATCGAGAATATCTTCGAGTATCTTATGAGAAAGAATGATATATTTCATCTGATGAAAGAAAGCTCATATAAATTGATATATTGATGCTAGTTTTCGAAAGATTGATATGAATACAATTGAGCTACGTATTTTGTTTAAATGTGGTGTTGTAAATTTAGAAGGTGTTCTAAATGGGATATTACAACCGTTTCCGTCACCAAAAACAAAATATATATAGCAACTTGTGAAGCAATGAAAGAAGGTAGTATGGATCGAGAAGTTCTCAGTCAAGTTAATATGGTTCTATGCATCTCGAACCATAGTTTAAACTTGAAGAACCCAATATTAAATTGGTGATCCAACTAAGATCTATGACGATGTCACTTGATCTCACATGATGATGATCAAGAACACATATATAGGAGTATATATGTATATGGGGTCAAATAAAATTGGATAGGTTCGCGGACACAGCGAACACTCTAACTTAACCTCTACATTAAGCGGTATACAAGATGCAGTTGTGCATCCATGCGTGATGGACGTATGAGTAACTTGCTTTAAGGGTATTATATCTTTTGAGGTTTGAGACATGTATATATATGGATATATGACATTGTTCTAAATTCTTCATTGGCTAGAAGTCGCTATTGATTGACTCTAGGCCAAGTGGGAGATTGTTGGAGTTATGTCCTAGAAGTCAATATTTAATGACTTATTTTCTTAGTTTATATTAATGATGATATTTGATCATTTGTTCCTAGAGTTTATTATTGACAGATCATTCAGGTTGAGGATCTGAATTGTAGATCTCTGTGGATCATTCATTAGAATGACAATAATAAACCTAAATCGTCCATAATCTTGATAATTAACAAGGAACATTAATTATCATAAAAGATTAGTATGCAAGTTAAGTGATGATTAAGTTCTACAAATCATACGTAAGGAGTTACCAACTTAATTGCATATGTGTATGTTATTGGAACATAGTACAGGACTTGACCCAATGAAATAAACATATGGATTGTGTTAAGTGTCATTGTTTATTTCATATAAGTTTGATTCTAAGTTTGAGATGTTCACCTTTTCCACATGAGGATAGGTTCAATAAATATCGTCTAACGTTGATTCCTGATAAAGGCTGCTATAAGGACTTTATTTATGTTCTCTTGAATTGTGCGGGGAAAAGTTGTTCATCAAGAAAACCGTATGTCCCTCATTAGTATACCTAGTGAGTGATGATATCTGTTTGGGCCCTTTGATGGAGTTGGATCGTATGCATGCAAACTAGACGATCAACTCTAGATCAAGAAATGTATAATCTGCAAGAATGACACATTCCTATCTTGGATTATACAATGATATCATGTGACATAAGAATCAGACAAGGAAATACTTATATTTCTTGTGCAGGATTAAGATATTGTAACGGTACATTATTTATGCGAATTGGAAATCATAACGTGTTGCTAGATACCGCTTATGATTATTGGAAATAAATAACGATTTATTTTCATGGCCAACATAGCATAAATCCTCAATAGGGTCGCACAAATAGGACTCTAACCACACGGTGCATTAATTGTTTATTCGCAACAGTTAGTATTGTGAAATATGATAAGTTGATTAATTAATTATATACCGTTATGAACCGTTATAATTAATTAAGTCAAAAGGATCATATGGAAACAATTTAATGCATTAGCTAATCCTAAATTAATTATTAATGAGTTAATAATTAATTATGTTCAACACACTTTAAATAGTTTGAGTTATTTGGGCTTCTAGTTATTTAATTAATTAAAGGCCCGATTTGAGGAAGGATGAAGGAGTAATTAATGGGATGGTTTATTGGGCCATTGCAACATTTGATGTAGCCCAAAATAGCCCTATTAATTCCAGCTAGAGCCCTAGTGGCATACTTGTAAATAGTTCAAAGAGAGGATGAGAGTTGTTGGCTATATAAAGGGGTCACCTCTTGGGAAAGCCCTAGCCTCCATCCACTTTCTCTCTCCTCTCTTCCTAGCCGCCACCCATCTTCCTCCCTTCTCTTGCTCATGTGTTGAGCACCATTCCTTCTTCTCCTCCATTAAAATAGTTAATAGGATGAAGAGGTTCATAGAGGGGATTAGCTAGGAGCTCATGAAAGCTAGCACTTTCATGGAGCTCGTGGTTAGCTCCTTGGTGGGCTTGAGGCGCCTTAGATGGTGGAGGTGGTGGAGCACGCACCCCATCGACTCCCATGCCTTGGATTCGAGCCTCATGAATGCGATTTCATGAGAGGTATAACTTTCTCCTACTTGTTCTCATTGTTTTGATGTGTGAATGCTTCTAGCACTAGATCTATGGTGTTTAGTTGTGATTTCTTGCTATTTGATGGCACAAAAATAGAATTAAACACTTCCTAACAGATTAAAGAAATGACACCAGTCAAATTGCTTAAAATTAAGCAATATAAAATTTTGACATACCGACAGGGTCCAGTACCGTAACAGACAAGGAACAACTCTACACTAGAACAATCCAACAAATTCATCCACTATGGTTTGGGCTTATTGTCAACTTATTCGGCATATTTGGGTTGATTAATTTGATTAGAACAAAACCTATTCAACTTAATTAAACAAAGCCCACCCGGATTGATCAAATTGGGCCCGCCTCAACCCATTAAAATCCTAGCCCATCCGGATCCAGACGCATACGCAGCGCCAAAACCAGACCCGTCGACACGGATCAAACAGTGCCCAGTTGACTCGATCGAGTCTGATTTGGACTCGACATGTGTCAACACCCAGCTGACTCGATCGAGTCTGATTTGGACTCGACATGTGTCAACACCCCATTGGTCAATAGCTGTGGGCCCCAGTTACCGTTAACAGTTAAAAAAAAAAGAGAAATTAAAAAAGAAAACTTGCCTAAAGAGGAAGCTTCATTGTTCCGACGAAAGAAGGTGCTTCACCGATAACTCCGGCCACCTCATCCCCAACTGACTTCACCACCGATAGGCGACGGACTCTTGGACACAACGACACCCGAATCGACTAAGGAAAATGGCTGAGCCCAGCCAATTAAGAAAGGCTCGAGATGAGTATTAAGAGACAGAAATGCAAAATTGATCAAAGATAGCTAGAAATTGGAGCAAAGCGATACCTTAGCAGCTTCTTAGAAGTCTCAGGACAGATTGCGATGGGTTGCCAAGCATCAATTTCTGCTGGGAGAGGGAAGTGGCACAGTCAGCCATGGCGACAGGCATGGGACAGTGCGAAACCCGAAATGGAGAGAGGGAGAGGGTACATTGTTCTCACTTGGTGCTCTCTGCCGTCGAATTAATGAGTATGCATGCTCAAAAGATGCAGGAAGTTTGCATAAAGCCAAAGGTCCCGTGACAATGAAAATACTGGAGGCATCCAGTAAGGAAAAGTAGGGAAAAAGCATGGTTTTTAGCAAACTGGAGAGAGAATTCTTCCCTTCTATCGCCTCTGACGCCTGCAAAGCGACTCCTACACCTGAGGAAACTAGTAGGCTCAACAGAAGCATGATTTCATAGATACTTCTTAGCCGTTAGATGGCCTTGATAAGTCAAAAGGAGAATGTGACACTCATGCCTTGTACTACCTCCTGCCAACTTCTGAAATAAAGGAATCACCTTCATGATATAATGCAAAAAGGGGAGCACATTACAATCACCTTTATAAGGAATCTCATGCATCCAAGGGCTCGGATTAAATAAGATGCTATATGATATGTGGGATTTTGTTCTCCTTGGATAATACAAGATCATGTGTGAAATTGAACATGCAATTAAGCATGTAATTGTGCAACACAATGAATGGGATTCCTATGCAACTGAGTGTGCAATTAAGCGTGTGATGGTGAAACATTGACCTAGCACATGACAAGGAATTGCAATATGATAAGCTCAATTCCTTAATCAAATCCCCAGACAACAAAAGAAAAGGAATAATGCCTTTGCCAAACTAATTACACCAGCTGTGTAGATATCATAACATATCCTTCATTCTTTGGCGCCAGAAGGAATGTACTATGTAATACAATTATATGCTGGCCTCAACACCAAACAGCAAAGCCAGCCATTGCCAATCAAACCAAAATTGGATCGAGATGCTGCCTGCAAACAAAAGACAGTAAAATGAAGATCAAAATATGACATGTCAGAAGGATAAAAAGGGAATTTGGGTACTAAAACAATCACCTGGCACCCTCGACAGTCATGAATTACGCCGAACTACATAGGAACAATGCACAAATTACCAAATTACCCCCAGGCAATTTCAATCTTGCTTGGTGAAATACATGCCTGACTGTGGGACCCCTTTGTGCAGTCTCATACGTATGCAACTTCATAAGAATGGCATATCAGATGGCACCACAAAAAATCAAATGACATAGCACAACTGGAGGGGCTTGAAATGCTCACTGGATGATCCCCAGATTCATGCATTGATGCCCATAGCCAGCTAGAGTACAGAGAAGATGCTGGGATGACATGATCATCACCATTCCCTGCTTGTGACGGCCCTGATGCTTGCCACCTGTCAGCTGGCGCCTAGATGACCCCTTCTCCAAGCACCAGCTCATACAAGAGACACCAACTTATCCCCTCAATTGCCAATGAACATGGGCCCCGCCTGTCACACCCCTTTGTGTCAGCAGAAGTAAACAGAAGTAGAAATTGAGCAATCGAATTGCTATACCCCATCTACCAAGTGTCAAATGCTCATTGGTATGTAAAATCAAGATGTGAAAACCAGAAGTGAGGAACGAATTACAAAAGTGAGGCGGCAAACCTCTCAAGCAATCTGAGCCCTTCATCAAGGGAGCCAAAAATCTGAAGAAATGCCACATGGCACATGAAACAGGAGCAAAACTGTAACATAGTAGAAAATACCAGATTGGATTGAATCAATTGAGTTAATTTTAAAAATAATGTCCTTATCCTTTCTCTCGATCTTATCCGTGTGAGGCGGTAAAGGGGGTGAGCTGGGCTTTGAAAACGATAAAATTTCCAATTAGTTAATCTTCGTCGTTCTTTTTCAATCTCTATCTCCTCTCTTCCTCTCGTTGTGTGCTGCCTATAAAAAGGAGCGAAGAAAAAAAATAAGGTTTCTTTGTTTGGCTGTCAGGTTAAAAAATCCAGAAAAAAGAAAGAAAGTGAGGGCAGAGAAGGGTAAGAACGAGAGGAAAACGTAGAGGGCTAAGGTATAATTTTAATCTTTCCATTAGTTTAAATTTTTATTGAACTTGTGGGATTTTATTTCGGGGCTAAAAAAATGTGTGGATGAATGTTGATGAAATGAGTTGTTGTGGGCTATTATGAATTTAATTAAGTATGTTCATTGTTAACAAAAGGGATTAAGGTGGATTATACGATTAAAATAGGTATTGGGGTTATGGCCGAGTAGAAATTGAAATAAAAAGGAAAATTCCGGGTTTATACGTAATGCTGAGGGTTAATTGAAGTTTTGAATTCAGTTATAGGTTAATTCTAGATTGAGAAATAATGATTACAAGCTATAGTGCAAAGTAAATGGGTTTTGATAATTGTTTGGAAGGGTTGTGAATCGGGTAGATGAAGTTATGCAATTTGAATGAAAATTTTCAGTTTTTAGCTAACATATGACTTGGTTTGTGTTTGGAAAGTTGTGTGCAGGCGTTTAGAAATTGTGGGCTCTCTCTCTGGCCCAATGCAGAAAGAAAAATTTTTGATGAATTGGCCCGGTGTAGAAATTTAATCTAAATTGATTAGATTTATAATTTGATAGTCAATAAACTTAATCTATGATTAAGTTAAGATAATTGTGGGCTTAACAAATAAAAGAATTAATTAAAGGAGAGGCCAATTCAACGATTGGGTATACCTTTAATTAGACGGTTTCGGGAGATGATGAGAATAGTTTGAGTGAATCTAGAACAGATACAAAATCACTGACTTTCTGATCCCAAATAAAAACAAAATCAAATAATTTTTAGATTTTCGAAATTGTTTTATAATTTTTCGGATTTTCTGATTTCTGATTTTAAATTTCAAATTTATATTTTAATTTTTGAATTAATGTTTAAATAACAAACAAGTATTAAGGAAATATTTAAAGTAAATAAATAAACATTAATTACTAAATAATATATTAAGAATTATAATAATGATTTGAATAATAACAAACAAGAATTTTACTAAATAAATCAAGTTAGAAATAAAAGAAATATACTATAATACAAGATTAAAAAAAACTAAATTTACTGAAAACACAAGCAATTACTATAATAAATGATAAAGTACTGGTCAGTCTGGTAGTTTAAGCCGGACCACATTTAAGGATTTTAAGTTAGGCTAATTTAAGAAATCGTTTAGTCAAATTTTAACGGTTCTTGATTATTATACAGGCGACTTGGCGGAGACTGACTCCGATCCAAGAACAGGTGCGGATACGTGGATTTTTATAGAGATCTTGTCCTGGTAACTTTAAATTATGCATGGCATGTTGTTGACTCCGTTGGATGCATTATACAATGATCATGTAGATTTAGGAACAGATGTTACAACTCAAAAACTCATGTTGAAAAAAAAGTCTCCCTTGTTAATATGGTTATAATAGCCAGGCAAGTTTGCATATTCATTTGTTATGAATGAGCTAAGTTGTGCCAGCTCATCTTAATCTTGCCTGATGATTTGGAATTGTGATTGAGCATGAATGATATTGTGTGGTAATTGAGAATGATATGGTAATGATGTTTTGAAATGATAATCAAAGCCACTCTTCGGAGTCGGTCGGCCACCGGCTTCGGCCAGTTCGATAGTACTATACGGATATGGAATCCCTACCGCCTGTCAGGGTCAGAGATTATATCTCTACCGCCTGTCCTGTCCAGGGAAGATCTCTCTCCGCCTGCTCATACTAGTTGAGTTGGGAGATCTGAGTGTGTTTTTGATGTCAAACTGATATGAACTGATAGATTTGTGTGATATGCTCTTGTGATATGGAATTCCCTACTGTGCCTTTGGAAAGGGATGCGTCCCTGATATACCCATGTAGCAAGGGAAAGAAATATTCCGCTCTAAATTTGTTTGTGTGCATGTTCATGGAGAAGTAAGTATAATAAAAATGGATTTTTAGCTAGTAGCTTAATATGAAATCGATTAAACCTTTTGCATTAATTATTTGACTAAGTTAGTAATTAAATTGATTAATAAAGTTATTTGTTCATGTTGATTATTTCGGGTATTACTTTCGGGCTAAGATTTCAACTAGAAATCCACGTCTGGAACTAAAACCCGCACTGAGAATTTTATTCTCATTCCGTATTTGTTTTGCATGTTCCCCGGTGGATGGGGGTTCCAAAGGATGTATTGCTTACACATGAAGACTGCATTTAGTGGGTTGCGACAGAGATCACCTTTATGTAGGAGGCTAACGGTTATATTTATTTATGGTGTAATAGAGAATATTGTTAAGGTATATATGTTGACATGTATATTTTTGCAATCGACTGTGAGTCGATATACTTTATTTTATGCTTTATTTTGTTCATACCCTTAGCTTGATAATATTTGACTATATTATCAGAAAAAAAAAATTACTGCCACTTTTAGGTTTAGTTTCAGGTTAAGCCTTACGAGAGTACAATTATCCGTACTTTCGTGGCGGGAGCTGTCACGTCTGGCTGCGGGATGTGACGGTCTCTTTTGGTGATATCAGAGCTAGTATGGTGTAAGCCCTAACCAATCTAGCGAAAAGATGTGTAGAAGATGGGCTAGCACGATATATTTCAATTTCTGCATTAAGTTAGGCATGCATGCATCTCATTTACCTTGTTACTTGAAGAATTTTTATAATATCTCTGTAACAACAATCAATTGTCAGAATGTAATAATGAAAAGTACTTATGGACGTCATGTGAGACGAGATAGATGATGTCTCTTATTTTTATATGTATTTTGACCGTACTTAGCCCTTAATTATTGATCAAAACCACTATAAATTGTCTCATAAATTGCCATATTTTCCAGGATATTGCTGCTGCCGTGCTTCTTATTTTATTTTGTAGAATTCCTTGGAAATTGAAGACGAGACGCGATATTTGTGGAGGATGGATCGGATTCTCAGCCAGACGACTCATTCCTGGCCCGCACAGACATGCCACAAGACCACAGAAGCCTAGTACGAGCCATATCTCCAGCGTGGGCCTGATTCTCAGCCCATCTAGCTATTTCAAAGTGCCATTTCGGTCCAAAATGATTCCATTTCGGTCCGAAATCCATTTCTGGAAAGAGCAAATTAGGTGATTTTCGAAGAAGGAAAGATCTACACCGCCTCACCTTGCCCTAGCCGCCTCCTGTGGGTACATATACGTGTCTCTTGCCTCCTGAGCACGAATTCTACCTTCCATACTCATTTTCCACCTTCCTTACTTGGTGTTTTGGAGTTCTTGGCGTTTTTGGAGGAAGCAGCAGCACACAGATCCACATCGATTCCTAGGTCAAAGATAGCGAGTACTAGCATTGGGATTCTTCGGTTTACTCTTATATGCTCTTATTTCGTTATTTTATGGCTTGTATCTTTATTATATGCATGATATTTATTGTTGATTGTGTTATGGATATTAGTGAGTAGTTTTTATGATGTCTTAGGGGTAGTTAGTAGATTAGTTTAGTATATTGTTATGACTTGATGATTATATTATGATATTTTATGATTTACTTGATTGTGAATTATTACTTGCTTGATTGATTTGATTGTTTGCTTGAAAGTTAACTTGTTAATGATGCGCAGCATTGATAGGATATAACTCGACCAAATAATTAATAGATTAAAGCACTTGAGATAAACCAAAACTCGAAAGGGTAGGTTAGTTAACGATCGAAAGATCTAACTTTTATTGCACCGACAGGATCTTAAATATCTCTAGAAATCCAATTAAGTATTCCTAAACAAACTAGTTTTAATACGCAAGTATAGGATTAGTTGTTTTGTGGTAAAACCCGACATCAAATCTAAACCAGAATCAAAAGGCGACATCTGAGGTTAGGGCTAAGGTCTGGTCGCTTAGTAACCTTCGCAAAGTACCTTGTAAAATTGTCAAGTCAAAACAATAGATTTAAGGCAAGTTTTAGTGTTGAACAGTACCCATTTCGGACCGAAATGGATCTGTTTCGCCCCGAAATGACCCTTTGTCTTGGTGAAAATCGTGATAGAGTTGTCTTAAAGCTAAACTAATTGAACACTTATCCCTAGGACATTTTATTGCATCTGTTTGATTCCCGAAAACATAAAAGTTAATCCCAAAAATATTTTATTATTTATTACTTGTTTAATTGCCTATTTTTCTATTATTATTATTATTACCTTTTAAATTGCAACTATTTCTAAAAACACAAAAATTCATTTATCTAGCTTTTAAGAAAGTCTAAGTCCGGTACTCAGTTTAACCGTCCCTGTGGGTTCGACACCTTTGCTTTACTCGAACGTCTAGTGAGGTAATTCATAGGTTTTATTTTATTTGACCTAGGCTTTAAACCTTCATCAAATGAACTAATTGAACACTTATCCTTAGGACATTTTATTGCATCTGTTTGAGTCCAGAAAACACTTATCCTAAACGGAAATCGATGCTCGATTGTTTCAATTATCCCTTCAACTGCACACATGAGCCACGTTAATTTACACCCTAGTAAATGTTAGAAAGTAAAATTGAAAGTACCAGAACAAAAATGAAGGTGAGGCGATGCCAGGCGACCCTCTCATGACGGCAACGGCACAGTAAATCCACTGGAGTGAAGGGATGAAGTCGGGACGGGTCAACCCTCCACGCCATGGCCTCTATCTCCCTTCTTTACGAGCGGAGTCAAACACAGAAAAGGCCTTTGACCCACACGAATCTTGACGTATCGACAACGGACGGATATTAACTGTAACGGCTTCGAAGAGGATTTTGAGTAGACGCGGCGCACAATGAACCACGGAGCCATCTGACTCGACTCAAGTTCTCCCGGTGCACAGACGCGTGCATGAACCAAGCGACTCAGTCGAATCCCACCTCAGCGACTTCACTCGATTTTCTGTGGCGTTCAATGGTGGGTCGAGTATCTGACATCCAAACACAGAACAGCGAATCCAGAACCAATCAAAATTTTTTCAAACTGCTGAAACTTCAAAAAAATACATTAAAAATAGCCAGAAAATTCCCATAAAATATCAAAATGTCCAGAAAATTATGAAGAATATTTTTATATAATACTTCAAGTCCAAATTCTCAATCATAAAGAAAGTTAAAATTAAATAACAAAAGTTCCTAAAATTTAAATGTTCAAAAATACCCAAATAGGTCGGCCCACATTAAAAATTGATAAAAGTGGAAGGGTATGAACCCCTTTGACGGCATGTACACCAGTACAGCAGGTATATCATGACAACATGTACAATTAAGCGGCAACTGCCGTCAGGATTTGAAAGAAATTAAAATCCAAATCCCTAGGGAACCCAGAGATAAAATAAAAAGCCAGAACCAAACCAGAATCCAAAAATAAAATCCAAACACAAAACAATGTAAGCCTAGAGTCAAAAATCCAAAAAATCTAATCCCCAAAATCAAATCCAAATCCAGAAAATCCAAACCCCAAAATCAAATCCAAATCCAGAAAATCCAAACTCAAAATCAAATCCAAATCTAGAAAATCCAAACTCAAAATCAAATCCAAATCACAGAATCCAAATCCAAAATCAAATCCCAATCCATAAAATTCAAACCCAAACTGGCACAAATCCAGAAACAAAATCAAACCCCAAAAAGGTGAAACCCAGAACAACAAAAACGAGACTCCAGATTAATATACAAATTTCCAGAACCCAGGGACCAAAACTTTAAATATGTCTGAAAATCAGAATTTCATGAATAAAATTCTAGAACATAAGAAGACCAAAGTTTAAAATGTCCAAAGTGACCAGAATTTTAAAACACGCCTTAATAACGGAGTTTAAAATGTTTTTATAACCAAACTCTTACACGTCACAGGGCCAAAAGTTCAACATGTCAATAGTTGACCGAAATCGATACACGTTCAAAGACCGGAACCTCTACACGTTTAAACGCCTGAGAAACCAGAAATGCCTGATAACCTTGATTTTAACATGCTAACAAGCAGACCAAAGTCTTAAAAATGTTGATAAATTGAAGTCACAAAGCACTAGGGCTTCAATACATCTGAATACCAAGACTTTACATGTCTATGTCCGTTCTCTTTGAGTTTACAATACGTTGGACTCATGAAGAATAAGATTAAAAACGGTCAAGTAATTAGACAAGAACTAATTAACGATCATCCAAAACCAGATTCCAAAAATCCCAAAACTTCAAATTCGTTTATAAAAAAAATACATACATGTAATAATGATAACAAGTAAGGTTAATGGATTGCATTTCTTCGTACGTCAGTCTTGCATCATGTCAACTCTCTTGCACCCTTATGTCTGCTCATGTCATCATCTTGCATGCATCCTGCATATCATGGAATTGCCCCTTTTATTTTAATGTTAGACATCTTTTCGTAAGAATAATAAGAAATTGACCGTTATGCCTAATCCATTGACTATCCCGATCTAGAGGTGCTCTCGACTTGGTTCAGAGATAATTCATAGTAGGGGCTTGCGCCTACTGGAAAAAAAGGACCTGCAGTAAATAATCAAACTCTCGAGAGACTCGAAACCGCGCCGGCACCCCCATTCTATTCAGGTGGGTGCTGATGTCTAAGTTTTGAGACGATTGAGGGGTATCTAGTCCGCAATATCTTTTTCCCTCGCGGAAGCATCCGGTCATTCCCTCTTCCGAGGATTCAGGGTCCAAAAAGGTGCGAGACAAATATATATAGTAAAAGATTTGGTATTTTTTCTATTTTCAATTGATGAAGTTGATTTACATTTTGTAAACAAAAATTAAGAATGGTGATGAAGAAAAATTAAGGTGGAGAGGGACTCCAAGCAATACAAAAGAGAGATGGAGACATGATAAAAATGAAAATAAGAATGGGTCACAAAATCTGAAACAAAATAATGTATTACCAAATTATTATCTGTTGGTGAACCATGTCAGTTTTATGAGCAATAATACCCGACACACAAATAGTTACAAAGTATCACATTACAGAAATTAGAAAAAAAATACTATTTCACAACTACATCACAATGTGTGGAGTGTCGGATGACATTTAACTGAAGGATCTCGACACCCACACATATTTATTTATAATATTGATATTGATATATATATATATATAGCGATATAAAAATAATAAAAAACGTACATCTATAGTATATATTAAAAACAGTGGCCGCTTTTGAAGCGGTCACGATTTTAATATATACTACAGATCACTTTAATTTAATTAAAAGTAGTTTTTTTTAAATATATTATTTTGTATCAAGTATTATTTAATTTAAGAATTAAATATATTTGAAAATTTAAGGTAGTTTGTGTCTAATCTATAGAAAAAAAAATTATCTCCTCATTAGACATGCGATCTGAGCCCTCCAATTTTAATTGATCGATCGATCGGAATATATGCCAAAAGTTTATCCTTCTTAATTAGAAGTCGTGACCGCATTGGCTTTTAATTAAAAATATTTTTTTGGTTAAATATATTAAAAATAGTCGTACCAATCAATATTTAGTTTAAGAATTAAATATATTTAGAAATCTAAGGTAGTTCATGTCTAATCTATAGGAAAAAATTATCGCCGACTACGACATGCGATTTAAGCCCTCCAATTTTCTTTGAATTTATGCAATTTTTAATTATAGAAAATGTGGTCATGAATTTTAGTTATAGAAAGCTATTCTTTTAGATGTTACTTTTAATTTGTGTCAAGTTTATATGACAACTTTTTATGATAGAAATTAGTAATTGCTTGAGAATACAAATTTTTGTCTAAAAATTTTGATAAGTTTGACGAAATAAATTAGATTATTCTCAATAAAAAAACATAGCGTAGCGAAACTGTGACTGTCATGTCTAGTATATATTATGGATGAACAAATAAAAGAACAAAAATAAAATCTTATAAAGTAATAAAACAAAACAAGACGGCTTGAAGAATCCGGGGTTCGTGCATCACCTAGAAATCGTGTTATTGGAAATGTGCGATATGGGTCTCGACTCTCGAGGAAGTGAGGAAGGGGGATTTAACACGAAAAGAGTCAATTCGTTCTTAGGACGGTGCTACATAGTACATATATGCGCAACTTGAACTTGAGACTTAGCCCAAGGGCTTTCATAAAAAAAAAAAATAATAATAAAAATAAATTAATTAATTAAAATGTTGAACCTGAGACTTAATTTCATAAAATCAATCCATTTATTTTATAAATAATTTTAATGGCACTTGGCACATATCCCCATACTTGAAAAGGCAAAATTAATTAATTAATTAAAATAATTTATTCCGACAAGACTAACAAAAATACTAGCTGATTAACATTTTCTATTGAATAATTAATGATATTAATATATGCCAATGAAATCCAATTACCAAATCAATAAATGGATCCCGCATTCCCGCACGTGGATTTCAAAAGTCAATACCAAATATGCGGACAATCTTAGGAAAGGAACAGTTTTTTTTTTTTATTTGGTAATTTTCTATTTTTGTTTGTTGTTGGCACTTGGCCATGGCAGCTTAACCTCTGTTGTCGTTTGCAGAAAAAACTTTGTATCGCACAAAGATCTCAGAGAAAATTTACCCACTTAATTATACACTAGTTGTCATTTTATTTATGCGAAAATAAAAAATGCTACCAAAACTAGTCAATTAGGGAAAGAACATAAGTCAAAAAGAGAATTGCACTCAACACGGTACAAAAGGATATATATTTTTTTTTTAGAAATACAAAAGGATGTATTGTGGTTCGTAAGCATCTCTAGACTAGTAGGTAGGTACAACTTAAAAAGTTACCGATGATAGATACCTAACAAACGGCCATACACGCCATAGAATATGCATGTTTTTGCTCATCAAAGAAACTTATGGTGCCAATAGTAGACAAAATTAAATTCAACATGTAAGCACTAAAAAGAAAATGAAAAAGTAAATAATGAAAGATACTTAAAGTGAAAACATGTATTCAGACTCCGAATATTTTATGCCAATTTGACCACCAACGTAAAACATACAGAAAAGTAATGGCAATATTTTGTCTAAAAGATAGGAACCTCATAAATCCCACTTCTAGCTGCTGTATTCCATTGCGTCAATTGAAAAATTCCAAAAGTTTATTTAAGGAAAAAGATGGACGAGATTTTTACATTTCAAATATTTTTTTTTTTAAACTTTCAATCAAATTTCAAATTATATTCTCCACCATGAAAAGTACTAATATATATTCTCAAAAAATGAGAAAGTTAAAGATATCAAAGAACAAATAATACTTGTGAAGCTGTTAGTAGCGATCATCAAAAATCCTTGGAGAACTTCTATTCTCACTCATGCTTACAAAACAATCCACCTATGCTTAAGCAAGGATATATGAAAATATGTTTCTTTGAGAAACAAGCAACACAATACTTGCATGTGGCATTAAAAGCCTTTAGAGAAAACCCTCGTGTTGCATTAACTACTTTGCTATATATCATTTCATTTTGTTCAGGGCCGTATAGTCAGAACCATACCACTTGGACGAGCTAGCCTTCCCCTGCTGATTTGTTATGTTCAAAGAAACAAAATAAAAATTTCACCTAAATGATTAACCAATTTTCTCTATGGAACATGCAAGCACTAAATGGTGTGGCATTTATTATGATACAGTCATACAGAGCAGAGTCAGCAGCTGCTGAACCGAGCCGCGCGCCAAAAGAAGATAAAAATGTCCAACAACTTTTTTTTTTTTGGACTTTAAATAGGCATACTTTTTAAAAATTGCCTCATTTGCTACCATGACTATTCAATTAAAAAATGATGTGAAATGATATACATTTGTTATAGGATATAGCCTCTACGACCGTTTTCAAATTCAAAACATACCATTACTATAAACAATTTAATATTAAAAAATAATTAGTTTGTAAATTATGTACTTTTTTATTTTGAACTGATTTAGCCCTTTAAAAGAACAGCTAATTGTATTTTTTTAAGAGGAATGTTCCGCTACCAACATTTTGGTTGCCCCCAAATGCCAACATTTTGTTATTTAGTTACTTTTTCAAATTTTATAATTCAAACGTTAAATGCAAACCGTTGATCTTATTTAGTTTAACGAGCGATGCGTTTTCATATAAGTTTTGTAAATTTTGGAGTTTATTTGATGCTCGATCAAGTGATAGTAAAACAAACGAACCTCGTTAACTATGATAGATTCATTCTAATACGTTCATGTTTTAGCCTTTGATCGAGTATAAAATAAACTCCAAAATTTGCAAAACTTATATGAAAACGCATCGCTCATTAAACTAAATAAGATCAACGGTTTGCATTTAACGTTTGAATTTTAAAATTTGAAAAAGTAACTAAATAGCAAAATGTTGGCATTTGGGGGCAACAAAAATGTTGGTAGCGGAACCTTCCTCTTTTTTTAATTAATTGCTATTTCTCTTTTTAAATTTTTTATTTGTTTTTTTTTTTTAGATTTTGTATATTCTTTCTTGTAAAAGAAGAAACGCTACTCATTGCATCAATGTAACTAATTGATTAACATAAACCATTGAGTTGTTAGTTCTTACTACATAAGTACATGTAGAAGAGTGGATTCTGGATGTCATCGACTCGCCACACCTTGTAACGGTTTTATCCACCACAGAGGATTTGCACTTCATGTCAATGCCAAAGCTGAATTTTGTTTTATTGCATAATTGGGTTCCCTTAAGTATTTGTCCATATATCTAACCTCTCTCTCAATAAGTGTGCAGCCCATTGGTGTCATAAATCCTTGCTGAGGCAACAGAGCAACGACCACAATACTAGAGAGAAAAGGCACAGAAACATGGAAGCATTGGCAAAGAAATTGATTAGCTTGTGCTTGGTAGGGTTGTGTATTTTGGGGTTATACTTCTACTATGTAGTATGGTTTGTACCAGAAAGAATTCGTAGAAAGCTGCGTATGCAAGGGATCAGTGGTCCGAAACCGTCTTTCCCGTATGGTAACATAGCGGAGATGAAGCGGCTTACAATAATGGAGAAAAATAAGAGATCAGATGCAGAAGCCATGGAAGGAGCAATAAAGCATGACTATCGATCCGCAGTATTCCCATATTATGAGAAATGGAGGAAAGAGTTCGGTACGTGTGCATACTCTTTACGTTATCTAAATATATAATCTTTTTCTTACAGTTTGTTGTTACTATTACTTACTGTGCATGGTATTTTATACGCTTTATATATGTTATCTAAATAATCTTTTTCTCACACTTGCTAATCTACATGTTCACCTACAAAGCATATATATTAATTATGCATGGTATTTTATACCCTATATTAATTAATGCATATACAGTTTGGAGGACTGATGAGCTCTCTCTAAAAAGAAAAAATAAAAAAATCAGTGTGAAATGCATACTTTTTTACTGCAGTACAACCAAATTATGCTTTATCGTTTATAAATGTATCTAGAAATTTTTTCTAAATATATATTTTTTAAAAAAATCTATTATATGTTTGGTCTTCCTATCATATTTACTGACCCAACTTCGAAATTTAAGACCATCTTCAAAATAACTGTGTTTGAATTTCATTTATTTATACCAGTAAACATTTAATATTTTGTACAAATAAGAGGATAGGAACGATAATTGGCCTTACCTTGCATGCTCTAGGTCTCATCAAATGATGTGATTGCATATTCTTTTGTTGTTATTAGGATTTTGTCATGGGACTTGATTGTATAGATAAGGTTACACGGTTTTAGATTCGAACTATTCTTTGGACTCTAGCACAAACATGAAGTTACATATATAATTGGAGCACCTTTTAATTTGCATCAATATCCTTGCAATAAGTTCAATTTTTATTTTCATCTAGCACATTATTATTGCTCCAAAAAGCAAAATGTATATATGTACTGGCCTCTCATTATCCATCGACCAAGTTGACGCTTTGGCCCAGCTTTTCCGGAAAGTTTTTTTTTTAAACATTTTTTGTAAGATTTAAATAATTATAGAAAAATAACTAAGGACAAAATTTTAAGTATCAATGCATTTGAAAAGGACAGGCACTTTAACTTACTTTCCGTAGGAAAAGCTATGGTCATTTTTTTTTAGTAAATAAAGTGCAGTCAAGAAGCTATGTGTAGTTTTCATAAATTTTTTGGTGAATGAAATTTTTTTTTTGTCGAATTAAATAAAATTATAGCTTGGGGTCAAGAAGCTGTCAATCTGCACAAGAGGACATGAATGCAAAAGGCTTGGATAAATGAAGTGCAGTCAGCACATGCAATTAATTCTTGTCCCGTTGTCGTTTTGTTATACCTTGTTACATTGAGTTAAGGAGTAATTTTTTTTTAAAAAAAAATGATAATTTAAAACTTATAAAAAGTATTTCGAAAGTGAACAGGTAAACATAACTCATATTAATATTTATATCAGCCACTTACAAAAATTGAAGTAATTTTACAATTTATCAAAATACTTGAAATTTACAATAATCAAATACAATGATCTTTGATAAAATTCAATTATATATACTTTTTTATATATGAATTTGATACTAACCAATCCATAAAATCAACTATATGTCTATAATTTAAAATTTTAAGCTTATTCTAAATTAGATCAATAGACTTTGATTAAATAAATCTCGTTAGCCATAATTGACAATTTAGTACATATTCTTTATTGATATCTTGATATAGCTAGTATGAATTGAATTTTAAAAATTATAAAATTTCGTGTGAATGCATTCTTTGTGTAACATAACAAGATCAACGATTTGGATTTAAACTTTTTAATATAAATTAAAAGGTACAGCTTTTGATGACACCAAAAACTGTGTCACAAGAACCTTTTTCTTTTTAGAATTAAACATGATTTTACATTTATTATAGGCTACAATTGTAATTTCACATTGTTTTCTTCAAAACATCATAGCCAGAACAACATTAAATTTCTTTTTGTTGGGTTCAGGAGTAAGGCAAGTGTCCCGCGCTGCCATGTATGAAATGTGTCCTTGCGCCAGTTTAAGTATAATTATACCTATGATTTCTTTTTCTTTTTTTCACTATCAAGTCAAAGCATGCAGAACATATAATTCAATAGGACAGTAGCCAAGTTGTCTGAGTATTTCAAGGAAAATATAAAGAAATAAATTACATAAATTACTCCTTTAAAAAGGGAAGGATATTTTAGTAATGGCTTATATTGATAATCTCAACAAGCTTTTCAAATTATTCAAATTGAGTTAAAAATTTTAGATATATTGTTACATATATCATATCTAGAAGAGTACCATAAAATTTTATGAATTTTTAGTATCCGGTGATACATTAAGAGCTTTTATATTCAAGCTGTCAAAAATCTGAAATTACTTCATAAATAATTGAACATGCATCAAGTTCCAGCATTTTGTATAGGCATTAATATTTGTGCTATATGGTTCATATAGTTGGATTTATATCTAAACCTTTTAATAATTACTAAGATTTTTAAAATGAATAATTATCTTCTAGTGCATACCTAAAAAAAAAATTCTGCATACGTCACCTCTTTTTTCTTTTTCTTTTTTTGGATACACCGGGTAGAGACTACCAGGTACTACGTCACCTCTTTTTTCAAAACAAAAAAGAATCTACCACCAAAAAAAAAAAAAAAAACAGAGAGAATTGGAAACATATTGGGCCCATAAGAGTACCCTTCCAGCGAAAATGATCTCAAATTCCCAAATTATGCGTATTAGTAACGAGCATTAGACAACATCACCCAAAAAGGGGATTTTGTGGGGGAGGCTTTTATGTTTTTTAGGCCCCAATGCATGTGATGTTAACAAAAAGCACTCAACTATAACGGAGAAATATAAACAAAGGAATAAAAGTAACAATAAAGGTCGCTGGTAAGGTCAGATATATTGGCCCCCTTTTCTCGGGACCAATTCTGTGCCAATTTCCTGACAAATCTCAGGCTCACCACAAAAAGTGTTCAATTTAAACTAAGAGCCCTGACTTTACAACTCTCCTTTAATATCTGACTGAGCTGGAAATGTTCAAACTTTAGTTATATGTTTTAAAACTAAATGAATCTATATAAATACTGTTAGATAGGACAGTGCTGGTGCTATTCAGTGAAATCAAAGTATTTGTTTTAATAGTAGATTATATGTAGTGATATGGTTTGGTATTTTTTTTTTCCTTCAAAATTTGAATATAATTTTTAAGTAAACCAACAAAGTCATTGATCACAGTATATATTGTACTCCACATTATGTAATTTGTATTCTTTATTACTAACATCTTGTTTCAATACTAAATGTGGAGTGGATAGGCGCAGTGTTTGCGTACCGGATGGGGAAAGTGGTGATGATGCATGTAAGCGAGGCGGAAGTGTTGAAGGAGATATGCTTGTGTGTATCATTAGAACTGGGGAAGGGCACATACTTGAAGAAGACGCATGAGCCGCTCTTCGGCCAAGGCATCCTCAAGTCCAACGGCCCCGCCTGGCTCCACCAACGCAAACTCATCGCGCCTCAGTTCTTCCTTGATAAAGTCAAGGCAAGTTCATGTTTAATTTTTTTTCCCACTTTTATTTTCAACTCTAAAATTATTCAAGGAAAAACTGTCATTTTGGCATGCCATGGATAATAATATTATAATCTTACTCTTCCTGTTATATGCAATTTTTTTTTCCTTCTTTTTTAAACTACTCTTATTCTTTCTTGTACAATTAGCACTTTAATTTTTCTTGCTTGGAATTCTATATATAATAATTAGAAATATATGGACATATGTATAATATTCATCACCATATTTACCAACGCACTATTAATACTATTATCTTATTGGTTATATCTCTTTCCAGCATGATACTATCCACCAAACTTTATAACAGTCATTCATTTCATGTGTAATACTCTACTTTCACCATTGCTATTGTATATATGCTGGTGCTTCATGCAATATCTATTAATTGCATCTTTGTATCTCCACTTGCTTGACTTTTTATAAATAATTGGCAGTCCGTTTACATAAATATATGCATTCATCGCCACCAAATGTCTCTTTCTGGCACGGTACTATCCACCAATTACTAAGCTAACCATAAAGGGAAAGAAAAATTTATTCTATATATAGCCACTCGTTATATATATATATATTTTTTTTTGTGATTTTATGATGGCAGGAGATTGTCCATTTATTTGATGTGGATCGTACCCAAAAAAAAAGTGAAAAGAAAAAAGAATCAGGGACATCACAATCTTGAAAAATAGTGGTTTTGTTTTTTACCCAACCTTCACTTTATCGGTTTTAAAGGTGCCGTTTGGATGTGTTAGGAATAGCATAGGAATAGCAATTTCTGACGTAAATTTAAGGAAAAGTGAGATTTTCGGGAAGCGTGGGAAGAGTGCTATTCCGAAAATAGGAAATGTTGTTTGGATGGTGAGTTAGGAATAGCATTGGGAACAGAGTTATTGGGATGAAAAGTAGTGAGAAAAATGTTATTGGGAAGAGTGTTATTGGAAATAGTGTTATTTCTGGAATTGGCTATATCTGGAATTGGCAATTGCGTTTGGATGAAAAATTTACGCCAGGAATAGGCAATTCCTGGAATTGGCCTATTCCTAGTGTATCCAAACGGCACCAAAAAAGGACAACTCAAACTGACCGTATATACCATTATCATTCAGATGGCACAAATCTTTGTAATGATTTTATCTAGATTCCATACATTTATTTAGCAGATATGCAGTTGGTGGCTGAATAATTCCCCATTGTCCAGCCTATAAGCTTTAATCCTGGAGAAAAAAAAAAAAAAAATCATGTCCACAGTGGAGGATGTCTTCACTATTTTATTCCCTTGGACGTCACCTAAATTGTCTTCCTACGTTATATATTTTTCTTTTTCAATACGCTGTTAAGTGGCTTTCCCATTTAGAGAGATTTGTTCCCTCTACTTCAATATTATGTTGTTACGAGGCACTAGCAACACGTGCATTTGCACATCATTTTTCAGATGCATGTCTTTTGTATGTTCTGTATGTCTTTGTCCATAAATTATTTCTCAATTTATATACCCTTAAATATCACAACTTCTAATCACAACAGCTAATCAATTTAATTTGGAGAAAGACCTTAAGCCCAGGCCTCAAATAAGATCCAGAGGGTCCAGGGCCACTGGCCCACTAACAGAGAACCATCTTAAATTCGGACCAAGCCTGCGTTGGTGCGTACATTTTTGTCATAGTAGAAAAATAAAGTTGGAGATGTATTAATGATTCTTTAGAGGAATTGTGTATCATTTTGGGTATGGTTGATTAAATTCTAGCAAAGATATAAACTAAATTGACATTTTTCCTAATAGTGTGATAAATATTTAGCTGGCTTTCAAATTGCATTGTATCTGAAAAGTGGCCTATCTCAATTCAAGAGAACATATCTCTACTATTATTTTGTTTGTCAGATCACTATAACTACATTTGAGCCACAAGCTCCTAAACAACCCACAAGCTTTATACAAGCTATAAACAGTAAATATGTTATTTGTAGGGTATGGTGGATTTGATGGTAGATTCTACAAATCCATTTCTAAAATTATGGGAAAGAAAAGTAGAGCAGGATGGAGGAATAGCAGACATTAAAATTGACGATGATTTGAGAACTTACTCTGCTGACGTCATCTCCCGTGCATGCTTCGGGAGCAGCTATGTCGAAGGAAAGGAGATATTTTTGAAGCTCAGAGCTCTTCAGAAAGTCATTTCAAAACCTAACATGTTAGCTGAAATTATTGGATTAAGGTTTGTGATTATTTATGATAATATTTTCAGTGATAGAAAATTAATTTGGAATATAATTAATGCATTCCAGCTGGTCATTTCTAGTTGAAACTTGAAACACATGCAATGAAAAAGCGGTCGAGACTACTTCACTTGTTTCGAAAAAGAAAAATGATATATAGGTATCCCATATTATAACCAGTATTAAGGAACTAAAAAAAATAAAAGGACACAAGTGTAAATTGTGTAATCTAGCATGGATCTCCTTGTTTTAAAAATAATAATAATAAAATGTCATGGCTTGCTCACACGAAAATTGCATTTATTCAAGGTATCTTCCAACAAGGCGCAACAGGGAGGCATGGAGGCTAAACAGGGAAATTCATGCCCTTATACTAAAGATTGTGAAGCAGAAGGGACCTCAGGAAGGAAATATTTTGAGCACAATACTGCAAAATGCCAGCATGGAGAATATGGGGTCGAAAGAGGCCGAGAAATTCATAGTTGACAACTGCAAGAGCATATTTTTCGCAGGGCATGAGAGCACGGCTGTCACTGCCACATGGTGCCTCATGCTGCTTGGCATGTATCCTGAATGGCAGGAGAGAATTCGTGTGGAGGTGCACGATGCGTGTGGGGGGAGAGCCCCTGATGCCAAATCACTTCAGAAGATGAAGACAGTAAGTTATTCTTACCAATTACTTTGAAAAAGTTCTGTATTCTGTAATAATTCCAGTATTGCAATCGTTGTTAGAGCATAAACATTTTTTTTTATGGAGAGATGCAGGCTCATATCAAGCACTACTTTCATTATTTCAAGTTACAGAATTTCTAAATCAAATCCATAGAAGTACTTGTCATTTGTCAACCTACTTAAAAGTTCCTCAACTTAAAGAAATAAATTATATAAAAAGAAAAGAAAAAAGCTGAACTATTTGCTAATAGATGGAACTTATTAGGATAGATCAATATTCTGATGCATAAATCAATATTATTGTCTTCTGTAGCTAACAATGGTGATCCAAGAAGCTCTGCGGTTGTACCCACCAGGTGCATTCGTTTCAAGAGAGGCTCTACAGGAGATGAAATTAGGCAGCATCATCATACCAAAAGGCGTGAATGTATGTGCACCAGTGTCGACACTGCATTATGACCCTAACATATGGGGAAAGGATGCGAACGAATTCAACCCTGAGCGATTCGCCAATGGACTGATTAGTGCATGCCGACCACCGCACATGTATTTGCCATTTGTCGCCGGGGCCCGCACCTGCCTTGGTCAAAACTTTGCTATGATGGAATTGAAAATTGTGCTTTCTTTTATAATATCGAAGTTCAAGTTCTCACTCTCGACAAACTATCGGCATTCACCAATCTTGAGGCTTATTGTTGAACCAGAGTATGGAGTGAACTTGGTCTTGGAGAAAGCTTGATTTGTACTTTTAGCAATGGAAAAATTAAAACATCAGACTAGATTATCATGAGAGTTTCTAGTGATGTTGTTTGAAATAATTTAGTGTACATGATACAAGTTAGTTAGACTGTAATTAATGCTTAGTTCTGCTTATGTAAGATATTTCTGTTGTTGAGTTGAATATGACAAAGATTAGAAGTACAGAATAAAATTTGGACTTGGCTTATTCAACACAAGGCAATAGTCACGCCTTTAAACAAAAATGAAACAGATTTGCATTATGCAACATTCATGTCCTTAAACAAGTAGAAATATGTATTTGTATTTACACCCTCAAGCTGATGAAACGTCTATTTTGATTCCAATCCTATTCAAGTCACCTAATACATTGAAGGAAAAATTGGATATAACCCTATAAACTTTGGCAATTGAAAACAACCCCCTCTAAACATTAAAATTGGGTATAACCCCCTGCATTCTCTTTGGTCATGGAAATAACCCTTTTGACTAAATTAAATAATTTGTTAATTAAATATAATCCTTTTTTACACGATATGACAATAATATCCATTTTATCTACCCATTTTATAGGTTCTCGTTTTTCCTCCTTCCTCCAGCGTCAAGAAAAGAAACAAGCAATACCTTTTTGTTGTTTCTGAAAATGACGATTTTCATTCTGAATTGTTTGCGCCTCTCTCTTTCTCAAAGATATAATTGTTGTCTTAGACATTTTGTCTTGTTTTTCTTCAACATAGAAGGCAGCCAAAGAGACTTACTTTCTTTCATAAGGCCTGTTTTTCTTTACCAGAAACTACTTTATTATATAATACAACATTTAGCAAGTCAATTATTAACTAATGTGCACCAGTATAAGTAGAAGTCTATTAATAACAAATGGGTCTCTTTAACGTAACTTTTTTTAACTTTTCTACTATTTTTTATTTTCTTTTTTCACGCTACTTCTCACTTTTATTATGTGAAAGAGGATATGATTTTGGAAAGCTTTGTTATGGCCAATGAAACAAGCAAGTTTTCTTATAAAAAAAAGGTAAATAACAAGTCTTTTTTTTTTGAAACAAGTAGGATCTATGTCTCACCACTTCCATTTTAGAGAAGTAAAAGGGTTACAAAATAACAGTACAAGAAATAAAAGCATGCGCAAATAGCACTGGTACCCAAACTTGAAACCAGCACATAAGCACTATCTAACCCTAAAAGAATGTATCCATAAGAGAAGCCAAAACCAACTATTATAACTATCTCCTATAGTCCCCTTCCATCTAAACTTCAAATGCAAACTCCAAAATGCATATCTAAACCTATCACAAATAAATCCCCAAAAAATCTCATTACAAATCCCCAAAAAATCTCATTATTATAAACTTGAAGAAGCATATCAACTAGCAAATTGTCACACATAGTGTCCAGCCATAAACCCTCCTGGTCGCAGATAATCCTCATGCTCAACTATTGTCAGACTCATCTTTTGTAAAGCTTCAGACATTGGCACATCCAATTCTCCATTCTCCAGCTGCATTGGAAGATTTGTAATCATTGGAGTAATTTTCTTCACTGCATCTTTGAGTTGTTGTGGCAACATGTCTGCCCAATAAGCTGTCAGAGCTTGTATCTCACTACCTACAGATCTCAAAGTAGGGTATGCAGTCAAATTAAAAATTGTGGTATTTCTTATCTTCCACATGGTCCAGAGTATAGCAGCACACCAAATCTGATAAGCTTGTTTGTACTCAGTGGGTATAATGCCATAAATATATCTCAAATCTTCTAACTGTTAGGGTAGAATAGTATCAAATTGAGTAATAAACCATCTCCAAATTCTAGAGTTATCAGTACACCTAAAAAATAAATGATCTAAAGTTTCTAAACTCCTACAGTAGCAACACTGATAATCTCCCTGCCAACCTCTCATTAAAATGACATCTTTAGTCAACGGTCTTCGTTTACTAATGATCCAAAAAATATTTTTAACTTAAGAGGGAGTTTTACTTGCCAAATTATTTTGTAAATCACATTTGTTACCCCTCTAAAATCTATCCAGCAGTACATTGATTTTGTAGAAAAATGTCCATCCTTCTCTAAACTCCAAACTATCATATCTTTTCTATTTTGTAAGGGACGATATGCCCCTACTTGAGTACACAACTCTGTGAACTCTCTGATTTGGCTAATGGTTAGCTGTCTGTTAAACCTAATTGCCATCATATTGGTTGATAAAGCCTTTGCAACAGTTATATGGGGATCTGAGCAAATTTTAAACAACTGATGATATGTTATACTCAAAGCTTTGTCCCCGCACCACATATCTGACCAGAAATGTACTAATCTGCCATCCCCAATCTGGAAATAACTATTTATATTTACCATCTGCTCCAAATTTTTCAAACTAGTCCAAAAAGCTGACCATCTCTTTTTATTATTGCTTCTATCATATTTGTAATCTAAAATATCCTTCCACCAGCCGTTACAACCACTATTCTTTAACTTCCAAAGCCATTTACACAGGAGAGCTTGGTTCATATGTCTCAAATTCAAAATACCTAACCCCCCTTGATTTTTTGGCCTGCAAACATTTAACCAATTGACTAGGTGATATTTTTTCTTATCTCCAGAATTCCAAAGAAATTGGCTTCTTATCTTGTCTAATTGCTTTTGAATAGATTTTGGTAACTCATACATGGACATCATATATAAGGGTACAGCTGACAACACACTGTTTATAAGTGTCAATTTTCCACCATAAGACAAAAACTGACCCTTCCAACTTTGTAATTTTTTCTGAAATTTATCTATTATCACCCCCCAATCTGCAACTCTAATCTTCTTCCAATGGATAGGTATCCCCAAATATGTTAAGGAAAAAGATGCAATTGGACAACCAAAGATCTCAGCTAACTCTCTGGCTTTATCTGACCTTACATTAATCGGGAAAGCCTCTGACTTATTGTAATTTATCTTCATAACTGAGAGGGCTTCAAACCCGATAAACACCCACTTGATTGCTTGTATCACTTCCTTATCAGCTTCACAAAAGATTATTGTATCATCTGCGTAGTGCAAATTTGTTAGTTTCTTACCATCATCTATAGGGGGCCTAAACCCCTAATTATCTATGTCTCTCTCCCTTTTTTCAACATCTGATTTAAACAATCTGCTACTAAGTTGAACAACAAGGGTGACAAAGGGTCCCCTTGTTTCAACCCTCTCTTAACCAAAAAGTAATCAGTAAGGTTGCCATTTAATCTAACACATACTTGACCATTGGTAAGAAGATCCTTAATCCATCTAACCCATTTATCATTAAAACCCCTAGAATGTAACATTTAAAATAAAAAACCCCAATGTACCTGGTCATATGCCTTCTCTATATCTATCTTTAGCACCATACCTTCAGTTTTATCTATTTTGGTATAGTGTATTATCTCACTCGCACAGATCACATTATCTAAAATATACCTACCTTGAATAAAGGCAGCCTGTGCAGGGTCAAGTAATCTATCTATGATAGAAACTAGCCTATTAGTCAAAACCTTTGTGAACCATTTATAGATACAGTTTATCAAACTGATTGGTCTGTATTGCTTTATTTCCACAGCATCTGTTTTTTTTTTTGGTAAGAGGCATAGCATAGCCTTATTCAATTTAGAAACATAAAACCTATGGTTATAGAAATCTTCAAACATAACCAGAATATCTTCTTTTATTATATGACAATACTTTTGATAAAAAGAAAAAGGTATACCGTCAGGCCCAGGTGATTTATCTACACCTGAGCTCTGGAGAGCATCATATATCTCTTGTTCACTGAATTTTGCAGTCAACTGCATATTCTCCATCTCATTAATCATCTGACTATCTTGCCAGAAACCATGTGTCAAAGACACATACTGTTCTCCTGAAACACCAAAAAGAGTTTTATAATAATCAAATATATGTTGTTCAATATGTTCCGGATCATTAACAAACTCCCCATTTATCTGAAGCCCTAAAATAAGAGCTTTTTTCCTTTTCTGAGTGGCAATTAAGTGGAAATATCTTGTGTTATTGTCCCCTTGAAGGAGCCATTTGATCTTAGATCTATGTTGCCAATGTTCCTGTTCAATCTGATATATCTCATCGAGAAGTTTAATATTCTCTTTATATCTATCATATTCTATCTCAGTCCAAGATCTCCTTTCTTGAATCTCATTTAACTCATCTATGTTATCTAAATGTTCTTGTTTCAATTTTTTCATCTTCCCATAGTGATTCCTGGCCCATCCTTTCATGTGACTTTTTAATCTTTTGATACCTTTGTTCCAGTTTTTTGCCAAATTTGTGCCTTTATTAAGACGTGACCACCAAGTAGGAATCAGCTTATTGAATTCTTCTATTTCACTCCAAGCTTTATCAAACCTAACTTGATAGTGCTCAACTGCAACACAATTATTCGTGCACAAAAGAATAGGATTATGATCTGATTTGTATCGAGTGAGACTTTGCACTATCATATCAGGAAATTTGATCTCAAAATCTACAAAACAAAGAAATCTATCTAATCTAGCCATAACAGGGGCTGATCTCATATTAGACCAAGTATATCTATTTCCTGAATTTGGAATATCCACTAAATCTAATTGATTAATAACATGGTTAGAACTATTCGCACCACTAACATTGAAATTGTAACCAGATTTTTCATTCCTAAATCTAATCAAATTGAAATCTCCAAACAACAACCAAGGCCCATCCCACATCTGTAAATAGCAAGACATTAAGTATATAATCACACTATGTGATATCAAGCAGCTCAACGAATATAATTGTATTGAAAAAAAATATCGTATTATTTCATCAAGTGTTTGGACATTTTTCGAATGGCCCAGATTGAATGTGTATGAGTCTCCAGTGATCAAATTTAAGTGACTTTCTTAGATTGCATATCTTTTATATTTGGTAGACAATGAGAGAATAACTAATCAGGTAATGCTTATTTCTTTATAGCGCTGGAGGGAGTAGGAAAACCAAAAGGCTGTAGAACAGTCGGAGACAACAAAGGGTATTTTTGTCATATTGATTTCTTTTAAATTAAAAAATATTGAATTTTGTTAGAAGGGGTTATATCCATGACCAAAGAGAATGCGGGGGGGTATACCCAATTTTAAAGTTTAAAGGGAGTTATTTCCAATTGTCAAAGTTTATAGGGGTTGTATCCAATTTTGCCTACATTGAACAAGACTTACACTATTAAAAGTTAGAACTTAGTGAATTGAAGATCGCTAAATTGAGATTTTTATTAAAAAAAAAAATAATAAAATGAATTTTAAGATAAGCTGGAATGGGCCTACGTAATTAACTAATCAGTAGTACTTGCTGCTAAGGTCGCATAAATTAAGCCCAAAAGGAGAATCGATATTGATTATATTGCTTATGAAATTCAAAGATTGTTTACTTGCAAGTTGCAACAGTAGACCAGACTATCACATATCCTCGTTTTTTTTCCCTTTTTATCCAATAAGAACTGTTGAATCTCAACATTAGTTTGAAATTGAAAACAGTTTTCTTCGTTTTAAGGAATCATTTAACAAGTAAACCAACAAATAAACATAAATCGGTTATCTACTGTAGACATGCATCTAATATAAACAAACTCAACAGAAGACCTCTCTTAAAACCACTCTATTAGGGAGCAATTAAAAAGCCGTTAACCCCCATCAAGGCCACTCTTAACTTTTATAATCCCTCTTGTTTCGCATTTAAATTACTGGACCAGGTGTACGAAACAGATTTCTCTGATTAAACAAGCCCCGTTTTTTCCTCTCCATTCGCCGTTTTCAACCCCTTTTAACGGAGAGTATGGAACAAAATGGAAGAGGAGGTTTCTAAAACAAACAAACAAAAAAATGACAAACGCGTAGAAAATAAGAAACCAAGATTTTAAGAGCTCTGTTTCAATCCTCAGCAAGTACAAAAAAGACTAAAGATTTTACGAATCTCTGTTTTAATCCTCCGCAAGTATAAACTCTATTCTCTTTTTTACTCTCTCTCGACTATCGAGTACATATCTTTTGCTTGTAGTAAGTTGATCCTCTCTTTTTTCTTGTTGGCAATTCCTTCCAATTCAGAGTTTTTGTTTATGTTCGGAAGTTTTCTGCATGCATATGATAATCTGCAATGTTGTCTTCTATTATCTGAATTTATGGCATATTATGACAATCCAACATTTGGATAGACATAATTTTAGTATCATTAACCCTGATCAAAATCCTTTTTTTTTTAACATGGGATTTCATTTCTCAGAAAAAATTTTTATCAAAATGAACGGATTTGGTGTCATTTGGTTGGGATTCCCATGTAAATTAGATCCAACAAAATCCTGATAAATCAATTCAAATGAAATGAAATCCCGCGTAAAAAAAAACCATTTTGATCAGGGCTAAATTAATACTGTCATGCATAACAGCACAATAACACTTTTGCTCTCACGGTCTCACCAAATCAATCGCTATTTCTTCTCCTATTGTTTATTTATTTTGTGAGAATGTATTCTGCATTTTTGAGAACTGGAAGGAATGTCTTTAAATTGGTGAATTATACACATAACCCATAGATTTATCATTTACATAATCATTTATCTAAGAAGATGCATATTTTTAGCGTTTCTGATTTCAATATGCAGAAAAAATGTCAGAAAATGAAGCACACACATCATTAGTGGATAAAATTACAGAGAAGTTTCACGAGTACTCGTCATCCTCTGATTCTGATGACGAGGTGCCATCAAATGTTTTAAGAATTAGAAAGCATTTGTTTGGGCGCACTGAATCAGTTCATAATGTGCTCAGAGGTGGAAAAGGTAAAGTTTTCACTTAAAAACAAGTACACTTGTAGAAACTCATGTTAACTTAAGACTGCTCTAGGATTTAATGATCTGTGTTATATCTGGTCTTGCTATAAGATGGTTTGGTTATATTAGAAAATAAACCAATTTGGGGGGGTTTTTTTTTCTCTTGATCTACATTTTCTGGTATCAAATAAAGCATTTTGCATATAGTTTAAAATTGGTATAAATAACCTTATGTTTCCAATTTGACCATGTAATGCAATAGGGTGGCTATAGATAAATTATCTTCCATATTTAGAATTTTTGATAGATCAATACTTTATTTGTCACCTGGCCCGGTGGCCCCCCTATTATATATAATTGCATCCATGTATAATCCCACCACACCAAAAAGGTCACCATTGCTAACCCTTCATTGGATCCACCAACATACATTCTTCCCTCTTTGGTTGTGATTCGTCACTTGATTATTCTTATTGAATAATATTTTGATGCTAACAATAGAGGTGTGAAAAATGGATTGTCAAGGAATAGGTTTGGCATACGTCAAAATCCAAGGACCAGTACTCCAGTAGCATATTTCTAGTTGCATTGTACCTGTTTTTATAAATAACTTTTTTGGTTTCAGCTGCTGACTTACTACTGTGGAGGAACAAGCAAGTGTCAGGAGCCATATTTGCTGGTGTAACTGTGATATGGCTTCTCTTTGAATGGATTGGCTATCACCTTATCACTTTCCTCTGCCATTCTCTGATACTTATCTTGGCCGTCTCTTTTGTCTGGTCTAATGTTGCTTCACTCATCAACAGGTTATGTGATGTCTTCTTTTACCCCTTATTTACTTCATCAAACGGAAGTTCCTAAGATGGCATTTTATATTTTGATAGGAAGGTATCAATGATATATAGCTTACAATTGCAATTTAATTATTGTATATACAAATGTGAATTCAGGTCCCCGCCCAAGTTTCCGGAGGTTATTTTGCCAGAGGATATATTTTTGCAAGTTGCCCAAAATGTTAGGCATGAGATCAACGAGGCATATATCACATTTAGTTACATTGCTTCTGGGAAGGATGCCTTGGCCTTTTTAAAGGTGAACTATTATTCACAACCACTTTTTGTATCATTTTATTAAGAGTCGCACTTGCTGAAAATGAGACAATGCTGCAGGTTATTGCAGGTCTCTGGTTACTTTCTGTTGTTGGTAGCTGGTTCAGCTTTTTGACCTTCTCTTACATTGGTTAGTTATTTTCCCAATCCTGACCTTCATGTATTATAGTCATAATCACACTAAATCTCAATTCATGACGCAGCTCAGTTGAGATATTTAATTATTTCTTGCTTATTTCCATGCAGCTTTTGTGTTAGCATATACGGTACCTGTCATATATGAGGCATACCAGGATCCAATAGACAGCACCTGGGACAAGTTCATGGATCAAAGTAAGAGCCACTTGACCAAGATCTCAGTGGCAATTAAAGAAGCAATTAAGAAAATCCCACATCACCCGAAGCTGGAATAAATGTTATTAAAGCAACAATAAGCTTGCCCACAAATCTTGAGTTGGCAATGAGGGAGATATTGCTATATTGTGTTCATCTCCGGTGCTATATTTCTGCATATGATTGGCATTTATTTTTCTATATACAAGTTTTCTTCAAGTATATGGATCTAAAAAAGGATTACAGCCATATTTCTAACTTTATATATTGTAGATTAACCTAGAATATGAATGGAATTGATATTGCAAAATCTTTCATTGCATATTACAAGAATCTCCCTGGACATGGCATCTGCCATCACTCAAAGAAGCGAAATAGCTACATCAGACAAAAAAAAAAAAAGAAAAAAAAAGCCATAAGCTTAGATTACATGCTCACAACAAACTCAATATCTAACTACAAGATAAAAGTTGCCCAGAACGCACTAGGCCGAGTGGCGGTCAGATTTTGGTGGTAAAAATGGCTCCCACCAGCCAAATTCATATTTCGGGTATGGCGCCGTCCAAGTTTGTGGCTTATCAAATTGCAAGTCAACTGGATTGCTAGCCAAGGCTTCATCAAGTGTATCAGCCTCAAAGTTGTTTGCTAGAACTCTGTCTAGTCTCAGCTTCATGAACCTATAATTAGACAATAAAATTTAGACTGGTCAAAATTTATCAATCCAACCTGTGCAACATATTTGGTTTTGTGATAAGCACCATTAAGTATTGAGACTAGACCTAGTTTTAGGATGCATGCAGTCAAAGTCTATAGTGCAAGGTGGAATCGCATCACGAACTTATATATTTTTTTTGGTTAGTATACTTTCTTATTAAAAATTTCTCTTGTCAATATGGAAACACTTGCTACTATTGTAACAAAGGCTTCACTGCTTAAACTAGACATTCAAAAGTCAGCTGACTGAAATTACAAAGAAGAAAAAAATTACGTAATCCAAGGGCCATCCGTCGACACAAGAGCAACTGCCGGTCTTTTAAGCCGCTTGGTGATATCAGGGAATTTGTCAAGAAATTTGGGCTCAATCACAAGCCAGAAGTCCTGCTCCCTGTTGCGCTCTCCAAAATTTCTAAGCCTCTCGTACATGAGCTCCTTGAAATGCTCCTCTTCGTCCAGCATGAATTTCGCATTTGCAACCAGAAAGTAGTACCTCTTTGGCTTCTCCTACATAATTTATACTATTTTTCATCAATAACTTCAAATAGCTAAGCCAACTAACGTGTCATCTTAACAATACAACTCCCAGAATAATTCGACACCATTTTCTAATTTGCCAGAGTATATCAGCATTACATGTTTATGAAGCCTATCCATGGGAGAACAATTTTTGGAGACGATTCGATTAATAGTATAAATTATGCGTACTTTATTAATTTTTTTTACCTCAGCTAGTGGCGCTCTGGTGAGGCTGCAATTCGAGATTATGAGTACTTTTGGAGACGATTCGAAAAACATGTTATAAAATTAACTCAACTCAAAATCATTTTAGTTATGAATTATTTCAGTTGACAAATTAACTAGTTGCTGTCTACCAGTGCCCTCAGGATGCTCTTTGCCCCTTTCTCAACGAAAGCACCCTTTGACATAATTCACCTTTTTGGGTTCACTATAATTGTTTTATTTTCTTTTTTTAGCATGAGACGAGAATCAACAAATTACATTTGTGTGGTTCTTTTGGGTAGGGATACTAGTAGCCCCATTAATTTACATCATTGACAGATTCAATTCAGATTTATATACCTACAATTAGATAGCCAAGCAACTCTAATTACACAGTACAACAGTACAACAACTTCAGGTAGTTCACAAAACAAAAGAAAAAACCCAAAAAAGAAAAAAGGATAGCGTACCTGCTGAGCTGGCTCAGACGACCCGGTTTGGTCAGAATCAACAGCAACAGCTTTAACGGGAGAAATCGAGAGCTTTTTCTGAAAAGCGAGAGAAGAGACGAGCTTGGAGCCTGCGCTGCTCGGCTGGAGATGAACTGAGTGAGGACATGGCGGAGATGTGAAGGTAGAGAGCTTGTGTTGATTAGGAGGCGCGAAGGGAATGCATGGTCTGAGAGAGAGAGTCGCTGGTGCCACCATTGGAGAGAAGGAAGTGATGAAGTGACGAAAGCTTATCTGTTAGAGAGAAATCTCAAGTTTTTCATGAAGGTGATGTGCTGTGTCTTGTGTGTCTCAGTGTCTGTTTGGGCTTTACTGAGCTCTTAAGCCCATGGTTTAAGAAACAAGCCTGTCTGCCTGTGGTTTTGGGGTCGGATATCAGCGAAATATAATTTGTGTGGTTATTAATTATAGATGAATAAAATATACCTTTTTAAATATTATTATTATTATTATTATTATTATTATTATTATTATTATTATTATTATTATTATTATTATTATTATTATTATTATTATTATTATTATTATTATTATCGTTATTATTATTATTATAAAATTTCATTAATATCTAACAAAGTTCAATACTTTATTGTTTATTTCATTATCATTAAATTAGGAGTATTATATTTGTGTGTCAACTATGAATATAACTAGCTTTGTACTCGCGCTTCGCGCGATGAAGGCGAGTTTTAAAGCTGTCTTGTAATTATTAAAAGTGCTAGAATTATAAATGAAATTATTTGAATAAATACTAAACTACCTTTCGATTTATCTATAGGGTTTAGTTAAGTCACATTTTTTGTTTTGGAGTGTTCTTGCCTCAACTCGGATCAGATATGTAATTATTAATTTATTATTAACAATAATATTTTTTTTTACCAAGTTTAGTATGCAAAATCACGAAAAAATAAAGGACAAATTTAAATTTAAACAAAATTTATAGAATTTGAGGTGTACTATTTTATTTTTATTTTTCTAAAATAGATATTACATTTGATTTCATTTGCAATATACGATCAACACAACCACAAGTATGATTATTATTATTATTATTATTATTATTATTAAAACAAATGACATGTATTAAAAAATGACAAATTTCAAAATCAATGTCGGGATTAACAAAATAGAGTTATAATGTAAGAAAAATTATAGATTTGTTAATAATATAATTAATTATTTTATTTTAATGTTTTAATTTTGTATGAATTATTTTTTTTTATGTTTTAATTTTATAAATTCAATTTTAGATTTAAAAAATGGCACCTTGAAAACACAAAAATATATAAAAAAAATGTATTTAAACTCTAATCCAAATTAGCAGTAGTTTGTTTCGCATATAGTATATACAATTCCTTTTTTTACCAAAGTACTGAAGTGCAATTTTCAATTGATATTTTTTATTCCTTTTAGAGAATGGTTGAATCCATATACAACATACTACTATGAAAAATTGAAAACTTTAATTACTGCTAATTTACCTCATAGTTTCAAAATCTAACAATTAGAAAATTTAATCCATACATGTACCGTACATATGGGTAAATTTTTTTTAAGCTGATGTTACTTTGATTCAATATGCAAATGAAATTTTAAAAGCTTCTCAAATAATACAAAAATATGATGTAACATTTTGTACTAAAATATAACATGGATCCATTTTGTACTCAAATGAATAAATGGTGACAAAAAAAAATATATGGTCAACCATCCATTGAAAAATTGAATTGATGATGTCAGCATGACATCATCCAAGTTACTGTAGAAAAGCTACCCAACTTTGTACTATTTTTTTTATTTTTGATATGTATTGATGCAATTCTAAGATTATCCATACTGTATTGATTTCTTCACAATGCTAACGGCACGTTACGGCAGGTTAACCCGCGAACATCCAAAACTATCATGGTGGACAAGATGGTAATGTTATTACTCTGGAATTGCGTAACATGATACAATTTTTTGGAATATAATTAGCATTTAATCATTTTTGTTGTCGGTTTAGTCATTTTTTTAATCATAATTTTGTAAATAAATAGAGAGTTCTAACTTTTATAGAAATAATAATAATATTTTATTGAGTATCATGCACAATTTAAAGGGAATTACTTACGGGCATCCCCGTTTTTGTAATCCCAGAGCATCCGCGTCCCTTCTTTCCTTTCCTTCCCCTCCGTACTTCTCCAGCGTCATCCTTGCCTCCCTCTCACGGGACTCTTCCCCTCACACGATCCAGCATCCTCTGGTGACAATCCTCTCGCGTGACTCTATCTTCCTCCCTCCCTCGAGGCCTCTCTCTCATGTGACTTCTTCTCTACGCGACTCCGTTTCCCTTCCTCCCTCTGGCGATTTTATCTCTCCTCCCTCCTTCTCGTTCCAATCTCGGATTTTTTTCCTTCTTATATGTTTCATAAATCCTTTGTTTTCTACTCCTAAAGTATTATAATAAGTGATCAACTAATACATATAAATGATCAGTTTGTCGCAATAAAGAATAATCTTATAAGTGCATATATTAGATACCATAAGAAATTAATGTATAAATATAAATAATCAGATTATTGTAATAAGAGATCATTTTACAAAGTTTGTTAGATATAATAAGTGATCATGTAATACGCATAAATGATCAAATTGTGGCAACAAAGGATCATCTTATAAGTGCATATGTTATATACGATAAAAGATCAACTTATAAACATAAATGATCGGATTGTTATAATAAGAGATCATCTTATAAAGGATATAATAATGATCAACTAATAAACTTAAATGATCAGTTTGTCACAACAAAAGATCATCTAATGAGCATAAATGATCAGTTTGTCACAACAAAGGATCATCTTATAAATATAAATGATCGAATTGTTACAATAAGGGATCATTTTATATAAAGGTTATCAGATGAGAGACGAAGTGAGAGGAAACAGAGAGGGAGTACGTGAGACAGAACAGAGGAGGGGAAGTGGAGTGTCTTTCCTCAGGATAGGGAACCGCTGGAGTGAAGAGGGGAGCGGAAGTGAAGAGAGAGAAACGTACGTAGGGAGCGGAAGTGAAAGAGGGACGCAAAAACGGAAAGGGCGCTTCCCAGAGCCCTTTCCGTTTTTGGACGGGATGACGGGATTCTTATTTCGGGGATTTCACTTATCAGGCCTCCAATTTAAATAAAGGAGATTGCCAGATTACGTACAAGTCGAAATTTAAATTTAAAATCTTTAAGTACAGATTTGTGGCACAAATATTATTCTTATAAAGATTAAAGAGGTCTAATGCATCGTTTAGTATTCATAAAGTGGTTAAAAATTTTCGATTATTTAAAATTAACAGGTTTTATGTAAAATAAAAAAAATAATGAAAATGCATGAAATTATATTGTACTCATCTATAATCCAACAATTTATGTACAAAACTATTTTTTTTACTACTTTTCTTGTGAATTGTTTGAGAAAATTTTGCCAAAAGAGCAATATAAGTCATTGTCAAGTATTATCTCTCTTTTTTATATTTCCTGACTTGAAAATAAAGAACAAAAACGTAAATTGACGCTTATAGTAAAATTATTTAATCATACGTTACTAATTACTATATCTTAAAGCTAGATCCATGCGAAGTATATAAAACGGAATATCGTGCGAAATTTAATTTACTTTTTTTAAAATTAACATTTCGATCGATAAACACAGGCCAAGCGCATACATATATCATATCTAAATTCTAAAATGTATTATTCAATGATATAAAATGAATGGCTCCCTTCTATTCGATTAAATAGAATTCAGAAGTAGAACAATATATACCTTACTTCTGTTACAATGTTTGCCCGACAATACTTTTCATTAAACAATATAGAGAAACAATAACAATTTGTAATATATTTGCATAAAAAAAAAAAAAAAAACAATTCATAATGTATCTCTTATCCCTTATTAAATTATACTTTTTTTCGTAGACGCTCAGATCAGATGCGAGCTTAGCTCACCTCACCTGTGTCTACTGATGAGCGTAGACGACTGGTCGACGCCGCTAAACTCAAACAATGTTCCAGTCAGCGCTGTCCCACTTTCAAGTGACACATACCATCCCCACACCATACACCGACCGCAGCCAAAATTTACTAAATTCTTTCCCTTGATTCTCTCTTCCCCCGATTACATTTTTTTATTTTCTCCTCTCCAATAGAAATCAGGAAAATAATACCTTCCTTCTAGATTGCTTCGACCGTTCGACGCATTCTCAGTTTCTCACTAGTTTCTTTAATCACCAACACCAACACCACATGTTAGCGCCACCACCTCTCGACGACTCTCAGGCGACCTCCGCCTCCGCCACCGCGGATTTGGAGCGGCGGGTGATGGCGGTCGTCAAGGCGTCGGAAGCTCGCGGCGACCCTCCGATGCTGCGCGCCGTCGAGGTGGCGAGATGCTGCGTCTCCGACGAGAATGATGGCCGAGGTTTAGGGTTCCCTAATGCTGACCTGGCCATGATTTTGGTATCTAATCTCTGTTTCTCGCACAATTCGCCTTCCATGTGGAAGCTTCTCGATCAAACTATGGCGAGTAGGCTCGTGTACCCTTGGCACGTACTGGCTCTGCTTACCCCCAGGTGAGACTAGAGGAGATGAGTGGTTTCTCTGTTTGTTTCTTTTTTTTTTTTCCTCTGGTAACATTTGCAACTGAGTCCTTGATGTTCGAATGTTTAAAAAATTGTACAAATTTGAATTTTAGCGTGCCGTTCCTTGTTTCTCGGTACTAAACAAAAATAGGTTAGTGTTTGTTTAAAAATGAATTACGATAACTTGTGTCTTAAGAAGGCAAATGTTGTGATTTTACTGATTCAGCCAATCAAGTTCTAGTAACTTTTTAATTAAAACTTAATTTAGCAATATAGCCCCTTACATTCTTAAAAAAACAAGTAGCTCCTATAATTTCTTTTCAAATACTAAATTGATCCCTTACTGTATGCAAGTCGAAATTATGCCTAAGATTGCAACGACTCTTCAGTTAGCAGTTCACTAGGTCCATTGTGTACTATAAGGAAACATTAATAAATCTTTTCTGTCTATCAGCTATCATGGACTGAATATCCAAATTCAATGTTTTAATGTTTTTAGAGTCTTTGTTTGGTACTTTTCAGATTGATTCCTCATCGGAGAACACAGCCAGAAGCGTATAGACTTTACCTGGAGCTAATGAGAAGATATGCCCTCTCATCCCCTTCCTTAGAAACTGGGTTGTGCAGGCAGAAGTAATTCAATATATATTTTTTTTTCAATCTGTGTGACTATTACTCTCCGTATCCAACTTGCTAAAACAATTTGCCTCCTTATTTAAGCAGTAACTATTACCGTTATAGCATTTTTTTTTTTCTAACAACAATAACAGTCTAGTCTTAAGTGGGCAGTGGGCACCTTAACCTGGAAAATGCCCAAATCCATGAGTTTACTGGATTGAAAATTGTCAGCTAAGGGCTGCAATATTACATAATGTATATTTCTTGTATCCTAGGTCTAGCAGCTTTTGTGAGTCAATGAGTCCCTACAGCTGTAATTTGTATTCTGATTTGTCTTTCAATGACACCCTTAATTGGGATCAATTGCTTTCTGAGATAGTCATACTTGAACCTTGCAACTTATTAACCTTCATTTCTTAAACAAAGCATTACAATAACTGTTCTTACGACATGCCTATTACAGGATTACAAAATCCATGGATGATGCTTTACAGTTCTTTAATGCCTACCGAGCGAAAAGAGTTAATTTTGGAGCAACTCTTATTTTGTTCATTGTGAATGCAATAACTGCCTTGATTGACTCCTCTCTTGAAGATTGGTCCCTGCCTTTTGCGTCCAATGAGAGGACCATGGACAAAGGGCCTCAGTCTATGGATCTAGACACAAAAGGTGGATCAGACAAAAAAGACCAGCTAAGACAAACTAATACTTTTACTGCATTTGAAGTCGTTGAAAATATGAGCTCAAACAAAAGGATACAAATTCTACTACGGCTGGCTCATCTAAACATGTACGTATTACATATGTATAATTTCTTGTACTTGTTAGCTTCAGTTATTTTTGTTTTACTGTTAGATTTACTCCAAGCTTGTTTCTTTTTCTTTTTTCTTGTTTAGAGAAGTACCATTCAGTTCCAATAGTAGCATTAACTTTACAAAGTACAAACCAAGTAGGTCCAGTGTGGTGTGCAAACCCCAATTCACACCATACTCCATAATTATATAATTTTTGTAGAACTTTTTTTTTCATTTGAAGTGAAAATAAAAGCACCATCGAAGCCGTGTTATCCATCACACTTTTGAAGTTTGTTGAAGAATAAAATATGCTTGGTTTATTATATCCCCGTTTCTAATTTTAATATTATGCTAGGTTAGGCCTGAGCTGTTCAACAGTTTACTCCAGAGGCTCCGTTTTATTGAAGCCCATAAACTGTCCTCAAAGAGCTTGACATCCATAAATCATCTCCTTGATAATCTGTTTTCAAATATGCAAAAGGCCATGAATTCAGGATACAAGCAAAATGAGCGCAACCTCCTTGGCCATATAATCGATATCGGGTCAGTTAACTCACCATTATCCCTCCTCCCTGGTGCCGGAAAAGGCGGTTGTTGGATTTCGATTGATATTTTATTGGAAAGTTGCATGGACGCGAAAACTCTCATGCCTGTTTCTGCTTTAGAACTACTTACAGGTGCTCTCCTTTCTGTATCACACTCTTTTCTTTGAGAAGAGATTTCTGGTATACCTTATAAAAATGGTGAATTGACTTACAGAAGGCATGTGGTGGTGAATACTTTGAAGTATTGGATATGATTTAATTATTATTTTGATTACTTTGTTTGTACTAATATCTGACTACTGTACTTTTTTATTGCTATTCACTCTTAAAACAGAATCAACCATGACCTTACATAAAATCAATCAAGCCAGTTGGCAGGAGACCTTCCAAGCACTGTGGATCTCAGCTTTTCGACTCGTCCAACGGGTTATTACTTTATTCTCTTTTTTTGAGTTATTTTGTTGCCCAACTGTGCACTTTCTGTCTTTGGGCTAGTGAACCATAAGAGATGCCATTGTTTCTTCCAATACAGTTCTCTATTTGTCAGGTTAAATTGGACTGTTGACAGTTTTTTCAAGCAAATCATCAAAACACCACCTGGTCTATCTCTAAGATACTGTCGGCAAATTGACATTAAGTCCAGGTTTTGATTCCAAATATTACCAATACAAAATTGACATTTCTTCGTTACATAAACCAGGATAACGAACCAATAGAGGGCCCCATTCCACACCTCGAAACAAGGCTATCTATGCTATTGGCTATCATTCCCTTATCAATTGCACCAATACTGAAAGAAGAGAGCGACAGAATACATGCTGAGGGAACCGGCGTTGCTTCTAGAAAGCAGGGTTTGGTTGCTTGTCTCCAGTCCTTGGGGCAGTTCTCCAGTCTCCTCTTGCCACCACAGTCGGTGGTTAGTGCAGCTGATGATGCTGCTTCAAAGGCAGCGAAGTTTGTCCGAGATTATAAGGCGGGAAGCAGTGGCCTTGGGATGATGGGTCATAATGACACTTCTACAAGAGCAGGTACTTTACCACTTCCTACATTAGTTTCCCTGCATGATGAAATTTATTTAAGTTTTTATTATTTTTCGTTTTTATTTTCCTGGTCATTATTTGGGGGTGCTTATTCCTGAATATGGTGTTCGCACAAACGGTGGTTGTTTTTTGCTGGTGTGAAAAAACTTGACCCTTGACAGGGGCGAAGCCAGAAAAATAACTTGAGTGGGGCCAATATGTAAATTTTATTTTTTTGAAGGGGCCATTCTACATATTTATTAATATTTTCAATAAATTAAAAAAATTGGGGAGGCCAAGCCCATCAGGGCCACCCTGATTTTGCCCCGACCCTAGAGTTTACTAATGGTAGGTTTCTTATTTCTGATTTCAAATTGGTTTCAATTCTTTTGTTGCAGTGGGAAATTTGTTGCATCTTGTGGTAGAGGCATGCATTGCAAGAGGCTTGATTGATACATCTGCATATTTTTGGCCAGGCTATGTGTCTTCATCCTTGGCTTCAAAGGACCAGAACTCAATGCTGATTCAAGAGTCCCCTTGGTCGAACTTCATGCAAGGGGCCCCTCTTACTGGATCTCTTGAAAGTGTGCTTATAGCAACTCCAGCACCAAGGTAACAGTGATACTATGAATTCCTTTACGTACTTAATTATGCTTAGTTGGCCTTGACTTTATAATCCTTTAGATTGGTCTTTTAAACATGTATTAGTGTAGCTGAGCTGGAGAAATTGTATCATCTAGCATTGAATGGATCAAACGAGGAAAGATCGGCTGCTTCAAAAATCTTATGTGGTGCTTCTTTAACTTGTGGCTGGAATATTCAGGTTTATTTAATGTTCATTCAGCGAGGTTTAAATTGAATTTAGCGATTTAACAGCAATAAATTGGTTGATAGATAATAATACTGGTATGTCTAATAAATTAATTTTGTCATGTTTCATAAAGCACTATCATTTCCCTCTAGAAAGGAAAATGATAATTGCTGCTATATTCCACTCTATCAACAAAATATGCTGAAAAAAGTAGGGATGCATATTTCCTTTTGCGAAGGCTTTACAAGAACGATAAAACATATTGTAGCCATAATAAACATGATATCTGAAGGCTTAACATCCAGATCAATGCATTTGGATTTTATTGTTGTTTGATTTCTAAGAAATGAGCTTTAGCTGCTTGATTTTATTTAAGCTTTTATTATGTTGTGATTTTCCAGGAAACTGTGGTGCGTATGGCAGTGAAATTGTTATCTCCTCCAATGCCACCTGATTCTCCAGGTACTGGAGATGCAAATCATTACTTGGCGCATATGCATATGCTGAATGCAGTCTTATCATGCCTTTGTCGTGTCGATTCTGTTCATATTCTTTCAGTGTATGGCATGGTAAGTTAACTCTTTCATCATTATTGCTATGACCATTGTTATGTCAGTCACGTCAATTTATTCCCATGCTGTTAAAGATTGTTGGTACTGAATTGTAAGAGGAAGAATGGATATATTGACAAAATGGTATAAAATAAGCCCATATAAGTCAAACGCCCTAGGACCAAAAATGGTCATGTCCTATTATGTGGTACCACTAATGAGAATGTGTATGAGTTCTCTCTCCAACACCTGTGCATGAGTAACTAATAAGGCATGCTGCTGCTTATGGGTTTTTTAGTAAAGAGTTGGCTCAAAGTCACTACTAGATTGTCTTTCACCATAATTTGTAGACCTTACTCAACACAAATGATGACTCAGACAAAGTTCCATCTCAGTACGGACTGAAAATAGTTGTAAGGAACCCAACAGGTACATTTATGGAAATTCAACAGTTCCATTCGAATTGACCAAATCAAACTTATTTTCACTCTCAGGTTCCAGAAGTAGCTGCAATTTTAATGCCACTATGTGAAGTCTTTGGTTCATTTCCACCACCTTCTAATTACCGTTCCAGCATTGGAGAAGAGGTCTCAGTCTACTCAGTCTTCTCCTTTGCATTTCTTTTCCTGCTCCGCCTATATAATTTCTATGCACCAGCCCAAGCAAACACAGTCTCTGGCAGAGCAGGCCCAGTCCGTCATGAGCTCAACCTTGATTACCTCCTTTTGTTGCGAAATAGCCGTATCGGTGCTGGTCGAACAACAATGAGTGGTAGTAACAGTACAGGCAGTAATAACCCTTCTCGTGATTTACCAGTCCACTTGGTGTACATTGATTCTTTCCCAAAGTTACGTTCATGGTACTTTCAGAATCAGGCATGTGTGGCCTCAGTTCTCTCAGGCCTGTGTAACAGGAGCCCAGTTCACCAGACAGCAAACAGGATCTTGAATATGATTTGTCGTAAGATGAATAACAGTGGAGGGATAGCATCTAGTAGTACTGTTACAGGTACGGGAACTGGTACAGGTACCACCACCACAACAACCTCAAGCAGTAGCATAAGTGGGTCATCAGGCAGTGCTTCAGAGGATGCTTTTCCGAGGCCATTGCTTCCTGCTTGGGAGGTGTTGGAAGCCATACCATTTGTTTTAGAGGCTCTTTTGACTGCATGTGCCTATGGACGGCTGTCTTCCCGAGACTTGACTATAGGTGAGCTTGAATCCCCACATACTCTCTCTCTCTATTTCTCTCTCTCCTGTCAAAAATGGAACCTGAGTGGGACTAGTTATTATAATGTACAGGGTTGAGGGATCTTGTGGACTTCTTTCCCGCTTCCCTTGCAGGGATTGTCAGTTACTTTTCAGCTGAGATTACTCGTGGGATATGGCCAAATGTCTCGATGAATGGCATAGATTGGCCCAGCCCTGACAAATCTCTCCATTTGGTTGAGGCAGAAGTGAAGGATATCCTGGCTCGTGCTGGGGTTCGCATCCAGAATTGTTATCCACGTAAGTACATATTTCCTTCAATATTTTTTTTCTGGTAAAAAGAGGAATGTTGCTCATGTCGAGATTACACGAAGTTTATTTTAGAATTGATCTGTCATCACTGGCTAGAGATTAAGAATTTCATGTTTTTGGGTATCTTCTATAAATGTTCAAAAGTTTTTAGCTTCTTTCCATTGAGTGTGGGGGTAAAAAAAAATCTGTGCCATTTTGGTCTCAAATGCTAGAGATACTCAGGAGTCAGGAGCCAAAGTAATGTATTCTATCAAATATGTTGCTTTGAACTTGCAGTTACATTTTACATTTTTCTTCGTTCCTTTTTATGTTTACATTTACTCATCTACTTGTTCATTTTATGCATATGTTGTTTCATTTTGTGGCGGTGTTCACCCAGGTAGGGGGAACTGCACAGACCATACCAATTAGCAAGGAAGTCAGACACAATCTCAGCTTGTTATAAACTATCTTCTCTTTTCAGGAGGCATGCCACCAATGCTTCCACTACCAATGGCAGCACTCGTGAGTCTAACAATCACCTTCAAGATAGACAAGAGCTCGGAGTATAGTCGAGGTATTGTGGGTCAGGCCTTGGAGACCTGTGCTGAGGGTTGTGCCTGGCCAAGCATGCCAATAATTGGTGCCTTGTGGACTCAGAAGGCCCCGCGCTGGCACGACTTCATAATCCTTTCCTGCACCAGATCGCCTTTTGTTCGAGATAAAGATGCCATTGTACAGCTTACACGTAGCTGCTTCAAGGCATTCCTAGGACCCAGCTCCAATGACAGCTCTTCAATCTCTTACCCATGTGGCGTAGTCGGCCTTCTTGGCCAATCCCTGGCTAATAATTCTGACCTTCGTCCTGGCTTTTTGTTCCTGCGGACTTGCCGCACATTTCATGATACACACTTTATCAGTGAGTTGATATTCAAGCAAGTGCTGGAATGGACCCAAAAAATGGCAGGTGAGTGGGCCTCAAGTGGACCTGCAAGATTGAAATCTGGACAGGCTTCCCTTGCAGCTGCTGTCAGTGCAGCTCGCCAGGTGGCAATACTGGGTGCAAGCCTGTTGTGTGTGGCAGGACGCACTTTATTGGTACAGGTGTTGTTTGAGGAGACGGTACCGACGATGCTGTTGTCATCAAGTCAGGAGAGATCCAGCCACGTTGGTTCCATCTCTAGCATATTAGAAGGGTATGCCATCTCTTATCTGATGGTTTTTTCAAGCGCATTGGTATGGGGAATCAGGTCCCGCACAGCTGTATACAAAATAGGGAGCTTTGAAAGACGTGCACGCTTGACTGCTACTCACATGGATTTCATGGCCCGGGTTTTGGATGGGAATGTAATACTAGGTTGTGATCCTGCCATGTGGAAGGCCCATGTGTCGTGTTTTGTGGGTCTGGTTGTCAGGTTTGCTCCGGCTTGGGTGCAACGTGTTAAAGTCAGTACATTGAGGAAATTAGCTAATGGGCTCAGGGGTTGGCATGAGTGTGAGCTTGCTTTAGCGCTTCTAGAGCTAGGCGGTTCCCCAGCCATTGATGCGGTTATAGAGTCGCTATAATCACATTTTCCGTGGTTAGCTGTGTAATATTGAACTTGTAGGATCTTTTTGCCTTGCTGAAGTTATTTATTTTGATGGAAAGTAGGAGGAATAGTCTATGCAGTAGACCGAGTTGGAAATAGTACATATTATTATTCAAGGACGAAATTTAGAAGCTCCCTTTCGTATAAAAATTTGGTAAAAATAAGTGTTATTTAATACTGATGAAAACTAAGTAAGATAAAAAGTGGAAAGTTATAGGTGATGCATATCTAGAAACCTATTTTAGTGTTAGGCAGTTGGGCCATCGGTCTATATTAACCATTTAACATTTTCTTGCAAGTAGTTGAAATATCACAACAGGATTTGCTTTTCGTCATTAATTAGTCCTGTAGGTACCAACTTTTTATTCTTTCATTGAGTGAGATTCACAGAAAGGAATTTGGGCTTTTTTTTATGTTTGACGTAATGGGCAAAAACTTTTCCAAAGGGATGGTTTTCCATTTTGGGGACTAGAGATAACAACCTACGTGCTCCTCTGAAGAAATTATATAACCTTCGTATAAATTTCCACCCTTCAACGCTAAGAAATAGCAGATAATGATTGGACTTGGAGGGTCCAATTTCTTTATTCTCTCAGTCTCTCTTAAGAAATTGGCACAAGTTGCCAGTCGAAATTTTTAGAAAGTTTAAGACTTTGGCACTAGCCCTGCCAGAGTCTCTCTCTAAAATAGTACAATTGTACAAAGCAGCTGCCTAGGTCTCTCTTTGTCTGTCTCTCTCTTGATAATTAATGGGCAATGGCAGTGAGCTGTTTTTGCTCCCCAGTTTAAGAAAAATAAATCTTTCATTTCTATCAGAAACAGTAACCAATGCAAGTTTTCTGGGGTGAGTGGTTTAAGAATTTATTTATTGCTTGAAGTTTGAACAGTCAACTTCCCATCTCAGGAGATTAGGCAGGGCCCGGATGGATGCTTTTCAAATGAAGCGAGTTCCGCTCCAGTTATCCCAGTCAATGGAGGCAACCGCTCTGTTTAATTTTCATACTTTGAAAGAAAGACAATGAGGGTCAGACTTGATTAATAAATTTTGAGACGGATAAGACTTAATTATTAAATATTGAGTAGGATTACTGGGACCTAGCCAGCTGCGCCACTGCGCCAGTGCTGCTACCAGGACAGAAAACTGATACTAATAGCCGTTACTAACAGAAAAGACAAACAGACTATCATGAATTCAGCAGAGGTGCAATGCATTTCAAGCCAAGGCTTCCTTTCATTGTTTATGACAAATGTGGTTTTTTGGTCCCACTGTTGTCATAGAATTTAAACAAAAAGTATTTATAGATAAATTGTTAAGTGTATGTAGATTGATTATGTATCAATATGAACGTCATTTTCAACACATCAACGGCCGTTATATTTAAACCATTCATTCTAAAAATTGAGTGTATTGATTACGGTAAATTTTACATCAAATTTCATTATAATTTATACATAAAGTGTTTTACATGTCAAATTTCCAAACTTAAAAATTATTTTTTATGATTGTTTAAATTATCAAATTAACCTATTGTCAGAGAATAATCATTCAAACATGAAATAAATTTTAATTATTTAAAAAAAAAAGGTTAAATTATGAAATCTAAATGAACGACTTCAAGTTTGAGATCTCAAAAAACATTGAAGAGATATCGTATGCTAAATGTTGGATCTTTGTTGTCTCGTAAGAGGCCCGCAAATTTGTCGTCCAATGTGTCTACTTAAAATTATAATTATTTTTAAAATAACCATAGTACCGTATTACCCGGATCAGTATCACGGAGAACATTTAAACTTAGTAATCCTTGATACCCCCATTGTTTTGCTTATCTACAGTGTCATTTATCTTTTTCTTTGAATTATCCTGGCCCTTGATTTTGATCCTGCGGTTAGATGTAAACAGAGGAGAACGGTGCTTTTTGTCCATTGTGACATCAAGGAGATAGATTTTATGTGCCAATCTGCCACCGCCTCCTCCTCTGCCAATTCGTACCCCTCCTCCTCCTCTTCCTCGCGAATTGCCGATTCGCATCACCTCTGCTTCTGACTTTTGAGCACCCACCTCCGCCTCCTTCTTCCCCACTCAACGTGGAGACTCAATGGCATCATAGAAAAAAATCAGATAAATAAAATATGTATTTTTCTCACTATTCGGTTCATTTACCCCTTCTTCTTTTTTTTTACATTTTTTTCGCTAAATCCTAAATCCTCTGTATGCTCCTCCTACATGCCCCACATCCAAATCAACCTCGATTCCTCTTCTTTGCCAAGTCTCCGTTGGGCCTGTCCCACCCTCCTCCGCCTCATTCTTCGCTGTCTCCAAATTCAGCCTCGTCTTCATATCTCGCTACTCTCTACTCACAGACCTCACCTCCATTTCCTTGCTATCCGGCCAATTTCTACCATCTCAGCCTCCAAGTTCCAATCTTAGCGAGCTCGATTCTGTCGCCGTAGAGAATAGGACTGGATGTACACAACAGGAGAAGCTCGGTGAGGGTTTCCTGCTAGCGACTTGATTTTGACAAGAGAATAATGGCTTGAGTAGGGTTTTTTGAAAACAAGAAGTAAAAGGTGAAGAATTGACTTTGAGGGGGTTTGCGAGGCACGGTCGAGCTCAGATCTGTTGCGGTGAGACTCACGACAAGGTTGCAAGAAGGTATGGTGGGTTGGATTGCACACAGGTGAATGATGGAGGTGGAGCTCGGTTTTGAGGAATTGTGATGTGGCTTGGCTGCATGAGGGCAGGGGTGGCTGATTGGGGCAGGTCCGGCGGAGGAGAGAGGGGGCGGCCCAACCAAGAGGGAGGGAAGAGAAAAGAAATGTGGGGCCACGAGCTTGGGTGGAGAGGAGGGGTTGAGCTCAGGTGGTGCGCAGTGACAGTTGGGTCGGGGGAGGGAGGAGCCACACTCCGGTGTGGTAGATAAGGATGCCGAGAGAGGTAAAAGCAGTGGGAAGGTAGGCGGACATAACAATGGAGAAAAGGATAGATGAGAAATGTGACTTGGGGAGATGAGAAATGTGACTTGGGCAGGTCATGCTTCTGGGGTTAAGTCCCGATATTTCCATCCCATGTTAAGTTTTCATATTTAGTTATTTAGTCAATTTCAATTTTATGTTTAGACATTTAACATTTTATAATTTTAATTTTAGTGTCGCCATATTAGTATATTAGTTTTACATTGAAACAAAATGACTATATATTTTGTACCGACATATTTTTATTTTGCATGTTAAATGGTTTAACATTCAAACATAAGTCATTTTAATTATTTCATCTTATTAATTTTTAAAGTAACTTATTATAGTTATTAGTTTTAAAACTCATTTACATCTATGGTTCTATTAGTACGGTTTTATTTAGTTTATGATTTTCATTATATCTATTGATGTTATAATTCGATTAGAAGTTTCACTAATTTAGTATGGAAGATATGGAAGGCCAAAAATGAAGTGGTGATGCAGCACATGATATTCGAGCCGTATAAAATTTGAAAGGAAGTGTCAGTTTGAATGCAACAGGAGACGATACAAGTTGTCCCTCGGCACAGTGTGATCAATCAAGCCATACAACGAAGAATGGAGTTACCGTGAGGCATGGATGATACCATAGATGCTTCTTGGGAGGTTAATGGTAAAACTGGTACAGTACGTCCTGTATAAGCAAGGTAGGGCCCACAGCGTGGGTTAAAAATGGCATGTGTTACAAGACCCTCATTAATTGTGCACATCACTAAGATGGTCCCAAAATATTTTCTGAAGTTTCAAAATAAATGCGGACACCCTGATTAATCGTGCACATCACTTACATGGTTTTCCAAAAAATCCGTACATACCTTATCAGTTTTTTTTCTTTAGTTCAGCAGTATTTAGCTGCAAATAACATTATAGTTCTAGCAAGTAAAGATGTCTGTTTAACTATTTGAGTTATGAAATCTGGTATGTCCTTTTTCATAATAGTTTTTGTTGGTTTTGTCGTATGCTTTGGAAGATATGAATCAATTTGACGTATACATATCATCAATTACTGCTCCATATTCATTTTGACGTTTTTCTCTTTCTGTCATAAATAAAAATAACAATAAATATAACCCAAATTTATTATAAACAACTTGCTAAACAATAACATTCATTTATTGTTCCCACAAATTATGACAGCCCTGTAATTGTTAAATCATCATCGTAACTTTAACAAGTAAATGCTATTTACAAGTACCTGTACACAAAATAAAAAAAACTCATTAAATTTTTAACTCCATTAATTTTCGCCAATAAAAGGCAACTACCAGTAAAAATAATTATTTAATACAACATGTCTATCTTCCGAGCTGCAATCGACCAACAATACATCACATATCTTACTAACCAAATAAAAAATTTGTAATTAACTCCGTCAAACTCACCAAAAATACCGACCATCCCATGTAGTAGCTGCACAAAGCAACAAATGTCATCATAACATTAATCCTATAATTTACCCACAACGCACAACAATTCAAGCGTCGCGGCGAAGCCGCGACATCAAGGCAAGCTAGTTACACAATACAATACAATCCTGTAGGACACCTCAAAGTTCAAAGGAAAAATTTTTGAGGAAAAAAAAAAACATATTTGTGACATGGATAAGCATAGTATGTATAAGATCATGTATATGTGTGATCCTGGATTTGATATCAGGAATTATTTCGGAATTGTTTTAGCTACCACGCCACATGCTAGTCACATGATCTTACTTCTACTTTTTGGAAAAAAGCAATAGCTGACGCTTTACACCACACATCCCTAGTTGCAGTTTTGCTTTTTCTTAGAAAAATCCCGCAGTAGTGTATTTTAGTTACAATCGTGCAAGAAGATGACCGGGTACAATTTTCTCTTAATTTGTGTTTAAATCTCGAATTCACGTAGCTCACGCAGGTGCGATGCCCATCAATAAAAAAAACAAACTATATTGCTAGTAAGACTCGTATATCTGATTGATAGATTAGATTATTATCAAATTAAATGAATACAAAGCCATTAATATAGCAATAATTGGTATGCTCTCGGAGCCAACCAAAAAAAAAAAAATTTAACAGGGAATGAAGTGTAAGTTCAGAACTATAAAAAAATTTTAGTCACGATCTTGATTCGTACGAAAAAAAAACACATCGTTTTTTATCCGAATTATAGCGGTAAAATTTAGAGAGAATTTGTTTTATGCCATCATCAAACTTGTCAATTTCTAATTTGCCATTCTTAGATGACTAATTAAAAATATACCACTATATAATTGTCAAAATTTATTTTATGCCACTACTTCTTTCCAAATTATAATAGCTTCTATATTAGTCATTTTACATTCTGTCAGTAAATCTCCACTACTTATAAATGCACGTAACGCATAGGTGTTACACTCTAGGTCTAGAAAGTAAACAATTTTTTCTGCCGTTGGATCGACTTGATCTGTGGTTGGATGAGAATCGCTAGACGAAATAACACTATCATTTGATTTTTCATCTAATATAGAAACAAATTGAATAACAAATCTATTTGTATCGCTGGTAAATTAAGCAATATATTTTTATTGTCTAATATTATTTTGTTTCTTTATTTGCCCACATATGAGGGCATCTTATGCTAGTTCTAAAAATCCCAAATTACTTGAATTGTTTAATTAGGTTATTATGGAATCTACGGAAAGAAAAAAATTCACGCCTCCCTTGTATGTACGTGAATCTGGAGGAGGGTTGCCGGCTTGCCGCCTACCGCCATCGCTAAGCCTTCCTGTCGTAGCCTACGCGACGCATCTAAACCCCACCATCTTCCCATCGTTGTCTGGCCCTCATCCATCGACTCTCAATTTCAAATTCCTAACTGTCGGATCATGGCTTTTACCGGCAAATCTTTAATTATCTTGAATCCTTCCTCCTAGCTGTTAGGAGGAAGTCCTTAATCTCATGGATTTACTTCGACAGTTTAAACAATAAAATCAATAAACAATGTCAACAATTGCTGAGAACAAATCATAATACCAATTAGATATAAGTACTTTCTTCTTGATCGTTATAGATTATCGAATTGAAATAGTCACAAAACTCATGATAGATTTCTGACAAGGCATCACATATGCAAATAGAAAGATTAACAGTTAGTGATGGCTATAAATTTGTGCAAGAGCTTTTTTAACACATACTGTATTAATGAACCATATGATTTGTGTTTTTAGAATATAGAGAGTTTTGAAGTGATAATCAAATACAATGTTTTTATTTCATTTCTGCTTATTTGTGGTGAATTAATATAGTATATTATTTAATTTACAGAAATATATATATTTTTTAATTATTTTATAGTGTCATAGAACAATTTTTTTTTACTTTGTAGTGGTATAAAATCAATTATTATATTTGTGATGGCATATTTCGAAATCTAATATTTTACAGTGGCATATTCAAAAGGGCATGATGGTCATTTTAGTTGAGAGATGGCATAAAAATAATTTTTATTATTTTATAGTGGCATAAAAATAATTAGTCATGTAGTGATGGCATATCACAAATTTTACATTTTTGCAATAGCATAAAAAAAAATTTCCCTAAAATTTAAAGTCCGTTAAAATTATACATTTAAAATGCATGTAAGTTTTTATTTATGTCCTTTCTATTTATATATCTATGAGGAAGGTATCTAAATTTGAGATATTTAATCATTTTTATTCAGATTTTTTTTTCAACCTTTCACTTCTTGCGAGATCAGATTTTAAGAATAATGATTGAAAACTTGCAATCGTGATACAAAATTTCGTTATATAAAATTTAAATACCCAACCTCGTACTATCATTGAATATAACCTTTTCACCCTTTTAAATATCAATGATTATTATTTTCTTAAAATGTAACCTATGGCAAGATCAACTTAAAACTTTGGATGCATGTTGGAATTATTCCAATTAAAAAAAGGCTTTTTATTCTCTTATGAAGGTTTGCCAGCAACTCGCTTTAGAATCACTAGCACGATAAACGTGGGAGTCCAGCACAGTTGGTTGGTGGCTCCGCCATTATCCTAGAGATAATGTGTTCAATTCTTGCTGGACGCGGAAGAGTGATAAACTCTATTTCACATAGTGGGTTATGCCTTGTAAATAAATGACCTCTTTTTAAAAAAAAAATAATAATAATAACTAGTGCAATACGTGGTAGAAAGACGATGTTGTCAAATTATTTATGTTATCATAGAATGTGCTCATCTAAATTTATGATCTTTCGAGTTTATTTCGTACTAAATCTAAATGTCAAAAATTGAATGCACTAAATTAATTTGTTATCTCTACTACTTATAAAAACACATATATACAAAGGTTAGAACAATTTCATTAGAGGGATGGAAACATTTGTTATATCAATTTTGGACTACTGATTTGTGTGATATGATCTGATGTGCGGTCTAGATGTTGATTTCAAATAAAAGGTCAGATCTTTTGACAAAAAGAAAAAGTCAGGTGGTGTTTAAATAATTTATTTTTTTGGAAAGAGATCCACATGTATCGCTAGAATATTCAACTATATATTTTCATTGCCTAACATTTTCTTTTTATTTATTTGCCCACATATTATGGAATAAACTTAAAAATATATTTTTTTACGTAAAATAGTTTTTTTTATCGTAACATGAACTACATCAATAGTGCGAATTTGATATTTGAATTTTAAATAAATGTGAATGAAAACGAGATTGTGGCATTGAAACGATCTTTCTTGTTATAATTTTTTTTTCCAGCTTTTAACATGTGGTAGCGGTAGAAAAAAAAATCCATTAAGAGTGCATTGGGCGGCAAAAAGCATTCTTTCGGTAAAAAGTTGTAGGTTGACGCCAATTTGGAACCCAACAAACTGAACTCGAGAGAAAATAAAAATAAAAATTCCAAGAAAGCCAAGGCACCGACATCATGCAAAACAAAAATGGGAATATAGTTCCATGTTAAATGCATTTGTGACCGCAAACTTTATTACATATTTTAGCCACTCATAGAAAATATTTTTTCTTAAGATAAATTAGATCAAACCTCCTAACTTATGTTTAAATTAAATATCTATGAAAAATTTAAGTCGGATTTCGAACAGGTAATCTTTCACTTAAGGTACATTGTTCTTTATTAATAACCACTCATTATGTATACATGAATACTTGAATAGTATACAATTCCATTTATTTTATAATTCCAGGACACCGCATTTAAAAACAAACTAAAACATATCGATGCTGAGAGTAACATTAGAGTACAAGCCAACTATGTAATTTGAAAAATTGCGAACGTGTGGCCAGTGGCGAAGCCACGTTGGTTTTGGTGGGTCCAAGGACCCACCTCAGAAAAAAAAAATTACATTGAGATACAATAATTTGTATATAAAAAAAATACATAATGAGTTAGGACCCATCTCAAAAGTTTGATGGACCCAGGTGGACAAATTTTGTTTGCTTTGAATCACATAATGATTCTTGAAAAATTATATAGAGACCCCATATCACATTAGTTCTCAGTAAATAGCCTTCTCCTTCCTTTGCAATGAAACATATTAAAACAAAACTTATAATATAATGGGAGATGTTTAGATGAATAATTGTCTTGTAGCATATATATATAAAAAGAAAGGTGTTCAAAGAGATTCCTAATGAATCTATTATGCAAAATTATCACAAAATAAAAATTTATATGGAATTATTATATTTTTTATTTTTTATTGTCTTGAATTATTATTTTGGATATTGGTATTTTTTTGGATTTTGTGTTGATTTTATAGATATATTTAATTTTTCATAAATTTTTTAAGTTATGAAAAATACAATCAACAACCATTGATAATAAAGGCTAATATATAAAAAACAAAGCACATTGAAGTAGAAACATGATCAAACAGGTTTTTATTAAATTAAAATGGCAAAGTTTATTTTATTCCAACAATAATATTGTTATTGCAGTAAAATTTAAGAAAAATAAAAAAATAAAAACGTGTGACTAACCAAATGATACCCGACTTTTTTTTTTTTTTGACAAAAATCATTTCAAAATTTTGATCTGGACCGGATAGAAACACGTGATCATTTTAACCTAGTGGCATTTGCATGTTTAGTATGGATAAGATAAAGAATCGAAATGATTCGTGTCACTACTCTCGCACATAAGATAAAACTTATTCTTTTATCATCACTCAGACGTCAGAGCAGAGTTATCATCTCATTTTCACTTTATTTGCAAGGATAAATGGATAAAAAAAAAATAGATGAATTCTGTTTCTAATGAAAACACGAATTATCTAAATATCCTCAAGTCTTATCTTGTTATCAAGTTTAACAATTATCCGATAAGCTTATATTTTTTTTCTATATATAAAAAAAAAAACAAACCTTCTTCGATGATAGATACGTTTCCTGTATAAAGTCAATAGTCCCTGCAAACCAAATTATTTCTCTAATGTCCCACGAAATTAATCATCGCCGCATACCTAACAAACCAACAATAAATGAACAGTTAAATACACAATAAAACCAAATGCACCCACTTAACTCTAATCACCTTATAATAAAATCAACGCAGTTCCATGTATGCTCACAGTTTTGTTTCTTTTCATGGGTTTTGGTACCTTTCGATAGCTTCACCGAAACCGAGTTCAAAATTCCCAAAAATGGACGCCTCCTGTTGCTTTCATGAACTTCTACGTTCCACGTGGCACCGATTTTGCACTCCACCTGCCGTTGCTTTCACGTGACGCAGAGGTGCCATGTAAATTACCTACAGCGACAGGGGCATTGACACAAAAAGCCTCCGACCGAAGAAATTCTAGACCTCTTCTTCCGAGTTCCAACAGCGATATAGGATATTTCACTTTCACACCTCAAAATAATTTAAATTTCTTATTTGACATCAACCAGTCTAGAATTTTGCAAGAAAAAAAAAACATTTTAATATAGCTTTGAAAGAGGACCGCTGACAACATAAGTTTATACATATTCGCTGAATGTTATAATTTTATATATATGCCTGTCAAACTATAAGTATTTACTACATAAAGCTTGTTGCCACTAAATCAGTCTACAAGCTCTAGTAAATTTTTTTTAATAAATTTTCATTGTTTTAAAAGTTTATTGTGCCTAAAATATTTTTAAACAAATATTTCAGATATAACTAACCTTGGTAATATTTATTAAATAGGAGGCTGAATATCATTCATCTTAAAAAAATTTCAGACATTCAAATTATTTTAATCAAGTTATTTCATCTTCTCATCTAAAAATAACAGAGCGGTAATGTATGTTCATGTCAAAGGGCAAATAAAATGTATTTTCATGTTAGCATGAATTAAGAGCGTTCCATCAGTTTAGTTTTAGCTAAAAAATAATTTTGGTTAAAACTATTCATTTGTTTGGTTTATCGAGCTCCTTAGATTTAGAAAATCAGGTAATCCAATTGCTTATTTACATTTTGCAGTCTATAAAAAAAGTCATGCAAAATTTCTACATTATGTTTAAAGTTAAGAATGTGAAAATTAATATATGTGGTGGAAGATAAGTTAAAATTTAGTGACTAACAGATTGAAAAGTTAATCTTCGTAGCCTCTAAAGAAAATCATGCAAATTTCAACATTTTATGTTTAAAGTTAAAAATGTGAAAAATATCGCAATAAAAATATATCATGAAAGAAATTTGTAAGTTGCCGACACTGAGATTTTCCTTTAAAATATCATATTACTAGGGGGTGTTCATAAAGTGATTTTCCTTTAAAGTAACTACTCTCAAGTCTCTGTTTCCAAGGCGGATTCATACAGGTCCGGATCCTCTTAAACATAAGTTGAAGAATTGCACTCTCCTAACAAAATCTAACTGTTAATTTTAGATTGGACTGTCTGGATCACATGGACTTAATAGCCGTCCGACAAAGACAAGAGATTAATCATTTGTGGGACCCATTGTCATTGACTGCACTCTTCACTTAGCTTTGATCCGAAAGTAAGTAGAGTCGCAACAACAACAACTAGTAACCGACGCTAGTTGTTTTCCTGTAATAAAAAGGTAGTGGCAAAACCGTGAATAACTACATTAGTAGTGTCAATCATGCACCGAGGCATTTGCCATTAATACTCCTACTTACACACTCTCTCTCTCTCTCTACTCGTCGTCTTCCTTCACTGCCACTCTCTCTCACTAAAAGTTTATAATATTATAATTTTTTTTAAAAATCAATTCTGTTACAGTGATTTGATTCCGAGAGAGCAGAAAGAAAAGAACTGGAAAAAGAGTGCGAACTAGGGTTTCTTCACTCGGATCTGGTAAATATTTCAAACATATTTTAACCCATCTTTTGTCGTTTGCTTTTTTGTTTTTTAAATCTTCGAAATTCCTGTGGAGACGCCCAATGTTGTCGGTTGTGGTTGTGGGGTTGCTTTTCTCACGAATACTGTCTTTTTGTCGTTTCTCGATCGAAGAATCGTGCAATTGGGAATTAGATCTTACGAAATTTCACTATATCTTATGTCAATTTGATTCTTCATCGATCGTTGTTTAGGGGTTTGAGATCTCTGTGTGCTTCGATCGAAATGCTACTTGAATAGAAGAGCATTTGTTCGTAGTGTATGCGATTAGTGATGGAGTTTAAAAGTGCGGATTGGAAATATGTGGGGTTTTTGCATCTTTTGGCATGGATTATTGTGATTTATTCTGGTATTATTTTCTTGTCTGAGGTTAGTATTGGAACACATCGTAGTTCTATTTCTCTAGATTAGCTCGAGAGGAAAATGAATAATACAATTAATTAATGCGTGTTTTTCTTTAATGCATGTAATCTATTACACTAAAAGGCAACAGGTTATAGGGATATACATTATTAGTGCTAGTCCATCCTTGCTTTTTGTACTTACTAATTTGTGATCCTCCTTCCTTTAATTGAAAGAGGATATTATAAATAAGAGATGCATTGCTTTTGTGCTTGCTTTGATTAGAGCTTGGATTTGTAAATAATTCACTTTCTCCTGCTTTAAGTTAAAAATCAATCTGACTTGTTCCCTGTGATTAATGTTATTTGGCTATCTTTGTTTGTTTAATTAGGTTTACTATTGCTGAGTATGAATTAGCACCTTTCAAGAGTTAATTCTTCTTGTTAACACTTGAAAAATGGAGAGAGGCTTAGACATACTTCTTGATTATGCTATTTTCCAGACATCATCAGTTCAAAACAGGTACAAATGAATAGCTAGTGCTTAATAATGTAAATTCATCCTTCAGTTTTATGGCTATTAACATATGGTGGTGTTAACTAATTTTTTATCAACCAGATATGATGCAATAGTTTGTTGCAAGGGTGAAACAGAGAAGCTTGTTTCTGGACCCCTTGACCCAATATCTCTGTTTCTACCAGATGCAAAGGTTATTAGATCAAAGTCATCAAATGGTGCATTCAAGTTGCAGTTAAAGGATGTTACGGCTGCACGCTGGTTCAACAAATCCACTCTCTCGAGGTAGATAATGTAAACCTTTTTATTGGTTTTTTTTGAAATTTATATTATTCTTTTTCTATTTGGTACATAATTTTGAGTTTGTTATATTTTCAGATTTTTGCATGCAGTAAATTCACCTGATATGCAGAAATCTGCTGGTGGAATCCTAAATGAGATGTCTCAGCTGGAGGAAACTAGAAAGTTCCATCTTTCTATTTATTCAAAGGTACTCAAATTTTAATTTTTTTGCAAAAACAATGAATTTCAGTGATGTATGAGCTTATCTAATTTTATAATTTCCTTTCTGATTTATAGGACCAAAATCGCCTTGGTGGTATCTCAGGTACATTCAATGTTTACTCTCTGATCTCATAATGTTTGTTTTGTTTATTTCTTGTCCCTTCATGTGTTCTTATATAGTTTTATTAAAATTTGTTGTTTTGTTATGGCAGGTGGCTTCTTGGATAGTGTGGGGATGGTACAACAAGTAAATTCTTCTCTAAACATTTGTTATCTTATTGTTGTTTTTGTTTAATATGCCATATGTGTCTGTCAAGGTCAATAAACACTTTAATAAGTTCTGTAAGAATGACCAAATTTAATTTTATCTACTGATTTCTGTCATTCTACCTCTCTTAACAACATAAAATGTGAAGGAGGATTTGCTGTAATAGTTTCCCTGCGAATTTAGCCTTCCATTCAGGGTGTTGTCCAATTTAGCCATCCTCTGGTTAGGACATCCGTATTGGGTATTAGTTGGTTTTTATAAGTTTTGTCGCTAAGATTAATGAACTTGGGTTCCTCTTTTTTGTCAAATTATTCTAGGTAAATGCTGGGACGGTTACATCAGAAGCAACAAAGTAATTTTCTCTTTTCTGTACTTCCATATTTTTTATTTTTTTAATCCGATCTCATCTGCATTATTAATTAATGATTTTTGTAACTAACATCTTTTTTACAGAAATGAGTTACTACGGGCTCTAGATTTGAGACTGACGGCATTAAATGAAGAACTGGCTGTACTTTTTAGCAGGGCCATAAGCTCTAATATTTCCTCAGAGGAGTTATCTTATCTCGCTTCATTTGTTCACCATTTTTGCACACCTGATTTGAGGTACTTATCCTCGGTTACTTCTACTAGTCTTTGAACTGTAATCTGTTCCGCTGCTGCATTAATGCGGACTAGAATATATCAATTTCTTTTATGATTGATAATGTACTGGTCAGCTGATGTTTCTGTCTGCGCTGATAGATGCTTTTTATTTTATGCCTTTCAGGGATCTCATATCCAAGAATCTTGAAACAATATCAAACCAACATCCTAACGAATGGAACAACAGTAACCCCTGTGAACCTGAACCCGTTAAGCCCATTAATACTACTGGTGTGTCCCCGGCTAAACTAGCCCAGGTTGAGCGTGAAAGCTCGAGTGGTAGTGCAGATGAGAATTCTGGCGATGAAGAATCTGAGACCGTGGTAGAAAGGAGCCGACCTGTCATGCGGGCCCCATCCCCTAGACGATCAGCCTCACCGATGAGAAGGGTTCAGATTGGGCGGTCAGGGTCCCGCCGTGCGCAAGCTATTGCCATTAAGAGCCTCAGCTATTTCCCTAGTAGAGATAGGTCAACCTTTGACCGAGATCCAGATGACAGTGGTGAAGAGGAGGGTGACCAGTCCACTAAAAAAACTGAAGTTAATGTATCAAGGATAAGTGTTAAAGATGCGATCAGTCTTTTTGAGTGCAAGCAGAAGGATCATGGTGGTGATGCTAATACAAAGAAAACTTTTGGGTTTGTTAGTACCAATAAAGCAGTTTTGCGTCGATGGAGCTCTGGTATGGGCGAATCATGTACTAGTCAGAATACTTCTACAGATTTTGTTTCTGATAAAAATGATTCTACCAACTTAATTTCTCAGAGTGATGAAGTGGAGGAAGTGGTGAAGGTTGAGATCCAGATCCAACCTGAAAAATCCACACTGCAAGAAGGGGTAATAGATGGTCCAGTGAGTGTCACCGAAGAAGATATGAAGTCTCAACATGAAGTGGTCAGTGACAAAGCATTGGCTTCTGCTGAGTGGAATCGTCAAAAGGAAGCAGAACTTAATGAGATGCTTCTTAAAATGATGGGTACCAAACCTGGTAAATATGGCTTGCTGGGATCAAAACCTAATGATCAGAAAGAAGAACTCTACAGCCTGAACAAGGAGAAAAGAGATGTGAAGCTTAAGGATGAGACTACTGTAAAACGAGTTACCAAAAAACGACTGCAAGAGACTGCCAAGAGGCCGGCAGCTGTTTCTAAAACTGCTGGTGTTGGAAAAGAAAAGAAAATCTCACCAATTCCCCAGCAGAGGCAACCAAGGAGAAATTCGTCTCCTCTAGTTGCACCAAAAAAGGAGGTTTCAAAGGCAGCAACACCCGCTTCTTCTAGAAAGGCATCTCCAAGGGCATCTCCAATGCCATCTACGCGTAGCTCTTGGTCGGCTGGTCCAGCAACAACAAAACCAAATTCCTCCCAGAAAAGTAAAAGTGGAAGCGTTTTAAACTCTAGTACCAATAGTAATACACCAATCAGCAGGCGTAAGCCACAAGTTACACCTTCAAACCAGCCCAGCCCCAAAACTGAAAAGCCCATTAAAACCACCAAGAGAAGTGTAACTGGCCCAAAATCACCTGCTAATGGACAAGAGGAGAAAAAGCCCAAGGTAGTGGAGAAAACAAGCAGAGTTGCCAAATTGAAAAATTTTTCTTCTTCAGTGGACGAGTCTTGTGCACCAACAAAACCGAGTTTGTACAACAAGGTCACTAAGAAGAGCAGTGTAGTACCATTGGAAACTAAACCGTCTTTGAAGAAATCAGCACCGACCAAGGTTAAAGCTTCTGCTGTTGCCTCTCCAAAGGACAGTGTGAAATCCCTTAGAAAGTCCCAAGACAACGAGACACCATCCCCTGTGGCAGCTGTAGCACCTACTGAAGTACCAGAGGTTGTCCCAGCAGAACATGATCATGATACAGAGGTAATAGTGTCACCTAATGTTGAGCCAAATGTTAAAGAAATAGAGAAAGTAGCCGAGGTGCAATTACAAGCAACTGAGAGCAGCTTTCCTGATTCAGCCCATGGTACCATCACTTCCACCGAGGTACAGACAGAGGATGACTTGGGCATCTCATCAGCTGCATGGGTGGAGGAAGCCGACCAGGAGGCTCAAGCGATGTCTGAAATCGGAGAACAGACACTTGATGAAGGCTGTCCCACTGTCATGGAGCCAACTTTATCCTCCAGTCCTAAAATCCGGCATTCTTTATCTCAAATGCTACAAGCTGATACGCATGAACCCGAAATCATTGAGTGGGGTAATGCCGAGAACCCGCCAGCTTTAGTTTTCCAAAAGGATTCGCCAAAAGGCTTTAAGAGGTTATTGAAATTTGCCAGGAAGAGTAACAATACTAGTACTAGCAGTAACAAAGGGGAGGCAAATTCAAATGGGTGGGCCAGCCCTTCAGTTTTCTCTGAAGGGGAGGAGGATGCAGAGGAATTTAAAGGTGCTGGTGGAAGGAATGCGGGCTTATTACAAACCAGGGGTTCTGGCCCACAGAGGAATTTTCTGAGTGAGAGCTTTGATGGTGGCTTTTCAACTAAGAGAGGAATTGGTAGTGGAAAGATGAACACTATAACTTCAGGTATGGTGCTTTTTGGCAATAGAAGATGAGTAGATGATATTCTAGTTCTTTTATTTTTAAAACTACACCCAAGCAACCCAAAATTAGATATGCTTGTGCTTACTGTCTAGAAGGGCTATGTTATGTAGTCAAGTCAAGAACAAAATGTCATGCTATAAAAAAAAGGAAAAAGCAAATCGTCATTGTTATTATCTTTTCCTCTTGTCATAAAAAATAGAAGTGGCTAGGTCCTTATTTGCAAATGTGTGAATGGTTATGTTGTGAACAACATTTTTTTTTCTTTTTAAACTTAAATGCAAATACCCATGTTAACTGAACTGAGGAAAAGAGAATTTTTGGGTCAACTTAAATGCACAATGTTTCAAAGAACCATTTCCCTTTGTTCTGGTTTTATATAGTGAATGCTTTTACCTTTCTGACGATTTGCCCGCTGGTACAGCATCCACACTGAAATATTTTATGCATGTGCATATGGTGATATGCTAAGAAAGTTTTCTTGACTACATTGTTTGTTGGCATTTTTTTTTTAAATTTTTGTTCAGCTCAATCAAGCAGCATCAACATAAACTCATTAAACTCAGATAAGTTGCGTGAAGGGAATGCTCCCTCAACCAAAGGTAACAACTTTCTAACATGTTGTATGATATATATTTTTGTCTTGAAAACCAGAGCTGACACCTCATGTTGGTAACTTGTACCCAGAACTTTAGGCCTTTTGCAAATGGCCAAATTCGGATGATGCAAAAGATTTATTATAATTCCATAGTACCTGATAATTGGGAAGATTTCATTAAATTCTTCCAACCCCAGATTGAAATATAATCTTATCAGAATGAAACTTAAGTGTTTTTATTTTCTTCATATCTGGTTATGAAACAATTGGCTTTTGAGTAAAATTACTTGACAAGGGGGAATCTTACCATCATTTGAATTATTTAAATTAAACCATTCATTATATTTTGCTTGTGCACTATAAGACTAGGCTTTTAGTTGCAGTAAAAATGCGTGAAAGGATCAGAATGAATCTGCATCATGTTTTTTTTTTTTTTTAAATATTTAAAATCATAGGTTTTGATTTTTTTTTTATTGAATTGCACCTAAAATTCTTTTTTTGCTTTTTCACCAGCATCGAGATCCTTCTTCTCCCTCTCAAACTTTAGGAGCAACAGATCAAATGAAACGAAGCCGAGATAGCATGTCTCAATTTTCTAAATATTAGGAACTTATGTGAAGTTTTAATAGTTACCAACAAAATATGTAGATTGAGATTGGTGAAGTTTGTCTAGGTGAAGCTTCTCAGTTGTCTTTTTGATATACTGTTCTTTTTTATTATTATTATTATCCGATTTTTGTTTGTTTACTGAAAAGATCTATAACTTAAGAGTGTGCATCGATGTAAATTTGATGTTTTAACTTTTACATGCTCTTCTGGAAGAATTGCCGTAGTAACATTTAACAGTTATGTTTTGCCGATTGCTTTTGCTAAAGAAAGCGTGGATTTATAAGAGACGTCAGAAGCACTATTTTTTTTTGGGTAGAAAGATGCCATTGTCCTTTACTACAAACTCAAGTTCAGGTGATCTTCGGAAAGTTCTTGACAACATGTTTCATAATATTATCAGTCAGCCTAGAAAGGAAACGAAAAAAAAAAAATTCTAACATTTAACAGTTATGTTTTGCCGATTGCTTTTGCTAAAGAAAGCGTGGATTTATATAAGAGACGTCAGAAGCACTATGCTTTTTTGGGTACAAAGATGCCATTGTCCCTTACAACAACTCAAGTTCAGGTGATCATCGGAAAGTTCTTGACAACATGTTTCATAGTATTATCAGTCAGCCCAGAAAGGAAACGAAAAAAAAAAAAAATTCTAACCAGCAGCGCCCAAAAGGAAGATAACCTGGTGATGCACGTTGCACAGCACAAAATCCAGTCCTCTCAAGTATATGGATTTTAGTTTAAAATTCCTGTTGCGCAAACAGTGACTTGAGGTCTGTTAATAGTTGATAACTTGATACATATACAACATTTAACCATATAAATATCATTTAACATCAGACAACTGCGACGACATATATATTGCCAAAGTGAACATGGAGTAAGCTGTGTCTGCACTTATGTATAGACTTCGAAAAATGTCAAAGTCTATTATTTGACAATTATATTGACATATAAATTGCCAAAGCGAACATGGAGTAGGCTCTGCCTGCACTTATGTATAGAAGACTTTGAAAAATGTCAAAATATATTATTAGCGAAAAAGAAAAATATCAATGATGTAGACTTTGAACTTACAAGAGCCTTCCACTGGACAGTAAATACTCAAACATGCAGAACAAAATACGTATCTGATCCTTGAATTCGCGAGATAGCATCTGAATCTAAGTAAAATTCTCCTTTGAAGTTCAGTTAATGACCCTTTATTAATCAAGCTCTTCAATTGAATCCACGTATCTGCAACACTAATATTCAACCGAAGTGAAAGAATTTCGGAGAAACCTTTTGACTTGATTGAAATCCCAGAATTAATCTGAAAAGTTCATCAATGTTTACTCCATTGAAAGAAATGGATAACAAAAAGGAAAATAAAAAAGGGAGGGAGTCTGTCAGACAACCACTGGACCACCCCAGTTGACCGGAGCCAGCTGGGAACGATCCTCTACAGCCGCCGATTCCTCATTAGAGAGATCACAGCCGTTAATCACGCTCTGGCCCAGTGGTCATAAGCTCATCAACCAGACTTGCTTGTCTGTCTCCTTTGCTCTCAAGGATACAGTTGTACGATCCTATAGAACAGATCCTGTTCAAGTAAGGTCGTGCTCTAGAGTCTCCGCGGTGTCTATATATAGGATGCTGATTTGTTTACAATTTCGATTGTGGGACAAAGGAGAACTAAAAACCGGAACAATATAAGCTGGTGGCTGGAGATTACTTGGGAGATTTAGGGTTTTGCTCTTTTGTCAACGCCGTAAGGCCCAATATCAGGCCTATATATGGGCCTCTTTGCTTTAGGCTTTTCTAGAAATGAAGCTGGATTTTTCTTTGTTTCTTCTCGAGGGAAGACGCAGTGTTCTTGTTTCATTACTTATTTAAAAAAAAAAATTCTTTCAACAAGTGAGGTCAAACAGAGTGCCACCACTAAATACTAAAAATTTGGCTACTTCTGTCAAAAATACTAAATTTTTACAGTTGAATTTTAACAGCAAGAGGAATTGCTGTGATTCTTCCATAATATAATCAACTGAGCATACTGTCTCATTATTTAAAAGATTCAACACTTTCTTATAAGAATATGAAAAATAAGTATATGATTTTATCTCTTCGTCTGCACATTATTTCTGCTTAAATATCAACAACACGGCGTATTTGAGTAACAAAATGGCTTCTGATGCATAAATATGGTCTGGCGTATACCGTTAAAATAATATTAAATTAGAATCTATATTTGTTTCCCAATAAATATTTTTGTGTAATTATGTTGGAAGGAATTAGGGCTCCTTTCAAAATAGACAACTAAACGCAAGGCTCAACTTATTGTAATGTAACTAAACAACTTGTTGGTGGTCAAAACCTATGACCATTCTTTGAACAACTTAACTCGTATGTTAGTAAAAATTAACAAATCTGTATCTGCGACGTTTATCTTTCATAATTAACTTACAAAAACAAAGGAAGCATTTCCATGCAGCATTATGAATCAAACAATTAACAAGTAAACAAACACAAAAAATTAAGGAAAAGAAAAACAACGATAAAGTCAAGCGCGACACATATTGTAGTTAATTATGAATTAATTTACAAAATATTTCACCAATAAAATGTCAGCCATACAACTTTTCGAGGAACTAGAACTTCATTTACTTATCGATATGGTTCTCTGCTAAAACTGTTTCAGATTTTTTTTTTTAAAAAAAATAATAATAAGAAAGAAAAGTTTCATATTTCTGTTCGGTAATATCTTTTATTGGGCCAAAACACAGCCCAAGGCCTTTTTTAACATCTCGTAACAACGAAGATAGAAATGGCGGGAACTTCCACCACACTACATCCCCTCTCTCTCTCTCTCTCTCTCTCCACCTCGAGCGGATCGTACCACTTCCACTCGACATTTCAGATTCTTCTCTAATAATCCCACCTTCGCAATGCAATCGCCATCAATGAATTCCATTCTAAAGGCAAGTTCAAGTGAAAAGTTTTCTAAACTGGCTATATATTTTCGGAGTAAAAATTGACGGGTTTCTTTTGTTTTTGCGTTTGAGATGGCAGAAATACTTCGGATACTCCCAGTTTCGTTCCTATCAGAAGGAAGTCATAGAGAATGTTCTCGAAGGAAGGGATTGCTTGGTTGTTATGGCCACTGGCAGTGGAAAGTCTCTATGGTAAATCGCACCTTTCTGAAAATGCCCCCACTTTTTTTTTATCATAATAACATTTGCATTTATGTCCTGGAAATTTTCTAATTTCCATTGCAAACCTTGCAGTTATCAGATTCCTCCACTAGTTGTTGGGAAAACAGCAGTTGTTGTGAGTCCCCTTCTGTCCCTAATGCAAGACCAGGTATGCTTATTATTATTGATAAACAACTTTTAAGAGCTTTTTGTGCTTTAATTCTCTCATTATTAGTTGATTCTTTTGAGTACAATAGGTGATGAGCTTACAGCAAAGAGGAATTAAGGCAGAGTATCTTGGTAGCACTCAGACTAACAAAACTGTTTTATCTGATGCTGAAAAAGGGGCTTTTGATATATTGTACATGACTCCTGAGAAGGCTTGCTCTCTGTCTCAAAGGTGGGTGTTTTTCTTGTTTGTAAGTTTGGAGAAGCTTTAGAGTTTTTTTTTTTTTTCATATGTAATATATACGATTACTAATTTGATGTATTCGCAAATAACACCTAGTTGTTAGAGTGACAAGAAAGGTTTATTGTATGGTCCTATTTGCCCCTAATTTCAGCAAGCCTTACTTGAAGCATGTTAGAACTACAATGTAGGCAGGATGCATGTTTTGGTTATCATGTTATTGAGCAATATGTTTGAGTTGATATTAGAAACTAGGGGGGCCAATTTGAGATATTTTATCAACACTGAAACCTAGGTTTTTGATAGTTCAGTGTTGTTGGCAGATATGCTGAAAAGAACAATCAAATTCATGAGATTTTTAAATTTTATTTACGCATATATTAACTTGCTGGTTTAATTTGGTTAAACAATTAATACATCAAGTTTATTGGCCCGTTAAATTGTGGTACATGGAGAAGTTTACTTATAAATTATGATTTGATCTATACTTATTGCTACTGAACTGGAGCATGTGTGATATTTAATAGGTTTTGGGCAAATTTGCTTGAAGCTGGGTTTTGTTTATTGGCTGTTGATGAAGCACATTGCATATCTGAGTGGGGCCATGATTTCAGGTTTGGTATTGCACTTGTCATCTCTATTATTGTGACACAAGAAAAATAACACATCATCGTTGTTTCCATATCTGATGAAATGAACGATGAAAGTTTGTTCAGTCAGGGAACAAAAGAAGAGGCACAAATTGTAAGGATTATTTGAACACAATTCAGGGAATCAGATGAAGCTATTAGTGATTACAAATAATGTTTTTTCTTTATTCTTAACACCTAGCTATTGCCTGGTAGAAGAAGGCGACCATCCTTATTTCTACCAAATTCACAAGAAAACAGTGCCTCGGTGAAAATATATAGGACCTGTGTCTTTTGTTTATCCATTTGAGTACAAATAGGCCGTCCTCTTTTTTTTTTTTTTGGTTATTTAAGAACTAAATAAAGAAATGAGATGGTGCATTGACTCATTGAGTTTATCTGCTTAGATATTGTTCCATACTGAATCTTTTTGCAATTCATCTCTTCAGGAAGGAGTACAAACAATTGCATTTGTTACGTGACATTCTCTTGAATGTGCCTTTCGTAGCTTTAACTGCCACTGCGACTGAGAAGTATGCCACACTACTATAAATTCATTCTATTTGAACTTAAGTTGTACAATAATTGATTGCCATGATACATAAAATTTGGTTTCAATACCACCAAGGCTCTTAGCACATTTTGAGGGTAATTTTGCTAATAGCTCATATTTATATGCGTCCTATGAAATGTCAAGAAAAGTCATCATGAAGTTTGAGAGTTTTATGAGAAATTTTACATTTTGCATGGTGCTGTGGTACTTATTTTTCTTTTTCTTTTGATTTCTTTTTAGGTTTTCATTGTTTAGTGTTACATTGGTTGATTAACCAAAAGGTACACTTAGTTTTTATGCATAGGTTCTGTGTGAAAAGGAAATGCTAAATTCTACATATCTTGCTTCCTTAGGGTGCGTAATGACATTGTCCGCTCCTTACTGCTAAGAGAACCACAAATCACCATAGGCTCATTTGACCGCACCAACCTATTTTATGGGGTCAAGTCATGCAACAGATCTGGATCTTTTATTGATGAGTTTGTCACTGAAGTTTTAAAGTATTCTGCCAATGCGGGGTCCACCATAATATACTGTACCACCATCAAGGACACTGAACAGGTTTGTCCTATTATTATTTTTTTTTCTCATTTTGTCATTGCAGAAAATTTAGTTAAGGCAGATGCTTGAAATTCATCAACTGATAAGCTATTTTACAATTATCTGTTCACTAAGAAAGAAGATTTTTTGCAGCTCAAGTTAAGTTGCTATTGGCATTCCAGAAACTTTCCTGTTGTACCTGTTTTGTCTGAATGCACATTTGTGACTTTATATAAACTTATCCTCTATATTCAATGCATTTTTCTTTTTGCAAGCTTTATTAAGTTTTCTCACTTGTAAATAATGTTTTGACTTGTGACATATTTTGGCCCTTTTTTTACATATATATGATGCTCAATACTTGTAATAAACCTTTTGAAAGGGGTCTGACTGTCTGCAGTGCTAATATTGGCAAGTTCTATTAGGCCTTAAAAAAGATAGTGTTAATAACCTCAGGCTTCCTAATTGTGAATCTTGGCTGTGTAGAACTTGATGTAAATGAGTACCAACATAAACTATTTCTGTTGTTTTCCAGCATACGCCAGCTTGGCATGGCATCAATCTAGACACAATGAAATGTCAACCTGGATATAATTAGTTGCTAATATATCAAGTAACCCATTATTGTCTGTCACCAAAATATGCAAGTTTCGAAGAATAAAACATGCATATTTAAGTGTCAACCTTGCATTATGGTGGTGACATTTAGGCAATGAATTCTCTGGTAGTAAAAATATTTATCCTTTCATTATAAGAGCATTATTGAAACAAAGTGCTGTCTCTCTATAGATTCATGAGGTGCTGAGGAATGCGGGAATTGAGGCTGGTAAGTACCATGGCCAGATGGGCAGTAAAGCTCGGGAAGAATCACACAGGTGTATTTTTCTGTTTATTGTACTGCAGTGCTTCTTCTTTTTGTAACTAATGCTTTTCCTGCTACAACCAAATCTTAAACAACCTTTTCGTAGCTTTAATCATTTTTGTCATTTCAAAATAGAATGGCATGTTTTACATGTGAAATAAATTATACCTTCATGATGCCCTTCATTAAACAACTTTGACCTGAATTTTCTACCAAGTATTACATCATTATTTTTGCAATAATTTCCTTTCAGAAGTAAGACCATTATTAATTATTTTTGTCCTTGTAGATCATTTATAAGGGACGAAGTACGTGTTATGGTGGCTACAATAGCATTTGGCATGGGAATTGACAAGCCTGATGTCAGATGTGTTATACATTTTGGGTGCCCTAAAAGCCTCGAATCATACTATCAAGAAAGTGGCCGTTGTGGCAGAGATGGCTTGCCGTCCATTTGTTGGCTTTACTATTCAAGGGCAGACTTTGGAAAAGCTGAATTTTACTGCTCAGAGGCACAAAGTGTACGCATATTTTACTTTGAAACAAGCTAGAAATGGTCAATTTGGAAATCCAACCTGTCAACGTCTTGGTTGATCCAAGCCTGTAGAGTACCAATTCTATATAAAGTGGTTACATTTTGAAGTCTTGAAATCCTTGTATGAAATATTTTTCTTATTGTTGAAGATCCTTTTACCTTGTCAGGAAAATCAAAGAAAAGCTATTATGGAATCATTTATGGCAGCTCAGAAATATTGTGCCCTGGGCACTTGTCGTAGGAACTTCTTGTTGGAATATTTTGGGGAGAGAAGTGCAAGTGACTGTGGTAATTTCTTATTTCTCAGTTCATTTTTCTGTTCTACAAGAAATTGTCTATGGTTTCAATTTGTGTTTACTTTCATAGATGCACTTATATTGACAGTCTTTTTTGGAATTGGTACAGGGAACTGTGACAACTGTACAGAGCCAAAACGGGAAAGAGACTTGTCAAGAGAGTCTTTCTTACTTTTATCCTGCATTAAATCTTGCGGGGGCCGCTTTGGCCTTAATATGCCTATTGATGTTCTTCGTGGATCTCGTGTATCTACACATTAATATAATCTATTATTTCTCATGTATATCATACCATATGATCTATTTCTCCAACCTTTAAAATTTACCGTGATTCTACCTTTCATTTTCAGGCTAAGAAAATTATAGATAATAATTTTGACAAGCTGCCTATGCATGGTCTTGGTAAAGACAATTCCTCAAATTGGTGGAAGGCACTTGGTGGTCTCTTATTGGCTCATGGTACGATAGTTACTATACATATTTACTTATTCACTGCATCAGTTTATAGTTTTTTTTTTTTTTTTAAAAAAAAAAAAATACAAGCATCTAATATTGACAGCAATGATAATATCTTTCTTTGTAGGTTTCTTGAATGAAACTATTCGAGATTCATATCGGTTTATTAGGTATGTAAATTTTTCTAATTGTTTAATATCAATTCATTATTAGAAATCTTCATATATGTCCTTAAAAAACCCAAAAATCATGTACGATACCTAGAAACACTAGCAATCTTATAGTTCCTCTATAACATTAACAGTGTCCATTATTTTTTTACTTTTAAGCATTGAGATTACTTTTCATTGCTTCATTGGTGAGGACTAATAAAAGGATATAAATTTGGCATCTTTTGAGAAATGGGGCAAAGGTGTGTTTAGGATATTTTTCATATATGTAGAATATATATGATTTGACACTATAGGGGCAAAAAATGAAAGTGCCCTTATTTTCTTACTACTATGCATATTAGCTCACAAACCATACTGTCATGTGCCGTATTTTTCAGTGTTAGTCCGAAAGGGGTGCAATTTCTTTGCACTGCCAATACAACCCAACAAAAGCCATTGCTGTTAGCAGTGACAACAGAGATGATAGAAGAGGAGGCAGTTGATTCTTCTCAGAGTAAAACAGGGAACCATCAATCCGTCACTTCCTTGGACTCATATGGTTTTACTGAGGTATTGCTAATCCACTGGTCTGGAAACTAGAATGCTTCATAGTGGTTTGTGCAAACTTAAACAAGCATTGGAATATAAATGTTTTCGTCATGTAATCTGGGTTTTGAAAAGAAGGGTTCATAAGTTGTAGGGAGAAGTTATCTATTGGAACTGTGTATCTTTTCCAGAACACTTTGAAACTTTCAATCTTTGCAAACTACTAAAAAATATGCACATTCAAGTGGGATACATTGGATGCCAATCACAAATGGTTGGAAGTTCTGGTCTAACTTTTATCTTAAATTTATTTTGTTTTCATAGTTTGGTGCTCTAATAATTCTATGGTTTTTTGTCAAAAATGAGTTCCTCATATACTATGTTCTTTATTGTAGGCTGAAATCAAGCTTTATAATATGCTCGTGGATACAAGAATGAGAATTGCAAAAGATAATGGAACTGCCCCGTAAGCAACTAAAACAATAAAACTCTTAAACTGTGTAATTAATTTCGTGTGTAGTTCTATAAACTGTTTCCATAATTTCTTTTTTAGATATGCAATATGTGGTGATCAAACAATCTTTAAGATGACAAAGATAAGACCATCAACTCGAGCCAGATTGGCAAATATTGATGGTGTAAATCAGGCAAGAAACATTACAAGAAATTGGTTCACAGATATTTTATTTACTTTTATTTTTTTGAAGAAAAGATTAAGTCAAGCCCCAGTCTTTTATTAATTTTCACTGAGAAATTTAGGCAAATGATTTCGTTACCAAAAATATGGCCTGGCCAAATTATCACCGAGCTAACCTTTTTGGCTAGTGTAGTACCTTTTATGCAAGGTATGTAGCTTATAATACAATATGCCATTAAGTTTTTGGTCCCATGTACCTTTGTTGATCTGTTAGGAGTTCCGATAGCACTTAATAAACTTTTTTTTTTTTTTATGTACCTGTGATGGCAGGGAAGGTTAGCTAGCCTTTGTCTTTTTTTGTTCTTCTGGATATTTTATGATTTTTTTCTTTTCATTTTTAGCACTTTGTGGAAAAGCATGGCTCTATCTTTCTTGAAACAATCAGTCTGTCATCACAAGAAATAAATCTCCAGCTGGACTGTGTGGGGCCCACAGTTCATATTCAAAGCAGTGCACCGAAAGCATTGCAACAAGCCTCTCAGAGAAAACCTGCTGCAGCCAAAATTGAGGCATGGAATATGTGGCAGAATGATGGTCTCTCTTTTCGTGAAATTGCTGTGAGTCTACTTTTGTTCCTTATTTTTGTATTTTTTCTTCAGTATTGCCCTTCTAAAAACTTGAAAGATCTTCTATTTTACAACATATGTTTTTTATGTAAAGAAAACATGTGGAAGTTGAAAAGTGGCCTTCTTTTGCTGTTGATTATTTTTAAGTTTCTATCTTCTGCACCTGCAAAAGAGTTGGTTTCAGAGGCCGTAAATAGCAAATTTTACAGGGATATATCTGCAAAAGACCTATGAGAGGTTGCAAAATAGTATCCACTACTTATGTTACTTAGCAGATAGATCCAGAATTCAAGGTACTTGACATTCGAAATTACGATGAAGTCGAGTGATATTCTAGATTTAGGGAGAACTTTTTACACTGCTCAGCTTGGGCATTCTTCCCATTTGCCAGATACTAGGGTTAATATTTTAGAAAATCAGAAAAAGTCAGGAGGGTTGGGGGAAACACAGTACTTTTGAGTTAGAGAGTTGGGTCTCTGCATAGAAGAGAGCAGGTAGTATGGAATTAAGGGCCAATTGTTCATTGTTTATAAGTTTTCTATAAGGCCGACTCATACTCTTATTAGCTTTGTGATTTTGCAAGTACCAAAATGATCGACCACAATAAATGGGTTCATTAAAGGTGCTTCTTCAAAAAGAAAGCAAAAAAAAGGAATACTATAGGTCCTCTACTAACCATTGAATTAATATTTGCATATCCAGAACTTGCCTGGAAGAGCAGCTCCTATAAAAGAGCAAACAGTAATTTCATATATACTTGATGCTGCTCGGGATGGATGTGAAATTAGGTGGGCCCGGTTTTGCGAAGAAATAGGTCTATCAGTAGATATAGCCTTGCAGATTGAGATGGCTATTTCCAAAGTTGGAGCCCGCGACCGGTTCAAACCAATCAAAGAAGAACTTCCAGAAAATGTGAGTGCTAAAGGATGAATATGTTTTCCTTTCCAGGGATGGGGTTTTCGGTTCCTAACAATACTTCCATTATTTGCATAACAAAACTTGTTTTGTTGGAAAACTTACCATAATCGCAATAGTTTCTTTAGTGTGTTATCAATTACCACTCATGTTCATAGTTAAAACATTTATTTAATAAAATTAGATGATGTAAATAACGTTATTAAAAGGAATGCTTGTTAGAAATGTATAAAATCTCAAGTTAACTTCACAAATTGTTTTTCTATAGGGCTGTTTTATTTATTATTTTTGTCATATTCACCACATTTATAACTAACAAAGAAAAAAAGTAGTGCTAAATACTTCGGTTATTGCTTTCTAATTTCTTGGAATTTGTGGGCTTTCTGCAATTCCTCCATAAGTAGGAACCTATAAAACTTCGCATTTATATTAATGGCTAGTGTATCTATTATTTCAGGTGACCTATGATATGATCAAGGCCTTTTTGACAATGGAAGAACTGGGTCTTTCAGTCAAACAAACATTGAGTGGCACATCATCTGATGGTCAGACTGAATCAATTGGTGGCATGGAGCAACACCAAAGGTGTGTCGAGTCGCCGCCTAAAAAGCTCCAAAAGGTTGCTGAACATGGTCTAGCATCCCCTGGTGCTCCAGAAGCCACTGAAGATGCTATTATGGAATGGGTGAGAAGCCATGATGGGGTAAGTTTTGTTATGAGCTTGTATTTAGAGGCAACCTTTTAAGCTAAAAATACTGAAACTGCTATGTAAAAACAGGGTAAATTTTACAGAAGTCTAATTCTTCTCAATCTGTTTTAGGTATCCCTTGAGGACACAATAAGTTACTTCGGTGGTTCAAAGAAAGATTCAGTGGTTGGCTTATTGGACTACCTTGAAGGTGAATTTTTATTGTTCAAGAAGAACGACTTGTATATAGCTATGTAGGAGTTTAATTATAGCAAACCAGTGGTAGGCAAAAGTAGCGTCTTATACAAAATTTGGGTCACTGTTAATTTTGTAAATGTTTCTAGAGCTTAAATCAGCTTTATGTGGCTGCTGTAGGATGCTTTTCTTCCCTCTTATGAGAAGTGAAAAGTGATACCACTGTTGCATTACGGGTAAAGCAATTGTCCAAGTTCCCACTAAGTTTAATTTAAAAATTTAGTGCACATTCCATTGTGGATTTGTGGTATATCCATATGACATATCTTATGACTCTTTTGTCAAAGCTTGAAATTATATATATATATAAAAAAAAATCTTAGATGTGCTTCGTATCAGTTGAAGTATGTATAAAATTTTGTGAAATGTAAATGTCTTTTGATACCGTCACACAATTTAAAAAATTTTAGTTATGTGAAAGCTGTTGAAATTTGCGAATTGTTTGATGAATGTTGAAATAATATTTAAATTATGTCAAAACTTGATATATAATCTGTGTAAAAAATAGAGAACTTTTGGAGTAATAACTTTAGACTAAAATATGGTCAAAACATTGAAAAAACATCCCATTACGTGATTCTTAGGAATCCGAATATGGTGTCGTGCTACACCTGTGTAGCTCATCCACGAGCCGTTCGATTTTGATCGGACAGTTCATTTTTTGCGGGCCTATCAATCTGGTTACATGCACGGAGTTCTTATATCCATCTGATTCAAATCAGACGATCCAAGGACGCGCTACATCCTGTGTCACGCAACACCTTATCCCATTTCCGATTCTTAGAGGGAAAATATAATAAGCTGGTGATTCAAATGATTATCCCTGTAAACGTAAGTTTGGTGAAGCTATCTGCATCAACATTTGCCCGAACCCAAAGACGCAGATCGGGCGGTTCAGATTCTTTAGATTTATTTCTGATGTCATGTTACACGTTCAGGTAGTTTTCGAGTAGCCACAATGGCTTGGACGGAGTAAAAAAATTTTACAATAGGGGTCAGTAAATTAGATATTAAGTTTTAAAATGTTAATATTATTATATGAATTAATAAAAAAATATGATTTGTAGCTAATGGAGTTTATAATGGAACAATCATCTTAAATTTATAGGGTTCAAATATGCATTTTCTTAACGATATACGTGCCTAATAACATAAAAATATATCGTATATAAATTCATTTTGAAAAGAAAAGGATGACAGTAACAACCCTTTGATCTAGTTAAATCCGTGCATTATCACCCAACGAAAATGCATCTGGTGCGTCCTACCGAGTAGTGAGTACTGACGTCCTTCTAGGGGATTGTTTCACGCCGCTTGTTTTTACCGGAGTAAAATTTAAATTGGTTTTAACCGATGTGACCATCTTTTGAGAAAAAAACATAGAACCAAAGGATCAATCCAAAAAAAAAAAAAAAAAAACAATTCAACAATAATATCATTCTGACGGGCTCCGAAGTGCGAACCCAAAATATAGGGGAGACGTAGATAATGCTTATAGTCTCTTATATTTTGAATTTTTCTTTATTAATTAACAAGAAATTCAATTATGATGCGTGCCTTGACCAAATAAAAAATTTGAAGGGAGAGCGTGAAACACACTTTCATTTTTTTTATGGTGCAACCCGATATTTTTTCTGGAGTCAACTTAAATAAAAAAAAGTAAAATTGAATATTTAATAAAATGACAGCTTAAGTTCCAAATATAATGCGCGCTGGCATTATTTAATTTGTGATAATGTAAGCATTTTTGATATTCTTGTTGGAATTTTTTTTTTTATCCCATAAATATCCAGAGAATATAATATATGAGTTTTTTCTATTTGCAAAACACACACATAGAAAATGATTATTTATGATAAAACGAAATATCATAAATGAAATAAAAGTTCCACATTATCGGTCTCATATGAATGATAATTAAGTTCATTTTAACGTAAAATACATGAAAGGGTGCATTAACGAGATGCGAATCCAAAACTTTAATAATTTATTTAACTTAAATGAACTTGCTTCACAATTAATAATATAGACCACATAAAAAAAAAAATTCCAACATTCTCCCACTTGGTCTATATTGAATTATCGTAATGAAACACAAATTCAGAATTGGCCAACATAATCTTAAACCTGTTCGGTTAGAAATACCAAACTAAACTAATATAATCGAAATAACTATAATTGTTATTTGATCCCTATTAATTATAGAAATGGTATTCTTTCCAACAAATGGTTAATACAAATTCATTCGATCCACTTTAGTCAATTTGCTTAAATTAAACATAATGTGCAACATAAGAAATAAGCAAATTTCATAAATTCAAAGTCAAAGTCATAATTGAAGCTTCACATCATTACTTAATTCATAATTTAATACAACAAAATTATAACTTAGTAATTATAATTTAGTAATTGAACCCGTGCCGGCAAAATGGGTGGTTATACTTTAGAGAGAGAATTAACATAGTTCTCAAATTAATATGTTGTATTACTATAGTCATATCTTTGACTTTGTATATAACAACAAAATATTTAATGTTGATCCATTAGACATGTCACTTGATTTGTTGTTCTTAAAACACAAAATAGCAGTCCCGTTATTACAAAAATAAAATAAGTGGCTCTACAATATGTCACAAATTATGCTTGCATAATGAAAGATGTCATTATAGACTGCTTAATACTCTTCCATAACATTAATCATCAAACAAGCATAAATAAATAACATCATGTGAATTTCTTAGCAACTAATAAAATATCATCTAAATGTAAAATGAGAATGATAAATTTACTCCCACTAACCCTGAGATACATGCATTGAATTATAATATTTTCATTAAATCCAACCTTGGTTAATACCTTATCAAATTTAAGATATAATTGAGCAAAATTAGTATTTCATCATCATTGCTTTTATCTATAATAGCAGCATGCGTATATTCTTAATGTCTGGCTTATGTCCAAAACACCAAGACAAATCTCAATTTGTTATTTTCGAGTTGGAATAATTAGTTTTATTCAATGCCGTAAATAATTCAGAAAAAATAAAGTGGTTGCTGTAGTTGATTGAAATTCACATAGCATAATCAAAGAACAATTATTAATTAAACTGAAATAAATAATAAAACGCCAAATGATATTTCAGTTCTAAGTTTTAACATAATAGTTCTTCACATTTTCAATTTATATCACCGTTGGGCAGAAATAAATTGAAGTCTATGAGGCAATTGTATTTAATAAACTTGTATTGTCAATTAAAGTTGTTCAAATTGACATCCTTAATATTTATTAAATATAAACATTATAGTGATACATAAACTAATATATCACAAATAACATGATATAATTAAACAACTATGAGGAATAATACTTAATTAAACTAGAATTAATAATTACAAAATTCAGTTTTGACAAAATAGTTGTTCCATAAAATCAATTTGCATCATCGTTGGGCAGAAAAAAATTGAATCATAAATAAAATTCCACTTAATAAACTAAAATGACAATTAAAGTTGTTCAAATTGTCAATCATAATTTATTAAATGTAAAACTATATTGTGATGCATAAACAAAAACATCACACACTTCCTTAATTTTAATAAAATGGTAATTACAATTAAAGTTGTTAAAAAAATTGGATCTAAACTTGTCCAATAATGAATACTTAATTATATGGCTGATTTTGGTTATTTTAATTTCCTTATTTTACTGATCATGAATGTTAACACATACATTTACGTAATTATGCACTTTTGATTCCAGATTCTTTTGAATATTGATTATGCATCATATTTGTTTCGGTTTCTATATTCATTGAAAAATTGTGGTTTCATATGTGCTTACATATACAAACAGTCCAACGGAAGTTTGTTATAAATTTTGCATATGAATAATTTAAACCATATTAAGTTACTTTTAATAAGTTGGTTCATTTTCTGCCATATAAACACTAAAGAAAAAGAGAAATAAGTTGAGAAAATGCCTAAAGAAGCCCATCATGATGTCTAAGAAAAACCGCTGAAGATCAGTACTTACGCTTCCGCCTAACGACTAATGATTTCTGCTCTTCAATTTTGTAAGTTTATACTCATGTTTTTGTTATTTTATAAGATTTACGGATTCTGGGAATCGTGTTATTATTTTCTAAACACGCTATTAAGATTACGTCTTTCAATTCTCCTGTACAGTATTATTATTTCAGGTTATATATTTCTCATCCAGTTAAGCTTCGTTAGGCAGAAATCAATGCAATGCATCTAATCGAGTGTAATTATACGCCAAAAAACAAAAAAAAAAAAAATCCAGAAATTTAAGCGTCAATTTTATCAATGACTGAGGTTTATAGTATTATTATCTTTTTGTAGTTGATCACCTGCGAGTATAACGTTTCCGAAACTGTTAAGCATACACCTATTTTATGGAACTCTCAGAAAACAGATTTTGCTTGCATTCTCAGTGAAATCATGACGTTTTGACATGGGAACGCAACTAATAGAAAATGCATCATAAGATTAGGTATTTTGTTTTATTTTTACATGATTTTTTTTTTTGCCTCATCATATCTCTTCATGGGTATATATAGTTTTTTTTTTTTAAATACAAAGCCTTTTTTTTCCCAAAGTAATACTGTAATTTACAGTTTCTGGGGTCATTGTTTTTTTGTCAGCTTCCTATTAATTTATTAATAATCTAATTTGTGACTAAAATCTTTTGCTTGCAATGCATTTTTTTTTTTTTCAATTATCAACGCATATCTTTTAGGCTACCATCCAACCGACAATTCTCAGGAGGGTATCTATTACAAAAAATAATTATAACCTGAATCCCACAAATATATTCGTCCTTTTTTTAATACCAATTTCCTTGAACTCATTAGTACTGAATAAATATTAATTTTTCATTTTCTCGTCTCGCCAGACGACCCCACTTGGTTTGGTTGCCTCTTGTAACCGTGCAAGAGATGCCCATTTATCATTTGAGATCGCAACTGCACGTGAGGTTCTACCTTCGATATGCCACATCATGTGAGAGAGATTAGAAAAATAGAAACTTCTCTCGTCTGCAAAGATGAAGCTCACGTTACTATAACACTTAGAAATTTGGTCAAATTTATATTAACGAGGTCGTTAATTCCAATCAAGTGATTAGCACCTTTTTTTTTTTTTTTAAAGAGGAGTGATTGGTGGATGATTTGCAAATTGCAAAGATGCAAACCTGTCTCCAAACTGTAAGATGAACAGTGTAAGTTCCTCTAGCTCTGCAGTTGTACAAGTATAGGCAATCTTCTTCCACTAGTAAATTGAAGTAACAAAAGGATATTTTAAGATTATTAAAAAATAATTATTTCTCGTGACAAGTACAAATGTACAATATCTACGATACTACATCATTATTAAACCTAAATCATGAATAAAAATACAAATATTTGACAAAAATCTGATGTACATCATCTTGAAATACCGTACATTATCTTTTGGATTGTTATAAATTTAGTTCAATGTGTTGTCCATTTGTTTAAGACAAACTATTTAAAGGAAAATATAGTAACGCAGTTAGGGGATACTACTGACCATTGCAGATAAAAGGCAAAAAGATATACAAAGTAAAATCCAGTGATTGCAACGTTAAAATAAATAATGTAAGGTCCTAATTGTAAAAGAGGCCTTGATGCAGAGAGTAAATTAATTGACTTGGCATAGCATCTGTATTATTATATTTTGTTCCAATACAATATTACGATATCTTTCTAAAAATAGCAAGTTGAATTAATTAATTAAATTATAGGTTTGGTGCTATGTTGATATTTCAAGGAAAGTGCTCCTTTTTGTGATTTGTGAATCTGTTGAGTGAATAGCAAAATATGCTAGAAAGGCTTGGGAATTGGGATATATAGACCAACCGACAATTGTTATGCTAATTTTGGGATATAATAATTATGATTCTCCAACTTTTTGTCAATTAGCTAATATGGTACTGGTCCCTTAGACTTAGAGAGACAAATAGCAGCAAAGAAAGGGACACAACCATGAAGAAAAGAACAAAAAACCATAGAGCTATTATGATTAATTTAGGTGCTAGGTCCACAAAATACTCAACTGAATAGGAAAAACAACCAATCAAATGCTCTCCATCCACATTTTAAACTTATCTTAGACTTGCATAGAGGAACTAATTCAGTTGCCAAGATTGTAAATATTGCATATTGTTGGGAAAAAGAGTTGGTTTTGCTGCTTGTTTTGAAAGCTGATGATGGATGGATCTATCAATGCATGCTGTGTTGATAGTTACCAACGTAATACAATCTGAAAAAGACAATGCATCTCTTCTCTATGGTCACTTTTTTGTGGCCTCTTGTGTCCACACTTTGAGTTTTGGAATCAAAAGGTTTCTTTAATAGAGTTTTGACTTAAGGTTTTCCTAATTTTTATTATTTTAATGCATTTTAAGTCGATGATAGCAGCCAGGTGGAGTCCACATGTACTGTGTGGCTTTCATAAATTAAATTTTAAATTTTTTTAAAAATTATATTTAAGTTACATACATAGTAATAAGTTCGCAATTCATAATTCAACAAAATCTAAAATTTTTTATTAAGATATTGCACTGATATTTGAAATAATCCATTGTTTTAATAAGACAAATAAGATAATTCTGTGCTAGACTGTATAAATTAACAATATTTTAAGAAAACAAACAAATCATAATTTTCCACACTAGTATGAGATAGATAGTGTTTTGATCTTACAATTTGTCAAATTTGAAATACTTAGAAAAACGTTGAAAAAAAGTAGCATGAAATACTAATACTATTTTAGTAATCTTCCAACTATAACATATAGTCATCCGTTTTTTTTTTTAAAAAAAAATTGAGATCTATAATTTAAACAAAAAGCAAACAAAAGAAAATATCATCCTTATGTTCTTCAAAGCTTGTAAAATAATATGAAAAATATATATATAATTTACTTTACAAAAAAGAATTTCAAATTAGATAACAAAACCAATGCACTCTATCATAATAAATACTTTATTATGATCTCTACTATGCTTTTCTTTGCAATTGACAAAGAATAAGCAAAGAACTAGTTCAGACTTCAGAGTCTCTCATTTGAGAACCTTTAAACCGTTACATAGAATCCACTGAATGGATGACCACAGAAAATATCCTAATACCTCCAGCAAGCGCTCCTCTCCAAATTAATCAAGTGATGCAAAGTTGCACAAAAAAATTCTTCTGAAATAAACAAAGAATAAGCACCCTATATTTACGCACACACTAAACCCTTCAATAATAATACATAAAAAAATTAACTATTTTTTGGCACAAATTTCAGGACACTAAAATACTAAATACCTCTCTCTCCCAATCAAAATCTCTCTCTTTTTCTCTGTGGCCCACTCCACTCTTTGTTTTGCTCTTTTTTTCGCTTTATTCCTCTTAATCCGAAATCAAAGGAAGAAGAACCAAATCCAGACTCCAACAATCCAAAAATAAATAAATACGCATACATCCAAGCCGAAGAAGAAGAAACAAGAGAGACAAATTAATAATAAAAATTGCGAGGTTATAGGTACGAAAATGAAGGCATCGGCGCCACCTCAGGCGCGGCGGCGGAGAGGTCCGAGCTTGGTGGTGCTTGCGCTCGTCGTCTGCTCTCTCCTCGTCCCTGTCGCCTTTGTTTTCTTCTTCTCTGCGGGTAATTGATTCCTTTCTCATTTCTTTCTTCATTTCTGGGATCTATTTGGTTTGGTCCGATTTGGGTTTGTTTTAGACGAGGTTGATTCTGATTCACTTATAACCATTGTTTTGATCTGCATTGTGCCGTTTTGGGTTTTGGGTCTATGGTCGAGAGAGATCGAGAGAATGATCGTGTGATATACGATCTTTCTGAAGCAATTTGAAATTGTGAAATTTGCGATTCCTCCTTCTGTGAAATGGGTCAGATCCAAGAAGCTCTTTCGAAATGTGCAATTGAATTTTATTACTGAATGATGATTATGTTTTATTTTATTCTTAATTAAATGCCCATTATTATTTTCTCATTGTTGATGATACTGGGTCTAATTTGAGTCGTTACAATTTTTGTTAAGTGTGCGTGTGTGTGTGTTGGGGTGTTGGGGGTTGGCTATATGTAATTCTATCTTTTTAATATTGTACATAATATCTTGAATCTTGGTTCAGGGTATGGATCTTTTGCAGACGAAAGGCCACAAGAGGTACCATTTTTCTTATTGTTTAGTTCTCTTCTGGTAAATCAATATTTTTTTTATAGTATATCTTTGTTGTTTGCTCAAGTACTAAAATTTTGTTCTTAGGATTTTGACTTACATTTGCCTCATTGGAGCAATCGTGATAAAGATCAGGTCAGATTTGTAAACCGCACTTCACGTTCAATACTGCATTATATCAATTCTATATAACAGGAGTACTATGTTATGATGGTTAATATTATGATCATTTAAATACAGGACATCCCGCATTTAGTACATGAAATTAAGGAGTTACCTGTCCCAACAATTCCAGAGGTTCTTTCCCATTTTCTTTTTTAAAAGGAAAAAGGTATTGCAATGCTACTTTAAAAATTATACAAAGACACATTACTGAAGAAATTTTACTTCAATTTTCATTATAGGTCAATACTCAAACAACAAAACAAGATGACTCTTCAGGTACTAATCTCATATAATTTCTCCATCTAAAGCTACTTTTTCTTATTTTGTTTTATTTCCTTCTACCAAGCTTGCAGTCATATAATGGCTATGTTTATTCTATGATCCTGATATTATGAGATGCTTTAATTGTTATTTGGCCTAAACTTGATTCGTCCCTTCCAAATTAATTCAAGGAAAAGGGTAGACGATGAAACTGTTGGTAAATCTGATATCAGATTGCTGTTATTATGATGCACTACTCAATGGAAGTGCTGATTAAATTCGTGGTTGGGTGATCACTTCTAGTTGCTCATCATGCAATACTCTGCTATTCTATTATTTTGACCTTAATATTTTTACTAATGCAGCTGTTCCGAAACAACCTGTTGTTCCACCCAAGCCGCTTCCCTCTACCAATGTGACTGTAAGATTTGATTGCTCCCACCATTTTGTACATCATAAGACAATCAAGTATTTTATAACATAAGCCAACTAAGAAGTCCCATTTTTTCTAATTTTATTTATTTGTTCTTTTTCTTATAATTTTAAGAGCGGCAACTCAGATGGCAGTGTTAGATTAAGCGAGGAGAACAAACAGGCGTGCCAGATCGAGTTTGGCAGCTACTGTCTATGGTCTTTTGAGCGAATAGAATACATGAAGGATGCAATTGTAAAAAGGCTTAAAGATCAACTTTTTGTGGCCAGATCTTATTTTCCCAGTATTGCTAAAATTCAGGGAAAAGAGGCACTTGCGCGGGAATTGAAGCAGTGCATTCAAGACCATGAAAAGGTTCTCAGCGAATCTATTGTTGATGGCGACTTACCTTCTTTGTATGTATTTATGTTTGTTTATTTGTTCATTTGTCTTACTAAGATTGCATTTCTTGTTAGCAACTGCTCTGAGCTTTTAGCAAGTCCCTCTTTATTGAGTAAAACTGGTATAACAACTCAGAGGCTCAGAGCAAAAAACTAGAGTAACTTTTGGTATGTGGTTACCAGCATTATTCTGGACTTTTAGGGAAAAATTCACGCACATACAAACACATTTTGCTGGAACAATATTATCATAACATAAACACTACTTTTGTTTCCAGCATAGCAAAGAAGATGGAGAGGATGGAACATACAATAGCTCAAGCAAAAGCATCCCCAGTAGATTGCAATAATGTCATCAGAAAGCTTGCGCAAATTCTTGGCTTGACAGAAGATGAGGCGCACTTTCACCGAAAACAGAGTGCATTCCTGTACCACCTTGGTGTTTACACCATGCCAAAATCCTTCCATTGCTTGACCATGAGACTGACCGTGGAGTACTTCAAGCGTACACCATCAGATCCTGATGGGTTCTATCTGGAAAAGTTTAATATGCCAAAATACAGACACTATGTTCTGTTTTCTAAACATGTGCTTGCCGCTTCTGTTACAATTAATTCAACAGTGATGAGCTCTGAGGTATGCAAATAGAAAAAAGTAAAAATGCCAAATTTCAGTGATGATTTTCTATTTTAGAATTCATGAAGTGCAACTATTGTTATTTACAAATGGCACCCAATTCTTGTTGTACTAGCCGCTATCTCCTTGAATTTTAATATATTTCAACTGCTAGATTAGCTTGACAAAGAAGATTTGTTCCAGTATTTTCTCCTGAATTCCTTAATATTGAGGGAGTCTATTCCTCATTTCCAATATTGATCTACTTGTTGAGGTCCATATTTTGTTAGAACTATTAATGAAGAGGTGTCGTTGAGTTTACACAAAGAATGTAGGAAAGTTTAGTCAATTTTTTCAATACTTAAACTTGGTGTTAATTTTTAATTTCTTTTTCTTTACTTAAACTTCGTATTATTGTGAGTGAGAATTTGGATGCATATACTATGAAATGTGGTGCTATTGGCTGAAAACCATTATAATTGAGCTAATCTATTGTGAAATTTTAATTTTTATGTCATCTGATTCCTATTCCTTATGATTTATCATATATAGGTGACAGGAAACATGGTTTTTCATGTAGTGACTGATAAGCTGAACTACTTTGGCATGAAGCTCTGGTTTTCAAGGCATTCTTTCAAGGAGGCAGCTATTCATGTAATAAATTATGAAGAAGTAATTACGCAAAGTTTCCTCAAAAATATACCTAGCGAGCTTTTCCTCCCAGAAGAATTTCGAGTTTCAATTCATGACCCTGACATGCCTCCCACAAAGTCCCGCATGGAGTACATGTCAGTTTTCAGCCATTCGCACTTCCTCCTCCCTGAAATTTTCACAAGTCTGAAAAAGGTGGTTTTGTTGGATGATGACATGGTGGTGCAGCGTGATCTTTCATTTTTATGGGACCTTGATATGGGTGAGAAGGTAAATGCTGCAGTGAGGTCTTGTGGTGTCAAATTGGGGCATCTTAGGAAGTATCTGGGTGATAATATCTATGAAGCAAAATCTTGTGCATGGATGTCAGGTTTGAATGTCATTGATCTGCATAAGTGGAGGGAGTACAAGGTCACTGATAAGTATCTCCAACTTCTTGAACAGGTCAGTGAAATATGATTTTCTGTCATTTATTTATTTGTTTATTGAATTACCTGTTTATGTGATTATTCCTTGCGTCTTTGTAAAAGCTGTGAAAGATATTTGCTTGAACATAAATAGGGAAATGGTTTGTCAAGTTAGTAGTGGTTGTGCACAACTTCCAGCGGCTTTATACTGGTTCTGGTAATGATCAAGGAAATGTTCAATGTATAATTAAACATAAAGGCTATGACATATGGATTAACAAAACTTGAGCCTTATTTTAGCGGAAGTTTGACATGTGTGCTTAACTTGATACTACATAAATTTTGCAGTTTCAAGGTGAGCGTCCGACTTCTCTTCAAGAAGCAGCTTTGCCTCTGAGCCTACTCACGTTTCATAACCTTGTCTATCCCTTAGATGATACACTGACAGTGTCAGAACTTGGATATAATTTTGAAATCGACACTGACACTATCAGTAATGCTGCAGCTTTGCACTACAATGGGTTGCGGAAACCTTGGCTTGATTTGGGTATAACAGCTTACAGGAAGTACTGGTGGCGCTTTCTAACTAGGGAAGAGCAGTATATGAATGACTGCAACTTGCATCCCTAGCTGAAATATTAGAAATCTTTTGGGAAATTTCGAGCTATACTTTCGGAAGGGAAAATTGTAGGGTGCACTCATGACAGGACCTGGTTGAGAAGAAAGGTTTTCAATTGGTATATATGTCAAGTTGCAATTGCACATGTTAGTACAGAGCATAGGTTTCTGAGATATGCTAGGATTTAATTGGTTAGTTGGCACAGACGAGATAAGAATGTGCCTGTCTCAGATTAAATTTTGCACACACGATTCAGTTTTTTCCCTTCTCTTCTTTTTTGTTTCCTTTTTTTTTTTTCTTACTTTATATTGCTGTCCTTTGTGAAGTAAAGGACATATAGGTTTGACTCCAGACAGAAAGATAGGCAGGCAGCTAGTTAAATTCATTGTTTATTGGTAAACACTGATTAATTTATTAATGATGTAATCATTTTTCCTATGATGACTCTGTAATACTAGTCTCCTGAATAGTGATCCTTTAATTTAAAAAAAAAAAAAATGTATATGATGATCTTCTTGATGATCATACTGTGTCATTAAGGCAGCTAACATACTGTGTCATTTCACGTTAACCAACGTCAAAAGCTATTATAAAAGAGTGAAATAAAAAGTTGAAATTTCAACTAACAACAAATCTTATATTTTCAATTATTTATTTCTCAAACTTTTTCCCTTCGGGTGACAGATAAAATTTAACAACTCCAGATCATAGGTTTTCATTTACATTTATATTCTACGCTGACTTTCAAATTGAACAAAACCCCTTGTCAACGCTCAAAAGTACTTCACTTGGTAGCCGCTACCAAGAATTTCTAAAAGAAAACGCTAACAGTAATCTTTGAACATAATTTTGAAAATAAAAATAGAAACAATCTTTGAACAGTCACTTTCCTATAAAGGGACAAAGGGTACATCTTTTCGTCAAAAGAAATTTGGATCCGAATTCCGAAATAAACCCGGCCCAACCCGGCCCATTTTAAAAGCGATTCTCAGATAGATAAAGCTCCAATTCAATTCGCGGGAAGAGAGATCTACCGATCTACAACAACAATGGCGAAGAGGAAGACCAAAAGCAACCCTTCACATTCGACTCCGCCTCCGTCCCATTTCCCATGGCCTCTTTCCTCCTCCCCACCTCTCGCCACAGCTGCGACCATCTGCCTCTTCTCTCTCCTCGTGCGGGTCATGGTCTCACTCGGCCCCTACTCTGGCCAAGGGGTCCCACCCAAGTTCGGCGACTACGAGGCCCAGCGCCATTGGATGGAGATCGCTCTTCATCTCCCGCCGTCGGATTGGTACAGAAACTCGTCCGACAATGATCTTTTGTACTGGGGCCTTGACTACCCTCCTCTCTCGGCGTACCAGAGCCGCGTCCATGGATTGATTCTTAACGCCTCTCTGCCTGAGTCCGTCGCGCTGCGCACCTCTCGTGGGTTTGAGTCTCATGCTTCGTGAGTGTTCTGTATTTTGTTGGCTTTTTTTACTTTTTTCAAGTGAAGGGTTTTTGTTATATTGTGATTCTTTTTTTTTTTTTTTTTTTTTTTTTTTTTTTTCTTTGGGGCATCTATTGCTGTGTAATTTGGTTCATGGTGGAGAATACTGTTAATATGACCTGGCTTATGGCCAACTATTTGCTTCCCACTATAAAATTCCTAATACAAATGACAATCAAATGTAGTATATTTTAAGACAAGATATTTGCCTTTTGTTTTCCCTTTGTATTCATCTGAGTAGGCTGTTATCAATTGTCAAATAATAACTCGCAGTTACATTATGTTGTTGATAGAAATTTTTTAATGGAATTTTATTGATGTATAGTTATCGTATGTATATAGGAAATTGCTGATGAGATGGACAGTGCTGTTGTCTGATCTAGTAGTGTTCTTTCCAGCTGCTCTTTATTTTTTGTGGGTGTATTCTCGGTCAAACTTTGGTGAAAAACGAGCAATTATGTGGCTTCTGGCAATGATTTTACTAAACCCGTGCTTAGTTTTAATAGATCACGGCCATTTCCAGTACAACTGTATTAGTTTAGGTCTCACACTTGGTGCAGTTGCGGCAATTTTGTCGAATAATGACGTTGTTGGGTCGATTCTCTTCACTCTTGCAATGAACCACAAACAGGTCTCTATCAAGTTCTCTCTCTGTTTCTCAATATGAATTGTAAATATCAATACATATCCCATGTTCTATAGGAACATTAGACATGCACAAAGAAGTAAACAACAAATGAAATCAGACTATGGTGTCCATACCACCAGGTATCGTGGACACTGGCATCAATGCCACTCAATGGAATTGTGCCGATAGAATGAAATAACAGATAGATTGAATTACATATATGGCTCATAAAAATATCATCCATTTACCATTTTGTTCTTCAGGTTTCAAAGTTATGGCTTTAGTTATTGAAGTTTTTAATTTCTACTGATTTGGTCCTATCTTTGCCACTGGTCAAGAAACTAGATTGAGATCCACATTAGCATCCGTACTGTACAGATGTTTATGCTGAGGTGTATATAATTATTATCTTTTGATTAATTATGGGTGCACAACTAGTGATGCTATTATCCATTAAATTGATATGTGATGTCACGGATATTTGTAATCACAGGAAAATTAGTCACATTATTTGTATCGCTTGCGCCAGAATTGGTGAAAATACAAGTCATTTAATTATCTTTGAAATAGGACCAAATTGGCATAAATTGAAAATTTTTACTGACCAAAACAATAATTTTGGAACTATTTGTGTAATTTACTCTAAAAGATAACAAATATCAAATTCATGGGAGTATTATGATGTGACCTTGTAGGGTCTGGTGTGAGCACTATCTTTTGTATTAAATCAATGCATTTATTTTTCTTTTACAGATGAGTTTATACTATGCACCTGCATTCTTCGGCCATCTCCTGGGGAAATGCTTTAAGCGTAACTATTCAATTCTTCATGTCATGAAATTAGGTATTGTCGTCTTGGCAACATTTGCTTTTGTTTGGTGGCCTTATATTCATTCCACAGAAGCACTCCTTGAGGTAAGTTTTGCACTTCCTTTTAGTAGATAGTTCTAAGAGCTCATAATATCAGTTTTGCCCACCAAAATCGCTGATATGAAAATAATCCTTAAAATTATCAAACGTAAGACATTAATTGGACAAATTGAGAAGATGTATTATGTCATTGTATTTTTTTCTGTGGAATTGGTCTTTCATAAATTTAATTATCATTTATAAGCTTTTCTATTTTGTTCTGAGTGAATGATACATTGCTGAATTCTGATATTTGTTGACCAGGTTGTTTCTAGGTTAGCCCCCTTTGAGAGAGGCATTTACGAGGATTACGTGGCGAACTTTTGGTGTAGCACCTCAGTTTTTATTAAATGGAAGAGGCTATTTACTGTCGAGCCCCTCAAGCTTATGAGTTTATCTCTCACCGTGCTCGCATTTTTACCTTCCTTGGTTCAACAAGTGAAATATCCAAGCAATCTAGGGTTTCTATATGCCCTCATGAACAGTTCATTTTCCTTCTATCTCTTCTCCTTCCAGGGTACAATTCTAATCTCAGGTTCAGTTTGTCTTATATTACTCTGAAGGGTAAAAGTTTGTTATATGAGGGGAAAAAAGAAAATTTTGAGATCAGCTATTCCAGAGTTTTTGACTTTTAGTGGAAGTCAGTTTTTTAGTTCTGGCAATAACTTAATCCATTTGGTATCTATTTTATTTTAAAAAAGAGGCTAGGTAGGTCTGGTTCTGACATGATCTCACATTTGAAGAAATGCCAATTTAGACCTGACATGCTACCCCCATTAGATAGTCTGAACATAAGTTTGTTTGGGTTGGATCCAGCATGTTGACATGGTTGGTCTACAATACACAATGGATTGTTGATCTTTTTTATATATTTTTTAATTTTGAATGAGATTGGCTAATTAAGTCTTGAGGCTTTTTGATAGTTTTTTTTTTTTTTTTTTTGAAAAAAATGGATACAAATAAATGTTCAACTGATCAGGCCGGTCAGGTCTGATTAGTGACTATATACCAACCTGGTTGACTGTTCGGGCCAATCTCAACAGATTTAAATTGGGTCAGGTTGTGCATGCTGTTTGATTTTGTAGGCTCAGTCTTTAATTTTAGATTTGATGGTTGTGGCTTCCATGGGTATTTTAGTCATTCTGATATGCAGGTAACAAACAAAAAGTGCATTTTGAAGAAACCATAGATTGCTCAACATTGTTAGTACAGAATTTTCTTTTGATTCTGTTGGTTATGTTTTTTATTTGATTTTGGTCTGGTTGTATTTACAGTGCATGAGAAATCCATTTTGCTTCCAGTTTTACCAGCAAGCCTACTAGCATTACAAGAGCCCCAGCTTTACAGTTGGTTGACTTACTATTCACTTCTCTCCATGTTCCCATTGATATGCCGAGACAAGTTACTTCTCCAGTACATTGCTAGCCTTGGTCTCTTCTTGCTTGTTTTCTACTCGCCGGATAGGGCCTGTAGTGGTGTAAATAAAGGTCGACTTTATTATAAAAATTTAATTTGGTTTGTGCCGTTACTAGGCTCAGTGGTGCTTCATACGGTTTATTTGCTGGTGAAACCTCCTGAGAAATACCCATATTTGTTTGAGGCCATGATGATGCTACTATCCTTCTCTCAATTTGTATTTTTCACCTTATATTCTAACATTAAACAGTGGAAATTGTCTTTGTATGCTAGTGGGAAAAAAGATTTGTAATTGGAACGATGATAGTGTTCTTTTTATTTTTTGATTCTAGTATTATTTTTATTTAGGTTTTATTCAATTTTGATTCCTTTTAGGTTGTGCTCAATTTACAGTATGCTCAACTTTTTAGAATATTCAATTGAATCGATTAACAATTTTTCTGGGTTGATATTGATATCATGGTACTCAGGAAGAGGTACAGAGGAAACCAGTCCTGGACATTTTTCAACAGGCTAGTTTGAAGAGCTAGCAAAATAGTACAGAGATAATTTGAAGACTGGGTGCACCGGTTCCAAGTTTTAGGTAACGATGGTTTTGTGTTTACGGTTAGCAATTGGTGGCTCACTTGTGTACCTGATATCTATTGCGTGATGTTAATTGGTGAAAGAGTGGAACGCAAGAGTTTGTACAGATTGTAAGTTCTATCGTTATATTAGAGGGTAATAGATTTAAATTTCGTTACAGAGAGTAATAGGTTTAATTTTTGCTGGGCAAGAAAAGGAATAAATGCTACAGATATATAGTATTATTTCACACGGTGGTGTATGCCTCACTAAATAAATATAGTATTATTTCTAAAAAAAAAAAAAGGCTACATATTACTTTGATTGGAAGACCAAACTTCAATTAGTGGACACAGACTATAAATATATGTTGTATTACAAGTGAAACATCTTGGATTTATTGAGCCGTTACTAGTAGAGTATGTAACTTTGAAGTCTATTATGTTCATGTTAACAGTTCATGAAACTTTTAGGTGGAGAAATTATAGATAAGACCTTCCCTGTTTGCTTACATCTTGATATTTAGAGATAAAAATGAAAACTCTAATTCTTGTGCCTTCACTTAATACAAAAAATAAAAAATATATTGTATTACAAGCACCTATCTATACCAAACTTAGCTATTAAGAAAAATGTTGAGAAAAAAAATAAACAAAGGCGCATCTCAAGGCCTCGTAGTAAAGTTGTACAGAAAAGAGCAATTTAAAAGAAATAGATAGGCATATACAAAAACATCTATTTTGGCTCTACTTTAGTTGATACTGAATACCCGCCACTGTACTCAAATGAATTGCTACTCACATCCTTTGCGGGGAAAGAGTCGATGTAAGGGTGCCGAGTCCCAGCCCCTTTTCCATGGAACTCAGTTGCAGAGGAAGAAGCTGAGTTAGAATTTGTATAAACTCCATCACTTTGTAACATCAATTCAATTTCCTTAACAACTTCGCTCATGGTCGGTCGGTCTCCTGCCATTTCTTCAACACATCTAATTGCCAGATTCACAAATTTAGGGAAGGCTACGATGTTGTTTGTGCTTAGTATTCTTGGGTCAATCATGCCTTTCAAGCCACAGTATTGTTCATCTGTCATGTCTAATGCAGCCTTGACCTCTCGTACTATGTATTTTCCCTTCTCTAGTGGTTGTTTTGCAATTATGAGCTCCAGCATTACAACTCCAAAGCTGTATACATCACTTTTCTCTGTTAATTGTTGCGTCATGTAGTATTCTGGATCTAGATAACCCTGCCAAGTGAAAAATTTAAGCTTAGTTAATATCTCATGTTGATATTGATATCAATAAAGTTTGTTTTGATTAAGTACCAGTCATATTGGTCCACTACAAGTTAGAAGTCATTCCCCCTTTTTTTTTTTTTTTTTTTTGCCTACTATAAGATCTGATGTGTGCATGTTTAGTTACCAACTAACTAATACAAAAGTATCTTTAACTGAGCTGAATAGACACAGAAAACTTACAAGTGTTCCCTTCACCTGGGTAGAAATGTGCCCCTTCTCACTATCTGAGACTAGCTTGGAGAGACCAAAATCAGAAACTTTTGCACTTAAATTCTCATCCAACAAAATATTACTCGATTTTACATCTCGGTGAATAATTGGAGGATCGGCTAATTCATGCAAGTAAGCCAATCCTCTTGCCGAGCCAAGAGCAATGCGAAGCCTTCTTTTCCACTCTAAGTGCACCCCACTCTTTCCTGTTTTATTTTCCCACATATATATAATATAAGCACATTATCAAATAATATAATAATAAATAAGAGGGAAATTCTGCCATCAGCACTAATTTATTAGCGGGCTTTGATCACAATCATCTATGAGTGCTAATGAATTAATATCTCTTAGAGATGAACGGTTGAGATGAAAGCCCGCTTCACAAATTAGTGCTGATGGCAGAATTTCCCTAAATAAGAATTTAACAAAAGTTTCAAATATCTGTAAAATGTCATCAATGACAATGTTTGTCACTGTTTTGTTTTAATTCAGTTTCTACTTCGGCACTATTATTAATAAATTTTGTGAAATGTTTATTGCAGGAATACCAGAAAGGCTATCTCTTAGTGTTCCATTAGGAATGAACTCGTAGACAAGCATCTGTTCTCCTTGCTCGAAGCAGAAACCAACCAGCCCAACTAAGTTTTTGTGATGGACACGAGAAAGCAACTCGATTTCAGTCTTAAATTCATGACCGCCTTGCATTGATCCCTGTTGGGCTCTTTTTATTGCCACAAGTTGTCCAGTTGGGAGCATTCCTCTGTACACCTGAAATTGACAACAAATGGCTTACCTTTTTTTGTAAGGTGTTTTATAATTCTTTTGAGTAAGCAGGTGGAACGTCTACTGATTTGGTTTACCTTTCCATAACCTCCAGATCCTATCTCATTGCTTTGTGAGAAATTATTGGTGATTTTCTTTAGTTCGTCAAATGAAAACCATCTTGCTCCTTTCAATTGTGGTGCGCCACCACTGTCCTCAGTACGACCCCATGATGCTTTTCAGTAGCAAATTCACCAATCATGAGTTAATAAAGATGAAATAAATATTTACCTGATATGGCAAAATGAGCATTATCATTCCTTCAACTTTAGAAAAAGAAAATTACCAAAAGGTCTGCTTAATTCCATTGCCTTTTGAGCATTTTTCTTTTGTCTGATGGCATAAAAAGCTGCTCCAATGAGTGCAATTACAAGTACTGCACAGCCCGCAGAAATGCCAATTATGAGACCAGTGTTCTTTGCTGAGCTCCCAGAATCTTCAACTACATCCAAATTCATATTTCACTTTTAGTTCATAGTAATATGATAAACTATAAAATAAAATAAGAGTATGTACAATTGGTTTATTTAATACCATTGAAAGGATAAGGGGAAGCAATGAAGTAATACGGCCCAAACTCATGGGGTGGCTTGTAAGTCTGGTTACTCAAATCAAAACCAATTCGCAACACCTCTGTTCGATTGAAGAACATCCCATCAGAAGGAAAAAGCTTAAGTTGAACTTGCAGATACGAATCACTGTTGAAAAATGGGTCTTGGAGATAAACCGAACCGGGTGTTAACCCAAGCTTCGTCCAAAGGCTCATCTCAAGAGATTGAAACAGACTACTGTTTGTTATGTCTCGAAAGAAAGGTGCTCGGAAAAACAGTATTCCTGCATAAGGATATGCACAAGTACAACTCTGAGGGCTGACGGACTGATCGGCCGAGCAAGTTTTCGAGTAGCACTTTGCGAGGCTTGTCGAATAAGGTTGTGCTGGCTTTTGATTGAAGTTGCAATATAGAGAATTAAGAGCGTTTGATAATTTATTGCATACCGGATTTCCTGAGAGCCTGCATTTATGTGGCTTGCTTAGTTACAAATGTATGGGAATGAAATATTTAAACAAGCTCAATGTACAAGGATCTCCTTGTTCACTATCTATCAGCTATGCTAATTTTTTAAACGATGCAGATACAAAAAATTTCCTTACTTACCTATCCACTATTAGGTATCGGTTTATTATTTGAAAAAAAAAAAGAGAGAAATCCCTGCATCTTTCATACTGACCATAGCCCAACAAAACTAGAATTAAATAGTTATTCACATTAAAACAATCATTAAACCAGAAATAACATAGAATTAGAAAACATTATTCATCTACCTAGTTCTGAACTAAACCAGGAATGATCTATAAGGTATAAAAATATTTGTTCAGTGAATTAATTTTAAATAAACTGCTTACGCTACGCTTCCATTGTAGTCAGAGACAACATCAACTGAAACTATATCATTATTTTTGCAGCTAACTATGTTTAATTCTTGGCTTACACCCTTGCTGATGTCAAGTGTTCCATTGAGTGCATTGTCATCAAGGATCCTGTGAAAATGCCAACAAATAGGATTGAATACACTGTTTCCAATTCTATTCTTTTTTTTTTTTTTTCTTTTTTTTTTTTTTATAGATAGTAGTTTTGTAGCTTACACTTCCTGCAATGGAGGTATGCTGAATAGAGCTGGTGGCACTTCCCCTTGAAGCCCCCCTGACTGTACAATTCTGAATCCCATGTGTGGAAAGAAAACATAAAATCAAATATTAAAATTTTATAGTTAACAGGTGAAGCATATGATTCTTTTGTTTGAGACTTCTGAAAATAACTTACAAAGCTGTTAGAGATGGTAGTTCTGAAAACCAAGCTGGGCTTTCTGAAGGATCAAATGTGTTGTTGCTCAAGTCACTGAAATTTTTAGCCAAAAAAAGGTAAATTATAATGCTTTTTTAAGAGACAATGTGGAACTTAAATCGTTAACTAGTAGAAAATATGGCATTAAATTGTCAAATTCTTACACATAATTTAGTTGATTCATTTTATAGAGGTCTGGAAGCGGTCCACTTAGCTTGTTGTTTGCCAAGTTACTGAATGACATCAAAATATCAATTTAGTGATGTCTAATAAAAAGATAATCTGGGTATGAATTTTGACTGCATCAGTGAAAAACTGAAAATGACTTACAGCTCGTTGATTTTGGTAAGATTGTTTAAATTGGAAGGAACTGAGCCAGTTAGGGAATTCCGATCAAGTCGTCTATAACAAAGAAAAAAAGATGCGAGCTTATACTTCATCCTACTAAGTTTAAAGTAGGTGAAATCTTTTTATTTTATTTTGGTTGCAAGAGCACTTACAGGACCTCTAATGTTTGAACAAGTCCTAGTGAAGTAGGAATTTTTCCTGTAAGTTGATTTCCATCAAATAGCCTGAAATGAAAGCCAACTACTCGTGAATGCCTTATGGTTAAATTAAATGATTAAATCTGAAACTAATTTAGGTACATACACATGTATCAGACTCATTTGCGAACTGAAAAGCGCTTCAGAAATGGTACCCGAAAGCTGGTTCTTGTTGAAATGGCTGAAAATAAGTTAAACATGACCCTAGTAAATTTGATAATTCTAACATAGACATTTTTATTATTTCTTTAATTAAAAACTATTAAAAAGACTTACAAGTGCTTGGTGTGGATAAGCAGGTCTAGACCTGGTTCTGTACCAGTAGAAACTGGAATTGGTCCTGTCAATTGGTTGTCAGCCAAATCAAGCCAGTACAAATTTGAAAGTTTACCCAAAGATGGAGGTATTTTCCCAGAGAACTTGTTTGAATTGAGTGCCCTGGAAGAATCAGGAAGAGTTACATATTTTCCCTTGTTCTAATTTTATATGATTATAAATTATAATTAAGGTTAAATTTTACAAAAATAAATGGGTAATGTAGATTAAATATTAGACATAGCTCTTACAAGTAAGACAGGTTTGATAAGCTTCCTATTGTATCAGGAATTGTTCCGCTGAAGCTACAACCAACTAAAATCCTTCGGAAAAAAAGAAAAAATCTTAATTATAGGGGGTAAGGAACTTAGTAAAAATGTATTTCTTGCATTAGTTTCGATATTGCTTCTGCTGATTTTTTTTTTTTTTTCATGTTTCCATTTTTCAGGGTTTTTCATCTTAATTGAGGCAATCATTATTGTCATTCAGATACCAAACAAACACAAAATGCTTGGTTCACAGATATGCCAGCAGGTATAGTAAATCCCTTTCCACTTCCATTATAGAACTTCTACAGTGCATGTAGATGCAATAAATTATGTAAGTATTAGTCTTACAAAGTAGTAAGTTTCTTTAGGTCTCCAATGTTTGGAGTGAGAGGCCCGCCAAGGTCCTTATTGTAAGAGAGATCCCTAAGATAGCATATAGTTGTTGCTTATATAAGAGACAGGAATAAAAAAGAAAAAAAATATTAAAATGATTACTTCCTTACAGAGATTGCAACTCGCTAAGCTGCCCAATATCACCGCCGAGAGTACCTTTAATTCCCATGGTTGATAGTTTTCTGAAAGAGAGAGAAGTCTAAGTGGCATACTTATACAAGTTGAATGTGTGTCGTGTGTGTGTTGGGGTGGGGGTAGGGGTAGAAAGAGTGGCTTCGAACACACTTACATCACAGTTACTCTTGAGTTATTACAGCTAATGCCTTCCCATGGTGTACCACACGGGTCATCAGATTGTCCCCAGCTCGGTGGTTTGTTTTCCCATTGATCCATCAAAGCTCGAAGTATAGCAGCTGTATTTTATTCAGGGTTATTAATTTGTGCAGAAGGAAAAAAAATATTTTTATTGGTTCATATAGACATAAAGGGACTCCAAAGAGAAAATGTACTTTATGGACAATAATTTACAAAATTAGGAAGGAGGATGTATAGATTATTACAAGTTGTATGTTTCTCCAGCGAATAATTATTTCAACAAAGGCCACCGAAGTTACAAATGATAGAGCTGAAGTTAATAATATGGATAATTTATTTCTGAAATCAAAACAGAACAAGCACCATAACATATGTGATAAGTCTCTTGCAACTACAGTTTTTATATGAGTACAAATTCTAACTCCATATTTTTCTGTCAAATTAAGCATAAAAAGCAGAGTATAGTACTTACTATCTTGGCCATTAGTATCTCCAAAACCACTCCAAAAGCTTAGCTTGAAAACCAATAAGAGTAGAAGCAATTCCCTCATCTTGACACTTCTTCCAAGTACCACTACCACTTCAAGTTACAATTCTCTCTTTGGTTAAGTGTTAAAAAAACCTTTGCTCTACACTAGTTTGGTAGGCACAGAAAGAGCAGAGCAACACAACAACCTCCACCATGTCACTAAGTCTATGATTCCTTTCATCATGAACTCTTGGATTGAAGGCCTTGTAACTTAACCATGCAAAAGTTGCTTTGCTTTTCCTTTTTTGCTCTTTTTTTTCCACAAAAAATGATCTTAGCTTGTCTTGAAAGCTAATCAACCTTCTATGACTAGTAAATTGGATGAGAGTGAGCAAATGAAGATATTAGGCTTGTTGACATAACCCACTCTGTAAGGCAAGTCCAAGTATCACTCGCTCATAAGAAGATGATGATCATGATGATGATGGGTCGTGGTAGAGATAAGTCAATAAAGGATGACTAAAAAAACCTCATGGTGGATGGCTCTTACAGAAATTTTTATAATATTTATCTTTGGCGTCCCCAGCTTGCACCCTAGTTGTTATAGAGCGAATGAATCATCCTTGAGCAAGTTAGATTCGTTTATATTTGAATTTTGAAGTAAAATTGAATTATTTCGTTCTGTTAAATAGGCATGTTGTACCTAGCATTCATTGAAGTCCTATGTATAGAAGTGTGAATTAAACATTTATCAATTTCATTCCAGACCTTGGTAATATGTTGATATAGATAAAAATCAGAGCAAGGCATATATATAATTGTAAACATTTTCTTAGTTTTTCTAACAAAAGCGTTCCTTCCCGAAGTTGTTAATTGTAGAATGACACATTTCTTGTATTACTAAAAAACTTGTCAAGGTTAACCTTGAGGAATGTACTTATACAACTTTTATGATTTCAGTTTTCCATTATTATCGAAGCAATGGCTCTCTCACATCTATATCGTATTTTTATGTCTCTTTCCAAATCCGCTTTATCATGAAAATGCTTGGTGTGTACATTATTTCTGGTTTTGTAGACAAAAATTTTATTAATACGTTATTCGAAATGTTGACCACTGTATAAAGTCAATTGCTGCCTGCTTAAGAGAAAACATATAATAACAAAATGGAAAATAACGGTTGGTGCTAACTAATTCATATGATGATATCTCTGCAATAATAAAAGTTCTAAGGACCACTTTTATATTTATATTTGTTCCCTTCTTAATCATTCTATGACGTAGTTTCGCTGCAACATAGATAGCTGCATGATTAGCTTGTATTTTTCTTTTCTCTGAAGTAAACATAAGCAATCAATTAATTCTTATTCTGAACACAGCTTGATAAAGCCTAAGCTCGTTTTGAAAGCTGATAGCGTGCAACTTCTAATAAAAGTTTGAATAGAGCCACACATGGTATAGCTGTACTGTTTACTCAAATTTTGATTTACCACTTTAGGTTGATTTACTTTAATTTTTAGTCCAGTCAAGTCTATATCAAATAAACAAAATGGTGAATATTCCTCCTCTCCATTTCTTTCTTTTTGAACTTCTCAAGTTTCTCGTTCTTTTTTAATATTTGGAGGGAAACTGTATTTTTTTATTAAATGAATTTTATTTTTTTGTTGGCAAAAGAAGTTTCAAAAATTAAACTTTGGCAAGGAATGTTAGAGTAATGTAAATATAAAAAGGGGCTTTTAATGATGTTTGTTTTAAATTTAAGCGTACTTTACTTGCATTCTTTTAGCTGATTTTAAATTCACTTAGAAAGAAAATTATTGCATGCGTTTTTGCATTTTACAATATACTTATAGGGGGGCGCTTGAATCTTTGATAATATCTAAATGCACAGCAGAATTTAGTATCTTAAATATAGTTTTTTTTTTCTGAATTATAGAAACAGCCATTACAAAATATCAGAGGACAGAAGAATGAGAAGTTTAAAATGATTGCAGACAGAAGTGCATTACGATTGGTGGGGGGGGGGGGGGGGGGGGCGATGATTTAGCCATATAAATTAATTCAGTGACTTAGGAATAATAAATTAAACTGAGTATTCATTTTTTTTTATACCAAATAAAATGAGTATTCATAAATTTTTAGGATAGCTGGTTTACTGTTTGGGTTGTTTATATGTGTTGTCTGTCATTGTGTTTTTTTAAGGTTTAGTTTCGGTTTTATTTCTTTTGTAGACTTTGTTTTGTTCTTTTTTGCTTAATGAAGCAGGGATGTCTCTTCTTGAGACATTCTTTTTTCAAAAAAAAAAAAAAGAGTATTCATAATTCCGAAATTCAATCTAGAACCTTTTAATAAAGTGGCCCTTGTCATTTAATTTAAAAATAAAAAATGGTGTCAATTGGGTGTCATTTTGCAAATCTTCAAAATATTTTCCAAAGGTATTTATTGAAAGTTAGTTGAGTGGGGCCGCTAACAGCCATTTAAGTTTCTACCACTAGAACTCACGGAGTACTGATACATGGCCTCAACTCTCTCTTGGATCGATGTCCCTAGACCATAGTGATTTTAAATTTTAATTTAGGCTTGTCAAATTTAGGCACCATTTAATTCATGTACCATCGAAGTAACAATATGCAACTATCAATTTTGATGCGGTTGGACTTATATAACGTAGGGGTTTATAATATTTTACAGTCAATTTTAAATATTTTGGAAAGAAAACCAGAGTGTACAGAAATATCATACAACATTTCCTCAGGGTATGTTTGGATCGCCTAGGAATAAAATTAAAATTAGTTATTTGAAATAAAAGAATAGCTTTCCTAAACGATCAACAATAAGTTTTTTTGGAGATAAAATATTATTTTTAAGTGATCCAATATTTAGAATATTTTTATTCATATTGTGATTGGATCGTATTTCTAATCTAGATTAAAAAGTTTCAGATTTCGAATAAATCTCTTGAAAAATTTATTTCAGATTTCGAACCACTTAAAAATATCATTGTAAATCTCTAGAAAACTTATTTATCATCGTTTCCAAATAATTTTTTTTTTTACTCTGCCTAGCTCATTTTAATTTTATTCTTAGACGACCCAACGCACTCTCAAAGAAGAAGATACTGTGTTAGACTGCTGAGCTGTAAATGAACAATAGCAGTGACCTGATTTAATCCGTATCGAATGAATCAAGAAAAGTTGCTGTGCATTCATTTATTTGGCTTTGATTTACAGCAGACATAAATTCGTTACATACATCGGTTTTATTTCTACCAAACCCTTTTAAAGTTTTTTTTATTTTTAAAGATAAACCATGAATTAACTCTGAAATTTGGTATTCACATCGTCCACTCCACTAAAAAAGTGTTGTTCTTAATCACTCGCAGACTATTTTTTAAGTTATTTCCTGTTGCAATAAAAAATTTGATCAGTTCTCCCAAAAAAAAAAAAAAACATGGTCTCTGTTCAGTAGTGTACCTATTTAACGATGATCATTTATATATTTTAAGAAAATTCTCTGTTCTTAACTGTGTTAATTTATGAGAAATTTAGGTAATGTTTGTAAATTACTTATGCATATATGGTGAAAAAGGCAATGATTAAAAATAAAGCTTTTCCTATGTTTTACATTTTCCTAGAGCCATGAGTACTTTTAGTCCATAATACAGATTAAAAGAAATAGATATGGATCGAAATTTAGATGAAACTAGACCCCTTTGATTCGTCATTAAATGGTAAATTTTTAAAGGTCCACATATTCAGCAAGACAGCAATTGTCGTCGTATTCAGTCTGATAGTGAAACTAGTGATGTCGGTAGGGGTGTTTAACTTTTACAACAGCAACGAAATGGGCTGTTCCGTTTGTCGTTCCGTTCCGAAAACGGTATGATCATTCCATTATGTTTTCCGTTCCGTTTGAGGAAACGAAATGCCATTTCATTTCGTTATTTATTCCGTTTAGACGGAACGGAACGGAACAGAATGGATCAACATGTTTTTACATTAAAACTGCACAAAACGTCGAAACAGAAGCGAAATAACCCGTTCCGTTTATCGTTCATTTCGGCAACAGTATGCTCTCACATTCCGTTTACCGTTCCGTTTTCTGAAACGAAATGAAATTTCATACCGTTTACCGTTCCGTTTGGCAGCCTAAGACGTCGGCATGCTTTGAATGCAAAAAGTTGCGTCTTAGAGGTACGACAGAATCGAAGACTTCTGACTATTCATGCATCACAAGATTCACAAGTCTCTGCACGGAGACAAAGTTTGTTCATTTTCTTTAAAATATCATCGCCGAATGCCGACGAATAATAATAAAAAAGAAAATTGCAAGAGCTGACGAAACTAAAACGACGAATGTCATGAAATTATAAATGGATATTTGATAAAATAGTGCATATATTGTGTATGTTTAGAACTATAGTACTAATATTTTAATTATTTTTAAAAACTTAAATGATAAAAACGAAATTGTTAAGATCGATAAGCAACTTTCATCAATTCTATAAATAAAGTTATAGATTCTAACTTAATAATGCATTTTATTTTTATTACTTGGTTTGTTAATATAACACTTAAAAATAATTTATTCGTTATATCTAATAGTAATTTATCTTTTTAACTCCATCACCTTCAAATATTAACATTATTACAGAAATTTAATCAGCTTCTCTTCAACTTATGATCGAGACAACTCATTTGAGGAATTTAATAGTTTTCGTGAGTTTATGAGTTGACTAAAACAGCAAGAACTTGTTCATCCGCAAACAGCCTTTTCTTTTTATTTTTTTTTTGTACTAAAGTAGTTGAGCGTTTCATGATTCATGTTTCTAGGAACTTCCCTATTGGATTTTTTTTTTTTTCATTGTTCGATCTGGGTTAAGATATGCACATGGCATTAATTAATTGAATGTTTAAAATTTATTTTTATAAAAGTATATCTATAATTATCTTACATCACATCTTGACTTCTCATATCATTGGAAGATTAAAAATACTTTCGGGCTGCGTCTTGTGGTAGAGAAATCAGAAATGATTGTAAAGGTTCATATTAACTTTATCATAGAGAATATCTGACCTGACATAATTTAGCTGCATAATAATATATGCAGGCTGCAGGTTGTGATATGTACAGGTATACATGACCTAGACAATTGGAAAATAAAAATGAGGAAAAAAAAATATTTTTTTCAGAGCACGTCAAAGGTCAAAGATTCGCGGGAGTATTTACACGGGTTTTTCGTTGAAAATATAATTAAACTCACAAAAATAAAGGAGATATTAAAAATGTTTTTAGCCATTTCTAATACAAATAAATATCCATGCAAAGCACTCAATCATAAACATAAAGAGACGTATTTCTTACAAATTTTATGACTTATGCACGTAAAATACATATTTTCTTATAAATAAGAAGAGAGAAGCATTTTTTTAAAAAAAATAATAATAAGAGTCGTTTGATCAGAAGAAATAAGAGGAGAGCATTACAATCGATCGGACAAGAAAGTCGGCAATGCAATATAATTGAAAAGCTTTAAAACTTATGATTTGTGAAATATACATTGCGGTTTACAAAAAATAGTTTACGAATAATCAGTGTCTAATTAAATATTTATTGTTCGGTTGGCGAGAGCCAGTCAACAATATTTTATTAGAACTGAAAAACAAATTACAAACTAGTTACAAGTTACAACAGTTGACAGAAATGAAAATTACAAAGAACTCTAAAAGAATTAAAAATTTATAATCCAAATAAAGCTAAAACAGCTCCGCGCAGTGTTGAAAGGCGTGGTCGGAGATACAAATTCAAAAGCTCACTAAATTGCAAACGTACTGTTACGAAGCACAAAGTCAATCGTTGCATTTCATTCTTAGGATGATGTGTTCCTCTAGGCTGAGGCGCTGAGCACATGAAGATGAAGGTGACATTCTTAGGATGATGTGTTCCGCTATGCATGTTGCATAATAGAAAAAAAATGTTTTTCTGTTTTCTATATTGGCTAAAAATAGTTACGAGGTCGACAATGTAAAATATGAAAAAAAAAAAAATGGTGGGATCAAATTTATGGCAATGAAATAGATTCCACTATAAATTACTAAATTTTGGACAACAGTGTTTGCAAAACGGAATTTCATGTCATTAATTGCTGTCTTCTGCCACTATTCGGCACTGTGGACTAAATACGGTCCTTAGGAATTAGACAAGGGGGTATTTAAGATAAAAATGGGGGAAAAAAAAAAAGGAAGAGGCTTAATCCTCACCAAAAAAAAAAAGGTAAAATTAAATAGCTAAAGAGTCTAAAGGAGATAAGAAGCTTAATAATGTTCTTTAAAATAACTTCCATTTCATTTATCATCATTGGCAGCGAGTCATTGCGTATTTAACCAATCAAAATTGACGGAGGCAATCGTGGGGGGGGGGGGGGGGGGGGGGGGGGGGGGGGGGGGGGACATATTTTTCAAACTTAAAACCAAACGAGTTCATTATATAACGTCATATATAATGAAATGTCTTACTATTATTTTGTATTAGAATTTGCTAAGGATTATAAATAATATTTTTATTTATAAAAAATCGCTATCATTAATTCACATGTTTGATTGATTGAACAATTGATCCTAATTGCTACTTGCAAATACATACGTCCGTTGGAGTGAGACTTGCAAGTTGCAAACAAGTTGTCTTGGCAATAAAGGCCTCATTATTCACTCTGTCACAGGAAAAAAAATGTACTATATGTCTATATTTATAATAAAGTATTTTCCAATGCACGTGTGGAGATAACGATCGATGTGGTTCAGAAGGTACCTGTTCTGGCTCTGATCAATAGATTTGCTTGCTATCTAAATTGAGATATATTGTGATATATATCAGAATAGATTAGAATAAGTCGATAATTCTTGCTCATCGTTCGATCAAGTGATCTAACGCTTGGAACGGCATTCACTCTATAATGCATTGACGTATGATATTTGAACAAAGAGTGAATAGCCTATAAGTTTTTTAAAAATCAATTAATCAATTTAAGGTCTGTTATTTAATAGATATCATTTGGAACAATTTCATTTAATGTGACCAACAACTTTCTGGTATTAATTGTTTGTACATCAACTATATCTGTATTATTAGTACGGATTATATAAATTTACATATACAAATTTTGTACATAATGTATGTAAGTCCAACCGAATTGAACTTAGACTTGGTCAGATGTTACTTGCTAGGCAACGACAAAGGATCGGACAGGTCCTGATCCCATTACCGTTGATAGTCTTACGGGAAGCACTAGACTTGTTTGTTTGTGTTGACTTTTGATATTGACATATATGACTTTATAACAACTTGATGTACTCATGTACTTTACTAACCAGTGACCTGCAGTCGTTGCTTACATCTGTAATCTTTTTTGATTGTACTCATGTACTTTACTAACCAGTGACCTGCTTTCGTAGTTGTGAATAAACTACGAATGTGATGTTTTTAAAGTTATCTTATGGGTGCTTTCTATTAGCAATGAGGCCTGCATTGGCGTCTCTGTGAACCTCCTATCTATCAATGGGCCCATTAAGGCTCATTCGTGATCACTGTTTAGGTTAAGGACGTATCTAAATGGAATCGCATTCTCTGCAACGAATAATAGCGCTGCCCTCTGCAGCGAATAAATCCTGTTCGTTGGACTAGAAACGAACGCTGTGATTTCCGTTAGCGAATAATATTGCCTATCGCTGTCTACCCGCTTCTCCTTCTCTCTGCCCTACTAGACGGATTTTTTTTTTTTTTTTTTTATTAGCGATTAGCGAAGCTGTGTTTTCGGGTATGGACCCGCTAAGCACCTCCGGCCATGTCCGACCACCGAAAGCCGCAAGCTTAGGCTCGTTAGCATCGTAGGAGAGAGTAGAGCTCGATTTTGAGGTTACTTTGAGGCGCGTCTGCCTGTTTTGGTGGGGGTCTGCTACCTGGTACAGTCACATCAGGAGAATGGTACTGACAGGCTTTAGGAGGATGGGATTGTACCAGAAAGAGATGCTTTAGCATTGGAGCAATAGAGAGAGCATGATTGTGGGTTTGGTTTATCTTCCGTTTATCTATTTTGGTGGAGACACCGAGAGCTTGTTTAACTATGTGTCACAATCCGGTACAGAGAATGGTTTAACTTGGTTGTCAGGTAATATGAGAACTCACATCAGTATTATTTTGCATGTTGGTTGCCCCACTTAAAACACATCAGAATCTGCGACAATATTGTGCCAGCACTTAAAACAAAAGTATTCAAAATCAATTCTTTCTTCTTTCAAATACTTTGCTCCTCCATCTTACATGTAACTCAAAACTACTTACATGGTTCGCACCCAAGTCTGGAAAGACGAAAAAGATAAGAAGTTCACAACCAATAAGTTTACAGGAGCATGGTTTGGAACTTGACAAATGGACCAAAATTGTGCTACAAGGGCATTAAATTTTACAAGTAAATATATCATAAAAAGAAAACTATCTTCGACATTTTGATTTAAAACTGGAATAGTACTATACTGATGCCTCCATTATGACTGGTAACGCAATGCCAATTAACCAAAAAAAAAAAGCAAAAAAAGGAATAATGTCCCAGAGACCAATAACCTGCAGTGCATCTAAGCTATTTCATTATACTGTGCAGACCAAATATGAGAGAAGAAATTGCTATTTCATTAATAATATTTTTTCATACATTAGTAATATAAGCTATCTCATTCCAACCAATCCAACAAAATAAATAAAATATCACTTCTTTCAACGATCACTTTCTTTGATTTGCAAAATGCTGCCAAAAACTATCACTTGTCTTCTCGGCCAACTATCACTTGTCTACTCGTTAATTTCCAGATTGCTGCAAAAAAAGAAAAAATAATTATATAGACATTATTTTAGCTACATGTTTTGTTTAGTTATCATTACTACTTATAAATGCACCAATCCAAGGGTGTAAACTTTCAAACTAAGGGTGTATCCAACTCCCCAATTTGTGATCTGGATCGTTGATAATATAATTAACGTACTAGATGTCTCCAAATGAAGGGCTAAATTGGCTCCTGACCTTCTATCTGAAAATTGGATTGCATCTTTACATATTCACCTCTTCGCTTCATCTTTGCCAGCGTTTTAAATTTTTGTTTTGAAATTTGATTGAAAAGAGTGAGAGAGCGGTTTAGTGAGAAATCGTGAGCGAGAGAGCGAGATGAATGAATGCGCGACTCCGGTCTTCTCTACACCCTCGTCACTCTCCAGTGTCCCCGACTCCACCGCATCTACATCCCGTCTCTACAACCTCTGCAACCCTACGCACGAGGCACCCCTCCCCGTACCGCCGTTCGGTTCTATTTCCGACTCCCGCCTCTTGTTTTCCCTAAAATTTTTTTGCAATGTTTTGAACTTTTGATTACCTCTAACAAAACCTAGCCTCTCTTTCCCTCTAATCGTCTACTACTCCCACTTTCTCATTCCCTTCTTCCCGATCATCATCCGGCCAACAGTGCCTCTTCTCCGCCACCTCATTAATGCCATCGCCGACATATTTGTCGCTGGGTTTCGAAAGCCTCCAACCTACGCTTTCGCTGTCCATTCTACTGACAAAGGTGGGCTTCGATTTGGGCAAAGAATCTCCTTCGCTTTCCTGGCCTCATTATCTCTTTGCTTTTATTTTTGTTCGGTTTTGGTCTAACTGTTTTAATCCTCTCTCTTTGCTTTTATTTTTGTGAGGTTTGGTTGAGAAGATTAGAGAAGTGCAGTGATAGAAGAAGTGGGAGGACTCAGCATTACTGACTTGAGAAAACCAGATGTTCCCTCACACGACAACGCTGAAATTGACAGAAGACCCAAAATGGAACCAGGTCCGTTATTGGACGAGCATAGAGATGGCCACAACGACTTGAGTAATGTTACTCAAGAGAGAGGGGAAACAGCCAGTCATGACTCAATTGAATTCGACCTGAAATCCAAACTGGAACCAAGTCCGATATTGGACGAGCCTAGAGATGACCACAATGACTCGAGTAATATTACCCCTCAAGAGAGAGGGGAAACAGCCAAACCCAAATCTAAATCAAACACAGTATTGATGATGAGATATAGCAGAGAAGATCTCAGTAATGTGCTACTTCATAAAAAGCCTAAAATTAATGTAGGTGAGCCTTCCCGATAATTACAATATAGTTCCACAAACATTTAGTTTGCATGGTGATTATTGCTGTTTCATGGGCCATGCACCTTAGAGTTCACATTAAGATACACAGAATAACAGCACAGAAAGACCAAGTTCTTCATTAGTTTTGTATGAGTCAGAATATTTGTCATTCTGGATTTATATTTCTGGGCTAATACATGTTTGAAGGGTTACAGCAAACAAATCAAGGAACTGATGGAAATAAAATGATAAGGTATCTGAAAAAATAACTTGGGTTTGGTAATTATATTAATATATTACAAAAGAAACGTAAAAGAAAAGAAGACAAACTCTCTCTCTCTCTCTCTCAACTTTCAGATGAAATCCAATTGTAGGAATGAACCATCAGATGCTGGAAGCAATTCATCCGAAGAAGAGGTATACCTTTTTTTTTTTCCTTTCCATAAGAGGATCATTGTAGTTTTGAGTTACCGGTGATTATTCATCAATGTGATTTTTGTTGTTTTAGGATTGGAAAGATGTAGAAAATCTTCTGAACAATGGTGAAAGAATCCTTGTTGAGTTGACAGGATACAACAATGAAGGGTTTTTTGTACGTCATTTTGTGTAATTTTGTTATGACTTGAATGGTTCTATTTGCACTTTACTAGAAGTATTTGTTTGATAAAGTTTCACATCCTTAAATTCCTCTATGAAGCAACATTTACCTTATAAAGTTTGACATGCTTTAAAATTCCTTTGCAATCCTACCTTTTATAATGAAGTAAGCACCTGAGTGAGTGCACTAGAGAAAAATTTCAAGACCAAGGAAAGTTTTTCATTCTTCTTTGGAATTGCAGAGTCGCACCAATGCCCAACGAATTATAACCTGAAGTTTCTGTTATATGATGATGTGGAACAATCTTTCTGGCAGGAGTTTCTTACTATTTTTATTGATTATTTTATTCTTTTCAGGCAAAATTAGGCTCCATAGTCGGAAGCATACCATTCCGAAATCTCAATCCCCGATACAAGTTCTTTGACTTTGAATCCTGGCTACAGAAAAAGGGGTGGACCCCACTTTGTACCAGCCAAAAGTGCAAATGATAGACAATTTGTTATTTTCTCTTTGGTTGTTTAGAATTCACTTACTGTTATTTTTCAATATACAAATACAAACTTATGATGATTTGCTGTTTATTGTTATGTGGATTCTTAGAGGAAATTCTATGCAGGAGGAAATTGTATTGTGCAATGCAAGAGGAAATGAAAGGACTATATGTGCAGTATAGAAGTGAAAAATTATGATCACAGGCAAGGTACTGGTAATTACAATACTTATTCTTTATTGAAGCAACTTTATTGCTTACCTGTCAATGACTACAATAGTCAATTTGTAACCAGAAGGATCATAATTAGAATTAGAATATAATTGGGAAAACAACCAAATCGAATGAATTTGAAGTTAAAGGGGCATTTCAAACTAACAGGATGGGCATTTGTCCAAATTGAATCAATACATAGAAATTTTCAAGGGTATATATGCAACATCACTTTACTTTATCTTGTTATAAATAAAGAAAAAACTGAGTTACATATAGTCGGTTTTAACTATATTCTTTTTATTATTATTATTATTATTATTATTATTATTATTATTATTATTTTCTTAATGTTAGTTCATGTTTTACACAACATTATGCAGTAAGATTGAGCTGATTCTTATGGAATAACCGGGATCATGGTGGATGTGCTTTGAGAATTCATTGAGAAACTTATTTTCAGTAAAGGTTACTGGTGTGACATTGTATGGATTGAAATAAACAAAGAAAAGAAAAGGTGCTGCGAGCCAAAACGACAATTGAGCACTAGATCTGATGGGATCCATGGCTCCAACTGTCTTTGCAATGGCACTAGATTGGTATGTCAGAATTTCAGATTACTCTTTCTTTTTATCTTTTCTGAAATTTTACTATATATCTGACATCAACATAAAAATATTGTAATTTAGGGTTATTTTGTGATGCGAACACTACTTTGTACTAAAGGTTTCAAAGGAGGGTGGAAGTCGATGACTGAAGGAGTGAGTTTTACTCTATTACATAATTAAAAGTTCAGCTTTTGCATAGTTAATTAGTTATGATAAAGAAATTAAACTTGATTTAATTATATATTTATATTTTTGGCTCTAAACAGGAAAAGAAGCCATTAATTGAGAAAACATCAGATGTAAGCAGAAATTGATATACAGTGAGATGCCAGTGAAAAGAGTTATTTGGTCAGGAATTGATATACAGTGAGATGCCAGTGAAAAGAGTAAGGAGATTACATGTGGCATCTTGGTTTAATTGCTCTTGTGGGATTTTCTTTTTCTCTGTTTCGTTTTGTAGTAAAACGTGTGGTGATTAGTTGAAATCCTTTTTAATCATAAAGTATATTACTATTCTTATTTATAGTAAGTTTTCACTCAATAAGAAAATATTTATATCGTCAAAAAAAAAGGCGATAATCGTCGAAGTATAATACTATTTTTTTGCTAAAAGGTTGCCTCTATGTGCTGCGAACTGCAGTTATGAGTAGCTAGCTCATCGTGTATATTAAGAATTATTATTTTTTTTTTTACTGGAAGTGCTATTTTTTTTTTTTTTTGAGGGTTGGCTTACGCCAACAAAATTTCATTAGAAGTGCTATTTACTTACAATGATCTTCATGTCGTTTTGTTCTACTTCTATTGCGAAACGACATATCACGTTTGAATATCTCTAGACAGGTTTATTACGAACGTTAAATTAACAACAAATAGACATATGAAAATAAATAACAATCTCTAATAAGCAAAAGAAAACACAAATTAATCTAAATATGGACACAATAAAAAAGGAAAAAGAAAAATCTCACATGCATGTACCAAAAAAATTTGCCCACACATTAGGTGGGCATGTTTGCTAGTTTTAATAAACTTACTGTATGTCTTCAAGGTTACCATAGCACCCAACGTTCTCTTCCAGCATATCTTGTGACAAATTAGTAGTACTCGGTCTATAATTAAATCATAAAAATAGGATAAAACATATATATAAATAAATTCAAAGAACAACCAAATTACAACCGAACTTAATTTGTAAGTGGAATTATTTACCTCAACGAAGGTTGGCTATTTGAGATAGATCGACTATTGGCCTTCTTTCTTCTCAACAAGTTCTCATTCCAAGCTTGTTTTCGTTTTGAACGCTTGTCACCATCTTTCTTCTTTAGGCGGAGTGAATTTTCAGGTTGGTTATTTGAGTTGTCTTCACCACGATCATTGGTTCTTGAGGATGGATTTCCATATCTTTCTTTCACTTGCTCTTGAAGGGAACGCAATGCATTGAGCACAAATTGGCTTTGACCTTCATCATAGGCCACCATACGGCATGTTGGTGCTAGCTCACGCATCAATTGTGCATGCCTGCTTCTAACATCCAACATAGCATCCTCAGTGCGGGCTACTTCAAGGACTTCACGTTGGCTAGGTATTAAATAACGAGCTTCAGGTTTTTGGAGAGGGTCGTTGTGATCGGGAATATATTTTACAACTTTGTATTTTTGGCAACCTTTGAAAAATTTTATCCCCAAAAGAACATTGCAATCTGTTCAGGTCTCAACTCGAGGGTTCTTCATCAGATGATCTCGCTTATCTTTTCCTCGTTTGCCCGCGCATTGGCACACAAAAGTAGATGAAGTATATATATTATCTTTTCCAAAATTTCTGAAAGCTTTTCTAACCCCAAAACCCTGACTTCCACCATAATTTTTCCAATACATCCAAGCTTCATCTATTGTTGCAAATTCCATACCCAAATGAGGTGCCAACGAAACTCCGCAAGATTCCATATCCTTCATAAATAATAAAAAATAAATTAATGCCATCAAATAATAAGCGGTAACAGCAAAGAAATTGGAAACTTTGCTTTGAATAAAATAACAGAACTAGCAGAAATGTTACAGTCTATTGATACCTACAAATAAGACTTCACAGCAGTTCTTCCAAATTTCTCTTGCACGTCTTTTGGAGTTTCAATCTTCCAAATTATTTTCATTTAATTCCATATAGTACAATTTCCTTGGAAATTTGCACATCTTCATTCTTCGAGGCTGTTGTATTACTATAGTTCTTAAACTTTCTTTGATTTAGAAATCCTCACAATTTACAGTAGAAAAGAGGTACAGATTTCATCATAACACTGGTACATTGAGTTCCAATGTGTCCTTAAAAAGCAATATAAAGAGACTATGCAATTTACTAGCAAATATTCATCGGTAAAGTTTAAAATTGAACATCGAAGTGAATAAAAGGACCATGGATGGCCTTATCTTATGGCTGCACTTGTGAGGCATGAGTAGAGAAATTCTGGTACTAGGAATTTGAGACAGTACTGCGATTACAAGTGGTGATATGGTATTGGTTTGTTTTTCCCCTTCCTCATAAGACAATCAATTGCGTGCTAGATAATCGATGACATAGAGGAACAAGTAGATCATATTAAAAGGAAGTCGGGGAGTAATCAATGAAATAGAAGAACTAGTACATCGATTTGAGAAAGGTCTCTGATTACCTTTGCCAGTACCTAGGTTTGGATGGAGAGAGAAGTCGATGCTTTTGGCGGAGTGGGTACGGAGAGATTTACCGAGAGTCCGAGACGAATTGATGCTTTTGGCGGGAATTCGATTCTCTTTTGGACTGCGTTTTTTTTTTTGCTTTTGTTTTTTTTTTAATGAAGGGAAGTCGGGACTGTAAGTAGTCTGTAACACCCACCGATATTAACCGACTTTGACTACAGTTGACCATCCAATACTGTTGTTGACCGAATGTATATGAAGAGAATTTTACCACTTTGACCAAAGTTGGCCTTTGACCGGTCAAAACTTTTTGACATAGATATAGTAACCGAATGGAAAATAATAAATCCTACAAAGTTGCCACGCAACTCATTTTTACTTCCATGCAAAGTGCTATCTGCCTATGCCTCCATTGCGTGTCCATTTGCGTGTTATATCCTCATTCCTCTAAATCATTTATATATTAATTGAATTGATTTCTTCCTCTTAGCAATTGCTAAATCCCATCCCTCTCTGAACCTTTTCTCGCGGCTATGCACAAACTCAAAATCACTTGGAAAATAAAGCTTAACCAAATAAATTTATGAATCTACTTGTTTCTCGAAAATAATTGCATATTGATTGGAATTTCAAGTCTACGTCATAGTCGATTTGATTTGTCTGTGATTTCTGAACCACTCAATCAAGTAACCGGACTTTTCTGTATTGAATTTCGTATTGATTGATTGATTGATTTATCGTTTGGTTTTGATATATTGAATATGTTTATATGAATTGTGATTGGTATCTGAATTGTACTATCAACCGTTGGCAACCCTCATAGAAGGTGATTCGCGGTGTGATAGTGAACCGTTGGCAACCCTCGTAGAAGGATTCGCGGTATAAAAGTGAACCGTTGGCAACCCTCATAGAAGGTGATTCGCGGTATCAGTAAACCGTTGGTAACCCTCATAGAAGGTGATTCGCGGTTTAAATTGATAGATTGCGTTATTTGGAATAATTAGATATTATTGATTGTTATTATATTAATTAAGTATAGATAAATTGTGTCGTTAAATAATCGGTTACTGAGGTTTGTACCTGACTCTAATTGTTTTTCTGTTGTGACGTAGGTTGACGGACCGTCGGATAGATGCAGAAGATATTGTTTCACCTCGCATCCCGCGACCCGTCGGTGCGGGACGTGACAGGGACTCTGGACAAGTGGACAGGGAAGAGGGCAGTGTTTTTCCGCTGTCTGAAATCCCCGCGTTCTATTTTATGTCAACGCACACGATTGATTCGGTGCAGCGTTTTTTTTTTTTTAACTGCGGAGGATCCGTATATAAATGGTTTGGATGGATATAGATTAAATTTTTTATCTAAATAATAATGGGTTGGGTCGGATCGTGACTAATTTACTCGTCGGATATTTGGTTACTGTTTTCTCTTTCCTAAAACATATCTTTAATGGTCTTTTGACTGTTTTATGGAGGTTGCTGGATTCTAAAAATAAGTTTAAAAAAAAAACTTCATGCAGAAATAAAGTTGAGCAATTTTATCTCGAACTAGTACATTTATCAATTATACTAATTTATTTCTTAATCTGAATTTTTTTATACAAAAAAAAAAAAACTATTTCGTATTTAGATGGGTCAAATCAGGTCAATCTGGTTCAACCATCAGATCGATTACAAGTATACCTCTTTTGATCCATGGAAGGGGTGGATGAAAAAAAAACCCTGAAGTACGAGCTACTTACAAATAGTATAGCGCATACCTTTTTTACTTGTATCGACTCAGTATCTAATCTGATCTAAGTCACTGGTGCCTCTAATTTTTGATAAAACGATATGAATGGTAAAATTTTAAGGTGTGCTTGGTTCGCTTAATAATAAAATTAAGATTAGTTATTCAAAAAAATATATTATTTCTAAACGATTAAGATTAAGTTCTTTGAAAAGACAATTAGAAAAAGAAAGGAAACCACCTATCAAGCCTCAAATTTTTAATCCTAATGTGTCTATATCGTTTTCTTAATTTGGATTAAAAAATGTTGGCTCCAACAACTTCTTAAAACAGCCGGATATCACTGGTCGTAAGTTTGCATTATACAACACTAGCAAAAGATGCTCTCAATATGTGGGCAAATAAGAAAACAAAATATTGATATTATTTTTATTTCATATAGAACTTTACACGTTATAAACAATAAAGATATGGTAAAATCAATAATTTATTAGTCTTTTCTTGTAAATAAATAACTAATTTAGTAGTAACTTAATTTTTTCTAATAAAAAATCTTAAATTTTTAATCTGAAATTAAGATCTAGACCACTGATCAAATTACACTGATCAATGGTCCAGAATTGATATAAAAAAATTGTTTACACCCTTTTATATGATATGTTTACTCTTTTTATCTGAAATGTTTATTTCTTTTTTAGGTGCTAGAGATAAGAATGGCTTAATGTAAATTTGCATCATAAAGTATTATATGTAATCTCGGGTCTCTTGGCTGTGGTACGCGGTTCTAAGTGACAAAGCTTTTTTGAGAACTAATCCATACTGGTACACGATTGTAAGTGTGATATGGTACACGGTATGCTAATTTGAGGTCTTTACTGGTAATTAAGAGCACATAACTGAATGCAAATTCAAATATTGGAGCCCAGCAAATATTGTAAGTATGAACTATGAATAGATATACAATGAGGGCATAATGATCAAATCTTTTTTTGAAAACAAGCAGGGGTTCAACCCCGCCATTTCCCATTTATAGAATGTTACAGTCAACTTACAATGAAGGACTCCACAAATGTAATTAACGATTAAAACCCAAAGAACACTGGCACCCATATCTAATGGTACCCGTGAACCTTTTACAAAATAGCCAAATTTACAAATCATTTCTTCTCTATATATGGTTCCCAATCGCCAAACTTCAATTCTCGTCAATTCTATTAATATTGATTCTGAATCACCAAATTTCAATTCCAAATCATCTCCAATCAAAGAAATGCACAACGTTAATTACATAAATCTTCCAATCTCCTTCATCCATGTACCCCCAATGTAGCGTGCAAGCATATTAAATTTATGGTCAATTTATTTATAGATAGTTATGATAGCTCATATGCTACGAATTTAGATATTTGGAACAAGGTCTGACCGAAATTGACGACCGACCCTGAGGCGAACCATAATCATAGGCCAGTCACCAATGATCTTGGAGAGGAATGGAAGGATGCAAGAGAGTACCAGTATGAGAATTGCAAGCCACAAGCTCTTGTGTGCCATCACCGTGAACAAACCGGTGCCAAATGCCATAGCGGTAGCTGCGTAGGCACACCACATGAGCGCTCTTGTTGTTTTCCTATAGTTGAGTAGGTAATCCAAGTCCTCCCATGTAGCTAATACACAAAGAAACGCAACAGAAAGGGAAGAGCACATGGCTATGGTGTCAGAGATCAAAAACACCTGAAAGGCAGCTTGCCTTGCGAAAATTGGCAGGCCTGCGTCAGAAGAATCGCTGCTGAATCCTCCTGGCAAGGTGAAGGCAGCAGCGAATGTGATAGTAGCGAGGAGAGCAGCAACCAGAGAGGTGTTGGAAGTGTACCTTTCTGTAAGTGACTTGACCTCCTGAATTGCTTGTTTCTTGATCTCCCTCTTTGATTTATGACTTGCCTCGTTCCTCCAACTAGAGGGAATTACTTTCGACACCAATGTGAATGATTCATTCTGTTATGTGCAAGACGGACAACACTAATGAAAGGTGTGCATTTTGTATTATATTTCATTTAAGTTTTAAAATTAAAGATGTGTAATTAATTAAGGATCAAGCAAGCCATGGCCGGAAAGTATGTGTTTAATTAGTTAATTTGTATTAAAATTAACACGTAGGTGTTATAACGGGTAAGAGCAATTATTATATAAATTACAAACAAGTTAAAGTTACCCATTTTAGAGTCTTCAATAAGCTGTTCTTTCCACATACTACGTCCACTGCATTAGCATTCTTGGAATTTGGAGCAGTGTAGTCTTGTCCATTGTGGGACAGCAGCAAACGAAGAATCTCAGGGTTGCACGTTTCAGCAGCATAATGTAGGGGAAGATCGCCTCGATTGTCGACTTGGTTAATAAGCCTGTGAAGCTGGGGTGTTCTCAGGATGACATCCACAAGCTCTAGTTTCTCGTGGCCAATAGCTAGATGAAGTGCATTTTCTGAGTATTCTTTGGTGGTAGTATACGCAGAATCAGGACAAGCACTAATGATTAATTCTGCTATTGACACAGAACCATGACATGCTGCATGATGGATTGGAGTAAAGCCTGTGTCTTCATTTTTAAAATAACCCAGATAAGGATCGTGCTCTAAAAGTATCTTCACTATCTCGGGATTGTTGACGAATATTGCAACTACCAGAGGAGTCCGTCCATCTTCAGCCACATGATAGGCTAGCTCTGGACGCCCTTCCAACAATTGCTGAATTATATCTGCATGACAGTACACATATATATGCGCGCACACATATACACACATGAGGTACGTCCGATTAGTTACTTATTGCGCCATAACAACTCCAACTTCTAATTAACTTTTTCCTAGTTATATTCAAATACTTTACAAGTTCAAAAGTCAAACAACAAATATATCGTGTCAAGTTAAGTTCGATGCCAAAGTGGCAGTTTTTTCTCAGCTTAAATAGATACGTATATTATATAAATGATTTTAATTAGTTAGTATGAAAAATTATATTGTATGCAACTATGCATGCATATACATAGAAGTGAGCTGATAGGTAACCTGTGTGGCCAGAATCCACAGCAGCATGGAGAGCCGAGTATTTTCTAGGACCAGAAAATGCCGAAGAAGGGATTTGGATCAATTTCTTTACAACTCTGGAGTAGCCTCTGCGAGCTGCCATATGCATCGGTGACTCTGCAATCTTGTTTGCTTGCTCAGAAAGCCGCGGCTCTATGTCCAAGAGCCGAATTGCCAAATCCTCAAAGCCATTCCGTAATGCATGATGCAAAGCATTATCGCCGCGCTCGTCAAACTTCAAAAGCACATCATTCAACGTCTTCTGTCTTTCTAGGTCAGGCTGCAGGAGTAGTGATGCAGCACTGACCATGTCAGCAGCCAGTGCAGCGTTAGCTGCCATGATAGCGGCCATCAATGGGGTCTCCCCATCTTTATTGGTATTGCAGAAGAGGATAGGATATGTTGCCCAGACTCTCTCTGCAAACTGCTGATGGCCGAGCATGGCAGCTATGTGAAGACAATTATTCCCCCGCGGAGTTACAGAGAAAAGGGTATCTTCGGGATCATGGAGAATCAAGTGCTTAAAAAGGTTAAGATCACTTGTAGCACATGTCTTCAGCAGCTGCCGGTCCATTGGTCGTTCTTTAACGCCGGCATCTGATGTTTGATTGTCTGCCGCATGATGATTAGATCCAGATGGTTGATCAGCAGTCGCTGCTGTCCTTTCTGAATTTGTCTCTGCCATAATCTCATAATTAATTAATTGAGTGAAATGTTTGGAGGAAATATCACTTGCTATCCAACCACTGCATATGCAGATGTTTTCTTAATTCATTAGTTTGTTTGGTCTGGGTAATTTATATTCCAAATTCGGCGCGATCCTCGCATCACAACTAAACAAGCGTGCATTGAGGGTCTTAAGGGGCACGTGGAATTGGAATCATGCTAGATAAGAAAGAGGCAACTTGAATTATATTAGACATTTAGACTGCAGTCTAGTTTAAATTTAGGCTCGCCATGGTTGTCAAATTTAGGCACCATTTAACTCAAATCCCATCCAAGTTACAATTTGCAACTATCAAATTTGATGTCGTTAAACTTATATATCATAAGAATTTGTAATGTTTTACTGTCAATTTTAAACATTTTGGAAAGAAAATCAGAGTGTACAGAAAAATTATATTTTATTTCCTCAAGGAAGAAGATAATGTGTTAAACCGCTAGGCTGTAAGGGGGCCATTTGACAAGGAATCCTTATCCCGTGCCGTGCCGCACACAATCCGAACCGTTCAATTTGATCTTGACGGTTCATTTTTTGGACCTATCAATCTGGTATACTTCATGGGGCACCCATCATATGATGGACGGTTGGAATTGTGTGCGGCATGGGTACCACCAGATTTGGTTTCTTTGACAAGGGACTATTTTGACAACCATAGATTAATGAGTCAAGTTAGAGTTAAAGTTAGTACTTTTAGATAATTGTAATCAAATTAATTTAGTAATTTAGAAATTAGCACGCCAAACACATCCTAAATGAACAACAGCGAAAGACTGCATTGACCTCATTTAGTTCCTATAGGGATGTTTGGTTGTGACTTAGAAGTGCACAACTTAAGTTATTTATCCTTAAGTCAGCAAACACACCATACATAAGGCTGCATAAGGATGCATAACTTATAACACCTAGGGAGGTGTTTTAAGTTATACATTCAATTTATTTTCAACTATAGCCTTTAATTTATTACAATAATGAAATAATAATTATCCTAAGTATTTAATAATACTTAAAGATAATAATATTTAATAATTAACTAATAATTAATAATAATGATGATGATGATGATGATTAATACATAATAACATTTAATAAGTAACAATAATTATTAAAGAACCATAACTAATAATAAAGATTAATTATTATAATTCATTATTGATAATATTCAACAAGTACTACTAATTATTAATAATAACGATTTATTAATAATAATAATTAAAAAATTAATGAATAATATTTTTTATTATTAAATAATTAATAATAATTAATTAATAGTAATTATTAATATTTCATAATAATAAAAATGATTTATTATTATCATTAATAATTAATTTTTATAATAATTAATAATTAGTAATTAATAATATTTAATTATTATTATAAACTAATAATTTATAAACAATAATAATTTGTTATGATATGAGAACATTTTAGTCTTTTCACATAAATATATATGCATGCATAAGTTATGCTTCCTTATTCACTAACCAAACACTCATTACAGAATACTACATAAGTACTTATGCATCCTTAAGTTATGTAACTCCTTACTTCATAACCAAACACCTCCTATGTTATTATGCATTAATCTCATGCATGCCAAACTTGCATCGGTTTTATTTCTACCAACAATTTTTTAAAGGTTTTTTTATAGATAAAACTTGAATTAAGTCTTCCAAATTTGGTATTCACATCCTCCCTTTCTAAGTTAGCACTGACCTCAAGTTAGAATTCTAATTTTCTAACCCCATGCAATGCAACCAAACATTATTGGATTAATTGAAGTTAGGGTTAACTTCAATTTACTTTTCTAACTTGATAAAATGGTGATTTAGAGAAATTTGTTCTCATGACAAACTTTGAAAAATCAATTAATTAATATAATTATTATTATTTATGTAGTAACCGTAACTATTATTACTGCTATAATTAATTACAATTATAAATAAAATTAATTATAGGTATTATACTAAAAATTTAATGATGTTATCTATCGGTGTTGTTATTAACAAAATAATGAGAATAATACGAATTATTATTATTATTATTATTATTATTATTATTATTATTATTAATTATTATTATTATTATTATTATTATTATTATTATTATTCTTATTATTCTTATTATTCTTATTTATTAGTAAAAATTAGTAATTGTAACATTAAAAATAATTACAATAGTTTTATCTATTATTATTGTAACTGTTATTGGGAGTGTACATGTAATCCTACATGTGTTTTCTGTAATCAACTAGAAACAATTGAGCATTTAATGTTTGGCTGTCAGTATGGGCTTGTTTGGATGGGTTGGGAATAGTGGGAATAGTGTGAAAAAGTGGGAAGAGTAGGAAGAGTGGGAAGAGTGGGAAGAGTGCTATTCCTAGGTTGTTTGGATGGTGAGTTTAGGAATAGCGTTGGGAAGTGTGAAAAAGTAGAGAGAAAAGTGTTGTTGGGAAGAGTGTTATTGGGAAGAGTGGCTATTCCCACTATTCCCAACCATCCAAACAAGGCCTATAGTAATCAAATTTGGAATTGGTTTTACAAGAGATTGAATGTAGTAACCCTTCCAGAAAAGTTGGAGGATTTGATGAGCTGTGCTAATCAATTAGATAAAAAATTGCCTTATGTATATTGGTGTTCAGCAATTTTGTGGGTTATATGGAAATATAGGAATGCTTTCATATTCAATGATATTAGACCTCAAAATATTCAAAAAAATTTTGCAGATGTGAAATATCAGGTTCACTATTGGTCAGCTAACTGGAAGAGGACACTTAAAGAGGAGGTATGGAGTCTCTGGCCAGAAGAGGAGGTTATACCCCTTCAGATGATAGAGGAAGGGATGACCAATGCAGCTTTGGTACCAGTGGAGGCTGAGGTACCAATCAATTAGGCGTTTGGCTGATTGTTCACAAAGAAGAGCAATATTGAACTTTGGAGGGACTATTTTGTAATAAATTGGTCTTTATTTTTGATATTTTTGTGCTCAAAACATTTTAGTGTTGATTTTTGAAGTTTAGATAATTTTGTAGTCATTGGCCAGCAGCATTGTTCTATGGTTGCTGTGTGCAGATTGGGTTGGAGCTTTCGTTATTTTGATTATTAAGTTGTTGGAAAGGATTACAGTCTTTAGTCAGGTATAAGAGGGTTTGAGAGTTAGTTTTGTTAGGTGATTGATGTATTTTTGTAATAACTGATACTTTTCGGAAATGAAAAGTGGTAAGCTCATTGGGCTTACTTATTTCAAAAAAGAAAAAAAAATTGTAACAGTTGTTATTAATAAAAGAAAAGGAGAATAACAAATATTATTATTATCATTATCCATTATTATTTATTAGTTAATAACAATAACATTAATTGTAGTTGTAAATAAAAATAATCATAATAATAGAAACAAGAGAAGACGACGAACAACAACAACAACAACTATTATTATTATTTAGCAGTAATCGTAATAATAATGATAATTATAATTAAAAAAAATAATTACTACAATAATCAATTGTATTTTAGTTAATATAAAATTAAATTAATATATATTTTATTATTTTTTCTCCACCTCTAACCACAACATATCACACCGAATGATGTTTTCTAACCTCTAACTTCGCTAACTTTAATAATACTAACTTTGACCTCTAACTTCACCTACAACTAAACATACAATGTTCTTAGTCATTTGCAGAGTATTTTTTTGCAATCAAAAATTTTAATCATTTATCCAAAAAACGAAAATTTGTATTATTTGCACTGATAAAAATTAAAGCTTCCTATTTTTTACGTTTTCTTAGAGCTTCATAGGGATTCAAATTTTCAACATGATGGAGTACTTTTTAGTCCACTTGATTTTTTGATTGAATGTGAAATTTTTTTAAGATCCACATATCCGGCAATAGTTGTATTCAGTATGTGAAACAGTGATGTCGACATGCTAATACAAAAAGTTTATACGCCTTATATATGTGACACACCGAAACCAAAGCTGACGTAGCCGCCATGGCGCACGCTTACTTTTGTGCGCCTGGCTTACAGAAAGGAAACAAATATGTATAGTTGTTCATGAAAAGTTCCTTTTTAAAAAAAAAAAAAAAAAAAAAACAAACGCATCAATTCCAAATTCAAATTTGGTTCTGAAACAATGCTATAATATTCAAGATAAAAATTCATTGGCAAATTGTCATTCAATATCATGAATGTGCTTATTAATGTTAATTTAGTTTTGACAAGTAAATGAAAGTTATAAATGGTTCAGATTATAATGCAAATAAAATTGTAATGTTTTGTTTTAGGTAAATTTGGACAAAATATGGGATTTTTGTTTGAAGACGACGAAAATATATGGAAGGAGACAACTATTGAAGGCGAGGTTGACAATGAAAAAGAGGATAATGATGAGGAGGTTGACTAAACATGTTGACGAGGATGACAACAATCGGTAAAATGACCTACGACAATGGAGGGGCATCAATGATGATGGCTATTAGGACAAGGATGATGGTAGTGGCGGGAATGTCGGTATTGGCAACATTGGTTAATGTATACTTACATTATACATACATAGCATTTCAGCATTTGTATCGTAAAATCTCTATAATATTCTGAACTAAGCTTATCAAAGGGTATTTTAAAGTTGAGTATTTCAGTTAAATTAATATATCTCATCATTTTACAGTTTAATTATTATGTATTTAATTTTTTTTCACACATGTTTTCTATTATATATGTTGAATTTTATTTTTAGGTGTGACAAGTCACCAAAAGGATGATCCTAACAGTGAAAAAATACCACCGCAAAACTCCAAGAGTGATAAGGATAAAGAGGACAAAGAGAGAGACACTAATGCTGAGAAAGACGTGACGGGCAGCACTGGTAAGTGTCAATTTGTTTGTTGAACTAAATTCAAATAGGTGTTCATCAAGGTATAATGTCTGTTCAATATATCTCCTTTTTTTTTGTTTGTTGAGTTAAATTCAAATAGGTGTTCATCTAAGGTATAATGTTTGTTCAATATATCTCCCTTTTTTTTGCAGGGTTGATCGTATTGATACACCATAAATTTCAATCAGAATATAGTTCAAATATTTGATTCTTGAATAAATACAATTTCTCAAAGAAATGCACACAAGTTAATTACATAAATCTTCCAATCGCCTTCATTAATTCATGCACCCCCGATGTAGCGTGCAAGCATACTTATGTTCAAATTATTTAAAGATAGTTATGATAGCTCACATGTAGTGTATATAAACCTACTACCCGGTATTCGACAATCATGAATTTAGATATTTGGAACAAGGTCTGACCGAAATTGACGACCGACCCTGAGGCGAACCATAATCTTGGGCCAGTCACCAATGATCTTGGAGAGAAATGGAAGGATGCAAGAAAGTACCAGTATGAGAATTGCAAGCCACAAGCTCTTGGATGCCATCACCGTGAACAAACCGGTGCCAAATGCAACTGCGGTAGCTGCGTAGGCACACCACATGAGTGCTCTTGTTGTTTTCCTATAGTTGAGTAGGTAATCCAAGTCCTCCCATGTGGCTAATACACAAAGAAATGCAACAGAAAGGGAAGAGCACATGGCTATGGTGTCAGAGATCAAAAACACCTGAAAGGCGGCCTTCCTTGCAAAAATTGGCAGGCCTGCATCAGAAGAATCACTGCTGAATCCTCCTGGCAAGGTGAAGGCAGCAGCGAAAGTAATAGTAGCAAGGAGAGCAGCGACCAGAGAGGTGTTTGAAGTGTACCTTTCTGTAAGTGACTTGACCTCCTGAATTGCTTGTTTCTTGATCTCCCTCTTTGACTTGTGTGTTGCCTCGTTCCCCCAACCGGAGGGAATTACTTTCGACACCAATGTGAATGATTCATTCTGTTATATTAAACACAGACAACACTAATGAAAGGTGTGCATTTTGTATTATATTTATTTAAGTTTAAAATAAAAGATGTGCAATTAATTAAGGATCAAGCAAGCAATGGTCGGAAAGTATGTATTTAGTTAGTTAATTTGTATTAAAAACTAACACGTGTTATGATGGGTAAGAGCAATTATTATATAAAATGGGAAAAAATTGAATTTACCCATTTTAGAGTCTTCAATAAGCTGTTCTTTCCACATACTACGTCCACTGCATTAGCATTCTTGAAATTTGGAGCAGTGTAGTCTTGTCCATGGTGGGACAGTAGAGAACGAAGAATCTCAGGGTTGCACATTCGTGCAGCTTTATGTAGGGGAAGATTGCCTCGATTGTCGACTTGGTTAATAAGCCTGTGAAGCTCGGGTTTATTCAGGATGACATCAACAAGCTCTAGTTTTTCATCACGGATAGCTAGATGAAGTGCATTTTGGGAGTATTTTTTGGTGGTAGTATATGCAGAATCAGGACAAGCAGCAATGATTAATTCTGCTATTGGAACAGAACCTTGACATGCTGCATGATGGAGTGGAGTAAAGCCTGTGTCTTCATTCTCAAAATAAGCTAGATAAGGATCGTGCTCTAAAAGTAACTTCACCATCTCGGTATTGTTGTTGAATATTGCAACTACCAGAGGAGTGTGTCCATCTTCAGCCACATGATAGGCGAGCTCTGGACGCCCTTCCAACAATTGCTGAATTATATCTGCATGGCAGTACATATTTATATGCAGACACAAATATATATACACACACATGAGGTATGAATGTACAATTAGTTGTGGCACCGTAATGAATCCTACTAGTTAACTTTTTCCTAGTCGCACTCAAATATTTTAGAATTTTGAAAGTTAAACAACAAATATATTGTGTCAAATCAAGTAAGTTCTATGCCAAATAGTAGGTTTTCTCCCCATAAATAGATATATGTATAATGTAAGAATGATTTTAACTAGTAAGAAAAATATATAGCTTGCATGCATATACATAGAAGTGAACTGTTAGCTAACCTATGTGGCCAGAATCCACAGCAGCATGAAGAGCTGAGTATTTTCCAGGACCAAAAAATGCCGAAGTAGGAATTTGGAGCAATTTCTTTATAACTCTGGAGTAGCCTCTGCGAGCTGCCATGTGCATTGGTGACTCTGCAATCTTGTTTGCTTGCTCGGACAGCCGCGGCTCTATGTCCAAGAGCTGAACTGCCAAATCCTCAAAGCCATTCCGCAATGTGTGATGCAAAGCATTATCACCACGCTCATCGAACTTCAACAGCATGTCATTCAACGGCTCCCCTCCTTCTAGGTCAGGTTGCAGGAGTTGTATTGCAGCAGAAAGCATGTCAGCTGCCAGTGCGGCGTTAGCGGCCATGATAGCTGCCAACAATGGGGTCTCCCCATCTTTGTTGGTAGCGGAGAAGAGGAAAGGGTATGTTGCCCAGACTTTCTCTGCAAACTGTTGATGGCCGAGCATGGCAGCTATGTGAAGACAGTTATTCCCCTGCGGAGTTACAGAGAAAAGGGTATCTTCGGGGTCACGGAGAATCAAGTGCTTGAAAAGGTTGAGATCACTTGTGGTGCATGCCTTCAGCAGCTGCCGGTCCATTGGTCGTTCGCCAATGCCGATATTTAATGTTTGATTACCTGAGGCATGATGATTAGATCCAGATGGTTGATCGGTAGTCGCTGCTGTTATTTCTAATTTTGTCTCTGCCATAATGATTAATTCATAATTGAGTGAAACGTTAGGAGAAAATATCTCACTATCCAAGTCCGGTGCACTAGCTCTGCATATGTTTCCTTAATTAATCAGCTCGTTTGTTAGGTCTCCGTAATTTATATTCCAAGTTCGGCGCTATCCTCCCATCACAACTAAGCAAGAAAGAATTGACTAGTGAGGGTCTTATGGGACACGTGTAATGGGAATCATGCTAGATAAAAAAGAGACCAACTTGAATTATATTAACTGCAGTTTAATTAAAATTTAGGCTTGTCATGGTTGTCAAGTTTAGGTATCATTTAACTCAAATCCCATTCAATTTACAATTTGCAAATATCAAATTTGACGCCATTGAACTTATATAATGTAAGTGTTTATAATATTTTACTGTCAAGGAAGAAGATGTTGCGATTAGACTCTATACGTAAATGGACAACAACATTGACCGCATTTAGTCCCTATGTTCTTGTGCATCCATTGAACTGTGTGGGATTCAGCTCTTGTGCAACGGAATTTGATCTCAGGTTCAACCATAACCCTAATTTAAGAAAAACAAAAAAAAAAAGAATCAACATCAGTTTGCAAATTTGCTTGCAGTTTCTGTAAACATGAAGATTCTAGAGACCTAATTAAGTAGCCTCATACGGAACGAAAACGTGCGAAACGACACGGTATTAACACCCCTACCCATGGTTGGGAACTTTGGAAATAATCCTTGATTCCTTTCCCATAATTACTTGTGGGTTTTCTAGGGAATGCTTAATTAAACTTTATTTTTTAGAATCAATTAATATTGTATTAGTGTATTAACAAGAACAGTTTGAGTCAGGCTAATGCCAGCATGCATAAGATGAGAAATGAATCATATAATTTTTTAGGGTTTCACTGGTTTTGATATGAAAAAATAGGAGGATAAAAGGATGAGTCTGTAAAAGGAGTCAATCTCTATTCAATGAAGTTTATCTTACACAATACATAGAAAAAGAATTTTACATATATGACCCTAGCTAGAAAAAGTACAACTACTAAGGAACTAAAAAAGGTGAGATGAGATACATTTCTAACAATATTGCAATTCAGACAAGCCACAAGTGGATCAACTTAAATGTGATTTTCATACAAGAAGGTGACATCAAGTTCCTTGCTGAAAATAACACCGATTGAATAGTTGCCATGTCGACACTAGACAACAGTACAAGCAGGAGCAAATTATAATATTGTTAATCAGCGCATTCTCCAAATTATAATTTTTTCATCTTAATTCATATTATGATGAGTCTATAAAAGGAGTCAAAAAGAGAAGAAAAGGTTGATTCCATCAGCGCATTCTCCTAACTTCCATTTTAGAAAATAATCATAAGAAGAAAGCTAATGAAATCTAAATTTTACAGAGTCAACAATCACCATAATATGAATTAAGATGAAAAAATTATAATCTGAAGGAGCAATATTGTCTAAAAACGGAGAAAGTTTACCAGAATCAAATATATAAGTCACGAATTGAGAAATCAATAACCGTTCAAAATCCATGCGTTAACCACCTTCTCTCTGCTTGCAAATTGCAAATTGCAATCTGGATCCGTTGGTGTCTCTCTTTCTCTGCGAGTGCATTGTGCAATGCAATATCTTTATCTCTCCTTGTTGAAATTGAATTCACACATTTTATTTGATTTGAGTTGAATCAGCCTTTCAGCATTCACATTGGCAATGGCTGCTGCTCCGGCTGCACCCAGTCAGGCCGACTATGATTACCTCATCAAGCTCCTTCTCATCGGCGACAGCGGTATCCATCCATCCAAAGCTGCTTCTCTCTCTTATCTTTCATTTCTTTCTTAAGTCTTACCCATTCCATTGCATTCTTCTTTTTGTAATTGTTTGGTGTTGGTAAGAGCTGCCTCCTTTTGAGGTTCTCAGATGGTTCCTTCACCACCAGCTTCATTACTATTATTGGGTCTGTACGCTCTTACTACTTTGGTCCGTCACTTATTTACTGGGAGACTGAAATCCCCTTTGTATGTGAAATGAAATAAACTGACACCGCAGTTCTGTCTTCATCCAGCATTCACTTTTAAGATTAGAAATGTCGAACCTAATGGCAAACGAATTAAACTCCAAATCTTGGACACCGCTGGCCAGGAGCGATTCCGAACCATCACAACTGGTGTAGCAGGCTTTGTCTTTCTATTTCTATTAGCTTTTTCGTTATTAGATTTGAAATAATAGGCGTTCATGCCAAAGGAAAAAGATACTTTTATGGTAAATGAACTGCAATACTAATCTACTATTTGTTCAAAAAGTACCATGATTTATTTTTTGTATGATGTCAATTTTAAATTTTGGTGGTGTATGTGTAAATAGGGCTTTCTTTTCATTTCAAGTATGCCACCAATCGAACTCAACTCACTCCTTAACCTAGGCAGGCAGGCAGGCAAATGAAACTTAAATTTTTAGGACAACTTGAAGTACCAAAATGCCTAAACTTCATTGTTAATGTACATGTGTACAGGACACTGTACATGTGACATGTCTACCTTAGAACTTGTAATGTGTGAGTTCAAACATGAATCTCTAAATTATTTTATTTGTTGGACAATTAGATATAAGAAACTGGAACAAGAACATTGAACAACATGCTTATAATAATGTTAACAAGATTTGGTTGGAAACAAGGCTGACATGGATGAATGCAAAAGGGTACTTCTAATTTTCCTGAAATTGCCAAATAAGAGCATGATCTTGTTACTCGTATGAAGTAATATAGTGATTGGTTGTGTTATTACTATTCAACGGTTAGAACTGTAATACTTGGGACCTGGTTTGTTCAATCTTACGATTTTTTTTTTTTTCCAAATTTTATCTCAGCAACACTACCATTTTAGTACTCAGAGCTTGGATTTGAACCTCGGGATCCAAATCATCAAATATGCATCCCCAGTCGAAACACAAAACCAATACAGTCATACATCTATATTATGCGAAAGTAATTAGATTCAATACAGGCTAAGGAAAATTTAAGGTTCAGACTTCAAAAACATAAAAGGGAGCAAAAATGCTAAATGGCCACCAAAGTGTATGTGTCAAACCAGGCAAAGTAAACATTCTAGTCCAAATCTTTAGCCTAATTCCTGTCCCCAAAATTAAAAAGAGAAAAGAACATAAGTTAAATTAAAATGCTACAAGATCAATAATATCAATAAAAATATCTTATAGGGTTTCCATAGTTTCACCATATATGTTCAAAATTTTTCTGTTTCTTCTGTTACATTCAACCAAGCAGAGTTTGTGCTCTCTGAGTTTATGGGGTCTTTATTTTGCACTGTGCAAACTACAACCCCTACTTTCTCAACATTTGAAGACATCCACCAACAATTCCCAAAGCACATGACATATTAGGATTCCCAAGGTACAAATGGAACAATGAGAAAAAGTGCATCAGTGATTTAAACAGTTAAACCTTAAGACTGTGCAAAGATAAATTTAGTGAGGTAATATTGGTTAAGAAGATTCAATTGGTCATAGTTTGTTTGATGTGACCTTTGGCAATAATAATGCATCAATATAGCATTCTTAAATTACCAAATTCAACTAAGCAAAATACTTCTTGTCAACAATGGTCAAAATAAAGAAAATACAAAATCAAACCTGCTTCTTTTGTTAGATCTTGGTACAATCAAGGCACGTTTCTCGAGGCTCTTAAAGCGGTCCCTAGCAAGTGTGCAGCACCCCTTCACAATGAAAAATAAGGAACAGTCAGTTCCATGTTGGCCCATTAAGAGCTGGTATCAAACCATACCAGCATGGTAACAATACTAAAATATAAGCCGAAAGGCAGTATTTCATCCCAAAATTGAAGAAAAAAATAAAAAAAAACCTCTAAAGAGTCTAAAAAACCCCAATTCAAGGAAAAAAAAATAGTCAACGGAAAACCAGGTAGTACCTCATACCACAACAGTTGTGTCATTGAAAACAGATGGAGCTGTCCTAATCTAGTAACATCATATATCATACAACTTAGAGAGATTACCTTGAGCTTCCGGAGAGACCCAGTTATTTCTTCTGTCAAAAGCACTTGAACAGGAGGTGGCACAAACCTAGCAATTCAGAGAAGCCATTTATTTCAGCAATTACACTTAGCATTGAAAGATTGAAAAGTGCAAACTGAACACAAATAACATTTCATGTCTGTTTGTTAGCTATTTTTAATAAAACAACTATCCAACAGGCATAGCTCAATTAGAAACAACTAATCTACTATGAAAACAATAATACTTGGAAAATAAAAGTTGCTGTATTTACTTAGGCTTCCCAAGACGAGGTGGAGCAGTCTTAAGACGCTCTTGTTTCACGACAACACGCCTGGTGTGCCTTTTCTCCTTTTCTTCATCCTCTTTTTCTATCTCCTTGAGTATATCTGGTAAGCTGCATAGAGAAGGAATTGCAGTGTTAGGCCTCAACTACACTTCATACAGAAACTGTGCAATTCAAACTCTATTAAGATCAGCTTACATGAGATAAACAGAAAGCAAAGCAACGAAGAAAAAAAATAGATGATGCTTGCTTTAGTTAGATAGATAGATATATACAAAGAGAGAGAGAGAGAGACCTATCAATTTCTTTAGAAAGGTTCTGAATCTTCTTGGCCTCAGCCTCCGCTCTAAGAAGCTCTTTTCGTCTAGCTCTTCGGTTTAGTTCCACGCGTGTTTCTTGGTCTTGGATTTCCTACACATAGAAAGGAAGATTTAGAAACTCATAGGAGTTATGAACATAGGATGACTTGCAATAGAACATAACAGTTATTTATAGAAAGGAACCCACCTTGAGGCAGACAAGTCTTCATCTTCTCCTTGGATGGTATCCTCATTATTTAACTCATGACCGTCATCTGCATCCAGAAAGAACTTCTGCAAGGGCAGATAAGAAAAAGAGATCAAATTGATATTGTTTCCAGTAAATGGCATCCATGGAGCTCATGGAAAATATGAAGTATGAAGCTAATGTACTAGGGACAGTAATTCCTTCAGTTAATTGTAAGTTACATAAATATTAAGCAGAAAGGTTGCAAATTGAAGTTGAAGCTATTTGAAGCTACTACAGTCAATATTACCAAGCAGCATTATTGGAAGAAAAGAATTATATTTATGAATACAAAAAGTATAGTTAAAAAAGTCGTGGCACAAGGGGGGCAGTAACCTCTTCTTCAGGTACAACTTCACCGGTGACGGTAAGCGGTACGGGTCGGGGGCCAATTCTATCTTGTACAACTTTTGCATCTCGTCAGCAACAGCTTTAGCAAGGGCATCCTGATGGGCTTCGAAAGGAGGATTGAAGGAGCAACCCAAGGGCTCAATTTCGACAGCAGGGATAGGAGTGGTGGTGGTGGTGGGGCGCTTCTTCTTATGATTCTGATTAAGCTCGCCATCATCATCATTCCAGATATGTAGGTTGAGAGCATCAGCATCGGCGTCAGCAACATCTTCTCCCTGTTGTTTAGAATGAGCAGAAGAGGTAGAGAGTTTCCTTTTCTTCTCGATGGGTCGCTTGGAGGTGGCAGAGGGAGGGAGGGGGACGACGGCGGGGTTCTTGCAGAGGGGTGCTTCGTAGCGGAGCGGCTTCTCCCGCTGGAGCTCCGTCTTTCGCTTTGGCTTGCTCTTATTGTTGTTGGTTACAGAAGAGAGGAAGAAGAGGGAAGAGTCGGGTAAGGAGGAATCGGGGAGAGAACAGTAGGATTGGCGGGTGGCCTCCTCCAAGTAGTCCTCGATGTCGGCCGTGCTGATGTTGGCGCGCCACGCCTTCTTCCCCTTCCGGCTGCCCTTCGCCGCCTTCCCCATTCCTATTTCGTAACTAGGTTCGCTTCGCTTCGGTCCGGAATTCAGGCTTGCAGCGGCAGTCTGAGCCTCTGACGGACTAACCCGGAATGGGATCCTCGGCAGTAAACAAAAACGACTGCCGAGCAGTCCTTTTGTTTTTTTTTTTAATATTTAAACTTTTTTAAATTTAATTGTAGAATTCAACCAGTTGATTTTGTTCAATTTTACGGACGATGCATTTTCACATAAGTTTTATAAAATTTGGAGTTTGATTAAGTACTCAAATGATGAACGTATTAGAATTAATTAAACCAGGTCAGTTCATTTGTTGAGCACTTAATCAAGTATCAAATCAATTTCAAATTTTATAAAATTTATATGAAAATGCATCGTCCGTAAAATTGAACAAAATTAACGGTTTGGATTCAACAATTGAATTTAAAAAATTTTAAATATTAAAAAAAAGCAAAAGGACTGCTCGGCAATCTTTTTTTTGACTGCCGAGGATCCCAGTTCGAACTAACCCTCCGTTACTAATTTATTATTTATTTATTATTTGTTATTATTAATTATTATTATTATTATTGTTAATATCGCGTCTTGCGTGATTAAATTTTTTTCGCTCGTTAAGAATCAATCAGTTTTATTAGTTTGTCAGAGAAGCGATGGTGAAAGTTTAACTATGCACAAAAATAAAAAAAGTGAGTGTTTGTAAAGAAACGCAACCACAAAAATTGCGGCAACGATAAACCAAATTATTTTTTATAATAGTTATATTTGAATGTGCACTTAGTATTATGATATCATCCTTTGAAAACATAAATTGAAACAAGAATACTAATAAATAATAAAATAATATATAGACAATTCTAATTGGTGCAAATATGGCAAACATGCGCCGTCGAGCTGCATGCTTTGCTCTTTGTTTTTGTTTCAATTTTTTTTTGAAAAATGTTTTTGTTTCAATTATCTACATCATTTCATGTTGTTATTGATGTGATTATTTGTGTTGTATACTCTTCTAAATCAATACCAATCTGGATGCATGACTCGTAATTCAAAAGCTACTAGTGAGTTTTCGCACGTTGCACGATCTATTTTTAGTTTTAATATTTTTTTATTAGATTTCGTACCATAGAACTATATTTTTTTTCTTCATTTCAACAATGCTAATCATCGAATGTATGAAGATGAAAAATGAAGGGGAAAAATTATTAGATTTAAGCTACTCCAACATCAACTGATATATAAACAATCAAGAAATGATTACCTGCGTAAAAGATTAACCCATACAAATCATGTAACCAACAATACAGATACTACAAAGAAATACTTTTACACATGTACTATGAATTTTTGAAGATATAAAAGTGCATCAAATAAAAATAGATAAAAAAAAAATTGCACACACACAGAGGTATAGTAAACTTAATCCTAAAATACTGATATTGAGCTAGACTTCTTGACCAATATAGAACAAAATACTATCATTCTAAAATAATATCATACATACAAACAATACCTCAGTTTTAAAAGAACAAAGAACATATATAAAAGATTTTTTCATATTTCAGAATTTAGTTCATAAAGATTAAAATACCTTCATTTGTTTTGATGAAGTGCTTAATGAAAAAGAAGACACTATTAGAGTTCCCCAAGCATGTTGTAGCTGAGTTCTCAAACTGGAGAAAAAAAAAAGGCAAATCTCAAGTTAACAATCAACACTGATACTTAATTCTAGAATATACCAATAATAACAAACTGACATCAATGATAAAAATAATATTGTAAGGGAGATCAATATTTCTTTTGAACTTTCTTTTCTTGTCCTTTATCATGTCTTTGAGTTGTTCAATTTAAGAGTGCTCCATCATATAGGAAAAAATGTATACATTTTTTGTATCTTATTCAAGACATGACACAGGCAATCACATGAGATAACTTAAAAATCTTAATACTTCTATACGTGAACACATGCCTGGATTTTTTTTTTATATATATCTTGGGATGTTTGAGTATGTCTTTTATCAAAGTTTTAGCAAGTTTTAGATAACTCAATCTACTCCTACGATGTTGCTACTTTTTTAGATAATTTTGGTCATATGTAGTTGTGACTGCGGGCCTATGTGAAAAGAATAAAAAATGACTGAATACACCAATAGATAATAACTAGTAAATTAGTTATTAATTGGATAAGCGAAAATCTCACAATAATAAGCCAAAAAATAAATAAATCAGTAATCAAAGGATCATACAATTAAGGTTGATATGCTAAATGTATATATTGTTCTATGTACCAATCCCTTTGTCCACCCCCACACCAGACAACAATTCATTCATAACAAACTATAGTCAAACTACCATCAACAATTTATTTAAAAACTGAAATAATTTAGGCCATGATTAAATTGAATGCTTAACACACACACACACAGAGATAGAAAAGAGAGATTGAAAGAGAAAGAAAGAGTGAAAGAAATATGAAATTAATGATATTGCTCTCTAGTTTTAGAGAATAGGATGAAGTGAGGTTGGTACTCGTGATATCAGAATTTATTGAGGTAAATTGCGCCATGATGCTTCATCTCGGTTCAGGATTCACATTGTCGGCTCATCTAAGAAAGACATCAGAAGACATTAAGGGTATGCTCCATAACCACTATCGTAGAGAAAAGGAAAGGAAAGAAAGTAAGAAAGGTGTTGCCCAATCTATTTACTTGCTTCACAACAAATAAAAAGGAAATGATATGAAAGAGAGACAAAGTGAAGTATATATAAATTTTACAAAGGGTTTACTCTTCACGTGTACCCTCCAATATAGAAGGTAACAACTTAGGCAACCTTCCCTTTCCCACACCTTCCTTTATTTTAATAAAAGGTTTCTGAAGCACAGCCTAAGTAAACTTGCATGAATTTCTCTTTTGATTAATATCCTACAATTAAAGAAATAAACTCTATATTTCATTTCATGAAATACACTGATAGTTTTTTTTTTCTTAAAAGTTGCAAGATTACCTTTTAATCTGTAAGTAATGTCTTTCATATGGTACAAATATGTTTTATAATTTTCTGCAAATATCTGTTGTGAAAAATAGTTCTGATTTGTGAATAGATTGCCAAAATATACCTAATATTTCTCACATATCTTCTCTAGGTTCAAAAATTGCCACAAACACCGAACGAAAGCTTATCTTCAATTTTTCATGCACAAATATCTAGATGAAATCATATACTTGCTACAGTAGAATCTCTTGGATCAAACTCTTTCCAACCTCCACACACCAGTACTTAGATGAATTCTTGGCTGCGTTCAAATTGCAGAAAAAACAATGATGGTGTCACACAACCGCAAGAAACAAACTCTACAAAAAGCAACTCTCATCATATTTTAAAAAAATAAAATATTATATATATGGGAAATTCTAATATGGACAAAAAAAATACTGACCGTCCATTTCATATCAATCAGACGGTCTAGATGATATCTTAAACTTTCGGAAATCTAATTATCTCCGTTTAATCTCTGTTAAGTTGAACAACAAACCTTGTACGGAAGGACAAAATTGTCGATCCAATTTTTTTTCCTCGTCTCTCTGGCTCTCTCTACTACCATCTCGACAGTCCACTGTTCTCCGTCCCATGGCAAGCAAGTACAATTAACTAAGCTACAACGAGGTTTAACCAATGATTAGTTCATCAGTAATTGAGATTTGTATGCTACTGTTTGAGATGTGTGGTTTCTTCTATTGAGTACCGTTTTGGTACAGAAGAGATGGTCCATGTCGATATACATTTTTATTTTGTGATGCTCTATTCACTTCTTGTTATTTTAGATAACACAATTTGGGTTTCAATGTATCAGGGGCAAAACATAGAAAATTGCTCTCTACCTGGTGCTTGCTTGTCTGTACCAATTGTTAGGAGCTGAAAGAGGATGGCAACAACAAGGCCTACATAATTTTAACTTGTCTTGTTTTGCTTGAAGTTACTTTTTTCTAGCTTGTTTAATTTACTTGTGTTGACTTAATTATGGTCAGTGTAGCATGTAAAAATAATTGCACATGCATTACAAGTCTATCAAATCTGATGGTTGATCTTTAGCATGCGTTTGTATATCTTAGTGCTGGTTGCATAAATGGCAATTTAATTATCTTCTAAAATCATTTAAGATCCTTTGTTGTTGCCAAATATATATATATTCAATTCGAATAATGAATCGCACATTTATGTTACCATCATTTTTTTTCTTTTTTTATACGGAAAGTATCTTTTTAAATTTTTTACTACTTTGCATGCATAGTATGAAATCGCGGAAATAGTTACATTTTTGGCAAGCATGGAATTACATCTACTAATAAAATATAAAATAAGGTCTGATTTCTTTTTTTATGTTACCTTATTTCGATTTTTTTAATGAAATTACAATAAAAATTGAATTTCACATGAATGCACGGAAAAATGTTATTACTTTTCATGTATCATATAATGATTAAATTGATCAAATAATAAAATAATCGGACACAACTTAACACAACTAATGCGACATATCAACACAACACGATTAACACGACGTGTCAATACAACATGATACAAACATTACATGTTTCTTACAATGCTATTAGCAAAAAATTTTTCTTTATTTTTAAAATGTTTAATAAGTTTTTAGCTTTAAAATTGATAAAATAATCTGACAAGACTTGACACGACTGACACAACGTGTCAACACGACACAACTTGATGCAACTAACGCGATGTGTCAACACGACTTAATACGAAGTTTTAACACAATAGGACTTAATATGACTTACCACGCACTACACCAAAAAGGGCATATGGCAAGACCAAGGTCGCAAGATGTTTTCATCCCCTTGTCAATTATATGCTGTCACAAGATTTTTAACAAGACCCATTGCTATGTTGGCAAATTAAAAATTTGCAAGACCAATTCACAAGACAAACTTTGATGTGGTAAGAGAAAATTTTAATATTGATATTTATATTTTTTTCATTCATCAAAAAAGGTACTCAAATTATATGGCGCGAATCCTTCGCGCGGTTCCTAAATCTACCGCCAAAATTTTCACTCCCTTCTATTATCTAAATTATAAGTGAAATATTCCAAAATTTAATTGCAGAAAAAAAAAACAAAACCATGTAGCGCTAACAAGCCCATCTCCATTTTGTGCCTTTCTTCTAATAACCCATACTTACCCACCGTACCAAATTTGTGCCTTTCCTCATTTCTATCGCCTCCTCTAAATCTAATCAATCGCGTCGGCTCAACCTCGCCTCCCCACCGCCGCTCTCTCGTCTCGGCTCAACCTCGTCTCCCTACCGCCGCTCTCTCGCCTCACCTTCATTTACGGTACTACCCCTTGAGCCTCACCTTTATTTACGATAATATCCTTTGCTCCTTTTATCTTTCATTTTGTTTTGATTTAAAGTAGGAATTCGTGCTTTTTTTTGTCAGAACTTTGATTTTGAAGGCTCAAGTTATTAATTTCAAAGATTTTTGTTTGTGAAATTTTGTGGTTCTAGGTCACGAAAGAAATTTTGTAGTCATTAGGGTTGGGTACATCAAGGATGTAATCAAAGAGTGAAATAAATAAATTATTTTCTGATTTGCAAATAATGCATCACGGAAATCTTTGTTGGTATATTTTAAACTTTTAAGAGATATGTTATGGGATTAATTAGGTGACTATTTGAAAAGATTTTTATAGGGTTTAGCTGTAATTCACAAAGTTGAATAATAATGATATTAAAAAAACGATTGTAGAATTGCCGAAATTTCTACATGTGGCAGCTTCTAATAAAGAGTAATTAGAAATTTAGTACGGTGAGTTCTCTGGCATAAGGTTGGATGCATTTCTTATATGAATTCGTGTGATTGGCCTTTAGTCCTTTCTATTTCTCAACAGACAGCTTTCTTTTTTTGTTTAGAATATTTATTTCTTTCTAATTTTTATTTATAATTGTTGATTGTTATGCAAACATGGTTGGCTGACTTACTTTCTTAGGACAGATCTTCTTAGGACAAATCTCCAAGTAAGAAAATCCAAAGATACTTTTCTAAATAAGAAAAGACATTACCTACAAGTTTATTGGCTGATAAGAAAGTTATTTTTTTGTCATTCTGTAAGTTCATTGTTTATTTTACTTATGTGTGCATAATAATGCATTTTAAAGAGACCTGTAACTTTGAACTTTAAAATTGTTTCACAGGTTAAAGTCATAGATTTAAGCACAAACAAATACAAAAGGTTAATTATGCACTGGTGAAATACAAACTAATTATTGCTTTACAAAAGTATCTTTTCTAATTCATTTGTAACCATTATTAGGACCAAATGGGCCGGAAGAAAAATGATGAGAACTATGTATAGCGATGAGGATTATCTATCTCAACGAGGGGTCTGATTCTCATGCTTAAGCAAATGGAGTATTTGTTATCATGGTATATTGAATTTCTTAACTATTTAATAAATGGAGTAGTTGTTATTTTGTAGGAAAATTTTGTTACTAAGAATAAAAGTATATTTGTTATTTTGGAGTCTTTTGTAGGCAAAGTTCCTTTATAGCTCCATACTAGAGAAATGGAATCGTAAATCATTGAACAACAAGTGTTCACAATACAAGTCTAATTTGAAGAGCATGTACTTCGAAGAGAATGCCCCTAGGGAAGAGGTATGCAAAAATGTACCTGAAGGTGTGATAGAAGACCAATAGATCAGTTTAGTTCATTAATTTTCTTTTAATTGACCATCATTCTTGTATATGATATTGAAAATGAATGATCCTAAAAAAAAAGAACCAGACAGAGCTGTTGTCTATCTAAGAAATTTTGTTGCAGACATCAAATGTCTCTCTAAATGAAGCCACGACTGCGTTAGTTCAAAATTATCAAGGTTACTCAATGCCCCTATATTTTTCATAGTAGTGAGGCTAAGCAACCTCTATTAATGGACTAACATCTTTACTAATTTTGTAGGTGGATTTCTTGATTTGTTAAGATCAGGTGGTGGTACTTACTGGACTACATAGTCTTAAAGTTTTAAGTTATGTGTGGGATGTTGAAATAAATTGTGTGATGCAACTTATTTTGTAATAGTCAAATTATAGGGTTAAGTAGGTAATAGTCAATTTATGAGAAGTAATTTTTAAGTTTGACATCAATCTCTGATGAATTTCTTTGATCTAATAGGTTTGAAGAGGAGGTACAACACATGTACCAATTGGTACAGTGGACAAGGTGTTCTCTGGTACGAAATCCTTGGTTCAGGGATTTGTTTGCAAAAAATATTTTGTAACCTATGAAACAATTTGTAACACATGTACCAATTTGTTTGCAAAAAATTATCTAAAATTTCTGTAAAAGCAAAAAATATTTTCAAGTTATTTTGAGATATTATTTTAATTTAGACAACAAAACTATAGTTTGAGAATAATGTATTTGCCTTCCAAATAAAGAATTAATCCCTAAAGTCTCCAAGGCATTGAGACTGCTTTTTTTTTTAACAGTAACAATAATGTATGCAAATAAATTTTTACGCCAAGTATATCAAACTAGAAATTTATAGTTAATTCTAGAAAATTGTGAAAAAAACAAAATCAAAGGCGGTTATATAGAAACAAACAAAATAAAGGTTATTTTTTACGCAAAGTATATCAAACTAGAAATTTATAGTTAATTCCAGAAAATTGTGAAAAAACAAAATAAAGGCAGTTATATAGATACAAAATTACAAACAAAATAAAGGAATGTAGACAGACCGTACTTACTTAATAGACTATATTTAGAAACAAACAAAATCAAAGACATTTCTTTTTGCGCACCTTACGCGATCCATATAAATATGAATGCGGATATATATCATATATTAAATATAAGCAATACTGATACAGATACGGATATGGTTTGGATATTAAACGGATACAAATACAGATCAGATATTGTCGGATATGGATATGAATGAGGATACATTTCAAATATTAAAACTAATATTTATAAATTAACGAACTAATTGAAGTAAAAAATAAACAAGATATAATATCGTATCAAATGTCATCACTCATCATACATCAAAATAATATATAAATCATGTAATCATCATGATTAGAGGGAAAAAAAATAATTTAATGTTGTTATCATATATAATCATCTTGACAATAGAAAATGAATTTAACTTTATATTACTAATCCAAATTAAAATATTATTGTAAGAGAATTTATCTAATAAAAGTTAAGTATTATCTAATTAAAAGTCTTCTTTAATGTAGAGAAGTAACTATACTAATCATTTTGTGTCGTTAAAGATACAATTAAACGATTAATATCTATAGGATACGGATAATATTCATATTAGTGTTGAATACAAATACAGATCGAATAGTGTCAAAACCATATATTTTTGTCGGATACGGATACATATATGTTTCGGATACGAATATGGTTCGAATATATAGCAATAATATATTTCATATTTGACAAGAATTAATAGTAATAAAATCAATTAACTGAAGGAAACTATTGGTTTCAAGAAGCAAACGTTGTGGCAATATATTTTCTGGCAAATCAATTAGTAGCATTAGAGCCAAAAAAAGAAATATATCATGTTTTAATTTACCATCAAAGCCGTGTCCATAAAATTTAAAATCTCGGACGAAATTAATCTATTTTATTTGATTTTGTTTCTATATTCCATTATTTTGTTTGTTTCTAAATAACTTGTCTTTGATTTTGTTTCCTTAAAAATTTTTGGAATTAACTATAAAAATTTTAGATTTCTCGTTCCCTCTTTTCCATTTTTGTAAATTGCTCTATATTTAATTTTTATTTTGGGAAACACAAAAACAAAAAAGGACCAAGTACTACTCGAAAATAATTCAAGGAAAAAATAAAGTGAATCACAACGAATGAACAAAACCAAATTGAAAATATATGCAAATAAATAGGGCAATATAAGGCATATATAATAATTCCAAATATTTCAATATCTCAGCCGATAACTTGATATTATTCAGTTTGATAAAAATAATAAAATTGATAGAATAATCATAACGCACCATTATTGATAGAAATATCATTCATTTTATTTTGGCATAAATTTTGAAGGAAAAAAAAAATAAATCTTATGTAGCATAGTCTGCTTAAGAGATCGAGAAATATCCTCGTCTCCAGTGGAGCACCATAGCCAAACCCTAAGGAAAAAAAAGCGCCACATATTTCTCTCCTCTCCAAAACCTAGATCTATCTACCGATGGCTCAACCCTCTCTTGCAGCGGCTCAGTTCTCGCCAACGGCGATCTAGCTTTATCACAACAATATTTTCTCTCGAACCTCTCGCTATCTTTCTCCGTCGAATGAATGAAATCAGACGTAACCCTAGATTTGATTTCTCTCTCATGAGCTCTGCTCAGGCGATTGAAGCCAACCCTAACGACTCCAAGTCACCGACCCCTATTGGCTGAGTTCGTTTCTACAGTTTGCCCCTTTCGCTGGTTTTGTCTCTTCAAACCCTCCGCCGATACTCTCTCTTTTACCTTTTTGTGCCTAATTCATTTTCTTTTGCTAAAAACAGGTTATGAAAAGGTCACGAGAGGGTGTCGGTCCAGCGGTGGCTGTGAGAGGGGCGAACGAGCTGGTGTCCTCATCTCCCACGTTCTTCCCTTTTACTAAACTGGTAATTAGTTTCCTATTTCTTTCTCTGGTTTGGAAATTTTGATTTTTTGAAATTGTTGGCTTTATTTGTGCAATCCATTGAGAGAAATTGGTCAATTTGATTCAATCCAGTCCACTCAAAAGTAGCAACAATGATATGATGGCAATTGTTAAATAATTCCTTATTTCTTTCTCTTTATTTCTCTCTTAATTTGAAGTTCTAGGAATTTTGATTATTCATGAGATTGAGACTTAATTAAACATCAGTGCTTTCAACTTAATTTAGATGTTATTTGAATTTAGGTATCATTTCATGACTGCTAACACATGATTATACTCTTGCTCAATTTGGTAACCCTTTGATACTAAGCAAAATCTGGGTCTGGATATAAGCTTGTTTCATAATAATACTATACTTTTGTTATGTAGGTGCAAATGATGATATATGGAAATTTCATGAAAAAAGGTAATTGATAATTTAACTTTTTTCAAAGGTTGTGCCTAAGTGCATCTAATGGATCTACTGAATAAATTTGATCTGAGATAATTAAGAAGTATTGATTCGATTTTGCCCTTCAATTTTACTAATATTGATTCATTGACCAGCAAGTGTACTGAGCAATCAACACAAAAATCAATATGAAATAGTTTCTAATTTCTAACTCATTTTCTCTTCCATCATACAGGTGCTTAAATCAGAGATGGAAGAAAGTTTTGAAAACATTCTATATCGACTAGTGGTTTTGGGTTGAAGTTTATTATGTAGAAGTTTGTGTTATTAGTATACCTTTTTGTTTGTTTCTTTGTAATGTCAAATAGTGTAGCCATATTTTGAGTTAATGTTTAATTAATTTTGGATTTAATATTTTGTAGCATTTTCTTTGTAATATTATATAATCACATGCGTTTTAGATAATAATGTTGATTCTTATAATTTCATATTGTTTGTACTATCAATTTAATAATGTTGATGAATATAAATTTTAAATGTTTGCTAATTGTTCCATTTGGTGTTGCCAAGACTATTTGGTGTTGCCAAGACTATTTGGTCTTGCAATGATAACGAGAGTATTTTTCTTTTTGAAATTTGGTGCACATTTAAAAAATATATTGACTAGACAATGGAGGTCTTGCAAAGGTTCAAGGAGAGGTGCTGCTAAGTGGCAAGACTACTTTAGTCTTTACCAACATTAGGAATTCATCTTGCCTCAACCCCTGGCTACACTACTTTGGACAAGACGAAATTCCCTCTTGCCAAATCATTTCGCAAGGTGCATATGGATGCATGGGAAGACTATCATGTCTTGCCATAACCCTTTTTTGTTGTAGTGACGACTTTAATGCAACACGACTAGAATAAATTTCGTCAAGATTTAATTAAACTTTATTGTTCATCGAAATTTTTATTTTCATCGAGTTTTGAAATGTTTGGTAATATTCAGTGCCATTTGACCTTTAATTGATATTTTAATTTTTTTATTTCAACTATTAATTAAATTTTAATATAAATTTATTTAATTTAATGAAATTTCAAATTAAAATAGAATTAAATGTTAATATTAATTTATTTAATACAATTTTAATTTGCTATGTCTTCATTCAAACTACTTCAATTTTTCTTTTTTAATTTATTTGATTCGAAAGTCAACTCTTAAAATTTAAACGGCCGATCTGAACGACTCAATGTCATCTCTACTTTTAAATCTCCTTAATAAATAAATTGTCTTGTTCAAATTTTTTTAGCTTTTTTTTAAAAAAAAAATTGGAGGGTTAATAACTAATTAAATGTAGGATTTTCTAAAACTTTTTAAAAAAATAATAAAATGAAATCTTTTTTTATGCATGTGTTGTGCTAAACTAGGGCTTTATAGCTCATAAGAATGAAACTTATTTTTTGACAAAATTTTTAAAAAATCTTATTTTAGTTTTAATTGTTTTATTTTGAAATATATTATAGTACGATTAAATAACTAATAAAAGCTACATGTAATTATTTTTATTTTGTATTTTTAGAAAAATGCTCATTTTGATGATATTTACTTGTAAGATAGAATGTGATATTGAAATAAATATAAAATTATTTTCAATTTTAATTTAATTTCATATCATTGAGTTTTTCAAAATGAAAAAAAATCATATACAAATTTTTAAATTGCATATGCCAAATACGACAAGATGTTTATTATCGTACAAATTATTACTACAGTTTCATGTTTTTAACTATTTTTTATTCAAACTTCTTCAAATTTCATTTATTTCACATTTTTTTAAAAGTTTACCCTTTTTTTTTAGTCCATTGAAAATGTCAATTTCAAATCAACGAAATTTTTTTGCATTGTGGATGATATATTGGAGTATAACTATGAACTTTGGTGGTTGTATGACTTAATACTTTGACTTGATAATTTTGACCAACAATTTGACCGATTTTGACATCAAATACTTATTCAAAAAACTCATAGAAATCAAAACAGTACCATAATTTTTTTCACAGAACTACAATACTTCTCAAGCAAGATATTTCAAAAATCACCCTAGGAAGAAACAAGTACAACCAGACATGCCATGATCAGCTGTAACATTAGTGACTGACGTATGGTAAACCAAGTCCTGAAACTGTCTGGTAAATCGATTAAGAATCGTTTATTATTAATATTGCATAATAAAATCAAATCTGACGGTAAAACTTGTGGGAAATTTCTGTTGTGAAATCTGAGAATGTACATCTTGGTATTTAGAATTTTTCTGTATGATTGCCACGAAGAATTAATACTAGAAAATGTTATTTAAGTTAATTAAGGAAATAGCTAATTTACAAAAATTAGGCTATTTAATCAATTGCTACACCAATAGTCACAGAGATCCGGCCACAAAGGATCTGAGGGAGATTTACTAAAAGAAAACGACGAAAATTTCGTCGATTCTGTTAGGAAATGCTCAAATTTTAATTTTAGATTAATTACAACTAATTAATCACCATTAACAACAAGCAAATCAATAGATCTAGTGCTAAAGCAATCACACATCAAATCAATGAGAACAAGTAGGAGAATTATACCTCTCATGAAATCGCATTCATGAGGCTCGAATCCTAAGCGTAGGAGTCGGTGGCGTGCTCTCTTCTCCTCCTAGGTCGCCGGCCGGCCGCCTCGAGTCCACCAAGAGATTAACCAATCTCTTCAACCTTGTGCTAGCAAGAGGAAGAGAGAAGCTAATCCTTGTTTTTTTTTTCAATTAACTAACTATTTAATTATTGGATCTATGTTCAACACATGAACCCTATTGATAAATGAGGAAGAGAGAGCAAGAAGAAGAGAGAAAAATCTCAATTTTTCTCTTCTATTTTCGTCCAAAATGGGAGAGGGAGAAAGAGGTAGGTGGAGGCTAGGGTTTCTCACCTCAAATGGTCCCCTTTTATAGACCAACCACTCTCCCAACAAGTTGTACCAAATTACAACCATGCCACCCACATGGCTGGCCATAAATGGGCCTAGATGGACTTTATAATTATTTAATTGTTCCTCTAATTCAATTAATTAGTGGCCCAATTAATTGCTCTCAAGTTGGACCTTTTATTTACCAATTAAATAAAGGCCCGTTTGCTTAAATTAATTACTCTAATCAATTCGTGTTGAACAAAAATTTAATTATCAATACCTTGATAATTATTTAAGGATTAGCATATGCATTAACTTATTTCTATATGATCCTTTTTTGACTTAATTAATTATAACGGTTCACAACGGTATATAATTAATTAATCAACTTATCATATTTTCACAATACTCACTGTTGTGAATAAATAAATAATGCACTATATGGTTAAAGCTCTATTTGTGTGACCCTTTGAGGATTTATGCTATGTTGGCCATGGAGATAAATCACTATTTATTTCCAATAATCATAAGCGGTATCTAGCAACACGTTATGATTCCCAATTCGCATAAATAATGTACCGTTACAATATCTCAATCCTGCATAAGAAATAAAAGTATTTCCTTGTCTGATTCTTATGTCACATGATATCTTTGTATAATCCAAGATAGGAATGTGTCATTCTTGCAGATTATACATTTCTTGATCTAGAGTTGATTGTACAAGTTGGCCAAACAATCCAAACTCCATCAAGGGGCCCAAACAGATATCATCACTCATTAAGTATATTAATGAGGGACATACGGTTTTCTTGATGAACAACTTTTCCCCGCACAATTCAAGAGAACATAAATAAAGTCCTTATAGCAGCCTTTATCAGGAATCAACGTTAGACGATATTTATTGAACCTATCCTCATGTGGAAAAGCTGAGCATCTCAAACTTAGAATCAACAACATATGAAATAAACAATGACACATAACACAATCCATATGTTTATTTCATTGGGTCAAGTCCTGTACTATGTTCCAATAACATACACATATGCAATTAAGTTGGTAACTCCTTACCTATGATTTGTAGAACTTAACCATCACTTAACTTACATACTAATCTTTTATGATAATTAATGTTCCTTGTTAATTATCAAGATTATGGACGATTTAGATTTATTATTGTCATTCTAATGAATGATCCACAGAGATCTACAATTCAGATCCTCAACCTGAATGATCTGTCAATAATAAACTCTAGGAACAAATGATCAAATATCATCATTAACATAAACTAAGAAAATAAGTCATTAAATATTGACTTCTAGGACATAACTCCAACAATCTCCCACTTGGCCTAGAATCAATCAATAGTGACTTCTAGCAAGTGAAGAATTTAGAACAATGTCATATATCTATATATATACATGTCTCGAACCTCAAAAGATATTATACACTTAAAGCAAGTTACTCATACGTCCATCACGCATGGATGCACAATTGCATCTCGTATACCGCTTAAGGTAGAGGTTAAGTTAGAGTGTTCGCTGTGTCCGCGAATCTATCCAATTTTGTTTGACCCTATATACATATATACTCCTATATATGTGTTCTTGATCATCATCATGTGAGATCAAGTGACATCGTCATAGATCTTAGTTGGATCACCAATTTAATATTGGGTTCTTCAAGTTTAAGCTATGGTTCGAGATGCTTAGAACTATATTAGCTTGACTGAGAACTTCATGATCCATACTACATTCTTTCATTGCTTCACAAGTTGCTATATATTTTTGTTTTGGTGACGGAAACGGTTGTAATATCCCATTTAGAACACCTTCTAAATTTACAACACCACATTAAACAAAATATGTAGCTCAATTGCATTTATATCAATCTTTCGAAAACTAGCATCAATATAACAATTTATATGAGATTTCTTTCATCTTGTCAGATGAAAAACATATCACCCTTTCTCATAAGATACTCGAGGATATTCTTGATTATTGTCCAAATGTATTTTTCTTTGTATCCAGTTGACAACTGCTTGTCATACTCCTTGGGTACAACACATAGGGGCATGTGCATAAGTATGGCGTCCGTAATGAAACTCATGACAGAAGGATGCTCGAATTGTATCGTGCACTCTTCTCGAATTGAGTTGCAATACATGGTTAGACATCCTTTCCAGGAGTCTATCTTTTCGTGTAACTATAACACCTTGTCATTATATGCACATTTTGCTCAAACCTGACATCCATCATAATCTATCTCCATAGATTTTGTTTCCTTGGATTTAGGTGACTTACCCAAGTTCTCAATTGAGAAAACATTCTCCAATGAGATCTTGACAATATTCCTTTCTTTAATTTTATTCCCAATTAATGTCTTGTATCTTGTACAATACATGTAACATAATAATGCTCCCACTGAATATCTTGTCTATACAAGATACTTTTGACGAAGTTCAACTCCTTGACTTACTTGTCAAAATGTTTATTCCAATTTCCACAATACTTGCTTCAATCCATTAATGGATCATTGAAGCATATATATGTTTTCAACAATACAACAAATCCTTGGTTTGTGTCAAATACACAACAACTTCCTTCATTCAATCGAAGAAGGCGGTTTTGATGTATTTTTCATATATCTATATATACGAAATATAATTATTGTTAGAATGATCTTTATTGACTTATATATAGCTACAAGCAAGAAGCCGTGCCTTGTACATGGTCAACTTGTTATCGACTTACACATAGCATCAATCATGAAATTGTGCTTTGTACATAGTCGACTTGCTATCCATATCTATCTTTCTTTTTAAAGATCTATATGTTCTAGATGGATTGCTCCTTCATGAACATTAATCAAGGTCTATACCTTGTTGTTATATATATGGATTGCACTTAAAGATCATATAGATTCAAACCATACTTGTGGAATCGGGTCTTTCCATCGCTTCTGTATTTATCAACGGATCCTCATATATCAAGTACGAGGATATTGTGAAGCCTATGTACCTTTCAGTTTAGGCAATTCACTCTCGTTGATCTTTGTAGGATTGGTGCTTGAGGTCAGTAAACTACTTCTACAACATCTTGTAGAGTAAGTTCTTGATCCTAATATATTGCATGAGTTTCTCGAACATCATCCATTCGTGAGATGTTTGAGCACTCTTTAGAAGTGAGCGTGTTTATAAACTTCTTCCTTTCACAACTACTTGTGAATAAAGTTCCGCTCAACTCCCACTAAGCACCATGTATGGAGTGACAAGTTTCCTATAAATGTACTTCTTGTAGTGACGCATAAACTCCTTTAATGCTCACTTTACTCCCACTACTTCTTCTTGAGAATATAATTCTTCAAGGTTACGTTATGATAAGCAACAACTACTTTGTTCTTATCATATTCGTTGAAGTAGTACCTTTCGGTTAGTTCAAGATATCCTACATCATATTAAGCGTCTTATTTGGGTCCAAGCTTATCAATCAATCGAACTTTGAAATAAGCTTCTCAATACCAAATCTTGAGAAACAATATACCTAGAGATCGAATCTCGTAAGATATCTTTCTCAATAGACTTCGATGGAATTTTTATTCAGTGTAAACAATATTGTCCTCAAACACAAATCCCTTACATGAGTCGAACAAGTCAATTTGATTTATTACCGATCGAACTATATCAAACTATGTTCGATACCTTCATCCTTGGATACATTTTTCAATGTTCCTCATGGAGCGAGTAGTGAAACGTATTTCATACTCTTTAGGTAATATATCAAACTATATGACTTAACTATTTACCATGATCCATCTTAAGACTTTTGCTTTTATTGAATAGTTTTTTCAACTTTACTCTTGAAATCCTTTTGATCTTGTCAAAAGATTCATACTTATACCATATCAAATAGATACGTTAATATCTACAATGATTGTTGGTCAAGTGGTAAAGTTTCAACAACCTTTCAATTGCACAAGTACCTGTAGGTCTATATACATCAATATGTATAAGTCTTAATAAGGTTACTTGTCCTTTAAACCTTCGTAGTTCAAAGGCGCTTTTGTCATTTAACAAACACGATTCGCATGAGTTTCAATTGATTTTGCAATCAAATTGATTTACGAGCTCCACGTTACGTAGACTCTCATAATGCGATTCTTGTTTATATTCGACTAAGCGACTATCTTACATAAAAGTCAAATACTTTATGTGAAGTCTTACATATTTGTCATTCGAAATTTGTTTATCTATTTCAAGCAAATTCAATCAAGATGCGTGAAATCTTATATACAAATTTATAACAATAAGAGAACGACATTTCTCTATTACAAAACATGATCATCCATCATCAAATATGAAATGGAGATAAGGTTTTATAAGATGTTTGGAATAAGGTATATAACCTCAAATTCCTAAACAAATTCTTTATTTAGTAAAGATAACTCTACGTATTCAATGGTAGCGGCCTAGACGTATAAGCCATTTTCAAAACGGAGTTTACTTTACTTATCTCGAACTTTCTCTTATTCATCATTGTCTACACATTTCGTTAAATGCGAGCACATGAACTAGCACCTAATTACTAGTGTGAATTAGAGATAGTGAGATAATTTGAACGACAAATATCTCATGGTATTTCGGACAACCTTTCAAATGCCTCCCATAAATGGCAAATGAAACATCTCATGTGACACACGGTCACTAGTGAGGATCTCAAAGTTTCAACTCATATCTTGGTAAAGTATTCCTTTAATACTTAACCAATTACTTTTAGCACTAACAAGTGTGCGAACAATATATCCTTTATCCATAGAAAGAGATTGTATGACAATATCAACAATCCTTGATATTGGAGATCTTAATATCTCTAGTTGTCAATTAGTTTCTCAAACCTTTCGGTTCGCAAGCTAATGAAATATTTATCTTCTTATAAGAAGAGTCTCTTGGTTAATTCATACTCCATTACTCGATCATAAATGATTGAGTCTATCTTTTACTTTCTCTAAGAACGTCTTCTTGAGTAAGTGGATGAGAGTATAGAAGTCTAGTCTAGTCCTTATGAATTCTCCAATTCAAAAGTCTAGAACTTCTAAAAGGATATAAGCATTCGCTTTATTGAATAATTTTCGTCAAAACTAATCAATCATTGCGAAGCTATTTTCGGGAAGTTGAGGAACGTTTTTGGGATTAAACTTGCTCAAGTTTCTCATTTCCAAGAACATGTCTTAGGAATCGGTATTTCTTCTCCAAGTAAATACCTTAGAAACGAGCTTGTCGTTTTCCAAAGATTGATCGCAACGAAATTAACATATTTAACATCTATAACAATTTCAATTTAAGGTCATTTAGTTTATGCAATGTTTTGTTTATGGAATGATAAACAAAACTCCCACTACATTTAATTAATGTCCCTAAATGTAATGGATTCCAAGATCCTCATTTTCGTTGAAATAGGGGCCAGCGTCGGCATGACACCTAAAACAACTAGATAAGGTAGGTTCTCCAACCAATCATATCTTGTCCATATGATTCTTGGTTTGTGAGATATCATAAGTATATCTACAAACTTCGTCCCAACGTCCAATCCGAGTGGGTCCGTTGTAAAGCAACTTCTCTCTATTTGCTCCTAGTAAATCCGATTTACACCCCGACTACAATGATGGACTACGATGTCCGCGTCGGCAGGAATGCATCAATAGACAATCAATTGTATTGAAGGGGATAGAGAGAAGGAGGACGATTTGGCTAAATCAAGTTAATTTGGGACATAAACAATTACGTGACTTTGTTTGGTGGTCGTGTAAGCATACACCCATACCTACCTATGACAATTCAAGGCATTCACAAACAATCACATAATAATAAGCATCTCAAACATTGCCGTGGGTTTGTATGGCTCCCGCTTGCATTAGTCTTCGTCGCATCTCCATGTAACGAAACTAATCTAATCAAGCCCTCCCACTAATTACTAAGATCCTATCTAATAATTAAGGGAAATAAATACATGTGATAAAATCCTAAAACCCTGCCTAGGCCTTAGGGGCATGCAAGCCTCACAAGTTACATCAAGAATTAATCAATTATTAATTATCAAGGCACCTTAGGCCACATTACAAGCAATCACATGCATTCACAACATTTTACAACACACAAGGCATTGACATCTTGAGCCATATCAAACCCACATCCTCCTACAAAACAAAGTTAGCACATATACAATATACATGATTCACTTGTTCTTAATTAATTTCATTAATTAGAATCTTTGTGCATACTTGTTGCTCAAGTTTTTCGAATGCAAAGAAGGCTTAACCTTAACAACTAATTGTTTAAGCCCTTTTAAATTAAATCCAACCATCAAAACTGAAAGGAGGGTATTTAAGGAGTCTTCTAATTAACCTTTCATCAAATTGATTAATTAGAAATTATTTTAACTAATTAAAATACGAAATTCGGGGCCCGGAAAAATTCAAAATAATTCGGTCTCCAAAAAATCTGAAATAAATCCAGAAAACTCCTTACCAAAATTGTGATTACCTGTAAAAATCTCAAGAAGAGATCAATTATCATCAGGGAGAACCAAAAAAGACAAATCCTCAGATTGTGCGCGAAGCACCGTTAGAGAAAATTCTGTTATGGGTCTCAACCTTTTGATCTGTATGATCATCCCCTTGATATTTTTCCAGCAAACAATTTACATAGAAAAATACTACATACAATAGGCTATCATTCCATGAAAAGAAAATCCACAAGTTATATTCAAGATCAACGAGATAACAAGCATTTAAGCAAGGTATCCTGTTCTGGAACAGACCGTCGACCAAAAAGGTTTCACTCGGTTGAGGTATCAAATCTCAATGAAAATCTATGAAATTAATTTTCACAGATTCCAGACTTAAAGGAGAACATTTCCATTTCAACACTTTTCCATAAAAGTTTCTCAATAAGTACAGTTTTTCAAAACAATCAGTTTGTTTGAAAAAACAGATCTGACAACTTCATCACTTTTCATCCTTGAACGCCCACATAATATCCGAAATATGCAACAAAATTTACACATCCAGAAAGAGCATCAAGTTTAGATCAATCCTATCTAAAAGTTACAGGTACTTTGTATACAAACTTATTTGTTACCAACCACAACAACAGAACTGTGCAGCAGAATAACAGATCTGCGCACCGTTACCGTTTAAATCACTAAAAATTCATTTTACATCGAATTTCAATGATTCCAGTGGTAAAACAATCACAACTCAAAGGGCTACAACCTCCAATAAGAAGGAAAAAATTTCAGAGAGCTTTACACCACGAAAAACAAGCAACAAGACAAAAAACAGCCTTTCCAGGGCCAGCAAGCATGCACATCACTAATTAACTTAATTAATTACGAATTCTCACTTAATTAAGTGTGAAAAACCTTAAGCACAACCTGGCTCTGATACCACTGTTAGGAAATGCTCAAATTTTAATTTTAGATTAATTACAACTAATTAATCACCATTAACAACAAGCAAATCAATAGATCTAGTGCTAAAGCAATCACACATCAAATCAATGAGAACAAGTAGGAGAATTATACCTCTCATGAAATCGCATTCATGAGGCTCGAATCCTAAGCGTAGGAGTCGGTGGCGTGCTCTCTTCTCCTCCTAGGTCGCCGGCCGGCCGCCTCGAGTCCACCAAGAGATTAACCAATCTCTTCAACCTTGTGCTAGCAAGAGGAAGAGAGAAGCTAATCCTTGTTTTTTTTTTCAATTAACTAACTATTTAATTATTGGATCTATGTTCAACACATGAACCCTATTGATAAATGAGGAAGAGAGAGCAAGAAGAAGAGAGAAAAATCTCAATTTTTCTCTTCTATTTTCGTCCAAAATGGGAGAGGGAGAAAGAGGTAGGTGGAGGCTAGGGTTTCTCACCTCAAATGGTCCCCTTTTATAGACCAACCACTCTCCCAACAAGTTGTACCAAATTACAACCATGCCACCCACATGGCTGGCCATAAATGGGCCTAGATGGACTTTATAATTATTTAATTGTTCCTCTAATTCAATTAATTAGTGGCCCAATTAATTGCTCTCAAGTTGGACCTTTTATTTACCAATTAAATAAAGGCCCGTTTGCTTAAATTAATTACTCTAATCAATTCGTGTTGAACAAAAATTTAATTATCAATACCTTGATAATTATTTAAGGATTAGCATATGCATTAACTTATTTCTATATGATCCTTTTTTGACTTAATTAATTATAACGGTTCACAACGGTATATAATTAATTAATCAACTTATCATATTTTCACAATACTCACTGTTGTGAATAAATAAATAATGCACTATATGGTTAAAGCTCTATTTGTGTGACCCTTTGAGGATTTATGCTATGTTGGCCATGGAGATAAATCACTATTTATTTCCAATAATCATAAGCGGTATCTAGCAACACGTTATGATTCCCAATTCGCATAAATAATGTACCGTTACAATATCTCAATCCTGCATAAGAAATAAAAGTATTTCCTTGTCTGATTCTTATGTCACATGATATCTTTGTATAATCCAAGATAGGAATGTGTCATTCTTGCAGATTATACATTTCTTGATCTAGAGTTGATTGTACAAGTTGGCCAAACAATCCAAACTCCATCAAGGGGCCCAAACAGATATCATCACTCATTAAGTATATTAATGAGGGACATACGGTTTTCTTGATGAACAACTTTTCCCCGCACAATTCAAGAGAACATAAATAAAGTCCTTATAGCAGCCTTTATCAGGAATCAACGTTAGACGATATTTATTGAACCTATCCTCATGTGGAAAAGCTGAGCATCTCAAACTTAGAATCAACAACATATGAAATAAACAATGACACATAACACAATCCATATGTTTATTTCATTGGGTCAAGTCCTGTACTATGTTCCAATAACATACACATATGCAATTAAGTTGGTAACTCCTTACCTATGATTTGTAGAACTTAACCATCACTTAACTTACATACTAATCTTTTATGATAATTAATGTTCCTTGTTAATTATCAAGATTATGGACGATTTAGATTTATTATTGTCATTCTAATGAATGATCCACAGAGATCTACAATTCAGATCCTCAACCTGAATGATCTGTCAATAATAAACTCTAGGAACAAATGATCAAATATCATCATTAACATAAACTAAGAAAATAAGTCATTAAATATTGACTTCTAGGACATAACTCCAACAATCTCCCACTTGGCCTAGAATCAATCAATAGTGACTTCTAGCAAGTGAAGAATTTAGAACAATGTCATATATCTATATATATACATGTCTCGAACCTCAAAAGATATTATACACTTAAAGCAAGTTACTCATACGTCCATCACGCATGGATGCACAATTGCATCTCGTATACCGCTTAAGGTAGAGGTTAAGTTAGAGTGTTCGCTGTGTCCGCGAATCTATCCAATTTTGTTTGACCCTATATACATATATACTCCTATATATGTGTTCTTGATCATCATCATGTGAGATCAAGTGACATCGTCATAGATCTTAGTTGGATCACCAATTTAATATTGGGTTCTTCAAGTTTAAGCTATGGTTCGAGATGCTTAGAACTATATTAGCTTGACTGAGAACTTCATGATCCATACTACATTCTTTCATTGCTTCACAAGTTGCTATATATTTTTGTTTTGGTGACGGAAACGGTTGTAATATCCCATTTAGAACACCTTCTAAATTTACAACACCACATTAAACAAAATATGTAGCTCAATTGCATTTATATCAATCTTTCGAAAACTAGCATCAATATAACAATTTATATGAGATTTCTTTCATCTTGTCAGATGAAAAACATATCACCCTTTCTCATAAGATACTCGAGGATATTCTTGATTATTGTCCAAATGTATTTTTCTTTGTATCCAGTTGACAACTGCTTGTCATACTCCTTGGGTACAACACATAGGGGCATGTGCATAAGTATGGCGTCCGTAATGAAACTCATGACAGAAGGATGCTCGAATTGTATCGTGCACTCTTCTCGAATTGAGTTGCAATACATGGTTAGACATCCTTTCCAGGAGTCTATCTTTTCGTGTAACTATAACACCTTGTCATTATATGCACATTTTGCTCAAACCTGACATCCATCATAATCTATCTCCATAGATTTTGTTTCCTTGGATTTAGGTGACTTACCCAAGTTCTCAATTGAGAAAACATTCTCCAATGAGATCTTGACAATATTCCTTTCTTTAATTTTATTCCCAATTAATGTCTTGTATCTTGTACAATACATGTAACATAATAATGCTCCCACTGAATATCTTGTCTATACAAGATACTTTTGACGAAGTTCAACTCCTTGACTTACTTGTCAAAATGTTTATTCCAATTTCCACAATACTTGCTTCAATCCATTAATGGATCATTGAAGCATATATATGTTTTCAACAATACAACAAATCCTTGGTTTGTGTCAAATACACAACAACTTCCTTCATTCAATCGAAGAAGGCGGTTTTGATGTATTTTTCATATATCTATATATACGAAATATAATTATTGTTAGAATGATCTTTATTGACTTATATATAGCTACAAGCAAGAAGCCGTGCCTTGTACATGGTCAACTTGTTATCGACTTACACATAGCATCAATCATGAAATTGTGCTTTGTACATAGTCGACTTGCTATCCATATCTATCTTTCTTTTTAAAGATCTATATGTTCTAGATGGATTGCTCCTTCATGAACATTAATCAAGGTCTATACCTTGTTGTTATATATATGGATTGCACTTAAAGATCATATAGATTCAAACCATACTTGTGGAATCGGGTCTTTCCATCGCTTCTGTATTTATCAACGGATCCTCATATATCAAGTACGAGGATATTGTGAAGCCTATGTACCTTTCAGTTTAGGCAATTCACTCTCGTTGATCTTTGTAGGATTGGTGCTTGAGGTCAGTAAACTACTTCTACAACATCTTGTAGAGTAAGTTCTTGATCCTAATATATTGCATGAGTTTCTCGAACATCATCCATTCGTGAGATGTTTGAGCACTCTTTAGAAGTGAGCGTGTTTATAAACTTCTTCCTTTCACAACTACTTGTGAATAAAGTTCCGCTCAACTCCCACTAAGCACCATGTATGGAGTGACAAGTTTCCTATAAATGTACTTCTTGTAGTGACGCATAAACTCCTTTAATGCTCACTTTACTCCCACTACTTCTTCTTGAGAATATAATTCTTCAAGGTTACGTTATGATAAGCAACAACTACTTTGTTCTTATCATATTCGTTGAAGTAGTACCTTTCGGTTAGTTCAAGATATCCTACATCATATTAAGCGTCTTATTTGGGTCCAAGCTTATCAATCAATCGAACTTTGAAATAAGCTTCTCAATACCAAATCTTGAGAAACAATATACCTAGAGATCGAATCTCGTAAGATATCTTTCTCAATAGACTTCGATGGAATTTTTATTCAGTGTAAACAATATTGTCCTCAAACACAAATCCCTTACATGAGTCGAACAAGTCAATTTGATTTATTACCGATCGAACTATATCAAACTATGTTCGATACCTTCATCCTTGGATACATTTTTCAATGTTCCTCATGGAGCGAGTAGTGAAACGTATTTCATACTCTTTAGGTAATATATCAAACTATATGACTTAACTATTTACCATGATCCATCTTAAGACTTTTGCTTTTATTGAATAGTTTTTTCAACTTTACTCTTGAAATCCTTTTGATCTTGTCAAAAGATTCATACTTATACCATATCAAATAGATACGTTAATATCTACAATGCTTCTACCTTTACTTTGTGAATTCTTGTTATCAATTTTAGTAATTGATGTCGATTTGGTTACCGTGAGTGTTAGGTTTATGGAAGTTGCTTTGTTCTTGATTAGCTTGACGTTGATTCTGGCATTAGTTGTGCTTGAATTCTTGAGGAGATTCCTTAACGATCACAGGCAAGGTATAATTTCCTAACTGTGGCTATGATTAATTCGATTTAGGGTTTATCTATACTGTTGTGTGCTATGTTGTGGGAACTGGTTTCGTACTGTCTGTGCTTATGCTATGATTGATTTATCTGTGATGATATTGATGAGTATTTTCTGTTAACTGGAACTGATGTGGTGATTGTGGGATACTGACAAAGATTTAGCTACTGATATTAGATGTTAACTGCTCTGAGAATTGTTGTTTATGCTTATAATATACTGGGGTTGGTTATAAAGGGCTGATAGAGGCTAATTGGGATTCTGTGGTATTAATTGATGTATGATTTGGGGTTATTTGAGGTTGATGCTTACTGTTAGGAATGCTGATATTTAGAAGAAGTGATCTGAGCCTGTAAATGTTGTGTTGATGCTGTATTTCATGAATAGAGTGACTATGTGCATTAATATACTCAGTATTGGGTCAAAGGAAGGGGTATATAAGTGTTATTATGATATATATGCATCATTCAGAGCATTTGAGTTTCATATATACTATATATGTTATATTTCTATCCTTACAACAGTATAACAGTTATGATACCTAGGTAATTTGCATAATTACCTTATGTTAGGCACTGTATACTCATTTCTAAAGTCTGTCATGCTTTCTCTTGAAGACATATGTTCTAATATATGCATATAACTATTATATATATAAGCTACACTAGTATTATTGCATGACTTCTCACTGGAATACTTTCAAAATATGTCCTATTTACTTATATATAGTATGAGCTATGACTTATATTTGATATATATATGTTTACTTACTCTGGAATTCATGAAACTTAGGTACTGGGCATAATATGAACTTATATAAGAGCATTTCATCATAATGCTAAGTCTTATCTGGCATATGTGCATGTTTCAGAGGATATATATATGTATGTAAACTTGGTTCTATACTTTTCTGATATATAGCAAGTATTTTGCATAGCCAAATATGAGTATATTTTCATGTAGTCATAGTGTATGAAATTTGAGTTGCCATACATGCATAACTCATATGTACATAATCATATGAAATTCTGTTGAGATATTAGGGGTTATAAATTGCATGCTGTGAACTTGTATTGGGGGAAAATGGCATTTGATGTCCCTATACTCTATACTGTCTCGAGTTATAGCATTATACTTGTAAAATTTTATGAATGGGGTAATGGTTGGATGCTAATTAGGCTATAAGTGGTTCTGAGTTAATAATCAAGACGATTATAAGGTGTTGGGGTTAATTTATGTCATACTGGTACGAGTTGCTTGAGTTATGGATGGTTTTGCGAAGGAAAAATTTAATTTGGGCTTGTCTGTAAATATCTAGGGACGGTTTTGTAACATAGCATAGCTGGACAAAGTTTAAGGGGGTTTGATGTAAATTTTGAGGGATTGTAATAGTTCTGTGGACTTATGTGCATAAACCTAGACTTAACGGGTTTGGGTTTACTAACTGTAGGTGTCGGATCTGGTTTTTGGTTCTGGCGGACCCGTTACGATGCGGTCCAGTCAACTGGGTCAGGTTGACTGGGTTGCGCCTGTTCGTGTTTGCTCTGTTTCGTGGTTCTGTTTCGTTGTTGGGCTGTGGTTGATTTTGGCCTTATGGGCCGAGAAAAGAAAAGAAAGAAAAAAAAAAAAAAAAAGCCTGTAGGCCGAGATTGTATTGTGGGCTTAATTTCGGAAAATAATTTCGGATTTTAATTAGCTTTCGGATTTGAATAAAGCTAATGACGGATTTCTGTTAAACTAAACGACTTGGCAACAATGTACTTAGTTTAACTATCGATTGTGGGCTTTTTAGGGAAATGATGAGATTTAGTCTGACTTTCAAAAGAACGGATACGTGGCAAATCATTCAGACTATCTGATCCCGCAAGAACAAATAAATAATTTCTGATTCATATTTTCTGTTGAGTTTAATTGAGTTTCCTGAATTTCTGGATAAAAATTTCTGTTATTTCTGATGATAAATCTTCGATATTAGGAAACGTACAATTAAACGCTAAAACGAATAATTGAAAATGTAACTAAAAAGTTATAACGATATTAAAGGACTTGGAACCGAAACGTACAGTCCAGTTACCCATAAGTTACCAGACTTAATCGTGTTTACCAAACGGATTTAAGGGACCCGTTAAACATGAATTAACGGTACTTGATCTGTAACTTGTAAACAGGAACGGATACTGAAGTGCCCCCGGATCTCTGAATCAAGCAAGGTGCGGATACGCGGAATCTTTGTTAGAACTCGGGTTTCGGTACATTTAAATTTGTGCATTGCATGTTGATCATTCTTTGATAATGCATTTCCAATTTCATGTAGTCAATAGGAACCCCTGAAATATGAAAACGCATGTTGAAACAAACTGTTCATTTGATTCCACTAAAGACATATATTCCGACATTGAATTTCCGATTGTTAATCATTTGAGTAGTCGGATTATATTAAAGGACTGGAATGGCTCCGTAAACTGACTAAGTTGCATAAATATCCTTTGTGGTAGAAGAATCGGATTTGAATTGAAATCGGACCATTCTAAATCAGTCTGTACAAGCATAATTATAATAAGTATCACTCTCCGGAGTCAGGTTTGGCCACCTACCCGGCCAGGATTATTAGCGCTTTAATTACTGGAAATTCCCTCTGTAATCTGTACCTAGGGTTGGACCTATGGTGTGGGAAGAGTTCTTTCTGATTCTGTTGGGCCGATAAGAGCTTGAGTGTATACTATACTCTGTTGAAATTCTGTGATAAATATCTATGCTTGATTTGAATTGATGCATATTTCATGTTGCAGTATGCCTGTTATCGGACCATTGCGTCTTGTGCCTACAGTACAAAATATTCTGATTTATTTTAAATATATCCTGAAAAGCAATGATTTATTATTTTATAATTGTTTCAAATATAAAAGGGTATTATTTCCGATACCGGTTCGTACCAAGAAGCCGCGTACTGGAACTAAAACCCGCACTGAGATTAACTTCTCATCCGAATTTTTGTTGCCTCTTTTGAGGGTTCCAGGAACGTAGGAATGGTGCTAGGCGACGGTCTATAGCTACAGTTGAGTGCTCTTGTCTGCAGTTCTGTGTTCATATCCCGAGTCTAAATTGTAATGCTACCCTAGCTCTGTATCTGGATGAACTTCCCGATGTCTTGGCGTATCTGTATTTGGAGATTCCTCCTCCGAGTCCGCCGCGCGAGATGGAGGTCGAACCTGAGTCCGAGGATCACTCCGCGGAAGCGTAAACGCGGGGAGCGTTAGTATGGGCCGGTTGTTGTTGGGTTGTGTTGTTGTCCTTATAGTGGTAGTGTTGTCCTAGTACCGTGAGTCGGGTTGATATCGGGTTTTGTCGGGGAAAAATTTTATATTTTGTAATATAGTCTGTAGAACTTAATCGGGCTTGTGGTAAATGGCAGCAAGTGGCAAGTGGGGTGGTTGTCAAATATGTTCTATATGTATATAGCGTGAGGCGAGCGAACCAGCCTTAGGTTATACAAAAATAATAAGCCTAGGCGCCAGAATGTTTTACTTTTGAGTGTGAAATAAAAACTTGTATAATAATCTGTGAGTAATAATATGAAGCTTGCTTTGTTTATCCGTGTTTGCACGTTTAAGTTCGGGACCGAAATCAAGAAAATGGAATAACAAATTGGAAAAAAAAAATTTTAGCTATCTGTCTGTAGCCTTACGGGAATGACTTGTCATTCTCGTGGCGGAGACGACGTCAGCATCTCGGGTCGGGGTGTGACATCAGCACCAGTACCATATTCAAGCAAAATTTCCATTGTGGGCAATAAATCAAAACACCAAATGCTCACATATTCGAGAAATAACATTCTAAATGAAGAGAGGTTGCGGTCTCGGGAGAAATTAGGGGCGCATCGTCAGGTGCTTAACGGAGAGTAACAGATATTTTTCTCTATACCAATTTTACCCCTCTAAAAATGTACGGCTGTGATTTGCAGCTCTAAATATTTTCTGTCCACCATAGCATGACCTTATATATATATATACCCGTATCAGAATTTTATAACAAATTTCATATCGCAATACGGTACGTTTCGGTATCATGTATACTATAGCGAATCTTGCGCGTTGCGCGATTTATTCATATAATTATTTTATAAAATTTTGAAACTTTATATGGAAAAAAATGTTATAAAAATTGAAAATACTATTCAAATATTGTATGGAAGTGATCACAAAAACTCTTAAATATTGTTTATACACAAAGAATTATCCGCCACAAAAAATCCAGAATACTGTGCTAACCACAGTGCCCATGTACCTCTCACGCCGGCCAAAATTTATATATTTATAGGGGATGTTTGGCAAACGTGAGAATAAGAACAAGGGGCCTTGTTCTTGTTCAAAGGGTACCAAACATATAGGGGAATAAGAACAAGGGGCCTTTATTCTTGTTCCATGAAAATGTTGGAATAAGAAACAAGAACAAGAACAAACCCTTGTTCTTATTCTTGTTCTTATCTCTGGGTACCAAACATCCCATAATGTATAATGTTTAATGTATAGTTACATAGGCTGAAACACAGAAAAAAACACTGCTGGTCGCCGCAGCATAATCTAATTCCTTCCGCTCATGGAATCGGAATTGGCCGCATTAGAGGGTATGGTTCCGGAAGTTCCGATTCGATCCGCATCGATCCCCGTGGGCCCTGGCGCCTCAATCTCTCTCGTCTCCTCTCCTTGACTTGCTCACCTCCTACTCAACTCAACTTTCCTCTCTCACGCTTCACGCAGCCGGCCACATCACTCCAGAGCCCCATACTATTAAGTCCAGGATCAAACAGGGAAGGAGAAGTCGTCAAAAGGGGTACGGAACACAGAGAAACAAACAAAGAAAGAGACGGACCCAACAAGGTGAGAAAGAGGTTAGTTTTACTAGTATTGGCCTCAATCGGCTCAATTTTCTCTTTCATTGAAATACTTGTTTGGCTGAAGATATATGAATCGGCTCTCTTATTTTTATTTACCTTTGTGTTCAACAATGCTGAGCGGAGGAAAACGTAGCATTTCTACCTACCTGATTGTGTAATATACGCAACAATCTCTCTTAGTTCCTTTTCTAATTGTTGTTTAAAGAAAGAAATATGTGTATACGTATCTGGTAGTTTACAACTAGGGCTTATTCTAAAAGGTAATCTATTTTTATTAGCATGTAATTTTATCATTTACAATATTTATTATAGAAATTGGCACTGTCTGAGAAAAGGTTGTCTTATCTACTGTGATCAGATTGTTATTTCTTAGAAGGTTTGGTGTTAGTCTTGTAGTGTTGCTGCAAATCACTAGGAAACAGTTCTATGAGTACTTGTGTATAACCAAAGTTAGATGTTGTGGTAAATTATGGTTTTCTTTTTATTTTTGGAATTTCCAGTCCAAACCACAAGTTATTTGTATGGTAGTATCTCCAGTTCTCCACTATTGAATTTTTTTTTTTTCTTTATCATGTTGTGTTCAAATGAGAATCAATTGAATCTGATAACCAAACTAAATCTTAATAAGTGCAAAATACGACCAAACGATCCAAACAAATACAAAGGATTTTCAATTTTTTACTGGTATCTGAACGGCCTGGTACAATGGCAAATAGGTCCAGTTCTCTTTCATCACGTCCATCCTCACCATTCCTATTCCTATGCTCGCTTCATATCATAATATATCATATAATATCATTATTTATTTATATATAATTCCTTTATTTGTTTCTTCTTTCTTTTTCTTCATTTTGATGCAGATACAGAAAATTGAACAGTATTTATTGCCTTGGTTTCCTTCCCTCAACAAGCTGTCAAGTGCCAGTCACACTATATGATATGATATGAGTGCTAAGGACAAAGCACCCCCACCCCCACCCCCACCCCCACCCCACGTTGCTCTCCAAGCAGCACCACCGCCCCTCCTACCAGCTTCAGTACCTCCTCTCCTCCCTTCCCCACTTCCACCTCATCATGCTAACCATAACCTTACCTCCGATTCTCAATGGCCTCGCAATTTGGTCCTCCTCTCATCTTATCCCCCATGGGCCCCGCCGCAGCAACCTCTCCACCCACAATCATCTAATGCTCCCCTCTTGTACTTGCATGATGTCGACAAACAACCATCTGACGCCACAAAACCCCAGCCCTACATCACTGCTGATCTTAGCGATCCCAGCCTTCTCCCCAAGCTTGATATGCTCTTTGACACGGAAAATGATGCCTACGACTTCTACAACACCTATGCTGAGAAGGTAGGCTTCTGCGTGCGCCGATCAACTCTCTGGACCACCTCTAAGAATGTTATTACACGCCGCACCTTTGTCTGCTCCCGGGAGGGCTTTCGAGAAAAGAAGAAAGGTGCCAAAGAGGCTAAATGCCCTAGACCTGAAACCCGTATCGGCTGCCCAGCTTGCATGACAATTAGACTTACTAGTAATGGGAAGTACCGGGTCACTGAGTTTACACCGGGTCACAACCATACGCTTGCCACTGGTACGTGTATTCAGACATTGAGGAGTAAAAAATTAAGGAGGAAGGCACGCGCAATTAGGGAAAATTTAGTGGATGAAAGTATACAAACACCGGATTTCGAAACAGAAGAGGCTGCATATGAGTTTTATAGCATGTATGCAGGAAAAATAGGGTTCACTGTGAGGCGGGCTAGTATGACTGTAGGACCCGGTGATGTTATTACCAGGAGAGTATTTGTATGTTCAAAAGAAGGTTTTCGCGAAAGAAAGAAGGGAGCAAAGCGAGTCAAGAACCCTCGACCAGAAACACGTACTGGCTGTCCTGCTTGCATGGTTATACGGTTGGGGGAAAATAGTAAATACCATGTGACTGAGTTTGTGACTTGTCACAACCACCAACTTTTGGTTTCCTCCTCCTCTAACCTAGTTTTGGAAACTGGAACTGATATAGTAACTGATCCGGATGAGATTTTGAGAAAGGATGACTCTCATTCTTGCGAGGAAGAAAAGCATTTGAAATCTTCAAGGGTAAAAAGGGTAAAAACCACACAGGTGGGGGATGTGGGAGCTGTGCTTGAATACCTGCAAAGGATGCAAGTGGAAAACCCCTCATTTTTCTATGCAATGAAGTCTGGTGAAAATGATAAAATCACAAACATGTTTTGGGCTGATGCAAAGTCGGTTACTGATTTCATGCATTTCGGTGACGTGGTATGTTTAGATACTAGTTATCGGGTTCACGGGTATGTTCGCCCACTTGCCATATTTACAGGTTTGAACCATCATAAGCAAAGTGTGATATTTGGATCTGCTTTGATGTATGACGAAAGTTTGAATTCCTTCAAGTGGCTTTTTGAGACATTTAAAATTGCCATGAACGGGAAAGTGCCAAAAACGATATTGACTGACCGGGGCGAGGAGATAGCAGATGCAATACCATTGAGCTGGCCAGGCACGGTACATAGGTATTGTGTTTGGCAAATTTACCAGAATGCCCTTGAGCAGCTGAGCCAAGCATTTCATGGGTCCAGAACCCTGGTGTCTGATTTTAGTAAATGCCTTTTCGACTGTGAAGAGGAAGAGGAATTCATTTTATCCTGGAATGAGATGTTGGAGAAATACGATTTAAAAGATAATAATTGGTTGTTAAATTTGTTCAAAGAGAGAGAGAAATGGGCGCTTGTGTATGGCCGTGAGGCCTTTTATGGAGATTTTAATGCTGTTCTACAAAAGGACAGCTTGAACTCTGAACTCAAGAAGATGTTATCATCAGAGAAGGATATTTTGTGGTTTCTTGACCAATATGAAAAGATAATCAAAGAGAAGCGATTTGATGAGGTGCAAATCGAACTGGTATCAAATCAAAGCACAAAAAAACCACCTTCAATGCGAATTTTGAGGCAAGCTGCAAATTCATACACTCCTACAGCTTTCAAAATGTTTGAGAGAGAATTTGAATTGTACATGGATTGCATGGTGTATAATTCTAGTGAAGTCGGCACAATTTCTGAGTACCGAGTCTTAGTAGAGGAAGAAGATTCCAAAACATCCAAGGAGCATTTTGTTAAATTTGATTCCCTTGATGGCATGGTTTTCTGCACATGCAAAAAGTTTGAGTTCATTGGTATACCTTGCAGACATGTGCTAAAGGTGCTAGATACGAGAAATATCAAGGAATTACCTGAGCAGCTAATTCTGAGACGATGGAGAAAAGATGCAAAAAGTGCTTCTTTCGGGGGTGACTTTGCAATTTCACAAGGGAAAAGAATGAACTTCCTATGTAGGGCTTTTGGTTTGTTGGTTGCACGTGCAGTGGGTAGTGTTGATGCAGGTACTTGTGTGGAAGGTCAAGCTAGTGCATTGTTGGATCAGGTTGAACGTGTTCTGCAAGAAAGAAACCCCGATTTGTCAACTCTTTCTGTGGAGAATGTTATTAGTGAGGGGTTGCCAGGGCACACAAATTTTATATCTGGCGCGGCAGAAGGTATTTTTTTGTTAATTATTTATTTATCAGTTTATTAAATCGGTTGTTTATAATTATACTAATTATGACAGCGCCTTCTTTGGCAAGCCCTGATAAATGAAATTCTATTAGTTAATTGTTGGAACCAAGGTAACAGTATTTACCATATCCCAACAAGACATGAGTATAGTGTGTCTGTTTATTCTTATTTAGGTTGTGGCTGAGACCTTTATCATTTTTGAAGTGCTGAGAATTTATTTTAAGCATAAAACATTATGCAGCACCTGTGTGCTTTAGATATACATGGGTATTTTGCTGACGAGGGTAAAGAAGAGGATCCATGAGAACTGATGCTATGTTGTTCATATTTCATGCAGGCCCTTTAACTTTTCCCTTCATACTAAACGCTGGTGCTTTGGACTATCGCTAATCTTGGTTAGAACCGGCTTCTCTCTCTCTCAAAATCCAAAAAAGTTAGAAAAACAGATGATATTCGGATCAGTACAATATGACTTCTATTCCGCTGCAGTAATTGTAAGTATGACTTATGATTTGGGCTGTCTGATATGAATCTGCACAGACCTCAACCCCACAGCAATAAAATAAAATAAACATAAACAGAGAGATATATAAAAGGGGGAAAAAAATATGATAAACATGCTGCATATGATTGATAGTGGTGATTGCCCAAATTGCATGCCGTAGTTGTGCCATAGACATTACAATGGCAGCAGATTTGGAACTTAAAATAGATGCTTAGAAGCTATATCACCAATATCGTAAAATTGAAGCTATGCACAGCACGGTAGTTTGCAAACTAACAAATTATGCCCCCTGATTTGTTTCAGGTAACTCAACTTGCATTGTGTGGATTCCTCTTCCAATTCCAAGTGAAATTAATCTTTAGTTCATGGGTTGGAAAATATCCAAAATGAGAAAAGGAAGCTCATCTGTGTTTTGTCGGGGTATAGGTAGACTGGTAGAGTTTGAGTGTTATTGCCTATGTACAAATCATATGGTATGGGAACTGACTAGAGTACTAGACTAATGAGCAGAGAGAACAGGAGGTGACGAGAGTCCTTTGAATGTGCGTCTGCCTCTGTGTAATGTGTACTTTTGTAGGTACTATGAATTTATATATTTTCAGATGAGTATGTACTAGTTAATTAATTTGGAAAATCAATGGTTGCTTGCGCATGTGAATAGCTGAAAAGTGCCTAGTTGTGAATTCTGATCATTGAAATGCTTGTGTGTGTGTTAAGCACCGGTATAAGTGGCGCATTTCCACAGGCATGGCATGAGTTCGGTAAATTATGAATTGTAATGGCACTGCAAGGATATGGCCAAGCACGGATGAATTTTATGAATTAGGGATCATGACAATCGGCATGTGTCGGATCCAGACTATGTATACAGACAGTATAGTTGAACTATTTTAACATAATTTCCAGACCCAGTACAACTGTGTTTCGTCTATTTGATTTTTTTTTTTTTTTTTGGTTGACATAAGATAAGATCAAGTTCTTATTAAGAAAAATATATAAGATAAAGTGCGAAAATTATTAAAGTGAAATTTAGAAAAAGCAGACAGAAGCTTAATTACGTTTGAAATGAACCAAAAAGAATAAAAGATTGTTCTTACTTTGTTTGTGACAACTGACAAGGGACGAGGCAGAGCCCAGAGTCCAGAGCCCGGAGCCCGGAGCCCAGAGGGTGGTCTAATTGCCATCAGTCCATCACACATTGCTATTTCAGTATTTCTTTATTGTGAAACTATTCTTTCTGAAATAATTGGTTTGATATTTTATTGCTTTTGGATTATACTTTGTCCCATAATTTTTTTTCCATCCTGTCCGGTGAACATGCAAGTAATATATATTATTTATGGATTGTGTATAAGCTACTTTTTTTTAAAAAAAAATCAAGTATAATATAGATCGAATACAAGTATACCTCTCTTGATCCATGACAGGGCTGGACCGAGTATAGGCTACTTCCTTTTTTGTATTATTATTAATTTTCTTTTGACGTTAAGTATGAGCTACTTTTAAGTTACAAAGTAGTATATCAATAATACCTATTTCACTTGTATCGAGTCTGTATCTGATCAAACTTACTGACGCCTATAGTTTTTGACGAAAAGATATGAATGTTAATTTTTTTTTTTTTTTTTGTAGTTTTAGGAGTTGGCACCGCCACTCTTGATGCAACCTAGGACATATTAAAATGGTTGTTCACAATTGCAAAAAATGTGTGTTTCCCGCCACTGAATTTAATTCACATAAATACTACCGCCAAATAAAAAAAATATATATATATGCCAGAAAAGTAAGGCACAACTAGGTTGGTTTTAGATGCATTCAGCCTAGGCATTCATGGTGCAGTTCCTACTTCCAACTACAAGCATTTGAATAGTTTATTCTCACAATTATGGTTAATTAATTATAGTTCGGAATAACAGCCAATATGATACGAAATGTGACTAAATAAAAGATAGATCGTCATGTATAAAGATTCTTCACTTTCAATACTATCCAATTAAAATTCACATTTATGCTTCCTTAATTTACTAGTTTTCTATCTCAAGGTTAGCGCTTTTGGTATAACAAACCAACAGAAGCACATACTCTTACCTAGTACAATGGGTACAAACAATCTTCCAAAGATATAAACAAATTTAAGAGAAATGGGGCCCAGTTCGCTGCGTCTCAAATTCACATAGTCACATGCAAACGCGAGTGTCATTTATCCATTTCTCTTCTGCAAAATTCCAGAAGGTCGCTCTCTCAAGTCTCAAATCCGCCAAATTCTCATAAGTACTTACGCGTTGAATTTGAACGTTGTCAGTACACACTCCACAGACATATCTTCCAAGTCCCGGCTTCCCAGGCCCACGCTGAACACGCCCTCCTACTCTTTTGCTTGATTCATGCACCCGGTCTACGCACCTCTCACTGTGTGTGTCTGACCACTGTCTCCAGCTGTCTCCTCTTTCCTAGAAATTTATTTATTTTGCTTTTTGGTAAAGGGAGGAATATAGGCCAAACGGCTTTGAGTGTCCCCACACCTCGTAGTTTGTTGTTTAAACTCGTTCTATGAAACATCATACTCAAGTGGCCAAGTCCCACCGTAGACACGAGACATGGCACCAAAAGAGTCGAGGACAACACGTGAAGCAATAATAAAAAAAATAAAATGTGAGAAGAGTATTTGAGGGAAATTTGTTTATAAATTCTTAAATATTAGTTTCGAAAAGTTACCATTTATTTACCTAATGTTATTATTTTTTCTAAGTTTTAATTAAACTCTCGTAAACCACTTGAATAATTAAGCAAGTCAATACAATTTCGAATAATAGAATAATAAAGTTTATGATGTTCTGGGTTTTTTGTTTGATCTTCTTGATCACTAAAATTTTATACTAAACTCTGTCTTTAATTTTTATATATATGAAATAGAAAAATAATGCAATTTTTATATAATTTTTTATAACCAATTACAATGTACGATATATGTGGAATATTCATATAATAATATGGCTTTATCTTTTATTAAATGACCCCTGCAATTCTAATAGAAAAAATGAATGCAATGTATGAATTTTAAGAATGTTTCAATTGACTTTTTGTACTTCTGTGATTTAAATTTCTTATAAAGTAATTCCTAGTTATATTTTACAAACAAATATAATTATATAATTTAGTATTTAGAGCAAAGCATAATAATAAATTATAAAATTCAGTAGGATTAATTGACTACATAACTCATATACAATCTAATAAATGCAATATATGAAAATAACAACATCTCTGAGGCCGGCACATTTTTTCGGCACAAATCCTTAACAATACACCAAGTGCAAATCCTTGGAAACACTGCTTTCCTCCTGCGTCTCTCTTCCCCATCTATCTCTATCCGATTAATAAAGTAATAATCATTAACGACTATCCTTAATGACAATTACCATCGCTTTCCTCTTTACTTTCTCTCTCTTTTTCTTTCTTCCTCCGCATGACTACGTGTCTTTTTTCCTAGGCGTACCCAACTCACTGTCTTTGTCTCCTTTTCCAACAAATCTTTATCCTACACCTACAGTGGTGCACTTGTGCGTACTCGAATACTTTTTCTGTCACTGCGCCATCCTCAGAAACTTTGTTTGTTGCTGTCTTAAAACTTAATGCACTCTATTTAATTATCCTCACACCTAGAGTCTACAAACATTCACGAACTGATGATGTGGCGGAGTTTTTACTGCTTTTCACTTAGAAGGGCTTGTACCACGTCATCCGTGCAAATATTTGTAATATATTAGGAAAAAACTAAATATATTGAGTGTCCGACCAAAGTCACCAAATCCACACCAGCACTAAACACCTGATCAATTTGATCATGCAGTATTACAACCCATATTATCTCACTAATTCCCCTTTACAGTGCAAACCACTGAGATTTTATAATATATTATTATCAAAATATAATATTATTATTATAATATTTAGTACCTAAAATCCCACCGTACCAAAACCCACTAAGCTTTCTTTCCTTCCCTTCCAATTCTCTCCACCACCTCTACCTTCTCTCCTTACAAAAAAAGCGAGAAAAAGAAGAAAAAACCCAGAAAAATTACACAAAAAGCTCAGAATGAGTATGTACGGGAGAGATCCATGGGGAGGCCCACTGGAGATCTCCCATGCCGACTCCGCCACCGACGATGACCGGAGCAGGAACCTCGACTTGGACAGAGGAGCTTTGTCTCGAACCCTAGACGAGACACAGCAGAGCTGGCTTCTTGCCGGGCCCGGCGACCAGGGAAAGAAGAAGAAGAAGTATGTTGATTTAGGTTGTCTGATTATAAGCCGAAAGCTGTTTATATGGATTGTAGGTGGATTGCTCGGCGCGGCCGCTTTTGCTGGGTTTGTGACACTTATTGTAAAGGCGGTGCCGAGGCACCACAAGCCGCCACTGCCGCCTGATAACTACACTCTAGCTCTCCACAAGGCTCTCATGTTCTTCAATGCACAGAGATGTGAGTGACAAGTTTTCGGTTCGTGCTTTTTGTTTAATTATTTGTCTAAGTGTTATTTGGTTGGTAGGGTTGGTTTTGTGGTATGTTATTGCTTATCTGGAGAGAAGGAAAATGAAAATATATATTCCATATGTGGAGAACTCTGCCACCCCACCCTTTCCTTTTTTAAATTGAACCTCATTTGTGCAGAAAGGGGAAAATTATTCTGATTCTGCTGCATAAATTACTTTATACAGAGTTTATTAATCAGAAGACATCATTTGGTCTTTTAACTGTGACTGCTTATTTAATTAATCTCTCTAGTAAAAGTTTTCGTGCATTGATCTGACTGAATTGGTGGCCAACACTGTATTTATTTATAGTTCAGTTTAATTACAGCCTAACAAATAATTCCACTGAACTTTAAGCATAAGTCATAATTTTATGATACATTAAGCACAAATGTACCATTGATTAGTTGAATTTTATGATACATTTCGTTCGAGCCGATCATTAATAGTCACCATCACCATAAACATATATTATCCACATGCATACATCTAATTACTCAATATATCTATCAACTTTCCTTAAATATTAATTGATTCTTGTACAATTATTTCCTTTTCCAGCTGGGCCGCTACCACAGCATAAGTCACTATTTTATGATGCACATTTAATTTGAGCTTATCATTACGAACTTCACCATATAGTAACATTGTACACATGCACGGCATCATATGTAGTGTACCTCCAGTTACTCAACAGTCAACACATCTATCAACTTTCCTTAAATATAAATCGATTCACAATTATTTCCTTTTCCAGCTGGGCCGTTACCGCGGCATAACAATGTGACCTGGAGAGGCAACTCTGGCATGAAAGATGGCCTGTCAGATCCTGCCTTCAGAAGGAGCCTTGTCGGTGGTTTCTATGATGCGGGTGATGCTATCAAATTTAATTTCCCTTCCTCTTTCGCCATGACAATGCTGAGCTGGAGTGTGATAGAGTACAGCGCCAAGTACCAGGCAGCTGGTGAATTGGGTCATGTCAGAGAGATTATTAAATGGGGTTGTGATTATCTTCTCAAAACCTTCAATTCCTCTGCTGATACGATTGACAGGATCGCTGCACAGGTAAATACATATAGAAAAATTAAGTTCAAAAGATTGTGACCTACTTGTCAAACAGAAAACTTATTATGGTAGGACTGCTTTGCCTCGAATCTTATGTGTAATATAATTGTATCAATAAGCAACTTTCTTAAATTATAGACTCCTTGTGAGCATGCTTTTTGACATTTTTTACATGTATTTGCTTGAACATCCTATTTGGTTTTGATGCACATCTGAATGTATAATGGAATAGTTGTCATAAAGAAATAGATATTATGTTATTTTCATGAGTATAGATATATTCTCACATGTAGATAAAGGGCACCTGCTCCTAAATTCATTACAGAAGATTAAGAAAAAACAGAGATAGTGCCATCATACACTTCAAATATAATTCCAACTGATCCAACCATTCATATATGGCATGCAAGGTCACTGGGTAAAGAAAGTGAATTTAATTGTTGTTCAAAATTAGGTTGGAACTGGGTCCACAACAGGTGGTTCCTCACCAAATGACCACTACTGTTGGATGCGGCCTGAGGATATAGACTACCCAAGACCTGTTACTGAATGCCACGCTTGCTCTGACCTTGCGGCTGAGATGGCTGCGGCTCTTGCTGCTGCATCCATTGTTTTCAAGGACAATAAAAAGTACTCACAAAAGCTGGTCCATGGTGCCACGACACTATTCAAGTTTTCAAGGGATCAGCGGGGCAGATACAGTGCTGGTGGAAGTGATGCCTCATTTTTCTACAACTCAACAAGTTACTGGGATGAATTTGTTTGGGGTGGTTCATGGATGTACCTTGCCACAGGAAATAGTTCCTATCTCCAATTAGCAACGAATCCAACCATGGCTAAGCATGCAGGGGCATTCTGGGGTGGGCCTGACTATGGTGTATTTAGTTGGGATAATAAGCTAACTGGTGCCCAAGTGAGTGTTTTCAAGGATGCATTATTTTTTTTCTTTTTCCTGGCTGATAGCAAGAGCTTGGAAATTTTTTTAAAAAAAAGTTATGATTCTTTGTTTGTAGGTTCTTCTTAGCAGATTGAGGCTTTTCCTCAGCCCTGGCTACCCGTATGAAGAAATACTGAGAACTTTTCACAACCAAACTAGCATTATAATGTGCTCCTATCTTCCCATTTTCACATCCTTCAATCGGACTAAAGGTTCACAATACATCATTTAAATCAACTTGTTTTAATGTGTTGTTTCCTGAGAGTTATTTTTTAATCTATTAATTTTCCTAATACAGGTGGGCTGATACAATTGAACCATGGAAGGCCCCAGCCTCTGCAATATGTAGTCAATGCTGCTTTTCTTGCCGCTGTTTATAGTGACTATCTGGAAGCAGCTGATACACCTGGGTGGTATTGTGGTCCCAATTTCTATCCTACTGGTGTTTTACGCGATTTTGCAAAGACCCAGGTACATTTATTCTTAAGTTTAATTACTGAGTACATCCCATTTTTTCATTTCCTTGTTGTACCCGATTGAGCAGTGGCTGAGAATTGAAAACTATACTTTGGTGATTTAAAAGCAAAAAAAAAAAATGTTTAGCACTATACTAGAATCTGGTTGTAATCTCTATTATGGGGATGGGGAAAACTAATAACACTGGAAACTCAATAAATATTTTCAAAAACATGAATTGAAGTATCTTCTTTGTTTTCAGATTGATTATATCCTTGGCAAAAATCCACGAAAAATGAGCTATGTGGTAGGATTCGGCAACAAGTACCCCAAACATGTCCATCATCGTGGTGCCTCAATTCCGAAGAATGGGGTGCACTATAACTGCAAGGGAGGCTGGAAATGGCGAGACTCCAAGAAGCCAAACCCAAACACCATAGTGGGTGCAATGGTTGCGGGTCCAGACCGACATGATGGTTTCAAGGATGTTCGTTCCAATTATAACTACACAGAGCCGACTCTTGCTGGCAATGCTGGATTGGTTGCAGCTCTTGTTGCTCTGTCTGGCCATGAGAATACTGGGGTTGATAAAAACACCATATTTTCTGCTGTGCCGCCTATGTTCCCCACGCCACCACCTCCACCAGCGCCTTGGAAGCCATGAATGCATACAATGTTGGAATTTTTTGGGTGGAATTGGAAGGAGATTTTATACATTCTTTCTCATCCCATTTATGGTGATCTAACAACTGCCTGCGAGGTGTGGATGTCTAGCATTTTGCATGTGGGAGACTTTTTACGCAATGTGATCATTTAGATTGGTTGGTACAGCTTTTTTTTATTTCTATGTATTAATATAACATGATACTTCTAGATTTCTAAGTCTAAATGTGTTTTGTATTTTATGTATCATTGTATGTAGGTTTATATTAGGAGACTATGTGAACAATATTATTGTGTAGTTTTGAGTGACACTCTTGATTCTAACAGTTGTATGCTTATACGACTACTATATGAGTTTGATGGTGGGCTACTTTTTGTGTTATCATTCTTTTCTCGTGAACTGATTCATTAACGGGCTGTTTTGAGCCCGTTGTTTGTAGGCCATTTTAATCTACGTATCTTATAAACTACACAGCCCAATACATTTTTAGGCCTGAACGAAAGCCTGGTACAATTTTTAAGTCGTATTATAAATTTATAATTACGTGCTGTGTTTCTCAAGTATACTAAAAATCTAACAATTTAAAATAATCTCGGCTTCATAGTGTTAAAGCCTGTAACTGTAAGGGCAGTAAGTAGATGTTGGAAGTTTTGAGCTTAATAAAAGGGCAGTAAGTAGATGTTGGAATTCTTAAATTTTTGAGCTTGAAGTTCTGCACTTCTACTCGGGTGAAGCCGTGAAGGCTTGCTTAACAAAAGAAATAAAAATAGGTCATCAACATACGTCGCCAACCAAAAAAAAAGCAAGTATTAGTGCTTAGTAGCCGATTACTTGATGGCTCACGTCTCTGATAATTTATAAAAAAAGCATCATAATTCATAACTATTAAAAAATATTTGAGTTCTCAATAACAACATATCAAATTAATCTTGCATATTTAAACACTGATAACATGCTAGTTCGAAATTTTAAAAAACGCAAACATTTCTTACAACTGAACGACTCCATCAACACATCAAATTTAAATTGAATTTACTGTAAAGTGTAAAGACTTTGAGACAATTTTGATTTTTTTTTTTTTTTTTTAGATAAAATCAAGGATCGATTCTGCCTACTTTAAATCTCCATAAGAAATTCTCTAATAAAATTTGAAGCACGCGACCTCCATTTAAATTGCATTGTTTTTAGTCAATAGGCCAATGTCTTATTGTCGAGATAAATTTAATCATAGATTTTGCCTTTTTTGAGGGTCAATCATAGATTTTGTCAATCTTTCATTTTCTTATATTTACCTTCGATCATAAATTTGCCTATTTATTGAGTTTAAGCGTATAAATAACAACTCTAAGCTCAGTAATCTTCCCCCACTTAAATCATCGACGTACTTCACTGTCACATCCCGCAGCAAGATGTAACAGATTCCCGCCACGAAAGTACAAATAATGTACCTCCGTAAGGCTTAGTCGTGCAAAAACAGTTCATTTTTTTTTTCTAAGTAAAAATGAGCGATCACTAATCACAGATAATATAAGCAAATATTATCCATCACAGAGGCATGTAACAAGGCATATAGAATCAAGTAACATGTCACAACACACACATATATATATATCACATGCGCATCCAGTACAAGTCTCAAAATAAAATATCATACAACACGCTCATAACTATGGCTCAAGACTGGAGACTATAAATATGTACAACATATATACTAGTTCTCGACTCATTTGTCTATAGGAACTAGTATAATGTAAAATCAAAATCGACTCCAGTCTAAGTATCTATAATATCATAATAAAACGGGCACAAAGTCACTCATCCAAGATCTCATCCCTATCCTCGTCTATGAGAATGGGACTCACAACAGGCTCCGGTGTGGGTGGTGGGGTCAGTGGTGGAGATGGAGGGGCAGGTGGTGGCGGTGGAACATATTCAATATAAAAGTAAACACCAGTGGGGGCTAAAGACACGTGGTACGATATAACCATGCGTATGTGAGGTATATAGGTACGCAAGTGGACATGGGACCCATCAAAAGTCATCAGGGGCGGACCTCTCAAAGGCCGGTGCGTCGTCTGGAACCCCCAACCGCCGAGGAACATGCAAAACAAACACGAACATGAGAATATGATTCTCAGAGCGGGTTTTAGTTCCAGACGTGAATTTCTGGTCGAAATCTTAGTCCAGAAATAATCCCCACAATAATAATAATCAATGATAAAGAGATAATAAATAATAACGATAGTAACCAATGAATCGAGAATAATGAAATGCCAATCTCTATCCGACTGCATACCGAACAGCGGAGAAGAAAAGGGCCTATCAGCACCATGGTGGACTGAAAAGCAATGCATAATAACAATCAAGATAAAATCATGTAACAGTCAGAAAATAAATCACATCATATAAATAATCATCAAATCTCACTCAGGTTCCTTTCCCAACCGACTGGGCACGTGAGGAGACATTTCCCTTACCTGACATATCAGGTGGCATGAGGGAATTCCATATTCTAATAGCGCTACTGAACTGGCCGAAGCCGGTGGCCGACCGACTCCGGAGAGTGATATTGACTTTTATGTCATGTTTCCAGGATTATCAGGCAAGAATATCTTGATTCCTCAAAGATTCATGCTAATTTCAAAGGATATTGCAAAGCTTGCCTAATTTCATATCAACTTGATCAAAGGAGATTAAATCAACATGAAATTTGAGTTGTAATATCTGTTCCTAGTTCTAAATGATCAAAAGGTAATGCATCCAAAAGAATTAACAACATGTCACGCATTAAGTATTATTATTATGACTAATATTCTACAGAAAACCACGTGTCCGCACCTGTATCCAAGTCCGGTCCGAGTCCTGCTTCAGTTGTCTCCCCTGTAAGGAGATTAAGAACTATTAAGACTTAATCTAACTATTATTTATTCTAATGATAATCTCCTCAGTTAACTAAGGTTCAACTTAACTGTTCAGACTTACTAATAATAAATTTCTAGTAATTGCTTGTGTTTTCAGTAGTTCTGATAGTCTTATAGTTACTATAGATAAATATATATATGTGTATATATATATATACACTAATGCTTAAATTTTTATTTGTTCATAAGTATAAATATTTATAAATTGTTATTTTTATTATATATATATATACATACAATTACTATTTATGTTTTAAATATATATATATATATATTTTTCACTGGGCCAAATTAAATTCGCACTGGGCCAAGGAATTTTTTTTTTCCACAGTTAAGCCCAATCCGAAACCAGGCCATAGCCCACTTCTCCTACGCGGCTAAGCCAGGTCAACCTGACCCAGTTGACCTGAGCCAGTCGCAATGGGTCCGATAGATCCGACAGAAGGGTTTCGAATCTAAACCCGTTATCTCCTCCGCCATTTCATCCAGGGGCCCTCAGATCATTTTAATTCACATCTGAGTCCTTTTTCTTTACAAAAAGACCCTTTTTATTTCTTTTTAGGTCCTTTTTCTTTACAACTAAGTCCTCAGACCCTAATTTCTTCACGAATCAGCCCCTGTCATCAACGACAGAATCATCCATGGTACCAGAAAAGTACCAGTGGTACAGCCACCTTACCTGAGGCTGGTACCACTCCTCAAATACACATAATAAGCACCAAGAAAGTCTCATCTGTGCTCAGTTAAGCTCAAAGTTCAACACAGACTCAAATTTTTAGGTTAATCGACTTAAACCGAGTGCAATACCTTAACAAAATCATTTCCTACTAATTTTAACCATCAACAACTACATTCAATCAATTATCTAACCTAATTAAGCTCATCAAATTCATCATTTCACAGTTTCAAACACAGTTCTTCATCAACCCGAGCTCAAAACCCTAACTACACAGTTCAAGCAATTTAGCTCGGTTTCAAACAAGAAAAATCAAAGAATCAACACCACAGAGTTCATACCTCGGATCTCTATACGTATCCTCTTCCTTCTCTCTCAAATTCCACTCTTTCTCTTTAAGGAAAATTTTCCAAAAACCGGCGAAAATTATCTCAAATGGAATGGGGGGTTTTATAGCCGAGGCAGCAGCGGAGAGAGAAAAGAGAGGAGTCAGCAGTCAAGATTCCCAAGCACGAATCTCATACCCCAGCTCATACCCACGGCCAATCGCCATTCTCCACGCGGAGAAACCCTAGTGGTTACTCAACCTGAAAATGGCGGTGGCTTAAAGAAGATTGGCTGGTCACACTTGAGCCCACGGCGGAATTTCCATAAATCCGCCGGAGAAAAGAGAGAAGGAATCGAACGATTGACGAAAAATCGGAAGAGAAAGGAGAGAAAGAGATGAAGCCACGGCGATGAAATCGAATTCGTCGATTTTTACTGTGTTTTACCTCCTCGGATCCCATGTGGCAACGACTTTGTGGCCAAGCATGCTGCTACTCATATAGTTTATTAATTATAATTATTTTTATTAAGATTTAATTAATCTAAGGTCAATTGATTATCATTTCTTAATCCTTAATATTACTAAAATTATGTATATAATTTTTAGATACTACACAAAGTTAAAATTTTCGATTTCGAGTAAATTTTACTGTTACTTTTGATTTAATTATTCATAATATACTTATTTCTTAATTAACATAATTCATACTAAATTTCCGTATTAATTCCTAGTAATTTCATCTAATTCATTTAAATTAATTTACCTGATTAATTTAAATAAGTCTGGTATTTTGCTATGTTACATTCACATTAAAACATCCACAGCTAACCCCATAGCTACTCGTCTACACGTGCAGCTTCATATCTGCCCCATTTAAGAAATATTTTTATGTAAAAAGGTACCTTGGGGCAACAAAATATGTAATTAAAGAACACAGAAATTTGGTAGAGAAAGAAAGGGTACAGAGTAATAAATATCATTGGTTTCGAGTATAGTTAGGTTAAGTGAGGACCTCGCCTCCGTAATTGCAACGAAGTGGTACCATTTGAACTCGTTCCATTGTACGAGAATTAGATTAGCTTATTACCTACTCAATATAGATATAATCCACACGAGAGATTGACAAAATTTGAATTGGATAAGCCCCAATCAATTGGTCGGATGCATATTTGTTTTTTGTTCTTTGAAGTTCGATACTCGATAGTGTAAAACACAAGAAATTTGACACTTGTTAACTACCAAAGAAGTTAAATTTAAAAATTTGTCATCAACACATTAATTGCAATGCTCCCCGGCTGGTACCACCCAATTCAACAAATTCACAACTTGAAAGGTAGGTGCATACAATAATCCAATGTTCAGGTCGCTTTAAATTCTTCTATTGAAAGATATGTATCATTCATCTGCAAATATCATTTCTATTTGTGTTAATTATGAATCATGTTTGCAACGAACACAAGTTTTGTTGCCTTTTTACGGACAATGAAGTACATATTATTGTCAACCGAAAAAATAAAAAAAAAAAAAAATCGTTTTTCCCCCCTGCTCCCAACTTCCTCCTGTGTGAAAGAAAGGCTGACAAAAGAAAACCATTATTATTTTTTAAAAATAGTGAAAGCATTAAGGGGGCGTTTGTTTGTGACTTAAAGGGTGCATAACTTAAGTTATGCATCCTTAAGTCACCAAACACCCGTTACATAAGACGCCTTAAGGGTGCGTAACTTATGCAACCTAATGCACCATCCTCTTTATTTTTTTTTCCAACAATACCCCTTAGAAATAATTAATCATAATATTTAATAATATTTAATAAGTAACAATAATTATTAAAAAAATATAATTAATAATAATAATTAAAATAATTAATCAATAATACATTTTTATCATTAAATAATTAATAATATCTATAATATTTAATTAAAAGTAATTATTAATATTTCATAATAACAAAAATGATGTATTATTATCATATATAATTAATTTTTATAATAATTAATAATATTCAATAAGTAATAATAATTATTAAAAAAATCGTAATCAATAATAAATATTAATTATTATAATTAATAATTAAATAATAATAATTAATAATATTTAAAAATTAATATTAATTATTAACAATAACAATTAAATAATAAGAATTAATTAAAAATAATTAATCAATAATAATATTTTATTGTTAAATAATTAATAATGTTTATAATATTTAATTAAAAGTGATTATTAATATATCATAATAATAAAAATGATTATTATTATCACTAATAATTAATAATTAACAATAATTATGTCACAATGTCTTATTAATACATAATATTAATTCAAATGTAAGGGCATTTTAGTCTTTTGACATGAATATATGCCAAACATCCATTACATAACACTACATAAACACTTAAGCATCCTTAACTTATGCAACCCCTTACTACACAAACAAACGCCCCTAAATTTTCTGTATAATAGCAGCCAATTTATGACCGGTAAGAATAGTATGAAAAGAAATATTTCCCATATTAAATATTATTTATTTTTCCTTATCTAGATTCATGGTCTGTAATACTTATGAAAGAACTGTAGTATAAGTATACACATTGTGTACAAACTACACAAACTACAAAGTAACAAGTTTCCAAATAGATATGCTACTCCAAGAATGGAAGTGTTGAATTAATCAAAAACGATGCATGAGTAGGTGGCAATTGGTTTTGTTATTTTGTGGGAGAAACATTTTCCATTGCTAGTTTACAGTAATGCGGATCTAATAATTTATGGTCTCCACAGTCTAGTTGAGTAAGACTGGTAGTGTCATAGTAGGGGGTCCATAAACAAATACATGCATGAATTATTAAATATGAATCCATCCAAAGGTTGTGAGATTTTGACCATGACTGGTTAGCAGTGAAAGCACATTGTTGTAGGCATTTGGTGGCACATGCAAGCACATGCAACCTGAAAAGAGGTACTATTTTCAAAAAGTGATGCTACAGTCTCTCCTGAACATATGTGAAATATTCTAATCTGGTCAGGATCAGGGCATTATTTAAAGTTTAAACTTTCTCTTGAAAACATATAATTTTTATCAACTATCTCCATTAACTATTTAGTTTCTGAGATCAAGTACACAGAACTTGATATTAATTTTTTCTCCAAATCGCACTTGAGATGCCCATTCAAGAGAGAAAATTCCTTTGATTATAATTTCAAACCATACTATTAGGAATTAACACAGGCCCACATGCACAGTGAGTAGAAGTTATGTTCATGCATATCAGTAAAAGCATGATTTATCATGTGTTAAGTTTGTTGACCATTCAACGAGTAATTGGGATCTATATTGAAACTTTGCAAGGGGGACTTCTCTGAAACCAAATCCTGCGCCGCGCGGCACATGATCGAAATCTGATGGATATAGAAGCCCCGTGAATCTAATAGGCCGGAAAAAAATGAACTGCTCAGATCAAATCGAACGGTTCAGATGGTGCGCGGCACGGGATAAGGATTCGACTTCTCTAGCACAGGTTATAAATTTTCAGAAATGTGAATAAGGTACTGTAGCTACTTCTCAGTGAAAAAAAAAAAACAACATTGAATTAATTTCCATAGCACCAATCATAACTTCTCTTATTTAGCTACTTTGCAATCATATCTTTTCATGTCCCACAAAATAACTTCAAATCTTTTGATGTAATTATGTTGATCAAATGTGAATTTTGATGTTTTTATAAAATTCCAAAAAGAAATTTGCCCTTTTCAGGTCTGATAGTTACAAGCGAAGCAGACATTTTTCCATCATGTTTGTAATTTAGAAAGAAAAATGAAATTGAAGGGGACAATCCACCTCCAGTTTTTTGACCAAGTGCTCGTTTGCAAAAGAGACAGACAGCGGCATTTCTACAGCAGCAAAAATACAAATAAGCCCTCCCCATTATAGATATTGCGCCTAAAAGGCACACTGTCAAACTTTTCCAAAGTAAAAATAGACGCACGAAAAGTTGTTACACAAATTGAATGCGCTTTTATAGCCTCTTTACACTTTCCTCGAGCTTTCATCCTTTATCTAAAATTGGATCTAAAATCATACTAATGCACCAATATATCCTAACCTGTATTATATTTTAATCTAAATTCTGACAAGGGAACATGGAGACCATTAAGGTGCAAAGATCGGAGCAAGCTAATTGGGTCCAAATTTGGCAGCGCAATTTGTAATTTTATTCATAGGTTAACGTAAAATTCGGCATGATAATGTGATCAGCGATCAAGACTTTGATTTAACTAAAATGCACACCTTGGCAAAAAGAACACGACATATGATCCTCTTTTGTTAAGTCTGGAACTGGAAATAGCACATGTTGGTTTTTGTTTACGCAACCAAATGGTGGTAGCTCCAATTCAAGCTTATCCACTTTTAACATTGAATGAATGGACAATTTAGAGAGAGAAAAAGCTTCGATGTCATTGTTATGACTTTCGTAAGAACTCTAGTAAAAGATTTTATATTTAATAAATAAGGTTTTACTAGTAACTGGTGCAGAAAGTTCAGTTCAGTACTGGTACTGGTACCGTTCAATTCACATCCCTACTAAACAGGTTCTTTACTACAAAGTAGAGGCCTTTTATTCTTGTCTTTTAGATAAAAGTCTCTCTATTTTCAACATGAAATAAGTTTACATTTCTTTCTGTACTATCTTAAGCAATTGAAGATGCAAGTTAATTACATCGGGACAAATATTAATATAAATCATATTTGCAACCTATCATACATCAATGTTCTCCTGCTAGCATGTGTCTGACTTGTTAATTAAACATCATTTTCATGAAGAGAACACCAATGTAATGAAGTGTCAAGTGCATTGAATGATAATAAACACTATCAAATGAAGCAATTATTAGTTCCCACTAGATGAAAAGGTACAACTCGCTGGAAAGAGATGAGGCAGAGATATAAAAGATGAATTATTTGCATATTCTTTCCCTTTCTTTCTGTCTATAATAAGACTGTCCACTACAATTACAATAGTAGATCATTGTAAAACGTTTTGTTACAAAGTAAGAAACAGTAAAGCCATTCACCCTCTTTTCCACCTCTCTCCTTTATCATTCCTCCCATCACTTGGGCAAAAGCTGTGATAGTACCCTCTGTCATTCCTCATTTAATGCTTGTGCTTCCTGTAAGTGCACTTGCATGTAGCCAGACCTACTCTTCCTACCTCTATTATTACCATTATATCTAATCAATAACATATATGCATGGCATCTTATCTCTGATACCTCCTGAACTGTTGCTTTCCTGTTCCTTTCTTACAAGCAAGTTGCATTTTCTTTTTTTTTTTCCTTTGATTATGTGGCTAAAAAAGGCCTTTAGATTGTGGGAGACAATGGAGGGGCCTCTTTGTAAAGTTCTCTAAAAAAAAGGGCTAGAAAGCTGCCAATCATCAATACAGAAAAAAGAAAAATAAGAAACTATATAAAATCTTAAACTAAAGTAAAAACCTATGCTGACACTTCTCTTTTTTCACTATATTATTCTTGCTATCACTTTTCTTCTTTAAACTCCTGCTAGTACTATTCCTGCAACCAAAATCAAAACAAAAGAAAAAGAGGAGAAAAGGAACTTGTTAGATTAAATCTTAACAATATAGTAACATGTATAGTGGGTTATCAGTGCATGATTGCTCTAACTTGACAATGGAAATTAAGCACAAACAACCCTACCTAGGCCCATCAAACTACAGAGTATAAACGCACTAAACAGATTTATGTGTAATAAAGGAACAAGATATTTTTAGATTTTATAGAATAAAGAGATTTATTAGTGCTAACTTTGATTAGGAGGGGCTCACGCACCCCTGCGAGACCGGGTACCTTTCAACTTTACATTCCAATCGCCCCATGATCAGAAGAGATCCTACAATCAAAAAGATGTTACAACATAAAATTAACAACATTCAAAAAATCATATGACAGCACTAAGAAAACATGTTTTATATTTCCTTTCAGAAGCAATGACTAATGACGTCACAGCCCCACGGATCAAAAGTTAACCTTTCGCAGACTCACCTGGTCATCGGGAGAAAGTAAGATTTGGCGGAAGCCATGTCTAGAGACGTAGCTGGGGACAACAGTGGAGATCCCAAGAGATGGCCATTGCCGTTAGTACTGTTAATTGAAGAAACTTCAGCATCCGAGACCGAGAACGGATCAAGCCCGTATGCACTTTTGGCTGCAGTTGGAGATGCAAAGGGGCTGTCTGGCAAGTTGTGCTCCACACTACTGCACCACACAATCATATTATTTAATTAATTCCATCTAATTAATTACTTGAAAGAATGGTTTTGGTAAAGTGCAACAAGGAGTGGAAAACCATTGCACAATTCAAGAATGCTCAAGGATTTCAGAGGAAAAAACAAAATGGTCCCCACTTCCACCACTCCACCAGCCAATTTAATTGGCGAATTAATTGGTCGAGCACAGCACAGTGGCAGCTCCAATAAAAAACAAAATTTGGACTGGATTCTGTCGAGTGTCGACAATATTTTTAGATTACAAATATAATCAGCTTCTGGGTTTAGGGAATTTTATAGTGTTTTTCTTTTAATTTTGTGTGTACCTTTCTTGGAAGTCGCTATCAGCGTTGGGGCTCGCCTCATCAGTAGATTCCTCCTTATCAGCTGAAGCTACGTTGACCGTTCTCTGCTGGGGAAAGCTGCTCTCCTCTGTGGGACTTTTACCTATTCACCCCCCATAAATTCTCAAAATTACATTTTACTCTTAAATATAATTGGAAAAGCAAGTAAACATAATAACACATGTTGAGGTTTTTTTTTTCCATTTACTGCTAAATAGTTACAGATGGTGACAGAATTTATAAGGTTTTCTGGACAAATAGGTGGCAGTTGGCATTGAAGTGCTTTTTTCATCTTTTGAATTTTCCTTTTTGAGGAAATCAAAGACTCTGGATACAACCCAAAGCCACCTATTAGCACATTGTAAATTTGGAAATCTGTTTTACTTCACCCTTGGAATTCTTGACTTCAACAAAATTTTACTTCTATTGACCTTTTTTTTTTTACTGTGAAAGCAGTTTTTGCTCATGTCTCTGTCTGAATGAATTACTTTTGTTATACTTTTCTTTATTTCATATTAAAAAACATATATCAATTTTTTTTAAAAAAAAAAAACACAGCAAAACATAAGACACTTTTAGCAAAATACTAAGAAGAAAACCTTCAGTCCGTGTCTCGTCAGGGCTAATAGAGTTGCTCCTTGCACCAACAGCAATTGGTGCAATAGGGGGCGATCCAACAGCTGTGGTGGAATGAAGACCGCCATTGCCATTTCCATGCGAGCTAAAACTACGGGACTTGAGATCGAGCAACTGTAAACCCATCAATCTCCTGCTCTGTAACTCAATTGCTTGTTGCAATTCAGCTGCTTGTTGTTGCTCTTCGAGTTTCCTCCTTATTAACATTTCTGTTGTATTATTCCCATGAAGCATTCTTGCTCCTAGTAAAAGCAAAATTAAAATGTATTAGACAAAAGCAATTCAAATGTGCAAAAAAACCCACATATTAAATTGTAAATACCTAATTGGAGGTCAAATGGGTCTCTCGAGTCTAGTCCGGTAGGAGTTGTACAGCCAGAGAAATCACCTCTATCTCCAGCAGGCTTGGTCCTGAGAGGAAAACCAACAATGATTAGCATTTAGCAATAATATACAACTTAAGGGTTGAAAGTGTACAATGTACAAATGCATACCGATACTTTTCTGGAACTTTGCCTTTCTCCTTGTATGGCTTCACCAAAACTCGCGCATCACAAATGAAATGTGGATTTCCCTTAGCCAGAATCAACTTCACAGTCTCAGGATATACAAATGTCACAAAGCCAAACATGCGTTTCTGCTGGTATGGGATCCTCACGTCTTGTACCGGCCCATAGATACTTTAAATCAAAACAATTGAAAAAAAAACAGACTGCTTCAGTTAAAAAAAATTGTGAGATAACTTAGGGGCTTGATTAGTAAAGTTTGAAGTCAATGAACACTAACCTGAAATAATTTGAGACATCTTCTTCTCTGAAGGTGCTATCTGCTGGAAAGGTCAAATAAATCTGCCTTGAGCTGGGATTCATCATGTTCATAAAATCAACTCTATCGAACCGAGATCGACCCATGAATTTGTGCGCATCATCTCCTCCTAGCATGAGTGCTGCCGCTGCCGCCACAGCCCTAAAATTTATCATAATAAAAATACAGTTCAGTCATTCACATTTTGCAATAGAAAAATTTAAATAAAATAAAACTAAGTAGGGGGGCAAATGTTCACCTTTGGTTTTCACTCTGTTGCTGTAAAAAGAAATTCAGGCACTTGCTAGAACCAGATGGTGAAGCAGGCATGGAACCGGTAGGTGAGAAAGGAAACCCACTAGCAGCAGCCATGAGACGCTGACTCTTTGACCGAAGCAAGAGCTCTTGTTCAAGCATAGTGCTTTCATCCGGCAAACCGTGGACAAACCTACAGCTGGTACCGTTCTTGCAATAGCCTCTCGCATAGTAGAGACAAGGTTTCCAGCCGAGACCATCAGCGTTGCTTCCCGAGAAGCATATGTCGCTCACCGAGCAGCTCCTCCTGTGGTGTCCATTACCAATAGCAGCATAATCCATGAACTCCCCTTGTGCCCCATTTTCATTGAGGAAAGACATTTGATCTTGCAACTGTAGCTCATCTATTAGATCAGTACCGGCACCTGCACCAAAGAACGGTGAAGTGGGTCCACCGGTACCGTTGCAACCAGGGCTAATAAGCTCGTCAGAGACCTGTAGCTCATCCACCAGACCGTTACTTATGGTGCCGTTGCAGCTATTGCTCCTAGAGAAAACGGATGGAGGTGCCCACGAGGATGGAGATGACACAGACAGGGGTGAAGGTAGACGGGATGCAGAGTTTTGCCTGGAGAGGAGGAAAGGAGACGGTGCGGTCGAGACTGATGTTGGTGTACCGGGGTTTGAAGAGGGTACAAGGCCAAGGTCTTTTCGGGCTTTTGCGATCACTGATTGGAGTAGGGTTTCGGGTCCAAAAGCTAGCCGAATCATCTCTTTCTCACCATGATCTTGAATCAAGAGTAGACCCATGATTTTAGCAGCGTTTTCAGGGTCTAGGGTTTGAATTCTAGAGAAAACAATCCTTGTTGCTTCATACGCATCCATGGGAGTTGTGTTGTATGTATGCCTTTCTAAGTGTTTGATGTTGTTGGTCTTTGAGGTGTTTTGCTTCAATATGGGAAAGGAAGAAAAAGGAGATGGCTACTAGGATAGAAGGTTACCCCAAAGAGAGGGAATCTAATAAAAGAGGTGTGAAGCAGTGCTCCATTATATCTCTTCCCGCTCTCTCTAAATCTCTTTGGTTATGTCACTGAGACCACTGTTTCACTGAGAGAGCAGACTGTCCTGACTCCATTTCCAAAGCTAGAGGTAGAGAGAGAAAGAAAGAGAGTAAAGAGATATAGGGTTTGCAGCTGTACCGAAAAGACCAGCTTGAAACCTTTGGGCTTTCTGGCTAGCTACCTAGTATACTGTTCTCTCTCTTTGCTATGCATGCTTGAGGCTGAGAAGAGGAGAAAAGAGAGTGTAGAGAGAGGAGTGTGTTGTGTGTGTTTTTCACAAGTGCAAAAAAATTTTGCAACCCCTAAAAGGGATTTCAAAGCCTGATGGATAGATCTAGATCTGCTCAAATAAGGACACTTCCCACTCTCTGCACCTGAAATCTTGCCCCCCTTTTTTTTTGAAAATAAATTATTTCTTTCCTGTGGGCCTAAACTAAATTTGAGAACTGTTGGGGTTTTTTCTAATCTAATTTAAAAATTCAGAGTTTAGGTTTTTATTTGATTTCCCTTTCCAAGAAGCACCATTGGTAACTAGGCCCCATCTCTGGCCTCTTTTGGCTTTCTTTTATTGCTGCTCTCTGGTGTTGTTGTTGTTGCCCTTTCACGATGAGTAAGGAGTTTTTAAATGCATATTTTCTTGGGAGAAGATAAAAGCATAATTTATCTACAAAGTTTTTTAATGCACTGTTCACACACTCTACAATGACATAATTAATAGTTTATGGGGGTGTTTTGTAATGGAGTGGATTTTTAAAAAGATGGTCAGAGACAGACAGCAAAAGAGATTAATGCTTTAATTAATCGCATCTCTGTTGCCCTCCATTTTGAGTTCAAATATCTCGGTAACAATACACCCTGCTTCTTTGTGGCTTCAAATATCTACATTTAATATTTCAAAAATGAAATACTTTTTGGATTTTACATGACATAAATTGTTTTAAATTGGATTAATGTGATATATATATATATAGCAAGCTTTTAAAATACTACGTTTTATCACCAATAAAAGCTGAATTATCAGTTTTTCCAACCATATTGCATGATCGTTTTATCGCCGATAATTTAGCTTGATTATTCAATCAATTATCGGTTTGCTCTAGAATTGTATGATTAAAGTGTAAAACTTAATAGTTTATAATAGTATTTTATTGATCAATAGTTAAAATTTTAATATAAGAGTCTTATTGTGTTATAGAAAATGGAAATAAGTAAACAAACGAGTTGAAACTTAAAATGCCAATATGGTAGTTCATCGATCATTTTATCAAAGAAAAAACACTAATGCTAAATCACATTCCAATCGCTAAGTCACGTAAATCTCATTTTAAAATTTTGATACGTAAATATATTTTGATGCATGGAACTTAATTGGATTATATAATAATTATAACAAAGTACGTGAACTTTGAAACTTATAATGTGGGAAATCTTTGAAACCGAAATATATTAGCATATGTTCATTTACCTGCATGTGACTTTAGTGAAGACTAAAGACTGGTTTTATCGGGTTAATAGACGCACCGGTTAATGCCACAAAGGATCTGATTTCTTTCGTTTGATCGTTGGGATGATTGGAATAACATCCAAATTATTTCATAACAACCGGGTCTTATGTGACATGGTCCAAGTAGCTGATAAATGTTCACAGCGATGTTGGGATAGATATCTAGTCAACCAATGGCGTGCAAGAGTTATAATTACCTTATCCATAGAAACTTTTGCACTCTATCGCTGTCCTTGGTCAGTTATACATTATAATAGTTAACTGTAAGGTCATTAATTAGGTTCTCTATTCGTATATAAGCTTTTTAATAGTTTATATAAATAACATAAATTTGCTTAGCGATAGCATAAGTTCAGCAAAATAAGTCTTGGCACTTTCTGCATCAATACATGCAATCTAGTTTCAGATTTTCAGCTACAATCAACAGTTTTTTTTGCAATAGTTATCGAAGGATCGAGATCGAAGTTAGTGAAACTCAGCTATTAATGTAACAGTTTCATGTATATTTTCAAATATTCAAACTTGAGGAATATATTTTAATACCATTATTTAATTCAATTTAAAATATATTTTAACACCATCATTGAATACCACTTTGAAAGATAGCTGAACGACGAGTAAAGTTTCTACGAACATACAATTATCCGACTTAGTATATAATAGAACTAAATCGAACAACAATTGAAGGAAGTTTTAAAAACTACCAAGACATAAACGTTGATCTTTTGTTTATTAATGGATAAATACGTTGAGAGCCCGTTATCATCTATTGTAAATTAATTAGCCAACCTTTGATGCGTTGCAGAAGTTATCACACCTTTATCTTGCTTCTATTTCATCACTTTATAAACAAATATAATAATTTTTACCTAAATATATTCTTGCTTATATAACAATTTCTTGAAATTTTTGGTCTCATCATAAACGAATATGAAATAATTGTTGATGTATATACATATATTTTTTCACATGATTTTCTGCTGATTTACAATTTCTCAACAGAAATATATGTTCGATACTCAGAACGATTTTTGACATAAACATATTTTTGCACACTTTTAAATTTTCTGCTGATGAACCGTCTTGGGCAGATTTGGCTAGTTTCTCAATTCAAACGACATAAACTTACTTTTCTATTGATGTAGATGTACTTCCTTTCGCTTGCATGATTGTGCCTATCATTGACAAGGATAGTTATATATCTTAGCACTCTGTTAATTTTAATCACTATTGGTAAAATAAGCGTGGCTTCTATCACAACTCGTGAAAAAAAAAAAATCTAAATCTAATAACAAATTTCTGATATAATTATTAGTGTTTGATACCTCCGGAAAAAAATTCTACCAATGAAATGACTGATCATAACCTCGGTCATACAAAATCGTGCGATCTACGCATGGGGGAAAGGCACATAAGAACTGATCTTAGAAAAAGTCCTAAAATTCACCATCTCTCTCTTAGTCTCTTTCAGCGAAGACAATAATATACAGGTGATATATAAATTGATAAGGGATAATTTCAAGATCACCATCATAAGTCACAGCAGGCTTTAGTGTCATAGTGTGCTTTCAAGTTAGGTTTCTTCCTTTTTTTAGGTCTTGAAGACAATCTTCTAGCCAATCACCGTATAATGCATGCACGTTTAGATAAATTCTTCCTGATATCACTATTTTCTCATGTTATTAAGAAATCAGATTACTAACTTTGATTTGTTCGCCGAGTCTCATAATGATATGTTTCAAATCAACTCAATTACCTCATCTTGCCGTCTTAAATACTAGCTAGCATGCCTTTTTTTTTCCCAAAGGAATTAAATTTATAATCTGTCCAAATTTTGCCGCTCCATCACTTTTTCAAATTTTCTTTTCTATTAGATGATCGGGAAGTACACAGAAGCTGTACATAAAATTTAATTATAAGGGACTTGAAAATCGCACATTTCAATTTAAGATGCTTGTTTTGACTGCTTAGCAAATACAATTACTCACATGAGATGCTCTCAGCAAGAATAATAATAATTTTGTAGAAAATTTTCGCGCTACTGTATTTAAATCTACCACTACTTTTTTTTTGCATAACATACAATTATTCCATAATAATAATAAATTAATTAATTAATTAAATAACAATAATAATAATAATTGTTTTTATTCGTAAAACGTTGATAGATTTTTTAAAAAGATAATTAAAAAGCTAGTAAAGCTAAGTAATTTATTGCAATGTCTATTACATGGTTTACATCTAATGTAGGAGACTTCCAATACCACAAGTTCTGATGCAACAAGTATCACAACTTATCAACTTTATTAGTATTTCAAAATTTAAATTTAAATTTTTATATTTCAAACAGTTGATCTTGTTTAATATATAGTAAGTGATTTGTTTCTATATATATATATATATATATATATATATATTGAGCAAGGTTCTAGTGTCACCACTTTTTGGCGCCACAAGTAGCCACAACTTCATATTTTGTCAATATTTAATATTTTTAAAATTCAAATATTGAATCCAAACCGTTAATCTTGTTCAATATAACGAATGATGCGTTTTGACATAAATTTTACAAAATTTGGAGTCGATTTGATACTCGATCAAGTGGTAAATAGAATGAATCTATTTAACTATAACATATTAATTCTAATGCGTTCATTTGTTGACCACTTGATCGAGTATCAAATCGACTCCAAATTTTTTAAATTTATGTCAAAACGTATCACTCGTTGTATTGAACAAGATCAACGGTTTGGATTCGACATTGAATTTTAAAAATATTAAATATCGGTAAAATATGAAGTTGTGGCAACTTGTGGCACCAAAAAGTGGTGGCACTGGAACCTCGCTCATATAATTTTGTAAATTTTGAATCAAATTTTATACTCGATCAATATATCAAAACGTAAGCGTATTTAAATCAATTTGTCATATTTAACGATCAATATGATTTGAAGTACCTTGATCAAATATCAAATTTGATCCAAATTTTACAAAAATATATATATATAGAAACAGATAACTTATTAAATTAAACAAGGTGAATTGTTTGGAATTTGAAAATCGAATTTTAAAATTTAAAATATTGATGAAATAGAGTAATTGTAATATTTTTTACGCAAAAACCCTACTATAATTATTATGTCTATTATTCACATCTCAGCTTTACTAGTTGTAATAGACATATAATTTAGCGAGTTTCGTGCGATCATTACGGGCCCTTATGTGAGATATACATACTGCAAAAGTATGATTTTTCAACTTTTACACTTTCGTCCCATCTTTAGGCTCGGCTTTTGTTGAATCTTTGGTAACATCCTTTTGTATATTTGCGCTGAGACTAATCATGCACTGCTTACACACACTGTGGCAAGGACCTCTTGCTTTTTACTGCATCATGTATTCATGTGTAACTGCTCGTAAGAATGAAAAGGCAAAAAAAAAAAAAAAAAGTAAAAGAACAGATAGAAGAAAAGATGCATGGGTCATGGCCTAGACTCCTAGTGGGTGTGGCAGCTTGAGATGGGCTCGTGGGGCTGTATGTTTGTGTTTGTGTGTGTACGAGATAAAAGAGAGGAGAGAAGAGGGAGGAAGGAGACGAGACGAAATTAAAGGCACAAGATAAAAGGTACTAACTAGTTCCAGAGACTCACATGCAAGGAGAGTTTGATCGATTCTTGATTCTATGTATTTGGTAAGTGTAGTCTTGTGTGCAACTAAAAATGTGCCAAGTACACGTGATGCCTCTCTGACTGAAGCGACCATCCAGCATCGCACGTGTGAACTAAACTGGCGCGTGTGACGAGTGGAAGAGATCATTATAGTTTTCATTCCTTCTTCTCTTTCGGAAATGTCTTTAGAAGTTGATTACGAAATTCTAATCCAAGTGTGGTCCTATTCCAACCAGGAGACAATAATTAAAGGATTCTATTTGAACAAAAGAAAACAAGTTGGTTTGCTCAGTCCTATAAAGGCAGAGTGGCACAAAAATAGAACTTAATTTATCTCCATTCAAACAAATGTTAATTATTGGTTGACATAATAAGTCCTTGGTAATCCATTCTTACGTATTTGCAATGATGAGGACTTATGTATGAGTTTGGTGCGTGTCTTATTTTACCAATGTTAATTTGAGGTGATAATGGATCGGGCCGTACCGGGTTTCGAAGTCTGGATCCAATTATTTTGTTTATCAAAACTTTCAAAATACCTCGTTTGCTCCAATTTTAACCTTTGGTCTCATGATTTCGATTAATTTTGTTTGTTCAAACCAACAAGCTTGAAATTTGAAGTGCAATCTAGTCCGACCCACCCCGATAATTCCAACGAAATCTAATTTTATCCGACACAGCTTGAAAACAGTAGAGAGAAAAAAAAATCTCTTAAAAGTATGTATCAAATACCTTACTAAATATTAAAAAATAAAAACAATTTTCATGCTTATCTTAAAAAAAATATATTCATGGGAATATTATGTCATACAATATATAATATAACCCTAATATGTTAACACTAATAAAGTAAGCCAAAGAAAAATTAACAAAAGTCGGAACAATCCTCTATATACAAATAAAATAGCATAGTTCTATCATAATATTTCAAATTCTATGATTTTAGAATTATCAAATTGATACTCCTCACAGTGGTAGAGGTGTAGGCCTTGAAGAACTAAAATGACGATAACAAATTGTCTTCCAACTGCAATGACAAAAAAAATAAAAATAAACTGTACGTTAACAATAGGCCGCTTATATCTTTTGAGGTTATTTCGTCTCAACTCTTCTATCACAATATCGGTGCGTCATATTGATTTATTCCTTTTTTTATATAAAAATGTGAACTAAAGTTGAAAATTATAATTTGTGAAGTATGGACATTAATTATTGTAAAAACCCGTAATTTAATAAACTTTTGCTAATTTAAAAATGTGTAATTAAATTAAAACTTCAAGCAAACAAATAAAAATTTAAATTTTAAAATGCTAATTATACAAAAATCTATTAGATAAAATTTGTAGAAACTAATTAACAGAATTAACTTTGAATTTAGCTGGATTTCTGGCCGTCCGATCGATTATTGGAAATTTTGGAATTTTCTCAACCTTTGGATCTCTCCTTTCTGTTGCCACACTGATGGCCACACCTCTCTGGCCACAGCAGATCTCGGACGCCACACCCCTTCTTTAATCGAACTCTCCGCCTCTCCTCCTTCATTTCGCGTCCGAGACCCCCACGCCTCCTGACACCTCTGCGACGGAGAGAAACCAGTGGTTTCGGTTTCCTCTCCGCCTGCCTCTCTCTGCGAAACCGCCACACGATGGCCCCCTCCTCCTCTTTCCCTCTCTCTTTCAATCTCCTCTTCTCCTTCTCCGTTCCGCACTCAACTCCATTCCTTTCCCCTCTCCGCCATTGTTTCCTTTTCACTCGAGCTCAGCCGAGACCCCTCTCCCTCCACCTCCGATCACTGCTACTCTCACCGTCTCACACTCACCTCCCCTCATCTCCTTCTCCCCACCCTTCTCTCTTCTCCAATCCGAACCACACTAAAACCTAACTCCTTTCTCTCTCTCTCAAATCTTTTCTCCTCTCTTTGGACTGAGCAACCATGGCTATGACGGCTTGTAGCTGGTGGCTGGTGGTGGCTTGACGGCTGCAGACAGTAGCTGGCCTCGACTTCCTTCTCCTCTTTTTACTTGCTACCTCGGTTTGCAAACTCTCTCTTTCTTTCTTTCTTTCTTCTGTGTTGTGTTTGATTGTTGAAGCTTGCACAATAATTGAACTGTGCTCTGTGTGTGTTACTTTGTGAATCGATTGATTGAGTTTTGGAATTGTGCAATGCATTTCCTTGAACTGACCCGCTTTGAATGTTGTTGTTGGCTCGATGGAATTGATAAATGCTTTACTGAATTGCTAGGATAGTTGTTCTTGCTTTTGTTTCCATCCGAGCTATTAGTTGATCTAAATGCTTAATTGAGGTTATCCTTTAGTACTGTTAACTGTTGGGCACCTTTGTATAGCTTGTATAAGTCTTTTGGGTTGGTTATGGATGATAATTAGACTGGTTGTTACTGCTGTGAGCTGAATGCTTAAAAGATTGTCCAACTGTCACTTGAATTTGATTTGTGAAGCAATGAGGGTTTAGTTTATTTAGAATTGCAGTCTTAAAGCTTGTAAATCTGTTATTAGGCTTAAATCTTGTCAAATTTAGGCGTATCTCACCTGTGGAATGTCTTTCTGGTCTGTTACCAGGCTGGTTCAGGCCTGGTACCAGTCGTGGTACCAATGGTTGGCTTACTGGTACGCTATATCAGCATTCTAAACCTCTGTGTACCTTGTTTCTGGAGTCAGGGATTAGTCTGTTAAGTTTTCCGATTCTTGGACTGTTTTGTAAATATTTTATAACTGTTTTAGGACCTCTCCATAATTCTTTCTGTTATCAGGGGCTTAGGTGTAAAAGTTCTGTAAATATTTATGATCTGGGGTCCTTTCTGTAAGTTTCTGTGTTTGTGGGTCGGGCTTGTTTCTCTGTTGGGTTCGGATTTGATCCCCGAAACCCAATAAGCCCTCTGTTGGGCTCTCTTTCGTTCTGGGCCTGTCGGGCCTATTTTTCTGCTCCTTTTATTTCCTGTTGTGTAGGCTCTATTAACCGAGCCTATTTCTTTGCTGGATTTAATTCTTGGACTGGGCCAGGTCCAATAAGTTGATAATTAAGTTAATTTTAAAAGTTAACTTAAAATGTGAAGAATTAATGAAATATTTTGATGTTAGCTAAGTGGACCGAGAATAAGGTATTGGACCCGAAAAATATTTGTTGCCTAAATAAATCGGATTAATACGTAAACTTAAAGACGGGAGATGGTGAAATCGTCCAGAAATATTTCAAAAATACAGATACAATGGAAAAACTATCTGGACTCATATGATCCCAAACACATTAAAACACCAACACATTAAAACATCAACACATTAATATTTATATTATATGTTAACTATATTATTTAATTAATAACAATTATTTCTACTTAACATTTCTTAATATTATCACATTTGAGTTTCATTTCTATACTTTCTATTTGTATATGTTTATTGAGTTTCTTTAATTTAAAAGATACATATATAAATATTTCATACTTGAGCAAAACACTATTAAAAACTATAACTCAAACTTATCAAACGATTTTCTAAAACCAAACAAAATATTTTCACGACTTGAACGAGTAGAATAGAACTGTAGGATTCCGTCAAAACGTCTTTCTTCACACCTATTTTAGAAAGGAAACTCTGCCAAAATTTTACCAAAGTATTTCTTTAATTATAACTGTATATTTTAATACCGAGTCTCCTTTTAGAAATCTAAATCCTTTATCCTAGTAGCTCAAACCTGAATCCAATTGAGGGATAACTTAGCGATTGTTAGTTTGAGTGTTATAGTTTTAGTTTCCGTTCCGACTAGTCAGTTTTCCGTCAGGTGAGCAGCAGGAGTTCTCCGGACCTGTAGACGAGTACTACCCCGAGTTCGAGGGTGGTAACGCGGAGCAGGACTTCACCGACCTTCCTGTAAAGTAGACTCACCGTCTTCGACTTTTCCAGGTGTGGATGCCTTAGGTTTTGTTTAATCTTTAGTTTAGTAATTAGATCAATAATTAATTGTGTGCATATCATGTCATTAACATTAAGTAAACAGTTAAGCACATGTCATTAACTCAAAACTAGATTGCACTTATAGGACGTGCATGGCATATTAATAATAATGTGATTAATGAACTAAAAAGTACCCCTAATCAACACATGCATTTGGTGCGGATCAGGATAGCTAGACCGAGTGTGATAAGTTCGTTTTGCCTGGGGTTTCCATTATCGGGAGATTGCACCCAAGCTAAATGCCGGTGGTCTCCTTATGATAGAGATCATGGGTAACGCGATCCGATGATCACTCAGCAGACTGACCGTCAGGCGGTACTGCGGTCACTTGATGGTTATTTGTATTGTTTATTATATTATCCTTTGACTTGATTTGAACTAAGAGCTGAGTGTGCCATTATATCGGACTACCTCTCGATCCCCATGAGTCAGTTTACCGGTACCGTGTTTTACTGCCCACTCCTTTAGCGGGGATGTGGGAATAGGGGCAGAGTTGAGTTATCGAGCAGAGCTGAGTTATCGAGCAGAGCTGAGTTAGGTAGATCTGTTGGTACGGTTCATGTCATATTGGGATTTGTGAGTTTGATTCTGGATTTGTTATGTGACTTATGATTTGACTGTTGAGTGCGGGTGCTTGACTCTCGTATTGATATACTTATTCACCGTATATTATTATGCTAGTATTATTATCTGCTTCTCCAGATATCTTTTTCAGATTTATTTGGCATGTCATGACTTGTAGATTGTTTTATCATTTCATTAAACTTACTTTTAGTTATTGCATTATAGGATTTAAAAGTGTGTAAGTATGGTTTAGTTCTAGCTAGAGTTAACCAGAACCGTAGGCTCACTCTATCACCACACTGAGTATTAATGTACTCATCCCACATACTTTGATTGTGGAGACAGGTTCAGGTTTAGCAGACACAGCAGTGGAGGTATTATCTGAAGACCAAGCCAAGCTGGAATAGATTTATGTTGTGAATTATTAGTATTTTGTTTATCTTTTGGCTGGAAATTTTGAATTGTGAATATTACCAGTCCTTTTGTTGTATGAACAAATTATGCCCTTATTATGTGATTTTATTTGTGACTATTGTTTCTGTGACACTGTTCTATAGCCTTACGTGTACACAATTGACTGTGTATGCGTGGCGAGGCTGTCCTCCCCAGATTATGGCTTGGTTTGGGGTGTGACAATTATCGCCGTATAGTTTATACTTGATATATTATAAATTATTTAAATTTCACTAAAAACGATTGATGAACTAAAATGAACTCGCGCGAAAAATGATATATATTTTTCTATGCATTATTACTTCAGCAAAAAGTATGGAAGCCCTGATTGTATATTTTTTTAATTGGGGACCCACTTTTTATTTTTCTCATCTCAGAGATAACTGGCTTTTTCTAGCATATAAATTAATTGCGCATAATGCACGTCGATATGTTATGTTTCTTTCCGTGGCGGGACTACAAAGTTGTCTAATGATAAATTGTTTCAGTTTATTCCGGTGAAGCCCAAGTTCAGTTGATTGCTAAAAACAAAATAAGACAAAATGACAACATGTTTGGTTTGTGAATAGGGGTTGATTTAGACCCATCAGACACTTAGTTTTGTTTACCACATTCCAAACATCAATCAAGAGCACAAATTGTCGTAATTGCATGATTACAGAGAGTTTTAGTTGGTTAATATGCATTTCTCTATATATATGCGCTTATTTATTCAAGCAAAAAGGATGCTAGGACCTGACACCTACCGACTAGGCACTAACGCACAAAATTGTGGTAATCACTTCTTTTTCTTCTTTCTAGCTTGTTAAAATCTTGTTAAAATCTTGTAAGCATCACCTGAAAGGGATGTTTAACTAGTAATGCTTCAGGAACATTGTTTTAATTCATTATCATGAGTAGCGGCGCGGAGCTTTTAATTTATAAAAAGTTTAAGGGAATGTCTACAACTTGTTACTTATTTTGGTCATAAGACGCATAAATTTTAATTAAGATTGCAGCCTGTTAATCAGTTAATCCCTCTTGTTACTTGCTCTTGTTTACATGGAACTTAATTTGTCAAAGTCAAATATCATTTTTTTAATGCAAATTGTTGTATTAATCATTTTTTTTCTTTTTGTTATGTGTAATCCGATTTATAGTTCAAGCACTATCCGTTATTTTTTAATATAATAGATTATTATACAAGACAATCACTTATTTGATAACCCTAAACTGATCAAACATCTTATTAAAAAAAAATAGATAATTCTCCGACCTTTACCCATTTGGTGGTGTGTCGCAAGTGTGTGGCCGACCGATGCAGTACCACTATGTGTGTGGTGCGATCGTGGAGAACCAGTGAGTTTAACCGTTGTTATGGAGCGGCCGGCGATGCGGTCGTGGTGCGGTACAACCAACTGTAATTGTGAGTTTGGGGTGTGGTTGTTGTTATGGTGCAGATATAGTGATGCGGTCGAGGAGAGTGTTGTTGCTCGTGGTACAAATCGACCGTAGGTGTGGTGCAACTGACAAGTGTTGTTTGGTTATAGAATGTAAACTTGTTAGGAGTTTATCTTATTTTTTCTTTTGATGTTTGTGCCGGTTTTGGTACGACCGTACGAGTCCTTTGTTTTGAGTCATTTGTAAACTTTTTTTTTATTAATGAAAATTGCTAGCTTCTGCTAGCCCTAAAAAAAAGATAATTATTTTTATATAGGTTGTTATCGAATTGATTAATCATCAATAAAATAGTTTGAAATTTTAATGTTTCAGTTATAGCAACACTCGATCAAGGTCAAAATAATTTTCAAAATGCATTAAATATTAAACACACTTTATTTAAATTCTAAAAAGTATACATATAGGTTTTTATTAAAAAAAGGAATTAAATGCTCGTTTATTATTTATTTAGGAGGACAGAAACTAAACCTTCTAGATACATGCTCCCTTTCTTTTAATTGAATCGGAATGCGTGATGCGTCAGGTCACTTTCTGAAGGACGCCAACAATTAAGGAAATTTTTTTTTTAATACGGGTCAGGGTACATTTAATCATAATTAATTATCGACGAAAACCATGACAGTAACTGGGAATTCTCATTTCAACCATCGTTTTTAAGATTTAAGAAGTAGAGAAGACAACATTTAAAACCCTATTTGCTGTGTGATTATTGGCTTTTTGCTTAAAGGTAATTCAAACAATCGTATCCTAGTCCCAATTAAGCACCAATCAATAAATAAAAGTGATGCAAAATAGTGACTAAAAATTTCTAAATCAGAACCAGCTGCTACACACCTTGACCAAATCTAGCAACCAACAGGACAAACAAAATTTGCTCCATGTAGTCTTTTTTCAACCAACATATTCCATCAGTTTCAAGTCCCCTCATAATACACTTCAAAAAAAAAAAAAAAAAAGAAGTCCCCTCATAATCTCCTTCTCTTTAGCGCAAACAATAATAAATACTTTAAAAAATGTAAAATTTCAAATGCTTAAAAATTTTGAAAAAAAATATTAATTTTAGTCTCAAATGAGATATTAATATATACAAACATCGCGTTAAATGATTTGGATCAATCATTTGTGGTTATCTAAATTAAGATCCAATCACATTTGACAGACGCATACGGACTAAAAAATATTATATGAAAATTTAATACATATCAGTTTTATGCGTTCAATCAGGATGAAGAATGGAAAGAAAATACTATAGTTGCACTGTCATTGGAACTAATAGCAATAGATGGAGATCCTACACATAGCACACTCCTACATTCCAATGGATATATCCAGTCTTACATAGGATCCGGATCCTGTGTAGCGCACCTCACGAGCTGTTTGATTTTGATTGGGCAATTCATTTTTTTCGGGCCCATCAATCTGGTTACATGCACGGAACTCCCATATCCATCTGATTAAGATCAGACGGCCCACAGCCTGCACTACACGTTGTGTCACGCGACACAGGATCTTAATTCGTCTTACATATATAATGAAGATGCCCTTTTTATCATACTTTTGGTTGTAGATCCCGGCGTTGCCATAATGGGAAATAGATTTCGAACATGAGAAATGTGCTCCAAATGAAGCATTATTTACAACCAAGCTAGTTAGTCTTACAAAGAAATAAGTTTTCCCTTTTTTAAGAAGAGTGCAACCTATGTTAATATATGTATATATATTTCGAACAATGTGGTTGCAACTTGCTACTATATGGATGTATTTTCTTTACTTGTTCCATTCTCTATATTGAAACTGTAACTAGATGGAATTAATTAAATAGCTGACCGGTAAACCAAAAATAGAGGGACCCAATTTCAAAAGGAACTCTGAATTCTATTTGGATGAGATATTGCGCTAGTACTATATGTATCAAAGCAATTTGCTTTGGAAATAATGTGATGGGCTGAAATTTTCAACCGGTATTAGAACTTGATCAATCGTATTTTTTTTATAATTTAAAATTACATTTCGACCTATGGGGGAAAAAAATTTAGTCTCCAGCACATCTCACCATTTTTTTGTTTTATGTACACGGGACTAAATATATTGAAAAATAGGTACACCAAACAGACCTTTCAGCGCTATTTTTCAGATTTTTTTTTTTATGTACAAACAAACTGAAACTGCACATTTCAAAGTAAAACATCTACAACCATTTTTTTAATTATTTATAGCGTCCACCCAAACTTTTGGTTTTAGTTGTTAGTACATGGTCCCTTTATGCATCGAGTAAATTTACGAGTTACGACCACCTGAACTTCAACGAAATAGTACACAATTAGCAAGTTTGTTAGTACCACAATGAATCTGAAAACACGTTACAAGATTTGTCTTTTAGAAGTAACTTACAACTTACAATTGTAATGTCTTGCTCAGACTTTTGGTAACGATTACAAAATATTTATAACCGGTTGTTGGAGAGTCAATGATGCCCGTGAGTCTCGCAGAATGCTGGTACATGATGGGACCGATTTATCTCCAGTTTCACATTTGAGTTGTTATATAATGTATCAGATTATATGCCTTATAATTCTGCATCCCGCAATTAATGAAACTATGATTTATTATTTTACGTCTTTTATTATACTTCCATTTGCTTGTTGACTCGTAGGGACAAACATGACGATAATGGCGGAGTGCATTATTGATGTAAGTGTTAATTACTAGCAAAATCCATATTATTTTTGTTATTTCATTTCAACGAGTAGATTATAATTATTATGGAATTTTTGGTATGGATTTTGATCAATTCATAAAAAATAAAGACATAATTAAATAATTTGACAATCTTTATTTTTTGTTCCTTTTTGATAAGGGTGAGGTCAAATTTCTTACATTTAAAAATTTTATAGTTGGCCTCTATGAATTGTGTTGTCCTCGATCATTAAACTAAAAGCCAGATCTTGAATTAGTTTGACACATTTACAACAGTATAAAATAATTTAATTATTCAAATTTCAACACTTCAAAACGATTCTATGATTTCTATCTATGTATCTGTCATACATGAAAAATTATCAAAGTTTTATTGTTTATCAGACGAATTAAAAGGTACAATGGTCAATTTAATTTTCATGAGATTCAGCAATTAAATTATAACATGAAACGAAATGTGTATGAAATTTGATACACAAGTAATTTACAAGAGTACGTAAAATATTTACAAATTTTTTCTTATCAGCAATATCTGTTAGTTGATTTAAATTATTCTTAAAATAAGTAAAATACATTTTATCCTTAATAAAAATTCTACGCATCATAAAACTCAAATATGTAGTCTGTAAATACCGTAGCAATTGAATATGCAAATAGTCAAATATACAAAATATAGGATCCCAAAATAATTCCCATTATTGCTATCTGATTCTTAGTTAAAATTATACGACAAACAAAATAATCGACTCGTACTAATAGATTTACATGTTGACATTATCCTTTGTTTGCATGGGGTCTCCATCGCTAGTTGAAAGCTTTGTGCGGGTCCCATGTCCCCCCTTGGACAGTTGGAGTACCTAGTTGAAAATTTAAATATCTGCATGACTGCATGTACACTACTCTTTTGAGTTCAGATATACTATAATATATTTGAGCCAATAATTTGCATTGATCATATGCGATCGAGAGTTTCAATTGATTGAATCTCAATGCAAACTAACGGCGCAAATATTAAAGCTGTTCGTTTGATGATTTATTCAAAAATCAAAACTAAGCAAAAAAGTGAAGACGAAATATACCTTCTTTGGGTACCAACAGGGGCTAAGCTACACTTTAGTTGGTGGGTCCAGGGACCCACCCTGGAAAAAAAAAATTTACTTATAGTAGGATCTATATGTAAATAAAAAAAATATTGGACCCGTCTAAAAAATTCAGAGGACCCATCTTAGAAAATAAAAATTGAATTATTTCCTCTGCCTTGATTTTTTTAACAAAAATTATATTTTTAAAACTAAACCTTTGACTCTTTTAATTTGAGAGAATGAAAATTATTATGTAAAAATTATCAGAAAATGGAAACTAGTAGGAAATTGTTGTAATTTTTACTTTTTTTATTGTCTTGAATTATTATTTTGAATATTGGATATATAATTTTAGATCTTGTGTTATTGTTAAATTTGTTATAGATATATTTGTTTTCTCATGATTTTTTTTAATTACATTGTTTTAGAATTTTTGTTTGAAAAATATTGTTATACTATATCTATATTAGATGTTATGTTGTACATATATTTTCAGAAAAAAAATTTTATGGACCCTCCTAATATGAATTCCTAGCTACGCCCCTAGTTACCAATATCGAAATTTATCCTTTGACTGGCCAACTTCAGCTTCTCCGTATTTTTTTATTTTTTTTTTTTTTTTTTTTTTAAGAACAAACGTTCTCGCCTAGTTTTGGCCAATCAAACATTCTATCCACCATTATTTAACCACAAACAATAAAGTAAATACAGAATTATATCAAAGTGAACAACTTGATATGAATAAACAGTTAAACACTTAAACAGATATGCCAAAGTGACTGCTAAATACTATTATTCATTTATAGTCGCCTCTGTTGTTTTATCTAATACATCCAACGACCATAGTTAGACTCCTCCACCGTTCCCACCACCACCAATCATGTTTTGGAGGCGGCAGAGGCAAAAAATGAGAGAATTCTCGTTGAGAGACCGTTAGTAATCGGTGGAGCTGCGAGGGGTATTGAAAAAATGTCGACCGATTTGGTTTAATAATATCGATAGTGCGTATTGTTGAATTATTTTTCTTTCTTTATATTATTTGATTGATTGTCGAGTTAACCATCTTTATTGGATCCCTTTCTATAGTTTTAAATTTTAATAATTGGATATATGTTTGATGAAAACTAATTAGTCACCCAATATGTGACAGAAAATTGTGTAATTTGATACTTTAGAATTGATCAAATATATTTAAAATTAAGCGGAATATAATATATATATATATATATTATTTAAATAACAAAAAAAATCTAAAATTTAGTTTTTTCAAATTTGTAAAAAATATGCGCCTTTTAATTACTTTTTGGCTGTAAATGAGTTATCCGTAACATGCCTGCTGCGGTGCCAAATCTTTGTCGGATTGTGGGGGCCACAGTAAACGACACAGCATTAACTTGTCATTCTTAGAGACAAAGTGCTGTCTATGTAATGAGAAGATTAAAAACTGGAAAATAGAGAGAACTGTCCCACATTTCGAGCTAGCTGCCAATTCAATTGCCTCCATGATTGCAACCCCGGACCCTTTGATAGATTATGCCTCTATTATTGTTTTTTTGCCAACAAAACTAACCGTATATGTCTCTAATTTTATACACGCGTACGTCCAAGATTAATCGTCAAATCACCTGTTAGTTAAAAAAAACAAAGAAAGAACATTATAAGGAGATTATTTAATTTAAATCAAGTATCTATCTCTCTCGGAGAGCAATTTATAAAGATGATTTATCTGCAATGCAAAAATACATTATTTTAAAAAAAAATGCTATATAAAATAAAAAATAATGATAGACATAATCATTGATTTACATGTTTAAAAATAAGAACACCAATTGTCGGATTCGTAAATCATGTAAAATAACAAAATTTGAGTATGGAACTTACAATTTCAAGAGCAGATATCACTAGGCGGCAGTATAAGTACCGATCTTTAATAGTTTTTCTTAGACGTAATAATGGCTTTCTTTGGACATTTTAATTCCTCAATGCTATTATGTTTTCTTTAATGACAATATGTGTAAAAATAAACACACTCTTTAACATAAAATAAATTATATATATATATATATATATATATATATATAAAGGAGCTCGAGGTTAGCTTCCGTTGAAAATAAAAAGAGCAGTATAAAGTTCAAACTAAATCAATCTAAAGCAAATTACCAACTCAGACCATCTAATACAATTGATCTTAAGGAACAAAGGATCAAGAGGGCTATCTAAATCTCTAAAACCAGGTGTCTCAAAATATGTTTCCCCACAAAAATTCACAACAGCCCATCCATCTAGCACAAGCAAAACACACTAATAAGAAATGAGGTATCTTAATATAAAATACTCTAAGGAATCGAAACTCTTGAGATCAATATATTGAATGAATGTGGTCTATCGGAATTCTCATTAAATGTTAATGCATATTTTAATTAATTTAATAATGAACTTGGTTCGCAATTAATAATATAGGCCACGTAAAAAAATTCCAACAAAAATGGTTAGTTAGTTCAAGCTATATTATTAATCTGATTAAACAGTAAACCAAAAGTATTGTTTTAACTTTTAAGTTAGCCAAGTGTACAATAGTCGACATTTATTTACAAAAAGTATATTTCGATCGCGAAAAAAAATCGCAATTACGAGTTTAGCAACTATTCCAGAATTTAGAAATATTTGTGCAATGAATAATAATAATAATCAAATAACGATATTTCGTTAATCTGTCTAAGATTCAAACTCGAACTAAAAATTATTGTTAAATGCATATGACATAGTAGACCAGTAATAAAAATGTTACACTATTTTTTTTTAAATAAGAGGCTACTTATTTACAGAGGCTTTAGCCCACTTTGTAAAATAGAGTTTATCCCTCTTTCGCGTTCAGCAAGAATTGAACCCGTTACCTTTAGGATAACGGCGAAGCCACTGACCAACGCTAGACTAATTTTTAAGAGGTAAATTAATTAACCTAGGTTCTTTGGCCTATCTCTATTCTATCAACTAAGTGGCACTTGGTTCGATTCACGAAGAGAACATTTATTTTTAAATTTTTTATTCTTATAATAAAATTGTTGGTTTTAAACCGATCTAAAAATAAAAAATAAAACTGCTTCCGTATGCGTATAATTTTAAAAAGATAAATTTATAACCTTGTTTTTTTTTTAAAAAAAAAATAGATAGGTTATAAATTCAATTTTCACCGAAAATTGTTCTTTTTATTTTCACTTTGAAACGCAACCAACCAATTTTCACCGAAACAATGCATGGTCCATTTGGACCATTAATTTCCAAACAAACCACAAAAGAGTTCAGTCTATTACTATTACTAGGTGGCGAAGGGTACTTATGTAGTACACTTATTACATACTACTCTCGTCTACTCCCTTCTGAAGAAATTAACCATGGACTATGGTCCATGGTCAATGGTACAAAATCTGGTCTGAAGAATTATCATTTAAAATCCTCACCGATTCGGCGCCATGTGATATATACTGCTTGCTTTTGTCCATTAGTGGATGATCTGCTGTGACCATAATTCTAAATGATCATGAATTTTATCAAACTTGAGTTCTCACTTCTCAGAATATACGATCGGCTACTTATATAACGTGATTTTTCTATCATCGATCAATGCGAATATAAAATATAAAATGCTGAGACAAATTGACTGTCAAAAAAAATGCTCGATAATAATATTAAGATTTATGTCGTTATCGGCGTGTTTGTCAACTCGAGTTCTGCAAGTAAATGGATAGTCAATAAGGCCCCGGTCAAAATTTTTATTACGTAAGAAATTGATTTGGAATTTCACGATATTGAAATTGGGAATTGCTTAAGACCATCCCTAAGATTCTATCATCCCCACCATCTCACAGATCCAGCGCCTCATTAATTCTAATTCCTTTAAAAACGCGTTAATAACTGTCACATCTCTTATCCCTACAGCGCCTCATTAAATTCCTCATTAATGAAATTAATACAGCGCTCTTCCCCCATTTACTTTTTCCTTTTCTGTTCTCATCCAGCGCCTACTCTCATTAATGCAATTATGTCCTGGAGACTGAAATAGAATAATTAGATTCTGAAATAAAACAATTATATTTTGAAATAGAACAATATGTTTCGAAAATAAATAATTATGTTCTGAAATAAAACAATTAAGTTATGAAATAAAATAATTAAATTCTGAAATAGAACAATTAGGTTCTGAAATAAAACAATTAAATTCTGAAATAGAACAATTATGTTATGAAAATAGAACAATTATGTTCAGAAATAGAACAATTTTGAAAATAAAACAATTATGTTATGAAACAAAACAATTAAATTATGAAATAGAACAATTATGTTATGAAAATAGAACAATTAGGTTGGATAATAGAACAATTATATTCTGAAAATAGAACAATTATATTCCGAAATAGAACAATTATGTTCTGAAACAAAACAATTGCGTAAATATGACGTAGGAGGAGGGGGGAGGAGCGAAACATAAGGGAGGGAATGATGAGCGCTATATTTATTGATTGAATTAATAAGGCAAGGATGAGGGATGAGGGATGAGGCGCTGGATTAATTGCAGGGATGAAGTTTAATTAACTACACTCCAAAAATAGAACCACAGATTCTAGGGATGATGGGAATGATGGTTATCATCCTCGAAATTGAAATTTCCTGATCAGAATCTAAAAAAAATTAGATTTCATTCCATTTGATCAGATTTTGTGGGAAAATTCGACCCATTGAAATTCTGAAAATTTGGTCAAAATTTGATCAGGTTTCACGAGATGAAATAGACACTTAATTAGAAAAGACCTTAATACTCCTCTCCTTCAAGTAGATGAGGAGAAAATAGTCTTTTTTTTTTTAATTCGAATCAATTATTCTTATATTAGTTTTGATCATAGGATTTCAATTGAAAATCATCTCCAATTAATTCTAATCGAATAAAATAAAATGCAATCCCATGTCTATACCATTTTGATCAGTGCCTTGTGATCGGAAGATTGTCAAGAAATCATGCTCTTACACAATTGTTATTCCTTTTTTAATTTGCATTGATAGATGGTTAGAATATCAAAGCCATTTTTTTCACATAATAGTTTATGAACAATTACAATGCTAATGTAATACGCTGAAACTTACTATACGAGACGTTCGAAAATAGTAACACGAAAGTATGAATTTCAACGTAAGTCATTCGAAGATTTCAAACATAATTTTTTTTTTTTTAAAAAAAGGAATGAAATTTTCCATATGTTTTACATAGTTAGAAATTTAGAATTGACAATTTTGGTGTGTAAAATGAAATATCAAGTTATATAAATTTGAAAGTTCAAGCAATTTATAATATATCCAACAATATACTTTCACACAGTGTTATAGTTGAGCAAAATTCCGGTGCCATTATTTTTTATTGCCACAAGTTGCTACTAGTTTTGTCATTAGTTTTGATAAAAATGTAGTCAAATCGATAAATGTAAGTACTGCAGGATGTTCTTGATACAAATCTTACAAGTTTGGAGTCATAGAAACTAAAATAATAAATATATTAAACCCGTTGAGATAGATTAATCTAGCTGGAATCATACATAGACCATGCATAGCTAGGGGGTATATCTATATAGGCCCACATGCTGACATGCACAATTGTGAGTATGATCCCTCCATTGTGAAACAGACTGGAAATTAATAATCTTCTGTTCAGTCTATAGCATTGGACCTTCAAAGTTCAAAGTCTAAAGGATGAACTACAAACCCAAAAAAAAAAAAAAATAATAATAATAAATAAAATAAAATAAAATTGAAAATGAACATTGGTTTCAGGCTTAGAGCGAGATCATTAAATATTCACGCTTAATTTTTTTTTAAAATGTAAAGCGCAATTGCTATAAAATTAATCTTAGTTGAGTTTGTAAACATCTCGATCACATTTCTTTTTTTTATTTTTTACACTTTCACGTATAGATTGATTAAACTGAAAGGACGAAAGTTGTAAAGATGTAAACACTAAAGCAAATAATGTGGTCCTGCATTATGAATAGTCTGTTTCTCACACCTCCAAACATTTGCAAATTATGTCATTCAGTCATGTTTTAGTTCCATCACCTTATATGTATTGAAAATTTTCATTAGTCTATATATGTTTCAATAACACGCATATTGAAAACCTGCATTAGTCTAATTCCTTATTTCGTTGCGAAAATGTTTGCACACGTAATACACAAGAGTGGCTTAGCAAGAAAGTTTGGGAGTCAATTTACATGTATTTTTATTTGAATAATAAAACTCACGTACAAATAAAAATAAAATATTAAAACCATACTTGTACTATTCACATACTTTTTATTTTTTAAGATTACCACTATACATATTTTAAGAACCCAAGAAATTAATAATTCTTTGTACGAATAAAGATTATTCAAGAATTATTTATTACAAGTTCACAACAATTATATAAATTAAAATTAAAATGCAACATTATAAATATGATTATCTAGTGCGTTATCATGTTTGAAAAAGTAATGAGGCTTGGTTCGTGTTTAAATATTCACAAAGTAATTTGAAACATTTAACGGCTTGAAACTGACCCTTTCACTCCTTTCGACCTTGGTTCCACTTTATTACCTAAAAGGAGGACCGCCTGGGAGCTTAACGACTCTTTTGCATCAGAAAATAATGATCGAATTAAAAAAAAAACCTTATTAATGTTGTATCTATATATCCAGCAACAGGTCTACTAATTTAAATTTTCATTTTTTTAAATGTATTTGAAAAAAAATATTACAATAATTAAAAAATGAATTGAAATTAAATGTGCATTCTTTCTTTTCAGAATTTAAACTTCTGCCCTCCGTTGCCGCATGAAATGATCCACTGATTTTGTAGTGGACAAGGAAGAGAGAAGACGCCAAAGCAAGACCCAAGTACCCAACCAAACATGCATGCCTCCCCATGTGAGGTCCTGCCTCGCTCTTTTACTAAAACCCTAACTTTCCGGACTAAAATGAGCGGTGCTGGTGCAGTATACATCTTTTGCAATTTGCAATTTTGCATGGAGAAAGTAAGAGAAAGGGAAAGCAAAGTCTCTTTGTTGGCCAAAAGCAACACTGCTTTTGATTGCAGACAACTCATCTTCAATTTTTGGTGTGTTGGTGGCTTTCCCTTGTGCATGACCATGACTTGTTGCATTTGTCCTGTTACCCACCAAATTTGTTAAAATCTTTTACTGAAATTTTGCCTATAGAATCAGTAGGTAAGTTTGAATATTCTATACTATTCTGGTACAAAATTCCAGAACAGCAAACATTATCGAAAAGGGATAACAGCGATTAGTACTAATTCAAATCCTTGGATAAAAATTAGTCAATTGGAGTTTCTGAGAAGCCTCTATTTATTACCAAATTAATATCCCGAAATTCACATGCAAAATACATCAGATGCTCAAAAAAAGGTCAAAAATAAAAATATAGTCTCATTGAAATCCTATAAAAATATATTTAAACTTGGAGGTCTGAGTCTGACTGGCTCTGGCACCTACTTTAATAATTGAGGCTTATGTATACTTTAGAGACCGTAGGATCGGATCACAGCTTCGGATTAAATTAGCGGGCCAATGTGCTGATGTAATGCCAATACATGTGTGGCATTATTAGGTATTAAAACATAACCTTAAATTAATCATAAAAGTTGAGTGCAGACATCTCCACCACTAATTGTACCTTAAAAAGGTGTCTTCCATAAGGACAACTAGCCTCTTGTGCTTTAATTAAAGTTCTAAAGAGTGATGGATTTTGTTTAATATTTTACTAACATTCAGATTTTTTTTTCCTATATATTTTTTACTTATGGACTGTACAGAAAGAGATATAAAATTTGGTAACTCTGGATAATTAAGAAAATTAATGGCCAAGTGGTGGCGTAGTTAAAAATTTGATCATGATGTAACTATCATAAAAAAATAATAATAATCATAGCATACGCTATGCTTGGCCAAAAAAAAAATTAATTAGGCAAAATGCAGAGAGGACTGGATAGAAACTTTATACGTGCACAGAACAAAAAAAATAATGGAGTTAATCTCCAAATCAAATATGTTAGAAAAAATAAAACAGATGATAACTAATTAATTAAGACCTTTAGAGTTGGACGAATTCATTCCAACTAGGAGGAATCGGATCATTTATGTGATGCTATCTATTGGTGTTGACGCGCCAAATATTAATTATTCGTATTTTTATCTGACAAGATCACATTTTTTTTTTTCCTCACAGCACATTTTTTCAGTAAGCTAAGAAATAAATTATTTATATTCATATAATTAAATATTGTATGCATTAAATAACGAGTAAACATATTTTATTGACACCCACACAAAATTTGCGGGGTAAACTTTTTTTGATACGGGAAATATGTATACTGATTAAAAAATTTTCTCTCAATTTAATAATTCTGTGTTTGTAGCTTTTATCCTGTGCATATGCCCTTAAATACTTAGAGATTCGATTTGTTGGCTAAATTGCTTGCAAAAGCATAGGTACAGATCAACTAGCTATCAATGCGAAGTTCGACAGTTACATTCTCCAAAAGTTCTCGTCACAAAGTTTTGTTTGTTTATGAATTTTATGTTTTTTGTATAGTGCAATTAACTTAACAGTGTTTCTCAGATGCTAGGTTATCAGATGCTCTAATTTCATGACATCAGAGCACAAGATATGTTTTGGTGAATCATGATCGTTTCACTACTCACTAGTTGCACGGGACAATAAAAAATTAAGATACATGATCTATTTTAAATAAAGTGGAGGCTTTTGCTCCATGAATTTGCAAGATGAGAAATACGACGGGTCCACATGCAGTGCCATCACTTATTTTCTGTTGTTAGTATCCAGAACAGTAAACATTACTGTTAGGAATTAAGTGGAGAATGAAAAGTAAAATAAAATTAAGGTGGAAGATCATTTTAAAGTATTGGGGTTTGATAGTATTAAGATAACTAGATGAATTATATTAGCCAAAAAAATTAAAATGCCCTGTAATAAGTTAAGTAGTAAAGGTAAAAATAAATCCAAAATTGATAAATTTGATGCAAACCTTGCTTAATTGATAGAGGTATTTTAACTAACTTTACTTGATCTTGCTTTATCTTAAATTACCATCACATATGGTATATTAAGATTGGAATAAGAGCAGAATTCATCCTCTATTCAGTAGCCAAACAGCAGTTTAGTTCAAAATCAAATCGCATCGTTGGTTTTTACATCACAACTATCCAACACATTATCTTTATTTATACTTTATTTTTAATTCTTGGTACATGACATGCTCGCATTATAATCTTCTTATGAAATTACCAGGGTCACTGCTCTTCCTAACCATGACGGATGCCCTGATTAAATTTACTAAAGTAGGCAGAATGAAATTTCATAATATTTACTGCACAAGGTTATGAGTTGTTATAGTAAGACATTACTATTTCATAAGTTTTATTTTGTTTTTTTGTTTTTTGTTTTTTTTCAAAATTCTTGACAGGGGCTACTATTTTATAAGTTGCACGGGCCATTATGAAAGTGATCTGCATGGGACATTCACATCGCGAATAACAAATCGTGCATGATTATTAGTTATCTTGATAAACATATCTAATTGTATACCCTATGATTCTGTCTCTCCTTTTATTTTATTAAATTTCAGCTCTCTTGACCCTGTATACAGGGGGTCAGGGTTGAAGAGAAGTAGGACCGGGCAGAGCGATGGTCTCCAATTGTGCGGATTTCATTGATCTTGATATAACTTGCTTCATCTGACCAATCAAATATTTATATTCTTTTTTTTTTATTATTATCGTGTCTGTTTTTGTAAAAAGAAGATGTGAAAATGATTCAGAATTTAAATAATCATGAACATTAAGAAAACTCAACCGTCAACCCACTATCACAATCGAATACCAACATTAAGCGCTCATATAAATACAATTTGAGCTTTTTTTTTAAAAAAGAAAGAAAATAGTAAAGAACTCACTACTTGGGCCTTAGATTGTAAAAATCAAGTCTTGGTACAAATTATAAAAAAAAAAAATATGGATCCTGAGTTATAAAGAGTGAAATATGGATGCTTACAATATCGAGTCAAAAATATCTCATGATTCCAAAGTAACAAGTTCACTATATTGATTCTTTATATGATGGAAAGATAACAATATATAATTTAGCAACATAACATATATATAGGATATGAGATTACGATGATTAGAAGATTCCACTTTAATTACTACTTTTCACTGCGAAGACCGAAGTAAAATTTATCAAATTCCGATTGGATCGCTGGGTAGCACCTCAATGGTCCAGCCGTCCAGGCCAGAAATGAATGCAACTACTCCAAGTATTTACTAGGCACAGTTTCCCTATTAGCGTAGTTCTTTTTACTGTACGACAGATCTGGTTATTTAAACAAGTTTAGAAATGGATGAAAGAAATGCAATCATAGCTCTCTGTAATTATGATTTTTGTACCATCAGATCAGATGGCAGTGCTACTGAGACATTGAGTCCATACAATGTACGATTTTGGTAGTGCTTGCTTGATTGGGAACAAGCTAAAGAAGATTGATAGACTTGTTATGAGTGTATCTTGTAATGTTTTGGAATAAAAATTCAATGATAGATAAGTGATTTATTACTGAGTATTTCTGGCAGAGCTAAATGGGTTTTGGCACCTCATCATCATCATCTAGCGTGTCTCTAGATTCTCGAATTAAAATGTTTAAATTGTTTCTGGCATTGCATCGTTCTTTTTTTTCATGATCATTTTGCTTTTTATTTACTGTAACCTTTCAAAAAGAATGTCAAAAAATGTAATTGACACCAACTTTATAATAATTTATTTAAATAATATTGTTGGATTTAACTGGATAACTAATTCAGGGAAAAGCCAACGTGAACATGGTAGCTGAGAGACTTTATGGCAAAGGATATCCAGTGCATGATTCGATCAAACTTTATTAACTAAAAAAGAAAAGATAGAGCTGAAAAATATGTGGTTGAGATATAAGAATCCAGCTACCTTATCAGAGACAGGAAAGCTATGTTGGCATTTTCTCAATGCAAGTATTCATTGCAAAACATAGAGACTGCAACTTTAATTAGAATTGCTGTCTGATCTATGCACCTATATAATCTTGGGCCCCTTTGGGTAAATTTTTTTGGGCCCAGTTCTCCTTGTTTGTTTGTTACACTATTTTCATATATAGGAAACAACAAATACTTCCCAAAGTTTTTGTCTCTTTTTTTTTTAAGGCTTAAATATTTGAAGCAATACTTCTGCAAATCCATAAACTACAACTTCCATACGAGTCAAATAATACTAACCGTAAAAGAAGGGCTATCAAGTACTCTGGGTACCGACATAATTTCAATGTTGTTGAATTAGGTATTTTTCATATGCATTGCTAAGTAGTTGCACAAAAATTACAAACAATTTGACCTGCAACATATCTGAATTTTAAATAAGACACTTTATTCTGACAACTTTCGCAAAATAAAATATTTTTAATGGGAAAAAGTTGTAGTTTGATAATACTCAAACTCGATATATCACGATAACATCACAGCGATATAACTTGTTATATGCATGATCTATAAACAATATTGAAAAAAGTGATATAGGTTATAATTTGATACTGATAGTTTCCTATTTTAAGGTAGTAATAATAAGTGTTTTATGTACTCATTATTTAACCATAATCCAGTGGATTAGGAACCAAATTTGCTATTAAGGTCGAGGCTATGTTCGCTCCAGGATAACATTGTATCCTGACAGGGTTTTGTTTGAGTTCTAAATTTTTACAACCAAGCAAAAGAATAATTTAATTTTTCTGGTGCACAGAAAGAATGAACAATGTACAAAATATTATATTAAATAATTTACGTTTTCTGTGCTTAAAAAATAACGAAGTATGAACTGAAACAAAATTACTAGGAGATAAAGAAAAAACATCTCCCTTTACCGAATATAATGTTATTGCAAAATTTCTACAGCGTATTTCTCTTCGATGCCCAATATTGGGTCTGTTACCCTATTCTTGGAGCCCAATATCCAAAGAAAACAACATATGTTATGTTACCGACAGAATGAGTCTCCCGACAGAATTGAAACATTTTTTGAAAGAGTTTCGGGTATCGATGCATAATTTTGGGCCTATTCCTTTCTTGGAGGCTCATTGTTCATATTCAAAGTCCAAAGGAAACATGGTCCATATTACCAACAAATTTTGAATCTCATTTTATACGGGAAATTGATTAGTGCCATCGGCACAAATTGCCATCGCGCGCCATCGCTGAGGCGCGATGGTCTTTCACCCAGCGCAATTTTATTTCATACCTAAATGTTCAATTAGATAGGTACAAATGTTCCGTTATTTTGAGTATAAATATTCAGTTAGTTGCAATAAAAAATATAAGTGTTATAAGCAAAAATGTTCATTTTATTAATTATAAATGTTTAGTTTAGAAAGTACAAATGTTCAGTTGGGTAAGTACAAATGTTCAGTTAGTTGCAATAAAAAAATACTAATGCTATAAGCAAAAATGTTTATTGGATAAGTATAAATGTTCAGTTTAGTAAGAACTAATGTTCAGTGTAGTAATACAAATATTCAGGTTATTAGATATAAATGTTCAGTACCACTTTTCGGTTTTTTTAATAGGTGAGCGAAGGGGTCACGAACCGGACAAAAAACACATGAAAAAATTAGAAGGGGTCGTGAACCGATCCGGTTCAAATTAAATTTTTTCCGACTCTACCCCTGCCCCCTGGCGCACCTCTCTCCCATGCGCGACTCTGACAATGGCGCGACACTGCCCATTAGTTGACGCATTTAACTGAACACTTTTGATTATAAAACTGAACACTTCTTATTATTAAACTGAACATTTATAGCAGACACATGTTCTGTGCAGCGATGACGAGCGATGACTTTTTTGGGGATGACACTTATAATTCCTGTTTTATACGAGGATAAATTTGGTTTGGAAACGGTAGCGATTTTAATTTCAATGTTTATATTTAATTCGTTTTTCCTTTTTGTAATCAAGAAATTTTCAAAGCCTTCTTCTCTACAAAAACTCAAGTAGCACCAAAAATGAAGATTGGGAACACGTAAAAGAAAATTGATAGAATTACCTTGAGTGTATTTTGTTGTCTTGTAGATTACAAGTTCAATGATGAATAATCAATTAATATGTAAATGGTACACCACGGCTAAATGATTATTGGCACGATATCTGACGTAACAAAAAAACAGCATTTCGACTGAAATGAATCAGAGTATCATAATCCATCCAAACCAGCAACGATGCGACACAACTAAGTTTATAAAAATTTGAAGATACACATAACTAGAGTATAACAAAACAAAATGGAGTTCGCATTCTGAAATCATCATATGATTACAAAATTAAGACTTCTAAATACAGTCGCTATTAAAAAGAAATACAAAAACATTCCTCAGTCAGCAAAGCAAAAACATCGTGACAGATTTCATCGTCAATTTTGTTGAATTCTTATCATAATAGTATAAGAATTAAGAATGTAACATAAAAATTCAAGACAACATTATATGCCTAGCACGTTGGAAAGTGCAACACCAGGTTGAATAGAAAGATTACTACTGTAAGTCTGTAATTCAAGGTTAAATTTACAAGATACTTAAGAGCATCTTTTATTACGCATGAACATCTCATCATGAATTGAAATTTTAATAACTCTATATACACTTGAATCAACATTGGAAAAGAAACTATTCTGTAGAAACTTAGAACTACTGATCATAAGCATAGTAAGTAGGAAATGAGCCAAAGATTGCATCAGTCCAATTGCGTGGTTCATGATCCTGAGGATAAGAAATAAAATATATATTAATGCTACACAAGATTAATGCTAAACAAGAGCAAAACCTTTCTTTCAAAAATGTTCATTTTCACTTTGAAAAAAAATCTAAATTGTCCTGCTAATGTGTTATATGGTCACCTCTCACAAACTCAGTGTTGCAATTAACTTAATAGTTTAGTCTTGTATGTTTGACCATAAATCTTAATATTTGCCACATTGTCATTTTCTTGTTGAAATAGAAATTTACTACACTCACCCAGTTATGTTTAATAGAAACATCCTCCCCATGCAAGACATAACTATCGCCAGTCGACCAAGAAGATTGATTCTGCTCATAGTAGTTATTTTCTTCATTATATGCAAAAGACGTGCTATTATGTCCACCACCATGAAATGTTGAATACTGCAGCACCAAAGTGAAAACCAATTGAACTGTAGAACCTCAAAAAAGCATCGATTTGGGTATCATATTGCACAAAAGACACTGGAATGGTACTAAATGTGTTGCAGAGTAAACAAAGCTAAATTGTTTATTTGTTATTAAGCATATGTTGTAGAGTAAACAAAGCTTTTTTGTTTTCTTGCATTTGAAAATATATTGGTTATTAAGCATTTGATTGGTTTAGGTGTAAATTAACAGAATAACAAAAAAAACAGAAATCTGTTTTCTACTTTTAAGAGAGAGAGAACACCAAAACACAGGAATGGTGCTAAAAATGCATCTTAACACAACCCAAAATTTGGCTTCCATTTCCTTCTCTGATGGGGTCAACTAAGCTGAACTGGGATTTTCAATGATTAAATAGGCCTTCAGAACATCTGACACTTAAGTCAAGGCCCAATGCCAAATAAACATGCCTCTTTTGTAAGCTCATTGCCAACAGCTATGGCGTTATGTATCAATAAGATGATCTATAACTTGTTGACCAAACATACTAATTATAAGAGTAATATGACAAAAAAGAAAAATTCAAGCTAAAAACTTACATCCTCTGATGCAACTGCTTCCCCTTCCAAATATTCGCCATAAAGCCCCAAATTCTGAGACCAAGATGGTTTAAAAGGCTCAAGCGGCTCATATTGGGTGTGTTCATAGCTTTCTCTCTCAAAACCATTGCTTAAATTTATTGGGTGCTGCACCTCTTCTCCTCTTTCATAATAAGACGAATGATTATTCTATCAGGAGGAAAACATTGCATGGATCAAACAACTTGATTTTTTGAGAGCTAAGTTTTGTTTCTCATTAAGGTAATTTTATGCCCCATATAAAGCATTAAGTTATCATAGATACTACTGCAAAAGGATGTCATGTAGTGTTGCATACCCTCCTGTATTTTATTGAACCTTGCCTAAGCTAACTACTGTTGGCAATCTCAAATTTTATTGGAGCGTACCTAGCTTACCCATACAACCTTCTTTACATGAGCTAGTTAATAAATCATGCACTTTATATCCACTTATTTAGAAGTACTAACTTTTATTTAGGAGTAAACGCTATATATTCCTATGAATAAAGAGGGTTCATCCTTATGAGTCATGAAGGACTAAGCACATCATATTTCTCATTTTGCATGGGTATATATTTCATATTGTGCAATTTTTCAAAGTATAAAGGAAAACAGTTCTCATGGATAAGTTTACAGAAAAAAAGGCACATGTACCTCATGTGAGATCATCTTTTGCATCCATGTTTGATCAGTTGGTTCAACCTGAACATGCAATGGCGGTTCATGATGGTGCTTATTGTAGGAGTAGACAGGAGTGCTAAACAAATTATTTTCTTCCCCAGACTCTCCTTCAACATTTGATGGATATCCCTAAAAGATAGTACAAACATTATGATATTATAAAAAAAATGCATCTTACATCAGGCAGTTATTGATAGGAGAATTACCCAATTATTGTATGTCCAATCATGATAGGTGTCACGGTAGCTATGATTATGATCCCAATTACTGGTACGCTGCTCATAGTCATAATAGTTGTCTCTATAGTAGTTGTTGCCATATATCTCGTTCGTTTCATCTGTCCTCCCATCATACCCTGAAGGCCACTGCATTTGAGGAAAATATGTTTAAAAAAAAATCATCTACGAAGGTTTTCATTGAAGCATATTTTTCCCCTTCTTTTTTTTTCTTTGTTTTGTTTTGATCTGTAAACATTTGCATTTCTAATTGACTTGTATCTTTCAGTAGTAAATCTCAACTCAAATTGTGGTGCTATTTGATCTCCATTTATCTTCTCAATTATGCCATGAATTCTAAAACGAAGCCTCAATAAGAATTGCTAGTACAAAAATCTGAATCATGAAAACTTATGAGCTTGAATATACTAAAATAGGAAGTAATTTGGAAACTGCAGTATTTTTTCAGTGAAAAAGGTGCTCAATCCAGTATAGTTATCTCAAATAAAGCAACAAATTCTACAGGCAAAGGTATTGGTATGGAATGGTTCAAAGTGACAGCTGATTAATGCCAAAATCAGTTAGTCGTAACCACTGGAACTACAAGTATTAAAACAACCCACGGTACCTCAAATGCCTGAATTACCAATTTAAAACCACAAAAAGACAACACGAGTCTGGCTTTGTGAATTTAATATGAGTTTAAAACATATTTTGCAAATACAAAATTTAATAAATGCTCACAGTATCTAATCCATCTGGATGCACTTGAACATCACTCGACTGATGATACTCCAAAGTCTGCACAGATGGCTGTTCCACGTGGACAGTCACAGATTCAGTCGCGCTCCTCTTGTTAGCATATATCGGTGTACCATGCACATCAACACCAACTCTTCTCTCACCGTATCCTTGAGCGTGGCCAAAGAGAAAATCCAAGCCACGCATCATGTGGTTCCAGTAGTCGAAATCTCTCACCTTTTCTTTTCTTGGACAACAGTGCTGTGGGATGGAGAATGGCCATGACCTGAAGATATCGGGCTTGTAGGGCACTGCCTGATACGGCTCGCCATATTGATACGGTTCAAACCTACCACATTTTGCACAGCTTTAATCAGGATATTGACTCATTTGCAGAATGTGCCCCACTTGTTAAAATATTTTCAAATAACACCCCCTCATAGAATTCATCATAACACAACATTCAAGGATATGAAAGGGATGTTTCTGCAATTAATGAGAAAAACAAACTAGCACCACATGCCGGTCTTATCGCTGAGCTCAAATCAAACTAAATTAAGCTATGGTGATCTAAATGTTGGGTTATAAATTTGAAGAAATTTTGACGAATTGATTTAAAATTGCTCAACGTGACAAATTTGAACAATGTAGTACAAAATTAAACCTTAATTTTCTCTATCTACTTGCTAGTCACAATGTGAGACATCTTAGGCATTGGTTATGGAAACATTAATTAGGCGCACATATATAATATAACCCCAATTAAAAAATGCAAGAGATTAGAAAATTAAATGCAAAAACACTAAAGAGTACCAGGGTTGCTCCACTACAGGAGTAACGACAGGCTTCTCCGACTCAGGTTCCACAACAGGAGTAACGATAGGCTTCTCGGGTTCTGGTTCCACAACAGGAGCTGTCACAGGCTCCGGCTCTTCCTTCGCCTCCTTCACCTCTCCAGTCGAAGCGACGACTGGAGGAGAAGAGGCGGAGAGAGAAACGGGGTAGCAAATAGCAGGCGAAGGAGGGAGAGGCGCGCCATATGTTTTAATGATGTCGTAACCTCCGAGGTAAGGATGCGGGTTGAAGTCCTCGAAGTCGTCCTCGTTGAAGTCGTCGGGGATGCCGGCCATGAGTTGTGGTGATTCTCACCGCCGGTGTTGGTATCTGGATTAATGAATAATGATTGGTGTGGGAATGCAGGGGAGGATAAACTGATAAAGGTGGAGATATTAAAGGTGGTTGCCAATGGCCAATCGCCATGATTAAATTGGCACAGTTTGGTGATTTTTAATTGATAGGGATTGGTCGATTGTAGTACAAGCAAAAGCAAGTGGTTATGGCACACAGTGCGAGAGTATGGTAATATTATTTCGTTCGAAGAAATGGGAATATCGTGCTATGCTATTGCCTAGTTGCTTGTAGTCAACCCGCAGCGTAGAGCACAGAGAAAGGGAAAGTCTATCGGTGAAATGATCTCCATTTAGAAAATTGAGGGACGTAGTAATTTAATTATGTTTTGTCTTTTTTGTCTTTTAGGAAAATGGACCGGGGGTCTCCGGTCGTAGAACCTGAGAGGACGTTTCAGCAGGAACGTGGCGGTTGTTATGCACCCATCAGCGCGAGAATTTGCAAAGCAGTTACTACCAAAAAAAAAAAAAAAATTGCAAAGCGAAGCAGTGTTGCAAAAGAAAAAAGAAAATTGCAAGCAGTATTATCAATTATGGCATGGGTCAGTGACTCGTCACTCGTGCTTCCTATCTTCCAATGTACAAATTATATAAGGGAAAATTGGATATAACCCTTTTAATCTTCACCAATCAAATATAACCCCTCTAATTATCAAAACTGAATATAATCCTGTAATCTTTTCAATTTGGGATATAAACCCTTTTGGTCAAATTCCCATCATATTCTAAATCTAAAAAACTTTATTTATAAATTTGGACATAAATCACCTTATTGTTGTCGGCTATGCTTTTGAAGAGAGATCTCCAGGACGGATTCCTATTGCTGCTAAAATTCGATTTTATATCTGCTTTTCAAGAAGCACCGAGGTGTTCAAGCTTCAGTAGTGTTTATTCTCTAGAAAAGTCCACCGTACCTTTTACACATTCACTTCTTGCTTCATAAATCTGAAAATTTCTACCCGTTCAAATGATTATATGTTGCAACGATGTGGGTCAAATCTATGGCACTGCTTGATTTTGTTTAGATGGCCCACGACCAGTGCCATAGTTCTATGGCAACAATTGTTTTTATTGCTAGTGACATGAACCAACAATATCCCGTTGGATTCAGGCATTAGTATGTAAGCATGTTCGCTTGCCTTTGGCACTACTTGTAGTAATTTTTTTTTAAAACAAAAAAGCAAAATAAGAGAACGGATCCTGATTCAAAATATATGATCCCGTATGGGCTGTCCCAAAGGTTATCTTAGTACCGGGCATAAATAATTAAAGTTGGATCATCTATTCATAAATAAACAGCACAGGTCCTTTCTTTTCATTTAACAAGAGATCGAGGGAGTTGATCCATTGGTACTAAGATAATCACAGGGACAAGAGAACCCATTTTCTCTTTATCTTTGTCTGTGTTTTGGATGTTTTTTCTAGAACATTGCTAGTTGTTAATGAAAATTCTACGGGAGATATAAAATGAGAGCAACACCGAGCTTACTAATTGGAGTAATTAGTTAGCTAGTTTTTTTTCTTAGACTTCTCTATTTTTTTACGAATCTGAAAAATCTGAGATAGATACAGAGGGGTTAGAGATGTGCTGGTAGAAGAGGTAAAGGGTATTTATGTCCAAATTTAAAATGTGATTAAAATTAAACAAAGGGGTTTATATGCCCAATTGAGAAGATTATAGGGGTTATATTCAGTTTTGAAGATAAAAGGGTTATATCCAATACTTCCTTATAGTAAAAGCAAAATCTGGATTGGGCGGTGGCGCTGGCAAACTACGAGCTCGGCAAAATTGATCCTAGGTCGAATTTGATTTGCAATTAAATTAAATTTTTATCAAACAAAGTTTAATTAAACACGAGCTATAAGCAAACTCTACACGAGCTCAATAATTAAAATTTTTCTATATTAGATATTTATGTAAGTAAGCAGAGTGCATTACCAAGTCCGTTTCATATTTTAATGTCTATTTGTGATTTAAATTAATTATTTTCCACATTTTTATTTTTTATTTATAAAATTATTATTTATTTATATTATAAATTTATAATAAAAGTTTAAAGGAAGTAAGCATTTATATTAAAAAATAAATATATTATTTATCAAATTAAGTACTGAATGTTATGAATTAGATAATAAAATTTCATATTGAGTCAAATCGGACGAGTCAATTTTGAACAAAAGTCGAATCAATCTCGAACAATCCATCAGCCAAAAAGTTATTTTTGCCAACTCTAATCGGGCATTATATGTCGACCAAAAGCTTTTATCAATAGATGGTTTTGTATATCTCATTGAAATGAGTGATTTTTATCGACAAAGAAAAAAAGAAGAAGAAATGAGTGATTTGTATTCAATTTAAATCAATTATCTTAAATTTTAAGGCTTTTATTTTGAGTGGCTACATTTATTGGAGGAAGGATTGTTAATCATTATTTGTTTAGATAATTTTGACAAATATTTTAAATAGGACAAATTCTGCAGTGGTTTTTCTTACATGAGTCAGAATTCAGATTATTTCTGTAAAATTATAAATAGCTACGTACCATTGATCAGAACTGAGGTTCGAAAAAAAAATTTAGTCCACAACAGCATCTCTTTGAATAAAATTGAAATTGAAATATATTATTATACACATGATCTAAATTGTGTTCTCTAAATATTATTTTTATAGAAAATGGTGAAATTTGTTATATATAATTGTTTTCAAGTGATTTAATTTCGTAGTAATTTAAAATTAATAGCTCTTTATGTATCGTTGAACTGTAATCGAACTGTACGAATTTTAGTTGATACTCTGTATATGTATGTAATGATATGTCTATAAAAATTGATTTTTTTAGTTAAATTTTATTCAAATTGAATTAAAAATATTATTTAGATTGTTAATAAAAAGTAAAACATAGCCAAAAGCCCCAAAACATAACTAAAATAAAAATATAAAAGATTCAGTGCATGTGCATCTTGCTTTCATGCCAGATGCTTCTTCCTCAGCTTTCCACATGGGATTCAAGTCTATATAATCCTACCAACGTGGGACCCAAAGGCTCGGTCAAGCTCTTTTGGAAGTTTGGAATGGTCTGGTGAAACTTAAGTAGTCGCTTTATAGGTTCTTTAGCACCCAAAAATTGTTTTTGTAACTAATCAATGTGACGTTGACCTTGCACTAACCTCTATGAGATCTACTTTTAACTTTTCCTTAGTTTACTCCTTCAACCTTTTTAAAAGAAATCCACCAAATACACTCCAAAATTTCTTCTCGCTCCAAAAATAAAACGATTTCAATCTCATTCACACTACTTATTTTCAACGAACATGATGTAAGTAAAAAACAAATAAATCAGCAAAAAATAATCCCGTTGGTAAAAATTCAAACAAAAATAAATATGAAATACCTATTCCTAAAAATATTCAACACCTACTAAACTAAACCCCGAATAACAGCTGCTCTGAGCTGTTACTTGGTAGTTTCTCTCTCCGCCCCCACCTTCTGACCTCTCCTCCCTTCCCTCACTCAAGACTGAAAAAAAAAATCTCCGAAAAAAGAAATTTCAAATATGAATGAAAAATAAAAAAATAAACAAACAATAATCAAAATTCAACGCGTAACGTAAACGAGCCGGATCAATCCCTCCGCAAAGAGAGAAGCATTTTTTTTTTTTCATTCAATTTCAATTCCTCCGCAAAGTCGTCTCTATAAAAGCTGGAGGCGCCACAGGAATCGGCGAAGGCGTCCCCGAACAACGGCCAGATCCGTTACCGCTCTCCCTCGGCCGCCGAGCTGACGCAGCACTTCCCCTCCGCCGACGCCAAGATGCGCCACCGCTCCGGCGCCCGCTACGAGCCGCTCAACGACAAGATCCATCGCTACCGAGGCGTCATCCTCATCGTCTCCGTGCCGCTCCTCCTGGTCTCTCTCGTGTTGCTCTTCATGCCCAGATCGCCGATCGACTCCGTCACGGCATCCAGGAAGACTGTGCCCGGAGGAAGCGTTGAGGGGGAGAAGAAGTATGCTGTGATCTTTGACGCCGGAAGCTCCGGGAGTCGCGTGCATGTTTATTGTTTTGATAAGAATCTCGAGTTGGTTCACATTGGAAAGGAGATCGAGCTTTTTGTCCAGGTATGATGAGATTTGAACCATTTGGTTGTTTGCTGATTTCATTGCAATGGAATTGGAGTAGATCTGAGTGGGACGGCCTTATGCTGAACTTGATTGGATTGTTATTATTTGGCTAGTTTTGATGTTGGGGTTGTTTTGTTATAAAGAGTATGTAATGTGCATTGGTTTCTCTGACCTGATAGATCTTAGAGAGATTACGATATTCTCTTGTTAATTGTTCAATGTAGATCATTTTGGTACAAAATTGTGATTTAAATGTACTACTTCTGGTAAAAGGTTAATGGATCTGTCTGAATGAAAATGTTTGACCACAATATTAAGCAGTTATAGAACTTTATATAGGTTGAACTGTTTTTCGAATCTATTGTTATATAATTGAGATTTGAGAAACAGAAGCTTATTTCAAAAGTTCAGACTTGCTTATGGATGATTTGAAATCATAGTGCTTTATTTGAATACAGGTGGTTTCAATTGTTCTTGAGTAAACAGATTTCTTGCATACTAGTTCAAGGAATTTTATTGAGTTGGTAAAATGTTGACTGAAAGGACATTGGCCGGGTTGAGCTAATTAATAAAATTATTGTTTAATTGAACAAGTCTAACTTGAATGCCTGATGGCAAGTACAACATTTTATTCAGTGACATCATATGCTTTTGAAAAGGACACTTATGGTACCCTTATATGAATTTATTGAAGACCAGAATCAACATCCTAATTTCATTCAGAGACTCCGGCTATGGTTTTACTTCACGTACCACTACTAGCAAAATGCCTTTTAAAAAGATCAGGAATTTATATTATCCGTCATTTATTTTCTTTGCACCTTCAGAAAAAACCAGGCTTGAGTGCATTCGCTAAGGATCCAAAGGAGGCTGCAAATTCCCTCATACCCCTTTTAGAGAAGGCCGAAGCTGTGGTCCCACCAGAATTACGGGGGAAAACACCCGTCAGAGTTGGGGTAAATTCTAATTTTATGTACAATATGGCTTTCTAATTGTCATATTTACTGCAAAATTTGGAGATTTATACAATTTTTGTAACAATTGCTCATAGGCAACAGCTGGCCTCAGAGCATTGGGAGCAGATACATCTGAAAAAATTTTACAAGCGGTAAATTTATACTTTTGGAAGATATTTCTCCTTTTCTACATGCCAATTTCTGTAAGATTAAATTATATGAAATACCTAATGTGCAGGTCAGGGATCTGCTGAAAGAAAAAAGCTCACTTAAGTCTCAGTCTGATTGGACAACAGTTCTTGATGGAACCCAGGAGGGTGCCTTTCAGTGGGTATAATTTCTTACCTACTTAACCTTCTTTTATTAATTTTATGAACTACCACTTAGTTGTGTGTCTTTTCTCACTTAATTTGAGGAATCTAATAGTTATTTAGGATTTTTATAAATGTTTAAATTTAAATTCTGGCCTACTATGGTAGGTCACATACAAATGTGACGCTATGCAAAAATGATCACATTGGCTTAGGAATAAGATACTTTGTAAAGTTTTCATAAAAGTATGAATGAATCAATTAATTAAAAGAAGGAAATTATGCATTCAATTCAAAGAGGAAACTCCAAATAATTAAGAGCATACAACAAAAGACACAAGTAATCCTAAGATTGCAGTTTGGCTGTAGAGAACTGATAAATATATTTTCTTAGATCTTATATTTATTGGAAAAAAATATTAGGTTACAATCAACTATCTTATCGGGAAGTTGGGGAAAACATATGCAAACACAGTAGGAGTTGTTGATCTTGGAGGTGGTTCAGTTCAGATGGCTTATGCAATCTCTGAAGAAGATGCCGCAAAGGCCCCAAAAGTGTCTGATGGGCAGGATTCTTATGTACAGAAGCTTTTTCTTAAAGGAACTACTTATTACCTTTATGTACATAGGTCTGACATCTACTACTTGAATTATAGTTATGATTGTAGCAGATATCACAAAGAACAGGGTTTTCTGAAATAAATTATTTGTTTATCTTTTATTTAGTTATCTCCATTATGGCTTGCTAGCTGCCAGAGCCGAGATCTTAAAGGCCAGTGAAGGGGGCAACAACTGCATACTAAATGGCTATCAAGGTACTAATGCTCTTACATTATTAAGTCTATAAGGAAGCCATTAAGCATTGATCTTGATTTTTGATACTTCTTCTACTAGCACTGACTGTTAGAAGGTCAGTTATCATTGCAGGGAAGTAATTATACAAAATGGTTGATGCCTAATAAGGACAGCCATGTATATTTGTCTTCTTTTATCCCAACTGCGTGGGTCCTTTTCTTGTAGGAACATACAAGTATGGTGACAACAAGTATGAGGCGTCAGCCGCATCGACTGGCACCAGCTACACCAAGTGCAGAAGTGATGCGGTGAGGGCTCTAAAAGTTGACGAGCCAGCATGCACTCACATGAAGTGTACATTTGGTGGTATCTGGAATGGTGGCGGTGGGGACGGGCAGAAGAACTTGTTTGTTGCCTCCTTTTTCTTTGACAGAGCTGCTGAGGTAACGATCCATTTTTTTTCCTTTACATTTTTGTGGAGTTCCATTTGTTATCCTCTGATTGCCAATAGTCAGTACTCTCATTTACTGATATCTTTTTTAGTATTCACCTAATAAAGACACTGATATCTATGGATTAAATTATTTTTTACTATCTCACAATAAAGGGTATAAATTATGCTATATCAGAAAGGGTATGGCATATCAAAAAGAAATACTAGATAAAATATTGTTCTTTGTCATTGTGTGTACGATATTCTTGCATCTTATGTATGCATTAATTTTTTCAGGCAGGCTTTGTCGATCCCAAGGCTGACGTAGCAAAGGTGAAAGCTTCGGAGTTTGAAGATGCTGCCAAGCGTGCTTGTAAATTAAACATTAAAGATGCAAAAGCCACATATCCTTCTGTTTCCGATGACAATATACCATTCCTTTGCATGGACCTGGTCTACCAGTTCACACTCCTTGTTGATGGCTTTGGTAAATTCAGATAACACTGAAAATTATTTTGTTATCAAACAAGAAAGAAATATATTTTTTCTTAGAACTTACTGTGAATTTTCTTATTGCTTTTTAGGTGTTGATCCTTACCAAGAGATCACTTTGGTAAAGAAGGTACAGTATGGAGATGCCTATGTTGAGGCAGCCTGGCCCCTTGGCAGCGCAATAGAGGTCGCTTCATCAGCATAGAAATGAGAAGTTAATGTATCGCACTTTATTATTTTTAATTTTTTGGGGTAGTAAATTTTTCGGGGACGGATAGTCTATGAGATCCCTGCCATTTTTGGAGGTCATACTGGGTTATAATTTTCGATTGTTTTATTTAGATTGTTTTTGTTCAATTTATATGTAATTTGTGCTGTTACACATAAACTGACATTTAGAAAATTTAGATGTATTGTTGCCGACCCAGTTTGAGTTTAAGATCACATTCTTTGATTGTTGGTCCAGTGGCGAGGTAAGAATTTTTTCTCATATGTGTACACTCTCTTTTTCTCTCGTAATTGATATGAAAGTAGATTAATTGAATTCTTTCAATGACTAATTGCAATGTACAGGTGTGTCGTAGCATTGGTGCGTTATGGTTGCTTCAGATTTAGATTAACAATTTGGTTTTTGTTTTTATGGCTAAGAGAGTTTATTCTGTTTCTGTTGTGCAGAACAATATTTCCAAGCTATCAGAATACGTTGTGTTAATATTGGATGAAAGCTTTGGCCAATATAAATTAAACAATAAAGTGATGATTCTTTTATTGCAACGAGGCAGCACGCCATGCCATATAAAAAAATGACCCAAAATAACTTAAAAGTCGCACTGCTGATATAATAAAATTAAACCTTTTTACTTTGAAAGCGAGCATAAAAAGTGAATGTGGTTACCAATTCTGTTAGATTATACAGAAAGATAAATCCTATTTTACATCCTTTTAGTGACAAAAAAGAATAAGCAAACAAAATTGTATGTATGACATTCTATACATAACCAGTAAGAGATTATCAAAATTACAAAATCTTTTTGCTTTCGAAAAATGCCTTCAAATGCCATATTTGCAAGCTCGCTACTCCCAAGCAAATAGCAAGAGATAATAGGCTAAGAGAGCTCATTTTTGAGACTGTTTCTTTATTTAACCTTTGTGCATCAGCTTCCCTTCAGAAAAGCAAACTATTTGATTAGTGGTCTTAATTACGTGAATTACATATATGATCTGTTATCAAAATGTTCAAATACCTTTGAAAGAAAGGAGTCGGGTAATTGATTTACCTTTCTCGAAGATATATCATCTCATCATGAATCACTTTTACAGCATTTTCCAATTTCTTCAATTCCAGCCGCATTGCCTAGAATAATAATTACTTATAGCTCCTGAATTTGCTACAGTTATTTGTAGGGTGCCGGTTGCGGTCTTAATAATACTAATCTCTGATATTACTTGTAAGTTTGATTTACTTGAGCATTTCAGTGTTTAATTTATCAGTCGAGTTGGATCATGTCTTACCCTAGCTAAAACTGATTCAAATTTCGAACACTTAATTGCATTCTGTGGTAGAAATCATGAAATTATACCTCAAGGAGGTTCCCTTTTATAGTTGCATCATGCGGATTCCGAGCTCTGGTCACCAAGTCCCATTCCACATCAACTGACACAGAAGCAGTCAGTTCAAATTGTGGGGACCAGAAACAGGCCGTATGCCTGCCGGTTGTCCCTACCTCCAAGGAGAATTGCCCTGATTCAACACTTTCTAAATGGTGCAGTTCTTCTCCATTCGGACCACTCACCTACAATATATAAAATAACCATTAAACAGTTACTATAAAAAAGAGCATTGCTGTAATGCACCTAAATGAGAAAGATCCTGAGCAATTTTTCTTTATATTTTCGCAACATGACTCTTTTGAATCTCTAATTTTACCTTTTATCCAAGAAGATGTTGACTTTTATGAAATTCAATACCTTACTTTCAGGGATTATTTTTTATCCTCATTTCCAACTCTCCTAAAAAAATCATTTTAGCAGAAGAGATGTGGGAGTTGCACATGACAGGCTACCCAAACGAATGAGATTAGACCCTCCAATTTCTGATAATCACATTGGTGGACTAAACAAACTAGGCAATAGCTTTTACTTTACCTCTCTCAAAACTAAGTTCCTTTCCCACACACATGTAAGACAGGTTTTTTAATCATGCTTTCACCTTTCAGATCAGTGCAATAATTAAACAAATGCAGTTGGCTTTTTTCTGATTTTCCCTGAGAACTTTTATGCAATTACATACTTGGATGGACATTAATGCAAAAAATCAGAACAGTATGAACTGAATCCCAATCAGTAAAAGAGGGAAGAATTACCCGAGTGGAGATAGTGAGGTGGGAAGCAGAGGCATTGACAACGCGATACTGAGCGGAGGAGAGAGTTCCCTTGTGGAGGTCTTCTGTGAGACACTTCACCTTGCCAGATGGCACGTCCACGATGATTGCGTCGATCGGCGTAAGTGTGGAAAGTGATAGTAGAACTAGGAGAAAGAGAGAACAAAAGAGGAGAGCGCATCCGAAATTGCTGACAGTAATAGAAACTTCCCTCTTATTCTTTTTGCTTCTGTGTTTCTTTTATCTGTTCTGATTTGATTTTGGAGCTGATGTGTGATTGAGACGCGAGATCTGCGCCGACAGGGAGATAGTTTAACAGGAGATCTCCATTCTCCAGTAGTAGGTTGAAACAGAAGAGTCTGGTTCGTTTTTTACTGGAGAGGAAATAGAACGGACGGATGACTCCGTAACTAACCGTACAATTATCTGTTGATTTTTTGTGTCTAAAACTGTGTAACCATTTGTGTGATAGTCATTTGTTTTTTTTTTTTTATATAAGTTTTTTTTTTTGTTTTTATTTTATCAAGGACTATAATTTGAAAATTTTCAAGCGTACCTTCTAAAAGTTCTTATTACACATATCCTTTTGAAAGCGCAAGTCAAGTACATCAAAAATTGAATTTGGGAAGAAGAACAATAATTTAGAAATGGGCTGGAGTATTATTAGGTTGAATTTAGATAGGCTCAAGTTTAATCTCCTTTGCTTCTCTGGTTTTGCTTTACGGATAAGCTTGGGCTCATCATTTTTTTTTTCTTTTTTTCCTTTTTCTGTTCTGTTTCCTCATCGAATGGTTGAAATTATTTTCTGATTAATTTTCACTGGTTTAAAAGTTAAAACCGATTTTTCTTCCACCAATCCATCTCTTGCGCAAACCCCAACACCCGCAAAAATGCCAACACAAAAACTTTTCTCGATAGTTTGAATTAGACTAAGGCCCTGATCACAATCCTTTTTTTTTAACGTAGGATTTCAATTCATTTCATTTCATTGGAAAATTCTTGATCACAATGAGTGGATTTGGAGTCATTTGGTTGGGATTCCTATGTAATTAGGTTTAACGAAATCCTATGAAATCTTACGAAATCAATTCAAATGAAATAAAATCGCGAGTAAAAATCATTGTGATCAAGGCCTAAATAATAGACCATTTTTTTTAGTTTCCTAATAGCAATAATTATTGTTCTTTTTTTTGTTTCGGTTGATTATCGATGTTATAATAAATAGCTATCGTGAAAATTGGAAATAAATAACGTTGCTGTCAGAATTCTAGTGCCTTTTAATTTGTCCAAAAAGATATAGAATCCGTAAGATCAAATTTGCGAATCATGTCGATTAAATAAAAAATGATCATAAATCAACTTCAATAGTGATACATAGTCAATTAGTTATTATTATGAAAAGATTATGAAGGAACGTCATAATAAATTAATAATATAAATAATCACGTCTAATAAAAGCAAATAACTTGATACGTTGATTTTAATTGCACAAAAGAAACATTACACGATAAATTTGATGATTTGATCAAATCATCAACATGTGTTAATTAACATTTTGATGAAATGATCACATATTGAAGCCAAATCAGCCAGAAGCATTTTCATCTCGATTTTAGCTCTCTATGTACCGGTAATTTCGTCAATCGGTATACTAACAAAAACAGAGCAGATTCGTCTAAAAAATATTTATTTATTTATTGAAAAAGAGTTTATAGGCACTTACTAAACTAAGTGGATCGTTAGCCTGATACGGTAATAAAGTAAAAAAATACATGACACAACATACTTCGATGTTATTGAAAATTATCGATAAGGACAACAACATAACTTATTATTGTGAATCTGATCTTTCATTATAATGCTTCTTCTCAAGCCATCCCTGCCACTTCATATCCACGCCATGCTCCAAAAAATGTCTCAACTCAGATAGTAAATATGTTTAATATGTTTTGTTTTGTTTAGTTATATATTTGATAAGCTTTTTCCAAAGAAACAATTTTAAAAAACAAAAAAAATTAGAAAAGAATACATTATTACGTCCTTGCTAAATCAAAGCTGAGGAAAACGAAAATTTTAAATCCATGTTGATATTCTATATTTCTATATCCAATAAATTAAAGAACACAGCATTAAATTCTTTGAAGAAGATGCTAGTTTGGTTTATAATTTAGATTATGAATCTTCATTGACACTGACATACTAACGCGTTTGTTATCTATGTGCGTTTACTACTGTTCTCTTGTCACGCGTATAGAAGTTGCATAGTCAATCGTCAAGAATCAAGATCAAGCACAAATTAAAATATTTAATCTATGAAATGGATATATCCAGTATCGAACACTGGAGAGAGTATGTACCAGTAACAATCTGACCCACCTGCCGGCGAGATGTCACAAAATTCCTCGCGTTCATGTGGCCCACTTGCCTCACGAGCTCGACCATAGTATATATTCTTCCTAGACTTGGTCTTCATACGCCATCTCTAACCGACACTGCGCCGTAACGGCCTTCTGTGATAACTGGCGTCTTTTGTCTCTAATGGCGCACTAATCCCAGACCAGTATCTTGTCACTCTCTCCCTGGAAAATGAATACCTGGACCTGGATCATAGTGAATACCTCTCTGGACCCAGTAGCCGTCTGTTGGTAGATTCATGGAAGGTTGGTTACACCAGGCCTATTCAGAGTAAGTTTCTTACTCGAACTCTTCGCCTCTCTGCTTAGAAGTTAGAAGTCCTTTTTTGTTACATGAGTGGAATTTTTCTAAACGACCCACAAGAATTTTAAGTGACATTTTTCTCGGGAAACGTTATAATTAGCCGAGGAAGGAAAAACATTCCTCAGTACAATTTAGATTTGACGTGGAAAATTTTAGAAATATTAAAAGGAGAAATTTTTTTCATGGTTCCAAATTCTGACCTAAATTTTGATCACAATTGTTCATTCCTAAAAAATTAATTCATTCTAAATTATGCAGGATTGCAATTAAAACCTGGTTCAGAATTTGTATTCATAAAAAGTTTTCAATTTCTTTAAAGTGCTAATCTCATACATAACTAAAATTTCACAAATTTTGTATTTGAGACACCACCTGTTATACAGATTAACGAATAATTCGTATTAGACATTTGAAATGCTTCAAATGGTTAAAGAGATTGAAACTCGTGAACTCATTCGGTTGATTTACAAACATAGTTGTCTTTTGTTAAAATAAATGTGCAATATAAATTTATCAACTTTTTTTTTTGCAACGAGTTGATAAATAGAAACAAGGTCAATTCTAAATTGAGATATGAATTCGATTACTTGTGGAACCCATCAATATCAGTGATTGAAACTAATCATTTAAATACGGTTGAAGGCTCAAAAACTAATTATTTAAATACGGTTGAAGGCTCAAAGTTCAAGATATTAAGCTCAGAAGCACCTTAAATAAGCTTAAATTTTTCCTAGTTTTATTCAGAAATAAAATTTTATGATGATTCATGGATGTTGATTTGAAAACGTAAAATTCATTAGCTAGTCCATATAAAAATAGCGAACATAAAATAATCGGCAGTGATCCTGCGAATAAATTGACCAATAAGTAGGAGTGTCCTAACTTCAAGCTACCTGAAATAACAAGTAATACATTTTATATCAAAATTATATATTTTGAAATTACTATGAAGATATAAAATTTATCTGAATTATTAATAATTACTCAAAATTTTTAAAATAATATTATCTTACAAACCAACTTTCTTCTGACTTCTGAGCTCATTCCAATTATCCAATATGGCTTCCACATGTTCCCATCAGGGTCAGTATCAATATTTAAAAAGATAAAAATAAAATAGTCAAATAAAAATAAAGGAAAGGGCCATCAAAGAAAAAAACCTCATATTAAAACCCAACACCAACACCGTTTCTCTTCTTTATTCGTCCCTGGACAAAGACACAATTCTCCCTTTCTTTACTCGGTTTAGGTACAAATGCAATAAACAGGCCATAAAGTGGCACCGAGAGAGACTGGTTCATAATTTATTCGAAAGAACCCCCTCAAAAAACCAGAAATCTCCTCCGCACTATGGCGAAGTCCCTGGCCGGAGGGGGTCGGCGCAGGGCTGGTCTACGCGCCTGGGTCGTGCGTGTTGGGTCCAGTATCTTGATCTGGACGGCTGTGATGCACCTGATGCCGATCCTTGGTCCCGCCTCGTGGCAGCCGAGACTTCCCAAGACCTGGCCCAGCGCAGCTTGCCTGGACCGAAGGGACCCGCTCCGACCTAACTCCACCTCCATGGACGCCGCCGCGGCTGCGCTCGGCGAAGACGGTGGGGCCCACCTGTCACCCCCTGCGCTAGTACCGAGGAGTGAGTTTCTGACCCCCAATTTGGTGGATCTGTGTAATTGGTTTCTCTGGTTTACGTTACTTTTTCTTTAGTAATTTTCAGGTGCTTATGGGAAGATTATATTAGGTTTTTTTGTTAGTTATTTGCTTATTATTGTTAATATCATTTTTTGGTGCTTATGAGTGAAATGTAAGTTTGGTACATTGGAAGTTTATGTATTTATAGGAATTTTTTGGATTATTTACCTAAGTTTTTAGCTGGATTGAACCAAGTATTCGATTGGGTTGTTGTGGATTATTTCTTATATTAGGAAGTATTTATTTGATTTTTAGTGGTCTGACAGTGAGGTGCAAATTTGAGAAAGTAAAGTTGGGTATAATTGAGGTCTTTCTTGTTAGGTCTGTTTTGCTCCATTAGTGATCAGAGAGCTACATTAAGACAAAATTTAGGGAATTTTTTGTTCATTTTGTTCCTTCCTATTTTGGACTTTGTTGGGAGGAAATTGTTTCTCTTTTGAGTAATCAAGTGGAAAGTAGATTCTATTCTTCCTTCAAAATGTTTTTGTTGATTTACTTTAGTCCAATTTTTGTTCAGTAACTATGGAGAGAGAGGACCAGTGATCAGAATGGTGTATTTCTGTTTCTTTTTTTCTATATATAGTTGGCAATTATTATTCAATCTGTTTTGGTTGCAACTTGTTATGTTCCTTTTTGTTTTTGTTTCTAAAAGTAGCTATTAAGATAGCTTGTCATAGTAATCAATCAGTTTGTGGAATTGCAGATTTATTGCATTTTTTTTTTTCTTATAGTCAATCAATATATTTTCACTATGGTTTTTTTAGGTGCATCTCCTTAATCAAATATGCATTTCATTTTGGAAGTTTATCTGGGGAAAATTTAATATTAAGTTGTCATGTTTGACTAAATTAATAACATTGAAGGGTTCAAAGTGCATCTGGACTGCTTATATCATCAATTTCTAGCAATGTGAAAGGGGATTATATAATAATAATATTCACTAGGCTATACTGAGAGATATAGTATGGAGTTGAGGTGTATTATTTGAATATATTAAAAAAGTTCGGTGTCTGATATATAACAGTTATAATATTATATTTTATTATTACGGCGAAGTGATATTTGATTAAATTTGATGTTGAATGAATTAATATTTTTTGGGTTGCGTTTATATGAATAATTATAAGGGCCCACCTCTCAATATATGTCAATTATTACTTAATATGAAGATTTTTCTTGTGCATCATTCTATGTGTATAATTTATTTCTTTTTTCAAAACTTTCTTTTGAAATATATACGTGCCTGCCCTCTACCTGATAATCAACTATGAATCCTTTCCATTAATTTCTCCTAGATGATTTTAGTACAATAATACAACATTTTACTTTTCATGTGGGCCTTAAAAATTTGGTTCGTTATTGTCACAGCCAATACTAATTATGGTTGCAATACAGGATTATACAGAAGTAATGGCTATCTACGTGTTACATGCAATGGAGGCTTGAACCAGATGAGAGCAGCAGTGCGTTCTCTCTTTCTTCATCCCACAAGATCTTTTTCTTATCATTCTCTATTGTTTGTATTCATTATTGATCTGAAGAATGTAAATATTTCAGATCTGCGACATGGTCACAGTGGCTCGGTATTTGAACCTGACGCTAGTGGTTCCTGAGCTGGATAAGACCTCCTTTTGGGCTGACCCGAGGTTTTGCATTTATGTTTTTCTACTTCTCTTGGTTAGAATTATGTATTATATTATCTTGGTTTGCTATATGGTACACTTCTTGCTCTTTTGGCAGTGATTTTGGAGACATATTTGATGTTGACCATTTCATAAATTCGCTGAGAGATGAGGTTAAGATTGTAAGAGCACTTCCTCAGAAAATAAAGCGGAAAGGCAACAGAGAACCCTTGTCTATGCAACCCATCAGCTGGTCCAGTGAGAAATACTACCTGCGACAGGTATCAACATATCGCTTCTTTTACGATTTAGGCCCAATATTGCGTACAACCTGTTAAATTTCAGCAATAGAAAGAGGTATCATGCCAAATAATAGCAACTTTTCTTATTTGTAATGTGCAAATTCTTCTTCTTAAAGCCCAGTCTAGCCTAAATAATGCCAGAAAAATTAATGTAAGAATTTTCAGTTGAAATCACATTGATGAATTTTATGAGAAGCTCATGAGTGGTTATGTCTGCTTAATTTTGACTTGGATTTTATCATCAAAGCTTGTGCTGCAACGATCACAAGAACAGTTGGTTATTGCAAATATGGGAAGTAAAATGGATGCAATTTGCCAAAATAATAAACAAATGAAGAAAACAAAAACAAGTTATAAGGTTGCTAACCTAGCCTTGTTTCTGTAATAGATACTGCCTCTAATAAGGAAGCACAAGGTGATGCACTTCAACAGAAGTGATGCCCGCCTGGCAAACAATGGCATCCCCATGCGTTTACAAAAGTTAAGATGCAGAGTTAATTATGAGGCACTGAGGTTTACCCCTCAGATAGAGGAGCTGGGAAGCAAGCTTGTTGCTCTTCTTCTCCAGAGGAGCTCTTCGTTTGTTGTGCTTCACCTTCGTTACGAGATGGATATGCTTGCCTTTTCTGGGTGCTCTCATGGGTGCTCTGAAAGGGAGACTGAGGAGCTGACGAGGATGAGGTTTTTCTTTGTTCTTTATGCAAATATATCATTTATTTCGAAAACATATCCATAACCCTAACATAAGAAGTTCTGTTAAAACCCTTTCTATAGTAAGGTAGGAACGAGGCTTAATTTCATATAAGAACTGTAGCAAGTAACTGCTTGTTGACATAAGAAGCTTGTTTTGTTCCACCTTCATATCCTTCCATAAGCCTTTTTATATATTTTTTAGTTTTTGCAATAAAGTATGCATAAGGGTTCTGTTTGTTGCCGAAGTTTATTACAAATGTTATTATTGAAAAGCATTTCATTATTATGTCGTTACTATTGGTTGGTCTTACCTCTGCAAATTAAAAAAATGGAAAGGCATGATGAAGAGGAAAGGGACCCAAAATCGAATACTTGAAACTTATATTTTATTGGAACATTGATAAGATACTCAGAAAATTAAATACAAAGGCATAATAGAAACATTTAAATTTCAGACAGTGTCCCCCATTCATATTAATTATACTTCAAAATTATAAATTAAAGTAGTTAGAAAATTTGACTAGGTTCAGGTCTTTCTCCATTACTTTTGAACTTTGCAAAATTTATAACCAGAGACCTATCTGCAATATCTGCAGTAGTGAAGAGTTATTCAAAATTTCCTATTACACTTTTAGGTACGCATACCCTTGGTGGAAAGAGAAGGAGATAGATTCAGAAAAGAAAAGGCTCGATGGATTATGCCCTCTTACCCCAGAGGAGACGGCTCTTGTGCTAAAAGCTCTTGGCTTTAGTAGTGACACATTAATATACATTGCATCTGGTGAAATTTATGGAGGTGAAGCAAGGATGGCTAGCTTAAGAGCTGAATTTCCTAAAATAGTATGTCCTGTTTTCTTACAGAACCAATGAAAACACTTTTTCTGACAGTACAATATAAGGCTGATTCCAATTTTATTGTTACGTACATCCTTAGTTTAATCCAACTTACCCTCAAGAAGCACCAAATGCTTTTGTAGGCATGTTAAGAAGCACCAAATTTGTAGGCATTTTATTGCTCGCTGGTGCCTACAAATACTGGGAGTGTCAGCATGTTAAAATAGCCCAAACATGCTGACACTCTAGTATTTGTAGGCTCCAGCGAGCACCTGTTTGGGCTATTTTCAAATAAGACTGAACTAACAAAGGCTCTTATATTTTTACTTTTTACTATTTTGGAAAAAAGGTTTTGTATCTGGTACCACCAGTTTTATACCTCAGGATGCCATAAACAAGTTCAATACATATTTAAAGACGTGAACCTCCCTGACCTGACTAAATTGCAAATGACTTAGTTAATTTAGTGGCTAGTTTACTAGAATTACTTGAAAAAGGTCATATTTTCCAAATCCAGCCCCCATAGGAAGAACATAAGAAACCTGCTAGCATTTCCCTCAAAAATTATAAAAAGGACCAAATTGTGTCTGATACTATCATCTTGACTCGTATAAAATGCTATCTAACCTGTACATATTACAAGTATTTCATATATGCTCGTTAGGGAGAAATAGCTTATCAGAAAAGCAGGGGCTTTATGGTAAAACAATCTTGCAACTCTGAACACCAGTAATAGCTTGTTCAAAACCTTTTTCATGTCCAACTTTTTAAGGGAGTATTTTACTTGCATGATATTTTTCTTAAGTTTGAAAACTCTGAACGCCAGAAGCGGTAGTGGAACCAGCATTCAACCAGTCCAGATACCAGACCAATTATTTCATTTTGACAAACCATGTTATCGATTTAATAGTACTTTAATATTGTTGGAACAAAATAATAGGTGAGAAAAGAGATGCTTTTATCTGAAGAAGAGCTTAGGCCGTTCAGAAACCACTCCACACAAATGGCTGCACTGGATTACCTTGTTTCTATAGCAAGCGATGTTTTTATCCCGACATATGATGGAAACATGGCCAAAGTTGTTGAAGGCCACCGCCGGTTTGTTTTTTCTCCTTTATTTGGTGAAATTTGGCATTGTTCACTAACAGATCTCCAGATAAAATCATCCAATGTTAAGGGCTTACTGTCTATTTGCTTTTATAGAGCTTATTGACTGGATTAGACTTAGTTATAGAGCTTTCTGGAGACATCCTTAATTTATAAATAAATAGCTGGATTTCAAAAATGGACTCATGTAGGAAAATAGGCCACGCACCTTCATTATTACTTGGGTTGGTTAAATTTTTCATTTGAGATCAACAACAGATGTGGATAACCCAACCAACATGTTCTTTTAAAACTCTTAAGGTTGTAGGATGTCTTTTGCAAATAGTAAAATACCAGGAATAGTTCTGCAACTTTTTGTAATCTTAGTGGCTTTTCCTCATAATTCACTTTCATTTGCAGTTTCTTTGTTGTGGGTATTTTGTGTCTATGCAGAGTCTCTTTTGCCTGTTTCTTTGCACCAGTTATGACAAAAAAAGCCACATGATTTTGCTTATGTGTTTATTAACATGTAATGTAGATATACGGGATTTCGCAAGACAATATTATTGGATAGAAGAAAGATTGTGGAGCTATTGGATCTCTTACAAGATGAGGAATTATCATGGGATGAATTCACTGAATCCATGAGAGAGTTGCATAAAGATCGAATGGGTCAACCCACTCGGAGAAAAGTTTTACTTGGTCGCCCAAAAGAGGAGGACTATTTCTATTCCAACCCCCAAGAATGCCTTGCAGTCCCCCAAAGACGATATTTTCAAGAAAATAGTAATGCTAACAATATAATGAGGGACACTGATATATAAATGGTCCCTTTGGTGACTCCATGTGAATTTGTTGGTTCTTTGTATATTATGAAATTAGCCTCTGACATGCACATTGAGGCCTCTGACCCAAGGTTCTAGGCGCAAGAATAGAAAATAATCGGAGGGGGTAAATGCAAACTGGGAAGAAAAGATTGTTAGGTTGTTCTGTTATTATGCCTGTAGCCGCATTTTTGCCGGCTGATTGTGCCGGGATAGAGCGCAATCCATAATCTTCTTACCCTTTTTTTGGTTATTATTTTTTAGGCTTATTATTGTAGGAGGGGGCATAAGGAAATACACGACCGTCTCTCTGAGTTGTAGATTTGATTTATTATATATAATTTTTTTGGCAAAAAAAAAAGAATATATTTGTTGGTTCATATTATGTAATTTCTTCCTTTTTTTTTTCCTTTGTTATTTGCATTAACTGCAAAATGCCAGTGCCAAAATAATTCTATGTTGAAAATCATTAATATGGTAATACTTTTACATTCTGTACTTATTAAGTTAATAGTTTATTTTCGTAGGATATGTTCTGAACCCTTGTGTTGAAATTATTCTTTTTTTTTTTTTTGAATAAGAAAATGCATAGGATGTGTTGACTCTAACCGAAGTTGGTTAACCAGTCGAACTTTTCTCTACAGCTCTCAAGTCCAAATCATGCAAAAATATGATATCGGTAGTGTCATTCTTGATCAGCTTTCTTGTAAGTTATTTTAACGAATTTGTACTCTATGCTACCAAAAAATAGAACAAAATAATGTGGTCAGAAAAATAAGAATTGTAAAGGAATATTAATAAAACGAAATACTTATTAGGTACTTCACACCTAGACACTTACTAGTAGTCTAAGCATCCAAGCAACAAAATTAGTGCTAAAGACGAATGTCTATTTGTACTAATCCTTTTGTTAATTATTCTCAAGTCAAGATTCGGATAAGCATTAAAAAGAGTTAGTTTCAAAAGAAAGCTGAATTTTTAAGCTGTTCATGCGGAATATCTTGAACTTTTCTATGTTGGTTGTGGCTTTTTCAAGTACAAGACATTTCAAGCTGCTTTGGTTCTGCATATTTGATTTTGTTTTGTTTCTTCTACTTCTTTTACTAAACTGTGGTAAAAAAGTCAAAAAGGATATGTTATCTGGTCTGATGGTTAATATTTATTATTAATAGCACGTGTTCTTATCCACTAATTTGTGCTCTTTCCACGGTCCATAAAAGAATGAAAACCAGTGTCAGACTTGGTACGGATGCTATTCTATTTTTAGATACCGAATAAATTCTTTATTGAGCAAAATGAAAACTGAAACAAAGAGTTACGAATAATTTTCATTACAAATAAAACAAAATGATTTTACCACCTTTGACCCGCTTACGTATGAAATTCACGATGCGCAAAATATATGTGCTGATCTTGAAGTAGTGTTGATAATACGAGACGCATTCTATACTTGCAAATTTTAATCAATAAAATATTAAAATGATATCCTTCATTATGTTTATATATCTTACGATATATATACCCTTGTGTAATTAACCAGTTCGGCATATTTAATGATGTTACCAATTCGATCTCCTGTATTGCCTATTAAAGTAAACAAAAACAATATTATTATTATCAAACATGCAGCAGTACTCGTGTACCTAGAGTATGACTAATATATTGTAGTACTAGAATCCACCATGGCACCATGCCACTATCCATGGTCTCACTGATAGCTGCCAAACTAAAAGGATAGACATAATCTGAAATAGTCAAATAGCTAGACTATTCTCGTACTTCATTAAAGTAGCAACCAATAAAATCAAACCATATATATATACGTGAATTTTTCCTTGACCAGGCTGTATTATTTTTTTATAATCATAATGTGTGCGTCAAAGAAAGTGCCAGGTTCGAAATGACTACAATTCTACGACAAGGAAGGAATCTTCTCGGTATATACACCTTGCATGGGATGATACCATCGCCACGCATGCATGTATGCTATCGACCTCATCCATGGATGCATTGTCCTCTCCATTTTTTCCCAACAGGTTTTTCCATTTATTTTGATCTTAAAATATTTTTTTATGGCTTTAAATTAATACTAGAAGGACTAATCGAGCTTCGCTCGATATTTGAAATTTTAATTTATAATTTGAAAATATATTATAATTTATAAATTTAATATTTGTAACTGACACAAACTAAATTATAACATATTTAAATCTATCTATCTGGTAACGAACAGACATACAATTAAAGACTTACGAAGTTTGAGAGAAATTCAAAGTGACAACGAATATGTGTAATTCAGTTTAAAAAATGAATAATAACACAAAACATAATCTATATATAAATATGAAATTGAAATTGTTATATAGATTTAGAGCAATACCAGATAGAAGACAAAATGAGGTATACAGTTAGTATTGATAATTTCTTAGGGAATATTACAAAGAAAGAGAAAATAAAACTTTATTAATTTACCGATATAAAATCTAATAAAAATGCATAGGTGGCTTATAAAAATGAAGAAGCCTGAACCCGGAGCGAACTAAAATGACTACAAAAAATTTATTGTGCATGGAGAAAATGTTCTTTATAAATTGCAATTGTATCTGTAATTTTGTGTTCATATTTTAGTATCGAAAGGTTAATTGGTTAGCAACTTGGTATCAAAATATATAAGCCATGTTTGACTGAGTAGTAATGGTGGAGAGGGACTTTAAGCAATACAAAAGAGAGATGGAGACATGAAGAAAATGAAAGAATGAAGGGGTCAAAAAAATCAGAAACAAAATAATGTGCTGTAAAATTATTGTATGCTGGTGAATCAGGTCAGTTTTATGAGCAATAATATCCGACACACAAATAGCTACAAAGTAGCACATTACAGAAATAAAAAAAATGTTATTTCACAACTATTTCACAATGCTTGGAGTGTCGAATGATATTTAACTAAAAAATCCCGACACCCACACATCTTTATTTATAATATTGATATAGAGTAAGGTTAAGATTTTACTCAAATATCTGTGGTAGATTCTTGATAATGTCATTAGAATTAATTATCCATAAATAAATCTCCGGAGTCGTGCAACTCACGTGGAGCACTGTTGTTAGCACAGGACCCTGGATTTTCTGTGGTATATGATCTTTTGTGGCAAAAATAATATTTAAGATTTTATGTGACAACTTTCATATAATATTTGAATAGTATTATTAATTTTATGACATTTTTTATATGACGTTATGAATACTGTAAAAATATTATATGAATACGTCGCGCAACGCGCGAGATTCACTCTATGGTTAATTGGTTATCAATCTTGACCACAATGTTGTCCATTTCATTTTATGGTAATAATGATTACTAATATTGTATGTTTGTTTGCAAAGAGTTCCATAACATATATGCAGTTATTAAAAAACCATTTAATAATATATTTGGATAAAAATGAATCGCGCAACGCGCGAGATTAGAACTAGTTCAATAAAAATTAAACTACAAATGGACAAATATGACTCTTAATTTTTGCTAAAGATATATATCATAATTTACGTTTCCATGTCAAATTCAAAGTTATATTGTAATGAATACACACGATTGTTCTTAGAAGTTTAGCACTTTTTGGCGAGCCTTCAACAACTACTAAAGAACTTCAAGATTTTGATATAGTATTTGAATACTAAGAATATTGTGGGTTTTCTTCAAAAAAAAAAAAAAAAAAAGAAGAATACTGTGGGTATAAAAGTAGAAGAATATGAGTTAAAAAACAATTTTAATTTCAAACCCCATGTATTTGTAATTGCATGTTTTTGCCTCAACAGTAACGCTTTCAATGCTCCAATTAATTAGGCAGTACTGGAGAGTTGGTATACGTACATACTCCATTTGATAATCATCAACATATTCTCCTTATATTCCCATTGTTGTACTTAATTTATTGCCCTTTTACTTATAGGGAAAAAAAAATATTATCCTATAATTTGTTGAAGCTATGATCATAGCTCCTCTTGCTTTTGAGACGATAAATTAACTTTGATGTTTTACGCAGCTAGCCAACCCCATCGAACAAAGAAAAAGAGCATTTTAATAGTGTGATCTGTTCTTTACATTGACATTTGACAAATTTTACCATTGAATGAGTAATAATATATAAGAGAAATGTTTAGTAACGTAGCCGCCACATCTACCTTATCTAGATTCAATTGTTTATACTTTTAGAAATATTCTACACTGTATATACTTCTTTATTTATTTTGCATATGCTTTAAGTTTAGTAACGAAGAAATTTACAAAAAAATTTCTGACCATATTCTGCCCCTGCACTTTATTTTAGAACTAAAAAAAAAATCTACCGCACACCCCCTTTTGTTAATTTAATTGAAATTGCTCTTCAAAATTAAAGGTGCAACAGTGCGAGGTAGAATTACTTGAGTGAAGACGACAAACTTTCAAAAGGAACATAGAATACAACTGTAGCATGCTAGCAACTCGACTTGCATTAAGATGACAAACTTTTACATGCACAACGTGGTGAGTTCTTTATCATTCTTATTTGATTAATGTCAATTATATATTAAGGGTGATATATATTTTAGATTTTTATAATTTTTGTAAATATATATTAAGGGTGGATTTAGGATTGTATTTTTGTAAATATATATTAAGGGTGATATATTTTAAATTTTATAATTTTGGGAAGACATGGATTTAAATTTTCTTTAAAATATATGATATGTTCTTTCATTGTGTTACATGTGAAAAAAATTTGCTAATCGACAAGGGTCAAACTAATCAGTAGTACTGTAGCAATTATGACTATCACATCTTTAGATTTTCTTTTTATTTTCTCGAATATTTCATTGCAAAGTAATAAAATAGATTCACAAACAATGAACATTCATTTTTTATATACAGCAAATTATGGTTGATATCACTTCAATACTCTATATATTTTAAAACAATGATAAATAAAATATGCATGATATATAACACAAAACTATACATACACTCTCGCCGTAAGTGCTTTTTGATATCCTTTTCTAGAGACTTGTAAGATGTCTCTTGACATTAAATTCCACATTTACACATGCTAGAATAGAATTAAAAAAAACAATTATAATAAACCAAAATGGGAAGCAAAGATTTTTTGAAGAGTATTATATTTTTATATACAGTTCTTATATATTATTCGAGAATTATATCATTTTATAAAAATGTTAAGTTCTTGAATATGAATGTATTATACGAGTTAGACAGAACACAATATAGTTAAAATGAATAGTTAAGAATTAGTATATAAAAATAAGGATAAGATCTACTTATATGGTGTATTTCTCATGCTAACATCAATATTATAAATAAAGATGTGTGGGTGTCGGGATCCTTTAGTTAAATATCATCTGACACTCCAACTATTGTGAAATAGTTGTGCAATAGCATTTTTTTCTAATTTCTGTAATGTGATACTTTGTAACTAATTGTGTGTCGGGTGTTATTACTCATAAAACTGACTCGGTTTAATATCAGATAATAATTTGGCAACACATCGTTTTGTTTCTGATTTTTGTGACCCCTTCCTATTTTCATTTTCATCATGTCTCCATCTCTTTTGTGTTGCTTAGAGTTTCTCTCCACCTTAATTTCTCTTCATCACTATTCTTAATTTTGGTTTACAAAATATAAATTAAATTCATTCAATTGAAAATAGAAAAAAATCAGATCTTTTACGATATATATATTTATTTAAGTCATTTATAAACATATTATATTTCATGAATAATATCAACATAATATAATTTATATAAATCATATTATTTCAGATAACTATAACTATGTTTACACACATATAATTTTTTTCTTTAAATTGATCAAACTCTTTAACTTTAATCAAATAAAATTTTCTACAATAACTAAACTATATTTCTAAAGATAAATATATCTTAACCATATATTCGAAAATGAACGTAATTAAACTATAGAAATATAATAAAAATATTTTTATTATAGATATCTACATCGAGCGAAGCTCGATATTCCCTCTAGTATAACTAAAAATGCGCCCGATACTTCTTCGGTGCGCGCAGCGCTACATGGTAGATACACACTACCAAATTACATAAGGTAGAGTTTGTGCGAATCCTTACCAATGTGCATACATCTTGGAAACTGCCATAGCGTCTGATCCGCACTATAGCTGTGCATGCAACATATGATTTGATTATGCACTGGACCCTTGTGAGACACTTTTATTTTGAACTTTATTTTTCTTTGCCGGCCGATAGGCAGACCATTAGTCTAAAGTTGAGAGTCTATAAATAGTGTAACTATATATATCGAATCTTTTTGAATATAAATGCAAATACTTCGAATGTCATATAAATGAACTGGTGCATCAATCTAGAATTTAACCTAATGAAAAACAAAGCAATATTCCCATTATTCTTTTTTCCCTCTTCCCCTGTTGTTAGTGATGTTTTGTTTATTTGTTTGTTCTGCTCCAAGTTTAATTGAAATCTTTTATTTGATAATGAGTGGTATACAGATATATTGATCCAATCAATTTGTTCCAAGAGGACAGGCAAATATAAACAAAAAGAAGTCCTATGAATTTCCAAAACTGCACAATAGTCAAATAAAACAATTAAAAATAATAGTCAAAGGCACCTAGCAGATCCATTTTACGGCGAGGATTTCAAACCTTTTTCTTGTACTTCTCCTCATCCATCTCTCTATCATCTTGCAAGGGATTCTTCTGTGACTCTTTCATATATATAAGTTGTAACAAAGTGTTGACATTCATAAATTCATAAATTATAATCAATTTGTTTTTCCTAAGCTGCTGGCTAAAAGTTTGTAATTTACTTTATTATAATCAAACGTTTACGGGCTTTGATCCCTTACTTTTCTTCAAAAAAATATATAATCAAAATTCTACAAAAGAAGCCATATCAAAAAAAGTTTCAGCTAGCTGACAAGTAGCTTCTACAGTCTATAGTGTATAAGCTATACAGTACATACATCAGTAACTAGTTGCATTGCATTGCAACTAAAACACTGAATGCGCCACGAAAAAACCAAAACTCATGAACCAGTCAATTTCTCTCCCTCCATTTTTCTTGTGGATCTCATGCGACCACAACTCATACCCATTTGTGCGGCTCCAACATTCCCCATCTCTATCAACAACTTTTTGAACAGTAGCTCCAGGAGTTTCAATTTGGTTCTATCAGGTCGAGCTTTTGAGTCATCGTCATCTCCTCCGTCACGATGCCGCCACGAAACGTCGTGCTCGAACGACACGTATCACAAGGAAAAACCGAGCACGAATCCACTGATAACACCGCAGCTAACTTTATGTAGAAATAGAATTTATTTGAAGGATATATTTTTATTGCGAGATGTGAACTTACACACTCCATATATATCTATCCACATTGCACGTCGCTGTTTGATAGCACCACTTCCAATAATAGAATACTAGCTCTTTCCCTTTGCATGGCCTCCAAATAATACTTCTGAAATTCTTCTGTTATTCCAAAGATACCCAACACTGAATTTGTATTACAAGAGAAACATATATTTATGTAAAATCGGTCATGGAATTTAATTTTAATTATAAGATCCTTTTGTGTCAGGAATCATAATTTATATTAGTTTTATTTTGTATATGCATAGACATACTCTTTCGTACTTTAATTTGTTGATGATGTATCTAATTTCCGACGCAAGGGATTATTTTTTGATTAGTGTATGCACTATTTTTTTTAAGTATAAGGTGGCATAAAGAGGTTACATGTTTTACTTTAATATAATATATGTTTCGAAAAATGTTAGGGCCCATAATTGTACCTCCATGCATTACTTAAATAATTGTATAATATTTAAACTTCCTGTGCATGTAACTTGTCACAGTATCCATGCTAACGACAGGCACTTAATCAAGAAGTCTCTTTTTCCTCTCTTAAGATAATTTCATTCTATTTACGTATTACAACTTGCTAGTGGGGGCCCACCGAGGCTTCTGGGCCTATCTCGATTTGCCACATTTGTTAACCCTGGTAAGATGCTTTCAGGTTAAGATAAGATTAGGGGTGCATTTTTAGTGGATTAGCGACGGGCCGGATTAACTAATCCCTGCTTTCGTAATTCTTAGACCTTTGTTTTATATTATATCTTGTGAGAGACACTTGTTCTTACCATAGCTTAGCCACGTGGTCAAAAATTTAAAGCATGGGGATAGGATAGCAATAGCATACTAAGATGAAGAAAAAAGAAAAATGAAGGAAAGAATATTTGGTAGCATATTTTGTAGGGGAATAGTAGTGAAGTCATTACATGGCTATGTTCTTGGTAAATATTTTCGTACTTTTGAAATAAGTCTACCTTTGATATTGGCTCATCGGCAGGTACCTACCAATCAATTAATCAAAAATAGAACAGTACCGTATCATCTACGTTTTCTCTACACCTGTACCAGAATTTTGCTATGTGCATGAAACAATACAAATCAGATATGCTTAGGTACCTCTTGCAATTAAAGTGTGACGTGGACGGCCATGATGACATCTGGGCCCAGAAGTTTGATCCAAATCAGCAATCGGGCCACGGCTCGACAAGTGTCCATCCTGCTGGATGCTGACATCAGAGTGGTGACATGCCATCTAGCTCTAGTCTCTTTCCTCTCTCCTCAATCTCTTCCCCTCTCTAAATTCCCAAGACTATACCCCATGCCATGCGGACGTGATAGAAATTAGAGATAATTTCAAAAATCCATGTGAATTTCCAAATTCACCCATAGATTTTTCATCATATGGCAGTTTTGGCCTGTGCTTAGGTGGACTAAACGACAAAAGGCCTTCAAGCATAAAAGCACCAGAGGCCTCCTCCCCAGAAAATTTCAAATCCTTTCCAATCCTCTCTAGCAATAGGAGATAGATTGGCAATTGGGAATAGACCTACTTAGATACTTACCTACCTCTAGCAAACCCTAATAATCAACCATAGAAAACCATAACAAGGTTAAAGATTGAGTGAGAAATCATGTCAAACCCTGCACCACTGCCACCTGGGTTTCGTTTCCACCCTACTGATGAAGAACTTATACTTCATTACCTACGCAACCGATCTGCCTCCATTCCTTGCCCAGTTGATATCATAGCTGAGGTTGACATCTACAAGTTCGATCCATGGGACCTTCCTGGTAAATATCTTCCTTTTCCTTTATTTCCTAATTCCTATGTCAATCTATGATCTATCAATTCATTGATCTAAGACATATTGTAAATTAACTTTGATCTTTGTTATTATTATTTCTTAAATTTTTGTAGATAAGGCTATGTATGGTGACAAAGAGTGGTACTTCTTCAGCCCGAGGGACCGAAAATACCCGAATGGGATCAGGCCCAACCGAGCTGCAGGATCTGGGTACTGGAAGGCAACAGGTACAGATAAGCCGATACAGAACAGTGTGAGCAATGAGAATATCGGGGTCAAGAAGGCACTGGTTTTCTACAAGGGAAGGCCACCAAAAGGGGTGAAGACTAATTGGATCATGCATGAATACCGCCTCGCTGAGGCTCAGGCCAGCAACAACTACAGACCCTTGAAATTTCGCAACACTTCCATGAGGGTACATCTCATTTTTTTTATTTTAATTTTTACAATTAAAACCTGTTTGTATGGTTATAAGAAAAAGAAAGAAACAAGTTGTGCACTTTAAAATATTATCTTATTTTTGTACACGTAGTTGTCACTGCATCAAGGATTCAAAGAGTGATGTGTATGATTTTGTCCATATATTCAAGTATAGTTTGAAGAGTATTTAATAGCATGGCATGGATCCTGATAGGGGTATTAGAAATAATATCATCTACTAATATGTATGTACATCAATATTGTGACGACACAAATCCTGTGCTATGAATCTTAATTAGTTATGAAGCCCATACTTTTCCATTATGGCAGTGGATGCCAACTTGAGATGCAAGACTTTTTTTTTGTGAACTTCAACAAATTAAAGAAACGGTCTCTAGGAATCTTTTTATCTCTTATCCTGATGTTAGCATGACAGTGATGCATGAAGAAAATTTAATTACATTCAAATCAATCCACTATTTATTTTAGTGACGTTGCATTAAGTTTTGTCAAATTTCTCCAAATAATTGCAGCTTGACGATTGGGTCCTTTGCCGGATTTATAAAAAGAGCAACCAATTATCAACAGTGCCACCACTTGTTGATCATGAACAAGACGACTCAAGCTTTGAAGAGAACTCTGTGAGCTACCAACCTATTGCAAGAATACCGAAAACTTGTTCAATTTCAGATTTTCTCGTTGATAGTTCAACAATGGCACAACTATTTGACCTGCCTGACATGACCGTATTAGACCATAATTCCATCTTGGCAAACCAAAACTTGAATCAGATGCTTATGGCTAACAACAATAACATGGCCCTACCTGTTGGTCAAATCGGCTCATCTATTTTCATGGCAGAAAACTCTCTGAAGAGGGAAAGATATGGTGATGGTTACTTTGAGGAAGGAGATGGATTTTCAAGATTAAACCCTAATAAGAAGCAAAATAGGACTTGCATTGACACAAATTTTCCAAATCAAGTTAATGGTCTTCAGCAGACCTTGATTGGCCAGCCTGTGTATGGCCAACAGTTGCTGTTAAATTCTACACTAGGGATGCACTAAAAGAGAATTTAAGTTTGTATTAGATTGGGGTTCTATTGATTGGACTAGCTAGCATGAGCTAGGGTCTTTTGCCTTTGCAATTTGGCACCAGATTTGTAAAACAAGTTAAATGATTAGAGACGAGAAAGTTTTTATTTGCCATTCTGAGAGGATAATTCAGATTGAAAAGAGATATCTTTGTTTTGTTGGATGTTGCAAACTCACAATAATTTAGATCCTTGCCATCATAATCTATTTATTATATTTGAGAAGAAATGAAGAAGAAGAGAGGAGGAGGAGCAAGAAGCTTGCTCGTTAGACATGGCAGCTGTTTGTTTCTTTTCTGAAAGTCACGATTGAGAGAAAAGTCCTTGACAGAATTCCAATTGGAGGAAAATAGTCTAATTTAGGACTTGTTGGAGATCTGAGTATTTCGATACAATTGGTATGTTGATATATGGATTGAAATTAGTTGCATGACTCCATGACTAGTCTAGCTTTACTTTATTAAAATATAATGATGCCATGCACACAACTCCCAGCCGCCGGAGTATGGAGATTCTTCCTTTATATATTATATATGGTGTCGTTTGGGATGGCCGGGAATAGGTCTATTCCCGGAATAGGCAATTCTATTCCTAAATTTTTCATCCAAACACTTTTGGAATAAGCAATTCCATTCCTAACACAATTTCCAATAACACTCTTCCCAATATCACTTTTCTCAATACTTTTCATCTCAATAACACTCTTCCCAATGCTATACCTAAACTCACAATCCAAATAACATTTCCTATTCTCGGAATAGTCTCTTCCCACAATTTCTGTGAATAGTATTTTTCTCTAAATTTATATGTTGTTGAGTGATTCCCTTGTGCATTAATTAAGGAATATGTATGAATTAGATTACATATATATACCTAGAGACTAATTTGATGCCAATCCTAATCTCCTGAAGCGCTTTTATAAAACTATCTACGTTGGTCTATCTAGCTAATTCCAAATATGAAAGTAAGTTATGAAGCATATACTTTAAAACTAGTTGCATGTATTGTCATAGTTTTGTGGGCCACATCAGGAACACACTTAACCATATATATTTATCTAAAAACCAATAGTCCAAGCAAGTGGGACCCCAGGAATCATTGGGAGATAGAGAAAGGTTCACATTCCTTGGAGTTGCATGGATATTACTAGACATTTGATGCCTTAAAAAAAATCTCTCAAGAATATTCAGCAATCATGTCAGGTTCATTATCATGCAATGAAGTTTTTCTCTACATTTTCCTCTACATTTTTTAACTGTTGTCGTTTACAATTTTGGATATATATCCTTTTTCTGGTTGAGTTTAATCGGCGCTGGCAGTTCAACTTTCTATATTGTTGTATTTCTGACCATGATTTCAACGAATGCCCCTTGTTGTTAGAGCACGAAGTGCATTTGTATTGAACCAAAAGGTGAAGTGCAAAGATTGAGGTTAATTTCATAATTGTAAATGTTGCGGGTGGTATAAACAGCCTTTATCATTTCATAATGGTCTCAGTTAAGTTATCATAGGTCCCAATTAGTTATGAACTTGCAGAATAGAAATATATTATGAAATAAGAAAGTTTAGAATACAAATTAAACTACACACAAGCATTTAGTATTATGAAAAACAGAAGATATAGCAGTAATAATTAGTTCTGAAAAGTAAGCACTTGTAAAAAAATACCATGGCCAATAGAGATATTAATTAATTGTTAGTTAAAGTTCCAGGATTTTAAATATATATGTTCGGCTGTTCGCAATTATAAAAACATGAACCGCAAACGACAAATGTTTTGATTTCATTTGGGGATTCTTAATTTTATGCAATGATGAGTATACGTATGCGACTAGTCTATTTTCTTCTTTTTGTTATATTTATGTATGCTTAGAGTAAGAAAGCAATTATTTTATGGCTTAAAAACATGTCCCTATTTCTTTTATGTATGCTTAGAGTAAGAAAGCAATTATTTTATGGCTTAAAAACATGTCCCTATTTTACAACTAGGACAAGAATCAAAAGTAAAAACATGTCCCAATTTTACAACTAGGACAAGAATCAACTAGTATACTCAGGCCCATTAAGCAGACCATTGCAGATCCGGACGGCCGTTTCTAAGGGCCCTCTTTGTTACCTTTTGTCAATTTATTATTTATCATAAAGAAGATTATTGAAAGAAAAATTGAGCTTGTAGATGTGTTGTTGTTTCATTTTAAACAATAATTTTTTCTTCTTGTTTTTAATCTAATTTAAAATTTATTTATCCTATTAAAATAATATTAAGATTAATTAAACCAAATATACCACACTTTCATAGGATTAATGTGCGGCAGAAACATCATATTCTTAATCTTTTCTGTGTATTATGGGAAACATCATACATCATACATCACACGACTAATGTGCGACAGAAATATTCATAATCTTTTTTAAAAATAAAAAAAGCTCTACAATTTCCAACTTATTTTTCTTTATTGAGAGGGGAATGAATCCTTCATCGGTTTCAACCCTCTACAAAATTCCCAAAGTCCTAACTCCTAACCAGCACTTCCATCAGCTCACATGCACATCTGGTGGAGAACTCGAGAGATGGATCGAGGGAGATTAGATGTTCGACGAAATGCTAACGGTGGTAGACACGTGCATTGCCCCAGTAGTCTTCAAGCGCCACCTCTCTAACGGTCTGCTTTTCTCTTTTTCTTATTGAATTACAACATTTTCAGACCTTAAACTTTTGGATTTATTATTTAATCTGACGCCTAAAATTCACGGTGAGGTTCTGTAATGGTATGTTATTAAGGGGCATTTCATCGAACAATAGATGTGCAGTCCCAACTGCAAGCATTTTCGCACAACACATTATAAAATGTGCAACCAAAGAACAAGAATACTACTTAGAAAGAACAAAGATGCACTTTTTTTTTAATCAAAACAAGTTTTAAGCCATATTTTCTGAATTCCTTGAATTTCATAGATAATTCTTGCTATTTGTACGGAATAGATACAAGTCGGTTCCACTTGTAGACTGATTGATAGCGCTGTTCTGTTGTGTTTTAACCTCATTTGGATTTGGTTCATATCATAGGCTTAGAGAAGCTCTGTCTGAGAAATTAAGAAAAAGAATGAAACTGACATTCATTGCAAGTATATCTGTATAGTGGGGGTTCAAGAAAGCTTTATTACATTTTATATTTTTACTTTTTTTTTTCTTTTTGAAGATAAGATGGGAGTCAAGATTTTTATTTTTTTGAATTAATTTATTTCTTCTTTACTAGGATTACATAACCAATCGAAATGCGATGTTAGTAGACTTTATCATAGAATGAAATCAAACCAAATTTAGGAATGAGCTAAAAATAAGAACCACTATATTAAGTGCGTTAATTTACACAAGCCAAAGTACCAGTATAAACAGCAAGTTAGAGCATCTTATTAAATAAGCAGCTTATAAGCAAAGAAAAAACTGGATGTGATGTTTTGAAATAGCTGCCACATTGCTGTGTTTCACCCCTAGTGTACAAGTTTCAAAGCTACAATGGCTGGCTGGGCTGATCTCCCTTTGGACCTGTTGGACTCCATCTCCAACCACCTTGACGTCGTCAGCCTCATCCATCTCTCTGCCGTGTGCACCTCTTGGGCATCTGCCATCCGCTGCCGCCTCCCAGCCCTCCCCTCCTTCGACCCTGACCAACCAATCCCCTGGCTCTTTCTCCTGGTTGAACCCTCAACATCCAATCCCAATCACTCTGATTTCACCTTCTACGACCTCAACTCCGCCAGCTCGTACTGTGTTCCAAGTCCTATACCGTACCCCTACATCAGTGGGCACCGTTGGCTTGGCTCCAACAATGGCTGGCTTGCACTTATCAACTGGCACCAGCTCCACTTAATCTCGCCTCTCACTGGGGCCCACCTTATTCTCCCCTCTTTCAAATTCCCAGACGGCTACCAAGGTATCCTTGCTCATTACTGGAGCAAAGACATGACGGAATGGAGCACTTGCATGAAAGTAATTCCTTGCCAGGATCCAGATCGCCGCTCCGGTCTTTTGGTGTTGGCTTTGTTCTGGCCGCATGGTTTGGCAGTGTGGAAGGACCTTGGCAACAAATGGACCTGGTTGGACCTTGAACAGCGTTATCAGGATGCCATTGTATACAGTGGGAAAATCTATGCCGTTGCACACAATTTTCTGCATTGCTGGGAATTGACAGGTTCTTCTTTCAAAGAATGGGATATTCGCACCATAACAAATAGAATGCTGAAACCCCAATCCAATTACCTTGTTGAGTTTGGAGGCAAACTCCTGATGGTATGTCGGAATAGAGAATGGAGTCGACTCAGCCACAGGATGAGTGTGTATGAGCTTGACCTTTACCGAAGAGATGTGTTGTGGAAACCTGCGGAAAGCATAGGGGATCATGCAATGTTTCTGGGCATGGGCTATTCTCGTGTTGCGTCCACATTCGCTCTTTATGGTGCACAAGGGAACTGCATTTATTACGTCGACGATGATTACTTCCATTCTGAACTCTGCCTCGAACAACCATTTCCTGATCATGATTCAGGAGTTCACAACCTCAAGAAGAAAACTTACGAGTGATTCCCTGTTGACTATTCTCCACCTGCGACCTGGTTCTGGCCTTGTAATGTCAAATAGGAGCATAGGACCGATTGGTCAGGTTTAATTTGATTTGGTGATATGAAATCAAGATAAAGCGTTTAAGTTTATTGAAAGAAGTTGTTATTTAGTTTAGTTTATATTTTCTATTGTTCTTTTCATATTGCATCACTCGTCAAGTCAGGAATATGTAATTGTTAAAGAATTTATTTGTCCAGGGAGTTATATCAAAGTGAAAAGTCTTTGGTTTTAATTAATATATCCTATGTTTGGTTCTGGAAGCTATTCTGTCCGAAAATATCGGGAGTCCTGAGATAAGTCTAAATTTTATAACCGGACTGAAATCTTTGTTTACCTTGTTTAAAATTATAAACAGAGGTGAATAATGATGAATTCATGATTCAAGTTCAGTTTAAAATTTTTGTCTGCCGTAGAATTATCCTTATTTAAATGGATTTTTTTTTTTTTTTTTAGGAAATGTCTATGGGCTTTATTTAAATGGATTTAATTTAATGTTGATAATTTGATAGAGACGGGGTACGAGTGAATTGGTATCATTAGTCTTTATTCCCAAGTGCATGCGCTTATGAAAAATTAATTAGTTGTTCTGTATAGCAATTTTTTTTTTAAAAAAAAAGAGAATATTTTCCCTGTATGATGAGGGTTAGTTTGGAGCTTAACCTGAACCAAGCAATTATTATTATTATTATTATTATTTAATTATTAATTGTTGCATTAGGAAACAAACATTACATGATACCTAGGAGATCTGCGCACATAGACACAACTAGGCACATACAATAAAACATAAAGAGGAGAAAACTGCAAATAAGCGCAAATACAAGAGAGTGATAGTGAGCATGCCATGCATGCATATTATTGTCTGAAAGAAAAGAAGTGCGCTTGCTCGCGTCCCTGTCTACTGCTTGAGTAGGGAGGCTTTCTCACAGGGGCTGTTGCAGGGATCCTTTAAGAAACTCTGGCACCGGAACAGAGGTGTGGTAGCACTGGTACTGCCACTCTTTGGTTTGACTTTCTCACACTCTGTGCACTTTGGGGGGCACTTAGTGAACAGGTCATCGCAACGGCATGACGGCGGGAATGATCGGGTGCAGACACTGCAGGTCTTGCAGCATGTCCCTGCTTGTTCCTTCATTATCTTCTCTGTTTTGGAAAGATTTAAAGAGCAGATGTATAATCAATAATTAATGTCATGTAGAGATAAAATGAAATTTGATAAAGTAATGAGGTGGTAACGGTACCTGAAGAAGCATGATGAATAAGAATGCAAGAGATAACAAAACAAATGATGAGCGATGATGTTGCAATTCTCCCCATCCTTAATTAATGCACTAACTTTTGCTCTCCCTTTTTCTCTTCTCGATCTCAGTTGCTTGAAGGATAGAGTACTATGTAGGAGGAATGGGTCGATGAGTCTATATATATGCACAAATAAGCCGAAGGGCACGCGGTTCACGCGGATCGTTTCCATACATATAAGACTTGGTAAGATGGCGTGGGACACTCAAACCAACCTTAAAAAAAAAAAAAAAAAAGAAAAAAAAAAAAGGAAGAAAGATGGCGTGGGACACGATGAACATGGAGATTTTAGACAAAGTTTATAAGATGGATCATGCATTCATGCATGGAAGGAGAAACGTGGCGCTATCTTATATAACATGAGGACAATTTATATGAACAAAACATGGAATCTCTCACTATGATATATTGATATAATTCTGGAGAAAGCTGAACAGTGTGCAGATGATAAGATTTAAAATAGATGGAGCGACGCAGCGCCAACGCTGCTTGCCCTTTCGGCCTTTGCCCTTATTATGGCCTCATCTGCACTGCACTTGTTAGTTTCACGTGGGATGTTTTCACTATTGCAGCTTGCAGGTATCAAGTATGGGCTGAGCCGGACAGCATACTGAAAGTGGGAGAAACCAACCCAATTATACTTTTATGTACGCAAGAAGGTTGGATGGATCATGGATGGATGATCCAGTAGGCCCAGCGTACTCCCCACGATTCAAGTGACTTTAGAGTCCAATAGTCCATGGTTATTTAAGGTATGATTCAAGTTGGGGACTTGGGGGTGTTTGGATGGGGAATCACATCCTCTGCCATCGTGCAGAGTGTCTATCGGGCCTCATAACTGTCCAATTATAAATGGCAGATTGATAGGCCCGAAAAAAATTAACCGTCGAGATTAGATCGGACGATCGTGATGAGATGGGCAAAGGATACTGGTCCGTTTGGATGGGGCGAGAATAGTCCAATTCTCGAAATAGCTTCTTTCCGGAATAAAAATTCATCCAAACAACATTTTTCCTTTTCGGAATAATTTCTTCCTAATTTTAATTCAACTATTTCATTCCTTATTCCTAACTCACCATCCAAACAACATTTCTTCTTTCCGGAACAGCTTCTTCCCACTCTTCCCGAAATAACACTTTTTTTTTTAATTTTTCCGCCCGGAATAGTTCTTCCTTCCGGTTGTTCTTACAGTTTTACCACTGGTGTTGACTTAGACAGGAAAATACAGTGATTTTGTACTTCTGCTTGGCTGATGAATGGGAATGACAGTTTTTTAGTTCAGTATAGTTAATATACCAAATAAAATGTGTTTAGCAGTTTTTTTAAATAGATAATCCTGAGGGAACCATCTTGATGTCAATCAGTGTGGTCCCCACAGTCGTAGAAGGAATCTAGTCGAACAGCTCTGCCTTTTCACTTTGTCCAAATGAGCAATTGTCATCTAGTTTTCTTTGCGTGAAACTCCACTTTTATTGGCTTGGTTGTGCATTGTATCTTAGCCTGCACTGTATTATATTACAAAGGTGAAATTAAGGAAATATATGGCTAAATTTGTGACAAAATTTTCCAGTGATAGTTCAATTGAATTGCTTTACAAGAAGTTTGTGAAGCTTCAATCCAATTTATTCTGTAACTCAATTTCAGCTCCATCTGAGCTCAAGAGGATAAAATGCCAGGGTGAATTAGTAGTTATATGTAACAGGGTGTAATTTTTTTTCGAAAACTTGACGGTCCACACAAGGAAAGCAAATTAGTAGTAATTAATATATATATATATATTTAATACAAAAGCCTCTAAACTTAATGCTGCTCCGAATCCTTGCATGACGAACTTACACCTAGCTAGCCACCTAGGTAGGAGAGAGAGAGAAAGGAATTTCATAAGATCGCAGGTACATTACGAAACTCATGCACTTGGTACATATATAAGCAAATCCGACCATAGTATGTTGAAGTTTCAAAGTGGTTTGATACTTTGGTTATTTGTTCCATTTGGTTATTTCGGTAATTGAAATTCTCATAGATATTGCTAGAAAATATTTCACTCCAATATCTGGCCTTTTTTGTCGAATTCATAGCAGCAGAATTATTTATTTGTTAAATGTGACTCTTTTGTTTATCATTGGGTTGAGAGGAAAAAGATCTTTGGGTCACGCGCATATAACTTTTTTTTCTGTCTGTAGGTAAAGGAAGCTACAATCGTTCTTGAGTTAAAATATATCTAGGAAAATTTGTTGTTAACTTGTGAATATCTTTGTCAAATAAAAGTTTTAGAGAATTTAAAACGAGTAGCGTTGGCATCTTTTCAACATCATTCTCAAGGATAGCAAAGTTCTTTGTAGCGTGGGAAGCAGGATTGTGCCATTTTAGAGGGCTAATTAATTAAATTGGGTATTTCGGTTGCTTTCATATTATTGAAGAAATAAAAGAAGAATAATATGTCCTCTGAAAGAATCATCATAGGACGAGATTTAAGGGCTAAGATCAAGAAATATATCTACCAAAGCCAGCCAAAGTTTGCTCAGATAATCAATCAAGATTTCTTCATAGTATTTTTCCTTTTTAAGAATGATATAGCCGTTACAGTAAATGTACTGTATATTTCATTCCATCTTTGTATCTTGTAAATATAGAAAATCTCAAACGGTCCTGATAGGGAACTAGGCTATAAATAGATGTAAAAGACTCTCTGTAAAATAATAGAAAAAGCTTATTATTCAAAATAACCAACGCTCTGAAATTCCATCATGGTATCAGAGACCATCTGATCCACACTTCCGCTGTTTCAACACCAACAAAAAAAAAACAAACCAGAAAAATTTGAGACCCAAAGATGGCTCAAAATCAAGACAAATTGACTACAGAATTACTGAATGAAAGAAACTACCCGACATGGGCACGGGCTGTCTCATTTGCACTTAGTGGCAGAGGCAAGATTGGGCATATCACTGGCACAAAGAAGAAGCCGGTTGCAGCAAAACCGACCGAGCCAACAGATGCAGAAATAAAAGCAATAGAAGATTGGCAAATGTCAGATCATCAGGTTATGACTTATATCTTTAATTCTATCGAGCCTAAACTGTCAAAATTGTTCTTCTACACTAATAGTGCCAGAGAACTTTGGAAAAAGATAGAAACTATGTATGGCAACCAAAACAACCATGCTCACATCTATCAACTCAAACAAAAAAATTAATCCTGAAGACGGTGAACCTTTAAAGAACATCAACCGGTACCAAAGACTTGTTGGAAAATTAATTTACCTCACTGTAACACGACCAGATATTACCTTTGCAGTTAGTACAGTAAGCCAATTTATGCATGCACCAAGAACAACACACCTTGAAGCTGTTGAAAGGATACTTAGGTATCTTAAGAGAACACCAGGTCAAGGAATCTGGTTAAGAAAAAATAATTCTAACGAAGTTATTGGTTACTCTGATGCAGATTGGGCTGGCAGCCATGACAGAAAATCAACAACAGGATATTGCACTTTCGTTGGTGGAAACCTGGTGACATGGAGAAGCAAAAAGCAAAATGTTGTGGCACGGTCAAGCGCTGAAGCAGAATACAGAGCAATGGCTTCAACGACATGTGAATTAATTTGGATCAAGCAACTCCTAACTGAAATGGGTATAACATGCAACAAGCCAATGCAGATGTATTGTGATAATCAAGCTGCACGCCATATTGCATCAAATCCAGTGTTTCACGAAAGAACAAAACATATTGAAGTAGATTGTCACTTTGTGAGAGAAAAGTACAATCCGGACATATTGAAACTCCATTCGTTAGAAGTGCAGAACAACTCGCAGATATATTGACAAAAGCATTAGAGAAAGGAAACTTCAATAACATCACAACCAAGTTAGGTTTAATAAATCTATATAAACCTAACTTGAGGGGGAGTATTGAAGAAATAAAAGAAGAATAATATGTCCTCTGAAAGAATCATCATAGGACGAGATTTAAGGGCCAAGATCAAGAAATATATCTACCAAAGCCAGCCAAAGTTTGCTCAGATAATCAATCAAGATTTCTTCATAGTATTTTTCCTTTTTGAGAATGATATAGCCGTTACAGTAAATGTACTGTATATTTCATTCCATCTTTGTATCTTGTAAATATAGAAAATCTCAAACGGTCCTGATAGGGAACTAGGCTATAAATAGATGTAAAAAACTCTCTGTAAAATAATAGAAAAAGCTTATTATTCAAAATAACCAACGCTCTGAAATTCCATCACATATCTTAAACTTTGTCCTTTGTTTAGGAGTTCTTTTCCCAAGAAATCTCAAATGCATTATAACATTGTGCAGCATGGTTTATCTGTCAGACTTTCACGTGATGAAAATTACTTATTAGCTAATTTAATGGATAGTTTGGTTAGTTCCTTTCCAATTCACTACTTAAACAAAAATCAGCAATTTATTATGCTCTGTATATTTTTCACTGTGGAGGTGCGAAAAATCTGAAGAAATTTTATTTAAGGGTATATAATGATAATAATAATATAATTAATCTCAAATGTTTTGGGCTTCGATCAGGCTAAAATGTTTTGATGAAAAGATGAGGGAGACTTTCAGCCTTCAGGATCCACAAGGGAACATAATAGAAGCCCAAATACTAGTTTGTGCTTACCGAGCCCAAAACAAAATATGGGGAAACTAAGTATAATAGATCTATTAAGCAAGGCCATGTGGGCGAGGAAGCATCATGAGAAAACAGTGAGAATTTATCTGTGCAATCACACTCTTGTGCAATCACGCAATCAAGATCGCTACCCTCACCCTCACCCTCACCCTCACCCCTCACGCGCGATTTAATTCTGTCTCCCCTCACTGCTCCCCTCCTCACGCCTCACATCCTCCGCCTCTCCTCATGTCTGTCTTCCCTCTCCTCCGCCTCTCATCTTCTCCGTCTCACCTCCGTCTCCGTCTCACCTCAGCCTTTCCTTTGCCTCTCGTCTCATCCGCCTCCGACTCACCTCAGCCTCTCCTCCACATGTCCTCTCCTCCGTCTCACCTCCCCTCCGCCTCACTTCAGCCTCCCCTCCGCCTCACCTCAGCCTCCCATCCGCCTCACCTCCCCTTAGTCTCTCCTCCGCCTCACCTCAGCCTCTCCTCCGCCTCTCATCTCCTCCGTCTCACCTCTTCTTTGCCTCACCTCAGCCTCTCCTCCACCTCCCCCTCCCCACACTGCTTCATGTCCTATACCAATCAGATCTGGTTGAGGAAGAAAGAAGTAGAGATCGAGAAGGGTAAGGAGAGAAAAGAGGTTTAGATATTTAGTTCTGTTACAATTTGGGAGTAACTAAATTACTATAAGAGATGAAATTAATCAGTATAAGGGAGTATCTAATTAGACTATTAATTAAAAGCCGTGGTCCTCTTTTCAAAAGCGGCCACAAACTTTTTTTTTTCTTTTTTATATATTTTTTATATTTTTTATAGTTTGTTTAAAATAAATTAATAATAGTTGTACCAATTAAAAATAGTCATACTAATCATTAATAATAACAAGTTTTTTTTAGACAAAAATTTATGTCAAGTTTATATAGCGACTTTTTATGGAAGAAATTACTAATTTTGAACTTAAAAATTTTTTTCTATATATTCTAATAATTTTTTTCATTAATATTAGAACAATTTATTTTGGAAGAAATTTATGTCAAATTTATATAGAGACTTTCGTACCAACTAAAAATAGTCGTACTAATCATTACTATACTATTAATTAAAAGCCGTGGTCCGCTTTTCAAAAGCCGCCACAAGCTTTTTTTTCTTTTTTATATTTTTTTAATATTTTTTATAGTTTGTTTAAAATAAATTAATAATAGTTGTACCAATTAAAAATAGTCGTACTAATCATTAATAATAGCAAAATTTTTTAGGCAAAAATTTATGTTAAGTTTATATAGTGACTTTTTATGGAAGAAATTACTAATTTTGAACTTAAAAATTTTTGTCTATAAATTTTAATAAGTTTTTTCATTAATATTAGAACGATTTATTTTGGAAGAAAATTTATGCCAACTTTATATAGCGATTTTTTATGAAATATATTACTAATTTTAAACTTACAATTTTTTGTGTATAAATTTTAACAAGTTTTTTACGATAGCTTTTTTATATTTTACATATCGCAGCGAAGCTGCGACTGATACGTCTAGTATGTATAAGGGAGTAAATAACATTCATATCTAATTCTGTTATTTTTTGGGAGTAACTAAATTCCTATAAGGGATGAACTTAATCAGTATAGGGGAGTATCTAATATGTATAAGGGAGTAAATAACATTCATATCTGATTCTGTTGTTTTTTGGGAGTAACTAAATTACTATAAGGGATGAACTTAATCAGTAGAAGGGAGTATCTAATATGTATAAGGGAGTAAATAATATTTATATCTGATTTTGTTGTTTTTTGGGAGTAACTAAATTACTATAAGGGATAAACGTAATCAGTATAAGGAAGTATCTAATACGTATAAGGGAGTACATAATATTTATATCTGATTCTGCTGTTGTCTGGACTAAATAGCTATAAGGAAGTAAATAACTAGCATAAGGGAGTATCTAATATGCATAAGGAAGTAAATAACATTTAGAACTAATTCTACTGTTGTTTGGGAGTAACTAAATAACCTATAAGGGAGTAAATAATTAACAGTAAGAGAGTATTTAATACAAGTAAGGGAGTAAATAATATTAATCTCTGATTCTGATAATTTTTTTGTTATAAAGAATGGAGGTCTGACGGCGATCGGAGGGCTGACGATGACGGAGGGCTGACGGCGACGGGCGAGAGAGAAGGTGCTGACGGAGTGTGGGATGGCGACGGCAGGGCGCGACAGCTGACGGCGACGGCTGACGGCGGACGATGATGGAAAGGCGCGATGGCAGAAGAACTGACGGCGACGGGATGCGCGAGAGAGAAGGTACGGACGGAGGGATGCGCGTGAGGGGGTGAGGCATGGTGATGACTATGCGAGGTGAGAGAAATGTGTTTTCCTTTTTTGGACAGCGTTTTTTTCCGTTTTTAGTATGTGATTGCTTGATTGCTTGACTGCTTGATCGCAGTTATCAGCACTGAAAAACAATTACAACTTCCCTTTTGCAATTTATTTTTTCTTAATTGTAATTGCACTACTATGAGTAATAAAGCATGTAATGAATGTTATGATGAATTTTTTTATAAAATAATTTGATAGTTCAAAAAGTTTTTTTAATAAAAAAATACAAGTCATGTTACCATTTTATTTTTTTTCTCTATCTATCTTTATCTCATCGACGCTTAAGGGTCTGCTCGAGAATCTAGTGGGAGAAGGACAGATAAGGCATGGGAAGAAAAGAGGAGTACACTCCAAATTTGAGGTTAATCATGTTTACATTTTTTTTTCAAATTTTTTATAGAGGAGTTCACCCCAGTCTCTTTCATCTTCCTTGATTCTCCTTCAATTTTAAAGTTTTGGGACAAGGTAACCTCTTTGGACAGGGTTTGGATAGTTACACCACCCTTTTACTTTCTTAGGTTCATCTCTTCTAGAGCAAGACCTAAAACTTTCGGAAGGCCGTGGCAAAACTTGGAAAGGACGAATGATACTAGTTTTGAAATTTAAACATTTTTCACTTCCTAAAAGTATAATAAAAACTGAAGAAAGAAACGTGGGCTCACTGCTGCATTGGGTGCTCTTCAGGAAGCATTTTTAAGATTTTAGCGCTCCAGCTGCTCCTTCGATTTTTGCTCTTTCTTTTTCATTTGGTAGCCACTACCAGTTTTTATCTAAAAAAATAAAATAAAATCGTAATGAAAACACTTATCAATATTATAAATAAAGATGTGTGGATGTCGGGATCGTTTAGTTAAATGTAGTTCGACACTCCAAGTATTGTGAAAGAGCATTTTTCCTATTTCTGTAACATGATAATCTATAATTATTTGTGTACTGGATATTATTCCTCATAAAATTGACCCGCTTCACCGGCAAACAATAATATGGCAGTACATTGATTTGTTTCTGATTTTTTGGACCCCTTCCTATTTTCATTTTCATTGTCAATTTGTAATAGTTAAGCTAAAAATATTGTAAATTATGTTGGACATATTTGGAAAACTCAAAATTCATTCTAGATAATATCGTTGGACATATTATTTTAATATATTCATATCTTATTGATATGATCGTGATATTTATTCAAAATAATATGTCCAACATAAATTTTGGACTAAGAGTAATATATATGGTGCTTTGTTTTGTCGTCAAATATCATTTCTTAAAAGATACCATGTTGCAATCATATTATTCTTTTTTATTTTTTTATGTTGATATGCTGATGTTGATCGATTGATATTTATAATTCATAATTGGGTTGACTTTTTTCCTTAGATATAAACTGCAAATATTTCCTTTTAAAATATAGTATATTTAGAAAATATTGTATTTTTCTTTTAAAGCATACATGATTTTTTGAGGATAATATTTTTTTTCTATGCCTTCTCTCTATATATTATAAATTTTGTTGCTGATCAATGATTATAATGGTGTGCCATCTCATTGTTCCTTGGTAATATCTCAGTTAAAATTTTAGTTTATGTGCAATCTCATTTTTTCTTTCGGCTTAAATTAAAGTTTATTACTTCATTAGTATTTTTCTATCATTTATAATATTAATACAATAAAAATTCATGTATCGAGCGAAGCTCGATGATCCACTCTAGTTATAATAAGTGGCAGCGGGCCCTAATTTTTTTTTCCGGCTTCTTTTTTTTTTCGTATTATATACATACAAAACTCCAAATTAAATCTTAAAGGCTAAAATCGAACTTAAATAATTTCTATCTGACACGTTATAAATAAAATAAGAGCCGTTATAAGCTTGTGTGTCTCAGGATCTCAACTTAAGGGACAAAATAAATTTAAGTAAAATAAGAGTTGTCATAAGTTTGTGTCTCTCAGGCTCTCAGCTTGAAGGACAAAATAAATTTTGCTGTTTTCCAAATGGGACCCAAAAATCTTACAACAGTTCTGAATTTAAATACAATTTTTAAAATTCAGAATTAATTAGCAGATTTAGCGAAGGCTGGATGTTTATAACTACGGCCTATAAAGAATAAGATTTTCAAATCCCAAATCTTAATTTTTTTTTTCTACTGATCTTTTATTGTAATCCATAAATGAGTATAAGCTGGAATTCGTATCCAGACCTTCTTAAATATGAAATTTTATTTATTATTTATTATGTAATTATCAAATAAAATATCTGCTTGTTCTTGCTCGTATCCTTTTCAATAATAGCTCCGTCAATTCTACGATTTTCATTTGATATTTCGAAAGTCTATTTTAGATTTCCTTAAGAAGTATACAAATTGAAAAAACTCGAAGCTAGTAAGTTTTTAAATTGCCCATATCTATTGAAATCTCCTAATCAGATTGAATTCATACCATATGAAATCATAAACATAGTACTTCTTCTAATTTTCCTGATCGTAACACAAAAGAGATGATAGAGACGGTGTACCGAACTACCGATAACCACATAAGTAATAAGATACTTTAAATGGATTTTTAACATTAACAGAGACGGGTGTGCCGATAGTCGACATCATTAGTTTATATTCTTTCTAGATAGGAAAATATTCAAAAAATGACGAAATGTTTCAAACAAAACCCGATGACTCATGATTCTAGACTTTTTATTAGTAAGCAACCTCAATGATTAAAGGTGAGCATAAATCAGAAGATGATACGTAGCACTATATTCAGACCTAATCAAACCAACCTAAAGTTCGATAGACGACATTTTTTCCAAAAGGAGATTTGAATATATATATATTGAATGGATAAAATACACTGATGTGTACGGATCGTCCCCGTACACATGAGTTGTTTTTCGAGATCCAAAATTCAAACGGCCAATCCGAACCGTTCAAGTTGTTCTTCATATTTAAAAACCCTCGGAGACCAAATTTTACATTTTTTCGAATTTTTTTACTATATATTATGATATTTTCAAATTGGAAGGCTTGAAATACTCCAATTGTAGTGTTTTTTGAAAATATCATAATATACATTTTACATTTTACATTCTATATCCATCCTCTATATATATATATATATATATATATATATATATATATATATATATATATATATATATATATATATATATATATATATATATATATATATATATATATATATATATATATATATATATATATATATATATATATATATATATATTCTTCTAAATTTTGAGTGCCGTTTCAATGCTTATAAATTCTTACCACGGATTTTGATAAAGCGGGTAGAATTTAATGCACTGGTGTAAATTTTGATACACATAGTTAGAAATGTAAATAATATACAGAATTTAATGGTAAATAATGTAGAAAAAAGGAGAAGTACAATATTCATACTAAAAAATAAATCATATTTATATATATTCCGCTAGATGTTAACCACATGCATGTCACACCCCGCAGCGGCGGCATGACAGATTTCGGCCACAGATGTGCGCTTCGCACACACTGCCAGGCCTACAGTCAAGTCCCAAGGCTATAAACCATGCTTTAGTATACTCAGCAGCAAGCCAACTAATCACAAAACTTAGCCAAACTGAGGTTAATGCTTGTCAAGTGAATAAGTTGGGAAAATTTTGACAGAGTTTCTCCTGTAAATAAAAGCATCCAACGAAATATATAAACCCATTGCCACAATTGTAATATTTTCCCAAGCAAAACCCCACAAGCATCAGTCATAACAGGTCTTACTCGACCATTTACATACTCACAAATTTACAACAAAAGCTTACAGCAGCCCACAAGTAACAAAACATGGTTTATAATTACAAGGCTTACTTCTCCAAGCTCTCCTGCCCACAGCTTCGACCTGGAACCCATGAAAACATGGAGCGGTAAGAAATATGACAATTTCTTAGTGCGGTATTTAGTTCCAGCCACGCATGAACCCAAAGACTCATGTTGCGGAACTAAACACACACAAGTTATATATCAAAATAGTCTTTGCAATGCAAGTTAAATTCAGTTACAAAACGTTTAACCAATCAATTATCATGCAGTGCACAGCCTGTTATAATAACAATAGGATCAACATACACAACGGATACAAGGCTGACAATATTTGATTAACTAGTCATGCAATATGCAAGGCTGGTTACCAATCAGCCAAATCCATTCATACACCATCCAGTCATCCAAATTGTACTCAATTGCTGAGAACATTTACCCCCTCACAGCCCATTCAAGGAACTGTATCGAGTCCCGGAACATAAGCGCTTATCTCACGGCCCTTGGAAAGACGGTCGCGACTCCGCTTTCCAAAGATGCAAATGTTATTCATCACACAATTAGCACAGTCATAATACAATTCAGTTCAACCAACAACAAGGAAAACCAGTCAATATGCAAGTCACTTACCATAGCAATTAATCCTGTATAAGTCATGTACTATCATATATAACAATTCTTATATGCCGCTATATGTCAGTCATGCACAATGATCAAGCAACATGTATAGAATGTTTATAAGCTTAGTATAACAACAAGAGTTTAGGGTCCAGGTGGAATCCGCACCTTAAATCGTTTACCAACCAACCCGTTCACTGCTGCGATGTCCCTGCGTCACCGCTCTCGTCACCAGCCTTCTCTTGCTCAAAGTCTGGTTCAAGCAACCCACAACTAAGGTCACAAACAAGCATACAACCGATCCAACTAACTCAGTTTTGTGGCTAAGGCACTAGGCCAAGCACTAGTCCAAGACTGGTTTGTGGTGCAAGCACCGTAAGCATCACCGTTCACAATTCAACCATATCCAACACCAGACCTAGAGTGCAAACATGCACGTGGTCAGTTTAGGTACATCACCAGACTATGCTATGCACCCAAATCATCATCCCATGGTCTGGTTAAGCCATGAAAACCATCTATCATGCAACACATGCACCACCATGCACAATGTTCAGCCTGGTTTAGGTTGTTCGAGGCCAAAACCATGCACTATACCTTGTTCTCAGCCTTCCCGACTCAACAGCTATGCTCCCCACTCAATTTTTCACTGTCTAACGCCTCTCAAGTAAGTTTTTAAGGGTCTGTGGTTTACAAAACAGAGCAATTTCGAATTTGAACAGGGAGAAGGGCATATTAGTCCACAAAATTGGGCCAGGGACTGAGGTAAAGAGGTGGGGACTAGGTGTCAGCCAACCCAGCTTCCCCAGCCTACCAAGCAGCTAGGTGTCAACACACAGCAAGGCTGGTCAATGGGCAAGTTGGACTCGTCCAACTGGACAGCTCCAGTCACTGGACTGATCCAGTGGTACATGCACAGGACAACTCCAGTACATGCTGCTACCAAATAATGCTAAGTACATGATCCATGACTGGGCAACTAGACTAACCATCGCTCATGCAAGGAAACCATAACCGTCATGCCATGCAACACCCTTTGGTCAACACATTGGTCATTTTTCGGGTCATTACCACCATTCAATTAAACCATCAATTACCCAATTTCTGACTATCATTGGTCATGCAACAATGACTTATGGACTGATCATGGGACAAAAACCAACACAATGGGACTAGGGCCAAATATGACCATGATTTACATGGCCGAAAACTATGTCTGGACAGGGACGTTCAACCAACCGATCGGGTCTATGGCCAGCCAAGGTCTCAAATATCACCACCCCCTAATAGGGGAGATACACTTTTTGCTAACTCCTAGTACAAAACTTGCCACCCCTGGTTTTTCCCCCGCCCCCAAAGGCTGGTTGGGATGGTAAGACATGACTGGGACTGACCGAAAACTGCCATCTCTCACAATGCATATTCAAATTTATTTATAATTTATGCTACAAGTCCAAGCTTAATTAATTTTTCAATTTAAGTTCTATTTATACTTTAAATTTATACATGATTTGTACTATTTGTAATTTTGCAGATAAAATGTACAATGGAATATAATAAACATTATGGTAAAACTATTTCTCTCTTTCTGTTCTAACAGGGTTTTTTTTCACTAATTGCAGTCCTAATAAATTGTCAATAATTTGTTAGAAATAAAAAAATTCTTTATCAAAATTAGACTTTCCACGAAAGCTTATTCCGCGCGTGTGATTGATTCTTATAATTTCTTCCAACAGTATTCCTTTTCGTTTGAATTTGAGTATGCTAAAGTTTTGTTTGTCCCACTTGGGGAGCCGATTTCACCTATAATTTTTTAGTAGTGAAATGTCAAAACTGAAGTTTTTCATTTTCACTTGGTTAGAGGGCCATTTGATGTTAAAAAAAAAAGATAATTTTTTTTTGAAAATGAAAGCTGCCAATAGGCTAAATAAAAAAGAAGAAGAAGAAGATAAACTGGAGGAGGTTTAAGAAAAGAAAATTGTGTCATTTAATGATTCAAAAACTTTTCTTTGACTAACATTCAATGCTAAGGGTATCAAACTACACGGGAAGCGTCTCCACCGGTTAAAACGTAACTGACAGTTACACTTACTGCATTTAATATGCGAAGGCAATCGTGCGCCCAACGCACTATCGAATATCTTTTTTTTTTTTTTTTTTTTTTGGTAAATTACACAATTACAAAATGATCCATAAGTGACATCTTAGAAGAAGCTTCTCTATCGGTTTATTTATCTCAGTCTAAAATTTCTATCACGAGATATAATTATTATTATTATTATTATTTTGGTCAAGAAAACAACTTACAGAGAAAATATTCGTTTGAGATTTATTTTACAATATCATTTTTTTTAGTAAAGGAAATTTTAAAATAATTTTAACTATATTATAACTAACCCATAATGGTTCACTTGTAAATATGTGAGAAAAAATTATTTCCTGTTTAATTAATTTTATTTTTGTTAATATTGTTGTGAATGTATAAGTATGTATAATATATTTTTTGTTAACCCTTGATTTTCTTTTGGAAAAAAAACAATTTATTAGTTTTTGTTTAACAAAAGGATCATATTTTGGAGAACATAAAAAAGTAAAAACACGACGCTGTATGTAATTTACGTTTCTCTCCAGATGTTTGTGCTTAACGACTAAGGAATATGATTAGAAAAAGTCAAAGATTTGTTGAGATAATCCAATGATCCTTTTGCTAAACAAGTGTACAACCCTTTGTTAGAGCCGCGTAATAGCAACTATTTTATGGCTACCCATGGCCTCTCTCTTTTTTTTTTATTATTAATTAAAGAACGCTACATCTTTTTTTTTTTTTTTTTTTTTTTTGAGGAAAAGGATCATAATTCTGAAGAAAAAAAAATTATGAAATACACGTTGCTTCATGTAATCTACGTGTGTCCTCCGATATTTGTGCTTAACAACTAAGAAATATGATTAAAAAAAGTCTAAGATTCGTTGAGAACATTCGATGATCCGCTATTTGTAACATATACAAAAGTAAAAAAAAAAAAAAAGGTTAATTTTTTATTTGTTTAAAGATAAAATAAAGGCGCAGTGAAAGTTTCCAAGATTAACGAGACGCAAAAAAAAAAAATCTATAAATAAGTCCCAATTTTTCCTTATTTAAAAGACCTTATCGTACAAAAAAACTAGAATATGAATAAATAATATGAATAAGTCCAAATTTCTTACTCCTTATTCATAATAGGGGTTAATCGATCGAGCTTCGCTCGAAATTTGACATATTAATATAAATTTTAAATGTTATTATTAAATAATGGTTGAATCAGGTTGATTGTGAATAAATTGTTATGCTTGCAATACGAAAGATAGACGGAGATAGGATGAAAATAAAAATAGAATGAGGTCAAAAAAATGAGAAAAAAAAACGTTGTCAAATTATTGAATGTCGGTGAAGCGGGTCAGTTTTATGAGCAATAATATCCGACACACAAATAGTTATAAAAATAAAATATCATTTCACTGAAATTGAAAAAATTACAATTTCACAATACTTGGATTTTTATTTATATTTTTTATTTCTTATTCACTCCACAAGTCCACATCCAAATATGCCCTGGTTTGAATGGAATTTTTAAAGCTTCTACCGCTAGCAAAAATCAGCTAAATTTTTTCCCATAAAAAAATATCAACCAATAAATCGAACTTAGACACCATAAATGATTGTGTATTATATTATTACTTGTGAATCTTAATATATGGGAAGCTCTCAATTCAACACTCACTATTTAGTTTATTAACATATGCCGGATTTAAATAGTTTTTAACCGTAAGTTGCCAAATATCATTAAAAAAATTAAAATAAAACATATGATAAATTACATTTTATAGAAAAACAAAAAATGTTATATTGGACGCCCGAGACGAACATTTAGAAGCGTTATATTTTTTCTGTAACTTTTTGTTGTCAAAATTGGTATTTGTTATGAGTAAGGTTCCAAATGCCATCACTCTTGAATGCTACAAATTGTCATGATTTCATATTTCATCAATATTTAAAAATTTTAAAATTCAAACGTCGGATCTAAACCATTGCTCTTGTTGAGTGATGTATTTGTATATAGATTTCATAAAATTTGGAGTTGATTCAATACTCAATCAAGATATCAAATCATTAACATATTAGAATTAATGCTATTATATTTAATTAGATTCATTCATAGTTTGACCTTAGATTAATTAGATTCATTCATAGTTTGACCTTAGATTAGTATCAGATCAATTCCAAATTTTATGAAACTTATATGAAAAAATATCGCTCGTTAATATGAACAAAAATTAGCGATTTAGATTCGACATTTGAATTTTAAAATTAAATTAATATTTATGAAATATGAAATTATGAATTTGAGCGCTTAAAAGTGCTGGCCTTACACTCACTTCTGTTATTACGTTGCGCACTTACTGGATGTATGAATTGCTTAAGAGCGAAGCAGTGAGCATATCTTCATATAATCATGAAAATATTTTAGTACAAAAATATAATGTTTTATTATTAAATGATTCGGTCAAATCCACAGAAAAAACTGAAAAACCGCCAAAGTGGAGAATTCAGATCAGCTGTCGCGCGACACAGCGTGTAGCGCGGGCTGTGAGCCGTCTGATCTGAATCTAATGGATAAGGGAGTCCCGTGAATCTAATAGGTCCGAAAAAAATGAACCGTCCGATCAAAATCGAACGGTTCGTGGAGTGTGCTACACACGTGCCGCGCGACACAGGATCCGGATCCCAAGTGGATGACAACAAAATGGGGAGGTGAGAAATGAAAATGAGAACGGTGAGGTGACTAGACTAGAGCATCTCAACCGAGTGATTCGTTCTCTCTCATAGTCTCATCTCACAATTTCTATTCGCCGAGCCTCATCACAAGACTTCCTCTCAATTAATAAGAAATAGGATACATCCATTTTAAGTTATAGACCCCGTCGTTTAGTGAACATCTTATATCTAACGGTCTATTGTCCAAAAAAGAGCCAACGGACACTTCCGACATCTAACGAAAACGGACGGAACGAAAAATCCGTAAACCCACTTCCATCCACTTTCGTTTTATACTTTTAGGATTAAAGCATCCAAATGCAACAAACTTCTGAAAATTGGGTCCCAGAGATAAACTCATCTTCCAATTCATTCTGCAAAGTGACTCGTAACACACAATCACACATGCAATCTGATACACAAAACAGAAATATGTCCCGGACCCACCTCTCTCCCAATTTCCTCAGTCATCTCAGCCTATAAAACCACTACCTGTTGAACACCTTCAGTCCACACCAAATAGTCTAGACCCTTCTAAAACCCTTCTCTCCGATCAAACCTCTCACCTCCGACAATGGAAGGACACCACCACTTCGGCCACCACCACCACCAGCCACCTCCTCCCGCCTACGGCCAGGCTCCGCCTCCTCTGGTCGCGAGCCCTCAGCCTCCGACCGTCAAGATCTTTTGCCGCGCTAACGACGGATACTGTCTCTCCGTCCGTGATGGCCAGGTCGTGCTTGCTCCGGCCAACCCCCGTGATCCGTTCCAGGTTAGCAGATCGATTGCTAGATCTCTTTTCTTTGTTTTTGATCTGTTGATTTCTCGATTACTGATTGGAGATTTGCATTTTGAAATTTTGATCGTGAGATTAGCACTGGATCAAGGATATGAGGCATAGCACCAAGATCAAGGACGAGGAAGGCTATCCTGCATTTGCTCTGGTCAACAAAGCCACTGGCCAAGCGATCAAGCATTCTCTTGGTCAATCTCATCCAGTAAGTAAATCAGGCTTCAAAAATCTCACTTCTATTACTCTCAGATCGAATCTCTTTGCAAATTGGAGTAATTTCTGTGTTATTTCTTGTTTTGATTAGGTGCGTCTGGTGCCTTTCAATCCCGATTACCTTGATGAATCGGTGCTGTGGACCGAGTCCAGAGATGTAGGCAATGGTTTCAGGTGCATCCGCATGGTGAACAACATCTCTCTCAACTTTGACGCCTTCCATGGCGACAAGGACCACGGTGGGGTCCATGACGGCACCACCGTTGTTCTCTGGAACTGGTGCAAGGGAGAGAACCAGAGCTGGAAGATCGTGCCTTATGGTGACGAGGCCTTACCGAACCCGGCTCACGGTGCACCCGGGGTCTACCCTCATGGTGCACACTCGGGACACGGTGGATCGTCTCAGCCAACTGTCAAGATCTACTGCCGTGCCAATGAGGGTTACAATCTGACCGCTCGTAATGACACCGCCGTTCTCGCTCCAGCGAACCCCAATGATCCATACCAGGTGATCAATTCATGACAGTTATTAGTCTTAATTTGTTTAATTATATATTACACTTTCGTCCCTGGTATTTTACTAATTTGCATTTACAATGTATGTATACTTGTATAGCATTGGATCAAGGATATGAGGTACAGCACCAAGATCAAGGATGAGGAAGGATATCCAGCATTCGCCTTGGTCAACCAAGTCACTGGCCAAGCACTAAAGCATTCTCTTGGTCAAAGCCACCCAGTAAGCTATAATTATTGATTAATTACAACTTCAAATATGCAATTGCATGCAAATTTTCATTTATTTGGTGTTAATTAGGTGAGGCTTGTACCGTATAATCCGGATCACTTGGATGAGTCGGTGCTGTGGACCGAGAGCAGAGAGGTTGGACATGGGTTCCGGTGCATCCGCATGGTGAACAATATCTACCTCAACTTTGATGCATTCCATGGGGACAAGGACCATGGAGGGGTGCACGATGGAACCGGTCTTGTGCTCTGGAAGTGGTGCGAGGGTGATAACCAGCGTTGGAAAATCGTCCCCTGGTGTAAGCATTTTATTGTTACTCCGAATTCTTTTTCAAGTTTTCACTTTTCACGGTGATTTATTTATATTTTCCTGATTTTTTAATTCTTTGTTTTTCTTATAAAATGTATCGACTGTAATTTACAGGAAAAGGGGAACAGGTGATGGAACTAGTCAGCTTGCCGTGAGCTCGTCCGCTGGTTTTCTGCGTAGGTTAATGCTGCTTTTTCAGAATAAGTGGGTCCCCCGTACTATTATCTTGTCTCTCTTTTATCATTTTATCTCTGATCATCTTTGTTTGAAAGAGAGATAAACTTGGACTTGGTGGTTTATTAGAATCTGTGTCAGGGAGTTGGTCCTTTGTTTTGTGTTAATTTCTGTGGCAGCCTTTTATCTATTCATGAGGCTACTTTTCAGTATACTGAGTCTTTCTTGTGATGCGATGATGGTTTTATCTTTACTTGGTTGGTGTTATTATGTGGTTTGGTGAACTGCCCAGCCCAGTGATTCTACTCCAATGCTGATGCATAGTTTGACAAAAGTAGCATTGTTTGTGACGTTAATCTTGGGAAGTGCTTAAGCAAAATCTGAGTTCTCTAGCAAAATATAACATTTAATTGTATGCTCTTCTAAATCAAAACTTTATTATAACTCATGCAAGGATTTAGATCGTACGTAATACTTAGCAACTATAGTGTTGTCTTCACAAACCCAAGTTCAACAAATAATAATAATATGAATGCTCAACTACATAGTATTTCACTCTAATATCAGATATCATGATCAGGTCAATGTATGTGTAATGCGTGAAAGAGCTACCCCAAAGAAAAATATACGTACGAATAATTATACATGTCAATTAGTCAATCTATTAGAGTAATTTTGAAAATGGTCTGGAGTAGGCAGGCCAGAGATCTAATTTAAATTTAGAAACAGGGTCTAGATCAGATGAGGTAAATATGTGACTATATGGCATTTTCAAACTATGAGATCCTTAAATTGATTCGTGGAATACGAGAAGAAGACCAATAACTTCGGTATTTGTCATCCAAAAAAAAAAAAGAAAAAAAACTTCGGTCTTATTTGCGTGTTGTCTCGGTCGGTTCAATCAACCACACATGTTCATTCAGTTCAACTAATAAACAAAAGAAGGAAAAAAAAAAGGACCTTACGAGATCATTATGTAGACTGAACCGACCGGTCGGTAGTACTAGTATTAGACTGCTCAGCTGACAATTTTTTAAAAAAGGTAAGTTCTGATCTAGATTTCTAACTTTACTAAATGTATTCTTTGAAGTTTGAACATTTTCTGATCTTCATTTTTAACTTTGCGAACAAGAAATAAAATTAGTTTTTCGGGTTTGGAAAAAAAAGTTAGTTTCTAAATTTTATTGGCTTGAAGTTAATTTTTCTAAAAGTACAGAGAATGAATATATTTTATAATGAGGACTAATAATTTTCAAAAAAGTTAAAACTATCTGTTGTAATTATATATTTAAAAATGAGAAGGAAATTTGAATTTTTTTTAAATATGTGAATCATCTGACTGATTCTACCCAAAAATTTAATGCACGAGAGGACCACTTTCTGATGCTACGTACGAGGAACATGATCCCCACCAAATCACTCGCACGTTTTCCTCTGATGCTCCAACACCTTGTTTTTCTTCTAACAAATTCATACACACGTACGGTCAGATAAAATAAGGTCACAGCATGTATGAAAAAAATAAAAATATTTTGATTCCTATTAACTACGGCTCATTATTTAAATATTTATTATTATTGTTGTTGTTGTTTATTTTATTTTTTTTAAGATAAGATGGGAGTCAAGTTCTCCAACTTATTTCGAAATTAAATGTCATAAATGACCTCCCAGCCGAGTTTCGAACCCGCGACTTTTAATAAAAGTGCGTTGTTCTTTATCACTAGATCAAGAGTTGGTTTGTTGTCGTCGTCGTCTCGACTTTGAGAGATATTTAACCTGCCAATGTCTACTCCTTGATATTAGGGTCGTATTAATAATAATTTAATTCTCGTCCATCCAACTAGAGTCTAGAGACGGATAAATAGACTCTAAAACTATCGTGATCTTGTTTTTTAGTAGGCTCGCTCGTACTTTTTTTTTTTTTAAAATCAAGGGATTGTTAATTGTCTCGGGATAATAATTTATTAATTTTTGTCCGGCTCACTTATTATTGACATGGCGTTGCGTAGTTGTGTGCAAATTGTGTCTATAAAAGTTGAATAAGTGTAAGCTTTAAATATATATATATATTTTAAAAAAAAGGCTCATTCTTATCCGAAAGTTTTAAACAAAATTTACGCACGTTGCCACGTCATTGACAGACGAACTGGAGATGAAATTACTTCTGGCAAAAATAAAAGAACACTACCCTCAAATGTAATCCGTGCAATTTAAGGTTGAATGATCTAACCCAACATATTTATGGAATCCTTTCTATTCTATGAGATCCATATATTCCTGAGATAAACTACTGGAAAAAAAGTAACAATGTCTCTCTTCTGTCTTTGGTTTTGAAATAGAAATGCAGTAGTATAATATATTTTATGTCGTAAGCTCCTTGATATCGATTAGTAATGAGTGCCTTTTTAAATAAACACCAAAAAAAAAAAAAAAAATCATAGATGTAGTATGGCCTTGTCAATTGATTGTGTATTGGGAATTTGGGATGCCAATCAGTTCAGGTCGGATCAGTATTAGTTTTGTGCTATTTGTACTCTGAATCTTGGGCTGAACTAGAAACAAAATTTGGAGGAACCAATTTGAAATTTGAAATTTTAGAAGGGGCCAAATTGTGTTTTTATACAATGTAGACTTGTAGACAGAAAAAAAAAAAAGAAAGAAAGAAAGAAAAGAAAATCTGTTCATTTGTATAGCATTGTATTTACCTCCTTTGTCTCTATTCATGCAAGCTTTAACACCAGGCTTGTCCAAAAATAGTTATAAAACAATAATACCAATTACTCAACTACTCAATGGTTGTAATACGATTTGCAGTTATGGCCTTCCCACCGATGGACAAGTTCACAGTAAACTAGTCTTAGACGACCGCTGGGTCCCTTTATCAAATTTAATTCTATATTTAACAAAAAGGTGTATAAAATAAATATAGATTGGTACCACTGATCTGATACAGTAGCTCTGCTAGTGACTCGTTACATCTACCGACAGTCCGACACTTAACGGTCAGGTTCTCTAATTAGTTCACTATGACCTCTGCTTCCAGTTCCAACACCAACGCTTCGGTTTGCTTCACAAAAATTCAAACGGGATTCGAAGCAAACTATTCAGATTGGGTCAATTTTATTTGGGCCGAGACAAATTTGGTCGTAGTTATTCAATTTTCGAAAATTCTAAAAATTTTTTCCGGTGCTGGTCATATTCTGCTTCCATATATGAAACAACTATGACATGTAATTTGACTGTTTATGCAATTGAAGATCTAAACTAAACTTTTTTAGAAATATTTAAAAAATTGTGTGATTCAAATGGGCTCATATCACACATTATATTGTGACGTAGTAAAATTATACCAACGGTATGAAAGTTTTCGTACAACTACTAGACCACGTTTAAAAGTAGCACAGCGGATAAGGTACGTATCGAACTATTCTTTCTTTTCTTACCTTTTTAATCATTTATCTTATAAGATAGATACCGAGTTGATGGACGACCATCAATTGCCATGCTGTGCTGACAGAGCGAATGAGCCAACTGTCCAATTGAAATTGGCAAATTCAGATTTGCCTCAACATTCCTACATAATGACATAAATTTCACGTGTTTACAATAGTAATCATAGTAATTATTAGCAAGTACACTCTTCAAATGCAATAGAACAATAGTCACACTTATATATAGTCTCGTTGCGTTTTCATATAACCTTACCTTTGTTTTTGTCTTTTTCCGTAATTTGCAAGGTATCTATTTTTCCTCATGGCCTGAAATGTGATAAGTTTAATTAGTAATGAAAAGGAATCAGCGATGTCTGCATCTGCAGGGGAAAATTTAAGTGACGAGAGAATCAAGCTATCATGAAGTAGCTTAATAGAAACGCAGCATTCAATTTTTGAAATTTAATTAGATTCCCACACACTTAAAATATGACCCCACCAATCAATCATACCATCAATTAAATTAACACACCTCCATAGCTATATAACCATCCGAAGCCATGCACCTTCTGCCCAAGCACACCAAGCTCCATAAAATACACAAAGGTCACAAACCAAAGCTTGTGCAAAATGAGCTCCCGCTGGTTCCGCCGCCACCGCGAAAATCAATACTGTGAGGAGGACTCGGTGCCGGTTGAAACCGTGTATAATTGCAATTATGCCGCCCCTGGCTATCCTCTTCCCTTGTCGAATGGGGTCTACCAGGACACCTATGGAGGCTGCAACGCACTCCCGCCACAGCATACTGTCAGGATATTTTGCCGGGCTAGTGATGCCTACTGTATTACCATCCGTAATGGGGATGTTGTCCTTGCACCCAAAAATCCCAAGGATGAATATCAGGCAAATATTTTGTCACATCGTCTATTTTCACTATTATGTATTAAACATTCTGGAGATTGATTATAATTTAGCAGGTTACACTTATTTAATTACTCTTTGTATTTGTTGGTTATCTGAAATCTACAGCACTGGTTCAAGGACATGAGGTTCAGCACAAAGATAAAGGATGAAGAGGGTTACCCGGCCTTTGCACTAGTTAACAAAGTCACTGGGCAGGCTATCAAGCACTCCTTTGGGCAATCTCACCCTGTAATTAATTCATATATAAATTACATATTTATAATATATATTTACATTAAGCAATTTAATTAATATTTTTTAGCCTTAAAGATTATTAATGAATATGCCAGGTTCGGCTTGTGCCATACAACCCTGATTTCCTTGACGAGTCGGTGCTGTGGACCGAGTCGAGGGATGTGGGCAAGGGGTTTAGGTGCATAAGGATGGTTAATAACATTTATCTGAATTTTGATGCTTTCCATGGAGACAAAGATCATGGCGGCGTGCATGATGGTACCCAGATTGTGCTTTGGAAATGGTGCAAAGGCGACAATCAGTGCTGGAAGATTGTTCCCTGGTGTAAGTAACTGTATTTCTTGTTAGGCTTCTTTCATGAAATATATCGATCTTTTAATATAAAAATGTTAAAGAAGTCGGCATGACATAATTCTACTACTATTTCAGGAATTAAATGAAGCTCTGGTATATATAATGTTATCTGTGTGCTCTGAAGGTTTGGTTGATCTTGAGAAGAACATCTTAGCCTACTAAAGTTTTACGTAGTATAATAAGATCTCTCTATGATCAAGTTGGCATTGGCTGTTTAATATGTACGCATATCAAAATATCTCTGAATATGATGCTTGCAAAGGGAAAAAGAAAGAGAAAAAAAAAAAAGATTGAATGAGGTCATATGTGTCCTTCAATTAAATTAAATAATCGATTATGTATTCTTATGAATGATGATGCATATCATGTTTGAAAGAAACATGTCCCCAGTCTTTATGCTTCTGTCTTCAGATGTAATGATGTATATCAGTATATGCAAAGTTGTACATGGATCCAATATAGCAGTTTCAAACGTAACCAAACTACTTAGCTGGAAAATCCTAGTATCTCCAAAGTACTTGACCCATTGGTCATGGTCATGAACCATGCGTCCTTGCATTATTTCAAATTCTGACTGATATCAGATCGCACTGTTAGGTCCAACTATCATCAACTCCACTCTCTCTCTCACAACCAATGTATCAAACAACCTCGTGTATCAGGAGAGAGAAAATGAGAGTAAATTACATATCATGCTTGATTTGAATGAAGATGCTCCAATCACACTACGGCTCTGTTGTCTCAGAGAGAACTCGAAACCGAAAAATTGTGCTAGGTTCAGAAATACATAAAAACGTAAAAAAAAAAAAAGCTGCAATAGTCTCTAAAACAATTTTCTTTACAATACGGATTGATTCTTAATTTGTTTCATAAGTAAATATACAGTACAGGAATAAAGAATTTTGCACCATAAACAATTGCATATCAGGTTCCTCCTGTGTGGCCAACATGTGTCAGCATCAGAAAACGCATAACTACATAAATTGAGAAAGAAGAGACTGGCAATCAGGAGACAATCAGACAACCATATAAGTACACGATTACAAGCATTTGATAAAATCAATTCGGAAAGAGGAACAATTTTATAATAGAAAGACTTGACACAAGGTAGGTGATCAAAAAATAAACATGGTGAACAATTAATTAAGAAAAAAAAGAAAAAAATTAGGACTTTCCAATAGAAAATTGCTGTAATTATTTTCTCTTCTCCATTAATTCTAGATCTGAGTAGCACACAATAAAAGAGCAGAGGCATCAACGCGGAGGACGGAAATATGCATAAACCGCAAAGAAAGACTGAACACATGTAAGAACTAGAAGTATAAAAGCTGCAGTCAGAGATATCACCACCCATGGAATGCGATTTATGAATCTTGCTTGCTGCCTATTCCAACTTGACTCGTAGTGTCTGTTCACTTCCTTAAATAATTCTGCCAGAAAATGATCGTCCATTAAAGTCAGGCCTTGGCAGAGCTGGTTGAAGAACTGTGTTAATTCCTCTTCACTGCTCAGACAATTCTTTATGACACCGCATTGCTGCAAAATCAACACATCTTTTGTTGTATTGACTAGTGAATCCAGGAAGGAAACAAAGCTTGTCAGTTGGGATTTTTTCATTTCAGCAAATACGCACTGCTCGAATGCTACGAGGTTCATTAAAAGAGGCTTAGTGTTGTCATTGATTGTGAATCTAGGAATTTCTAAGACACCATACTGGAATGATATGTCGAGCATGTGACATGGGTTCCTTTTTGCTCTGAACTTCAGACCTGAATCTTGCAGCTCAGTGGCACAAGGGATCACCATGACAGATCTTTCATTCTGATTGGCATTTGGAATTGCAAGGGTGCTTCTACTCGGTACAGGCAATCTCCTAGTAAGCACCCAATAAAGGCAAAAAAAGCAAATTTTTGACCTTATTTACGGTCCACAGTATGGATAGATTAAAGGATTTCACTCTTGACACAACTGCTACCTGAGGGTTAGGCACTGAACAATAATAACAGAGATGGACCAAATGATTAATTTCTGAAGGAGGGTTTGGAATAATTTGTGAGATACATGTCAGTTCTCGTGCCAAGTAAGAGCGTATGTAATTAATAAATTTTCCTCTGTGTTCTTGTTTGACACCAATTTCACACAATTTCTGGACAACAAAGAAAGGTATTTGGTTTTCCAGCAACAGCATGTCTGAGCGTATGAATGCCCAGCTCCATCCAACTTCAAAAATGGACCATGGTTTCTCCTCATACCATTTCAAAAAATACTGGAGCACAAAGCAGCCATCCAGAAGCATCATTTGTAAAAAGCCATCACTGTCGAGATCCACTGTCTCACTGTAGCACCTCCGGGTTTTCTCTTCAAGTGCCTTCATCTCTAATAAACAGAGATTCAAGCTGATGTGGTTCCCACGGGACAGAAAATCCCGCAATAGCCGCCATTTCTTCTCCTCCATGGCATGGAGGCTTTCTTTTCCACGATAGAACGGACCAATAGATACCACAAATGGCTCAAAGATATTTTTCTTTCTTTTACGTATATTATGGGGTATTCGAAAGATGGTACAGCTCTCTATTTCATCTTGCTTGCCCCATAGCGTGTCTAGTTTTTGTTGCATAAATTCTGACAGGTCAGCAATTTCCTCTCGGACTGGAGCTTTTGATGGATGAGCAGCTTCCAAATCGGCAGTAATCTCAGCTTCTTCCATGAATGTATGCACTGTGGTTGTATTTTTATTGTTGCTTTAATGAATTGAAAGATTTTGTTTTTAACTAGACTGTGCCTTTGTTTTTATAAATTTCTTGGGTCATGAGTAATGGAGATGGGTAATACATTGGTGCTCCAGTATAGGTTCCACATGATCTATCACGCCATGTTTTTTTTTTTTTTTTTTTTTTTTTTTAATAGATGAATTTCAAATTCTGAAGCATAAAGCATGATTAGGCATGTAAACGTTCTTTGTTTGGACCGAGATGGATACAGTTAGCTGAATTGATATAATTTTAATCCTAGGAAACATATATAGCACGAACATACATGTAAATGTTTTATACTTTTATTTAAGGCTGCAATCATTCCTTTTTCTCTTTTGATTGAAACACATTAGTTTGGCCTAGGCTGTAATCATTAGTTGTTTTGTTGGTTAAGAACATTCCTGTACCAACTAAATAAATTAACAAGACATCTCGGCATGTACTGCTATTCTGAAAGAATATAATGTAGATACATATAGCTAGCTGACTCTACGTTTTTAGTTATCAATAACATGAATTAGTTAAATTTGTTTTTTCTTTGAGCTCGATTAAAAATAAAAAGAAAAAGAAAAATATAATAATGAGCCAGTCCCTTTTAAAGATAATATAATCTGGACGTTGGATGTCATTTGGGCGCTCTGGATGAGGACAAACCACTCTAGTTAATTCCATAATTTAGGAATATTGTTCCGGAGACTCCCATGGTATTTATCACAAAACAAGATATCGGCCAGCAGAATAGGCCTAGTACGGATTTCCTTTAGTGGTCTTAACTGGATTGGCATTAAATCGGTACAATAAATGAGTTTGCAACTTTGCATCATATTCTGGTCCAGAAAATAACCTTTCAAATAACTTTTAGATCAAGAAGCCAGTTACATGGTATTTTTTGTCGTATATAATTATGAAAAATATTTTATATCGTACATCATAACTACAGTAATGAGATAAGATATACGATTAAAAAGGCTGGTAAACGGTAGATGTCTAGGATACTTATATATTTATTCCGTCTTAGTGGCGAAGGTCCATTTCGTCCTGATTGTGAGATTGAGATTCCACACATTAGCTTAAGGGCCTGTCTGCGGTGTTTGAAGCATAGTACATGTATATTACTCTAATAGTGGTTATACTTAAGTGTTGGATTTATCTCTCGTATGTTATACAGTATGTTATTTCAGAGATTTTTCTCTTTTATTTGGCATGTTGGATTGATATTGTTATAAAGTTAAGTTTCTTTAAAAGATTGCAAGAATTATTAAAAGTGCACATTGGATTTGATTTATTAAACTGTCTTTAGAAAAGATAATTTGATTAGGCTCACTTTTACCATACTGAGTATTTACGTACTCATTCTACAATACTTTGATTTGTGGAGACAGGTACAGGTCTGACTGAAGATGGTGATCTAACGTTAGAAGCCCAGACCCAGTTACCACAGGATGATGCCACTTATGTTTAGATAGCAGTGTTTCTTTTCTTATTTTGTTTGGCTGAAAAATTTTGTTGTAAATAATTTAAGACCGGCCCTCTAATATTATAAAACCTTTTATCGTTAGTATTTTGTGGCATTATACTTGTGTTTTTGATTGGCTATGCTTGATTACTCTTATTTAGCCTTTCGTGTGCTTGGAATTAAATTGGCACACATGGTGAAGTTGTCCTTCTCGAATACTGTTGGTTTGGGGTGTGACAACCAACATGAAATAAATCCTCGAGGGTCACACGAATAAAATGCTCTTAATCAACGGTGCATTAATAATAGTTTATTTGTATTGGAGAATACAAAATATGATAAGTTGAAAAATTAATCGTATACCGTTATGATTAATTATTTCAAAGGATCATATGAAACTAAGTTAATGCAAAGTCTAAATCCAATAATAATTATCAAGGAGTTGATATTTATTTTTGTTTCAACTCAATTGATATAATTACTAGAGGGGCATATCGAGTTTCGCTCGATGTAGATATCTATAATAAGAATATTTTTATTATGTTTCTATAGTTTAATTATGTTCATTTTTTGATATATAGATAAGATATATTTATTTTTAGAAATATAGTTTAGTTATTGTAAGTAATTTGATTTGATTAAATTTAAAGAGTTTGATCAATTTTTTAAAAAAAATTATATGTGTGTAAATATAGTTATAGTTATCTGAAATAATATGATTAATATGATTTATATTATGTTGATATTCTTCATGAAATATAATATGTTTATAAATGACTTAAAAAAAATATATATCGTAAAATATCTAATGTTTTTTTTTCTATTTTCAATTGAATGAATTTAATTTATATTTTGTAAACCGAAATTAAGAATGGTTAGAAGAGAAATTAAGGTGGAGAGGGACTCTAAACAACACATACATGATGAAAATGAAAATAGAAAGGGGTCACAAAATTCAGAAACAAAACAATGTGTTGCAAAATTATTATCCGATGTTGAACCGAGTCAGTTTTATGAGCAATAACACCCGCCACACAATTAGTTATAAAGTATCAGATTACAGAAATTAGAAAAAATGCTATTGCACAACTATTTCACAATGCTTGGAGTGTCGGATGATATTTAACTAAAGGATTCCGACACCCACACATCTTTATTTATAATATTGATGTGAATTATTTCAATCAATCGGGCTTTCATTTAATATGTCGGTTTGGGCCCAACTTCAAATGCAATTAAAAGAGAGAACTAAGAGGAATTAAAAATCCAACTTTACAGGCTTCTAAACCCACTTTGTGGCTGCATAAAGGTGTGAGAGTAGTCCCCGCAAAGGGTATGGTTGGGAGGCCTATATAAAGACCACATATGTGAGAATTAGGACAACTTTTGGTGCCTCCTTTCTCTCTCTTCCTCCAAATCTGAATTTTCTCTTTTGGAGAGCAATTTTGTGGCTGCCATTAAAGCTCAGAATATTACATTTTAGTAGGGGTTCATGAGTTTAACACTAGCTACCTTAATTAAATAGCGATTTGATTGAAATAATGTAGTATTGGATTACGCGATTTCGTTTGTTTCGCTAGCACGAAACCTTGCGAAGTTGATTAATCATTTTGTGGACCTTAGAAAGGAGAAGAAGGAAGTGGAGAGCATGCCGTCGATTCCCATGCATTGATTTTACCTTCTAATTATAATATTAGAAGAGGCAAAGATTTTCTCCCTCCTCTCAAGTGTTAATTGTCTAATTACTAGATTCTTGCTTTTATGCTTGTTTAATTACTATTAATTAGTAATAAAAATTAAAATTGCACATGAGATTAAGTTCCTAACATACACGACATGACATGGAGACACGAAGGCTTGGCATGTTGTTAGGCGTGTCGTGTCTGTCCCTTAAAAATTAGATATGACACGGCACGACACGTGAAAAATATAGACACGACACGACATGACATGACAGATAATCCAAACACGACGTGTTTGACACAGCACGACAAGGCACATATTTAGAACACTAACCATATACGCATCCGAATCCGCTATTTTTTTTAGATTCGGATATGGGTCGAAACGAATATTATCCGATCCGTTTTCATCTGATTCACATTATAGCTCTGTTGTTGTTTCAGAGAGAATTCGAAACTACTCTCTAAAAGAATTTTCTTTATAATATGGATTGGTTCTTAATTTGTTTCATTTATGTATTGTTATATTTATAAGATCTACCATATGATATTATATTGCTATTCATATTAAATGATATATCAAACAATAGTTCAAAGTGAGGAGTATTTTCTACAGTGCCTATGTGAGATTGTTTGTGTCGAATTTGAATGTTTTTTTTTTTACAATGTATATGTTATGAGCAATTATTTCAACATCAAATACAAAAACCTACATGGAATAGTCTACATAAATAAATAAAATTTAAATGGCATCCCCATGTGCATGATTTTAGGATCTTTTGTGATGACTTTACATGTTCCTCTATGTGTCAAGCCTCTTTTAACATGCAACATGCAACAAGATGTATGATCATCATGTAAACAAAATCATTGTATATTAATTGATCAATTTTATTATTGTATATTATCTTTACCATTAGTTACGTGTGTATTAATCTTTATTAGCATACTGATTTTATGAATTCATTACATTGTCTTACAAATAATTATAACCAAATTTTTGTTGTATTTTAGTACAGTTTTAATGGTTTTTGCATTAAAATATTAATGGTTTTAATGTCTTATAACCAATTATTTTTGCATTTTAATGGTTTGAATTTATAAAATATTTTCTATGATTTATTTTTTATTTTATTTTATCTATAATACTGTTTTAGAATGATAAATCTAATGTAACAAACTCATTCAAAATATATTAAAAACTTATAAGAAACATAATTTTACATTTTAACCAACTAATTCAGATTTGTCTAATAAAATTGTTTACAAGACTTTCAAATTATTTTTCATAAAATTTTATTGATGTACTTAAAAAATATAAAAAATTAAATGATAAATTTATTTTGAAAAATATAAAAAAATAAAACTTAATCGCGCGAGCGCAATACTTCTGCTAGTTTTTATTATTGTCAGGAGAGGAGCAGTAAAGATACATAGGAAATCCCTCATTGCAGAGAGATCAATATAGAAATAGAAGATTACTGGCAGATTTGGATTGCTTAGATTTTGGACGTTTTACAAATCATTGCATAGTTATTACTCTTTCTCTACTGACACATGGTCCGTGCCTCTCTTTATTTGCCTTCTATTTTTCTTGCTAATCTGGAAAGTTCTAGAGGTTGAAAGTAATTAGGAAGGTGGGAAGAATTTAGAAGAGACAGGAAGGTAATTGAATGAGGCAAAAAATGGAGAGATAATCAAGGGGTAAATCATAAATGTCGCACCAATAACAAAGATAATTTCCAAAAAAAAAAAAGTCCGATAAACCGAACGGTTCAGAGATAATAATATCTGACTACCTAATATAATTTTGTAAACATAATATTATCAAATTAATAGTTCAACCTTCTGTACAACTAGAACTACAAATTTCAATTATGGAGCATAAAGTGAACTATAACGGCTAATAAATTTGGTGAAAACATATGTTAAATACTTACACAAACAAATAAACATCAACTCTTTTATACATGTAAAATTTTTCTTCTGTAAATATCGAATGAAATAATTAATGAAGTAAAAACTTTACTTATTTAATAAATATTAAATATAGAAAGTTACAAATTTTATTTTCTATAAATAGAAGAAGAAGAAATCTATTACAAGGTCATCCCCATTTTACTTAAAATTTGGCAATCTCTTAGAATTAAACAAAATGTAATTATCCATCTAAAGACATACATATCTTAACTAACAATCTAAATATAAACATATATAAATTATAAAAAATATAAAAAAATTAAAACAAAATTCATATATCGAGTCATCGAGCAATAAGCACCCTTAGTAACTACATAAATTGGGAAGAAGAGACTGGCAATTAGGAGACATCCATATAAGTGCTCGATTACACAGCATTTGACAAAATCAATTCGGAAAGAGGAACAATTTTATAATAGAAAGACTTAAAGGGGTGATAAAAAAAAAATAAAGCATGGTGTACAATTAATTAAGAAAAAAAAAAAGATAGGGACTTCAAAGTTACCAGAAGCCCTTTCCAATAGACAATTGCTGAATTATTTTCTCTCCTCTATTAATTCTAGATCTGAGTAGCACACAATTAAAGAGCAGAGGCATCAACTTGGAGGACGGAAATATGCATAAACCGCAAAGAAAGACTGAACACATGTAAGAACTAGAAGAATAAAAGCTGCAATAAGAGAGATCGCTGCCCATGG